>OY728126.1:1325362313-1328337313 GCA_963277665.1 Viscum album
ATATTTTGGAATACATTTTTATGAAACATGGATGTTGATGATAAATAGGCCCTATTAGATACTTACCAAAAAACATCCTCTGATAATAAAGAGATTGTAAAATTAACCCTTACATTAATCTTTTCCTTGGGAACGAGTAGTTTAACCTCCTGTATAATGGTGAAATAATTGCTCTTAAATTATAAAATATCCTTATACATTAATATGATATCATATATGATCTTGTAATATTTCTTTGTTAATGATATTTTAGTAATATCATCGTTTCAGGTGTTAACTGATTCATTTTCCATTATATGTGTTGTTACATAAGTAATGTTTCTTGGGGATATAATGTATCTCATTAATATTAAGAATTATATTATGTATTTATAAATTATTTTTAATCATCAAATGAAAATTAGTTTTAAATGGATACGATGGGAAATGAATCTCATCGTATTCGTGGAGATGGTAATTTGTACGTACACAAGAGCGACAATATCCATCTTTTGATATTAAAATCATATATAATTGGATGTTATATCATATATAAAGCATAATAATCATGTTATATTTATTATTTACATCATTTATACTCATTATTATACCCATAAAAATGATAAAATGTTTGAATTAAAAACGACACCATGACGTGGAGATGGTAAGCCATACGTACGAATGTATGGTGACATGTCATTAATAGGATAGATAGAATAATGAATATGGATATACCATATTTATAATAAAATTTCATTATATAGTATACAATGGATTAATTTTTTTAAAATGGAAAAAACATTGAAAAAATATGTTGATGAAGAAAAGAACTTGAAAGATATAATGAAATATTAACAACTTCTTTGGGTTCTTCCTTTTTATTTAATCCAAAGGGCTTCTTGAGTTCGCTTTCTGACTAAAGTAAGGCCTCTTGGAAAAAGGTATGATAGTTTAGAGGATATTTGGGTAGGGTTTGTTTGATCCAAATGGATTTTAAGGTGTGAATTTGAGAGAAGGGAATGTGCCCTTTTATAAGAGGGTTTATGTATATCTTAAGAAATGATTGAAATATATATTTTTTTTATAAAAAATTTTTAGGTTTATAATGGCTATATAATAATTTATTTCTTATATAAGGAGGGGATGTGTAAAAACCCCCTCAAAATAGGTTTTAGAAATGTTTGGGTTACTAAATTATTCTTATCTTCTAGATTTTACTCATTGTCAATTAGTTTCATATTTACCATGTATCTTTGTATTTTTATTTTACATGGTAAATAAACTATCAATAAACATCCAAGAAAACATCAAGTGGTTAATTAATGAAATATATAATATTATTTAAGACCTCTGTCTGATACTTATATTTTTAGGAATAGAATTTCAATAAATAATATAATATTGGTTTTAATAATCTTTTATGTCAATTTTGACACTATTTGCTATTTTTTTGATAAATTTATAACAGCATTATTACTTCAAAAAAAAAATTATATCAATCCTAACATGTCAAATTTACCTTGAAACTTCATTTATGGAATCAAAACCTTAAATTAATATTTATTTTAACATCTAGAATACCATTTATTTGATTCTTTCATTAAGAAGGAAAATAATGCATCAACATTGTCTCATAAATAAATGTATTTATTCAATATCTAAAAATTATAAATAAAATACCATTATGTTGAAATATTATTTTATCTTTCTAATGAATATTTATAGTCTAAGAGATAACATCTATTACCCTATGTAAAAATTAATTAATTAGAAGATATATGCTTATGTAATTTTTTGTATTTTCATTAACGTAATTAATATAAACTGTCATTATCACATACAAGTGGCTTAATGGGGTCCCAAAATCGACCCAAAGATTTACATGGTCTAACATGTATAACATAATAGGTTTTGAACACATGTTTGGGTAATTTAATATTATTATAATATTATTTTTTACCCTTATTTAGGGATTTTACCTTTTAACCATGGTAAGAAAAATATTTAACCAAGTAATTATTCAAAAAGTCTAAAAATAAAAGATACCTATTTAAAAAAATTGGAATTCATGATTATATATATTGAATACATTTTTCTAAATTGAATACATAGAACTGGATGGAATTAAATTAAAATTAATTCCCACTGTCAAAACTAAAAAGTGTGTTTTTAAGAAATAATTACAATCAAAAGATTGTCACATTCTTATGTCCAGTTTAAATGTGAAATTATTTCCAATGATCAAAATTGGATTAAATGGTAAAAATATAATCTAATTATACTTAAAAACCAATCAATATGATAATTTAGCACTATAAATTATTTTTATTAAAAAAGTGGTTTTTAATTAAATTTTAGTATTTTTCACTATTCACCAAAAACTGAAAGTTTTCAATAAAATAAAAAAAATCACCGTAAGCTAATTTTGATATCCTGAACCCAAAAATGAATTCTATTTTGAAATATAAAACTAATAAAATTTAGAAAAGTGTGTATTACTATTCATAAAGGCAAGTTTGCTTGGTCGTGATGTGTCAGTATCTCAATGTTGTGTACAATGTAAGCTATTGCATTATTCAAAGGGGAAACAAACCATGTAAGCTTGGGGTGGTACAACTTAATAATGTTTTTTGTTCAAAAAATAAGGTATTATTGTGAAAACAGAAGATGATGGAAATGTTTTTAAAAGTGGACAACATAAAAATTGGATCTTGTTTCGTGTTAGTGATGGGGAATACTCATCTAAAGAAAGCATGGTGGAAGAAAATAAATTATCATATAAAAGGGTGGGATATATGTGTGAGGGGAAAATGAGAATTTATAATATGGGAGATATTGTCTACTACATTCTTAATATTATTAGAAGAAGGGACATGTGATGTTCTGTTTATTGGAATGTCAAAATTACAAACATAGTTCATAATAAAGTCGAAATTTGATCAACCCATCCCCCAAAGTTAATAAATTATAATATTTGTGTTCCAATGAGTAAATAAAAACCATTTGAATAAAAAACCAATATTTCCTTAATTGATGATTTTACATTCATTACAAGTATTATACATTTGAAACATAAATAATAATATCTAATAAAGATCAATATTTTTAGCACAATATAAGAAAAAAAAATTTGATATTCAACACATAATTTGAAAAATCACAATTTTTGTTAATAGAAAAATGTATAATTTTGAAATTATCATAAAAAACATGTCATTCATTATGAGAATATTAAACCTTACACATAATACAAACGTTTTTTTTCTAAAATGAAAAATATATCTTGGGTGGATATGGGATGTACAATGTTGATAAAACTTGTTATTTCCACTATTTCTAGAGTCATTTAATGAGTACAATAGTTTATATTTAAAATTAGTGTTTCAAAATACCACATACTAATATAACTACATCCAAAATAATCTGAAATTAATTTCCATTTTTTAAACACTCAACGATTTTGGTGATTACATGTATCATCAAAATCATATATTTAAATCTAGTAAAATATGATCAATGAGGTTTCGCTGGAGTTTTTCCTAGATATTCTCATACTATGAGAGGATATAGATATTTCAATAAAGAAACATGGAATAAAATTTATTTTATTGGTGTAATTGTTCTTGATAAATATGAAGAATAATTTTCAGAAACACATGTAAATAATGAATATGAAGAATGTGAAATAGTAATTTATGGGACACATGAAAACCTTTAAGAAATGGTGAACTGAAATAAATTGAAGATTTAAAATATTCAATTTATAGTAATGATTAATAATTAATACACCTTTTCCTAGGATAAAGAAATAAGTGGATGTATAAAATGTCATTAGAGATCTATATAAAATTTGGAAGATAGGAACACCAATGTTTTATACACATAATTGTAATCAAAAGATTATCCAATAGTTATTGACGAAGATTTTGATAATCAAGAGTGGTTTCATTCATTGATTGAAGAGTTGGATCAGATTGAGAAAAATGATGTGTGGGAACTTGTTCCCAAATTAAATGATAAAAATGTTAAAAATAAAAAAGTGGGTATTTTGAAACTAGTTGAATGAATGTGGAGAAGCCATTTGGGAAAAAGAATAATTGGTATTCAAATGAGACTAAAAAATTTATTTTATTTATTTTCATAGGAAATTTTCTCATATTTATAGGATAGAATCAATCAGAATATATCTTCCAATTATTGCACAATGAGATAATAATTTTTTTAATAGGGATGTTATATTATCGTTCATAATGTAGGGATAGATAAATAAGTTAATACTGAAAAACCATGTAGATTAATTATTTGAAAATTGTAATTTTAGGTTTTAATGTTGAATAAATCTTTATATGGGATAAATAATTCTTCAAGAGCTTGGTATTCAAAATTTTTTATCTACTTAAGGATATAAAATGTTAGGAAAGGAATAGTTATCAATAATATCTATATCAATAAAAATAAGTATATTTTTCTCATTTTAATTATGTGTGTGTATGATATTACATTTTCTGTGAATAATGATTTAACTTTTGAAAAGTTTTATAAAGGGATGAAGATGTTATTTGTGTAACGCCCCAACCCCAGTTACCCAGAGTTGATACATTATTACATAACATTGGAATGATTATAAAAGATCAAGTCTCGAAAGACCGATTAGTTTAGTATCCATGGAAACACTAGATACATTCATAAGTATTACAAAACATGATAAAGTGAGAAACTACAACAACATATTCTACATAGTCCACACTCATATCCCCTCAGACTATCCCTATCGATCAGTCATAAAATACGTCTTCACCTCCTTAAAAAATAAAACATAGAAAGGGGTGAGCTCAGATTCTCAGTAAGAATAACAATATAGCGGAAACATTCATAAAAAAGCATAAACATTTAAG
The DNA here is from genome assembly GCA_963277665.1 of Viscum album. Lineage (NCBI taxonomy): Eukaryota > Viridiplantae > Streptophyta > Magnoliopsida > Santalales > Viscaceae > Viscum > Viscum album. The sequence continues at coordinate 1,325,367,188 of OY728126.1, forward strand.
GAAAAGTATAACTAAAACTAAATCCTTTTAAACATGAACTTCTGAATACTATGGAATAAATAAGATGAAATAATTCCATTTTCTTATTCACATATCATAACATCATAATCAAGGCCTTGTCCCAAGACTAAAAATATTATATTGTCAAGGCCTTGTGCCAAGACACTAGTTCGTCTCTTGAGACCTACCAATGAATCTAGGAGCTATAGTGGTCTCCACCCGTCACTTATTATGTCCAATGCATTCTTCGTATGAACAGGTTTAAACATAACATAAAAATTTGCATTAAAACTAGAATACGAATTGTCAATACTTCATCCATAAACCATGAATTGTATTAAAATAAAACATCCACATTCAAACATATCACAATACCATCAATAAAATATGGAAGTTTTGTATCATAATAAATCAACATCAAATAAGATTAATATCCATCAAATGATGTTGACATGGATGAAATCAAAACTATTTGAGAGAAACATTTCTTTTTTGAAATCATTGAAAAGTCACAAATTTATAAAGGAATTAATTTAAAAGAGATTTTTGATTAAAATTGTCCCATAACACTTTGAAACTTTTGAAAAGAATAATCATTTCAAAACATTCATGTCCATATAAATAAATCCTTAAAATCATTTTGATAACATGGACATTAGTAAAAAAGATTTAGAAAGATAAATATTTAAAACATTTAAAATTGTGAAATTGATAAAGAGAATCTTTCAAAAATCCTTAAAATATTCATTTTGAAAACATTTTTACAAAAAATGGACATGGATGATAAAAATGTCACAGTAAATACTTACACATAAACAATCTCGGAGAATAATGATATTGGGGAATTAACCATTACCTTGCAATTTCCATTGGTCAAGGGTACGTTTAACCTCCTGTATGAAGTTCTTAGTATGTTATTGAATTATAAAAAAATCATATTAATTTTTATGATATCATACATGATTCATTTATGACTTTATACTACTCATTTAATAATAATTTCCATGTTAAATTAACATTTCATGTAATAATGGCTTTCTTTATCGTACGTGATTTAACTCGTTAATCTTGATTGTATCACTTAGACCAAGATTTAAATAATTCTATAATATAAAACATGAATTATATATCATATATATTTATAATATAAATATGTATAATAGACATATATATGAAATGAAAAACACCATTTATGGATACGGTTGTCTGTACGTACACATAAACATTGTTTCCGTTTCTATATCGTGTAGAATGGAACTATGTGAATAAGATATATTTATTTACACACACACACACACTTATATATATATATATATATATATATCTCCAGTAGCATTATTATTTCATATATTACATACTTATTAGTAATATATATTTTTATAATTGTCGATTGCTGGTGAACATCGAAATGAATCACATCGCGTCGTGGAGACGGTAATCTGTATGTACGCATGAGCGACGCCATCATTTCCTTAAAGGTGTGTAATTTGATGGTATATTATTTTTACATATACATTATAATTTTATTTTCATTATTTATATATATATTAATCATCATTATATCCATCGGAATAACATAGTGTTGAATAACAAATTGCACCACGGCGTGGAGACGGTAAGCTGTGCGTATGCACGCATGGAGACAATATGATTCTTAAGATGGATATAATAATGAATAATGTTGTTAAATATTTATAATAACATCACAGTATATATATGATTCTGGATTTATTATTCTTTAATGGAAATAACAAGGAAATAAGAAGTGGAAGAAGATATGAACTTGAAAGAGGGTGGTAAAATTATTACCTCATCTTCAGGTTCTTCCTTTTGTTTTGACCAAAAGGGCTCCATATGTTGGATTTATTACTAAAGTATGGACTCTAGGATGAAGGGCGGATAGTTTAGAGAGTATTGGGATGGAGTTTTTCTGAGCCAAAAGGCTTTGAAGGTGTGAATTAGAGAGAAGGGGGAGTGAACTTTTATATGAGGGGTGAGGGGCACCTTAAGAAAAACTTAAAATATTATTTTATAATAAATTCATATTCAGTTTATAGTGGCTCCAAAGTGATTTATTTAGGAGATAGGATGGGTTTGGGTCTTAATCCTCTCATCCAATAGGTTTTATACATGTTTAGGTTACCATTATTTCCATATCATTTAGATTTTACTCTAAGTTAAATAATTTAACTTTTTCTGTGTCTTCATGTATTCTTACACTAAATGGTAAATAAAAATACTATAAACTGCCAATATAACCCCAATTGGTTCATTATTGTCATATATATTATTATATAATTCTTTTTGAAGAACCTTAGATTTTTAGGACCATTATATCAATTAATAATATAATACTTGTTTTAAAAACTATTTTGTATCAATTTTGACACTATTTGGTATTTGTTTTCTCTTAAAATAATAATAGAATTATTACCTGCAAAAAACTTCATCTAACCATCCCTAAAAGGTAATATTAACCTATTAAATTAGTGAAATTCATAAAATTTCTCAAATCTAATTTATTTGGATATTTATAATATCCATTATTTTAATATTCCATTAATTAGGTAATTACAGTATCACCATTGCGTCATAAATAAAGTAAATTATATGATGACTAAAATTTATAAATAAAATACCATTATATAAGAAATATTTTTATCTTTCTAATTAAAATTTATCATATAATTTATCTTATTTATAACCATATATTATAAATGGAATAGTTATTAAACATTGATTTTAACTCTTTTAACTCTTCTTTAAATAAAATAATAATAAACGTCTTAATCTAATCCATGTGGACCTAAAGGGTCATATTTTATTTTTAAGGTTGTTTTTGGTCGACTTAAACTTATCCAATAGAATTAGAACATGTGTTATGGTTATAATAATATCCTTTTTACCATTAAATACACTATTTACTTTTAACTGTGGTAAATAAAATAAAAAGATACGATTCATCAAAAATTATTTTTATCTTATTGAACGACATTTTAATTTTTTATATTAACTATTTCCCTCAGATTTTTGAAATTAAACTCACAGAAGCGGAAAAATTATGTTTTATGTGAATTTGTAAATTCTCCTAGGAGGTGGGTGAAAGACGGTGAAAAGGTCAATAAAATTTTTATATTTCTAAAATTATTATAAACTAACTCTAATGAATAAAATTGAACATATATAGGTATTATGTATCAATTTTACCTAAAATAAATTTAAATTAAATATATAATTATTCAAATAAAAATTCTGTTTTAAACTTTAACTTAGTGTTTTTTACTATTCATCAAAAATAGTATGTTTTCAGAAAAATACCAAAAATTCACCCTAAGATAGTTTTGATATTCTGAATTCAAAAATAAAGTCTATTTTACGAAATTAAAAACATAGATTTTTTATTTATTAATTTAAAATTAGTTCCCCTTGTCCAAACCAGAAGGCATATTTTTAAGATATAATAATTATCAAATGATTGACACTTATTTATGTCCAATTTCAAATTAAAATTACATACAATGACTAGAATTGGATTTAATGGTAAAAATATAATCTATTTATACTTCCAAGCCATTATAATGTATAATTTAACACTATAAATTATTCTGATTAAAAAAGTTGTTTTAATTAAAATTTAGTATTTTTCACTATTCTGCAAAATATGACGGTTATCAGAAAAATACAAAAAATTTCAAAAAACTAAATTTTAATCTCCCTATTCTAAATAAGATGTTTATTTTGTAATATTGAATATATAAAAGTGTCAAATATTTTATTTAAAAAGGTTTTGTCCTCAAAAAGCATTATAATTTCATTTTATGAAAAATACTTCCTTTTTCTAAACCATTGAATTTTTCTTATGTTATGTCTATGAAACTCATAATATAGATTCTAAAATTATAAGGATTATATAATGTTCAAAATTCAGTTAATACTATTCATAACCACTTTTGAACAGCTCGTTTGTTATGTCGTGGTGTGCTTGAACTCGGTCTTGCATGTAGTGCAAGTTATTGAATTATTTTGAAGAAATAACGTACTATGAAATCTTGAGGTGTTACATTTTTCCCTCCTTCAATAAATTGTGTCCTCGCAATTTGAAATTTTTCTTCAAAAATAAAATGTTGAAAATAGAAAATACCTTTGTGGGAAAACCCATATCAGAAATTGGGTTTATAAAATTTACTCTTAATAATATGAAAGGAGGAATGAAAAATTAACGACCAAATTATGATCTCGATTAGGATAACATTGGTGGAAATTAGAGACACATAATTTTAGGGAAACGTAAATATTTATATGCGTGATTGAGATCATCAATCACAAAAAATTGAATAATTGAGGGCCTCGAAGCCATCAATCTCTAATGATTTAAAATATCATCAGTTCTACAAAACATAAGGTATTAGGATAACTCATTTTTAGTTTCATGATCCCTTACCTAAAGTTTAAGAAATAATTTCTTCATAGAATAATTTAAGGAAAAGAAATATTCTTGACAAGTAGAGTTCCATCCTTTAACTAATTTCTACCAAAAACTCATTATTCACACTAAAAGATAATAGAAATTAAAAAAATATATTCTATTTATCCTACTCATATAGGGTTACCAAAAATTTAATTTAGAAGTCACCTATCATGCCATTTTTTTGAAAAAAAAATACATTATACAATCTGGGGACATCACTTAGTCATGTGGTAGCCGATAAATCCCAATCACACTATGGTTGTGGGTTCTATTCCTGCAGCTTTGTCTGACGCGATGGGTTGTCACACGGTCTGCGTGTTGTCCTTTTTATAAAAATATAAAAATAACCTTAACAATAGTATCTTAATCCATTACAACCTTTCGTATTATCCAAAATAAATCTATCCAAACTCACAGTATAAAATTTATAAGGAAGTTAAACACAATGAAGATCCTTTTTTCCAGGTAATAACATGTGAACACCTTCATCATGTATTATTTTAAAACTTGGTAACACCATGAATTACCATAAAACCTTATTTATTACATTCATCCTCCCTTATCCTTTATATAATATTGGATATATTCCTTATATCCAAAAATATTGAATATTCCCACAGTGACGAAATAAACAAACTATTAATCAATTCAAAGGATGTCAAAAATATCCAATATAATTTATCCAAATCGACCATCTATTATTCCAAAATCACTACCTTGGTATCATAACCATATAATGGTTTATCTCTCACTCAACCATAATTTTTCCAAAAATTTATCCTACAATTGATTCCCTTTTATTGGTTCCAAAAAATCTAAAGTACTTAATGAAATAGTACTACAGTAAAATCCTTATATACTCAATGATTATTATAAACCGTACATCATTGATACAACACTCAAATGAAATAATTCTTTAATAACTACATAAGAACACTAATCATTCATCCTCATCTGTGGTAGTAATATAACTTGATTATTATCCAATAGCATCATTTGGGGCATACTATGATGATTTGGAAATTGGTTCGTGTAGTGTCCCAACTCATTGAAAATGAAGCACTGTACATTTGAATCCTTTTGCTTACCCTTGTTGTCACGTACACAGTGTCATTTTTCTCCACACTTATAACAAACTCACATCCCATTCAGGAAAGTTATAGGGTGTTTCTTCCCAGATTTTTCATATATGGGAAAATTCTTCTTTTCCCTCTTCCCATTATCCATATTTCTCTCTTCCATCCTTTTTTTCTTTTGGTTCACTTTAAATCCATAGGACTCAAAGAATTCTTTACTAATCTTATTAACACATGATACTATTTATTCATATGTTTAGAATACATGGGCAACTATCTCCCTTCTAAATGTTGTCTCAATACCATGAAAGATATGATCCTTCTTACTCTTTAGATCATACGTATTACTGGAGTTCACATTCCTTCTATTGGGAACCATTTATATATGATGGAATAAACTAGATTAGTTTATGGATCAAAATACATAATTCCATAATTGTAAAATACTTAACATAAATTGAATAGTGTATGGATATAATCCATAATCATAAAAATGTTTCTATGGAGGAAGTATATACTCATAAACCCATCATAATGATTCGTAATGAAAATGAGAATTATCCTAAGAATATCCCCCGGGAGTGTAATAACCAAGACTGTAGCAAGGCCCGTTGTCGTGCACTAGTTCCTATTCGAGTCTAGCTCAAAGCAAAGATTTTGGTTTTTACCCCGAGGTACATCTGTGCCAGAGCCGCCTCAACCTGCTCGTATCCAGACAGGGATGTATTACTCAGAAAACTCCCAAAATCTCTAAAATATCAAAATTTCTAGGATGTTATTTTATACTAATCCTCAAGGTCCATCTTAGGTCTATGTGATCTAATCATAGTTTATCTAAATCTTGCTTCCAAGGTTTGTAATAATCTTCCTCTGATACCAACTATAACGCCTCGACCCCAGTTACCCAGAGTCGGTGCATTATTACATAACATTGGCATGATCACAAAAGATCAAGTCTCTAAATACCGATTAGATTAGTAGCCTTGGAAACAGTAGATATTTTCATTATTCATACATTACATGATAAAGTGAATATATAAAACAACATAGTCTCCATAGTCCACAATCATATCTCCTCAGACTATCACTGTCGGTCAGTCATAAAATAATTCTTCACATTCTAGAGAAAATAAACCATAGAAAGGGGTGAGATCAAATGCTCAATAAGGATAAAAATATAGCAGAAACTTTCATAAACAATCATAAACATTTAAGGCAATGTATAACTAAAACAAAAGCATTTAAAATTGTACTTCAGTATAATATGGAAAGAATATGATGAAATAATTCCATTTACTTATTCACATGGATATTATACTAGTCGAATAATCACATGCAATATCAATAACCACATTCATAATGATGGAATACATAATGACATACTATCATAACCACATAATAATGTCCTTGTGCCAAGACTTCAAATAAGATTTCATCAAGGACTTGTTCTAAGACACTAGTTTGTCTCATGAGACCTACCGATGCATTGAGGAGCTATAGCGGGCTCCACCAGTCACTTACTAAGTCCAATGCATTCCTCATATGAATAGGTTTACACATAACAGAAACATTCGTATTAAAAATAGCATATGAAATGTCAATACATTCTCTATAAACCATGAATGGTATTAAAATTACACATTCACAGTCAAACATATCACAAAACCATCAATACAATATGGACGTTCTGTATCATAATTAATGTAACAACCCGAGATTTTATGAGAATTATTATTTTTAATTTCATTGATGTATTTTTTTGTACGCTAACCCCAAAGGAGCTTGCACTACATGAATCCCTGACTAGGCTTGCATTACATGCAATCACAACCTTCCTTGATAGAGTGTGTAGTACACAATATCGGGTTTCACTAAACAACAACATATTGTTATAATATTATTATGGACTAGCCGTTATGAATAGTATTTACTACATTTTTTATTTTATAACATTATTATTTATCTTACACATTTTCTAGAACATGCTATGAGAACAAAAAAATTTATTCAGGTAAAATAATTATTTTTCAATAAATGCAGTTTTGCCGCCTTTTTATGGTGCACCTAATTTAAATAAAATTTTTGAAAATTTTATAAGCTCAATTTTAAAAAATAAACTTCCTCTTTTGAATCAGGATATTAAAATTTACATTGGATAATTTTTTGATATTTTTCTTACAACGTTCTTATTTTGATGAATAGTAAAAACATGCTAAATTTTACTTAAAAACAACTTTTTTCATCGAGATAATTTATATGGTTAAAATATAATAGTAAATTATTTTAAAGTATAAATAAAATATATTTTTACAATTTAATTTAATTTAATTCATTAGAATTGATTTTACATTGAATTCATAGGTTAAATCAATTCAAGCTTTTTCAATGTTTTAAAGAACAACCCAATTTTTTGACAGCAGGATTAATTTTAAATTAATTACTGTGACTTCTGTGTTTTGAATTTGAAAAAATGGATTCCATATTTGGAATCAGTAGGTCCAAATTATTTTTATAGGACACTTTTTATTTTTGGGCATTATGAATAGTAACTACGGTAAATTTTATTTTCCAACGTTAAAGGTAAATTAGGTAATTCATGGTAAACATTATATTATAAAAATAACATAAAACCTGCCAAAAAAAATTTTTATGTCTAAAATTAGACCCATATCACATATGGGTCAGAATAGATTAATTTTATTCACTATTGACTATGAAAATAATTTAATTATTATTAAAACTAACGAAAGTGACAACATGTCACTCTCTTAAATCTTATAAGTATAATAATTTACATTTACTGATAAACTTCATGAAACTTCTAAAATGAATAGTTTCCAGAAATATATTTAAATTATCTACATTAGGTGAATTTATTTAAATTTTTTTTGGATTGAATAATTATCATTAGAGGTGACACAATAATGAAGTTGAAATTATTTTATTTATTGAAATATCAAATAAATGGTTTTTAAAAAATAAAAATAAATATTATATGATATATTTAATGTGATAAGATAATATTATAGATAAATATGACATGTTATTAATCTATTGAATATTTTGTTTCGAACATTTATTCTGTTTGTATTTTATTTAAATTCAAATAAATTAATTGTGTCAAAATTGACACTATTGATATTTTATATTATTAACTTTTTTAAAAGTCAGAAAAATATTTTAAATATTACAAATTAAAATTTATATAATCTAAAATGTCTTAAAATTTCAAATTATTTATAATTAACAACACATAAGTAAGTATTTATAAGCATATAAAATTTATAACATTATTACCACAAATAAAATAAAATATATTAAAAAAGGATAAATCAAAATGATAAGGTTTAAAATAAACTCAAAACATGTCTAAATTTAATTAGTTGATGATATTACAACCCTATATTATCTAATATCCTAATTTTTTTCTCTTTTAATGTGTTTCTGTGGGGTTTAGGTTTATTATAAATTTATATTTTAGAGGTTTCCAAAAGTGCCCCTCTCCTCCCTTATAAAAGGGAACCTCCTACCTCTTCTCTATACATAAAATTGAGCCTTGAATCTGGGCCAACCCCTTCCCATTTCCCATATAAACTTCCCTCGAAACATTATATAGGTTCTTGTCTCCTTAAAATACCACCTCTAGTGCCTTAAGAGGAAGCTTAAAAAAGGTGTGTCGAAGAAGAAGTAATATCTTCTAACGATTATTTCAAATTTATTTCTTCTTTAACATTACATTATTTAGTTGTTTCATCATAAATTAATAAAATTAATATCACTAATATACTTATATGTTATTATAATTATGAAACAACCCCATTTCACCTTCTATCCATCCTACGGAAAATGAAATCACCGCGCGTGCGTACGTACGGAATATTGTCTCCACGCCGTGGTGTAATCTGTTTTTCCACTATCACCTTACTAGGATGGGTATGATAATGTAAAAAATAACTATATATGATTATTATAAAATCATACTGATTCTGAGATATTATATCATCCACTCCAATCCTATTCAATAATTATGGAAACGATATCCTCGCTCGTGCGTACGTACAGACTACCGTCTCCATGAACGCGATAAGATTCATTTTCCATGATTAACCATTAAAGTATGATTATAAATTTTATATAATAAATAATAATGAAATATATTATATAATATTGATACTGGATTTATGTACATATTGGTTTCATTTACTTAATTCCATTCAATTGAATAAGGAAACGAAAACAGCATTCATGCGTACGTACGGACTACCGTCTCCATGAACGGTGTATTTCATTCCATTTATCGATCTATAATATATATTTATATTCTGAATATATATTATATACAAATCATGTTTTACACTCTGAATTAATTAAATCAGGATATAAGTAATAATATCAAGAACAACACGTCGAAACACGTACGATAAATGAAACGATTTTACCCAAAACGATGCTTTAACCAGGAATTTACAAAAGAACGGGTAATATAATGTCATAAGTGAACCATATTTGATATCATAACAATGAATATGATTATTTAATAATTAAATGACATTATTTAAATAATTATATAAAAGGTTCAGATACATACGAAGCATATCATACATAAAGTAAGGCATAATTATTCCAATCTCGTTCTTATTTGAGATTGATTATTCGTAAGTATTTACTCGGGTTATTGTTATCATCCCTATCCATGTTTTCTAAATTTGTATTCATGTATGTTTAAAGTACATTTTTCCCATTTTTGACTTTTACTACATGGTATGTAAGGAATCTTTCTTTTGTTTACCATACGAGGAACTTTTCGACTTTTCCGACAAAAGTACGAGAAGAATGTTTTTTTACTTATAAGTCTTGAATGAATTTTTAGGGTTTCATAACACCTTTTTTCATGAATCGTACTCTACAATATTTCAGGACTATGTCAAAAAAAAATCCTTTTCATTAAAAAATGCATGTCATTTTATGAAAAGAAAATGATTTTGAAGAAGAAAGGATATTTCCCTCAAGAATTCATTTCAGGTGTTTCATCAAAACCATTTTCCCTCTAAGATGACATTATTTAATATGTGAATGTTTCATGTATAATGTCTCTATGATTTACATGGTTTAAATTTTATTATGATGAAATTATATTCATTTGTTTTATATGGATTATGTTATGATGGGATGATGTTTATGAAACCTATTTTTTCTATGGGTTATGATGAATGATTTGTGTTTATGTTGTGGCACACGTAAGATTGATTTCATTATGAGATGGGTGGGACCTATATCTCCCACCAATGAATTGGGTAAAGATTTATATCAAATGAGATATACATGGCTGGAATGGTATGTTAATGTGGTTCAGTGATACAGGACTGGAACGAGGATTGAACTCAATTCAGAAAGAGACTTTGTCTACTAAGATTGTCTTGGAAGCAATGCCTTGGCTACTATGGAAATCATATCTTGTGCTTAATTGTTTTCCACAATTACATGTTTTATTCCGATGCTATTTTATCATGATTGATGTTCCATTATGATATATGCATTATGTACTTCCAAGATTTATGTCTTTGCTGAAGATTTTGAGGTTTAGATTTTATGTTCATGTTTTTGCATTCAAATGTTTATTGATTGTTTTATGCTCTCTCTGTTTACCCTTACTGAGCATTTGAGCTCACCATTTTAATGTTTTCATTTCCTTAGAATATAAATAAGGGTCTTAGGTATGAAAACAAAATGGGAAGATCCTTATGGGAGTTGTTGAAGATATTTCGCCATGATTAGAAGATTATGTTCCAAGTTTCCAAAGACACTAAAATATTACGGTCCTTTGGTGTCTACTTTTGTTATGTATTATGTATTCCACAAAAGTAATGTAATGTCTACGTACATCAAGAATGGGTCTCTACAGTTGGTATCAGATGAAAGGATTAGTTAACCTTTGGAAACTAGGATCTGATAACATTATTGAGATCCCTAGAAGATATTTAAAATGTATGTCTAGGGATGTCCCTAAGGTTACGTATAAGTATAGGTTATATTCCTAGAATTATGGTAACAATATTATAATTAAACCTAAGATGTTAGATATTGAAGGTACTCTCCCTTTAATATGATGTTTTCCACACATGATTTTTCCCTATCACACTGTTCTTTTTGGGTTTTAGACGATGGCTGGAACCCGAAGGAACCGTGTTGATCAATGTAATGGAAAATGAAATGATTTTCCTCCTGAGCGACCAAATGTTATGGGAGATGGAGTGAAAAATATTATTTCTATACATACACAAGCTATGAATCATTCTGGATTTCCAAATTATCCGAGAAGGGAAGAATATTATATTGAGTCCTTCATGAGGCAACATCCACTGCCTTTCAATGGGTCTTCTAATCCACTTGTTGAGGAAAATATATCAGTACCATTAAAAAAAATATTTTCCATACTTCGCTGTTTAGAACATGAAAAAGTCATTTTAGATGTTTACCGTTGAGAAGGTGAAGCATACCAGTGGTGGACTCTAATTAAGAATACAAGACCCCAAGATAAAATTGAATCCATGGAATGGGATGAGTACAAGAATGTATTTTTCATTAAGTACTTCCCTCATATTCTTCAAAAAAAGATGGAAAAGTAGTTCCTTGAGATTAAGCAGAAGTATGATGAATTCGTTGGAATATATGAAGCGAATTTTACAAGGCTTACCAGGTATGCATCTGGCATTATCATCCAACCTGAAAGTAATGTTGATCAATTCTTCAGTGGATTAAAACCAAGACATCAAAGGGAATTAGCTATAAAAGACATCAGTAGCTATGAAGAAATTGTGTGTTGCTCTATCAAGGTATAACATGAAGTTGATGTAACATATCCATATCATGGTTTTTCCAAGAAACGAAATATGGAGTTCGTGAAAAAACCTAATAATAATGGTGAAAAGAAGTTGAATATTTCTTTATGCTCAAAGTGTGGAATGAATCGTGGTGGAGGTTTTCTAAAAGGTACTAGAAAATGTTTCAAGTGTGGAAAAGTAGGTCATCATGCTGATGAGTTCCGAAGTAATGGGAAACATGTTTCTAATGATGTGAATAGAGAAAATACTACATAGAATGATCCACCAACACTTCAACACTTCAAGTGCAAGGAAATGGGGCATTATTCTAATCAATTCCATAATCCAAGGGTTAATGATGATCGACGTGAGCATCCTCTGAAGGCAAAGGACAAAGGGAAGTCACATGCGATCACTATTGTCGATGTTGAGTATGACAAGGATGTAGTGGAATGATTATGTGTTTATGTAATGGGATTCCAAAATAATGTTATGGAATCTAATTTATATTACTATGGAATATTGGAATAAATATTTATTGGTTCATTATGGTTTTCAATAATTATATGGTACCGGTAACCGTGAAAAGTAATTCAAATTTTTTAGAAAGTAGATGATATGCGCATAATGAAGGGATAAGGAGAAAAAATTTTAATGATCTCATGACTGATATAGGGAGAAAGTGATATCATGGTTTGAGTATATTGAAATTTTGGGATTTTGGTATGTGGAAAGAGTTACCTTTTGACAGAATTCATGTTTCCACTATGGTTCTATGGTAATTCATGTTGCAAGAGAATACACGATTAAGGTATTCTCATGTTTGGAATGCAATCAAAAAGATATATCTGATGATATATGGTGGGTAAATGATGGAATTCACATTCTTGGTTAAGGACATTTCTAGTAATCATTTTCTATATACTATGAGATTGGATAGATGTATTTTGGATAAGTCTAAAGACTGGAATGGATTAAATGAGACATCAGATAGAATTGATAAAGGCTAGAACTTTTTCGATATTATTTCTGTAATGTTATAATGGTGAAGTTTTAGGAAAAAAGGAAACCTGCAGGATGGGAGACAACCCATCACATCGGACATGGTTGCGAGAATTGAACCCACAACTGAAGTGCGACTGGCCTTTATTTCCTACCAATGGCCTACAAGAATTCCCAGGTTAGTAGAAACTAGTTTTATTTTATTAAGCGGTCTGATAGATGAAGTATAAGTCCATTTTTGGAATCATATATGATTAACCTCACCATAGATGGAGTTATTTATATTCGATAACTTTTTCAAACCATTTTTTTGAGACATATGGAATGACCCATCATTCTATCACATGATCTACTAACACATCATGAATGACAAATTCAACTTTATTTCTTTAAGAGATGAAGTGTAAATTTTTTAAGGCACGAACAACAGTGAGATTATATCGATATAAAGTAAGTATTTCTTTTAATTCAAATTCATCAACTTTATGGAAATAATATTGAAAACCAAAAATGTTGTCCTAGTGTCCGTATATCCGATGAATCAGATGGTACCATAGATCATGAAAAATATATGGCTTTGTGATTGTTGGATTTTTCATAGCCATGTTCTCTACCACTCTCCATCAGAACTTGATGGTTAGGTTTCTCTTCAATATCTATATTTTCACCAATCTTCTCTTATGTGGAAACACAGTGATGGGTTAACTTGGATAACCAATATGTTTCATACCTGACTTTTTAAAATTATGTTTTAGTATTCCTTTTTACGATATGGGTTTCAATGAAAGAAACTTTCATGTCGTAAACTATTTATAACCCCGACGAATTTCGTGGGAGAAATTCATTTTAAGGGGTGTAGAATGTAACAACCCGAGATTTTATGAGAATTAATGTTTTTAATTTCTATAATGTCTTGTTCTATATGCTACACCAATAGGATCATGCACTACATGCATCAAATACTTGGCTTTCATTAGACATAATCGCAACCTTCATCGATAGCGTGTGTAGTACGCAATACCGGGTTTCACTAAACAACTATATATTGTCATTATATTATTATGGACTAGCCGTTATGAATATTATTAAATAAATTTTGAATTTTATAACATTATTATTCATATTACACATTTTCTAGAACATGGTATGAGAATAAAATAAATTTTTAAGGTAAAATAAGTATTTTTTTTAAAATGCAGTTTTTCGCCTTATGATGGCGCACCCATATTAAATATAATTTTTGGATAGTTTACAAGTTAAATTTTACAAAATATACTTATTATTTTGAATCAGGATATAAAAATTTACATTAGATGAATTTTTGATATTATTCTGACAACGTTCTTATTTTGATGAATACTAAAAACACGCTACATTTTACTTAAAAACAACTTTTTTCTTTGAGATTAATTAAATAGTTAAAATATAATAGTAAATTGTTTTAAAGTACAAATAGAAAATATTTTTAATATTTAGTATAATATATGTCATTAGCATTGATTTTACATTGAATTCATAGGTTAAATCAATTCAATCTTTTTCAATGTTTTAAAGAAAAACCCATTTTTTTACAACGAGATTAATTTTAAATTAATTACTGCAACTTCTGTGTTCTTAATTTTGAAAAAAGAATCCCATATTTGGAATAAGTTGGTCCAAATTATGTTAATAGGATACTTTTTTTTTTTTGAATTTATGAATAGTAACTACGGTAAATTTTATTTACCACAGTTAAAGGTAAATTAGGTAATTAAAGGTAAAAATAATATAACAAAATTACCCTAACACCTGTCAAAATTATATTGGATGATTAAAAGTCGGCCCATATCACATAAGGGTCCGAATATATTGCCTTTATGGACTTTTGACAATGAAAATAAATTAATTATTATTAAAACTAAAGAAAATGACAACATGTCACTCTCTTAAATCTTATATGTATAATAATTTTAATTTTGTGATAAAATTCACGAAGCTTAAAACATTAATAGTATACATAAATTTAATAAAAATATCTACATAATGTGAATTTATTTCTAATTTTTATGGATTAAATAATTATCATTAATGGTGACACAATAGTGATGTTGAAATTATTTTATTTATTGAAATATTAAATAAATGGTTTTAAAAAATAAAAAAAAATTATATGAAATATTTAATGTGATCCAAGAATTTTCTAGATAAATATTACATATTATTAATCTATTAAATATTTTGGATCGAACGTATCTTCTTGTGTGGATTTTATTTAAATTCACATAAAATAATTGTGTCAAAATTAACACTATTGATATTTTATATTATTAAATTGTTTAAAAATCCCAAATATATTTTAAAAATTACAAATTAAAATTTATTTGATCTAAAATGTCATAAAATAACAAATTATGTATAATTAAGAACACATAAGTAATTATTTATAACCATATAAAATTTATAACATTATTACCAGAAATAAAATAAAATAGATTTAATAAGGATAAATCAAAATGATAAGGTTTAAAATAAAATAAAAACATGTCTAAATTTAATTTTTTGATGATATTACAACCCTATATTATCTAATATCATAATTGGAGTAACTTTGAATGTTTTTATGTGGGGATTAGGTCTATTATAAATTAATATTTTAGAGGTTCCCAAAAGTGCCCCTCGCCTCCCTTATAAAAGGGACCCTCTACCCTCTTCTCTATACACAACTTTGAGCATTCATGATCATAAAAAACCTGCCCATTTCATTTATCAACTTCCCTAGAAACATTATAGAGGTTATGGCATCCTCAAAATACCAACTCTAGTGCCTTAAGAGGAAGCTTAAAAGAGGTGCGTCGAAGAAGAGGTAATCTCTTCTACCGATTCTTTCGAGTTTCGTTCTTCTTCAACATCCCCTTCTTTAGTTTTTTCATTGTAAAGTAATAAAATCATTATCAATAACATACTGATATGACATTATAAATATTAAACAACCCCATTTCACCTTCTATACATCCTACGAAAAATGAAATCACCGTGCGTGCGTACGTAGGGAATATCGTCTCCACGCCGTGTTGTAATCAGTTTTTCCACTATCACCGTACTTGGATGTGTATAATGATGTAAATAATAATTATATATGGTCATTATAACATCATACTGATTCTGGGATATTATATCATCCATTCCAATCCTATTCAATAATTATGGGAACAATATCATCTGTTGTGTGTACGTACGGACTACCATCTCCGCGAATGTGATGAGATTCATTTTACATGATTAACCATTCAAGTATGATTATAAATTATATATAATAAATAATCATAAAATATATAACATAATAATGATACTGTATTCATGTACATATACATTTCATTTACTTAATTCCATTCAATTTTATAAAGAAACGAAAACAGCGTTCATGCGTACGTATGGCCTACCCTCTCCATGAATGGTGCATTTCATTCCATTTATAGATATATCATATATTTTTATATTCTTGATATATATAATATATAAATCATGTTTTACATTCTCTAATTAAGTAAATCAGGATATAAGTAATAATATAAAGAACATCAAGTCGAAACACGTACGATAAATGAAACGATTTTACCCAAAACGTTGCTTTAACATGCAATTTACAAAATAACGGGTAATATAGACTCATAAGTGAATCATATATGATAACATAACAATTAATATGATTCTATAATAATTAAATGACATTATTTAAATCATTATACATGTGGTTCATATATATACAAAGCATATTGGACATAAGGTAAGGGCTAATTATTCCAATCTCGTTCTTATCTGAGATTGTTTATTCATAAGTCTTTAATGGGGTTATTGTTATCATCCATGTCCATGATTTCTAAAAGTGTTTTCATGTAATTATAAAGTCATTTTTTCCCATTTTTTACTTTTACTACATGGTATGTAAGGAATATTTCTTTTGTTTACCATATGAGGAAGTTTTTGACATTTCCGACAAAAGTATGAGGAGAATGTTTTTTTTCTTATACGGCTTCAATGGATTTTTACGGTTTAATAACACCTTATTTTCATGAAGCATACTCTACATGATTTCATGACTATTTCATCAAAATTCTTTTTCTTTTAAAATTTCATGTCATTTTGTGAAAAGAAAATGATTTTGAAGAAGAAAGGATATTTTCCCTCAAAAATTCATTTCATGTGTTTTATCAAAACCATTTTCCATCTAAGGTGACATTATGTAATTTGTGTATGGTTATAGTATAATGTATCTATGATTTACATGGTTTCACTTTTCTTATGATGAAATGATATCCATTTGTTTTATATGGATTATGTTATGATGGGATGATGTTTATTAAACCCATTTTATTCTTTGGGTTATGATAAATGATTTATGTTTATGTTGTGGAACACCTAAGAATGATTTCATTATTAGATGGGTGGGACCTATATCTCGCTCCAATACATTGGGTAATTATTTATATCTCATGAGATATACATGGCTGGAATGGTATGTTAATACGGTTTAGTGATACAGGACTGGAACGTGGAGTGAACTCGATTCAGAAAAGGACTTTTTTCACTAAGATTGTCTTGGAAGCAATGTCGTGGCTAATATGGAAATAAAATCATGTGAATAAAGGTTTTCCACAATTAACTGCTTTCTTCCCATTCTATTTCTTCATGATTTATGTTCCATTATGATATATGCCTTACGTACTTCCAAGATTTATGTCATTGCTCAAGATTTTTATGTATAGATTTTATGTTCATGTTTCTGCATTCAAATGTTTATTGATTGTTTTATGCTCTCTATGTTTAACCTTACTATGAATGTGAGCTCAACATTTTTATGTTTTATTTTCCCTAGTATATAAATAACGGTTTTAGGTAAGAATACAAAAGGTGAAGATCTTTATGGGAGATATTGAAGATCTTTCACCATGATTAGAAGATTATGTTCCACGTTTCTAAAGACACTAAGATATTATGGTCCTTTGGTATCTATTTTTGTTATGTATTAAGTATTACATAAAAGTAATGTAATGTATATGTACTTAATATTTGGGTCACTACAATAAATCAACTTCAAATAAGATTAAAATCCATCAAAGGATGGTGACATAGATGAAATCAAAACTGTTTGACAGAAACATATATATTTTTTGAAATCATTGAAAAGTCACACCTTTATAAAGGAAGTAATTTAAAATATATTTTTGAATAAAATTGTACCATAGTACTTTGAAACTTTTGAAAAGAATAATCATTTTAAAACATTCATGTCCATATAAATAAATCCATAAAATCAGTTTGAAAACATGGACATTAATTAAAAAGATTTAGAAAGATAAATATTTAAAACATTTAAAATTATGATCTTGATAAAGAGTACCTTTCAAAAATCCTTAAAATAATCATTTTGAAATAAGTTTTGTGAATAATGGACATGGATGATAAAAATTTCCCAGTAAATACTTACACATAAACAATCTAGGATAATAATGAGATTGAGGAATTAACCCTTACCTTGCACTTTCCTTTAGTCAGGGGTACATTTAACTTCTTCTATGAAGATCGTAGTATGTTATTAAATTATAACACAACCATATTAATATTTATGATATCATACATAATTCATTTATGAATTTACACTACTCATTTAATAATAACTTCCATGTTAAATTTACATTTCGGGTAATAATTGCTTTCCTTATCGTACATGATTTAACTTGTTACTCTTGATTGTATCACCTAGACCAAGATATAAATACTTCCAGAATATAAAAAATTAATTATATATTATATATATTTATAATATAAATATGCATAATAGAAATATATATGAAATGAAAAACACCGTTTATAGAGACGGTAGTCCATACGTACACATAAACTCTGTTTCTGTTTTCATATCGTGTTGAATGGAACTAAGTGAATAAGATATATTTATGTACATATACATATATATATATATATATCTCCAGTATAATTATAATGTCATATATTACATACTTATTAGTAATATACATATTTTTATAATTGTCGATGAATGGTGAATGTGGAAATGAATCTCATCGCATCGTGGAGATGGTAATCCGTACGTACGCACGAGCGACTATATCATTTCCTTAATGGTGTGGAATTGGATTGTGTATTAATTTTACAAAGAAATTAGAACGTTATTTTCAATATTTATATACATATTACTCATCATTATATCCATCCAAATAACATAGTGTTGAATAACAAATTACACCATGGTGTGGAGATAGTAAGTCGTACACACGGACGTATGGTGACAAAATCATTCATAAGATGGATAGAATAATGAATAATGTTTTGCAATATTTATAGAAACATCACAATCTATATAATTTTCTAGATTTATTATTTTAGAATGGAAATAGAAAGGAGTGAAGAAGTGGATGAAGAAAAGAACTTGAAACAGGGTCGTAAAATTATTACCTCCTCTTCATGTTCATCCTTTTGATTTGATCAAACTGGATCTTTAAGATGACTTTATGACTAAAGTAGGTCCTCTAGGATTATGGGAGGATAGTTGAGAGAGTATTTGGGTATATTTTTTCCGATCCAAAAAGGCATTAAAGGTGTGAATTAGAGAGAAGGAGGAGTTCCCTATTATAAGAGGGGTGAGGGGCACCTTAGGAAAAACATAAAATATTATTTTATAGTAAATAAATATTCGGTCCATAATGGCTATAAAGTGACTTATTTCGATTATAGGGTGTGTATGGGTCTTAATAATCTCATCCAATAGTTTTTAGACATGTTTAGGTTACTATTTTAACCTTATCATTTAGATTTAACTCTTTGTTCAATAATTTAACTTTTACCACGTCTTCTTGTATTCTTACACTATATGGTTATTATACTTACTATAAACTACCATTCGAACCAAAATTGGTTAATTAATGTCATATAAATTATTATATAAGTCTTTTGGCCAATATGAAATTATTAGGACCATAATATCAATTAATAATATAATACTTGTTTTAAAAACAATTTTGTGTCAAGTTTGAAACTATTTGGTATTTGTTTTTTGTTAAAATATTAATTGAATAATTACCTGGAAAATAATTCTTTTAACCAACCCTAACATGTCATATTAACTTTTAAAATTATTGGAAATCATAAAAAGTCTAAAATTACATTTATTTGTATAGTTATAATATCAATTAGATTAATTTTCCATTAATTAGGTAATTACTACATCACTATTGTGTCATAAATAATTTAATTTATGTAATGTATAAAAATTATAAATAAAATACCATTATGTAGAAAATATTTTTTTCTTTATAATGAATATTTATAATCGAATTTATCTTATGTATATCCCAATATTAAAAATGGTTTAGTTATTAAACACTGATTTTGACTCTTTTAACTCTTCTTTAAATAAAATAATAATAAATGTCTTAATCTAATCCAGGTGGACCTAAAGGGGCATATTTTATTCCAATGGTTGTTATTGGTTGAATTAAAATTATCCAATATAATTAGGAAATGTGTTAGAATAATAATAATATCATTTTCACCCTTAATTACCCTATTTATTTCTAACCGTGGTAATAAAAGTAAAAAGTTACTATTCACCAAAAATTATTTTTATCTTATTGAACCACATTTTACTCCTTGATATTAAATTTGTCGCTCATATTTTTTAAATTCAACTCATTGATGTTGTAAAATTATGTTTTATGCAAATTTGCAAAATCTCCTAGGAGGAGGGTAAAAGACGGTGAAAAGTTAAATAAAATTTTTTTATATATAAAATTATTATAAACTTAATCCAATGAATTAAATTGAAATTATATAGGTATTATGTATCTATTTTTCCTAAAATAAATTTAAATAAAATAAATAATTATTCAAATAAAATTTGGTTTTAAACTATAAATCAGTGTTTTTCACTATTCATCAAAAACTGAATGTTATTAAAAAAATTCCATAAATTCACCCTAAGATAATTTCAATATTACGAATTAAAAAATGAAGTCTATTTTACCACTTTAAAAACTTATAATTTGAATTTATTATTTTAAAATTAATTCCCATTGTCAAAACCAAAAGGCATATTTTTAAGAAATAATAACTATCAGAAGATTTTCACTTGTTTATGTCCAGTTTCAAAGTGAAATTACATACAATGACCAGAATTGTATTTATTGGTAAAAATATAATCTATTTATACTTCCAAACCATTAAAAGTATAATTTAATTCTATAAATTATTCTGAATAAAAAATTAATTTTTAATTAATTTTTAGTATTTTTCAATAATTAGCATAATATGAAGGTTATCAAAAAAATACCAACACTTTATCAAAACTAAATTTTTATCTCCGGATTCTAAAGAAGAAGTTTATTTTGACAAATTGAATATATAAAAGTGTCAAATATTGGATTTAAAAAAGTTCTCCCTCAAAAGGCGGTAAAATTTCATTTTCTGAAAAGTACTTCCTTTATCTGAAAAATTAAATATTTCTTACATTATGTCTATAAAACTCATAATATGGATTATAAAATTATAAGGATTATATAAAGTTCAAAATTCAGTTAATACTATTTATAACCGCTTTTGAACGGCTAGTTTGGTAAGTCGTGGTGCGCTTGAAATCAGTGTTCCGTGTAGTGCAATTTATTGAATTATTTCGATGAAATAACGTATATTGAAATATTGGGGGGTAATAATTGGAAATGTCCATACATCATGAAATGTAATATTTTATTTAATTAAAAATGTCAAAAAATAAGAAATATATTTTTTTATATATAGAATATTATTTCAATGATCTTATTAATTATTTTTTAATGGAAAAATAAAAACCTATTTCAACTCTAATTTCGGCGGGATCCATGTTTTTTATATATGTAGAAGGAAAAGAGCCGAATTCTAAGGGATTTAAAAAGTTCAATGGATTTATTAATATCTAAATGATTCAATAATATATAATATATATGTTGTTAGACAATGTGAATGATTCAAGAAGTTCTCTAAATGAAACTCATCTCTTATTAGGAAAAGGAAAATTTAAATATATTTATGGAATAAAAGAATTCAGAATAAAATATGACAAATATAAAATATTGATTTTTTTATATAAAAATACTGATTAGGTAGAATGTGTGGATGATAGAAGATCTTTATCTGGTGGGGTTTTGTTTCTCATAGAATTTTGTGCGATTTGGTACACTAAAAGGACAAATTTTTCACTACTTATCATGGATGAAATAGAATATCGTTCTTCAACTCAAGATGAAACACAACATATGTGGATGAAAACTCATTTGGTAGATATGCTAGTATAAGTGTAGTTACCACATTTATTTGGGTGTGATAATCAAAGTAATATAAATATCACTAATAATTTATTTCAACATTATCATAAATGAATATTGAAATCAAATATCACATTATCATAAATCATGTAGAGAATAATGAAATATTGATGGAATGTGTTCCTATATAATTACAAGTTCCTAACATATTCATAAAAAACCTAAATAAGGAAGATATTTATAAAAATATCTGGAAAATAGTCTTCCTACCACATTCTATAGCATCATGCCTTTTTTATTACATAACATTACATATTAGTTACAAACATTGAATATTGTATGGCTTAGTGTCTTGGAAAAAAGGTACATAATACAATAAAACAAAAAATATTCTTCTATTAAACATGAAAGGATTATTCAAGGTTAAATGTAATTACATTTTTTACATGTCATAACCTAGGGATATACATCAATGGAATGGGAGATTAAAAGGTGAAGTACGGGAAAACAAGTGAAACCATTTACATGTGATCTTGGGAAATATTGATTTGAGCATGAAAATATCAATATGTGATGAAAAAAGAGAAAATGATGCATATAATAAGTAACATAAAATTAATCATAACCTTGAACTTTTTCTGAAATATTTAATATAGACATTGATAATCATATCACCAAGGTCTATCCACAATATGTCATTAAAACTATTATGGTTATTCTCTAAGGTATCATAAAACATGTCATCACATTAAATTAAATTCATTACCTAATGAATTTGAGAACAACTAGTGTACACCCTTAATATTTCATTGTTTTTATGTGATCCACATATATCATAATAAAAAAAATTACTAAATTTCCCATATTGAATAAAATCAATGGGTTTTATATCAAAATCATGGCGTTTTAAAAAGCGCTAAAAACAATATCTTTACGTCAATTATAATCCAAAGAAAGGGAATTATTGTTATATTTATTTCAATTAAAAAATAAAATTAATATTTTTCACACCTTTTATAATACCCTAATAAATGTTATATGGTTTTTAATTCATATAATAAAAATAAATCAATTTCTTTTGAAAATGAGAGAGATTTGGTGGTGAAAATTTTGCAGCATAACGGGTATGGCACATGGCTGTATAAAACATTAATTAGAGATATGAATTGGGTTAAACATTAATAAAATAATAATAATATAGTATAGGGATATAATAAATTTTAAATAATAACATATTATGTAAATTTTAACAATTTACTACTTAATTGAGGACTTGAAAGGAAAATAGAAATTCATAATTCCCTTACATAGTTTCGGAAACCTAACTACATCACATAAAAATTCATAAATTGTGTTGATGAGATAAAAAGGGGTCTCTAATCATTTTTACATAATAATTAACGTTATATTAATATGGAATTACATATAACAACATAATAAAATCGAAATTAAAAAGTCATAACATAAAAGGAGTGCTTGAAAAAGTCAATGATGGTAGATTCTCATACCTTGATGAGTGAGTTCTATAACATGATGATCAGGACATTGGGGATAAGAGGATACATTTTGACAACTCTGTTGGATTTAATACTATTATATCATAGATATGGTGATTTTTTAATTAAGGAAAACAAAGTAATGATAGGTATTTATAAGAAAAGTGAGGGTGTTTTTAATTAATTTTTTACGACACCTAAATATTGGTTTTTACGAAACTGTGTTCTTTACAATGTTATTTCCACATGTTATTGGGCACATGTAACACCTCATATCATATTTTATTCCTAAAGTGTCTGAAATAATTATTAAATCATTATTACATCACTAATCATTTCATTAAAAATAACGAAAACTCTAAACAATTTTTTTTACTATTCACTGGAAAGCAAATTATTTTATATAAATCTCAAAAATTCATTGAAACTGAATATATATTTACTAAATTTTAAAATTAAATTTATTTTTACATTATAGAACTCTAAATATTACAAATTATACTTTTATGAATAAAAATACATAACTATTAAAAATAATATCAGATAAAAAATGCATAATAACATCTATAGAAAAAGAGTTGACACATAAAAAACATTATTTTTTAATTTTTAATTAGAAGTAGTTTTCATTAAAACTTTTTCATTATAATATAATTTATTAATAAATACTTATTTTAATATGAAAATTTATATATTTCTAAAAAGAACATTATTTAACTGAAAAATCAATTTATCAAATTCTGTCACAATTTTTATGTAAAACAATTCTTAAAACATAATTGATGAAATAATAAATTTATTCAAACAAATTTATTAAATTTAAGGCCTCTGTGACATTGGAACCTAACCCCTAAAAATACATGTATAAAACATAGGGATATGTTGTGCGATGGTGATGGATTGTTGGGGTGGCTCATATGACATCTCCTGAGTGGAAATCTGTATTAACTTGAAGTTCTCATATAGGAAATTTCATTCAAACTTAAAATATTGATGCTCGGAATTTTCTTGGTCCAGAGAAAATCCAAGTGGTTCCATATCCTTTCCAAGCTACAAAAATAGGATTCATACGGACTGAATCTACTATTTGAGACCATCGACTATTCTTTTTGAATTAATTTTCCATTATCGCATCTACTTATAATCGATAATAGTATCATTAAGAGTCTAGTTTACAATGGCCATATTGAAAAAAGATCATTAATGACCACTGGTCATATATTATTTGAAACATTATGGTTACTTTAGAATATACATACATCATTTTTAATGAGATATTGTTTTGTTTAATGACACGCATTTTCATGAAATAATTCGTAATCAAAAAGTTGGGGTCAATACATTCTATCCCCCATAAGAAGTTTCATCATGGAGATTTATGCATTTTATCTCAGTAGAGAAAATGTGAGGTTACATCTACCTCATTATTTACTATGGTTCCAACATTTCTTATTCATATAAGTGGTTCCTCCATAACACATTGACGAAGAGGGTAGGGATGTTATGTAGAACCTTGTCCCTATGGTCGAAGATCTCCAGTAGGTGCTCTTCACAAGAGATATCGTGCCCATGATGTACCACCTTTGGATTAATTACATGTGAATGGTCAGGTATGTATTTTCTGAAGAGATATTATAGGAAAAATCATGAAATTTAAATAAATTTCATGGAACCTCTAGCTTATAGGACACTACTCCTATGTGATCAATGATTCCCAAGGGTCCAATTCAACTAGTGATAGGCATACCTTTATTCTAAAATCACGTTGCTCCCTTCCATTGTGAAATTGTAAGGTAAAATTTATCACCAACATCAACCTCCATGTCTCATCGATGGTTTTCTACATACCACTTCATCCAACACTGAGTAGCATTAATGTATTTTTAAATGGCATGAACCATTTATTTTGAATCATTCACAAGATCTTTCCCAGGATGCTTTATCTCCACATCTTAAACCCAAAAAGTAGTAGTAATAAATTTTTGTACATATAGATCATCATAGGGTTACATTTAAATACTTTAATGGAAGCTTTTGTTGTACAAGAACTCAACTAATGTGAGATGTTTAAACCAACCACCATTAAATTCCATAGAGAATTTTCTAAGCATGTGATCTATTGTTTGAATAGTACATTTAGACTGGCCATTAGTTTGCAGATGATCGGCCATTCTGAAATTCATTTCAGTACTCAATTTATATTGAAGTCTTCCCTAAAAAGTTTTTTGAACCACTAATCATAATCAGATATGATGGAATGTGGTACCCCATGCAACATCACCACATTATTCACGTAAATCATGGAAATGTTTTCAAGATATAAAACTTCCAAAATAGATATAAAATGGGAATTCTTGGTGAGACGGTCCAATATAACCCATATTGAATTGATTCCCTTGACTGTTCTTGGGAGACCAGTGAAAAATTCCATAGTGATATTTTCCTACATTTATGATGGTATAGGTACTTTTGTAATACACCATTAGGAAGTTGTCTCTCTACCTTAAATTGTTTACACATCAGGCACCTTATAATGTAGTCATTAATCTCCCTATTTATATAATCCCACAAATAAATATCACTAAGTTCCATAAAAATTTTCTTGCTTCCATGATGTGTTTATAATGTTGAGATATGATCTTTATCTATCATCTCCTTATTTATTTCTTGAATACAAGGAACAAATAGTCTTCTATGAAACTACAGTACACCTTAATGACCAATATTTAACTCAACAAACATCCCATTCTTCACAACCTCTATCTTTTTCTGTAACAAGGGATAATCTCTTTAATATTTCTTGATCTTCTATAGTAATGAGGGTTGAATGATCATTTGGAATATGGATGATGATTTCCCTTCCCTTATGATTCCCTTGTCTAATATTACTAGGAATTTTATCAAAGGATCTATTTGAATCCTCGTTATTACTGCAAAAAATTAGTCTTTCCTACTTAATTCATCATTCACATTATTTTATATTCTGGGGTTATAATGAAATGAACAATCTTATTCTTTATGAAGTTCCAACCATCTACTCTCTCTCTTGTTCAATTATTATTTTTTGAATGTATACTTCATACATTGATGGTTTGTGTATATATAAAATTTATCCATATAATTAGAGTGTGTCCATATCTTTAGAGAAAAAACATTGACATATAGCTCTTTATCATGCATTGGATAGTTCTTCTCCGGAGTTTTCAATAGTTGAAATGCAAATCAGTCACCATCCCATTTTTCATGGGGACACAGCCTAGACCTTTCAGATATGAATCACTAAAAATAATTAACCATTATTTGATATAGGGTAGTGTTAACATCAGTGTAGTAAATAAACTTTTTTCAGATTATAGAAACATTCATCGCACTCCTTTTTCTAATTTAACTTGACCCCTTTTCAAGTTAACTTCGTTAGTGGAATAGAATGGTGTGAAATGTTCTCCACAAACCTCATGTAGTATCCTACTAAAATTATGAAACTATGCTTTACATTTACTGTTTTAGGATGAGGAAACTCTTCCAAAACATTTATCATTGTATGGACAAAAGAGATTCCTTCTATGGTTATAATGTGACCCAAGAAAGCAGCTTGTTTTAAACAAAACTAAAACCATATACACATTCCAAATAACCTCTCATTTCTCATAATTTTCAATATAACCCTTATATGATCTTCATGATACTCCTGAAATTTTTAATAAATCAAAATATAATTAATAAAAACTACTACAACATTATCAAGGTAGTACCTAAAGACTATATTCCTCAAATCCACAAACATAGTAAGAGCATTATTCATGCCCAAGGGAATAACAACAAAATCATAATGCCCTTATATTGTTAAGATGGTTATCATTCGAATGTCATCTTTATTGACCCGCAATTAATGATAACCCAATCTAAGATCAATCTTGGAGAATAAATTATCTACACTAAGATGGTAAAAATCATCAATTCCTGAAAGAGGGTACTTTTTATTCATTTTGATCCCATTCAGTTCTCTATAATCAATGCATAACTGCCTCGATACCTCCTTCATCTTCACAAAGAGAATAGGTGTTCCCCAAGGAGACACACTTGTATAGATATGTCCAATAGGTCATGGATTTTCTTCATTAATTCCTCCAGGTTAACATTATCTATTCTATATATGTGTTTGATGTTTTTAAGTAACCCAGTATGAGTTCAGTGGAGAAAACTAACACTCTTTTTGTGGGAGGTCCAGGTAACATCTCTGGAAAGTCATTAATGTATTCCTGAAAAGTGGGTAAATTATCTATATATATACATTCATTTCCTTCTACATATTCACTGATTAACTCCATAATGAAGAATACAAGTAGTGCTTCTAGTTAATGCTCAGGTTGAGATATCTACCCTTCTGAAAATAATCGTATGTGGTCCATTGAATGCTACTGAGAATTCCTTGCTTCAAAAGTCAATTTTAGCATTATAAATTGAGATCCAGTCTATCCCTATTATAATGTTGATTTCAATCATTGTAAGGACTACTATATTTGGGATGTGATTTTTCTCACCAAATAAAATAGTAGAGTTTCTAAACACTGTTTTAACGACCCAAAATATTATCAATGAAAATTCCTCATTACCGAATTTAATGTGTTATTATTTAAAATGGTTATATAAAACATATAAACATCCATGGTTTTTGGTTTCTTTAGATTTTAAATACCGTTTAGAATTTTTATTGTTGATAATACAGCCACTAAATAGTGATCACATGAATAGAATAAATATAGGGCCTTGAAAAATAAGATTTACCCAGAAAAAGGAATCGATGGACTCATCTGGTTGAATTGCTCCATACAAACCCCTTTTTTCACATCTTGGTATAGATATATCATAACTGGTATTCCTTCTAGGCTAAACCTGAGCCATGTTTTAACACGTTAAGCTAGAACAGAATCTCCCATTGGAGAAGTAGATGTTAATAGAGATTACCCTCTAAGAGATGTAATTCAGGCTTCCAAAAGAGTCTGTCACAATAACACACCTTACCATTAGGTCTTATGAAAGTGTTATAAGGGTTTATCTAAGAAGACCCTAGCACTTTTATTTTTTCCATTATTTTAGTATAAATAATATACATTCATTTTATTATTGTCAATTGGTAAATGGATTTTAAAACACTGATATTATTATTAGTTAATATTAAATTGAAAATTATATTATTGATGAATTAATCGATTTATGAATTAAATAATATTTTAATAATAAATTGTTAATAAATTAATTTTTTATTAAATATAAGTTATCGTATATTTTTTATACAATTGTAATATTTATTAAGGTTTGAAAGTTGTTTTTGTCAAAACCAACTAACTTTTGATAAATGTAGGTTTTTATTTTAAAGGAAAAATTCACATATTTATAAAATTATATAGTTAAAATGAATATATTTTTTGGATTCAGGACATCAAAATTATCATCTAGTGAATTTTTCATAATTTTCTAAGACAGTTAAATTTATGGGTATGAATGAAATATCATTTAAATATATAATGTGTTTTATGATATCATAGTGACATAAAAGTGATGTAATAAAATAATATGAAATAAATTTTCAGAAAATATATATTTTATTTTTACTATAATTTTATTATATATATTTTTGATTAATTTTATGTTTCCTTAGTCGGCCCTCCAAGACTCATAAAATATTTTAACCTTTTAAAATGATTTTCTTGAGAGTGTGACTCACCTCAAAATAAGAAAGCCTAATATTATTATATGTTAGTCCATTAGACAAATAAAATAGTTTTTTCCACTCCACTTTGGCATAATCCATGAGAAAAAAACATGGAGAGGTTTTTGGTTTTGATTAGTTTAATGTGTTGTTTCCAAAACCTAAATATTAACTAATTTCCTCCTTGTTCCTATATAAACCAAATCAATCTCATATTCCTCTTCACTGAAAACACTTAGAGATCAACCAAACATTTCCCTCTTCTCTCTAATATCCGCCCAAGATTGCACAATCTCCTAATAAGCCTCTCTCAAACCTATTCTAATCCTTCTGTATCAAACATTCAAGTAAGGGATCCTCACATTCCATCCTTCGTTATTTATGTCCATGTTTTGTTATATTGGTATTCACTATAATTTTTAATTAACAATTATTGGGTATTATTTTTCACCTCATATATAAATCCCTCATTATTTTTTAATGATGAGATACCCCTTTCTCTCTCATTAATTTCTCCTATGTATACTCGTTAACATGCCAAAATTCCGAATGGGATTTCTCTCTACCTATTTACATTCAAACAATTATTTTAAATAATGTATATAAATTAGATTACATATGTTAGGATATTATGATCCAGGACCCCCTTAAATTTCATTTCATTTCAAAATGATTAGTGACAAATTTCTCTTTCGTAAACCCATTTTACGATTTCTATTTGACATCATTATATTGACTATGTTAATCCAAAATATCATTGCCAAAATCATCATGTAAGTGAGTACCACACCCATTCCTATATCAAGGGTATTCACCTTTATGAATGTGTACTAGTTTATTGAGTAATTATATTTATTTATTACAGATCTCTTATTCATGGAATAAATTATGATGTTTAATGAATCCATGTTGTATGATCTATGTGGCACACTTATGCATAAAATAAAATGATTAAGAAGGGTGCACCCTGATAGCACTCCAATGCATTGGGTAAAGAATTTTATCAAGATATGACATGTGAAATGATGGTTTACTCGTTCTAATTCAATTAAAATGATTTTTTACTAATACTCAATGTCCAATGATCCATGTCTCATGCTAATATCATGTTAAATATTATTATCGCATTTCTTTGTCATGATAATCATTCAATATCAAGACATTATTTTCATGTTGTTCATATACTCTATTGAAATTCATATTTACTAACATGAATTATATTCTTCATTATTTCCTTGTTTACTCCCATAATAGGCTTAGTATCTCACCTTATTCTTGTATTTTAGGTCCTAAAATGTCATGTACTATTTCTAATTTCCCAGGACACTAGACCTCTTGAACCTAAATGTTGTCTTATGTTCATGTTTATGTAATAAATCATGATTAAGTTTGTAATAAAGAGAAGGTTTCTCGTAGTTGGTATCAAAGAATAGGTTTAGTTACTTGTGAGATTAGAATTAGAAAACCATAGTGAATGACTAAGGGATAAGACTATGTATAATAAAAAAATCCTTAAATTTTGGAGAATATAATTTAAGTGGATAATGAAGAAAATGCAACCCTGTCTGGAAATGAATAAGTAGAGGCGTCTCTAGCACAAATATATCTTGGGGTAAAACTTGAAAACACTGCTTGGAGATAGACTCAAATGAGAACTAGTGCACGACCATGGGATTTGCTGCACTCTAGGTTACAAAAATCCAAGGGGATATGCTTTTGTAAATTCATAAGCATATTATGGACAATTATTAAGGGAATAAAAAAATTCCCCTAAGAATATATGATGGAAATTAGATCACAGATAGATTATAGTGAAGCCTATAAAATTATTTCTCAAGGAAATACAGGTAATATACACATTCTATCTTTTTTTATTTGTATTATCATTTATGTGTTATCCCTAACGTTCCCATTATTCAAGGAAATGGCTGGTAATAGGAGGACTCATGCTAACAACCAATGAAATGATCAATGTGATGACTTTACTAATAGGATGTGAAATCATATGGGAGTTGGAATCACAATCATTGTCATGATATTCTATCATTTAAATCATGTTTTAAATACAAACATGGGTCAAGGGGAATGTCACCCCCCCAACAAAATAACAAGCCACAATCTAGGGTTTCATAATACAAAGGCCTCCTAATTTTAATGAATCATATTATCACTCAATTGGAGAACAATGGATCAAATCTATTGAAAATATTTTCCAAATCCTTAAATGTTCCTTATAAGATAAGTTTCTTCTTTCTACTTATCTTATGGAGGGTGAAGATGATCAATGGGTGAAGTATATGGAAACTATGAACCCTGAGGAAGAGATTGAGACTTTGGAAGGGAATGATTTAAGGAAAATAAATCAATATATATATTCCTTGCACCGTCCGACTTAAGATAGAATGGGATATCATTTCCCTCGAAAAAATATAATGAATTCATGAGTGTGTATGAGGAAAACATTATAAGGATTTCATAATATGCCTCTAATATTTTCATTACCCCCAAATGCAAGGATGGACACTTCTTTAGTGAGATAAAACCTAGCCTACAGAAATCCCTAGTGATCCATGACCTCGATAGCTATGAGGGAATAGTTTGATGTTCCCTCAATGTCAAAAATAGTGATCAGATAATCTTAGGCATATCATGGGGATAAAAAACTAATGTGGACATTAATTCTGTATTTCCAATGGATAAATGCAATAGAGAAAAGAAGTTATAGCACCCCACTTTCCAAAGGCGAGGAAATAAGCACCCCATAAATATTCTTTAGGGGATGAGGAATTTCTTTAGGTGTGAAAGAGAGGGGATCTTACCATTAATTACCAGCAAGAAAAACACACTACTAAGAAAAAGGATACAAAAACACTATTTGACCCTCAACACATTGTTCATTGATTTAACTACATAGAAACATGACTCTTTTCAAACTAGTGGCCTAAGACAAGGGATTTAAGAGGCAACCAATAACCTATAAGACAGTAAGGGCATGATTTTTCCATCACTACTCCCTAAGAGAACCATAAAAACGATGTGGTGACAGGTATGCTAGGTATTCATTCATGAATAGAAAACATACTTTTTTATTATGGTTCTATACATTCTATTAAATCATCAATTTTTTTTAGAACAATCCCAACACCACCAAAACTCATGGAATTTGAGATGTTGGTGAGAACAACAAATGGGGAAATCGTTGCATCCCATGAATATAACTCCTCCCCTATCACAATGTTTTTGTATGAATTTCCAAGTGAACCACTTCTTACACCCTATGGATTAATTTGAGGCATTAATTGGCATGGATTGGATTTCCCTATATAGATATAACATAAATTTCTATGATAGGGAAATCTCTATCCATAAGGCGAATCCATCCCCTGATTCTATACAAGTTCCAGGAAGAGAAAGAATTTTCTTTAGCATTATCATCTCATGTGTGGATATTACTACCCTATGAGCACACATATCGTTCTCAAATGATTTATTCTAGGGAAGAAACTGTCATTGAAGACATGCCTATTGTAATGGAATTCACTGAAGTGTTTCCTGAGTAATTTTTGGATCTTCCTCCTAAAAGAGATTTTTATTTCACTATTTATCTTATACCATGGGCATTTCCAATATCATAGAATCAATATATAATGGATATATTGGAGCATGAGGTGAAAAATAGTGTTCTATAAGATAATATGGATTAAGGGTTTATATGACCATGTGCTTCTCCCTGGGGTGCACCAGTACTCTTCGTAGAAAATAAGGATATGTCAATGCTCATTCGCATTGACTATCGTGTGGTCAAAAAAATCATGATAAAGAAAAAATATATTATGCCACTAATTTATGACATTTCCTATAATCTATGAGGTGCACAATACTTATCTAAGGAGGATCTGTGGTTATGATATTACGAAATAAGGGTGACGAAGTATGATATCTCGAAGACTACTTTTTGTATAAGGTGTGGGCACTATGAATACATATTAATGACTTTTATACTCACCAACTATCTAGAAACCTTAATGGAATTGATGAATATATTCTATACAGTCTACATCAGAAGACATTGTTGTAGTATTTAGAGATGATATTATAATATACTCCACAACCATGGAGGAGCATGATAAGCATCTAAGAACTTTAATAGAGTCCTTGAAAATGGATAAGATAGAAAAAATGTATATAAAGTGTGAGTTGTGGTTGAAGGAAGTCTCATTATAGGGTAATCTTATCACAATCCCGAGGATATATGTGGATCCCTCTAAGAAAAATTCAATTGAGGGATGGCCGAGGAAAACATCGGTGATAGACATTTGTAGTTTCCTGGGGTTTGTTAGATATTATTGCTAATTTGTGAGAAATTTCTCACAATTTTCAAACTCTCTTGCTAACCTATTTCAAGAGGGAGTCTAGTTTTCTTGGAGTGGTGAATGAGAAGAGAGATTCAAGGAGTTAGAAATGGTTCTGATCACTATTCCCCTGGTCACACTATCAACAAGTGGATATCTTTTTGTGGTATTCAGTAATGCATTGAAGAAGGGAATGGGCTATGTGTTGATGAAAACTTACAACCTCATTGCCTATGAATTAATGAAATTGAATTTTAATGACTAAAATTATCCAACACATGATATGGAGTGGGCTGCAGTAATCTTCTCTTTGAAAAAATTTCGGCATTTCCCCCTTGGGGAGAAGTGTTAAATATATAAGGACCACAAAAACCTCAGGTATATATTCACACATAAAGAGGTGAATATGATCCAATGAATATGGATAGATCTGATCAAATACTATGACTCCTCGATCCATTACTACCCTGGGAATTCAAACAAGGCAGTAGATGCTCTATGTAGAAAGAAACCAAATATTCTTTCATTAAAGAGAATTGTAAAAGATCTAATCTTCATATATTTGATTAAGATGGACATGGGAATCATAAAAAAGGGAACATTAGAACTACTTTAACAAATTATATCTCAACCATCTCTATTGGAAAGGTTCATGGATTCTTAGAATGATGATGAGGGAATTCAGAGGAAAGTGGAAACTATTAGAAAAAGGAAATCCTTGATGTTCAATTTTGATGAGGTAGGAATTATGACATATGGGTCAAAACTATGTGTTCTATCAAATTATGGGTTAAAGAATGAACTTTTGGATGATTCAAATAGTTCAAATTTCTCCATTCACCCGAGAAACACAAAGATGTATCGAGATCTCTAGAATCATTATTGGTGGGATAACATAATGAATGGTATTTTTGAGTATACATAATGTGCCTGGAATGTCAGTAAGTGAATTCTAATAGGAAGAAGTATAAGGGTATGATGCAACCATTACCTATACCATTATGTAAATATAAGAAAATCACTATGGAATTTGTCACCAGACATCCGATTAAATTCATAGAAAACAATGATATCAGGGTTATTGTGGATCATCTTACAAAGACTAGACACTTCATTAATATTCGAGAGGATTTTCCATTAGATCCAATGAAACAAATATACATCATAGAAGTGTTAATACTACATGGAGTACCACTATTGATTTTATCTGATTGAGAACCAAGATTCACCTCTATGTTATGGAAGTGTCTCCAACACGCTCTAAACACTGAGCTGAACTTTAGTACGTCTTATCATCCTTAAATCGATGGCCAATCTTAGTAAACTATCCAATCACCAGAGGAAATTTTAGGAGAATTTTTAATTGTCTTCATTAAAGGATGGAATCAACATCTTCTACTAGTTGTGTTCTATTATAATAACAGTTCCACTCCAGAATCCAAATGTATCCTCATGATGCCCTTTGTGGAAAGAGGTAGAAAACACCGACATGTTGGGTGAAGTTGGGGAGATAAAACACCTTGGCCCTGAAATGGTTGAATAACTGGTGGAGAAGGTTAAGATGATCCAACATCAAATTAAATATACTTAGAGTTGACAAAAGATCTATGCTGATAATCATCGATGAGCACTTCCATTTGATGTTAGAGACATGGTATTCCTTTGCATATCTCCATGGAAGTGAGTTAAGGGATTGGGGAAGAAGGGAAAGCTTAGTCTAAGGTACATCAACCCTATTTAGATCCTTGATCTCATGGGAGAAGTGGACTATCAACTAGCACTGTGGTACCGTTGGAGAATGACCACTCCTATGAAGAGAAGATGGGGAAGATCTTAGATCGTAGGGAAAAATTTCAACGAAATAAGACAATTCCCCTCATCAAGGTGTTGTGGTGAAACCACAAATCTGAAGAGGCAATGTTGGAATCATAGGAAGTGATGAATAAGAGTTACCGTTATCCGGTTTATTATGGGAAAAAAAATTTGAGGGTTAAATTTCTTAAGGGGGTAAGATTGTAACGACCCAAACTTATATTAATGAAAATGTCTATTTATCTAATTAAAATTATTATTATGTAAAATGGTTTTATAAAACATATTATCTTTCTTGATTTTATTTTATTTCGATATGAAAATATAGTTAAGAATTGTTACCGTTGATAATATATCAATTGAACTATGATCAATGATTAGTATAAATATAGGGCTTTAAAAATCCAATTTAATCAGACAATGGAAGTGATGGAATCATCTAGTATAATTTCTACTTAAAAAAGCCCATTTTTCAGAGCTCATAATGGAGGTAGAATCACTGAGATTCACTATGGACCAATCTCAATTTTAGAATCAACATGTTATAATTGAACGGAATAGCCTACAAGGGAAGTGGTTGTTAATAGAGAATACCACTTGAGGGATGTTATCGGAGCCAGCCCAATAGACAGTCACAATCACACACCGTACCCTTAGGTCTTATGTAGGTGATATAAGGGGTTATGTAACAATACCCTAGCACTATGATTATGTGCATTATTTTTATAAATAATATATATTTATTTTACTATTTTTACTTTGAAAATGGGTTTTGAAGAAAAAATAGTATTTGTAGTTAATATTCAATTAAGATACCTATTTTTGATGAATTAATGAATTTATTAATTATATAAATTTTAAAATAATATTATTACTGAATTAGTATTTATAAAATATATATGAAGTATAATTTTTATAAAATTGTAAATTTATTAAGGATTGAAATATTTTTTGTCAAAACCCATGAATTTTCAATAAATGTCAATTTTTATTTTAAAAGTAAAAATTCAAATATTTAAAAAAAAATTAGTTAAAATAAATATAATTCATGGATTCAGGAGTTCGAAATTATCTACCAGTTAATTTTTCATAATTTTCTTAGATAATGAAATTTTTGGGTGAAAATTATATACCGTTTAAATATATAATCTGTTTTATGTCATCATGATGGCCTAATAGTTATATAATAAAAAACAATAAAATTTATTTTCTGCCAAAATATGATTTATCTTTTAAATAATGTGATTTTATATTATTTTTTTGATTAATTTTATGGTTCCAGAGTGGACCCTCCAAGACACATAAAATATATTTACTTTTTAAAATGATTTCCATGAGAGTGTGACTCACCTCCACAAAAGAATGCCTAATATTTTAATATGTTCGTCCATTGGCCTCATAAAATATTTATTTCCAATCTAATTTCGAAAAAACCACAGGCAAAAATCATGGTTTGGTTTATGGTGTTGATTAGTTTAATATGGGGTGTCCAAAACCTAAATAAAAAGGATTCCCTCTCCATTCCTATATAATCCCACCCAATCTCCCATTCCACTTCAGTATAACCAATTGGATCCCGACCAACCTCTTTCATCCTCTCTCTATAATCCAATAAATCCACCCCAAACTCCCAAGAAGCTTCTCTCAAAACTCTCTTAATACATTGGGATCACACTTTCAATTAAGGGATCCTCACTTTCCTACCTTCCTTATTTATGTCCAAATTTCCATATATTGTTATTCTGATTTATTTTCTATTAAAAATGTTGGGGTATTTTTGTTCACCTACCATATACTTAGCTACTTATGTTTCAATGATTAGATACCCCATTCTCTCTCATTATTGAGTACCAAATACACCTATTACCATGCTGAAATTCAATAAGGGATTTCCCTCTCCTCATTTATATTCATGATATTATATTATATTATATATCTAAATTACAATACATATGTTGAAATATTATGTTCCATGACCCCCTTATATTCCATTTCTTTTATAAATTATTATATACAACTTTCCCTCCCATAAAACCATTTTACGATTTCTCTTTGACATCGTTATGCTCCCTATGTTAAACAAAAATTTCCTTGCCAAAATCTTTGTGTATGTGAATATCATACCCATTATTCTATCAAGGGTATTCATCTTTATGAACATTTAATTTTTTGTTGATGACTTAAATTTATGTATTCCAGATCTCTTATTCATGGAATATATTACGTTCTTTAATCAATACATGCTTTATGATCTATGTGGCACACTTATGCATGAAATGAAATGATTAAGAAGGGTGTTCCCTGATAGCATTCCAATGAAATGGGTAGAGAATTGTATCATGATATGCCATGTGAAATTATGGTTTAATCATGAAAATTCATGTGAAATGAGGTTTTAATAATTCTCCATGTGCAATGAGTCTTGTCACATTCTAATATCACATTCACTGTTTTTTCCACATTTCCATGTTATGATAATCAGTGTATATCATGATATATGTACATGTTTCTCTTATCCTCCATTGATATTCATGTTGACTAACATGTATTTTATTATTAATTATATTCATTTTTTACTCCCTTACTAGTATTTATAGCTCACCCTTTTCTTATATATGTCCTCAGGTTATCCAACGCAATCAAAGTAAAAAATAAATATTGCGGTCTTGTAAAAGATGTGTTCAATAAAGATGCTC
The DNA here is from genome assembly GCA_963277665.1 of Viscum album. NCBI lineage: Eukaryota > Viridiplantae > Streptophyta > Magnoliopsida > Santalales > Viscaceae > Viscum > Viscum album. Next base: position 1,325,405,911 of record OY728126.1, read on the forward strand.
TATTTTAAGTCTTATGTTGTCATATAATGTTTGTAATTTTAAAATACACTAGACCTCTCAAACCTCTTAGTTGTATTAAGTGCATGTTTTTGTAATAAATCTTGTTTAAGTTTGTAATAAACAATAATGTTGTTATACTATAGGTGCTTGGATAATACCACCAAGATTAATGAATGATAATAATACTTTTATAAATTCACGGGTTCATGCTAAAATCATTGAAAACATGGATAAAATAAAGGAAAGTGTAGAACCAGAATAAAAATAGTATGTCTAGATTTGTAAGGAAAACAAGGGTCACATCCAACCAATCTTTAGGAAATTAAACTTCAACATTTTTGGTTGAAAATGAATGATCCTACACACTTGGCCTAGGATAGGGTTGACTGGGATTACCCTCCAATTTCAGCAGATTAGGATTGTTATTAGAAAATTTCCATAGATGTACACAATTGAGGTGATGGAAATGAATAAGGGCCTGCACCATATTCCCTTAATCATTATTATTTAGAATTTGGGGATTCAACTCACCATGATAGTTATATGTGTTATTTATATGTCTTCAACACTTGTAAATTTAACACTCAAGAGAAAGTATTTTCATGAATTCTTCTTCCCACATTTATTTCACATGGAATGTTGCAATTTATTTCCTCTACTTACCTGATCAATGCTCCTCCCCAAGCTCAGCTCCATTTTTATTTTCCTTCCATTCTATTTTTTAGACCACTTGATATCACCAAACACGATTTACACTTACATATCACTCTTTATGATTTCCACATATATTCCATAGTTTGGATTGACTAAATTGTTTTGTAGATGAGCTCATAGTACACGAAAAAAAAGATATCAACCATCTCATCAGAAACCATGATAAAACTAGAGGTGTAGCATAAAAGTCATGTGATTTTTATATCGTTGCTTCCAACAGATTCATTCTCATTTTGCTTCAGCTCAAGGAATTCCTTCCCCATTTTCATTCTCATCAAACAAGGGATGTTTTTATTAAAGAAGTTTACCTTGACCTTTTCCCACTCCCCAACATCAATATCTCATCTTGGACTCACGTTTTAATTAGTACCCACAACAAATTTGCTTTTACAACTATATGGTACACAACCAGAGTGAAATTCTATTTTTAAGAAAAACAATGTATTGAAACTATCTTCTCTATTGAGCTTACCCATTGTTCAAAAATTGTTGGGTTAGTAGATCCATTGGTCAATGTTGGTCATTGATTCATAATGAAATGAATTAATTTTTTCCATTCATGGTGAAACTGGTCTCTAGAATTGATTCATGTTATTTCCAAAAACATTTATTAGTTTAATCAACATTCTCATATTGGTTTTTATTTAGGATTCCCTCAGCGGGCAGTCAACGCATAATCTATTGCACAAAAAATTTACAGGGTTACCCCTATTTCAATCCATTTTATAAAAAAAGATATTCTTTGTAAGAAATGTGGTTCATTTCATACTCTTATAATTAAAATTTATTTTCATTTCTTAAAACATCAATCTTAAATATATTATTTTTTATCAAAAATTAAATTTAATACAAATCCTTTATAATGGTTCATAAAAACTCATATGATTATCCAAACATATCACATTGGAGTGTCAAAATAAGAGTGCATTAAGAGTCATTGGCATGCACTAGTACCCATTTGAATCTTACTCAAATTAGTTTTTTCTGTTTTTACCCCTACATACATCTATACCAAAGCCACATCCACTTGTTCGTATCCATATAGAGGCTTAATTTTTTTTTCAGAAACCCCTAACATAATATTTCACCAAAATAAAAAGATGTATTCATATATTAAATATTTTCAATAGGGTTCTTCATAATGTTTTCAAATATTAATATCCGAAAATAACTAAAACTTCCCTTGATACCAAAAGTTGCATCCCACCTTTTTATGACATTACATAGCATTTAATAATTGAGGATCTTTTAAGGATTATTGTCTTCAATAAAAGGTACTTAATACATGAAAAAATTAAACATTCTTCTATTACACGTGAATGTATAATTCGAGGTTCATCCCATGTACAATTATTTCATCTCATAACCAGGGTACATACATCAATGGGAGGGCTAAGAAAAAGGCCCAGTAAGGGAAAACAAGTGAAACAATTCAAAATTGATCTTGGGAAAATATTGATAAGAGCATGACGAATATCAATATGGAATGAAAACAAGATCTTGAGGAATATTATAAATAAAATAAAACAAATCATAACGTGTAAAAATGGTTAAAAAATTTAATTTAGACATTCATAAGATTATCAATAAGTTCTATCCCCAAACATTCCTAAAACATACCAAGGTTATTAACCAAGATATTTATAAAATGTCATCTCTAGAGATTAAATTATTTACCCAATGAATGGATTGAAATTAGGGAATAACCATTAAATGTATTATTTTATAATTGATCCACATATTATATAATAAATATTTCATAAATAACTCATAGTGAATAAAATAAATGGGTTTCATATCAAAACCATAAAATTTTGAAAAGTGCATAAAAACAAGAAATTTATTTCATGTATACCCCATGGAAAGGGAATAAATGTTTAATATTTTTAAGTTACAAAATAAAATAAATTTTCTTATTTCATGATGAATACCTCAATAAATGAAGGATGTTTCAGTATTCACATAATGAAAATAAAATAATTTATTTAGAAAAAAATATAGATTTTGTTACAAAAATTCTATAGCATAACAAGTTTGAAACATTGTTTTATAAAAAATTAAATAGATAGATGAAAAGAGTCACCCATTAATAAAAGATTAATAATATAGTATTTGGACATAATATATTTTAAAAAAGAACATATTATGGGAATTTGAAATATATGCCACGATAAAGATAACTTGAAAAGAAAAGAGAAGTTGATAATTTCTTAATGAATTATCTGAAGTAGAATAACATCACATAAAAATTCGTAAAATGTGTTGATTAGAGAAAAAGGGGTCTCTCATCATTTGTACATAATATGGACAGTATGGGAGATATGTAATGACATATCCAAACATAAAAAATATAAATTAAAATAGAATAACCTAAAATGTGTTCTTGAGAAAGTGAATGGTTCTATTTCCCTTACCATGAAGAGTGACTACTAAAACACGATTATTGAACTTCGATGGGGTTATTATTGAATGAATGGAAATTAAATAATGGGAGGTTTTAATCGGAAAAGTGGGAGATTTTTTATTAGTTTCGAAGGACACCAAAGTATTGTTATTTGAAAACCTAGGGGATTTTCCATGGTATTTGCCACTTGAGACACCTCATATGGAATAATTTACATCATGATAGGATAATATTTATTAAATTTTTATTACATATCTAATTATGTCATTAGAAATAATGAAAACTAAAAATTATATTTTAACTATTCACAGAAACACAATGCATTTAATAAAAATATCATAAATTTACCATAACCTAATATCAACATTCTGAATTGAAAAATGACATTTATTTTATCATAATTAATCTATAAATATGAGTAATTAAACTATTAACTATAAAAATATATAATTATAAAAAATAATGGTGGATAGAAATGCATAGTAACATGCATTGTAAAATTATTGACCCTTGAAAAAATATTATTTTTAATTAAAAATGTCTTTTTTTATATGAATTTTTCATCATAATAAAAAATATTAATAAATACTTATATTGGTATGAAAACATATAACATTCTAAAAAGTACAATATTTTCATAAAAAATAAACTTCTCAAATTCAATTTCAATTTTTTTTGTAAATCATATCATAAAACAGAAATGATGTTATAAATTTTTTATTTTAAAAATGAATTATATTGTATATAATAAGGGTTGTCACACCTAACCCTTTGAAACCGGTACATAGTACCAAAGGGTAATGTTTTTCATGGTGATGGACTCTTAGTGAAGATCAGATTAAATTTCTCAAGTAGTGGTCTTCACTAACATGAAATTCTATTATAAGAGATTTTGTTCAGGATTAACATGTTGAAACATAGATTGGGATTGGTCCATTAAAAAATATGGGTATTATACATCCATCCCAAGCTATAAATAATGGTCTTCATACTTCCTTATTCTTCTGCTAGAGGCCATCGACTCTTTGTTTTGCATTAATTAACAATTATCATTTATTTTTATAAAAAATTATCAAATATTTATGATTCGGGTTTCCAACGGTCATTTTTTACCAATGGACATAAAATGGTGGAAACCCAATGGGTGCATTAAAATATTCTTTCTTCATTATTATTAAGGCATTGTGTTGTTGTATAACACATATTTATTGGAAATAATTACTATTCAATATGTTTTGTTTGTTTCCCTTTCTGTAGAAGGTTGAGGTTTGTGTTTATATATCCTCTATAATATTGTCTTAGAGTAGTGTTTTCAAGTGGGAGAGAATCTTATTTCATAATTCCATATGTTGGAATTTTCTAATCCTTTTAAATACATCATATATTTAGGGGGAGTTATTAAAGGGGGTGAGATCTGATCTAAGTCTATAAATGTGTGAACTATTATAACAGTTATTGAAGTTAATATTAGAAAAAAATATATTATATGAATGATGAGAATTTATGAAGAGGATATGGAATGATGGACGTTCAAGAAGATGTTTCCTAAGGCAATGCTTAATGATATCATTGTTTTTTTGTTGAATGATCATAATTACCTTTATTGAGTTCTCTAACATTGATAAGAATTTTTTATATGTGATATTTATTTTCAGTTAAAATATTTTTTATATTATTAATATTGGTTGATAAAAAAACATGATGGGGAGATTATTGGGACTATAATGGATAAATACAATTTTTTGGATTATTGGATGATTGATGTATTGTAAAGGTGCTTGTTTTTTTGTATTTATGAACAATACAATAAATATTAATTTTTATGGATTAGATAATTGTGTTTGGAACATATTTTTTGAAAAATATTTGATGATAAAATCCATCGATTAATGTATTTCTATTCTGAATACTATTATCTTTATGTTTTTTATTCTTGTGATAACTTTTCTTAATGGGTATTTTCAGACATACTAAGAATTATTACCAGGAATATAATGTCATAAGAGATGTTCTATATAAAATATTTATATGAATATTTTATATTTTTAATGTTCCAAAAACATTATTATGAATTCATTATACAATATAGTGTTTATAGAGGAAAAGATAAATTCAAATGTTTTGTGTTTCTATGATGGAAAAGTTATTCGCACACATAACAAAAGAATGAGAAGAACCAAAAAATGAATTTTATAGAAAAATAAAAGTCTAAAAATAGTGAAATTATATAAAATGAAATATTGATAATTAGACATGGTTCATCAGATTCAATTCATCAGACACACCCAGTCAAATGAAAATAATCAAATGATACTATATTTAGAATTTTTAGATTTTCTATCATTGAGATCTATGTTATTATGGTGTTGATAATATTATATATATATATATATATTAATACACTTGAGATATTATATTATTAATATCTAATAAAATAAAATGGATAAGATCACATTTTCTATCAGCCAAAAATATGAATAAATTTGATGTCTCATGGCCACAATAGTTGATCAGATGAAAAAAAAAATTAAAATATATAAAAGATGGAGTTTTCTATCAGTTGTAGATTTTTTCATAATGGTATAAGTGTTGTGGTTTTCGAAATTTGTAGAATTTATATATTCTGGGATCTTCGTATATGAATCCATCAGATGAGTGGCAGATAATGATCTATTAGATGAAATTTTGATGCCGATCCATCGAACGAGCTTGTGGTATCGATACATCATATTAGATACATGCACCAATCTATCATATGATCTATAGAAACAAATACATTATATGCACTAATTCACAACAATTCATTTTATAATATTTTTTATGTCGATAATTCATCAGATGTCGAGTTTCATCAAATCTTGGAATAGTCGAATATATAGAGAAAGTGAATTAAAATTTCAGATATATTGAACATTGAATGATGATGTAAACTATTTTTACATGACATGGATAACCATAGTGAGAAAAAATTTACATGTTTTTTACTGGGTCAAGTGAATAGGAATATTGAACATAGATTCATACTTAGATGTACCATACTATAATTTCTTAGAAACATAATTCTAAATGTTATTATTTATGTGAGAATGAAAATTAAAATGTTGTTTAGAATTTATAAATATTTTATAAAAGTATAGAAGAGTTGAGATAAATGATAAAGTGTTAAAATTGAGTTCAATTGTAAATTAAATTTGGAGTTCTCGAATTTGATTGAGTTGGAAAAATAAATTGGACACCAATTCACTTCTATCATGAAGAACCTATAAATATAATTACACCATATATCATACGATGTGACTGTACGCGACCAGAAAAATATGTTCCATATTTTACGTTTTAAACATGTTTCAGATAGATTCTCACAATAATGGTTTCCATAATGAACATCCGGAGGATGATTTAGGGATAAGAGAAGTTAATAGATAAGTGGTAGTCAGGGTTCACCAAATGAATATTCCAGATGATCTCATTTGATAGAATGAAGTAGTCCAAACAATCAGACATATTTATTTAGTAGCTAAAATTTTGATAAAAGGAATAAGGTTCTAGTTTAATGAAGAAAATTTAATTTAAAAAATTTAAAAATACCATAATCAGCTAGTGCAATCACACCGAGTGATCATAGTTGGTTTTTTATGATTTTCAAAGAATATGTTCATACATTTTTTGAGGTATAAAAGTGATGAACTATTTATAATTAATAAAAAAGTAAATTTTTTTAAGTATAATAGTGAAAATGTTTTGAATATATTGGAAAAGGATTCTATACATGTTAAACTATTATATTTACATCATTTATTCTAGAATAAAAACATTGAATATTTTATTGGCTATATTACTATTTATTGTAATGGTATTCCCTAACTTCTATCTCCACACAAAAAATGGATCATTTTCTAGTGGATTGTGTGGTACTGTATTTAATCCAAACCATTCAATGGACTATGTAAACTTGTTGAGTAGTGAGCATTGTAAAAACTTGTGCTTATGTGTTTGTATTTTAATGATTAGTTTCATATAACTTGATAATTATTTAACATGAGGAAAAAATGTTGTTTCATAAAAATATATTACATAAAAAGAAAAGATATCACTAATTCACCTCCCCACCTATCAGTGATTACATTGATAATGTATGGTATTCTTCAAAAGTAAACATTTGAAAATTTATCATGATAATTTGTAATAGTAAGATAACCGTTCTGAATAATAAATAGAAATTTAGATTAGTAATTTTACCACAAAATTATAAACTGTGATATATACATTATTTATCATGACTAATATAATAAAATATTAATATTATAAATAAAGAAAAATAAATATCTAGAATAAAAATATATGAATTTGTTTAATGAAAAATATTTAAATGTATTTCACAAATATCATAATTTTTATATTAAAAATTAAAATATTCTATTTTGTAAAAATATTTTGATAAAATTAATTTCATTTTTCGATTCATCATATTGAAATTATTTAATGGTTAATGTTTTGATATATTTTAAAATAGTCCAACATTTATTTGAGGAGTAAAAAAACTATTTTCAAATTATCATGTGTTTAATGACATATTGATGAATCAATAATGACTTATTATTTTATCATTTAGTTATTTAACCCCAAAATAAGATTAATAATAAAAATTTATTATTTAGAAATTTTAAAAATAATTTCCAAACCTAAAAAACATTTTTCAATATAAATAGTGAAAAAATAGTAATTTTATTATACAAGTCCCTTGGATTTATTTAAGTCCCTATACTTTCTTTGTATTTTTAAATACACGATCCACATATTTTATAATTACAGAAACTAGTGTTTCTTCAATATAGAATTCCTCATATACATACCCATTAATGAAATCACACTTCACATCAAATTGATAAAATATAAATCATAAGTATACTAAAAATTATTGAAGCATACAAACAGAATAATGTTGAAAAACCATTCGAAAATTTTCATTGTAATATAAAACCATTTTTAATAAAAACCTTGGAAACAAGCCTCTATTTATTTGATTATAAAATTTAATTTTATTCACATTTTTTCTGAAAATCCTATTTTTCTCCAATCAGAGGATGATCATTACATATTTCAATAAAACACGAAACATTAATCATGTCAAACTCATTGAGAGCATCCTATATATTCCACATCCAATATTTATATCCAAAATCCACAATAGAAATATAATTCTCTAATATAAATAGTAAAATATAATGTTTTCATTAATTTATTACGGAACTGGGAGTTATACCTCTTAATTTACTCCTATTATTACATTCATATTGGGATCATTCCTTAAGATATAATGATTCCTTAGGTAAGTAAAATTTTTTTCTTAAATTAAATGTAAAACTTATTAAAAAGGTAAACATTCATAATTTATTTATTCAATTTTTTTTTCATTTAAATAATTTTCCAACATTGGTTGAAATCCAATTTTAAACAAATCAACCTAATATATTGTGGTTGAAATATTTTAAAAAATAAGATTCATTATAATTAAGCATAATACAAACCATTTCCTAAATAATGAGTTTTTTTTCTAAATACAAGTTAGTATTTAATTTTTAATAAATATAACTGAAAATATTATTCATCTTCTTTTGGATAAGCTTTTTATTTAGATTTTTTATTTTTTTATCATTCAACGTCAGCTGCACAAAATATAACTACAATTATAATGTTTCATGATGTAAAATTCTAAATCCTAGAGAATGTAAATTATACATTCAATATAAATTAAACACAAAAAAATAAAATAAATATATTAAAAGTAGTGGAATAAAAATAAATAAATATAATTAAAATAAATAATTTACATTACCAAAGCATTATTGTTTAAAAAAATAGATACAAATATTAAAAATTAATGAAAATATTTAATACAAATAATAGGTAGTGGTTCTGTAGGTTATTAATAAATTCTTAAAATATATATAAATATAAAATTGGAGATGGGATAAGATATTCTGAATTACCCTCAACTAGAAAAAAAACACAAAAACAATGATAATGATGGATTCTATGCATATTCATAAACTCAGACAATGATTGATGAATCATATTATAACATCTCTATGAAGATACCACAACTATTAGGGTTCTCTATGTCACATGTATGATGACCTACCCAACATATAATGTCATTCTAACATGGTACATGTTCTTCATCTAATGAAGTGTATTTTACTATACAATTTCATTTAATTTACTTCTCCAAATGAGCATCTACATTAACCGGATTCTACACCCTTAGACATTATTATATAATTTTATATATTGGATAAAATGATTTAGAGGATAAAACCATTGAATCTAACATTCATGGATTAATTTTACAGATATATTTTTGAATATTCACTCTTTAAAACCCATTTTCTGATGGCACCTTGGTGGTGGATGAAGATTATGTCTAAGGAAATGAGACCACATTAGGATCCACTAAACTATATTATCCCAAATATCTCTCTAAATATTGTTTTCCTACTTGATCATGATAAAAAACTATTTTATTAGTCATTATAGTCAGGTTTTCTCCATATTGAGTAATATTGTATTGATTATAACCATTTTTGTTAGATTCTCTAATAATAACATCATAAATAATAACTCTAGTAATAAAAAATATATCCCCAGACTTCACATAACATTAATATGGACATATATTATTTATATTTGTATCTATTAATTTATAAGACTTAATAATATGGTGGCACATAGCTTCAATTTCAATCGGGTTCTTTTGTCTCTAAACTAGGTATTAATATATAGAAGTAGCTCCAAAAATGTATAAAATACTCCTAACCTTTGTTGATCTCATGACAGAGTACTTTATGTGTTTCCATGAAGAAGAAAAAGATCATTTAATCTTCCCATTATCATTGGATGTAACAAATTTTTTCACATTCCAAAAATCCATATCCACATCAACATGATCTATTCGTTCAATTACACATTGACCATAAAAAGAATTTTCCTACTCACCCTCAATACCATTGGAAAGAGAATACCATAATAGATTCCATATAAGATAAAATTTCCCCTAATCATATGCTTTAGATAATGTGTCATCCCATGATCCTTAAATACTTCCCTACCATTATTGTGATTGATTAAATGAGATTGTTCCTTCAGACTAAGGGAAACACCATAAACACTAATGAATTTCAGTCCTTGAGTCCACTCTGATATAACAATATATTAAAAAGAGACATCATTCCTATAATGATAAGTATCACTAGATCAACGGTCCCTTCTATAATTAATGGCATCTTTGTCATAGTTTTCCATATTATTATATTTATTTTCATCATGGATATATATTTAGAAAGGTGACAAAATAGTTTCCTTCTATAATTTTTTATTGCTAATAGGTATAAAATGAATGATAAAATCATGTATCTTTTAATATATAATACAAAATGATAATTCATCCTTATTTATTTTAAGATACAATTTGTTGAATAAAGTGGAGGAAAGATGAACATCCATCAGTATATGAGAATATTTACAAAATATAATGTTTTTTTTATCCATCCATCATTAATGGAATAAAAATAGATATTATTATTTCATATAGAGATATTATATTTAAAATTATTCAATTAACTCCATAAACATGAACACATACCTTCATACAAGATAAAATATCATCAAGAGGATTGAAATTTATGTCTCATTCCCAGATGTAAAATAACATGAGCTCGAATGAGAAAAAATAAGACCCTTAACACTTTTTCTTTAGTTTCTATAATGGAAATATCATATAATTGTAGTCATGACCAATCAGGAAACATCTCTATAACTTAAAACCCTAGATATAAGATAAATTACTTATTAATCCTTTATTTCCCATGGATTAGAACACCTTGACTGTATTAAGATAGAAATAATGGATTACTTAATTGACTTAAACATTTTTTAATGGAATACATGTGTTCAACCATAAACACAATGTATCTTTCTTGTGAATCCTATTGGGAATATGAATCCTGAAAGGGGAAGAAAATTTAAATCCCCAAATTCATAAAATCTATAACCATTTAAAATACCACTTTTGTTCTCCTGAATTCTAAAAAAAATTGAACTATCAAATGATCTCGAATTAAAAAAATTCTACCTCCATCCAGGACCTCCTTGGTGAGAAGAGGATCCATAAAATTGAAATAATGATCAATGATCCCTAAATTATTACATGATCCCCATCAATGAAATACTCAACACCAATCCTAAATAGTGCACAAATTTATTATTAAGTATTATCTTTTTAAATTACTAACAGTTTTTTTATTATTAATTAATGTTATTAAATTTTTTCTTAAATATTTACCAGAATATTAAATATTTATAATTATATGATAATAATAAATAATAATGATGTATGTTAATAGCCTAATCAAATTATATTGATTATATGATTTATTTTTGGTGAATAATTTGTAGAAAAGTCAATGTGTATGATGAAGGTAAGGTATCATATGGTTGTCCGAGAAGTATATACACTAAATGTTCATATTTTAGAACATGAAAATATCACATGTATAGAAATCCTAGATGTGTGATTTATTATTGAAATATATAATTCATCTTCAATATTTTGTACGGTGGATAATATGTAATTAAATAATTATAACAGTTAGAGAGAAAATCTCTAATGATATCATAAGGAGAAAATATATATTGGATTATTTATGAACTATTCCTCAAGTTGAAGGAAAAATATTGAATGTTTACGACTCATTTTCTACGAAAAAAAACATTGAATAAATTTTTAATGGGATATATTATAGAGATTATTGAATGGTAAATCCAATAGTAGGGAAAATTAAAAGCTACCTATAGTATTTGAAGTTGTTTTATTTATCATCATCAATGTTTGAATGAATGTTTTTGTTAGGTTATAATGTTATTAAATCCAAAGAGGAAATATTGGAAAAATACTTTTTTATTTTAATGCGTATTTTTTATTTCACCTAAGGAATATTTGTATTTTCAACAAAAACAATACTTATATGTTTAAGGAAAAAAATATTTGGTAGAATAATTGTATGTACACTAAAATAAGATTCAAATATTTGGGAACATTCACCTAAAGGTGGTTATTATGTTTTGGTTTTAATAGAACTTTTCTATTTGATAATGGTTATAGGATGATGAGATATATATGAATATTATGGTTTAACTAGAATCAAATTCACCATCAGTAAATCCATGGAATGTTCTATGTGGTATCATAAAAATATTATTATTTCAAAACTGTTTAATGAAGCTGAGTTTTATGATTAGTGTTTCAATATTCAATAAGATTGAGTTTATGATTGAAGATGTGTATTTAGGAAGAGACAAACAATGTAGATGTTGAGTGTTGTGAAGTATTTGATGATGTCAAAATGATAATATTTTGGGATTCTTTTAAGGATTCTTACATGATCCATAATATAAGCGACTGGCCATAAACATTACATAATCTTTAGTTAAGTCAAGAATTAACCTTGAGGATCTTTTTAGGTTTAGAGTTTTAGAGAATTAGGCTATAACTATTACATTACATCACAAAATATTACAAATTAGAAATTTCTACAATAACCTATTCTATAAAAAAAATAAAACTTCTTAAATAAAACAGTAATTATGTTCATGATATAAATATTCTTGAATTATTATATTCCCTTAACCTTATTTATACCCTGTGAAGAATATTTCATAAAATATGGGTTGAGCATAAAATCTCAGTAAGGCTTATAAAACAAGGAAAGAAATCATTAGTCCATCAACACATACAAAACATATGCTCTTTAACATACCTAATGGAATAATAAAATTTATGAATACCGAATAGTAGCCACAAATCATAAAGGTGACATGTGAAATCCATATCATACTTGTATTTTAGCTTTCACAACTATATATGAAGTTACATTTGGAATACCCATCACAGTATATTCCCTAAATCTCTTTGGAGAAACATTAACATTTACCTTTGTTTTGTTTTGTTACACAATGCATTGGAGAGCTATCTCAGTCTTAACCACCCTAGGATTATCAATTAACCACCCATATTAGGTTTATCACATAACCACCAGTAAAATATCCAAGTAACATTACATAATCATAACACGTAAAAGATTTAAATTATCCACATTTAACACACCAATCAGAACTAATCAATTCAAGACATTGAAATATTCATTCAGTTCCAAAACCATTTAAAACATTTAATAAAGAGATTTTTGAATAAAAGTGTCACATACCACCTTTAGTCAATTGAATGGAATTAACTGTTTAAAATAATCCTTACCATATAAAAAATACATAAAACCATTTTTAAATACATGGATATTAATTAAATAGATACAGAAAAATTAAAAATATAAAAATATAAAAAGATGATCTAGTTAAAGAGTCACTTCCATAAAACCATAAAATAATCATTTCAAAATCAGTTTCATGAAATATGTACATGGATGATAATTATGTCCAAGTTAATACTTACACATAAACTATATCAGATAATAATGAGATTGAGGAATTAACCATTACAAAGATCATTTTGTAAAATAAAATAGATCGATTATGTTTATTCACTATAGGTACGCATAAGTAATGTAAAAATACAAAATTTGAAATCAAATAAAAATTCTTACATAATCATAGCATGGCATAATTAAATGTTGAATATTAACCCAATGATTGGAAATTGGGTTAAGAAGTTCCCTTGCTATAATTTAGTAGCCTAACGACATCACATAAATATTCAAGAAATGAGTTGATGAAAGAGAAAAGGTTCTCTCATCATTTGGAAATAAAATTTAATGAAATAATTATATAGAAGAACATATAAAAACATGTTAAAATTAATATTTAATTACATAACATAAAATAAGTCTTTGATTAGTAGAGAAGGTAGAAAGGGTCTATTACCTTGTGCCTGACTTGTCTTGTTCATTATTTATCTCCCAGAATAATAAAATTAAATTAATTATACTTTATTCAGAACTATTGTAAAGTTACATTTTATTTTAATATCACTTATTACCGTACTATAGAAAACATATAATTAATCAAGTCCATATCCGTCTTTTTGTCATTGTTCGGTACTTGAGTCAAAAATGTACTTGTTATAATTACAAATTATCAATGTGGTCCCCAGTCCATTATCTCCATAATTGTATTAATTATTTAAATATCGTATATATCCATTATATAATTATATATATCTATTATATGTGTATTTTATAATATTCCATAATATTTTTTTATAAAAAAATGAAATGCACCATTCATGGATATGGTAAGTCGTACATACGCATTAATGCTACTTTCATTTCCTTTTCATTTTAAAGGAATTAAAAATAAATGATAAATATGTATAATATAATTACATTATAATATCTATGTTATATATGTTACATAATATCATTAATTCCATACGTTATACGTTCCATAAATAGCATTAACGAGTCATATCACTTTAAGGAGACGGTAGTCCGTACTTCCCCAAATGAAATTATCATATTTATACAACATGAAAAGAACAAAGTTATGTTCTAAATGATAATTAAATAAGAATATAGAAAAAATAAATATCATATATATCTTATGTGATTTATGTGACAACATATTTTCCACCATGAGGGTCGGTAGAGGATAATTGAATAATCATCGTTTCGTGGGGTAGTAGTTTTCCGTCTATAGAAACAGTATGTTTGTATCCATTAGATGGAGGTGTGTGTAAATGTTGTTCAAATACATCTCATAAAAATCATCATATATTACTGATTATTTTTTTGTTATAAAATAATGGAATAAAGATATTTTAGGTTGTTGGAGATGGAAAATAAGTGGAAGATACTTGAGAGATTACATTAAATTAAATCAGGTAAATCTTATTTATTGAAGCTAAAAGGCCTTCCTGACTTTCCTTATTCCAAATATAATGATTCTAGAAGGAATTGAGGGATGTTGGGAGCATATTTGGGAAAATTATGGATGTGAAAAAGTGGCTTGAGATATGTGAGTAAGGGTTATAAGTGTTGGACATTTATAAGAGGAAAGATTGGACCTTAAGGAATGTCTTCAAATATTATTTTATTATAAATTCTATATTGATGATAAATGAGTAATAATTCATTTAGAAATAAGATAATATGAATATAAGTCTAAATAAATAATCCAATAATAATTATAAAGGTTTTGGATATTTTATAATCCTTATACTATTTAGTTAACCGTTTTTTACTCTTATTATTTGTTCATGAAATTAACAAATTGGGAAACAAAATAATTACCAAAACATGAAAATTTTAAAATTAAAGAGTTGATAATAATATTTTAGACATATGGAATTTATTTTGTTACAATATTATATTTTCTTGGAATTTTACAATATTTAATAAAATGTTTTATATTTTAAAATTATAATTATGTAAATTTTGACACTATTCATATCATGATTTTTGTAAAAATCCTTAACATAATTATTACATCGAAAAAGATTAATTAATACAAATATAACATATATCTATCATCCAAAACAGCCTTGGATGACCTCAAAATAACAATATTACATTTATATTAACATTTATAATACCATTTATTTCATTCATTTATCAATGATACATTCACTACATCAACATTGTGTCTTAATTAAATACATTTAGATAATGTATAAAAATTATAATAAAACTTCACTGATGTAGGAAATATTTTAAGCTTTAATATTAATATTTATATTTTAATAGATCTATTATAAAACCCCATATAAATATTATTCTACTAAAATAATTAAATGTCATTCTCAAACACAAGTGGCTCTAGGGGGTCCTAAAATCAACCCATGGATTCCCATGGTCAAACATATCTCATCCAATAAGGATAGGAAATTTGTTAGAGTAATTTAATATTATTATAATATCATTTTTACCCTTATTTTCTAGATTTACCCATTAACTATAGTAAATAAAATAATTACTGAACATACTATTCATAATGTCTAAAAAGAGATACCTATTTACCCAATTTGGACCACCTGATTCCAAATATAGAATCCATTTGTCTAAATTCAAAACAATAAAATTACATAAATTAATCTAAAATTAATTCCCATTGTCAAAACCAAAAAACTAGTTTTAAAAAATTAAAAACTACCAAAATATTGACATGTGTTTATATGCATTTCAAAGTGAAATTACATCCAATGACCAAAATAGGAATAAGTGATAAAAATATAATCTGATTTCACATTTAAAAAAATAAATAATCACAATTTAACTATATATATAAATTATATTAAATGGTAATTTTGAGTTAAAATTCAGTATTTTTCATTATTCATTAAAAATGATCTTTATCAGAAAAATACCAAAATTTAACTCATTGTAAATTCTGATGCCCCGATTCTAAAAAAGAATACTATTTTTTCAAATAAAACATATTAAATTGAAAAATAAAGATTTAAAAAAGTTTCTCCATCAAAAGGGAGTAAAACAAGATTTTAAAAATATTAAGGTTTTTTCATGCTTTAAATTTGATTCATTCATATTTTATGCCACTCAAATTTATTGGATATGATCAAAGACATTTAATAGTCATGATTTAGTTAGTTATATTAACTCCATCGAATACAAAGGCTATGTGTTAAATATAATTTAAAATAATATTTATATTAAATTATTGTTTTGGTATAACTCAAAGTTGTGTGCAACAAAAGATTTCAAAGAAACATGTGGTAGTGTGTTCAGTTTGCTATCGATCAAAGTGTAATCATTAATATAAAATTAATATCTTATTCATAAATATTAGCAGATATTAAAAATTTATTAATCTATAAATACTTCGGTCATTACATTCTTCCCCCTTTTGGAAATTGCATCCTCGCAATTTTAAAATTGGTCTTGAATCTTATTTGAAAGTCCCACATCAGAAAAATATTCAATAAAACTATTAAAATTAAAATAAATAATGAGAAGTAAAAGTGTTCTCCTATGATAAAAAATACTATAATTCCATGAAAACATGGATATAGAGGAGAAATTAAGTGTCATGTTCAAATGGAGACTGATAAAAAACAAGATCATGTGAATGTTATCCAACCAAAAACCACACACTTTTGATAGGTTAAACGGTCAAAGATTCACCAATAGGAAAATAAAATGGAAAATGTTTTCGTTTTTATGTTCTCTTTCATAATGTTGGAAAATTTATTCCTGATATGGACTAATAATATATGTAAATATACTTAGTTTTAAAGTAGAGTATCATCCTTTATTAGGTTTCAACCAAAAACTCGTCTTTTCTCCAAATAATGAGTATTCAAGATGACTTGGTAAAACTTGAAGTTATAGAATAAACATTTAGAAAATAACATGATCCAAAAAAGATGAAATGTATATTTCTCATATCATTAGACATTAACCAAAACAAAAATGTTAGTACAAGATCAGTTAATCCCTAAAATGGATAATCATTTATAAAAAATAAATACTACCCATAATATCCAAAATTGAACAAAAAATACCCAAAGCTCAACAAAGACAATTCAATACAAAAATGTCCTTAAAATAACTCAAAATAATCCAAACTATGTTTGAAACCCAAAATTCAGATGGATTTGATCACATAACCTTCCAAAAAATCATAATATTAATCTCCAAATAACATCGACTACTCTTAAATTCACATACTAAAAAGTAATTAACCTAATAACATATTCTCCAAAATTTCTATATGTCCTAAATAGAAACATATATTCTTCCAAAATAATATTCCACCATTACTCGTTAATTGAAATCCCAATGTATTCTATTTTCTTTAGGTATATAGTGTTCCCAAAAGAGAAAACGTATTCCTTTATCACTTAATCACAAAATCATTTTCTTATACAAAGGATATCCATTTGATAAAACATATAATCCCAAAAAAGATTGTTATGGATAAATAAAATTTTTTAACTGAAAATAATAATTCATACTAACCATGTCCTTCATGTAGGCCAGTGGTAGGCGATGCGCCCTTGTCTCCCTTCGGTTTTGGATTTGATGCATACAACCTTGTTGTACGTGATGGGTTGTCACCCATCCTATGGGTTGTCCTTTTTCTAAAACCATATCATTATTAAAAATTTATCAAAAACAATATAATTTCGTCTAAAATTACTATACTATACATTATCCTCAAAATATCTAATACATTTATTTTTACATCACAAAATGTAATAACCATTAATCACCTTAAATACAAAAGATCATATGAACCCATAATGTTTTCCATTATGTACACACCAGAAAAAATAATTATTCCGTGAACAATATTTTCACATAACAAACATCGGGGTTACACATATTAAAAAATTGATTCCCAATGTAATCCCATCATCAAAATATCATTAATAATTTTAATCATTTTATCATCCCACAGTCTACCATAACTCTACAATCCCTTATATGTTCACTACTTAATCATTCATCATTCTTTATAATCCATTCACTGTGAATTTCCACTTTATTTATTAATACATCATACCTATAGATGGAATATCCTCAGCATTTAGAAATATCAATCCAAATATGCTTCATTCTTTATGGATAATAAAATAAATCATACCTTGAATCCAGATATAATGATCTTAAGGATGTTCCCGTTCACTTTTGGCATCTTTTCATACATTCCAAAAGTAAATGATTGATCCACTTTTGTAATTTCACTTTTATAAAGAATTCGAATAGTTTAGATCATGAAATAATATAAAAAAGATACAATGACCCATAAAATTCTTTTAGAAATGAATAGATGTTTGATAGCTCAAAAAATTTCTTAAAGGTGATTTGAATACTCAAGATGCCATCAAAATCATTAAATCTGGATTTTTCCATAGTACTAATGATCAAACCATCAGGGAGGGATAATAAAGATGTGAAAGATCTCTTTCCTTCCATCAGGACAAATGATACTTAATCTACTGAAAATAATCAACACATACAAATGAAACAAAAAATTATAATAATAAAATAGTCCTCTATAGGTTAAAGATAAAAAAATACTTGTATGTTACTTTCACCCTTAAACCTCCTTTTTTATCCATTATTAATGTTTTTATCCAAACTACTTATTTACCATAACCTTCCAAAACATTCCATATGATAATAACCCTCTTGGTTATATGGGATCCTGTACTTACTCCCATAAAACACCCTAACCTCTAAATTTATTTAACAGACCTTTGATACCAAATATAAGGCCACCGAATTAAACATTACATAATATTGCGGTAAGTCAAGAATCTACATCTGGTATTTTTCACGCTTAGTGTTTTAGATAATTTGGTCGTAAATATTAAATTACATCTCAAAATATTACAAATTAGACACTTCTACTCTATCTAATTTTTTTCATAATAATAAAAATTCTTAAATAAAACAAGAATTATTAACTTGATATAAATCTTCTTAAATTCTTCCATTCTCTTATTCTACCATAGAACCTGGGAAAAGAATTTCAAAAATATGGGATATGTATAAAAAGCTCAGTGAGGGTTATAAAACAATGAAATAAAACATTAGTCCATCAATACATTCAAAACTTAATCTCTTTAACATACCTCATGAAATCATAAAATTCATGAATAACACATAGTAATCACAAATAATAAAGGTAACTTGTGGTGTCCATTTCATACTTACATTTTATCTTTCATATCTACATATGGATTTATATTTGGAATACCCATATTAGTATATTCCCTAAATCTCTTAGGAAAAATATTAACGTTTACCTCCATCATGTTACCCAATGCATTAGAGAGAAATACTGGGCTCACCCTCCCTAGTTTAATCATTGAACCACCTTTATTTGATATATCATTTAACCTATAGTCAAATATCAAGTACAATTAAACAATCATAACACATAAAAGGCTGAAATTATCAACACTTACCACATTAATTAAAAAAAATCAATTCAAGATAATGAAATATCCAATCCATTTAAAAAAAACATTTAAAAAATTTAATAAAGTTATTTTTGAATCAAAGGGTACCACAACACAATGAAACTTATGAATAGAATTAACATTTTAAAACAATCATGAAAATGTAAATAAATTCTTAAAACTATTATGAAATTGATGGAAATTAATTAAGTAGATTTATAAAAGTAAATAACTAAAACATATAAAATGATGATATTGTTAAATATTCCCTTCCATAAATCCATAAAATATTCCTTTTGAGAAAATTTACATGAACATGGACATGGATTATAATTATGCCCTGGAAAATACTGACACACAAATAATCTCAGATAATAATGAAATTGATTAATTAAGCTTTACAAATATCATTTTGTAAATAACACAGGTCGACTATGTGTGTTCACTATAGGAACACACAAGTAATGTAAAAATACAAGATAGTTCATAAAAAATTGTTTCTTATATAATTATATAATGACATAATTCAAATTATAAGATTATCCAAAACATGGAAATTGGGTTAAGAAGTTCCCTTCTAAAAATTATGCAGCCTAATGGTGTCGCATAAAAATTCAAAAAATAAGTCGATGAGAGTGAAAAGGGTCTCTAATCCAATTGGAAAAAAATTACAGTAATAAGAATATAGAATAAAATATCCAAACATTTTTAAATTTATATTTAAAGGTATAACAAAAAAGAAGTCATTGACTAGAACAGGAGTATGAAAGGATCCCTTACGTTAAGTCCATCTTGTATTGTTCGTTCTTTATCTCCCTAAATAATAAAATTAAGTTAATTATACTTTCATTAGAAACTAATTACATTTTAGTATTCCTTTTATATCACTTATTACCCTTATGTACCAATCATATAATAATTCATGTTCATATCGGTCTTTTTGTCGATGTTCGGTACTTAAGTCTTAAATGAAATTCTTATAATTGAAAATTGTCCATGCGGTAAAAATTCCATTATCTCCAAAATTGTATTCCTGAATTAAATATAATATATATACAGTATATATGTATTTATATCTAGTATATATATATATATATTATAAAATTCCACAACATTTTTATATTAGAAAATGAAATGTACCTTTCATGGAGACGGTTAACTGTACATAGGCCCGAACGCTACTTTCATTTATTGTTCATTTTTAATGGAATGAAAACTAAATTATAAATAGATATATTATAATTTAAATGTAATATATATGTTATATATATTACACAAGTTCATTAATTTCATGATTTATAAGTTCCATGTATAGCATGAACGTGTCATATCACTTTGAGGGGGCTGTAGTCCGCACTACCTCGAATGAAATTATCATAATTATAAAACATGAAAAGAATAAAGGTATGTTATAAATTTTAATTACCAAATCATAGAGATAAAATAAATATCATATATATCATATGTAATTTTATTTCCTTCATAATGTCCACCATGAGAGTCAGTAGTATATAATTGAATAATCATCATTTCGTGAGGCAGTAGTTCGCCATCCACAAAAACAGTATGTTAATATCCATTAAGTGGAGGTTTGTGGAATTTTAGATAGATTAATTATCATGAAAACACCCTATTGTATTTAAGATAGATTTTTTTATAAGAAAATTGAATAAATACTGTTTAGGGGGTTTGAAAATGAAAATAAATGGAAGAATCTTGAAAGAATACATTACCTTAAATCAGGTAACTCCTTTTAATTTAATTTAAAAGGACTTATTTAATTTCCTTCTACACTAGGTGGGTCCTATAATAGGAATTTAGGTATTTTGGGAGATTATTTGGGAAGTGTTTGGATGAGACAATGAGGCATGAGAGGTGTGAGTAATGGTAAGAGTTGGTTGCCTTTTATAAGAGGGAGCAAGGACACTTAATGAATATCTTGAAATATTATTTTACTATAAATTCAATTATGATTATAAATGATTCAAATAAATTTAGTTACAATATATGAAGAATATAAGTCTAAATTAATTAATTATATAAGAATTAGATAGTTTTGGATATTTTTTAATCCTTGTCATTTTTGTTTAACCCTTTTTTAGTCTTATGGTTTCATCAAGCATTTAACACTTTGATAAACAAAATAGTCATCATAAAAATACAAATATCAAATTAAAGAGTCAATAATGAAATTTTAGAGTTAGCATATATTTTTAGACAATTAATATAAGTTTTTATAATTTTATAATATTTAATAAAATATTTTACATTTTAAAATATGAATTATAACAATTTTGACACTATTCATATAATGTCTTTTAAAAAAATATATAAAAACTTTATTACGTTGAAAAAACATCATTAGTACAAAGATTATATATATTTATAATCCAAAAATATCTTTTATTACATAAAAATAACAAAATCAGATTTATTTTATCATTTATAATATCATTATATGAATCCATTATTAATTAAGAAATCACTACATCACCATTGTTTCATAATTAAATTTATTTATTTTATGACTAACAATTATAAATAAAGTAAATGAATAGAGGAAATTGTTTTAGATTTAAAATGAATATTTATATTTGAATATATCACTTATATTAATAAATATAAAAAACTTTTTACTAAATGATATATGTTTAAGTTATATTTTCCATAAATATAAATTAAAATTAAATAAATGTCATTTTCACACACAAGTGGATCCACGGGGTCATAAAATCTACCCAAGGATTCCAATGGCTAGACATATCTTATCCAATAGGGTTAGTACATGTGTTAGTGTAATTTAAAATTATTATAATATTAATTTTTACCCATATTTTCCAAATTTACCCTTTACCCATGTTAAATAAAATATTTACTGAAATTACTAGTCATAATGTTTATAAATAAAAGTCTTATATTTACAAAACATGAACCTCATGAATCCAAATATGAAATCCATTTTTCCAAAATTGAAAACACAGTTGTTGTAGAAATTAATTTAAAATTAATTTCCATTGTCAAAACCAGAAAGTATGTTTTTACGAAGTAAAAACTACCAAAAGATTGACATGCGTTTATGTCCAATTTCAAAATCAAATTACAACCAATGACCAAAATTTGATTAAAATATAAAAATATAATTCAATTACTCATTAAAACCACTTAAAATCAAAATCTAAATTTATAAATAAATTATATTAAAAGATAGTTTGGAATTAAAATTCTGTGTTTTTCAATATTCATTAAAAATTATCTTTATCAGAAAAATAACAAAATTTAATCCAATGTAATTTTCTTTGTCTCTCATATAAATAATATTATTATTTTTTGAAATAGAACAAATAAAAATTAAAATATATATATATTAAAAAAGGGATCACCATCAAAAGGCGGTAAAACAAACTTTTAAAAATATTAATGTTTTTTCATGCTTAAAATCCGATTCATTCTTATTATACAAATAAAAAATATATTGGTTAATTTTGAAGACAATTAATAATAATAATTTAGTTTTATTTTCTCATTCCAACCAATACAACGGTTGGGTGTTAAATATCATTCAAAATAATAATCTTATTAAATTATTTTTTTGGTATAACTCAATGTTGTGTGCAACGTATTATTTCAAAGAAACGTGTAATTGTGTGTTGAGTACACTATTATAAAATGTGTCCTCTTTTAAATAAAATTAATATATTATTTATACATATTAATAGATATGAAAAATATATTATTTTATAAATACCTGGGTTGTTACACATAATGTGAGTGGGAGTTTTAGATTAGTGCCCACATCATCCCTATATTTTTCAAAGGATGATCAAATTTATAAAGGGGACAAATATTTTTTTGTAAATTTGAAGAAAAATAGATAGAGAGTTGTTGACATTATGAAATTGAAAAAAGGAGATGGTGTAGATGTCAATGTACACTAAATATGTACAAAAGGGTCAAACAAGTGAGTAAACTAGAACATGTTATTCTGAATTATTCATTGTGTTACCCTAATTTGAATGACTGGAAAGAGGAGGTACCGGCTGATATATAAATGAAATTCTTATAGGTTTAAAAAAAATAATGTAGTGAGATCTTTAAAAATTTAGATTTTTTCATGCGGTGAATATGATGATGTTATTATTTTTTCAATATATTTTCAGGTAGATATTAAAGATGTGTTCTTATTTTTTGAAAGATTTCGAAATGATAAGAGTAAATATAATCCAAATTCATGAGACCTAGTGTGTTGGAAAAGAATATGGGAAATGGATGATCTATTTACACATAAATTTTAATTGATAATAATAATAACTGCTAAAATTTTGTGACTGAATGGGAGTCTAAACTAAAAAGCAGTATATTGTTACACTCAATATAAACTATGTAGAAATAAATGTTTGTAGTCATTTACTTTTATTATTTTCATTAAATTTTAAACAAAATGGTGAGGTTGAATAATAGAGATCCATATTTCCCAACTAGTTGTATAATATTGATGAACTAAAATTGGGAAATAAATTTATATTCAATTTAATTTGTGAAATGTTGCTAAACCCTTATTATCCTCTTCGTTCATATGATTATAGTGTAGTCTACTAGGACTATCAATCTGTATCAAAGCATAGGTTACCTATGTTAGATATTCATGTTTATCCACAGTTAGATTTTTCAGTCATTTATAATAAATGAATATTTTAATAAGATAAATAAATAGTTCTTCATGATGATCATAAGGTTAAGCACATGATAATGGAAATTGTAATTTTAAATGGGTGTAGAATAACGGAGGTTTCACCGAAAAACATAAAAATCTGGAAGAATAAATATGATTAGAAGAAAAGGATTATATCCTATCAGAAGAAGATTAAGGAGAATCCGCCACTACTCTGTGGTAAATAGAGATACTGTTATATTAAAAAATTCATAAATTCTAATCATTTACAATAAAAATACCCAAACCGTGGGGGGTATGAATCCATTAATACAGTTGCATATTTTCACCCTAAAATAACGGTCTATTTATTGATTATATGTGATTATGTGTTCAAAATTATACATTAATATATGGTGGGGATTTTGGAGGAATAATCTAAACTAAAACCAGAACATGATGAGACAGAAGATGCCTCACAGAAGAATTTATAAAAAATTAAAACACATAATGATATTGTAGAAGAAAATGAATACTCTTATATCCTTCATAATTAATTATTTCTCATACTCAAAGAATTATTACAAGGATGCAACTTTGGGAATGGAATATATTGGCATTTCATACTATATATTTTCTATATATTAAAAAAAACTACTGATGTAAATAAAAAACAGTGTTAAATTTAATCTCAAAGTATAGAATAGATAGAAAAGTAACAACAGTACTAGGTATGTTTCATGAAAAAAGATTCATATTGTGTATATATATGTATACATAGAAAACTCATTGATTTTAAGTATCCATTACAAATAATTTATAAATATATTTTCATTGTTATATTTATTGGTTTAATGAGGAGGTTTTGTAATTATATTATGTCAATAGATGAATCTAGGAAAAAAATCATTCAATAAATGATACACTCATATAAATTGTTTATGTAATTAATGATAGATTAAGGATTAATAAAAATTGAGTAACGTAACATGATATTTCCATTAAAATTTAGATTATATATAGTGATGAAGAGATACAAATTATAGAAGTAGAATGTGATGTTAAAATGATTTGTAATGACGATTATAATATCACCTTAAATATAATGTTCCTTGAGATTATGGTGTGGTTATAAAACTAGGAACAGATCCATGTTGAGACATCACATATATGTAAGAAAATTGATGTCGTGGAATTTCATTAAGAGGGTCATATTTTTGAAAAAACTAAATCTAATTGAAGGATAAATGTGAAATTATAAAATGTATAGCCTTCCAATTATATAAAGTGGAAGGTTACACATATTCTGATGAATTTATATATATTAATACATTTAATACTATAGGTCTTCGTTTTGGAACATTATGGGTAAATAATGTGAAATATAGACCTACCACTTCTATTATATTGGACGAAAGTATTAAATGGATGACATCCACCAAAACTTTCCCAACGAAATAAGTTTTGTAAGAACCCTCCACTATCTGAAATTATACTCATGGGTTGAAGATAATATTTAAGGGATTCTACAAGAGTTATGGAATGAACATGAACTAGGACATAGATTGTTGGAATAATTTATCAACATCCAAAAAATCGATATTTTATACAATAAGAGAGCGCCATGATGACATAAAGAGGAACACATCTATGATCAACCGAAGTTCCAAAAATAATAAATATCAATTAAAATTATATATATTTAAATATATTGAAATTTCATTGAATTATTTATATGGATTTTCCATAATAATTGTTATTTTTTATTAAAACTATAATGAACAATTTAGCCATATTTAACAAAAGTAAGACAAAACTATCGAGAAAATAAG
This sequence comes from Viscum album, assembly GCA_963277665.1. Taxonomy (NCBI): domain Eukaryota; kingdom Viridiplantae; phylum Streptophyta; class Magnoliopsida; order Santalales; family Viscaceae; genus Viscum; species Viscum album. The sequence continues at coordinate 1,325,432,445 of OY728126.1, forward strand.
ATGATATATTTTAGTTTTACGTTAATCTAAATATTAATTGAATAAATAAATTACAATTAAAAAAAAGGAAAAAATTTAATATTTCACTATGAATTGATTATAGAACATCATTGATGAAAAATACACTTTATGGATAGTTTTAATAGTTCTATAAATATTCAATAAAGTGGATGTGCGATCAAGAAACCAATTGAATCATTCAATGAATAACATAATAATGGTGGAATGGTGGAATAAATATTAAATTTATAGTTTTAGGTACACTATAATTTACCAATAATGTTTAACGTACCATATGTAATGAAGCTATGTATTTGGTGTAAGAAGTGTGGCCACAATTCTGAAAATTTGATGACATGGTTACCTGAGAAAAGTTAAGTACTAAATCTAAGGAAGTATGTTCTTGAAGACACAAATTTTAATATAAAATAAAAAAATTTGTCGAAGAAGATTGAATGAAATATTCTCAATGTTTTTATGGTTTTATATCAAGAATAATTAGAGGAATCAATAATGTAGGAAAAAATAAATGATTGAAAAATATTCATTGTTATCTTATGTGAAGAAGAAATCCCCCAGAAATTTAAAAGGTAGAGATAAGAAGAATCATTCAATTTCACCCATTAATATTTGTTCCTGTAAAGATAATGGAGATGTTATGATGAAAAATAAATATTACGTTAATGATATATCCCATTTGATAATAACTTATCAACCATGTTTCTCTAACTAACTGTAAAAGGAAGATGAAACTTACTCTATCTTGATCTAAATGATTTTATTAAAAAATGAAATAAATTGTTCCATCATATTGGGAGATACCTATTATGAAGTTTAATGGATTTTACCCCTTATGGGTGATTTGGATTAAAACAAGTTATTTTAGAGACATCATTAGTTGATGTGAAAATGATCAATATTCAGACTACCAACGAACCAAGAAACTACATGCTCAAAATTTATTGGATTTAATATTGACATTTCTAGAGGATGAAACTCTCTATAAAGAAATTTTTTTATAAAAAATTAAGATATATTAATATTATTTAAATTTATGCTATTTGGAATGTTTATTTCAAAAAATTATAGGAATATTAAATTCATGTTTCAAAGGGGTAAACATTTATCATCTAATGAAAAACCGAAGAAAAAATTACAAAGGGATGGGGGAAACTATCTAATATATTCATTAAATTTTTAATTTTTTTATAGTGATGGATTTATGAAATCATGTTGAATATAAATATTATTAATTTACACATAAAAATAATTTTAAAATTTTGGAATCTGTTGGTAAATTTTAAAGACATGATTAATTTTCCGCTAATCACTTTTATATTCTAAACAGATCATGGATCACATAGACATAGAGATTGTTTATTGGTGGATTATTTCATTAAAAAAAGTTATATTATAATTTAATCATGTAATTACAGGCTTAAATTTGATAAAATGTAATATAATAGTATGAGAAGATAAAAGTGTGAAGGATGTTCCTCCTTCATCCCAAGATGTCAATAAGAAGGATTCAAATTCAAATCACTAGGGGGAGAGAACATAAATCCATCATATATAATACATTGAATTATTTTCCAATATTATATATTGAAAACCCATTGGAATATGATAATTTTTTATTGATAAAAAATCTTAAGGGGGTTATTCAAATACCCATTGAATAATAATGGTGAAAATTTGTATTTTATGAATAGTTTTTTGAAAAATTCATTGATCTAGTTGAAGTTAATGTTTCCTATCAATGATCAGGATGTCCACAAAAATTTCATAATTTGGTTGTTTGAAATATGAAAATAATTATTTTCATAGTTATGTGATTTGTTTTAAAGGGCTTAAGGCTCATGTAACTAGAAGTAAGGAGTAAGAAATGGAAATAAATGCTACTAAATGATGCACAGATAATAACATTTTTCTGCAGAAGATGTATATATTAATAAAAAGACTTATGGAAAATTAATAAATTGGAGAAAAAAGTGAAAATTACTGAAAAATGACTATCTAAGACAATAAATTGTATTGAGTATTAAATGGGAGATTATGAAGATCCCACTAAATAATGAAGCTGACAGAGATGTCAATTAATTCATAGGTAGTCATTGAAAGTGGTGTATTTTTTCTCAAGACACTTTTAAAGAATGGTTTTTTGTTAGGTTGTAAATATATTTAATATTGTAACATAATTTATAATTGAGATTTATAATATTTGGTAGAATAATTATCCTTTTCTGAAATGATGATTTTTATGTTTATATGAAGAGGCTTTGTGTGTTCACTGAAAAATGATTTTGAATAAGATTTGTAAGTGTTCTAAAATATGATTCGATAGATTTTTTTATTTATTTTTTTGAAATGAGATTTCAGTGTAAGAGGTCAAACAAAACTATTAAATATGATAATTGTTGTGGGACTATCATTTTCATATAAATATGAATACTTTTATAGAAGCACATTCCTTAAAATTTCATTCACTAGAAGGTTCTATGTTGCTTAATATAAATATTGTGATGTTGTAAAAAACTGAGCTAGATAAGATTTATGGTCAATGATATAATATTCATGAAGATTTTGTGGGTAATTCAAGTTGTGTTTTGATGAAAATATGATAAATGTTGACATTTTGTTCTATGGGTGATTTGATGAATACAACACTTTGATATATTTAGTTGCTATTAATGTTACTATTTGAATACATTAAGGGAGGGAGAGTTTCTAATTAGAGCATAAGTCTCCCTAAAATTTATTAGTGGATGATTCAATATATAAATATGGGAAATAATTTATGTAAATGTGTTAAAAATATATATATTTAAATTATCTTATTACTGAAGATTAATAGTAGTGGATGAAGCTGGACAAGTACATTATAGATGATTGTAGGGGTTAAAGAAATGAGAATACTCAAACATGATGATATGTGGTTCTAATTTCATTGTCCATATCTAATATATCAAAATTATGACTTCCTAACTAATTTCTATAAAAAAATATTTAAATTTCAGGATATATTAGTTATTGGAATTTACTTCTTAAAAAATAAGTTTTTTTAAGTAGATAATTGGTTGGCATGCATGTAAGTTCTGAAGAAGTACATGTGGTAGTCAAAGATTATTTCATATTTTCCATACCATTGAAAACATGAAAGACTTAGTATAATATAAATTGGGGAGACATTGTGTATTCGTAGAACCCATTAGGTAAATGTTTATCCATTTCCTAAAACTATTAATTGGAAAAAAGATTATTATTGGAGAATTTTTGACATAATGAGGGTCGACATATCCAAGATTACTTCCTCACATTGAATTCAACACATGTAAACATCTCCATATTTTATTTTTTTACACTTTTTATCTAAATTACATATACTTGTAAATTAAGAGGAAATATTTTAAAAGTAATTTTTTCATAACTAATGACTGAGGCTTGATTAACTTAAAGGATAATACGCTTATATTTAACATAACCCTTAAAAATGTGGTCACCCATGATTAACCCCACTATAATGGTGACTGAATGATCCCTTAAGACTCTCATAAATAATATAATTAATTATATAACTAAAAATGTAATAAATAATGTAAATAAAAATATGTTTTATTTAAATTTATAATAAATAAAATTTAATTATTAAAATTTATGTAATTATTAACTATTAATTATATAATTAATTATCACTAATAATAATTATTTTAGTAATAAATTAATATTTTATATATAAAAGTTTATTATTACTATAAATTTTTATATATAACCTAATTATTTTTATATTTAATAATACATAATAAATATTTAATTAAAATTAAATTGTTTAAAAATAATAATTTGGTAAAATATATGTCATAGGAAAAATACTTAGATATAAATCGTATGTTTTAATATAACATTATTTCGTAAGTTATTATTTGATTTATATTTTTATTAAATAAATTTTTTCAATTATTCTCTTTCCCTCCAGTTAATGGTAATTTTTTTAGAGTGAAACTTCACATTATATATTATAAATATTAAAATATAACTACTGAAAACAAAGTAATGTTTCTAGTATGTGACTCTGAAATCTAATAAAATATACACCACATAAACAATCTAATTGAAATTTTAATAATTGATTGAACACATGATGAATAATTGAAAATAAAATAATTTCTTAAAATATACTATACACTGAGATTATAAATTCTACAAAAGAATTTTATCTCAAAATATAGATTGTTAACTGCAAAATTTTTGAACAAGTGACTTTTAATTGTTAAAAAACATGAACTATAAATATAACAGAAATAAAATTTTAATCATTGATGAAACTCATAAAAAATTACTACATATAAAATCAATTTAATAATTAATCACATAAAATCATTCAATTAAAATTTCACCGATTAGAAATTATTTTAAATTTTTTAAATATCTAATTAGAAACAACTATTTTTTGGTTCATTCATATTTTCATTATAAATTATTTTTAAGGATACTATTTATATTTTCTATTAACTCTATATTTGATCATCTAATGATTAAAATTTATATAAGGATATTTCTATGGTTTATATTTAATAATCATTCAATTTCACTGGCTTGAAACATTATTATGTTTGAATTTAGTGAGTTACAAAACATAAAAAAACTATGTACAAATAAACTATAAGTGAAATATATAATAATGAATTAACACATAATGAATAATTTAAAATGAAAAAAAATCATAATAAAGAAGAAAAATAAATCAATCAACATAAAAAAAATTATTTTATTATCTATCAAACTACATTATTATTAGAATATTTTTATTATTAATTATTAATAAGAAAAAATTAAAGTATTTATTATTGCTAAAAAATACTATTATTTTTGTTTAACAAGACTGTTTGTTATCAATAATTTCAAATTGATTTCATTAATAATGTAATTGATGATATAAATAATTTTACCTTTAAAAATATTTTGAAATAACTAGTATTTATTTTAAAATATGATGATTATATTATATATAATAATTCAATTATTTTACGATAAGTATAATCAATAATAATATTGAAATTTATAATGTGGTTAATACTGAAATTTTATAAAATTATCAAGTCCAAAATTATTTTTTCAATTATATGTCGAGAAATAATTATTATTCATGATGAAATTATTAATATTTATTAAATTACTAATAATTATTACTCTTAATTACTTATCATAACGCAATCCATATTTATTTAGAAATTATTTAAGGAGAATCCAAAAGTTTGTTTGATGAGAAAATCCCCTTCCTGTTTTTTAAAAGAAAACACAAAAGATGTGTTAGAAGGCATTAATTAAGGGGATACACCATCATCTAAAGGAGAGGAGAAAAATGTGAATGATAGGAATATAAAAATTCATTTCAATAGTCATAATCATCAACTGACTCCTACTTGGATTATGAGTAATGTTGTATAAGCATCCTAGTGAACTCTAGGATGAAATTTTATACTCCAAAGTAAGATTATATTTTTTATTATTTATAGGGTGAAATAGTACAAATACTCCATTGGGAACTAGGGTAGTCTTTATGAAGACTTATTTTTTATGGTAAATAAGTGAAACACTAAATATCAATCAATTTTTCATTCCATTAATTATTTGAATTCTGAATAATGAATGTTCATCATTACCAGTAGGAATTAGGGAAAGAATTTATCTCCCTCATATTGTCCCATTATCGGGCTAAGTATTGATGGTATGACTCTTCTGTTGAAATGTAAAAAGATTCCTAATCAATTAAACATTAAGACCAAATACATGGGACTGACCAAAAACATAACAAGTATAGTGAACAAAAAATATTATTGGGAAATAATGAGAAGTAACCTCTTTCAAAGTTCCTTTTCCATGAGTTTTTAACTACACAATATGTACAACTCTATCTTGAAAAGTTCCCTCAATCTGAACATCACTGGTAGGAAAACCCTTCACACTAGGCCAAACATGCACCAATTATGGATATTTGTAATTTTTTTAATACACATACACCATAGGTGTAATAGGTCATAAAGAAATATGTATCCACTAATCACTAATATATTCTAAATATTACACATTACAATCATTATAACTAGAAATCCAATCCTGAACTAAATCCCCAATAGTCATATTTTTATCAGCATCAAAATTATTATCTACATCATATTAAACATTTTAATTCTCATTACTCTACCATGGAACCCACAATAACATTTATAATGTTCTATATGAGATGTAAGCTCATCACAGGTATTCCCTAGGTCCATATAAATAGATGAATTACTTTCAATTTAGTAGCACCAACATTGGGTCCTTATAAAAGATTATTCTCTTGAATACAATTCATATCATCTTCATCTTCCCCATAACTACTTCTATTATGGTGAAGCTTATGAAAACCTTCAATGTCACACCTGTTTTTTTCATGTCTTAGGTTTGACCTAGTTGGTAGAAATTATCAATGATTTTATTGGGGTTTGGGTGAGTTGAATGTTGGGTTATAAAATTCATTATAAATCTAATAATCCTATCATTGGTTCCCCATTGCATGTTTGGAGTTTTGGAGAAAAGGGTGGTTACATCAAGATTTGGGCCAACCATGAGCCCATTTCCAAATATTCAAACATGATTTTTTTTATAAATTTTAAATTTTCCAGAAATATTCACTCATTCCACCATCCAATTTTTCATCACTGACCGATTCAAACCACCATATCCATTTTTACACCTTAGGATCATATAATCATGGTGCATTTGGTTGATTTATTCCGTAATTGGGCCAACCTGTGATCCCATTTCCAAGTTTAAGGAAATTTTTTTATTTATTTCATATATCATTCATTTTTTAACCTCTTTCGGTAATTCCACATCTCTCATGATCCCCCAAACCCTAGAAGGACCCCATGTTCCATTTTACTAATTTGGATCATGTATTCATCGTGTATTAGGGGGGATGTCTTCAAAATTTATCAAATCTTCAATATTTGTATAGGTAATTTGTTTCATTCATAAATAATTCATTTTTTAATCTGTTTCCCCAAAAATTGTTTCCCCTAATTTTTATAGACCGGATTATCCCTTAATTTTATTTTCAATCCATTTCCTCTCCACTAAGTGTGTTGATATAAGGAAGGAAAAAAGAGTTCTCAAGTTTCCAATGTGATATTCCTTCTCATTTGTACCCCCTATTCCTCCTCCCTCCATTATTTCAAGGTTATTTCTTCTCACCTATGTCATGACCTGTCCTCGAGGCCCGTTCCGTGACTACCCCAGGCCTGCCTTCCATAGGCCAGGGGCTGGAATCTGACACCAAGGGAATAAATCCCAATAGAAGGGAAGGCATTACCTTTATGAAGTAACATGGACAACAGAGTATGCATTTGAAGTAAGAACTAGGAGAAACTGGGTATAGGGTAAGTGCTGAAAAGTAAATGGGCCAGTATACAAACCCAACTTAAAGTACAGTACAACTGAAAGGAAAGTACAATAGCAGTAAGTAAAAACAACAAAACCGAGTCATCCTCTGGAAATCCCACCTAAAGGGTGATTAAAGATAGCCTCCTCAACTCCTCAAGTACGACCGTTCGCTCCATGTACATCCCACCAAGTGGTCCTCCTCCAGGTACCGTCCAGCTCCACAAGCCTCCACCTCGATCAGCGATTTCTATCATCTGCATCCAACACACGTTGTGTGGGCATAGCCCGTGCAGGGGTGAGTAAACAATACTCAGTAGGGACCCCGAGACCACCGAAGGTCTCTCAGAATCCACAAAGGATAATACACAAAGCAAAGATACAATCACTAAGTATCAAAAACAATACATAGGTATATGCCCATACATATACCTAAGTCGTCAGTTGTAGTTAATCTTGAACTCCCACGCACCACGTAGTCCACAAAGGAAAGCATAACCCAGTCCCCAAAGGATAGCACAACTCATTTCACACAGGAAAAACACAACCCAGTCCACAAAGGAAAGAAAGTCAACCATATAAATGATAAGATTGATAATCAAGACTCATCTCACACATATATACAATTTATAAGGCGATAGAGATGATCAAATGTAGCAATTGATTCATCTAAACTATCGGACCCACATAGGATACAAGACCAGCTAAGCTGTCAGACCCACAAATGATACAAGACCAGATACTCTGCCAGACCCACATAGGATACAAGTACATAGGTTAATACTGCTGTACCCACATAGTATACAAGAACATTAGTCATCGTCGTCGAACCCACCGAGGATTCCAGCACGGTCGTCATCGCTGCCGATCCCACGGAGGATCCAAGTACAGTCGTCATCGTCGCAGTCACATCCAGCTCTAGGGTTTCCGTACACAGCATGCTCGATTTCGGGAGGGTCTGATACTCAAGAAATAGATAGTCGATACATCAATGGTCACAATGTCTATAGTTTCTGTATCCCAAAGTTTCGTCTCGTCAAAAGAAACCCAACGCGACAGACGGTGCGTCAATCGGACGCCCAGTCTGAGAGTTATTGTCTTTTCTGTCTGAGGGGCCCGGTTGGTTTTTAAGCTAGAACCAACCTGACCATACTATAGCTACGTCCAAACCTCAAGAATAGTAATCCAAAAAGGACCGTATCGACAAAATGATCCCAACGCAATTGACGACACGTCAATCGGATGTCTGGTCCTTCAGATATAAGTGTTTCCGCTCCAAGGGCCCGGTTGGTTTCGGGTTCGAACCAACCCATTCGTACAAAAGATTTCCCAAAACTTCAAGTGTAATATACCGAAACGACCATCCCGATCCAAGGGTTCATAAGCAATAGACGGTGCATCGATCGGAGGTCTGTTTCCCATGTTATAGGAAACAGACCGAAATCAATCCAAAGTGGGGGGGTCTGGGCCCGGCCCAACCCGGCCCAACCCCCCAGGGTCGGCCCGAACTGGGTCGACCCGACCTGGTTCCGGGTCCGAACCAGTAGAACGCGGCCCGAACCAGCTGGGTGCGGCCCGGCTAGGCTAGGCGTGGCCCAGCCTGGTCTGCGCGACCCGCCTCGGCCCGGCTGGGGGGTGCGCTGGCTCAGCCTGCAGACAGAGCAGGAAGGACTCTGTCCCCCCTTTTTGTTCTGCAGACGCGGCATCGGTCGCCGCATCTCCCTGGATCCCATGCGGCTGCGAGATCTGACTCCCCGCGGCCATGGCTTTAGCCGTGGTGGCTCCGACCACCGATGCCACTGTGCCAGCAACCCGCGCCACTGGAAATTTTCATGGGCCACCACAGTCATTCCAGTGGTCCGTTCTTGATCTCGTCTTCTCCCGCGGTCGTCCCGGGACACATAGATTACTGTGAAAGCCTCCTATCGCCATTTCGGTCCCATTTCATCATCTCCATCGATTTCGCGCATTATGAACAAAACAACATTGGGTTCGGACTTGTTCATTAGTCCTCACCCACAATGTTAGTGGTTCAAAACATCTCCCAATCAATTATACGTCATGACGAGGGTATAATTCACATAAGAAATATAAACCAAACCCCTACCTCAACCAGGTTGACGATCATCAGCGTCGCGGTACACAGTGTCGTGGAGAAGAGGATCGTAGGTGCCATCGGTGTGCGCTGAGGAGGAAGAGGCGTCTCCTCTCTGGCCGCGGGGAAGAGGTTTGGTGGTGCTTCGTCAATCTCCGAGGAACCGGTGTTCTTCATCGTTCTTCGTTGGAGGCCGGTGTCGTCGGCATTTCGTCATAGATTCCTCCCATGGGTTCTCAATTAGTTTTCCAAAGGGTTGATTAATAAAATAATTAATCCTCACATTGTGTTCATTATTATGGTTCATTAATGAACCTTAATTAATGAACCTATTAGACACACGGGTGTTGTCGTTACCCAACGAAAGGGATGGGTCATTAATTGGCCCCCATTTATTGATTGTCATTACACTGTGACTCCGCAAACTATCTCTTAATGGTTGAAGAAAAAGAATAATATAACATATAGTTATTTTATTATATATAATTATTTTTCTGAGAGTCAAAAAAATTATCTTTTTTATCTGACCCATGTCGGTTGAAGTTATGCTTTGCCTAAGAGAATCCCAGCACTGTGAATTCATCGGTGCCTTTAGATTTTAATTACGAGCACCATTTACAAAGTTAGAAAAACCTGCACGTTTGTTCACTAAACGTACCCGAGCTAATCTTCCGAAATTGATTCCAGGCACACCGGGCCTCGGAATCAAGCACCGTCAGAAGCCACAGACTTGTAAAATTCCAAAGCATTTAAAAAAAACCTTGAAATTTATGGGTCATTACATTACTCCCACCTTAGGGCTTTACGTCCCTGTAAAGCTACATCATAAACTAGGGAAACAAATGAGGGAACTGATCATGAATCTAAGCCTCCCACTCCCTTATTCTCTCCTGGAGGTTCCCGTGCTACCACGTGATTTGTACTAGAGGAATCGACCATCCACATAGGACCCGCTTCTATTGATCCTCAATCTCCACCGGGACCTCTGCAAAATTCTCCCTCTCATTGATGTCCAGCTCCCCGTGATCGATGATATGCGTCAGTTCGTGCACGTATCTCCTTAGATGAGATACGTGGAAGACGTCGTCCACCTGGTGCAACTGAGTTGGAAGTGCCAGACGTTAAGCCACCTCGCCTACCCTGCTGAGGACCTGAAAAAGCCCGATCAAGCGTGGAGATAACATTGCACCATGGACAAGTCTCCGTAATCCACGTCGAGGTGAGACGTGTAAGAAAATGTGGTCTCTATCCTCAAACACTAGTGGTCTCCGTCTCCTATCAGAATATGACTTCTGCCTGCTTTTTGCAGTCCTCATCCCCTCCTGGATGACCTGCACCTTCTCCATCGTAGCCCAAACCATCTCTGGTCCTACGAGTGCTGAATTCCCAGGGTCAGTCCAACATAGAGGTGATATGCATGGTTGGCCGTACAGTGCCTCGTAAGGTGCCATCCTGATGGTTGAGTGGTGGATGTTGTTGTATGAAACTCCACCAAGGTTAGGTGATCCTCCTAGCTATGACCAAAATCAAGGACACATGCACGGAGCATGTCGTCGAGTGTCTGAATGGTCCTCCCCTCTGGTCATCTGTCTGAGGGTGAAAGGCAGTGCTTAGGGGTATCTACGTCCCAAAGGCCTCGTGTAACCCCTTCCAAAGTCGGGAAGTAAAGTGAGCGTCTCGATCAGAGATGATAGACAATGGCACACCCTGAAGCTGTACAATCTCCTGAACGTAGAGGTGTCCGAAGCTCTCTACTGAGCCATACTATCTGATCTATAGGAAGTGGGTTGACCTGGTGAGTGGCTCTACGATCACCCAGATGGTGTCATGTCCTCTGGAAGTACGTGGAATCTCCATCACGAAATCCATGGATATCTCGTCCCACTTCCACTCCGGGACCTTTATGGGATGTACCAATCCTACAGGTACCTGGTGCTCTGCCTTCACTTGCTGACAAGTGAGGCATCGAGAAACGAACACTACCACAACCTTCTTAATACCCAGCCACCAGTACTGTCGTCTGAGGTCCTGATACCTATTCACTACTCCAGGATGTACCACTAGAGGGATAGTGTGAAACTCCCTCAGCACCTCCTCCGGCAGTGTAACTGGTACCTTGGTACATCCCCGAAAGAGGATGACGTGCTCCCTGCCTTCAGAATATCCATCGGGTGCCAGTCCTGAGGATATCTGAGCACATCGCACCTCACAGTCAATATCCCCAGGCTATGCCTCTATGACTCACTGAATAAGTGGAGGAGTGACTGTGGGAGGCTGTATATTGGATGACCCATCAATATCCATGAAGGATATCCACAAAGCAGTTAACTTCTCTGTCGCCTCTCAAAGTAGCTGAATGCCCGATCTCCTGCTGAGAGCATCAGCTATAACGTTCCCCTTCCCAGGAATATAGACAATCTCAAAGTCATAATCCTGGATGAACTCGAGTCATCGCCACTATCTCAGGTTCATGTCCTTCTGCGAGAAAATGTACCTGAGACTCTGGTGGTCAGAGTAAACTTTAAAGCACTCGCCCATTAGATAGTGTCGCCAGATCTTCAGTGTGAAGACCACTGCAGCTAACTCCAGGTCATGGGTGGAGTAGTTCCACTCGTGTTGCCTCAACTTCCGTGAACCTTAAGCGATCACAACTCGCTCCTGCATGAGGACACACTCGAGTCTGGCCACAGATGCGTCTCAGTATACTACATACCCTACTCCCTCCTCTGGAAGCCTCAAGATGGATGCAATGGTCAGTCTCTGCCTCAGCTCCTAGAAGCTCTGCTGACATCTTTCTGACCACACGAAGGGTTTCCCCAAGTTTATCAGAGCTATAAGTTGTGCTGCAACATTGGAGAAGTTTGGCACAAATCTCCGATAGTACCCATCCAGAACTAGGAAACTTTGTACCTCTACCATGCTCCTGGGTGGCTCCCAAGAAAGTACCGCCTCGAACTTCGTGGGATCCACTGCAACTCCCGCCTCTGAGATGACGTGCCCCAAGAAGTAAACCTCTCGAAGCCAGAACAAGAACATCGAGATATTACAATAAAGCAGGTGCCCTCAGAATGTATCCAACACAACCCGTAGGTGGTAGGTGTGCTCCTCCTCGGTGGTTGAGTAAATCCGTATGTCTTCAATGAAGACTACGAAAACTGATCAAGGTAGGGCTGGAAGATTCTGTTCATGATACTCATGAACACTGCTAGAGCGTTGGTCACTCCGAAGCGCATGAACAAGAACTCATAGTGGATGTACCGACACCTGAAGGTTCTCTTCTGCACATCCTCATCCGAAACTTGGAGCTGATGATATCCTGACCTCAGGTATATCTTCAAGAACCAACGTGCTCCCTTGAGTTGATCGAAGAGGTCATCAATCCTCGGAAGCGGATACTTGTTCCTCACAGTCACCTGGTTCAGGCGACAGTAATCAACACATAGTCGCAAGCTCCCATCCGCCTTCTTGGCGAAAAGAATCGGAGAAGCCCAGGGTGAAACATTGGGTCGGATGAAACCATTCCCCTATAAGTCATCCAGCTGTACCCACGTGTCACGAAGCTTGGTGAGAGCCATCTGATATACTGGAGTAGATATCAGTGATGTCCCGGGGTATAGGTCTATATGGAAATCTACCTCCCTACGAGGAGGTAGTCCTAGAACATCGTCATGAAAAACGTCCGAATACTGATCAACCAGAACAGGAAAAATCGGACTCCACATGTCAACTACTCCGATGATGAGACTAGCCAACTGATGTGTGATCGGCTGCCCTCTCCTCTGTGTGAGTCCATCTTGTGCAGCGAAGGGTCCCCTCTTTCCTGTGAAGGTGAACCTGCTCCCATCCATGTGGACACACCGCACCTTGCTCCTAATATAGTCGATCCGATCCTGGACTATAAATAACCAGTCCATACCCAAGATGACATTGTAAGGCATCGACGCCGCTACAATAAGATCCCAGCTGAAGCTATCACTTCATAGAGTAATCTCACACTGCCGGCACTAGTGCGTAATCCTCGAGTCTGCTCTAGTAGGAGTCTCTAGCCGCAAATATTGAGCCAACGGCTCTGTTGGAATCTCTGAGCTCCGAACAAGGGAAATGGAAATAAAATAATGACTCGCACCTGTGTCCATAAGAACTATAGCAAGGGTGGAGTAGACACAGATAGTATCTCAAATCATCTCATGTGCACTGTGGTCGTAAGCCTCTGCTGCCTGAAGCAGAGCCTGCCTCTGCCCGCCAGCTCCCTATGGTCGGGGTGGACCTCCTGGGGTGGTGGTGGTGGAGCCCCGAAGCGTCGTCCACCACCCGCTACTCGGCCAGCTCCTCTTCCTCGTTCGCCTGCTCCCTACGGACCGCCACGGTCGAACCTCTGCCTCTGCCTGGGAGGTCCCTCCACTGTCTGATGCTCATCTGCATGGAGGGTTGGGCAGTCACGAGCTATGTGGCCCTGCCCGACGCATGCATAACAATGTTTTCCCCACGGAATGTTCGCTCTGCGCCGTGTGCCCCGCACAGCTGAACCCGTTTCCTGAGGTCGCCCACCAAATGGCCTAATCTGATTGGACCCCTGCATCATCTGTCGACTTCCAGCTGCAGAAGACTCCCTCTATTCCATCCTGTGGTGGGTCTCGCTGCTGACGGCTGCTCAGCGAGAATGCTCTCCACTAGAAGGGCCCGCTCCAGCACCCCCACCTGAGTCGGGATACCGAGTTGAATCATCGAAGCTCTGATCTAATTCCTCATCCCCTGATCAAAGGTTACGGCCCAGAAGAATGGGTCTCGTACCATATCCGTGGAGGAGCACGAAAGTTCGGTAAATCTTACCGAGTATTGGGCTACTGACATGATGCCCTGCCGCAGCTATAGTAACTCCTGGATGTGCACCAGACGGAGGGTGGATGGAATGAACTCTAAGTGGAAGAGGCTCTCGAAGTCCATCCAAAGTAGAGATGCCTCGTCATGCACCTGGAGCATCAGGCTCCTCAATCTGCCTGCTGCTGCGTGTAGGAGACTCGCGACAAGGATCACCATGAGGTCTGCTGGTGTCCCTACCAATCTTAAGACTCTAACGACAGCCTCCAGATAATCCTCAGCTGCCTGAGGATCCGTCTCTACACGGAACCTAGGAGGCCTCTGTCTCTGAAACTCGTGCAATGCGCTCAGGCGGTGTGCACTCTCCGCTGCTGGGGCTGGTAGCATCGGTGGCTCGGTGGGTAGAGGTACCGCCGGTGCCACCGCTGTAATGGGCCATGCACCGTGGCCTCGTCGCTCGGTGGGTTTCCATCCTGCACAAAGCTCGGAACCCTAGTTGGCTGCCATCATGGGGCCATCCTAAAAATAAACAGGTGTTCCACGGTTAATACTATATAACTGGTGAGCGGACACAAATTAATCACAAGTAAAACTTTTGAAACACACATGCAATTAATGTTTTCGTGCACTGAGTCGGAAATTAGAAGTAAGGGTCCTCGTGTGTGGATACTTCTACCGCCGCACCAACACTGGACTCCCTGGAATGATAACCGCACTCATTACTCTAAACATTATTGCTTCAGAGAGAATAAATTTTCAGAGCCCTGACTTCTGCGGTAGAACCGACTCCTATGATACCAATTTCTCACGACCCATCCTCGGGGCCCATGTCGTGACAACCCAAATCCTGCATTCCAATGTCCAGGGGCTGAAGACTAGCAACAAGGGAGTAAATCCAAAAATAAGGGAAGGCATCACCTTTATGAAGTAACATACACAATAGAGTATGCAAGTGAAGTATGAACTAACAAAAACTGGGTACGAGGTATGTGCAGAAAAGTTAATGGGCCAGTATACAAACCCAACTAAAAGTACAATTCAAATGAAAGGAAAGTACAATAGAAATAAGTAAAAACAGCAACATCGAGTAGTCCTTCGGAAATCCCACCTGATGGGTGGTTACAGATAGCCTCCTCATCTCCTCAGGTCCAACTGTCCGCTCTGTGTACGTCTCGCCAAGTGGTCCACCTCCGGGTACAGTCCAGCTCCACAGGCCTCCACCTCGATCATTGATGTCCGTCGTCTACATCCAACACACGTAGAACATGCATAGCCCATGCAGGGGTGTGTATAAGATACTCAGTAGGGATCCTGAGACCCACGAAGGTCTCTCAGAATCCAAGAAGGATAAACTACAAAGGAAAGATACAATCACGAAGTATCAACAACACTACTTAAGTATATGCCCATACATATACCTAAGAATCCGTTATAGTTCATCTCGAACTCCCAAGAACCATGAATTCCACAAATGAAAGCACAACCTAGTCCACAATGGATAGCACAACTCAGTCCACACAGGAAAAACACAACCCAGTCCATGAAGGAAATAAAGTCAATCACATCGATGATAATATTGAGAATCAAGACTCTGATCACACAGATATACACTTCGTAAGGTGATTGAGATGATCAGATGTAGCCACTGATTCATCTAAGCTGTCAGACCCACATAGGATACAAGACCAGCTAATCTGTCAGACCAACAAAGGATCCAAGACTGGCTACTCTGCCGGACCCACACAGGATACAAGTACAGATTTTAATACTGCCAGAACCACATAGGATACAAGAACAGTAGTCATCGCCGTCGAACCAACGGTGGATTATAGTACGGTCGTCGTCACTGTCAAACCCATGGAGGATCCAAGTGCAGAAGTCATTATCGCAGTCGCAGCCAGCTCTAGGTTTACAGCACACAGCACGCTCGATTTCGGGAGGGTCCGCTCCTCAAGAAAGAGAGAGTCGATACATCAAATATCACTAAGTCTAGAGTTTATGTACCCCAAAGTTCTGTCTCATCAAAATAAATCCAACGTGACAGACGGTGCATCAATCGGACGCCCGATCTGATCGTTATTGGATTTTTTGTCCCAGGGGCCCAGTTGGTTTTTAAGCTAAAACCAACCCGACCGTACTCCAGCTGCATCCAAACCTCAATCGGTGTAATCCAAAAAGTACCTTATCGAAAAAATGATCCCAACACAATTGACGGCACGTCAATCGGATGTCCGATCCTTTAGATAAAAGCGTTTCTGCTCCAAGGGCCCTGTTGGTTTCGGGTTCGAAGCAACCTGGCCTTACCCAAACATTTCCAAAACCTCATGTGCAATATACCTAAACGACCGCCTCAATCCAATGGTTCATACACAACTGACGGTGCATCGATCGGTGGTCTGTAGCACATGTTATGGGAAAATGATCGAAAGCGGTCCGAATTGGGGGGTCTGGGCCCAGCCCGACCTGGACCAACACCCCCTAGGTCGGCCCAAACCGGGTCTACCCGACCCGGGTCCGGGTCCAGCTCGGTAGGGCGCGGCCTGACTTGGCGAGGCACGACCCGACTCGGCGAGGTGCGGCCCGGCCCGGCGGGGCGTGGCCCGGCCCGGTCCGCGCAACCCGCCCCGGCACCGCCGGGTGGTGCGCTGGCTCGGCCACCGGGCCAAGCCGGGGGGATGCGGTCCCCCGTTTTTGTTCCTCTGACGCGGCGTTGGTCGTCGCGTCTCCCCTGATCCCGCGCAGCCATGGGATCTGACTTTCCACCATCACAGCTTCATTCGTGGTGGCTCCAGCCTGCAGCTCACTGGGGCACCGCCAGAAATTTCTGCGGGCCACCGTAGTCATTCCGGTGGTCCGTTCTTTCTCCCGTCTATGCCCGAGGTCATCCTGAGACCCGTAGATTACTACGAAGGTGTCGGATCGCCTTTTTGGTCATGTTTCGTCGTAGCAATCGATTTCGTGCATCAAGCATAAAACAGCGGTGGGTTCGGACTTGTTCGTTAGTCCGCACCCACCGCGTTCGTGGTTCAAAACATCTCCCAATCAATTATACGTCATGCAGATGGTATAATTCGCATATGGAAATATAATCCAAACCCATACCTCAGCCAGGAAGACGATCGTCGGTGTCGTGGTACACGACGTCATGGAGAAGAGGATCGTAGGCGTCATCCGGGCGCACTGAGGAGGAAGTGGCGTCTCATCTCTGGACGTGGGGAAGAGGTTTGGTGGGGCATTTTCAATCTCCGAGGAACCAACGTTCTTCATCATTCTTTATCGGAGGCCGTCGGAGGTGGCGTTTCGTCAGAGCATCCACCCTGCGGGTTCTCAATTTTTTTTACCAAAGGGTTGATTTATAAAAAAATTAATCCTCACATTGTGTTCATTATTATGGTTCATTAATGAACATTAATTAATGAACCTATTAAACACAAGGGAGTTGCTGTTACACAACCAAAGGGATGAGTTATAAAATGGCCCCCATTTATTGATATTTTTTACACAGTAATTCCTCCAACTATCGCTTAATGGTGGAAGAAAAAGAATGAAATAACTTATAGTTATTTTATTATATAAAATTATTTTTCTGAAAGTCAAAAAAACTTGTCTTTTTCATCCGAACCTTGTCGGTTGAACTTGAGCTTCGCCTAAGAGAATCTATGCGCTGAGAATTCATCAGTTCCTTCAGATTTTAATTTCGAGTACCAATTTAAAATTTAGAAAAACCTGCTCAATCGTTCACTGAACGTACTTGAGCTAAACTTCAAAAATTGATTGCGGGAACACTGGGCCTCGGAATCAATTTCCATCAGAAACCACAGACTCGTAATATTCCAAAGCATTTAAAAAAATTCCATGAAATTTAGGGGTCTTTACAACCTGGTTATCAATGCCCTGATATTCTATTATTTCATGATTCTTGGTGTGGGTTATATGGGTTTAGGTCTTGTCATCATAGGTTTAGGGTTTATAAACCCACGATGGGTGATTTCTATTGTGTCTTTCCATTCCACCATGTTTTTGAGGTAGGATCTCCCAATAAAATTCCATTATTATTTATTTTTCATAATTTTTATGATTTTCTCACTTTGTATACATGATTAGTATTGATGTACTACCTTGGATGTTCTATTTTGTGTTCAAAATATTTATTTATGCCTTGTTTTTTCTAAAATGGAGATGTTTCAGTACAGAAGTCAACACTTCTTGTTTAAATAAATGTTCCTCTACTTTTCATATACTGATTTTGATGTCAATGAACTATTTTAACTATAGTAATGTATAATTATCATGAAATTTTTTTTTATCCCATTTTTTGTCAAATAGTTCTTTTTCTAAATGTTGCATAGATAGTTTTTTGAAAAGTGCTTGGTCAACTTTTGTGTCCTAAATTTGATATAAAATGACATGTTTGAAATTTATAAAGTATGGAAAAAATTTGAAGTGATATTTTTTTGGTCCTTTTTGGAATTCTAAAAAAATTTTGGTTTTATACAGAGGTGGGCACTTTTTTTGACATGTTTTTTCAAGAGTTTTCGGTAAGTGGCATGTTCAACATTTTTCAGAAAATGGTTGCACATTGAATGTGTAACCTAAGTGTTTTAATGGTATTATGTAATTTATTTCTACTTGTAATGGTGTGTGTAAACTAATTTATTGAAGGTGTTATTTTTACCTTTGATGCACGTTGGTTTGTTAAAATGATTATATTCTCGTTTGGCATTTTTCTTAAATAAGGGTTTTCATTTGTGTTCAATGTTTCACCATGTGGGGACATTTTATAATCCATAAAAGTTATTTATTCAATGTTTTTTTGGGATTAAAAATATTGTTTGATATCGTATTGGTGGGTTTTTTGAATCAAAATATCTTTTTTTAAATTAATTTTATGTGCATAGCCATGTTATACATCAAAAAAATGTTTTATGAAAATTTTAAGTGGTTTATTGAATTGTGAAAGAACTGTGAGGCATGTGTATGGGATACTTTTGTTTGTTTATGATGTAGGAATGGATTTTTCATGAGAAAAGATAATTTTATAATATGTGAATCTTGATTGATCCCTAATTGGAAACCCATGTATCTAGGTGGGTAGACGTGTACTAGTATTCTAGTGATCTGGAGGCATTTCTTCCTTGTTTCACGTAGCAAGTTTGACGATGAAAACAGTAACTAAAATATGATGGTGATCATGTTAGGGACCACTTAGAAATGGATTATTCTCTTACTAGTGGCTTTTGTGGACAGTAATAAAAATTTATTGTGTTTACCTTCACTGAGATACAAGGTACCTGTGGCTAACAATTAAGTAGGTACTAGAGGTGTTCCACTGATCGGTGCTCATTGGATAATTTGTACACACCATTGGCATACTTTGTGATTGGGTAGAAAATTCAGTAGTATGTGTGTTTTATTGAAAAGTGTATAGTCTTTAATGAATCCCTATTGAAAGCTATTTTCATTTTGAAGTTTCACTTCTTTGATAATTTTTAAGAGTACTTATTTATAAAACATGAAAGTTTTTTTCAGGTAATTTTTATAGCATGGAACCACATTTTGAAAAAAAAAATATATGTTGTGTCTAAAACATTAAATTTAAATTTATATTATTTTAATGGATGCTCATTTGAAGTATATTATCGGGATAACCTACTGAGTTTTAATACTCACAACTATAATCATCTTCTCTTTTTATCCCTTTTTCAAGTTCTGCTTGAGTTTAATCGCCTTGGGAAACATGTGTTCAGAAAATCAGAGAGTGACCATTGGGGTCAGATGGAATTATTTTCTTATAAATTTTGGTTGGTTTAGTTTTTTTAGTTGTACATTTAGTTTCCTGTACAAATAATTTTTAGTTCAATTTTAATGTAAATGTATATTGGGATGTCTGTTTCTTACCATTGTTTGTTTGATTATTTAAATTTCAGCGAAATCGTTCCCTTTTGTATTCTATAGATTCCATTGGTTCTTTTTTCTATCCTATGAGGATTGGGAATTCTTTTCAGGGCGTGTTAGGGGCTGGCCTGTGTGACTGGTTTATTGTTGGCACGGGCTGGTTCGTGAAAAAATAGTATCAAAGGAGGTCATCTACTAGAAGACATTGATTTTTAAAGAACCCTTGTTATTTGGGGGATGTCAAGGTAGATGGAGTATGAATGTTTGGGATTTAGGTGTATGTTCGATAAGAGCGTCGTGAACTCATGCTCGTTCTGATCCTCTGGTATACATTAGATGTACGGTTTTATTAGTGTTCATTGTTCTTGTTGATTGTTTGGTGTAGGGATATGACAATGGGAGTTTGACTAGAGGACTCCATGATCTTGTAGAATATAGAAAGACATGTGGATCTAATGCATGTTCCTAATAATTATCTCCATGTTGGTGTTGTGGTTGAAATATCTCCACCAACCATATGGTCAATTCACCTTCCTACACTAGTTTTCTTTTGTGGGTCTCTTGGTCCTTTCATGAATTCTGATTTTTTTCTTTTGAAAATACTTATGCTGGAATTGAGGAAATGGGTTTTAATAGAATTATTGGATTTTTCAAATTTTAAGAATATGTTTTCCAAAATTAAATATAAAAATCGTTATTAAAGGTTGTGTTTCTGTGAAAAAAACATGTGGAAGAAGTTGAAATGATTTAATAGGATTGGATTTTATCTAATCTAAACTTATGGTTTTTGAAATAAATTTTTTTATAGTGTGAATCATTTTAAGGTTATTATGAATCATTGTTTTAAATAGGATGCTTTGGTATTTTGGAAAGAGTTTTAATAAAATGAATTCGTTTTGGAAATTTTTTTGAGCAGTTGGTATATTTTTAGAAAGGGTATTGGTCTCAATGTCCATCAAATTATGAAAGGATTCCTTACTGAATTTTAGAATATGGGAAGGGGTCTTTTGGAGTATATTGGATGTTTTGAATGTTGTTAAAAACAAAATGTGGTAGATTTTTAAGAAAATGGTTCTTGATGTATTTTTCTTTGTTTGGTGAAATTTGAAAAATGTTTTTGACTTGGTGGTTGGTGTTCGTTAGTAAGTGACATGATTTTTTTAACGATTTTGTTTTGTTTCTGCCTTTGGTTTTTTCATGGGTGCTCATATGCATGGGTTTATCGATATTTGGAAGGATGGACAACAAGTAATGGTGGTTGGGTGCCTATGGATGGAATTTAAATGGGCATGTCAGTGAGACTTGATTAAAACAACATTACGGAATGAGGAAATCTACCAAGTCAGTTAGTCTTTCTACAATGTTTTGAGATGAAAAAATGTGGAATTTGTTTATAAACATATGGTTATGTGGCTAGATTGTTTCTATGTATTATAATATTAGTTTATTTAATATGTTTCTTTGTGATCTTGGAGTGATACTATTATTGTAGCTTGATTTGGGATCTTATTGGTGGCTCGGTATCAGAGTAAGGTTCATTGGGTTTCTAAAGATGTGTTGGATGTTATTATGTGGCAATGGATAGTTATCCATTGTAAATATTTCCTATTGTTAAACCTAAGGATTCATTTCAAATGTAAAATCAAATTCTTCAGATGATATCGAGGCCCTTTTCATAGAATAGAGAGATGTTTTGTTCTGATTAAAAATGCTTCCATGTCATGATAATTCATTGGGACATAGCAGTTGTGTTAGGTGATCTTGAGGTGTTTCACTGTATTCCTTGTCCATTCTACACCTCATTCAGAGTGATAGAGGAAGGTGATATGTATCTATGACTTCATGTTTATATGAATGTGTTTTGTTCAGAATGTTTATTTTGTGGGGTGTTGTGATCCTTATCACCTGACTGTGATTTAAAATTTTTTTCAAGCATCAAGGATCCAACCATAGGCCTCAGAGTGAATCATTTCAGGTAGTCAAAAAATATCAAGAGGTTTTGGGAGCTCTACTAGTATTTTTCTTCCACCATTGAGGTAAGGTACATTCTATGTCTCAATTTTGGTTTCAATCACTATTAATTTCCTTTTTTTACAATGAACATGATTGACTTACGCCACACACAATGACTATGCTTTTGCCTTCATGGATTTTGGTTTATGATCAACGTACCAGTGTGGAAAACTTGTGTAAATGAGGTGTGATCTTGGTTTCACTAGTTCGTAAGTGGAGAGTGTTTGGTAATTCCTTTTTTCATTTGTGGTTTCTATTTCATACTGATTGGGTCCCCTATATTTCCCTCCCTAAGTGGTGGGGGTCTGGATCTGTGTAGAAATTGTTGGCCAAGTTCTTGTCCACACTATTCAGGAGTAGGGTGTATAAATGTTCATGTTGTGTTCATCTTAACATGGGTTGGTAGGTTTTTTTGGGATATTTTTTGTGGGCCTATATGGGAGAGTCCCATCCTTAGTTCATGTTGAATTCTTTTTTAGTCATTGATCGTTGGTTCATAATGGTGGGGAGAACCACCACTGGTCTCGTATGGTTTCTTCCTAATAATTTTTCAACTGTTAGTTATATCTTATTGGTGGGAATTCAATTCCATACTCCCCTAGAATATTTGTATTCCGTGAGTTCTATTTTTATGGGTGATCGTTGGTTTTATTGGGAGAAGGACTAACAATATGGTTCAAAGTTTGGTTGTGTGGGTAGTGACTCGATCGTTCGGTTGATTCATAGGATGTGGTTGGGAGTCAGAGTTTTTGCTTAGGTTTGAGGATTAAGTTATGTCAATGGAGGATAATGTTCAATTGGATTCAAATTTTGGACCATATTTATAAGTAATCCTTTGATGTTGATCAATTAGCTAAAATGTGTTGTGGCTTTCTGGGGGTGGAAATCTTTAATGGTGGGGAGAATTTTCGCAGCAGTTTATTTATATCATGGTTTTTTAATAATTCATTAGAAATGCTAGTCTTTTTCTTTGGGTTTTGGTGAGATAAATATTTTTTCTTGAACATAAATCTATGTATAATTATCCTATAATGGGTTCCACATATCATTTTTTGTATTTTTTGGGGAAAATGATGGTTACTTCATGATTTGGGCCAACTATGATTCCATTTCCATATTTAAAATTCAATATTGTTTCTTATATAACTTTTTAATTTTTGAACATCTTTAACTCATCCAACTTCCCACTTCACCTCCACTAACAAGTTCAATCCACTATATCCATTTGGGCACCTTAGGATATCATAATCATGGTGGATTGGGGTGATTTATTCAGGCCTTGGGGCAACATGTGAGCCCATTTCCATAATTAACAATATTATTTTATTTCCTTAATATATCATTCATATTTTATCCTTTTTCCACAATTCCACCTCTCATGGGAGCCGAAAACCCCAAGGAGCTCCCCCCATATTCTATTTTACTTCATTAGAGCTTATCATCATCGTGGATTATGGAATATGACTTCATGATTTCTCAAAGCATCAGCATTTGTAAAGGTAATTTATTTCATTCATAAATCATTTATTTTTTAATATTTTCCACCAAAATTTTTCCCCTAGTTCATTCAATCCCATGGATCCTTTAAATTTGTTTGTTATCCTTTACCTCTCCTCTATGTGTGTGGATCAAAGGGAAGACATAGAGTTCTCTAGTTTCCAAGGCGAGATTCATTCTCATTTTTCCTCTATATTCCTCCTCCTTCCATGATTTCATTGTTCATTATTCCCCCCTTGTTATTCATGACAAGGGGTTCAATTTTTGGATGATTTTTAATTGGGGTTATTTTGGTTTTGGTCTCTTCTTCCATGTTTTAGGGTTTATAATCCCGTGGTGGGTTCTTTTAGTTGTGTGTTTCCATTCCGCCAAGTATTTGAGGTAGGATCTCCCAATCATTTGCCTTTATTATTTAAGGTTCAACTTTTTATTGATTTTATCACCTTTTATACATGATTAGTATTTCATTATAACCTTCTAATGATCTATTGGTGGTAAATATGGTTATTTATGCCATGTTTTGTGTAAAAAGTGGCGGTTTAATTATAAAAGTTCACACTGCTTGTTTAAATAAATGTTTCTCAAGTTTTTGTATATGTATTGTCATTTTTATGACCTGGTATTACTACTATGATAATTATTTGGTAGGAAATATTTTGTGTTTATCCATTTTAGTGTTAAATAGATGGTTTTTTACTAAATTAGGTATGCCTAGTTTTCAGAATAGTGCAAGGATGGTTTTTGTGTCCTAAATGTGATATAAAATGACTTGTTTGAATTTTTTAATGTATATGAAGCATGTAATGTGATAATTTAGGGTCCTTTTATTTCTATCAAAAGTTATTTTCTAATAATGATATGGGTATTGTTTTTTGAAATGTTTTGGCAAGAGTTGTCGGTAAGTGGCATGTTCGGAATTTTCCATAAAATTGTTGAACATTGAATGTATATCCCAAGTATATTAAAAGATTATGTAAATGTTTTTTCTAAAAATAATTCTATGTGTTCAAAAATTTATTAATGGTGTAATTTTATCTTTTGATGCACATTGTTTTGGTTAAATGATTAAGGGATCATTTTTCATTTTTCTTAAAAAAAAATTTCATGTGTGTTCAATGTGGCACCATGAGGGGCCATTTTATGATCTTTGAAATTAATTTGTTAAATGGTTTTGGGGCTTCTAATTTTTTTTAATGTGGTATTTGTGGTTTTGTTTCATTAAAAGATCATTTTTTTATTTATTTTATGTGCAGTTCCTATCTATACTTCTTCAAAAAAAAATTAGGAAAATTTTATGTGGTTCATTGAACTGTGAATAAAGTGTGATGCATGTTTGTGGGATCTTTTCTATGTTCGTGATCTAGGAATGGAGTTTTTAGGTGAAATTGAATTCAATAACATTTGTAACATTATTCACCACTAATGGGAAACCCAGGTATCTTGGTGGGTGGACATGTACTAGTATGCTAGTGATCTGAAGGGGTTTCATCCATATTTCATGTAGCATGTTTAACGATGACCAGAATCACTAATATTTGATTATGATGATGTTGGAGATCACTAAGTTATGTATTATTAGCCTACTAGTGTCTCATGTGTATGATAATGGATATTTATTATGTTTAACTTCACCGATATATGAGTTATCTATGGCTCACAACTAACTAGGGCATTGGGGTGTTCCCGTGACTTCTTCTCATTGGCTATTTTGTACGCACTATCATCGTACGGTGCGTTTGGTTTGAAAATTCAGCAGCGTGTGTGTTTTATTTAAAACTATACGTTCTCCAAATTATCCCACTTGAGAATTATTATCTTGTTTAGGTTTCACCTCATTGAAAATTGTTACTGGCATTGTTATTTATAAAATATCCACGTTTTCTGCTGCTACTTTTTATATCATGGAAACAAATTTTGAAAACATAATTATATATATTGTATTTAAAACATGAAATTGATGTTTAATTTATTTTAATGAAATAAAATTTGAAATATAATATCGGGATAACTTAGTGAGTTTTAATACTCACACCTATACTCTTCTTCTCTTTTTAGCCCTTGTGCATGTTTCTTCTTGAGTTTGATTTCCTTGGGAAACATGTGATCATTTATTGGGAGAGTTACCATTGGGGTCACATAGAGGTAGTTGGTTGTCAGGATTTGACGGTTGAGTTTTTGGTTTATTTGTACATTTAGTTTCTTGTAAAATAATGTTCATTTTATTTTTATTGTAAATGTATTTTGGGTTGTTCGTTTCATTCCACTCTTTGTTTTATTGTTTATATTTGGGAAAAATTGTTCCCCTATGTTCACTATTTATGACCTCGGTGCTTGTCGCTATTACTGGAGGATTGATAACGCCTCTCAGGACTTATCGTGGGATAGCCTAGGTGACTGTTTTAGGGTCGTCTCAGTCTAGTTCATGACATTCAAAATATATCCTTTTATGGAGTATAATGGACAAACTACATCTCTAAATACATTTAACATTTAATGTCATGCCATTTCACAAGCTATAAAAATTACGGGTAACTTCACATAATGAATTTGAAATTTAAGGTCATATATCTTTGTTTGATAGGAGGACATGTTTGATTAATATTATTCTAATATCATTCTTGAATATAATTCTAGCATAGTTCCTAATGTTTCTGACCATATAACCATATCTACCTCAATTTTGTTCCCTATCATAGAAACCACATAAAAAGGATAAATGGATTCCAAAAAGTCAATAATAATCAAATAAAATGAATCAATTCCCGTGAAAGGGTGGTAAAAATAGAAAAGGTGAGGAATTTTAAATCCAACTCTTGAATGATAACAATTTCCAGATTATGGAGATGGATATGAACCACCAATCTTTATGGATCAAGTCATTTGAATGGAATAAAATGTGACAAAATCATTATTTGGCTATAAAATTTCAAACCAAAACCCCCATACCATTGAGATATGATTCATTAGTTTACCATTATAAACATTATTTCCATATATTGGTAAAAAAAGAGATTTACAAATTTTAAATATATTAGAAATAATATCTTGAATAGCTCTAGGATGAGATGTAGTACCATTGTGAATGACTCATTAAATATTAATATTCTTCAATGTATCAATGTGAATTATATATTTATAATTATAAAATTAAATCATACTCCTTGAATCCAAACATAAATCCAAATTTCAAATACCCTATGATTCTTTAAAATAAAACTTTTTTCGATAGTGTACATGACACACAATACTATACTGTAACGACTACAAAATATTATTATTTAAATATGAATATTATATAATAGATATTAAATTAGAAGGTATGAATATGATTAACCACAGTATGATATATATATATATATATAATATTCCTACAAATAATTTTTTTGATAAATACTTCATAAAGAATGACCCAATTCATTGTGCGTCCATTCTATGCTTAAAAATGTGTTTTCTTCATATATGTATTTCATTGATTTTTTATAGAGGACTGAAATAAATTTATATCAATATTAAATGTTTTATTTGTTAAAAAAATAATTTCCATTTTAATTATCATAATAAAATTTTCATACAGTGAAATTTTTGGATTATTATGAAAATATTAATATTTTAGTGAATAGTAAAAAATACCAATTTTATAGATAACTTTCTTCAGTCAAGTATTTAAAAATCCAATTTTTTTGGTAAATTTAATTTAAAATTGGAAGAATACATTTTGATTTAAAAAAATCCTATTAATTTCTAGATTATATAATTCTGTATTAATTATGATATTAAAAAAAATTGTCCTCAGGAATATATTTTTATAGAAAATTATTTTTTTTCACATTTTGAATGATTATTCCAAATGAAATTTCTCCCAATTATAGGGATATAATATTTTAAAAATGGGTACATATTCTAATTCATAATTTCATTTTTTTTAATGAGTTCAATATTATTTTTGGTCATGATGAATAATAATCGTGCTAAAACAATTTCACCTCAGTCTGGCTAAATCACGTAATTGATGTTAAAAATAATGAGATAAGGATTTAAAAATATATATAAAAATTTAGTTATTTCTATAATATGAATAATTTTTAAAACATTATCATTTAATATATGATTATATTGAAACATTTTTCTATTTTTATTTGATAATTTACTAGATAATAATTTAGGTAAAGAATAAATCACAAATGTCACCCTATTTTAATAAAACATTTGTTGTTCCGTAGTGATAACAATAGATTATATCCTGTTATAATTTTTTATTTAAAATTATAAATATTTTTTTATCATTGAAATTTGTTTCTAATTTTTAGTGTTTGAATAATTACCTAAAATGTTTACTCAATTCCAAAATATAGTTTTTTCAAATATTCAGGAAATCATTTGATTTTTTAAACCTATAAAGTACAATTTTTCATGGGGATTATTGGTGTTAAATGAATTTTTAGGTAAATTTAATGTATTAGTCATATGTTAACATTTTATGTTGTGACTAAATTACTTTCATTAAAATTTATTAATTAAATTAGAAGAATAGTTCTGAAAATGAATTCAATTGAACTATTTTGTAAAATAAATTTTATTAATTGATTTAAAATTCCAAAAAATACTTTTTTGTGCAATTTAATTGAATATTTTAAATAATATAAAAAAAATCCATTAATGGTTTTATTTTTTATATATTTATTTTATTTGACTCCCAATGAGAAAAAAATTTATCACAATAACCATTAAAAGGGTTAGTAGAGGTTAAAACTATGGGACAAGGTTCAAGAAACGTGATAAAATGTCTAAATTTTATTTAATGGGATTATCTTGAATTTTATTCATACAATATTTTTAATATATAAATTTTTAGCCACATGAACTAGAAAATTAATTCATATTAATTTAATACTATAAGAAATTCTAAGTGTGCCCCTCTCCTCCTTTTTAAAGAACATAATCTTTCTTCTATTCATAACAACATATTATCAAATTATTCATGATTACTTTTTTGAAAATATATTATCAATATCCTTATACAATTTATATTTTTTAATTCTGAAAAAAATTCAAACCCTTTCATCATTAAGGATAGATCTAATGGAGGTTATTCAATGATGAGTTAATCATCATAACCATGCATTTTAATTTTAATTATTACAATAATTCCTTGTATTGTGTCCTAAAATTTAAATATTAAAAAAAATATCTCATATACTGAGATATTATTATGTTAATTTCATAAAAGTATTCATCTCTTTTATTAATCTAATGGGGAATAAAAAAACCATCCATGCGTATGATTTGACTACCACCTCTATGGAATGATGTTTTTCATTTTCCATAAACTCCCCTCATGGATTTTTTTTATAATTATGAAATTATTATTTATCTAATTCATTAATTAAAAAATTATCATTATAATAATATTATATATATTCTATTTTGTTACCCTTCCATCTTGTGGAAAATGATAACGTTGTTCATGTGTACATGTGAATTACCACATGCATGATGAAATGTGATTAATGATTCAAGAATTTCATTCATGTATGGTTCCAATTTTGTATTTTATATATAAATGGGATAAATATATAATTAATATTATTCTTCAGAATATGTAGGAATGAACCCTTTGACTGTGGCTAGCCGATGAATGTTATTTTTCAACAATGGACTAAATGTCCTTAAAACATCTTGCATATGATTATCCTTTTAAGTAGTTAAATATGTCATTGAAAAAAATTAAATAAATTGATTAATGATATTTTAATAAAAAATTTATATATTCTTAAATGTATAATTAAAAAATTATATTTATTTATATTTTATTTTTTGGACATAGATAGAAAGTCGGGACTGATGAAGGATGTTTCCAAACTCAATTCCATTCATTGGGTTATACTTTTACTTCATTGAATATATTACACCAATATTATGATAGAAATGATATTTCATTGTATTATGTATTATTTATACTTGTTTTTTCATTTTAGAAATATTACACAATATAAATTAATTCCTTAATTCCCATTTTAATGGTATAATCCTTTTTAAGGAGTATTCATCTCGATGATGTTTCTTTGAGCCATGACTTATATTATGAACCTACATCATTTTTATAAGGTTGATATAATTTAAATTGATATATTATATCAGGAAATAATATTTTATAATGATATTTAACATTCTTTGTAAGTTATATACTTCAAGAGATATTTTAAAAAATGTTATAAAAGTTACATGGGATTCTATGGTCTCAATTTCAATTCATTGAGAAATAAATCATCTTATAAACAATGATTTCTTTTATATAGTGTACCTACTAACGTATGATATTTTTTAATTATAATTTAATTAAAATTATGTGTTTTCCAAAATCATGTTATGTTTCTCAATTTATTTTCTTTTTATTCTAGAATTACCGATATTGTAAGGGTTTCTTATCACTAACTTTCATAATGACGATTTTCTTTAATTGATATGACAATATTATTTTATATGGGTATACACTAAATATTGACAAATAATATCATGGTTTTTATTATTCTCATGTTATTTTTTGTTCATTTTTATGTTATTACGGTGAATTTATTTTTGTAAGCCGGTAAAAGGTTTTACCATTAAATACATTATTTTGAATTTTTAAATGACTATAACAAAAATCTTACTCAATGATTTTTACCTAATTTAAATTATAATATTCTCTAATAATAAATGATTTCATAAAATTATTTTCCATGATATTTATGCTTCTTTTAAATGGGGTTTAATGTAAAATTTCTAATATTTCATACAAGGGTATCTATTGACTCGATTTATAAATGATTTAAAAGAATGTTTATTTTTATCATTTATTATATGAATAGATTTTTACTATAAAACCTCCAATTTGGTTGGATGTTTTTTTCTATTACCATCATTTATTATGTAATGTTTTTACAATTTCAATGTATTAATCATTTGTTAGTTCAGTTTTTGTGGTGTTTGGAAGCTTGAAAGAGGTTTTTGTTGGTTTTTGTTAGAAGATCAACACCCTTACCTATAGAAAAATGATTTTGGTACAAGTTTCCCATAGTTTAAAATAAGAATTCAAGGAGTGTTAATGGTTCTTTGGGGTGAATTATATCTTCCATGGTGAATTCTACATGAAAATTCTTTTTTGTAGGGCATTGATAGGGGAAAACGGACTTTGTTTCGATAATATGTGTTAGAGATGTCTATTTTGGTGCAAAGTGTTCCCAAAAACCACGAACATGGATAGGTCATGAAAAGTTCTTTTTTAGTGTATGAGATTGTTTTAAAACCCTTATTTTTTTCCCTTGTCAAATAATTAAGAAACGAAATGGAAAAATATTTTGGATTAAATGATGGGGCTTAATGCATTTAATAATTATATCCAAACCCAATAAATCAAATTAGATACCATTCGTTTATTTATTCCTTGAATTTAGTTAATTCAATATTTCTCCTAGATGATCCAAGGGTTCAAGGTCATCCCCTGTTACATTAAGTCCTATTATATTTTTTATTTACATCCATCTCTAAAATTTTGTTCAAACAAAAGGCTCCATGAACCTTCCATTGATGGTACCTTCACTTTTTGGTGTTTTATTAAATAACCTAATGAGTTCTCATTCTAGTTGAAGTCATCTTCATATTATTTAAACCATACTAAAATTATACTTTTCAAATTATGGATTTGTTATATTCTTTTATATTTTGGGGGTTTAATCAATTTTAATGGATAATAGATCATCTCAATAACTAGTTGAATTAATTAACATCTTTTCAGTTATCATAGTAGAGAATCCTACTTGGAGAGTTCCTCCTTTTTCTATCTATGAAATGTTTATTCAATAAAAGATAGATTCTACCATTGATGGATGATGTATTTTGGTATGTGTTATTCTACCTCCATTTATTATTTATAATTGTGTCTTTCTTTAGAAAAAAAGGTTATTTTATATGAAATGGTATTTAATGTTATTGGAAAGATATATTATTCTGATTGGTGTCTAAATATGGTTTTGGAGACGACACCCTAGATGAACCGTAAGGATGATGCTGAAAATAATGAGGTGTGGAGTACATTAGAATTTATGGTACTTGAATGCTCAAGTTTACTTGGTTTATTTCATGTGTAGGAATACGTTTATCACTATTCTTGATTGTTATCCCATGTAAGTGTGGGAGTATAACATGAGACCCATTTATGATACTTGTTTCCTTTCATTATATCTTGTTTCATCATGTTTGATATTGATCACATATATTTATGTTGCTACTATTTCCTCATGATGAGGATGTATTCATTTATTTTTATGATCTACCCTATTTTGTGTGTTACTACACCTTTAGATGTATTTTTATTCTTTCTTAACATATGAGGAGTATAATATTGTGGTTATCCGATATAGTGAGAATATTCATGACTAATAATGAGTGCTACGATTACTCCATTCCTAATAGATACATAGTAGCATGATATTTTTTTCATAGTGGATATTTAGTATCTAGACTCACATAATTACTATTGTATTTTGAGTACCATGTTCACATGATTCATAGTGAATTTCAATTAGTATATTTAATATCCATCTGGTTACATGTTGAATATCTTATATTTACTGATATGCATTCTAGCATGGATCTAAAGAAGTCATGGTTAAGGCTCATGGTGGCTTTGTCAGCAAATGTGTCCATAACATGTGATTTTTTAGGCTTTCTTGTGCATTTACTATTATCAAGATATATATATGTATTATTCCTATTAACTCATTTTTTTGGATGAATTGGTTGTTTCCCATTGGGTTTTATTACATACACAATGTATTTTCATCTTTTTGTGGGTGAATACATCATGTATAGGGATCAATGTAATTGGAACGGTCCAATTGAAGATCACTAAGATGTGGAAAACACGGGAGGTAGTGGTACTGGGATTCAATCTAGAGGACACCGTAGTGATTTGTAATTTAGTTACATTAAATTATTACCATAGTTTGGATTTCAAAATTTGGAGCCAATATTATTTTATGTGTATAACTTGAGTGAAATACATTATTACATTATTATTATGTTTTCCTACTCATGTTACTCGGATTACAATAAAGTATTTTTTGTTTACTGTCTCGAAATAATATGATATTAATGGTATAATTTCAATATTGTTTGAATTTGAACCCTCGCTTCTAGTCGAAAACAACATGCACATGGGGAGTCATACATGAGGTATTGTGGCCCTAACGATATGTCCTAATGGTTCAAGTTTTGATATTATATTTTATTATAGATTATAGTTTTGTATAAATTTTTTGACTTAACATGGACAAGGTAGAAATTATATATGTTTTGTGGGACTTGGTTAAGGGAATTACCTTGTTATTGGATGGAAATGTGTTATGGACCACTGAGATTCCAATTATGAGATTTTTGTTATAGTTTTATGGATTTGGATGAGTTATTTCATCATAAAAATTCAAATAGGATCACATTCCATATATATTTTTATGCCTGTTGCATGTTTAATACTAGAGATTCGAAATAATTCCTTTACCATGCTATCAGTTTTGTATATTCATATATTCATTGATTGAGTGATATTTCTGTTTTCCAAGATTTTTTGATAAATATGTTGGAATTATTATCTAAATCTAGGAATATTGTTATATATTTTTATATATATGGGATTTTGAATAATGTGTTGGGATTCTAAAAATTTTTAGTGCTAATAGAGATATAGATTGGTTTACTAGTTGACACTTATGAGTTCCTTGTGTGAACCAATAGTTAGATTTAGCATCATCCAAAACAAATTATTTTTTATAGAATGTTCTATCATGTTTCATATGATTACACCATGAAGTAGACTAATGGAACCACCAACTGATGTGGAATGGGATAGTCCTTCTAGAAATAATTCCCATTGTTTACCACAAGCTATGCATGATGGTGCATAACAAAACACTCACAGACATGATCTGGTGATGTATGTAATGATACCACCACATTTCGTAGTCATTCCTCTTATTCCTGCCCAAGGGAAATGGTTATAGAGGTCCTTGGTTGACTTCCCCATAGACGTCCATGTACATTGTACACTAATTATTCAGGCCACTAGAGGGCCACATGATTTAAATGATAATGTAGATTCCTTGAAGGCTGTCTTTGAACTCATTATGGAACTAGAGTATATAAAGGTGAATCTATCATCATTGAAATTGCATGGACCCTCCCTAGGATAGTGGGTCATGATGGGATAAGATATCTTTCATGAGGTTTTCACATGAGAGGCCTTCAAGAAACATTTTTTCAGGGAATTATTTCATGATATGGTGAAGATATAGTGAGAACATGAGTTCACATTTCTATATTAATGGTATATGAACATATTTTCATACTCCACTCATTTCAATATAATTCTTTTTTTCTTATATCTTGGTAAGAAATGAAGAATATAATGATAGGAAATTATAGAAATTCTTTTATTCCCACATCAAGTAAAAGGTTAAGAGTTTCATCCTAATTATACTTCAATATTTTCTACACAATTATATTTTTATTGTGATGGTCCTAGTGGAGGATTTAGTAGTACTTTTATTCCACATTTTAGCAATCAGGTTGAAATGCCTATTAATTATATGATTAGTGTCTGTTATGGTAGTAGGAGGGGATGACCATTGATGTGTACTTGGGAATTTCTTTACATTAGCAGTGTATTGGGTATGCATTAGTTCATCTAAGAGGATATAACAATACTTAAAGAGTGTAAAGATTAGTTGTTACTACATTATCTACATAGAACCTTACAGAAACTGTTGACGATGTTGAAAGATGAGGCATCACCATAAATGTTTTATCTTGAGCTATAAGGTAATGTATCTACATGTTATTGATAAAAATGTGGTTTGTAAATTGGGTATCAATCTTGGGTATATTGTAGTAGGCATTGGTAATGATGAATTTGGATAATCACATACTTGAGGGGTATGTTTTCAAAGCCGAGGAAGTACATCTATTTATAGTGGACCAGATTTTAGTTTATGGAGTTGAGGGGTTGTCTATTGTTTAATGTAAAAAAATAAGCACTCTAATATATTTTACTACTTTTTTATACTATTTCTTCCCATTACTTTTTATGTACACATGTTTTTACAAGATATGGATCATTGGTTATGTTAATATCTATGTTTCTTTCCATAGATAAACCATTTTTTAAAAATGTACACTATATTTAGTGATGAACATTGTCTAATATATTAATTCCTATTAAGAGAAATATATTGGAAATCGGGATTTTAGAGTTAGTGAACATTGATGTAATTCTTTTCATGGATGTGCTAATAATATTTTGATCCTACATTAACTTATACAGTCGATAGGTATTTGTTTCTCAAAATCATGTGAAGTTCATGATAAATAGAGAATTGGCATATTGAGAAGGTATGAAGAAACTATAAATGATCCAATTTTTATTTATTATATCATATAATATAGGCTCAAAAAATTTATAATGATCAGTGATTGTCCCCACATGTTTTAATCAAGTTCCAGTTCTCTATCCTAATGTATTTTCAGAAGACTTCCCTAAACATTTCGTTGATAAGGTGTTTTATTTTTAGATAGAAATAATTCACCACATAAAAACCATTTTTATAACAACATATATTTTTTTAAATGTCCAATTTCAAGGAGATAAAATTACAGCTTGAGTAATTTTAGTGGAATTTTTTTATCAGTATGAGTATGTAACCTTGGTGTGATCATTTTTTGTTCTCCAAAAGGGAATATGGTAGTCACAAAATTTTTTTTATTATAATATGTATTATATGGTGAAAATGAAGAATAAAAATATTGTGCATAGGATGAACTCCCTCATAGAAAAATTAAACGTAATTTGCTGGTTCTCTAAGATTGATTTTTGATTATGCTTACACCTATTGCGGATTGGAGAGGCAGAAATCTCACAGATGGTGATTATAAATAGGTATGAACTATGAAAGAGATTTGTGATGTTATTTTGGAGTGACTTATATTTGGAAATTTCTCATGGATTCCATGAATAATAACATTCAACCACAGCTTGACACATTCAATATGGAGGTCATTGTTGATATCCGAATGTATACACCAACCATTGAAAAGAATTATTGACACCTAATGATTATATTCAGAATACTTCAAGAACTTTATTATTATAAAAATTCATTAAAGTGAATCATTATGAATGTTGAGGTGAAATTATTCGTTCTAGTGGTGTCCGAGATTAGTATATAAGTGGACCTAGAGAATATTGTGGTTCTGATGTCTTGTACATGTCCCTAGAACATTTTTGAGTTCTGTAAATTTCTGGGATCATGGGACATTGTAGTTATTTAAAATTGTTTATAACCAATTCTTTATCACTCATGAATATGGTTATGATGAACAAAGTTATGTTTAAGTAGTCAATGTTTTGTTATAAGTCAATTATTGTGATGATTTAGCAGTAGAATACAAATAATATTTTGATAATTATGGATCTCATGATTGGATATTCAATTTAGTATGAAATATTAGAGATTTTTTTGGGATTATTGCTGATTTAGTGAGAGTATATAGTATCGTATAAGTCAATCCAGCTATGATGTCACGACTCGTCCCCCAGGGCCCATGTCGAGACTACACCAAGCTCGCCTTCCTTAGGCCAGGGGCTGGTGACTAGCACCGAAGGCGTATTCTCTATAACTGGGAAGGCAATGCCTTCATATCCTGTAAGAACATGCAACAAAGCACATATAAAGATACAAACTCAAGTAAACTAAATAGTTAATAGAGTGAGTGTAATAAGTATATGGGGAAAGAATAAAAGCCCAGCTGGAAAGTACCAGTACAACTAAAGAAAGAGAAAGTCACCTATTGGGTCATCCTCCGAGGTTCATACCTGAAGGGTATGTACAGATTGACTACTCACCACTCCTCATCCTCCTGTCTCCTTCATGTACTAATATGCCGTATAGTCCACATTCGGGCACCGTCTAGTCCTGGTACCCTCATCCTTAGTGAGCACTGTCTGTCGTCTGCACCAAACACAACGAGGTGGGGGCATATTTTGTGAAGGATTGAGTATAAAGATACTCAGTAGGGACCCCGAGACCCTCAAGGTATCACTAAATCCACATAGGATAAACCAAAAAATAAGGAAACAACTTATAACCCTACTTAGGTATATGCCTATACATATATCAATGTTATCATGTAAACCCATCTCATTCATGAGGAAAACAAGGAGTCTAACTCCAAATCCCCATGCTCACCTATTCCACAAAGTAAGAAACACCAGAAAGGCAAGTACCACATAGGTACGCCAAACAAAATAATACCACCAAGGTATTACCACGAAGGAAAATACTACAAGGGTACAGACTCAGCTCACACCAGGTATATCTTTGGAATAGTAGTATTGATGATTATATGTAACTACTGAATCATCTAAATCTGTTAAGAAGTAGACCCACAAAGGTTTGCTAATCCTTATCACACCCAAATAGGATATCTAGGTGGTTACCCACACATTATTATTCAGTGTTGACCCACACATGATCGCACGGTTCTGACCCACACAGGATCGCTCAGTGCTGACCCATACAGGATCGCTAGGTGCTGACCCCACAAGATCTCTAGGTGCTGACCCATAGAGGATCCCTTGGGTAGTCC
This sequence comes from Viscum album, assembly GCA_963277665.1. Taxonomy (NCBI): domain Eukaryota; kingdom Viridiplantae; phylum Streptophyta; class Magnoliopsida; order Santalales; family Viscaceae; genus Viscum; species Viscum album. The sequence continues at coordinate 1,325,469,862 of OY728126.1, forward strand.
CGCATGGAATCCTAAAGTGGTCCCATAAGGGACGCTCAATCACAGACCCATGAAGGATCACTTTATCAACTCACATCCACCTACTGGGTTCCAACACTATGCTTGCTCGTCTTTGGGAGGGTCCACTCCTCAAGACATTATTCGATAATCCTAGTGCCAAAAAATCTCAGGAAGAAGTATCTAAAAGGACAGAAACATCATATGGGTCTCAACATAACAGACGCTGCGTCTATCAGATGATAAGTATGTATGTTATGAGCCTTTTAGTCTTGTGGGCCCGGTTGGATTCGTGTTAGATCCCACCTGATAGTTTCCCAAACTTTATCCAAATCATTAGTGGGGTATACCAAATTTATTTTCTTTCTTCATGGTTTACATCACCATTGAAGGTTCGTCAAATGGACGCTCGATGGAAATGTTATAGCCAAAATAGAGTAATGAGTCAAAGCGGGTCTGGGTCCGGTCTGAGTCGGTCGGTATGACCCAGCCCGACTCAGCCTGCCCCGATATGGTCTGGGTCGACCCAGACCTACCCTCTTGGTCTGGCCCGGCCTGCTGGGCGGTCGGGCAGGCATCGAGGGCAGTGAGGGGTGGTGAAGGGTGACAGAGGACGTGGGGTGGCTCGGCCGCGGGGTGTGGAGGCACTGAGGCGGCACAGACCGGGGGTGTTGAGAGGGTGCAGGGTGCCTCAGCCTCGGGGGTGATGCGAGACCGTGGGGCGGCTCAGCCGTAGGGGTGTTGTGAGGCCGTAGGGTGGCTCGGCCACGGGGGTGCTGTGAGGAAGCGGGGTGGCTTGGCCATGGGGGTTCTATGAGGGCATGGGGCGGCTCGGCCGCAGGGGTTCTGCGAGGCCGCGTGGGGTTCCGTAAGGCAGTGGAGTGGCGGTGGCCACAAACGGTGGATGTCGTGGGGGGACGAGGGGGGGCTGCGGGACGGTGTTGTTGTGCCGCCACCGCCATTGCGGCTGGCAGTGGTGCCAACCGCCATTCTCGTTTCCCACCTAGGATGATAGACTTCCTCCTCCATGGCAGAAAACACAATTATAATCCCTTGAAATTTGGAGAGGATGGTCCATGTTTGTTTGGCCACCACTCTCGAAATTAGAGTGGTAGCAAGCGGCCATTATACTTGAATCAAAAGAATATCATGAACAGTTAAGGAAAATAATTCAAACACCCTCCCTACCTCATTTTATTGTTGACGGAGTCCACGAGGAAGGAGACAATTTCGTTGGGGATAGTTAGACTTCGGGGATGTCGGTGTTTCCTCGATCGTCTATTCATTCGTCATTGGAGATGTTCCTCGTTGGCATTCTTCATTGGAGAGATTTCTCCCAATAGTTCTTCTCTCCCCCAATTCCACCAAAATGAAAGGTATCCCACATAATAGAATAAGTTATATATTATCTTTTTTGGAATAATTTCAAATAGGTTGATTAATTAATTGATGGGAGGATTAATTAATTAATGGGTAGAGTTGGCATAATTAAGTGGGGGATCTTAATAGGTTTCTCCCCATTATGAGGGAGTTCAAAGGAGATAAGGTATTTTAATCCTAGGGTGGTTCCAACCACTATAACCTCTTATGGGAGGTTTTAGCTCGGTGGTCCCGACCTCCATAACCTCTCATGAGAGGTTTCAGTTCATTGGTACCCACCTGTGAAATATCCACATTGAAGTTTCAAAAGAAAAATGAAAATAAAATGTTACACCATTTAATTTAATTTTATTCATTCACGAATAAGTGAAAAACTAACATCCAACCTCGACCTAATGCGGTCTAGGTGAAGGTCTTCTTAAGGGAATACTGGCGCTGTCAGTTTTACGGTGCCCTCCGATTTCAATTCCAAGCACCCGTTCAAAATTTAGAAAAACCTGCTCGCACATTTACTGAACATACCCAAAGAAAAGGTTAGAAATTCATTTCGGGCACACCATGCCTCGGAATCATGCACTGTCAATTTTCTCTGACTCATAAATTCCCCATTTAATTAAAAAAATTATAGGAATTTCTAGGCCTTTACATTCTCCCCACCTTAGGGATTTACATCCCTGTAATCCACAACTCAAAAGTAGGAAAAAATGTGGGGGTACTGAGCACAAATATGAGAATCATGCACCCATGTGCTCTCCTAGAGGTTCCTATGCTTCCAAAAAAATGTGCACCAGTGGTATCGACTACCTACGAAGGACCCGCTCCTATCGATCATCAATCTCAACTGGAACCTCTGAAAATGTCACCACATATTCTATGTCTAGCTCACCATGGTCGATGATGTGGGAAGGGTCCTGAATGTATCTCCTTAGCTGGGATACGTGGAAGACGTCGTGCACCCAGTGCAACTGCGGGGGAATAGCTAGGAGGTAAGTCATCTCAACAACTCTACTGAGGACCTAGAAGGGTCCAATGAACCTTAGAGATAACTTGTCTCCTCAGCCAAATCTCCAAAAACCTCATCGAGGTGAGACACATAGATATGGTCGCCATCCTTGAATTCTAGAGGTCTCTGTCTCATATCGACATATGGCTTCTGCCTGCTTTGTATAGTCTTCATCCAGTCCAGGATGATCTGCACCTTCTTTGTGGTAGCCCTTACCATGTCTAGTCCCACTCGTGCTGAATCCCCTGGGTCCGTCCAACACAAAGGTGATCAGCAAGGTCGCCCATACAATTCCTATAAAGGTTCCATCCCAGTAGTGGAGTGATAACTGTTGTTGTATGAAAACTCTACCAAAGGCAAGTGATCCTTCCAACTACGACCAAAGTCGAGGACATAGGCACGAAACATGTCCTCGAGGATTTGTATAGTCCACTCAGTCTAACCATCTGTATGATGTTGGAAGGCGGTTCTCAAACGAAGTTGTGTCCTGAAAGCCTCGTACAACCCCTTCTATAGCTGGGAAGTAAAATGTAAATCATGAGAAGAGACAATAGTCGATGGTACTCCATTTAATCTCAAAATCTCCTATACAGAGAGGCATCCCAATCTCTCTACTAAACTGTGCTCTCTGATAGGAAGGAAGTGGGCCTACTTGGTGAGTTGGTCGACAATCACACTAATCATGTCATGAAATCTAGATGTACATGGAATTACCATCACAAATTCCATGGATATACCCTACCACTTATACTCTAGGACCTGTAATGGTTGAACCAAGCCTTATGGTACCTAATGCTCCACCTTCACTTTCTGAACAGTGAGGCAACGACAGACTAACTCTCCTACTGCTTTCTTCATTCCCGGCCACCAGTGATGTCATCAGAGATCCTGGTACATCATTGACACTCATAGATTTACTGCTAGAGAGGATGTGTAGAACTCCCTAAACACTTCCTTCTGAAGAGACACTAGTACAATGGTATATCCTCTAAAGAGGATAACGTGCTCCCCACCTTCAGAAAATACATCACTTGCATGTCATGTGGATATCTGAGCATGTCGAGTCTTGCAGTCAGCGTCTCCACGCTGCACCTCCCTGACTCGCTGAAGAAGTGGGGGAGTGACTGTAAGATACTGTAGAAAAGTTTCTCCATCCTCATCAATAAAAGATATATGCAAAGAGCCCACCTGCTCCATCGCCTCTCCTAGCAGCTGTATATCAAATATCCAACTGAGTGCATCTTCTACAACATTCCCATTCCTAGGATTATAGACTATCTCGAAGTCATAGTCCCAGAGAAACTCAAGACAACGTCGATATCTCAGGTTTAGGTCCTTCTGAGAGAAGATATATCTGAGACACTTTGGATCTGTGTAGACTGTAAAACATTTGTCCATCAGATAGTGTCTCCACATATTCATGATGAATACCACTACAGCTAGCTGTAGGTCATGGGTAGCATAGTTGTTCTCATGTTGTCTCAGCTGTCTAGAACCATATGCTATCACTGCTCACTCCTTCATGAGGACACATCCGAGCCCAGTCCCTGATGTGTCACTATAGACGACGTACCCTACTCCCTTCTATATAATCCTCTAGATGTGGGCACTAGTCAGCCTCTACCTAAGATCTTGAAAAATCTAATGGTATCTCTCCATCCATACGAAGGGTTGCTCCTTCTTAATCAATGATAATAGTGGCACTACAGATCTAGAGAAATCTGGCACAAATCTCCGGTAGTATCCAGCCAATCCCAAGAAACTACATACCTCTGTCACACTTCTGGGTGGCTCTCAAGAAAGTACCTCCTCAATATTCGATGGATCCACTGAAACTCTTGCCTTTGAGATTAAATATCCCAGAAAGTTATCCTCTCGGATCCAGAACTAACACTTCGAGATATTGAAATAAATTCGGTGCTCTCCGAGTGTGTCCAGTACTACCTACAAATGGTAGGCATGATCCGCCTCAGTATTCTAGTATATCACAATGTCATCGATGAAGACTACTTCAATGCGATCAAGGAATGGCTGGATGATCCTGTTCATGAGTCCCTTGAATAGTGATGGAGCATTGGTCACACCGAATGGCATAACAAAGAACTCGTAATGGTCGTACCGACATCTAAAAGTCATCTTCTTTACATCCTCATCTCGCACTCTGAGCTGGTGATAGCCTGATATGTGGTCTATCTTCGAGAACCACTTTTCTCCTTTCATATGATCAAAGAAGTCATCAATCCTCAGGAGTGGGTACTTGTTCTTCACAATCACCTAGTTCAGGCGCCGATATTCAACACAATGTCTCATTCTCCCAACCACCTTTTGGAAAAAAAATCAAGGTTTCCCTGGGAGAAACACTAGGCTAGAAGAATCACTTCCCCAGCAAGTCCTCTAGCTATACTCGCAGCTCACGAAGCTTCACAGGAGCCATCTGATACGCTGGTGTAGATATCGGTGTCGTCCCGGGGTACAAGTCAATGTAAAAGTCCACCTCTCTATGTGGATGTGGACCCAGAACATTATTAGGGAAGACATATGAATACTAGTCCACTAGTATAGGATAATTCGGACTCTCCACATCATCTGTTATGAGGGTAAGGCTAGCCAACTAATGAGTGATTGACTTCACACTCTTCCGGTTAAGTCCGTCATGTGCTGCAAATGCTCCCTTATCACCAGTGAAGGTAAACCTGGTCTCATCTATGTGGACACACCGTACATTACATATAATACAGTTAATCTAATCATTGAATGTAGATAACCAGTCCATACACAAGATGAGGTCGTAAGGCCTCGACGCTGCTTCTAGGAGATCCCAGCCAAAGCTCTCGTCTCCTAGAGTAAGCACGCACTGTCGGAACCAGTGCATAATCATCAAATCCTCTCCCATCAGAGTCTCTATTCATAAGGATCGAGCCAACGACTCCATCGGAATTTCTGATCTCTGATCGAGGGCAGCAGAAATAAAAGAATGATCGGCACCTGTGCCAATAAGTACTACACCTAAGGTGGTATAGACACATATCATACCACATATCATCTCTAAAGAGCCATGATCGTAGGGAACAGCTTGTTGGAGCTGGGCTCTCTCCTATCCACCTGCTCCCTATGGTTGGGGTGGACCACCTGGTGGTGGTGGCTATAACATCTCGAATCGTCATCCACTTCCAGCTGCAGGGCCATCTCCTCTTCTACATCTGTTTGCCCCCTATAGACTGCCTCGATCGAACCTCTATCTATGCCAGGGTGGTCCTTCTACTGTCTTCTGCTCATCCATAAAATTGTTCGGACATTCACGATCCATGTGACCCTTCCCACTGTATGAATAACACTACCTTCTCCTACCATGATTGGCTCTGCCTCGGGTGCCCCGCACAACCGACTCTAAATCCTGTGGTCTTCCACCCATAGGTATGGTCCTATTTGACCTCTGCGACATCTGTCTACTTCCAGCTGCAGAATAATCAACTATTTAATGACTGGTGGTGGGTCTCGCTACTAGGGACTACTCAGCAAAGAAACCCTCTGCTAAGAGGGATCCCTCTAACACCCCCGCATGCGTCAGGAAAATGAGTGAGATCATCGAAACTTTGATCTCTCGCCTGTGCCCCTTCTCGAAAATCAAGGCCCTAAAGAATGGGTCTCGCACCATATCCGTGGAGTAATTTGCGTTGTTAGTGAACATCACTGAGTACTGAGACACAATCATGCTACCCCTTGCTATAGGTGAAGATTCTCATGTATGCGCACTGCACGAAGAGTCGCTTGGACAAACTCTGCCCGAAACAGGATCTTGAAGTCTACCCAGAGAAGCATAACCTCATTGTGAACATGGAGCATCAAGATCCACCATCTGGCTACTACTTCCTATAAAATACTAGAGACAAGGATCACCAAGAGATCAGCTGGTGTCCCTACCAGTCGAAAAACTCTCACTATAGCCTCTAGCCCATCCTCAGCCGCCTATTAGACTATCTCTCACTTGAACCTGGGTGGCCTCTTGAACTGGAACTCATGAAATGCGCACAAGTGGCATGAATCCTATACTTCTGAGGCTGGTGGAATCGATGGCCCAACAGGTAATGGTACCGCTGGTGTGTCCGCTGGGGCCTGTACTAGATGAGGGCCATGTACCGAGGCCTCTTCGATCGGTGGTCTATCACTGCATACCACTCTCAGAGCCCTAGCTGACTGTCTTCTTGGAGGCATCCTGAATAATAACTAGTGTTCCATAGTCAATATGTTATACCTGGTGAGATGAATCCAGACATTACATATAAAAATCTTGTAAACACACATGCAATTAGTGTTTTCGTGCACTGAGTAGGAAATTAGAATTGAGGGTCTTTGTTTATGGATACGTTGGTCGTCGCACCAACATTGCACTCCCCAAACTATAAACCACAGTCACTACACTTAACACTATTGTCATTAAAAACATTAGAGTCCTATGTTCTATGGTATAACCGACTCCTATGATTCCAATTTGTCACAACCCGTCCATCGAGGCCCGTGTCGTGACTACCCCAAGCCCACCTTCCTTAGTCTGGGGGCTGGCGACTAGCACCGAAGTCATATTCTCTATAACAAGGAAGGAATTGCCTTAATATCTTGTAAGCACACGCAACCAAGAACACAACAATATATGAAGTCAAGTAAACTACATAGTAAATAGGGTGACTGTAGAGAGTAAATGTGGCTAGAATACAAGCCCAACTGGAAAGTACAAGTACAATTGAAGTAAGAGAAAGTCAGCTATTGGGTCATCCTCCAAGGTTCTTTCCTAAATGGAATGTACAAATCTCTATCTCAGCATTCCACATCATCCTGTCTCCTCCGTGTACCAATACACCAAATGGTCCACCTCCGAGAACCATCCAGTCCTGGTACCCTCATCCTCAGTCAATGATATTCGTCATCTACAACAAACACTATGAGGTGCAGGCATAGCACATGCTGAGGTGAGTATAACTATACTCGGTAAGGACCCTGAGACCCACAACGTCTCACTAAATCCAAAAAGGATAAACCCTAAATTAAGGAAACAACTGATAACCCTATATAGGTATATGCCCATACATATACCTAAGTTATCATGTAAACTCATCTTAATCATGAGGAAAACATGGAGTCCAACTCCAAAGACCAAAGCTCAACTGTTCAACAATGGTCAGGACACCACGAATGAAAGTACCAAAAAGGTATTCCACACAGAATAATACAACCACGGTATTACCACAAAGGAGAATGCCACAATGGTGCAGAATCATCTCACACCAGGTATATCTTAGGTTCAATAGTGGATATAATTACATGTAACTACTGAATGATCTTACTATGTTAAGTGGAAGTCCCACGAAGGATATCTAATCATTATCATACCCACATAGAATCTGTAGGTGCTGACCCACATAGGATCGCTCAGTGATGACCCACACAGGACCGCTCTGTGCTGACCCACAAAGGATCGCTAGGTGTTTACCCACATAGGATCGCTAGGTGATGACCCACACATGATCGTTATTTGCTGACCCACACAGGATCTCTAGGTGATGGCCCACACAGGATCACTTTGGTAGTCCCACAGGGAATCCTATAGCGGTTCAAGGTGGGACCCTCAATCACAAACCCATGACGGATCTCTTTCTCAACTCACAGACTGCTACTTGGTTCCCGCACTAGGCTTGCTTGTCTCCATGAGGGTCTTCTCCTCAAGCCACTGGTCGATAATCCAACTACCATGAACTCTATCGAAGAAGTATCTCAAAGGACTGCCACATCATAGGGGTATAATCTTAATAGATGGTTCATCAATCAGACGCCTGGCCTATAAGTTATTAGTCTTTTAGTCCTGAGGTCTCGGTTGGATTTGTGCTCCATCCTACCTGACCATTTCCCCAACATTATCCAAATCTCTGGTGTGGTATACCAAAGGTACTGTCTCACTCCAATGTTTAAATCACAATTGACGGTTCATCAAACGGATGCCCGGTACCAATGTTATTTCCAAAAGACAGTAATGGGTTGAAGCGGGTCTGGGTCTGGTCCGACCCGGTCGGTCGGTCCTACCCGGCCCGAAAGGGCCTGGGCCAACCCGGTCTGGGCCGACGCCGGCTGCCAGACCACCCAACCTTCCGATTCCGGCCCAGGCCACACTAGGCAGTCTTTCTAGCCGTGAGTGCCACGAGGGGCCATGGAGGGTCATGGAGGCTGCGGAACGGCGAGGCTGTGGGGTGGCTCGGCTGCAGATGGCGCGAGGAAGTGGGGGGGTCGGTCGTGGATGGTGTGAGGCCTTGGGGCGCAGAGGCCGCGAGGTGACTCAACCGAGGGGTGACGTGAGGTTGCGAGGCGGCTCGGCCGCTGGGGTTCCGCGAGGCCGTGGGGCAGCTCGGCCATGGGGGTGCCTCGATGCCACAGGGCAGCCCGGTCGCATGGGTGTTGTGAGGCCGTGGGGCCGCTCGGCCACGGGGGTGCTGTGACGACACATGTAGTTTCAGACGTGGGGGTGTTGTGAGGCCGTGGGGTGGCTCGGAATCAGGGGGTCCTGTGAGGGCACAGGGAGGCTGAGGCCATGGCTGGCGGAGGCTATAGGGCTTCACAGTTTCGTCCTCACCTTCTTCGCTGTCGGCGGTGATTCTAGCCACCGTTCTCATGCCCCACTGAGTTTGGTAGCCATCCTCATCCATAGCGACGAACACAAGTATAATCCCCAGAAATTATGAGTGGGCGTGCCATGTTTTATTGTCCAACGCTCTCTACATTAGAGTGGTAGCAAGCGGCCATAATACATGAATCACAAGAATATCAAAACGGTTTAAGAAAATAATTCAAACACCCACAATACCTCGTTTGATTATTTGTGGAGGCTGCAAGGAAGGAGACGATGTAGTTGGTGAAAATCGGACATTGGTGACGCCGGTGATTCCTTAATCGTCGGTTTTTTCGTCATTGGAGATGTTCGTCGCTGTAATTCTTCATGGGAGATATTTCTACCAATAGTTCATCTCTCCCCCAATTCCAGCAAAATGAAAGGAATGCCACATTATAGAAAAAGTTATCAATTATTTTTGTTGGAAAAATTTCAAAATAGCGTAATTAATTAAATGTTGGGTTGGCCTAATTAATTAAAGGAGAGAGTTTCATTAATTAAGTGGGGGTGCTCAAGAGGTTTCTCTCCATTAACTCGGAGTTCAAAGGGGTTCAAGGGGTTTTATGCCTCATGTGGTCCCCACCACCATTACCTCTCATTTGATGTTTATGCTCAGTGGTCCCACCCTCCATAACCTCTCATGGGAGTTTTTAGTTCAGTGGTCCCCACTTATGAAATATCCACATGGATGTTTCAAAAGAAAAATAAAAATAAAATGTTACACCATTTTATTTTATTTTATTCTTTCACGAATAAGTTTAAAACTATCTTCCTCCCTCAATTATAGTTTGATGTTATAGGCCCATTAACTGATGAAATTTTACTTTGTTATTTCATATGAATCATTTAATGGTAACAAACATGATAATTCTGTTTGACGAAAGACAAAGGAAGCTTATGAACTTTCTGAATAAATTATAGAGATATAGTGGAAATTGATGAGTTTTTTTTCAATTGTAGGATCAATTCTACAATGAATTAGTAATTTGAAAAAAATCCCCATTAGAGATAAAATCTTTTATAGTTGATCGACTGAATACATGTTTTGAATCCATCCCTGATTATAATGACAAGCGGTAATAACTAGTAGGTGGTGACCTGATTCTTAGGTAGTCATTGGATGGGAATGGTGTAATCTACATTAATAGTAGATTCAATGATAATATTCCATACATCATGATGATTGGTACATAATAATGGGAGAAATATGTATAGTGACATCATATAGATGTTTTGGTGGGTAGGGATGATGATTCAAATTTCCAAGTTCATTTCATGATGTCATACATTTTATATGATGAAGGTTGGGCACCGATATCATATCAGACTACTCTCACAAGTTCTTATTCCCTTTTAGATATGGGAGAAAATCATGATGGAATTTTTTGAAGTGTTTACCTAGGGCCCTGAGTATCAATTATTTTATTTTGGTGATATTTTATGAGGTTTCCAATTTTTTTCCTTTCATTCTCATCTCCGAGACACACCGTGTAAATTCTATGTTCATATGATTATAAATTTATACGGAGTTCCCTAGAGAATTCAATATGATTGAGATGAACATTTAACATTCTATTTTTAATCGTATTATTGGAAGCCTCGGAGACTCATTTTGGTATGGCCATACAGAACCATCACTAAGAGGAAAAAAAGTAAGAGTAGAAGATTCAAATTACAGATGAAATGCATCATGTTTGTGTCATATACCTTGATAGTGAATGGGATGATCACCTAGACATAGTTGAGTTTTAATAAAACAATAGTTTACAATATTTGATTAGAATGATCCATTAAGAGTCATTATATAGTATTCCATTTCATTCACCACTCTATTGGAAAGACATTGGCGATGATGTAGGTGTGGGTCCTAGTATGATATAGATGACCCTTATATGAGTTAATCGATTTAGAAACGATATATCATGGTTCATATTAGGTATAAATTTTATACTCACTATAGGAGGATTTTTTCATACTTTTTAGTGGAAAGTTATTTTTGAGAGTTGTCCATAGTTAATAATTTGTTGTATTTCAATCAAGTTATGATAACCCTTCATTATATTGAACCATTCTTGATAACTATGCATATTGGAATATTGGAATTTTATATGGTGTGTATTTATCTTTATGAATTTATTCAAAATTTATTTCATGGGTCTAATCATTAGAGTTGCCTTCTCAATTGTAAATAAGTAGTTAATTGTGAGGATGTTGATCTGTTTTAACATGCCATGATTTTATAGTATATCTACTTTAAAATTTAACTAAATTAATATAAATCATTACAAATAACACCAAGCATAAAAAATTATCTAATATTGATATATAACTCCAAATTCAATTGAATGAAGTGAGAGAATGGGATTACATAAATTATTAAAATATACTTTACATATGTGTATAAAATGATTTCATTGGTCACTAGTATATTATAAATGAAAATAAAAACCAATTGTACATTAAAATATTTTTTATAAAAAAAATTTCTTATAGAAAACTATATTTATGACCAAAATGATTTTTTTATAAATTATTAAATTAATCACTCATAGTGAAATAAATTAATGAAATTTAAATGTAAATTATTCAATAAAATGTTTTTAAATTAATTGAATAATTTTAATATGCATAAGATAATAATAAATCCAATTTTTATAATAAAAAACATATATTTTCTAAAAGGAAACTTTTTCACCTTTTAGTGGCACACTTATTTTAAATATAAATTTTTTTATATTAATATATTCAAAATGAAAAATTAAAATTCATTCTGATAGTCTTAATTTCAATATTATCTTAAGGTGAATTTTGTGTATTTTTTGGAAAATATTAATTTTCCAATAGATAAAAATATATATTTTTATAAAGTTGCCAATTTCATTAAATTAAAGCATCTTTATGATTTTAATTTGATAGAAATGGATTAAAATAAATATTTTCATTGAAATTATCTAATATCTTTAATTTTAATAATTATTACACCTTATTTTTGCATAAGTACATTTTTAGGCATAAAATACATTTTTTAATAAAACTTTTATTCGAATAGTTATTTGGGATTAAATTTAAATTAAATTATGAAAAATATATGTTATGAATATTTAAATATGGATAAAAATTTTGGATTCATAAGTTCTCAATTTATTAAATAGTTTTATTTTAATATTGACCAAAATGAATTGTAACCTCAGTAATTTTTGTTACCACAATAAAGGGTAAATTTTGTAATTTAGGTAAAAAATAAAATTTTATGAACTTGAAAATTACGCTAAAACTATCCAAAATATTATGGGATTATTTAAATTCTAAACTCAACACATAAGGTTCGAATTTGAGTCATTCATTGGAAAATATTCCTTGAAAATGACTTTCTAATAATTTAAAATAGAAACAAAAAACAAAATGTCACAACCATATTTTTATTAAAAATACTATTTTTAATATTGTGTAATCCAGAAGAATCATCTACTAGAAGTAATTTTTTGAAAGCTATAATGTTTTTGTAAATAAGGGTGTATAAATTTTTATTATTAATGAAGTAATAACTACCTTATATAATTTTACAATGATGATGCATCAATTATTTTTTTAATGAAAAAAACAAATAAATTAAGATTTTAATAAAAAACAGAATTTATCTTGTTTATATAATTATTTTTATAAAAAAAAGTCTATTTTTTAAATCTAAACATTAAAAAAAGTTTTTGGTTAAGTTTGTTTTATAAAATAGTTGAATTTTTTGTTGTTTTTGAAATACGCTAATTTATACTATTTAAAATTCTAAGATAAATATAGGAATTTTTGAGTCATGGATGGTGTATGGATGATGTAAGCTATCACAACTCGATATTTTTATGAGATAAATATTTTTAAAAAAAATTAATTCAGGTATTTTTTGTATGATAGACCAAGATATGTTTTCGTTACATGAAACACCCACATAGCTTGTAGTATACAGAATAATACTCTTGGATTGTGACACACACAATTTCATGTACATTTGATAGAGTTCATTTGACGCAAGACCAAGATTATGTGAAAAGCTAAATACTATAATTCTACCTTATATCCTAGTCATTATAATAATGAGTTTGATCAAATTAATTTTGAGAATTTTCATTACACATATATATATATATAAATATATTTTTTTAGGTGAGAAATTATATATAAATGAAAATAAATCCTTTTTTAAAAATACGAAAATGATTTTCTAAAAAATCTATTTGATTTAAAATATGTGAGTTTATAAAATAGTAAAATGACCATTGGTAAATTTTATTAATGAAATATATATTTCATATATCAAATTTAATGAATTGAATTCATATTATATTTTTTATAGACATGGTAAAATAACCAATTCAATTTTTCAGATGAAAGAATTATTTTCCAAGAAAATTCATTTTTAGAACATTTTTATTCCCACCAATTTTATATCTAGTTTTTAACAATTTTATATATTATATTTTAAAAAACAAAATTATTATTTGGAATAGAGATATAAAAATTTAATATAGATGACTTTATATATTTTTCATATAAATTTCATGTTTTGATGAATAGTACAAATAAAAAAAATTAATTGAAAATAACATTTTAATCAAAATAAATTTTATAGTAAAATTATATTACCGAATGGTTTTAAAGTAAAAATATACTATATTTATATAATTTAATTTAATTTTATTCATTAACATTATTTGTATAATTAAGATATATGAAAAAAAAATCAATCTTTGGCAATGTTATTGCTTTTAAAAATTGATTCTCATTTCAAGAACGTGTTTAATTAGATATTAATTTCCACATATTATAGTTTTTAATTTTTAAAAATGTAATATGTATTTTCTCATTAGTGTGTTAAATTATGTTAATTATTTTCTTTTATTATTGGTCATTATGAATAATTTCCTTTCTAATTTTTATTAATACAGTAAATAAGTAAATTAGGAAATTAAGGGAAACTATAATATTATAAAATTACCCAAACACTTTTCATAATATAGTTAGATGATTTATTTTCGACCTAAATCATACTTGGGTCAAAGTGGTGCCCTTTTTAAACCACTTGGATTATATTAGGACATTTAATATATTTTATTTGTATAAAAGTTATATATGTAAATCTCAAATTTTAATAACATTATCATATTTTAAATAAATTTATTCTGATGATAAATTCGACTACATTTACACATTTTAAATATAAAATGTTTTCATTTATCATGGTTATTTAATTTTAATTTTTAGGAAATAAATAATTACATTAAATTATTATACATTGATGATGCATAAATTATTTTGTTGATGAGAAAAATAAAATAATTTTTATTAAATTGATAATAACCATTAAAAAAGATAGAAAACATTACCGACAATTATTAGTCGAGTATACTTCTTCCATAATCTTCCAGGGTTTCAGTTATTGACCATTTGGATCCATATGGTAAAAGATTATGACAATTATAATATTTTATTTAAAGGGATGTTAAAGTTGTCACATTAATGTTTTGATAATTATATAATTTTTTAATATAGTATTTTACAAGGAATATAATTTACATTAATTAATATTATGAAATATATAAGATATATATTCATCAAAGTTTTTTATTTTCAATTTTCACCGAAACAATGAGTCTATTAAATAATTATTCAATATTGATAGACAATGTATTTTATTAATGTAATTATAAAATTTGTGTTCTTAGAAATATTAAAATAAATATAATTAATAAGATTACTACATATAATTAATTTTTTTAGTTTTCAATGACCACATAGAGATATAATAAAATATTTCATTCGAGTTTAACATCTTATATTAATATTTTTAAAAATCCATGAATTGAATAGGGATAGAATTGACAGTATTGATATCTTCACATAACAATATATTATTATAATATTTAAAAATCATAATTTTTCAAAATATATATTATAATTATTATATGGTGGAAAATTTTCAAAATTATTCATATATGGTCTATTTTAAAACAAATTAGTTAATATTTCACTCTTTAAATATTTAATTATTTGATACCTTTGTTACATATTAAATATAATAACTATGTTTTAATTTAATGTATTAGGTATAAATTTACAGAAAACATGAATAGATGTATTTTTGATGACATTACAACCTAAGGAAATTTTATCTTCTAAACTAGGATAGTTTTGGACTTTGGGAAGTGTTTTGATTTTTTTATAAATTAATATTTTTGGAGATTCCAAATCCTCCCATTACCTCCATTATTAATGGTAACCTCCTCCCTTGTTTTTTTACTTCACATTGATCCTTCATGCTCAGCCATTCGATGCCAAATTCCTTTATCAACATCCCTAGTCACATTATAGATGTTTGAGTCTTATCAAAATTTTAACTCTAGTGTCTTAAGAGTATATTTATATGGAGCTCAATAAATAAGATATATTCTTCTTTACAGACACTCTCAAGAAAATTTCTTATTCCAATTCTTATTCCTTTGATTTTTACATTATAAATTAATAACTTTAGAATAAACTCTATACTGAGATATTGTTATGGTTATAGAAAATCCAAATTTCACCTTATATCCATCCTACGAAAAAAGAAATTACCATGCTTGTGTACGTATGACAAACAGTCTCTAAAATTTTACTCTTTTATAATTATGGGAATGATATTGATGTTGGGGAATTTGTGCAGCCTACCGCCTCCATGATGGGATGTCATTCATTCTACGTGATATACCTAAATGAATGAATTATATAAATGTATATAATCATTAAAATATATATATATATATATATATATTATGATTATGGAAATTATATAACAATAATATTTGAAGAAGAATCAAAAAATATACTAAAAAACATGCATATGAAAATGAAGTAGTTGACACCCAAATGAATCATAAAAATAAAATATTTTTAAATAGGTGTTAATATGATCATAAATGATGTCATTATTTTAAATGTGGTCTTGGAATTATTTAATAACATTATTTAATCCATTATACATGATTTTCTGATATATAGTATAGAACTTGGACCTATCATATGGGATAATTTCGAAATCTCATTATAATTTGAAATTGTTTATATATATGTATTTACTAGGGTGTATTTATCATCCATTTCCATGATTCAAAATTATGTTTTTAAAAATATTATTTATATACTTTTAATATTTTTTAATTCCAATTTTAATCAATTGTCTATTTTCATTAAATGTAATTAATGTAATCTTTCTTCCTTTTGGATACGTGGTACTTTTTTGTCATTTATGGAAAAAGTACGAGAAGAATGTTTTCTTAACATAGACATCATTGATAGGTTTTTAAACTTTTATTATACCTTATTTCCATGAATCTTACCTTACATGTTTTCAATATTATCTTCAAAGAAGTTTTTTCCTTTAAAAATTGTGTAGAGCATTAATAAAATAAAATGTTTTCAATGAAGAATGCTTTTCCCTCAGGTTTCAATTTCAAGTGTTTTAAAAAAACTATTTTCAATCAAAGATGGAATTACTTAATAAGGATATTTTACATGTATATTATCATAGTTATTACTATGTTATATTATGCTTATGCTACTATTATATTTATTAAATCCATTCATTTTGTATGGATTATTTTATGATGGAATGATTTTAAGAAAAAAAAATTATATCACGAGTTATGATATTATGATTGAATTCAATTATTGTGGAAGGCGTATGTAAGATTTCATTATGAGATTTATGGGAACCCTATATCCCTCCAATGACTTGAGGAAGGATGGATAACTCGTCATGTATTGATGTTATTCCTGAACATGATTTCATGTTCATAATTATATGAGTAGACCTAAATTTCATGTTGATATGTCCACTAGGTCTAAAACCTTAATATGGGGGGTGAATCAAGGTATGACAGATGAAAACATTCTCCCATTCAGATCGTGTTTCGTTGTTAGAAAAAACTCAATTCTCTCTTCCTCCCACATAAATATATTAACAGATATGAAATCATGCATTGGACATTGCATTTTTTACATGGTTCACCCTCACACGGCTACATCCAAGGAGCATACAACAATAATGTATCGATGTTCCGAATTCACTACAGCACACTATCAATAATGAGTATAATGTTAGGGATAGATCTTCTATGATCATGATCACTTCCTTTACTAGGTTTAGGGTCTTGTCACTGCATTCCCATGGGTCACTTTCTATGCCACTTTCTATGGCTCACTGCTGGGGGAAAGATTCATCGTCTTCCTCTTCCTTCTCTCACTGCTCATGGAAAGTATTACAGTGAAAATTTATAGATATGAAGGTCAACCAAATATTATGGACATGTAGGACCCATCATTTGATGACTTCCTGCATCCTCTACTATAGATAGATGCTCTATTGATGATCTATTTTCACCCGTAGATGATTTCCATGTTCCTGGGTACTGTTAGGTAACAAAAAATAATTTTTCAAACTAAATTGATGATTTTTCAAGCTTCCTGGATAAAATCGCGAACCACCCACTCTTCCCATGTAATGTGTACCAGGTTTGGTACATGAATCACCTACTTCACGTACTGCTTCCTCTTCCTCAAACCTCCCATATCTGCAGATTGTATCTTCCTTTTCTATCGCATAACACAATTTTATACCAATTTCTTGAACCTCCTATGTGAAACCCCTTCTATCTGTGAACTGTTATCTATTCAGAGACTGACTTCTCTCCACATACCCAAGAACCCACTCCATTTACCGCTTGCTGAAGTCTCCCTCTCACATACGATAGAATCCTTCTTTGCAAACAGAGTCGATTCCTTCCACATATCATAAATCCACCTCTGCATACTAGAATTATTATACAGGTTAATAATCCTGACAGACACCTTTAGCACGAACCACTTTCAGTCTTCGCAAACCTCCCTTCGTGAACTTCCTTCAGGCTATTCCGAAATCCCAGGTAAAAAAGATATGATCAATTATATTTTACCTCCCCAGTAATCGGTGTGGTTTGTGATTGTTATATAGGTAATGATATCTGCTTAATATGATGAATCAATATTTACCATATCTGGATTTGATACATCCCCCACCACGAACCGCCGGCCACCCATGGAACATTTTTCTACGCGCTCTGCGTATTTTCTTTTTTTTCTTACATGATTGATTTCCTCTGCAAAATTCAGCCCATCTGCGTATTGCACTGCCATATGCTGCGAACGTTGCTACAACTGTCTCTGGTTTTGTGAACCATTCATGAATACCATTCATGCCGCTCAGCATACTGCTCCTAGAATATAGTATGCATACCATGAATTATGGTACATGATTCTCATCCATTTCAACCTTTTTTCAAATTAATTCATGCCACTCACTTCTATGAAGAAATAAAACCGTTGAAAATAGTAAACTCCTAATTTTAATGCCCCAAAATTTTTCAAATAGTGTGAAATGGGCCACCATAAAAAAATGTCTTTAGAAGACACCAGTCATACTCATTTTTCATCAGCTGTAATTTTTAACAAACAAAACCATACCCAAAAAAATCAAAGAGGATTCCATGATTGATTTTTTCCAATAATCTCCCCTTTGGAATTGTTTAAAAATATTCTTAAAACTATTCTCTGTATTTTAATATTCCAGTAATGCTCCTTCCATCTTTATCCACCATTCGCTTAATGCAATATAGATAGTGGTCAAGCATTTACTCAACACATACTCTAAGCCCAAATGAAAAATTCTTGTTGTGATAAAAATGAGTAAATGAAAAGTTAATCAATTAATCAATTCATTTATGACACCAATTGTTGATACCAAATTGATTCCAATTTCTAATCGTTGGAAATATTTGAACATCATTCCAACGACACTCTTCTGCTTTTATCATGATCCTAACCTATCATGAAATCTATTCTTTGATCGATCACATCTAGAATCATTAGGTTTAATTCCCCCAATCATATAGCTCTTACAAATAGCTTCATATTAGCTTCAACACCCCCTATATCACTACTCCAGTTAACAACTTCTCCTTGTTTCTATTCTCCCCCTTGAATAGTCACACTTTCTCCCCCTTTGTCAATGAACCCAAAGCGCACATCAATGTTGGTTGTAACAGAGTATAGAACACATATAATCATAGTAGTGAAAGGAAAATCATTCCTTGGGAAGCGGGTTTTTCACACATCAACACCTTTTCAAGTGGAGTAGGTCGACTAGACTCATAGAGTTATAAGATGCCTTTCATATACTTCTTTGGGTAAGGCCATTGTAAGAATATATGTAACCTATTGCTCTATAGGTACATACTCCAACATCATAATCCCTTGCTCCACCTTCTCCTTGATAAAAAGATATATGATTTCAATGTTATTTGTCCTTGAGATATGGAATATATTTTTATTCATATTTATAGAAATTGAATTATCACAATGAATTCAGATTGGTGACTTTACTTAAAGACCCATATCCTCACGTTTCTACTTCATCCACAATAGTTGCATGAAAGTTTGAGTAGCTATAATGTATTCAGCTTCTGTAGTGCTCAATGAAAAGAAATATTATTTCTTTCATATCCATGAAATACCCAATCATATAAGATAAAATTAATATTTGTATGTTGATTTCTTATCATCTATTAAACCATCCCAATCACCATTGGTATATCCTAATAACTTTGGATGAGTTTTTTCATTGTCCATTAGGCCAAAATCCATTGTCCCCTTTATATATCGAAGAATTGTTTTTACAAAAATCTTCTGTAATTCGTTGGGATTGCATTGATATTAAGGTACATTCTATATAAAAAACAATATCAGGCCTTATCACTGTCATCTTTTGATATTTTCATCCGTGTTGCAGTTGGAGCCTTCATCTCCTTGGAATTTTCCATTCCAAATCCTTCTTCAAAACATAGGGGCTCTACCTATGATAAGTATCATGCTTGTTGTCGAGTCCTCATCTTCTTTATGTGCACAGACAATATCAGATCAATGTTGATATTCTCCATATCAATTTCATCATGATTTTTTGACTTGTTCCCATATATAGAATTCAATTCCTAATGATCATTATATATATATTCTTCTGAATCAACATTTTCATATCTGATCCTCCTGAGTATCTTACCACATTATCAATTTCGATAAGCATCTTGTTGAATGATTGTTGATTTTCATTCATAGATCCTTGGTATTCGGAAGACAGACAGCTGATACAACCATTATAGAACAAAATATATAATCATGAAGTGCATGATTGTTGCTGCTTCATGGAAATCCATCCTCTCATGGTGGATGAATAACACCTGAACTGGGGCATCCTACCAATGGATATATATTCAATGAAACTAAAAACCCATGGATAATCCATGTATAGCTTTGATAACTCTTCAATTTCAGAATAGAAACTTCATCATGTCATCCCTTCATTCCATAGCACACATCCTTCTGATAAAGATTTTGATTATAGAAATGTTGTGTTGAATCTGAATAGGAAGTAGAAATAATCCCCTATAGTTTCTATCTCTTCCAGTTATTTGATCTATTATTTAGACCCACAAACATTCTTCTTCTCCTACATCATTTATTCACATGTGACTGTAGGTGTGGGAAACTTCTCCAACTCGATTATATCAATGAGGTCCTTATTGGTTAAATTCTCCACTCAATAATGAGCCATCAACAAAACCTCTACGACTTCAAAGTCAAACACAATGTAGGAAAAAAGAGATAAAATTAATGACATAATTACTGTCTATTATGCTCAATTAGTTCCACCAGTCCCATGCATCCATATAATCTTAATTCATTCCTTTGAAATTTTCTAGATTCCTTCTCCAGCTCTGGTAACTGATTTGAATATGTTGACATTATAGATCACATCACATCACTGATTTTCATCTTTTCATGCCACTTCCACATGGATCATATCTCCATGTGAACCTAAAACACATTAACATCATTTAATAGAATTTATATACATAGGGAGAGAGGAACTTGTGGAATCCCTAATATGAGGATTATTGTTGAACCTGATGGGTCAACTGTTTGATTCTTTCTTGCAGAGCATCACACTCCTTCCGCGCTTAATCTATATTCCTAGACAACTTTAACTTCTCTATCCATATGACAAAGCATAAATTACCCACAAGATGCCTTTTTTCAGATATGATGATTCTGTAGGCTTTGGTTTTCTCACATTTTGGGATTTAATCCCACTGGTACACATTTCCTTCTTTTATATTCAACCAATATTCCACTTCCCATAAATCCTTCTCTATGTAAGAATCTCTCTACTTGTCATATTCCCTTCCTTCATCCACCATTGTAGGGATATTCCTCTTTCCTAAAATTCTCTTTGTTTCACACGAAAAGGGAATTCTTCAATACATTATTTATTCATCTTTTTATTGTCAGATACCTGATCCACTACACTATTTTGTGTTGTTGGTAATTTTTCCCTTGAAGGTGTATTCATCTTACTGACAGCTAGAGTAGATCTGCCCTTATTCTTCCATATTTTTCACATTTTCTTAATGAGAGCTGTTATGAATATGATAGAGATTGTGATTGATAAACCACTTCCTTATATCTTTTAGATTCCCTTTCCTTTCCTACTTTCTTATTGATGCAATGTGTTGAGAAATTTTGATAATCAGAACATATAAAACATTTATCACTGAAGGCATACCTCATTTCATCATTTCTTCATCGAGATGTTAATGTAGTTTGAGTTCTACTTCTAACATCGAGCCTCTGAGCTTCTTGACACATACTCATTGTGTGTCCCATTCTTCCACAATAATTGCATCTGATGAATTATTTATTCTGAGAGACTTCTCTTTATGATTTCTCATGAAACTTCTTCATAGATTTAGTAAAACATCTATCTTCACAACATGAAATGTTTTCCTTAGCCTCTAAACAAAATATTGATGTATGACCATGAATACCACATAAATAGAAAATGTTGTCATTTATTCTTGTAAAATACTTTCTAGGTTTATCTCTAGAACCTACAAGGTTCTTCATTTCTGTGCCGCTTTTCACTACTATCATCCTATAATGCATAAGAGTAGGATCATCGTATCCAATTCTAGATTTTACAAATATGGATGGCCTTTGGTATAACATTATCCTTTCATTATTTTCCTCTGAATTAGAATATTTGGATTTCATTTCATCTTCACATATTGAAGGAAAATCAAATAGTAATTGTAGTGCATCCTTTAACACAAGATTTCCTTTTTCTTTTTATTTCTACATTTCTTTATTGATGTATTCTCTTTCTTCCTCCAATTTTGGAATCTTCCTATCCCTCTGTTCAGGTTGAGCATCAAACTCTCTTCTAAGATTCTTTCAGCTACTCATATCATTATCTAGTTCTTGTTTCAGCTTTTCTACCATATCACAATGGTCCTTTATTTTCAATTTTTCTTGAAGAACAGAATTAGAGAATAATGAATTCTCTTGTTGAAGCCTTTGATTCTTCTAAACTAGTTCAGATAGATATGTACCAAGACCTTCATTTCTGTCTTTCATATTCTAGATTTCATCTCACTTTTAATTATTTCCCTTGTCATCATATTTGGGTTTTCCTATCTTTGTAGATATTATATTTCATTTATTCATCTTGAGAATAATTATTCTCCCCTAGATCAATGGCCACATCAATTAGCCTTTCACATAATCTCATTAGATTGTTAACCAAAATTTCCAATGCATGGATCCAGATATATTTATATTTAATCTCTTCATCTAATTTATGATCCAATTTCTTTAATTTGTGGACTACTTTCACTTTTATCCTTCTAGGAGTTTCTTCCTTATTAGTCGTTCCAACATCACATGGAATAACAGTTTATTTGCTCATTCCTTTATCATCAAGGAATGAGTATGCATTTTCATAGCATGATTTATCAAAATCATCATTCTATTCACTACTTGATTCCTTTAAATGAATCACACTGTCTCCATAGACACTTCCACATTGAGGGATACCAACCGACAAATGCTTGTACAGTGGCGTTCTAACCTTTTCCATGGAAGAATGAGATAATAGAAGACTAAATAATTACCTTTAATAATAAACTGAACTAAGTCAGAGAGAACACATCGGATAAAAGAATCCTTCACTCCGATAAACATTTTTAGGCCCACTAGGTCGAATACCATTAGGGGGGGTGAATCGGGGTATGACAGATTAAAAATTTCTCCCATCCAGATCTTGTTTCATTGTTAGAAAACACTCAATTCTCTCTTCCTACCACAAAAATATATTAACAGATATGAAATCATGCACATGACACATCGATTTTTTACTCAGTTCACCCTCATTAGGCTACATCTAAGGAGAATACAATGGAAATGTGCTGATTTACCGAATTCACTAAGGCTAACTGCCAATAATGAGTACAATGTTTGGTCTTGATTTTTTATGCCCTTCCTCACTACCATTACATGGTTTAGGGTCTTCACACTGTATTCTGAAGGGTTACTCCCTATGTGTCATTCTCTAGATCACTACTAGTGGAATGGCTCACCTTCTTCCTCTAATTTTTATCATGGATCATGGAAAGGAATCCCCTCATAGTTTATGAATGTATAGGTCAAACATAGTTTATGGACCTGTAGGTTCCATCATTTTCATGAATTTATTCTTCCTCAAGTATAGATAGATGCTATGCTGATGTTATGTTTTCACCTGTAGATAAATCCTACCTTCTTGAGTATTGTTTGGTACCGAAAAATAAATTTTCAAACTGAATTTAATGTTTTTAAAGCTTCATTGAGCAAAACATGAACCACCTTCTTCTCCCATGTACTAAGTACTGGGTGGGGTATGCAAACCACCTGCTTCACAAACTACTTCCTCTTCTACGAAGCTACGTTATCTTCAGACTGCCTCTGCAATTTCTCTGGAATACCGTAACAACGTACAGATTTAATGAACCTCCTCTTTGAAACCCCTCCTATACACAATCTGTTCTATGTTTGCAGACAACATTCACTTCCATATACCTGAGTGCCCCCTCCACATACCGCTTGCGGAACTCTACCTATCGCTACTAGATATTCATCATCCACGTATCGATTCAATTTCATCCACATATCGGACTGCATCCCCCTCATAATTGACTTCCTTTGAGGGTTAATAATCCTCACAAACAACTTCAGCGCGAACCAATTTCATCCTTCGCGAACCTCCCTTTTTGAAATACCTACGACCTTTGCCGAAATCCTGGATCAAAAAGATGCTCTGAAAGAAATTCGATCTCCATAGTAATTAGTGGGGTTAGAGATTATTATATAGGAAATGATATCTGCATAATTTGCTGAATCAATATTTACCAAATCTAGATTCAATATATCCCCCACTGCAAACTGCACGCCACCCACGAACAATTTTCCAACGTGCTCCATGTACCGTCCTTGCTTCAACGTGGTTGATTTCCTCTACTGACTTCATCCCATCTGCATACCACACCTCCATCTATTGTGAAACGTTTATGCGATCGTCTCGAGTTTCACGAACCATTCCTGCGTACCATTCTTGCCACTCCATGTACCATTCCCGGAACATGGTACGTGGCCAACGAATTTTGGTACGCAGTTCTCATCATTTTCCACCTTTCTTCAATGTTCTTTATTCAACTCATTCCCATGAAAAAATCATTCCTTTTATAATAGTAAAATCCTGTTTTGAGGCCCCAAAATTTGGAAAACACTGGGAAATGAAGCCACCTTAAAAACCTGTCTTCAGGAAACAATAGTCATAATCATGTGCGATCTGATGGCTTTGTCAACATACATGCCAAAACCAAAAACATACCAAGAAGATTCCATGAGGGGTTTTTCCAAAAAAAGATATATAATTTTATGATAATACCTAGTTTCAATGTCCAAATATTTATGAAAGGGTCTTATTTCATGTCCTTAATGAGTAAACCTGTTACTATTTAGACTTGTTCATAAAGTTACAGGTTGATGTGTATACAAATATTTCATACCATATATCATTTTTATAATCTATGGATTATGTTATTTGATTTCATTATGATTGAATATTACCTTTGATAAACAAGGAATGAACATAAAATGTAATGATCACATAATCATAGCCTTTATTCACCTGTTTATGATTACATTACACCCTTGTTTACTCTAACTAAACATCTGAGTTCACCCTTTCTTAAGTTTAATTTTACCCTTTTTATAAATAATGGTTTTAGATAAGACTACAAAAAGGGGAAGATATTTATGGTAAACATTGAAGATATTTCACTGGAAAATTATTTTTTGTTTAATGTTTCCAAAGGCACTAGACTAATACGGTCTTTGGGAATTTGTTTGTCTCATTTATTTAGTATTCTATAAAATTAATGTATTTTTCCGGAATTTTATGCTTGGAACATTAGATAAGAAAAATTAGTTATAAATCACATTTAGTAGTTACATTACATAGTGACATGAATCATCACTACTAAATGTCTTGAGATAAAATAAAAAATTAATGAATAAAGTAATCCAAAACCTGCCTCTCACATCCAAATTTATACCCCCCTTCGTACCCCTCCACATAACACCTCCATTGACTTGAATCATATATTAATTTTATCGAATTATATTAAAAATACTCTCCAAAATTCCAAATAACTACTGGTCTTACAATAACACAAAATCCATGTGTCTTAAGGAGGTTACCAAGGAGATGATATTCAAGAGGTGAAATCCCCTTCTTTATCAATTTTTTTTTATTTTAATATCCTATACTCACCCCTATACGTTGTAGAGAGGTGAAATTAGTATCTTATATATACTATATTTTATTGTATTAGTTTATATCTATTCTCAAATATCTTCATATATCCTTTTTTTCTAAAAATGAAAACATCATATGTGATGTGGTAATTCACTATCTTTGTGGATGACTACTTTTTATTCCGTAACCACCATATTTTCTATTAATAAAACCTTTAGTATGAATATTTTAGTTTATATCGTGAACATTATTTTGTTTTTTTGTTATGTAACTACTATATATAAAATATATAAAATAATAAATCAAAACAAGTTTATTTTTATAGAAAAACTATAGAAAAACTAAATGTTTATCATTAATAACTTATCAAATGAACAATACTAACAATATAAAAAAATATGGGACCCTTAAATATACTAGAATTATATTAATACCATATCTTTACACTTCAATATTTTTTCTTCCATCTTATATGTACTATAATAATAATACATAAGGGAATCGACCCCAAATCAATGAAACATACACACCTCGAACAATACAATTAATAATTACAAGTCATCATAATTGGAGAAAATGAACTTAATTAAATTATAATAAATCGAAATATATGATTGTTGGGTGATGAATTACGTTATTAATGAATGTAGTTTCATTATTCATGACATTTAATTATATGTACAGTACACTTTTGGATATAAGGTGAGGGTTTTTTCATTTGACTTTTATTATGTTGAGATATGTTTTATCCACCACATGAACATATTTTGTGGTGTTTTAATACTGAATTTATATATTTCATATCATAAATATTATTTTCTTCATGGTATTAAATGTTTCATTTGATAATTATGACATTTATTGTTCATAATGTTTGACTGATTATAAAGTTGTATGGGATTTCATCACGCAATTTTTATTCATTTGGTTAAACTTATGTTTCATTGATTATATCATAATAAGAAAATGTATAAAATTAAATTTTATTATCTTGTGTTATATTGAAATTATTTTTTGGATTTATAGTGAATAAAGGTAATCAATTAATTTGATTAATGAGATGATCTTTGGAAGGGACTTCTTGTCAATTTCTATTTCATTGAGACTATCATTGTATTGTGATCCTAATCATTTTTTAGTTTTGAATCTACTAACACGTTGATATAAATTTTTATATATATTTCTATATTTATTTAATATCCATATTTCTTATACCATGTATATGATTATTGTCTTAACTCTATACCATTTTTACATAAATGTTTCTATATAAAACATGTTTAAACTTGGGAAATATTGATAAATCCATATCCTATACACAATATGTGAATTTTAATGATTCATATTGTTCATTAAATAAATATATGGATTAATAATGATTTGGAATTATAGTGAGGGGTGGGTCGGAACATAGTATACCCCCCCCCATGCATCGATAGGTACCATGAGACAAAATAGTTTGCGACAAAGCCATCATGTTTATTTATATGAAAAATAAAACAGGTTTTTACTCATAGAAATAATCTTTCTTGTGAATGGAATTGATGGTAGTGATTCATTTTCAATATACTGATGTTCAATAATTATATTCTCCCTTCATTCTGCGTTAATTTATTCATATCCATGAGATTTTAACTATGGAAAAATCTCTGGATAAATTTTATTTCTTAGTGCATTGATTAAATGGAATGTTTTTTTCATTTATTTAACATGAAATATTGATTAAATTAATTGATTCAAATTATTTTTTATTTTACTCAACCATTATTGAGCATTTTATTTCACCCCTTTCATATGATTATCTTCCCCCAGTTTCAATGAAGTTAAATGTAATTGATTTACATGGTTTTGATAAAGGGGAATAATTGTGTTTTCAATGAATAAAATTTATTTGTAGTTTATGTATAATATTTAATTTTATTTTC
Source organism: Viscum album (assembly GCA_963277665.1). NCBI lineage: Eukaryota > Viridiplantae > Streptophyta > Magnoliopsida > Santalales > Viscaceae > Viscum > Viscum album. Next base: position 1,325,497,569 of record OY728126.1, read on the forward strand.
AAACATGTATCATGTTATTATAGACTACTAAACAGTTTTTTCCTTCAGGATGTGATTACTTGTAATCATTCAAATGTAATAAACTAACGCACTGGCTTTAGGCTACTACGATCATGATATATTGCATTGGTATTATAATAATATTATTAAAAACCATGGGAATTAGATTTAGGAAATCATAGATTAGGGAACAAAACACTAAGATAGACATTGAAGAAAACTATTATAGAATATCCCAAACAGACCATAATTATGAGATTAGATGCACTTAGTATTTTAAATTTATGTTATGTAATTTACTAGTTCTTGTATTATACATTATGTTTCATAATGATATGATCTAATCTCGTGTATGTCATCATCTTGAAATGGAACCTCACAGAAGGAATGTGAAACTCACTAATGAAAATGATCTAAATAGTAAGAATGAACAAATATTTTATTGTCTAATGCCAGTATTTTGATGAAAAATGCCTCCCAAACACTCTCATCATATGAGGATATGGTTTCATGTGTTAATGAGATTGGGAAAATTTTCACTACATATTTTGAATTTGGAAGGAAGCATGAGAACATGATTACAACTAGGAAAATGATTGATAATGGAATGAATAGATAGATGTATTTTCCCACATGTCATATTTTTGGAATGATATACCTTGTTACATTCATAAAAGGAATGGATGTTCTCTACAATTGAAGAGATAAATGATATCGAGCTTGTGATTGAAAGTGTTTGGAAATGATTCGAATGTAAAATTATCCAACTTCATGGAGATAGGGAACTATTGAACACAATGTTTATTATATCAGAGGTATATACCTAAAAAGAGGATAATGGACCGTGGTCAAGCTTAGTATACTACCAATGATGAAGATAAATGATTTATATTCCTAGGATCATATTCATGAATTGTGATATATGATAATTTTATGAATAATAATCTATTTATAAGAATCATTAGTTATATAAAGATCGTAAGTCAGTACCTATTTTTTGAGAAATTGGAATATTGTGATCAATAACACCAGTAATCAAGATAATTTATTCAAATATAAGTTGATCTTCTTAATAACACATGACATGAGAAAGATAACACTTATTATGTTCTTTATGATTATATGATAATAAATATACATTCATGGTATGATATTACAGACCATGAATGTTGTCAATGATCTAATTGTTTATGTTATTCTATAATTATTATGTGTTTGGATTTATGTAATATATTCAACATTATGTGATTTTACTCATTGAAGCACACATGATTCACAAAGGTTTAAAATAGATAACGATATTCATATATTGGGTATGTGATAATATGAGAGAATTTATTTTGGGAAATATAAGAATTATTTTATTTTATAAATTTAGTGAACTTCCATCTAAATATTTGGTTCTTCAATTTGGACAAACATATTTTTGAAGAGTCTGAAAGATAACTAATTATGGAATGAATAATGGATATTATTTATTATAATTAATGTTTAATTTATCATAATAGAAACCCCATGCTATCAATTTTGGTTTTTCTATTCTTTTAAAGTATGATAGAATTACCTATGGATCTTATAATTCCTAATATCATGTCAATCATAATTTTTTTGGCATATCTATCTCCAAATCCTTGAAATAATGTTGAGATAGATCAAAGCACAACAAAATAATTAGATTATGGTGAGAAAATAGAACAAAATCTTGTATGTCCATTTTTTCAAGTGCCTAAATATATTGTAAAACAATCTTTCAAATCTAGGATATTGATTTTGTATCAAAAATATTATCAATTTACTATTTTTACAATGAAATAAATTTTCATTCAACCGATGAAAATTTTATGGTTTTTTGATGGTATTATTTAAAAATACCATTTTATCTATCACTATCCAAATGTTTATGATATTTTTATTTCTTTTATATGCACAATTCTTCACTTCTCACTAATTGTATCCAATAAGCAAACCTGATTTAGAAGTTACCCTCACATTATCTTTTCCCTCAATTTATGTTCATGTTTTAACAACCAAAATTACAATGTGGGTTTCCCAAAAACGGATTTTCATGTATGAACCATTGATTTTCTAAGTGAAATTTGAAATTTGGGAGGAAGAAATTAATTATTTGATTGGATAATGCAGCACTACAATATTTTATGATATTTCTCATTTTATTAATTTAACTTCATTGATAACTTACATTACAAAGTACACTAGGATTAAAAAATACATAAATATTATTATTTAATTATGATAGTTATCAACAAAACATAGTAATGGAAGGAATGTATGAGATTACCTAAATTATAAAAATATATTTTTGACAGGTTAATAAAATTAAATCATTCTATAACAATTAATTAGGAGATAAAATAAAAAACCAATTGAATTTAAATTATTTGTTTATATAAAAAAAATTATGAACACAATGGAATTTTATCATAGTAAATTAAATTAATCACTATTTTTGAAATATCATAATGAAATTCATATGTTACACATTCAATAAAATGTCTTTAAATTCAACCAATATGTTTGATAGTCTTATGAAAGAGTTAATCAAATTTTAATCATAAAAATATATATTTTCAAAAAGGCATGTTTACCACCTTTTATTAGTAAACATATTTTCAATGAAAATTTTGAAACATTTATAAATTAAATTTTAAAAATCATAAAAAAAATTAAAAAATTTAATGTAAAAATTAACTTGGTATGATTTTTTGGAATTTTTCTTAAAATATTTGTCTCCGTCTGAATAGTGAAAAGTTTTGATTTTTATAAAATTATAAATTTCATCATATTAAAACCACATTATGATTTAATTTTTATATTAATAGAACATAATAAATAATTAGTAATAACTAATATAATATGTTTTATTTTATTTATCGTTATTCCTTTTTCTGGTTAATGTAAATTTGTAGGCTTACCAATAATTTTATTAATAAAATAGTTTTTGATGAATTTTGCGGGAATAATTATAAATTAAATTATGAAAATTATATTTTTTTAATATTTAAAATTTATTAGAAATTTGGTTTCAATATTTAATTTTTTTTTTTAAATTGTTCCCTTTTAATTTTGACTTCTTTGAATAATAACCTTGGAAATTTTTCTAACTATGGTAATGTGAAAATTCGGTAATTTATGTTTGAAATAAAATTATTATAACTAGATAATTACTATAAAAAAATCCCAAATATTATTGGGTAATTAATTTTATTTCCAAAATAACTAATGTATAATTTTAGATATTTTATAGACACTCTTCTATGATAATGACTTTACTTTTATTTAAATTATAGAAAAGCAGAAAATGTCACATTCATATTTTTAATAAATATAATATTTTTTTTGTTCTTTTTGTCATAATATATCATTGAAAATAGAAATTATTTTTAAATTTAATATATTTATCTACATTAGGGTATTTTTATTTTTATTTCTTTAAGATTAAATAAATACATTTAATAATAATACAACAATGATGGAGTAATTATTTCATTAATGAAACAATCATATAAATGATTGATTTAATTAAAAACTAAATTTAACAAATTTAGAAAAATATTTTCATTAACTGAAGTCTATTTTTTGAAATATACATTTTTAAAAATTTATAAGGATATTGTTTGTGAATATTTATAAAATAGTTCATTTTTTGTTAATATTCATATATGGTAATTTATGATATTTCACATTATAAGATAAATATAGAACTTTTTGAGTCATGGTTTGTTTATGGATGTTTTTAGAACAATTATATTGATTTCACGTGCTCTAGTTACTTTAAATGGTCACAAGTATCATCACTATTGATATTTTTTGGGCCAACATAATAAAAGATAAAAAAAATTAATAAAAAACACCCCTCTCCTCTCGCTATAAATCCCACCCACACTACACCTTATCCTCCCATTACTAATGGATTGAATCTTGTATAAATTAATCCAAATTATATTCCCAAGACTATCCTTAATGTCCAAGAACTTCTAGTCTTACCCAATGAAAAAATTTAGGTGTCTTAAAGAGGTTCCCAAGGATACGACATTCAAGAGGTAAAATCTACATTCTTTTTCTTTTTTTATTACCATTATTATCATTATCTCTACTACCATATCCAAAGTAGAATGGTTAATTTCGTAGCATAAGTATAATATATATTTTTTAATGTAATATCAATCTTCAAATATCATCTATTCTCCTTTTACTCTAAAATGAAAATATCATCTGTGATGTGATGATTCAACACCTTCCTGAATGATGAGTTTTCATTATCCTTTACCACATTAATGTCTTATACTAATGCCATTATTATATCTAATTTATATAATAATATGTAAATTATAACTTTTTATTGTTATATAATTAATACATAAACACAATATTAAATAATAAAACAAATCTCTTTCCTGGTGATTGAAAAACAACCAAGAAAAATAATCATTTTTCATTGATATTTTTTCAAATAAAATAACCTCATAAAAAATTAAATTATTCATGGGTCCCTTTAAAATCATTTAATTCTATTAATACCATTTATTTCCTCTCATGGTTTTTTCTTACATTTTATATTAACACTCATAATTATAAACAGTGGAACCGACCATAAAACAATGAAACAGACTCTCGAGAAAAAATGAAAATAAATAGTATAACTCATCATAATGGGAATAAATTAATTTAATAAAATTATGATAACTAAAATATATGATGAATATAATATTAATTGAGTAATAATTAATATAATTTTTCAATTTAGGGGATTATTCACAACTACACAATGCTTTGAGACATAAGGTATGGGTATTATGATTTCAATTTTATTTCTGTGAGATATGCCCTATCAACAACTTATTTTTTTTTTGTTATATATTTACTAAAATTTGATATATCACATCATTAATTTAAATATATTATAGGAATTTAGTGTTTCATTAGATAATTATTTATCTCATGGGGTATATGATTCGACTAATAGCAAATTGGTAAGGGATTTCTTAACTCAATTTTTTTTCTATTGGGATAATCTTCTAATTAATTAATTATGTCATTATATAGTTATGTGTGAAATTATTTTGATAATTTAATTTTTTAATTATACTATTTTTTATTTACATTAAATTCACATAATATATTCATTTGATTAATGAAATGATCATTATAAGGGACATCGTCTCAATTTCAATTTCCTTAAGACATACATGGTATTGTTCACCTAATCAATTTTATTTTGTGTATCTACTAAAAATTTGATATTATTTTTAATTTGAAATTATATTTATATGAAATATCCATATTTCATATTTCAGAAATATGAGTTTTATTCTTCAGTGTATACTAGTATTAATAAGAGTGTTTACTTTGAATGTATTTTTAATTGTAGAAATATTGAAAAATCAATATAATATACTCCCTAAAGATATTTTGATAAGGAATTTTTTTCATGAATAAAATATATTTATTGATAATAATATATACTTATCATGATGGTTGGGTCCCAACATAATATAGCCCCTCAATGCAACAACATGTCCCATGAGGAAAAACAGTTGGTGTTGAAGGCTTTCTGTTTGTTTCGAAGAAGAATCAGATGGGTTTCTACCCCCAAAATTTTAATATCTTGTGAAGGGTCTTGACTGTAGTCAGTCACCTTATAGATACACAATTTAAAATAATTAACCATTCCCTACCTAAAGTATTTAGTTACTCAAATCCTTCATATTTTTACCATTTCAAAAATTATGAATGAATTTTCACTCAAATTGTATTGATTAATTAGAATGTGCTTTTCTATTATTTACCTTTGCATATTGATCATATTTATTAATTCAATTCAGTTTCCACTACAACTAACCGAAAATAAAAATTTGGTCTCACCCATCTCTTATATTTTTTTTTTCCTAGTTCCCTAGAAGTTTATTATGATTTACATTAATGGATACAAGAAGTGGAAAATGGTGTTTCAAAGTTTTTTTTACATATTTTATGTCTATAATTTATTTTTATTTTCATATATATATATATATAGTTATTCAATAAAACTAAACTATTCATCCCTTTGGGATTCTATTCAATGTAACAATGAAAATTTAAAATTGTAAGGAACTAGCTTTGGGCTACTGTGTCAAGGTCTTTACAACAAGAGCCTAATTCCTCAACTATTAAGAACATAGTGTGGACATTATAAAAAATAGAAAATGTAATGTGAGAGAATCCAACATCACTTATCTAAATAATATGACATCAAAGCCCAACTTAAGTGAATACAATGGAATGATGGGAATATTTTCTTCATCAATGGCCTAAGATTTTTTATTAGTACTATTGAAGGTAACATATCAAGGATGATGATATATTATAGGGGGAGTTGTAAAACCCTATTTTTGGGGAATGTGATTTCGTCAGAACCATCGTTTATTATATAATTTTTTAGAAGCCCTATGATGGTTAAATCATCAATTTGATTAGTGTTGGAGGAGATGAAAACACTAAAAGTTATTTTTGAAGATTGTGATCTCAATAATTACAAACATTTTTCCCAAGTCCATGTATTTTTGTCTATTCTTTTCTATGGTGTAAAATAGACAAGGGATAAAATAGCGTGGAAATTCTTTTGAAATGTCTTGGTTCTTGATGTTGGCTATTTTCATCCTTGAATTGGGAGACCCCACTAATACATGTATTTATTGTATACATAATTGATAATAAAATTCATTGATTTCAATGATTGATATTTTCAATAAAATATTATTTAGTTGATGTTTTCATCATAATTTTGCAGGATACTATATGTTATTTAAAATTAGAAAAAGTGAAAAAAAAGAAAATGAGTAGAAAAATACACTTCGTGATGTACCACGGTGAACCACCAGAAAAATACAATGTTTCCCATGGTGAGTCATGATCATGGAATACTTATAGGGAATGAAACTGAAGAAATATAAAGAAACATAACTTTCAAATATTGAATAATTTTTATATGTCATGTAATCATAACATGTATATGTGAAGTGAAGATAAGTGCAAGGAATGATTCGAAAAAATTACATTCTATGTAATAATTAAATTTTGTGTAACTATTCAAAAAACCTAGTAATAAACCATTAATGGGAATTTATGCGATTATGATACGTTTTATGTCATGAGACCCATGTTTTACAAACATTTAACCAATATGAAATAGCCCTAAATGCTACATGAGCCCCTAGAGTGTCTATCATTAAAATGTTAGGGTACCTATCCAAAGATCATTCATGGAGACAACACCTCTAGAACTAATGACGGGTGCTTCCCAGATGCATCAAATAATATTTTTATTTTCCAACATCCTCATAAATAGCATATGGGGGTGGACCTCCAAAGATTATAATTTAAAAATGTGATATTTTGAATTGAAGGTATTACATTTTAAAATGGGATTCATTTGGTTCTTTTACCACAACCATAATTTCATAAATTTCTTCTTTTTTCCTTCATCAATTATTACCGTTGTGTGATCGGTGATGGAGTGATATTTTTTATGCATGGGATAGAGAAATATTAACATCATGAAAATTTAGTTGATTATTTTATATGTTTAAATATGGTTCGGAGTTACCAACTCAACAAATACATGTTGCAACACAACCATTTTTAAAAGGGAGAATAAATCATTTTTAGGCTTGATTAGCCTGACCATTAGATTCAACTAAACTCGATTCTGACACCTATGATTTTTATTATATTATATTTTCACAAAGAAAAAATGAAATAATATTTTTAAATTACAAAGAATGATTTTATATTTTTTCCCAAATAAATCACCATATATTAATTAAATAAAACAGTTTTGAGTTATTTGATAAAATAGTTTAGTTTTATTTTATTAAATAAATAATTTCTATAATAATATCATTATGCGTTCACCAAAATAAATTCAATTCAGATTATATCCTATAATCCCCATATTTGGAGACCCACCCATGGTCATTTTTTATGGTGTGGTGTGGAAAATAGACATTGGATTGGGTATCAAACTTGATGGATAGATCTTTTGGCTACGAATAAAAAATACCATTACTAGCCCATGGTATCGGTTGTTTCAGTCGATAGGGTCATTTCTCAAATTATTTAAATCATTTAAATTATTCTAATGTATTTACCAAATTAATGTATAAATTTTGGTGGATTAAATTTGGGGATTAAATGTATTAATTAATTAGTTTCAAAAACATTTTACTGAATCATCCATCCATCTCTGGTTGATTTCTTAAATACAAGGACTTCCATATGAATACTATATAAACCTAGATAATTAGAAAGTCATTTCCCATGATTATTTTTGTGACCTTTTTTATCATCATTCACATCAAAAAAAAATTCAAAAAAAATATATTTCCACAAGGCATTTTATGTGATCCTGGTTTTGAGTGTTTCATTGCAAAACACATAGAGTTTTTCTTATTTTTGTCGATCTATTATTCTTCAACATTTGAAGATCATAAATGGGATATTTATAGTTTTGGATATGTAATACCATATCATATTTTGGTGTTTTGATAAATTTTAATTGATCATAGAACTTATTAATGGTATTTATTTATGTCTTTTTGTCAAAACACTTTGAAAACCTATTCTTGGAAAGTCTCTTTTGTTATATATTTGATGTTTCTATTCAGCTATACTTTTATTCTATAGTTTATAATGGTAGATGTTGGGAATGTTTATTTTACCACCATTTCTTGTCCACCCTTATGTATTTCCTTATAAATCATTTTACATTATGTGAGACAGTCCCAAGAGTTCATGGTAAGGGAGTTTGTTCTAGTTTATTTGGATATGTGGTTTGGGAGATGACACCCCTGATGAAATATGGTGTTAATTTAAAAAACCATAAGGTATGAATTTTGTTATCATTTAGGGAATGTTTATACACATTTTTTTCATGGTATGTTACTGGTACCGATATACATTAATGAAATTTCATTAATGTAATCGCATGTGTGTGTATGCATATCCCATGATTACAGATGATGATACCTTTTATTATGCATATTCATCATGATTTTTTTACCATATTTTATACTGAAGACATTTATTTTATGTTGCAATTATTATCTGACAATGATATTCTATGCTTTAGTTTTTTATGCGACCCTATTATGTGTGATACCATGCCTTTTGAGGAAGTGTTCATGGTGCTAAAAATATGTGTACAATAATTTGGGGGTTAAGTGTTTGAGGGAGAGTACCCATGACATGTGATAGTGATGAAAATTGATATGATAATAAGGTGGAAATATGATTATTCCACGTAGATATCAAGTAAATCATTATATTCCCAGTGGATTCAAACTAGAATGTTTACTCAATTCCTATAGGATGTTGAATAGCATGATCACTTGATTCCTAATGGATGTCAAGTGAAATGATTCACTTGATGTCTAGTGGATATATATTAGAATTTTAACATGATTCTTTGAATACGTTGAGTAGTTTATTTTCAATACTATCTTCTATATCTTGATAAATTATGATACCTTGGAATTCAATCTGTTATAGAGGAAAAGAAGGTACATTTTAGTATCATAGTGGACTTGTTATCACATTTGTGCATGTTAGAAGAATTTTTTAATTTATTGCACAGTTTATATTAAAATGAAATAAACATATTTTACCTTTTTAAACTTTTAAGGAAACATAATTGGTGTCATATTTGGTTTTATTACTCACAATAAATATGTCAATCTCTATGCATATGAGTACTTCATGTATGTAGTTCTAGGTAAGGAAATGGTTCCCATTGAAGATGGTTGATCTCCGGATCATGGAATTGGTAGTGGTACTGGTACATAATCTAGAGGAACCTATAATGATTCTTTATTTATTTTCAATCACAAATTACCTTGATTAATATTTCAACATTTGGTGCTTAGATTATTTTATTTATATTGGTTGTGTGTCATAGGTTATTAAATTATGAATATTATCTCTTTCTCATTGTACTCTAATTAATGTAAAATATTCTTTATGTTTATTACAAGGAAATGATATGATATTAAGGTTTTACGCTTCCCATTAATTTCATTCCTAACATTGCTGCTAGTCAATAGCCACTTTTATACAAGGACACATGCATAATGAATTGTGCATATAAAACTTATACATAGTGGTTTAGGTTGGGGTGTTACATTCCCTCTATAATAACTATTTTTTAAGCATCATATACATGTTCCAATGGTTATATTGAATGGAAATTATCTTCTGAGTATTTTTTGAATTTTTAACATTTAATGTTACATAAAGGAAAGGGTATTTATGACTATTTTAAAAGAAATATTTTAAATTTTCATTTTAATGAATTTTAATTTATGTCATATTACTTCAATAATTCCTCTACTTCACTAGGAATCCGATCATATGATATCTTTCATATTCATTCACTGAATTTATTATAATGGCTTCGAAAATAATATTGTTGAAACCCATTTATTTTACATGGTTGAATAACGATATAAATAAATACAAGTTATTTATAATTATTTGATGATGTAATTTAAATTTACCTTTTTTAATATTCATGTAGGTAACGTGGAAAATACTGATGATGGTGGGAGAGCCTCCTAATAATCATGATGAAAAGTGTGATCGGTAGGGATTACATGATATGTAATCGCAATATTGCTGCCAATTCCATTTTGTAATGTTATATTCCATTAATGGAAAGAAAGAGGTAGTTAAATATGGATGTTCCTCATATGGATTTAACTAGGATGATTTTATTTCTGACATGACTAAATGCATGTGATAAAGATATTTTTCAAATATACCAACACATTTTATCTATGTTTTTAATGATTTTAATAGTTTCTTTGAGAAATATTGATATATCATGGCTCTTGATTATTAATTATAATGTAATTTACCTTTATTAAATATTTATACCATGACATAAGTTTAATAATCCATGTTTTGAATGGTATGAATCATTTAACCTAAAACAAGTTAAAATTTATTATATCATCAATCCTTTAAACCCATCTTAGGACCATCTATGACATTCAATTAATAAAGCATGTGTTTAGGAATACTATGAATTTGAGTTCACCATTATTATGTTTTATATTTCCCTAGGTCTTAATGAATGATATTAGATGAATTAGTTCTATAAACGTTTCATGTGTGAATATTTTTATGGAAGAAGTTTAATACATAATATGAAATAAGAAAATTTGATTATATTTGGAAAATTATAACTTGAAAAAATATTATTGTTATTTAAGATTTTGTACAATTTCTCTAAAACTATAATCCTATTAGGTCCTTCAATGTGTATGTGGTCAAATATTTCCATTTGATGTTGTCTTTTTTGAGTACCTAAAAGTGGATAATGTTTACTGGTACAAAATCATAAAATGTAAATATTTTATAATTAACACAAGATCTATATGTGCTAGTATATTTATGTCATAGTTGGTATCATAGTCAAGATTAGATAACATTGGAGATTATAATTTTATTATTTGAGGTATTCTTAAGAGTATTGTATGCCATCGTGGATTTAAAAGTTTAAGGTTGGTCGTAAATTCAAATCCATAAACATCCTTTTGGATATTCTATGTGGTGGGGTATTTGAGTGTTTAATGATATATTGAAGTATTATTTATTCATAAGAGGTATATGTGACCATTATTTTTAATGTTATGGATTATCTAGGAAGACTGAAATTAATTTTTGGGTGATAAATTATCAAAGGTATGTGATAAGAATTATAGTTAAATCATTCTTTAATGTTGATGTACATAAATATAATTTTAAAAAAAGTTTATTAATTTATTGAATGGTCTATGGAGAAAATTAGGAAATATTTTAGAAAATATGGAGAAAAATTTATTACTTATTTCTAAAAAGGTTTATTGATCACATAATGTGAACCATTTGGGATATACTAAATAATGTGGAATTATATTTTTATCCTTATCCAGATTCTGTAATCCATTAAATTTCAATAATTTATGAATAATAATGATTCATCATGGATTCTCATCATTCGGAGTGAATGATAAGCTAATGGTGAAAACTTATTGAAACCCAAAACCAAAAGGCTAAATTGTGGGTATGGATTAAAATATAAGTAAGTATGTATATGTTTTTTGTTATTATTCTAGTTGGTAAAAGAATTACTCAACAATAGAAAATTGATCTTGAAAAAAAGCATCCTTTTATATTCATTAATGATGAATTGATTAGTATCATGATCCCTTATATATTTATTTATGATTTTGTTTTTATTAAATTTCTTTTGATGATTCTCATTATTTTTATAGATGTAATTTTCACTATATAGTACTATTCTTACATTTATTTTCACCAATATTTTAATATTTTCTTCTCTCCCCAATGTTCTCATTATCTTGGAACACGATTATTTTTTATATCAGCTGACCTTAATGTTTCTAAAATCCCCTTTTCTTAGGACGTTTTATTAACCCTTTTAATGATTTGGGTTATCAAAAAACGCAATTTAAAAATATTAAAACATTAAATTACCAAGATAAAGATTAAATTGAGATAATATAACTTATTAATGTCGGGGAGAATATAATACTGTTTAATTTCTTATGTTATGATTTTGTTTGGTACTGTACATGATATGCAACAACGAGCTTTAACAACAACAAAATATTAATATTTGAATATGAACTATATAACAATTCCACTGAATTTCAGTGTTTGGATATGAGTAATTTAATTATGAGATATATACATATATATAATCTTCATACTCAACAAAATTATGGATAAATTCATAGTTAATTATAAATCTATTTTTGTTATGCTCACTTTTCAAATCTATTTTATACCGAAGTAAAGTTTATTTTTTTTGAGTAACTATTATAACAAATTTATTCTAAATTTTGAAATTTTATTCAACAAAAAGGAAATTTTTTTCCAAATAATTATAACAATAATATCATAATGATATTTTTTTAAAATTTCCTGAAAAGTTATTTTTTTAATATTAAACGATAATGATTTTATTGAAAACTATCATTTACATTATGTATTATAATATTATTATAATATTAATTTTTTTAAAAAACATGAGTTAGTTTAAATTTAATATAATCAAATTTTGACTAGTACAATCGATATTATCCCTTATTTTGATATGAAAAATTTCATACTTAAGAATGTTTTTTTCAAGAAAACCTTATTTCATCATGTTTTGATGGATTATTTTGACTGTAATTTAATCCAATTATAAGAAATGAATTTTATAAAATTTATTAAATATGTTGAATCATCGTGTAATTTTTTTTAAAATATGTTACATTTTTTTCGTCATCTTTAATAGTAAACATGGAAAATATTTTTCTCCCTGGTAAGGGTAAATTGAGTAATTAAAGTTATAAATATGTTTATATGTTTTTAAAAATCAATATACCTTCAAAATTATTTATATTTGATGATTTTAAATCATAAAATTTCATTAAATATTAAATTATTTGGTATCTTTTTTCAATTTTTCATTCATAGAGAAATTAATATTATTTTTAGTAAATAATAAAGAAAAAATCCAACTATTTTTAAATAACTCATATATATATTAAGAGTGATAAATAGAGATAGTTATTAATAATAATTTTATATTTTAAATATTGAATAATCTTTTATTCATTATAATTTAGTTTTAAATGTGAATCAAGGAATAACTATTAGAAATGGTAATGGAATGCTGACATAGTGCGTGTTCATGTTTTGGAAAAATCATGTAATTAATTTAAAAAATCATACTAATATTATTTGGGGCGAGTTATATTGTTCAATGAATTTTATATATAAATATAATGTATTATTCATAATTAAAAAATTTAAATTCTAACTGCAACACTCTATTTTTATTTTTTTAATCTTTATTATAAGAGTAGTCCCACAAATGACATTAATATTATTTTATATTAAAAAATATTTTTATATGATTTAGTATTCGTTCAAAAATTATATTGTGCTAATTGAATCAGATATTGTCTATAATATCTATCATTATCCATTAATGATTATATTTTCCCCATATGATGGAACATTAACCCCTTTGATCATGGCCATCCAACCAATGTTATTTTGTAATTATGAACTGTTTCCATCAAAGCACATGATATGTACTAAATAAATTATGTAATTAAATATATCATGGAAATAATAAAATAATTTAATGAATAATAAATTAATAAACATTGAGATGTTTTTAAATAAAAAAATTATAAATATATGTTTTTTATATCAGAGTAAAAGGACAGACATAAAATGTTAACAGTTTAGGTAATTTGTATCAAAATTCAATTTCAGTTCATTATGTTATTCATTTTATTCATTGAATATTTTATTCCATTATTATGTGAGGAATTATGTAGATTTTATTTTTTATGTATTTACACTTTATTTTATATTGTTTTAAAATTGATAAACATAATAACTTCATTGATTAATTCTAACTTCAACGATAAAGTCTTTGTATGGATTATCTATCTCTATACAGTGTCATTGATACATACCTTTTATTAGGAACATACTTCCATTTATATGGTTTATATGTTTCATATAATGATATTATAAAATTTATGACTCTTTTATAGTGATATTTAATGTTTTTTGATGTCATGTTATTTAGTAGATATTGATTTTATTGTTTTAAATGTTGAAAGTGTTTTCATGGTCTCAATTTCAACTTATTAAGACATAATTCATGTTTTGAACCAGGATTTATATTATTTTGTTTAATTTATCCACATGAATGTTTTATAACTAATTTTTTAATAAAATATACGGGTTTTATGTAATGAAGTTGTTTTTTTCAATCAATATCTTTTTGACTCACGATTACTAAAGATGCAAGGGTTTATCATCTTAATCATCATTTATTGAGACATTTTTTTTATTGATTCACCTATATTAATTTATATGGTCTATAAAAATACTTTTGAAATAAAATATAAAGAAAATTTCTATACTCATGGTATTTTATGCTACTTATTATTTTTTATCATTCAAATGGTTTTTAGTTTCAAAAGGAAATAAATGTGTTTTATTTAAAAAAATTGTTCTAATATATTTAATAATGTTTTATGAAACTTTTCCCTCATATCATTTTTTTTGTTTCAATAAGGTCATTTTCAAAATATATATATTTTTACAAAGTCATTTTTCATGATCTTAGGAATTATTTAAGAAGATTTTAAAAGGTTTTTCCTTAATTTTATTCAATTTGGTCGCATTTAACAAACAATAAAAATGTTTTAAAATAATCATTTTTTAAAAAATTGAGGACATGACCATATTTTTTTCATCATAAATATTATTTTATTTAAAAATTCCATTATATGTTTTCATTGATATTTTCAATGAAACAAATATTATTAGTATTTTATTATTTTTTAAGGGATTGAAAGAAATAGATTTTACACTATTTTCAAAAACATACGTAAAATGTTCTTTTAAGCATGTTCTTATCCTTATAGACATCCATTATTTTTAATATAATTCAATTTGACTTTTATCTTTTTCAATAGTCCATATTCATTCTCTCAATAGATTATGATTATTTTTTAAAATATAATATCATGAAACTCATTTCTTTCCATGGGTGATACAATATATAATCCAATGGAAGTTGTTTTTAAATGTTTGATGATATATAATGTACTATTTCATGTATTGTAGTTAGAAATTTCTTATGATGATATGTCATCCTGACATAGATCTTCAATATGGGTGAGCCTAATATAGCTCTATGCATTTGGTAACATTCATTATATTTAATGGTAAAAGGGAGGGAGTTAACGAAAGAGATTTAGCATCTGGATTTAAATGGAAACCATTTATTTTTTACATGAATAAAAACATGAGATGATGATAATGTTTAGAGACTCCAGTAAACTTTATCTAAATTTTTTTCTATGTTTTTTAATGTTTCATTTGATCATTATTGTCATGAAATTTCTCATAATTATTTCTTCATATGTCTCTTTCCTTTGCAAGAGCTTTAGTCCATGTCACTTGTTTAATGATCAATGTTTTTATGGGTATAATTTCTTTTATTTTTTCCTCATTCAATTATATTATGTTTTTATACTATTATACTCATGATATTAACCCAAATGATATTCAGTTGTTATCATTTATGTTTACCATATATTATTGTTTGGGCATACAATAATTATGTTTTCCATTCTCCTAAAATATGAGCAATTATATTAAATTAATTGTGTATTGAATGCATTCATGTCTCAGTAATATTATTGGTGAAGATAATGATATAATGTTGAATAAGAAAATCTAGGTGTAATCAATCAATGGTCACTTGTTTACCTGGGATTTATTTTGAAAGAGTTTTACATAATACTCTATAATATTAAACCCAAAATTTCATTGAGTGTGTATGCAATCCAATATTTTGGTTTTATGTATTTGTTTTGAATGGATAAATTTGGGTTTTGTTTATAATTATAAAATCCTGAAATGCAATGATTTTGTATTTAGCACTACATCCAGGTGTGCAGATTCAATGATGTCATAAAAATCCATGATGAATCTTTAACATATAGAGATATAATACAAATGCATTGTCTTGAATGAATATCAAACTCAAGATCATGTGAGAAATCCTTGATAGAAGTGAAACCCTAATCACCACCCTAATTATTATCACGAAGGACATATGACATCATGATCACTCACATGAGTCTTAATTAGTAATAATAAAATATATAATTAGTAACATAATTATTAATGTATTTAAAAAAACTAGATAATAATATTATCAATCGTATTATATTATAATAATAATTATATTATTAATAATGTTGTAATTAATAATGACCTGATTATTAATATATTATTTGAATGAAGTCATAATAATTAAAATATTATATTAATAAAGTATTATTTATGAATTTAGATTTATTAGTTGTTTAAGGTTAAAATTACATTAAACACAGAAACACCACACACACAGGCTGTAATGGTAGGCCATAGCCCCCCCCCCCCCCCCCACCTCAAAGGGATAACCCAAATCAATACCATAATTATTCAATTCATGCCACGCATTCCATGTTTTATTAATTTAATAAATTCATATTTATATTTATAAAATTTA
Source organism: Viscum album (assembly GCA_963277665.1). Classification (NCBI taxonomy): domain Eukaryota; kingdom Viridiplantae; phylum Streptophyta; class Magnoliopsida; order Santalales; family Viscaceae; genus Viscum; species Viscum album. Next base: position 1,325,514,709 of record OY728126.1, read on the forward strand.
CTGTGTTACTAATTAAAACATTATTAAACAAAATTTTTAATTAATAATAATTCCATTGTTAATTATATCATCAAAGTTGTTAATATCTTTTAAATAAAATATATCATTATTTAATGATACAAGTTAATTTCAAAAACATATTAGTTATATTATTAAATACTATTTTAGGGATTTTTTAATCATGATTAGTTATATTTTTATTATTATTTAATTAGATATTATTATTATTATATATATTCCTATATAAATAGAAATTAAATTATGATACTCAATTATAATTTATTATGTTTTTGTGTGTTCATTTTAAATTTTTTTCTTATGGTCATGGTCATGGATACCCGAATCAATGACCAATTACATTTTTAATTAAATTATTAATTATGGTAATATATATAATAAAAATTAAATTATAATAATTAAATATTTTTATTACACTGTTAAATAAAAATAATAATAATCATTGGAACATTTATAAATATTATTTAAATTTAACATTGAAGCTTATTTGACTAAACAATGCTGCAATAGTATGTTGAATCTTATTATTATGTGATATTAATCCCAATTATTGGTGAATCCTGATTCCCTAAGGATGATATTTTTTCCCCAAACATGGGTGCTCATAGGGTATCATACCTAGGTTGATTGGGTTTTATATTGGCAATTTAGTGTTTCTTAATCATATATTTCCCAAATACTCCTAGCACCCAATGTGTAAAATTATTTTACATTTCTAAAAAATCTGATGATTCTTCTACAATCATAACTTAATATTTAATGAAACTCTAATAATAAATTAAAAACACAAAATTAAAAACACGATTTTAGTAAAAAATATTTTAAATCCATATCAAAAAAAATATCTAAATTTCCCCACAGAACATTTAAAATATTAATGATTGATTGATTTATTACTTCACAAATAATATTGTATAAATTTTCAGAAAAGTAAAAAAATTGATTTGAAATCCACAAAAAAACCAATTTATACCTCAAATAAACTGATAACAAACTTCAAAAATATATTTTATGTTAAATATATGAAAATTAAAACAACTAACATTTACTCAGATGGGCATAAAAATTAATGTTTCTAACTTAATATTAATGGAACGTCAATTTTTATATAATTTTTAAGACACTCTAGAATTGAATATTAAGAGCCTATTTTATTAGAATATCACCATCAAATAACATGAAAAGACATATGGAAAATATTGTATTATAATGATACATAAAAATACCCAAAAAAAGTAATAATAAATCCACAGTTACTATATTAATGATAATAAATTTAAAGAAATGTTTGAAATGATATATACTGTGAATATAATTTTTTTAAAATACTCTAAAAAGTTGTAACAAAAAATATTCATCTGGGTTCCAATGAAGGATAGGTTTTCAGAATTTGGATTCATTATCAAATTCCTAGGGTTAAGAATCACTAAAAAGATTATTTTGATTATTTATAGGACCAAGGTTTATTTTAAAATCTCATTACAGTGTTTGGGTAGAGGATGTGATGCATTTTATTGGATTTTAGGAATATTAAGAACACTATTCCATGATATAGGCCATCATAATGTGGAAAAGGGTTGACGAGAGATAAAATCAAGGCCTAAGAGATCTATGGCATAATATTCCCAGGGAAACTAGAAATATATATTCACTTTTGTTTGGGTTGCCTAATGGGGGATTAATCTTATGTATGATAATCCTTGATTATAAAGGTCTCACACATTCTAAAAATGAAGTGAAGGAAAAATGGTATTGTGGAAGGGGAATCATGTCATGATGACATATAAGGACTGTAATATGATATAGTTATGGTGAAATTTTATAGAGGTTGAGGGGGGTATCATTACATGGGGGAGGGTATTAAGTCATGGTTGTAATGTATTTGGATTGAATAGATCCATAGTAACTGGGATGTATATTTTCATTACGACAAGCAGGCCTCTCTATACATTGGATGCTACTATCTAGCAGTAAGGATCTACGGTTATAATATCAGAATATTTTACATTTTTATCATAGTAATAATACACTATTGGGTAATGAAAAAAACCATCATGGTAATATATGTATAATTAAAACAATAGAAAAACTATAGTAAACCAAAATATCTTTTTCATTATATATCAAAATAAATATTTTACAATCATACAAAACCAATCTAGACCCCCAATGGTAGGATTGTAATTGTCAAGTGAGAAATAAAAATAATAATTGGAAAGACCCACAATTGATCTCAAGTCCTATCTTGGTAACATATCACGTACCACACATCATTATTCCTAAATATAACATCAATGATAGAGACTTTTCGATTATTATATACTGTATCCATTAAATCTGGTCGAGTACACAGGATAGCCCGAGTGGGGTGTGATTACGACTCTGTATTCCTCCAATAATGTTGTCACTAGATATATTAATATTAAAAATGTGTTTGTTGATGTGCAAAAATTAATACTGGCAATATAAATAAATAAATATTTTCAATCATTGGGATTTAAGATGATTCTTGGAATCATCCTTACATTGTTTGACCAATGCCAAATGTCCTTAAACATGATACACCATAACAATAGTTGGAGATCATTTGTCACATCCTGAACCAATATGGGAATCAATACACAACTACCCCAAGCCTGACTACATAGGATAGGGGATGGAGACTAGTGATGAAAGTATAACTAAAATGTGGAGGCCTTTTCATAAGTACCTGTACGCACACACAAATTCATCTGGATGAGAAGGTGCATATGGAGTAAATTTGAAATAAGTTGAAAGATATGGGAAACCCCATGAATGAAAAACCACTTGATGATAATAGAGTATGGTAGTGTAAACATAAATGTAAAGTTAAAAAATACATGCCAAAAAATATATATGTCCCAACATTAGAAAATTGGAAAATTAAACTGTTGAGAGATCCCATCTCCAAAATCCCATGCTTTGACCACCATACATAGTCCAATGTAAAAGGTATACTTATTCTCTTCTAAATTCATGACCGACCTATCGAATTCTCTCATAAGCCATGAAATATGTGTAAAAATACCATGTAGTGTTGAGTATATATAAACCTAGTAGGAAACCATTAAATTTTACGGTAGATAAGTAATAGATACAGTATGAAATGTAAGATAGTACCTATAAGATATAGTGAAAGAGAATAACTCACACCAAAAATTGAGAATGTAACCTCACCCAAGAATAATGGGATTGAAATTGTGATTATATTAACTACTCATTGATTACTAACTACCTATTTTAAGAGAGTACACTAATCCAACCATGAGAAGTGATTCAATGAAATCACAAGGAATGCCCAATTCATCTTTACCTTTTATAGAAGGCGAGTAACAAAATCAACAATGTGGATGAAAAAAATACATACTGTGTTAATTGATTCCAAAAACAGATAGTAAGGTTATTTCAATCTCGCAACTCATCCCTAGAAGAATAGTTCCCAATAGTTCCAAAAGTCCATCAACGATGCCAATCATCTCAGGTGTCTTCCCATATATTACCAAGAAAGTCAAGTTATTCCACATCAATGTGATGCACGGTCGAGTGGGACAAACTAAAAGTATAATACCTTTTAACTAGTACGTTTTGGGTTTCATGTCTATAAGTATCCCCAGATGACCCAAAACCATGTTATGGTGGGTTCCACACTTTTGTCACATAGACCCAAACCATATATGATATGGTGTTCAACTCAGTGGGTAGAGGACACCTAAACAAGATGATGGGGGTTCCACATTATTAGACATGAAAACACTCCTTATACATACAGGGGGTTCCACTCTGGTCATTGAGGACCCATTCCCTATTGGATTGGGGTTACCACTTGGAATCCAATGACCGATGCCCTTTTACAACATTAGGTTTCCACTCTAGTCATTGAGGACATATGCCCTATTTTTTATAGGGTTTCCACTCATATGGTATGTTTATAAGTCCCACTAAAATGAACATGGTTTGTTCCACAAATATTAATGAGGATCCATGCACTCTCTAATATTGGGTTCCCCTCAGAATAAGCATATGTTGATCCTTTATGATCACTTCTATCTTCAGAAAATGCCTCAATAAGGACCTTTCCTGAATAAATCAACATCGTATCTTGAAATCCACAATAGAGGGTACCATCGTGTTTTAAGGGAAAAATTCCTAATAAGAGGATACTAATAATCCAAAATTTTATTTCAAATGAAAGAGATTCCGAAATATGAAGTTTCTTAATATGAAAAAATGGGTACACAATATGTGAGGGGACCCACATGGTAGGTTTTCCAGCTTGACTGGCCTGTCGTGTTCTAACACATGGATCCCAACTCATGTATTAGTACAGGCTATGTTGGTGGGTTACATGGAATGTACATACTAACTGATATTGAGTCGTGTCCTATTGTTCATGTTTGTGTACTAACCTTGTGTCTATTTACTCTATACATGGTGTGTTGCTTCACATGGCGTGTCTCTTATGTGGCTTATCCATGTTTGTATCTTCAAGTACATGACCATGTGCCTATGCATGTACTTAAAAATGAGGTCAGAAACATGTGATCCACCATATGAGTTTCTCAACCATGGAAGTGGTAGACAACATGTAAGATGTCTACATGTCATGTCATCATTATCTCTTTTTAAAACACTACTTATAACACTTATGTGGATACACACCATGTGTTCATCCTGGTATATAGTGTGTGGTTAGGTTTTCTCTATATTTCCATATCCTATCAAATTTCCTCATTTCAAGCCATGGAACATCATTTTTGGACCAATCTCTATTTAAAATTTTCAGATCTAGTAGCGGCTAATGGATTCTGTCCCTCTGGTGGTTGAAAATTCAATTCAAATCAACCTCGGATTTTTTTGTTCTTCTTGTATGCTGGTAGACCTTATGCATTTTTAGATGTTTCCTTGAACCTTTTAAATGATCATCAATAACCCATAAACATCCCAGATCTATATTATATTCATTGCTCGATGCCGTTTTCATTGACTGGTCAAGATTATACATGTCTTATCTGGCCTGATACCTTCTAGAAATGTTGAATCGTGGGCACTTCATCCTAAAATTAATTAAACAAAGGAAAATTGATATAAATTCCCCAAAAAAGAATTAACTATAATTTTCTAAGAGTTCTTGGACAATGATCAGTAATTATGATACCACTATTAGAAACAAATGAGATAACTCAATTTAAACTAGTGTGTGGGAACATTATTGGGCCACAATTGGCACAGATTCATGAAAATCGATTAATCGTATCCATATATTTAATTGAAATCGAATAAATCACCAATTAATGTTTCCATCCATGATATTGGTTAATTCATCATCATATAATGTGATCCCCAATGACTAGAAGAATTCATTTCATTCATTGTGCTCTGATATGCTATGATAAAGTGTTTGGTCATCATCCGTGGTGATTCTCCAATGAAGGAGGAAGGCGGATCGCCAAAATTATCCAATGGTTTATGAAACTAATCCTGGATAATTAACCATTGAATTATTATTATAGAACATTGTTCTAGGTTAATATGAAATAAATGAATAATTATTTGACTAAAACTACCACCAACGCCATGGAGTCCGAACGTCCCACACCGACACATTTTAGGTTACACATACATTAAACACATCGTTCTAGATTCAATCGTGATATTTGATTTCTGATCTGAGATTCCATTAAAGAGTTATAGTATTTTTGTAATAATCTATGTGCACACAATAGAGAATATATTTAATATTTTTATAAAATTAAATCTGGTAACACTAGGCCTCAGATCACATGTTTTCATAGTGTGCATATCTTGAAATGTATAATGAAAATTTTAAAAGTATCATAAGGAAAAAATAAGTAATCTAGATCATTAAAAACTCCAATCAGATCATCCATGAAAACCAATAATACAAAAACTACTTGGGGTACTAATCCCACACCTAGATCTCCCACTCCCAGGAACTATCATGCGCGTTCACATGCTATCACAAGACACATACCAAGGGGATGGTCTATCCACCCATGGATCTCTCGTGCTAGTAATTTAACGCCACATGTTGGTCCACAAATTTTTCTCCATCCTTGATTTCTAGCTCTCCCTAGTAAATTAAATGTGGGGATCATGAACATACCTCACCCGTCATGACACATGGAATATTTTGTGCCCCCTCTCTAGCTATGGGGGTAGGGTATGGTGGTAAAAAACCCACCAACCCTCTATGTGATCTCGAATGACCTGATGAACCTCATGTATGAATTCCTCCCCAGTCGAACAACTAGAATCCTCATCACGGGGAGACTCCATTAAAAACATGGTCTCTCTACATAAATTCCAAGGATCTATAATTGTGAACTGTGTTTTATTACTATCTTCTCTTGGCTATCTTTTTCCACTAACAGATGATATGTAATTCTCTATCATCGCCTATATAATCCCTAGTCTTAATTGAGATGTCTCATCAAAGTATGTCTATAATAAGTGTGAAACTCAGGGAATCTTCTAAAGGGAAAAAAAGTTCCATTTGGATGGTAGAGTGAAAGATTTTGTTTTATACAAACTCTACCAAGGGAAAATTGTCCTTTCATATATAGCTGAAGTCTTACATGAAAACCCACAATATATCCTCTAACACCTGGATAGTACACTCAGTCTTCCCATTGCTATAGGGGTGAATGTTTGTACTCATACTCATTTGAGTCCTAATTATCTCTTATAGGCCTCTTTAAAATCATTGTGTAATGTAGAAATCATGATTCATGTCAATAATTATGGTGACCCCGTAAAAGATAATGATCTCGTTTATGTACAACTACACCAAACTATAGCCTGAAATCTAATATGTGATGGAGAGGAAGTGAACTAACATCATGAATTCGTAAAATATAACTCCGATGGAATCATAGACCTTAGTTGTGTGTGGTAGCCCTATCATGACATCCATGGATTTCTTATCCCACTTCCACTCTGGGATCCAAATGGGATGTAATAAACATGATAGAACATGGTTCTCATCCTTCATCAATTAACATGTGAGGTTGTGAGAGATGAACTCATCTATGATTAGTCTCATTTTGGACCACCGAAACAGCTACTGATGGTTTTCTTATATCCTCCCAACTATGTGTTGTATATCAATGGGGAAGTGTGGAACACTCACATCACCCCTCCTGTATCATGACTAAGTTTGTCATTAGAACATATAAATAAATGAAGTGATTAAATAATTTATAACATCTATATGGGGTGTCCCATATGGGTATTTGGTCAAACATGACCTCATATTTGATGTCTCTTAGCTGGGACAATGTCACACACTCATGGATAGAAGGAGTCGACACCAACACCTTAAACAATTTGGTAACTTTAGCCTCCACCAGGGTCAAATTAAAGGTGGAAAACTATTTTAAAACCTCGTAAACAAAATGATCCTAGGACTTCATTTATGGGAATCTTCTACTACATTTACATTCCCATGAGTATAAAATATCTGAAATTTATAATCCTAAAGGAACTAAAAAAAGTGTTTTTGTCTCAAGTCCACGTCTCCCTATGTGAATATGTAACTAAGACTATGGTGGTATGTGTAAACCATAATGTAATCCCCTATAAGATGGTACCTCCACATCATTTTGTCAAGTACTATCACTTCCATCTCTAGGTCAGGAAACATATAGTTCTTCACATGGTGTATCAACTACCTTCACCTTTATGTGATCAATGAATATCACTACATTAACACATAGTCGATCCCATCTCCTGAGGAATCAAAATACACTACAAACTCCATACATTCCTCTAGTAGTCTAAAAAATAATCATTTTTTTAGCATCTACCAAAACACCAAGATGTCCCTCTGGTACTGCTCAGACCAGGTAAATGGATTCCCCTTCCTTTTCAGTGTAGTCGAAGGGACTGAAATTCTAGATTTGTACTATAAACCTCATGTATTACCCCAACCGAGAAATTAAATATTTGTACCTTTGACATGATGTAGTGTGGCTCCCATGGATGTTCTATTTTTTATCTTTGTCGGGACTATGGATGAACCATGCCCATAAATAACATTCTTAACAATATGTACTAATTTCATCCATAAATAAATGTTCTAAATTTCTTTTTAATTTTGGTTCTATCGAAGAAAATCATGGATCATCCTCATGTGCTCTACATTTTTCTCCAACAATGAGGAGTAGAATATTATGTCATCGATGAAGACAACAAAAAATTGGTCCAAGAACAGCTCGATGACTTTTTTCATCAAATCCATAAACACCACTAGGTCATTCCTCACATGAAAGGGAATAATAAGGTACTCATATTGTCCATGATGATATTGAAATTATAAATTTAGAATATTATCCTCACGAACCCTCAAAAAGTGGTAGATGGACATAACATCTAGTTTATATAACAATCTCATAGATTGCAATTGGTCAAAGAAGTACTCAATCCTTAGAATGTGGTAGTTGTTCTTTCCTATGGTCTAGTTCATGTGATGATAATTTATAAAATTCCCTAATATCCCATACTCCTTTTCCATAAAAAACATCGAATCTTTCAAGGGGGACACAATGGGATTGATTAAACCCTTCTCTCAATGATCATATAACAATAAACAAAACTCTTATATCTTATTAGGGGCCATCCAGTAAACCATGGAAGATATCAGGGTGGTGTGAGGATGCATGTTGGTGTTTGAGCCACAATTACCGCAAGCCCACCTCTATAGGATAGGGGCTGGAGACTAGCACCAAAAGAAATAACTACCATTAAGAGACATTTTCCTACATTCCTATACACACACACACACACTACCATATAAAAGTAAAGTGCATAGAGAGTAAAAGTAAAATAATATTAAAGCTTAGGGAACAACCATTCATGAAAAAGCATCTAAACAGTATATGTGTATGGTAGTGTAAACAACAATGTGATTGGAAAAAATACACAACCAACCAAAAAATATGTCCTGACAAGAAAAAACTAAAATTGTAAATTTCCAATATATCCCAACCCTTAAATTCTAGGATGGGAACACCGTATGTAGTCCAAAGTACAATTTATCCCTATGATTCTCTAAAGTCACCACTGACATGTTCCTCATAAGAAAAATATAATACATGTCAACAAAAATCCTATCCACGGGTGAGTATATACATAACTAGTATGTTTCCCTGATCGCTGAAGGGGGATCTGTAATATTAAAATCCCAAAAAGGAAGACAACAGATGAAAAATATCATCATGGGGAATAGATCAACACAAACTTTGAGAAAGTAACCTCCTCGATTCACATGGGTCCTGACACTATGAATATATTAACTACACATTGAGTCTTTAACACCTATAGTAGGATAATAGACTTATCCTACCACAATAAGATAAAATTAGAAGGCATGTGGCATACCACATGCGTCTTCACATCTCACAGATGGATAGTAACAAAATATAGTTTGTGGATAAAAAATAATATATATATATATATATATATATATTCCTAGTAAAAAGAATCATAAATGAGAGAGTAAGTGGATATCCATCTTATAGGTCATACTAAGAATAATAGTAGACAATAGTTCCATAATTCCTTCAATGAATCCCAACATCTCATGAGTCTACCTAGAAGTAACCATGTATGTCAAGCCACACCTCATGACTGTGTCACATAGTCGAGTGGGAAGAAATTCAAATTAGAGGCCCCACCCCTCATATTCTAGGGGGTTCCAATCAATAGGTATCCATAGATGAGCCAAACCAATTCAATAGTGGGGTTCCACAATGGTGTTAGAAGGACCCAATCCATATATAATAGTGGGTTCCACTTAGTTGGTATAGGACCTATTCCCAAGATAATGAGGGGTTCCACTGTATTGGTTGGGCAACCACACCCTACTGTGATAATGGGGGTTCCACTCTTGTCATCAAAGACCTACACCCTATATTATTGGGGGTTACACTTGGAATTTAATTACCCACTCACTAGTACTACATGGGGTACCATTATAGTCATCTTGGACCCATTCCATAGTTAATCATGGTGTCCCAATCAAAATGTATCTATAGTGGAACATCACCTATGATGATGGATGGTTCCACTCAAATCATTAATTACCCATGCCATATTTGATTCCACTAAGAAGATACCACTTGTGATCCATGATAGTCAGTTCTGTTACTGGGTGTTGACTCAATGAACATCATGCATGTGAAATTTCACATCATATCTAAAAGTTAACAATAAACGAGGAAAGTGGATATCAAGAATTATCCGAAGTTTTATGTGGCTATCCCTATAGAATTATTGATGGAATAATTTTTATTGAAAATTTTTCTACTTTAAAATGATTTAATGAATGAAAAAAAATAATTATTAATTTCAATAAATGTTCCACCGATGTGAAAGGATTCTGAATGCCCCACATCGACCAATTTTCAGTTGCACCTAGGGTAAACACCTCATTCCAGACTCAACTGTGGTCTCATATTTCTAATCCAATCTTATATTTAAGTGTTATCTTGTTTTCTTTAGGAATATGTACACAAAAAATAGAAAATATATTTAATAGTTTATAAATTTATTTATGAGAACCCAAACCCATATAATCACTTCCATCTAAGAATATAGTGCTATAAATGTATATAAAAATATTTCAATGCCTTATAAAGAAAATACCAAGTGTATATATCATTCCATATAACTAAATATTTTATACTTACAAATATGATTATATTAAAAGTCTTGAATATTAATAAATATTATATCAAATTATGATGGTTTTCCTATGTGACATAAATATTATAATGTATTTATAGTATTTTCCACATTGAATGGTCGATGTAGTTTCCCACAATGATGAGAACCTTCAAATTATGTAATTAAATACATATATATATATATATACATATATATTATGGATACTAAAACTATATTTCATGAGATATTGATGATACTAGATATATGGTGTATTAGGATTAAAAGTAATTGAGACTTCATCTCATGAAGTTAAAACTTGGTAATCTCCAAGACATAACGTTTTGATAATAGAACATCACATAGAAATTTTAAATCTTTTATATGTCATTAGATATTCCAATATGTAGACATGTTTTTTGATACATAGAATTAATATTATTAATAATTTATATGAAGAGTTTGAAGCATTTATATATTGTCGAATATCATGAAGACATATTCATGTTGTGTGGTAGGATATGTTGGGTTCATGATGAATGGTAGGAAATTAATCCATAATTTATGAAATTATTTTCCTTTTAATATTAAATAGAAATCAATATATCATTCTATTTAATTTTAATGGAATGGTCAAATCAATTTAATATCCATAGAAATTTTATCAAAAGAATAATTTCTAGAAATTAATAGAATGATATATCTACAATATATGTTGATTAAAAATATATGGAACTAGGTAGATGAAATATTGAGAAAGATTGGTTATACTATAAAGTGATAATTAATATTATTTTTTCATAATAGTGACATAAACATCTTTCTATCTCATTTCCTTGATATGGTTATAGATGTTGATCTTGGACTTTTAGATAGTTTTCATAATTCTAATAGAAAGTGGGCTAGAGGTCTACACATGAAGTGTATCCATACCTAAATAAAATTCAATTTGAATTTAAAATTATAATACATATTATTTTCATGTTCTAAAAAGTAATATTAATTTAGGTTATCTCATAATTAATTATTATGTAAATACTACGAAAATATTATTATATATAATCAAATTACAATTACTCAAGTTTTATCAAATGATTAGGTGGATAGAGGTGTCGATTTATGAGTCTAAATGAAATACTCTTTAAATATATGTTATTTTATCTAATGATTAGGAAGTAATAATAATATTATTATTATTATTTGATGAGGATTTCAAAAAAAAATTAAGATATTTCTAATGAACATTATGTGAAAATAAATTTACTAGCCTTAGTTTATAAATTGGATAAAATATTTTCTAGGATTAAAATTGTTTTGTGACCACCATATCTTGATAGATAATTCTCTCATAAATTAGATAGAACATTCACAATAATTCTATTAGGAATGATGTGTATCAATCCTTTCCCACCAACCCAAGTACCGCATGGATCTAGATAAATTCCATCAATATCATAATAAATTATTGGTATGATAAATGGGAACTAGTTAAGGGAATAATCCAATGCCTTAAGCAAATAAAGATCCTTATGTGAAATTTTTAGTTTCTGGATCATGTTTTGATATCTCTAGGGGAATTCCAAACATCGTTATTTTATCAGAATAATGATACGAAAAGAGTTTTCATCAAATTTGATAATGATGATTCAATTAAATGAAAATGTAATTATTTATTAATAACTGGACCAACCACATATGTTGAACTCCATAACCATCAATTGGTGTCAAATAGGTCATATATCATGTTAGATTTATTTATTTATAATTGATAAATTTATTCATTTGATGTTAGTTTTTCATTTCCAATATTATTTTTTACTAATACTAATGTTGAGATATTCTGATCATTCAATTTTATATTACCATTAATAATATATGAATAGATGATGAATAATCAATTATCCCATCTATAGTTTCCATATATTTTTCCTAGATAACCAGGACACCTGATATGTGGATGAAAGGTACACGTTTTATATCCATGTTCACTACAAAGAGATGAGGTTAGTTAATGATAACATGTGTTCTAGAAGAATGATATGAAACGTTATTTCATTCTAGGTACTGACTGGCCATATGGAACAATTTTTGATAAGTTACATGGCATGTAACTAACATGAATGATATGTAACAACACATAGTTTTCGGCCATGATAATTGTGAAATACATGTTTTTAAATTTTATGAAATTTATTAACTACACAACACATATTATTCAAAAATCATGAAATTGGGTTATATGAGATTATATTGCTTAAAGTAAGCATACACATCATGTAGATCATAAATTTTTACATATGATGCTAGCTGAGTCCATGGTGTGTGTCTGAATCTCTAGTATTGTGAAATAGTGGGTTGGGGTATAAGACCACATGAGTTTGATAAAATTAATGTTTCCCTAGAAATTCACTCTAAAAATGAAAAATGGAGATTTTAATCAAACCCTTCCTTGTATACGATTTCATGAATCCTATGAACATTCATACATTTTTAAAAAATGAATAATCATTCCAATATTGTAGTTTTTATCATTCCCAAAGGTAGTTTTGGGAATGTGTGTACATCTGTCATATATATTTCCTTAAGGGACATGGTAGAGAGTTAATCCCTGGGATGAAGGTTGAATTTAGTGATGTTAATGTGATGGAAATCCATTTTGATGAATTTTATTTGAGTGGTCTATGAAAAATGATGTTGGTGGTGTGTTAATACAAACATATGAAACAATTAAAGGAAAATGACCCTCATGGTAGAATATTTCCTTATTTGAGGAAATTAGAGTTCCCATAAGTTAATATCCATTTTTTAGAAATATAAAATAATAATAATAATAATAATTAATAATCTCAAAAAATAATAATTATAATAAATCTTTTAGAAATGAAACAGTGTTCAGGGGAGGTGGATTATATTTACTGTGAGGTAAAATGAAATTCCATATGGATATTTTTAATAATTACTATCTATGATTATAATATAACATTAAATTTACAATTTTCCACATATTTAAAATTTAAATTTGAATGGTTGGTGAAATAGTATGACCATTATTTGGAAAAATCATATGTTTTATTTTAACAATGATTTTTAATATAAAATAATATTGTAAAGAAACATGTATGACAAATGAAAATTTTAATTTTAAATCAGACACACTAGTAAGGCTCAACTATATAGGTGCAACCCACCTCATCCAACATCCATATTATCCAATGCATTTTATAGTTAAACTTCTATGTCCCACCATGCCCCAAATCCACTCTGTATAATCATGATGCCCATAGTCTATGGGAACATTTTTAATTAATTTATATGGGAATATAATAGTGTAAAAAATATTTACTGGGTTGTACATTCCATGTTACTCATAATACTTTCACATGAAGTATAAACTGATCCATGATATAGACAATGGATATTAATTAGGTGAAATGGAAATTAATTGTATAATTAAACCATCCTACATAGAATGTGACTATTTTATAGACCTCGTGAGAATTTTTTTAAAAATAATTTCCCAACATATTTATTTTCCTTGTATTTAATGAACTAAATGATGTGTCTAGTAGTCTTAATTTTCATGTAGTTCACATGGGTTTTCAATGGAACATACCAAATATAATAATGGTGTTCCATGTAGATGATGAAAATGGTTCTAATAAAAATTCCATGAAACCACACTACATAATTCAAATATATTATACAATAATAATCCAAAAAATAAATTAAATTAATGAAGAATATGTTTAAAACCATCATCACATAGTCAAAAATAACCCAAATGACATATCGACCCCCAAGAGTCATGTAAAACCAAATAAAAATAAATAGTTACCTCATCCCATTAACACTATTATATTGGAAGGATTCTAAGTGACCCACATAGTAAATGGTTCTCAACATTCACTCTCAAATATTTGAGGAAATGTGTGATTAACAATTCTATATTAGTCTTCAAGAAAATGAACTATAAATCTCATTTCAAATATCAATAGATCATTTTCTATATAGGGTGAATAGACCACTATGAGGTGTGAGAAATCCTCATCAATTACTTTATCAAGTTCGTGGGTACAAAAACCATACCATGAACATGATTTAGGTAATTTAAATACATAGAACATCCAATAAATTGTCTAACATCCATAAATTTCTCACACATAACGTAAAATAATAGTTCAAATTCTTGGTTGGTCATGACCTGGTTCACCATGGATGATTCAATTACAAATAGAGAATAGAAAAAAAGTATACATCCTAAAAATATCCACCTAAAAACTCTCTAGTAGGATAATAAAATACCCCATTTTATTTAATTTCTATTTCCCTAGATCCTATGATTCTCAACTAAGGGAATCTATAATAATTTTCCCCATCCACAAGGAACATTCTCCCACAAAATAAAATTTCAGAATTTAATCGACCCAAAATCTCCATTTTTTATCCATTGATCATTTTTAAAATATATATATTGTATTTTATATCGTCATGTAGATGAAAAAATTCTCATCAAGGTGACACTTCTACCATCACATTAGATAATTTACCACAACAACTAACTCCAAGCCATGAGGTTATTAGTTCTTCTTATAAGGTCGTATCAAATGTGACTCATAAATGACTATGTGATCAAAAACATCAAGATAATATTAATTCCAACCTTTCTAGGTTTAAAAAAACCTTATATCCAACCCCTATCTCCTAATGAAAAAAAATTGGGTTTGATACAAACATACTCATTAACTCCATGACAACCTCCTCACACATACTAGTCAACTCAATATTATATTCATTTTGGATAAAACTCTATCATATTTTTTTCAAACTATAAAATTACGGAATTATTCTGTTTAATATATTTTCAATAATAAGAATATATATCTTGATCGCATTCCAATGATGATACCAGGACATATAAACCTCCACTTTCTATGGATCAATATAAATCCCATCCTCAGAAACTACTTGTCCATGGGAACATACCTATTTCTTTTCAAAATGGTATTTAGAAAATTAATCATATAGATGATGTGATCAAATCATGTTAAAAAAACTCCATGTTCCTAGTATGCATCTTCAAAGACAATGAGTAGACCAACATGTCATTAATGGTGACCATAACAAAAGATTTAATGTAAGGGTGACAAATAAAATTCAGGACATCCTTGGAAACTAATCGTGAAAACTTCAAAATATATAAAATAATGAGATACTCATATAACACATAGATACTACTAAATTTCATCATTGGTTTATTCTTAGACCTGAATAAGAACTCGTTATACCATGACAACAGGTCATTCCTAGAGAATTAACGATATCCCATTAAATAATCTAATTGATCATTGGTCGTAGGTAATGGATGTCGATTTTTCTTCATTGCCTTAATTAGATATTGAAAATAAATGCATATTCACAGGATTCTAACCATCATCATGAAAAAAATAAATTGGATGACCCAAATGTTAATTTCTCAATCGAATCAATTAGTCACCTCTAGGTCATCAAACTATACATTATGTTCTCTCAAGTCAACCAATTCCATCTAATATGTGGGAATCGATATAGGGAAAAAATTATACTCATGATTTATAAATAATTACCTATATTTTTTATAATTCAGGATAAATTTTCTAGGAAAATATTTGATTCAAAATCCTCCACTTGAAGAATAATGGCTGGATAATTCACCTGGAATGCTCAGAGAACCAAACCAACCACTTTCTTTATAATGGTCCCAATCTAGTTGAGGTATGATCTTTCTATGTCTACGTTCATGCCCTACTAACTTATAAGTATATACTCTTTTTCCTTATGTTAGGTAAATGAAACCCTGCTCCTATAAAAATTGATGCGATATTGAAAGCACATCAACCAATCCATCCCAATGATTATTTTTAACTCACCATATTATGGATTATGAAATATAAAAAAATATTGTTCTCTATATCCACTAAGGAACATGTGAGACACTACCACACATGATTTGTAAATTTTATAAGATATGTGTGTAGATAAAACCAAAAATGTAAAAATATTCTAATAAACATAGACCATTAACAACTAAGTAAAATATAAAGGAATGAGAGGCCCTAGTGTTAAATAATAAAATTGAAAGTGTTGATGAAACTACAATCATTTATATCACTATTGATGGTCCATATCTGTCATCCTTTGGATACTAATTTATTACATAAAAATATCCATTATTGAATTCATGGCTCTAGGTTCATGATCCCATGATCACCTTATGGACTGGACCCATCACAATATGTAATGACCACTACTAAGACCCTTGGCCTAGTCCCCAAACAAATCTACTTAAAAAATAATGATGATTCATCCATGGTACTCATTATAAATCACTCAAGGCCTAATTTAACCTCAAATATATTCCATCACAAGACATAGAAAGCATCAAACCCAAATATCAAAGACCCCCATCCTTTAATATGAATGACACTACTTCGGCATATTAGAATAAGACGCATGGTAATCCCTCGACATCCAGTACTTGAATCACAATAGTGGATTCCATCTTGATTATAGAAAATAAAATCTCATCACATTCTCTTATTTTCCATCACAACCATATATTATGTCATTATATACCCTCTTTATACCATTGTACTCTCCTCAGCTACCTCTTATCAATGTTTGGAGCCTTGAGAACCACTACTGATTATGTAGTTTGGTAAATTGTATGAACCTAATTGCAAACATCTATATGAATTCCTATCTTAATCATCTAGATAATCATAGCCTTATTAAAAACAATACTTTGAGTGAATAAATCAATTGCCCATAATTAACCAAATAACCATCCAATGATCCCATACCCTATTGAATTTCAATAAGATATTGGAATATATACACGCATATGAAATCAATAAACAATTGCTCAATTAATAGGTCCTTAAATTCTTCCCATATCAAATCCTCATTTTATTCAATCAGGGATAACCAAACTACACCACCTCATTAAAGGTCCATGTAATATAAATGTTTCTAACATCACATGAATATAATCTAGATTCACCATCATGTCAAATATTACCTAAATGATATCAATCCAATATTCCACATCTTATGGAAGGCCAATACCCAGTAATGCAGGAGGGTTCTATAGCTAGAAGTATAGATAGAAAATAAAGACAGTTGCCTCTCCATACTGGGAACCTCAACCCCTGCCAGTACGATTCATAACACATCATGCAGAGTGGAATATTCATCCTAAATGAAAATAGTATCACTTGGGGTATGCTCATTCTACCCCTCCTAAACATATATTTGTTCAAAAGTATAATTTCTTTCATTATGAGTTCCCTCACCCTTATTATGAGGTGGTGAAAAGCTATTTCAATAATGTGGACTTATTGAAAATTAAAAAATAAGAATAAAAAAATTAAAACATCAATATTAAGAAACATTATTAGTTAGTTGGAACACAATGATAAACACATACACTAGGAAACACACCCTAGATCTATATGCAATTAATAAGCATAAACCAATTGGCACTTATCATTTTCCCAGAATAACATTATATTATAAGCATGTAAGTGAAAATAATATAGTAAAAATAATATTCATTCCCATGGTAAATAAATTATTTTTTATAAATAAATTATATGGTAAAACATTAATTGTATTTTTTATCATTATTCAATGAATTAAAAATATATCAATCACATGCAATCTGGAATATGACATGCTATACTACATTAACACTCATTATGGGATACTAACTTGTTCTTACCAATAACCATGATGAAAAATATCATGATAAATGAAAACAAGACAATACCCAAGAACAACATAAAATATTTAAATCAGAACTAATTGAATCAACCAATTTCCCTAGAAACTATGAGTTCCATAACATGTTATGGGGCATATGAAATTTGATCATATGTTCCTTCTCATGATGGATATACTCACTTTTTCATACAATCTTCCATGATTCAAAATCACATAAATAGTAAGAAAATAACAATGATAAGGCAAGAGGTTCATGGTTCACATATTAATTTCTTTAGAAGCATTTTAAACATCATCCTTTTATTGCAACAATTAGATGAAAATAATGTTCATCTGATTGGATAATGAAGACTGAATTGAAAAAGAAAACTAGTTATTTATAAATTAATGATAATTTATATATGAATTATCATATCATGAAGAATTTAATGTTGTAATTCATACATTTTTTGGAGAAATTTGAAGAATGAGATGAAAATAAATTTTCTAGAACTGGACCAACTACTTTCCATACACTCCACAACCTTCAAGTGTCATCGTAGAGGGACTTGTCATGTTAGCCCTATTTACTAAACATTGAAAAATTTAAGTAATTAATGTTAGTTTTTCAATTCCTATATTAGTTTTTGTTATTCCTAATTTTGATATATTACGATCATTCGATTTCGTATGACCATGAACAATATTTGAATCAATGAGGAATTATCAATGATTCCATCCGTAGGTGCCAAATATTCATCCTAGATAACATGGATATATGATGTGTGGATGATAATTACACAATTTATACCCTTATTAACTATAAAGATATGATATGAGTTAATATGAACATATATTGTGGGAGAATAGTAGGAATAAACATTTCATGCTTGGTAATGGTTGGCCACAAGGAACATTTTTACAGGTCACATGTAATGTAACAAACCTGAATGATATGTAACCCCACAGATTTTACCCCCATGAGAATTGGGAAGGACTTTTCATTAAAGATTTTGGAATATATTGACCACACAGCACACATAAATCTAAATCCTTATAAAATGGGTTATATGATATTACATTACTTTTAGTTAGTATACACGTCTTAAAGATGTTAAATTTCTACACAAGAGACTAGATTAGTCCCTAGGTGTTTAGTGTGAATGACTACTAACGTGAACATGAGGTGGGTTCCAGGACCACATTAGTTTGAGAAAATTCATGTTTCCTAGAAAAATCCTGCTAAAAATGAAAACTATATATTTCAATCCCACCCTTCCCTAAATAAGCCTATGGGAAACCTATGGAGATTCATATATTTTAAAAAATAATAATTTATAATCTCTTGAATATTTTATTTTTTATCATTCCAAAAATAAACTTTCCGGAAAATGTATAGAATAGTTATAGATGTGGTTCTAAGAAATATAGTAGAGAGTTCATCAATGCGATGATGATTGAATTTAGTGATGTTAATGTGTTGGAAAACTGGTTTGATGAAATTTAGTTGTGTTGTCAATGAGGGTATATTATAAATGATATTGTTGGTGTAGTGATGAAAATAGAAAAAATAGTGAATGAAAAATTACTGTACTAGTAGAAACTAGTTTTATAGGTGGTGATTGGTGTCCCCACTATTTACTATGCATTTTTTAATAAATTCAAATCAAATAATAGCAATAAAAATCATCTTAAAAAATTATGATTATAGTAAGTCATTTAGAAATGAATTAGGGTTCAAGAGAGTGTATTATATTTTGTGAGAGGCCTGATGAAATTCTATATAAACACAGTTAATAATTACTATCTATCATTATAATATATAATTAATTTGATAATTTTAAACCAATATAAATTTAAAATGCGAACTGATGGAGAATTAGTATGACCATCATTGTGAAAATTCAGTTGTTATATTTTAACCATGATTTTTTACTAAAAAAATTACATTTTAATGAAGCATGTATCATAAATTAACTTAATAATTTATATATGATATCTACTAGTAAGGTTCCACTTACACATGTGCTAAAAACCTTGGTCCACACACACATTGTCCTACAAAACTGACAGTCAAACTTTTATGGTCAACCCATCCCCACATCCACTCTATATAAATATTAATCCTGGAGACCATGGGCCTATTTTATCATTACTATATATGGGCTTATAACATAATAAAAAATGTATAGTGGGACGTACATTCCATGTTACTCATACCCTTTCAGATGAAGTACTCCCGAATCCATGATATACACCAATGATATAGATTATGAGGAATGGAAATTTATTGCATAATTAAAACTAATTACATGGAATGTAACTATTGTGAACTCCTCATGATATTTTTCAAAATAAATGCTCAAATTTATTATTCTTACATGGAATTCAAGAACTAAACATTTTTCTAGTCTTTATACATGTAGTGTACATCACACGAATTTTCAGTGGAATGTGAAACATATATTTATTCAGATCTATGTAATTGTTGAACATTGTTCTCATAAGAATTCCACGAAACCACAATACATAATGTACATAAATTATAGCATAATAACACTCCATATAAATTAAATTAATTCTAAATAAGTTTATAATCTTCTTCAGACATTCAAGAATTACCCACATGTTATCCGGACTACCATGAATCTTGGGAAACACAGTAAAAATCTTGTAGTTTCCTCATCCCATTTCCACACTGATACTGGATGGGGTGGATGTGGCCCACATGGTCAACGGTTCTGTATATTCACTCTCTAACTACTGATTAAATGAGTGATGAATCCTTCCATATAATTCTTGATTCATTGACACAAGAAATTTCAATTCAAATCATGATACATCTTTTTGTTTACCAGGTTAATAGACCACTAGAAGATGTGAGAGACAACTATCAATTCCTATCTCAGGGTCGTGGGTACAACCCCCCCCCCCCCCCCTCCCCCAGGCATATGATGTAGGTAATTTTAATCCACTGACCATTGAAAAATTATTATAGAGACAATCAAATTCTACCTCATCATCTAACATTCTAGATAATATTTCAAGTTGGGAATAACTTGGATCACCATTGATGATTCAATAACCAATAGAAAAAAAACCATAATTTATCAGTCTTCCAAAAAATTCCTCTATAAACACTCCATTAGGCTAATAAGAATCCACTCTTCCTCAAATTTCATTGTACCCACATCATATGAATCTATATTGAGTTACTCTTTGACAATGTTCCCCATCGCAAGGAATATTCTATCCCAATTTCATATTTCATCATGTAATCAACACCATATCTTCAGTTTTTAACATGGAAAATTTTTTATATTGAAATTGTATTCATTTGTGTTTAGTTAGATGAAAAACATTAGATCAAGATTATAATGGTACCATCAGTTCATTTAATGTACCATGACAAATAACTCTTCGACATGAGTAATATTTTTCTTATAATGGGGTTGTAAAATATGTGTCTCATACATGACTACACGATCATGATACATCAGGATAACCATAATACCAACCCTCTAATGATTACACTAAACCGTATATCCAACCCCTAGCTCTGGATGGATAAAATTTGGGGTTGATCCCAACATACTCTTTAACTCAAAGTGGGCATCCACAAATGTTCTAGTCAACTGAAAAATATTTACATTTTCAGTCTTGTCTATCATATGTTCTTCAAAGCTATATAGTTTGTGAATGATCCAAATTTAATATATGGTAATTCTAAAGAAACTCTAGATCATGATCACATTCCGAGGATGATCCCAATACAAAAAAGCCTCTAATATCTATGGTTCAATAGAAATTCCTACCTCAGAAACTGCAAGTACATGTAAGCATACATATTACATCTTTAAATTGTCATAGGAAATGATAACATATAGATTATGTTCTTAGAGTGTGTTCAAGCCCAACTCTGTCTTCTTTCTATGAAACTCCAATGACTGTGAGTAGACCAACATGTTATTAATGATGACCATGGTAAAAGAGTCCATGTAAGGGTGAATAATATAACTCATGAGTTCCATTGACACTAATCATGAATTATTCAAAATTAATGAAATCATGGTATATTCATATAACCCAAATATACTATTGAATTATATCTATGTTAGATCCTTATTCCTAAACAGAAACTCGTGATACCATGACTTCTGGTCAGTCCTATATAATTTCTAAGATCCCTCAAACTAATATAATAGATCACCGATATAGGGAAATGCATATTTATTTTTAATCATTACATGATTTATTTATTGGAAATCCATGAATATTCGAAGGATACTATCAATCATCATGAAAATTTAAATTCAATGACCCAGATGAGTTGTTCTCAGATGAATCAATTATTCTCTTCTAGGTCATCTCACAGTACCTTATGTTCCCTCATCTCAGTTGGTTCTATCAACTATGGGAGAACAAATATAGGACACACAAAAAATATATTCGTTATCAACAACAATATACACCTCTTATGTCGATGTCCTGAGAAATTTTCTAGAAAAAAAATGTATTTAACAATCCACCACTAAAAGAAAAAGGGATGGTTCGTTCACCTGATATTCTGAGAGCACCAAACCCACCACATTCTTTATAATAACTCTATCCATGTTGAGGTATGATCTTTAAATTACTATATTAATGATTTACTACCATATAATTATATCCTCCTCTCTATTATGGAATGTAATAAAAGGAATTTCATCTTAAAAATGATGTGATCTTGAAAGGACATCAACCAGCCCATCCAAATGATTATGTCTAACTCATCATATAAATGCTTAGGAAAATACACAAATTACCATTTTTCTAAAAACAACCAATCATGGAAAATATTCTAATTACATTACACCAGAAACGAATACGGAAAATACAATGGATTAAGAAGTTATTGTTTTAAATAATGAAACTAAAAGTATTGAGTAATCTATAATCGTTATTATAACTAACTGTGAAAACTATTTTCATATCGTTGTTGCGATAAATTTTTTATGTTTCGAAGTCCCATAGAGATATTAACATGTTCTCCATGAACAGAAAAATTTCACACATAGATATATATATGAAAAAGCTAATGTCTTATTCTCTTAAATATTTACCATTTATCATTAATAGAATATATTTTAATATTGATGGAATATATCAAGATTTAGTGGGTACATGAATGGGTGGAGAAGGATTGATACACTCCATTCATAATAGAATTCAAGTTAATGCTCTCCCGAAGGAAAGGCATATGTTTTATATTTGGAATTTAGCATTTATTATTCATATATTTCCCAAATCTTCCTAGCACCCAATGTGTATAATTATTTTACATTTCTAAAAAAACTGATGATTCTCCTACAATCATAACTAAATATTTAATGAAACTCTAATAATAAATTAAAAACACAAAATTAAAAACACGATTTAAGTAAAACATATTTTAAATCCATATCAAAAAAAATTCTCTCAATTTCCCCATAGAGCATTTAAAATATTAATGAGTGATTGATTTATTAATTCACAAATAATATTGTATAAATTTTCAGAAAAGTAAAAAAATTGATTTCAAATCCACAGAAAAAAACCAATTTATACCTCAATTAAACTGATAACAAAATTCAAAAATATTTTTTATGTTAAATATATGAAAATTAAAACATCTAAAATTTACTCAGATGGGAATAAAATTTAATGTTTCTAACTTAATATTCATGGAATATAAATTTTTATATAATTTTTAAGACACTCTAGAATTGACTATTAAAAGACTATTTTATTAGAATATCACCATCAAATAACATGAAAAGACATATGGAAAATATTGTATTATAATGATACATAAAAATACCCAAACAAAGTAATAATAAATCCACAGTAACTATATTAATGATAATAAATTTAAAGAAATGTTTGAAATGATATATACTGTAAATATAATTTTTTTTAATACTCTAAAAAGTTGTAACAAAAAATTTTCATCTGGGTTCCAATGAAGGATAGGTTTTGTGAATTTGGATTCATAATCAAATTCCTAGGGTTAAAAATCTGTAAAAAGATTATTTTGATTATTTACAGGACCAAGGTTTATTTTAAAAGCTCATTATAGTGTTTCGGTAGAGGATGTGACACATTTTATTGGATTTTATGAATATTAAGTACACTATTCCATGATATAGGCCATCATAATGTGGAAAAGTGTTGATGGGAGATCAAATTGAGGCCTAAGAGATCTATGGAATAATATTCCCAGGTAAACTATAAATATATAATCTCTTTTGTTTGGGTTTCCTAATGGGGGATTAATCTTATGTATGATAATCCTTGATTATAAAGGTCTCACACTTTCTGAAAATGAAGTGAGGGAAAAATGGTATTGTGGATGGGGAATCATGTCATGATGACATTTAAGGACTGTAACATGATATAGTTATGGTGAAATTTTAGAGAGGTTGAGGGGGGTATCATTACATGGGGGAGGGTATTAAGTCATGGTTGTAATGTATTTGGATAGAATAGATCCATAGTAACTGGGATGTATATTTTCATTACAACAAGCAGGCCTCTCTATACATTGGATGCTACTATCTATCAGTAAGGATCTACGGTAATAATATCAGAATATTTTATGTTTTTATCATAGTAATAATACCCTATTGGGTAATGAAAAAAACTGTCATGGTAATATATGTATAATTAAAACAATAGAAAAACTATAGTAACCCAAAATATCTTTTTCATTGTATATCAATATAAATATTTTACAAGTCATACAAAACCAATCTAGACCCCCAATGGTAGGATCGTAATTGTCGAGTGAGAAATAATAATAATAATGGGAAAGACCCACAATTGATCTCAAGTCATATCTTGGTCACATATCACATACCACACATCATTATTCCTAAATATACCATCAATGATAGAGACTTTTCGATTATTATATACTGTATCCATTAAATCTAGTCGAGTACACAAGATGGCCCGAGTGGGGTGTGATTACGACTATGTATTCCTCCAATAATGTTGTCACTAGATATATTAATATCAAAAATGTGTTTTTTGATGTGCCAAAAAAAATACTGGCAATATAAATAAATAAATATTTTAAATCATTGGGATTTAAGATGATTCTTGGAATCATCCTTACATTGTTTGACCCATGCCAAATGTCTCTAAACATGATACACAACAACAATAGTTGGAGATCATTTGTCACATCCGGAACCAATATGGGAATCAATACACAACTACCCCAAGCCTGACTACATAGGCTAGGGGATGGATACTAGTGATGAAAGTATAACTAAAATGGGGAGGCCTTTTCATAAGTACCTGTACGCACACACATTTTCATCTGAATGAGAAAGTGCATATGGAGTAAATTTGAAATAAGTTGAAAGATATGGGAAACCCCATGAATGAAAAACCACTTGATGGTAATAGAGTATGGTAGTGTAAACATAAATTTAAAGGGAAAAAATTCATGCCAAAAAATAAATATGTCCCAACCTTAAAAATTGGAAAATTAAACTGTTGAGAGATCCCATCTCCAAAATCCCAAGCATTGACCACCATACATAGTCCAATGTAAAAGGTATCCTTATTCTCCTCTAAAGTCACCACCGACCTATCAAATTCTTTCATAATCCATGAAATATGTGTAAAACGACCATGTGGTGTTGAGTATATATAAACCTAGTAGGAAACCATTAAATTTTACGGTAGATAAGTAATAGATACAGTAGGAAATGTAAGATAGTACCAATAAGATACAGTGAAAGAGAATAACTCAAACCAAAAATTGAGAATGTAACCTCACCCAAGAATAATGGGATTGAAATTATGATTATATGAACTACTCATTTATTACAAACTACCTATATTAAGAGAGTACACTAATCCAACCATGAGAAGTGATTCAATGAAATCACAAGGAATGCCCAATTCATCTTTACCTTTTATAGAAGGCGAGTAACAAAATCAACAATGTCGATGAAAAAAATACATACTGTGATAATTGATTCCAAAAACATATAGTATGGTTATTTCAATCTCACAACTCATCCCTAGAAGAATAGTGCCCAATAGTTCCAAAATCCCATCAACGATGCCAATCATCTCAGGTGTCTTCCCATATATTACCATGCAAGTCAAGTAATTACTCATCATTGTGATGCATGGTTGAGTGGGCCCAAACTAAAAGTATAACACCTTTTAACTAGTATGTTTTGGATTTCAAATCTATATGTATCCCCAGATGACCCAAAACCATGTTATGGGGGGTTCCACACTTTTGTCACATAGACCCAAACCTTATACGATATGGTGTTCAACTCAGTGGGTAAAGGACACATACACAAGATGATGGGGGTTCCACATTATAAGATAGGACCCACTCCTTAGACTTTCATGGGGTTCCAATCTGGTCATTGAGGACCCATTACCTATTGGATTGTGGTTACCACTTGGAATCCAATGACCGAAGCCCTTTTACAACATTAGATTTCCACTCTAGTCATTGAGGACATATGCCCTAGTGTTTATAGGGTTTCCACTCATATGGTATGTTTATAAGTCCCACTACAATGAACATGGTTTCTTCCAAAAATATTAGTGAGGATCCATGCACTCTCTAATATTGGGTTCCTCTCATAATAAGCCTATGTTGATACTTTATGATCACTTCTATCTTCAGGAAATGCCTCAATAAGGACCTTTCCTGAAGAATTCCACATCGTATCTTGAAATCCACAATAGAGGGTACCATCATGTTTTATGGGAATAATCCCTAATAAGAGGATACTAATAATCCAAAATTTTATTTCAAATGAAGGAGATTCCAAAATATGAAGTTTCTTAATATGAAAAAATGGGTACACAATATGTGAGGGGACCCACATGGTATGTTGTCCAGCTTGACTGGCCTGTCGTGTCCTAACAAATGGATCCCAACTCATGTATTAGTACATGCTATGTTGGTGGGTTACATGGAATGTACATACTAACTGATATTGAGTCGTGTCCTATTGTTCATGTTTGTGTACTAACCTTGTGTCTATTTACTCTATACATGGCGTGTTGCTTTACATGGGGTGTCTCTTATGTGGCTTATCGGTGTTTGTGTCTTCAAGTACATGACCATGTGCCTATGCATGTACTTAAAAATGAGGTCACAAACATGTGATCCACCATATGAGTTTATCAACCATGTAAGTGGTACACAA
Organism: Viscum album; assembly: GCA_963277665.1. Taxonomy (NCBI): domain Eukaryota; kingdom Viridiplantae; phylum Streptophyta; class Magnoliopsida; order Santalales; family Viscaceae; genus Viscum; species Viscum album. The sequence continues at coordinate 1,325,542,386 of OY728126.1, forward strand.
CATGTAAGATGTCTACATGTCATGTCATCATTATCTCTTTTTAAAACACTACTTATAACACTTATGTGGATACACACCATGTGTTTATCCTGGTACATTGTGTGTGGTTAGGTTTTCTCTATATTCCCATATCCTATCCAATTTCCTCAATTCAAGCCATGGCACATCATTTTTGGACCAATATATATTTGAAATTTTCAGATCTAGTAGCGGATAATGGATTCTGGCCCTCTGGTGGCTGAAAATTCAATTCAAATCAACCTCGGTTTTTTTTGTTCAACTTGTATGCTGGTAGACCTTATGCATTTGTAGATGTTTCCTCGAACCTTTGAAATGATCATCAATAACCAGTAAACATCCCAGATCTATATTATATTCATTGCTCGATGCCGTTTTCATTGAATGGTCAAGATTCTACGTGTCTTATCTGGCCTGATACCTTCTAGAAATGCTGAATCGTGGGCACTTCATCCTACAATTAATTAAACAAAGGAAAATTGATATAAATTCCCCAAAAAAGCATTAACTATAATTTTCCAAGAGTTCTTGTACAATGATCAATAATTATGAAACCACTATTAGAAACAAATGATATAACTCAATTTAAACTGGTGTGTGGGAACATTATTGGGCCACAATTGGCACAGATTCATGAAAATCGATTAATCTTATCCATATATTTAATTGAAATTGAATAAATCTCCAATTAATGTTTCCATCAATGATATTGGTTAATTCACCATCATATAATGTGATCCCCAATGACTAGAAGAAGTCATTTCATTCATTGTTCTCTGATATACTATGATAAAGTGTTTGGTCATCATCCGTGGTGATTCTCCAATGAAGGAGGAAGGCGGAGCGCCAAAATTATCCAATGTTTTATGAAACTAATCCTGGATATTTAACCATTGAATTATTCTTATAGAACATTTTTCTGGGTTAAAATGAAATAAATGAATAATTATTTCACTAAAACTACCACCAACGACCGTGGAGTCCGAACGTCCCACACCGACGCATTTTTGGTCGCACATACATTAAACACCTCATTCTAGATTCAATCGTGATATCTGATTTCAGATCCGAGATTCCATTAAATAGTTATAGTATTTTTTGTAATAATCTATGTGCACACAATAGAGAATATATTTAATATTTTTATAAAATTAAATCTAGTACACTAGGCCTCAGATCACATGTTGTCATAGTGTGCATATCTTGAAATGTATAATGAAAATTTTAAAAGTTTCATAAGGAAAAAATAAGTAATCTAGATCATTAAAAACTTCAATGAGATCATCCATGAAAACCAATATTATAAAAACAACTTGGGGTACTGATCTCACACCTAGATCTCCCACTCCCAGGAACTATCATGCGCGTTCACATGCTATCACAAGACACAGACCAAGGGGATGGTCTAGCCACCCATGGCTCTCTCATGCTAGTAATTTAACGCCACATGATGGTCCATAAATGTCTCTCCATCCATGATTTCTAGCTCTCCCTAGTCAATTAAATGTGGGGATCGTGAACATACCTCACCAGTTATGAAACATGGAAGATTTTGTGCCCCCTCTCTAGCTATGGGGTAGGGTATGGTGGTAAAAAACCCACCAACCCTCTATGTGATCTCGAATGACCTGATGAACCTCATGAATGAATTCCTCCCCAGTTGAACAACTAAAATACTCATCACGAGGAGACTCCATGAAAAACATGGTCTCTCTACATAAATTCCAAGGATCTATAATTGTGAACTGTGTTTTATTACCATCTTCTCTTGGATATCTTTTTCCACTAACAGATGATATGTAATTCTCTATCATCGCCTATATAATCCCTAGTCTTAATTGAGATGTCTCATCGAAGTATGTCTATAATAAGTGTGACCCTCAGGGAATCTTATAAAGGGAAAAAAAGTTCCATTAGGATGGTAGAGTGAAAGATTTTGTTTTATACAAACTCTACCAAGGGAAAATTGTCCTTTCATATATAGTTGAAGTCTTACATGAAAACCCATAACATATCCTCTAACACATGGATAGTACACTCAGTATTCACATTTCTATAGGGGTGAATGTTTGTACTCATACTCATTTGAGTCCTAATTATATCTTATAGGCCTCTTTAAAATCATTATGTAATGTAGAAATCATGATTCATGTCAATCATTATGGTGACCCTGTAAAAGATAATGATCTCGTTTATGTACAACTACACCAACCTATAGACTGAAATCTAATTTGTGATAGAGAGGAAGTGAACTAACCTCATGAGTTCGTAAAATATAACCCAGATGGAATCATAGACCTTAGTTGTGTGTGGTATCCCTATCATAACATCCATGGATTTGTTATCCCACTTCCACTCTGGGATCCAAATGGGATGTAATAAACATGATAGAACATGGTTCTCATCCTTCAGCAATTAACGTGTGAGGTTGTGAGAGATGAAATCATCTATGATTAGTCTCATTTTGGACCACCGAAACAGCTACTGAGGGTTTTCTTATATCCTCCCAACTCTATGTTGTATAAAAAATGGGGAAGTGTGGAACACTCACATCACCCCTCCTGTATCATGACTAAGTTTTTCATTCGTCCATATAAATGAATGAAGTGATTAAATAATTTAGAACATCTATATGGGGTGTCCCATATGGGTATTTGGTCAAACATGACCTCATATTTGATGTCTCTTAGCTGGGACAATGACACACACTCGTGGATAGAAGGAGTCGACAACAAAACCATAAAAAATGTGGTAACTTTAGACTCCACCAGGGTCAAATTCAAGGTGGAAAACTATTTTAAAACCTCATAAAAAAATGATCCTAGGACATCCTTTATGGGAATCTTCTGCTACATTTACATTCCCATGAGTATAAAATATCTGAAATTCATAATCCTAAAGGAACTAAAAAAAGTTTTTTTGTCTCAGGTCCACGTCTCCCTATGTGAATATGTAACTAAGACTATGGTGGTATGTGTAAACCATAATGTAATCCCCTATAAGATGGTACCTCCACATCATTTGTTCAAGGTCTATCGCTTCCATCTCTAGGTCAGGAAACATATAGTTCTTCACATGGTGTATCAACTACCTTCACCTTTATGTGATCAATGAATATCACTACATTAACACATAGTCGATCCCATCTCCTGAGGAATCAAAATACACTACAAACTCTATACATTCCTCTAGTATTCTAAAAAATAAGCATTTTTTAGCATCCACCAAAACACCAAGATGTCCCTCTAGTACTTATCAAACCAGGTAAATGGATTCCCCTTCCTTTTCAGTGTATTCGAAGGGACTGAAATTCTATATTTGTACTACAAACCTCATGTAGTACCCCAACTGAGAAATTAAATATTTGTACCTTTGACATGATGAAGGGTGGCTCCCATGAAAGATCTATTTTTTATCTTTGTCGGGACTTCGGATGAACCATGCCCATAAATTACATTCTTAACAATATGTACTAAATTCATCCATAAATAGATGCTCTAAATTTCCCTATAATTTTGGTTCTATCGAAGAAAATCATAGATCATCCTCATGTGCTCTACATTTTACTCCAACAGTGAAGAGTAGAATATTATGTCGTCAATGAAGACAACAAAAAATTGGTCCAAGAATAGCTCGATGACTTGGTTCATCAAATCCATAAACACCACTAGGTCATTCATCACATGAAAAGGAATAATAAGGTACTCATATTGTCCATGATGATATTGAAATTATAAATTTAGAATATTATTCTCACGAACCCTCAAAAAGTGGTAGATGGACATAACATCAAGTTTTTATAACAATCTCATAGATTTCAATTGGTCAAAGAAGTCCTCAATCCTTAGAATGGGGTAGTTGTTCTTTCCTATGGTCTAGTTCATGTGATGACAATTTATGCAATTCTCTAATATCCCATATTCCTTTTCCCTAAAAAACATCGAATCTTTCAAGGGGGACACAATGGGATTGATGAAACCCATCTCGCAATGATCATATAACAACAAACACAACTCCTATATCTTATTAGGGGCCATCCAGAAAACCATGGAAGATATCAGGGTGGTGTGAGGATGCATGTTGGTGTTGGAGCCACAATTACCCCAAGCCCACCTCTATAGGATAGGGGATGGAGACTAGAACCAAAAGAAATAACTACCATTACGAGACATTTTCCAACATTCCTACACACACACACACACTACCATATCAAAGTAAAGGTGCATAGATAGTAAAAGTAAAATAATATAAAAGCTTAGGGAACAACCATTCATGCAAAAGAATCTAGACAGTATATGAGTATGGTAGTGTAAACAACAATGTGATTGGAAAAAATACACAACCAACCAAAAAGTATGTCCTGACATGAAAAAACTAAAATTGTAAATTTCCAATATATCCCAACCCTTAAATTCTAGGATGTTCCCACCATATGTAGTCCAAAGTACAATGTATCCCTATGATTCTCTGATGTCACCACTGACATGTTCCTCATAATAAAAATATAATACATTTCAACGAAAATCCTATCCACGGCTGAGTATATACATAACCAGTAGGTTTCCCTGATCGCTGAAGGGGGATCTGTAATATTAAAATCCCCAAAAGGAAGAAAACAGATGAAAAATATCATCACGGTGAATAGATCAACACAAACTATGAGAAAGTAACCTCCTTGATTCACATGGGTCCTGACACTCTGAATATATTAACTACACATTGAGTCTTTACCACCTATAGGAGGATAATAGGCTTATCCTACCACAAGAAGATGAAATTAGATGGCATGTGGTATACCACATGCGTCTTCACCTCTCACAGATGGATAGTAAAAAAATATAATTTGTGGATACAAAATAATATATATATATATATATATATATATATTCCTAGTAAAAAGAATCCTAAATGAGAGAGTAAGTGGATATCCATCTTATAGGTCATACTAAGAAGAATAGTAGACAATAGATCCAAAATTCCATCAATGAATCCCAACATCTCATGAGCCTACCTAGAAGTAACCATGTATGTCATGCCACACCTCATGACTGTGTCACATAGTCGAGTGGGAAGAAATTCAAATTAGAGGCCCCACCCCTCATATTCTAGGGGGTTCCAATCAATAGGTATCCATAGATGAGCCAAACCAATTCTATAGGGGGGTTCCACAATGGTGTAAGAAGGACCCAATCCATATATAATAGGGGTTCCAATCCATTGGTATTGGACCTATTCCCAAGATAATGAGGGGTTCCACTGTATTAGTTGGGGAACCGCACCCTACTGTGATAACGGGGGTTCCACTCTTGTCATCAAAGACCTACGCCCGATATTATTGGGGGTTACACTTGGAATTTAATTACCCACTCACTAGTACTACATTGGGTACCATTATAGTCATCTTGGACCCATTCCCTCGTTAATCATGGGGTCCCAATCAGAATGTAGCTATAGTGGAACATCACCTATGATGATGGATGGTTCCACTCAAATCATTAATTACCCATTCCCTATCTGATTCCACTAAGAAGATACCACTTGTGATCCATGATAGTCAGTTCTGTTACTGGGTGTTGATTCAATGAACATCATGCGTGTGAAATTTCACATCATATCTAAAAGTTAACAATAAACGAGGAAAGAGGATATCAAGAATTATCCCAAGTTTTATGTGGCTAGCCCTATAGAATTATTGATGGAATAATTTTTATAGAAAATTTTTCTACGTTAAAAAGATTTAATGAATGAAAAAAAAATTATTAATTTCAATAAATGTTCCACCGATGAGAAAGGATTCTGAATTCCCCACATCGACCAATTTTCACGTGCACCTAGGGTAAACACCTCATTCCAGACTCAATTGTGGTCTCATATTTCTAATCCAATCTTATTTTTAAGTGTTATCTAGTTTTCATTAGGAATATGTAAACAAAAAATAGAAAATATATTTAATATTTTATAAATTTATTTATGAGAACCCAAACCCATAGAATCACATGCCATCAAAGAATTTAGTGCTGGAAATGTATATAGAAATATTTCAATTCCTTATAAAGAAAATACCAAGTGTATATATCATTCCATATAACTAAATATTTTATACTTACAAATATGATTATATTAAAAGTCTTGAATATGAATAAATATTATATCAAATTATGATGGTTTTCCTATGTGACATAAAGGTTATATTGTATTTATAGTATTTTTCACATTGAATGGTCGATGTAGTTTCCCAAAATGATGAGAACCTCAAAATTGTGTAATTAAATTCATATATATATATACATATATATTATGGATACCAAAACTATATTTCATGAGATATTGATGATACTAGATATATGGTGTGTTAGGATTAAAAGTAATTGAGACTTCATCTCATGAAGTTCAAACTTCATAATCTCCAAGACATAACGTTTTGGTAATATAACATCACATAGAAATTTTTAATTTTATATATGTCATTAGAAATTCCAATATGTAGACATGTTTTTTGATACATATAATTAATATTATTAATAATTTATATGAAGAGTTTGAAGCATTTATATATTGTCAAATATCATGAAGAAATATGCATGTTGTGTGGTGGGATATATTGGGTTCATGACGAATGGTAGGAAATTAATGCATAATTTATGAAATTATTTGACTTTTAATATTAAATAGAATTCAATATATCATTCTATTTAATTTGAATGGAATGGTCAAATCAATTTAATATCCATATAAATTTTATCAAAATAATAATTTCTAGAAATCAATAGAATGATATATCAACAATATATGTTGATTAAAAATGTATGGAACTAGGTAGATGAAATATTGAGAAAGATTGGTTATACTATAAAGTGACAATTGTTATTATTTTTTCATAATAGTGACATTAACATCTTTATATCTCATTTCCTTGATATGGTTATAGATGTTGATCTTGGACTTTTGGATAGTTTTCATAATTCTAATTAGAATATGGGCTAGAGTTCTACACATGAAGTGTATCCATAACTAAATAAAATTCAATTCTAATTTAAAATTATAATATATATTATTTTCATGTTCTAAAAAGTAATATTAATTTAGGTTATCTCATAATTAATTATTTTGTAAATACTACGAAAATATTATTATATATAATCAAATTACAATTACTCAAGTTTTATCAAATGTTGAGGTTGATAGAGGTGTCGATTTACGAGTCTAAATGAAATACTCTTTAAATATATGTTATTTTATCTAATGATTAGGAAGTAATAATATTATTATTATTATTATTTGATGAGGATTTCACAAAAAATTAAGATATTTCTAGTGGACATTATGTGAAAATAAATTTACTAGCCTTTGTGTATAAACTGGATAAAATATTTTCTAGGATTAAAATTTTTTTGTGACCACCATATCTTGATAGATAATTCTCTCATTAATTCGGGAGAACATTCACAATAATTCTATTAGGAACGATGTGTATTAATCCTTTCCCACCAACCCATGTACCGAATTGATCTAGATAAATTCCATCAATATCATAATAAATTATTGTTATTATAAATGGGAACTAGTTAAGGGAATAATCCAATTCCTTATGAAAATAAAGATCCATATGTGAAATTTTTAGTTTCTGGATCATGTTTTAATATCTCTAGGGGAATTCCAAATATCGTTATTTTATCAAAATAATGATACGAAAAGAGTTTTCATCAAATTTGATAATGAAGATTCAATTAAATGAAAATGTGATTATTAATTAATAACTGGACCAACCACATATGTTGAACTCCATAACCATCAATTGGTGTCAAATAGGTCATATATCATGTTAGATTTATTTATTTATAATTGATAAATTTATTGATTTGATGTTAGTTTTTCATTTACAATATTATTTTTTTACTAATACTAATGTTGAGATATTGTGATCATTCAATTTTATATAACCATTAATAATATATGAATAGATGATGAATAATCAATTATCCCATCTATAGTTTCCAGATATTTTTCCTAGATAACCAGGATTCCTGATATGTGGATGAAAAGTACACATTTTATACCCACGTTCACTACAAAGAGATGAGGTTAGTTAATGATAACATGTGTTATGGAAGAATGATATGAAACATTTTTTCATACTAGGTACTGACTGGCCATATGGAACCATTTTTGATAAGTTACATGGCATGTAACTAACATGCAAGATATGTAACATCACATATTTTTTCCCCATGATAATTGTGAAATACATGTTGTTAAATTTTATGGAATTTATTAACTACACAACACATATTATTCAAAAATCATGAAAATGGGTTATATGAGATTATATTGCTTAAAGTAAGCATACACATCATGTAGATGATAAATTTTTACATATGATGCTAGCTGAGTCCATGGTGTGTTTCTGAATCTCTAGTATTGTGAAATAGTGGGTTGGGGTATAAGACCACATGAGTTTGATAAAATTAATGTTTCCCTTGAAATTCTCTATATAAATGAAAAATGGAGATTTTAATCAAACCATTCCTTGTATACGATTTCATGAATCCTATGAACATTCATACATTTTTGAAAAATTGAATAATCATTCCAATATTGTATTTTTTATCATTCCCAAAGGTAGTTTTGGGAATGTGTATACATCTGTCATATATATTACCTTAAGGGACATGGTAGAGAGTTAATCCCTAGGATGAAGGTTGAATTTATTTATGTTAATGTGATGGAAAACAATTTTGAGGAATTTTATTTGAGTGGTCTATGAAAAATGATGTTGGTGGTGTGTTAATGCAAACATATGAAATAATTAAAGAAAAATGACCCTCATGGTAGAATATTGTCTTATTGGAGGAAATTAGAGTTCCCATAAGTTAATATCCTTTTTTTTAAAAAAATATAAAATAATAATAATTATTATTATTATTAATCTCAAAAAATAATAATTATAATAAATCTTTTAGAAATGAAATAGTTTTCAGGGGAGGTGGATTATATTTACTGAGAGGTAAAATTAAATTCCATATGGATATTGTTAATAATTACTATCTATGATTATAATATAACATTAAATTTATAATTTTCCACATATTTAAAATTTAAATTTGAATCGTTGGTGAAATAGTAAGACCATTATTTGGAAAAAGCATATGTTGTATTTTAACAATGATTTTTAATATAAAATAATATGTTAAAGAAACATGTATGAAAAATGAAAATTTTATTTTTAAATCAGACACACTAGTAAGGCTCATCTATATAGGTGAAACCCACATCAGCCAACATCCACATTATCCAATGCTTTTTATGGTTAAACTTCTATGTCCCACCATGCCCCAAATCCACTCTATATAATCATGATGCACGTAGTCTATGGGATCATTTTTAATTACTTTATATGGGAATATAATAGTGTAAAAAATATTTACTGGTTTGTACATTCCATGTTACTCATAACATTTTCACATGAAGTACACACTGATCCATGATATAGACAATGGATATAAATTAGGTGAAATGGAAATTAATTGTATAATTAAACCATCCTACACAGAATGTGACTATTTTATAGACCTCGTGACAATTTTTTAAAAATTAATTTCCCGACTTAATTATTTTCCATGTATTTAATAAACTAAATGATGTGTCTAGTAGTCTTAAATTTCATCTAGTTCACATGGGTTTTCAATGGAACATTCCAAATATAATAATGGTGTTCCATGTAGTTGATGAAAATGGTTCTAATAAAAATTCCATGAAACCAAACTACATAATTCAGATATATTATACAATAATAATCCAAAAAATAAATTAAATTAATGAAGAATATGTTTAAAACCATCATCACACAGTCAAAAATAACCCAAATTACATATCGTCCCCCAAGAGTCATGTAAAACCCAATAAAAATCAATAGTTACCTCATCCCATTAACACTATTTTATTGGAAGTATTCTAAGTGACCCACATGGTCAATGGTTCTCAATATTCACTCTAAAATATTTGAGGAAATATGTGATTAACAATTCTATATTAGTCTTCATGAAAATGCACTATAAATCTCATTTCAAATATCAATAGATAATTTTCTATACAGGGTGAATAGACCACTATAAGGTGTGAGAAACCCTCATCAATTCCTTTCTCAAGTTCATGGGTACAAAAAACATACCATGAACATGATTTAGGTAATTTAAATACATAGAACATCCAATAATTTGCCTAACATACATAAAATTCTCACACACAACGTAAAATAATAGTTCAAATTCTTGGTTGGTCATGACCTGGATCACCATGGATGATTCAATTACAAATACAGAATAGAAAAAAAGTCTACATCCTAAAAATATCCACCTAACAACTCTCTAGTAGGATAATAAAATACCCCATTTTATCTAATTTATATGTCCCTATATCCTATGATTCTCAACTAAAGGAATCTACAATAATGTTCCCCATCCACAAGGAACATTTTCCCACAAAATAAAATTTCAGAATGTAATCGACCCAAAATCTCCATTTTTTATCCATTGATCATTTTCAAAATATATATATTGTATTTTATATCATCATGTAGATGAAAAAATTCTCATAAAGGTTAAACTTGTACCATCACATTAGAGAATGTACCACAACAACTAACTCCAAGCCATGAGTTTATTAGTTCTTCGTATAAGGTCGTATCAAATGTGACTCATAAATGACTATGTGATCAAAAACATCAAGATAATATTAATTCCATCCTTTCTAGGTTTAAAAAAATATTATATCCAACCCCTAGCAAATAATGAATCAAAATTGGGGTTGATACAAACATACTCATTAACTTCGTGACAACCTCCTCAAACATACTAGTCAACTCAATATTATATTCATTTTGGGTACAACTCTATCATATTTTTTGTCAAACTATGAAATTACGGAATTATTCTGTTTAATATCTTTTCAATCATAGGAATCTATATCTTGATCGCATTCCAATGATGATACCAGGACATATAAACCTCCACTTTATATGGATCAATATAAATCCCATCGTCAGAAACTACTTGTCCATGGGAACATACCTATTTCATTTCGAAATGGTATTTAGAAAATTAATCATATAGATGATGTGATAATATCATGTTAAAAAACTCCATGTTCCTAGTATGCATCTTCAAAGACTATTTGTAGACCAACATGTCATTAATGGTGACAATAACAATTGATTTAATGTAAGGGTGACAAATAAAATTCAGGACTTCCTTGAAAACTAATGGTGAAAACTTCAAAATATATAAAATAATGAGATACTCATATAACACATAGTTACTACTAAATTTCATAATTGGTTTATTCTTAGTCCTGAATAAGAACTCGTGATACCATGACCACTGGTCAATCCTATAGAATTAACGATATCCCATTAAATAATCTAATTGATCATTGGTCGTAGGTAATGGATGTCGATTTTTCTCCATTGCCTTAATTAGATATTGAAAATAAATGCATATTCACAGGATGCTAACCATCATCACGAAAAAATAAATTGGATGACCCAAATGTTAATTTCTCAAATGAATCAATTAGTCACCTCTAGGTCATCAAACTATACATTATGTTCTCTCAAGTCAACCAATTCCATAAAATATGTGGGAATGGATATAGAGAAAAAAATTATACTCATGATTTATAAATAATTACCTATATTTTTTATAATTATGGATAAATTTTATAGGAAAATATTTGATTCAAAATCCTCCACTGGAAGAAGAATGGCTGGATCATTCACCTGGAATGCTCAGAGAACCAAACCAACCACTTTCTTTGTCATGGTCCCAATCTAGTTGAGGTATGATCTTTCTATGTCTAAGTTCATTACCTACTAACTTATAAGTATATACTCTTTTTCATTATGTTAGGTAAATGAAACCCTTCTCCTATAAAAATTGATGCAATCTTGAAAGCACATCAACCAACACATCCCAATGATTTTGTTTAACTCACCATATCATGGATTATGAAATAGCAAAAAATATTGTTCTCTATATCCACTAAGGAAAATGTGAGACGCTACCACACATGATTTATCAATTTTATAAGATATGTGTGCAGATAAAACAAAAAATGTATAAATATTCTAATAAACATAGACCATTAACAACTAAGTAAAATATAAAGTAATGAGAGGCCCTAGTGTTAAATAATAAAATTGAAAGTGTTGATGAAACTACAATCATTTATATCACTATTTATGGTCCATATCTGTCATCCTTTGGATACTAATTTATTACATAAAAATATCCATTATTGAATTCGTGGCTCTATGTTCATGATCCCATGATCACCTTATGGACTGAACCCATCACAATATGTAATGACCACTACTAAGACCCTTGTCCTAGTCCCCCACCAAATCTACTTAAAAAATAATGATGATTCATCCATGGTACTCATTATAAATCACTCAAGGACTAATTTATCCTCAAATATATTCCATCACAAGACATAGAAAAAATCAAACCCAAATATCAAAGACCCCCCATCCTTTAATATGAATTACACTACTTCGGCTGATTAGAATAAGACGCATGGTAATCCCTCGACATCCAGTACTTGAATCACAATAGTGGATTCCATCTTGATTATAGAAAATAAAATCTCATCACATTCTCTTATTTTCCATCACAACCATATAGTATGTCATTATATATCCTCTTCATACCATTGTACTCTCCTCAGCTAACTCTTATCAATGGTTGGAGGCTTCAGAACCACTACTGATTATGTAGTTTGGTAAATTTTATGAACCTAATTCCTAACTTCTATATGAATTCCTATCTTAATCATCTAGATAATCATAGCCTTATTAAAAACCATACATTGAGTGAATAAATCAATTTCCCATAATTAACTAAATAACCATCCAATGATCCCATTCCCTATTGAATTTCCATAAGATATTGGAATATATACACGCATATGAAATCAATAAACAATTCCTCTATTAATAGGTCCTTAAATGCTTCCCATGTCAAATCCTCATTTTTTTCAATCAGGGATAACCAAAGTGCACCACCTCCTTAAAGTTCCATGTAATATTAATCTTTCTAACATCACATGAATATAATCTAGAGTCACCATCATGTCAAATATTACCTAAATGATATCAATCCAATATTCCACATCTTATGGAAAGCCAATACCCAGTAATGCAGGATGGTTCTATAGCTAGAAGTATAGATAGAAAATAACGACAGTTGCCTCTCCATACTGGGAACCTCAACCCCCGCCAGTACGATTCATAACACATCATTTAGAGTTGAATATTCATCCTAAATGAAAATAGTATCACCTGGGGTATGCTCATTCTACCCCTCCTAAACATATATTTGTTCAAAAGTATAATTTCCTTCATTATGAGTTCCCTCACCCTTATTATGAAGTGGTGAAAAGCTATTTCAATAATGTGGACTTATCAAAAATTAAAAAATAAGCATAAAAAATTAAAACATCAATATTAAGAAACATTAGTAGTTAGTTGGAACACATTGATACACACATACACTAGGAAACACACCCTAGATCTATATGCAACTAATAAGCATAAACCAATTGGCACTTATCATTTTCCTAGAATAACATTATATTATAAGAATGTAAGTGAAAATAATATAGTAAAAAATAATATTCATACCCGTGCTAAATAAATTATTTTTTATAAAAAAATTATATGGGAAAACATTAATTGTATTTTTTTATCAATATTCAATGAATTAAAAATATATCAATCACATGCAATCTGGAATATGACATGCGATACTACATTACTACTCATTATGGGATACTAAATTGTTCTTACCAATAACCATGATGAAAAATATCATGATAAATGACAACAAGACAATACCTAAGAACAATATAAAACATTTAAATCATAACTAATTGAATCGACCAATTTCCCTAGAAACTATGAGTTCCATAACATGTTATGGGGCATATGAAATTTGATCATATGTTCCTTCTCATGATTGATATACTCACTTGTTCATAAAATCTTCTATGATTCAAAATCACATAAATATTAAGAAAAGAACAATGATAAGACAAGAGGTTCATGGTGCACCTATTAATTTCTTTAGCGGAATTTTAAACATCAACCTTTTATTGCAACAATTAGATGAAAATAATGTTCATCTGATTCGATAATGAAGACTGAATTGAAAAAAAATTAATTATTTATAAATTAATGATAATTTATATATGAATTATCATATCATGAGGAATTTAATGTTGTAATTCATACATTTTTTGGAGAAATTTGAAGAATGAGATGAAAATACATTTTATAGAACTGGACCAACTACTTTCCATACACTCCATAACCTTCAAGTGTCATCATAGAGGGACTTGTCATATTAGCCCTATTTACTAAACATTGAAACATTTATGTAATTAATGTTATTTTTTCAATTCCTATATTAGTTTTTGTTATTCCTAATTTTGATATATTATGATCATTCGATTTCGTATGACCGTGAACAGTATACGAATCAATGAGGAATTATCAGTAATTCCATCCGTAGGTGCCAAATATTCATCCTAGATAACATGGATATATGATGTGTGGATGATAATTACACAATTTATACCCTTATTAACTATAAAGATATGATATGAGTTAATATGAACATATATTGTGGGAGAATAGTAGGAATAAACATTTCATGCTTGGTAATGGTTGGCCACAAGGAACATTTTTACAGGTCACATGTAATGTAACAAACCTGAATGATATGTAACCCCACAGATTTTACCCCCATGAGAATTGGGAAGGACTTTTCATTAAAGATTTTGGAATATATTGACCACACAGCACACATAAATCTAAATCCTTATAAAATGGGTTATATGATATTACATTACTTTTAGTTAGTATACACGTCTTAAAGATGTTAAATTTCTACACAAGAGACTAGATTAGTCCCTAGGTGTTTAGTGTGAAGGACTACTAACGTGAACATGAGGTGGGTTCCAGGCCCACATTAGTTTGAGAAAATTCATGTTTCCTAGAAAAATCCTGCTAAAAATGAAAACTATATATTTCAATCCCACCCTTCCCTAAATAAGCCTATGGGAAACCTATGAAGATTCATATATTTTAAAAAATAATAATTTATAATCTCTTGAATATTTTATTTTTTATCATTCCAAAAATAAAATTTCCGGAAAATGTATAGAATAGTTATAGATGTGGTTCTAAGAAATATAGTAGAGAGTTCATCAATGGGATGATGATTGAATTTAGTGATGTTAATGTGTTGGAAAACTGGTTTGATGAAATTTAGTTGTGTTGTCAATGAGCGTATATTATAAATGATATTGTTGGTGTAGTGATGAAAATAGAAAAAATAGTGAATGAAAAATTACTGTACTAGTAGAAACTAGTTTTATAGGTGGTGATTGGTGTCCCCACTAGTTACTATGCATTTTTTAATAAATTCAAATCAAATAATAGCAATAAAAATCATATTAAAAAATTATGATTATAGTAAGTCATTTAGAAATGAATTAGGGTTCAAGAGAGTGTATTATATTTTGTGAGAGGCCTGATGAAATTCTATATAAACACAATTAATAATTACTATCTATCATTATAATAGATAATTAATTTGATAATTTTAAACCAATATAAATATAAAATGCGAATGGATTGAGAATTAGTATGACCATCATTGGTAAAATTTAGTTGTTATATTTTAACCATGATTTTTTACTAAAAAAATTACATTTTAATGAAGCACGTATCATAAATTAAATTAATAATTTATATATGATATCTACTAGTAAGGTTCCACCTACACATGTGTTACGAACCTTGGTCTACACACACATTGTCCTACGAAATTGACAGTCAAACTTTTATGGTCAACCCATCCCCACATCCACTCTATATAAAAATTAATCCTGGAGACCATGGGCCTATTTTATCATTACTATATATGGGATTATAACAGAATAAAAAATTTATAGTGGGACGTACATTCCATGTTACTCATACCCTTTCATATGAAGTACTCCTGGATCCATGATATAGACCAAGGATATTTATTATGAGGAATGGAAATTTAATGCATAATTAAAACAAAATACATGGAATGTTACTATTGTGCACTCCTCATGATATTTTTCAAAATAAATGCTCAAATTTATTATTCTTCCATGGAATTCAAGAACTAAACATTTTTCTAGTCTTTATACATGTATTGTACATCACACGAATTTTCTATGGAATGTGAAACATATATTTATTCAGATCTATGTAATTGTTGAACATTGTTCTCATAATAATTCCATGAAACCACAATACTTAATGTACATAAATTATAGCACAATAACACTCCATATAAATTAAATTAATTTTAAATAAGTTTATAATCTTCTTCACAGAGTCAAGAATTACCCACATGTTATCCCGACTACCATGAATCTTAGGAAACACAGTAAAAATATTGTAGTTACTCTATGACAATTTTCCCCATCGCAAGGAATATTCTATCCCAATTTCATATTTCATCATGCAATCAACACCATATCTTCCGTTTTTAACATGGATAATTTTTTATATTGAAATTGTATTCTTTTTTGTTCAGGTAAATGAAAAACATCAGATCAAGATTATAATGGTGATATCACTTCATTTAATGTACCATGACAACTAACTCTTGGACATGAGTAATATTGTTCTTATAATGGGGTTGTAAAATATGTGTCTCATACATGACTACACGATCAAGATACATCAGGATAACCATAATACCAACCCTCTAATGATTACACTAAACCGTATATCCAACCCCTATCTCTGGATGGATCAAATTTGGGGTTGATACCAACATACTCTTTAACATAAAGAGGGCATCCACAAAAGTTCTAGTCAACTGAAAAATATTTACATTTTCAGTCTTGTCTATCATATGTTCTTCAAAGATATATAGTTTATGAATGATCCAAATTTAATATATGGTAATTCTAAAGAAACTCTAGATCATGATCACATTCTGAGGATGATCCCAATACAAAAAAGCCTCTAATATCTAAGGTTCAATGGAAATTCCTACCTCAGAAACTGCAAGTACATGTAAGCATAAATATTACATCTTGAAATTGTCATAGGAAATTATAACATATAGATTATGTGCTTAGAGTGTGTTCAAGCCCAACTCTGTCTTCCTTCTATACAACTCCAATGACTCTGAGTAGACCAACATGTTATTAATGATGACCATGGTAAACGAGTCCATATAAGGGTGAATAATATAACTCATGAGTTCCATTGACACTACTCTTGAATTATTCAAAATTAATGAAATCATGGTATATTCATATAACCCAAATATACTATTGAATTATATCTATGTTGGATCCTTAGTCCTAAACAGAAACTCGTGATACCATGACTTCAGGTCAGTCCTCTATAATTTCTAAGATCCCTCAAACTAATATAATAGATCACCGATATAGGGAAATGCATATTTATTTTTAATCATTACATGATTTATTTATTGGAAATACATGAATATTCGAAGGATACTATCAGTCATCATTAAAATTTAAATTAAATGACCCAGATGAGTTGTTCTCAGATGAATCAATTATTCTCCTCTAGGTCATCTCACAGTACCTTATGTTCCCTCATATTAGTTGGTTCTATCAACTATGGGAGAACAAATATATGACACACAAAAAATATATTCGTTATCAACAACAATATCCACCTCTTATGTGAATGTTTTGAGATATTTTCTAGAAAAAAATGTATTTAACAATCCACCACTAAAAGAAAAAGGGATGGTTCGTTCACCTGATATTCTGAGAGCACCAAACCCACCACATTATTTATAATAGCTCTATCCATGTTGAGGTATTATCTTTAAATTACTATATTAATGATTTACTACCTTATAATTATATCCTCCTCACTATTATGGAATGTAATAAAAGAAATTTCATCTTAAAAATGATGTGATCTTGAAAGAACATCAACTAGCCCATCCAAATGATTATGTGTAACTCATCATATAAACACTTTTGAAAATATACAAATTACCATTTTTCTAGATACAACCAATCATGGAAACTATTCTAATAACATTAGACCAGAAACGACTACGGAAGTGATTGTTTTAAATAATGAAACTAAAAGTATTGAGTAATCTATAATCGTTATTATAACTAACTGTGAAAACTATTTTCATATCGTTGTTGCGATAAATTTTTTATGTTTCGAAGTCCCAGAGAGATATTAACATGTGCTCCATGAACATAAAAATTTCACACATAGATCTATATATGAAAAAGCTAAAGTCTTATTCTCTTAAATATTTACCATTTATCATTAATAGAATCTATTTTAATATTGATGGAATATATCAAGATTTAGTGGGTACATGAATGGGTGGAGAAGGATTGATACACTCCATTCATAATAGAATTCAAGTTAATGCTCTCCCGAAGTAAAGGCATATGTTTTATAGAGAGATGTTGGGAATATAGAAAATTTTAATTCTAGAAAAAATATAATCAAGTTCATATACATAGTTTATAAAATTGATTATCTCACAATGGAAATTGGAATATATCTTAATTCTTAGTTATATCCTCATAAAATGATAATAATAATAATATTATTACTTCCTTGACATGATATAAACAAACAGATATTTAAATATCATTTAATTTATACTCTTAACTCTACTCATCTATACACCATAGAATTTGATGAACCTTTAATAATAAAAATTTTATACGTATATAAATATTATTTTAGTATTTAATCAATAAATAATTAAAAGATAACCTAAATAGATATTACTCAGTTGAACATGAGATTAATATTTGATCTAATTTTAAATTCAAATAAAATGTCATTTAGTTTTTAGATACCCTTCATGTGTAGACCTATAGGACACATTCTAATTAGTGTTATGCAAATTGTATGAAATATCAACATCATGTATCTTGTAATGGCACCCAGATAGAAAGATGCTAATATCACTATAACAAAAATATCTTATAAATTCTCACTTCATAGTGTATACAATTCTTCTCATTATGTCATATACCTGGTTGCATAATTTTTTTTCAACCTATATTCTTGATATATCATTATTTTAATTTCCAAAAAATGATATTCTTGATTAAATATCCATGGAAATTAAATTGACCTGACCATTCAATTCCAATTGATTGGCCATAGATATTTACTTCAATTTACTTCTAAATTAAAAATAATTTCTTAAAATTTTCACCAATGTCATATCTTTCATGATAAACATAAAATATCTTACCCCAATGCGAGAATATGTTTTCGTGATATTTGTTAATATATGAATGATTCAGACTCCTCGTATAGATTAATAATAATCTCAAATCTATGGACTAACACCTACATATGAAGATATAAATATCTGATGACACATATAACATGTCAAGTATCTATGTGTAGTTCTATTCTAAAACCCATCTATTTTAAATATTACCATGTTTGAACATTAAGAGATGAAGTCTCAATTCCTTACAATACCAGTACATGGTATATCATGTACATCTATATCTCAAGAAAATGATTTCATGTAAAAATAATATATACATAAATTTTATTACATAATTTCAAGGTTATCAACATTGTGGGGAACTACATTGACCATTAAATTTGAAAGCTAATATAAACAAAATATAACATTTATGTTATATAGGAAAACATTCATAATGTGATATGATATTTATTAACATTCATGAGATTGAATATAAAGGAAGTTGAAATTGTAAAATATTTAGTTCTAGGGAAAGATGTATAAATCTTATTTTTAATGAATAATACTTTTAAATATTTCTAAACAAATTTCCAGGGTTAGATTATTTAATTTCCAGCAATTTAAAGGAATCAGGTTCTAAGAATTAATTTTATAAGAATATTAAATATGTATTTTAATTGTTTGTATACATCGTCATAAGTCAAATTCTAAAAATCTTAAAAATAAGATTGTATCAGAAATATGAGACAATGGTTGAGTCTAGAATGAGTTGATTACCCTAGGCGTGACATAAAATGGGTCAATGTGGGACATTCATATTTCTTTCACATTGGTGGTATGTTCAGTGAAAAAAATAATTATTTCATTTTAACAAAGATAAATATTCTATAAAAATATTTCTATTGACAATTATCTAGGTTATCTATATAAATCCTAGTATAATTATAGATCTCCTCATTCCCCCTTCATCGGTGAATCGCCTTGGACGGCATTGAAACACTAGTTCAGAATAGATTGTTGCATAGCGAATGCAATAATGCCCTTCAATCATTGGATATTGTGTTGTTCAATGAAGAATGGTCCAATATTTACTATGAATCTTATATTGGAGATTCATTTTCTTATTATTAAATATATTTAGTAGATCAATCCATGTTCATGGACCTGTGAGAATTATATCCAAAACATAAACCTACCTATTTGTTTAGATTGATTGATTACATTTCATTATAACTCTCTTATCACTATTATTGATCGTTGTCCAAGAATGCCTGTATAACATTGGATAATCCAAGATATGGTTTTTCTCACCCAAAATTTCTTTGTCGTCTTCACTGTTAGGACCCCATGACCTCATTTTGACATCACCTGGTGGAACTTAGCCCAATCAGACCACTAAAATCATGAAGAATCGACAAATAAAGAATTAATTGACAAATATAGCACATATCTAGTATTTTTTAATTTTTGGATGATATTTTCAGTTGTCATAGGTTGGTTATATAATATAGAATGTTTTGGGGACATATATGATGAATTATGAAACCCCATGGGTAATTGGATTTGGATTTCTAGCCACTAGAGGGATGTAATCCATCATATGATGTTAGATTTGACAATTTTTTCCAATGGTAGTGCCGAAATCCGAGTGATAAGGAAAGAATTTTGGGTTAAAAAGTGGATCATAGAATATGAAAAAACCTAGACTATGAACCATGTACACGTATAGACACATGACATGTATCCCATTAACTGCAGAAGATTTTGTTTAAAAAACAATTTGTACAACACAGTGTGTGGATTTTGGGGTTATTATTCACACATTTATTAGAGAAATCCAAATAAATAGATGAAAACTCGTAATCATGAACTGGACCAACCACATTCATTTCTCTCCATAACCTCCATGTTATATCAAAGAGGTAACATATCATGTTAAAATTATTTATTAATCACTGATAAATTTATTCTTTTGATGTATGTTTTTCAATTCTGGTATTTTTTTAATTAATAATAATATCAAGATATTATAATCATTCAATTTAAAATGACCCTGATAGGCTTATTAATAGATGATGAATTATCAAATATCCCATCCATTGGTGTCAATTAATCTTCCAATATAATATGGATACATGACGTGTGGTTGAAAAGTACACATTGTAAACCCATGTTCACTATAGAGAAATGATAGGCGTTAATTTAACATTTGTTGTGGGAGAAAAGTATGAAACATCATATCATTATAAGTACATACTATCCATATGGAAAGTTGTTTTTATAATATTCATGGCATATAACTTACATGTATGAAATGTAACCCAACACAGTTTACCCCATGCGAATTAGAAAAGAAATGTTCTAAAATTTTGTGGAATGTATTAGCCATACACCACACATTAATGTAAAACCATGAAATTGGGTTATATGAGATTAATTTTGTTCTAGTTTGCATAAATGAATTTTAGATGATAAATTTTTACACATGATACTAGACGAGACCCTAGGCGTGTAGTGAATATTACCAGTATTCTGAAATAGGGGAGTTGGGCCCTAGTACAGATGAATTTGAGAACATTCCGGTTTCACTCCAAAAGCCCCCTAAAAATGAAAATTATAGGCTTGAATCCCACCATTACCTATATAATACTATGATAGTCCTATGTAAATTCCTATACATTAAAAAATTATTTATAATCATTAAAAAAAATTTATCATTACTGAAAGTAGTTTTGGTTGAGGGTATAGATTAGTCATAGATATTGTTTTAAGGGATGTGGTAGAGAGTTCATGCATGGAATGATGGTTGAATTTACTGATGTTGATGTATTAGAAAATTTATTGGATAGAAATTAGTTAATTGGATGAAGGGGGTCTATGAGAAATGATCTTGGGGTGTGGTGATACAAACAGATGAACCAGTGAATGAAAAATTAACCTCCCAGTAGAAACTAGTTTTATAGGAGGCGATTAGGGTTCTCATTTGTTACAATCCTTTTTTTAATAAAATAAAATAATATAATAGGAATAAAAAATAAACCCAAAAAAATTATGATTATAATAACCCATCTAGAAATGAAACAGTGTTCAAGAAAGATGGATTATATTTTGAAAGAGGACACATGAAATTCTATATGAACATGGTTAATAATTAATATCTATTATTGTAATATAAAACTATATTAATAATTTATACCCAATTTCTAATTTACATGTGATTGGATGGTAAATTGGTATTACCATCATTGGGACAAGTCATGTGTTATATTTTAACCCCATGTTTTCTCGAAATGTTTTTTTATTAATGTGTGCATCGTAAAAGAAATTAATAATTTTTAAATTATAAATACTTGTAAGGATACAACATTATAGGCCCAACCCACCTTGGCCTACACCCGAATTGGTCTAACACATTAATTGTAAAAAATGTAAGGCAAACCCTGCCCTAAATCCAATCCATATTAACATAAATCTCACATTCAATGGGACAATTTTTCATTACAACATATGGTCATATAACAATGTACAAAATGTGTAGTGGGAAGTACCTACCACATTACTCATACCCATTTCACATGATGTACAAATAGATCCATGATATAAACCAAGGATTTTAATTAGGTGGAATGGGAATTAGTTATGGAATTCAATCAAACTGCATGGAATGTATCTATTGTACACACCTCAGGACAATTTTTTTCAAATAAAACTCTCGAATAAATTAGTTTCCATTTATTACATGTTCAAAATGATGTTCTAGTTTTCTTACATGTCTTGTAAATTATAGGAAGCTTTAGTGGTACATTCTACATATAATCATGGGGTTCCATGTAGTATTTTAATATGTTTCAAATAAGAAATCCATGAAATGAACCTACATTATACACATAAATTATTCCATCAATATCGTCCAAATAATTTACATGAATGGATAATATGTATCAAACCATCTTTATATAGTCAAAATTAATCCACATGACATATCTACTCCCAAGAGTAATGGGACTCCCAATAAAAATTTTATATCTACATTATCCTAGTTCCACAAAAGTACTGGAAAGGGTATAAGTGGCCCAATGGTCAACAATTATCAACGTTCACTCTCTAACTAATGATGAAATGAGTGATGAACCCTTATATATCATTCTTAATGCATATCCACTAGAAATTTCATTTCAAATATCAATACATCATTTTATAGATCGGTTGAATAGAACAGTATAGGGGGTGAGAGACACACATCAATTCCGCTATCAAGGTCTTTTCTATAAAAACCCTCCTATGCGGATAATTTATGTCATTTAAATCCACTGACCATCTTAGAATTAGTTTAATAACCATCAAATTCTCTTACATCACCTCAAATTCTAGATCAAATTCCTAGTTGGGCATGTCCTGGTTCACTAAGGATGATTCAATAACCACCAGAGAATAGACCAGATTTTACCAGTGTAATGGCCCGGACCTCTCCGGTCCACTATGTGAAAATGTGGTGTTGGAAGTCTTTCTGGAGGTCAAGGTGACTTATCCCCCAGCCGCTGCCTACCGGTAGCTCGGTCTACCGGTAGCCACCGCCTACCGGTAGCTCGGTCTACCGGTAGTCGCCGCCTACCGGTACCTAGGTCCACCAGTAGCCATAGTCTAGCAGTAGCTTGGCTAACACTTTGCCATATTTTGTAGTTCTGTGAACAGTATTTCTATCGGTGACCTTCTATCGGTAGACTTGAATAATGTTCTATCGGTGAGGATCTAACGGTAGACTTGTGTTTCTATCTGCAAGGTTCTATTGGTGACCTTTTCTTTCCTTTGCCAATTTTTGAGTTCTGTGAATAGGGTTTCTAGAATTTTAAGAGCTACCAGTTCCTTCCTTTGCCAAATTTCACATGTGAACAGTGTTTCCAGAATCCTAAGAGCTATCGATTCCTTTGCCAAATATCACGTGTGAACAGTGTTTCCAGAATCCTAAGAGCTACCGATTCCTTCCTTTTCCAAATTTCACGTTTGAACAGTGTTTCCAGAATCCTAAGAGCTACCGATTCCTTCCTTTTCCAAATTTCACGTTTGAACAGTGTTTCCAGAATCCTAAGAGCTAATGATTCCTTTGCCAAATTTCACGTTTGAACAGTGATTCCAGAATCCTAAAAGCTACAGATTCTTTCCTTTGCCAAATTTTGAGTATGTGAATAGTGTTTCCAGCTTCCAACAGTTTCGCCCGTTTGACGTTTTCTTTGACGTAAAATACATTTTAAAACCTTATTTTAAGGACTTTAAGGACGATTCAAACCGCGTGGGTTAATGCGATCCGTTTTTAATGGAGAATAAATCGGATTTTAAACCGTCGCCTCTCTAAATTTTTTTTAAAAGGAACAAGATATCATTCTTCGTTGTTCTTCCTCCTAGTTCTCATCTACGAGACATTAGAACCTTGCAATCATTCCCGTAGGAGTTTCACAATCAAACGTTACTCGGATCAGTTCTTCTCTATTTGATGCAACCACGTTGTGTCGATCATTCTTCCATATAAGGTATGTTTTATCATTGTTCCTTCGGGATCACCTTCTCTTGTTCTTCCTTCCATTTTAGCATGTAATCTCCATGCTTCTAATGGGGTTTAGTTGGTTGGGACTTACCGTGGCATCCTCGGGTGGATGCAGTTGTCGCGAGAGAAGGATTGTGTCCCATTGGGTGGATAAAGGACGTTAAGAACTCTTCGAGGTAGGGGATTCATGGCTTCTCTAATTGTATATGTGCAATCATAGAATTTGCATGATTTAGTCCTTTAGATCACAATGAAATTGACCTAATTAAATACTTGAACTGGATTAAAAGAATTGGTTGATCGCATGTTGTTTCTTTATACCGTGATAAGGGTTGCCTCATGTTTTGCTAGATAGAGTGTTATCTATGTTTTCTTTTATTTTTTGTTCATTCATGATAGAAATTGATAATGAACGTAAAGCTGGAATTAATTGTTAATTAATTGGCTAAAGATAAAGAGGCATGTAAATTAGTCTGGTTTTTGTAGTTGTTATAGTCATTCTAATTTGAGGATAATCAAATTAGGGAAGTAAGCATGGTTATTTATTTGTGATAGCCTACTGATTAGGTATCCTGTAATTGGAACTTACAAATAAAAAATCTGCTAATTCAATATGGATTAAAGAACAGATTATGTGGGAATTTCTAAAAGGGTTCTGAGTTACCCTCTTGTTTGTTAAAGGGTCAAGAGCCCATGGTTGTGATTGTTTTTTTTCTGCTGATTGTGCTACGATGTGACCCTGGAGGGGTCTTGTGATATGTGGAGGTAGGGAGGCCTTGTGGTTGTGGTAGCGGATGACGCCTAGAGTGGCGAGATGCATCAGTTTATGTATGTGGGTGTCGGGGAGGACACTGAGGGAGTCGGAATGGGATGGATGTGGTAGTTGGATTATTGTGGGTTCTTTGAATGTTTATATGTTTTGTTTTTCCCCACTTCTCAAGGCAGCTGGTCTTGCTTTCCCTTCTTCTGATGGAGGCAAAGACGCGCGGGGTATGCCACGTGCTTTCCATGTTTATCCTCTCAAGGGAGAATGGGTCTGTGCTCTTTCTATAGGCGGAAAAGACTCGACGGGTAGTATATCTACTCACTGTGTTGAGCCTCCTTTGTGTTTAGTAGCATAGGATGCTTTTCTAGAATGCATGGGAATGTAGGAAAGTAACTCTATAATGAATGTTTTATTAAATGGTGATAATCCATGGGGATGGAGGTGCTGGAATTTAAAGGAGATGTGAATCTAAAAAGGAGCAGTTGATTTTGAATGTGATGCCATTTCAGTTTAATGTGGAATTGTTCATTGTTAATTAATGTTTAAGGAATTAATTAACGTACAATGGAATTGATAAAATGAGAATGGAGTAATCTAATAAATTTATCCAAATGTTGTGTACTTATAGGATACCTAGTCTTAGAAGTAGCAGCCTGGAGTCTGAGAGACGTTAGCTGCAGTTGTATCTATAAGACAAGGTAATGCCCATAGTGTGGATGTGATTTATATATATATATTCTGTACTTTTTTTGTTTCTATACGCTACTCCACCATGTTGGGGAGGGAAACTGACACTCCAGGGATTCTGAGCCCTGGGGGGTGTTTTCCCCAACATTCTGATGGGAGGTTGAATGGATGACTACCCCCTTTGACCCCGCTCTCTTCTCTTGGTAGATCTTGGTGCTGTTAGGCACAGTGGTTAGTTTTACCCATATATGTGTGTAGAGGGCTGTAATGGCTCGTGGTTATTTCACACACATATATTCTGGATATAGTATCTTATGGACTACTATAGGTGTAACGTGTATTGGTTGTGATGTCTTGAGGATCCCTACTCGGTGTATGGGCTATAATGGCTTAAGGTATAATACCCGATGTATGATACACGTTATGCGGGCTGTGGTGGCTTCCGGAACTTACCTGGTTACTTTTGGTTGTGGGGATGGTGTGGTGCTTCACCCATGTGTCTGCGGACAAGCCTTTGGAGAGAGATGCATAGGACGTATGTCGTTGGGGCAAGGCGGAAAACCAGCGGGGAATTAGTAGCGGGGTACCCTTGATCTTCTTTACTATATGCTACATTCTTGTATGTGTTACCTAGCGAGAGTATCCATGGTGAGGTTGGGAACATAGTATACCTGTTTAGGTGACGAGTTAGTTTCACTTGTTGTTCACTGGGCTTTAGCATGCTTTCTTTACTTTTGCACGAGAGGCTTGGGGAGGATCCTACTGAGTATACTGTTATACTCACCCTATGTATATATAAACTGTTTTTCAGGTCACTTGGAGCAGGTTGGTGATCAAGCTGGTTACTAGTAGCTTACAGTTGGAGGAGGAGCTGTTCGGGCTTGTGGTCGCTGCCTTTTTACTTTCTTTTGGGTACTTTTAGTTTCCCCTTCCAGCTCTAGTACTTTTACATGACATTTCATATATATACTGGGGTTTCTTTTATTTTTCAGTTCTGATTTGGAGTTGGTTGGAGTCTACTATATCTATCTCTTCTGAATGTGTTCTCTTAGAGGGTAATGCCTCCCATTCGTATGTTTATTATACCCTCAGTGCTAGTCGCCAACCCGGGGCCTACTCGAGGCGGGACTCAGGGGTCATTATCTCTCTTCTCACATTGCTGGCCCAGAAGGGGTACACTTTGTGGGGACGGGGTCGTGATAGAGTGGTATCAGAGGTCTGGTTGAGGGATAGGATGGAGTTTGGATTTAGGCACAGGTGAGGATGCATGGGGTGGTAGGTCAACGATGTCATTCATGTTTATCAAGTGGGGTAAACACTGGAGACCGGCAGAGACATAGGCGTTCAGGGCCCCCTATGATCTGTTTCACGGACCTTTAAGTTTACGATGGCTACTAAACAAAGTGATGTTGGTTGCAGGGTAGAGACCTAGGAAAGGATCATGCATCATTATTCTTTGTGCCTGTGTTTGAATGGGTAGACCTTGGGATAGGTAACCTGAAATTTATAAAACAAAAAAATTAATTAAATAATGTTGAGTCTTCCATATTCCAGGCTTAGAAGTTCTAACATTTGTTATTTTACAGGTATAGCTCCAGGTCGACGTCCTCATCAGGTTTGCGCAGAAGATGCCCAACAGGCTGTTCCAGCAAATCACCACCGAGTAGAGGTTGACGACGATGAAAATTTGAGGAAGAAACTTCGAGAGTTTCAGCGCCAGAGTCTACAGAAGTACGAGGGCTCCGTTTCAGATGCAGTCAAAGAAGACTGGTTGGAGGAGATCGAGATAGGCTTCAGTTCGATTCGTGCTCAGAAGGAACACTGGGTGTCCTTGGTTGTGATGATGCTGTATGGAGCAGCGAGGCAGTGGTGGTTCTTGTTCCTCGGTGATCGTGAGGAGTCAGCAATATCATGGGAGGAGTTTCGAGATAGGTTTAGAGTCGAGTTTCTTTCGTCGACTGCGAAGGTGTCCAGTCGCCATGAGCTTCTCACCCTTCGACAGGGGAGCTCCAGTGTTCGAGAGTTTGGAATCCGTTTCAGGAACCTTCCACGATATGCTTCAGACCTGTTACCAGATGATGAGGCCAGGGCGAGGCATTTCGAGGAGGCTTTGCGTCTAGAGATCCAGCGCCAGGTCACCCCATTTATGCTGAAGACATATCTTGAGGTGTTGGCGAGGGGAGAGTTTATTGAGAGTACTTTGGTCAGGACTGGATCGTCACGAGAGGGGAATCGTCATGATTCCTCACGAAGAAAATCTGTGGTCCGGGGTTCCCGGTTTTCAGGACAGAAGAGTTTCCGTTCACCTGGGGGTAGGTCCCAGCCCTTCCCATCTCGTTTCTCCGGAGGAAGCAACTCTCAGGCCTATACCAAGGGATCAGGCGCTTATTTTTATTGTGGTGGTCTTGGTCATCAATAGCGGGAGTTCTCGACTCTTCAGAGCAGTCATCGTGCACCGGGCGCTCCACTCCAGGTTCCTCCGTTGAGGCAGTTCTAGCCGAGGCAGCAGCAGAAGGTTGCACCAGTTTTAGATCACCAGAGGGTAGATAGAGCAGGCAGAGGACAGCCCCATGACGCTCCCCGTCCTCAGAGAGCAGAGCGCGGCCGTGGTGGTGGTCGTCATCAGGGTTAGAGAGGTCGTGGAGGAGGTCGTGGTCAGCTCCATGCTCTAGCGTTGCCAACCCCAGGCGAACCAGTTGTCGTTCGAGGTACCCTTTGCTTGTTTTCTACCTTGGTGTATGCCATGTTTGATTCAGGAGAAACACACTGCTTCATATCACCTACCCTTGTCCATGCTTTGGGACTTGAGGTAGAGAGGCTTCCAGTGCCCTTGGCGTTGACTACGCCAGTTGGAGGTCGAACCGACTTGTTTGAAGTATGTAGACATTGTGAGCTAGTGTTGGGGCAACACCGCTCTTGGGGAGATTTCTTATGTTTACGAATACAACCATATGATGTCATACTCGGCATGGATTGGTTGTATTAGGTGCAGGCTGTTGTGGATTGGTACAGGAAGAAGGTCGTTTTCCTTGATGCAGAAGGATAGAAAGTGGTGTTTGTTGGTGAGAGAGATCCTCGGATGAGTCATAGAAGAGTTTCATCCTTATCATCCATGATGGTTGGTATGATGATGAGTTCTTCAGAGGTTCAATAGTTGGCGTTTCCTAGGGTCGTAGAGGAGTACCCTGACGTCTTTCCAGGAGAGGTTGTATCCTTACCCCCTTGATGAGAGATCGAGTTTGGGATCGAGTTACAACCAGGAGCGTCTCCTATCTCTATGTCTCCGTATAGGATGGACCCTTCTGAGTTACAAGAGCTACATATTCAGCTCGATGGTCTGTCGTAGTGTGGTTTTGTTCGGCCAAGTGTGTCACCTTGGGGTGCACCAGTTTTGTTTGTGAAAAAGTCTGATGGCAGTTTGCGGTTGTGCGTCGATTATCGTCGATTAAACAAAGTGACAATAAAGAACCGCTATCCTCTCCCGCGGATTGATGACTTATTCGATCAAATGAAGGGTGCAAGTTGGTTCTCAAAGATCGACTTGCGGTCAGGATATCACGAAATGCGTGTAAAGGATGAGGATATCCCAAAGACTGCTTTCCATTGTCATCATGGGCATTATGAGTTTGTTGTAATGCCATTCGGCATGACGAATGCTCCATCTATTTTCATGGGGTTGATGAATGTTGTGTTCCATGAATTCCTGGACAAGTTTGTTGTGGTTTTCATCGATGACATCCTTGTGTACTCCACATCTGAAGAAGAGAATGCAGAGCATCTACGAGCCGTTTTGGGAGTTCTTCGCCAACATTAGTTGTTTGGGAAGTTATCCAAGTGTGAGTTTTGGGCTCGAGAAGTTAGTTTCTTAGGGAATGTTGTGTCCCAATAGGGAGTAGTTGTGGATCCATCGAAGATAGAAGCAGTAGTGTCTTGGGCAGCCCCCAAGACCATGTCAGAGGTGCGAAGTTTCCTTAGTCTCACAGGCTATTATA
The DNA here is from genome assembly GCA_963277665.1 of Viscum album. Taxonomy (NCBI): domain Eukaryota; kingdom Viridiplantae; phylum Streptophyta; class Magnoliopsida; order Santalales; family Viscaceae; genus Viscum; species Viscum album. The sequence continues at coordinate 1,325,572,686 of OY728126.1, forward strand.
GGAGGTTTTTAGCCAATTTATCCCGAGTTGCGACTCCTCTGACAGCTTTGACCAGGAAGGATCACGGGTTCATATGGACTAATCAGTTTCAGGCAGCTTTCGACTATCTAAAGGAGAAGTTGGTAAGTCCTCCAGTTCTTTGTCTTCCAACGGAGGGAGTCCACTTTGATGTTTTCTGTGATGCTTCACGTCTGGGGCTAGGCTATGTTCTCATGCAGCAGAGGTCAGTTGTTTCTTATGGGTCTTGGCAGTTGCATCCCCATTAATGCAACTATGTCACCCATGATCTTGAGTTGGCAGCCGTGGTGTTTTCTCTAAAGTTGAGGAAACGTTACCTCATTGGTTAGCACTTTGTGGTTTTCACCAATCACAAGAGTTTGAGGTATGTTTTCTTCCAACGTGACTTGAACTTGAGGCAGCGTCGGTGGATGGAGTTATTGTAGGAATACGACTTTGAAATATCATATACACCTGGAAAAGGGAATGTTGTAGCTGACGCACTAAGCCGAAAGACACGTAATGATGTTGTGCGTGAATCTGGTGATTCCTGGAGAGTGATGGAAGAGCTATCAGCTTTGCATCTTGATATGGGAGAAGTTGGGGGTAGAGGTTGTCTTTTCCAGATGAAGGTGCAGTCTTCCCTGATGCAGAAGGTGGAAGAGTCTTAGTTGGGTGATCTAGAGGTGGAAGTTTGGAGAGACAGAGTTGTTTGTGGTGAGGCCCCTGATGGTTGGTTGGAGGATGAACAACACCGAGTGTTGTATCATGGCAGGCTCTTTGTCCCCTTGGCGATGTGCGAGACGGTTCTCCGAGAGTTCCATAGTTCACCCTTGTCAGTACATCCTGGTGTGACGAAGATGTACTGATCCTTGAGGATTCAGTTTTGGTGGCCTGGGCTGAAGCGTACGGTTGCAGAATGTGTGTCTCGATGTTTAGTCTGCCAGAAGGTGAAGGCCGAACACTGTGTTCCAGGTGGTCTTCTCCAGCAATTGGAGATTCCTCAGTGGAAGTGGGAGGACATCTCAATGGACTTCGTTACAGGTTTACCTCGAGCTCCGGGAGGACATGATGCTATATGGGTGGTAGTGGATCGTTTAACAAAGTCGGCCCATTTCATAGCGATCAAGGAGTCGAGCTCAGTGGAGGTTCTGTCGAGACAGTATCTGGAGGAGGTGGTGAGGCTTTATGGAGTACCTAGGACGATCATTTCTGATCGAGATCCTCGTATTACCTCCAGAGTGTGGAGAGGTGTCCAGCATGCTTTTGGATCTCAACTGTGCCTTAGCACTGCTTTTCATCCTCAAACGGATGGTCAGATAGAGCGAACCATCCAGACTGTTGAAGACATGTTGCGCTCTTGTGTTCTTGATTTTGGAGTTTCATGGATGAAGCACTTACCCTTGGTAGAGTTCACTTACAATAATATTTTTCACTCTACCATCGGTATGACGCCATTTTAAGCCTTGTATGGCCGGCCATGCTGTTCTCCGTTGTGTTGGAATGGGGCCGGAGAGTCAGCAATTCTCAGACCAAAACTAGTGCATAATACAACAGAGATGGTTCAGGTGATTCGTGAGAGGATGGAGACAGCACAGGATCATCAGAAATCATATGCTGATCAAAGAAGGAGACCATTAGAGTTTAATGTTGGGAATCATGTGTTTCTAATGGTGACTCCCCGTCGTGGGCAGCGAAGGTTTGGTCGTGGATGTAAGCTTTCTCCCCTGTTTTTTGGGCCTTTCGAGGTGTTAGCTCATGTTGGAGCTGTGGCGTATCGAGTAGCACTTCCCCCTAAGATGAGTCGGATACATGATGTTTTCCATGTATCACAGCTCCGTCGTTACCTTCATGATGAATCTCATGTTATCTATTGGGGAGAGATCGATATTGATGATGATGGAACCTTCGAGGAGCGACCTGTGGAGATCCAAAACCGCAAGGAGAAGGTGTTACGTGGGTGTTTTATCCCCTTAGTTCGTGTCTTGTGGTGACACGGTGGCATGGAGGAGAGTACATGGGAGCGTGAGTCACAGATACGTGCTCAGTACCCAGAGTTTTTTAATGTTTAACTCTTTTCATGTAATGATGTTTCTTTTATGGTTAGACCTTTCATGTTTTATTTATGTACCTTTTATGTGATGTTACAATTGAATTTTTTGGATATGGATTGTTTGTTTCCATATTCTCGGATGTCGTAGTTTTCTTCTAGATTTCGAACAACTCATGGTGGTTTTCCCCTAAGAGGTATCTTATGGGGTGGTTGTTCGGACCCCTCTTTTCTTCTGAGTTGGTTTTTAATTCTTGAGGATGAGAATGTTTTGAGAGGTATCTAATGTAATGGCCCGGACCTCTCCAGTACACTATGTGAAATTGTGGTGTTGGAGGTGTTCCAGGAGGTCAAGGTGACTTATCCCCCAGCCGCTGCCTACCGGTAGCTCGGTCTACCGGTAGCCGCAGCTTACCGGTAGCTCGGTCTACAGGTAGCCGCTGCCTACTGGTAGCTCGGTCTACCGGTAGCCGTAGCCTACCGGTAGCTCGGTCTACCGGTAGCCGCAGCCTACCGGTAGCTCGGTCTACCGGTAGCTCGGTCTACCGGTAGTCGCCGCCTACCGGTACCTCGGTCCACCAGTAGCCGCAGTCTAGCAGTAGCTCGGCTAACACTTTGCCAAATTTTCTAGTTCTGTGAACATTATTTCTATCGGTGACCTTCTATTGGTAGACTTGAATAATGTTCTATCGGTGAGGATCTAACGGTAGACTTGTGTTTCTATCGGTGATCTTTTCTTTCCTTTGCCAATTTTTTAGTTCTGTGAACAGTGTTTCCAGAATTTTAAGAGCTACCGATTCTTTCCTTTGCCAAATTTCACGTGTGAACAGTGTTTCCAGAATCCTAAGTGCTACCGATTCTTTCCTTTGCCAAATTTCATGTGTGAACAGTGTTTCCAGAATCCTAAGAGCTACCGATTCCTTACTTTTCCAAATTTCACGTTTGAATAGTGTTTCCAGAATCTAAGAGCTACTGATTCCTTACTTTGCCAAATTTCACTTTTGAACAGGGTTTCCAGAATCCTAAGAGCTACCGATTCCTTCCTTTGCCAAATTTCACGTCTGAACAGTGTTTCCGAAATCCTAAGAGCTTCTGATTCTTTCCTTTGCCAAACTTTGAGTATGTGAATAGTGTTTCCAGCTTCCAACAGTTTCACCCGTTTGACGTTTTCTTTGATGTAAAATACATTTTAAAACCTTATTTTAAGGACATTAAGGCCGATTCAAAGGCCATAAATCCTATATTAATTATTCCTAAGGCCGGGATATTTTTACTTGGTCAAACCGCGTGGGTTAATGTGATCCGTTTTTAATGGAGAATAAATCGGATCTTAAACCGTCGCCTATCTAAATTATTTTTAAAAGGAACGAGATATCATTCTTCATTTTTCTTCCTCCTGGTTCTCATCTACGAGACATTAGAACCTTGCAATCATTCCCGTAGGAGTTTCACAATCAAACGTTACTCGGATCAGTTCCGCTCTGTTTGATGCACCCAAGTTGTGTCGATCATTCTTCCATATAAGGTATGTTTTATCATCGTTCCTTCGTGGATCACCTTCTCTTGTTCTTCCTTCCATATTAGCATGTAATCTCCATGGTTCTAATGGGGTTTAGTTGGTTGGGACTTACCGTGGCATCCTCGGGTGGATGCAGTTGTCGCGAGAGAAGGATTTTGGCACATTGTGTGGATAAAGGACGTCAAGAACTCTTCGAGGTAGGGGATTCATGGATTCTGTAATTGTATATGTGCAATCGTATAATTAGCATGATTTAGTCATTTGGATCACAATGAAATTGACCTAATTAAATACTTGAACTGGATTAAAAGAATTAGTTGATCGCATGTTGTTTCTTTATACCGTGATAAGGGTTGCCTCATGTTTTGCTAGATAGAGTGTTATCAATGTTTTCTTTGATTTGTTGTTCGTTCATGATAGAAATTGATAATGAATGTAAAGCCGGAATTAATTGTTAATTAATTGGCTAAAGATAAAGAGGCATGTAAATTAGTCTGGTTTTTTTAGTTTTTATAGTCGTTCTAATTTGAGGATAATCAAATTAGGGAAGTAAGCATGGTTATTTATTTGTGATAGCCTACTGATTAGGTATCCCGTAATTGGAACCTACTAATAACAAATCTGCTAATTCAATATGGATTAAAGAACAGATTATGTGGGAATTTCTAAAAGGGTTCTGAGTTACCCTATTATTTGTTAAAGGGTCAAGAGCCCATGGTTGTGATTGTTGTTTTTCTGCTTCTTGTGCTACGATGTGACCCTGGAGGGGTCTTGTGATATGTGGAGGCATGGAGGCCTTGTGGTTGTGGTAGCGGATGATGCCTAGAGTGGCGAGATGCATCATTTTATGCATGTGGGTGTCGGGGAGGACACTGAGGGTGTCGGAATGGGATGGATGTGGTTGTTGGATTCGTGTGGGTTCTTTGACTGTTTATCTGTTTTGTTTTTCCCCACTACTCAAGGCAGCTGGTCTTGCTTTCCCTTCTTCTGAAGGAGGCAAAGTCACACAGGGTATGCCACGTGCTTTCTGTGTTTAGCCTCTCAAGGGAGAATGGTTCTGTGCTCTTTATATAGGCGGCAAAGACTCGACGGGTAGTATATCTACTCACAGTGTTGAGCCTCCTTTGTGTTTAGTGGAATAATATTCTTTTCTAGAATGCCTGGGAATGTTGGAAAGTAACTCTATAATGAATGTTTGATTAAATGGTGATAATCCACAGGGATGGAGGTGCTAGAATTTAAAGGAGATGTGAATCTAAAAAGGAGCAGTTGATTTTGAATGTGATGCCATTTCAATTTAATGTGGAATTGTTCATGGTTAATTAATGTTTAATGAATTAATTAATGTACAATGGAATTGATAAAATGATAATGAAGTAATCTAATAAATTTCTTCAAATGTTGTGTACTTATAGGATACCTAGTCTTAGATATAGCAGCTTGGAGTCTGAGAGATGTTAGCTGTAGTTGTATCTATAAGACTTGGTAATGCCCATAGTGTGGATGTGAGTTATATATATATATTCTATACTTTTTGTGTTTCTGTATGCTACTCTACCCTTTCGGTGAGGGCAACTGACACTCCAGGGATTCTGAGCCTTGGGGTGTGTTTTCCCCAACATTCTGATGGGAGGTTGAATGGATGACTACCCCCTTTGACCCCGCTCTCTTCTCTTGGTAGATCTTGGTGCTGTTAGGCACAGTGGTTAGTTTTATCCATATATGTGTGTAGAGGGATGTAATGGCTCATGGTTATTTCATACACATATATTCTGGATATAGTATCCTATGGACTGCTATAGGTGTAACGTGTATAGGCTGTGATGGCTTGAGGATCCCTACTCGGTGTATGGGATATAATGGCTTAAGGTATAAAACCTGATGTATGATACACGTTATGTGGGATGTGGTGGCTTCCGGAACTTACCTGGTTACTTTTGGTTGTGGGGATGGTGTGGTGCTTCACCCAGGTGTCTGCGGGCAAGCCTTTGGAGAGAGATGCACAGGACGTATGTCGTTGGGGCTAGGCGGCAAACCAGCGGGGAAGTAGTAGCGGGGTACCCTTGATCTTCATTACTATATGCTATATTCTTGTATGCGTTACTTGGCGAGAGTTTCCATGGTCAGGTTGGGAACATAGTATACCTGTTTAGGTGACGAGTTAGTTTCACTTGTATTTCACTGGGCTTTAGCATGCTTTCTTTACTTTTGCACGAGAGGCTTGGGGAGGATCCTACTGAGTATACTGTTATACACACCCTATGTATATATAAACTATTTTTTAGGTCACTTGGAGCAGGTTGGAGATCAAGCTGGTTACTACTAGCTTACAGTGGGAGGAGGAGCTGTTCGGGCTTGTGGTCGCTGCCTTTTTACTTTCTTTTGGGTAATTTTAGTTTCCCCTTCCAGTTGTAGTACTTTTGCATGACATTTCATATAAGTACTTGGGTTTCTTTTATATTTCAGTTTTGAGTTGGAGTTAGTTGGAGTCTATTCTATCTCTCTCTTCTGCATGTGTTCTCTTAGAGGGTAATGCCTTCCATTCGTATGTTTATTATACCCTCGGTGCTAGTCACCAACCCGGGGCCTACTGGAGGCGGGACTCGGGGGGTCATTATCTCTCTTCTCACATTGCCGACCCAGGAGGAGTACACATTGTGGGGAGGGGTTCGTGACAACCAGTCCTCTAAATAATTAATCTAATAACACTCTATTATGCTAATAACCTTCCACTAATCCTCCAATGTTTATTACCTCAGTTAATATTGTTGGAACCAAGGCGATTATTTTCTAGTAATGGAGAATGGTGCGTGTTTTTTGTGAATCCTCACTTGGAAGAAAAATGGATGATTAGAGAGATTTCATGTAATGGGATCATATAGTTCCAGCCGAAAGCGGTATTAATGGTGGCGTTGTTTCCTGTTTTTTGACATATTTTTGGAGTGGAAATTTTTGAGAATGGGGAAAATTTCAAAAAGTTGATTCTCTTGATGGCCTTAATAAAATATGAAAAAAGAACGAGTTTCGTAGAGTTGCGATTTAAGATGTGTGTTTCGCCAAGACATGAATATTGTAATGGTGTGCTCTAGGATTACAAGGTTTTGAGATTGGAGCATTTCGAAAGGTATTCATCTAGAATAAAATTTTAATAAATATGGTAAAGGCCTAGATTTCATAAAATATGGAGTAAGGATTTTGAAGAAATGAAGCATTGTGATTTGAGACGTTATTACTTTGTGATTATGAAAATTTGGACATTATGGTGTCTCGATGAGATTTGGAGGAGAGGTCTATGGTTTTGATGAGCATTTTAAATGGGGAATATTCATGGAGTATCGTAAAGGGAGATGCACCACGAAGAAATTTTTGACTGATCCTGAAATCATGTCAGAATAAGTGGAGCTCCATGTTCAACTATACCTATAAATAAGAGGCCACACCTCTCCATTCTGGGCTAACGTGAGAGAGAAAATCTAGAGTCACTTTTATTTTGCGAAGCAAGTGGTGCTCTGTGGAGCCAGTTCTCTATGAAATCTATTGATTTGTGAAAATACTACTTTGGTCCTACCTGGTGTTAATGATTCTATGTATTTGGTGCTTCATGATGAAGTGACTATTTTATTTGCCTTAGTGAGCTTCGTAAAGTAATGTGTTTCACAAAGGCATTGTTCTTCGTGATGAAAGTGGGATCTGCAAAGGTAACATAGCTTTGTGAAAGGTGTTTTCTCTTTGAATGTATGAGCACTATAAAGGGTTTACGTCTATGAAGCAGTGATCCGTATGATGTATTGAGCAATGCGAAGTCTTGTGCTCTGTGATGGTGTGTGCTCTACGAAGGGTTGTTCTCTCTGAAGGGTTGATATTTACAAAGGGGTTCACAAAGTATAGTATTAAATATTACATTTAAAATGGAAGGGATATCAGAGTGCATCTACTCAGGTCATTGATGCATGTAGTGTCTCATGCTAAATGGATACAAATACTACAATGACAATCAATTGAATCTACCTTCAAGTCGATAAACTGAGTAAAACTTCTCCAAACCCAACAAGTTGGGGGAGTCAATAGAAGTGTTCCATGGGAAGTAGTGACCTATCCATAAATAATTGTAAAGGCAGTGAACCTATACAAAAGTGACTGTGACTAAACCATGTAATCCACATCTAGTGATGATTGGTGGTTTTTTGTATGACAGACACAATTTCAATGTATTTTCCTTGGACGTAGCCCTTTGTTGTGAACCAAGTAAAACTTTTGTTTCCTCTTTTTTAATTAATTTTTCTTATATGTTTAATAGGTTCATACCAATGGGGGAAAAAGATCTACCAGTTTAAAAGAGAATTTTGACACCATGATTCACCCCTATCCTCTTAGGGTGCTCTATGGTCCTTCACCTATGATTCTCTACTAACGGAATCCATGATAATGTTCCCCTTCCAGAAGGAATATTATTTCATAATATCAAATATCAATAAGTAATCAACCAAAAATCTCCCTTTTTTATCCATTTATCATTTTAAAAATATATATATCATATTTTTTGTTCAAGAAGATAAAAAACTTATCATCAAGCAGATAATGGTATGATCACATTAGATCACGTACCACAACAACTAACTAGAGGCCATGACTAAGGCAGTTCTTATCATGGAGTTGTAATAGATGATACTCGTATATGACTATGCAATGACCTTACATCAAGATAAGATTAATAAATCCCCTTGAATGATTAAACTAAACAATCTATCCAACCCCTATCTCCAGATGAATTAAAATTGGGGTTGATACCAACATAGTCTTTAACTCCAAGAGGGCGTCCTCACAAAAACTAGTCAACTCAAAGTTGTTTCCATTTTCAGTCCACTCTATAATATGTTCCACCAAACTATAAAATTGAAGAATGGTCCATCTATAATATTTGTCCTATATGATGAAACTCTATATATTTATCAAATTTCTAGGATGATCCTAAGACATAAAAACCTCCACTTCCCATGGATCAATAAAAATCACTAACACAGAAACACATTTCCAAGGAAAGAACCCGATTACATCATGAAATGGTAGTTAGAAAACATAACATATAGATAATGTGCTTATATTTTTATTAATATAGCCTCCATGTTTTTGGTACGCATCTCTGAGTAATGTGAGTAAAAAAACATTCTATTATTGAAGACCATGAAAAAATAGTCCAAGTAAGCGAAAAAATATAATTCATGAGTTTCATGGACTCTTCTAGTGAATTCATGAAACTCAATGAAATAATTAGTTTTTTATTTAACCCATAGATGCAATTTAATTTCATATTTGTTAGATCCTTAATCTCAAAAATTAACTTGTGATACCATGACCCCTGGTCCATCCTAGATAATTAATGGGATACCACCAACTACTCTAATATATCATTCATAATAGGAAACGAATATTGATTTAACACCATTACTAGAATTAGATATTGATAATACATGAAAATTAAAACTCTAAAACCATCATCTTGAAAAAATAAATTGGATGAACCTTTTGAAAATTTCTCAGACGAATCAATTATTCACCTACAGGTCGAAATTTTTTTCTAAATCCTATCAACTCAACTGGTTCAATCTAATATGGGGGAATTGATATTGTCTAGAAAACTAATATATTCTTGATCTATTACTAAATAACTCTTTTATTTATAATTCTTCAAAAAAAATTCTTAAAAAATAATATTACCAATCTTCCATTAGAATAAAAATGGATGGATATTTCACCCGGTATGCTATGAGAATCATAACCAGAACAGTATTGGTAATGGCAGAAATCTAGTTAAGGTATGATCTTTCTCTTCCAACCTACATGCTCTACGAGACTATAAGTATGTACTCCTCTAAATTAGGGGAGGTAAAATAAAACCTCCTCCTACAAAAATTGATTTTATCATAAAACCACATCAACCAGTTCATCCCAAAGATTACTTCTAACTCACCATATCAAGGATTGTAAAATTACACAAATCACCATTATCATTATTCACTATGGAACATGTGAGACCTTCCAAGAAATGATTTATCTTTTATAGAATAAATATTTATATTGAACCTACATGAAAAAATATACTATTAACCATAGGCCAAAAAACTATGGACAATATAAAAGAATGATAAGCCCAAGTGTCAAATAATGAAATTGAATGTGTTGAGGAAACTATAATCATTGCCATAACTATAAATTTCTTATATCTATCATCATATCAAAACTAATTTATTACATACAATTATCCATCATTAAATCCATTGATCTATTCCCATGATCCATATATCACCTAACAAACTATACCCATGAAAACATGTAGTTGCCACTACTGAGTCCCTTAGCTGAGTACCCAACACAATCAAACAACAAATAATATTGAATCATCAATGGAATGCCTTATAAATCACTTGAGGCATAATTATACCTCAAAACTCTTCCATCATTGGCTAGATAAAAAATCAATCAAAAATTATAATGGTCCCCCATAATTTTATTGGACTGGCCCTACTTCAGCATAGAGGAAAAGAAAGTATGGTAATTCCTCTAATTCTAGCATCATAATAACAGTTGAGGATTCCTACTGATTTTATATTATAAAAACTCATCACCTTCTATGAGTTCCTCTCAACACCCTAGTGTATCTCATTAGACATCCTCTTCCTATAACTAGAATGAGCTCCGATACCACATAGAAAACTATTACTTAAAGGAGGAAACCCCACTATAGTCTCCTCAGATACCCCTTAAAATTAATGAGAGACTTGATAACTGCTATTAGGTATGTGTTTTGATAAAATGTATGAACCTGATGCCTCACATCTAAATAAAGCCATATCTCAATCATCTAAGACTTCCGAGCATCATTAACAACCAGCCATTGAGTGAATAAATAAACTACATAAAAAAGATCTTTTTAGAGTTCCCTTGATCTGGTGAAGAATGACATCCCGAGGACGGAAGATGGGGGAGGCCCGTCGTGAACCAAGAACGAACCCGTCACCGCGAGATGCAAACCCTAACGCAGATCTTCGCACTTTCGCTGAAGTTGTTGCCGGTAAATCGTCCGTAGACTCTACTGCGTATGCTGATGCGGTCCAGAACATTCAGATCAAACCAAAGACCTATCGGCATCGTGGTCAACTCGCCATCGCCTTCTCAACCGATGAGGTTAGTTTACTCTCCTCGGATCTCCGATTTGTCTTGGTTGGGAAGTTTCAATATAGAAGGCCATCGTTGAAATTTCTTCGATCTGCTTTGGAAGTCATTGAATTTACGGGATTTCAACTTGGTCTCCTCACTTCCTCGCACATTGTGCGACGATTTGATTCCGTTGAGAGCTATTATCGACTTTGGGCCAAACGTACATGGTCCTTTGGGGGCTGCTAAATGAGAATTCTTAAATGGACCCCCGATTTTGATCCTCTTGCTGAATCTCCAATTGTACCTATTTGGGTTGGATTTCCTGGATTACCTTTACACTTATTCAAGCAAAGTGCTTTGTTTTCTATTTCATCACTCATTGGCTCCCCGATGAGACTTGATTATGCCACAAAAACTCTTTCTAGACCCTCTATTGCAAGATCATGTGTTGAAGTTGATGTCTCCCAACAATTGCCCTCAGCTATTTGGATTCAAAGTGGAGACTTTGGTTTTTCTCAAGAGGTGATTTATGAATGTGTCCCGGACTACTGTCATTTATGTTGCAGGTTAGGGCATAATTCAAGTAGTTGTGGAAAAACTAATATCTGCCCCAAAAATTCAACTTCAAAATGGATAGAAAAAGATAGAGGTAAGCAAAAAGTTGTGGCTGAGACCTCTGAAGGTGTTTGCATGGAAAGAGAAGATGAGGATAAAAGGGGTTTGAATTCTCAAGCACCTGGACGTCAGCTTTCAGATTTTGCGCATGAGGCTCTCACAGCCCATCCTCCTATTTGCATGGGTGAACCACATTCATTGTGGATAGAAAAGGATAAAGGAAAGCAAATAGTTGTGTCTGATCCCTCTAAATATGTTTGTAAGGACGGAGAGGATGTAGATAAAATGGGTTTGAAGTTGCAAGCACCAGAATGTGAATTCGTTCAGGATGGTCTTGATGTCAACAAACAGCAAGAGAACCCTGTCTCTGTCAACACAGATCAAGAGGTTGCTGAAAAGGTTCAAAAAGATGGATCCTTTTGTTGTGGATCATCATCTGAAGAGGCGGATAGGCCTGGACAATTAGAAGAAGAATACCTGAAAACCATGGCTAGGAAAGGAAAAAAATCAGTGATAGATGCTGATGGTTTCATCACCCCGAACCCAAAAAAGACTAGAAGACGTAAGGATTATTCACAAGTGGAAAGAACCATCAACACTAGGTTGACTGAAGCTAATAAAATGGTTTACCCTGGAAAAGAGCAAAGAGAATTAATTTGCGAGAAAACCAGCGTTGTTTTATACTACTTCTCATTTCAATTCACGGAAGAGGAAAAGAAAGGGTGGCTTGCTCATACGAGTAAGCAACAAGATTTGTTGAAACAGGAGAGACAAAAAGGGATTATCAATGAGGATCAATTCGAGAATGCTATGAAATTCATTTACTTTGAGATATTGAAGTTGAAAGCACCACTTTCTTGATGTTTGTTTGTAGACTTTCTGTGTGGTCTTTGTTTCTGGTTTACTGGTCACAATTTCCTGCTGTTCTAGCTGATCTGTGTTCCCCTAAAGCTGATTTTCTATCCTTGATTCGGTTGTTTCTCCTTTCCATGCTGGGGCATATATGGTCCAAGGCACTAGATAAATTCATGCAAGCATTTGACAATGCTTTGGATCAAGGAGAAGGGTTTTCTGTTGCTTCTTCTCACTGTACTGAGACCTTTATGACGTTTTTTGATGAGAAATGCACAGATGTTGTTGTCATGCAAGCAATATGGGACACGACTAAGGTGAGGGATAAGCTTCGGCGTGACATAGATGCACGTGTTGCTGGAGATCGACGATCTGTGGTGCGTGCTTCAGGTTTTTCTTTTAGTGCACAGCAGATATGGAAAATCATTAAGGAGAATAAAGATCTCGAACTTCTTGCCCACAAGTTCATGGTGGCTACAGTACGCTGTGAAGAAATCGCAAATGAAAAATTTGTTTCTTTTGTTTAAAATGAGGAGTGGCATCAAATGGAACTGGTTGTACAATGTGGGCCGGTTTCTGGTTTTGGGAAGAAGCTTAGTGTGATCCTTGACAATTGTCTTTCAGAGTATGATGCAGAGGTTATATTTTTCGATGAAGGTGTCCGAACTGCAAAGCGAAAGCAGCTAAAAGTGAAATTGCTTCAACATGTTCACCCAGCTTAGCTTGCTGATGATTGCTTCAAGGCTGGGCTATTTTCTGGATTCTGTTGCAGATTGGTGATTTTTATTTTATGGTTGACTACTTGGATTTCAAACTGTTTGCTGGTTTGGTTTTTTCTCAGAATATTAGATGCTTTTCCTGCTTGGTTTGATGATTTTGGGACCTGTCTGCTCTCAAGAAATTTTGAAGATGGGAAGATCTTTGATGGCTGTCCCTGGATGGAAGATCCCTCTGCATTTTGAAGGTGCTCATTTTGGTTGTTGGCTTTGTTCTAGTTTGAGTATCATTGTAACCCTTAATTCCCCGCTGGAGTAAGCTCATTACTCCTCGTGTTTTGTATTGAGCCTGTTTTATTTTAATAAATTCCTTTGATGGCATGAACTAGGAAACTAGTTCATGTCATCACTTTTCAAAAAAAAACTACATAAAAAATGATATACCAATCCAATGATATTGTTACATATTAAAGATACATTAGCCGCTAAAATCTATCCAGCCACATGAACTCATGAAATAATTCTTCAATTAATAGGTCCCTAAATGCTTCCAAAAAAACCATCATTTTTTACAACATGGATCATCAAACTGCACCACCACCTGAAAGGTCCATTCAATATAAATGTTTCTAACTTCACATCATGATAATTTAGAGTCTTCATCAGGTCAATGATTATCTAAATGATTTCAATCCAATTTTCCACATCCTCTGGAAGTCTAATACCTAAGAGTGTAAGAGTTTTCTATGGTTGTAAGTACCAAAAAAAATTAAGCATAGTCGTCTCTCCTCAGTGGGAACCTCAACCCCCTATTGAATGATTTAAACCCCTTCATGTTGAATGAGATATTCATCTTGAACCACAGTAGTATCATTTAGGGTATTCTCATCCTACCCCACCTAATCATATGGTTGTCAAAAAGGATAATTGTCTACATTGGGAGTTCCCTCAACAATATTATGAGTTGGAAATATTGTATTTCAATGTTGTGTCATTATCTGAAATTCCAAAAGAATCATAGAAAACATTAAACCATCAATATTATGATACATATGTAAGTACCAGGAACACATGGATACACAAAGTCACTTGAAACACACCATGGATCTATATGTAACTAAGAGGCATAAACCAGTTGGCACTACCATTTTCATAATATAACATCATGGTACATGAATATTAATTAAATTCATATAATAATAAAAATTAATTACCATGTAAAATAAATTCTATTTATTCACGTATTAAATTGGGAAAAAATTAACTCAATTTTTATATATTGTCCAATTAATTTAGACATATATCAATCACATGATATCTGGCATATTAATTGTGAACCGACGTGCCTACTCATGAATGATTAACTTTGTTGTTCATTAGAACATCCAGGATGGAAAATATCATAAACAATAACAACACAACAATACACAAGAACACCATGGAACATTTAAATCAAAACTAATTGAATCATCCAATTTACCTATATACTATATGGTTCAGGATTCTTGGGATGGCCAAGATCATTCTTTTATCCCCTAAAAAAGTCCATTAAACCTATCTCTGTTATTCTAAACACTAAATAGTAAGTACAAGAAAAAAGTAAAAAAACATTTTTTGAAAACATAACACAAATCATCTTGTCTGGGCTGAGGTAGTACATGAACTGATGTGTTCCTCTAAATAAACCATATGAATATGAATAGTGGTGAAGTCATAAGTTAAATTTTAGGACATTATACCCTCAGTGTCTATGAATATCAATGTAAGAATACAACAGAAGGATTATGTATCGACTAGTCCCCTGGGGCCCGTTCCTTGGACATCCCCAAGACTGCCTCCCAATGGCTAGGGGTTGGTGACTACTGCCGAACTCATCAACCTGCAAGTGGGAATCATTTTCCTGAGTACATGTACACACACATATGCCTAACCACATCCCACAAACTAAAAGGGGAAAACATGTAAACTAAAACATGTGTTGAGTACAAGTAAAACTGAAAAAAGTGGGACAGAATACAAACCCAACAAAACAAATAATAATAGAAAAGTATGAAGGGACTCATGTATTCATCCACTGAAAAACACAACTTGATAGTAATATTAGTGTAGCTACAAGAAGAGAAAGTAGTAAATCCTATCTACCTGGTCTTACAGGGCCCCACATGCTCAAAGGCCATCAAGTCCTCCATCAAAACATCTGACATCTGCACAAGAAACAACACATGCAGATGAATCTTGTGCGTGGGTGAGTAACACAGTACTCGGTAGGGGACCACATCCCACTAAGAAGAAATAAAACAAAGATACCACAAAGAAAATCCACAATGTAAGGAGGGCTCCGACTAGGTATATTCTAATACTGGAAAGGTTCATCAGATATAATGAATAAGATTTCGTACTATTGAGGGAATCAACCTTGATGAATCGTTGATCATCTGTCAGGCCACTAAGGATCCACACGGTAATGGTTCATCTTTCAGGACACTAAGGATCCACATGACTAATGCTCAAATATCGGGCCACTAAGGATCAAAAAGAATGTAACTCATCTTTAGGGCCACTAAAGATCCACACAGCAACTACTCGATCCATCAGTCATTCTTCAACCGCCAAGAATCCCCTCAAAGAAATAACCCAAAGTACCCTCTCTTTGTAAGTGTTCCAACTCAATAGATGAGACGTCGAATGGACACCTAGTATATAAAATACATACGTTTTAGTAAATAGGGGAAAGTTGGGTCCAAGCATAGTATGACTGGGTTGGACTGACGAGACCAATCCCAGCCCAGGGTCCTGCATGACCCATCTGTCTACCTGGTCCATTAAGCCTCATTGGGCTCGGTTTAGGTCGGTCGTCAGGTCAAACCACCGGGTCACCTAGTGACTCAGTTTTATCCAGCTCGGCCCACTCAAGAATTCCAGTCTTATTTTCCTGCATGGGCTCTATAGCAGCATATGCGGCCCGACTATAACTTTACAGATTGGTCTAATAAAATAGATCATCTCATGGAACTAAACGGGTCCCTCGGGAAGCTTGGTCCAAATGGACCAGCCTAGCCCGGTGGGTCATCTCTGTGACTTGGCCGGTCTGGTACAGTCCAAACCGGTTCGAACAGTCTTGGAGGGGGTATGCACGGATGGTCTTCCCGGCCACCCCCATTGTTAAACCCAACTCATGGATACGGGCTGCTCTTCGAAGCGGAGCCCTATGGAACTACTTTCTAACTCAACATCATGGCTGACGGGTCGTAGTCTCCAACAATTCTGTCGCAGCGTGTGTCGGGCTTGTCACTCCCTCTGGCCACTGGAGCATGCTAGCAGCCCCTTTTCTGCACCGTTGCAGCAAGAAGGTCATGAATCTCCTACCACAGTGGTGTGGAAACAGTTCTTTTAGGGGGCCATTGGAGTTGCTCTGTTGGTCTTTTATTTCACAGTCTATGCCTCTAAGACCATTGGGTTGCTGCCTTCACTACGATGACCATCAACATTTCTTACCACCATTTAAATAATTTTTTCACCAAGAACGCATAAGTTGGAGGGGATAGGTCCTTGTTTGTGTCGTATCGTTCCCTCTGGGTTATATGATTAAAGTAGGGGAGCCCAGTGATTACAATTCTATCAACAATGAAATTAACCAGAATAGAAAACCCATGAACAACTCCCTCCCTCAAGAATGATTGATCCTGGGATTAACCTTTTCGCTGGTTAATATTCATTCATCGAATAGAATAAAGAATGGGGAAAACAATAAATCATTCAAACCCCTACTTTGTTGAAGTTCATTTCCGCAGTATTTCTTCCATTAGGGTCTTAGAGGTCGATGATGTTCATCGGTTTCGAAGTACGTCGAAGTCGATGATGTTCTTTAGACATTTGGAATTATCCATTGGGGATGAAATCCATCATAGGATCGTCAGAGAGTCCTCATAGTTTAATCCTTTGTTCCACCAACACGTCAACAATTAAATGAAAACACATCGCATCATTTCTGTTATGTAGTGACGTCGCGTCATTAATTAATTATTACATTGCATGTTAATGAGTCATTAATGAGTTCCAATAATGTGACACATCGTAGCCTCGTTGCTACACTTTACTGTCATTCCTCATCAGTGAGAAACGAAATAATATATCTTTTTATGTAATTTTTTTATTTTTCTCAAAAAGTCCAAAAATTAAATTCTTCATTCGGCCCTGGTCGGCCAAAGTTATGCCTTTTCTAGGTGAATCTCAGTGTTCTGAGTTCAATGGTGCACTCATATTTTCAATCTAAGCACTGGTTAAAAAATTAGAAGAACTCACATGCACGTTTACTGAACGTATATTAATAAAAATTCAGTATTCCATCCCAGGATCACCGATCCTAAGAGTAATGTGCCTTTAGAGTGTGTGGTATCAAAATAATTAAATATGATTTGAAACAATACATGGAAATTCTGGGACATTACATTTTCCCCAACATATGGCTTTAAATCACTGAAAGCCAAAACAAGGGACAAATAAAAAAATGGGGGGTACTAAGCACGAATCTGAGCCTCCTTCTCCCATGTGATCTTCAAAAGAATCATGAGCTACCACCGAATGTGCACAGGAGGATTGGACCATCCATGAAGACTCACCCCTGTTGATCTTCTATCTCCATGAAGAACTCCACAAATGTCACCCCATCATCAATTTCTAGATCTCCCTTATCGATGACGTGCAATGGATCATGCATGTATCTCCTCAGATGTGACACATGGAAAACATCATGCACCTTGTGCATCTATGCGGGAAAAGATCCATTGTACACCAACTCTGATCAGGATCTGAAATGGTCCGATGAACCTTGGAGATAGCTTGTTGCTATGGTCAACTCTGTGAAATCCAAGTTGTGTTGAGACCCAAAGAAACATGTGGTGTCCCTCTGTAAACTCTAAGGGTCTTTGTCGCCTATATGCATGAGACATCATCCTGCATTGTGTAATTCTAATCCACTCCTAGATGATATGCACCTTATCATTGGTCACTTGTACCAACTCTAGGCCAATTAGTGCTGACTACCCAGGGTCAATCCAGCATAGAGGTGATTTTCAAGGTCACCCATGCAAGTTCTCAAATGGTGCCATGCTAATGGTGGAGTGATAGCTGTTATTGTATGTAAACTCCAACAGTGGTAGGTGGTCCTCCCAATTACAACCATAATCAAGGATGCAAAAATGAAGCATGTCCCCCGGGTTTGGTATGTGCTGCTCCGTCTTACCATCTGTCTGGGGATGAAAAGATATGATCAAACACAACTAAGTCACGATGTATCCCTATAAACCCATTCACATTTGGGATGTAAATCATGCATCATGGTCCAAGATTATCGTAAAAGACACCTTGTGAAGAAACACTGTCTCTTGGATATAGAGGTGCCCCAATACCTCTACTGGTCCCTGCTCTCAGATAGATAGGAAGTGAGCCGATAGGGTATGTTGGTCAACGATCACTCATATAGAATCATAAACTCTAGATGTACAAGTTAACACTGTCACAAATTCCATTGATATGCCATCCCATTTTCACTCTGGAACCAAAATTCGTTGAGTGAAGCCTACTATAAACTGATGATTGGCCTCCACTTGTGGACAAGTGAGGAATCGTGGGAATAACTCGACCACTTATTTCTTCATTCTTGTCCACCAGTAATGATGTAAGAGTTCCTAGTACATCTATTCCACTCTAGGATGTACTTCCAAGGGGGATGAATGTAACTCCCTTAATACCTCCTCCTAAAATGCCTCTGGCACAACACTACTCTCTTGAAAATGATGAAGTGATCCCCACCTATTGAAAATCCCTCAAAAGCATGTACTGAGGATAACTGAGTACACAGGGCCTCATAGTCAACATCCACCAGTTGTGCCTCTCGGACTCGCTGTAAGAGTGGGGGAGTAATATTCATTGAATGAAAGTAAGATAATCTATCATAATCCATGACTGATATTTGCATCATGGATAGCTGCACCATCGCCTCACTTAGTAGCTGTAAACGATAACTCCAACTGAGTGTGTCTTCCACCACGTTCCCCTTCCCAAGATTATAGACAATCTCAATGTCACAGTCATGGAAGAACATGAGCCATCACTATTGTATCAGGTATAGGTCTTTGTATGAGAAAATATACCGGAGACTCTTATGGTTGGTGTAAAATGTAAATCGTTCACCCATCATTTAGTACCACCCCATCTTCAAGGAAATGACCACTTCTGCTAACTCTAGGTCATGGGTCATGTAGTATTTCTCATGTTTTCTCAAATATCATGAGTCGTATGTGATCACCAATCACTCTATCATTTGGAAACAACCTAGTCCTTTCCTAGACGTTTCGACGAAGACTACATACCCAACTCCCTATTCTAGTGGTCTCAAGATTTGTGAACTCATCAGTCTCTATCTCAGATCTTGGAAACTCTACTGGAACTTATTCATTCACATGAAAGGTTGTTCCTTCCATGTCAATGCTGATAAAGGATCTTCTACACTGGAAAAGCTAGGAAAAAACATCTAGTAGTATTCATCCAACCCTGTGAAACATCTCACCTCACTCATGCTTGTTGGTGGCTCCCGAGCCAGAACTGCTTCTATCTTCTCCAGATCTACTTCAACTCCAGCCTCTGAGAAGATGTGTCCCAGAAAGTGGACATCCCGAATCTAGAATTGGCACTTCTAGAGTTTACCATAAAGCGGGATATCTTGGAGTGTATCTAGGAATATCTCGTAGGTGTGTAGCATTCTCGTCCTCCAACATTGAGTAAAACAAGATGTCATTAATGAAGATAACCATGAAATAATCAGGTATTGGTAGAATATCATGTTCATGATTCCAATGAACACTCCTGGGGAATTGGACACACCAAAGGGGATCACCAAGAACTCGTAGTGGCCATACCGGCACCTGAAGGTTGTCTTCAGTACATCCTCATCCTGTACCTGAAAGCTATGGATAACATAATCTAAGGTACATCATTGAGAACCACCATTCATACTTTATCTAATCAAAAACGTCATCAATCCTTGAATGTGGATACTTTTTTATCACCGTAACCTAGTTCAGACTTCGGATGTCCGTGCATAGCCTCATGCTCCTATCTTCCTTCTTGGAAACCAACACTGGGGTTTACCATGGGGAAACACTAGTCCTTACGAACCACTTCTCCTACAAGTCCTCTAGATGTACCCTCATATCCTGAAGCTCTATGGTAGCCATCGAATATATTGGTGTGGATATCAGTGTCATCTCATGGTACAGGTCGATGCAAAAGTCTACCTTTCTGTCAGGATGCTATCTTGGAACAACTTCAAGATAAAGATCCCCGTACCTGTCCACCACTACAAAAATGTTTGGAATCCTCACTTCCACTTCCAAAAGGGTGAGGCAAGCTAACTGATGAGTGATCGGTTGTACCCTCCTCTGAAAAATTCAATCCAATACTGAAAGGGTTTCATTCTTTTTGGTGAAGGAAAAATTGGTCCCATCTTCATGGACACATCGTACTATAGGGCTAAAACAGTCGATCTGAACATCGAATGTGGATTACTAGTCCACACTCAAGATGACACCGTATGGTCTCAACGATATTACTAGGATATCCCTGCCAAAGCTATCGCTACCTAGAGTAAGCTCACACATCCATCACTAGTTTTCAATCATTGAATCCCCTCGTGTAAGAGTCTCTAGCTATAAGGATTGAGACAATGGATCTACTAGAATGTTTGAGCCCCAAATGAGATTCATGGAAAGGAATGAGTGACTAGAACATGTGTCTATAAAAACTAAAAAACGATAGATAAGACACAGATCATACCACGAATCAAATCTATAGTGTCGTGGCCATAAGTCTTTGCTGCCTGATGTTAATCTCTCCCCAGTCTTACTGCTCCCTGAGTTGGGGTGGACAACCTAGAGGTTGGGGCAGTAGTACCTCGAACCTTTACCCACCATATACTGTTCGACCGACTCCCATGTCACGTCCACTACCCTAAATCCATCCTCAATCAAACCTCTACCTCTATCTTGGCATTCCCCTGACTGTCTGCTAATTGTCTATACGTTGGGTCTGGAAGTCACGAGCCATATGTCCCTTCTCGCTGCATGAGTATCACACGCTTATCCTCTCATATATCACATTGTCCTTGCAGCCTCGCACCATCGATCCCGAGTCATGGTGTAGTCTAGTAGATGTTCTGGCCTGTTTGGACCACTGCACAATACGTGGGATGCCTTCCAAATACGGCTCACCAACCTGTCACCCGTTGGTGGCACCCAATATCGATGCCTTCTCTTTGAAGAATCTCTCCACAATAAGGGATTTCTCCCGCACCCCGGCTTGGGTAAGGATGATGAGTGACACCATTGATTCCCTGATATCTCTCTTGAGGCCCTTATCGATATCCTGATCCTAAATAATGTGTCTTGCACCATGTATTTGGATTAGTGAGATATGACTTTAATCCTCACAGAGTACTCATCCACTGACAAGATTCCCTGCTGAAGGTGAATTAGCTTCTGAATGCACAAAGTGCGTATGGTCATGGGGGAAAACTCCACCCATAAAAGCCTCTAGATGTCATCCCATGAGAGGTTCGCCACATCATGACTCTGAATTTTCATAATCCAACATCTCTATGTCGATCCCTAAAGAAGGATTATAACTATGATCGACATCTAGTAAATCGGTGTCCTCACTAAGCGAATGTCCCACATCACTTACTCCATCCAATACTAAGTAACATAGGAATATGTCTCTCCCATGAACCTGGGAGGTCTCTATCCATGAAACTAATATAGGGATCTAAGTCTACACACAACCTCTTTAGATACCGAAAGTAGTAGATCCTGACTAATAGGTGGTGGTAGTTCTGACGCACCACCAGGTGGGGAAATGTTGAGAACTGGTGCGTGAACGGATGCCTCATCACTAGGTGGAATGTCCTCCCAACTGCATTTTGGAAGCCTTATTGGTCATCCTCATGGAGGAATCTTGAAATAGATCAATATGGGACAGATTCAAAGTATTATACCTAGTGAGAAGACTCATTAACAAAACAACATAACAAGACGCTTTTCTAAACAGTGTTTTTATGCTTTGAGCTGAAAAAAATAATTCAAGGTCTATGTGTGTAGATACGCCATCCACCACACCAACACTGGACTCCCCAAATATAAAAGATGGACACGCAACATTTTAGATTTTTTCCCCAAAAAAATAAACTCTCAATATCTTAGGTAGAACCAACCACCTTTGATACCACCTTTTCATGACCCTCCCCCCCATGTCATTTTCCATGATATACCCCAAGTCTGCCTCCCCAACTCTGGGGGTTGGAGACTAGTCTGAAGGCATCAACATACAAGTGGGAGGCATTTTCTAGAGTACCTATACAAACACACACAAACCCAACCACATCCCAAAAACTGAAAAGGTAAAAAAGTATAGTAAAACAGGTATTGAGTACATGTAAAACTAAAAAAAGTGGGTTATAATACAAACCCAAAAACATAACTGAAAACTATAAACTACTAAGGGACTCAGGTAGTCATCCACTAAAAACCCCACCTGAGAATAAGAGTGTTAAAGTTACTAGAAGATGATGTAGTATGTATCGTATGTCTGGTCCTACTAGTATTTTCTTTCTCTTAGGCCACCACGTCCTCTGTCGAAATGTCCATCGTAAGCCCAAAACACAACACATGCGGGGTGAACCCCCTGAATTGGTGAGTAAAAAAGTACTCAGCAGGGGACTCCAGTCCAGTAATGAGAAATAAGAAAAAGCAACCAAAAATCAAAGACACAATGTATGTGCGAATCACACAAGGTATATTCTAGATTATGAAAGGTTTATCGGTTATAGTGAATGAAGTTTCATACAGTTGAGGGACTCATCCCTCATTAATCATTTCTCGTCTACTAGGATAATAAGGATCCACATGGCTGTTGGTTATCTTCTAGTCTACTAAGTATCCACATTGTTTCTCCTCATCTTTCAGGTCACAATGGATCCACACGGATGCTTCTCATCTGATGGGCACTAATGATCCACACAGCTGTAGCTTATCTGGTGAGAAATAAAGGATCCACATGGATACATACCTAGCCATAATTAATACCTCAACTAATAAAAGGACCCACTTTGAATTAATAAAAAGTATCATAACATTGTAAGGGTCCTAATTCAATAGATGGTGCGTCAAACAGATTCTCGGTCTGTAAAATATGGACGTTATAGTAAACAGGGGCCGGTTGTGTCTGAGCTCTATCCGTCTCGGTCGGACCAACCAAACGAATATCAGTATTGGACACCACAGGACCCTTATGTCTTCCTAGACCATTAATCCGCACTAGTCCCAGTTCAGTTTGGTCGTGGGTGCAAACCACCGGGTCACCCAGTAACCAGGTTTTATCCAACCTGGACCACTCAGGCAATCCTGTCTCTTTTTCCCACCCAGGACGCATAACAGCCTATGTGGCCCAGATTTAACTCTCCAGCACAATCCAATAAAATAGACTAGCTCATGAAACTGACCATCTACTCGAGCAGCACAGTCCAACTAGCCCAGCTTGGCCGGTCCTGTACATCCCAGACCAGTTCTGCCAGTTCTGGTGGGGGTGCACATGGCCCGTCAACCCAGCCACCCCATATGTTCAATATATCATGTGGATGCCGGCCACTCCTCCACATGATGACCAGTGACACCACGTTCTAGCTCAAAGTCATGAACAATGGGCAACGACTTCCTTATATTATGCCGTAGTGCACGCTGAGTGTGCCGCTCCCGCCTGCTATCGGGGCATGCTAGTGTCCCTTTTCTTGCACCTCCATAGGCCAACAGAGTAGCTCCGGGGTCCATTTTTCGAATCATTTATACCTATGAGACTGTAGGGATGCTGCCTCTACTAAGATGTACTTGAAAATTCCTTGTCACCGTTCGTAAAATTTTCCCTCCAAGAATGCACTAGGAAGAGAGGGTTGGGCCTTGTTTGTGTCAGCCTGCACCCTCCGCATTAGTGGTTTAAATTAGAGGAGGATTTAGATTAAAAGTCTTTCAACATTTTAATTAACCTCAATATCAAACTCAAGAATGATATCCTCCCACATGAACACATGATCCGCGGATTAACCTGTTTGTGGGTAAATCTATGTTTTTCGTTTAGAATATGGAACATGGAAAACCATAAATAATTCATACCCCTACGTCATTTACATTCATTGCTGCAACATTTCATCCTTGAGTGTATGAGAAGTCGATGGAATTCATCGTTATTCAAAGTATGATGAATTATAATATGTCTTCCCAGTGTTCGTCATTCTTCTTTAGGGAGGAAATCTATTTGAGGTTTGTCAAAGAATCCTCACAATTTAATCCTCCTTTCCATAAACATGTCAACAATAAAAATAAAACACATCGCAGATTCTCTGTTACATTGCAATGTCACGTCATGAAAGCTTCGTTACATTGTGTGTTAATGAGTCATTAATGAGTTCCATTAATGTGCAACGTCACTGGACCGTAGAGTCCTCATGTTTTTTCTCGTCTGTGAGAAAATAAAATAAAAATAATTTCTCTTTATATTATTTTTCTAAAGAATTCCAAATATTAATGTTTTTGTTTAACCATTGTCAGCCGAAGTTAATTAATTTCTAGAATAATCCCAGTCTTATGAGTTCAACTATTCCCTCAGATTATTGATAAGTTCACTGGTTCAAATGTTTTAAAAATTTATCACACATTTACTGAACGTACATTAAAAAAATATTGAAATTCCTTCTCAGGATTCTTAGGCCTTAGAATCATGTGTCATCGGAGTGTGTGGTCTCAAACTAATACCATATAATTTAAAAAAATACATGGAAATACCAATACATTAAAAATGTCCAAATCAAACACTTACGTAAGGAATAAAATACAAAAATGATGGGACATTAATATTACATCCCATTGTAAATTCTTATACATTATAAAAATTCACACAAGTAGTTCAAAATTTATCCCCATATGTGTCGAAGAAATGAAAATAAGGAACAATTTATAGTAATTAAATAGGTGTCTCTACTACTAAAATAAATCCATATGTTATCTCAATCTCCAACCACTAGAATCTCCTCAAAAGTCTTTCATATGGTCCCTTCCCTTAGTATGGTCCTTGATTATAAAGTCTTTTTGTGCATTGACACTACCATACAGGGGGTTCGAATATTCTTAGTAAGACACCCCCTGTTAGAACTTATGAAAAATGCAGTATGTATAAAATGATTGATGCACTAAAAAAAATACATATGAAATTGAATACAGTACTGGGTCATGGGGTAATGACCAAGTTTCCATGAACCCCTACACTAAATTCATTAGCTCCATACTATAATTTTGGTTTATTGGAACTTCAGTATCCTTGTATAACACCATTCATATGCCCTCACCCTTGATCGTGTCCAAAATCCTACCCCACAACATCCAACAGGTTATTGGTAGGTCATCCATATCCAAATGACCCATCCTGATGGTTATTGGGAGGTCCAATATATTTCCCATCTAAAGAAAAGGTTCTTGGTATTCCCAACCTGTCACCCCCACACATCATGATGGTTATTCGGTGGAACCCACAAGAAAGTATCATAACATTATTAGTTTGAAAAAATATCAAAAGTATGGGAAATCACATACCATCCCATCCTTTATCTATATTAGACTATCCATTACCAACATAACACATACAGATGCCATATTTTATTTTTTCCTTATGGACAGGGCATATGTCATTGAAAAATCTATTTTGTATTTCCAATAAAACCAAGATTTATCTTAATGATCCACCTCTAATGGTTTCCAAAATAAATAACATCTACTAACATAAAATTTAGTTAAATATCAATAAAAATTTTATGATATTTTTATAAAGATTTTCTATAAATATTTCATCTATTGATTTACATATATAAAGAAAAATTCATGTATATGTGACAAAAGTAAGACAAAACTACTGAGGAAATAAAATGAATGAGTTTCTTTTACCGTAAAATGAAAATAAATGAATTAAATGAAGTAGAATTTACACAACATGAAAAAATTTAATATTTATATTTGATGAGATGATACTACTTTTGTTGATGAAAAATACCCTATTGGGACAGTTTGAATCATTCAATAAATATTCAATGAAATTGAGGTATGATCAAGAAACAATGCGAATGAATCAATGAATAACATAATTATATTGGAATGGTCGAATAAATTTTAAATTTTTTGGTTTTTTATTCTATAAGTAACTAGTAAAGAGTAACATACCAAATGTTAAGAAGCTAAGTAGACAGTTTAAGATGTCTATACACACCTCTTAAAATTTAATGACATGGTTACCTGAGAAAGATAAAATAATAAAACCAAGGAAGTATATTGTGGAAGATACAAATATTTTTAAGAAAGAATAAATTTAGTAGTAGAGGAAAGAAGAAAATATTATGAATGATTACATAGTTATTTATCTAGAAAAAATTGATGAAGCAACCAGAATTGAAAAAATAAAAGAAGGAAGAATGATCATTGTTATCCTCTATAATTAATAAATATAAAAAATTGTGAATGGTGAAAATAATTAGAATAATTATATGTCACCCATGAATATTGATTCTTAGAATGATAATGGTTAAGTTATTAAGAAAAATAAATATGAATTTAATGAAGATTCATGGTTGATTACAATTTATCAACACTGTTTCTCAAACTAGTTATTAAAGAATGATCCAACTTATTCTCTCTTGATCTAAATTTTTTTATTTAAAAATTAAAAAAGGTTATGAAATTTAGGGAGAGACATGGATTTATATTTGATGGATTTCCCAACATAGGGGTGACTGGGAATAAAATAGGTTATTCTAGAGACTTCATAATTTGAAGTGAAAATGATATATTTCTTAACAACCTATGAACCAGGAAACTACAAGGTGAAAATTTAGAAGATTGAATATTGACACACTTAGAGGATATAACTCCATATGATGAAATTGTGGGATTATGAATCTAGAAAAATTAATAATATTTTTTTAGGTATTTTGATTGTTTATTTTATAAAATTATATGAATATTTAACTCATATTTCTGAAGGGTATAATTTTAACATCTAATGAAAAACTAAAAAATGTTTTTCAATTGGTAAAAAACCATATAGTTTTTCTTAAATATATTTTATTGTTTTAATGTGATGGATTTATTAAATATAGATTAATGAAATCATATTAATATACACATAAAAAAACATTTTTAGATTTTGGAATCATTTGGTGTATTTTATAGACACCTTCAATTTTAATGTTAATCTCTATTATTTTCTAAATGGATTATGGATCACATAGATATAGAATTAGTTTATTTATAGATTATTTAATTATGAAAAGATATATAATCCTCCAATCAATAAATTAATTGTTTAAATTTAGAGAAATGGAATATAATTGCATAATAAGATAAAAATGTGTACGAAGTTCCTCCATCACCCCACGATATCAATAAGAAGGATTCAAATTCAGATCATTAAAGGGGAGAGAAAATTTTTCCCTCATATAAAAGACATTGAATAAATTACCTATAATTTAATATGTGGGTGATTGAAGTACCCATTGGATGATAATGAAGAAATATTGTATTTCTCAATAGTTTTTTGAAAAAGATAGTGAGTAAGTTGATGTTAACGTTTATTATGAATGAATTGAATGTCCACTAAAATTTCATATTCATGGTTTTTGAACTATCACTAAAATATTTTCATATATTTTAGAACTACTTTTAAAATATGTACAGCTCATTTCACTATAATTATGGAGTGAAATATGGAAGTAAATGCTACTGAAAGTTGGATAGACAATCACTGTTGTTTTCAAAAGTTGTATATATACTTATAAGTATTTCCAAACAATTCCTATAGATGAATAAGAAGCGATAAATAATGAATAAGTACTATATAAGAAATGAAATTTTAAACAAATTTTCGATGTGTGATTGTAAAGATCAACTAAATACTGAAGCTAACTGAGATGGAGATTAATTCCCCAGTAGTCTTTTAATGTGTATTATTTATTATCAACACCCATTGAAAGGGTAGTTTTTATTTCTTTAATAAATATTTTTAATATAGAAAGTTTATTTCAATTCATGATTTATATTTTTTGGAAAATCATTACATTTTAATGAAATTAATATTTTTATGTTTACAGGAAGAAGATTTGTATGTTCAGTAAAAGAAACTTTAGAAGAATATTTTTATGTTCTCTAATATATTTTTTGTAAGAAGTTTTTGATTTTTAAGAAATGGTATTTCTCTCTATGAGGTCAAACAAAACTATTAAAAATGATAATGGTTTTAGTATTATTAGTATAATATAAAGATGAATTCTTCTCTAGAATCACATTCCTTAAAAGTAAATTTACTACATGGTTACCAATAACTTAATATAAATATTGTGATGTTGTAAACATTTTACATTTATAAGATGTATGACAAATTATAAAATATTCATGAATATTAAGTTCATATTTCAATATATTTATTTGTAAAATATGATGAATTTTGACATAGAGTTTTTCAGATGATTTCATGAAGTCCATTCATTAATATATTCATAATTGTTTTTATTCTATAGTATCAATACTTGAAGGGAAGGAGAGATTCTAATTAGATCATGTGTGTTACAAAAATTTATTAGTGTATGAATAAATATATTAATAAGGGAATAATTTATGTAAATGTCTCAAAAAAATATAGAAGGAGTTGATATTACTGAATGTTAATAGTAGCATATGAAGCTGACCACGTACACTTCAGAAGATTATTGGGGTCAAAGAAATGACAATACATGAACATGGTGTTATGTGGACCTCGGTGAGTTCTCCATATCCAATATATCTAAAGGATGAGTTCTTAATTAATATACATAAATAGTTTATAAATTATTGGATATAGTAATTCAAGGAAATTAGTGATTCAAAAAAAGTTTCTTAAAAGAATATAATTGTTTGACTTGCATGTACGTTCAGCAGAATATCAAGTTGTAATTGAAGACTTTTTCTTGTTTGTAGGAACATTGTAAAATAATATGAGTTAGCATAATATGAATTTTGGAGACTTTGTGTGTTGGAAGAACCCTATTGTTAAATGTTTATCCCTTACCAGAACACATTTAATTGATATAATGATTATTACAGGAAGATATGATACTTGATGAGAGTTCGATTACCCAAGATTAGGTTCTCATATTAATTCCAAACCTTATAAAAATATCCATGGGCAATTATTCACACACAGTACCTATATTACATATAATAAAAAAATTGGAGAAATATTTTAAATTATATATTTTCCCTCACCAGTGACAAGGGATTGATTACCAAAAAGGATAATAAATTTAGATTGAACTTAATCGTTAAAAGTTTTACCTCCCATGATCCCCCCTCTCTTGGTGATAGCAGAATCCCCTATAAAAATTATAAATAATTAAATTATTAATATATCTAACAATTTAATAAATAATAAATAATAAAAATAAATAGTAATTAAATTATTAATATATAAAATATAATAATTAATAGTTATGTAATTAATAAATATTAATTATATAATTAATCATCATTAATAAAAATTATTTAAAGTAATATAATTAATATTTTAGTTATACCTAATTAGTAGTTACTATAAATTTTATATATAATCTTATTATTTTTAAATTTATTAACACATAATAATAATTTAATTAATAATTAAATTATTTATAAATACTCATTTGGTAAAAAAAATGTCATGGGAAAAATATTTAACTACAAATGGTATGTTTTAATATAACTTTGTTTTGTAAGTTATTTTGTGTTTATTATTATTATTAAATTAATTATATTTTAAAGCCTTCGATTTTCCTTCAGTTAAGGGTTAAAATTATGGTTTCAGTGTAACTAAACATTATATCTGATAAAAATAAAAAATATTGTACATAAAAAATAATAATTTTTTATAGTATGATAATATGAAATCTTATAAAATATAAATCCCTGATACAATTAAAATGAAATTTTAATATTTTAATAAACACGTGATGAATAAAGGAAATTGAATTGAATTTCATAAAATATACTATATAATGAGAATATAAATGGTAAAAAAAATACCTCAAAACATAGATTATTTACTGAAAAACAATTCAACTCGGTGATATTTATATGTTAGAAAACAAGAAATATAAATACAACCAAAAATAAATTTTAATCATTGAATAAACTCATAAAAAATAACTAGATCTAAAATGAATTTAAAAAAACCATAAAAGAAAAAAATTATTATTTAACCAACTATTAATTATTTTACAAGTATGAAATTGATAATTGGACGCAACAATGTTTTGTGTAATACATATTTTCTTTGAATTTTATTTTTAATGATAAATTTTTTATTTTCAATTATTCATTTTATAATAATTAATTTACTAAAATTAATATAAGGATGTGTATATGGTTATATTTAATATTCTTTTAACATAACCTACTAGAAATACTATTATTATTGTTGTTGTAGAGTTCAAAAACTTATAGAATAATATGTACAAATACACTATAAATGAAATTTTTATAAACAACTGACTACAAAATGAATAATTTAAAATAAAAACAATTTTATAATAATGAAAAAATAATAATTATCCTAGCATAAAAAAATTAAATATCATTCACACTACATTATTATTAAAATATTATTAATAATAAATATTAATAATAAAAATTAAATTGATTATTATAATTAAAAATTATTATTATTCTTTTCTAATAATGTTTTTATTTATTAATAATTTCAAATATATAATATTAATAATGTATTAAATAATATAAGTGATTTTTAGTTTAAAAATAATTTTAAATAATTAATAATTAGTGTATATTAGGATGATTGGATTACAAATAATAATGTAATTATTGAAAATAATGATAATCATTAATATTATTGAAATTTAAAGTGTGATTAATAATGAAATTATAAACAATTAACAATTAAAATAAATACATTTTTAATTATATGTAGAGAAATAATTAGTAATAATGATGAAATTAGTAATATTTAATAAATTACTAAAAATTATTACTCATAATTAATAATCATTATGTAATCCTTATTTATATTATTATTAACTAATGATAATACATTATATTGGTCCCTTAGAAAAGAACATACCAATTTTTCAAAAGAAAATAAAAATAAAAAATGGTGATGTAGGTGTTAGTTAAGGGGATGTTTCATCATCTGCATGAGAATAAAAAAATTAGATACAATGATCATAATAGAAGAAGTCATTTTTATAGTCATAATAATCAATTTCCTCATATAGAGATTATTTGTAAGGTTAGATAAGCATCATATTGAACTCTGGGTTGAAAATCTCTAGCTTTGGAGTATAATTAGATTTTTATACTTTACAAGATGATATAATAGAAATATTCCATTAAGGACGATGGTAGTCTTTCAGGATAATTATTTTTTGAATGTTAAAACGTGAAATGCTAATTATAAATATTTTTTTTTCATTCTATTAATTAATTAATCTCAAAATAATGAAAGTCCACCATTGCTAGTTGGAATAATGAATGTTTTTGTTTCACCCAAACTAGTGCATGACTGGGTCAAGCATTGATGATATGACATATCAATAGAAATGTAATAGGAGTCCTAATAAATTGACCTTCGATCCAAAATTCATGGGACTATTCAAAAAAACTAATCGGGTGGTCAACAGATAGGTGTTGGAAATCATGAAAATTAACCTAAGTTTGAGTTCTTTTCCATGAGATTTTAGATGCACTATATATCCAACCATATCTTGATCAATTCCCTTTATCCAAGAATCACCTATATCTAAACCCTTCACAGTATGTATATCATTCTCCTATTATGTAAAATCACACATAATCCATGAATAATCCTATACGTTAGTTGTAACAGGACCTATGTAGATATCATGCAACCAATCACCAATATATTCATTATCTGACACCTTCCCAATATCAAAACTAGAAATCCCATTCTAAACTAAAAACCCAACAATCGCGTTTTTATCATCTTCAGAAGTCATATCAACATCATATTAACATTTATTCATCTCATTTTCTATCTTGGATCCCCCAAATCTCTATAAAATTGTTTTAGATTAGAGGTAGGATAATATTTGGTATTCCCCACGTCCATATAAATAGCCACACATACTTCTTATTTTCTAGAAAACATATAGGGTCCTTCCACCATATTATTCTCATGAAGACAATTCATATCATCTTCATCATCACCATAACTACAACTATTATAGTGAATCGTAAGAAACCTATAAATTTATGTCCTTTTATGGAGTACAAATGACATTTAACATCCCTATAGAAATTTAACATTTAATTCCCAACCATTTGGCAAGCTACAGAAAATACTTGTAACTTCACATAAAAAATTTAAATTTAAATTTATTCTGCAAATGTTCGGGGTAGGACACATTTGATTGGAATTATTCTCATATAAATCCCAACTATAATTATATCATAGTTTCTAATGTGATCCGACCGTATATCACCATCCACCTCAATTGTTATCCCTATCATAGAGACCACATGAAAAATGGATACATGGATTCAAAAATATCAATTATATTTAAATAACTTGAATCCATGCCTTTTTATGGGTGGTAAAAAAATAAGAGGTTAAGAATATGAAATCCAACTCTTGAAATATAACCATACAATGATTGAAGGATATAGGTATGACCCCCCAATCATTATGGATCATGTCATCTGAATGGGACAAAATGTGAAAAACCTCATCAATTTGGTATACACTTCCAATCTAAAACCCCCCCATACCATTAACATCTGATTCATTATTTAGTAATTCTTTAATGGATTTCAATATTTTTGTAATATAAAATTAATAATTTTGGACATTATATAAATATTAAATCTATTAGATATAGTATCTTATTAGCTCTAGCTTGATATGTAGTACCATTCTGAATGACTCATTGATGATTAATATTATTCAATTTATCAAAGTGACTTCTTTTTATAGAATTATAAAATTAATTCTAACAACTAGAATCCAAAAATAAATTCCAATATTTAATACCCTATGATTCTATAAAATAATACTCTGATTGATTGTGTACAGGATATACAATACAGAGTTATAACGACAGCGAAATGTTTTTAGTTAAATATGACTATTATATCATAGCTGTTGATTTAGAGGGTATAAATTATAATAACAACATTATAATATATATATATATATTCCAATGTAATAAAACCTTATTTTTTAATTTTTAATAAATAAGGAAACAATTTTTGGAAGATCCATTTTATGCATGAAAATACATTTTCTTCCGAATTGGTTTCTATTGATTTTTATGATAAAAAATTATAATTAATTTCTACTAAATAATATAATTTTCCCTTGATAAAAATGATAATTTATTTTTCAAAAATCCTAATAGAATTATATTCTGGTTAAATGTGTCTATTTTTAAAAAAATATAAATTTTTATGTGAATAATGAAAAATACAGAATTTATAGAAAACTAGCTTTTCAATTCATGAATTAAAAAATCAAAATTTTGTGGTAATTTTAATTTTAATTTTTAAATAATTAATTTTAATTAAATTTAATTCAATTAAATTAATTTGTATATGAATTATAATTAATTTTGATATAAATACATTTTCAAAATGAAAAATATATTTTTCAAGAAATTTCGTTTTGGTCACATTTTCTGGGTTTATTTCAAATGAAATTTCTCCCAATTACATAAATTGAATTTTAAAAAATATATTCCATATTTGAAATCCTAAATTTCAATTTTTGAAGAGTTTAATATTATTTTTGAGGATTATGAAAAAATATTATGGTAAGAAATTTTCACATGGGTAGGGGTAAATCAAGTAATAAATGTTAAAAAAATGTGGTATGGATTTAAAAGTGTATATAGAACCATAATTATTTCAATTATATTATTCAAGTTCAAAAAATATCATCCAATATTCGATAATACTAAAACATAGTTACTTTTTAATTTGATAATGTCCTAAATAATATTTAAAGATAAGAATAAATCTAAAATGTCAGTCTCTTTATTTTAATAACACTATTATTATTCCATAGGCATAAAATAGTGTATATCCACTTATAAATTTCTATTTAAAATTTTAAATAATTTCTTCATCATAAATATTTAATTTAAATTCTTAGATTTAGTCTAATTACATTAAAGGTTTACTCAATTCTGTCATATTGTTTGTTCAAATAATTGAAAAATCATGTATGAGATTTTTAAAACCTTGAATGTATTATTTTTCATGGGGAGTTACCATTTTAAATTAATTTTTTTTTAAAATATAATTTATTAGTGATACGTTATATGTTTATATTATAAAAACATTACTGTATTCATAATTGATTATGTAAATTATATAAATAATCTTTAAAATGAATTCAGTGGTACTTTATGTTAACTAATATTTTTTAAATTATTATAAATTAATAAAAATATTATTTATTACCAATTTAATTGAATTTGGTCAATAATATAAACAATTTTCCATTATTGGTTCTCTTTTTTATATAGTAGCATTTATTGAATCCTAAAGGGAAATATCGTTGTTATAACGCTCACCCTTAAAAGGGTTAAGAGAGGTTAAAACCAAGGGATAAGGGTACAAACAACATGAAAAATTGTGGTTATTTTATTTAATGAAATTATATTTAGTTTTCTCTATCAAATATTTGTAATAGATAAATTTGGAGCAATATAAACTTGAAAATTAATTCATTTTAATTTAATAATTTATGAAATTCTATGTGTTCCCCTCTCCTCCCTTATAAAGGACACTACATATCCTCTATTATTTACACCATATTAATGAATTTTCATGAATAATTATTGAAAAATTGTTATCAATAAACTTTAAAAATTTTAATATGTTTAATTCTACTATAAATTATAACCCTACGGTCATTTCGGGGAGATCCAATGGAGGTTCACCAAAGAGACATTAATCATCTTAACCGAGCATTTTAATTTTATTTCGTACTCTAACTCCTTGAATTGAATCCCAAAAATTTAAATATAATAACATAAATGCATCCATTATACTACAATTTTATAATGTTAATTTCCTAACCTTATTCATCTCCAACCCAAATGGGGAAAAATCATTATTGCGTATGAGTAGACTACCACCACTATGGAACATTGTGTTTTGTTTTCCATAAACACCTATCATTGATTTTTTAATGATGGATTTTGGGTTTATGTATGATATTGATTAAATATTTATCATTATATTTATATTATATATATATATTATTTATATATCCTTCCATTCGGTTGAAAATGATAACATTTTTCATGTGTATGTTTGGATTACCACCAGCACGAAGCAATGTGATTATTTTTTCATATATTACATTCGTGGATGGTTATAAAGTTTTATTTTATTTATCAAAATGATAAATATATAATTAAAATTATTATTGAGATTATGAATGATGTTACCCTTTGACCAAGTCAAACCTACAAATGTTATTTTCAACAATGAACTGGATGTCTTTAAAACATCTAATATATACTTAACCGATTTAGAAATTAAATATGCCTTTTCAATAAATGTAATAAATGTTTTAATGATAATTTAATATATATATATAAAATATTAAAAAATAAATAAATAAATAATATGAGTTTATTACAGATTAGTTAAAGCACATACATAGTATATAGAGAGTGATAAAAGTGGATTCCAAAAATAATTTCCATTAATTGAATTATACTTCCACATAATTGAATATATTACACAAATATTATTCTATAAATGATATATAATTTTATTAAATATAAATTAATATTTTTTATTTTAAAATTATTACACAATAACAATTCATTTCTTAATTCTCATATCAACGATACAGTGCTTTTAAATACTATTAATATCAATGTTGCTTCTTTGAGACATGTATTATATTATGCACCTAATTCATTTGATAATGTGTGTATGATTTCCATTGTAATATTATATTATGAATTAAACTTTTATAATGATATATAAAGTTCCTCTAGTGTTATATCATTCATGATATATTTAGAAAAATGTTATAAATTTTACAAGGGTATTTAGGGTCTCGATTTCAATTCTTTGAGAAGTAAATCATGTCATGAAAAATGATTTTTTATGTAGTGAACCAAATAAAATTTGAATTTGTTTTAAATTATTATTTAATTAAAATAAAAATTTTCAAATAATCATGTTTTGTTCCACCATTCATTGGATTTTTATTCAATTATTACAATTATTTCAAGGGTTTCTTGTCACAAACATTATTTATGGGAAATGTTTTGATCGATACCCCAATATTGTTTTAAATGGTGTCTAATCTAAGAATTTACATATTATATCATTATCTATATTATTCTTTTTTTTTTAAATTTTTTTATTGTTACAGTTAAAATTTTCTTTATTTTAAAAATCCATAAAAGGTTATTCCCACAAAAATGTTGTTTTGAATTTTTAAAGACATTAACTATAATTTCCTCCATGTTCATTACATAATTTCAGTAATAATAATATAGTTAAATAATGTATTTCATAAATATATTTTCCAATATATTTATCCTTAATTTAAATTGGTTTTAATTTATATTTATTAATATTTCTTACATGGGTAACTTTTGAATCGATATATAAATGATTGAAAATAATTTTTATTTTTAAAATTTATTATACGAATTAATTTTTGATACAAAAAATTCATTATGGTTTTATGTGTTAATCTAATAACATTTATTTATTTAGTTGTGTTTTTTAGGCGTTTTTATGGATGAATATTTGGATTAGTTAGTGTTGGTGGTGTTTGGAAACATGAAAGTGGGTTTTGATGGTTTTTCACTTGAGAAGACCAACATCATTCCATTTTGAAAAAAAACATTAGCACAGGTTTTCCATGGTGTAAAATTAGTGTGGGAGAAATTGTAATGCTTTGTAGTGGTGGATTATTTATTCCAATTTTGTAGGCTACCCCACCTTTCCTTTTTTGGAGGTCATAGTGAGGGTAAGATAGACTATGTTTTGGTACCATGTCGTAGAGATGGCCATTTGGGTGTATAGTGTTCATAAAAACTATAACATGTTATAGGTCATGCAGGAGGCCATTTTAGTGGTTGAGACATTTTTCAAACCATAATAATTTTATACCTTATCCAGTAATTAAAAATAATATGGGAAATTATGTTGGATTAAATGATGGATGTTAATCCATTTATTAATCCACTCCAACCCCAATTAATCGAAGAAGTTAACTTCTCCTATTAGTTCCTTTAATCCATTGAATTCTAGATGAATGCTAGATGATCCAACGAAAAAATGTCAAACCTTATTACAATGAGTGTAGTTAACTTTGTAAAATAATTTATCTTAAATTTTTTCAATCAAAAGGATCGTACAACCTACAATTAATAGTGCCTTTAGTATTGGGTGTTTTATTGGAGAACACAATGGATTCTCTTTCATGTTGAAGATAAGATCATATTATATAGACAAGACAGAAATTGGATTTTTATGATTATTTATTTATTATATCATTTTATATTTTGGGGTTTTAATTGATGTTAATCTAAAATTTATCTTCTCAATGAATATTGAAATTCATTGGCTAATTGATAGTGAACCTATTATAGAATCATTATTGGAGTATCCCTCATGTTCTATATTTTACATTTCTATTAAACTATACTCAAAATCTACCATTTATTTTTTTTAATTGGTTATGTGTTATTTGACCCCTTTTCTTATTCTTCATTGTATATTTCTTTAGAGAAAGATTCATTTTATATGAAATATTTCTTAGTGTTAATGGAATGTGAGATTCTTCTAATTGGTGTCCAAACACGATTTGGGAGATGAGATCCTTGCTGAACGATGAGGATTATGTTTATAACCATGAGTTGTAGAGTTCATTACCATTTAGAGAACTTTTATGCACGTGTTTCCTTGGTTTATTTATTCTCTATGAATAAATTCATGACTATTATATATTGTTATCTTATGTAAGTGTGTGGGTATCACATGATACCCATTTATGGTACTTGTTTCCTTGTGTTGTATATTTTTTTATCATATTTTATATTGATTATATTGGTTATTTGTTTCAACTATTTCGTCATGATGTGTCTGTATTCATTTATTTTTAGGATATACCATATTTTGTGTGTCACCACACCTTTGGAGGTATTTTAATTCATTCTTAGAATAATAGTAGCATCATACCATGGATATACTATAGAGGGGTACATTACATGACTAAAAATTATGTATCTGATCATTCGGTGGGGATATAGTGAGTCATTTTTTATTATTTGGGATTCACATGATTCCTAGTGGATGAGAAGTATTATACTTACACAATGCCAAGTTGATACTTAGTAGCACGATATCATGACTAGTAGTGGATATTGAGTTATAAGACTCACTTAATGCCTAGAAGATTTTGGGTACCTTGTTCAAATTATGCCTTAGGGATAGAAATCGGTATATTTAATAGTTTTTTGGCTAGGTATTAAATACATTCTATATCATGATATTAATTCTAAAATGGATCCAAAGCAGTTATGGTCATGGATCATGATGTCATTCTCAGCACACATTTTCTTGATGTGTTATTATTTTTTCTTTCTTACAAATTTATTATTATAAGTGTGTAAATTTATTATTCCTATCCAAAAACTTTACCAATGAATTTGTTGTGTTGTATTTGGTTTTATTACTCATAATATTTATGTGCATCTTTATGTGCATGAGTACTTATTGTATAAGTTTCTATGTAATGGGAAGGGTCTCATTGAAGATGGTTGATAAGGGGAGTACAGAGAAGGTAGTGCCATTAGGATACCCTCTAGAGGACCCCATATCGATTCCCTATTTATTTTCTTAATATCCTTTACATAATATGGATTTACATGTGTTGAAACAAGATTATTTTATTTTCATGACTTATGTGCAGTACATTATTTCATTATTATTATTTATTTGTACCCATATTACATTGATTACTATATATTATTTTGTTTTTACTATATGAACACCATATTATATTTAGAGTATAATATACATATGGTTGGAATTAGAACCCTCACATATATTCAGAATCCTCCTACGAATGAGGAGTCATGAATGATGTATTCTGTCTCTCTAGATCATACCTTATAGTTCATGTAAGTTAACTATATGTTTTTATAGGGTATAGTTTCTTCCATTCTTTTGACTAACCATGGTCATAGTATAATGGGGATATTCTCCATGGGACTTGGTTAAGGAAGTTACGTTTTTATTGAATAACTAATGAATAATTGACCACTGAGTTAACAATCATGAGATTGATGTTACAGTTTTTTCGAATTGGGTGAGTTATTTCATCATGGAAAGACATGTACGATCACATTCTATATATATTTCTATTGGGTGTTTTATTTTAGTTATTCATTTTAATTTCATGATTTTTCTAACTTTTATTGATATTATTATATTATTTGAGTGAGTGATATTTCTATTTTCCATGATTTTGTGATAAATATTATGGAATTAATTAGTTAATCCTATGAATGATATTATGTTTTTGTATATATGTGGGATTATGATAAACGTGTGGAGACTATGATCTTTTTTAGCACTTGTAGAGATATACCTTGGGTTATTGGTATACTCTTATCACAACCTTGTGTGACTGCATAGATTGATTAAGATTGAACCTAAATAATTTAGTTTTTCAATATTGTTCCACAATGTTTAAGAATATACCTCAATAATGGTGACTAATGGGGCTACCAACTGATAATGTATGGGATACTTCCACTATAGAGAATTCCCCATATTTACAATGGGCCTCACATTAGGGTTCATAAGAGAATACTCACATACTTTATCTAGTGATATATGTATTGATATCACCTCATCCTGGAGTCCTTCCACTTATTCATGCATAGTGGAAAGTGTTACTGAGGTCAATGGTCAAATACACCATAGACTTCCAACTACATCATCCAAAAACGGTTTAGGCCTCTAGGGGGACCTCATGATTTAGATGATTAGGTAGGTATCCTTGAGGGTTTGTTTTAACTCATTGAGACACCTGATTATATAAAGGAGAATCTTTCATCATTCTTAATACAATCACCCACCAAGAGGTTGTGGGTGATGATGGGATATGATAACATTCATGATTTTATCACATGGTATGCCTTTAAGATCATTTTTAGGGAATTATTTCATGGTATGTTGAATATATAGTGAGAACAATAGTTCATGGAGCTATACTAGGGGTATATGATGGTAGTTTCATTATCCAATCCTTTCACTAAGATATAATTTTTATTCTATATTGTTTAGAAATGAGTGATATAATGCTAGGACGTTCCAAATTAGTTTTCATCCCCACATCTAGTAGATGGATAAGAGTTTCAACCAAACTAGCTGTAAAAAATTTCTACACAATTATGTTTCTATTGAGATCGTCCTAGAAGAGGATTGAGCTGCTTTTCATCTTCCCCATTTGAGAACTCGGGTGGGAAGACATACCACTACTATGATTAGTGTATTTTATGGTAGTTGTAAGTCAAGGACCATTGAGGTGTAGTTGGTTATTAGTATACATGCGAAGGATTTTTTCTACATTAGTTCATACTGGAGGATATCATAGTACTTGAGTAGTTTAAATATCCTTCATTTCTGAAATATTTATATAAAACCTCAAAGAAACTGTAGAACATGTTAAAATATAAGGCATAACAATATATTTTTTTTTCTAGATCTATGAGGTAATGTTTCAATTTAAAATTGAGGATTATTTGTTCAGGTAATCAGATATTTATCTAGCGTATTTAGTAGTAGGCTCCTGAAATAATGAATTAGGAGAATCATGTACTAAAGTTGTTGGTTTTCCGAGCTGAGGGATGATGATTATTTATAGTGGAATGGACACCAGTGGATGGTTTTGAGGGATTTCAATTGTTTGAAGTATAAACATGTTCACTCCTATATATTCTACTACATTTTTTATACTCATTCTTACCATTTATTTTTTTCTACACATGTTTTTACTAGAAATGACTTATTGGTTATATGATTTTCTATGTTTCTTTTCCTTGATACACCATTTTTTACAAATGTAGATGATTCTCAATGATTAACATGGTTTCATATATTCGTTCATATTTATGGAACTATATTGTAAATTTTGATTTTGGAGATGGAAAACATTGATGTGATTATTTTCTTCGAAATTATAACAATATTTTGATCCAACATCAACTTCTAGTATATAGAGGTAACGTTTTCCCCAAACCATGTGAATTTCATGATAAAAATTGAATGGGAGTTACGAGTTGGTATAAGGGGTCTAGAAATGATCCATTTTGGGATGGTTATATTATATATTATTGTCTTGGAACCTCTATAAGGATCATAGATTTTCCCTGAATCATTTGTTTTGATTGTAAATCTCTATCGTGATTTATTTACAAAACACTCCACTAGAATTTTCCCTAATAAGAGATTTCATTCAGTGATACAACAAATTCAACATGAAAAAACCATTTTCGTAACACCATATCATTTTGAAAAGGACTAGTTAATAGAGAAAAATATCTTAATGTGAACTTTTAGTTTAATTGATTTATGAGGATGAGTATGTCACCCTAGTGTTCTCCAATTTTGTTCCACAATAAGGGAGATAGATTTCATTTAATATGTGTTTCTTAAAAAATGTTGAATATGGTGAAAATGAATAATGTAAATTCTATTCATAGGAAAAACTATATGATTGAATAGTTATGGGAAGTTTAAAGGTTCATAAATATTGATATTTGACGATATAATCACCTATTGCATGTTAGATAGGATGAAATCACAATGTTGGTGTTTTGGAATATCTCTGAACTATACAAGAAATATGTTATGTTTTTTTGGGTTGAATTATATTTTGACAGTGATCGTGGATATAATTGATAATATCTTCAACCCATATTTTGACTCTTTTATCATGGTGTTCATCATTGATACCCCCATCTACTCACCAAACATATTAAAGAACGCTAGACACCAAAATATATTATTTAGAACACTTCAAGCATATTATGATTATACTAATCAATGTAATTGAATCTTTTTGTTTTTGGAAGAGATTTTTTTTTCAGAATTTGGTGTCTGAGATAGGTTTATTAGTGTACCTAGATAGTTTTGAGGCAATGATGTCCTAGACATGTCACTTGAAGATGTTTGAGATCTAGAAAAATATTGTTTTGTAGGATACTATAATTGTTTTAACTAGGTTTTCTCTATTTCCTCATCACTCATAAATATAGTGATGAATAAATAAAGTGATGTCTTAAGTGGTCAAATTTTTCTTATGAATCATTTCTTGTGATGATGGGGAAGTTAAACACAAATACTATTTGGTTACATATGGATCCAATGAATGGATATTCAATTTAGTATGTTGTATAAGAAATTGGTTTTGGAGTGTTTCTGATGTAGTGGTAATATGTAGTACCTTATCAATAAAGTGATTTATGACCCCATTTTATGTAAAATATTACCCATTACATGGATCCAATTGTTATGTTCCATTTTTTGATGTGATTGAAACACAATCTCTTATGAGATAGGTTTATTGTCCACACATACCACAAAATCCTTATTTATGTCTTCACATAGTGGGACCACAAATATATGTAGAATTTATAGGTAGATTAAATGATTATATAATTTACATTAAGATTTAATATGCATCAGTTAATTATAATTTCCTTATATATATTGTTAGATGAAGGAAAAATGTTGATGATAAACTTTGTGAATGAATTACAGAGTGACAGTGGCAACTAATTATTTTGTTCCATTGTATAAAAGAAGCTTCCAAGAATTTTTTTTCAATAATTGTTCCCCATTAGTGATCAAATCATCCCTAGTTGACTATGTGATGTCATGTTTGGAATCAAATATAGAGTGTACTTTAATGTGGTACCAACTATAAGGTGATTACATGATTCATACGAGGTCATGAGATAAAAATTTAGTAATCTATATTAATAGTAAATTTAATGAGGGGATTCCATACCTCAATGTGATTGGTACATCCCAGAGGAAAAAATATATACAATGACTTTAGGAAGTAGTTCTGCTGAGAAGGGATAAATATGGAAATTTCTTGATTCGTTTCTTGGTGACTTACATTCTATATGATTATGGTCGAGCACCAACATCAGGGTGGACTAATCTAGATAGTTCATATTCCCTCGTGGTTGTGGGATAAAATAATGTGGACCTTTTTGAGGGGTTTACTTGGGGCCCTGATTATCCACTATTCGGTTTGGGTGATTATTTACTATCTAAGAATTTTTTCTCATTTTTTTATGATCTCTAATACTCTCCAAGTAAACTGAATTTTCATATAAAAATATAATTATATAGAGTTCCCTCAAGAATTGAATCTAATTGAGACTCAAATTTTACATTATATTTTTATTGGGATTATTGAAAGCCTTATGGATTCAGGTGTGTATGAACATATATTAACAACCCTATGTGGATAAAAATATAGAGTAAGTGATTCATATTTCAAATTATATAAATCATGCTTGTATCGTAGAATTTTATAGTGAATGTGATGATCACCTGGACATGGATGAGTTTTCTTACAACAATAGTTACCTTGAATATATTCGGATGTCTCATTATGAGGCCCTATATAGTAGGCCAGTTCATTCACCACTCTCATTGAATGACATTGGTGAGGAAAAGTTAGTGGGCCTAGTATGATATTGGAGACCACCAAGTGAGAGCATCGATTTTGAAATTATAGATCATATTTTAGATTATGCAGAGATTATAGGTTGATTGTAGGTTAATGCCTTGATCATTTTTTAGTCACAAGTTTTTTATGAAAGGGGATCTATAGTTACACCATTGGTGTGTTGGAAATTAGTGGATTAAAAATAGTCATTATATTTGACCATTCGGGATAACTATATAGCTCGTAATTGTGGAATAATATTAATAACTTCTTAATCTATACCTATTTATTCATGAATTATTTTAGGTGTCCCATATTTAGATGTATATTCCCGATCGCAAACATGTTTCCTTTTGTGTGGATGTTGAGAAGGATTAACATGACATGATTTTAACGTATATATCTTTTTAAATTTAACTTATATGATATATTATGTTACCAACAACACCAAGGTTAAAGAAATTATTAAATATTATTATTTAATTTTGATAGTTATCCCCTAGTCATTAGAATGCCGTGAAAGAATGTGATTATATAAATAATGAAAATTTAGTCTACACATGTGTATAAAATAAATTCATTGGATATTAATTAATTAAAAGTGAATGTATATACCAATTGTACATAAAAACATTTTTTATAATAAAATTGTTCTTATAGAAACTATTTTTATTACCATAATGTAGTTTTATCTTAATATATAATATTAATCACTAATACTGAAAGATTTTAATTAAATTTTAATTTTATAACATTTTTTTATTTCAATGAATAATTTTGATATTCTTAAGATAATTATACTTCCAATTTTAAGCATAAATGATATATTTTCAAAAAGGAAAATTTCCCACCTTTTAATTGAATAGTAATTTTAAATATAATATTGGAAAAAATAATAAATTTAAATTTAAAAACTAAATAATAATTTTAAAGACATAATTTCAATATAATATTTAGTTGAATTTTTGGTATTTTTCAGATTATATTAATTT
This sequence comes from Viscum album, assembly GCA_963277665.1. Taxonomy (NCBI): domain Eukaryota; kingdom Viridiplantae; phylum Streptophyta; class Magnoliopsida; order Santalales; family Viscaceae; genus Viscum; species Viscum album. The sequence goes on from OY728126.1 coordinate 1,325,617,446, forward strand.
TTCCATAAATAATAAAAAATATCGATTTATATAAAATTATAAATTTCATTAAATTGATGCCTCCTTGTGATTTGAATTTGATATAAATGAAACATAATAACAAATCAGTTATAAGTTATCTAATATATTATTTTTTAAACATCATTATATCTAATTTTGGTATAAGATTATTTTTTGACATAAAAAACATTTTTCTAATAAAATTGTTTTTGATTTATTTTCATGATTAATTTAGAATTATATTAGGAAAAAAATATGTTTTGAATGTTGAAATATAGATTCCATATGTGGATACATAGCGTTCAAATTTAAAAAATAGTTTTCTTTTTAAATTTTTACAATTATAAAGAATAACCATGGTAATTTTTGATACCACAAAAAATTGTAAATTGAAACATTTAGGTAAAAAATAAAATTATAAGAAAAATAAAATTACTCTAAAGCATTGAAAAATATTATTAAATGTATTAAATTCTACAATAAACACATATGGTCATAATATGAGTCATTTATTGGAAACTTATCATTGAAAATAACTTTGATATTATTTAAATTATAGAAAACCACAAAATGTCACAACAATATTTTTAATAACTATGCTATTTTTAATGTTGTGTAATCTAGAAGTTATCTTCAATAATAGAGAATATTTTGAAATCTAAAATAATTTTATAAATCATTATTTTTTTTATTCAAAATGAATTATGATTTACATTAAATAATTATACAGCGATGATGCATTAATAATGATTTTGATATAAAATTGAATTTATCATATTGATTAAATTATTTTCTTAAAATGGACTGCATATTTGAAATATACCCATAAAAAATGGTTATGGTTATTTTTTGGTATTTTACTAACATAGTTTATTTTTATGTGGTTAGTGAAATACGGTAATTTACTGTATTTAACATTATAATTTAAATACATGAATTTTTGAGTTTTGGATAATATATGGATAATGTAAGTTGTATCACCCTGAAATTTTTATGATATATAAGTTTTTCAATTTATTTTATATCTAGTGTTTTACACTACACCAATATAAATTTTCACTATACACAACAACGACATAGCTTGTGTTATAGGCCACACATTTCCTAGCGCGTGTTATACAAAATTCTATGTTCGTTTGTTAGAATTCATTTCACAGAAGACCGAGATTAAGAGAACAACTAAATAATATTATTTTAAATTATATCATAGTAATTATGAATTAATTTATGAAAAATCTAATATTAAAAATAATCATTAATAATTTATATAAAAATAATTCATTTGTGAGAAATAAATTATAAATAAAAATAAAAAACTTTTTAAATAAAAGGAAATGTTTTTTATAAAAAATATTTAAATAAAAATATCTTAGTTTATGAAATAATTAAATCAATATTTATGGATTATATTAGTTAATAATATATGTAATAGATCAACCTTATTGTTTCAAATTCATCATATATGTTTTTAAACATGATATAAGAACAAATACAATATTTTCGAATAAAACATGTTTTAAAAAAAATGTTTTTATCGCCTTTTGATGGAAGAAAAATTTGATATTAGATTATTGAAACATTTATATATTATATTTAACAGAAATAAACTTCTTTGTTAGTATGTGGCATATAAAATTTTACTTAGGATGAATGGTTGATATTTTTTTAATAAATCTCATTTTTTAATGAATAGTAAATATACAATAAATTTTAATTGAAATAATCCTTTTACATAGAACTAACTTATAGGGTTAAATTATATCATTGAATGGATTTAATGTATAAATATATAATATTTTTGTCATTTAATTTAATGTTAGTCATTGGAATTAATTTTACCCTGAATTTAAATGTAATTTTGCTTAATATTTTCCAATGTTTGAACTTTTAAAACCAGTTTTCTATACCGACAAGGAGACTAATTTTATATTAATAAATATATATTATATTTTTTGAATTTATAAAAATATATTTTTTATTTGGAATTAGTGGCTCAAATTATGTAAATCTGTTTCTTTTTTTTAGCATTATGTATAATAACTTCAGAAGATTTTATTAATTTGTAAAGATGGTAAATTGTGAAATTAAGGGTAAATATAATATTAAACAGTTTCTATAATAGTTGTCCAAAAATAATTGGATATGTTATTTTCAACCAAAATAATCCTTGGTTAAAAGTGGTTCCCTTTTAAAGACTGATGTTTTATATTATAATAATTTTTATATTTTATTTAATGAAATATTAAATATATATTACTCAAATTAAAAAAAATATTATTTAAAAATAAATCATTAAAGAATATAAATTATACTAAAAATAAAAATTTGAAATATAAAATGTTTTTATATATCAAAATAATTTATTTTTAATTTTTTGAAAATAATTAATTATTTTAAAGGCTTGTACATTGATGATGTTGAAATTATTTATTTAATGAAAAAGAAATAAAATAATTTATATTAAAATGATAATAATAATTAAAATACCTAACCACTTGTAAAAAATATTATTAGTTGATTATATCTCAACAATAATCATCCAAGTGTCTAATTATCGACTATTTGGATACATATATAACTTATTATAACCCGTATAATATTTTATTTAAAGTTATGTTAAAGTATACATATTCATGTTTTAATAAAGATAACAATTTCACATAGAATTTCATAAGAGACATATTTGACTATAAGTATTCTGATAAAATCTACTATATTTATCTTCCTCATAGTATTTTATTTTTAATTTTTAACTATCAAATGGGTATATTATATAATTAATCAAAACTAATGTAATAATTATTATATTAATAGAAATATTAAAATAATATTATTAGAAATATTAAAATATAAAAATTGTGATTATTAACAGATAAAACAGACTTTATAGATGACCTTGACCCCATAGGGATGTAAAGAAGTATTTTCTTATAGGTTACCATTTTATATCGATATTTATAAAAATCCTAGAAATGAATAGTGTCAAAATTGGCACGGTTGATATTTTGTCATAATAATGTACTATTAAAAGACTTAATAATTATCAAACATTTATTAAATATATATAATTATTATTATATAGTGTAAAAAAATTTCTGTTATTCATTTATGGTCTAATTTACACCATATTTGTTAATATTAAACACTTTTAATATTGAAAAATTTATTACCTTAGTTAAAAATCTAATGGAATAACTAAATGTGAATTAAAAGGATAATTTATAATTAACATAAAAAATTGTATCAAATTTATTTTTTGAAGATATTACAACAGTTTCTCATCTCATATTCTAATCTAGGACATTTTTAAGGTTTTTGGGTGGGTTATAATTTTATTATAAATTAATATTTTTTGAGATTTCAAAGGTTCCCCTCACTTCTATTATAAAAGGAAAAACTACACCTTCATTTATTTACATCAATTTTAGCTTTATAAATTGTTCAACCCTTAACAAATTTCCTTAAAAACACACCTAGTCACATTATATATGTTCTGGTCTTCTCAAAATATGAACACTAGTGCCTTAAGTGGAAATTTGTTGGGAGCTCAGCGAAGAAGAGGTAATCTTCTTTACTAACTCTCTCACAATCATTTCTTTTTATACTTCCTATTAAGTTTTTTTCCATTATAAATTAATAATTATAGTATCATATATATAATTATATGATATTATGGTTTTCTAGTAACAAAATTCCACCCCTCTACATATCAAGTGAATATAAAATTGCCATGTTTTTTTGTACATACGACCAACCATCTCCATGACGTGGTGTAATGTTTTTTCACCGACATCATACTTGGATGAGTATAATGATGGAAATAAATTACAATATATGATTAAAATAACATGATATGGATTTTTGAAAAAAATATTTTCCACCCACTTCCATACCATTTCACAATTATAGTAATGATATTGTCATTCTTGTGTACTTACGCCCTACTGTCTCTACAATGCGATGTGATTTATTCTACATGATCTCCCTTAAATAATGAAATATATAAATATATAAAATGAGTAAATATTATGTATATATTTTATACATATAATTATATAAGTGATATAACTATAACCATTGAAGAAGAATTGGAATATTTTTGATAAAACATTCATAAGAAATGATGCACTTAACACCAGAAAGAAGCTTCAAAATGAAATATTATTAAATAGGTCTTCATATTATCATAAATTATATAATATATGTAAATATTGTTATATAAGTTAATAAAATTATTTAATCTGTTATATATGAGTTTATAATATTTTTTAAAGAACCCAGACCTATTGTAAGGTATAATCTCAAAATCTCATTATTATTCGAGATTTTATATACATAAGTATTTACTAGGGTATATTTTTCATCCAAGACAATGATTAATAATTATGTATTCCAAAATATTATATATATTCATATACAGTTTTTTAATGTCAATTTTACCCATTGTTGAATTTATATTAAAAGGTATAAAATGAATCTTTTGTTCTTTTTCGATAGGAGGTACTCATTGACATTTCCAGCATAAGTATGAGAAGAATAATTTCATTACTTATAGAAAAAGAGTGGGTCTTTAAACATTTACAATTTCATATTTCCATGATTATACCCATATATTTAATCCTCATTATATTATATGAAATTTATTTCTTTTAAAATTTTGAAGCATTTTATGAAAGAAAAATGTGTTTATAGAAGAATATATATTTTCATCAAGAATAAATTTAAAGTGTTTTATCAAAATTATTTTCCATCTAATATGACATTATTTAATAAGGATATGTTTTAGGTATATTATCCCTATTATTACTACTATTTATTAAAATTTTTATTTAAAGTTATTTATGAAATCCATTCATTTTAAATGGATTATTTCAGAATGGATTGATGTTTAAGAAACTCATTTTATTTCATGTATTATGATGTGATGAATGATTTCCTTTTTTTGTGGAAAAAATATGTATTATTTAAATATGATATGGGTGGGTTATATCTCCCTCCAATTAATTTGGTAAGGATTGATAACACATGAGGTATATATGTTATGCGGGAACCTAATTTTATGTTCATAATTCAATGTGTGGACCTTGTTTTCTTATCCATAATTTTATGAGTGGACCTAGTTTCTTTGTCCACATACTTATGAAAGGTTACAATTTCATGTCCTGAATGAGTGAACTGGTTAATATTTCTACTTATTCACTGATTTACATGTGTATTTTTATAGTATAATATCATACCATATTTCATTTTTATGATCTTATGGATTATGTTCTTTAATTTCATCCTAATTAATTTTTGACATTGATATGAATGGAATGATCATAAAATGTTATGATCACATTATAATACCCTTTATGGTCAGTTTTCTATTTAAATATCACCATAGTTTAGTATTACTAAGAATATGATATCACACTTTCTTATGTTTTCTATTCCCTAGGTTACAATTAATGGTTTTAGGTATTATTAAAAAAGGGTATAATCATTGCTAGAAAAATTGAAGATAATTAAATATACTTCATGTTTTTTCTCCTATATTTCAATGGAACTAAACTAATATGGTCACTGGGAATCTGTTTATTGCATGTATTAATTATTCCAAAAAATTAACATAATCTTCATTTACAACTAGAGTGGATCATTAGAGTTTTTATCAAAGAAAAAGGATTAGTTTACCTTTGGAAACTAGGATGAAAAAACATTAACGAGATACCTAGATATATTTATATGGAGATGTGTAGAGATTTCCCTAAGGATAATTATAAGTATAGGATAGAATCCTAGAATTTAATAATAATCATGGATTACCTAGGATTAAACATATGATGTAATTTATTGAATGTGATTTCCCTTAATGATGTTGTTATACGATATTATTAGTGTTTCTCACAATATTATTTTTAGTGTTAATCAAGGGATAAAACCAGAAATAACCATGTTAATAATGAATTCAATAAGATATGAAATTATTTTCCTTATATGAATCAAATTTTAAATGGAGTTGCGACAAAAAAATTTATCGACATACTAACACAAGCGATAAATCTTGCTAGAAATTCAAATTAGAAGTGGTGGGAACAATTTTATATTGCATTCATATTGAGAGAATGTCCACCTTCTTGTAGTGGGTCTTCGGATCCACTTTTTTTGAACAATGGATTGATACCACTGATTAGATATTTTTCTTCCTTTAGTGTTCCAGACATGAAAAAGTCATATATTATGTTTATCGTCTAGATGGTGAATTCGATTAGTGGTGGACTCGTATTTAGAACTCTAAGGATAAATATGAAATTGAATTTATGGAATGGGAATATGTTAATTGGAAATTTTCTATATGTAAATCCTTCCTATTATATGAAAACAAATATGGAGAACGAATTCATTGATATTTTATAAAATGATGATTAATATATTGGTACCTTTGAAGATAATTTTACAAGACATGAAAGGTACACATATGGGTTAATCATCAACCCAGAAAAAAATTTGACCAATTCTATGGTGGCCAAAAACTAGGTATCCTAAAGGCTTCATCTATACGGGACAATGGAATCTATGAATAATTTTTTCAGTGTGCACTAAAAGTGGAAATGGATGTTGGTAGCTCTCATGGTTCTGGAGATAATAAAATAATGATGGAGATTAATCGAAACTACTCTGATTTTCTGCAACGAGATAAGAAAATGACCCAACTTCATACTTTCCAAATATGTGGAAAAGATCACTGAAGGGAATTCTAGAAAGTAACCAGATGATTCTTCATGTGTTGCAAGACTATCCATCATGAAAAATAATGTTAGAGTTTTGTAAAAATTCTATTCAATGGAGTTAATTCTCATGAAAATTTTCCACCCATGTTTCAATTCTACCAGTGCAAGAAAATGTGTCATTATGCTATCCAACGGCCTAATATAAGGGTTATTGATGATGATCATTGTTATAAACCTCTTAGGTACAAAGAAAAATGAAAATCATATTATATCATGTTTGGAAATATAGAGTAAAACGGTAAAGTGGTGGAATGATTGAGTGTTTATATAATGAGATTCCATAATAATGATGTAAATTCAATTTTATGGAATTAATGAATTACAAGTCCACTGTGGTTTTTTTCTATGTATATAATAGTATATGTTGAATGGTACTGGTAACTATGAAATGTGATTCAGATATTTTTTTTGGAAAAGACATTATTATGGAAATGATTAACCTTAATATGTGGACCTTTTTGGGATAAGGAAATAAAGAGATGATTGATATCCTTAAGGAACTTAGGATGGATATGATAAATTAATGGATAGAGTTAAAATATTTGGATTTATGGTATGTGTAAAAGTGACAATATTTTAAAGTATGCATGTTTTCATTAAGTTATTTCATGTTATTAGTATTCAGGATGAAGGCATTCAAATGTTGGGAATGTGACCAACAAGATATACCTTAAGTGGTATGGGAAATTAAAGTTAATAATATTTAGTACACCTCTTTATATATTTTAGTATTTTCAGTTTTCAGAATGATTATTAGATTATCCATTTATGGATAGTATAAATTATACTCCTAATGAATTTATTAGAAAAATTATTGTCTCAATATAGGTGGACTTATGCATATTTGATACTAGGTTCTAATTTTTTTGTGATAAATACAAAAGGAAAGACCCATAATTATCATGATCTAATAAATCTTCAGCAGTGAATCATTCGACTTCATTTCTTGGAATAAGATATGAAGTAGAAATTAATCAAGTCACAATAAAAGGGTGAGATTGTGTTGAAATAAATTACGCATATCTTCTCAAAAAAATTATAAAACATTGGGAAAATGGATCCTAGTGTAAAAGGGTGTCATAATATTATCATTTTTGATGATATCAATAACTGCTTTTATGCTTCATTATTTTATTGTTTTTTTATTTCTAACTTTCTCTAGATCGCTGACATTATTGTGATTTGTAATATTCATCAATATCTATGATCAATTATGATTTCCACCATTCCGAAATCTATACTTATATTCTCCAATGTAGATACCAATACATGAGTTACTTTGGGTATCTATTATGTTCTAAAAATAGTTTTTAAATGTAATTTTTAGTCTTTCATTTATAATGTGGGATTCTATAAAATAAACTTTCAAGTATAAATAATATTATAACCTACAATTTCGAGGGAAAATTTCATTTTAAGGGGGATAAAATGTAACAACCTAATATTTTGAGGAGATAGATTTTATTAATTTCTATGGTGTCTTGTTTTTTAGACTACATTATGAAAAGTTTACGTTGTACACAATACCGACATTTCTTGAGGTATACACAATAGTATTCTAGCCTTCTGTTACACACAATTTTAGGTTCATTTGACAGAATTCATTTCATGAAAGACCAAGATTTATCAAACAACTAAATACGATTATTATAACATACAACCTAATAATTATAATTTAAAGATTGAAGAACTTATTTTTGAAAAAAATTCATTATATAAACCATTATTTGGTGAACAATAAATTTTAAATTAAAATATAAACCTTTTAAATAAATGGAAATGTTTTTCTGAAAAAACTATTTGAATATAAATTGTGTATTTCTAAATAATAAAACTTTTATATAGCGATTTTATTAATAAAATATCTGTGTAATATATCCAAATTAATGTATCAAATTTATCTTATATGTTTTTAAGACATTATATAAGAACACATTCGATTTTTCAGATAAAAGAAGTATTTTTTAAAAAAAAATATTCTTATTTACCTTTGATTGTGTTCCCATTTTTATCTATTTTTTAATTATTAATATATTATATTTAACAATATAAACATATTATTTGTAATAATTATAAAAAATTTTACATTGGATGATTTTTTGATATTTTTCTGATAAATTTTATGTTGTGATGAATAATAAAAATATATTATTTTTTCTAAAAATCAACTTTTTCAATTAAAATAATTTATATGGTTAAATTACATTATTGAATTATTTTAAATTATAAATATAATATTTTTTTCATTTAATAAAATTTTGGTCATTTTAATTAATTTTACCATGAATTTAGATGTGAATGCATTTCAGTGTTTTGGAGAGTTTTAACATTTTAATCCAATTTTTCATTCAAACAATATGATTAATTATAAAATTATTTCTGAAATTTTTTGATTTAATTTATTATAATGGATTATATATTTGAAATTATTTGGTCAAATTATGCAAATTTATTTTCTTTATTTTTGGCCATTATGAATTGTAACTTCAATAATTTTTATTAACATGGTAAAAAGGTAAAATGGGTAATTAATGGAAAATACAATATTATAAAATTACCCTAACATGTGTCCTAATAAATTTAGATTATTTTTTCAACCTAAATCATCCATAGGTCTAAATAGTACCCTATTGAAGCCAAATGGATTAGATTAGGACATTAAATATATTTTATTTAAAAAAAGTTATATATGACATACTCAAATTATACTAAATTAATCATTTTTAAAATAAGGTAATACCGAATATAAATTCAGAAATAATGAATAATTTTTTAGGTAATTTTTTTTATTTTTCATGAAAAGTTATTTGTAATTTTTATGAAATGAATAATTATTTTAATGCCTTATACGTTGATGATGCAAAAATTATTTAATTGATGACAAATAAATAAAATAATTTTTATTAAAACAATAATAACTATTAAAAGGAATACCAAAACAAGACCAAACATAATTTATTGAGTATATATTTAAAAAAATCATCCAAGGGTCCAATTATTAACCATTATGTGCCATATTGAAATGATTATGTTACTTATAATATTTTCTTTCTAGTGATGTAAAAGTTATCAAATTCATTTTTTAATAAATATAACATTTTTAATATAGGATTTTACAAGAGATAAATTTAACAATAATAATTATTATAAAATCAATAGGTTTTATCTTTATCAAATTAATTTATTTTTAAATTTTACCCAATAATTGTTCATATTAAATAATTACACAAAACTGATGTATAAATTATTATATTAATGGAAATATCAAATTAATGTTATTAAAAATATTAAAATAAATATAATTTAGGATGTTTAATATATACAATGAATTTAATAGATTTTCTTGACCACATATGGATATAATAATAAAGTGTAGGATAATATCTTATCTTGATATTTTTAAAAATACCATAAATAAATAGTATCAAAATTGAAACTATTGATAGTTTTTCAAGAAAATTTATTTCAAAATATATAATTCATAAAAAAATTTAAAAATATTAAAAAATTATTCTATGGTGTAAAATGTTATAAACTGTTAATTTATGGTCTTATTTATATCCTATAATTTAATATTTTAACATTTCTAATGTTGAAATATGTGTTTCCTTAGTTAAAAATTAAACAGAATAACTAAGTGCTAATTAAAAGATTAAGGCTAACATTGATAAGATAATATTTATAAAATTTATTGGATGATTATATTACAACCTTTTCTCATCTCATATTCTAAACTAGTAAACTTTGGTTTTTAATAGATGGGTTTTGATTTTATTATAAATTAATACTTTTGGAGATTCTAATGGTGTCCCTCGCATCAATTATGAAAGGGAATGTCTTCCCTCGTTTTTTCACATCAAATTGAGCATTCAATATTATCCATAAACTAAAAATTTCGTTTGAAAACACCCCTCTTTTCATTATATATGTTTTTTTCCTTCTCAAAAGACCAATTATAGTGCCTTTATGGGGGGCCTATAGAGAGCTCAATGAAGAAGAGGTAATCTATTTTACTGACTATCTCAAGATTATTTCTTCTTCAAGTTCCTCTTCCTTTATCGTATAAAATATAAAGTAACAAATATAGTATAAAATATATACTGAGATTTTATTATGGTTATGTAACAATAATATTCCACCTTCTATCAATTATAGAAAAAAAAAAGAAATCAACACATGTTTGTACATAAGACCTATCGTTTCCCCACCATGGTGTAATCTGTTTTCACCACCACCTTATGTGTATGGTTATAATGAGGGAAATAAATAACTAAATGTTGTTTTCATAAAATTATATTTTGTATTTAACAAAATATATACCATCCACTACCATTCAATTTCATAATTATAAGAATGATATCGCCATTTGTGTGTACACCCGACCTACCGTCTCCACGATGCGATACGATTCAGTCATCATGACTCCCATCAAATAAATTATTTAATTAATGAATATAATGGGTAAATAATATATATCTATTATATTAAATTAATTATGAACATTATATAACAATATCATATGAAGAATAATCCGATATTAATTAAGCAATAATGAAAATGAAAATTAAGCAATTAACACCTAAAAGATGCGTAAAAATGAAATATTATTAAATAGGCATTAAAATGATCATATATGATATCATATATGTTATTAATTTTCTAGAATAAGTTAATAACATTATTTAATATTTTATAATGTATTTTATTATATTTAAGAAGGAACCCAAACCTAATGTAAGGGATAATTACACAATCTCATTATTATCTAAGATGACTTATACGTAAATATTTAACAAGTTATATTTTTTATCAATGTAGAGGTTTCCTAATTATGTATTCAATAAATATTATTTCTATTATTATAAAAATGTTTATAAAATATTTTAATAATTGTTGAATTTTTATTAAATGGTACGAAGGGAATCTTTTTTCATTTTCTATACATGGTACTGTTTGATATTTTTGATAAAATTACTGGAAGATTGTTTTTATAAAGCATAAATCATGAATGTATTTTAAGACATTTATAATTCCTTATTTAAATGAATATTCTCTTCCAAGTCTTAATGATAATCTAAAAATAAATTCTTTACATTTAAAATTTTGTAGCTTTTTATGAATAGAAAATATTTTAAAACAAGAGTGTGTATTTTCCTCATGATCAATTTCATGTGTTTTATCAAAATTATTTTCTTTATTTGTTGAAATTATTTTATAAGGATGTAATTTAATTGTATTATACATATTTTTACTATGATCTATTAAAATTATTCTAGAAATATATTTATAAAATCCATTAATTTTCTATGTATTATTTTACGATGGAATGTTGTTTATGAAACCTATTTTCTTTCATGGATTTTGATATGCTAAATGATTTTTGTTTTTGGGGAATATATATGTATGAGTTCATTAGGAGATGGGTGGGAACTATACCTCCATCGAATACATGGATTAAGGATGGATGTCTAATGGGGTATATTTGTTATGTGTGAACCTGAGTTCATGTTCACAATTATATGTGTGGGCATCATTTTATTCTCAACAAATTTTTTTTAGTGGACCTCATTTCAATGTCCATATATTTCGGCAAGGATCTCATTTCTTGTCCTTAATTAGTTAACATTTTACTATTTATACATGTTCAAAAAGTTAAAAGTGGATTAGTATGCCATACTTTTAAACCTTATATCATGTTTATGATCATATGGATTATGATCATTGATTTCCTTATGGATCAAGTTTATCTTTGATATGAAGGTCAGGATCTTAAAATTATATGATCACATTATCATATCCTTTCCCAATGTGTTTGTTTACATACCACCCTTTCTTAATCTTATTGTGCATCTTAGCTATATGTTTCTTATGGTAATTTTTCATAGGTTTTAATGAAAGGTTTTATGAAGGAGTAAAAAAAGGGGAGAATATTTTTCGGAACCACTAAAGATATTTCACTAAACTAGAATTTTGTTTTCCATTATTCCAAAGGCAATAAACCGAAAAATTACTAGTTCATGATTATCGAAAAACCGAAAAAATAAAATAAATGCATATCATTAATATCTTATCAAATGAACTATCCTAAAACCATAAAGAAATAATGTATGTGACCCTTAAATATCCTAGAATTATATTCATACCATATCGCTCCAGTTCATGAGTTTTTCATCCATTTTACAAGAAATCCCATAATTATACACAATGGAATAGACCTTAAAAAATTAAACATACACTCCAAGAACAACATAATTAAACATTATAAATCATATTAATTGAAGAAAAATAACATAATAAAATTATAATGAATAAAATATTTTTTAAGATCTTATTAATTATGTTTTTAAAGAATTAGATTTGATTATTCATGACATTACATACAAGTGAATAATGCTTTTAGATATAAGTTCAGGGTTCTCTCATTTGACATTTATTTCTATATGATATGCATTGTCCAACAATTATTATTTGTTTGTGGTGAATTTATAAGTAACATTTATATTTAATATCAAGAATATATTTATCTTCATGGTATTAAATGTCCCAATAGATAATTATTACATTCATGGGGTATATGATCCAATTGAATACAAAGTGGTATGGGATTTCATAACTCACATTTCATTTATATAGGTAAAACTATATTTCACTGAATATGTCTTGATAAGGCTATTTTTCAAATTTATTCTTATTATTTAATGTTTTATTTTATCTTTTTATCTGGATTTATAGTTAATAAACATACCCTACTCATTTTATTAATGATAAGATCTTTGTGTGGGATGTCATCTGAATATCCATTTCATTAAGAGTTACATGGTATTGTGAAGCTAGTAATTTTTGTGAGGTGCATCTACTAACACATTTAGATCATATTTCCTTTGAATTTATATTTTTATTAAATATCCATATTTCCTATATCATTAATATGATTATTGTATTATCGGTATTCCATTTTTATATATGGTGATTACTTTGAAAGATGTTTTAACTAGGGAAATATTAATAAATCCTTATCCTATACATAATACATATATTTTAATAAGTCATATGGTTCGTGAATTAAATCTAAGAATGATGAATGATTCAGCCTTATAGTAAAGTTTGCAACCTGGCATTATATATCCCCTTGATGTATGGATAGGTATCATGAGACAAAATTATTGGATACAAACCATTCTTGTTTGTTTCAATGAAAATTCAGGTTTGTTTGTACCCATTTACATAAACCTTTAGGTGAAATGTCTTGATAGTTGTGACTCGTGATCTAGATACGCGATTTCCAATAAATAACTATTCCATTTATTCAGTATTCATTTATTTTTATCCATATAACATTAATTATGAAAAAATATATGGATACATTTTAATTCATAGTGTATTGACAAAATAGAATATTATTTCCATTTATTTAAAATAAAATATTTTTTAAATTAATTGATTCAAGTTAGTTTTTATTGTACAAACCCCATATTGAGCATTTGACCTCAACCATTTCATATAATTATTTTTTGGTGGGATTCCCAGAAGTTTATTATTAATGATAATTAGGGTTATGAATAGGGGAGTAATATTGTTCTAAAAGAAAATTATTTCATTGTATTTTATGTATAAAATGTAATTTTATTTTCAAATATGTATCTTGTTCATCAAAACAAGTAAACTATTCAGTCCTTTCGGATGTTATTACTTGTAATGATGCTAATGTAATAGAGTAAGGCATCGACTCTAGGATGCTGCAGTCAGTCTCTTTAACATTTGTGTCAGAAAAATATTAGTATAAACCTTTTAAAAAACGTTTAGGAAATCATAGACTAGGTAACATAACAATAATATTGAGTTTGAAGATAACTATAGAGGAACATTCCAAAAAACCATTTTTATGAGATTATATGCACTTAAATTGTTCAATTTGTGTTATATATTTCACATGTTCTTGTATTTTATCTTATGTTTCAAAATTATATGATCTAATCTAGTGTATGTGATCATTTTGAAATGGAACCTCACAAAAGGAAAGTGAACCTCACTAATGAACGTGATACAAAGAGTACTAATAATCAATTATTTCATGGTCCTATTCTAATATTTCATTATGAACAAGACTCTCAAACATTTCCATCATATGAGGATATGGTATCATGTGATAATGAGGCATGGAAATAATTCTATTTCTATTAGGGATTCAGAGGTATTAAAAAGAAGGAGGTTTAAAGTAGGAAAAATATTGATAAAGTAATGATGAGAAATGAGTATTATCTCACATGTGATATTTTTTGAAACAAACGTTCAACTAATTTATTAAAAGGAATGGAATTTTTCTAAAAGTGTAGAGATAAATGCTACTATTCATGTGATTTTGATGGTACGAAAAAGGTTTCCAATGAATAGTTATTCCACTTAATGGAGATGGGACACTACAGAAATCAATGTCAAAACTGTCAAAGGAATATACTCCAGATGAGGATAATTAAACATTTTAAATCATAGGATACTACCATAGATGAAGAGGAATGAATAGTATTCCTATGATTGGATTCATGAATTATGTAATTGGACTGTATTATCAATAAAAATATATCTATAAGAAAAATTATATATATAATGATTGTAATCTAGTACTTCTTTTTTATGGAATTGGAATCATGGGATAAATATAACCATTTATTAATATAAGTTACTTGGTTTTAAGTTAGTTTTCATGAAAAGAAATAACATGGAATGATAACCCTTATTATGTTCTTTTTGTTGAGACGATAATAAATATATGTTATTGGGATAATATTGGTGACCATGAAATTGGTTAGTTATGTGATTGTATATATTTTTATAGAATTATTAGATGTTTGGATTTAAGGAATATATTCAACATTCTGATATTTTACGCTTAGAATCATCTGTGTTTTATAATGTTATAATAGTGATAATGGTATTCTTATATTTGGTATGTGATAATACGAGATACTTTATTTGGTGAAATATTATGTTAAATTTATTTTATAAATTTTGTGAACTTCTATCAAAATTGTTGGTCTCTGAATTTGGAAAAAAATATTTTGGATGAGTCTCAAGTTTTACTATTTATGGAATGGATTGAGGATAATATTTATTATATAATAAATTATGATTTATTATAATGGATAACCCATACAGACAATTTTGGATTCTGTATACACTAAAAGGCTAAAAGAATGACTTGTGGGGCTTATGATTCGTATAAGTGCGTTAGGAGAAAAAATTTATATTGAATGTCCATCTCCAGATTTATTAAATAAAGTGGAGATATATCATAGCATAACTAAATTATGAGATTACTCTGAGGATATAGAAGAAAATAAATTATATTTATTTTTTCATGTGCCTATATTTTTTTTAAATGAATCCATCGACTTTTAGAAAATGATTTTGGAACAAAAATCTTAGCAATTTACTATTTGTACTATGAAATCAATAGCCTTTTGACAGATCACAATGACAAGGTTTTGGGATGTTATAATTTCTAATAACCATGTTATATATCACTATCTATTATAAAATGATATTTTTATTTCATTTACATACCAATATTTTCACTTCCCACTATTTGTATCCAATAAGAAACCAAGTTTTTTAGTGACCATCACATTGTTCTTTCCCTCCATTTAAGTGAAAGTTTTATCAACCCAAATAAGGATGTGGGATTCCCAAAAAAATAATTTTCTAGTGTAAACCATTTATTTTTTTGTTCCATTTCAAAATTTTGATAATGAAACTTATTGTTTGGGGGGATGTATCAACCCACGATTTTACGATATGTCCCTTTTTATATTTAACCTTTTCAATAGCTTATGTTTCATAGAACATAAGGATTAAACAATTGAATAATTATTATTATTCTAAATGTGATAGTCATCACCTAGACCCTGGAATTGAAGGAACTAATGAGATTAAATAAATAAATAAATAATAGATTAAATATGTTAATAAAATGAACTCATTAGATCCCATGTAAATATAAATGAAAATGAAAACCAGTTGACTGTTAATGATGTTTTTTTATAAAAAACCATCTTCATGACCACAATGACATTTTATCATTGTCAATTAAATTTATAAATATTGGTGAAATATCAAAATGAAATTAATATTTTAAATATTAAATAAAAAAAGTTTAAATTCAAATATATATACATATATATATATAATATTAACTAATAAGACAATACTAGTTCATGATTATTGAAAAACCGAAAAAATAAAATAAATTCATATAATTATTATCTTATCAAATGAACTATCCTAAAACCATAAAAAAATAATGTATGTGACCCTTAAATATCCTAGAATTATATTCATACCATATCGCTCCAGTTCATGAGTTTTTCATCCATTTTACAAGAAATCCCATTATTATACACAATGGAATAGACCATAAAAAATTAAACATACACTCCAAGAACAACATAATTAAACATTATAAATCATATTAATTGAATAAAAATAACATAATAAAATTATAATGAATAAAATATTTTTTAAGAGCTTATTAATTATGTTTTTAAATAATTATATTTGATTATTCATGACATTACATACAAGTGAAGAATGCTTTTAGATATAAGTTCAGGGTTCTCTCATCTGACATTTATTTCTATATGATATGCATTGTCCAACAATTATTATTTGTTTGTGGTAAATTTATAAGTAACATTTATATTTAATATCAAGAATATATTTATCTTCATGGTATTAAATGTCCCAAAAGATAATTATTACATTCATGGGGTATATGATTCAACTGAATACAAAGTTGTATGGGATTTCATAACTCACTTTTCATTTATATAGGTAAAACTATATTTCACTAAATATGGATTGATAAGGCTATTTTTCAAATTAATTCTTATTATTTAATGTTTTATTTCATCTTTTTATCTAGATTTATAGTTAATAAACATACCCTACTCATTTTATTAATGATAAGATCTTTGTGTGGGATGTCATCTGAATATCCATTTCATTAAGAGTTACATGGTATTGTGAAGATAATAATTTTTGTGATGTGCATCTACTAACACATTGAGATCATATTTCCTTTGAATTTATATTTTTATTAAATATCCATATTTCCAATATCATTAATATGATTATTGTATTATCGGTATTCCATTTTTATATATGGTGATTACTTTGAAATATGTTTTATCTAAGGAAATATTAATAAATCCTTTTCCTATACATAATACATATATTTTAATAAGTCATATTGTTCGTTAATTAAATCTAAGAATGATGAATGATTCGGCCTTGTAGTTAAGTTTGCAACCCGACATTATATATCCCCTTGATGTATGGATAGGTATCATGAGACAAAAGTATTAGATACAAACCATTCTTGTTTGTTTCAATGAAAATTCAGGTTTTTTTGTACCCATTTACATAAACCTTTAGGTGATATGTCTTGATGGTTGTGACTCGTGATCTAGATACGCGATTTCCAATAAATAACTATTCCATTTATTCAGTATTCATTTATTTTTATCCATATAACATTAACTATGAAAAAATATATGGATACATTTTAATTCATAGTGTATTGAAAAAATAGAATATTATTTCCAGTTATTTAAATAAAATATTTTTTAAATTAATTGATTCAAGTTAGTTTTTATTGTACAAAACCCATATTAACCATTTGACCTCAACCATTTCATATAATTATTTTTTGGTGGGCTTCCCAGAAGTTTATTATTAATGATAATTAGGGTTATGAATAGGGGAGTAATATTGTTCTCAAAGAAAATTATTTCATTGTATTTTACGTATAAAATGTAATTTTATTTTCAAATATGTATCTAGTTCATCAAAACAAGTAAACTATTCAGTCCTTTCGGATGTTATTACTTGTAATGATGCTAATGTAATAGAGTAAGGCACCAACTCTAGGATGCTGCAGTCAGTCTCTTTAACATTTGTGTCTGAAAAAGATTAGTAGAAACCTTTTAAAAAACGTTTAGGAAATCATAGACTAGGTAACATAACCATAATATTTAGTTTGAAGATAACTATTGAGGAACATTCCAAAAAACCATTTTTATGAGATTATATGCACTTAAATTGTTCAATTTATGTTATATATTTCACATGTTCTTGTATTTTATCTTATGTTTCAAAATTATATGATCTAATCTATTGTATGTGATCATTTTGAAATGGAACCTTACAAAATGAAAGTGAACCTCACTAATGTACGTGATACAAAGAGTACTAATGATCAATTATTTCATGGTCCTATTCCAATATTTCATTGTGAACAAGACTCTCAAACATTTCCATCGTATGAGGATATGGTATCATGTGATAATGAGGAAAGGAAATAATTCTATTTCTATTAGGGATTTAAAGGTATTAAAAAGAAGTAGGTTTAAAGTATGAAAATGTTTGATAAAGGAATGATGAGAAATGAGTATTATCTCACATGTGATATTTTTTGAAACAAACGTTCAACTAATTTATTAAAAGGAATGGAATTTTTCTAAAAGTGTAGAGATAAATTATACTATTCATGTGATTTTCATGGTACGAAAAAGGTTTCCAATGAATAGTTATTCCACTTAATGGAGATGGGACACTACAGAAATCAATGTCAAAAATGTCAAAGGAATATATTCCAAATGAGGATAATTAAACATTTTAAATCATAGGATACTAGCATAGATGAATAGGAATGAATAATATGCCTATGATTGGATTCATGAATTATTTAATTGGATTGTATTATCAATAAAAATATATTTATAAGAATAATTATATATATTATGATTGTAATCTAGTACTTCTTTTTTATGGAATTGGAATCATGGGATAAATATAACCATTTATTAACAGAAGTTGCATGGTTTTTAGTTAGTTTTCTTGAAAAGCAATAACATGGAATGATAACCCTTATTATGTTCTTTTTGTTAAGACGATAATAAATATATGTTTTTGGGATAATATTGGTGACCATGAAATTGGTTAGTTATGTGATTGTATATGTTTTACTAGAATTATTAGATGTTTGGATTTAAGGAATATATTCAACATCCTGATATTTTACGCGTAGAATCATCCGTGTTTTATAAGAGATAATGGTATTCTTATATTTGGTATGTGATAATAAGAGATACTTTATTTGGTGAAATATTATGTTAAATTTATTTTATAAATTTTGTGAACTTCTATCAAAATTGTTGGTCTCTGGATTTGGAAAAACTTATTTTGGATGAGTCTAAAGTTTTACTATTTATGGAATGGATTGAAAATAATATTTATTATATAATAAATTATGATTTATTATAATGGATAAACCATATAGACAATTTCGGATTCTGTATACACTAAAAGGCTAAAATAATGACTTGTGGGGCTTATGATTCGTATAAGTGCATTAGGAGAAAAAATTTATATTGAATTTCCATCTCCAGATTTATTAAATAAAGTGGAGATATATCATAGCATAACCAAATAATGAGATTACTCTGAGTATATAAGAAAAAAATAAATTATCTTTATTTTTTCATGTGCCTATATATTTTTTAAATGAATCCATCGACTTTTAGAAAATGATTTTGGAACAAAAATCTTAGCAATTTACTATTTGTACTATGAAATCAATGGCCTTTTGACATATCACAATGATAAGGTTTTGGGATGTAAAAATTTCTAATAACCATGTTATATATCACTATCTATTATAAAATGATATTTTTGTTTCATTTACAGTCCAATATTTTCACTTCCCACTATTTGTATCCAATAAGAAACCATGTTTTTTAGTGACCATCACATTGTTCTTTCCCTCCATTTAAGTGCACGTTTTATCAACCCAAATTAGGATGCGGGATTGCCAAAAAAATAATTTTCTAGTGTAAACCATTTATTTTTTTTGTTCCATTTTAAAATTTTGATAATGACACTTATTGTTTGGGGGGATGTATCAACCCACGATTTTACGATATGTCCCTATTTATATTTAACCTTTTCAATAGCTTATGTTTCATAGAACATAAGGATTAAACAATTGAATAATTATTATTATTCTAAATTTGATCGTCATCACCTAGACCCTGGAATTGAAGGAACTAATGAGCTTAAATAAATAAATAAATAATAGATTGAATATGTTAATAAAATGAATTCATTAGATCCCAAGTAAATATAAATGAAAATGAAAACCAATTGACTGTTAATGATGTTTTTTTATAAAAACCCATCTTCATGACCACAATGACATTTTATCATTGTCAATTAAATTTATAAATATTGGTGAAATATCAAAATGAAATTTATATTTTACATATTATATAAAAAAAGTTTAAATTCAAATAATAAGATTGATAGGATTGACATAAGAATAAATATTATTTTAAGCATAAAAAATATCTTCAAAGTTGTTTTCTGACTCTTAATAGAACACTTATTTTGAATTTAATTATTAAATCCATTATTAATTATATTAGAAATATTAATATTAATTTTTAAAATTTTAATGTAAAAAACTCGTAGGGTGAATTTTGGGTATTTCTTAGAAAATATTTGTCTTCCACATAGTAGTGAAAAATACCAATATTTATAAAATTATCTATTTCATTATATTAAATCCACATTATCATTTGAATTTGATAGAAATGGAACATAAAAAATCACTGGTCATAAATAATCTAATATGTTTCTTTTTTGTTATCATTGTAAAATATTGTGGTATAAGTAAATTTGTAGCCTTAAAAATACTTTTTTAAATAAAATTGATTTTTAATGAATTTTGAAGGACTAACTATTAAAAAAAATTTAAAATTAATTATTTTCAATATTTAAATATGGATTAAATATTTTGATTTATTAGGTGAAAATTTATTAAATATTCCCTTCTAAATTTTCGATAATAATAATATTATCATTGAAAATTTTTGTTACATTGATAAAGTTAAACTTTTGTAATTTATGTTAAAAATAAATTGATATGAACTATAAAATTACCCTACAACATTACAAAATATTATTAGGTGATATATATTCAATCCTAAAAACCTAATGTATAATTTGAGTTATTTAGTGGACACTTATCTTTGAAAATTATTTTAATTGATTTAAATTAATCAAAATAAAAAAATGTCAAATTCAAAATTTTTATAAATATAATATATTTAATTTTGTGTTATTCAGAATATCTCAATGAAATTAAAAATTATTTTGACTGTTAAAATATTTATCCACATGATGATATTTTATTTTTAATTCTTAATAAATATATAATTACCTTAACTAAATATACAATGATGACGTAAGGATTATTTTATTAATGGAACTACAAAATAAATAAAGATTTAATTAAAAATAAAATTTATCATATTTCGAAAATTATTGTCTTGAACTGGACTCTATTTTTTTAAATCTACATTTTGGGAAATTATTTGGGTGAATGCTTTTTATTTTTGTATAATATTTGAATTTTGGGTAAATAGTGAAATAGGGTAATTTACAGTATTTAACAATATAAGATAAATACATAAATTTTTGAGTCTTGGTTTGGGTATAGAATATGTATGAACCATTATTTTGAACACACATGAAATACTTTATTTACATGGTCAAAAAAATCGCCAATATTTACTGTTTTTTATACAACATTAATGAAAATAATAATAAAAAATACTCATATCCTCTTGCTATAAATAACACCCCTCACCCCCCATTATCGACACACATTTAAATCATTGAGTCTTATATAAATTATTCATAGTTATATTCCCAAGCCTATTCCTAACATCCAAGACCTAGTAGTCTTACGTCGAGACCAAATCCATGTGTCATTAAGAGGTTGCAATGGATAAGATATTCAAGAGGTAAAATCAGCATTCTTTCTCTTTTTTTCTTTTCTTTTGTTACCATCTTCTAAAATCGCCTATCAAAAGAGGCATGTTAACTCCATTATCATATATATACTATAATTTTATTTCATTAATGTAATTTCCATCATAAAATATATTCTATTAACCTTTTATTCTAAAAATGAAGACATCGTCTATGATGTGATGATTCAATGCCTTCAAGAACGATGTGTTTTTGTTTTCATTTAAAAATTTAATGGATTGTCATAAAACCATTATTATATCTAATTAAAATTATAATATGTAAATTATACATTTTTTATGTTTTATAACTAAAACATATATATAATATTTTTTCTAAAATAAAACTACTTCCTTATGATTGAAAAATAGCTAAGATACAGTAAACGTTTGTCATTATGATATTATCTATTTTGATAACATAATACCAGAAAAAAACATGATACATGGGACCCTTTAAAATAATTGAAGTTTATTAATACCATTTTTATACACTAGTTGTTTTCTTGTTAAATTTTATAAGAACTCCTATAATTATAAAAAATGGAATCCACCATAAAAGCATCAAAGAGATGCTCCCAGAACAATGAAAGTATACATTATAACTCCACTTAGTGGCCATAAATGAATTTAATAAAAATATGATAAATAAAATATATTTTTTAAAGGTTATAAATTAAGTATTTATTGAATATAGTTAATTTATTAAGGTCATTTAGTACAATTACATAATTATTTTGGACATAAAGTAATAGTTTTCTCATCTCACATTAATTTCTATGAGATAATTCTTATCCACCAATTAATTATTGTGTGTTGTGTATTTGTGCTACCTATTGATATATAAAATCAATAATTTCATTTCATTCATTGTAATTAATGTTTCATTTGATGATTATTAATCTCATGGAGTATATTATTGTACTAATTACAAATTGGAAATGGAATTTTTAACTCAATTTTCATTCATTGGGTGAAACTTCTATTTTGATAATTATGTCATGCAAAGGTAATGTGTAAAATAATTTTTTATTATCTTGTTTTTATTTATAGTTTTTTATGTGGATTTATAGTGAATACACATAATCTATTAATTTTATTAAATAAATAATTCTTATAAGGGACTTCATCTAAATTTCAATTTCCATACGACTAAAATTGTATAATGCACATAATATTTTTTATTTTAAATATCCACTAGCCTTTTGTGTTCTTTTTTGAATTGAAATTATATTTATATTAAATATTCATATTTCTTGTATCATGTATATGATTTTTCTCTCTTGGGTATACCATTTTTACTAACAATTTTTACTGTGACTGTTGATTTAACTGTGGAAATATTGAAAAATCAACATCATATACTCACTAAAGATAATTTCATTAGGTACATTGATCATGAATTAAATATATTTATTAATAATTATTTATAATTTATTTGAATGGTGGGACCTGACATAATATATTACCTTGATGAAACATCATGTCACATGAGACAAAACAATTGGTGATAAATTTTTTGCATTTGTTTCCATGAAAAATCAGATGGGTTTATAAACATAGAATTATGACCATCTTGGGAATGTTCTTTATGGAATTAGTTCATGTGCTATATACATGACTCCAAATAATTAACCATTCCCTACCTTATTTATTCAGTTATTCATATCCCTGATATTTTCACTATTAAAAAACTATGAATGCATTTTTATTCATAGTTTATTGATTAAATGGAATGTGTTTTTTAGTTATTTACATTTCCCTATTGTTTTTACTTATTCATTGAAGTTATTTTACACTATAAATAACCCTTACTGATCATTTTGTCTCCCCTCTTTAATATTTTTTTCCTCTAGTTTCCAAGACATTTATTATGAGTTATATTCTTGGCTATAATAAGTGGAATAAGTGTATTGTCAGATATTTTTTATATATTTTACATCTAAAATATATTGTTAATATCAAATGTTTATGTAGTTAGTCTATAATACTAAAATAAATATCCCTTTGGGGTGATATTATTTGTAACATTGCTAATGTTATAATTTAAGGAACTGGCTCCAGGCTACTCGGTTGAGGTCTTTATTGCTGGAGCCTAATTCACCACACATGGATTACATAGTGTGGACATTAGACGAAAGAGGGAAAGTACTATGAGTGAATAAAACACCACATATTTGAATATTTTGAACTAAAATACCAAATCAAGAGTATAATATGGAATTATAGGAAGACGTTCGACATCAATAACCTGAGTTTCATGAGTACGACCATTGATGTTACTTATTTGGTATGATAATATATTATAGGTGGAATTGTAAAAAATACATTTTGGTGGATGTATATTTTCTAGAACTATCATGTCTTATGTAATGTTTTTGAAGACCTGTGAGGTATGTATCATCAAATTGTTTAGTTTTATAGGGGATTAGAACATCAAAAGTTATTATTGAATATTCTTATCTAGAAAATATAAAACCCTTCTCCCATGTCCATGAAATTTTGGATATTATTTTCCTTCATATAAAATGGATAAGAGATAATATGGCTTAAAAAATATTGAAAATACTTGGTGCTTGGTGATGTAAATTTTTATCCATGAATTGGGAGACCCCACTAGTCTGTGTCTTTATTATATACATTTTTTATAAAAAAATTAATTTATTTTAATGAATTTATTTTCAGTACAATCTAGTTCACCTCACGCTTTAATCATAATTTTATAGGATGATAAATGTTTTGTAATATGAGAAAAAACTAACATAAATTAGAATTTGAGGAGAAAAATATATTATGTGCTACACCATGGTGCAACACCAAAAAAATATGCGGCCTCCCATTGTGACAGATGATAATTGAACACATCCACGGAATGAAACTAATTAAATATAGAGAAACATATCATTAAAATAATTTATATGGAATTACACATAATGTATTTATTAAATGTATACGTGATGCGAAGGGAAGTGTAGGGAAATATATTTTATCATTATATTCCCTGACATCATTAAATGATGTGTAACTATTAGACAAACCTTATTATGAACCATTGATGGGAATTTATATGTGATTATTATCTGTTTTATTAAACAAGACACGCATGTGAACAAATTTTAGCCCATATAAAACAACAATAAATTCTATAAGTGTTCTTAGGATTTTTGTAAGTATGATTTCAGTGTAACACTCCAATTATCATTCAGTTAGACACCACCACTAGGATGAAAGACTGCTACTTCTATGATGCATCAAATTGCATATTTCATTTCTTATGACAACGTGACTAGAATGGGGGTGGAACATATGAGAATAAGTTATAACAAGGGTGGATTTATTATTTAAACGGTTTTATTTTAAATTTAAATTCATTGGGGTCAATTTCAACAACCCAAATTTCTGAAATTACTTCTTTTTCTTCAATCTAGCATGACCAGTGTGTGATCGGTGAGGGGTGATATATTCAATTCATTGAATAGAGAATGATTAAAAAATGAACAATGAGTGGATTATTTTATATTAATAAACACAATTCTATGTTACAAATTCATCAAATACTAAATGTAACATGAACATTATTAAAAGGGAGTATCACTGATTTTTGGGGTTGTTTACTATGAACATTTAATTCAACTAATCATTATTTTGAAACCTATGACTATTATTGTATTAAGTAATTCACTAATAAATAATGAACTAATATTTTTAATTCTAATGAACTATTTTCTATTTTTTAAAATCCATTTAAACCAAAATATCAACTTCTAATAATTTAGTTTATGTTTCTTTCTCAAAATAGTTTTTGTTAATTTTATTAAATTAATATTTTCTCCAATCTTATCTTTTTGTGTCCAATCAAAAACATTTAATTCCCCCAATAACACATTATTCATGGATTTGGAGATGCCACCATGGTCATTTTGGATTGTATGGTGACTAAAAATTGATCTCAGTTTTGGTAGCTACTCTATGGCTAGCGGTTTTGTCTAGGAATAAATATACATAGACTAGCCCATGAAAGGGGTTGTTTCAGTGGTTAAGGTCATTTCAAATATTCATTAAATCATTTATGTTATTCTAAAATATTTCCTCAATTAATGGAAATTTTATGTGGATTTAATTTTGGGTTTTTATTGATTAATTAATTAAATTCAACAAATATTATTAAAATCAACCACCCTTCCCTTTTTGATTCCTGAAATAAAAAGAATTCCAGATTATTCCAAAATAAAACTAGATTGTGATATATTCCTTTCTCAAGATGAAATTTGATATATTTTTTCATCATTCTTATCATCCTATTTTTTGATAAATAATATCCTTCAACATACCATTGTTGGTAATTTTGGTTTTGGGGGTTTCGATGGAGACCCAATTGAGTTCTTCTTATTTTTGCGACATTATAATTCTTATTAATTGGAATATCTAAAATGTAATTTTTTAGTTATAGATATGTTATATCATTTTATATATTCTTGTTTCAATAAATTTAAATTAATTACAGTTCTTATTAAATATAATTTGTGTTTTTTGATGTCTTTATTCTAACCCACATTGAAAAATCTTTCTTAGAAAGTGTCTTTTATTAAATTTTTTATGTGTATTTTCAACTAGATTGATATTTTATAGTTGAAAATGGATGTTATTGGGATATTTTTTACCCCTTGTCTTGTTCACTATTATGTATTTCCATAGAAATCATTTTATTTTATTTGAAATGGTGGAAAGAGTTAATGGTATGAGATCTTATTCTGGTTGATCTGAATATGTGGTTTGTGGGATGACACCATTGATGAAACATGTTGTTAATATATATAACCTTTATGTACTTCATTTCAAACCATTTAGGGAAATATTATACAAATTTTTTCTTAGTATGTCTCTATTACTGTTATACTTTCATGAATTTTCATGACGATGATCACATGTGGGTGCGTGCATATCCCATGATTCTTGGTTATGATACCTATTTCAAGAATATTCATTAATCTTTTTTTATCATATTTTAGTTTGATAACAATTATTTTATTTTTATTCTATTTTCATTGAATTAGATTCTTTCCATTAATTTTTTTCCTTTACCATATTATGTGTGTTACCATGCCTATGTAGGATGTTTTCATGGTGCTCGAAATAGGTGGACAACCATTATCTGGTTAATCATTTGTGGGGGATTGCATCTGACATGAAATAGTTACAAAAAATGTCCTGAGAATTGGTTAGGAATATGATTAATCCTCAAGGATATAATTTAATTCACTTTATTTTTTTTGGAATAAAAATAGCATGTTTACTCAATTCCTCGAGTATTTTGACAAGCAAGATCACTTGATTCTTATTAGATGTGAAGTAACATGATTCAATCGATGTATAGTTGATATCGAGTTAAATGTTCACATGATGCCTTGAAGAAGTCTAGAAGGATATTTACTATAAATTACTCATGTTATAGACAAATTCCAATGTCATGGAATTTAATCTACTATGGAGGCCAAGAATGTATAACTAGGGATCATGGTTGAATGGTTAATGCATGGGTGCAAGTTATGTGAATCTTTTTTATTTATTACACATTTTATATTAACATTAAATGTACTTATTATACATTCTCTCACATTTATGGACACATTATTTGTGTTCTAGAAGGTCTTATTACGCAAAATCATTAGTAAATGTCTATGTATATGAAAACATCATGTACAAAAATCCAGGAAATGGAAAGGTTATCAAAGAAGATGGTGGAGATGAGGAGCATAAAGGATGTAGTGGTAAAAGGGAATACAACAAAGTACCCCTAAATTTTTTCTTTATTTATCTTGTTTTACTATTTGAATTAGATTGGATTCAAATATTTGTTTCTTAGATTATTTTATATTTAAGGGTTTTGGGTCATGGGTTATTACTTTATGAATATTTTGTCTTCCACTTGTCACTTTAATTAATGTATTATATTAATTATGTTTATTCAATGGATAGGATTTCATATTGAGTGTTTATAGTCCCCACTAAGATTAATCATAACATCACTGCTCACTGCTAGAATCATTCATATAAGAAAAACATCATGATTACTTCTAGATCTGTAGCTTCGACATGGTTGTTTCTGTTAGGGTGTAACATTCCCTCTAGCATGACTATTTTTTTTGAAGCATCATGTATTGGTTTCGATGGTTATTTTCAATGAAAATTATGGTCTCAATATTTGTTTAATATTTATATTTTAATTATATAGAATGTAAAGGGTATTTATGCCTCTTTTAAAATGAATATTAAAAATTTTCTTTTAAATGAATTTTCTTCTATGTCAAAATAATTAAATCATTCCTCAAATTCATTGGAAATATTGTCACGACCCGTACCCCGGGGCCCGTGCCGTGACAACCCCAATCCCTCAATCCATAAGAAATGGGCTGGAGACTAGCTCCGAAAGGCTTATTCCCTAAAAACTAGGAAGTTATTTTCATTTTAACCTATAAACTCACACAACTAAGCACAATTTAGGATACAAGAACAATGTAACATATAATGTAAACAATGTGTGTATAGAAATTAAAGGGGGCCAGAATACAAGCCCAACTGTAAAGTACAAGTAAAACTAGAATGAACAAGTAAACTGAAAAGTACATGTATAACTGAGAACAACTCATGTTAACACCCGCCAAGGATCCTATCTGAAGGGTAGGTACAACTCTCAAGCAATATTCGATGCATTACACCTCGCCTAATGTCCAACTCTATGTTACCTCCAATCCGGGTACCTGTGTCCTCAGTTAGCATTGTCCATCGTTTACACCAATCACAACAAGGTTCCGGTATAGCCCATGTAGGGGTGAGTATAATGATACTCAGTAAGGTCTGTGAGACCTTCAAAGGTCTCAAAAATTCCACAATGGATAAACCACAAATCCTCAAAACTACTGAGAAAACTACTTAGGTTTTTGGTTATACATATACCTAAGTTGACGAGTATGCCCATCTCAATCATGAGGAAACACAGGTCCGAACTCAAAGCCCAAAGCTCAACTATTCCATGAATGAAGGAATACCACAATTGTAAAGACTCAGCTCACACCAGGTATAACTTAGGTAAGGTAGTAAGGTTGATTAGATGTAACTTCGACAACATCTTATTCTGTTGAGAGGCAGACCCACTTAGGATCCTAAATCATCAGACCCACATATGATCCAAGTAATGATGACCCACATAAGATCATAGAGTAGTCCCATGTGGATTCCAAGAGTGGATCCATGTGGGATCCTGGAACTCGTAACCATATAGGATCCCAAAGAACAAACCCACATAGGATCCCTTTCTAATGTTACTTCCAGCCAGAGGTTTCCCGGACTAAGCTCGCTTGATTCCAGAAGGGTTCGGGCCTCCAGCCACAAGTCGATACTCAAACATGCATGAAGTCCCATGAAGAAGTATCCCAAAGTACCTCTTGGTAAATGGGGTCTCAACGTAATAGATGGTTCGTCAATCAGATGCTCTGTCTGTAAGTTATTGTCACCTTAGCCCCGAGGGCCCGGTTGGATTCGAGTTCGATCCAAACTGGTCATACCCAAACATTATCCAAATCTCAATATGGGTATACCAAATGTAAATTATCAATTAAAGGGTTCAGGCGCCGTAGAAGTTTCGTCAAATGGATGCTCGTAGATCAAATTATGGCCAAAAGAGTGGAACTGGGTCGAAGCTGGTCCAGGTCTGGTCCGACATGGTCGGATAGACCCAACCCGACCCGGCATGGGCCGACCCGAGTCCGTACCTGGTTCCGGACCATCCCTCCAATCTGGCCCGTCCCACTGGCCGACCCTTTGGGTGGCCCATGGGGGACGACCTACAGGAGGGTCGTGGCGGGCCCTCAGTTGGGTGGCCCCACAGTGGGGTCCGCCCTAGCTACCACAGAAGGTGGATGTGCCCTGGGTACCCCGAACGACCCAGCAATTCGGGTTGGGGGCCAACCGGCTGGTTCCACATGGTGCCTGAAGCTAGAAAGCGGGACCCGAGGTCCTGATCGGCTCCTCTTATAGCCGGACTGCCAGCCCAACTTCGCGCCGTGGTTGTGCACCGCGGCACCTCCGGCGGCCGACAGATAGTCGGCCGCCCCTCCCTTTTCAACTGTGACCTCATGCCGCCGGGGGGAAGCCTACAAGAGGGCCCCAGTTGGCACGCAGTTGGGTCACCCCATGGTGGCGTCTGCCCTAGCTTCCACCCAAGTGGGAGGTTCCCCCTGGGTACCCCGAATGGTCCAGCCTTTCGGGTTGGGTAGCCAACCGTCCGGTGCCACGTGGCACCAGAAGCTGGCACATGGGACCTGGGGTCCCACTCGGCTCCACGGCTGGCCAGGCAATGCGCCCACCTCTGTAGTGCGGTCGTGCATCATGGCACCTCGGGCAGCAAACAGTGAGCCAGCCGCCCCTCCCTTTGTCGATGTGGCCTCATGATGCGGCCCTTGCATTTCCGGTGGCGCAGATGGCCATAGTTCTGATTACCACCCCTTCCATTATTATGGCCATCCATAGTTCCGGTTGTCGCTCTGAAGACCTAACAGCGCCAGTCGCCAGCACCGGTCGCCGGTGACATTCCTCAGGTCACCAGGCCCACCTCAGTGGCCCAATCTTTATTCCGAAGACTCTTGCACTCATATAGGGACGTCACAGTCGATTCAATTCCACCACACATGGGATTCGCTCAACTGAAAAAATATCCACCAAGAAGAATAAAATCCACAAAGGTTGTCGAGTGGTCGGGCCTTGTTCATTTTTTCCTGCACCCTCAGCATTATAATTGTATCAAGAAGAATAGTTGTTCATATATCAATTGGAACGACAAGAACGAGGTAAGGGGTATAGAAAAACAACATTACCTGCTGCAAAGATTCGTTGACGTTAGTGAGGAGAGGGAACGATTGATGTCAGTTCGTCGTCGTTGAAGACGTTCCTCGTCGGAGATCCTTCCACAGAGTTCTTCATTGGAGAAATGTTTTTCGAAGGAGAAGAGTTCTTCCTCTAAGGGGTTTCCTCTAGTATGATTTACCACCAAGCTTCTTCTCCAACCAAAAACCAAGAGCCCCCCCCCCCCAATCTAGGTGATGAAGAGCCTCCCCAATAATTGATAGGATTAATGACTTAATTTAATGAATTCGTTAAATGTTGGGGGTTTGGCCCAATTAAAAAGAAGGTTTGAAGACTTTGGGTGGTCCCCACCAAGAATTCAAAATAATTCAAAAGGTAAATAAAAATAATGTTAGTTTATTTTTATTTCCACTTTTTTTATTTTCCCACGATGGGTAGCAACAACTATTTTCCACCCACGAACAACTATAGCTGATGTAAAGGTCACTTTAAACATCTACTGGTGTTGTGAGATCAACGATGCCCTCTGATTTCAATTCCGAGCATCGGTTTAGAAGTTACAAAGACTCGCTGACACGCTTACTAAATGTACTTAAGAAACATCATAAAAACATTTGAGGCTCTCTAGGCCTTAAAATCAAGTACCATATAAAACTGCAGACTCGAATATTTCCATATAATTTATAAAAAATAGATGGAATTTCTAGGCCTTTACATTCTCCCCACATCAATAATTTGCATCCTCGAAATCCACATCACAAAAACCAAGAAAACAAGTGAGGGTATTGAGCATGAATCTGAGCCTCTCGCTCCCATTTGATCTCCTGGAGGTTCATGTGCTGCCAACGTACACACACCAAAGGTATCGATCACCCACAAAGGACTCTCTCATGTCGATCCTCAATCTCCACTGGATCCTCCGTAAACTTCGCCCCATCAGGAATGTCTAGCTCTCCCCAGTTAGTGATGTGTGAAGGGTCGTGCATGTATCTCCTCATATGTGATATGTGGTAGACGTCGTGCACCCGGTGCAGCTGAGGTGGAAGAGATAAGCAGTAAGCCTCCTTGACAACTCTGCTGAGGAACTTAAAGGGTTCGATGAATCTTCAAAAATGTGTCCTGAAATCCTCCTACAACCCCTTCCATAGACAGGAAGTGAATCATGTATCACGATCAGAGATAATCATCGAGGGTACTTCATGTAGCCTCACAATCTCATTCATATAGAGGCCTCTCAAACTCTCTACTAAACCCTGATCTCTGATCGGTAGGTAGTGGCCTGACTTGGTGAGTCGGTCAACGATCACCCAGATAGAATCATGAACCCTGGATGTATGTGGATGTCCTATCATGAATCACATTGATATCCCATCCCACATCTACTCTGGGATCTTTAAATGCTGAACTAAGCCTGATGGTATCCAATGCTCCACCTTTACTTATTGAAAAGTGAGGCACTGAGAGAAAAACTCTGCAACTTCATTCTTAATTCTCGGCCACTAGTGCTATCGTCGGAGGTCCTAGTAAATCTTCGCCACTACTGGATGTACAGTTAGATGGGATGTGTGGAATTCCCTCAACACTTTCTCCCGAAGTGACACTGGTACCATGGTACATCCTCTGAAAAAGATGATATTCTCCCCACCTTTAGAAAATCCTTCCGGTTCTTTTCCTATGAATATCTGAGCATGTTGATCCTTGTAGTCAGTGTCCTCAAGTTGTGCCTCCCTAACACGCTGAAGGAGTGGGGGAGTGATTGTTTGAGATATAAGAAAAGCCGCTCCATCTCGATCCACATAGGATATCTACAAATCATCCAGTAGCTCTGTCGCCACAATTAGCAACTATATACCAGATCTCCTACTAAGTGCATCTACTACAACAGTACCCTTCCCAGGAGTATAGACTATCACAATGTCATAGTCCTGGAGAAACTCAATCCAATGTCACTGTCTCAGGTTCAGGTCCTTTTGGTTGAAGATATACCTGAGACTCTGGTTATCAGAGTAGACCGTAAAACGCTCACCAATCAGATAGTGTCACCAAATCTTCAAAGGGAATACCACTACTACTAATTCAAGGTCACGGGTAGTGTATTATTGCTCATGATGTCTCAGCTATCGAGAACCATATGTGATAACTTCTCACTCCCGCATCAGGACACATCCAATTTCTGTGTCTGATGCGTCGTAGTAGAATACGTACACAACGCTCTCATTCTGAAGTCTCAAGATGGGGGGGCACTAGTCAGCCTCTGCCTCAGCTCCTAAAATCACTGAAGGCATCTCTTCGACCCCATGAAGGGTTTCCCTTCTTAGTCAATGATAATAAAGGTGCTTCAACTCTGGATAAATCTAGCAAAAATCGCTGATACTATCCATCCAAACCTAGGAAACTCCATACCTACGTCACACTCCTGGGTGGCACTCATGAAAGTACTAACTCAATCTTCGCTGGATCCACCACAACTCCTGCCTCCAAGATGACATGTCCCAAAAAATGAACCTCTCGGATCCAGAACTGGAACTGCGAGAGCATAACATAATGTAGGATCTCATTGAGTGTGTCGAGAACTACCTGTAAATGATAGGCATGCTCCACCTTGGTAGCCGAGTATATCATAATGTCATTGATGAAGACTACTAAAAAGTGATCAATGTATGGATGAACGATCATATTCATGAGTCCAATGAACACAGATAGAGAGTTGTCACACCAAATGTCATAACCAGGAACTCATTGTGGCCATACTGATATCTAATAGTCGTCTTCTACACATCCTTATATTGTAATCTATGATGGTGATAGCCTGATATGAGTTCTATATTCGAGAACCATTGTGCTCCCTTCAACTGATCAAAGAGATTGTCAATCCTCGGGAGCAGTTACTTGTTCTTCACAATCACCTGGTTTAGGCGCCAATAGTCAACAAAAAATCTCAAGATCCCATCCTCCATCTTGGAAAACAAAATCAGGGCTACCCAAGGAGAGACACTAGGCCAAATGAACCCATTCCCCTGTAAGACCTCCAGCTGTACCCACAGCTCAAGAAGCTCCATGGGAGCTATCCGATATGCTGGTGTAGATATTAGTGTGGTCACGGGGTACATGTGAATGTAAAAGTCCACCTCTCTATGAGGAGGTAGATCCGGAACATCATCAGGGAAGACAACCACATAGTGGTCCACCACTACAGGATTGGCCAGTCAGTCCACATCAACTGCTCTGAGGGTAAGCCAAGCCAACTGATGAGTGATCGACTACACTCAGCTCTGAGTAAGTCCATCTTGTGCTGCAATGTTTCCCTTCTCATTGGTGAAGGTAAACCTAGCCCCATCCTCATGGATACACCATACTTTTCTCCTAATATAGTCAATGTGATCATAGACTATAGATAACCTATCCATACCCAATATGACATCATAACGCCTCGACACAGCTACTAGAAGATCCCAACCAAATCTCTCGCTTCCTAGTGTAAGCTCACACTGTTGAAACTGATGTGTAATCATCAAATCCTCTCCTGTAGAAGTCTCTAGGCATAAGGATCAAGCCAACGACTCCACCGGAATCTCCGAGTGCCAAATTAGGGTAGTGGATATAAAAGAATGACTCTCACCTATGTATATAAGTTCTGTAGTTAGGGTGGAGTAGACACAGATCATACATCGTATCATTTCCGGAGTGTCATGGTCATAGGCCTCAGCTGCCTGGAGCTGAGCTCACCCATGTCCATCTGCTCCCTATTTTCGGGGTGGAACACCGAGTAGCGTTGGAGGTAACACCTCAAATCGTCACCCACCACCAGCTTCATGGCCAGCTCTTCTTCCACATCTACCTTCTCCCAACAGACCTCCTTGGTCGAACCTTTGTCTCTCCCTGGGTGGTCCTTCAACCATCTACAGATCACCTCTATGGTGTGTCGGGCAGTCACGAGCCATGTGACCCTTCCCGCCATAAGAGTAACAATGCATGCTCCTCGCATGACTGGCTCTATCTCGGGTTCCTCACACAACTGACCCTGAATCCTACGGTCGTCCACCTATAGGTCTGGCCCTCTTGATCCTCTCTGTCATATGTCTTCTTCCAGCAACAGAAGACTCTACTACATGATTCCTAGCGGTGGGTCTCGCGGCTGGTGACTGCTCAGTAAGAAAACTCTCCACTACAAGGGCTCTCTCTAACACCCCTGCCTGCGTCGGGATGCTGAGAGAAACCATCAAAGCCAAGATCTCCCACCTGAGTCCCTCCTCAAAGGTCTGATCCCTGAAGAATTGGTCATGTACCATATCAGTGGAGTAGTGTGAGATTTCGGTGAACCTCGATGAGTTCTCATCCACACTCATTCTACCCTGGTGCAGAGGAATAAGCTCTTGTATACGCACTGCGTGAAGGGTTGCTGGGAATAACTCTTCCTGAAACAGGCTCTCAAAGTATTACCAGAGAAGTCTCACCTCATCGTGAACCTAGATCATTATGTTCCACCATCATCCTTCTGCTGCATATAGAAGATTGGTGGAAATTATCACCATGAGATCAGCTAGGTCCCTACCCATCAAAAGATTCTCACCACGACCTCCAGTCAATCATCAACTGCCTATTGGTCTGTCTCACCCCTGAACCTAGGTGGCCTCTGGTGCTTGAACTCGTGCAACGTTCTTAAGAGGTTTCAATTCTGTACTACTGGGGCTGGTGGAATTGGTGGACCAATGGGTAATTTTACCGTTGGTATCTCTGTTGGCGCCTCTTCTAAAAAATGGCCATGCACCGAGGCCTCATCCCTTGGTGGGCTGTCACGATATGTTGTACCCAGAACATGTGTTGGTTGTCTACATGGAGGAATCCTATAATGAAATAGGTGTTCCATAGTTAATAAGTTATACATGGTGAACTGAATCAATATATCACAGATAAAACATTTGAAAACACACTTGCAATCAGTGTTTTCGTGCACTGAGTCAGAAATCATAAGTTAGGGACCTGGTGTATAGATACGTCTCCCGCCGCACCAACACTGGATTCCTTAAACTAATAACAACACTCATTACACTTAACACTATTGTTGTTAAAAGATTATATTCCAATGTTCTACGATAGAACCGAATCCTCTGATACCAATTTGTCATGACTCGTCCCCTGTTGCACATGTCGTGACATCCCCAAGCCCACCTTCCATAGGGTAGGGGCTGAAGACTGGCATTGAAAGGCGTATTCCCTAAAAACCGAGAAGGCATTGCCTTTTTAACCCATATACTCACTCAACTAAGCACAAAGTAGGATAAAATCACAAATTAGCCTATCATGTAAACTAGGTGAGTACAAGAAGTAAAGGGGGCCAAGAATACCATCCCAACTGAAAAGTAAAAGTAAAATTTGAAAGTAGAAGTAAACTAAAAAGTACAATTATAACAGAGAATAGTACATGTGAACACCCGCCAAGGATCCTATCTGAAGGGTAGGTATAGCACTAGAACAATCTTCTATGCGCTAAACATTGTCTAATATCCACCTCCGAGCTACATCCAGTCCTGGTACTATCATCCTCAGTCTCCACTATCTATCATCTCCACCATACACAACAAGGTCTGAG
Source organism: Viscum album (assembly GCA_963277665.1). Classification (NCBI taxonomy): domain Eukaryota; kingdom Viridiplantae; phylum Streptophyta; class Magnoliopsida; order Santalales; family Viscaceae; genus Viscum; species Viscum album. Next base: position 1,325,654,537 of record OY728126.1, read on the forward strand.
CATATCCCATGTAGGGGTGAGTATAATGATACTCAGTAGGTACCCCGAGATCCTCGAAGGTCTCACAAAATCCAAAAAGGATAAACCTAAAGGAATGATAATAAATAACAACCCCAAATAGGAAAATGGACATACATATACCTAAGTTGTTGAGTATACCATCTCAATCATGAGGAAACACAAGGTCCAACTTAATGTCCAGAGATCAACTATTCCCCGAAGGAAGAAATACCACAAAGGTAAATACTCAGGTCACACCTAGTATAACATAGGTACATTAGTAAGGATGATTAGATGTAACTACTGAAACATCTAACTCTGTTGAAAGGTAGACCCACGTAGGATTATAAATCATCAGACAAACATAAGATCCTAGTACAGCAGACCCATATAAGATCCTAGAGTAGTCCCATGTGGATTCCTAGAGTGGAACCATGTGGGATCATAGAACATATACCCACACAGTATCCCAAAGCACAGACCCACGTAGGATCCCTTTCTTAGGTTACATCCAGCCAGAGGGTTCCCGCACTAAGCACGCTTGATTTAGAGAGGGTTTGATCCTCAATCCACATGTCGATACTCCAACTACCACAAAGTCCCATGAAGAAGTATCCCAAAATACCTCTACATAAATGGGTTCTGAAGGCAATAGACGGTGCATCAATTAGACGTCCGGTCTGTATGTTATTGGCAATTTAGTCCCGAGGGCCCGGGTGGATTTTATTTCGATCCAACCTGACCACACACCAAATTTATCCAAAACTCAAGCGAGGTATGTCAAAAGGACTGTCTATATTCGCAGTTTCTAGAACCATAGACGGTTTGTCAAACAGTAGCTCGTAGGTCACGTTATAGCCAAAAGAGTAAAAAGGGGTCGAAGTTGGTCTGGGTTCGGTCAATCCCAGTCGGCCAGACCCGGCCCAACCCAGCCTGGGCCAACCCGAGTCTAGCCCTGGGTCCGACCTAGCTAGTGGGATCCGACCCATCCCAATGGGTCCAGCCCGGCCCACTGGGCAGCCAGTTTGAGGCCCTCGTTGCGGCACAAGGTGGGTGACCCAAAAGAGGGTCTCGACAGGCCCGCGACTAGGTGTCTATATAGTGGAGTCTGACCTCGCCACCACCAAAGTGGGATCTCCCCCTGGGTACCCCAAAGGCTCATCAATTCTAGTTTGGTGGCCAACCAACTGATGCTACGTGGCGCCGACAGCTCCCAAGCGGGACCCGGGGTCCCGCTCGGATCCTCCCCTGTCCAGACAGCAAGCCCACCTCCGTGGCACAGTCACGCACCTTTGCACATCTAGTGGCTAGAAGAGATCCAAATTCCCCTCCTTTTTCTATCGTGGCCTTGTGCTGCGGCCCCTGCATACCCGGCGGCACGGACACGCCCTACCGTCCCCTTCACACGGCCGGTGGTGCACCAGTCACCACCCCTGCTCCACCACAGTCGACGGGCTGTGGCCATTCCCCAATGGCGTGGAGAAGCCATTGTCGTCATTGTGGTTTTTCATATTTCTAGCTACCACTCTCAAGCCCTACCGACGCTGGTCGCCGACACTAGTTTCCAAAAACGTTCCTCGGGTCACCGTGCACACCCTGGTGGCCCGATCTTTATTCCGAAGACTCCCGCACTCATCTCAGGACGTCACCATCGATTCAAGTCCACCACGGTAGGGATTCTCTCAACCAAAAAAAAAAGAAAAAAAGAACTCCAAAATCCACAAAGGTTGCATGGGGGTCAGTCCATGTTCTCTTTTTCCCACACCCTCCGCGTTAGAATGGTAGCAAGCGTCAAAGTTTTTCTTAAATCAAGAGGAAAGACAATAATATGGTAATGGGTATAAAAAAACAAAATCCCAAACTTGAAGATTAGTTGACGTCGATGAGGAGAGGGAAAGATGCACATTGGTCCATCGTTGTTGAAGATGTTCCACGTTGGAGATCATTATAAGTAGTTCTTCGTTGAAGAAATGTTCGTCAAAGGAGAGGAGTTCTTCCTCTAAGGGGTTTCTTCTACCAGGATCCACCACCAAGTTTATTCTCCAACCGAAAACAAAGAGCCCCCCCAATCCAGGTGAAGAAGATCCTCCCCATTAATTGATAGGTTTAATGACTTCATTTAATTATGTCATTAAATGTTGGGGGTTTGGCACAATTAAAAAGAAGGTTTGAAGTGTTCGCATGGTCCCCACCGAGAATTGAAAGGAATTCAAATGTGAAACAAAAAAAAGGTAGTTTATTTTTATTTCCACTTTTATTTATTTTCCCATGATGGGTACTAAAACTATCATCCACCCACGACCAACTGTAACCGTGTTGAGGGTCTCCTTAAGAAACTACTAGCTCTACGAGATCAACAGTGACCTCAGATTTCAATTCTGTGCACTGGTTCAAAAGTTACAAAAACACTCTCACACACTTATTGAATGAACTTAAGAAAAATCAGAAAAACATTCCAGGCTCTCCAGGCCTTGGAATCAAGTACCGTTAGAAACTGCAGACTCATATATTTCAATAAAATTTTTAAAAATTACAAGGAATTTCTGGTCCTTTACAAAGTTGATAATATGATATCATCTATATTATTTATCTATATTTATAATGATGTTTTTAAATGTAATTATGATGAAACCCATTTATTTTAATTTGGTAAATCCTGATATATATAAATGAAAGATGTTTTTTAAATTTTGATGATGAAAATAAAATTTTACTTATGTTATATTCATACAGGGAAGATTGATATTATTGATGACTGTGGGAGAGCCTAAAAAAGATCATGATGAATGATGATCCCTATAGATATTATATGATAGGTGATTCCAATATTTCTCTTAATTCCAATTTATAATGTTTCCTTCCTTTAAAGAAAACGAAGGGAGAGTTTACTAAGGATTTTCCTTCTATGGATTTATCTAGGATGAGGATATTTCTAACACGAGTGAACACATGTGATATAGATATTGTTTGATTATACAAACACATATTATCTATGTTTTCAATAATTATTAAGGGTTTATTTTATCAATATTGACATCACATGGCTCATAATTATTAATTATTATGAAATTTTCATTTATTAAAACATTATACCATATAATAAGTTTAATGATCCATGTTTCGAATGGTATCAATAATTTTATGTTAAACTCATTATCATTGATTATGTCATCATACATTTACACCCATCTTAGGCCTATATATGCCATTAAATTCCAAATTCGTATGATTAAACAAATTTACTATTTGAGCTCAACCTTATTATGTTTTCCATTTCCCCAGGTTATAGAAAATTATCCTAAATGAATTATTTATATAAAGGCATATGGTGTGAATATATTTATGGTAGAATTTGAATACATAATATGAAAAAAAGAAAAGTTAGTTATATTGTGGAAATTATCACTTCAAGACAAGAGTATTGTTATATAAGATTTTATCCTATTTTAATAAAATTATAAACCTATAAGGTCCTTGGGTATGTAAGTGATCAAATATTTCCAATTGATGTGGTTTTTCTTGAATAACATAAAGTGTTTCATGTTTACTGTTATAAAATCCTAAAATGTAAATATTATTTTATCAACAATGGATCTGGATGTGTGGGTTTAGGGATGTTATGGTTGGTATCATTTGAAGGTTTTCATAACATTGGATATTATAATTTTATCATGTGAGAATATCTTAAGAGTATGTTATATAATCATTGATTTCTAAGTTTAAGGTGGGTCATAATTTTAAATCCATTAAAATATTTTATGAACTTTAATGTGGGATTTGTTGAGTTATTAATGAGATTTTTTTGGATTTTTTATACATAAGAGGTATATGTGACCATTAGATCTAATGTAAATGATTAACTTAGAATAATAAAAATAATGTTTGGGGGATAAAAGCTAAAAAGTTTTGTGATAATATTTGATGTTAAGACATTGTTTTATGTTTAGGTATTTAATGATATTTTCCATATAGTTTTATTAATTTAGGGAATTATCTAATTATAATATAAGGTGTTATTAGGGATGTTTTGGAGAAATATTATTTTATTCCATCTTATAAATGCTTATTCATCAAATTACGCTAACTTTTTTGGATTTATTAAACAAAATGGAATTATCTTTTTATCCATATCTAGATTCAATAATCTATTAATATTTTAGAATTTATAAATAACAACTATTCAACATTGATACTCGTTATTTGGAGTGAATGATGAGAAAAAAGTGAAATGTAATTGAAACATTCAACAAAATGATAAAAGTGTGTTTATAGATAAAAAGTTAATTATGGTAGTATATTTTTTTAATTTTACTAGTCTATATGGTAAAGGAATTACTCAACACCCATAAAAAGGATCTTGAAAAAAAAATATCCTATTACATTTATTTATGACGAATTTATTTTCTTCATGATGCCTTATTTATTAAATTATTATTTTGTCTTCATTAAATTTTAATTTATGAATCACTTTATTTTATTCAATGTTTTTTTCAGTCTATAATATTATTCATAAATTTAATGTCACCAAAATTTTCATATTTTCTTCTCTCTCCAATGTTCCCTATATATGGGAACATGATTATTTTTTATTTCCCATAACCTTTATGTTTCTAAAATCTGCTTTTTAGAGGATGTTTTATTAACCCGTATTATGATGTATGATTTAGAAAAATGTATTTTCAAATATTGAACCATTTTGTTAAAAAGATCCATATTAAATTGGGGGAATAAAATTTATTAAAGTGGGGGAATATATAATACAATATATTTATTTAATATATGATTTTGATTGGTAGTTTACATGACAAGAATCAAAAATTTTTAATAATCCTGAAATATTATTATCTGAATATGACATATATAACCTTTCCATTTTATTTTTGGTTATTAATAGGAGTAATTGAATTATAAGAGAGTTATATATAAGTGAATATATAATGGTCATACTCTATATATATTTTTTGATAAATTCATAGGAAATTAGAATGAAATATTTAGTAAGGTCTTTTTACATTTCAAAATATGTTTTTTAAAAAGTGGTGTTTATTATTTTTTGTGATTAAATATTTTAATTTGATTATTAGAAATTTTGAAATTTTATTCGATAAAAAGTAAAACATTTTTTAAATCATCAAAAAAATTATATTGATGTGAAATTTTGGTATATTTCAAAAAAGATAATTTTTTGGGACTGTAGAGAAATAAGAAATTTACTAAGAGAAATCATTTACATTAAGTATTTAAAAAGTAATATTATATTTATAATCCATTTTTAAATATCATGAGTGATTTTTAATTAAAAATAAACTATTTAATTTTCATGGAATCAATATTATACCTAATTTTGATTTAAAATTTATTTATACTTAATAACGTATTTTTTTTCTCTAAAACATAGTTTTATAACATTTTGAGGGATTATTTTTAAAGAAATTTACTAAAATTAAAATGAATGAATTTGATACCAATGTATTCAATATATTCAATCATCATGTTATTTTTTTAAATTGGTTAATGTTTTTTCGTCATAATAAATAGTAACCATGGTAAGTATTTTTCACCTAAATAAGAGTAAATTGTGTAATTATGGTTATAAATAATATGATAAGGGTTTAAAAATATATATAACACAATAATTATTTTTATTTAATTATTTAATTTCAATAATTATTATCCAATATTTTGATGATATGGAAGCATGGAACCATTTTTTATTTGATGATGACATTAATATTATATTAAGTAAAGAATAAATCATAAATTTCACTCTATTTATATTAATAACTCATATATATTTTAATAGTGATAAATATAGGTTATGTTAAGTCCTAAATTTTTATTTAAAATATTGTAATTTTTTTTTGTAATTATAATATATTTTTAATTTAATTTCATGGAATATTTATCTAAAATGGTTACGGAATGCTGACATAGTTCTTGCTCGAGTTTTAGAAAAATCATGTAATGAATTTTAGAAACTAACAAGCTAATATTTATTCGGGGTGAGTTATGGTGCTCTATGAATTTTATATATAAATATAATGTATTCATCATGTTTCAAATTTTATTATTCTAACTAAATTACTATCTTCATATTTTTTAATGTGTATTATATGAATCTTCCTCCAAATAACATTAATATTAATTTAAATAAAATAATATTTTTATATGATTTAAAATTCATAAAAATATAATATTGGGCCTATTAGATGATATATGGTCTATAATGTCAACCATTATACATTAATGTGTCCCTAATCCCCTTATGATGGAACATTTACCACTTTGATGACGGTTATCCAACCATTGTTATTTTATAATTATGAATTGTTTTTTTAAAAGAAATTTTAATGGACTTAACCAATTAAGTAATTAAATATATCATTGAAAAAAATTAAATAAATTATTTAATTATAAATTAAAAAACACTTAATTTTTTTTAAAATAAATAATAAATTTATTTATTTTTACTTTATCAGAGTAAACAGACATTCATAGAAATTTAATACATAAAGTAATTTATTTCAAAATCTAATTTCCATTTTATTGTGGTATACATCTAATTAATTTATTAAGTTATCACAAGATTATGTTAGGAATGGAGTATGATTGTATTAATTTTTATTGACAATTTACTTTTTTGATTTTATAATTATTAAACATAATCACTTTATTTATTTATTATGACATTAATGATACAGTCTTTTATGGATTATTCAAATCTATATTATTTCTCTCAGACATGTGTTGTATTATGAATTGACATCCTCTTATATGGTTTATATGATGGATATAATGATATTATAACATTTATGAGTTTAATAATGATATTTAATGTTATCTTGAAGTTATATTATTCATTAGATACTTATTTTTATGTTTTAAATGATGATAGACTTTTCATTGTCTCAATTTCAAATCATTGAGACATAATTCATGTTATGAACAATCATTTATTTTATATGGATGATTTTCATTCACATGAATTTGTTAGAACACATTTATAAATAAAAATTATGGGTTTTATAGAATGATGTTATGTTTCTTCATTCATTATATTTTTTATTCATGATTACTGAGGATGCAATGGTTTCTCATCTAAAACTTATTTCATTAATACATTTTTTGATTGATCCACCTATAATAATTTATATGGTGTATTTAAAAATTCATTAAATATAATATAACGATACTTTTTTATACTCATTGGATTTTATGATACTTATTATTTTCTATCTTTCAAACGGTTTTTGGTTTTGAAATGCAATAAATGTGATTTATTTAAAAAAAAAAATTTAATTACTTTTCAGGAAATTGGCCCTTCATATTCATTGTTTTATTGTAATACTGTTATTTTCTAAATTTTAAAAATATTATAAACTTGTATTACATGATATTTTAAATTTAGTTTAATATTTTCTTAAAGGAATTTTCATAATTTCATTCTCATGGGTCATATTTAACACCCTTGAATAGATTTAAAATAATGTTACTTTTATAATTTTATATATACAAATATTTTTGATTCATCCTTTTTTTTTTGTTTTAATGATTCCATTCCTTTTTTTCTTAGATATCATCAATAAAAATAATCTAATCATTATTTTTTTAATTTATTTTTTTAATGAACTAAATTAAATGTGTTTTTAAACTATTTCTAATGAAATATGTTAAATGATCTCTTAATAAAACTTTTATCCTTATAAACATCCATTAATTATCCATATACATTTATTTGACTATTATAGTTTTCAATTATACATATTCTTTCTCTAGATAGATTATGATGATATTTTTAAAGACATTATCTTCAAACATATTTCATTATATTGGTAAATCAAAATACAATCAAATTCTAGTTATTTTTAAAAGTTCTATGTTGGTAATAAAAACTATCATGTATTGTATTCATGTATAGTAGTTGGAAATTAATGATGATGATAGGTCATCTCAACATAGCTCTTGATAATGGGTGATCTCGATATACCTTTATGAATTAGGTAATGATCATTGTATTTAAATGCAAGAAGGATGGAGTTAAAAAGGAATAATTATATTTTGGATTTAAATGGGAACTAGTTATTTTTCAGATCAACAAACACATGTCAGGATGATAATTATCAAAGATACCAGAACAATGTATCTATATTTTCAATACATTTTTATGGGTCCCTTTGATTAAGATTATCATCACAGGACTCTAAATTATTTATTAATATGTCACTTTCCATTGTTATAGATTTCAGAAATGTCACATATTTTATTATCCATGATTTTCTGGGTATAATTTTTCTAATGTTTATTATATTCAATTTTATTATGTCATTATACCCTTATATTCATGATATTCTATCAGATTTTATTCAATTTTTATCATCTATATTTAACCTTATTGAGTGTTCAAGAATACCAAAATGATGTTTTCCATTCTCTAAGGATTTAAAAAATTTTGTTACATTAATTGCATTCAAAAAGGATTCTTGTATAAATAATATTATGGCTGATGTTAAAGACATAATGTTGTATTGGAAAATCTAGGTATAAGTAAAAAATGATCACATCTATACATGGGATTTATTTTTTAATAAGTTTTCATAATCATCTAGAAAATTTGAAACAAAATTTCATTAGGTTTGTATGTGATCCAATATTTTGGTTTTATTTTTCTATTTTGAACGTAAAAAATTAGGTCATGTTTATAGTTATCAAATCATTAATTGAAAAGATTTTTCTTAGAGCTAAACTGAGGAGTGCAGATTCAAGGATGTCATAAAATCATTTTTTAAGCATTAACATATCGAGATAGAATAAAGAAGGATTGTCTGAAATGAAGATAAAAATAAAAATACTGTGAGATATTCTTGATGGAACTGAAACCCTAGTAACGAAAAAATAACTATCACGAAGCTCTCATGCCATCATCTTCACACAAATGAGTTTAATTAGCAATAATCACTGATGAAAATTTTAAAATAATTTATAATGAATTTAAAAAAACTTGATAATAATGTAATTTATCTTAATATATGATAAATATTACAATATTATTAATAATGTCATACTTAATAAAGTTATGATTGTTTATAAATAACTTGAATGAAGTCATTGTAATTAGTATATAATATTAATAATGATTTAGTTATGAATATACATATATATATATATATATTAGGTTCTTGAGTGTACAATTACATTATACAAACACACCACACAAATACATCCTAGAAAGGCATGTCATAGCCCCTAGGGGATTGCATACCCATCAATCCATTAGTTATTCAATTTGTGGCCCATAGTCCATGCATTATCAATATAATTAGTACTTATTTATATCTATATAATTTTAAATGTCACCTTTTACAATGTTATTAATCACAATTCGTAATTAATAATACTTCCATTGTTAATTATTATTTTCAATGGGGTTACTATTTTTTAATAAGAGTTTTGGTTATTTAGTTATACAACTTATTTTTAATAATATATTAATTATATTATTAAATAATAAAAATTTTGATTTTTTAATGTTTATTACTTTTATTTTTTTATTTTTTTATTAAAAATTATTTAAAATTATTTAATAGATACATAAATAGTAATTACATTACGATAATTAATTATAATTAATTTTTTTTGTGTGCATTTTTTATTTTTTATTTTTTCATGGGTCTGGATACCAAAATCCACAACCCATTACATTTTAAATTAAATAATTGATTAGGTTAATAAATATTATATCAATTACATTATTATAATTAATTTTTTTTAATTACATTGTTAAATATTGTAAAATATATTAATAATTGGATCATTTATAATTAATATTGTAATTTACCAAAGCATCTTCGTTGAGTAAACAATTTTTAAATAGTATGTAAAATCTTCTTATTCAATTCTGCCAATCCCTAATACTATTGAATCCTGGTTCCCCAAGCATGGTAATTTCTCCCTAAGAACGGGTGCTAAGAGGGCCTCATCCCTAGTTTGATTGGGACTTTTTTGGAATTTATTGTAGGCTAATCATATATTTCCCAATCCTTCCCATCTCCCAATATATAAAATAGTTTTAAATTTCTTAAAAATTAATGATTCTTTAATGAAATTTTAACTAAATATTTAATGGAACTCCAATAATAAATTAAAAAACTCTAAATCAAACACATGATTTTAATAAAAACTATTTGAAATCTACATACACAAAATTTATTTTTTCATATTCCCAAAAACAATATTTAAAATAATTTTTCTGAATTCAATGACTCATTCATAAAGAGAATTTATAAAATATTCAAAAATAAATCAACAAAACTAATTTTCAATCCACAAAAATAACCAATTAATATCTCAATTCAACTAATAAAAAACTACCAAAATATTATTCATCTAAATATATGAAAATGAAAACATATTCCTTTTACTCAGTTAGGACTAAAAATTTATGTTTCTAGATTAATATTAATTAAAAATTTGTTTTTATAAATATTCAAAAACAATAGTGAATTAATTATTGACAAAATATTTTATGAGAAAATTAACAAAAAATAACATAATTATAATTGTGGAAAATATATTAGAATAATGATTCATTAGAATACCCCTTAATGTATTCATATATCTAAAAATAATCATCTTAATGATAATAAATATGATGAAAAGTCAGAAATGTTGTATACTACGAAGAATATTTTTAATCTAATCCTCTCCAATGTTGTAGTAGATATTTTCATATAGGATCCAATTTAAAAGTGGTTTTGATAATTCAAATTCAGAATTGAATTATAATGGTTAGAACATCTCTAAAATGTATATTTGGATTATTTTAAGGCATAGGAGATATTTAAAAATCTAATTTGAGTGTTAGAGTATGGGTGTGGAATCCTTTTATTGAAATTCAAAAATAAGAATAACACTATGCAACTACATAATCTATCATAATGTGGAAAGTTAATGATGAGATATCATATCACAGCCTAAAGGAACTATGGTGTGATATTCCTAGGGAAGTTAGAAATTGATAATATCCATTTTGGTCACCCTATAAGTGTTTATTCTTATGTATGATAATCCTAATATATAAATGTGACACACTTTGTGAAAATAATGTGAGGAAAAAATGATATTGTGGAAAGGGTATCATGATATGATATCCCAAGTGGACGGTAACTTGGTTTAGTTATGGTGAATTTTTTATGAAGGCGAGGGGAGTTTCATTCCATGAAGGGGTGTATTATTTCATGGTTTTAATGTCTTCAGAATGAATAGGTCCACAATATCTGGGTTTGATATTTTCATTACATCATGAATGCCTCCCCATACATTGAATCCTACCATCTATAATTAAGGGTCTATGGTAATAAATTCTGAATATCTTACATTATTATCATAGCAACAATACCCATGAGAGTTATATTAAAAAAACTATCAAGATATAAAATTTATAACAAAAAAACTATAGTGACCAATCAAATATATCTCATCCTATATCAAAATAAAAATTTTACATGTCATATACACCCAATCAAGATACCTTGTGAGAGGATCATAAATGTAGATACAAAAACTAATAAAAATATATAACAATTGGATTGAATCGCAATAGATCTCAAGTCCTAAATTTGTCCCTCTACCATAATCCACATCATATCTCTTAAATAAGCCCTCTATGATATGGAAATTTCGATTATTCCCTCTTCTAAACATTAAATCTACTCATGTACCAACGATGGCCCAAGCAGGGTGTGAGTACAACTCAGTAGTCCTCTAGAAATGGATATTTTAAATATATTAATATGAAAATGGTTTATTATGTTCCAAAATTAATGTAAAAAATATAAATAAATAAATATTTTCAATTATTGGGATTTAATATGATTTATGGGATCTACCATACATGGTTTGTCCCATGAAAGATGTCTCTAAACATAATACACTATATCGACTATTGGATTTAATTAATCATGTATCGACCCAAGACGTGGTTTGATCTCTAACAACAACAAGCCTGACATCATAGGCTAGGGGATGGAGACTAGTGTTGAATGCATAACTAACATAGGGAGTCCATTTCTTAAGTAACTTTATTCTCATACACAATGATCTCAATTAAAAATTGTATAGGCAATAATTGTTAAAAAAGTAGAAATATAAGGGAACTACCATGCATGTAAAACCCTTATAAGGTACAAGAGTATGGTAGTGTAAACATAAATTTAAAGGGGAATAATACCTTCCCAATTCTAAATATGTTATAATATTAAAAAATTGGAAAAGTAAAATTTTGAGAGAGCCTATCTCCTAAATCCCAATCTGTGACCACCATACATGGGAAAAAGTACAAGGTATCCCTTATCTCTGTTGAAGTCACCACTGACCTATCCAATGTTTTCATAAGACACGGAAAACGTGGGGAAATCCCATGCAGGTTTCATTATATAAATACCAAGTATAGTTCATTGAAATATGAAGGGTGATAAACAAAAGATACAAATAGAAAAGTATGATATTATATGTATGGTATAGTCAAAGAGAACAACTCAGCCCAAAACAAGAGTAGGTAATGTCATCCAACCACAAGGGGATCAACATAGTTTTTAGGTTTACTCCACATAGCGTATTCTTCATCTATAGTAAGAGAGTAGGCTCATCCAACCATGAGAAAAGTTTAATAAAAATCACGAGGAATACCCCATGAATATTCACCTATAATGGAAAGACAATAACCAAACCAATGGTGTGGATACATAAGTATATATATATATATGCTTTGTCAATAGATGCCCAAATGATAGAGTAATTGGATTTCCATTTCAAATCACAGACCCATCAAAAGAGTAGGCAACGGTTCCAAAAGTCCATCAACGAAGTCTAGCATCTCAGGCATCTTCCAAGAAGTTACCTTTCAAGTAATTTCATGAGATTTCAATCTGTTTCACTATCGAGTGGGAATACACACATATAAGACAACATATTCACTAGTATTTTACAGGTATCCACTTTATATGTATCTATATAGGACCCCACACCCATTCTAGGGGGGTCCACTCTTGTGTCACGAGGACCCAAACCTTATCTGATAGGGGTTCAACATGTTTGGTAGAGGGAACAAAACCAAGATGATGGGGGTTCTACTATATATGTCATGTAACCACTCCCTGGTGTTATAGGGGGGTCCACTCTATTAATCGAGGACCCCTACACTATCTGATAGGGGGTTCCACTTAGAATTCAAAGAACTAAGACATGGTATCACATGTGTATTCCACTCTAGTCATTTAGAAACTACGCCTCAATTTGTATAGAGTATTCCAATAAGACTATAGTTATAGAGTACCCAATCTAATGTGGATGGGTGTTTCCAACTGAATAATTGAAGACCCATTCGCTATCTAATAGGGGTTCCACTCTGATGAAGCCTATGGTGATCCTGCCTAATCATTACCATCGTCAGGCATCGCCTAAATAAGAAATATTCTCAAAACATGTAACATAATAACATGAAATACAAAACTGAATGAACCATAATATTTTATGTGAAAAAACCTTCATGATAGTCTAGTCGTATACTAAAATTTGAGTTGAAATGGAGGAGATACTAAAACATGAATTTTTCCAGAATGAAAAAATGGTTACACGACGTGTGAGGGGACCAACATATTGTGTGGTCCTAATTTACTGGCATTCCATGTCCCTTTCTATCATATGCCTCCCAATTAATGTATTAGTACATAAGGTTTTGGTGGACTATATAGAGTGTCTATACTAACTGATATTGGTCCATGACATTTTGGCCATGTTTGTATACTAACCATGTGTATGTGTACTCTGTACACGACATGTGGATCCACATTGGGGGTCTCCCTTGTTTCCTAGAAATAACTATATACTCGAGTACGTGAAACTATACTTGGCCATGTACTTTAACATCAGGTCACATCCATGTGATCCATCACATGGGTTTCCCATCCATGGAATGGGTACACCACATGTAATAGGTCTTCATGTCATGTCATCCATATCATTTTTTCCAAAACCCTAGTCAGCACATTATGATTCTACTTGCAATGACTTATTCCCTATAAGTAGTTTCAAGTTTGGTTTTCTATAGATTCTCATATCCACTTCCAGTTCCTCGATTCAAGGTGTGATGCTTCAATGATGTCCCTATCTCTAGTCATATTTGTTGGATCTAGTAGTGGCCACATGATTCAAGTCCTCTAGTGGCCAGAAATCCAATTCCAATCACAATATGTGTTTTTTAATTCAACTTATAAGTCTCTAAACCATCCCCCATTGTATATATGTCCTTTGATTGTGAAAATGATCATCTATTACTGATAAAAATACCATAATTATATTATATTCATTAATCCATGCCTTTTTTGATGACCTTTCATGACTATAGGTGTCTGAACATTCCCCATATTGATTGGGAATGTTGAACTGGGGCCACTGGGTTAGTAGTTAAATAAAAAATATTGTTAGATATTCACCACAAAAAAAAGTTTAACAGTCGTTTTCCAGGAGTTCTAGGCCAATGATTAAGAATGACGAAACTACTGTGGAAAACAAATGAAATAACTCAATTTAAACAGCTACATTGGGTTATTATTGGGCCATAATTGAAACAGATCCATGAACCCAGACATGTCTTCTCAATATATTTAGTAAAAACAGAGTAAATCACCACTTAATGTTACATACCATGATATTGGATGGATCTTCTTCATATAGTGTGATCACCAACAATTGAAGGATGCCATTGCGTTTTTGGGCTCTGATCTGCTAAGATGAGGAGGTTCTTCATCGACCAAGGTTATTCACCTATGAAGGATGAAGGAGGTGTACCTGAATTCTCCCAAGGGTTGTGAGGAAAACCCTATAGAATTATCCATGTCATTATTATTATTGGACATTTTACTATGATAAATTGAGTAAAATAAATAAATAAATATTTATTTATTTATTTAACTAAATGTAGCACCAATGAGCATGGAGTCTGAATGCCTCTATAGTGACCTATTTTATGTCGCACGTAGGGTAAACACCTCATTTTAGACACTGTAATTATTTAAAATTTATATTTTGATATTATTTTAATGATTTATACCATTTCATTTAATAAGATACATGAAGAAAAATAAAAATTATTTTATATTTTAATAAAATTAATTTTTGAAACACTGGGCCTCAGAATCGCATGTTGTTGTAGTGAACATATCTATAAATATATATATAAATACTTAATAAATTTATAATGCAAAAAACATGGGATCTATATCATTCCAACCCTAAATTTGTTCATCCATGAAACCAAAAAAAACATTAACAACTTTGGATACTGATCCCAAACCTAGATCTCCCACTCCAATATACTCTCATACACATTCCCATGCAGCCACAACAAATGGGTCATGGGTATGGTCCTTACACACATGTCCCTCTCCTTCTGATCCTCAATTTACATGAGGTGTTCCAAAAAGGATGATCTATCCTAAATTTCAATCCCACCCCAATAGATGAAATGTCTGGGGTCATGCACATATCTTCTCAACTGCAACACATGGAATATGTTGTTCGCAAGATCCCGATGTGGGCTAGGGAAAGAAGGTAAGAAACCCCACGAACCCTATACATGATCCCGAATGGGCCAATGAAGCTTAGGTATATCAAGCCACTCTATTCGTAAACCCATAATAATCATCATGGGGAGACTCGTCAGAATTGAAGGTCTCCCTATTTGAACTCCGAAGTCCTATGACAGTGATCTTTATATGATTGTTTTGATCTGGGTTGTTCTTGTCCACTCATGGATGACCTAGACCTTCTCTATCATCACCTACACCATCCCAAGGCTCCCAACAAATGTATCATTGATCTCTATCTAGTATGAGGGTAACCTGTATGGTATCTTATACGGGGCCAAAAAGATGACATTTTTATGGTAGAGTTTATGATTTTGTTGTGTACGAACTCAACCAAGGGTAAATGGTCCTCCCATCTCCAGATGAATTCTAAAACTCTTTCCCAGAACATATCCTCCAAAACCTAGATAGTACAATCATTCTACAAATTGTTCTGAGGGTGAAAAGATGTAATAATCCTCTTTTGGTTCCAAAATATCTCCTACATCCCCTTCCACAATCATGATGTAATCCTGAAATCATGATTGGAGACAATCATCAATGGAACCCCATGAAGAATAATGATCTATTGTGCATACATCCTCTTCAAACCTATCCACCAAACTCTACACACTAATAGCAAGAAGGATGTTGACATAATCTGTCGGTAAAATATAACATATACAAAATCATGGCCCTTATCTGTTCCTGGTATCCCTATCAAAAAGTCCATGGATATATAGTCCACACCCACTCTAGGATCTTAAAGGGAATAATAAATCAGTTGGAACCAGGTGTTATGCCTTCACCAATTGATTGTTTAGGCAACAATGGATGAACTCACATACTCTTATTCTCATTTTGAACAACAAAAACAACTACTAAAGGTATGTATACATCATCCCAAATCAATGGTGCATAACTAAGGGAGATGTTTAGAACACTAAGATCACCTCCTCCTGTATCATAATGAAAACCAATGTCTATCCATAGAATTGGATGAAGGGATTCCCTTATATAGAACATCTATTTGGGGAGTCCCATATGGATAAGTAGTCATGAAGGACATAATATTTAATGTTTCCCAACTGGGAACCTCTCACATACTCGAGGAGAGAAGGATTCAACACCATCAACTAAAAAAATGTTATCCTTTACTCCACCAGGGTAAAATTGAAGGAGGCCAACTATTTTGAAACCTCATACACCAAATGATTCTAGGAATTATAGCAATGGGAATACACTAGAACATTTCCCTTCCTATGAGTATAGATAATTGCAAATTCATTCTCCTGAAGAAACTACAAAAAGAATCAATGTATCATGTTCACGTCAACCTATGTGAAGACATAACAGAGACTCTGGGGGTCTGAGTAAACCATAAAGCACTCCCACAGAAGATATTACCACCATATCTTTGGGATAAGACAATCTCTACTAGTAACCTATCTGGAAACACATAGGTTTTATCTTGGGGTCTCATCTTCCATGAGTTGTATGGGATATCTTCCTATCACTAAATCAACACCCAACCAATCCCAACTCTTGAGGCGTCACAATACACTAAAAACTCCACACCAACCTATGGTATTCTCAAAAAGGAATCACTCATCATCTTATGCCTCAACTCTTATAATGACCCCTAGACCTACTTAGACTAGGTAAATAGCTGCCCTATCATTCTATGGGAATTCAAGGGAGCTGAAACTCTAGAGAAGTCTTCAAAAAACCTTTCTACCCCTATGAGCTATGAAATAGCTACACATATAAAATTTTCCGGGTTGTCTCCCATGAAATAACTTTAGTTATCATTGTTTGGTCTATAGAAAAACCATTCCCATAAATAACATGCCACATTATGTGAACATAATTAATCCAAAACATGATATTCGAGAATATCATATAGTGTTGGTGCTCTCGAAGAAAATCTAGGGCTATCAACAAGTTGCCTTCATGTTTCTCCATCAGAGACGAGTATTATATTGTGTCAGGGATACTGGAAGAAAAAAATAGGTCCATGTATAGTTGTAAAATCAGGTTCATCGAATCCTTAACCAAAACAAAGGAATTCATCACAGTAAAGGTCATAAATTGTAACTCATATTGTCCATAGTGACATTGAAAATCCAAATTTGGAATATCATCCTCACAAACCCTCAACTAGTTGTAGCTATACAAAAGATCTATTTCTTAGAACCATCTCATGCATAAAAATTTCTCAAAGAGGTCATCAATCCCCAAAAAGGGGTAATTTTTCATTATTTTGTCATGGTTCATGAATTGATAATTTATAAACCACAAACTCCAATACACATTTTTCTGGAAAAAACATAAACGATGCTTATGAGGACAAATTCTATCTAATGAAACACATCTCTTGGAGGTCCTCTACGAATAAATGAATCTCCCAGATCATTGTAGGGGGCATCCTATATACCATATATAATATTAAATCATTTTGAGTATGAATGTTGGGGCATGATCCATAACTACCCGAAGCCCACATCCATTGTTCAGGGGTTGGAGAATATCACCAAAGAAATAACTAACATAAGGAGGCATTTTCCAAATATCCTATACGAACACACACTAACATCTAGATGAAAAAGTGTACAAGGAATAAAAGTAAATGAATCTGAATGCGAAGGGAACAACCATGAATGATAAACCCCTAGAAAATATAAGAGTATGATCGTATAAACTATAAGGTAAAAAAGAAAAATAAACACCCATATAGAAATATATCCCAACATGAAAAAATGGAAAATTACATTGGTCAAAGAGTTCATATCTGGAATTCCATGTTGCAAACACCGTATGCATTATGACCTACCATGTATCCCTAATATCAACGGAAGTCACCACTGACCTATTCAATATTTGAAAAATACATGACATGAATAGTACAATCCATTACAAAGGTGAGTATATACAAAACCAGTTGGATTGCATGGAAACTATAGGGGGGAGTAATATATACACGAAGAAAATGAAGACATCAGATCAATAATATAGGCAAAGAGAACAGCTCAAGACAAACAAAGAGAATGTAACCTCGTCGATGAAAATGGGTCTATCCATAGTCAATATATGAACAAAACATATATTTTTAACTAACAATAATAGGAGAGTAGACTCATCTAGCCACGAGAAGCTGAAATTTCAAATCATGTGAAATACCCCACACGTCATCACTTCTCATGGATAGAGAGTAACCAAATATATTGTGTGGATACCAAAGAATATATATATACCTAGAAAAAGGAAACCTAAATGAAAGTTTAAGTGGATATAAATATCATAGATCATGCCAAGAATATGAGTTTCCAATAGTTCAAAAATTTCATTAATGATGCTCAACATTTCATGTATCTATCGAGTTGTAATTATGTAAGTCAAGCCTCAACTTGTCACTTTTGTTCATAGACATGTGTGAACAAACTCGATATAGAGGAACCACCCCTAGTACAGTAGTTGGTTCAAGTCAATATATGTCTATAGTGGACATGAACCCTTGATATAATTGGTTTCAATTATATGACAGAAGGGCCAATGGCCTATATAATAGGGAGAGTCACTTAGTCGGTAGATACCAGGCACCCATTCATATGGATGATTCCACTATATAGGTTGAGGACCCACACCCTAGTGTGATAGGGGGTTATGATCTAGTCATCAAGGACATGTACCTATTTGAAAGGTGGTTTCACTCAAAATTTTAAGACTCACACCCTGGTACCATAAGGGGATTCTATTATAATCATTGAGGACTCATTCCCTGGTGAATTAGGGGGTTAAAATAAGAATTATGAGAAATAAGAACAAATCACATCCTAATAGATAGTTCCACATAAATAATTAAGTACTCATTCTATATAAAATATGGGTCCCACTCAGAAAAAATCCACTAGTGTTCCATCATGATCAATGCTTACATTGGTTGTTGACTGAGTATGCATAGTGCTCAAGAAATTTCATATCATATCTAAAATCCAAAATATAGGGAACTGTCACATTCTAAATGAAAAAACACATAGTATATTGTAATCACGGGACTACATCTGAGTTCAAACAAAGGATATAGGGAACCATGATGTTTTCTAAAAAGGAGAAATGGGGTACAATAGTTTGTTATGTGATCAACACAATGTCTTCTCCAGCTCCCGTGACTAGCAGTGTTCCTCAATAGTACGCGAGTCACAACCCATGTAGTAGTAAACATCGTGTAGGTGGAATATATAGAGTTTCCAGGCTAATTGTTATTAGGAAGGGTCCTTCAGACCATGCCTAAGTATTGACCTTATGTTTGTGTACACTGAACATGTTGTGTTTTCTCACAAGAGGTGATTCCCGTATGACCTAGAATTGTAAGCATACTCAGGTACATGGTCATGTACCTTTCTGTGTACTTTCACATGGGACTCCATCCGGGTGATCCATCACATGGGTTTCTAATCCAAGGAATGGGTAGATATCCTATAACAGGTCCACACATTGTGTCTTCCTTATTATTCTTTTTCAAAATACCATCCTCCACGCATAATAGGTTGCAAATAGTATATTCATACTTGTACAAAGTGATTAATAAAATATTCTTCATATTCTCTTATCCACTTACAGATCCTCATTTCATTCTTTATTGCTTCTATTTCGGTATTATATCTGGTAGCAATTGTCAGATCTTTCATCATAAGAAGATATTTTTTCCTCTAGTGGCCAGAAATCCAATTCAAATCACCCAAAAGGTTTCATTGGTCATCTTGAATTCCTCTAAACTTTACTACATTAAATATAAAACCATAAAAAATTGAAATAATCATCCACAACTTGTAAACATCCAGGATATGGGAGACATTCATCGATTCATGCTTTGTTAATTAGTATGTCATCATTCTGGGGGTCGGATTAGGCTCAGTACCACCCAACAATTTCAAACATGTGCTATGAGGTCCTACTAGTGAATAATTTGAAACAAAATTGGGATAAAGTAACCATATAATGGTTTAACCATTATTATCCAATCATTCTTGGAAAACTATCAACAATGTTGATAACAAAGATTTTAAAAAAATGAAATAACTCGATTTAAATCTGTACATTGGCGCATTCCTAGGTGATAATTTCTACAAATCTAAGAACATTGATTATTCTACTAAATCTATTTAATAATATTTGAATTAATCACCAATTATTTAGTCATCCCAGGATATTGGATAATTCTTCATCTAAGAACATAATCTCTAGTGATTGATGGTTTTCATTGAATTCACTTCGCCCTGATCTGATTTGATTCGGTGCTTCATCCTCATCCAAGGTGATTCACCAATGGAAGAGGATGTAGGATATTTTGGATTGTCCTAGGGATTATGTTGATAACCATAGAGAATTATCCATGGATTTAATTTTATATAACATTTCTCTACATTAAAATGAATTAACAGATGGATGAGTTAATTAATTATTTAATTGAACATACCACGAACCAGCAAGGAGTCTAAACTCCCTACGTTGACCCATTTTATGCCATTTATTAGGTAAAAACCTCATTTTGGACTCATTTAATGGTCTAATATTTGTAATCCAATATTCTTTTAAAGAGTTATCCAGTATTCTTTAAGTATTTTTTTTCAAATAATAACAATTATATTTTATATTTTTACATTAAAAAATTGGAATACATCATACATAAGAATTGTACACCATATAAGAACATATCTCTAAAAATGTATATAGAATCATTTTAATGTCTTATAAGGAAAAAAGTAGGTCTATACATCATTCTCAAAGAGTAAATATTTTATACATATAACTACCAGTATATTCAATGTCCCGAAATTAATAAATATCATGTCACATTAGGAATGTTGTCATTTTTACAATAAATTATATAATGTATTTATAGTATTCGTCACATTGAATTCTCAATGTAGTTCCCCACAATGATGGGAGAATTGAAATTATTTAATGAAATTCATATATATATATATATATATTATGGATGGATGAAATTAAAGGACCCTAGACCACCCTGAGTTGGGGGTAGATCATGGTGTCAACGTTTTCTCATAAACTGATGGATCTTATTCCCACATTGGTAGGAACTTATTCAACCCAAAATGATATATATTTGAAGTAATTAAAACATTCACATGAAGAAGTGCAACACCGCTTATTTACCGGGTTCCCCACTAAGGGCTATGTCAAAAGAGCATATGCCGATAGGTTTCTGTAGATACCACATTCCACTAATCTTCACTAGCTGTGGATTATAATGTTTCAGGCATAGTCACATTATTTCAAGAATACTTACTTTTCAAAGGATTAGGGATAGCTTACTGCTTCCCTCGGATCACTTTCACTGACTCCCCCTTCCTCACTACGTTGGAAGAATCATCACTCAGTTTATTAACTTGAAGGTTTCTTCAACAGATAGGCATAATAGTATTTGTCCCCTATTCAACATGAGACTTTACTTGCATTAAGGTATAGATTTGATGCACCATTATGTTCATTCTTATTCTTTAGATAAAGAACATAATTAATTCCATCTTCTTCATCTTTATGATATAATAACACACATCCTTTCTTGTGTTTTCAATTTCGTGAACTATCCCTAATTTTGTGGACATTCTATGATCTGCGTACCTCCCATGCTATACATACTACACTTGCTCTGCATACCATGACTGCTTCGCATACTTCTCCAACTCTGCATATTGCACCTACTCTGCATATTATGTGTGCTCTGCATACCATGTCTTCTCCACATATTGTGACTACTCTGCATATTATGCCTTCTCTACATACCATGCCTGATCTGCATACAGTGCCTACTCAACATACCATGATTGATCCATATACCACATCTTTTCTACGCCTACACCATGTACCACCTTCGTGTACCGCCTCTGTGTATTACCCCTGTATACTTTTACTGCATATCACCTCTGCATACTATTTCTTCTTATATCATCAACTTCGACAATATTCATTGTTCTGTGGGTTATTCCTTCCTATTCTACAAATTTTTTCTTCCTTTTGGAGAATTATTCTTCAAATCTAGTGAATAATTTTGTCTCCAACATAACAGTTTTTCCTATGTAGAATATATTCGATGCACTGTTCCTTCCAATTCAGCATACTATTTTATCTTCTGCATACTACTCCATCATATACAAAATCTGTCATGTTTACCACTTTTAGAAATTGAATTGTTCTTCCACAGTGATGATATTTTCTATCAAATTATCTCTCTACCCTAATTATGGGATTAGAACTTCTTATATTGGTAAAAACATTTAAAATTTCCATAATCTATTTTTCAAAAACATTAATGTTGGAAAAACTTCACCAAATACTAAACATTATCCACATACTATAAGCCTGCATTGCGTACTGGGATCCTTTAACATGTACTGTTAACCTTCCTCATTCCGTAAGGCATCCATTCTGCATATTCCATCTCTTTTTCCAATGATGATCCATCCTGTGTATCACAACTCCTTATACATCATACCATTTTCTATACCGTGACACTTTCCACAACCATACCTCATACCTTTCCCGCTACATGGTATGTGGATCCAAACTGTTCATGGACATAGTACGTGGTCCATGTTTTGGGGTACATGTTTTTCTTCATTTCCGGATTTCCTTTTTCATTCCCCTTCTCATTCACCCCTATACAGAAATCCTTCCATTTCAAAAAATGAAATCCAAATTTGGAAGTCTAAAAATATGGAAAAACAATGTGAAACTACACCATCCTATGTATCTATTTCTGCAAGAACACCCTTACTTCTTCTCTATCATTTGGATTCATCATCAGTCATCATGTTTCATCACAAACTCCTTCAACCATGACATATACTCTTGGAATGATTAGTTCCAACATTTTTTGATTCTTCAAGGAATTTACTAAAACTTATCCATCTTCCAATATCATCAGTCAGTAGGTTTCATCACAAACTCCTTCTAGATATGTTTATGTTGCTTCTTCATCACTAAATTTATCCACTTTAATATAGTCTTTCTCTGTGATTATTCATTTTTGGGATTGTACTAACAATCTAGTTCACAATTCCAAAATCTATTTTTGCACCAACATTGACCTACAAATCTTGTCTTCTTAATATATTATGTATAAGGTTTTTGGGCCTTCTTCATAATGTGTTGTGCTCTATATAAATAACCATATTCCAATTTCTTCTTCCCATCCACCCTAGAAATGGTGGAAGGTTTCTTCTCATACCTTTCCTCATCCATACTTGTCTAGAATTCTCCATCCAACCTACACTTTTTGTAGAAATATATTTAGAAACAATAGAAAATATTTTTATGGATGGAACCAGAAATTTCACAGCTACTTGTGATATATCAATGAGTGAAGTCATAATCTTCCTATAAAATGATTGGGGACTATTGAAAGTAGAATCTTCCATTGAGCATTGTGTACCATCAGCAACTATTTCTTTCTTTTCGGGAGACTAAATATGTGTCTTCCCAATATTGGGCTACTGAGTAACTAGTTCTAGACATTTAATATTTAGGATGACCTTTTGATCTTTAATCATAATCATCTTCTCTTAAAAGGGATTCATAATTCTTTCAACAAAAACTTCATGCAACTTGACTTTGTTTTGTAACAACGATTCAAGTTCGTTGAATTTCATAGAAGTTTCTTCCAAATAAAAACTCTTGATTTCAGTGCTTTTCTTTAGCTCAGCTTCAAGTTCATATATCCTATCTTCTAGAGACTTATTGACTCCCTCTTTTCGTTCAAAGGATTTAATATGTATGGAGATCTTTATGCATTCAAAAAAATTTCATTTGAGGCCATTTCTGCATTATCAGCTTCACTTCCAAGTCGGTTGATCTCAGCCTACATACATTGAACAATTATACAAATAGTAGCTACTCATTCTTTAGTAATATCCAGTAGATATGTTCTTATTTTTTCTTGATCACTGGAGAATGAGATTAGTGTTTCTTACTTTACTCTGGTAGAAACCTGAGCTACCTTCCCTTTACATTCCAATCCTAAAATATCATCATTATTGGAAGGGAATGGAGAACCATACATTGTATCCTCTTTTGACCTGAGAGACTTCTTCAACATTTTCTTCTCATTATTTTTATTATTTTTCATAGTCTTCCAGGATGTATAAATATTCTTAGATTTGACTTAATATTCATCGATAATACACTTCATTATTGACTTAGGAAAGAAAAGTCAAATTACACTCTAAATAGAATTAATCTAGAGTATCCAACATATATAAACCTTAACCTAATTCCAATTGATGGAACATAGACCACCCTAAGAGGGGGTGAATCATGGTGTAATCATTTTCTATTAAACTGCTAGATATTGTTCATTTGTTGGTAGGAACTTATTTAATCATGTAAAGTGGATATGTGAAGTAATTAAAACATTCACACAAATACTGAAAACCCCACACTTTTTCTTGGTTTAAAACTAAGGGCTACATCCAAGGAGTATACGCTGAAAGATTTCCAGTCATATAAAATTACACTAATCATCACTAGATTATGATTAAAAAGGTTCTGGAAGAGTCAATCGATCCCAAGAACACTACCTTTACAAAGGATTAGGGAAATCTCACTGGTTATCTCAGATCACATAAGCAGAGCACCACCCCCCCTGCTCCCTGCATTGGAAGAATCTTTACTCAATTTATTAACATGAAGGTAACTTCAATTGATAGGCATAAAAATCTTTGTCTCTTTTTCATCATGGTAATTTGCATGTATCGAGGTCCAAAATTGATTCCCTGTTGTGTTCAATATTCTGACGTAGTGAAAGAAATGAATTCACTCAGTATTCTTTATCTTTCTACAATAATCATAAACATTATGATGTTTCTGCTTTCACCAACAATCCCATATTCAAAAGATTGTATATGATCTTAATACCACACCTGCTCTGCGTACTGCGCCTTCTTTTCTTATCGTGCTAATCCGTGTACGGTGCCTACTCTGTGTATTGTTCTTGTTCCATGTACCATACCTTCTCTGTGTACCACGCCTATTTAGCAACTACTTTTTCAACCACCTCCGCATACCTCCTCTTTGTATTTCCTCTAGGTATTTTCTCTAAGTACAATTTCTACTTACATTATCATCTTTAGTAGAATTCCATCTTCTCTGGGTTGTTCCTCCATATTCTACCAACTGGTTATTCCTTCTAGGGAATTCTTCTCAAATTCTACAAATCATTTCATCAACCACACAACACATTTTCCAACAAAGAATCTCTTTCCTAGACTGTTCCTTCCAATTTCACATAATGTTTTGTCTTCCACATTCTACTTCATCATACGCAAAATCACTCTCATATACCACTTTTGGACTTAGCTAAGTTCTTCCACAATGATGATATTTTATTATCAAAATTTATCTCCACCCTAACGATGGGATTAGAACTCCTTATAATGGAAAATAACACCCCAAATTTTGCTAATACTTTTTTCCCATATTTTTAATGTGGGAAAAACTTCACCGAATACTGAACTCCATCAAAGTACTGTAATCCTCTACAGTATACAACGATCCTTTATCATGTACCATTAAACTTATGTGTACCATAAGCATGTCGGTCTACATGCTGCATTTATTCTTTCAATGATGATCCATCTTGTGTATTACGTCTCCTTCGGCCACGAACCATTTTCGGTACCCTAACCCATTCTGAAAACCGTTTCATGTACCACTCACGCTACATTGTATATGGTTGAAAACCATTCCTATACATGGTACATGGTTCATGTTATGAGTTACATGATTTTTGTCTTATGATGATTTCCTTCACCATTCCCCATCTCGTTCCCTCCAATGCATAAATCCATCCATTTCCAAAAACAATATTCAAATATGGAGGTCCAAGAATTTAGAAAATTCTTGGAAACAAAACCACCAAAAATATATGCCTTAGAAAGACCAACCATTATTCGTCAATATCATTTGGATTCTTCAATAGTCTGAGGATTTTATCACAGACTCCTTCCACCCTGATTTATACTGTTTGAATGATCAGTTTTTGGATCATCAAATTCTTCAGGGATTGTACTACAACTTCCCTATCTTCTCGTAATATCATTCTTTCAAGTCAACACTGAATATGACTTGCATCATTTCAGTAGCTTTTTATGATCATTATAAAATATTAATATATCCACATGATCCCTCATTCAATAATTCATGTCTCTTCATGTAGGCTCTTACATGGTATCTTAAAATTGTGAAATGTTGGATGATCACCTTATAACATTACGCCCTTCAGCACTCTCTGATATGGTTTCATTGTGGAAGATAATGTATCACCATTGATATATGTACATTGAACATATGATCAGTTCAACAGTTTTCTGAATTACCACTCTGAGTAACTTTAGAGATAATATTCATCTCCTTCTTCCTTATGATCTTCATTGAAAATTTTTGACAACAATAACATCATGTACACATGAATATGGTTCCAAAATAAATCTATTTCAGGAGATACAAATGAAACAACATATATGGTGTACTTGGATTATAAGATATTGAGACTTCACCTCCCGAAGTTTGAACTCGGTAATCTCCATGATATATGGTTTTTAGAATCAACCTACACATAGAAATTTGACAAGATATATGTGCCATTAGAAATTTCTATCTAGATATGTGTGTTTTGATCCTTATATTTGATATTATTATTTTTTTGGAATATGATGAGTTTAAAACATCTGTATATTGACAAATATGGTGATTACATATGCTCAAGGTGGGGTAGGATATGTTGGGTTCGACACAATTGATATGAAATTAATTAATAATATAAAAAATTATTTTTTCCTAACATGTAAATGTAATTAAATATATGAGGACATTTAATTGGAATGGATTGGTAACATCATATTAATAGACATGGATATTTTATCGACAATTTCATTTTTTGAATGAAAAATAATGACATATTAAAAATAAAGGTTGTTAAAAAAAGTATGCAACTAGGTAGATGAAATATCAAGAAGAATTGATTATACTATAATCTGAGAATTTATCAGATATTTTTATTACATTGACATTAATATATTTATATATGGGTGTCTTGATATGTTTTTAGATATTGATCTTGTACATTTATCCAATTTTTATAAAACTAATTATAATGTGTCGTAGATGTCTACACATGAAGTGTATCCATAAACTAAATCAAATTATATTTAAATTTTAAATTATAATAAATATTATTCTCATGTTCTACTAAGAAATATTTATTTAGTGTGTCTAGAAAATATTTATTTAATAAATACTATAAAGATATTATATATATAAATAAATTTTTATTATTCATGGTTTATCAAATGTTGATGAGGATACAGTGGAAGAGTTAAGAGTCTAAATGAAATGATATTTAAATATCTATAAGATTTTCTCATGTCAGCAATGTAATAATAATAATTTTTTTATCATTTGATGAGGATTTCACTAATAATTAAGATATATGTTAATAGAAATTTTGTGATAATCAATTCTCTAATTTAAGAATATAAACCTGATTAAATAATTTCTAGGATTAACAATTTTTGTGCCCAACACCTATCTATTGATAATTATCTCATGCATTAGGGAAATCATTCACTAGAATTATCTAAAAATTAAAGTGTATCAATCCTTATCCACCAATTCATGTGATGAATAGACCTATAATGATTCCTTCAATATTATAATGGATTATAGTTATCATAAATTGGAAATATTAATGGGAACAAGCCTTTCTTTTTTCGTATACATATCCATCTATGAAATGTTTTGTCTCATCGAGTGTGTGTCGATCTCTATAAAAGCATTATAAACATCAATAATTGATTGAAAAAATGATTTGACAAGAGTGTTCATATTATTTTATAATTTAAGATAAAAAAATAGAAAAGGTAATTATTTATTAATAATATGACCAACCACTTACATTGCATTCCATTACCTTTATGTGGTATCAAAGATGTGACATATCCTGATATACTTATTTATTAATCATTTATCAATTTATGCACATGATTTTAGTTTTCAAATTATAGTATTATTTTCTATTAATCTGAATGATTATATTTTTTATCCTTAAATTTCACATGAACATGAAAATTATATGAATATATGATGAATTCTATAATATATAATCCCAAGGTTCCAAATATTCATCCTAGGTAACATGGTTACATGATGTGTGGGTGAAAAGTACCTATTTTATACCCATGTTCACTACACATAGTTGAGATGAGTAAATTTTAACATATGTTGTGGGAGATTAGTATGAAAAATCATTTCATTCTAGATATTGACTGGTCAGAAGGAATTTTTGATAGGTTATAAAGAATGTAACTAACATGAAAGAAATGTAACCCCACATAGTTTACTCGCATGAGAATTGAAAATACATGTTGTTAATGTTTGTGGAATGTATTAACCACACACCACATATTAATATAAAATTAGTAAAAATTTATTATATGAGATTTCTATTCTTATAGTCAGAATACAAGTATTTTAGATGATAAATTTTTGAACATGATAATATCTCAGTCCCTAGGTGTGCAGTTCGAATAAATAGTTATGTGAAATGGGGTGAGTGGTTTCCAAGACCACATGAGATCGATAAAATTTTTATTTCTATGAAAAACCCCTCTAAAAATGAAAACTATATATTTCAATCTCACCTTTACCCCTATAAGCCTATGGGAAGCCTTTGAACATTCATATATTTTTATAAAATCATATATAGTCATTGAATTATTTTATTTTTTATCATTCAAGGATTTAGTTTTTGAAAAAAATTATAATTGAATCATAGATGGTGTATTAAGGGGTGTCTTAGAGAGTTCATCCATGGTATGATGGTTTAATTTAGTGATGTTGATTTGTTGTAAAAGAGTTTTAATTAAATTTACTGATGTGGTCGAGGAGGGTTTATGAAAAATGATGTTGGTGGTGGGGCAAAGAAAAAAGACGAACTAGTGAAATAAAAATTACCTTCTATGTATAAAATATAATAATGAGAGGTTATTAGAGTTCTCATTAGTTACTATCCATTAATTTAATAAAATAACTCAAAATAATAACAATAAAAAATCATTCAAAAATATATGAGTGTAATAAATCTTTGTTAAATGAAATAGTGTTCTAGAGAGATGGATTATATTTTTAGTGAGGTTAGTTTAAGTTCAATATGAGTATGGTTAATAATTATTGTCTTTGATTATAAAATAACATTATGTTAATAATTTTAATCCTATTTAAAATTCACATGTGAATGGATGGTGAATTATTATACCCATCATTGGGAAAATTCATATTCTATATTTAAACCACAACTTGTTAATTAAAAATTAATATGTCAATGAAGCATGTGTCATAATAGATATTAATAATTTTTAAATCAGACCCACTAGTATAGTTCCATCTATAATGGCCCAACCCAGCATGGCATGCACCCACATTGGAATAAGCTATTATAGTTCAAAAATTTATGTCCAACCCTTCCCCAAATCCACTCCATATAATCATTAAGCCTACAGTTCATCGGTTCGTTTTTCATTAATACATATGGACATATAACAGAGTACAAAATGTGTAGTTGGTTTTACATTTCATGTAACTCATACCCTTTTCACATGAAGTAAAAAATGATCCATGATTCTCATAAAGGATACTGATTTTTTTAGAAATAAGATAAATTTTAGAATTAAACCAAACTATATAAAATGTAACTATAAAACACAGTTAGTGAAATTTTTTATCAGATTAAATGCTAAAAATATTTATTTCCTATGTAATTCTACAACAAAATAATTTTTCTAGCTGTATTACAAGTATTTTACTTCACAATATTTTTTTAGTGGTACATGCCACAAATATTAATGTTGTTCCATTTAGTTGTTTAACATGGTACTAATAAGAATTCCCTGAAACCAAAATATATCATGCACATAAAGTGTTCCGTAATAATCCCACAAATAAATTACATGAATGGTGAATGAGTTTAAAACCATATTCAGATAGTCAATGATAACCCTAGTGACATATCAACTCCTAAGAGTCATGAGAAACTAGTAAAAGTCCTATAGTTACCTCATCCAGTTTCCACACTATTGGTCAAAGGGGTTAAAGTGACCCACATGGTCAATGGTTCTCTATATTCACCCTCTTGTCAGCTCTATCATTTGTTCAACCAAATTAAAAAATTTATCAATGATCTTTCATTAATATCAGCTCAATATTGGGAATCTCTAGTTCTTTATCACATTCCTAGGATGATCCCAAGACATCTAAACCTGCATTTTTTATGGGTCAATAGAAATCCCTACCTCAGAACCCATATGTCCAATGAAACATACAAATTTCATAATGAAATATTAGTTAGAAAATTTAACATATAGATGATGTGATCAGAGTATGTTCAAACTAACCTCTATGTTCATGGTATCCATCTCCTTGGAATTTGTGTAGAATAATATGTCATTAATTTAGACCATGAAAAATGATTCCTAGTAAGGGTGAATACTATAATTCATGAGTTCCATGGACACTGCTAGTGAATTCATCAAACTGAATTAAATCAGGAGATACTAATATAACCTGTAGACACTAATGAATTTCATCCTCGGAATATCCTTATTCCTGAACAGAAACTCATGATACCATGACCACTACTCAATACTGAGGAATTAATGGGATCCCATCAGTTAATGTAACATAAAATTGATCCTAGGAAATGGTAATGAATTTTTCATCATTACATAATATATTTATTGAAAATAAATACATACTAAAGGATGAAAAAAAATCATCTTGAAAAATAAATTTGATGAACCCAATGAGATGTTCTCAGTCAAATCAGTTATTCACCTCCAGGTAATGAAAATATACCTTAAGTTCGTTATGATCTGACAGTTTTATATAATATGAGGGAATCAATATAGGCAAGAAAACAAATATATTTTTTATATAGAACTCAATACCCCAATTATGTATAAGTAATGAGAAATATTATGTAAAAAATATGAGTAACAGTTCTCCACTATAACAAAAATGGCACGATCTTTCACCTGGTATGCTGAGAGAACCAAACCCACAGGTTTATTTTCAGTGCCCCAAATCTAGTTGATTTAGAATCTTTCTATTCATACCTCCATGATATAATACCCTATAAGTATATAATCCTTCACATTAGGGGAGGTAAAATAAAACTAAATCCAAAAAAAATTATGTGATCATAAAAGCACATCAACTAGGACATCCCAATGATTACATCTATCAAACCATAACGAGGATTATAAAATTCACAATTTGACGATTATCTACATCCAGTAACGCTCATGTGAGACCCTACCACACATTAATTATCATTTTTATAGGATATTTATTGGGATATAACCAAACAAGTAGAAATATAAAAAATAATATAGTCCATAAACAACCAGAGAAAATTTAAAGGAATTAGAAGCCCTAGTTTCAAACAATGAAACTAAATGTGATGAGGAAACTATAATCCTTAATATCACTATTGATAGTCAACTATATCATCATATAGAAAATAATTTAGTATACAAAAATATCCATCATGAAATATATGGCCCTAGACCCATGATCCGTAGATGACGTTTAAGACAAGACCCAAAAAAATTGTTCTGAGAACTACTTAGATGCTTGGCCTAGTCCCCAACCCAATATACATGAAAAATCCTTATTATTCATCAGTGATACTACTTATAAATATATCATGAAAAAATTATACCTAAAAATTTCAACCATTGAAACTAGATAAAACATAAGACTAAAATTATGATGATCCTAATCCTACTATATGAAAGTAAATCCTTCGTCAGAACAAAATAGTGAGTACGGTAATGCTTCAGATTCTCGCACTAGAATCGAAATTGAGGAGTCCCACCAAATTCTAGATGATACAAACTAGTACACTTACATGAATATATCTCACCATCCTAGTTTATATCTTTAAAAATACTCTTCCTATTTTGATAATGAGATCCTATACCACATATACAACTAATACTTAATGAAGGAGTAAATCCCACTATACTCTCCTCAGCATCCCCCTCTCAATGGTGAGAGCCTTAAGAACCACTACTGAGTATGTGTTTTGATATAAAGTATGAACCTTATGCCACACATCTGGATGAAACCCAATATCAATCATATATTCCCTCTAAGACTCATTAATAACCAACCATTGAGTGATTAAATCAACTACCCAAATTAACCAAATCCCCAACTAATTATACCATTCCATATTGAATTTCCATTAGCTATTGAAATCGATCCACCCTCATGAACATGAAAAATAATTCCTCTATGAATTGGTCTAGGAATTCTTCCCACATTAATTTCTTATTCTTTCAATCATGGATGTTCAAACTCCACCACATCCTAGAACATCCTTGAAATATTAATGTTTCCAAATTCACATGTTGATAATCCAGACTATCTATCAGGTCAATGATTCTCAAAATTATTTCAATCCAATATTCCAAATTCTAGGGAATACCATTTATCAGTAATATAATATGGTTCTATAGATATAAGTATCAAGGGAAATTTACCATAGTCATCTCTTCTTAGTGGGAACCTCAACCTCCTATGGTACGTTGTAGAACACTTCATGTTGAATATGATATTCAGCTTGAACAACAATACTATCAATTGGGGAATGCTCATCCAAACCCTTCAAATTAAATAGTCGTTAAAAATGGGTATTTCCAAATTTGACAGCTTCTAAACCCTTATTATGAGGTGGCAACATGTTATTTCAAGGTTTTGGAATTATTTGAAATTCAAAAATAAACATAGATAAAATTTAACCAATAACACTAAAAAACATAAGTCATATGTAGAAAGACTTGGATATATAGAGACACTATGAAATTCACTTTAGATCTATTTGTATCAAAATGGAATAAACCACTTGGAAATTATAATTTTTTTAATACCACATTATGGTTCATGAAAGTTAGTGAAAATCCTATAATAAAAAATCATATGCTTTCCTATGTTAAAAAAATTATATTTAATAAAAAAGTACTTAGGAAAACAATAGCTATATTTTTAGAAAATATTAAGTTATTTTAGACATATATCAGTCACATGAAATTAGATATATTACATCTGATCCTACATTCCTAATCATGATGGATGAAATCATTTATTTTTACCAAAATCCATGATAGAAAATATCATAAATAATAACAACACAACAATATCAAAGAAAAACAAGAAGCATTTACATCACAAATAATTGAATCTACCAATTTCACTGTATACTATAATGACCATGACATGTGAGATGGAATAATAAATATTATCCTACGTGCCAACTCATGATGGATGAACTCACTTGTTCTTTCTAACACTAATGATGAAATATATCATAAACAATATCAACACATTAATGATTCTACAAGAGGTTCATGTAGCACATGTTGATATATTTAGAGTCATTCTAAACAGCAATATTTTATCACAATAATTATCTGACAAGAGTTTTTATCTGATTAGATAATGAAGATTTAATTAAATGAAATTGTAATTATTTTTTAATTAAATAAAATTTAAATATCAATGATCCTATTATCAGGATTTTGGTGTTTCTATTCGTTCATTTATTCAGAGAAGTCTAAAGAGATGAAAATAAATTATCATGAACTAGACCAACCACTTTCACTACACTCCATAACCATCAAGTTGTATCAATGTAGTCACATAACATGTTAGAATTCTTTATTAATCACTGATCAGTTTATGAATTTGATGTTAGTTTTTCAATATCAGTATTTTTTATTAATCCTAATGTCATGATATCGTGACCATTCACTTTTGTATGACCATGAATAGTCTATGAACATTTTATGAGTTATCAAATATCTCATCTATATGTGCCAAATATTATTCCTATATAACTTGTATACATGATGTGTTTCTGAAAATTACACCTTGTATACTGATGTTATATAAATAGAGATGATATGAGTTAATTTTATCATATGTTTGGGAGAATAGTTTGAAACATCGATTCATGATAGGTATCGACTATCCATATGGAATGTTTTTGATTGGTTACATGGCATGTAACTAACATGAAAGATATGTTACCCCAAAAAGATTAACCCCATTAGAAATGGGAAATTCATGTTGTCAAATTCTATGGAACATATTAAAAACACACCACATATAAATCTAAATTCATGAGAAATGGTTTATATGAGATTAAATTTCATGTTGTTAGCATAAAAATAATATTGCTAATAAATTTTTTCAAAAGATACTACCTGAGTCCCTAGGTGTGTAGTGATAATGAATAAAAATGTGAAATAGGGGTGCAGTCAATGACCACCTGACTTTGAGTACATTCAAGATTTTTCTACATAAGCCAACTAAAATTGATAAATATAGTTCTCAATCTCTAACATCCCTATGTATGATTATGAGAAGACTCTGAACATTTAGTTATTTTAAAAAAATAATGTATAATCATTTGAATATTTTAATTTTCATCATTATCTATGGTAGTTTTTGAAAAATGTATACATCTATCATAGATGGTGTTTTAAGGGATGTGGTTGAGATTTCATCCACGAGATCATGGTTGAATTTAGTGATGTTGATTTGTTGAAAAAATGTTTTGATGACACTTAGTTGGGTGGTTGATGATGGTTTGGGAAAATTTATATTGGTGGTGTCCTAATAAATATTGATAAACTAGTGAAAGGAAAATGACCCTATATGTAGAAACCTGTTCTATAGGAGACGATTTGGGTTCCCATTAGATACTATAAATTTTATAATAAAATAAAATAAAATAATAAACATATCAAATCAGCCCAAAAAATAATTATTATAAAAAATCATTTAGAAATAAAATAATGTACAAGGGAGATAGATTATATTTTGTGAGAGTTATGATGAAATTCAATATAAATATGGTTATTAATTACGAACAATCATTATAATAGGACATCATGTTGATTATTTTAAACCTATTTAGAATTCTCATGTTAATTGGTGGTGAATTAGTATTAACATCATTGGGATAAATCATATGTTATATTTTAACCAAAACTTTTTAATAAACAATAATATGTTAAAGAAGAATGTATAGTAAATGAAATTAATACTTTTTAAATCCGACCCACTTGAAAGGATCCAACTGAACATACCCAAACAACCTTGTCTGACTTCTGTTTTGTCCTACGCTGTTGATGAATAAAATTATATATCCAACCCTACACCACATCCACAATATATAATCATAAAGCACATTTTCCTTAGGTCAATTTTTCATTACTACACATGGGCATATAATGGAGTACAAAATGTGTAGTGGTTTAGACATTCCATGTTACTCATACACTATTTGCATCAATTACACACTGATCCATGGTATAAAACAAGGATTTTAATTACCTATAAAAGGAATTAACTAATGAATTGATCCAAACTACAAGGAATGTATCAATTGTACACACCTCCTGACAATTTTTTTCATGTTAAATTCTCAAATTAAATATTTTACATGTAATTCCATATGTAAATGATGTTTGTAGTTTTCTTACATGTTTTGTACTTCATAATAATATTCACTGGTACATACGACATATATTAATGGTGCGCCATATAGTTGTTGAACATGGATCTAATAAGAATTCCACGAAACCACACTACATCCTGAACATATATTATACTATAATAATACAACAAATAAATTAAACAAACATGATATATCTTTCAAATCATATTCATATAGTCAACAATAACCCATATGAAATCTCGACTCCCAATAGTCCTGGGAACCTAGTAATAAGTATATAGTCACCTCATACTGTTTCCTCAATAATACTGGAATGGATGTAAGTGACCAAAATGTTCAGTGGTTCTATACATTATCTATATAATAACTACGAAATGACTGATGAAACCTTCTATATAATTATTCATAAATATCCACTTGAAATTTCATATCAAATGATGATATAGCTTTTCATATACCATGTGAGTAGACCCATGTGAGGTATGAGAGACACTCATAAATTCCACTCTCAATGTATTGGGTATAAAAACCCTCCCATGTGCATAAAGTAGGTTGTTTAAATCCATCGACCATCTAAGATGTATTCTAACTCCCAGAAAATTCTCCCACATCACCTAACATTCTTGATTAGATTCTTAGTCAAGAAAGACACGATTCTCCCTTAATTATTTAATAACCAATAGAGAACAGACCAAAAATTTGTATCCATCCAAAAAAATCAATCTACAAATATTATAGTATGCTAATAATCTTCCACTCTCCCTCAAATTTCTATATACCTAGTTCCTATAAGTCTATAGAGAAGAAATCTATGACAATGTTCACCTTCCACAAGGAATATTATGTCACAAAATAAAATTTCACATATAAGAGACCCAAAATATCAATTTTTATCCATGGGCCATTTTAAATATATACATATATAAATATTGTATTATTTCGTGGTCGTGTAGATGAAAAACAACTCATCAAGGTGATAATGGTTCCTTCACATTAGAGAATATACCCCAATAACTAACTCCATTCCATGAGTAATGTAGTTCTTAACACGAGGTCATACCATGTGTGACTCGTACATGAATACTAAATGGTCCTAAATCAAGATAACATTAACACCAACCCTTTATGTGTTGCACTAAACTGTATATCCAACCCATATATCCCGTGGAATTAAAATTGGTGTTGATACCAACTTAATCCTTAAATCTAAGAGGGCCTGCTCACACATACTAGTATACTCAAACATATTTCCAATTTTTGTCAGATCTATCACATTTTCTTTAGAGTAATAAATTTTATGAATGAACCATCTTTAATATCAAGTCTATCTAAGGGAACTCAAAATGTTGATCACATTTATAGGATGGTAGAAAGACCGAAAACACTCCACTTTCTATGGATCAATAAAAATCTCTAACTCAGAACCATGTTTCCATTGAAACATACCTATTTACTCTTGGAATGGTAGATATAAAATATAATATATAGATGATGTTCTCATAGTGTCTTCAACCCAACAACAATGTTTCTTGTATGCGTCTCTAAAAACTGTGTGTAGAATGACATGTCATTAATGAAGTCCACAAAAAAAGGCTCCAAGTACATGTGAGAAATATAATTCAGGTGTTCCATGGAAATTTATACTACATTCATAAAAAAATAAGGAAATCATGAGATAATAATCTAACCCATCGATACAACTGAATTTCATTTTTCTAAATCCTTAGTGATGAACAGTATCTCGTGATACCATGACCTCTAGAAAATAACTTTGAATTAATGGGATAAAATTAAATAATATAATAATTAATTGATCCTAGGGAGTAGATATAGATTTTTCATCATTACAAGACTCTGATATTGAAAATCCATGCATAATCAAAGTCTATTTCCCATAATCTTTAAAAAATTAAATTGGATGTCCCTAAAGAGAAGTTCTCGGACGAATCAGTTATTCACCTCGAGGATGTCAAACTACACCTTATGTTCTCAAATATCATTCAGTTCCATCCAATATAGAGGACTCGATAGAGGCCACACAACCAATATAATATTTATCTATAACTAAATCTCCTATCATTTAGGATTAATAAGAAATTTTCTTGTAAAAAAATTCTAGCAACAATCCCTAACTATAAGAAAAATTGATGGATCATTCACGTGGTGTGCTGAGATCACCAAACCCACCACTTTATTAGTAATGGACCCAATATAGTTGAGGTATGATCTTTCTATTCTTACCTTAATTCTCTAATATGTCATAATTATTTAATCATATCCATTAGGGGAGTAAAATAAAACCCCTTCCTATAAAAAATGATGCGATATTAAAATCACATCAAGTAGTCCATCACAAAGATTGTGTCCAACTAACAACATCAAGGATTATGAAATTATAGAAATTATTAATGTATCTATCCACTAACAAACATTTGAGACCCTACCACACATGATTTATCCTTATTATAGTATATATATTTAGATTCAATCATGTATAGAAAAATATTATTAAAACCATAGACCAGAAAGAACTAAGATAAGTATAATGGAGTGATAAGACCTAATGCCAATCAATGAAACTAAAAGTGATGAGGAATCAATAATAATTCTTATCAAATTTTATGTTTTATATCTCCCATAAAATAAAAACTAATTTAGTACATTAAAATATCCATCATCAAATCCCTGGCTCTATGATCTTGATCCCTTTATCACTATACGGACTACACCCAGTAAAACATGTAACGATCACTACTGTGCCCCTTAGACTTGTCCCTATCCTAATCATACAAAAAATTCATGTTGATTCTCAAATCATACTCTTTATAAATAATTATAGTAATAATTATACCTCAAAAATATTCCCATATAATTAATATTAATCATCAAACACAAATTCCATAGATCCTCAATTTATCCATAGGAATTTCACTCATTCAGATGATGAAAATATGATGTACGATATTCCCTTAGAATCATATAGCTACCCATGATTTACATACATTAATATTAAATTAATATTAAAGAATATTAATTTCAAAATATAACAAAGCCATGATAATACCATATAGGTATATTTTCATTAGAAACCATGAAACATATAAAACTAGTTCGTAAGACATATTCATTGTCTCCCACTTATTATGTTAGAACTAAAGCGTTTTTGATATATCATATTCAACACACTTGTTCATGACCTGGGTAAACAAAACATATGAAATGGTGATATAAAATTATCATTAAGGGTAAAAAATGGGCATATTTATCATACCATAATCATAATACATACTAAAATAACATTTGAAAATATTATTCTACATATGAAGGTTCATTATATCATTCCATGGTATAAATAATAAAAGTTCATAAGAATCGATGAATGTAATCCCAAAACTCATAACACAAGACATGATTTTTTTTGGCATGCACATAATCATAGAAAATAATTTCATATTAGTCAAGGTTCATTTGTAATACAATCATAGCAGACAAATTCCATTACTGAACTGAGTTCAATCCTCGTTCTAGCCATATACAACCAAGCCTAGATCATTTCTCATTCAAGCCATGTCAATAAATTGACATATAAATATTTACCCAATAAATTGGAGGGATATATAGTTCCCACTCATCTCATAATTAAATCATTATTATGTGTATCACAAAAACAATAATCATTGGCCATAGCATAACCCAACCAATAAAACGGGTTTCTTGAACATCATTCCATCATACATTTTCTACATATGAATTTCATAAATAACATTCAATCATAAACAAAATCAAAACATAAAAATAATAGGCATAAAACGTAACCTTGTTTAAATAATTTCATCTTATATGAAAAATAATTTTGATAAAACACTTGAAATAAATTGGTGTGGAAAATATACTTTCTTCATCACAAATGTTCTTCTTTCTCAGAAAGCCGTGCAATTATAATAGAAAATAATTTCATTAAAAATATATTTTAATTCATATTAAGGGATATTAATAGGAATAAGGTGTTATGAAAACATTAAAATCGATTCGTGTCTTATATGTTAAAAGAAAACATTTTTTTTGAACATTTTTCAAAAAGACAAAAAATGTTCCAATATCAATAGCTAAAAACAATTCCTTATTACTATTTTTTAAAAATTTACTACTGGTTAAAATTAACATTAAACAATATTTTAAGGATATTAATAAAAATTTAATATATATATGAATAAAACATTGACAAGGATGATAAATATATCTTAGTCAGTAATTATGTATAAATAATCTCAGATAATATTGTTATTGTAAATTTATCCATTAGCTTAGGTCTGATATTATTAGTATGTATTTGAAAACCCTATATAATTATTTAAATAATATAATTGAAATATTCAAGATTCATAGATATTTTTATGATATCATATATGATCAAATTATCATCATTTTATTAGTAAGATTTCATTTTAACATGTTATTCGGGTATTAACTTCTATAATTTCTTAAGCTTATTTTGTCGAATAAGTTACAGTTATCCTTCTTATTATATAGTTAAATAATTAAAAAAATTTATGAACATAATATATATCTTATTTATTCATTATTTAAATTTATATTATCACTATTTTATTAAGAT
Source organism: Viscum album (assembly GCA_963277665.1). NCBI lineage: Eukaryota > Viridiplantae > Streptophyta > Magnoliopsida > Santalales > Viscaceae > Viscum > Viscum album. The sequence goes on from OY728126.1 coordinate 1,325,695,374, forward strand.
CATTTAGAATGAATCACATCGTATCATGGAGACGGTAAGCAGTACGTACACACAAGCGATGATATCATTCCCAGAATTATTGAATGGTATTATATAGAATAGTTTATAATATTTCCAAATAAATATCATGTCATAATATTCACATATATTTATTACATCCATCATTATAGCAATCGATGTAATTGGTTGTTGAAAAGGATATTACACCATAGTGTGAAGATGGTAAGTTATATGTGCGCACGTATGGTGATTTCTCTTTTCATTGGAAGGATAAAAGATGGAATATGGTTGTTTCATAATAATGAAAACATATCAGTATATAAGTTATATTGGATTTAATACATCATAATGAAAAAAAAATCATTATATGGATGTATGAGAAGAAATAATTTTGAAAGAATCTGTAGCTGAGATTACCTATTCTTTGACGCGCTTCCCCTAAATGTCCTTTTAAAGCACTAGAGTTTGTCATTAAATAAGACCATAACCTGGTAAGTGTGACTAGAGAATTTGATAAGGTAAATTAATAGGTTATTCATAGCATGAAGGATCATGGTGATGTGAAGATTTTATGGAGGAGATTCCCTTTTATAATTGAGGTGAGGGGCTCTTTTGGGAAATCCATAAATAATAATTTATAAAAAATCAAACCAAAGGCAAAAACCTCCAAAATTCCATAATTTCTAATATGATATGTGAAGGGGTTGTAATATAATCAAAAAATTACTATTTTAAAATTTTTTCTATCAGTTAAAATAATAATATTTTAATTAACAACTAGTGATTATATTAAATTATTAACAAGTGTATTAAATATTTAAATACAAAACCCGTCAAATATTTACTTTTTTAATGTAAATTAGATCATAAATAAATAAATTATAACATTTTGGAACATATAATAATAAATTTATATTTTTTAAAAAAATTATGATTTTTAAATAATTTAATAAATCATTATTTTGATAAAAAACAATATTATCAGTCTTGACACTAATTAATTCATTGATTTTTATAAATATTAAGATAAGAGGTTGAATAAAAAACAACTATTTCATTATATTCATATAAATTCATGTTCATATAATAAATTTGTTGGACAAATTAATTATCTCAAGTTACATTTATTTTAATATTTAAATAATACATACTTGTTATCTCAATTAATAAAATGATTATTACATTAATATTGTGTAATAATGATGATAAATATACTTTTATTTCATAATAATACTTTTAGTATAATTTATCTTCATGAAAACCCAACATTAGAAATATAATATTTTTGAAAACACTAATTTTATAACTTTAACATAAAAATAAAATAAAATAAAATAAATGTTAAAATTTATTCTATAAGACTCTAAATGATCAATAACTCAACCCTTGGATGGGTATGGTTGATTTACCCTTGAGAAATAATATTTGGAAAAAAAATTGAGTCTTTTATTGATTCTTATCTCTTTAATAACAATTAATTTACTTATTTCACATCAATTAAATAATTTATGCATCAATAATGTATAAGTATTTGAGGTTATTATTTATATCCTAAAATTTTAAAATAAATTATCATGATAAATTAAAAAATTATGGTTTTTAAAGGAGTATTTATAATCAAATTAATCTATAATATATCGATATTTGAAAATTGATAAAATTATTAAAATTTTAGTAAGACATATTTAATTTTACTTTAAATAAAATAAAAAAAATTCCTAATCTCATCCTTGAGGCTTACAAAAAAACCATTAAGTTCCAAGGATGATTTAGTTATAAAAACACTAATTCAATTATATTATGAAAAGTGTTGGGGTAATTTTATACTAGTATTCATAACCTTATTTACTCGATTTATCTTTTTACTGAATTAATAAATATTAATATTGTTAATATTCATCTCTCCAAAAAAAATTCAATAAATTGGAACTACTAATTAAAAATATTTAATCAATTTCTATAAGTTCAAAACATAAAGGAGTTAGAAATTAATTTAAAATTATTCCTATTTTGGGAATGATTGAACGAGTTTTAAATGTTCAAACATTACAAAACTTTGAAAAGGTTTTACATCTAAATTCAATGTAAAATTAAGGCTACAAAGTTAAATTATATTGAATAGAAATTATTTATTATAGTTAAAATTTGAAAACAATAAATATTATAGTTTAACCACATATATTATTTTGATGAAAAATGTTGTTTATAATCAATATTTAGTGTATTTTTACTATTCATTAAATTCTGAAATTATCAGAAAAATATTAAAAAGTGATCCATTGTAAATTTTTATACCACACATCTGAGGAACACATTTATTTTGTCATATAAAAATTATTAATGTGTCAAAATATAAATTTAAAAGGGTTTTTCCGTTGAATTGAAGAAAATTACCCTTTTGGAATTTATAAGTTTGTATACATAAAATAGTGTTTATTCATACCCTATGACAATAATATCTGTTCGATGAATATATAAATTTTTTTATTATTTAAATAAAATATATATTTCATTAATTTCATTTAATTATATTAATTGACTCAATGGATTGAAAAAAATTACAAATATATAATTGATTTATATTTTTTTCAAAAATAATTGGTAGCTAATGAATTCTCCATAAATTTTAATAATTTATTTACATTTATTTCTAGTAACCTAAATGCTAGGTTAATATTTTTATTTTATACTAATGGTGTATCTTGGTTCGTTTAAACTCGTGATTGTGTGCAATGCATGATATTGAATAATTAAAATTATTTAAATAAAATATTTCACAAAAAATATCTAGATGTAACATTATAACCCCATTAAACTGAATTACACAATAGAAATTTGTTATTTATAAACAAAATTTTGAGGATAATTTGGCATGATCACATCCTCATGTTCCCACATAGCTTCCCTGTGTCAGTGGTTCTGACATAAAACTTTAACCAACTGAGTTGTATTATTTCGTAGATATTCTTCATTACATTCTAGAATCTCTATCGGTTGTTCTTCATAACAAAGTACTGCTCCAGTATTATAACATCTAAGTTTAGTATATCTGAAGGATCTGGTATGTACTTTCTCAGGAAGGATACATAGAATGCATCATGAACTTCAGAGAGATTCTATAGAAGCACCAATTGGTATGCTACCTTCCCAGCATGATATAGAATTAAAAAATGACTGATATATATAGGGTTAAACTTTCCGTTCATTGAAAATATCATTACATACTTCTAGGGAGATATTCATAGAAACTCCTTGTCACCCACTTCAAACTCTAGGTCTTTTCTTTTGTTTTCGACATAAAATTTTTTCGATATTGAGTTTATTTTAACAGTTTTTTAATAGATCTGACTTTTGCTGTCATTTGATTAACATGACTAGGTCCAAACATCATTATTTCCCCATCTTCATCCTAGAAAGTTGGGGTTCAACACTTATTTCCACATTGGGATTCATTAGGATCCATATAAATACTAGAGTAATAGCTACTATTGTAATAAAATTATAGCAATGGTAGGTGTTGATCCAAACCAACTTTGAAATCCGTAGATAAAACTCTATACAAGAATTCTAGAGTTTGACTTTTCCTCTCAGACTGACTATTTGTCTGGGGTTGGTAAGAAGTGATGAAACTTAACATTATATCTAGAGTATATATAATAATTCAATATAACTTATAGTAAAACCTATAATAATGTTCATATATAATGTAAAGTGGAATTCAATGAAACATTACCACATACTTTACATATATCCAAGAAATTTGATCAAGAGGGAAATAATCTCTTACTAAAAAAAAGTGTGATGACTTCGAAAGGAGATAAACTATAACCTATATAGAAATGTGGACTTTTGATTTATTGGTTAGTTCATCGACAATGTCTATAGTGATGTTTTTTCATTTCAATTATGTCATCAGTAATTATTGTAACATCCTTGTAGACTTATATCTCTTAGGATTCAAATGTTGAAAACCCATTAATTGAGAGACATATTTAGCAACATATATTTTTATGCTATCACACCATAAATAAACATTCATGTCCCTGTACATCTTTCTGCATCTATGGTTAATAGAGAAGGATGTACTATGAACTTCATCCAATAGATCATTATTTAATTCAAGTATGAGAGGAATACAAACCTGACTCGTGAACCTTATTATTCCATGAAAATAAAGGTTTAATTAGGGAAAATTTCTCACCTTATATTTTAGCTCAACATATCCCCTCTATGCCTCCTTAAAATTAACTTTTATATATGGTTGAATATTAATTTGAGAAAGTTGAAATTTCTCCCCTTCCTTTCTAATTTCAAGATCCATCCTTCCTAGTCCCATAAATATTGCATCTTATTTTATCCTCATCATTGACTGGCTACCATGTTCCTTTCAAATCAAATCTTACGCCACATTGTTCGGGTTCCTAGGGTGGTAATGTATTGAGCAGTCTTAATATTTAATGAACTCCAACCATCTTCTTCAGTTCATATTCAACTAGTTTTTGTAAAAATATCCTTTAAAATTTTATGACAAATAAAAACATCACACCTTTTACCAAAATGATAAAGCCTCTATATCTTTAATTCGTAAATTACAATATCTAACTCCAAATAATGAGTTGGATAAATTTTCTCATTGATTTTCAATTTTTGTGAGGAATAAGAAATCACCATATAATTTTTATTAAGAACACATCCAATCCCTTTTTCGGATGTATCTCTTTATATCACAAGTATTTCACCACTACAAGGCAGTGAGTGCATAGGTGCACTGTCTAACCGTATTTTGATCTCTTTGAAACACTCTTCAAATTCATACATCCACATGAACATTGATCATATATAATTCAACATGTTTTGTGGATTACATAATAATGAAATATCATTTACAAAACATCGATAATATCCATCCAATATAATAAGAAATCATATCTAAGATACCATTGTCAGTCTTGGACAACTTTTAATAACTTCTACATTTGATGAATCAACAGATATCCCCTATTTTAAGTTAATTCGACAAAATGTTGAAACTTTCTAAAGCCAAAATTCAAACATGGTAATTTTTTTACAAATCATCACCTTTATTAGGTTCTTCAGTAAAATTCCCATGTGATCTTTAGGTTCCTCATTACTCTTTTAATAAGTAAGAATATATCCTATAAATATGATCACAAACAAATCATTATAGTCACTAATGACTATATTCATTAGATTTTTGAACATAGAGTATTAATTATTAGGACCAATAGGAAACACTATAAATTCATTGTTTTCATACCATGTAATGAATTTCATATTAGGTATATCAAACTTATTGACCCTTAATTGATGATATCATAAACAAAGATCAATCTTGGAAATGTATTGAGCTCCGTATAGTATCTCGAATAAGTCATCAATGGGGAGAAGAGGATATTTTTCTTGATAGTGATCTTGATAAGTTCACGATTATCAATGAACAGTCTCATTAATTTATATTTATTCTTAAAAAAAGAATAGGTTCACCCCAAGGTGATGCACTAGGGGATATGAATCCTCTATCAAGAAACAATTGGAGTTGCTTCTTTAATTCCTTCTACTCAACTTTCATCATTTTATAATGTGTATTTGAAAGAGGCATAGCACCCAGTATGAGTTATTCTGAAAACACAACCTCAAGATTCACTGGTAGACCAAGAAATTCTTCCAAAAATACATCATAAAACTAACATGAAATTGGTTTATTCTTAATTAGGATATTCTCCCCATCCATTAGAGAATCATAATACTCATTTATAGAAATCAAGACCCAATAGATGGTATAAATTATCACTAGGTGGTCATACTCATCCTTGCATCGAAAGATGATTATAGACTGATTTGGAATATAAAATGTGAATTCCATTCCATGGAAATTGACATGAGATCCATATAGAGAAATACAATCCATGATAAGAATAAAATCAAATTCCACTTTAGGAAGGATCTCAATATTATTAGGAAGAATGTTCTCAAAAATATCATCTAAAGAATAATTGTAAACTTTTGATGCACCCAATGTCCCATTAGGAGTTGTCTCAACTAACTCAACGTCAAATTTTTTAGGTAATGTGGAGATACCCTTAAAAAAATTCTTCATAATAAATTAATGGGTGTATCTAGAATCAAATAAAACATTTTCTAATTTAGAGTGGATGGTAATTGTACCATTCACTACTTCAATATCATACTCCACGTCACCGGTTGTAATCACATGTGAATTTCTTTTTTTTCATTGGCAATAAATGTTTTCTAATGTCTATTATCATCAATAAATTTTGGATTATGGAATTAATTGGAATAATACCCCCCATTTATTTTTAGTTGTATCATTGAAGTATAGGAGATGCATTTTTTCTTGCATTTTCTATATTCTCATCATTAGATATCTTTTACCCATCACATCGACATTCAACATCCCGATGAAATTATCTTCCACAATTAAAAATTTTTATAGACACTTTAAGTCAAATTTCAACTGGTTTCATTCAACACAATGTTCATAAGAGAAAACTCATGTTCTTTTATGTGTGTTCTTTAGATTTTCCCTAGAATTACATTTTCTATTATTATCAAACCCATTCAATTGATAGGTTACCCTAATATAGATATAAACCTTGAGAGACCATTGAACTATTTCCTCAAAGCTATTAAAGTACATTATGGATAATTAATTTTAGAGGAATTATTTTAAGACACAAAATAATTGATCAATTTTATTATCTTGTTTGATAATAATTCTCGAAGTGTACCTTCCATGTCTTGCAAACTTTTATTCATACCTACCAATGGATTCATCAAAATATTTCCTATGCTCTAGGAACTCATTATCTATATTGTAAATAAGAATACGAGGAATGTACTAAATAAATAATAAGTTCTTGAACACATCTCATTCCATGGATTTAACTTTCATCTCTATGCGTCATATTCTTGATAAGGTTCCAACATTAGTCAGCTACACGATCTAAACAATATACTACTAAGATGAATTTATCATGATCATAACATTGGAGAGCTAAAAATGTCTTTTCAATGGTACTAATCCATTTTTCAACCAATAATGGATCAAACGACCCGTTGAATAGAGGAGGATGCAACCTCATGTTAGACTCAACAGAATTTTGTTCCCTTCTTTGGTCATTTGGAAGTAATGCATGATTCATAGCTTGAGAAAGTTGTGTGAGCATAGCTACAAAATTATGCATTCTAAAACCCAATTTTTTTTTCTTAATAGTAAAATCATTCCATTTCATTTCATATTCATCAATAAAGCAGTTCCTCTAGGTCATATCCATAGAATAAATCCATTAAGAAAAATATAATAACCACAATCCATAATGGGAAAACCACATAATAAAGATATGAATTTAAATTTTGGATATTTGGGATGTATCAAAGGTTATTAATGATCATTTCTAAAACATTGGGAGGGTAACCAATAATTCAACATATCATTACTGTTCCTAATTTGGTTTTGTCATCCTATTTTCTAATGGATAACTATACCTTTCCTATGATACCAACTATAATGACCCATACTTTACACACATTTATATTACATAAAAATTGAATAATATACATTTAAAAATATACACAATTTATAATATGGCCATTTACGTATAGTGTCTTTAGATGCTGGGAAACATAAACATCTGTTTTGTAATACATCATTATTATCTCCTACATATCTAGTCATAACTAGACACCTTTTGGACATATATTATTTAATTCCCTTCTTCATGGCCTGGGAAAAAAAGATTTGAAAGGGTGAGAACAAATTATCAGTATGGATAAACAATGGATATATTGATCATATCATAGTCATAGAACATAAGAACAAAACATTTGAAAATCGTATTATTCATATGAAGGATGGAGATATTATTCCATGGCATAAATTTTAAAGCTTTATAAGAATCGATGAACGTAATCCCAGAAGTCATTATATAAGACATGAAATCTTTTGACATACACATAAGAATAAAAAAATAATTTCAAATTAGTTAAGGAGCATTACCAAGACCATCATAGTAGAAAAATTCCATTACTGAACCGAGTTCATTCCTCGTTCCCACTATGTACTACAGAAGCGAGATCATTTCCCATTCTATCCATGTCTATCTCATGAGATATAATTTTTTACCCAATTAATTGGTGGGATATATAGGTCGCACAGAACATATAATTAAACAATTTTTATGTGTTCCACAAAAACATAAATCATTCTTCATAGCATAACCCAAAGAATAAAATTGGTTTCTTAAGCGTCATTTTATCACAACGGAATACACAAATGGATTTCATAAATAACATTACATCATAAAAACAATAAAATACATATTAATAATTGGGATATAAACATAACCATATTTAATAAATTTCATCTTATATGGAAAATAATTTTGATAAAACACTTGAAATTAATTCTTGAGGAAAATATCCTTTCTTCTTCAAAAACATTTTCATTTCTCAAAATGCCGTGAAATTTTAAAAGAATATAATTATATTGAAAATATGCAGGAAATAATGTAATGAAATATTCATGTGAATAAGGAATTATGAAAGAGTAAAAATACATTAATTCCAAATATTTTAAAAGAGATCATTCTTCTCATTTGTTTTTCAGATTGTATGAAAATTACATCATAGAGAAAGAGACAAAATATTCCATTCATACTATTTTATAAAAATTCACCAATGGATAAAATTGAAATTATAAAATTTAGAAGGAATGGGAGAATATTTCATAATATACATGTATGAAACATGGAAAAGGATGATAAATATACCACATTAAATACATACGTATAAACAATATTGGATAACATTGAGATTGCAAATTTATACCTTACCACAGATCTGATATCATTCATATGTATCCAAACCTCTTGAATAATGATTTAAAAAATTTCATTGACTTATTCCAAAATCATAGTCATTTTCATTATATCACATATGATCATATTATCAACTGTTTGACAATAAAATATCATTATTACTTGTTATTGTGGTATAGGCCGCCTCATTTTCTTAGGCATGTTTTATTGAATAACATCGGGTTCAACTTCTTAGTTCATATTTATATCATTAAAAATGATACGAACCTAAGTATACCATATTTAATCATTATGTGAATTTATATAATCATTTTTTAATGATGATGATGTAGAATGTTTCACATCGCATTGTGGAGATAGTAGGTCGTATGCACATATGAGTGACAATAACATTACATAATTGTTGAATGGTATTGAATTGGATGGTCTATTATTTTATATAACAAGTATAATGTTTTAATAATAGTTTATAGTTATTATTTATATCATTATACCCATATATGTAAGGTGGTGGATAAAAACAGATTACACCATGGCATGGAGATGGTAAGTCATACGTATGCAGGCATGGTGATCTCATTTCTCGTAGGATCGATAGAAGGTGGGATATGGGTTTTTCATAATATTAATAACATCTCAGAATATATTTGATACAGGAGTTATTAATTTATAATGAAATAACATGTGAAGGGGAAGTAAAATAAGAAAGATGTTTGAAAGAACCGGTACAAGTGATTACATCTTATTCAACATGCTCCCTCTAAATATCCTCTTAAATACCTAGAGCTAGATATTGAGGATGAATAGATCCTCTAGAATATAACTAGGAAAGTTGATAATGGAAATGGGCATGTGAAGACCAAGAAAGAAGGCTTAATGTTATTTGAATATGTGAGGGAGGAGGTGAGATTTTATATTTGAGGTGAGGGAACTTTTGGAAACACCATATAAATTAATTTATAATAAATTAAATCCCTACCCAAAATCCTAAAAAATTTCCCAACATAGAATATGAAATGAGATAGGTTTTTAATATCTTCATAAAATAACTTTTTGACAAATTTTTCATTCAATTTAAACCATATTTGTTTAATTAACATCTAGTTATTCTATTTATTTTTAAACTACGGTAACACAAATTTAGATAATAAAAGGGTGAAATAATTACTTATATGAGGTAAAGTAGATAATACAAAAATACCCTATAACATTTTAAACCATCTAATTATTATTTTTTACTTTTAAAAATGTTTTATTATTTTTTATATAACTTATTAAAACATTATTTTGATATACCATCAATAGTTGTACTTTTGATACTATTCAATTTATTGATTTTTATAAATATTAACAAATCCAATTAACATAAAACCAACTATTTTATTATATTCATTAGAGTTCAAGGACATAAATATAATTTATTTTAAATATTTATTATCCCAAACTATATTTATTTTAATATTATAAAAATAGTTATTTTTTATCCTCATTAATAAATTTATTACTACAAAAATTTGTGTAATTATTTAATATACTAATTTTAAAAAAAACTTAAAATTAAAATACTATGATGAAGATAATTCAAAAAAATTTCCTAAAAATTATTTTAGTTTAATTTATCTTCTTAAAAGCCTATATTAAAAATGTTATAATTTTGGAAACATGAATTCAAACACTTTTACATCACTTTAAATAAAATAATATAAGTGTCATAATCTCTTCTATAAGGCTCCAAATGTCCATTAAATCGACCCACGGATGTTTAGAGTCAGGATATGCTCTAATAATAATATTTTTTCTAGTGTTTGGTTATTTTAATGATTATTAACTTTTAAATAACTACTATGTTATTTATTTTTCATCAATTAAATAATTTATGCATCAATAAACTGTAAGAATTAATTTAATTTTTATTTCCTAAAAATTTAAAAAAAAAATTATCATGATAAATATAAAAATTTAAATTTCAAATGAGTATTTATGATAAAATTTATCTTCTTTATAACATTATTTTAAAAATTATATAGTTATTATAATATGAGTAATACATATTTAATTATTCTTTAAATAAAATAAATTAAAAGTCTTAATCTCATCTAGGAGGCGTCCAAAGGACACCATTTTGACTGCAAGATTATTTAGGTTTAAACACACTCATCCAATGATATTAAGACTATTGTATTTGTATTTTTAAAATATTATTCTTCCCCTTATTTACCCCATTTATCCTTTTACTATATTAATAAAAATTACAGATGTTACTATTCATAATTCCCCAAATTAAAATGAACAATTTACATAAGTTGGGCCTTCTGATTCCGAATATTGAATAGATTTTTAAATATTAAAAAACATATGTTTTACTAATTAATTAAAAATTAATCACTTGTTAGAATGAGAGAACGAGTTTTAAATGTTAAAACATTGCAAATGATTGAAATGTTTTTACATCTGAATTCCATTTAAAATTAATGTTATGGAAGAAATATATTTAATGATAAAAATATATTATATTATTAATTTAAAACCATTAAATAGTATAATTTTACCATATTAATTATTATTATGAAAAAATTAGTTTTAAATTAAAATTTTTTGTATTTAGAGTGTTCATTAATATTTTAATGTTATCAAAAAAATATAAAAATTGGATCCTAAGTAAATTACAATATCCCACTTTCAGATAAAATGATCATTATCTCATATATAAATTATTAATATATAAAACTATTAATATAAAAGGGGTTATCCATTAAATTTTATAAAATTTTACTTTTGATAAATTTAGGTTTTTATACCTCAAATATGGTTTATTCATACCCTCTAACAAAAATATCTATTGGATGAATATCGAAAATATTTTATAAATTATATTACAAATATAATTCATTAATTTCATTTACTAATACTAATTCACTCAATTTATTAATACAAAAAATATAAATATATAGTTTCTTTAAAAAATATTCACAATTTATTTGTATACAATGGATTCACAATAAATTTTCATAATTTAGTTATATTTATTCCCACTAAAATAATTTCTAGTTTAAAATGTAAATTTTATACTAAGGGAATCTAGTAGTTCATTTAAAATAACAATTATCTTCAATTCAAGTTATTTATGAATTAATATTAACTAAAGAAAATACATCATAAAATACTCAAGGTGTTACTCCACTCGAACATGAATCCCAATTATGGATTAGATCCTAATTCTTGAAGATCCAAAACCATATCATTACATGACTATCTCTCAACACCATGGTGTATCTCATTAGACATTGTCTTCCTACCACTAGAATGAGATCCCATACCACTTATAAAACAACTACTTGAAGGATGAAACACCACAATACTCTCCTTAGCTACCACATATCAATGGTTAGAATATTGATAACAACTTCCGAGTAAGTGGATTGATTAAAAGTATGAGCCTGATGCCTCATATTTGTATGAAGCCTTGTCTCAAAAAATCAAAGCCTACTAAGCCTCATTAATTACAAACAATTGAGTGAAAAAATCAACTACATAAAATTAATCATATACCCAGTCAATGATACCATTCCCTGTTGAAGTTCCATATGATTTTTAAATCTATCCACTGTAATAAAATCATGAAATAATTCCACAATGAAATGTTTCAAGAATGCTTCCCATATCAAATCATCATTTTTTTCAACATGGATCATCAGACTCAACTACCTCATGCAACTTCCTTAAAATATAAATTTCCCCAACTTTACATGATGATAATAGAGAGTCTCCATCAGGTCATAGATTATCTCATTGATTTCAACCCAATATTCCACAATATAGGGATATCCAGTAGTCATTTATGCATGAGGGTTCTATTGAAAAAAATATTGAGATAATTTATCTATAGTTATCTCCCATGAGTGGTCACCTCAACCCCCTCTGGTATGATGAATAAAATTTCATGTAGATTGGGATATTCAGCCTGAACAACAATAGTATCATTTGGGGAACGCTCATCCAAACCCTCCAATTATCATGGATATTCAATTGGATAATTTTTTTAATTTGGTTATTCGGACACCAATATTATATATTAGAAACATTTTATTTTTATGTTGTGTATTTTTATTAAATTTTAAAGGAAGATTAGAAAGAATTAAACAATCAATATTATGAAATATAAGTAAATAGTTAGGACACAAGGATACACAGAGACAATAGGAAATGTTCCCTAGATCTATATGCATTTAATAAGCATAAATTCCTTAGAACATATCAATTTATTAATACAAAATTATAGTATATTCATGTTAGTGATGATCATATAATAAAAATAATTTTATCCACTCCCATCTTAAATAAATTATAATAATTTAAAAAATTATTTAGAAAAATGTTTACTATATTTTTAAATAATACTAATTAATTTAGAGATATATCAATCACATGATATCATGGATGTGACATGTTATCCTACATTCCATCTCATGATGGATGACCTCACTTTTTATTACCCACAACCATGATGTAATATATCATAAAACATAACAAAAAAATTACATCCAATAAAAACATGAATCATTTACATCACAACTAATTAAATAAACCTATTTCCCTAGATACTATAATGTTCATTACTCTTGTGATAGAAAATAATAGTATTGTATCCCCTAATTAAGTCCCTTTGACCTATCTCTATTCTACCAAACCAAAAATAGTTTTTAATAGAAAAAAATCGGAAAACAATTTTTGAATTTATGATGGAAATCGTCATGATTGGGATGTAGTAGTTTATTAACTGATGCGTACATCCAGATACACCTTATGCATCTATTTAGTTGGTAAATCCTAATAAAATATTACGATATTATCCCCCTAGTATCTATGAAAGTAAATGTAATAATAAAACATAAGAAGTAAACAAATGAAACATATAAGCAAGGAATCAAATAAAAATTGTAAGGACCTTAACATAATATATGATAATATAATTAAATAAAATATAAAAATTCAACAAATTATAAAAAAAGGGATCCACATAAGTGGTGTATAAATTTAAAAAAAGGAACAATGTGATGTAATTAAATTAGTTTCATTACTCCTTGAATATGTCTCGATGTCATCTCAATCCCCAACCACCTCCACCTACACATCAGTCTATTGCAGGGTTGTTTCCCATAGTAGGCTCCTTGATTATAAATTTTTCTTGTGAATAGATTTGGCCATGCAGGGTGTGTGAATAATATTAATAGGAAACCCCCAGTTGGCACTTAACAAAAATGTTTAATGAATATAATGTTTGATGCAATAACAAAAAAATTGCCCAGACAACAGAACATCGTATTTGGTCACTGTGCAGTGACCCAATTTCCACGAACCCTAACTCTACATTCTATGGATCCATACTCGAATTATGGTTTATTAGAACTTAAATAGACATTAATAACCCCATATTATTCTCATCCCTTTGTTCATGTCCACAATCATACCACAACCCATCCAAAAGGTTCCCAGGAGGTCATCTATATCAAAATGACCCATCCAGAAGGTTCATGGGTGGTCCAATGTATTGCCCCATCCCATTCCATTGTTTCTTAGAATGCCCAAAATGTCACCCCCACCTATAATTATGGTTCATTGGAGGAAACCACGTGAAATTATAATAACATAATTAGTATGAGAAAATGAAAAGCATGAGAAATCATATAACATATCATCATTTATCGATATGGCACTAACCATCCCCAAATAATTCCAAAAGGATCCCCGATTTAAATTTTACTATTTAGATAACTCATATATCAAAGAGAAATCCATGTTGAATTTCCAAACTAACAATATAATACTCCAATGATCCACCTCTAATTGTTCAACAAGGTCAATAAAGGAATAACAGGGAAACTTGTTCCTTATGGTGAAGTATCATTGGACTCCTACACATAAAAACATAAAATGATACATGAAACATTATAAAAACAATTTAAAATGATAAGGGATTAACTACCATTTCTAAGGGGATGCTAAACCACCTTGAATAATTTACAACCATAATAAATCCATGTCTAATCCAAATAAACATCCCCAAATTCATAATATTTGTTTTGTAGTATAATAAACCTAATAGAAATAGAGATTTTAATGTAGAATGATGTTTAATTTATCCTTGTCATTTAGAGACAAACGATATAAATCAAAATAGTGATGAAACAGTGTAGGGACAACTAAAA
Organism: Viscum album; assembly: GCA_963277665.1. Classification (NCBI taxonomy): domain Eukaryota; kingdom Viridiplantae; phylum Streptophyta; class Magnoliopsida; order Santalales; family Viscaceae; genus Viscum; species Viscum album. The sequence goes on from OY728126.1 coordinate 1,325,710,438, forward strand.
TACCACTAATGATACCAAAAAATTTAAAATTAAATAAATGGGTCATGGAATTAGTATAGGATGTATAAAAGTAATAGTGGTAGAATAATATAAAACCCCTTATATAAATTCGTTCAAGTGGAACCATCAACTAGATGTTGAACACAAAAATCTATTCAGTGTTTCCTAGAGGAATTCTCAAAAACCTAGATAGTAAAACAATATAATAATGGACCTAATGTAAATTTATGAAATACTAAGATCTTCCAAATGAACCCTCTAATAGCTTCTTATATCCCCAATTCTATAAAAAACATTAAAATAAAGTATATAAATTTAAATAAAAAATGAAATTCACCTTGAATTACCAAGAGGGTGACATAAATAGAAACTAAATATGAGACATCATGACATAGATATAAATATTCATTCACTAAATTAGTTGTGATGTGTAAAGGGATAAGGGTTTTTAAATTGGTTAAAACGTATCAACACAAATTAAACCCTCCGTCAATACAAGAACATACCTTTCTGATACAAAATATTTCTATTATAACAGAATGGCACCCTTCTATTGGATTCTTCCTTATCATAGATTATTTATTATTTTTATTTTACCTTCTCAAATAAACATAGAGTGAAATATTAATGGTTTTGTATCAACTGACTATCAGGATACCATTTCTTTTAAGATTCATATTGATTTAAGAAATAAGGATTTGATTGCAATGAGAAATATACCCCTCTATATAAAGTGTATGATTAAAATGATTCCCAATTCAATGTTTTTATTTAAGATTAATATTTTATTAAAGTAAAGGATCTGGTAGTTACTTGTACTAACATGAATTTTAAAAATGATTCATCCATTATTAGATCACACTATCTACAATAAGAATAGTTAACTAAAATATATTGTTATTATTTTCCAACGTAAATATCATGTTTATGATGGAAGTATCACATATTTCTAGATTCACTAGATGAATCAATTTATCCGGTAAAATATATCATTAATAATTTCATAGAAGATATAGTCACCTAGATATATTAATATTTAAACATATTGTAGAAAAATATCACCTTCCTTGAATAGGAATCTACGAAAGGACATAGACCACTTGCATAGAATATAATGATGTGTGTTGATCTCACCATATAGTTTTATTCCAAATACTAAAAGTTTATATTTATTGAAGAAAGGTGATTTATTATTGGATTCGAATAGATTGAATTAATCACTATGAAAGTTAAATTAATAGAATGGTTTAAAAATAATTCTTTAATTAAGGGATTAAAATAAAAATTTCGGTATTAGTGTCAAGAAGGATGAACTCTATGTCAAGTTAATGAACAGTAATTATAATGAAAGTATGTTATAGGAAAAGAACAACATGTATAATGAACAAATTAAGGAGTTAATATATGAATGTCAAGATAAAATATGGTCATTGGGGGAGGATAAAAACATTATCAATACTAAATTCATTGACAATTAAGTTAAATGTAAAACAATATAACAAGTTTAGAAATTTTTTAACAACATTTTTTGGAATAGATATGATTCGATACTCATTACAAAGGAATATTCTTGTGCTGAGACACCTAAATCAATTGAAAATAGTTGGACAAATTTATTTTAAGGTCATTCATCAATATATATCAATAAGAAGGCACTCAAAAAATTAGAGAATTTATACATGTGATAAATATATTTTTTTGTAATCTGTAGGTTTAAATTAAGAATTTATAGAAATATGGATGAGTAAAAATATTAAGAAACCAACCAATACCTCTATGGTGGTTGGATTAAATTTTAAGTGAAAATGTTCCCCTAATGATGCTCGTATAATGGAAAATCTAACACTATTATTCTCTCCAATTTAAAAATTCTAGATAGAAAAAGGTACAAAGAATGAAAATAACACCCTGTGATTTTATAAATTGTGTTTTCAAATATATCACTTCAATTTCGTGATTTTCATGAAACAAAGAGTTTAAAATAACAACAAAATTTTATTAAAATATTATTTTTTGACTATTCTAACCTAGAAATTAATTTTTCTAGTTATAATAGAAACCATTAATTTTCTTACATTAATGCTACATTATTATAAATATAAACAATATAATATTATAAAAAACCAGGATCCAAATGTCTAGTCTCTTCGGATTTATTAGACCAAAAAGTAAACATAAATAATAAAACATAAACCTTTGTCAATTATTTCTTCTCTATCTTCTCAGTGCCCCTATTTTATCCATTATTATAAGTACTCACTTAAGGATATAGTTAAATAAAAGGAGTGAGCTAAAATCCCAATAATAGGATAGATAAGAACATGATTCAATATAACATGGGTTATCATAATCATCATAATCAAAACATAAGTATGTGATAATCATAATAATAATGAGGTAAAACACTAGGTAAGGCGACGGAGTGTAAGAATGCATAAAAATGAAACATCATGTCTTTTTAGTCAAATACCACACATAGTTGTGAACAAAGAATGAATTATGTTCACAAATTCTATATACGAATAATAATAAAATCATCATTATTAACAATGATATCATCATCTTCACGAATATTTCACCTAATCTCATGAGATACATCACATAGCCAAATCTAATAGAGTTATATATAATTATGGGCCCAACCGTCACATCATAACATTATCATAATCATGCATGCCACATAGAATATATATTAATCAATGTCCTATAGTATCCCATGTAATGGAATGGTTTTCATAAGGGTATATTAAATCATAAAAAACATGAGCTAATGAAAATAAAAGGAAAAAATATATTAGGTAAAAGATTCATCATTCTTGAGTGAAGAACAAACATATCAAGAGTAGTCCAAATATGTTTTGGAAAAAAGTTTAATTTTAGAAAAAAAATTCTCATAAAATAAGATTGGAAACATGTATATCCAATAACAAAAAATAAAAGGAAAAATAAATTATATTTCAATATTGTGGTATTACAAAATTCATACATCATTTATGACTTTATAATTAATGTATTCATTAGTTACAATAAATTGTCATTTTTCAGTAGTCACCAAACTATTCATCTATTTATTAAATCCCCAAAATTTCACCATAAATATTTTTTAATTTATCAAATTCAAAAATGAAATATATTTTAGGAAAATAATTTCTTTAATTTTAAAAAAAAATATTTTTCAAATAAAATCATCATTAACACTATAAATATTGGTTTTAAAATTATTACTGACTTTATGAGACTTTGAAAAATTACTTAAGGACTCCCAAAATTAACTTATAATTCTATGAAAAAATTATTAATTAATGAATATATTTCATGTAAAAATATAAGGACATGACCTTATTAAATTACATAATTTTTAATTTTAGTCAAGAACTAAATTCATTTCATATTAAGTATATTTTAAATTTTAGAGTTTTAGAGAATTGGGTTATAATACATATATAACATTCCACATTCTTATAGAGAATATACCTCAAAAAATATATTCATTTCTTCTAAAATATAAAACTTCTCAAATAAAACATGATTTCATTGACAAATCTTCTTAACATTTAACATGGATTCCATGTTTGTCTTACACATCCTTATAACCTATGTAAATAATTTAAAAAACACGGGATGAGCACAAAAATCTCATTAAGGTATATAAAAAGTAGAAAAGAAATTATTAGTCCATTAATACTTGAAGACGTATGAAATCATTATCATAAAGACATACTTGACACCCATATATACTTTGTAAAACATGATATTTAAAAAGAATTACCATAAAAAGAAAATAATATAAATATAACCATAAAAATTTATTGCGTAATTAATTACTTATATTGAAACCATTGTGGATACCTTAGGAATTTTAACCCTCACAACTACCTTACAGTGTAACCCTCCTTGCAACCTTATGGGGTAACCATCGCATCTACACATGGAGTAACCATACAGTCAACCTCCAACATACACATACCCAATACATTCTAGGGATATATATGTGCCACCCTTAATCATAAAAAATTCCCAAGAACCAGAAAAAATTCATACAACATGAATAATTGCAAAAAACAAATCTTTTAAATCTTCTAAAATAGAACGTTGAATGAAGATTTTAAAAGGAAATCCCATTAAAAATATCATATAATTTTTGTTAGACCTAATAGAGTGGGTTTAATTTATATATGAACATCAAATACCAATAATTAAACCAAATACAAAACCAAATTCATGGCACAAAAATTTTTAATACCATATAATTAATGAAGTAGAGGGTTAACCCCATGAATGGAAATATGGTTAAGAATTCTCCTACCTCGTGTTTTTCATACAAAAAACTTGTTTAATCCTACTTTTAATGGTTTAAAAGGTGTTAATATTATTTTATAGAACTATTTTCTTGTTTATGACACCATATATGATCATTTTATAACATCATTTCACCATTTAGTTATTAGTATTTTGTTGCTTCCATTTTTTCGGTGTGTTCTTTACATGATTTATTTGGCCGATTTGCATTTGATTTTCATGTTGTATGGAGATAAAATTATATAAGTGGAATGACATGGTATTCAGGTGTTTCAAAAATATATAATTTTACCATAAATCAATTTTTAACATGTATTATGGAGAATCATTAGATAAAACATTAATGATATTTTTTGATCATTTTTTGGCGGGTCCTCGATAATCATGAACTTTTTTCATTATATAATTTAATTTCATGAATTTTTGTTCTTTAAAAAACATAAAATAGGTTACATAATAAAAATTAAATTATTCTGCAACCATTAAAAGTGTTCTATGATCATATTATAAGGATTTAATGTAAATTTAATGTACATCGTCGACAATTGTGGTAGATGAAACATCACAAATGGTGTTTTTTTAGAATAAGATGAAGAGGAGCGGATGAAAGATGATGAATTTTTTTACATGAACATGATAAAATACATAATATATAAGATTATAGGGATTTTAAACCTCATACATATGTGAATGGGATGATAGTATAAGAAAATAAAAGAGTTGAAATGAAAACACATGAAAATGAAAGATGATTGTTACCTCTTAATCTCTTCTCCTTAAGATCATTCTTATGGAATTTGGTATTGGGAATTTGGTGAGACCATATGGTCTTGGACCTGGGGATGAGCCTTGGGGGGATTTGGAATATAATTGATAATGATCACATCTTGAGAGGTGTGAAACGATGAATAGAATGATGGGGTATTTAAAGTGGAGGAAATGAGGTATTTTAATTTATTTTAATCAGTAAATTAATATTTTTGTCCATTACTATGAATATTCTTCATTATTGTGAAAAAAATATTAAATAGACTAGGTGAGTTTGAAACAAGTGGGCTTACATAAGCTATGATGTCAATAATTAGTGTATTTAACTGATAATTTTAATATACAATATTTTACCAAATTTCAGTATCCATAAAAAATTCAGGAATTTCAAAAAAATACCAAAAATTCACCCTATCCATTTATGATTTGTAGAATTAAAAAATGACCTCAATTTTTGGAATTTGATTTTCTAAATATGATAAATTAAATTTCTAAAAAAAATCAAACTTTATTAAAAATTTTACAATTTTAAAACTATAACTCATTTTATATCACCATGAAAATTTAATCAAGATATCATTATCTTAAAGACTTAAAAAAATAAAATAATAATAAAATTTACTTTTCATTAGGGTAATGTTACTATTTATATTACTATTCATAATAGTATTTTACTATTCACCAAAAATCTTGTTTGTTCGATCAGACTCTAAATAACTCAGTGATCAAAATTATAGATGGCCTTTTTTGAAATAAAATACATAGAAGAGGTAAAATTATTTTATTGGCTACATTATAACTATCTCCTAAAAAAATTTAATTTCATAGTGTCTTGGTATTTCATGTATTTTAATTATTTGAAATACTTGGGTTGTTACATTCTCCCTGTCTTCTAGAAATTTCATCCGCACAATTTTTTTATTTACATATTAACCAAGTAAGGGTAACTCTCCCTCATTGAATATTCAGACTCCCATTTTGATTCTCCATCCATGTGGTTTCTCCAAAAAACCATTACCTGGTGGTTTTCCATATTCCAGAATACATGATCCCATCAATCCAAAATTAGAACTGGTTTTTCTTTATAATAAAGGTTCTCTTCAAGTAGAACTATTTAGAGGATCATGAAATTAGATGAATCTTGACTATACTTTTGGAACATCGAATCATGAAAAACAATATATACATAAGATAAAGTCTGAGGCAAAGATACTTTGTAGGTGACTGGCCCAATGTTATCTAGGATTTCATAAGGTCAAATGAACCATGGATTTATCTTTCCATTCATACCAAAACCCAAAACACTTTTCAATGGTGAGATTCTAAGAAAAACATGATCACCTACCTAAAAAGAAAAGACTTTCCTTTTATTGTCTTAATTACTTTTCTACCTACTCTGAGTTTTCCTAATGTGTTTTTGGATTATCTACACTTTCTCATCCACTTCCTCTAATAATTATGGTGACATCAACTTTCTTTCCCGAAATTCATCCCAAAAAAGTAGGAGTTCAACACCGCTTCTCATACAATGCCTTAACATGTGCCATCTATATACTGGAATTAAAACTACTACTATAAGAAAACTGATCTAAAGAAATTTGTTGATCCCAAATTACCTATTAGTCTATTTTATAATATTGAATCAAATCATCAAAAGTCATAATCATTTTTTTTGAATACCCATCTGATTGAGGATGAAAAGTTGTACTAAAATTTAATTTTGTTCCCAACAACTTCTGAAGGCCCTTCCAAAAATTATAAGTACAGATGGGATCTCAGTTAGATACAATTAAATGTGGAACTCCATTTAAAATGAAAATATCATTGAGGTACTATCGATAAAGTAGATCCAAATACATTATATATCGATTAAAAAGAAATTGTGTAGAATTAGTCATCCGATCAGCAATGACCTAAATAATATTTTTACCTCGAGAATTATTTGGCAGTCCCACAACGAATTTAATTAATATATTCTCTCATTTCCACTATATCACTGGGAAAGTATATATCATCCCCTATGGTAACTTTCAATCATCTTTAACCTGCTGAAATGTCAAACATTTCATTATAAAATCATCAATATCATTTTTCATCCCATCCTACTAGTAAAACTCCCAATGGCCTCTTTATATCTTAGTAATGCCCGGATGAATTGAAAATTAATAACTATAACCCTCACACAACAATTATTTCTTCAACTGGGAATCAAAAGTCACACACAAACATTTAATAAGTCATAAAACAAAATATTTTTCAAGGTTAAATTATGGAAGCATAACAATTTTAAGTTATTCTACCTTTTTTTATATCTCGTGGTATTCCTTATGTGCTTTCTTAATTCTTCTTGATAATGATGACTATACTGAAACCTAAAACAAAAAAATTTATTTCTTACACCAAAAACTTCTAATCCAACATTAATCAAACCATTAATCAAGGTATCATGCTCTAAATGTTACAAGTTTAATGATGCATCATGCTTTCAACTGAAGAAATATTCCACTTAGTTTTCTTTTCCCAGATGGTAATTCAACATATATTAATAATCTTTTAACTGGTCAATCCATCATAGCTACCTTATGTTTAATTCTTTCTGAGTGAATATATTCTTTTTACTTTTATGGTTAGTATATATTTAACATTTGGATCTTTATAAATGGTGGCTCCATATTTTTAAATAATAAGTTATATCTTCTATTTCCAAATCAATTGTCTATTAATTTATCTCATAAGGTTTTAGTTTTCTTGAAATCAGAAGAAATTATCTGATCATTATACATGAACACTCATCCAATTCCCTTCAATAAAGCATCATTTTTTATGAAAAACTCACTATTTCGAGAAGGAAAGGCCAAAACTAGGTTATTCCCCAATATCATCTTTAGTTCCAGAAAACATACATCATATTCATCAATTCTAAAAAATTTAACCCCTTTTGTGTTTTCATATTTAACAAGATAGATAGCCATGAAATTTTTTAAAAAACTGTCACCAATTACCTGCTAATCCCAGAAAACTATGAATCTATGTAACATTTGTAGGTCTTGGCCATTCATCAACAACATTTGTTTTGGTAGGATCAACTGTTATTTCATTTTTACATACAATGTTCCCAAAAAAATAATTCTTCTGCAACCAAAAATCACACATAGTGATGTTTCCATATAGTTTCTATTACATTGAGGTTTTAAAAATGAACCTTTGATGTTTTTCATGCTCCTATTTACACTTAGAAAAGACAATAATGTCATCTATGAACACAACCACAATCATATCCAAGAAATCCTAAAATTTTCGATTCATAAGATCCATGAAAACAATAATTTCAGTTTTTAACCTAAAATTAATAACAAAAAATTCATAATACCCATATCTAGTACAAAATTATATTTTCAAGATGTCAACCTCCTTCACCTTCAGTTAATGGTATTCGAATATCTAGTAAATCATGGAAAAGTACTGATCTCTTTGGATATGATCAAAAAATTCATCTATAAGAGGAATATTATAATTGTTTTTAACCATGATGTTATTCAAGGCTCTATAATCATTGAAAATTCTCATGGAACCATCTTTTTTTAACGAAAAAATAGAATCACCCCATGGTGAAGTGCTAGGATGAATGAAGCCTTTATCAATAAAATCTTGCAACTATCTTTTGAACAATAAAAGATCTATTTAAAACAATCAGTAAGGGTGTTTTGAAATTTTATTCACATCAAGAACTATGTGAATAGTTAATTCAACTTCATTATTAAGTATAACAATAGGTAACTCATCAAGAAACACATCATGATATTCATTTACCACTTTAACTTCATTAATCTAAATAGTTCCCTTGTTTTCAATAATTTTAGAAAGATATCATTCATTTCCATATTTCAATAGTTTCATAGCTTCCTGATATGTTATATACTGAATTTCTTCATTCTTGCATAAAAACCAATAATATTTCATGAAAAAAACTTCCTTAGCTCTAAAATCAGTCTTAGCATGACTAACAGAAATTTTATCAATCCCTATAATTATATCTAACTCAACTAAGGGAAAAAGGTTTTACATGTAACACTTTTCCACAGATAACAATAGGAAGATTCTTAAAATTCCTTTTTTATGTAACATTTCCTATATTGTTTTAAAAACAAGTTCTTATCTCATTTGTTTTAGGGATATTTCCAATTTACCAGAAAATTCCACAAAAATAAATGAATGTGTATACCTCATACCAAACTAAAAATTAACAAAATATGAGTAAAAAGGTAAATAATAAAATATCATTGTATGGATCATTATATGATAATGTTGTCCCAAAGGATATCACTACACCATTCCACTTATAGAATTACTTCTTGGAATAATTCGTATATTTCATTGGGCATGCATTTTCATAATGACTCATCTCAGCAGATTTAAACACATAATAGTTTTCTTATCCGGATTAGTCTTAAGATCATTTCTGTTTTAATCTCAAGTCATATGTACAAACATACCACATCGAAAACACTTCCTACTTTTGGTAAGGCATTCCCCAAGGTTCTTTTCTCCATACTTTCAAAGAATTTGAAACTGAAATTTTATAACATCATAATTCGTTGATTATTTCATACCCATCACTATCTGTATAGACCTCTTCTTCTCCTTGTTGTCAAATTCCATGTGATCATAATCAAACTTTATTTCTACCCTCTCATCACATCATAAAAGTTTCCCAAAAATATTGAATTCATGGGGGGAAATGCCCTTCAATATAGTAGCTTTAATCATGAGTAAAAATGGTTGATTTTTCTATCAAGATCTATAATAATATTTGGATAATTCCTCACCAATCGGGTGAAGTTCCTTGCATACAAAAACACTAAATCATCCTCCTATATCTTCAATTCATGTAATTTATTCCCCATCCTAAGTAGCACAACCATAGGAAAGTATGTTTCATGGAAAATGCTTTTAAATTAATCCCACTCGAAGGATTCAATATCCTATCTATCCCTAATATTCGTGACCATTAACTGCCACTGATCAACTTCAACTTCAAAGAAGATAATTGTAAAGACTTAACATTTTATTATCTAAACATCCCATAACATTAAATATCATTTAAATTTATTTAATACATCCATCTCCCAGTACTTGGTCATAAGATCCACTGAAAGAAGGAGGATGTTTCCTCATAAAATTTTACAGTATCCTCTTGTTTATAGTGGTACCTAAAGTTTTTATCTTACTTGGATGAAAACACCATTTATTGGCATCATCATCTGAGTCATTTTTTTCAAAAACTACTTAGTTCTAATCCCTACCATTACAGGCTACATATTTGGATGGATATCATTCTATTAGGGCCTCTCCACTTCTGCAACCATATTTCTTCTGTGAAAACCCATTCTAAAAAAACATATCTAAGTCAAAAGAATTGGGTTATATTTAAATTATATATCATCGAAAATTAACCATAGAGTAAAAATCATTTAAGTTATTCTATTCACAATATCCAAACCCCTTAATTTATCTAAACCATCCTCTCATACCAACTATAAGGACATTACCTTAATAGAATACATAATCTTATGTATTATCCAAGAACTTGATTCCTTTAATATTTAGGATATTTTTAGCCTTATTTTTTTATATAATTTGTATATAATATATACATAATATTCCACATTCATATAGAGAACATACAACAAAAAATATTATCTATTTCTTCAAAAATATAAAACATTTAAAATAAAACATTATTTCATTGACAAATCTTCAAAACATTTAACTTGGATTCATTATTTGTCTTACACATCCTTATAACCTATGAATGTCATTTAAAAAAATGGTATGAGCACAAAATAAATATTTAGGGGTATAAATTTAAGAATATAAAACAATAGACCATGAATACTTGTATGCATATGAAATCATTTTCAAAATAGCATAATTATCTCCCATATATAATTACTTTGTGAAACATGAGATATTCAAGAGATTAACAGAAAACAAAAAGAACATAACTAGAACCATAAAGGTATCATAGGTAATTACATACTTATATTCTAACCCTTGCATCAACCTTATTATTCTTAACCCTCACATATACCTTACAATGTAACCCTCACGGTTGGCTTATGGTGTAACCATCATAGCTACAGTTGAAGTAAGCATAGGGAAGACCTCAAACAAACACAAAACCAATGCTATTGAGGGACATAGAGGTCCTACCATTCATCTTAAAAAATTCCCATGAAACAGAACATAATCATACAACATGAATAATTTCACATAAAACATTTCTATTTAATTTTGTAAAATAGAATTTTCAAAGAGGATTATAAATGGAAATCCCTATATAAATATCATATAATTTAGATAAAAATTAATAGAGTTCAAGGAATATGCCTATATACTCTATATATGCATAATTAAACACAATATAAAAAAGATTCAAGACACTAAAAAATGTAACACCTGAAAATTAATGAAGTGGATGGTTAACCTAAACGATGAAAATTGGGTTATGAATTTCCTTACCTCCAGATTTTATTACTTAAAACATATTTGAACCTCCTGTATAATGGTTAAAAGAGTGTTATTAGAATTTTATAGATACATGTTCATATTATAAAACCTTATATGATCATTTTATAGCATCAGTTTAGTCTTAATTTGTTAGTATTTTGTTCCATCTATTATTTCGTGTGTGTTCTTTACAAGATTTCCAGGGATGTTTTGTATTTTGTTTTCCTCTATTTTGGAAATGAATATCATAAAGTTGAATGAAATAGATTTAATGTTTTTACATAATATATAATGATACGATAGATCATTTTTTTATCATATATGATCACGAGTCATTAGATAAAACATTAATGATATTTATTTAGATCAATTTTGGAAGTTCCTCAATAATCCTGAACTTTTTTCATTATATAATTAAATTTAATGCGTAGAAGTTAATCCCATAATATAACATAGGTTTCTTAATTCAATTTAAATTCTTTTTCAATAATTAAATGGGAATTATGATCTTCAATGAAGGATGTAATGGAAATTAAAATCACATATTCCACATTTTTTTAAACGACACCTCACGAACTATGTTTTTATTTTTTTTAGAATAAGAGGAAGAGGAGATGAAGAATGAAGATTATTTTTTTACATTAACATGATAACATAAATAATATATAATATTATTTAGTTTTGATACCTCCTGGATAAGGGGAGGTAAAGATAGTATAAGAAAATAAAGGAATTGAAAATAAAACACCTGAAAAAGAAAGAGGATTCTTACCTCTTGATCTTTTTTCCTTCAGATCTGCCTGAAGGTATTTGTTATTGGCCTTGTGGTGATCCCAATATGTCATGGACATGGGGAAGTGCCTTGTGAAGGGGATTTTGTAGAATGTAAAAATTTTCTCAAATCTTAATAGTTGTGAGAGGATGAGGGGAATGAGGGAAGAAATTATATTGGAGGGGAGGAGGGATTTTTGTTAGGTCCACAAGGCTGAATACCCTGAGAGGGGGGGTGAATCAGGGTATGACTAATTTAAAATAAATGCCCGTTCTGATCTTGTTTCGCTGTTAAGAAAAACACTATTCTCTCTCTTTCCTGTTGCACAAAGTAGACAGAAATTAAAGCATGCACAGGACACACCAATTTTACTTGGTTCACCGCAAAGGGCTACGTCCAAGGAGCATACGCCGACAAGTTTCCAGTCGTACCAATTCCACTAAACTTCACTAGTTGTGGATTACAATGTTCGGGCTAGATCACTTCTATGCCTAGGTTCACTGCCTTAACAAAGTTTAGGGTCAGCTCACTGCTTTCCCAAGGGTCACTCCCTGTTTCTCTCTCTCTGGCTCACTACCGGTGGAGAGGATCACCTTCTTCCTCTTCCTAAGCTCACTACTCTTGGAAGGGATTCACTCACAGTTTATAGACCTGTAGGTCTCTTCATTTCCATTAATGAATGCATCTTTCTCTGTATTTAGATGCTCTTTTGAAGTTCAACTTTCATCCACTGATGAATAGAACTTTGCCTCTGACCACTGGGCAAAAACCTTTGGAAACACCTTCGCAAAGCACCCTACTTCGCGAAGCTCCCAATTTCGCGAAGCTCAACAAGCCTTCGTGAAGCTCATGCCTTTTCGCAAATCTCACTCACGAAGCACCCTCGCGAAGCACTCTCGCGATGCTCAATCCGTCGCAAAGCAACGACCCTCGCGAAGCTAAGTAAGACAACGTGGAGCTCACAGGTTTCGCAGAGCTACAATAGTCGCCACAAATCACCTCTTTTGCGAAGCACACTGGCTCCGCGAACCACATTCACAAATTGAGAGCAAATGATCTTCTATGAAAATGCTTTTTTCTTCTCTCAAGGGGGTCGGACTCTATTTATAGGCGATTTCACCGACCCTCGTCCCTTCTGCGCGAAGTCAACATCATGTCATCTCAAATCGCGAAGCTCCAAAGTTTCCGCTGGAATTTTGTCCAAATCACGAAGCACCACGGCAATTTTCCGTTCGCGAAGCTTGACGTAGCCGCGAAGAATCACCGTCAACATACCTTCGTGACTTCACCACGAAGATCCCTCGCGAAGCCCAACATTCCTTCATGCCTTCGCCACGAAGCTCCTTCGCAAAGCCCTTCATCGCCGCGATGCGCTTCATCCTCTGCCGTTCGCGAAGCTTGACGTAATCGCGAATCATCACCGCCTCCATTCTTCTGGTCTTCGCGATTTCCAAACCATGCATCCTATCTTCACGAAATTCATGCCTTTTCCATATGAAATTATGCTCTTCATGGAAATCCACTTTTCGCGATGCTCACCAAACTCCACATTTTGGACCCCAAAAATTTGGCAAACACTGGGAAACGGCGCCACCTTGTACTGCTCTTTTGTACCCCCTCCAGATCGTCATTTCCTTTGTCATCATTCTTTGTCAACAGGGATTGTCAACAACTTCTTGGGAACTTGACAAATATCCATGAAAACTTTCTTTGTCAACAAACACAATCAACCCAAAAATACTGCAAAGTTACCTTGAGGGATTTTTGCCCAACATTTTTACATTATTTTAATCATCATTTTAATATTTCTGTCAATTAATATGAAAAATATTAATTATTATGATCAAAAAATTGAAGAGACAATGTTACTTTAAAACAATTGGGCTTAAAATATCCATGATGTCAAAAATAGTATATTTAACTGATAATTTGAATATATAGTATTTTACTACATTTCCCTAATCATAAAAAAATCGCGGATTTTAGTGAAATACCAAAAATTCACCCTAAACAGGTTTCGATGTGTAGAATTCACAAATGAACTACATTTTGTGAAAAATATTTTTGAAATATGGTTAATTCAATATTTAAATAAAATCCAACCTTATTAAAAAATCAACAATTTAAAAACTATAACTAATTTTATATCACCTTGAAAAATTAATAAACATATAATTATCATAAATCCTTAAGAAAAAAAATAAAAATACAACTTATTTTTCATTAGGTTTATATTACTTTTTTATTATTATTCATTAGGGTTTGTTACTATTCACCAAAAATCATGTTGGTTCTATCAGACTCCAAATAACTTACTGATCATAATTGTAGATGACCATTATACGGAATTCAAAACATAGAAGCGGAAAAAGTTTTTTTAATGGATATTTTATGATAATATCCTTAAAACAATTTTTTGTTTCATACTGTCTTAGAATTTCAAAATTTTCATTTATTTGTAAACCCTTGGGGTGTTATATTTTCCAAACCTTCTTGAAATTACATCCTCCAAATTTTTATTTATTTATTTACTTATTAAATAAGTGATGGTACCTTTTCCTCATATCAATTTTAGGCTCCCATGATTCTTCTTCAAGAATGTGGTATCTCTACAAAACCTATACCTAGTGGACTAACTTATTCCGCAATACTTGTTCCCCTCAATCAAGAATCATAACAAGTTTCTCTTCATAAAAATGGTTATCTGTAACCTAACCTACTTCTGGGCTCAAGAAATGAGATAAATCTTGCATATACTTTCTCAACATCGAAATAAGAAAAAAAATTATCTGCCTGATATAAACTGATAGGCAAAGCTACTTAGTGGGTTTCTAGTCCATCTAAATCCAGAATTTTATATGCCCCAATTAATCACAGATTTAGCTTTCTTTTCTTACAAAAACTAGTAACACTTTTCCATGGTGAGATTCTATGAAAAAAAATATCACCTGCCTCAAAAGAAATGTCTTTACTCCTATTACATGCATAAAGTTTTTGTCTACTCTGAGCTATCCTTGTGTGTTAATGGATCATCTTCACATTCTCAGCCACTTTACTACTAAATATTGTCCCATCAACTTCCTTTCCCCAAAATCATTCTAAAAATCTGGAGGTCAACACCACTTCCAATACAATGCCTCAAATATTGACATTTGGAATGAAATATATTATTATAAGAAAAGATAATTAATGAAGGATGTTGATCCCTACATCCTCAGTAGGCCATTTAATAGGCTCAAATCATATCCTTGAATGTCTAAATCATTCGTTCTGACTACCCATCTGATTGAGGATTAAAATATGTACTTAAATTTAATTCGACTCAAAATGAATTATAAAGTCCCTTCAAAAAATTTGAAGTGATCCTGGGATCTTGGTTAGATACAATTGAATGAGGTTCTCCATATAACCTGAAAATGTCTTTGAGGCAATGTCGAGAAAGCTGATCCAAAGGCATTGTATCTTGAATATAAATAAAAATGTGCAGATTTAGTTATCCATTAAATAATTACCCAAATCATATTGTTACCTCGAGATATCCTTGGTTGTCCAACAATGAATTCCCTGAATATATTATCCCATTTCCACTCTGGAACTAGAAAAGGATAAATAATACCCTTCAATAAATTCCTCTATTCTTTATCATGTTGACATGTCAAACATTTCAAGTTAAAATCCACAATATCCCTTTTCATTCAATCCCATCAGTAATACTATTGAGGGTCTCTATATATCTTATTACTACAGGGATAAAATAAAAATGGATAAATCTGAACTTCACACAACATTTATTTCTTCAACTGGGAATCAAAATTCACACTAATCATTTTCACAAACCATAAAACACAATCATTATCAAGGTTAAATTATAGAAACATACCAATTTTAACCAATTCTACCTTTTTTTTGTAGCTCACGATCTTTCTTCCACACTATCACAATTATGTATAATAACAATGAATCTACTGAAACATGAAACAAAAAAGATGTATTTTTTTTTTTGACAAAAAAGACGGATCCATTAATGATGGAGATCAGCAGAAATACAGCAGCATAACCATGATGGAAAATGATTGAACCAAAGAAAATCCTCGTAAGGAGGGCCAATTCCAGCCATCTTGTGAGCGGCTTCATTCGCTTCCCTTTTAACAAAAGAGAAAATGCAGGAATTGAAGCCTTGTCTCCACGATTGAATACACCGGATAATGGGGCCGAAAGGTTGAAGCCCACCGTCAGTGAGATTGATGGCATTGATTACCGTGAGACAGTCGGACTCGATGTGAATAGAATCCCAACCGCGATCTTTTGCGAAGTTTAACCCAGCAAGGATGGCGGCGGCCTCCGCGACTGAGGGCTCCCAAAGTGTGTAACGTGCTTCGTATTTGGCTGCGATGAGATTTCCCAGGTTGTCTCGGGCCAGTAAACCTAGTCCAACTGGGCCATCCTTAGGGAGAGAGGCATCCACATTGATCTTAAAAATCCCTTCCGGTGGAGGGAACCAGTGTTGGGGAAGAGGAGAGGGGGTGAAAAGTCTTTGTTGCTCAGGGTGGTTCTACCAAACCGCAATCCATGATGAAGCCCGGTCAATCCAAAATCTAGGGGGCCTCCAGAAATTATTGAAAATGGCCTCGTTCCACCGATCCCAGATAATCCAAGTCAAAATGCACAGGGCGCCTGCTTTAGCCGGCGAAAAGGAGGAGCACCATCGCAGCAGAACACAACAAATTAATTTGAAATTTGGATCGGTATAAATGGTGCCTCTATATTTTAAAAGAAAAAAACTAAAGTTTCTAATTCCAAATCATGTGTGGTATAATTTTACTCATGTGGTTTTATTTTTATTGAATCATAAAAAATTACATGATCATTCTAAATCAAAACACAACAAATTAATTTGACTAAATCATAATTTTAGGTGAAAAATTCACCATTTTTGTAAGACAAGACAAAAACTAGAGCATTCATTATTCTCTTCTTCAGCTTCTGAAAACCAAAATCATATTCTGAGGTCCAAAAAAATTTAACCCCTTTTTTTATGAACATAGTTATTAGGATAAATAACAGTGTAATGTTTTTAACAAACCATCGGTAATAACTAGCTAATCCAAGGAAACTACGAATCTATGTAACATTTTTAGGTCTTGTAAATTCATCAACAACTTATGTTTTGGTAGGATCAAATATTATTCTATCCATATTTACAATGTTCCCAAAAATAATTTCTGCAAAAAAAAAATAAAACCTTCTGAATTTTACATAATGTATATTTTCTATTAGGGTTTTCAAAAAAACCATTATATGTTTTTCATGCTCCTCTATACTAATAGAAAATACAAGAATGTAATCAATAAAAACCACCAAAAACATATCCATGAAATCATGAAATATTCTATTCATAAGTCCCCGGAATATAGAACGTTCATTAGTAAACCCAAATGACATTAAAAATTCATAATGGTCATATCTAGTACAAAAAATATGTTTTTGAGATTTCATCCCCCTTCACCTTCAGTTGACGGTATCTGGATCTCTAGTCCATCATGAAAAAGTACCAAGATCCCTAGAGTTGATCAAACATTTCATCCATATGAGGAAAAGGATGCATGTTTTGATAGTGATGCTATTCAAGGCCCTATAATCAATGCAAATCCTCCTTTATATTTATTTTATATTAATGAAAAAAATAGGGTCACCCCATAGTGATGTGCTAGGTTGAATGAAGACTATCTCAAGAAAATCTTGCAACTGATTTTTTAAACCAAATGTTCCCTTTAACCCATTCTGTATGGGGGTTCTGAATTTGAATTAGCATTAGGAACTAAGTCAATTGTGAATTTAACTTCCTGATTATGTATTACACTGGTTAACTCATTAGAAGTCACATCAAGATATTCATTTACCACCGACACTTCATTAATCTGAATAGTTCCCTTATTTTCAACAGTATGAGTAAGATAACATTTATATAAAACATTCAATAGTTTATCCTATTCCTGATATGTTATCAATTCTATGTGTTAATTCTTGTATATAAACTGCAACACATTCTGTAAAACAACTTCTTTATCTCTAATATCTATATTAAAATGACTAAAAGAATTCCAATCCATCCCAAAAATGATATTAAACTCTAATAAGGTCAAAACTACAGGGTTTCTAGGTAATAAATTTCCAAAGATAACAATAAAAATATGATTAAAATTCCTTTTTTACTTTAACATTCTCCCCTTGTGTTTTAACAATATGTTCATGTCTCATTTGTTTAGGTGATATTTCCAATTTACCAGAAATTTCATAAAAAAAAGAAATGTGTAGACCCCATATGAAACAAAACATTAGAAAAATATGAGTAAAAATACAAGGTACCTGATAAAATATCATTGGATGTCCTGAAATCTACTGAGATAGTCTCAATGTACTCACTACACATTTCTACCTATAGTATATATTCGTTTCATTATTCGGATATTTCTTTGGGAAGGCATCTACATAATGACCCATCTCGCCACAATTATTACACTAAACAATTTTCAAAAACAGGATTAGTATTAGGATTATTTTCATTACAATATCGACCCATATTTCGGAACTTACCACATCAAAAAAAAACTTCCCAGAAATGGTACAGCATTATCTAGGGTTCTTTTTTAAACACATTTCAAAAAATAGAAATTGAACATTCTTAAAATCTGATTTTTTTGATTGGTTCTAACATATCATTTTCTATTTGGACCTCTTCTAATTCTTAATTCAAAGTGCATGTGGTAATCATAAAACTCTATTTCTACTCACATAGTACATCAGAAAAGATTGTGATAACATTTGAATTCATGGGAGTCCAATGGCCTTCCAAGCATTGGCTTCAGTCCTCGGTAAAAATAGTTGATTTTTCTATCAAGTTCTAGAATAATATTTGGATCATTCGATGCTAGTAGGGTGAATTTATCTTCATACACATCAATTTAATATTCCCCTTTTCTACCATTTTATGAATTGATTCTCCATCCTAAGATGCACCCCTTAGGAAAAAAAATTTAAGGAAAAAAATATAAATTCATCCCACTGTAAGGCTTCAATTGCTTCTATATCCGGGTTATTATTCACCATGAACCACCAATTTTCAGCTTCACCTAAAAATTATAAAATTAAGGAATTAACATTGATTATATGAACATTCCATAACATTTAATATCTTTTCAAGCACCTTAATCCATCCTTCATCCACTAATGTTTCAGAAGATCCATTGAAAGCAGGATGGTGTTGCCCCACAATATATTCCACTATCATCATATTCTATTGTGGTACTTATAGTTTTTATCATGCATGGATGACAACACCATTGAATGAATGTTTTGGATAATTTATTACTGTGAAAAAATAATTGGTTCTAATCCCCACCATTTAGGGCTACATATTCCAAAGTATATGGTTCCGTCAGTGCCTATCTACTTTAGTTTCCCTGTTTATTATGTGGAAAATCATTCTAAACAAACATATTTTAGTCAATGAAACATGGTAATATTTAAATTATATATCATTTAAAACTAACCATAGAGTAAGAATAATTTATGTTATTCTGTTAATATCATCATAACCCCTAAATGTTTCTAAACCATCCTTTGATACCAACAATAAGGACCCGACCTTATTACATGACATAATCATCAATTTTAGTCCAGAACTCACTTCCTTTCATATTGAGGATATAATATGGTTTATATTTTTATATAATTAGATATATTATATATATATATAACATTCCACATTCATATAGAGAGGATACAACAAAATAGTATCCATTTCATCCAAAATATAAAACTTTTCAAACAAAACATTATTTCTTTAACAAATGTTCATAACATTTAACATAGATTTAATTGTCTTACACATCATTTTAGCATGATAAAATCGTTTATAATCATCAAATGAGCACAAAAATAACAAAAAAGGAATATAAAAATTAGATGAAAAAAATTATTCCAAGAATACTTGTATGCATATGTAATCATATTCTAAAAGGCCTACTTGTCACCCATATATATGTACTTTGGGGAACATGGGATTTCCACAAGATTCTCACAAAACATAAATAACATAAAATTAAACATAAGTGTATCTTGGGTAATTAATTAATTATATTTAATCCCTCACGTCTATCTTATGATTTCTAACTCTCATGGCTATGTTATAATGTAACCCTCACAGCTACCTTATAGTGTACCCATCATATCTACTTATGAGGTAACCATGCGGCTGGCCTCCAATATACACATACCAAAAGGATTTTAGGGATATATAGGTCCCACCCTTCATCATTAACAATTCCCAAGAACCATAACAAAATAATGAAACATTATTAATTTCACAAAAACATTGGTTTTGAATTTTCTAAAATAGAATATTAAAAAAGGATTTTAAAAGGAAATCCCCTTTAAAATATCATATAATTTATGTTATACTAAATAGATTTGATGTAATATGTTTATAAAAAAGAAAATACACATAATTCAACACAATATAAACAAAATTCATCCCACAAACAATGGTAATACAACATAATAAATTTATAAGATGGTTAACCCAATGAATGGAAATTGGGTTATGAATTCCCATACCTCATGGTTTTCTTAATTAAAACTTTTTTAAAACTACTTTATAATGGTTCAAAGAGTGTTTTTATTATTTTTTAGAAATATTTTAATTTTTATAACACCATATATGATCATTTTATATCATCATTTTTTTCTACAATTATTAGTATTTTGTTCCTTCCATTTCATTGGGTGCATTCTTTGCATGATTTCCAGGACCGGGTTGTATCTGATTTTCATTTCATATGGCTATAAAATTCCAAAAGTGGAATGAAATGATATTCATGTGTTTCCCAAATATATAATGACAACAAAAATATTTTTTATCATATATTTTTTTGAATCATTAGATAAAACATTAATAATATTTTTTAGATCATTATTGGTGGTTCCTCGATTATCAGGAGCATGATTCATCATATAATTTAATGTGATGCATAAAAATATCATTGTAAAAATAAAATAGGATACATCATACACTTTATATTATTTTTAAACCATTAAAAGGGCTTTATGATCAGCTTATAAGGAAGTAATAGAAATTTAAAGCACATCATCCTCAATTTTGGTAAATGACACATCCTGAATAGTGCTTTTCTTAACAAGAGAAAGAAAAGAGGATAAAAGATTATGATTTTTTATATAAACATGATAAAATACAAAATAAATAATATTATCGTCATTTAATACCACCAGGATGATGGGAGGAGAATGGGGTATTTTAAAAGAAAGAAATAGAAAAGAAAACGCAAGAAAATGAAAGAGGATTCTTACCATAGATCTATTCTTCATGAGATCCTCCTTAATGTCCTTGGTTTTGTCATTGTGGTGAGAACACCAGGTCTTTTATGTGTGTAATATCCTCTTGTATGGGGTTTTGAATAACTTTGAAAATTCTCAAAGCTTGAGAGGGGTGAGAGGAAGAGGGAAATGAGGGTGGTATTTACAGTGGAGGAGAGAAGGGTATTTTACATTTTTTAATATTTTTTCCATGATAATGAATTGTATTCATTTTTGAGATAAAAATAGTAAAGAGTGAATTTATGTTCAAAACATGTAATATTATATCATCCATGGGGTCATAAATAGTTCATTTAACTGATAATATGAATATACATTATTTTACTGTATTGTACTATTTATCAGAATTTGAAGAATTTTAGAAAAATACCAAAAATTTTATCAAAAGTTTTTACAAAAATTAGAATAAAAATATGAACACCATTTTTTGAAAATAATTTTCAAAATATGATTAATATAATTTTCAAATTGAATCATACATTAATTGAAAATTAACAATTATAAAATTGTAACACATTTAATATCACCTTGAAAAATAAATTAAGATTTCATAATCATAAAGCCTTATGAAAATAAAATAATAGAGAAATTTACTATTTATTAGGATCATATTACTATTAAAATTAATATTCATATGGGTATGTTAATATTCACCAAAAATCAAGTTTCTTTCATCAGACTCCAAATAAAATTCTGATCACGATTGTAGATGAATATTTTTTTTAAATGCAAAACATATAGAAAACAAAATTATGTTTTAACAGCTACTTTATAACTAGATCCTTATAAAATGTTTTGTTTCCTAAATTCAGAGTATTTCATGAATTTCATTTATTTGTAAAACCATGTGGTGTTACAAAACTATGTTTATTTGAAATTGTTATATTAATTATAAAATTGTAAATAAACAGTTATATTTTACAAAAATACTGACACATAATTTATCAATTTTAAGACATTGATTTACATATACAATAATATAATTATATAATATTTAAATTAATAAAATCCATAAATTTTATTTTTAATTTCATAGGTGATGTTTCTATTCTATTAGCTGTATTAAAATTCCTAATGTTCACATTACTATTCCGAAGGACTTGTTACATTCCATTGTTATTGGTTATTTAATTTCTATGAATTCAACTTATTTATTTCATAATTTTGGAAAATAATTTTTTTATTGGACTACCTATGCTAGGTATTTTTTTTATATTATATAAAATAATTATTTGAAGTGAAATAATTCCACTAATAAGATTTTGGGTCATTAAATTCTTCCCATGTTATGAAATTTCACCACTAAAAATTTCATTTTACATAAAAAGATGAAGGTATCTATATTTAATCACTTTCTTGGGTTCACATGTAGCCTCGTTATACATAAGGTTCTACCATAGTAATTTTACCAGGTGAGTAGTCTTGTTTCATGGAACTTTATCTCTACATTCCATGATCTTCACGGATTTCTCCTCATAAGAGGGTTCATTGTCCAACTGTACCTCCTCTGAATTTAGTACATGTGGGGGATATTTTACGTATTTCCATAATAAGGATTCAAGGAATACATTGTGTACTTGACACATTATAGGTGGAATATCTAGTTTATAGGCCACATATTTGACATGATCAATAATATCGACTGGGATGATGTGCCTTAGACATAGTATTCATTTCTCCACAAATATGATGATCCACTACCATGGAGATATGAGGAGGAATGCCCTGTCATCATCCTAAATCTATAGGTCCCATAGATGATTATATACAATGATCTCTTATCAACTTTGTGATTCCTTGATGTGTTTCTGAATGGTTTTCATAATTTCAACCATTTCATCCACTATTTCAAGTCCTAGTATATTATGTTCAAGAACTTCATCCTAGCATGCTAATAGTCTATATATTTCACCATAAAGGGAATCATATGGAGAAATTTGTATCATTTATTAGATGTTTTTGTTGAAATAAAACTCATATAGAAGAAGATTTTGGATCTATCCTCCTTTTAAGTCCATAAATTAGTTCTTAACATGTATTCCAATTTCTGAATTGTCAGATGATAGGACGTACTCAAGTTAAACTAAGTGATTAGATCATGTTTTAGACTTATCCCTAACATAGATGTGAATCTTGGATCAAGATTGGATAAAATCATTATTGGTACTCCATGACTCCTTACTAATTTTCCTATGTATATTCATGCATCTTGATCTAGTGAGATGTCCTAAAGAATTGTGATAAAGTGGGTTGTCATTATAAGATGATCCAAAAACCCCATATAGCATAGTTTCAAATGGATGTAATCAGAAGTGCAGTGGTGAAGTCCAAGTTGAAGTTTTCTCATTTCCAGGTTGGTATGGGTAATGATTACATAATACCCTTTGAATTTTTTCTTTTATTCTTCACTTGGGGACATACCAAGAACATTTATATATATTTATTGATCTCATTCTTCATATACTCTTATCAATAGTTCTATTAGATATCTCAATATATCCTTGTAAACCCAATTTTAATAGATAAGTATGATCTATGTTAATCACTCATAAGATCTACATTTATCTCTCGATTGGATAGTGCACATAGTTTTCATAAAATGTATCGATTCCTTCCTTATAAATTTTGACCTCTAAGGATTACCACTTTATTATGTGTTCCACCTTCTTTTTAATTTCCACATCATTTATTTGCGACTAATTTATTTTTTGATGATATATGGTTGAGATATCAATTGATAAAGAATTGATTATATTCCTTTCTTAATTATTCACATGACCATCCATTTCCAATCTAATAATATTGGATCCTTGTAAATTCTCAACATTGATTATGTTACAGGATCAATCCTATTTAGAGCATCCACCTCATTATTCTTTTTTCTAAGATGGTAGTGGATTGAGATTACATAATCCATGATGGTGTCAAACTATATTTTTGGGATCATATTAATCTAAATCTATGTTAATATATATTTGAGTCTCTAACAATTAATATATATATTGCACTTCTCCCTATAGAGATAAATACACTTGATTTACAACGTTAGTGTCACAACTCTCATCTATAGATCATGCATGAGATATTATTTTCATTAATTTTAATCTTCTTTGAGGAATATGCAATTACATTATCATTTTTAATTAGTATACACCTTATGTCTTTATTTTAATAATTTATGTATACCACAAAGTGTTTCCCAATTTTTGGAAGTGTGAGTATTGGTGTGTTAATAATCACGTTCTTTAACTATTTGAAGCATTAATCACATTCACTAGTCTAGAAAAACTTTTTTCCCTTCTACATCATCATGGATAGTGGGTGTTTCAATCATGAGATGTTATTAAGAAATATCTAATAATACCCAGCTAGACCAAGGGAACTATGGATCATCATTAATGTTGTTTTCTCGAGACACTTTTTGATTGCCTTTGTCTTGGAAGGTCTATATATATTCCTTTTCTGGTTATATCATTCACACAGAATGAAACATATTCTTTCTAGAACATAAATTTACTATACTTTGTATATTTTTTTATCCATTATCATTTATTTACTCATTTTTTAAATACTTCCCTCATATCCCCTTATTCTCAAAGTATATTATAATTTCACATATATTTACAACCACAAATTTTTTGAGGTAATATCTAAAGACTATATTCATTAAGTCTAAAAATATTTATGCAGCATTAGTGAGACCCTAGATAATCCCTATGAAACCATAATTTTGATGCAACATTTGAAAGGGAGTCATTGTAATTTTATACTTACACACCATTAGTAGGTGATATCAAGACCGATGGTCCACCATATAGAAATAATTGGACCCATATAGATGATCAAAGAAATAATCTATCAATGGAAGGGGATACTTGTTCATTATCAGGATTTTTAATGATCAATATATTCATCTCATTATTGCATCAA
The DNA here is from genome assembly GCA_963277665.1 of Viscum album. Lineage (NCBI taxonomy): Eukaryota > Viridiplantae > Streptophyta > Magnoliopsida > Santalales > Viscaceae > Viscum > Viscum album. Next base: position 1,325,736,110 of record OY728126.1, read on the forward strand.
TCCATCCTTATACTTGATGAAGAGGACCGGTGCACTCTATGGTGAAGCACCCAGTCAAATAAAACACCTATACAGAATCTCTTGTAACCACATATTAAATTCCACATAAAAAATGGTTTCCATTATATATGTCGTCTTTTATATAGTCAAAGATATATTATTATGTTCAATTGAAATCTATAATCTCAATCATAAGTATGACCAAGAACATATTCAGGGAACACATCTTTGTAGTCCCTCACAATGGGAATATTCGATCATGAATCTCTCAATTGTCTCAATCATTTGAGATACATATTCCTACTCATATAGAAATTAATTCCACACTTGATATAATTATTCTAATTTATATTCATAATTCTCCTTAAAATTTTATAGAATTGGAGGATTCTAAGCGATGTGAATAGTTATATCCCTTTCCTCATAGTTGATGTTGGATTTGTACGATGATTGCCTTTACATGCCCAAAATATCATGAAACTCTGCCAAATAATGTGAGCAATTATTTTATGTGAGGTTAAGTTTACAAAAATCATCCATGTAGGAGTTATTTATATTTCATCCTATAATATAGCCATTTTGTATTCTCATAGATAACTCCACCTCCATATTTTGAGGTGGTGTTTGAATTGTTTTACTAAACATGTAAGATATGAATGATTTCATAGAACTAGAATCAAATATCCAATTAATAATTCATGAATTAATAACCAAAATACATGTCACCACATCATTGTTTGGATCCACATAATTATTAGTTAACTCATATGAGTTTCTTTTATCCTTTGTATTTGGTGTCTACTTAGGAAGATTATCATTGAGGACTCAATGATTAGTGCACTCGCTTGCATAGTCCCCCTCCTCGCTACAGTTGAAGCATTGAACCATTGGTGGTTCTCTCATTTCTTCCCCCAAATTATACTAATTCCTATTGTATCTTCAATATTCAGATTATTGGTGTCCTTATATCATGCACTTGAATCATTTTCCATCCCTTGAATTCAATTCCCCTGATGCTTTTCGAACAATTTTGACATGTGAGTAGTTGAGTTTAATTTCGAACATTTTCATTAAATACCATACATTAAAAAACTATTTTTCATTTCTTATATCCATATCCATGGGACCATTCTACAAAATCCACATCCACATTGAGAGGACATAAAACATCTTATTGAAAGCACTTAATGTCCCAAATTTCTATAGCCTTTTGAATGTTTTTTTCAAACCACTGAAGAATATATCTATTTCTATATCATTATTGGTAACAAAACCTTTTGAAGACCTTGAATGAAATGTAATATTTTCTTCATAATCTATGAAAATTCAACATCCGTTTACATCAGATCTATGAATTCTCTCCTCAAATTTTTCATAACTATTTGAGAGAAATAGTTATTAAGAAATATTTTCCTACATTATTACCTCTCTATCTCTATAGTTTCATCCATTGTCTTGGTTTTCTTAATTGAAATCCACCATTGATCAACCTCTACTTCTAAATAATAAATTCCCAGAGTCACATTATCTGATATAAAACATTGAAAAATAGAAAATATCTTCCACATTGAGTAGACCCCTTTTCTACGACTACTAGATTATGAGATCCAAAAAATGTTGGTGGTTGTTCAGACATAAAAGGATCGATGACCATTTTCTCATGCCTAGGTGAAAGAGGAAATTTTAAATTATTCATGTTATTGTTCATGTCATGAGATAGTTGTCTAAGAATTGACATTAAATTTTACAATCCACCTCCAAAGGAATTGGGGATGTCATTTGGGAAATCATATCATTGTCCCTCACATGGGTTGTTGGCCTATTTTCTCATAGTTCCCACTATTTACAAATATAGTAAAGTTTTAAAAAAAACATGAACAATGAAATCATTAATAAATAAATTATTCCATTAATTCTAATGTCATGTGTTTTGGGATCCATATTTTTATCATTTTTCTAAAACAAAGCTTCTTTGGAAATTACATATAATTAGACTCTGATACACCCAAACACATTTGTGAATTCATATGGGCTTTGTCCAGATTAGAATTATTGATTTACAAACATCACTTAATACTGATTCATTGTATAACAATGGTCCGCAGTCGATCCCATAGGTATAACAGTGTCTTTTTGAGGACAATTGCTTGAGACCCATTGAGTATGAGTCCTTTCGAGGTTGCCTTAGTTTGATATATACTAAATAAATATTGGTTGGTAGTTACATCACGAATTAGATAAGGGGTTAAGATTATTTCTGGGTATCTTTAAAAGAATGATCTTAATTATAATCTTGGTAGGATCCTAAAGCTTTGTTTTTGAAGCAAGTGGAAGTCGCTATTTGTATTTGGTCAAGTCACCTAGTTCTACCTGTGAGGTCACTATTCATTACCTTGAGATAGTTATAACCTAAAAATTTTAATATTATCTTTTATGGTAGAAATTATATTAGGCTAGTGTTCAAAGCCTAAACAACTTCAATTAGTATAGGGTCTTCCACTTAAATATCATGTGGTCATGGTTGTTTAATTGGTTTTGATAGACATTAATTATTTACCCAGATTACTAATACTTTTGGATTACAATTTTTATAATTATATATTTAATTAGTTAGATTCCCATAATCTTGATCCCTACCACTTGGTTGTTTTATACGGTCATGGAAGGCGGTGGGATGAATAAACAATTAAAAATCATGCTCGACATTCTATGATAATTTGAAATTATATAATTCAAAATCATGCAAGGGTTTGATACACTAATAAGGGTTAACATGACATCCTCATTTGAAAAAAACATTATAATGACATACTTTTTTTCATTGGATGAAGAAATATATTGGAATCGAGTTTATGATTGAAAATAGTAAACATGTGATGGGAAATCAAAGATGACATTGAAAACAAAATACATGACTCTTGCGTTGAAATAAAATATAAAAATAATGAAGGAATTTACATTTGATAGGGGAAGGGACAAAGGGAACTCAATGTGATCAAAAAAAATAAAAGTATTATTCTCTAGATCTCTCAAAACCACTACTGAGGTTATATATATATAAGAAAAATGAGGCACTATGTGTAATGGATTAAACATCATGTAATTCAGATCCATCTACTTCTCCACATATATTTAATCTTGGGGGTATCATACATGTATCTCTTCTAAAATATGTTTTTTAATGGATTTCATGTTTTTTACAATTGATTCATGACGTGTATTGGCTTTTTAGATTTATCTATGGAGTGGATTTATCATTCAACGGGTTTGAATGATGTCACATCGTGAATTTTCCATTCATCGTATTTATATGATTATATTTAAAATTTCATCATGACTTGGTTCAGGACTAGGATAATGGCTTTATTAATGCTATGAAATTCTATTTCACAACATTTACTAAAGGTTTGTGACATTTAATAGGATGATTTTGTACATTTTATGCATTTAATCCATTGAAACCCTATGAATCCCCATTCTTGTAACAATATTCACATACCAAGTGCATTATCTAATAAAAAACTATTAAAATACTTATTTAAATGCAATAAAAAAGAATATATTAATTTTCCTTACCAAATTCCACCACAATTGATAAATTTCTCATCCCCAAGAAAAATGGCCGCTATAATGATTTCAAAAAGATAAAAAAAATTACAAAATAAAAATTCATTATATATAGACAAATAAAACTATGTATGAAAAAAAACGATATTAGTTCCCAGAATCATGCCAGCATTGAATATCAATCATTCCGCAAAGCTCAGTTTTTTAAACAATTTTAAATCTTTTAATTACAATCTATTAATTGTTCCTTGAATTCCATAATGATTTATAATTTACCACATAGTGCATTTTCTATCATCACTCAGGGTAAAATGAAATTGAAGTTATGATCAAACCCTAAACACATGTTCTTAACCATGAGTTGGAATTGTTTCTATAATCTCCAATTCATAAAGAAAAATAAATAATTAATCATGAGGGATTCATTAATGTTTTTCAAATGACTATGAGGCTGAGGGTTGGTGGGTAAAAAAGTGAAAATAAAGTTAAAAAGAAGGGTAATCTCTGAATTATAATGCATGAACATAAATGTAAGTGTAAGACAATAACACATCAATAATCATCAATTCCACAATCCCAGCAACTCTATCAGGGTCCATATAAATTTCGACACAAAAAATGTATTTTATTCCTTTCCTTTTCCTTTTTTGTTTCTATTTTTCGAATATCATGTCCTGGCCAGATCTCACCTCCATCCCCTAACAACATATGATCCAAAAAAAGAATTCACCAATCTGGAAATGGTTCTTTTTGACTTTCCCCATAAACAACCCTTGTCCAATTTTCTTTTATTTGTATTTTTAAAATATACACAACAAAAGTTAAATTCCACAATGTAAATATGGATCACAACCAAAAAATATAATGAGTTCACCATAAATTTCTGTAAAACGATCATCTTGTGATGACTGAATGCTTACCCCACACTTCCCATAAAGTAAGATCATGCATTATAAAATATATATGGTAGGAAGTGGAATAATTGGATAGAAATATATTTAACATAATATTTAATTCATGTAGGCTATGTGATAAATGAAGGAACTATGTAAGGTGGGTCTTTGAAAATAGTGTCTAACAATGATTACCTAAAACCTTTTAAAATTGTACTCGTTTAGTTATATCTTAAATAAGATATCACTACATGTTTTGATAGGTTTACATGTCCCAGTTATCCATCAAGAAATATGCTCAAAAACAAATATGTAACTGTAGCATTAATGTTCTCTTAGGTAATGAGAATAACAAAAGATACTGGAAATCGCAAAAGGTATAAAACTAATTAATTACATAAATAACCATAATTTTAATGAAATTTATTTTTTTTAAATCATCATGTCTAGTAATCATTGAAAAAATTCAAAATAGATGAAAAACCTATATTCTATCAAGTTCCATCTTCGTTTATTATTTTAATTAAATGGTGATAACATTTTTCATGTTTAAAACGTGATTAATATTTGAAATAATTCTCATAGATAGGTGAAAAAAAAACCAAAATTCAACTGTATCAACTGAAAAATCACAATAAAATCTCCCAAACATAGACGGAGATAGTGTCTGCACTCTCCATCAATTTTTTCAAAGCATTATGGAATGTAAATCCCAAAAAATTGAAATGTAGTTTTTTAATTTAAAATTATTTCAATCGAGGTCTCCCTTGATTTTTTCAGGATATGTGGGAATTTGGATGTTTTTATGCGAAATCTAGTCAACATATAAAATTTTTTAGAAAAAAAATCCCTGAACTAGAGGAATCATTAGTCCACAAATGACTGGATTTTGAAAAATAGAATTAAGGGTAGTAGCATAGTATGTTGAACATGGATAGATAGTTTTATTAATGTTAAAATATGTATTCAATACAACTCAATAATGGACTAAAAATGAAAAATAAAAAGAATCATGAATGTAATATAGTTTTAGATAAATTATCAAATATGGGTTTCCTATCAAAAAATGCTAACTGGACGTCGTTATCTAGACAAATTGGCCAAAATCCTATGGTGGGGTCCATCGACTCAATTTCTCCACTTGTGATTACAGCTACTTATGGTAGTGTCTTCCAGATTGTGAGGTCTATTGAATAGATTTATGACATCATGTTCAATAGAATGAGTATGAATAAATTTTTTAATGAATGGTATTATGGCTCGTGGTGACTACATTAATGCATGGATTTCCATGTAATGTTCCTGAAGTTTTCGTTCAATCTCTGCGATTCATTGGATCAATATTTGGACCATAAATGAGAGTGTGATGGGTCCATTTACAACTATGGAATACTTGGAGGAAATATAAATAAGTATTTAAATTATTAAAGGATATAAATCAAACTATGTAAGAATTTAGAAAATTGAAATTGCATATATTAAAGTTATCAGAAAAAAAAGTGGGCATAAACAGATAAAAAAATAAAACACAACCATCCCTGTCAAAAAAAATATATAACCCAAAAAAGTAAAAAAAATAAGGACTAAGATCCATCTTCATGACAAAAAATATCCTACATCGTTATCTTTCATACTAGTGATAATGACAACTATAGGTTTGGATCAGTGTTGACGTCATAAGCAGAAGTGGGTGGATTGGAGATAGATGATGGAGTCGTGATGGTGGGAACATGGGATAGAGTGGGTGGGGGGGGAGGTCCTGATCCATAAAGAGGTCATGGTTATTATTTTCGGATCCAAGAATGGTACCTCTATGGAAGTAGTGATAAATAGCCCATTCCCTACTGGGACTACTTAGCTAAATCCTCTTGTTGGGCCATAGGGTCTCTAATATGGTTTGGTATTTAGGGATGGGAAATAGTTTGTGTGTGAATGTTATAAGATGAGGGGATGACATAGGCTGGTGGTGGTTGAGTGGTGTAATATTTTGGCTCAATGAATGTAAGATGATGATTATTAGAGATCTGAAGCAAGTTCTCCAAGATACACTATTGTGGGGTCTAGATCTTGGGTAGTGTGGGATTGTTGGGTGTAGGGATGGTAAAAGAGGTGGTGGTTGATGTCGTGTGTGGCTGAACTGGAGGATCTAATGCTACATGTATTGGTGCCTCTTGTGGTGTTACTACTTCTAGTGGTACGACCTCTTGAATGCATGGTTCCCAACTATATATGTCATCCTCCATAACAAAAATCATTATATTATTCAACATGAAACAATTTGAAATCTCAATAGGTCCCATGGAGGTGAGAGGAAGAGCCGGTTCGAACACTATGACGTACCAAGCCAGATGAGTAATGAAAGATCCATCCATATATGTACCAAGATTCTAATTTATATGAGATTTATAATACTGGTCATACTGGGAATCCATGTTGATGGTTGGGCTTCCCACTGATCCTGCGAGAATAAGTACATCCATCTAGAAGAAACTCCTGTGAGACTCCACTATGGTGAACCGTCCATGTGTCATGGCCCTATGAAGGATACAAAGGAATAAACTTCATATCATGATAGATTTGATGATGTGTTTTTTATAATTAAATTTTAGATCTCATAAAATCATATCCCAAATATTCAAAGAATCAATTCGGGTGGATATAGCAAGAGAGTCAGATATATATGTGATTTGAGTAGCTCATCTGTAAAAATGTTGATCCTGATAATGAACTATGCAAATGAAATTTCATGGGGCCTGCCACGAAGGTGGAAACTAATGCAGTCTAGGACCATCTAAAAAGTGGAGAGGAACTTAGGAACAACACTATGTAGGTTAACTCAAGAACTAATAGAATAATGTTGATATTTAACATCCCCTAGAGTTCAAGTAAAACATTACTGATGTTCAGCCTAGATAGGGTAGGCTTGTCCATGGTCTTGTTCGGATGAATTGGCTCAACCTAAAGTCTGATGAACTTGAATGGGTTCTATAGGTTTGTAAAGTAGAGGATAGGATCATGGTGGATATTTTCATTACTTGGGTAGTCCACTGAGGTGGATGAGTACTCTGCTCAGGCATCAAGTGCAACACGTGCTTCTCCAGTTGGGGCGTATGGTTCAACAGGTGATGCTAAAGTGGAATTATGTAATGGAAATGTTGAAGAATGTTGGTTCTTTGCATGTTTTCGCACATCTATGGCTGGGTAAGATGAGGTGGTGGTTTTATGACATTTGGTTCTTGTATTCACAGATTGAAGGGAGGTAAAGGGGTGGTTGGTGTGTTCAGATGGGCAGAATCTATTCAGTTGACATAAGAGGAGTGGTTTTTGGAAGCATTGTTGAGTAAGAAGCATGGAATGGTTATGGGTTATGGTTGTAGGTGTTTAAAAGAAATGAATAAGGATAATGGAGGCCATGGATGGTCAGTTGAGTGGGATAAAACTAAGAAATATAGAGGTGAAGAAGATGAGGGGTCAGGTGGTTGTTGCGGTCGTGAATGTTGGGATCACAACCTATTGTTTAAAACACCGACTCGATGCATTACATTCCATGTAACTAGTATTAAAATCATCTAACAGTGAATTAAAATGAATTTTCTAATGAAATTTTACATGTTCTAAAATTTAATTTCATGCCATGTTACTAGGAGTTGCAGTTAAAACATTGTTCATTCCTTTATTTCATCACCTAGTCCACCCAAAACATTCCTAAGGATATATTAATTTGGCCTATGATAAGATTTCCTATCTGGAGAAACCTCCCATTTAGTGCTTCTTTTTATTCCATGATCATGAATCATGTTGGATTCAATTAAATTTTAGGTTGATGACACAACTATAACAACCATGCTCTTTATTACACACCAAAACATGTTTTATTACAAATAATCTTCACTTGATACAACATGAATGATCGATAGGTACGATGTATTTGTGGCTTTGTATCATTACGTAACAACATAAAACATTAAATACAACATATTTATTGAAAACATCTTTTACATGACCACTACATTCCCTCATACATAGCATTGAATGGGATAACCCAGGGACATGCATAATAAAATGTTGAGCTATAAAGCCTAGTAAGGGAATAAACATGGACTAACATGAGAAATAAAATACATTTTAGAACATAGGCATATCAATGGTGAACAAGAGAAACATGAACATAAAATCATGATAAAGCATGATACTCATAACGTGGAAATGTGGCAACAACACTTAACGTGGAATTATCATGAGCCAAGGATCATTGCACATGGAGCATGAGTAAAACCTCATTGCACAAGAAGAACAAGTAAAAACTTGTTGCACATCAATTATTATGAGTCAACACCCATTTAATATGATGTATCATGAGACTATACTCTACCCAATGCATTGAACGCTATCAGGGTGTACCCTTCTTAAACATTTCATTTCATGCATAAGTGTGCCACATTTATCATATAACATGGAATCATTCACAATCATATGTTATTCCATAATTAAGTAATGTGGAATAAATACATGAAAGTACCATTCAATATGTAGATGTTCATAAAGGTGAATACCCTTGACAGATACATGGGTATGGTATTCACTACACAGTGATCTTGGCTTGGAAAAATGCGGTGCAATTTCGGCAACATAACGACATGACATAAGGATTCATGAAAATTATTGATGAAAGAGAAAAGTTAGTCTCATAATATTTACATGAAATGAAAATTAATGGGGTCATAGAGATACATGTCCCAAAAAACATAATGGGATTTGGATTCATAATACAAAATAATTACTTGGATATAAAAGAGGAGAAAGAAATCCCTCATGGAATTTCGGCATGGTAACAGGTGTACATGGGAGGAATTAATTATGGAGAAAAGGGTATAACATCATTCAAAAATAAAGAGGGAAGTAAGGGGGAGGTGTAAAATCATACCCCAACATTTGTAATTGAATACAAAAGGGCATAACAACTTAATGAAAATTGGACAAAAATTAGAAAGGATGAAATCCCTTACTTGGAAGTGTGATCCCAAAGGCTTTGTAGAGGCTTGAGAGAGGCTTCTTGGTAGATTGGGGCAACTTGGTAGGATTATAAAGGGAGGATTTTAGGTTTTGTTTTAAATCCAAAGGCTTTTTGGGGATAGGAATTGATAGCTTGGGTCGGTTTATATAGGAAACGATAGGGGATTATTTATTATTTAGGATTGGGACACCTCACATTAAACTAATCAAAACCACATACCAGCCCATGGTTATTGCCCATGGTTTTTGAAAAAGTGGAGTGGGAAAAAATAATTTATAAGGCCATTAGCTAAACTTCTTAAAATAATAGGGTTTCTTATGTGGAGGTGAGTCACACTCTCAAGGAAAACAATTTAAAAAGACAAAATGTTTTATAAGTCATCGAGGGTCCACTACAGCTTTATAAAATAAATAAATAAAAAATAAAATCACATACTTTTAATCATAAAACATATATTGGGCTAAAATAATGTTTATAGTATTTTATTACATCACTATTGGGTCATTATGATGTCATAAAACAAATTATATATTTAAATGGTATTTAATTTTTACCCAGAAATTCGACTGTCTCAAAAAAATTAAGAAAAATTCACCATTGGATAATTTTAATGTCCTGATTCCAAAAATAATATTCATTTTATCTAAATAATTTCTTAAATTTTTGAATTTTAACTTTTAAAATAAATACCAACATTTATAAAAAATTCATAGGTTTTGACAAATACAGCTTTCAAACATTAATAAAAATTACAATTGCATTCATCAAATTATACGATAATTTATATTTTATAAATAGTAATCTAATAATAATTATAATAATAATTTTATTTAATTATTATTAAATTCAAAAATTTATTAATTCATCAAAATAGATTTCTTAGTTTAATATTAACTAAAAATTATATTTGTGCTTTAAAAACTATTTACAAAGTAACATTAACAAAATGAATGCACGTTATTTATACAAAAATAAGGTATATTGTCATAGTGATAGGGTATTGTTACATAACCCCTTATAACACCCGCATTAGACTAAATGGTAAGGTGTGAGATGGTGACAGACTCTTGGGGTGGCCCAGATAACATTTCTCGAGTGATAATCTCTATCAACTTCCACTTCTCTCGAAGGTGATTCCGCTCATTCTTAACATGTCCACTCACGGTTTGGGATTGGTCAAGAGTGAAGCCCAATAATGCCACCTCTTTTCTGAGCTCCGAAAAATGGGCTTCGTACGGGTAAAATCTACTAGATAAGGTCATTTCTTCCTTTTTCTGAGTAAATTGGATTTGTTAAAGCCTATAGTTATACTATTCATGTGATCAATGTTCAAAAATTATAGAAGAAACAGTCACAATTACTAAGGATATTTTAAAATCCAGAAACAAAAAACTAATGATGCTCAAATTTTATATAACCATAATAAGAAATTTAATTTGATGAAGAAAAATTTTCATTAATGAATGTTAGGGTCATTACAATCTTCCTCCCATAAGAAATTTCGCCATCAAAATATCATTTTCCAACTATAAAAAAAATGTGGGAAACTCTTCTTCATTACCTTCTCTGATTACCATGTCGCTTCATTAAACATTTGGTTTCTCCACAACACCTTTATGAGGGGAATTTTTTTTATTTTATAGAAATTTTTCACTGGAATCTAAGATCTTTACTGGGTTCTCCTCATGAAAAAGATTATCCTCTAGTTGTACTACTTCTGAAGATAGTACATGTGAAGTGTCTGTTATGTACTTCCTTAATAGGGAAACATGAAAGACATCATATGATTTGGAAATGGTACATGGAAGTGCTAGTCGATAAGCCACAACCCCAACATGATCAAGAATCTCAAAGGGACCGATATACCTAAGACTTATCTTCCCTTTTATTCCAATCCTCATGACCTTCTTACATGGAGATATGCATCGAAATACCATATCTCCAACTTTAAACTCAAGGTATCGTTGATGGTTATCTACATAACTCTTCTGTCGACTCCGGGCTTCCTTGATATGCTACTAAATGGTTTTCACCTTCTCTACCTTTTCTTCGATCATTTCTGGTCCTAGCAGCTTATGCTCACCGACTTCATCCCAACATGCCATATTTCTACGCCTATTCCCATACAAGACATCATAATGTTCCATTTAGATGCTCGAGTGGAAACTTTTATTGTAGGAGAATTCAACTACAGGAAGATGTTGATCCCAACCTCCTTTAAATTTCATTGAACATGATCTTAACATAACTTATAGTGTATGAATAGTTTTCTCAGATTGGACATCATTTTGAGGATGATAGGTCGTACTGATGTTCAGTTAAGTATCCAGATCATGTTGAAGACTCTTCCAAAACTTTTATGTGAATCATGGATCCTGATCGGACACACTGGATAGTGTTTCACCATGCAGCCTTTCCATTTCCATGATATATATTTGTGCCAGTTAATCCAATGTGAAATCTTCCCAAATTGCAATGAATTGTGTAGACTCTGTATGACGATACATAAAAACCTATATTGCACTGTAGCTTTTGGATGTCTTCGGATATCCGGTGACAAAGTCTATGGTGATGTTCTCCCATTTCCATGCGGGTATGGGAAAAGGTTGCATCATCCCATTAGACTTGTTCCTCTCTACCATCACATGTCGACAAACCATACATATTGATGTAAACTCGTTGATCTCCTTCTTAATATTATCCCACCAATAAAGATCTCAGAGATCTCGATACATCTTTGTGATTCCAAGGAGAATATAGAAATTTTAACTACGTGCATCATCCAAAAGTTCCTTCTTCATCTCTACACTTGATGGAACACATAGTCTTTTCCCAAATCTCACAATTTGTTCTTCATTCACATTGAAATCCGAGGATTTCCTTTTTCTGACAGCGTCCACTTTCTTATGAATTCCATCATCAACCTTTTGAGCATCCTTTAACATTTCCAAAAGATATGGTTGAGCAATAATTTTTGAATGGATTGATGATGATCCCTTATTTATGATTCCATTGTCCATCATCATTAAGTCTAAGAAAATGGGATCCTTCTCAATTCTCATCAATGATAGAATTGTTGGGTCCTTCCCACTTAAAACATCTGCCCCCTTGTTTGCTTTCCCAGGGTGGTAAGGGATTGAGTAGTCATAGTCTTTGATCAGCTCAAACCATCTTCCTTAATACATGTTCAACTATTTCTCTATGAATATATACTTGAAACTTTTATAGTCCATATATATTTCATACTTCTCCCCAAATAGATAATGCCACCAAAATTTTAAAGCAAAGATCAAGCCAACTCCAGATCATGTGTTGCATAATTCAGGTCATGAACATTCAATTTCCATGAAGCATAGGCAATGAATTTTTAATTTTTCATCAACACACAACCCAATCCCTTCTTCAAAGAATCATTGAATACCTCATATATTTCTCCACATGGGGGTAAAGTGTACATAGGTGTAGTGATAAGCCTCCTTTTTAACTCCTTAATGCTTTCATCACATTCATCACTCCCGGAAAGCTTTTATCCCTTTCGAGTTATCTTTGTACGAGGGTTGGACCATCATGAGAAATTTCTGACAAATCATCAATAATATCCAGCTAACCCCTAGAATCAATAGATATCTGTTACCGATGTTGGCCTCAACTATCCCTCAATTGCATCTGTTTTGGAGGGATCCATAGATATCTCATTTCTTGTTATGATATAGCCCAAGAATGAGACCTCCTTCAACCATAACTCACATTTGTGGTACTTTTCATAGAGATTGTAATTCCTCAAGTTCTCTAATTTAGTTAATAGATGCTCCTAATGATCCACCTTGGGTTTTGATTATATCTTAATATCATCTATAAATTCTATCGCAAATTTGTTGAGGTAATACTTAAAGACTCTATTCATCAAGTCTATGATGATTTCTGAAGCATTAGTGAGTCCTAATAGCCTTACTATGAATTCATAGTGCTCATATCTTGTAGAAAAAGTAATCTATGGAATATCAACCTTCTTCACCCTTACTTGATAATATCTTGACTGAAAATATACCTTGCAAAATTATTGTGCTCCATGAAACTGATCGAACAAGTCATCAATTCGTGGGATAGGTTACTTGTTCTTTATCGTGATTTTGTTAAGCTCGTGATAATTGATGCAAAGCCGCATTGAACCATCCTTTTTCTTGATGAAGAGAAATGGTGAACCCCAAGGTGAAGCACTTGAATGTATAAACCCTACATCTAGATTCTCCTGTAGTTGTTTCTTCAGCTTCTCAAGCTCCACAACAGCCATTCTATACAGATTCTTGGATATTGGCAATGTCCCAGTTATAAGATCAATTGAGAATTCAACATCTCTTCTAGGATGAAGAGCCGACAATTCTGTAGGAAACACTTCAGTGAATTCCCTCACAATAAGAGTGTCTTCAAGGATGGTTTCCTCCTTAGAATCAATCATATGTTCCAGATACGCGTGCTCATTGGGCAGTTACATCCCTGCTTGAGATTATGAAGCTAAAGAAGATTCATCTTCCTCATTTCACTTGTATAGAATCGGGGGTCAATTTTCCTCATGGAGAGTGATTTACCTCTCACAACAATATATGTTGGCTTTATATATGGAAAACCATTCATTTCCATGAATTTCATCAAATTCCTCCAAAGGTAGTATGATGAGGTTCTCTAGGAAATTAAACCCACATATTATGACAGGGGAGGAGTTATATTCCTAGGATACAATGATTTTCCCATTTTCCATACTCACTGACATCTTTACTTCCTTGATTTTTGGTGGTACTGGGATTTTTCTACTAAACCTTTGGGATATAAAAAAATGCGTAGAACCTAAATCAAAAAGTATGTTCGCTATTCTTGAAATAATAAATAGTGTACCTATCACCACTTCATTTTTCGGGTTCACATCGGTATTTTTGATGGGAAAAGCTCTCCCTTGATGCCTTGGAGGTTGTTTGTTGCCTCAAAAAACCCTTGTCTTATGGAACTAATTTGTAAGATTCCTTGGTTCTTGGTAGTTGTAGCGATAAATAATGAATTGAGGTTCGAGGAGAGCATTCCTATAGTCTGTTATAGATGTGTGTTTTAATTTCCAACATTTATTATCTAGGTGGCCTTCTCTTGCACACCTAAAACATTTCCTCATTCCCTCAGGAAACTTCTGGGGTGCTTCTTTCCCCATCTTTGTAAAGTTAGGTGCTGGATATTCTTAGAACCATTGGATTTATCCTTCGGAACTCCAACATTGAAGTCCTCCTTATGCATTTTATCCCCATGATACCCCTGAGATTCTCTAATCTCTATTTAGACCTTGAGGTCACATCAGACAATTTCATCAGAGCTATCAAATTTATGGTTCTCTAGCACTTTCCTTAGGCTAGATTTCAACCCACCAAATAAAATGTCAACCATGCATTTGGGGGTAATGGCAAAGTCATACGTGTATCATGCAAGCCCTATAATGTTTTCCTTGTACACTCCGATGGATTTGTCATCTTTTTTCATGAGGGAAAGGGAGTCCCATTCCATCATAAGTTGGAGGGTGTGCGGAAAATATTTATCGAAAAAACTCTTCATGAAATCCTTCCCTTCCAACACATCGATCTCCTCTTGAGGCTTTGTATTTTCGATCACTGTCAACCATTGAGCTGCTTCACCCTCCATATGATAAGTATCTTGGTGAACCTTCTCTTGTTTAGAACATTGAAGGATTGGGAGAATCTTTTCAATGGAGTTGATCCTTTTTTTAGCGATTGAGGGATCAAATTATCCATTAAAAGTAGGAGGCCTTTGTCTCGTGAATATCTCGATAGGGACTTGTTCTTTCATGGGGGGGTGAAAATTCTTCTTGACCCAAGTTTCTATTAAAAGATTCAGTTAACTGAGAGAGAAGCATAACAAAGTTCGCAATTCCCTCTCCCATCATATCGAGAATCTCATTAGCACAATCATCACATTGATATTCACATCAATTGTTAGCCCGATTCCTCCTATTATCAGCCTTTGGCTAGAATAAAACGAAAGTTCGGGGTAACATAGAAACAGTAATCCATGGAAAAAACTGAAGACTTATAAATAACTTTTATTTCCTTAACATATGAATCCAGAGGCTTTAATCTATGTTATTGATGATCTAATTTTTATCATATATTCCTAGGAGAATTTTTTTAAATTCCCTTAATAAAGGGTTCATAATAAGATTTGGAATTTACCAAAGCATATCCCCCTGGACTATCATAACCAAGATTGCAGCAAGGCCCATATTCATGCACTATTTCCCGTTTGAGTCTAGCTCAAAGCGGTGTTTTCGGGTGTTACCCCTAGGATACATCTGTGCCAGAGCTTCCTCTACCATATCGTATCTAGATAGGTATGTATTTTCCTGATAAAACACTTACTAAATACTCACCAAAAAATAGGAATGTTTTTTATTCTTATTCTTGTCTCTATGTCTTCACTAGTGTTTTCTAATCCTAATCCTAAAAATAACTAAACCTATCCTCTAATACCTACTATAACAACCTTTCTCTTTATTACACACTAAAACATGTTTTATTACCTAAACTCTTCACCTGATACAACATGGAAGATCGAGAGGTCTAGTGTCTTTGGGGATTATAATCATCACATTACAAATTAAAACTTTAAATACAATATCTTTGTTGAAAAATTTCTTTACATGACCACTATATTCCCGCGTACATAGCGTTGGATTGGATAACCTGAGGAAATCCATAATAAAAATGGTGGAATATAAAGCCCATTATGGGAATAAAAATTGAAAAACATGAGGAATAAAATACATGTTAGAAAATAGGCCTATCAATGGAGAACAAGAGAAACATGAACATAAAATCACGATAATCATAACATGGAAATATGGCAATAACACTTAACATGGAATTAGCATGAGGCAAGTCTCATTGAACATGGAGCATGAGTAAACCCTAATGGCACATGAATCACGACTAAAACCTCATTTCATATGAATTATCATGAGTAAACACCCATTTCACATGACGTATCATGATACTATACTTTACCCAATGGATTGGAGTGCTATCAGGGCACACCATTATTAAATATTTCATTTCATGCATAAGTGTGCCACAAGGATCATATAACATGGAAACAATCAACATAATAAGTTATTACACAATTAATTAATGTGGAATAAATACCTGAAAGCACCATAAAATTTATAGATGTGAATAAAGGTGAGGACCCTTGATAGAGACACAAGTATGGTATTCACTACTCAATGATCTTGGCTTGGAAAAACATGGTCCAATTCTGCCAGCATAACGGCATGAGATAAGGATTCATGAAAATAATTGATGAGATAGAAAAGGGTATCTCATCATATGTACATGAAATGTGTTGGTCGGAGTAGATTAATCAAGAAGGTAGGGGTGAATTAAGTAACTATAAAAATTTCTGTAAAATATATTTCTAAAAGAATTCCCCAAAATTTTGATATAGCCTAGTTAATCAAGGTTATACGGTTTTAAGATTTTGACTATTTAAATAACATCTTAGAAGATTGAATAGTTCTCTGTAATCTTAATATCAATTATTAATATTGCTTTTGAATCTATTCTACAAAGACAAGACAGATAAAACAACATTCCAAGAATTACAATCCTAGTTAATTTAGTGATTTATGAGTTATATAGAAAAGTAGCAAAATAGAGATAACTAAATTAAGCAGCACAGTGGATATGAAACAAGTTGTCCAGTCTCAAGCCAATTCCTAATCCACTCCACTTGGTGATCACCTACCACCAAGTATTTTATATAAATAAACATTGATCCACACCGTAGATCATGGTTAACAACAGTACACAGGACTATC
The DNA here is from genome assembly GCA_963277665.1 of Viscum album. NCBI lineage: Eukaryota > Viridiplantae > Streptophyta > Magnoliopsida > Santalales > Viscaceae > Viscum > Viscum album. Next base: position 1,325,753,451 of record OY728126.1, read on the forward strand.
CAGGCCACACTGGGACCTCTTCCACAATTTTTCATGGTACAAATAACCAGGACACACAAGGACCTCTTTGACACCAATCTGTTTGTATACACACGTGAAAATAGATGTTTGAGTAAGGATATCCGATATTCTTCAGTTTGAGGTAGGATACAAAGTGTGTTATTATATAGGAACACACACTTATCTAAAGTTAAATAAAAAGATACAAAACTGAGCATAAAGATTGAGATAGGTTTAGAAGTGCTCTGGGTGATAGTCTTTGCAGCTCTGAACTTATGAGATGAAGAAGATGCAGAACTGGATTCCTCGTTTGGAAAATAGAATGTCGTAAGTCAGATAGGTTATCCTTGTGTTATTCATGAAGTATTACAGTAAGAAGATGTTCTCGAGATTCCAGTATGATTCGTGTAAACATAAGATATGTTTAGTTTCCTGAGGCAATGCTTTATTCAATGTATCTTCTACGTTGTAGTTCACAAGGTCACCGTTTTGTTCTTCTTTCAAATATCATGCCACACACTGTTCTCGTGTATGTATCTCCTTTGTTTCTGGTCTGTATTACTCTTTTATCTTGGAGTGAACATGTTGGGGCCGATAGGTGTCATGTATTCTTCTCCTCGTACCTCGTTCTGTCAGATGATATGTTTACAAAGAAACATTAATTATGTCAGTTCATTAAAATATTCAAATATGACCGTTAATGATAATATGAAAAAATATATTAGGAAACGGTGTCATGTAATGTCATGGAAATGGTGTCTCTTTCACAAGGTGTCTGGATTGGTCATGTTGTCTAAATGTCATGGTGTCTCGCGGTCATGGTGTCTCACGGTCACGGTGTCTCATGGTCCCGGTCTCTTATGGTCACAGTGTCTTGTTCACGATGTTTGCTTCATAGTGTCGTCTTGTTCATGGTGTCTGCTTTGTTCACGGTGTCTGCTTGAAGGTGTCGGTATAACATTTCTAGACGGACATAACCAGTGGCAGACTCACGGTGTCTCAGACTTTTCAAAATAAGTGTATTCTGACTTAAGTAATGATGATCATATAGTGGATTAGACTCAATCATTTTTCAAATAATGTATTTTAATAGTAAATCAAGGATAGTATAATGTAATTAAACATAATGTAGATAAATTATGATCTAGAATGGATCTTCTGAAATCTTTAGAATACATAAACAATAATATAAATGATTTGATATAATTTACAGGATTTAACCAAGTTGAACTGGATTTGTGATCATTAAAACATGATTAGTACATGTTGAGTCCCAAAATCTCCCCCATTTTGATGATCACAAATCATGCAGATTTAAACTGTATATTTGATTCAACTATTAATATATAGATAAATTTCTAACATATAGAGATTTCTCCCCCTTTTTGGATTATCAAAAAGATAGAATAATTTACATAATGAAAATTTCACATTTTCTTAAAGAAAATAAGATCCAGTAAAAATAAAAATGATCAAAACAAGAGAAACTTCATTCCTATCAAAAAGGTTTAATCATTATCTTTCTTCATTGGATGGTCTTTTCTATTCCTTTATCAACAGTAGAAGAGGAAGCCATAGGAGCTGATGTAAAATTAGAAGAATGGAGTGATCTAGTCGATAGAGAAGGAAAAGGTAGGCCTTCAAAAATTGATGGAGCCAGAGTAGGAGTAGTATATGATCGAGGTAGGTGTTAATCAAGGATCACATGCCTGATCTGGCTGAGTTCTTGGCTGACAGACATAGTAGTGGAGTCTAGGGAAGAAGTAAAAGTAGGAAAACTAGGCCTTAGGTTGAAGCCGTAGGAGAAACAATGTTTGTACTATGGACATGAAGATAGGGTCTCATGTGTTTGATAAAATCCTCAATGATATCCCCGCCATATTTCATGGCTTTGTCAAAATCATCCTTTTTTTCCATAATCTTGTCCAAAAATTGAGTAAACTCCGTGAGATTTTGGACTTGGGTCATGAAGTCTTGAGTAACAAGAGGAATCCTTAGATTTTCCACTAGATATATTAAATGATTTTTCATATCAATCTTGGAGAATATTCTATTGAAGTAGAAATCCACATTCATGGAAATCTCTTGCTGAGCATCATTTGCAATTTTTGAGTGGATTTGGACCAAGTCAAGAACTTTTTCACTATTCTTGATAAATTCATGTAGAGAATCTTTATTGATGTCACTAAGCATAGTCTAAATATCTTCTTTTACCACTATTGTGAGAATGTCACTATCTAAATAGGGTTGAGAGGATTGACCAGAGGCTTTAGAAGCATTGACAGTAGTGGTGAGAGATTTCAGTTGATTCAATACTTTTTGAAGACACCCTGTATACTGACCAGTGAGTTTGTTTATATTTACAACAAGCTCCCTCATCTCCTTCACAATCTGTTTGTTACTTTCAGTGTCCTTTTCATCTATGGAATCTAAATAAGGTTGAATCTAAGACACAACATCCTGCGAGGTTTGAGTAATAGAAGGTTGTACAAGAGGAAAAACAAGCTTTGGTCTGGAATGCATCTCTTTCTTCATTTCTTTGATCATACCTCTTAGAGTATTAACATCATCACTAAGCATCATGTTCTCAACTCTATCCTCCTGAATCTCAAGAATCATTTTGGGTTGAATCTTCCAAATAACATTCTCCAAAAATAAAGATGCCTATTTCTCCCTTAGATGTTTCAAAAGAGAAGGTTGAGAATTAAAAACATTTTTCCACACCCGAAAAAAGGGTAGCACCAATTTTCGTTTAGATCATACTTACTCACAAATGATGGTTGTTACGATGAAGGATCAAAAATAGGGACTGATATAGGCTCAAGTTTCTTCTCAAGAGTAATATTGGAGATAAATTTCAGTTAGAACATAGTAGAAAGGTCAAGGACTTTTACTAAAACTTTTTTAGAGTCATCCACATCATTGAAATTGGGTAACTTATATCTAGTGTCTACAGGACTTGGATCTATCAGGATTGGTTCTTCAGTAGATTCCAGATTTGGGGGTTTCTCCTCCTCAATAGTAGCATCCTTCTCAGAGCTGAGAGGTTTTGGATCTTGACCTAATTCCCCAAAAACAACTCTTGGTTCTTCACCCATTTCTTGCCTAGCCAGCTGCAAATCTTTCTCCATCCTTTATTCAGCCGAAGGGATGATTTCAGGATTAGATTTTTCCACTGGGAGTTCCTCAAGATTAGGTTCTTTTATACCTAGTTTATCTTCTACTATAGGTTCTTCCATATAATTATTATCAGTTTATTTGGAAACATTGATGGGATCAACCTCCAGTTCATCTTCCAAATTGACAACTTCTGAAGATGCATGAACCTCTTTTTCATTTACCACAAGAGGTATAGGAGTAATGACTTTCTCAACAAGAAACAGTTTCCCTGGGAGGCACAACAACCTATTCTTCTTCATCATAAGAGTCCTCAATAACCTCATCTGGTTCCAAACCAGGATCAGAAATATTTCATGGCCTTGAGGTATGTTCCCCTAGATTTAATTTCTCATAAAATTTATCATTGTCTCCCACCAATTACTTTTTCCAATCATTCCGATTTATCTTCATTCTCTTAAAAGTGTCTTTAGAGTGGCTGAATTCACAATCCTTAATTACTTCCTCATTTGGCCCAACCATACCTTTGGAAAGAAGCATGGCTGAGATAAGCTGAGAGTAAAATAGGTAGGTTGACTTAGATGTGGCTTTGATCAGCTCACACATGTGGTAAATGATATACCTACATAGGTTAATCTTATGTCCATTTTCAATAAGGTGGATCAGAAACACTACCTGATATTTTAGTATAGTAAAATCACATTTTCATGGGATAACCAGATTCTGAATTAACTTGAACAGAAGCCTTCATTATCTATCTAGTTCAGCAAAAATGGCTCTCCTCTTGGTGTCATTTCCTGTTAATGCTTTTATAGAATCTTCTAGATCAAATAATTTAGTTGAAGGAGTTGGAACTCTCTAATAATCCTCAGATATTCCTTAATGAGATATCTTGAGGCATTCAGCCCATAACCTCGAAGAGGATGAACATTTCTACCCATTGATGCTGCTTCTCACAACATATCCATCTTCAGACTCAAAGGAGAACTGAATATATTGATAAACTTGAGACACTAACTTAGGATAGATAGGTCTATCTTTATTCAAAATCCATTGTAGCCAGACCTTATCTCTTAAAACATTCATAACCAGAGACTTACTAGAAAAAATCTATTTGGGGAAAACCTCATTCTCTGGTACGACAGATCAATTTACAAGATTTTTGTTTAGAGGTCCTTCGGGTGCTAGCTTCGGTGAAATCTTATTCTTCTTTGCGTTGCACTTCTCAGGAGTTGAAAATGAAGGGAATTTCATCCTGGGTATCTACTAAAGGTTCGAGAGAGAGAGATAAGGGTTGTAAGGTTGATGAAGGGTTAAAAAATATTGTGTATAAGAATATTTGAGTGAAGAATTGAGTGATACATTCTTTATATTTTCATTTAGGAATAAAAAACGTCGTAAAAGTAAAAACATTGGAAATTAAAGAGGTGAAATGAAAAATTACCGTGATATGGTTATTAATAATAAATTATAAAGAATTTTTATGGTGAGACCGTGTTTCTGTGTTACGGTGAGATAGCAAACGAACATCTTTGTGAGACAGAGAATGTAAATTATAGTGAGACAGTAAACATGAACGTTATGGTGAGATCGTAAACTCAGCATTGTCGTGGGACAATAATTGAGTGTTAAGGTGAGACAGTAATCATGAAACAGTAAGATATAAAAATATTAAGACATTTATTTATGATTTATCAGGCTTAATTCATGTATGATGTAGTCCATTCTCTCAAAATTTAATGGTTTGGTGAATATATTAGAAAGATAATACTCAGTACCAATGAATTCTAAAGTGATGTCACCTTTTTTATAATGATCTCTCAATAAATGATGTCTTACAAAAATATGATTTGTCCCAGAATGTGAAATAGGATTTTTTGAGATGTTAATAGCACATGTGTTGTCCCAATTTATAGGTACATTCCTGAATTGATATCCATAATCTAGTAATGTAAGTTTCATCCACAAAATTTGTGCCCAACAATTTCCAGAAGCATTGTATTCAACTTTTGTAGTAGATAATGAAACAAAATTTTGATTCTTACTACACCATGATACTAGTGACTTGTCTAAAAAGTGACATCTTCCAGAGGTGATTTTTCTATCTAACATACAGCCACCGATGTCAGCATCATAATAACTAACTAATTCAAATGACTTTCCTCTAGGATAGAACAGTCCTAGATTGGGTCTATGATTGAGGTATTTGAATATTCTCTTTAAAACGTTTAAATGATATTCCTTAAGATTTTCTTGAAAACGAGCACATACACACACACTAAACATAATGTCAGGTCGACTAGAAATCAAGTAGAGTAAACATACAATCATTCCTCTATAAGTGTTTTGATCAATAGATTTTCTATCTTCATCAAGACCCAACATACACATGGTACTCATGGAAGTGTTACTACTTTTAGTGCTATCCAATCCAAAACATTTTATAAGATATCTAGTATATTTACATTGAGTTAAAATAATACCATCATTATTTTGAATGATTTAAAATCCAAGAAGGAATTTTAGTTCGCCCATTAATCTCATTTCAAATTCATTTTGCTTAATTTTATAAAAATCAACAAATAAAGATTTTTTTGAATATCCAAAAATAAAATCACCTACATTGATTTGAATAACTAAAACATCATTAAAAGTTTGTTTTATAAAAATGGTAGGATCATCTATTCCTTTCATAAAACCTTTAGAAATAAAAAAAGTACTCTTCCTATCATACCAGGCTCTTGGAGCTTGTTTTAAACCATATAATGCATTGGAATATTTAAAAATATTATTTGGAAAATGGGGGTTGGTAAATCCAAGTGGTTGTTCAACAAAAAAATCCTCAGCTATATACCCATTTAAGAATGAACTCTTAACATCCGTTTGATATATTTTTAAATTTAGATGTGCAACATAAAATAGTAAGATTATGATGGCTTCTAGTATAGCTACTGGTGAAAAAGTTTCCTCATACTCAATCCCATCTTGTTGACTATAGCCTTGTGAAACTAATCAGGAATTGTTTCTAACTATATTACCATATTCATCTACCTTATATCTAAACACCCATTTAGTTCCAATGGTGAATGTGTCCTTAGGTCTTTCAACATGTTTCCAAACATTATTCCTATCAAACTTATTATGTTCTTCTTGCATAGCCATCACCCAAAATCCAACATTGATAGCATCATTAATTTTTTTAGGATTAAGTTGTGACAAGAAGACTTGATGTTAAAAATGATTTCTAAGAGAAGCACTAGTTTGTGTTTCTTTGTGTAAGTATCCTACAAGAGCATCTAAAAGATGGTTTTTAAGAGTTCTAACAGTTCTAGAAAAGGAAGGACTACTGATTTTAGGTTCATTGACTGGTCCAATTTTAATGTGAATTGATTCTAGGGAATTTCCAGTGTTGGAAGTTTTCAGATATTCTTTCAAAAAGGTGTTTGAGGATTTTGAATTGATGTTATGATTTGATACATCATCCTACAGATTTTCTAGAGAGATTTTAGGCTCATGTGGATCTGTTTCATCAAATTTCATATGGACAGATTCCTCCCCGCAATTAGTTCTTTTATTGATCACTCTATAGGATTTACTATAAATGGAATATCCAAAGAAGATACCTTCATCACTTTTGGTTGAAAATTTTTCAAGATTGTCCTTAGTATTAAGAATATAGACTTTACAGCCAAAAACATTAAAATAGTTCACTCTGGGTTTTCTATTGGTCCATAACTCATAAGGAGTCCTTTAAATAATGGGTCTAATTAACACTCTATTGATTATGTAGCCTTCAATATTGACAACCTTTTCCCAAAAATAAATATGTAGTTCTACTCACTAAGCATTGTTCTAGAAATCTCTTGCAGGGTTCTATTTCTTCTTTTTACAACTCCATTTTGTTGAGGTGTTATTGGGGCAGATAAATTTTGACTATAGCTATTTTTTGAGAAAACGGATTCAAAATCATAATTTTCAAACTCACGGCCATGATAACTTCTTAATGATTTAATACTAAGTCCACTAATATTTTCTACAAACTTGGAATATTTAGTAAAATAAGGGCAGGCTTAACTTTTGTGACCCAGAATTAAAGTCCAAGTATATCTAGATATGTCATATACAAGAACATAAATGCAGTGCTTCCCATTTATGCCTGAAACTCTAGATGGTCCAAATAAATCCATGTGAACTAGTTCAAGAGGTTGAGAATTTGACACTTATTTCTTTTTTTTTTTGAATGAAACTTTTTGTTGTTTTCCTTGTTAACAAGGATTACACACTTTTTCATTTGGAAACACTAGTTTGGGTAAGTATTTAACTATGATTTTTCTAGTTAGATTTCTAAGGGAGTGAACATTACAATGTCCTAGTCTCTTATGCCAGATCCAAGACCCTTTATGAAAAACACTTAAGCATGAAACATTTTTAGAAGCTAAATAATTTAAGTTAACATAGTAAACATTTTCATTTCTTAATGTAGACAATACTAATTCATATTTAGAATTAAATACATTGCAAGCATCATTTTTAAATCTAACATGAAATCAATCATCACATAATTCTGAGATACAAAGCAAATTATATTTTAATTCATCAACAAACAGTACTTTATAAATTAAAACTGAGTTAGAGCTACAAATTTGGCTGAGGTCAATTATCTTTCATTTGGAATTGTCAACAAATGTGACATGTCCTCCATGTAATTTTATTAGGTTTTGGAAGCATGAGTAGTCTCTTGTCATGTTCCTTGAACATGTACTATCCAAGTACCATACACTTTTACAAGAACTCATTAAGAAGCTTTGCTACAAAAACATTAATCAAAAATAGATTTTGTTACCCATATTTGATTGGGTCCTGTAATATTACTGATAAGTGCTTTGGGAACCCATATTTTCCTCATAGGTTTCTTATAAGCATTATGGAATGTATTTGAAAAATAAACACTATTCCGTCCAGAAAAACTTGAAACAGTAGAATATGTACCATGAATTGAATTAGTTGATTTGTGTCCAGAACTCGTTGTAAAACTATATGTCCTGGATCTTGAAACAATATTTGTTCTACCAAGATTTTTTTTGCTGTGTTGATAACCAATTCAAGTGTTTTATTTACGGGAAACCTGTTTTCAAAGAATTTAAGTAAGGGTATTCTTCCCTATGGTGAACGTTTCAAGGTCATTCTTCAATTTCTCATTTGAAATTTTAAATTCATTGATTTCGTTGAGCAGTTGATCATTTTCACTTTTTTAGTTGTGAGTTTAGATTTAACAGTCACATTGAGAGCATGTTGTTTCATCAGTGATTTATATTTGTCTTTAAGTTCATTCCTTGTTTCTTAATAAATGTTACAGTATTCAAACATTTCTTCAGTATTCATATTCTCATAGTCACTCTAATCTCTAGAATTGTATGAATCATGTATAGTAGAATCCATTGTTACCTCAGATGTGTTTTTCATAAAATACATATTGGTTTTGTTTACCTATACATCATGGGATGTTTCTATGTCACTTGAATTGTCCTCAGAAGCACTCCAAGTTGCTTTCATGGCCTTTTTATACTCGCTGTCCTTGTGCTCATATTTCCTTTTGTACTTATGCTTTGGATAGTCTACCTTGATATGTCCTTTACGCTTATATTCATTGCATACAATTTCATCAGACTTGTCACTTATTTTCTAGTCATTATTCCAATTTCCTTTTAGGCCATATTTTCCCTTGAAGTTAGGATTTATGAAAAAGTTCTTCATACTATAAAATCTTTTGAATCTTATGGATAATTGATCCATATCCTCATCATTGTCAGATGATGATTGTTCACTAGTGGAGATTTCTGTAGAAGCTTCCAGTTTACCTTTGTCATTGTGTTTAGAGGTGGTGGTCTTGAATATAATATATTTCCTCTTTGGTTCATCCTCCTCCTCTTTATTGACTTTCAGCTCTTCCTCATACATCTTCATTTTCCCTATGAGTTCTTTTACAGGTAGTTTTTTTTATGTCGCACGATTCTCTAATAGAGATATAGGTTCCCCTCCATTTGTCAGGTAGACAACTAATAATTATCTTGATCTATTCCTTGGTAGTGACTTCTCGTCCAAGCGAGATCATTGTGTTGAAAATATCATTGAACCTAAGATACATGTCATAAATAAGATCATCAGGTTTCATTTTAAAATTATCATATTAAATTTGATAAGTATTAAGTCTCATTTCTTTTACACTAGATGCTCTTTCATCTGAGACAGATAGGGTATCCAAAATTTCATCGGCAGTTTTGCAAGCAGAAATTCAATTCAATTCCTCATATCTTAAGGAGCTGTATAAAGAATTCATAGCTTTTCAATTATTATTGTAGGCTGTTTTGGTATGTTCATCCCATGTGATTCATTCGGTATAAGTAATCTTATATTCATCTATAATGGATGACCAAATTTCAAAACTCATACACTCTAAATGCATTTTAATTTTAATATTCCATTGAGCATAGTTTGTTCCATTAAAGAATGGTGGTCTGTTGGTTACAGAGCCTTCCAATATATTATCCATAATATCCAAATAGGTTTAAAGAGATAGAAATTTATAATTAACAGAAATTTATAGATCTTTAAGGTTAAACTGCAATCACAGTGCGAATAAAATTAAACAGAGTCCTAATAAACAACTTCAGATACCAAATGTTGGTCGGAGTATATTACTAAAGAGGGGAGGGTTGAATTAAGTAACTATAAAAAAAAATTATTAAAAATATTTCTAAAATAATTTCCCAAAAATTAGATACAACCCAGTTAATCAATGTTATACGATTATAAGATTTTGACTGTTTAAATAACTTCTTAGAAGATTGATTAGTTCTCAGTAATCATAGTATCAAATATTAATATTAATTTTGAAGGTATTATACTATGACAAGACAGATATAACTTATTTCCAAGATTAACCATCAATGTGAATTTAGTGATTTCTAAGTTATATAGAAAAGCATTAAAACAGAGAAAACTAAATTAAGCAGCATGACAGATATGAAACAAGTGGTTTAGTCTCAATAATATAACTAATACACTCCACATGGTGATCATGTACCACTAAGAAGTTTATATAAATAAACATTGATCCACACCATGGATTGGGGTTAACAATAGTACACAGGACAGTCCAGGCCACACAGGGACCTCTTCCACAGTTCTTCATGGGTACAAATAACCAGGCCACACATGGACCTCTTCCACACTTATATGTGGGTATACACAAGTGAAAATATATGTTGATTAAGGATATCTTTTATCCTCTAGTTTAATGTAGCTGACAGAGTGTGTTATTATACAAGAACACACATTGCCCAAATGTTAAATAAAAAGATACACAACAGATCACACAGATTGAGATAGGTTTAGAAGTATTATGATTTTTAGTCTTTGCAGCTCTGGACTTCTGAGATGAAGCATATTCAGACCTCGAGTCCTCGTCTGGAAGACAAAGTGTTTTATGTTTGACAGGTTCAACCTGTGTTCTTCAGGATGTTTAACAGTCCGAAAATGTTCTCGGGATTACAGTATGCTTTGTGTATTCCTCAGTTTTTTCTAGTTGCATGAGGAAATGATTTCTTCTAAGTATCTTCTTCATTCTAGTGAACATGGTCACCAGTTTTTTATTCTTTAAAATATTATTCCACACACTGTCCTCGTGCATGTCTCTCCTTTTTTTCTGGGCCGTATTACTCTTTTATCTTGGAGTTCACATGTTGGGACTGACAGGTTTCATGTATCCTGCACCTCATACCTTATATTGTCCGATGATATGTCTTTAAAGAAACATTAATTATGGCAGTGCCTTAAAATCATCAAATATGACCGTTATAGATAATTTGAGAAAATATATTAGGAAAAAGTGTCATATTATTTCATGGAAATGGTGTCTTCTTTACACAGTGTCTGGATTGGTCACGGTGTCTGAATGTCATAGTGTCTCACGGTCATGGTGTCTCATGGTCACGATGTATCATGGTCATAGTTTCTTATGGTCACAGTGTCTTAATCATGGTGTCTTCTTGTTTATGGTGTCTACTTTGTTCATGGTGTCTTGTTCATAGTGTCTGCTTCCTGATGTCTCTTTACTTTTCCAGAGAGACATAACAAGTGGTAAACTCACGGTGTCTCAAAATTTTCAAAATAATTGTATTCAGACATAATAAATGATGATCATAGAATTAATTAGACATAATCATTTTTCAAATAAAGTATTATAACAACAAATAAAGGATAGTATAATGTAATTAAACTAAATGTAGAGAAATTAAGTTCTTGAATGGCTCATCTTAAAGCATGAGAATACATAAGCAATAATATACATGATTTGATATAATTTACAAGATTTACCCATGTTGAATAACATTTGTGATCATTAAAACATGATTAGAACATAAGTATTCCAACAAAATGTAATTTAATGGGTTCATATAAATACATTTCCCAACAAACGTAATGGAATTTATATGCATAATACAAATGATTTACTTGGATGTAAAAGAAGATAGAGAAATACCTCACAATATTTCAACATGGTAACAGGTGCACATGGGAGGAATTAATTAGAGATAAAGGGGTATCACATCATCCAAATATAACTAGGTAATTATGGGGGAGGTAAAGAACCATACCCCAACATTTTTAATTCAAAACAAAACGGCATAACAAATTTAAGAAAATTGGACAATATGATAATGGAAGAAATCCCTTACTTTGAAGTGTGATCCCAAAAACATGGGAGAGGCTTGAGAGAGGCTTCTTGGGAGGTTTAGGAACTTTACGAGGATTATAGAGATAGTAGGGAAGGGTTGGTCAAACTCCAAAGGCTTTTAGTGAAGACGAAGTGGGTGCTTGTGTGGGTTCATATAAAAAAGGAAAGGGAATTCTTAATTATTTATGTTTGGGAAACCTCACATTAAACTAATCATAACCACAAACCAAACAATGGTTTTTTTCAAAGGGGAGTGGAAAAAAATATTTTATAAGGCCATTAGCCGAACTTCATAAAATAATATGGTTGCTTATGTGGTGGTGAGTCACACTCTCAAGGAAAACAATTTAAAAAGGAAAATTGTTTTATAAGTCTTGGACGGTCCACTAAAGCTTTGTAAAATAAATCAGAAAAATATTAAATCAAAATATTTTAATAATAATACATATATTTGTTGAACATAATGTTTATATTATTTTATTACATCACTATTGGGTCATTATGATATCATAAAACACATTATATATTTAAACAGAATTTAATTTTTACCCTAAAATTCGACTGTCTCAGAAAATTATAAAAAATTCACCTTTGGATAATTTCGATGAACTGATTCCAAAAATAATATTCATTTAACTAAATTTTTTTCTAAATATGTGAATTTTTACTTTTCAAATAGAAACATACATTTATCAAAAATTCATGGATTTTGACAAAAATAGATTTCAAACCTTAATAAAAATTACAATTGCATTCATAAAATTATATGATATATAATATTTAATAAAAAGTAATTTAATAATAATAATACTACTTTTATTAAAATATTTTTTAATTCAAAAATCCATTACATAGTCAAATTTGATTTTATAGTTTAATATTAACTAAAAAACCTATTTCTGCTTTATAAACTATTTACAAATTAACAATAATAAAATTAATGCGCAGTATTTATAAAAAAATAATGTACATATTCATAGTGCTAGGGAAATGTATCATAACCCCTTATAACACCTGTATACGACCGAAGGGTAAGGTGTGTGATAGTGATAGACTTCTGGGGTGTCTCAGATAACATTTCTCGAGTGTTAATGTCTATCAACTTCATGTTCTCTCGTAGGCGGTTCCACTCAAGAAAAACATGTTCAAGCTCATCTTGGGTTTTGTCCAGAGTAAATCCTAATGACGCCACCTCTTTTTTGAGATCCGAAAAATGGTATTCTTATGGGTAAATTCTACTGGTTGAGGTCATCGCTTCATTTCTCTGAGTGAATTTGATTTGTTAAATCCCTATATTTATACTAATCATGTGATCATTATTAAACTACTTTTTTAGCAACGGTCACAATTATTAACGGTATTTTAAAATCCAAAAACATAAAACTAATGAAGTTCACATTTTATATAACTATAATAAGAAATTTAATTAATAAAGATAAATTTTCATTAATGAATATTTGGGTCGTTACAATCTTCCCCCCTTAGGAAATTTCTCCCTCAAAATTTCATTTTCCCACTCTAAAACAAACGTGGGTAACTCTGCTTCATTACTTTCTCTGATTCCCACATCACTTCTTCAAACGTGCGGTTTTTTCACAACACCTTTATGAGAGGAATTGTATTATTTCATAGAACATTTTCTCTGCAATCTAAGATCTTCCCTGGTTTCTTCTTGTAAGTAATATCATCCTCTAGTTGTACTATATCTAAAGATAGTACATGTGAAGGGTCTATTATTTACATCCTTAATAATAATACATGAAAGACATCATGTACTTTGACCATGGTAGGTGAATGTGCTAGTCGATAGGCCAAATCCCTGATAGGATCAAGAATCTTGAAGGGGTCGATGTACCTAGGAATTAACATCTCTTTCTTTCCAAACATCATGACCTTCTTCCACAGAGATATGCATAGAAATACCATGTCTCCAACATTAAACTCATGGTTCTATCGATGGTTATCTGCATAACTCTTCTTTCAACTTGGAACTACCTTGATATTTTGTTGAATGGTTTTCAACTTCTCCACTATTTCTTCGACCATTTATGGTCCTTGTAGCTTATTCTCACCAACTTCATCCCAACATGTTGGTGTTCTGCACCTCATCCCATACAAGTCTTCATACGGTTCCATTCGGATTCTAAAGTGGAAACTTTTATTGTAGGAGAATTCAACCATAGGAATATGTTGATACCAACCTCTTTTAAATTCCATTAAACATGATCTTAACATAAAATCCATTGTCTGAATAGTTCACTTGGATTGGCCATTAGTTTGAGGATGACACACCCTACTAATGTTCAGTTCGGTATCCAGAGCATGTTGAAGACTTTTCCAAAACTTTTAAGAGAATCCTTGATCTCGATCGGACATAATTTAAAGTCGTACACCATGAATCCTTTCCACTTCCTTGATATATATCCATGATAGTTAATCCAATGAAAAATCGTCCCAAATTGAAATGAAGTGTGCAGAATTTTTATGATGATCCACAAAAAACTAGATTGCATAGTTTCCTTTGGATGTTTTCATATTTCTGGTGACAAAGTCCCTGGTGATGTTCTCCCATTTCCATGTTGGTATGGGCAATGGTTTCATAATCCCCTTAGACTTATGTTTCTTTGACTTCTCTTTCGGAAACACCAAGAACATTTCTATAATCTCATCGATCTTCTTCTTCATTTATCCCTCCCATAATGCTCTCGGAGATCTCAATACATCGTTGTGTTTCCTGGGTGAATAGATAAATTTGAGCTATGTGCATCATCAAAAAGTTCCTTCTTCAGCTCTTGACTTGATGGAACACATAGTCTTTTCAAAAATCCCACAATTAATTCTTCATTAACATTGATGTCTGAGGATTTCCCTTTTTTGGAAGCTTCCACTTTCTTCTAAATTCTCACATCATCCTTTTGAGCATCCTTCAACCTTTCCAAAAGATATGGTTGAGAAATAATTTGGGAGAGGATTTTTGATTTTACCTTTTTTATGATTCCCATGACCATATTTATCAAGACAAAGAAGATTGGATCCTTCTCAATTGTCATCAGTGATAGAATTGCTTTGTACTTTCTACATAGAGCATCTGCAACCTTGTTCTCTTTCCCAGGGTGGTAAGGGATTGAACAGTAATGGTGTTTGATCAGATCTAATCATCTTTGTTGGGGAATTTTCAACTCTTTCTGTGTGAATATATAATTGATCCTTTTATGGTGCATATATATTTCACACTTCTCCCCAAAGAGATAATTACACCAAAAAATTTAAAGAGAAGATCACCGTGTCCAACTCCAGATCATGTTTTGGATAATTTTTCTCATGAAAATTCAATTTCTTGGAAGCATAGGCAATGACTTTTTCATTTTTCATCAACACACATACCATGACCTTCATCGAAGAATTACTTAATACCAGTAAAAGTACTCCACTTGGGGGTAATGTGACCACGAGCACAGTGATAAGCCTCATTTTTAACTCGATGAAGCTTTATTCACATTCATCACTACATGCAAGCATTACTCTCTTCTGAGATATCTTGGTAAGAGGGTTGAGCCATCGTGAGAAATTTCTCACAAATCGTAGATAATATCCAGCAAACCCCAAGAAGCAATGGATATCTATTACCAATGTTGGCCTCGACCATCCTTCAATTGCATATGTTTTAGAGGAATCCACATATATCCCATTTCTTGTTATGATATATCACAAGAATAAGACCTCATTCAACCATAACTCACACGTGTTGTACTTTTCATAGCTCTTCTCATTCTGCAAGGTCACTAATATAGTTATTATATGCTCCTATTAATCCATCATGGTTTGGAGTATATCTGAATATCATCTATAAAGAATACCACAAATTTTTATAGGAAATCCTCGAAGACTCTATTCATCAATCCGATGAATATTTTTGAAGCATTAGTGAGTTCGAAAGGAATTACTATGAATTCAAAGTGCCCTTATCTTGTACAATAAAGTATTCTTGGGAATATCTTCCTTATTCACCCTTACTTCATAATATCCCAACCACAAATCTACCTTGGAAAAGTATTGTGCCCCATGTAACTAATAGATCAATTCATCAATTTGTGGGAGAGGATACTTGTTCATTATCGTGATTTTATTAAGCTCATGATAATTGATGCGAAGGTGCATTGACCAATCCTTATTCTTGAAGAAGAAAAATGGTTCACCCCAAGGTGAAGCACATAGGCGTATAAACCCTTCATCTAGATTCTATTGTATTTGTTTATTCAGATCCTCAAGCTCCACAACAACAATTCTATATGGAGTCTGGGATATTGGAAACATCCTAGGTATAATATCAATTGATAATTCAATATCTATTCTCGGAGGAAGACCCCACAATTCTGCAAGAAACACTTCAACAAATTCCCTCAAAATAAAATGTCTTCAAGGGTGGTGTCCTCGTTATACTTAATCATCTAAGACATATATACATGATAATGAGGTAGTAATATCCATGCTTGATATGAGGAAGCAAAAAAATATTCATCTTCGTCCTTGCACTTGTATATAATCAAGAGTTGGATCTCCACAAGAAGAGTGATTTTCCACTCAAGATAATTTATGTTGGCTCTATATATAGAAATATATTTCATGAAAATAGTTGCATAAAATTCTACTAGAGGTAGTATGATGAGGTTTTCCAGGAAATTAAATCCACATATTATGATAGGGGAGGATTTATATTAATGGGATGCAATGATTGACCCATTTTCTGTACTCACTGACATCTTTACTTCCAAGATTTGTGGTGGTACTGGGATTTTTCTACTAAACTTTTGGGATATGAAAGAATGCATAGAACCTAAATCTAAAATCATGTTCTCTATTCTTGAACGAATAACTAGCGTACATGTCACCACTTCAATATTAGGGTTCACTTTGGTAGTAGTGATGGAAAAATCTCTCCCTTTCTTCCTTGGAGGTTGTTGGTTGCCTCTTAAATCCCTTGGCCTAGGGCATTGATTTAAAAGATGCCCTGATTCTTTGCAGTTTTAGCAACGAACAATGCGTTGAGGTTCGAACAGATAGTTCCTCTCCTCTGTGGCAGCTACGGTTTTTTCCTGTTGGTAGTTAACAGCTAGGTTCCCTTCTCTTCCACTCCAAAGGCATTTCCTCATCCCCTTCAGATAATTTCTAGGGTGCTTATTTCCGCAACTTTATCAAATGAGGTGCTGAATCTTCTTAGCACTAGTGGATTTATATATCGGACTACCATCATTGAATTCCACCTTATGCTTCTTATCCCCATGATACCCCTGAGATTATCTGAACTCCATTTCGACCTTAAGGGAACAACATACAATTTCCACACAGCCATCAAAGTCATGGATCACCAGCGCTTTCTGTAGGCTAGGTTTCATCCCCCCAAAGATGCGTTCAACCTTGCATTCGGGGGTAAGGAAAAATCCTCAGGCGTATCGTGCAAGCCTTGTGAAGTTTTCCTCCTACGCTCTAATGGATTCCTTGCCTTTTTTAATGTGGGAAAGGAAGTCCCTTTTCATCTTAAGTCCTAGGATGCAAGAAAAATATTTATGGAAAAAACTATTCTGGAAATCCTTCCATTCCAACACTTTGATCTCCTCCTTAGGCTTCATATTTTTTTTATCAACATCCACCATTGATCAACTTCACATTTCGTACGATAAGAATCTAGGAGAACCATCTCTTGTTCAGAACTTTGAAACATGTAAAAGATCTTTTCAATGGAGTTGATACATTGTTCGGCGATTATAGGATCTGATGATCCATTAACGGTAGGAGGACTTTAACTCATTAGCTCTCGATAGAGACTTGTTCTTTCTTTGGGGGGGGGGGGTTGAACGTTCCTCCTGACTAATATTTCTATTCAAATCATGAGTTAACTGGGATATAAGCATGACAAAGTTCACTATTCCTGCTCTCATTAGATTGGATATCTCATTAGCATAGTCATCGCATTGATATTCACATCGATTGTTAAACCTAGTCATCCTATTACTGGCCATTGGATAGAATAAAAGGAAAGTTAGTGGTAACACATAAAGAGAAATCCCAGGGCAAAACTGATGACTTATAAATAACTTTTATTTCCTTGACATATGAATCCATAGACTTCAATATATTTTATTCATGATCTACTTTCTAACATATATTCCCAGTGGTCATTTTTTTAAATTCTTTTAATAAGTGTTCATACTAAGATTGTGAACTTACCAAATCATATCCCCCAGGAGTGTCGTAACCAAAAGTGTATCAAGTCCCATTGTCAAGCACCGGTTCCCATTCTATTCTAGCTCAAAGTGGTGTTTTCAGGTTTTACCCCTAGGATACATATGTTCCAAAGCCGCCTCTACCAGCTCGTATCCAGACAGGGATGTATTTTCTTGATAAACCACTTACTCAATACTCACCAATACATAGGGATGTTTATATTATACTTATTATTATCTCTAATTCTTTACTAGGGTTTTTTAATCCTAATCCCGAAAATAACTAAACCTATCCTCTGATACAAACTATAACAACTCTGCTCTTTATTACACACTAAAACATGTTTTATTACATAAACTATTCACTTGATAAAACATAGAATATAGAGAGGTCTAGTGTCATTGTAGCTTAGGATAATTACATGACAACATAAAACATGAAATACAACATCTTTATTAAAAACATCATCTACAAAACCACTACATTCCCTCGTACATAGATTTGCATGGGATAATGTGAGAACATGCATAAAAAAGGGTGAACTATAATGCCCAATAAGGTAATAAACATGGACTAACATGAGGAATACAATAAATGATAGATAATAGGAATATCAATGAAGCATAATAGAACCATGTACATAAAATCATGATAATTCATGATAATAATAACATGGAAATGTGGTGACAACACTTGACATGGAATTAGAATGAGCCAAGGCTCAATGCACATGGAGAATGAGTAAACCCTCATTTCACATAAATAATGAGTAAAAAATAGTTTCAATTTAATTATCATGAGTCAACACCCATTTCACATGTTGTATCATGATACTATAATTTACCCAATGCATTGGAGCGCTATCAGGGCGCACCCTTCTTAAACATTTCAATTAATGCATAGGTGTGCCACATGGAATCTATAACATGGAATCAATCAACATCATAAGTTATTTCACAATTATGTAATGTGGAAAAAGTACATTAATTTACCATTCTATATGAATATTTTTATAAAGGTGAATACCCTTAATTGATACATGGATATGGTATTCACTACACAATGATATTGGGTTGGAAAAACGCGGTGCAATTTCAACAGCATAACGGCGTGACATAAGGATTCATGAAAATACTTTATGAGAGAGAAAAGAGTTTCTAATCATATTTACATGAAATAGAAAGTAATGGGGTCATATAGATACATGTTTCAACAAATTTAATGCAATTTAGATGTATAATACAAAAGAATTACTTTGATGTAAAAGATGAGAGAGAAATATCTCACGGAATTTCTATATGGTAATCGGTGTAAATGGGAGGTATTAATGAGAGAGAAAGGGGTATAAAATAATCCAAACATAAAGAGAGCTGTATGTGGGAGGTTAAGAATCAAACCCCATCATTTTTAATTGAATACAAATGGGCCTAACAACTGAAAACAAATTGGACAAATATGAGAAAGGAAGAAATCCCTTACTTGGAGGTGTGATCCCAAAGGATTGGGACAGGCTTGAGAGGGTCTTCTTGGGAACTTGGGGAAACTTGGGAGGATTAAAGATAGAGTAGGTCATGGGTTTTTCAAACTCAAAATTCTTTTTGTGAAGAGGAAGTCGGAGATTGGGTGGGTTTATATAGGAAAAGATAGGGAATTCTTTATTATTTAGGGTTGGGACACCACACATTAAAATAATAAAACAACAAACCATCCCATGGTTTTTGACCATGTATTCTATCAGAGGGGAGTTGGAAAAAAATATTTTATATGGCCATTAGCATAAAATATTAAAAAAATAGGGTTGCTTATGTGGTGGTGAGTCACACTCTCAAGGAAAACAATTTAAAAAGGAAGATTGTTCTATAGGTCTTGGAGGGTCCTCTAAAGATTTTTAAAATAAATAAAACAAATATAAAATTAGATTATTTTAATGATAAAATATATATTAGATGAAAATAATGATTATAGTATTTTATTAAATCACTATTGGGACATTATGTCATCATTAAACACATTATATATTTAAACAGTATTTAATTTTTACTAAAAAATTCTACTGTCTTAGAAAACTATGAAAAATTCGACGATGGAAAATTTTGACATCCTAATTTCAAAAATAATTTACAGGTTATCTAAATAATTTTATAAATATGTAAATTTTTAATTTTAATATAATAACTGACATTTATCAAAAATTCATGCATTTTGGAAAAACAACAGCTTTCAAACATTAATAAATATTACAATTGCATTCATAAAATTATACGATAATTTATATTTAATTAAAAGTAATTTAATAATAATTATAATAATTTTATCAAAATATTATTTAATTAAAAATATATTAATTCATAAAAATAGATTTCTTCATTGAATAATAGTTAAAAATACTATTTGGGCTTTAAAAACTATTTACAAATAACTATAATAAAATGAATCCACATTCATTATACAAAAATAATGTATAAATTCATAGTTCTAGTGTCTTGTTACATAACCCCTTATAAAACCCACATAAGACCGAAGGGTATGGGGTGTGATGGTAACAGACTCTGGGGATGGCTCAGATAATATTTCTAGAGTGGTAATCTCTATCAACTTCCACTTCTTTCGTTGGCAGTTCTGATTGAGCTTAACGTGTTCAAGCTCGGATTGGGATTACTCTAAAGCGAAGCCCAATGATTCCACCTCTTTTTTGAGCTCCAAAAAAATGGTCTTTGTATGTGTAAAGTCTTCTGGATGAGGATATTGCTTCCTTTGTGTGAGTAAATTTGATTTGTTAAAGCCTTATATTTATACTAATCATGTGATCATTGTTCAACGTCTATATTAGCAACGACCATAATTCTTCATGGTATTTTAAATTCAAAAAACATAAAAAAATGATTTTCACATTTTATATAACCATAATAAGACATTTAATTAGATCAAGAGTAATTTTCATTAATGAATGTTTGGGTCGTTACAACAACCTGAACAAAAATTTTCTTGGAATATTTTTAGTCTTTGAACAATCACATTTTATGGTGGTCCAGCTTCTCTCTGAAATCTATTGGACCCATAAGGAATTATTTGAATAAATTCAAAAGGTCTAGAACATTTATATTTCATCTTACCAGGGAATAGATTCAATCGTGAGTTAAATAAAATGACCTTATTCCCTAGTGAAAAGATATGTTGAGCAATACGTTGATTATCCCATTTTTGTCCTTATAGATCTTATAATTTTCAAATATAGCTTCCAGATCTCTTCTAATTTTTTTAACTACATCATCCAATATTCTATATCATTCTCGTAATATAAATTGAGTTTCATAATCTCTAAAAACAAACAATTCTCTATCTCAACTGAGAAAATGCACGGTTTCCAATAAATCGGTATGAATGGTGTTGTACCTATGGGTGTCATATATGTAGGGAAGTATTCTCGTAGTATGTATTCTGGTTTGAGACTCTAGTTTTTGTGTCCTGTATTCACAGTATCTTCCAAAAGAAATTAAATCTCTCTATTTTACACTTCTACTTTCCCACTTTTTTGTCAGTGATAGGGAGTTTCGATGTTGTATCTAATTCTATACTTCTCTATAAATACACCATAAAATTGTTTCTCAATTGTGTTCCTAGAGTATTAATGAGTAATCATGGGTATCAAAATCATTCAAATTTTCTTATAGAATTTTCATTACCTCCTTCACTGTTTCTTGTGAGTTTTCTACAGCTTCAACACATTTCGAGATATAGTCAACACCAACCAGAATGTATTGTTATCAATATGATGTGAGAAATGGCCCCATGATATCTATGACCCAAAACTCATTTATTTTCACATCCATGATGGTATTCTATGTCATCTAATTTTTTTCTAATATATCTAATGTGTTGGCATCTATCACATTTGTGGAAGAATTACCAACCATCTTGATGTAATGTGGGACATAAAATTATACATTGCATAATATTGTACATTGTAAACTTGGGTCCATGATTTCTTTTAACTATTGTAATTCAGGACTTCTCAATCAATTTTTTTGTTTAATTATCGGGAATGTAGTGTCTTAATAATCCATCAGTACAATGATTAAAAAAAATGGTTTATACTAGTAGTAATTAATTTCATCAGCTTTAAATCATTTTATATATTGGCATGAATGGTCTGTATGAAAACATATCATGGAATGATAATTGGAGTTATCAGATAACCATGGTTGGAACTTGATTCTAAACAGTGTTTCATTTGAAAAATCCACATCAATTTTAGTCTCTTCTTATTCCTTAATGAATGACATGGGATGTATGGATATATAGTCATCAATAAAAAATTTTCTTCCTTTTGTGTCATTGATTAAAATATAAAGCTCTTGTATTAATATAATCTATCATATCAACATTGGTTTGGAACCATTGTTTTTTATCAATTATTTGAGGGAAGCATGATCAATATATAAAATCATATTGGAAAAAATTAGATACGAATGGAATTTCTCAAAGGTATATAAAATGACTAAGAGTTTTTTCTTTGTAGTCATGTAATTGAATTGATTTTCACAGAGTGTATGGCTTGAATTATAGAGGGGAAAAAAGATCTTTCCAATGCACTGTATTAATATAGCACCGACGTGAAGGTCTCTTACATCACATAATAACTCAAATTCCTTATCATAGTTGGGTGATATAATGACTACGGATGCTATCAGGCTTATCTTTAAGGTATTGAATTATTTTTGACATTACACAGTAAATTCAAAAGAAACATCTTTTGAAAATAGATGTTTCAATAGAAGAGAATATTTGTAAATGTCCTTTATATGTTTTTTGTAAAATCTGGCATTTCCTAGAAAGCTTATGATACCCCTTACTGATTAGGGTTTTTGTAAATCCTTATTGAATTCTATTTTTTCAGAATAATGTATGATTATTTTATTATAGATTTTATATCCAAGGACTATTCCTCCTTAGACCATGACAATAAACTTCTCCCAATTCAAGACTCTGAATTTTTCTTCACAGTATTTGTGATGGAATTTTGGATTGCTTAAAAAGACCTCAAATGATCTCCCATAGACTGATAAGTCATCCATGATGATTTCTAAGAACTCTTCAACCAGGAAATTTAAAATTTTCATCATGCATATTTGAAATGTTGGGGAGAATTTCACAGTATATATGACCTTCATCAATAGGAAAATTTATTAAATAGGCATGTGAATATGGTATTTGGGTATTTTTTTGGGGAAACTATAATTTTTTTATCTAGAATATCCATATAAGAAACAATTGAATTCATTCCTACATTTTCTTCAAGTATCTGATCTATGAAGGGTAAAGTAAAATGGTCCCACCTTATTTTTGAATTCGTGCATCTATAATCTACATAGACTCACCATCCAGTGATGGTGTGTGTTGAAATCCATTAATTTTCATCAGTTCACTCTATAGTGTGTCCACCTTTCTCAGGTAGAACATATAGCGGGCTTACCCATTCAATATCTAAGATTAAAAATATTATCCATACATCTAAGAGTTCAGCTATAATTTTGGATGAACTCTTTCATAGGTAGTTTGAGTCTCGATTGGGATTGAAATTTTGGATTTTCACCTTATTTGTGTAGAATATTATGAGTACAATCAGTAGGATTAATTATTTTTTATTTTTCCACTCCCTATGTAATTTTTTGTTTATTTATCTTCAAAAAATTAACCAATTTTGATTATTATTTTGGAGGTAATTCAGAGTTGATAATTACTAGTATAGTGGAACACTCTCCTAAATATTAGTATTTTAGAGTAGTATGTAGAGGTTTTAGTTCTAGAATGGGTGGTTAAATTATGGAGGGAAAGAAAGGTTGAATAGTGTCCCTAGTAAGAGGTCAATGAAACTCACATACTCAAAATAGTACTCTTATTCCTTATCAATGAGTGAATCTTCAATTTCTCATTCAATTGACATGTACTCATCTTTGTATTGGGTGGGAGATATGACATTACATTCCACAACGTCGTCTAATTATTGGGAAGCATTAACCCAGTTTATCACTACCTATTCCACTCCAACTTGGATGATTAAACATCCTTGATTCACATCTATCATGACCTTTCTATGGTTAGGAATGGTCTTCCATGTATAATGGATATTTCCCTTTATCGATCCATTTATTGAGCAAGGAAGTCTACTAGAAATATAAAATTTAAAAATTTAACTAAAACATCTTAACGAATACCCCTGGGGTTCTTCATAGATCTGGCAGAAAATTATACTTCTACTCTATTTTTTTGAGTTCTTCGATTCTTAACTTGTAGAAAACACTCATTGTCATTATGTTGATACTGGATCAAATATTGCACAGAGCTCTGCCAAACATGAAATCTCCAATAGTGTAGGGAATTGAGAAAACATCATGGATCTCTCTTTATTGGTGGGATTTTCTGCTACACAAAATCAGAGAATTATTCATTTAGTGAGACGACCTTATGATCTTCTATATTTTAATTTTTTGGATAGAAGATAAAAAAATAAATTTTTTATTAACTAGCATCTGGGAAATGAATTTGGAAAATGGTATTTTGATTTGTAGTTGTTTAAACATCTCCATGAACTTATTTTATTGTACATATATTCAGACATGTCTTGATATTTCCCAGAGAGGAAGAGGTGGCTTTCATGGTGGTGGGGAAACATCAATAGGTTCCATTGTTTTCTTAAGAGTTTTGTATTTTTCTTCTAGTAATACTCCTTAAGGTGTTACTAGTGTAGGCTTACTATGTAGGGTACCTGGTAATCTATGATACAATGTCATCAGGATTTAACCCATTTAAACCTCAAGATTTAAAAAACCAGATATTAGGTTTTTCATTTTCGTTTCTTGAGTTGTCTTTCTCATATTTTCCTTTTGAAAAAAGGTATCTAGGAGGTTCTCTAGGATACCCTATGGAGTAGGGTATTGTTGAGGTCTCGTCTAGAAGGGTTGGAATTTGTACTGAGTTCTTTGTGGGAAGGTATTTTTTGCATTATTACTGAGTTTTAGGTATTGTGTTCATAGGTGGATACCCTAGCGGTCATCAATTCCAAAATGGTGCTTGACCACTTCACTGTTGAACATATCCTTGATTTTTATGGGGTTACTTCTTAGAACGACTCTAACGGTATAATTGTTTCTAATGTTCAAAATGAGGTTGTAGTTGATTTTAATTGATATATTTACAATCCTAGTCTTGTGAATCCTTAACTCTTTCTTTTTAAGTCTTGGTAGAGATGTGGTTCAACACACATCTCACATGATTGTATCTCTATTATGGGGTATGAGAGGGTTGTACAGTTGACATCTAGAATTATTACAACTTCTTTGTGAGAAATTAGAATTGTGATGCTAACCAAATGTTAACATAGACCAGGTGGATACCACTCTATGATGTTCATCTATCACTTTTCCATAAGCTAGATGTGTGCAAAACATTATCTAGAATTGTTCTCCCTCCTTCCAGGGTCTGGAAAATTAAACCTCCATCAGCTGTACTATTAACAACAATTTGTGCTTCTGGATGGAGTCCTTATTAGAATGTCTCAAACATGATCCACATGACTAAACCATAGGGTGTACACATCCTCATAATCTCTGTGAATCAGTCATATTATTCCCATGTTGATTTTATATCAGTCATAGAGATGTTCTGAATGTTGTTTCAGAGTTTCCAACTCTAAATTGGTGGAATTTATATATCCATGAATGTCTTGGAAAGATATTCCCATGTTTTTATTGACTCAAGAGCTTGAATTTTTTTACCAATACATAGTTATGTCTCTTAAAGAGTGTGGGAAGACACACAGTCTGATGTGGTTTGAAGAAACTCCCTACTTTCGGAAGGTATAGAAAACATCAAGGAAGATAGAGATGTGTTAATCTGGGTCTTGTAATTGGAGGCCACAAAATTGTCCCATGTTCTTGATCATATGAATGAGTCCATCTTTCATTTAGAATGTATGATAATGAAGGATGGGATACACTATTCTCAAAGTTTCACCATGATTTAATGGAAATCAACAATCCCTAATTGTTTTATCTTGAGGAATCAGGTGCTCCCTAAGAATAATATGATGCAGTTTTGGTCACATATAATGGTGTTTTATGGTCATTTCTGACTAGAGGTGAATGGAAATGTACCTTTCAATCTCAAAATTGATGGCTAAAGGCTCTTCGGTATTAAGGATACTCAACTGAGTTGAAGGACCATGGTACATTCACTATACCATAAGAAAAGTGATGCAAGGTAGTCTTAAAACAAATAATGGAAAAGAAGTTAGATAAAAGAAATCCCATGTATTCAACTAGAGGATTTGGGAATCACAACATTGTGTCCCCATCCATAGCTCCAAAATATGACGTGCCTATATGATTTGTTGAAATTGTACTAGTAATGATCAGTTTAGAATTATTGGTTTCCCAAAAATGACATACCAATCAGGAATAGTATATTGATAGTCTGAGGTCGATCCAACGGGGGGGAGGCTGGGTCATGTAAGTCAATGACTTCATACCATTTGGGTATGAGTCCTTTCAAGGATTCATCAGTTTGGATGTTACTAAAACTATGGTGGTCATTAGATACATCATGAATTAAATAATGGGAGTTGATAAATTTTGGGTACATTTAAATAGATGAGATTTAATATAATCTTGGTAGGATCCAATGATTTTGGTTGTAAGGTAAGATGAAGTTTCTAGTTGACATTGGTAAAGTCACCTAGTTTTACATAGGAGGTCTCGATTCCATGATCTGGAGATATCGATAACTTGGACATGTTAGGATTATTTACTATTGTAAAATGTATCTTAGGCATGTTATTATATCCTAATATACACTAATTAGGATAGGTTCTTCCACCAAAATATCCCATGGTCAATAATGATTAATCAAATTGGATATGAATCAATTATTTACCATAATTATTAATACATATGTTTACCAATTTTATAATTATATATTTATATATTTCCTTTTCCCAACTCTCAATACCTACCCCTAGGTAGTTTTATCCACTCGTCGTAGGAACAGAAAAGAATAAACAATTGAATTTCGTTCTCGACATACTATGATAATTTGAAATTAATGAATTCGCAGTCAGGAAAGGGTTTGATTTACTAAGAAGGGTGAACATTAAATTGGTATTTAAATAAAATTTTCAATAACTTACATACTTGGAATGGACAAAAAAATAATTTTACTTGAGTATGATGATGAAAAATGGTATGCACGAGTAGGGAAATCGAAAATGATGATGAAAACATAATTAGTGACTCTTGTATTGAATTAAAATATAAAACTGACGAAGAAATTTATATTTGAGAGGGATAGAGTTGAAGTGAACATGAAGAGAACAGAAATTATAAAAGGCTTATTATGTAGAATCTCTCATAATCATTGTTGAGGTTATATATATATATGAAAAATGTGTCATGATAAGTAATGGGTTACACTATGTGTATTCCAATCCATGTAAATCACCATGTATTTTGAATCTTGCATGTATCTCATGCGTATCTCTTATGAAATATGAGTTTTGACTGATTTCGCGTCATGTACTAATGACTCCTGACGTGTAATGGAATCCAACTATATCTCAAGAGGATATTTCTCATTCAATGGGTTTGACAAGAGTCATGCATTAAATTTTCCATTCATAGTGTGTATTATCTTATTTTTCTTCTATCATTACATGGCTCACGGCTTTCTGGATTTTGTGAAATCATATTACACAACATGTACTAATGGTTCAAAACATGTACTAGGTAAATTCATCACATTTACTACATTTCTTCCTTTTAAACCCAGTGAAGCCTCATTCAGACGAAATTAATCACATACCAAGTGAATTATCGAATAAAAAATCATTTTCCTAATGGATGTACAATGTATATATAAATTCATCTTATTAGCCTCATAATAAGGGTTTTCATAAAATTTCTCTAATCATAATCCCAAAATTAACAACACAGAGATCTGATACCAACAATATCTACCCTACTTTTTTACATTACTATTATATCATTTTAAAGAAAAAGAATATAATATTATTACCAAACTAGGATCCAAAGGTTTAGTGTCTTGGGAATATTAGGGAAAACATAACATTTAAATAATAAAACATAAACATTATTTATTTCCATTCACACTAGATTCATAGTGGACCTCATATACTCCGTAGTAAAATTAGAACCCTGAGGATATAAAAAAATAAATGGGTGATATAAATGACCATTAAAAGGATAGATAATAACATGAATCAATATAACATGGGTGACAATAATAATAGTCCTAATAAAAATAATATAAGTATGGGATCACCATCATATTCATGTGAGGAATCAATAAGTAAATTCATGGAATGTGGAAATGCATTAAAATTAACCATAGTCTCCTTATTTTCAGACAACACACATAGTTATGAAGGAATATATAATCTTGTTCATGCATAAAAAATTAGAATAATAATTGAATAGTAATTTAGAAAAATTATATGATTATGTTCATACATATTTCACCATATCCCATGAGATACATCACATTAATAAAACGCATTGGAGAACTATTTAATTTTGGTCACACACATCACATCATAAAAAATTCATATTCATGCATGCCACATAAAATATATATCAATCAAATTCCTGAAGTGATACATAAAATGAAATGGGTTTCATAGGGATTTCATAAATCATGAATATACATGGGGTTCACAAATGAATATGGAAAACATATTTTTTATAAGATTCGTCATTCCCGGGTGAAGAAAAAAAACTCAAGTAGTGTCCAAATGTGTTTGGTAAAGAAGTTTTATTTTGGAAAATATTTTTATTTGTCCAAAAATTATATTGGAAAAATGTATATCCCAATAAATAAAAGTTAATATAAATTAAATTATATTTTAATAATATTAATACTGTAGAGACCCGAAGCCTGACGTACATGGACATTACATTACTTTTGCGGAATACTTAATACATAACAAAAAGAGACACACAAGGACCATAATAGTTTAGTGTCTTTGGAAACTCGGAATATAATCTTCTAATTGTGGTGAAAGATCTTCAACATCTCCCATAAAGATCTTCCCTTTTTTTTACCTAAAACCTTTATTTCTATCCTGGGGAAAATAAAACATAAAATGGTGAGCTCAAATGCTCAGTAAGGGTAAACAAAAGAAATATCAATCACATCATATTCATAAGAACATAACATTTTTGAAATCTTAACCTGCAAAAGAGATCATAATATCATAACATGGGATAAATCATAGTAGTGAAATGTAATCCCAATAATCATAACTTAAAACATGAAACTTTTAGGCATACACACATAATCATAGAGAATCATTTCTAGTTAGTCAAGACTCATTGCCAAGACTATCTTAGTGGACAAAGTCCCTTTCTGAACCGAGTTCATTCCTCGTTTCAGTCCTGTTTCACTGAACCGGTATGACCTACCGTTCCAGCCATGTTTATCTCATGAGATATAAAATCTTTAACCAATGCATTATAGGGAGATATAGGTCCCACCCATCTCATAATGATACCATTCTTATGTGTTCCACAAAATCATAAATCATACATCATTACATAACCCATGTAATAAAAATGGGAATCTTAAACATCGTGACATCATAAAACAAATCATATAAGTTAAAGGAATTCATAAAAATATAATTCCATCACAACATAATAAAATCAATTTAATAATAGGGATAAAAACATAACCCTTTATTATCATAGATGGAAAATAATTTTGATAAAACACTTGAACTCCATTCTTGAGGAAAATATCCTTTCTGCTTCAAAAACACTTTTCCTTTCTTAACATGTCGTACAATTATATACTAAAAGAAGTTGATTAAAAATAATCTTGAAAACTTGTAAAGGAATATTTTTGGAAATAATGTTTTAAAAATCCATTCAAGACATATAAGTTAAAAGAAACATTCTTATCGTACTTTTGTCGGAAAAGTCAAAAAGTACCTCGTATGAAAAATGACAAAACATTCCATTCATATTTTTTACTAAAAACTCACCGAAGGGTAAAATTGGATTTAAATAATTGTAGGTGGATGGAAATAATATTACATATTGAGGAAACATGGATGTGGATGATAAAATACACCCCAGTAAATTCCAAAGTATAAACAATCTCGGATAAAAATGAGATTGTGATATTTTCCCTTACCTTAGGTCCGATTTTCTTCGTAAGTGTCCGAACCTCCTGTATAATGATTTAAATAATGTCATTGACTTATTACAGAATCATATTCATTTTTATTATATCATATATGACTTTATATTACCCGTTCTTTTGTAAATTCCATGTTAAAGAAGCGTTTTGGGTAAAATCGTTTCATTTATCGTAGGTGTTTGGACTTGTTGTTCTTCACATTATTATTACTTATATCATGATTTACTTACTTCCAGAATATAAAACATGATTTATATATCATATATATTCAGTATATATATATATAATAGATAGATAAATGAAATGAAACACACCGTTCATGGAGACGGTAGTCTGTACGTACGCATGAACGTTGTTTTCCTTTCCTTATTGTCTTGAATGGAAGTAAGTAGATGACATACATATATATATATATACATAAATCCAGTAGATTTAACATGTCATATATTTCATGATTACTTATTATATGTACTTTATAATCATTCATGAATGGTTAAAGATGAGAATGAATCTCATCGCGTCGTGGAGACGGTAGTCCGTACGTACGCACGAGCGATGATGTCGTTCTCATGATCGTGAACTTGTGTTGAAGTGTATGTATACTATTTCAGTATCAATATCACTTTATAATAATCATATATAGTTACTCATTACACCATTATACCCATCCAATTAAGGTGGTGGCGGAAAATAGATTACATCACGGCGTGGAGACGGTATTCTATACGTACGCACGCGTGGTGATTTCCTTTTTCTGTAGGATGGATAGAAGGTTAATTAGAGTTGTTTAATATTTATAATAATATATCAGTATATAATAAATACTGATGTTATTAATTTATCATGAAACAACTAAAGAAGAATAATTTGAAGAAGAAATAAATTGAAAAAGATCAGTAATGGATATTACCTCTTTTTGACGCGCCTTCACTTAACCTCCACTTAAAGAACTAAGGATGGTATTTGAAGAAGACCAGGACCTCTAGGATGATACTAGGGAAGTGGAGAAGATATTTTTTCAGGGGTTTGCCGATCTTGAAGGCTCAAAGTTGTGTGAGGAAGAGAGGGAGGAGGTTCCCTTTTATAAGGGAGGAGAGGGGCACCTTTGGAATAAATAAAACTATTATTTTATTATAAAGTCAAATTCGGTTTTAAATAGCTCCAAATTGATTTATTTCGAAGATAAGGTGGGGGTGGGTCTAAATCCTCTCATAAAATATAATTTAGACAAGTTTAGGTTCCTATTTTAACCTTATCATTTAGATTTAACATTAAGTTAAATAATTTTACTTTTACCATGTCTTCTTGTGTTCTTACACTATAAGGTTAATAAACATACTATAACAAGACAAACGAACCCCAAGTTGTTTATTATTAATATATATAACCTTATATAAGTCATTTGGACGAACAATAGATTTTTATAAATAAAATAACAATTAATAATATAATATTTGTTTTAAAAACTATTTTATGTCAATTTTGACACTATTTAGTAATTGATTTTTGTGAAAATAATAACAGAATGATTAGTTCGAACAAAGTTAATTAAATCAATACTAACATGTCATATTAACCTAGAAAATTAGTTTAATTCATAAAAAGTCTCAAATTACATTTATTTTTGTATTTATAACATCAATTATGTCAATATTTCATTAATAAGATAATTACTGCATCATATTTGTGTCATAAATAAATTAAATTATTTATTGTCTAAAAATTAAAAATAAAATACCATTATGTAGGAAACCTTTTTAGCTTTCTAATTAGTATTTATAGTAGAATGTATCTTATGTATAACCCTATATTAAAAATGATTTACTTATTAAACTTTGATTTTAACTATTTTAACCCTTCTTTAAATAAATTAATAATAAATGTCCTAATCTAATCC
Organism: Viscum album; assembly: GCA_963277665.1. Lineage (NCBI taxonomy): Eukaryota > Viridiplantae > Streptophyta > Magnoliopsida > Santalales > Viscaceae > Viscum > Viscum album. The sequence goes on from OY728126.1 coordinate 1,325,785,637, forward strand.
AAGTGGGCCTAAATGGTCATATTTTATTCCTAGGGTTGTTTTTGGTCGAATTAAACTTGTCCAGTAGAATTAGGACATGTGTTAGGGTAATAATAATAACATTTTTACCCTTAATTACCCTATTTACTTTTAACCGTGGTAAAAAAAGTAAAAAGTTACTATTCACCAAAAATTATTTTCTTCTCATTGAACCACATTTTAGTTACTGACATCAACCGTGTCTGTCGGATTTGTGAAATTCCACTCACAGAAGCGGTAAAGTTAAGTTTTATGAAAAATTCATTTTTTTAACTACCACTTAGTGGTTTCACTATTCATCAAAATATGAAAGTTTCCAGAAAAATACCAAAAATTAGGTCTAAGCTATATTTGATATTATGAACTCAGAAATGATGTCTATTTTAACAAATTCAAAACATATCAGTTGCATTAATTAATTTAAAAATTAATTCCCGCCGTCAAAACATATAGCGTGTTCTTAAGAGATAATAACTATCAAAAGATTGACACTTGTTTATGTCTGGTTTAAATGTAGAATTACATCCAATGACCAACATTGTATTAAATTGTAAAAATATATTCTAAATATACTTTGAAACCAGTGAAATTAATAATTTATCACTATTAATTATTTCAATTAAAAAAGTTGTTTTTAATTAAAATTTAGAAATTTTTACTATTCATCAGAATATGAAAGTTATTCAAAAAGTACAAAAATTTCACCCTAAGATAATTTTGATATTCCGAATCCAAAAATGAAGTCCATTTTGAAAAATAAAATTTACAAAATTTCAAAAAGTGGTTATTACTATTCATAACGGCTAGTTTTAATAATAGCATATCGTTGTTTAGTGAAACTCGGTATTGGGTACTACACACGCTATCGAGGAAGGTCGTGATTGCGTGTAATGCAAGGCAAGTCAAGGATGCATGTTGTGCAAGCTCCTTTTGGAGCAGCGTACAACACAAGACATTAATGAAATTAAAAATAATATTTCTCATAAAATCTCAGGGTGTTACAAATACAATATCCATATATAAATTTTTCATGAAAGCGGAATAACCCCATGAATAGGAGTTATGTTCAATAATCCCCTTACCTTATATATGAATGGTTTATTCACATTAATATCATGGATAGTCAACTTTAATTATTTAATTAATAAATAAAAAACATATTATAAATTTATTTTATAAATATTTATTTTACTATATTCATTTATATCCATTTTGATGAGTTATAGTGATTGATTTCATCATTTGGCAATGTTTGTTTTCTGGGTTTTCGTGATTGTTTAACTTTTATACATGAATGGAAGATCATATTAAATTGGGATAATTATCCATAATTGAAATTATATTTTATTAATGAAATTATATAATTTTTATTAGTCTTATATATATACTTTTTTTCATGATATGAGGATGAATTATTAGATAAAATGTAAAAGATAATCATTTAGTTTAATTTCTGGGGATTTTCAATCACAAATTTTTTTTTCTTTTATTATTTAATATTATGTATATATGTTATTCAAAAAAACATAAAAATGTTATATAAACAAATTAGAATCATTTATAAACATTATAGTGTTTTTATTTCCAGCCCTGTTGGTAGAAAAGGAATATGAAATCTTATCATCCCTGAAGGTTGTAAATCAACACCTCACAGATGACATTTTAATATTTATAATAAAAGGTTGGGAGAAGAGGATTAATTATGTAATATAACATTTACATAATAAAATTATATTATATATATTATAATTTAGTTATCATTCCACTTGGATGGTGATATGAGAGGATTGAATTATAAAAGAACACAACATTAATAGAAATTAAAAGAAAGCAGAAAGAGATTTTACCTTTATAACATCGTCTCCATGAGACCCTTCATAATGAAATTGGTTTTGGAATATTATTGCGTAAAAAGGATCCTTTTCGTGGGTATGAGTCATGGGAAGTGGACTGGGAGAAATTAAACAATCTAGATGGCTTTGGAGGGTTGAGGATATGGGGTGATGAGGGTGGGAATTATTGGGGAGGAGAGGGGTGTTTTTTTATTTCTTTTTTCATTAAGATATTATTTTACTTCAAAAAAATGAGTATCTTCAACCATATCAATAAATATATTAAGATAATAAATTATTGTTTTATATTATTGGATTACATCATCCAAACATCATCTTTGAATCAATATATCATGTATTTTTGTGTAAAGTAAATGAATGTATTTCAATGTTTACAAAAAAATACAAATATTCTATAAATAACTCAAAAATTCACCCCAACCATTTGGTGATGTGTAGAACTCAAATATGAGCTATATTTTCTGAAAATAATTTTCTAGGTATGATAGATTTAATTTTTATATAAAACCATCTATTACTCAAAAAAATAAAAATTATAAAATTATATCTCATTTTATGAAAATTTGAATAATTACTTAATGTCTGTAAATTATCATATAATAGTAAGACAAAAAATAATAATTTATGAATGTATTTAATGAAAATTCATTCCATTTAAATTATTATATTAATAATAAAATTTTAAATAATCATTAATGTTTTACGAATATACCAACACTTAACTTGGTAATTTCAAAACATCAATTTTCGTATAATTTGATACAATTATAAAATATTTTAATTTATAAAATTCTGAAATTATGTTTATACATTCATAGGTGATGTTACTATTCAATTTTATAAAATTCTATTTCTCACTGTCATATTACTAATCTATAGGTCATGTTATTATTCTAATGGTATAGGTTCCTTAATTTCAATGAATACCACTTATTTCTTTCTTAATTAATGAAAATCATGTTTTTATTGATCTCTCTATTATATGATTTTTATTTTATACTATATAATATAATTTTAATAAGGGGAAAAATTACATTTATAAAATTTTGGGTTGTTACATGTACGAATATAAATAAATAAATTATTATAAATATATTGTTGACATATTTATAAAATGAATTCGTTGTTTATCAACAAAAATATAAAACATTAAAATTTATAAGAAACACTTTTCTGGAAACATGTATTAATGTTCAAAAAAAAATTTAATATAAATTTAAAATGTATATATTATATAATTCTTTAAATGAAATTTACATTTTATATATTCAATGAAAAATTTTATCAGTCATTTAGATTTTTAACTTTTAATATGATAAAAATAAATCATGTGTTATGCTTAAAAGTTGTACTTTTTCTAAAAATATATTTTCCATGTTTTGGAAAAATAATTTAAAATTAATTTAATAAAAAAAATTAAAAATATGCTCAAAAAATTAATTCAATATTTGGAATCAGGAGGTTCAAATTTGGTAAATAGATAACTTTTGTTTTTAGTCAATATGAGTTGTAATATAGTAAAATTTATCACTTTGGAAAATGGAAAATAGAATTAATCTAGATTAAAACTATGTTATATTGTCATAATATTAAATCTTAATTCCCATTAGATGAATTTAATTCATCCTTTCTAACCATAGTTTTGAAATTGATATGGTTAGTGGACACATTTCTATGAACGTAACCAAATTAAATTAAATTCAATGAATGTAAAAATTATATCATAGTCTATGTTTTAAAATGTGTTATATGTCCACATATGAACAAAATAATTTTTCAAAAAATACCCTTTTTATATTGTAACATAATTTATTTATTTTGATAAATACAATTTATTTCATAGTTTTAGTGAGTCTATAATTACCTTAATTTCTTACGCGACACAAATACCATATTTTTAAAATTTATAGAAGAATATTAAAAATGATATTAAAAATATTAAAAGTGATATAATTTGAGTTATTTATTATGTTGTAAAAAAATTTCCAGATGAGTATGAAATATTAGTGCACTATAACTGAATTATATTGTAAATTAAACCATTTATTAATGTATTTAATGTAAAATTAATTGAATAGTTTTAAAATTGACATTAATAATAATTTATCAATGTAATATCACATTAAATTATTTAAATGTATTTATAATCATGAATGAGAAAAACAGAGAAATATATAGTAGAATATTTCATCCTTTTTTCTTTAATGAGTCAATATATTTATTATATGTCAAATTATTACTCTTTAATTCTGAAAAATATGTTACTAAAATTAATGATAAAATATGTTAAATAAGGGGTTAAACCCAATGACGTGGTTTGAAAAAACTCACCAACCTATCAAAATTTTATTATTTATATATATCTCAACCATATCCTACCCTAGGATAATATACTAATAAATCATGATGCATTTTTATTTTGAATTACATTATTATAATTTAATAATTTATGAATTTATAAAAGATCTCTTCACATAAATTATTAAGGGGAACCCAATTCATCACCTCATTTCACCACTTTGATCCATCTATATTGACCAAAACATAAATAGTTTTCTACTAAAAATCCGTAGATAAGTTATACAGGTTCTGTTCACTCAAAAAATCCTACCCAAGGTTCTTTATAAATAGACCAAAATAATATTTTCCAAAGAATATTTATTCATCTTTAACGAGTCCTTCATGATTATTTCTTATTCTAATTCAAATGAATGAATATTAACAATCAATGGGAGATAAATCAAATATCAGAAACATACTAATATTTTATAATAATTTTTAAAAAAATACACATTTTATCTGGTTACATAATTTATTTATTTTGATAAATATAATATATTTCATAGTTTTAGTGAGTCTATAATTACCTTAATTTCTTATGCGACACAAATACCATATTTTTAAAATTTATATAAGAATATTAAAAATGATATTAAAAATATTAAAAGTGATATAATTTGAGATATTTATTATATTCCAAAAAAAATTCCAGATGAGTATGAAATATTAGTGCACTATAACTAAAATATATTGTAAATTAAACCATTTATTATTGTATTTAATGTAAAATTAATTGAATAGTTTTAAAATTGACATTAATGATAATTTATCAAAGTAATATCAAATTAAATTATTTAAATGTATTTATAATCATGAATATGAAGAACAGAGAAATATATAGTAGAATATTTCATCCTTTTTTCTTTAATGAGTCAATATATTTATTATATGTCAAATTATTACTCTTTAATTGTGGAAAATATGTTACTAAAATTAATGATAAAATATGTTAAATAAGGGGTTAAACCCAATGACGTGGTTTGAAAAACCTCACAAACCTATCAAAATTTTATTGTTTATATATATCTCAACCATATCCTACCCTAGGATAATGTACCAATAAATCAGGATGCATTTTTATTTTTAATTACATTATTATAATTTAATATTTTATGAATTTATAAAAGTTCTCCTCATATAAAATATTAAGGGGAACCCCATCCATCACCTCATTTCACAACTTTGATCCATCTATATTGACCAAAATATAAATAGTTTTCTACTAAAAAATCATAGATAAGTTATACAGGTTCTATTCACTCAAAAAATCCTACCCAAGGTTCTTTATGAATAGATCAAAATAATATTTTCCAAAGAATAGTTATTCATCTTTACCGAGTCCTTCATGTTTATTTATTATTCTAATTCAAATGAAAGAATATTAACAATCAATGGGAGATAAATCAAATATCAAAAACATACTAATATTTTATAATAATTATTGGGAAACTATATTCAATCTATTTTCCATCTTGTGAGAAGTGATAACATCTCTATTGTGTACATACATCTTACCATTACCATGTAAGGATATTGTTCATTTTTCATACATATTTTCATTGGATGGATATTAACCTTGATAATATATATATATATGATATTTATAAAAAAAATATGTTATTCTTGGACTTTAATATCATATATACCTCATTACCTTCCAATTATTTAAAAAATGATAATGTTTGTCATTTTTATGTGTGGACTATCACGTACATGAATCGATGTGATATATTTTTCAATTATGTTTTACATGGATTGTTATAAGATAATTTCTAAAGAAAATATATGATATATATTATATAATAATTATTCTATAGAGTTTAATTATTATTCACATTTCTTTTGTTCCATCTGTTGGAAATTTAAAATAGTGTTTATGCCTATGTATAACCTTCCATCATAATGAATGATGTCATTAATTTATATATATCTATAATTAATAGAAGAATATAAATATAAATATATTAAAGTTATATCATATCTATACCATTAATAAAATTCATAATATTATTAAACAATAAAAATTTATAGTAATCAAAACTACTAAATCAAAACAAACTTGAAAAACCTAGGAGTTCACACCCAAATAATACTAATAAATTATTCTTATCAAATGGGTGATAAAATGACATTAGTTGATAATATATAATATCATATATATAATACTGGTTCATTGATGTTATTATAATAAATATATATTTATTATACAGTATGTTAGGTGACCTCTGTGAGAAGTAATACATGAGGTAATGGATTTCATATCAATTTTCACTCCATTGAGACATATTTATTATTAAGAACATTTTTAATTTTTGGTACTCCAAATAATAACTCATTTATGTATTTGAAATGAATATATATTTATTAATTATGATTAATCTTGATTTTATGTTTACGTACTTAAAAATATATTATATATATTATTTCAATATTACCTCTATTTGGATGTTGAAACAAGTAATGAAATGTTTCAAATAAAAACCAACTTCATTTTCCTTTTTATCATATATATTTTTATTCCATATCTATATTTTACCTAAAATTTTTTCAAATATGTTTTTAAGCTTCTAAATTGACTTAAAAAATACTTCACCAATTTTTTACTTTTTAAAAATGGTTTAAAAGGAATCTTTCCTATTGTTTTTCGAATAAGGTAATTTGTGAATTTTTAGACATAATTATTGAAGGAATATTATATTAACATATATGAAATGAAAAGATTTCCCCAAAATCATGAATACTCTTTGGTTTCCTGATTCTTATACAATATTTCAATTTTATTTCCTTATAAAAATTCATACGTTATAAATGTGAAATTGTTTAATATAAGTGATTTCCAAAAATGGAATGGTTTTTTCCTTAAGAAGGTTTTAAATATAATTTAATGGAATCGTTATCCATCAATTTTAACAATATGATTTTAGTTATTCACCAAGTGAGATAATTTTTAATGACTCCATCCATTGTAAAATTCACTTACTCTTAATTATTGTTTATTAAATTTCTCATATATATCTACATTCTTGTATTATGGAAATGATTATTTCCTAAAACATATACCATTTATATATACAGTTTTATATATTGAATGTATTTGATTAATCCGTGAATAATTTATAAAATCCATATTCTATACTCAATTTGTATATTTTTTTGTTATTTTATAATTTTCAGGAAATAAATTGATCATTGGATATATAAGGAATGCATTAGATATGAAGTGATTAGTACCTATAATTATATGGACCCTTAACTCATGCATAGTTGTCATGAGAAAAATATGTTTTCAAAATTAAATGTATATGTATCTACAATTTTATAAATTTATTAAGAAAGGTCTTGATGGTAGAGATAAAATGACGTCTAATATCATAAAGTATATAGTATTAATCTCCCCCCATGGTAGTTTAGTTATTACTATAAATGATATTACAATGATAATATTATCCATGAATTAAATTTGTGCCCAAATTTGTTAATAAATAGAATGTGTTTTTAGTTATATTCCATTCCAAATTGATTGTTCCATATTTACTCATGAAATATTCAATTCTTTGTAACACTTAACATTAATTTCAAATCATCCTTATCTTGTTTCATTTCCCGTGGTTAATAAGAATAAAATTTTCACTGTGTTTCAAGGATTAATATCTTTTACACTTTTAAGGTTTATATTTTACCATTTCATTGTAATATTGGAAACATATATTTATTTATTTTACCAATACAACTAAACTAATCGATAGTGTTGGGTGAGATCTCTTGTATCTATGAAAATTTAAAAAATAATACACCATCTCTATGTTACTGGATTAAGGTTTTTTATACTTGGTATTATGGAAATTTGAGTAAAACCACGGGAACTAGATTTTATGCAGACCTAGAAAATATTGGAATAGTGATGATACATTTTAGAATATTTTAATATTTAGTATTATAGGGATTTTATTTTGTGGATCAATATTCATGATGTTTTTCACCTAACTAAAAAGTGTGGAATTGGTTAGGTATTCCTCCTAATTGAAGAAATAAAATCAATACCCATAATGAATTTTTGTGATTTCCCTACGAAGTAAGACAATAAATATGGGGCTGGATTAGAGACAATCATGATAATATAATGGAATTGACCCATGATATGCCTAATAAACAGGAATATATAGAGAATCATGATGTTCAATTTCATGATATGCATCTATTGGATCATTTCAACTAATATAAGACCCCATAATTCATTGGAGCTTCTAATATAGTGGTATCTGGTCAACGTATCCAATATCACGAAAACATATACCACACCATGGGATGCAATGAATAGGAAAAAGATATATAGTAAATGTATTATCTCAGAGGTGATTATGGTAAATGGTGGTCACAAATCCAAAATTCTATAAAGGAAGAAGAAATATTAGATATATTGTAAAGATATTTTAACATAATATTCTTCTATAAATATTAACTTCATGTGAAATGAACTTAAATGAAGAGAATGTACTTCATATTAAATAAAATATAGGAAGAACGTATTGCAGAGAATGGGGATACCTTTATAATAAAATCTACATATTCTATGGATTATATAAAAAATATATAGAGAAATATTTTTCATATCTTTCAAGTAATTAATCAAATCCTTTAAGGGGAACTAGTTTCTCAAAATTATTCCTCCTTTAATGAAATTGTATTACATGCCCAAAAAATAGAGTAAGGATTTATATATATCCTATATCGTTAATGTATATCAAGAGAAAAAGGGTTTGGATTAGAACCATGAACAAGGTAACACATCCAAATATATTAGCAGAAAAATAAATTCCTGTCACGTGAAATTTGTGCAAAAAAACATCTTGAAAATTCCATGAAGGGAATGGGAGTTATACACATGTGCGAAGAGAAGGTTATTATTTACAATAATATACAGGGAAGAAAAACTCAATATTACACAATGATTTAGCTGTAGAGAAATGAATAAATATTTACACTAATTAATAAATCTTGAAGGGAACATACCACAGAAGAGGCCAAGGGTAGATGTTCAAGAATATGTGATGAATAAATTAGGTGTGAAGTTATAGATAATGTGGTGGTAGGTATGTTAATGAATGCTTCAACTATATCCAGTTCTTTATTTGATTCTATATATTTTCACTCTTTTATATATTCTATGTTTTCAATGAAATGTAGATGTTTACCTATAACCTTAATAATGGAGTTGTTAGTAAAAACACAAAGTGGAAATTTCACAGAAATAAGGATGTGTCAGTTTGTTCCCATTAGAACAAAAAATGAGCACTATTTTTATTCTTGATTAATATTCCTACAGAATATTTTGATAAAATACATATAATGGATTTCAATTAAAAATATGATGCACAATTTATTTCAATTATATGTATATTATGAATAATAATTATGATATGGTCTTCCTTATCCTCAGAGGAGATACTTCATCACCTGAAACATGTCTAGATCTACCCCCAATAGCTCTTTTGAATGAGATTCTTGGGGAAGAAGAGAAAAAAACTACAGTGGTAATTTCTAATCCTTAAATAGATGATGTTTCTATTTTACAAGAATAGATTGATGTATTTATTGTGTAATTACCTAGACAAACACTAGTTCATGAAGTTGTGATTTCAATTAATTTAATCCCTAATCAAATACCTATATCAAAAAATATATATATAATTGAAATTGTGTAGTTAATGGTGTTAATGAAAATTATAAAGTTTATTTCTCGTACGGGATTTATATTTCATAATGTTCCAACATAAGTATCCGCAATTATTTTCATTGAAAGTAACAATGTCTCTATGATGATATACATTTATTATGGATTAATAGATTCTATTATGATAATGAATGAGTATCCTCTTCCTTACATTAATGAATTATTCATTCAACATCATAGTGATCATTATTTTTAAAAGAGTGATTTTTTTGGGGGTATCACAAATTTAGATTAATTAATGAATATATCCTAATTAAAACATTTTTAATGATGTATAGAAATTTCATTTTAAGTGTAATTCCATTTATATTGAATAAAAACTAATATATATTCATGTATCTATGGAACAATGTACGTAAGGAATTTCTTGATTTTTATTTGTGGTATTTATTGTCGAAATCAGGTTGTACTCTAAATTCTTAAAGTACCATGAGGAGAAATTTATGATCATTCATTAGAAATGTAAAAGAAAATAGTTATATAAGAAATTTTTAAAGTGTTATTTCTAGATTTAAAATATTTCTTTTCATGTCCATATTGTACACAAGTTTGGAATATTAGTTTATCATTTGATGACATAGATAGTCCAATAATTGACAACACAAATGAATATAACTAAAGTATTTAGTTTCACTATTTTGGGAGGTTAATATTAGAATTTTGTCCACAATTTCACAATTTGACATCCCTTTATCCAAGATTAATCACAAATGGGTTATGTTTTCCAAGAAAAAGGAATGTGATGAATGTTTTGAATAATTAAAGAGGATATTAGTTAAGGATCCAATTTTGAATATACCATTAAAAGATGATGAATTTGTGATATATAGTGATACATTGAGTATTTGATTTTGTTTTTTCCTTATAAAAAATGATAATATTGTTTCTTATAAATCTGGGAAGTATAAGAATTGTGAACAAAATGTTCAAACCAATGTTATTGAATTACAATCTTTTATATTTTATATGAAGATATAGATACATTATCTCAATGGTGAACGTAGTAATATATATACCTACATTGAGTGTTTAAAAAACATCTTATCAAAAAAACACTCAATATGAGTAAAATATGATGACTCGAGATACTTAAGTATTATGGTTTATCATTACAAAACCGTCCAAGAAAAGAAAATTTATATATCATATTCAATATGGATGAAATATTGCATATTTACGACAAGATGATGATTGATATAGATCTTATGTTCATAAATTTAATTAATATCTAACTAAGAATTAATAAAGAAGTGGAAACATCAATCTATTTACAAATTATTTCCAAACCATATTTATTAGGAAATATAAAAATTTATCATCCTAATGATCAGAATATGGGAAGGAAAATTATAGTTATAAATGATTGGAAATTTTCAAACTACACATATGGAAATGGAATTTTAAATTTTTAATAGTTTAATGTTTTCCATCTATACCCGAGCTAAAATAATTATTAGAATATGGCTATAGATCAATGATATATCTAATCCTTAGAAACACCAGGATTTATTGATATGTGAAAGATCGTTTTTAGTCGAATCAAATGATGTCGTAAATTTTTGATTATGTGTCATGTAGTTTGGTTTGTCAACACATGAAGGATAAGATTCAATGTCCTAAATTAGTCATGATAACTCTTTATATTACTATATAGAAATGGGATGACATTATTATGTGATTTATAACCAAATTACGAATTAATCTGAGAAATAATGATACAATATGGGTTATTGTTGATCTCCTTACAAAATATTCATATTTTCAGTCTATAAGAGAATATTCTATTATAGAGAACATTAAAACAATCTATATTAATGATGTTATAAGACATCATAGAGAACTTATTTCAATTTTTACTGATAAAAATACATTAAATACTAAAAAATTCGGGAAAATTATTAAGAAGGCTCTTATTATTGAGCCTTAATTGAGCACCACTAATCATCCTTAATTTTATAGGTAGTCCAAAATAGATATTCAGACATTGAAATATATGTTAAGTTAATTAACTCATAACATTAAAGGTATATAGGATCAGTATTTACCTCTCGTATTGTTTTTTAAATAATAATATCATTGATTCAAGCGTTTAAATGGAATTTTATAAAGAATTATATCCAAATATATGTCATACAATGACTTTTTGGGATAATTTTTTTGAAAGATAACTTATGGATCCAGATCATGTTAATTATAAAAGAATAATATTAATGGCAATAAATTTTTTTAATGTGGCTCAGTGTAGAAAAATGATTCATGTCATTATAAAAAGGAATGATTTAGAGTATCATATGGGATATCATGTATTCATAGAAGTATCTCAATGGAAGAGAATTATAAGATTTGTTATGATGGGGAAAATGACCCCCCATATACATGATACCTTTTGAAATCATGGAATTAATATAAGTATTGTCTTTCTAATTATCATTATCTCCTCGACACTCTAGAACACATGATATATCCCATAGCTCTCAACTAAGAAAGTGAATTACAAACCTGATGCAAGTTCTCACATCAAACGTAATTGTATTGTAATCTAATTTATGTTATTTTTAAGATATTATCAATATTATAGACAGTAGAGAACAATTATTTAGGAATCATATGACTTAGATAGTAAAGATGCTTTGTAGAAATCATAATATAGAAGATTTGGCTTGAGAATATGAGAAAATTATAAATACTAACAACCCAAATCTATTCATGATTTGAGTTTAAAGAAATTTACAGGATGAAATTTTTAATGGAGGGAATAATGTTACACAACATGATTTTATTGTTTGTTTAATTTTAAATAAATATCTAAAATAGCTTGAATTTAAAAGAAACCTCTATGTTAACAAAACACATTATATTGATATAATATTATTATGTTACTATTTTAACCAATATTTTTGAAATAGTTTGGTATGAATGGGACTAAATATATAATGAAAAATTGACTTCCTATACATTTATATAGAAAATTCAATTATTACAAATAAAAATAATAAGCATTAGAATTTTAAAGGATTAGTTTTCTTAAAAAATATTATTATGTTAACACATTGTGTTTTAATCAACATTATAAATCACTATTCATAAATTATTTTAATTAAGTGAACATATTGTATATTAAACTAATTTTTTATTGTCCTTATGGAGATATTACTATGAATATGATAAGAATAAATCATGTTTTATCCATAAAATGTGTATTTTTCTAAAAATATATTTTCATCGTATTTTGTGCAGTTAATTTATAATTAATTTTACCAATTTATAGAAACTGGATCCGGAAAAATGAATTCCATATTTTTTATTATTAGGTCCAAATTTATTTTAAATTTTCCTTTTTTTGAACTATATCAATAGTAACTATGGTAAAATTTATCACCACATCAAAAAATAATCTCTCAATCTAGGTTAAAAATATGTAATATGGTGATAATATTTATTATTAATTCATTTAATAAGAGTGAAATTATACCCTTATCACATTAGTCACTAATTTGTTGATTTCAATGTACACATGAAATAGAAAATGACTAATATAATATTTCAATAAAAAAAGTAACATAATGAAACCCTTTTAGTTTTAAAAATATATTATGTGACCACATTGAGAGATAAAAAAGACATGTGTGAAAATAATGTAAATGTTATGAGTAAGGAAATTTTTTATCACTATAGTTTAATTATAATTTTTAATTATTAATTAATTATCTAAACTAATTATTAAATGCAAATAAAATATTTATTCAATTAATATAAAATTAAAACTAATGATATTAACAATATTAAAATTTATTTAATTTGAGTGATTTATAATATTAAACAAATCATTTATATGTTTATTAAATATTAAATATTTATAACTAAATCATATTTGAAAATAATCTTTTTCATGATGTATTTGAAGTAAAATTGAATTTATAATGTGAAAATTGACATTAATGATAATTTATCAAAAATATATTTTATTAAATTGATTAAAAATATTTAAATTCATCAAAGAAAAAAATAGATGTATTTTATGGTCTAAAATTTCATCCCTCATCCAGTTATGAGTCTAAAGATATCTTTTATATAATTTACAACACATTTAGAGTGAAAAATAATTTACCATGGTTAATGATAAAATAGTTTTACTATGTGGATAAAACAAATTAAAAGATTTAAAACACCTCACACACCTTTCTAAATTATATTGGCTGATGATTTTTAAATCAAATCTGTAACACCCTAGGTAAATAAAAAATATGAAATTTTCACATTTATCCATATTTGTGAATAAAATATTAATATTAATTTAAAGGGGAAGCTATGCTCGATGGAGTACCCAATACGCAACAATGAGTTTCTTGGGAATCTTACGTCGCACTCTAATAATAAAATAATATTTTTTTAAATGGTAGTTAACGCCAAGCCATTGTAATGGCGAGAATGAACAGAACTAACTAAAAAATGATTATAATTTTTATGCAAATATTTTTACTTTTTACAATAAATGTTAGAGGATTAAAAATGCGAATGAATTCAATTTTATGCGTAAACATTCTAATATTCTTTAAAAGGTCGATTAACCGCCTTTTGATGGAGAACCTCTTTTAAATACACTTTTTGTCAATTTTATGTGTTATATTTGACAAAATAAAACTCTTCTTTAGAATCGGGACATCAAAATTTACTTTGTGTAAATATTTGGAATTTTTCCGAAAAAGTTCATTTTTTAATGAATAGTGAAAAATGTTGTATTTTATTTCAAAACCTCTTTTTAATATAATTTTTTTTATATGATTTGATTATTTTTTGAATTTTTTTTAATTCTAAATAAGAATATATTTTTACCATTTAATCCAATTGTGTTCATTGGAATTAATTTCACTTTGAAATTGGACTTAAACTACTGTCAATCTTTTAATAGATATTGTTTCTTAAAAACACGCTATTTGTTTTAACAGCAGGAATTAATTATTAAATTAAATAATGAAATTTATATTTTTTTAATTTTTTTTAAAATAGACATCATTTTTGAATTTGGAATATCTAATATAGCTTAGGGTGAATTTTTGGTATTTTTCTGAAAAACTTCAATTTTTTATGAATAGTGAAACCACTAAGTGGTAGTTTAAAAACTGTTTTTATCGTTTAAATGAAACATTACCACTTATGTGGTTTGAATTTCAAAAATCCGACATACATGGTTTTCATTAGGATGTAAAATGTGGTTCAATGGGATTAAAATAATTTTTTGGTGAATAGTAACTCTTAAGTTTTTAATCGCGATTAGAGGTAATTAGTGTAATTTAAGGTAAAGATAATGTTATAATAAAATGAAATGACCTTGAAACATGTTCTACCCTTATTGGATGAGTCATGGCCGACCAAGAAAATCAATGGGTCAACTTGGGGACCCCATAGAGCCACTTCGGTTGGAAAATGTCATTAATACTTTTTCATTTAAAGTTAAAAGTAAAATGTCACAAACATGTGTTGTTTTACTAAAACAATTTTTACATGGGGTTATAAAAGTAATATTTTTTACTATAAATATTAATTATAAATATAAAAAGATTTCCTACATCATGATATTTTTTTTATAATTTTTAGACATTAAATAAATTTATTTATTTATGACACCGTGATGATGCAGTGATTACCTCACAAATGAATGATTTAAATAAAATGAGAAGATAGGGTGAAATATAAGTCCTAAACTTGTCAAAAACCTATTAGAAGGGTTTATTTTGAAACCTCATCACCTTATCCTCTAAATATATCCTTTTGGGACCTTTAAAATCCGAAAATATATTTATAATAAAGTAATAGTTTATAACTTTCCAAGAGTACCCCTCCTCTCCTCTTATTAAAGGCCCCCACCTCTACCACCTTACACACACATCTCAAGCCTCTGGCTCCGCTAACCCCAACCTATTTCATCTCTCCCCATCCCTCTCTTCATTATTGAATCCTCACTTTGGGCAGAATCCTTTCCAAAGAAGCCTTTGAGCTCAAACCAAAGAGAGTTACCCAATTTAAAGGTAATGCCTTCCCTTGTGTTCTTTTGTTTTATTTTGCTTCTCCAAACCCCTAAACTATTTTTATTACTTTTTTCATAACAAACCAGTATATTAGATATATTAGGATTTTGTTATAAGAATAATTCGAGATACACTTTCACACACCTCCGTCTAAATGTTAAAGAACATATTGTTTCTGTGGATGGTGAATTACTGCCTCACGAAACGATGATTGTTCAATATTCTTTTAACACCTTCAAAGGTTGGAATTAAGATGTCACTATATTTATATATGATATATAATATGTTTATTTTTTCCATAATCTTCTATATTTTTCATTTATGGCATACCTTTATGGTTTCCATTCTGGGTAAATGTGATATCTTCATTTTAGGAAGTGCGGACTACAGCCCCCTCAAAGTGATTTGATTCGTTAATGCCATATGTGGGAAGTATAAAGGATGGAATTAATGGTATTAAATTTTATATCCTACTTGAATTATAATATACCTTTATATCATTATTATTTCATTCCATTTAATACAAAAAAAAGAAATGAAAGTAGCATTCATGCGTACGTACGGCTTACCGTCTCCATGAACGGTACATTTCATTTATTATCTCCAAAAGTTATGTACTATTATAAGTACATATATATATTGGATATATATGTAATATATTACATCCTAATTATGGATATCATTCTGGAAGTATAATATATATATATATCTCATTTTTTTAAATTCCATTAATATGACAAAAAATGAAAGTAGCGTTCATGCGTACGTACGGCCTACCGTCTCCATGAACGGTGCTTTTAATTTTTTATCTCAAAATGCTATGGAATAGTATAAAATGAATATATAATGGATATATATGATATTTAAAACATCAATAATATTCTGGATATGATTTACCTATAACTACATGGAAAATTCTTTTCCAACAAATTCAATTTTTACTCATGTACCGAACATCGACAAAAACGTCTGATATGAACTCACTTTATTAACCAATTATTATAACATTATAATATTTGATATGAACTGAGTAATAATATTTAAAGGAGGTCCTTATGAAACTATAAATTGACAAAATTTTGTTATTCATGAGACTAAATAATGATCGAGTCATGTCGGACACGAGGTAAGGGATCCAACCCCTCTCTTTCTTTTTAAGTACACTCTTTGAATTCATTCCTTTTAAGCTCATCTTTCTTATGATTGGGATGTTCTTTTATATTAATCATACTATACTTTTTTTGTTCATATGATGAGAGACCCTAATTTCCCTCATCAATCAATTTTTGGATGTTTTGAGTGGCGCTGTTAGGCTGCCGAATTTTCGTGAGAGATCCAACCTCTCTCTTTCTTTTTAAGTACTCTCCTTTATGTCACTTCTTTTAAGATACCCTTTGTTATGTTGGGGGATGTTATTTTATATTCCTCTTGATGTAAATTTTATGATAATATGATGAGAGACCCTATTTGATCTCATCAATGCATTTTTGGAAGTGTTATGTGGTGATGTTAGGCTGTTGAGTTTCCGTAAGGGATTTTTCATCTCACTTTTATTCCCGTGAGATTTATGCTACATTTGCCACCATTTCTGTTGAGTGGTATATATACTTCCCATTATTCTACTCTTTTTGTAATATACTTTTGTTTATGAGTATTTACATCAATGTTGTATTGTCCTTCTTTCATGGGGTGTATGTTTCGATAGATACCCATGTCGGTGAGAGAACCTTTCACCCTCTTCTTTTTAAAAGACATATTTTGTTGGGTCTTTTAATTTACATATTATTATGTTGGGGTATGTTCCTATATATCCTTATTGATGTAAATTTTATGTCCAAGTGATGAGATACCCTTTTTATCTCTCATCAGCTCATTTTCTGAATTTTGAAGTGACGTCGTTAGGCTGTCAAATTTTTGCAAGGGAACTTCTTAACCCAATTTTGATTCTTTGGGATAAACTTTCACTCCTTGAATATGTCGTTCTATGATTATGTGTGAATAAAATATGATTTCTTTACACTTAATATCCACTTATATTTGGTGTATTCGTTTGTCACACATAATTATGTAATTTATTTATCCTTAATCCAAGGATATTGTCTTTGTATGGGACTTCGTCTCAATCTCCTTTCATTGAGTCATATTTTGTTTTATACACAACCTTCATTTATACGGTGTATAAACCCCTTTGACTTTTACATTTATCCAAAAGTAATATTTTTATATGAAGCATTTTACTAAATGAAAAAAGGAAATTTTTTTGTCGTACGTATGCGGCGACAACAACTTCTCTGACGCTGTGACCATTATTTGAGTTTCGTCTTCCTATACAAGCCATACCTTTTTTTAAATGAAAAATAAATACCATGTTTTAGTTAACTTTTATTTAGGTATTGAAAATGGTTTTCATAATGTTTTCATATCAATGTGTTGTATTGATATCTTGTTATTGAAAAGTGGAAATGTTATGTTTCCTTTATGCATGTTTTATGTGATACGATTATGTTAGGGTTCTTGGGATTTATTATGAAGACGGGTGGTCTCGTGATAAACTAAGGGTGGGGAGCCCGATGTAGCTCTCCAATGCATTGGGTAACGCGATGGAGTTAAACGTTGAGGTTTCTCCGAAGAGATTTAGGGAATATACTATAATAGGTATTCCAAACGTAACCAAGAGGGTTACTCCCTATGTAAGAATGTTATGAATACGTCAAGTTACCTTTTTTACCTTATGATTTTTATTATTTATTCATGATTTGATAAGGTGTGTTAAAATGCTTATGTTTTATGAGTAAAGTTTGATTTCATACATGGAATAATGTTTTCTTTTTGTACTTTTATATCCATTACTGGGCTTTTTATGCTCATCCCAAGTTTTTTAAATGTTTTTCATAGGTCAAGGGAAAGGTGCATGATATGATGATAGTGTCAAGGAAGTGTCAAGAAAGAATCCATTTTTTATTTTAAATATATTACTGTTGATGGGAAAAAACGAATATTATCATTTATGTAACCACTTTGTTGAAATGTGGAATGTAATTCATGATTTATGATCTAATTCTCTAAAACACTAAACCTCAAAAGATCCTCAATGTGAATTATTCATTTAATTCAATATTAAGTAAGGTTTAATGCTAGGTCCTTGGCCTTATAGTTGGTATCAGAGGTCGGTTTAGATAACCTTAGAGGTTAGGGTATTCTCTAAGCATAAGTGACATTAATATAATGGTTAGGATTTCAGAAAGAGTCCTAGTTTTAGATAAAGTGAATGAGTAAGTATATCTTAGTGTTTATATTCCTCATTATTACATGATGGTTTTTTTGATATACTCACACTTACATTTCTTTTTTTAGTGAATGGATAGATCTAGCAGGAACCAAAGTGACAATAGGTTTGAAGGAAACTGTAGTGGTTCTCTGATAAAGAGACTGGATGAAATGGGGGATTCAATGAGGAAACTCATGGTTGTTCTAAACTAACTATCAAGGAGTCACGATCAACCACTTGAACCTTTGTATGTTCTGTAATGAATCATGTATGAGATGACCAATCGATGTGGAAGTTTAAGTAATAATTATAAAGGTAACCATTAGAGTTTATATGATCCTTACTTTTGACGTAATTATGGGTTATTATATGTTATGATGGAAAATGAAAGGCATGAGATAAACTTGAGGTTAAAATATGTTATGATTATTTTTGAATATTTTATCTCGTTTTGGGGAATGCTTTAAGAATTATATAGTTTTGGAAAAATGACAACACGCAGACCGTGTGACAACCCGTTGCGTCGGACAAAGCTGCGAGAATTGAACCCACAACCAAAGTGTGGCTGGTATTTATCGCCTACCACTAGACCACGTGAAGTCCCTGGTTAGTTTAACTAATTATTTTTAGTTAGATGATTTTAGGAATCAAGAGTAAGTTTATTTTGGGTTATCTATGGAAATGATTGACCTATCATGGAGGATATGTTATTAGGTTAATTACTTTTCAATATGAGAATTTAAGAGCAACTGATGTTATTTGGAGATAAAAGTTAATTTGTACCTTGGAAGACTATGTGATTAAATCCTTCAAACATTTGGGTTTCAATCTTAGTTTGGTTTACTATGAATAATTTTATAGACAATTGTTTATCGAATGGTTTTCATTGAACTTTGGGATTTTTTGGACAAATTTTGGAGATTAAGAATAGATTTTCTTTTAATAAAGGATTATACTTTTATGAATTATCTGATCTCATACTAAAAAAATTTGTTTTGGTTTTTTCCTAATGACTTGGGAAATATATAGTTCTATTTTGTGGATTAGGTGACTCTCAATAAGTTGATTATAGTACTTTTAATGTGAACAAATATTCCTAAATACTCGTCTTTTGGAGAAAATATGAGTTTGATTAAGGAGTCTAGTAAAAGTTGAAAGTCTACGTGACAAGTAAGTATGTTTCATTATGATTTAGTTAAGCTCAAAAATAAATTCCTCAATGAAGATTATCTTAAAACAAAAATGTTGTCTGTTAACTTTTCCTACTGGGGAATCGAATACCGTTTAATCCATCACAAGTTTGTGATTTTATTATGGTTAACTTTCTCCTAGACATGTTTACGATCACTCTCCCTCAGAACATGACCCTTTGTTTTTTCCTCCATATCCATGTTTTCCTACATGGAGTCCTAGTATGGGTTAACTCAGGTGACCTTTGTACTTCTCTTTCTTTGTTTTAAAGTGATTGTTTTACTGACTCTTGTTCCGATGTGGGATTTTCAATAAAGTTTCCAAGACCAATTTTAAAATTGAGAGGATGAAATTCCCAAAAGGGGGGAAGGATGTAACACCGCAGGTAAATAAATAATATGAAATTTTCACATTTATCCATATTTGTGAATAAAATATTAATATTACTTTAAAGGGGACGCTATGCTCTGGCGTACCCAATACGCAACAACGAGTTTCTTTGGAATCATACGTTCCACTCTAATAATAAAATAATATTATTTTAAATGGTAGTTAACGCTTAGCCGTTGTAATGGAGGGAATCAGCAGAACTAACTACAAAATTATTATAAATGTTTTTCAAATATTTTTACTTTTTACAATAAATGTTAGATGATTAAAAATGCGAATGAATCCAATTTTATGTGTAAACATTCTAATATTCTTTAAAAGGTCGATTAACCTCCTTTTGATGGAGGACCTCTTTTAAATCCACTTTTTGTCAATTTTATGTGTTATATTTGACAAAATAAAATTCTTCTTTAGAATCGGGTACAAAATTTACATTGCGTAAATATTTGGTATTTTTCTGATAAAGTTCATTTTTTAATGAATAGTGAAAAATGTTGTATTTTAATTCAAAAACTCTTTTTAATATAATTTTTTTATATGATTAGATTATCTTTTGAATTTTTTTTAAAGTGAAATTAGAATATATTTTTACCATTTAATCCAATAGTGTTCATTGGAATTAATTTCAATTTGAAATTGGACTTAAACTACAGTCAATCTTTCAATAGATATTGTTTCTTAAAAACACGCTATTTGTTTTGACAGCGGGAATTAATTATTAAATTAATTAATGCAACTTATATGTTTTGATTTTTGTAAAATAGATATCATTTTTGAATTTGTAATTTCAAATATTTCTTAGGGTGAATTTTTTGTATTTTTCTGAAAGACTTCTATTTTGAAGAATAGTGAAACCACTAAGTAGTAGTTTAAAAACTGTTTTTTTCGTTTAAATGAAACATTACCACTCTTGTGGTTTGAATTTAAAAAATATGACATACATGGTTTTCATTAGGATGTAAAATGCGGTTCAATGGGATTAAAATAATTTTTTGGTGAATAGTAACTCTTAAGTTTTTAATCGCGATTAGAGGAAATTAGTGTAATTTAAGGTAAAGATAATGTTATAATAATATGAAATGACCATGAAACATTTTCTACCATTATTGGATGAGTCATGTCCGACCAAGAAAATCCATGGGTCAACTTGGGGACCCCATGGATCCACATTGGTTGGAAAATGACATTAATACCTTTTTATTTAATGTTAAAATTAAAATGTCACAAACATGTGTTGTTTTACTAAAACAATTTTTACATGGAGTTATTTAAGTCATATTTTTTTCTATATATATTAATTAGAAATATAAAAAGATTTCATACATCATGATAATTTTTTATAATTTTTATACATTAAATAAATTAATTTATTTATGACACCGAGATGATGTAGGGATTACCTCATAAATGAATGATTTAAATAAAATGAGAAGATAGGGTGAAATCTAAGTCTTCCAATTGTCACAACCCTATTGGAAGGGTGGATTTTGAATCCTTATCACCTTATCCTAGAAATATAAGCTTTTGGGACCTTTAAAATCCGAAAATAAATTTATAATAAAGTAATATTTTTTAACTTTCCAAGAGTACCCATCCTCTCCTCTTATAAAAGGCCCCCACCTCTACCACATTACACACACTTCTCAAGCCTTTGGCTCAGCCAAAACCTGACCATTTCATCTCTCCAAATCCCTTTCTTCATCATTGAAGCCTCACTTTGGGCACAATCCATTCCAAGTAAGCCTTTGAGCTCAAATCAAAGAGAGTTACCCGATTTAAAGGTATTGTCTTCCCTTGTGTTCTTTTGTTTTATTTTTCTTCTCGAAACCCCTAAACTCTTTTTATTACTTTTTTTTGTAAAAACACTAGTATATTAAATATATTATAATTTTCTTACAAGAATAATTCGAGATACACTTTCACACACCTCCGTCTAATAGTTAAAGAACATACTGTTTCTGTGGATGGTGAATTACTGCCTCACGAAATGATGATTGTTCAATATTATTTTAACACCTTCAAAGGTGTCCATTAAGATGTCACTATATTTAAATATGATATATAATATGTTTATTTTTTCCATAATCTTCTGTATTTTTCATTTATGGCATTCCATTATGGTTTCCATTATGGGTAAACGCGATATCTTCATTTTAGGAAGTGCGGACTACCGCACCCTCAAAGTGTTTTGATTCGTTAATGCAATATGTGGGAAGTATAAAGGATGGAATTAATGGTATTACATATGATATCATACTGGAATTATAATATACCTTTATATCATTATTATTTAATTCCATTGAATTCAAAATAAAAGAAATGAAAGTAGCGTTCATGCGTACATACGGCATACCGTCTCCATGAACGGTACATTTCATTTATTATCTCCAAAAGTTATGTACTATTATAAGTACATATATATTGGATATATATGTAATATATTACATCTAAATTATGGATATCATTCTGTAATTATAATATATATATCTCTCATTTTGTTTTAATTCCATTAATATGACAAAAAATGAAAGTAGTGTTCATGCATACGTACGGCCTACCATCTCCATGAACGGTGATTTAAATTTTTTATCTCAAAATGCTATGGAATAGTACAAAATGAATATATAATGGATATATATGATATTTAATACATAAATACTATTCTGGATATGATGTACCTATAACTACATGGAAAATTCTTTTCCAACAAGTTCAATTTTTACTCATGTACCGAACATCGACAAAAACGTCTGATATGAACTCACATTATTAACCAATTATTATAACATTATAATATGTGATATGAACTGAATAATAATATTTAAAGGAGGTACTTAATAAATTATAAATTGACCAAATTTTTTTATTCAGGAGATTAAAGAATGATAGAGTCATGTCAGACACGAGGTAAGGGATCCTACCCCTCTCTTTCTTTTTAAGTACATTCTTTTATGTCATTCCTTTTAAGCTCGTCTTTCATTTGATTGGGATGTTATTTTATATAAATATTACTGTACTTTTTATGTTCATATGATGACAGACCCTACTTTCCCTCTTTAATCAAGTTTTGGAAGTTTTGAGTGGTGTCGTTAGGATGCCGAATTTGCGTAAGAGATCCAACCTCTCTCTTTCATTTTAAGTACTCTTCTTTATGTCACTTCTTTTAAGATACTCTTTTTTATGTTGAGGTATGTTCTTTTATAATATTAATGATGTAAATTTTATGATAATATGATGAGAGAACCTATTTGATCTCATCAATTCATTTTCGGATGTTTTAAGTGGCGACGTTAGGCTACTGAGTTTCTGTAAGGGATTTTTCATCTCACTTTTATTCCAGTGAGATTTATGCTACATTTTCCACCATTTCCATTGAGTGGTATATATACTTATCATTATTCTACTCTTTGTGTAATATAATTTCCTTTATGAGTATTTACATCAATGTTGTTTTGTCCTTCTTTCATGGGGTGTATGTTTCGAAAGATACCCAAGTCGGTGAGGGAACCTTTCACCCTCTTCTTTTTAAAAGACTTCTTTTGTTGGGTCTTTTAATTTACATATTTTTATGTTTGGGTAGGTTCCTATATATCCTTATTGATGTAAATTTTATGTCCAAGTGATGAGATACCCTTTTTATCTCTCATCAACTCATTTTCTAAATTTTGAAGTGACGCCGTTAGGCTGTCGAATTTTTTCAAGGGAACTTCTTAACCCAATTTTGATTCTTTGGGATAAACTTACACTCCTTGAATATTTCATTCTATGAATATGTGTGAATAACCTCTGATTTTTTTAAAACTTAATATCCACTTATATTTGGTGTATTCATTTATCACACATAATTATGTAATTGATTTATCCTTAATCCAAGGATATCGTCTTTGTATGGGACTTCGTCTCAATCTCCTTTCATTGAGGCATATTTTGTTTTATACACAATTTTCTTTTATACGGTGTATAAACCCCTTTTACTCTTACGTTTATCCAAAAAAAATCTTTTTATACATAAAATTTTACTAAACAACAAAAGGAATTGTTTTTGTCGTATGTATGCGGCGACAACAACTTCTCTGTCGTCGTGACCATTATTTGAGTTTCGGCTTCCTCTACAAGCCATACCTTTTTTTAAATGAAAAATAAATACCATTTTTTACTTTTCTTTTATTTCGGTATTGAAAATGGTTTTCATAATGTTTTTATATCAATGTGTTGTATTGATATCTTGTGATTGAAAAGTGTAAATGTTATGTTTCTTTTATTCATGTTTTATGTGATACGATTATGTTATGGTTCTTGGGAATCATTATGAAGACGGGTGGTTCCGTGATAAAATAAGGGCACGTGAGCCCGATATAGCTCTCCAATGCATTGGGTAACACGAAGGAGTTAAACTTTGAGGTTTCTCCGAAGAGATTTAGGGAATATACTGTGATGGGTATTCTAAACGTAACCAAGAGGGTTACTCCCTACGTAAGAATGTTATGAATGCCTCAAGTTACATTTATGCCTTATTATTTCTATGATTTATTCATGATTTGATGAGGTATTTTAAAATGCTTATGTTTTATGAGTAAAGTATGATTTCGTACATGGAATAATGTTTTCTTTTCGTACTTTTATATCCCTTACTGAGCTTTTTATGCTCATCCCAAGTTTTTGAAATGTTTTTCACAGGTCAAGGGAAAGGTGCATGATATGATGGTAGTGTCAAGGATGTGTCAAGAAAGAATCCATGTTTTTTTTAAATATGTGTCCGTTGATGGGAAAAATGAATACTATCTTTTATGTAACCACTTTGTTTAAATGTGGAATGTAATTCATGATTTATGATCTAATTCTCTAAATCTCTAAACCTGAAAAGATCATCAATGTGAATTATTCATTTAATTCAATATTGAGTAAGGTTTAAGGCCAGGGCCTTGGCCTTATAAAATCATACCATATGATTGAATAATTTTTTTTATTCATTATTCTTTATAATGAATTTATTATAATTTAATCTTTGACGAAATTTTAAAAGTTCTCCTCGCCTCAATTATAAAAGGGAACCTCCCCCCTCACTCCCTTTCACCACTTTGAGAAATAATTCTCAACCAAAACCTTCCCATTAATCATTTAAACATCCTTAGATAAGGAATATAATTTTTTTATTCTATAATACCTACCATTGTTCCCTTAATATTGGATATAAATGATGTTTATCATTGAAGATGTAATCTTTTTTAATGAGTCATATAGGTTTGTTTATTATTCTATATCCTCTTAAAGTGTTGTACCAGTACTAAGATAATAAATAAAATAAAATTCATATAAATAGATTTTATTATAATTATGTTACAAAAATATTACATCTCTTTTCTATCTTATGAAAAGTGAAAACATCGCTCATTTATACACAAGGCTTACTGTTTCCCCATAGTGGTGCAATTCTTTTTTCCATGCCAATTTACATAGATGGTTATAAAGAAGTAACAAAAAAGTGTATATGATATTTATGATATGAGGGTTTTCTATAAATGTAATATCATATGTACTTTCTTACCATCCTATCAATTAGAAAATTATAATGTTCATCACACATACCACTTCCACAAAGTGATAAGAACCATTTTCCATGTACATTTTCTAAGGAATGAAAAAATATATATTTAATAAATATATATGATAAATATGATAAAAAAAATTATTTTATAATGATTATGTATTATTCAACTTTCTTTAATTCCATCATTTGAATGTGAAAATAGTGTTCACGCATATCTATGACCAACATTCTCCATAAACAATTTAAATTATTTTTTCTCTCTATATTTTAAGGATGACTAAAAATATCAATATATTGAATATATAAATATATATGATATTTATACCACAAATGTAATTCATTATATTATTTAACAATAATAAATATACAATAACTAGAGCTATTGAATGAAAACATCTTTAAAAACCTTAAACAAATGAAACAGTGGTAATAATAAAATATTATCAAAAATCAGATGATAAAATGTTATAAATCGATATTAAATGATATCATAGATATAAATATTCTTTTGTTTTGTTATAATAATAAATTTATATTTATTATATAGGAGTTTAGACTAGCTACATGAAATGTCGAACATGGAATAAGAGATTTCATCACAATTTTATGTCCACTTAGACATACTTAGTATTATGAACCTATTTATTTTTATGTACAATATATTCATCCAAATTGAGATATGAAATATGAATATTTATTTACTCATGATTATTACTGTTCATTTCATGTTTCCTCTCTTAAAGAGTTTCAATATTTTCATCAAACATTTTCTCTCTTTTAAACATGAATTATCCAAGAAAACTATTAAATGAAAAAAAGAAATTATTTCTATTTTTTAGATATATTTTTCATCTATATCAATATTTTATCTAAAATTATTTTAAAAGTGTATTAAAACATCAAAAATTATGAATAATATACATTTTTACCCATATTTTAAATTTTACAAAATGGTCTAAAATGAATATTTTTTTTATCATTTTTAAAAATGTGGTACTTTGTAACATTTTATAAAAAAAGGTTAGAATGAATGTTTTAACTTATATAGAATTAGAGGATATTCCCACCTTCATGGTTAGTCCTTTATAAGAATATTACAATACATGATTATAAGGTTAGTTTCTAGGAAAAAATTTTAAATATTTTTTTAAATAAATGATTTCAAAAATGGGAATTTATTTTCTCCAAGAATGATTTAATGATATTTTAAGGGAATTTTTATTAATAAATGACCACAATAAATTATCTTAATTATTCAACAATGAGTATATATTGCAATGATCCCATCCTTTTAAACATTCACTTACGTTTGATCATTGATTTTTAAATTTCACTTTATTATCAATGTTATTGTATCAATGATATGATTATTTCATAAATAGTATTCCATTTCAAAAGTAGATATTACACTCTAAAATTATTTCATTGAATAAGGGATTATTGATAAATTTATATTATTTAGTCAATACAGATATTTATTGATATTTTATAATATTTATAAATTGAATCAATCATTTGATATATGTGTAATAAATTGGACTTGATGTGATAGGTGGGGACACAAATTATATATCCCCTGAATTTATTAACAGTTTTGAGACAAATCAGTTGGCCAAAATAAATGGGTCTTTACCCATAGTTTTAAATTTTCATAGTGTTATGTCTTTATGGTTTTCATATCATGATGTATTATATCATGACCTCTAATTGTCCGAATTCACATCATTGATATATCAATTAATATTATCCGCGATATTAATACATTGATACCATCCATGGTTATTTTTTGTGATAATTTTATGCTTTTTGCATTTCTATATTTATTATTTCTTATTTAATCAATATATCGTCCATTGTACGTAACTCTTATAGATCATTTTATCTCACCGTTAATTTCTACCCTCTAATATGGTTATGAAGAATAATTTTCTGGATGAGTTTCTAAGATGCATAACATCTAATATTGTTATTTTATATATTTTTTAGTTATAAAATAATATAGAAATCATGTATATATCTCTTTTACCAATACTAATAAACAGATCAATATTTTTTGGGGAGATCTCTTATATATATTACAATGTAATAAATTATACACAATCACTATGTTACTAGTGTGGGGTTTGTTATATGGAAAACTAGATTTGATGGTAAATGTCAGTGATGTAATGTATTTGGGTACATATAATTTGACTTTTATCCTAACACATCACCCTCAAATGTTCAAAGAAACCCATTTCAATGGGAAGCATGTCTAATAAGAATAAACATCCACATATTATGAAAAATATGTCTACAATATAAATATTTGGAAAAAATGGAAATATTTATAGTGTTTTCAATGTGTGTGGTCTCATTGATGGTATATGATCATCATATTATGTATTAAAAATAATGTGGAAGATAAGAAAAATTAAATATGATGAAGAGAACTCCAAAAACCTTGGTAATGATGTACGAAAATGTTTCAAATCATAATACCCATATGAAGTTATGAAGAAATGTCAGTCCAACCATGAAAAGGAAATTAAAGGAAGTTCATGTACAAAGAATCTATGAAAATACCAGGAAGCAAGAAAAATATAATGGACGAAACCTATTTTTTATTTTGGTAAAATAAGAAAAAATAGAGAATCTTGTAAAACATAATTGGATATTTATTCAATTAAATAAATAAAATCAATAATGGTTAGTCATTCCATGAAAATAAAAAGTGGTTTTTTTGATGATGTCACACACGAATGTTTTGATTATATTATATTTTATTAATTCTTGGCTTAGGGTTCTTCCGCAATGGTCTGGGCTGGGTCCTGGCTTAAAATATTTTGTCATTTAATATTTTTAGTGGGTTTCAGACCCGTGTGTGGTCACCACACTGTGGGCGGTAGTCGTGTCATTAGCCTAGGTGCCTTCGCAAATGTCTAATGATTAAAATAAATAATTGTTTATGTAAATAAAGAAGATTAAATTTTAAATAGTGTTAATAATAATCTCATTATTTAATTAATAATATTAATATTACTATGGTTTTATTATTATTTTTTATTATTAACTTTTATTAGTATCATTATTATTATATTTATCATTCTTTATACTATTATCTTCATTATTATTATTTGAAATATTGTTATTACTGTAATTATTGTATTACTATTCTTTATATTATTATTATCATTATTATTATTGTAATAATACTATTTTTATTGTTAATAGAATGAAAAAAATGATCAAACCCTAGCCCCTTACCCAGATTGCGGCGCAGGAACCCCCTACCCCATATTTCCCTTTCACGTCTCCTCCTCACGGCGCTCAGCAAACTAGTGCCTTCCACTCCCCACTTCTTACCTCCACAGGACCCTGCCTCTACCCAAACTCGCTCGCAGGATCCCAACCTCACCGCTCCCCAGCCTCACCCCGGTAGAACACACCCAGGCCCTCGGCCCCCCACTCACAGACCATCGCCTCCCCTTCTGCCTTGCAAGTCCTCTACGGCCTCTTCCCTCATCCCCCATCCTGCCTCACTTCACTATCGCACTCCATGCCGCATCCAGCCATGCTCCGACCTCCCACATCCTACATCCACTCCTTCCGCACTTACCCTCCACTCCCGGCCTGCCTCACCCTCCCTCGGTTCACCTCTGAATTACCCAGTCCAGCAGCGCACCCGACCCCACCCAGTAACCGACGCAATTTATGGCCCACCCACACCATCAAACGGAACCTACAGTGAACTACTCCCTCTGATCTCGGCCCCACCTCCATGCTCTTCCCTCTGTTTCTGGTGGTCTCCGTCGCGAGACCCAATGGTGACCTCCCACTAATGCTCAAGGCAGCCACAAGTTCTACGGTGTGGTTGTCTTCTTCACATTTTCAATTTTTTTAAATTTGGCAAAGACCCAAAAACTCATGTGTGGATTCACATGTTTTCCTCATTGTTTTAGATGCGTGATTAGTGCACATGAAGTTTTCTTTCCTACCGCTGAAGCGGCGTCACGGTCGCACGCCAATGAAGTAGGTGAATCTAAGTTTTTACTTTTTGATACATTCCTTTAACACTTTCATTCTTCAAATTAATATATTTTAATTTATTCAAAGTGTTATTTTACATCAAATTGAACTGATTTGTTGAATATGAAATTTTTAGAAGTTGATAAAATGATTCTCTTATGCATATAAATATGGGGTTCTTTGATCATGTGTACATAGCATATGTGATAAAATACTATAGTTATTCAAAGTGGAACTCATGTTTTTTATGAAATGTTTAGCTTTGATTATTTTGTGTGTTGTTATTTTTTATTTGTGAATTTATTTTGGAGTATAATTTTGGTATTTCTATAAATTGTTAATTGTGATAAGGTGTTATAAGAACAGGGCTCACTGGTTTTTAATGTGGTAGTGTAATCTTTTAAAATAATGTAAGTAGTTGGTTTTAGTTTCAAAGAAAGTGACAGTTTTGTGGAAATAGTGTTGGTTATTTTCGTGAACTACAGGTGTGTCACGGGATGTTGACACATCCATGGGTGTACAAGGTGAAGACATGGATGTGCCTTCAAATGACAATGACATATAAAATAGCATTTTCTAAAAAGCTTGGTCTTCTAAATGGTAATTGATTTCTAAATAAGATTTGGTCCATGTGTGGATTTTTTGACAGGGTTGAAATGAGATCTCAAAGGGAGTGCCCGTTTGACCCATAGTGTCCATTTCAGAAAATGTTAGGCTCGAGAAGCTATTTGGTCGTTTTGTTTTTTGTTAAATATTTGAAAGGATAAAAAATTTAAATGGAGACATTGGACATAAAAGCTCGTTGGTCTCTTTTAACTCATGGGTGAATTTTGGGATGACTTTTAGAATGGGTTGTGTTGGAATGTTGTGTGTGTTCCTGGATGGAGTTTTAAATGTTTTTTTAGAAAATTGTTTCAATATGAGAATTACTTGAAAGACCGTTTGGCACTTTGTTTAATGTGAATGGTTGAACATGTATATGAGGACCTCTATTCTAGTGTAACCCTTTGTGGGTGAATGTATAGGAAGATTCTGTGTTTGGGAAAGGAAATTTCAGTGAGACGAGTCATGCGTGCAAGGGCCTTCCTACCTACACAGTATTATTATAACCACCTTGGGTTCCTCGGCATCATATAGTTGATCAAGTGATGGTTTTTTATCATCCCCGATTAGACAGGTTGGTAACCATTAGTAAGTGTATATTCAAGATGCAGAGTGTTGATGGATTCTATTGTAGTTAGAGAGGCCATTTGGTTATAGACTTAGTATTTTCACCATATGCCGACAGGTGGTTCTAAACCGAGTATGTCTAGGGGTATTATACTGATGTTTAAAATCAACAATATTTACTCGATTATTTACATTTCTTGTTTAATTTCTGTTTCACTAGTTTATTTTCAGTTTCCACTGCTTACTTGTTTTACATTAGCCTAGATTTTCTTAAACATTATTTTTAAAATGGTATATTGTGTGGTTGGGTTTTAAATGAGAAAAAACACGTTGTTTACTATTAAATGTGAAAACCCTAATTTTATATTTTTATTTCCAACTTGTTTCATTAGATTGTTTTGGGAAAGAGAATACATGGATTAGGTGGTTATATTTGGAATCCCTACTGAGCATCTCGGTGCTCATGCCTATCATATTTATTCAGTTGCAGGTTCAGTTCTTGTTTTGGTTCCTGGTTCAACTGCTTAGTGTTGGGGTAGGCTTGAGTCTGAGTTGGGTGGTGACCTAGAAGTTCACAATGAGTATTGTTCGGTTTTATTTTTTTCTTTCTGCTGCATGTTTCTTTTTTTATCACCAGTTTTGTTTATCCTTTTTTCCTTTTTCACAGTTCAAATCATTCCTAATGGATAAATTTTGATGCCCAAAACTGGGAGCCAGCCCATTGGGATCGATAATGCCCTTCAGGCCATGTCACGGACCAAATTGGGTGACCGATTCAGGGTCGACCTAGGTCGGTTCGTGACAAAATGGTATTAGAGGATGTTCTTATTATTTGGGGTGTTTGTTAGATGGATATTAGGACTTTTGAGACTCGATAGGTTCGTATGTAAAGGATGTATTAAAACCTTGCTCGTTCCAAACCTCGAGTCTCCAGGGGTAGTCCAAGAATTGAGTCCTTGTCTCATTCTAGTTTGTTTTAGATTGAGTGATGATAACAGAGTCAAGCTGATGTTACATAGTGATTTCACATGGAGTGGTGACACATGTGGTGTCTGATTACACAATCTATGTTCCTCCAAGTGGTTGATGCTTACAAGGTTCATGTTCCATTACCATGTCACCAAGTAAAGAATGACTACTAGTCCCTCAATCCGGTAGTTTGATGCAAGTGGGGTGTCTTCTTGGTGCTGGTTTGCGTAAGTGCACTTTTAAAAATGAAAAAGTGTTTTTGTAATGAGATATATTTCATTTAAATGGATTTAATTCGTGAAATGGGTTTTACAAACAAATGGATCTTGGTCTACAAATCATTTTTTTGCTTGTAACTAGTAGGGAAATGGCTTGGGTGCAACCTCATATACTCTATTAACGTTCTCACATTTGAGGGAATGCATAAGAAGTGTGTGTTGGTGCGTATGAATGAAAGAGGATGAATAAATTTGCAACAGTTTATGTGATTACATTGGTGTTTACATGGAATTAAAGGCTTGACCATGTTTTTATAAAGCATTTTATATAAAATTGAAATCCTTTTGGAAATTGAATTTGGTTTGAAATGTAGGTTTGGTAATTGGAAAGTTGTATTGAAGGAAGTTAGTTTTGAAATATAAAATTAAAAATGGATTTTTTGTGTTTTGTTTGTATATTTTTGGTTTTTGAGCTTCCTGTTTTTTTGACGAAAGCGCTTTCAATGATGGTGCTTTGGATTGATACTTGTTTCGGCTCTGTGTTTTATATTTTGTTTAGAAAATTATTCCTAGAAAGGTCCCCAAGGTTTCTAATACGTCATGCCCAGTTTTTGGTCCGTCTCAGACATTTCCAGTTCTCGCATTGATCGAGGTCCGTCAGAGGCAGTAGAGTGGCTTGAAGAGGTCAATCACATCATCAACGTATTGGGAACTCTTGAATTCGTCAGAGTGTCTACCATTTTGGGTCTATTTAAAGGTCCAGATTTAGAAGAATGGGATTTTTTTCGCCCCAAAATCAATGCATGTTGGAATGACATGAGATTTTTTTAAATTCATCTTCATTAGATGGTTCATACCTGAAGAGGTTAAGATAAAGAAAAGGGAAGAGCTAATGAGTATTCAACAAGGCCAATAGATGGTCAAGACATATATTGACAATTTCAATGAACTGGTTTACTTTTCTCTAGAGGTAGCATCACACGATTTGATGAAAACATCCATCTTCATCAAGGGCCTTCGCCCAAATATCAACGAGCGGGTCCTCCCTTTTATAGACCATCGTTTTGAGAAGCAGGTGGATGAGGACTTCATATATGATTTGGTCCTCGTGGTGTAGATGGATGGAAATCCAGCATATCCAATTGCACATGATGGTTCCCCATCTGGCCAGCAGGGTGTGCCAGAGGGACCTATTTTTATAGAGTCCATTGTAGTGGTTTTGGCTTCCAGTTTTTCAGACTATTCCGTGGTGTATGCCCAGTGTGGACGGTATGGGTACATGAAGTCTTCATATTGAATCCCTCCAAATATGTGTCATCGTAGCTGATTTCTGGGTGACTTGGATAAGTTTTACAGTAAGCATTTCCGGAAGAAGATGTTGTGACCTGAGGAATTCTACTTTCTGACTATGAGGCAGGAGATCCTTCAGCCATCAGAGCCATAGCCGCAGGTCTTGGGGTGAAGCTCATGTGCAGTTAAGAATTTATAATGGTATGAAGCCTCAGTTCGGGTTTTCTGTTCTATGTTTACAGTAGAACATTAGAAGTCTTTTCATTATCATTTCTCTACTCTTAATGTTTTTACATTGTATGTTCATTATTTTGTCATGAGGTTATGATTGACTCATCCTATTTTAATCAAAGAAGTCTTGGTTGTGTGAATTTTGTTTTTTGAATCGTGTGTTTTTCATTAAAGTGTGTTTGGCCCCTGTATGGGTAGATATTGGTTTAGCAGTTTTCATCTGAAGACATAAGTGCCTACGAAGGAGTCAAGGCTTGTAGTAATGCTAAGGTTTACTGTTGGGGTTATATTTTGTTATAGTTTTTTTTCTCTCTAATGTTCGGGGTTTCTAGTTTTTGTCGAGATTTCCAAGTTTCAGTTGAGTTGTTGTTTCAATTGTGCTTTTGAAAATAGTTTGAATCGGTCACATGTTCCTGCATTGCCCCACCCCCTTCTAAGGTGATGTATTTGGGTGTTAAATTTTTTATCTAGTTGAGTTATTGTGGTGGGGAGAACTATCTCTTATTCCCCCATTCTCTTTTGGTGGGATTTTTTCAGTTTCAACTCGGCATGGTATTTTGTTTTAACTTTTTTTGGATGGGTGATTTTATGTGGGTAGAAAGTGTCTGTGGTGGGGAGGAATGTCACACCCTAATTTATAAATTGATTTTTATTTTATTAATTCTTAGCTCCAAGTTCATGTTCCAAGGTCTGGGCTGCGTCCCGACATAAATTTTGTTGCGTTTATTATTTTTAGTGGGTTAGGGACCCGTGCACGGTCAACTCTTAGTGGGCGGTAGCTGTGTCGTTAGACCGGGTGCCCACACAAATGTATAATGATTAATATAAATAAATATTTTATGTAAATAAATCAGGTAAATGGTTAAATTTTATTAATAATAATAATATTACTAAGGTTTTATTATTGTTTTTATTTTTATTGTTATTGACTTCTATTATTATTTTTATTATTCTTTATACTATTATCTTTATTTTAATTTTTTAAAATATTATTATTATTGTTATTATTGTATTATTATTCTTTATATTAATATTATTGTTTTTGTAATAGTACTATTATTATTATTAATAATATAATGAAAAAAATTATCAAACCTTAGCCCCTTACCCAACACGCAGTGCAACCACCCCTACCCACTATTTCCTTTTCCCCTCCCCTCCTCGCGTCGCTCAGCACACCAGCGCCTGCCCCTCACTGCTTCTCACCTCTGCAGGACCCCGACTCCATCGACCTCACCCACGGGATCCTAACCTCGTTGTTCCCCAGCCTCACCCCTGCAAAACATTCCCAGGACCTCGGCCTCCCGCTCACGCCCCGACAACATCCGATGTCCCCGCCCCAACTGCCTTGCAGGTCCTACCCGACCTCCTCCTTCATCCCTCGTCCCACCTCACTTTGCAGTGGCACTCCCAGCCACATCTGGCCATGCTCCGGCCTCCCACCTCTGACATCGTCTCCGTCCGTGCTCACCCTCCACTTCTGGCCAACCTCTCCCTCCCTCGGTTCTCCTCCGACTTGAGCCAGATAGTAGCACACACAACCCCACCTAGCAACCGACCCAATCCCCATCATGTCGACACCTTGTGACGGCTCCTGCAGGGACCTTCACCCCCCGATCCCGACCCCACCTCCATGCCCTTCCCCACATTTCCATAGCTCTCCATCACGTGACCTGACGGTGACCTCCAACTTCCGCTCTGGCCAGCAACTAGTTCTCCGGCCCGACGACCTCACCTGTTACAGTCTCCTTCCGTTTTTCAATGTTTTTATTTAATTTTTGAAAGACCCAAAAACTCATGTAAGAACCCTTTTTTTCTACGAATGACTTTGGAATATTCTTGATGATATTCCAGAGCAGCGCCTTCAGACGGTGTGCGATTCTGAGCCCCGGAGTGGCCAGAATTAAATTTTCAGTGCGTTCACACTAGAACCGCCAAATAAATGGGATAACTCATAAATGGTGCACCAGATCAGGGATCTGAGTGTATGGATGGGTCTGTAATAAGGTTTTTTCCCTAGTAACGACATAAAACATGTTGGTGCGGGATGTTTGGACCCCTCGCCCGCTTTCGGAATGTGGAACGGATAAATAAATTAATTAATTAATTTGTTTAATTGATAAACTCAAGTATCTCATAAATGGTGGCTCGTATTGGGAAACAGAGGGCACCGTTGAGTTCGGAGCGTACCGTTTACCTTAGAAGGGGTGTATGTTTCACGGGCGCGGCCCGTCTGTGAAAAATTGCCCCAGGGGCGTTTTCGTAATTTGCACCCTCGGGTGTTGAGTTTTATAACATTTGAACGGGGCCTTAGATTAAAATGTTGAGACTGTCATTGTGCTTGGTAGGTGGTGTTTACCTTAGGGGAGGCTTAATATCGACCCCGTCAGGAGTTTCGGATGCAGGTCTTTTTGGGGGTTTTAAATTAATTAAATCGTTAATTAATTTATTTAAACCCTCCACCTTCCCTTCTCCCTTGAACCCCCTGGCGAAACACTCTCCCCTCTCCTCCTCCATCTCCGGTGAGACAGTCCAGTGAGGCGACTCCGGCGAGGTGCGGTGGTGCCGGCGGATCGACGCGAAGCTTCGGGCGAAGCCCAACAAGGTAGGAAGTTTCGTTGCGTTTTCATTTCCAAACCGCCCTTTGAATTCAATTTTATGTGTCGATTTGATGTTTAATCTACGAACAACGCCCGTATATGCGTTGTATGATTTCTTTTCTTCCCATCTCTTCTTTCGGATCAAAAATCCGAGTTTGGAGATGATCGCAAACACCCGCCGAAGTTTGCGGGTTTTGGGGTTTTGCGGCGGCAGTGGGGTGGTACGGGGAGCTCCGGTGCGGTGACAGCGGCAGCGGGCACTGGGGGCGACAGCGACGGTGAGAGGTCGGCGGCCGGGGTTGTGTGGCATGGGTGGTCGGTGCCGGTTTGAGCAGAGGAGGCCGGTGAGGCTACGGAGGCGATGCACAAGGGCCGTCAGTTGCTGGGGGCGCTGAGCAGGAGCACTGGCCGGTTGTGCCGGCCGGTTGACGTGGCAGCCAGGGTCGCGGCGTGCGACCCAGCTCGGGAAACAGAGACCCGCCTGCAGCGGGTCTCCGTAGGGGAAGCGGTCGACCGACCTGCGCCGGTCGGTGTGTTCTTTTAAAAAAAATAAAAAAATAAAAAAATAAGTTTATAATAATATTAATATTAAAAGTAATATTAATATTATTATTGTGGAAATGATTTATAAAGCATAAATCATCCGCATGGCGTCCGTTTTGTGCGCCGTCAGTGGCAGCGTGGACCTTACGTCGAGGGGAATGTTTTGAGATGGTTTTTGAATTTTTTAATTCCCGACACGAGGGGCCGCGGAGGCGCGACGTGTCTTTAAGTGGACAAGCCTTTTTTCCCGAGATCATTGTTTTGGGTGGCGCAGACATATCCGATGTCTGTTTTCAGCTCCGTCAGTGGCGTTGCGCCCCTGGAACTGTGGTGGAGGTTTACAAGGCGGCTTTGGGCGTTGAGACTGGATTTGATGTGTGGGTCCCACGACCCATCTTTCGAGCTGCGTGCAGCGTTGCACAACTTTCTCATCGGGTGTCAGTTCGGGGCGTGCGAGCAGTCCATTCTGGATGTTTTTCCGAGGGGATTGAAATGGTACAATCTGCCCGCTCTAATTCTGCACAATGGTGCGGGGCCCATGGGGGCTGTTTGGGCGTCGACGGTGATTTTCTATCTTTATCACCGGGCGACCATTTTGGACAAGTAAATAGTCCATTTTTTGTGCTTTTTCGAGAGGATCACAACGGTGCGATCCGTTCGTTGAGTTTTGAGACCGGGGTGCGGGTCCCACGAAGCACCGCTCGTGTGCGGTGCGCCGAAAGGCATCTTTTTCTCCAGATATCCGTTGCACTCAAGTGAGTAGTGCTTTTGACGTGTTTTCCCGAGGGGATCGCAATGGTGCGATGCGCCCGACTGTTTTCGTGGCCGAGGCTTGGGATCACGGGACGTTGTTCGGGCGTGAGGCGGTGTTGGCGACTTTTCCGTCGGATATCTATTTGGGGCGAGTAAGTGGTCGACCTCGTGTGTTTTTCCGTGAGTATTACAACGGTGCGATCTGTTTGGTTGTGAGGAGCCTCTTGCACGATATTGTTAAATGTGGAAATGTGGAGGTGCCCAGGTGGCGGTCCATCTACCGTGTTTGTAGCGGACCTTTGGCGAGTGATCGCATGCACTCCCGTGTGAGTGATGTAAATGCTTGAAGTGATGTGGATGGCTGTGCCTCAGCCGATGAGGTGGAAGGTTGGAAAAGTTACGTTTACGCCCTTCATGTTGATGTTGGGGTACCACTACTGGAAAAACGGCCTATACCCACGGTTCAAAACCTTGGGTATAGCACCCAAAACTGTGGGTATAGCCTATACCCACCGTTTTGGGAACCGTGGGATGGAACGACGTCAGTATAGGTCCCCAACCTCTACCCACTGTTTTCCAAAACTGTGGGTATAGGTGTCCTGCCACCGTGTCTCCGAAACATAGCCAATTGCCACGGTGTCAATGGATTTTACCCACAGTTTCAAAACCATGGGTATAGGTCCTAAAATAATGCGGGCGCCGAGTTTCGATCCCACAACCTCTTCGCTACAAATTTCAACAGTGTCAATTTTCCCCTTTTTCCTTTTCAGCACTGTACTTTTTACTATTAGAGGTCGATGCACATTGTGGTTTATATATATCAGTTTCCCTTTACGTTGCTTGTCTTTACTTTTACTATACACTGTTGCATTGAGTTTGCTGCGTGTGTGTGTACAGGTACTTAGGCAAAGGCCTCCTCGAGTTATTATGACTTCGGCGCTGGTCGCTAGCCCCTGGCCTATGGAGGCAAGCTTGGGGTAGTTGTGGCTCGAGCCCGGGTGTGGTCGGGTCGTGACAACTCATGTGTTTATTTTCACATTTTCCTCATTATTTTTGGAGTACGATTGTTGCGTAGGAAGTTTTATTCCCTACGCTAAAGTGGCATTGTTCTCACACACCATTGAAGTATGAGAATCTGAGTTTTCCGTTCTGATTCATTCCTTTGACACTTGAATTCTTCAAGTTATTATATTTTAATTGATTCACAGTCTTAGTTTACATTAAATTGATCGACTTTTGTGCTTACGAATTTTTTATGATGTTTTTAAAATGATTCTCTAATGCATATATAGATAGGTCTCTTTGAAAAAATTTACTTACTGAATTTGATAAAATACTATAATTCATCATAGTATAATTCAAGGTTTTTTATGAAATATTTTCCTTGATTTTATTGTGTGTAATTATTGGTTATTTTTTAATTTAGTTTGGTGTATAATTTAGGTATTGGTGTAACTTTTTAATTGAGTTAAGGTGTTATGAAAATAGGGCTCTTGGTTTCTTAATGTGGTAGTGTGTGTTTTCAAATTAAGTAAGCAGTTGGTTTTAGATACAAATAAAGTAACAGTTTTTTGAAATAGTGTTGGTTATTTTCATGAAATGTAGGTGTGTCATGGGATTTTGACACATCCCTGGGTGCACTAGGTGCATACATGGATGTTCCTTCAAATGAAAATGACATTTAAAATAGTGTTTTCTTAAAACATTGGTCTTCAAAATGGTTTTTTCTTTGTAAATATGTTTTAGTTCTTTGTGTGGATATTATGAGAGGGTTGAAATGATATCTCATTGTGTGTGCATGTTTGGAACATAGTGTCTGTTTCAGAAAATGTTAAGCTTGAGAGGCCTTTTGGTCATTTTGTGTGTTTTTCGTTAAAGGTTTGAAAGGTTTTACAAAAAAAATGCATAGGAGACATTAGACATAAAGGCCCGTTTGGATCTTCTAACTAATGGGTGAATTTTGTGTCAACATTTAGAATGGGTTGTGTAGGAATGTTGTGGGTGTGACTGGTTGGAGTTTTAAATGTTTTTTTTAGAAAATGGTTTCGATATGAAAATGATGTGATGGACCATTAGGCACTTTGATTAATGTGAATGATTGAACATGTATATGAGGCACTCCTATCTACTGTAACCCTTTATGGGTGAATGTATAGGAAGCGTATGTGTGTGGGGAAGCAAAGTGTGGTCAGATGAGTCACGTGTGTGAGGGACTTCCTACCTACACGGTAATATTATAACCACAATGGGTTCCTAGGCATCGTAATGTTGATAGAGTGACGTTATCTTATCATCCTCGATTAGAGGGCTTAGTACCCACTGGTACATGTATAGGCTAGATGGGGAGTGTCGCTGGATTCTATTTTCATGAGGGCTGTCAGTTGGTTATAGACTTAGGAGTTGAACCATATGACGGCTGGTGGTTCCAAACTGAGTACGTCCTGGGGTCTTCTAGGGATGTTTAGAATCACCCATGTTTGCTGGATTGTTTACATTACTTGTTTACTTTCTATTGCACTAGTTTATTTTCATTTTCCATTGTGTATTGTTTTACATTAGCCCATCATTGGTTAAAAATGATTTTTGACATGGTTTATGGCATGGTTGGTTTTTTAAAGGGAAAAACAAGCTGTTTTATATTTTTATTTAAAAATAGTTTCATTGGATTGTTTTTGGAATGGGAATGCATGGGTTCTGTGGTTATATTTGGCATCTATTCTAAGTATCTCAGTGCTCACGCCTATCATATTTTTTTAGTTACATGTTCAGTTCTTGTTCAGGTTCCTGGTTCAACAACTCATTGTTGGGGTAGGCTTGAGTCTGAGTTGGGTGGTGACCTAGAAGGTCACAAGGAGGTATGTTCGGTTTTTTTTCTTTCCGCTGATATTTTTCATTTTTATCATCAATTTTTTTTATCTTTTTTTATTTTGTTTATGGGAAAAATCATTCCCAACGATTAAATTTTGATTCCTAGCACTGTTTTCCAGCCCATGGGGATCGGGAATGCCCATCACACCATGTCATGGACATGTTCAGGGTCTACCCATCTTGGGTCGTGATAGTTGAAGAACACTCAAAATAGTCCATTCAAAAATTTGAAGAAATATTCTGATATACCTAATTATTGATTTGTTATTTTGTTATTTTATTTTGATAATTAAAGGAATATATAGGTTCCAAAAGTAAATTCTTTTAATAAAGGAGAAGAATAAATGGTTTCTAATGAATATCTCAAATTTCAAGAGAGGTCGTAAAAAATTAAATTCCTAATAGATAAAGAGTATTCTTGAGGTAGGTATAATAATGTTTTACATTAC
This sequence comes from Viscum album, assembly GCA_963277665.1. Taxonomy (NCBI): domain Eukaryota; kingdom Viridiplantae; phylum Streptophyta; class Magnoliopsida; order Santalales; family Viscaceae; genus Viscum; species Viscum album. Next base: position 1,325,827,101 of record OY728126.1, read on the forward strand.
TTCAAGGATTAGGTCATAGTCAAAATAACTAGTGATGAAAAACCATATTTGATGAATGTTTCACAAAATTATGCATGTTCCCTGTATTCCATCATTAAAGGGAGTTTCCATTGAGGGAGAGAAGAAAATTGTCCTTTATTCCAAAGTCATCTATGAAATCTAGACAATATAGAATGAATAATTTATATAATATTAGAGTTGAAAGGAAAAAAAATTTATGGATAAAATTAAACTCTCATCCTTGATTATAACATTAAATATCAATAATGTTATTATGTTATTCTACTATTTGATATGTTTTATTTTAATAATTTTTTTGAGTGAAATAAAATGTGATGATCGTTCTAAAATGGTGAACTAATGACACTAAGAAGGGTATAATAAATAATCTATATCTGATGAAGTATCTATATTAGTATGATTTATCCAATGGTATAAAAAATATCATTTAAATAAAATATATACCACGACAAATATTTTAAGGAATGTGTTGTTAAGTGGGAGACAAGTGAATAAAATGAACATGAATTACCCAATAAAAATATTACTACATAAATTTTTATTTTTTTATTAATGGAAACTGGATGGTATGTCTTGAAGTTATATCATACATGGATTCTCATGAAACATTCTTTCAATTAACGGGTGAAATTATTAATGTAAATTAAATTAAAGATGAATAATCCTAAAGATATCTCAGGGGTGAATTATAAATCTGGGTACATCTATTATTAATGAATGTATCCAATGTGTTTAATATCACCACAACATCGCATGTTGTTATTATTATAAGAAAAAATTTAGCAGTTCGAATCTATTGGTCTCGACCTAATTATTTTTTAACATCCTTTGAGTAATAAATGGAAGTAATCGTTATTAGTTTATATGGGTTGGTATAATATTCTATTGATTAATGGATAACTATATTTCAAAAATCAAACCCTAATGTTTTCTAGACTGAGAATGGATCATGTAGGCATTGAGTGGGATAATTTAAGAAATGAAATATTAAAAACAAAGTGATATCATCATTTTCCATGCTTCATTTAATTAGATAAGAATTCAATGATAAATGATGGGATAATATAATATTATTAATAGTGAAGAGTTAGATAACATATTGACACACAATTTTATAACATTTGTATTGAAATAAAAAAAGAGATTATTGAACCCTATTTATTATGATACATTTATTGTCAATATTTAGATAGTATTATTATTTCAACATGGTGACAATGTTTTTTGAAGTACTTTGAGGATCACAAGAATTATGGGAATGAGTTAGGTTGTTGATATTTGTCACTTTTAATATTAAACGATCAATTGGATTTGACAAATTTATATTTCTTTTTACATTCTTGAGATGTATAAAATAATTTAAATTGATGAATGGTATTTATAAATGGAAGTTATAATGGTTTTATGTTGAGTTTCTTCATGTTAATGCTTACTATAGATTTTAAAATCATTATATATGAGATATTTTTTAAATGTATTTTATGTATTGGTCATTCAAGACCCTAATTATGGTTCATTTCAGATTAACACACTATTGTATAAGTCTTCGTAATATGAGGCCACAAGAAATTTATGAATGTGAGATGGTATTCTATGACCTCTGTATTACTTTTTTATGAATTATGTTTGAGAATTCAAAAAAAATTGTGTCCAACTCAAGAGAACCCATCTATATAATCTATACATCACATGTGATAGTTGATGAATATTAAAAGTTCTCCACCATAAATTAATGTTAAATATGTGCTTATGGATTATGCTTGTGGGAACACGAATTGAGTTCATGGAACTATTCCTGAGGAACCACCGTGCACAATGGAATGACAAAAAAATTGATTGAACCACCTGGAATATATTTCATATGTTATTTACGAAATTTTTAAAATTATTAAGTACTTGTAATTCATGTTTAATAATACTTTATGATGTCATTTTGGAAATATTGATCATAATTTATATCATTTGACCCCTATAAATTAAACAAAATATTACCGATCATCTTTAATATTGAGAACTCAAGGTTATTTTCATGGGACATTTGAGTCTCAATTACTAGAACCCATTCAATATATGTGACATAAAATATCGGTCATAATAATGAGGAGCATGTCTGATTTCACCATAAGAATATTTTTAATTTTACAGGAACAAAAAAAATGAGGAACCTGATGAAGACTAAGAAGAATACATGAATTTCATTGGAAGAAATAGAAATCGAACACAAATAAGATACACTATTATTTTCAAGAAATAAGCATAAAAAATATAAATTCTATAATCCAATAGGATATGGAATTCCATTTGATTTAAAGTGGAAGATGAGTGTCTTTTAGTATAGAAATGATTGATACTACATAAAAGTAATTAAAATGTTCTTAAAGGTAATTCTATACTAATAAGATTAATTTTCTTCCATCATATTCTAGATGATGAATATTTTAAAGGATTATTAAATAAATATATATATATATATATTACTGGCATAGGGGGTGAAAATTTGGCATAAATGTAATGGATCAACATTTGAATATTATTTTAATAGGTTAACCATGCATAGAAGTCCACATGTATGAGCATCAATTATAATGGATCTATATGTGATGATCAACTCAAGGATATATCTATATAGAGATACATTGCAATATATTTCACCATAAAATATGTAACCATGGCTTCTATGAATGATTTTATTGAATACAAAAAGATCTTTAACAAAGCATATTTTGTGGGATTATATATTGGAGATAAAGTCATGCCTTTACCTGGAATATAAGGATAATTTAAATTAAATAAATATATATGATTATATATTAATGAATAATTAAATTTATAGTATGTTGATGTTTTAAAAACAATGTATTAATAATGAGAGAATATAGATGATATAAATGTGTTGAGAAATGAAACAATAAATTTTATCCCAAGGCTTCAAAAAAACAATTACATTCACTTTTAGTCGATGAAATAGAAGAAGGAAGTGTTAGAGCTTGTACATCACACTATAATAGACTTCGTCTAATGAGGATAGTTTGAATGGACATTTAATTTTATTTTGAATTATTATTCACTAAAGAAAATGAAGAAGAATAATAAAAAGAATATAAGAGAGAAGCTTTGTTCTTGTATATATTCACATTGGAGGATTTGGTAAGGGATACACCTTACAGTCTGTTTCTATAATATTTGAGGGTAATTAAGCATACCACTTGATTTCAACATGTGGGTAAGAATATCAATACATACAGTCTAGGAGAGGATGAAGAAAATTTTTTTCTTATATTTTATAAGTCAAAGACCATACTCTTGTAAAAAATGATAGTATGTTTGTTCTTTATTTGTATCTAGTATATTCATGAGTAATGAATCCATGAAAAAACCGTTCTATAATTAAATTGAAAATAAATAAAATGATCATGTGAGTTTTGAATAGTAACATTGTATCACTAGGAACGTAGTTATCCATCTTGTAGGATAACAATGTTAATAATGCTTAATTTATTATTATGTTACTTCCTTCTAAAAATATATTCATATGAACAAATCATTATATAGAATTTAATAGAGAGAGAAATCTATTCAAAAAACATGTACTGATGTGAAAATAGCAATGAAATAAAAAATTGTATAAAAATTACCAATATTAATTCTACCCTCTTACATTTTGGTAAATCCATATGTAATCTCTATATTATTCATAAATGTTGTGTTGATTACTCAATTTGACTCATAGAACTACCATATTTGTAATATTATAACCTATCACGTATTTTGCATTCCATGTTAGTGAATGGTATATGACAAGGATGCTAAAAGCTGGTTCATATGAAAGGTGAGTGATATTAGACATAATATTGAGAAGAATTATATATTTAATATCACCTCAGATACATGACATGAAAAATTCAAGATTGAATTTATGATTGAAGAGATAGGTATACGTGATGTTCCCTATTAGCGAATTCTATACATGAATTCAATTATATTTTGATTAATTTATTTAGTTTATTTAAAATTATAGTTGATATGAACATTCCTAGTAGATCAAATGAAAAATTTAATATAAATTAATTAATAAGATAATGAATTTATTAATTTTAATGATTTAAATTAATAAAGAAATAATAGAAATGAATGATATCCAGTTATATTAAATGAATTATCATTTCATGTGTGGGTGATCATGAGATTGAATGTCTAATTTTTAATTGGGGTTCTATTTAATTTAATACATATTTCATCAGTTTTAATGCTATAAATGTTATATTCTTTTAAATATTATTCCCTTCAATTCATCCCTCCAACCATCATTATGAATGACATGTGTGTCCATTGATTATTTTATGTAACCCCGTATATTGGCTCCCCTCCCCATGATGTGGGTAAATACATGAAAATAAAGAAGGTTATTGGAGAAGAGGTAGTTCCAAACAAGCAGAGAGGACAAACAAAAAAATTGAGATACATTTTATCTTAGAGGTATTGTTACATAATAAAGTAAGTCAAATTCCTAGAGTTCTTCACCTAGGGTAAAATGTTACTTTATCATATGATTGGTAAACTGGATAATAAATAATATCATGATCATTCCATATATTTATTTTATTTTTCTCTAGTGAATGGTTTTTTCTTTATGTTTATTTGACGTCTAAACATTATCACTATAAATAAAAAATTTACAATCATAAAATATAGAATAAACTAATTAGATTATGCATATATGGGTTTTTATCAACATATTTTTAACTAAATTATTTAAAATAAAAATAATGTTAATAAGAAAATAAATGATAAACAAGTATTAACAAATAAATATAAAATTACCATAAATGAAATATTGTGTCATTAAATCATTCCATTACTTTAGTTTAAATTAAAACGTAGTTTAGAGTTCATTTATGGATCATATCTGATTTATTTCAATTATCATGGATTTTTAATTAATTTCTTCTGAAAACTTATCCAATTAGAATCAAGAATAGATGCCCCATGAATGAGTTATTATAGCACATTGAAGAGAGTTAAGGAAATCAATGTTCAACATTTCATGAATAGATAGTCCACCAAATAGATCTCACAACATCCAATTAATGAAGATGGAAATGCAACCCACCAAAATACCTTCAAATGATTTTTAGGACTGATTCTGTATTTTGAGAATATTAATATTGATACTTTCTAATATAATATCCACACCACTTGATAATTTGATTCAAATGCAGAGAGATATTGGGACATGATAAAATAGTGGGATACTAATAAAATAATAAATTTATTACATGAAACATATATTGGTAATCAATGAAAAGTACTAAATATAGATTTCATTTTTATATGGAGATGGGAATGTCATGAAATCATGGAATTATCAATAAGATTCATACAATATAAAGAAAAGACCCTAACTGAAAGTGGAATTCTGATGTTTTATAGGTTCATTCATGTTATACTACACCATTAAATGAATTCATATATACTAAAGTCCTCTATATGGAAAATCCTTCCGATGAGGCTAGTTGGGAGGATCAAATTATCTACCACATACACCATGATGATACGATAGATTTATAGTGTTTAATATGATTTTCCTTCTCATGTGAGCAATAAATATGCCTAAAAATAGTGATACATACATGATGTTATCTCGCCACTATAATCATTGTTAGGAGAGGTCTTGACTGGAGAGGTAAAAGATCTCCAAGGTAGTATTTATATGTATTATTTGATAAGGATAACAAGGTAGAACTAACGTAGGCAAAATTATTGGATTTATTGATAGTTTAGAAAGATTATGATATAAAATAAATAATGTTATGTGAACCAACAAGTTAATTATTTTAATCCCTTATATATTATCTAGTTTAATTATGAATTATAATAGGAAAAATTTTAGAAGTAACTGTTGTATATTCTTACATTAACTATCCTAGAAGATAATGAAATGACGTTTTGAAAAACTATAGTCCTTATATTGAAAAAAAGGTAGGAAAAGGAAAAGGGGCCCATGAAATACATCATGTTTAAGTCTCTTATGAACTACCTAACCAATGGACGGAAGATCTTGATGTAGGATAATAAAGAAGATGAAAAATGTTTTTATATAGGAAGAAGAGCCACTCGAAGAAGAACTAAATCTCAATGAAGATGCATGAGGAAGATTTTGATTACTTTTTTATTGTTTTTAATCCCTATATAATGAATATAATTTCATTAGTTTTGTCAAATTAATACTACTATAACATATATATTTATTTTTAAAGGATTTGATGTCGTGTTGGGGTGTTGTAGGACCCTGAGATTAGTGTATTACAAATATAAATATTTATAAAATAAAGAACAGACATTTCTTTTGAATAATTTGGTATCCCATTAATTGGGACCTCTTATGGGAAATTTGAGACCATGGTTAATTCCAGAACACATGGTTTACCCATGATATAACATAATGTTAATAGATGTTTGGAATTAACTTGATAATGAAAATTGGCAGGTGCATAAAGTATATATCCTCTTTCTCTAATTTCATTTATATAATGTACAAATCATTATTTATACCTATATAAATATTCCATAATGGAAAATATATAGTGTTTCTCTCAAAAACATGTGAGATTAGAGGATAGGATGATAGCTTTATTGGTTCCAAATGACACATGAATGCAGATCGATGACAAACAAATTTAAGAGAATCTCTAGAGGGGTGGAGAACACAATAGATTCATCATCTTCATACCTACATGGTATTTTCATCACCAAATAACAATATTTAATTGAGGATGGGATTTTTATTTTGTGGTTATATACTATTTATTTTATATTTTATTTTATGGATTTTAATTTCTTTTTACATTAAATCATTTACTAATCTTTACATGACCCTGATATTTGTTTTTTATTAATCATTATTATTATTATATTATATCATGACATATAAATGTTTTCGACATTATGTAATCATTATATGGGGATTCATGAACATATGATGGTTTCACATTTTTCTTGTGCTTTTACACCACTGTTCTTCATAATATTCATCGTTGTCTCACATGGTCAATATTGACATCTACATGAGGAAATCGAGTGTGATCTGACACCCATATTCAAAGGGGATGTGTGAAAAACTTCAGTTTTGATGTTTTTTTGGATGTATGAGAGTGTTTTGTATTTTTTTAAGATGTTATATATAACACCTAAAGATTTTTATGAAATATATTATCTTCAAATAATTATATTTCATTGATATCTTATCTTACACACAACTGTAACTTAGCTTTCATTACCCACATGATTGAGATTTTATGAAAACTAATTTTATTAATGAAAATAATTAAACACGAAAATGATTAATTAGATGTTATAATATTGGGTATGATAAATATTAATTGAGTTATAAATTTATTGTTTACACATGTAGATCTCTTTTGAATGTTAATGGAAATTGTTTTATAAAAAAAACAATTAAATGCGCAGAAGTGTGTTTGATACTAATAAAATAAAAAATAACCCTTAATTGATTTTAATAATGAAATATATGTATATACTATATTAAATATAATTTTTGACATTAATCATATCTGTTTTGTAATTTTTATATAAAAATAAATTCTATTTTATGTTTAAAACTATACTGTTTAAGAAAAGCAGTTCTATGGAATTTTATGGGTGCACTTGTTTTAAAAAATTATTTTGAGAAAATAAATATTTTATTTTTAAATATAACATTCAGTTATAAATTTTTAGTACAAAAATATAATTTGGTTCCATTTTTTGTATTTTTTTTATAAGTTTCGTGTTTTCAAGAATAGTGAAAAATACATAATTTTAATTGAAAAAGTTTTTTTTGTCTATATAATTTATTTCATTAAATTATTTATTTTATTGTTTTAAATCATAATCAGACCAATTTCCTATCATTTTATCCAATTTAATACATTTCCATCAATATGAAAATTTATTTTGGATGCAAAAACCTTCGAATATGTTAAATATTTTTACTTTAAAAACCCACTTTCTCGCCCTTCAAACTAGATTAATTTTATATTAATTTTATGATCTTATGTATATTAAATTATGAAAAATGTGTTCCCTATTTTTAATCATAAGTTAAAAGTTAATTAAATATTCCCTTTTATTTTTTACCAATATGAGAAGCAACATTGGTAATTTTTATTAGCACAGTTATGGGTAAATTGAGTAATTAAGGGTGAAAATAATTTTATAAATATTATTAACTTACCATAACATAATGAAAAATATTATTTTATGATTTTAATTTTACCGTTAATTTTTTTTTTCAAATTTAATTATTCAATGGACACTTTTCCATGAAAAATGGATCATATTTTTTTAAAATCAAAGGGACTGACCAGATGTCAAACTCATTGTTTTAATAAGTATTATATTTTTAATATGTGTATAAATAAAACATATAATTGAAAATAAATATTATTATTTAATAGGAAAATTTTATCTAAATTATGACATTTTATGTTTAATTTTTAGTGGAGAAATAGTTTTCATTAATAATTACATAATGATGATGTAGTAGTTATTCAATTAATAAAAAAATCAATTATCTAATATTAAAATGACTAACTAAAAATAATTTTAATTCATTATGGTTTTCTAAAAAAATTATGGGAATATTTCATATTAGGGGTGTGTTAAATAAATTGGATCAACTTTATCTTGATGTATTATTTTTTAAAAAATAAATGTAATGAATATTGAAAAAATTGACATTAATTATAATTTATACAACAAATATATTTTTAAATTATTCAAAATAATAAATATACTATATGAGGAAAAATGGAATTAATTATATTCAAAAATATTATAAACCAAACAATTACAGTTCAATTTTCTTATGATAAGTAAAACGGTTAGCCTTTTTATATTGAAAAGTTTGTTACCGTATTTAAAATTAATATAGGTTAACTAAGGGTTAATCAATATGATAAGTTTTAATATTACAAAAAACGCATATATAATCTATTATTTTATGGTATTAAAACCATATCCAACATTATCTTACAATCACTTTCCAAATGTAGGCATTTTTATTGAGATTTTATTTATTATAAATTAATCTACTGAACAATCCAAAATGTGCCCCTTGATATCAATATAATAGTACACCAACTCACTCATCACCTTTCATTATATACAATCTTGTAACCCCCAAAAATATACCAAATTATATTATCCACATTTATATACATATTATATAGTTTTTCGTCTTCCTAAAGGACCAACTCTGTAGTTTTTAGATGAGATCTAAGAGATACATTTCAAAGAAGAGGTAATCTCTCTAATTGATCCTTATTTTTTCTACTCCTCTATTAATCATATAAATCCATTATATATACCATAAACAATGAATTAATAATCCTAAATTTTATTACATTTCATTACAATTATGAACACACCATTGTACAACCCCTTTCCCATCTAATAAGAAGTTAAAGTATCAATCATGTGTATGCATGACTTGCCATCTCCATATTCTGATATAATTAATTTTCCATCAACATATTTTATGGATTGGAATAATGATGAGTTCAAAATTTATATATTATATTTAGGAAATAATTATACTTCTTTAATTATAATATCATATCTACATCTCTTCACCTAATATTTTTGAAAATGATAACATCAGTCATGTGTACGTATGGCTTACCATCTCCATGATGCAATGTGATCCATTTTCATCTATATTTCACATGGATCATAACAATGATTAATTTATTGAATAATTTATTTTATATATAAATTAATTAACCTATAAATTATGGTACCATGATCAATGTATACGTTTGGGGACTTCCGAACTGAAACATGATTGGAAAAAGAATTAGATATCTCCTAGAATAATGATTTTAATTATTAATTAATGATTGATAAGATGTTATAAAAATTATTACATGTTATTGTTTTTATATGTTTAGAGAATATATGTATAATAAATCCAAATCTATTATACATGGTGTTTCAACATGAATAATTAATGTTGATAAGTATACATGCTCCTCAGTTTTGGATAAATTAAATCACTAGGTACTCAAATATACTATACATGATCTCAAAAAAGTGAAAGGTATGAAAAAGGACTCACCCTCATTTTTATTTAGACTGATCTCAATTCATTCATAGGGAGTACCCTATCTCATATATATATATATATATCAAATAAATCATATATATGTGGTTGTTGAAATTTATCCAAGACAATTACATGGTATGACTTATTATTTTATATAAATAATTTCAAAATGTCATATTTATTCCAAGAGAAAAAAACTGGATCACCCCAAGGGGGTGTGCTAATATGTATGAACACATTTTCCTCTTTGACCATTGGTTTTGGCTTTATCTATTAGATCTCTTGTAGATCTGTCTTGTAAGGTTGAATAATTGTAGTATCTATGAACAAAAATATAGGTATCACATACCCAATATCCCGATGAAGTGAAAAATACTGAGAAATAATAAACAAAAACTTATGAAAACTTTTCAATTATGGAAGAAAATACAACATCATCTCTAACCCCATCAGTTAAAAATGTACTAGAAACCAGGGTTATGTTCCCAACTAATTTAGGATGGGTTAGTCCAACATGACCCACCCTCAAGTCACGCTCTCCAATATAGGCAAAAATTTCATTCTCTGAATATGTAAACGACCCTCAATGGTGATAAAATATGATATTTGATTTATATTTTACAAGATAATCCATCTCAATGATCTAATCAAATCTATCCATATCTAGCATAAAGAATCCCTAAAAGGATATATAGTCACCAAAAATGTTAACATAACACTTAGAATTATGAATAACATTCGTTCATAACGCAAAAAGTGTATCAATTGATATCACCCCATAAGAAACACTATAGGTTTCCCTATTCCATCATTGAATTATTAATATATACAAGTGTGAGATGAAACTATATTGAAGAAATTAGATAGTAATATAAATGTTAATAAATTCATAACATTTATTGTATATGGACCAACCCCAAGAATAGTACAGGTATGCTCAATAACATGAAAATATCCAAAACCATTGTATTATGACCATATATGACTCCCTAGAAATGTAATCCTTTATTTTTACTACTTCCACTATCCCCTAAAACTTTTTCTTCTAACCTAAATTTAACAGATCATGGAAATATATTTACATTCATTCTACAACCTAAATAATTAATCCATAAAACCAAACAAATCTCAATTTACTCTATAACTATATGATCATTGAGATATTCAATTATACCATCAATGGTGTACTATCTTCCCACATGATTAGTACTCAATTGGAATAAAATTACATTGTGGATGAATATTTCATGCCCCGTCACACTGGTAGAACTCCACTAAACTACCTCATAGAGAATGAAGAGATAGACAACCACATCAAATCCCTAAACCATTGTGACGGTAGCATGAATCATTAAATTGACACATCTTACTTCATGAGGATCCCCAATAAACCCCACTAAGTATATGGTACCTTTTAGGATCCCATACCATTATTCAGGTTCCTATTTGTAATAAGGACCAAAATATTAACCACAAATAATATATGTTGTAATAAAATATTTAATAGAATCCATAAAACATCTCACAATAAATATCTCATCATCCATCTATATTGAGTAAAATAATTAAAATACTATAAATAATTTAACATTGTAAATAATGGTTATCACTCATTGTGTGAGTGACTATGGCATGGTCATTAACACATTGTTAAATTTATCATTTATATTTTTCATCTCACAGATGGTTAGAAAGAAGAAGGTGTAATTCATAGAGAATATAGTAATGATTTTAAATGGTATTTATTAAATCTTATTCTATTGAAAACAACTTAGAAATAGTACGGAATGGATGGGAAATTTGATAAATGTGATGACGATAGATGTGATGTGAGATAAGTGTCAGTGGAGTTACATCTAAAATATTTTATTTTTAAGGGTAATACTAAAATATAATGAGGAAAATTAAATTAAAAATTAGCAATGAAGGGATTATATTAATGTTAGAAAAAATCATCAAAACATGAAAACAATTAGTTCATTAACTAAATGAACTCTCACTCATCAGTGAACACTTAGTCGACTACTCCTACAGTTTAATATGTTTATTTATTTCAATTAGAAAATATTCCAAAACATATAAAATTTATCTTATAATTTTAACACATCGATTATAATAAATAACGTAAAATAGGGGATGAAGGAAAAGTAGGGTGGGACATAGAACCAAAAGAATGAAAATTGAACACAAAGATAAAATGATTTATTAAGGAAAATTGAAAAAATACCCCCAAAAAATTGTGTACCACAAATGTTCATATTATTTAATCACTAATCAAGAACAACAAAAAATAAATATCCAATGGATGATAAGGAACAGTGAGATAGAAATTTCACTTTCTTTAGTAGAAGTCCATCCCAATCTTTTTGATCTCTGATCCCCTCATTGAAACTCCTACATATGATTCCATAAAATTCATCCCACTCTTAACCCACCATTTAAAATACAATGTTTTGATTTTAGTTTGTAGTATGGATGTTTCCATGAATTAATTTCTTTTCTTTTGAAAATGAATTAAAATTTAATTTTCTAATATGCTCTTTTATGAAGGTAAAGTTCCCCTAAATTAAATTTTCCCTACTAGAAAATCAGTCATGATTGTTAGTCGACCATTTCATCATTCCCTAATAATTGGATACAAAACTCTAATAAACATAAATAAATCACTTTTTCTTATTCCAAAAAATTATGTATGAATTGAAATAATTTATCAAATATTGTATTAATTATATATTTCTAGAAATCAAAAATTTTAATAAATTCAATTATTAATTTATTTAAAATAATTTAATTTTTATAAATAGTAATAGAAATTGTCCCTCTAAATAATGTTTTGAAGTATTGATATAATCCATACAGGAAATAAATATGGCATAACACCTTTTATGCTATCACAAAACCAGTTCATCACTGATTAATATACTAATCGAACAATAACTTTAGTGGAAAATTTCTACAATCACATGATGTTAGATGAACATCAATCATTCAAACAATAAATGGGGAACTATCAAGATAACACATCTATATATAAATAAATGCCTTAAAATAATAATAAATACACCATGAATAAAATATATATTTACACAATCTCGTATTATCTTCTATAACCAAATGATGATCTGAAATAATGATTTAGTCTTCAATGGGTTCCTCCTGGGCACCTAGTTTCATTAAATACCAAATTTTTTTACTTAAATTAATCTTTTTTGTGTAAATTTCATCAAGTAGTCTACATGGATTCATGAAATTCATCCATATTAAACCAATTTTACATCATCACCCTACGTTATCAACTATATCAGCAATAAACATATATTTTATTTCAAGATCACTGTTCCAATTCTTGTTATATAGATTCAGGTACTTGGCGTGAGCATGAAAATAATCATTATCAATATTGTTAGTGGACTAGACATCCTATAAAGCCAACTCTACCATGGATGTCATTTATAACTGTAACACCCCAAGCTTCCACGGTATGCTACTCTTTGAATAATACGGTAGCATGTGTTGTACGCAATATCGAGTTCTAACACACCACAACCAATCAAACTAGCCGTTATGAATAGTAATACCCACTTTTTGAAATTTTATACATTTTATCTTTTAAAATGGACTTCATTTTCGGATTCGGAATATCGAAATTATCTTAGGGTGAATTTTTGGTACTTTTCGGATAACATTAATATTTTGATGAACAATGAAAATTACTAAATTTTAATTAAGAACAAATTTTTTATTCAAAATAATTTATAGTGATAAATTATGAATTTGAGTGATTTTAGATTATAAATAGATTGTATTTCTATCATTTTATCCAATGTTGGTTATTGGACTTAATTTCACATTTAAACTAGACATAAGCAAGTGCCAATCTTTTGATAGTTATTATCTCTTAAAAACACGCTCTTTCTTTTAACAACGGGAATTAATTTTAAATTAATTTATGCCACTTATGTGATTTGAATTTAGAAAAATGGATTCCATATTTAGAATAAGGAGGTCTAAATTCTGTAAAATTTGAATAATTACTTCGGTAAATATTTTATTTACCATGGTTAAAGGGTAAATCCGGTAAATAAGGGTAAAAAATAATATTATAATAATAATAAATTACATTGAAACGTGTCCTAACCCTATGGGTTTATACATGTATCACCATGGTAATCTTTGGGTCGATTTTGGGACCCCATTGATCCAGTTGTAAGTGATAATGACACATTATATTAATTAAGTTAAAGTAAATTCAAAAATGACATAAGCATATATCGTTTAGCAATAAATTTTTTACCTAGGGTTATATATCTTATATTTTAGACTATAAATATTCTTTAGAGAGATAATAATATTTCCTACACAATGGTATTTTATTCATAATTTTTAGACATTTAATAATTTAATTTATTTATGAAACAATAATGATGCAATATTTTTCTCATTAATGAATGAATCAAATAATTGGTATTATAAATGTTAAAATAAATATAATTTGATAGTTTTTATTCCATTAAAGAATTTTATTGATTAATATGACATGTTATTATTGTTTAAATTAATTTTTTTTAGAATTAATGAAGTTCTTAATACTTTAAAAAAATCAATTATTAAATAGTGTCAAAATTTCCATAAAGGATTTGTTTTTAAAAAATATAATATTATTAATTGATATTCTATTCCTAAAAATATAATGTTCGGACAAATGACTAATATAATTATAGTATTATTATTAATGGACCACTTTGGGGTCGCTTGGAAGTTCATAGTATGTTTATTAACCATATAATATAAAAATACAAAGAGACATGGTAAATGTAAAACTAATTAACTATGTGTTAAAACTAAAAGATAAGATTAATAATGTGACCCAAAACTATCTGAAACCTATTTGTTGAGTTTTTTTCAACATATAAACACCTTAACCTATAAATATTCCACATTGGAGACATTATAAACTGATTATGAATTTATTATACAATAATATTTCTAGCTTTTCCTACGGTGCCCCTCACCCCTCTTATAAAAGGGAACTTCCCCAAACCTCTAATTCACACCATAAAATCCTTTTGGATCGGACAAACTCTGACCAAATATCCTCCCAACTTCTCTCACTTCAACATAGAGGCCTTTGTTTGATCAAAAATCCAACCTACGGAGCCCTTTTGATCAAATCAAAATGAAGAACCCGAAGAAGAGGTAATGTTTTTACCACCCTCATTCAAGTTCCTTTCTTCTTCAACTTCTTCTTTCTTTGTTATTCCTAATATAAGATAATAAATCTATTATATTATATATAATTTGATTTTATTATAAATATGGCACAACCATATTCATTATTCCATTGATCCTTTGAATGACATGTCACCAGACGTGCGTACGCACGACTTACCATCTCCACGTCGTGGTGTAATTGTTATTCAAAACATTATTATTTGGATGGGTATGAAAATGATGTATAATTGATGTAAATAATAAATATAACATGATAATTATTTTTTATATATTATATACCATCCAATTATATATTATTTTAATATCAAAATAATGATATTGTCGCTCGTGCGTACGTACGGACTACCGTCTCCACAAACGCAATGAGTTTCATTCCCCATCGTATCCATGCAAGTCTAATTATCATTTTATGATTAAAAATAATTTTTAAGG
This sequence comes from Viscum album, assembly GCA_963277665.1. Taxonomy (NCBI): domain Eukaryota; kingdom Viridiplantae; phylum Streptophyta; class Magnoliopsida; order Santalales; family Viscaceae; genus Viscum; species Viscum album. The sequence goes on from OY728126.1 coordinate 1,325,842,891, forward strand.
ACTTTATATCATTCTGTAAATGAATAAGATACAACCTATCCATAACAAACATGACTTATGTATCAAAACTAATAAAAGAAAATGAGTTAGTTAACACCCAAAATGGTGATAATACTAAAATATTGTTAACAAAGAAATGTTAAAAGATCATATATGATATCATATTAATGTATATTATTCTTGTATAAGTTAATAACAATTATTTCACCATTATACAAGAGTTTAACCCACCCTAATCCAAGGAAAAGTACAAGGTATAGGTTTATTTCACAATCTCTTCCTTATTCGAGGTTGTTTATACGTAATTATCTACTGCGACCTCTTTATCATCCACATACATGATTCTTAAATATGTATTTCAAATAATTATTAATATTTTATACACAATGTGTTAAAGTAATTTATACCCTTTTTGACTTTTTATAAGATGTTAATATAGGGATCTTTCAGTTGTTTTCCAGACAAGGTCTTTTTTATCCTTTTCGACAGAATTAAGGTAAGAATGTATTTGTTTAACTTATACGGTGGGTACAGATATTTTCAGCCATTATAAAATCGTCAAAGCTTCACTTACAAGCTTATAAGAATATTTTCAAAGTAAATGTTTTATTTTACAATTATGTGACTCTTAAATTATTAAAAAAAAAAATTTCTCTCAAATAGTTTTGATTTCATATATGTCAACATCCTTTGATGGATTTTAAGCATACTTGATGTTGATTTATTTTGATAAAAAACGTCCATATTTTATTGAATGTTTTGTGATATGTTTGAATTTGGATGTGTTATTTTTATACCATTCATGGTTTATGGAGAAAGTATTGACATTTCGTATGCTAGTTTTAATACAAATGTTTTTGTTATGTTTAAACCTATTAATATGAGGAATGCATTGGACTTAAAAAGTGAAGGGGGATCCTATTATAGCTCCTCGATGCGTTGGTAGGTATCATGAGACAAACTGGGGTCTTGGCACAAGGCCTTGACAAAATATTATTTGTAGTCTTGGCACAAGGCCTTGACTATGTGGTTATGATAGTCTGGCATTATGCATTCCATCACTATGAAATTGGTTATTGATATTTCGTGTGATTATTCAACTAGCAGAATATCTATGTGAATAAGTAAATGGAATTATTTCATGTTATTTCTTCCATATTATGTTGATGTTCATGTTTAAAAGGCATTTGTTTCAGTTATACATTTCCTTAAATGTTTATTCTTATTTATGAAATTTTCTACTATATTTTTATTCTTAATGGGAATTTGAGCTCACCCCTTTCTATGTTTTATTTTTCCCTGGATGTGAAGAAGTATTTTATTAATGACCTACAAGGATAGTATAAAGGGATATGAGTGTGGAGACCATATGTTGTTCTAGTTTTCACTTTAGGATGTAATGTAAAGTTTATGATTGTATCTAGTTATTCCAAGGCTACTAAACTAATCGGTCATTCGAGACTTGATCTTTTGTGATCATTAAAATGTTATGTAATAATGTACCGAATCTGGGTAACTGTGGTCGAGGTGTTACAGTTGGTTTCAGAGTATGTTTAGTACAATCCTTGGAAACTAGATTTAGATAAACTCTAATTAGAGCACATAGCCCAAAGATAGACTTTGAGGATTAGTATAGAAGAACTTACTAGAATTATGGTATTTTAGAGATTTTGTGAGTTTTCTGAGAAATATATCACTGTTTGGATATGAGCAGGTAGAGGTGGCACTAGAGCATATATACCTAGGGGTAAATCTCAAAAACACCGCTTTGAGCTAGACTCGAACGGGAACTGGTGAACGACAATGGGGCTTGCTGCACCCTTGGTTGCGACACTCCCTTGGGATATGCTAATGATAATTATCATTTTCTTTACAAACCATTATGAAGGGTTTATAATTATATATTTCCTCAAAGAATTTTTTTTATGATTATGTATTATATCCATAAACTATTCAATTTATGTTAAGTGTTTTACAGGTTTGGAATTATGTATTTTGATTCATAAACTAATCTAGTTTATGCCATTATTTAGAAATGGTGCATAGTGAAAGAAATGGAAACTGTATCAATGAACACACTCCATGTAGGGATTTAACTCCTGGTTAATATAATTATAGTGGAGTTGGTGATGCAACTGGTGCTGATCAGCTAATCACCATACTGGGACAACTCACTCAGGTTATGAATAATAACCTTACCCATATGGAGCCCCTTGATCTGCATCGTGGAAGATCAATGTTAGATCTCCTCATAAGGTAAAAACCATCAACATTCAAGGGGAGTAAAAATCTCTTAGTACATGAGAAAAGGATAAATTCCATAGAGAAAATATTCCATGTCTTGGGAGTAGTGAAAGGGAAAAAGTTATCCTGGTAGTTTACCGCCTCACTGCAGATGCTGATATATGGTGGTCATTGATTCAAAACACAAAGGAAGTTGATAAAGTATCAAATATGGAATGAAGGGAGTTTAAAGATCTTTTATTAGAAAATAATTTCCTTATGCCAATCGAGCAGATATGGAAAGACAATTTTTGAGTCTGGGACAAAAGGAAGAAGATAATGAAATAACTATGGGTGATGAAATGATTGTTCAAATAGAGGATGTACCTATTTTTAAAGAATATGTAGATGTGTTTCCAAAATATTTACCTGGACATCCTCCCGAATGAGAAGTTGAGTTTTCTATTGATTTGATTCCGGGTTCAGGGCCCTTATCGAATACCTCTTATATAATGTCCATTGTGGAATTAATTGAACTAAAGAAACAACTAGAGAAATTGAGTAATAAGGGATTTATTCACCCTAGTGATTCTCCATGGGGAGCCCCTATCCTTTTTGTTAAGAAGAAAGATGGATCTATGCGGTTATGTATCGACTCTTGGGAAATCAATGCTATAACAATAAGGAACAAGTATCCCCTACCTCTCATGGATGATTTATTTGACCAACTGCATGGAGATCAATAATTTTCAAAGATTGACCTTTGATCTGGATACCATCAGTTGTGTGTGAAGAAGGAAGACATTCTTTAGACAGCATTCCAAACCAGGTACGGGAATTACGGGTTTACAGTAATGCCTTTTGGGTTGACTAATGCTCCCTCTATATTCATGGATATATGGAATAGAGTTTTCAAGTAATATCTCAGTGATTTTGGGGTGGTATTTATTGATGATATCTTATTATATTCTAAAAGATAAGAAGATCATGAAAATCACTTGTGCATTATCCTGAAGACTCTTAACAGACATGAGTTATATGGGAAGTTCAGAAAGTGTGAATTATGGATTCAGAAGATTTCCTTTCTTGGCCATATTGTCTCCAAAGATGGAATCTCAATTGATCTTTCTAAGACCCAGGCAATCCAAGAATGTCCTGCACCAAGGAGTACAACTGAGGTATGCAGTTTTATTGGTTTAGCAGGTTATTATCGACATTTTTTCCAGAATTTTTCTTGATTGGCTAACCCATTAATGAAGCTCACACATAAAGGGGTCAAATTAGTTTGGACAAAAGAGCTTGACGAATGTTTTGAAGAACTAAAGAGAAGATTATACAATGCTTCTATATTGACTCTACCATCAGAGAATGATGGGTTCGTTATTTATAGTGATGCATCAAAGAAAGGACTTGGTTGTGTTCTTATACAGAAGGATAAAGTTATTGACTAGGCATCACGACTGCTAAAAATTCATTAGAAAAACTATCCTACTCATGATCTTGAGTTAGATACTTTATTATTTTCTTTTAAGATATGGAGGCATTAAATTTACTGAAAAATGTGAGATATATACCGATCACAAGAGCGTGAAGTATATTTTCTCAAAGAAAGAACTCAACATGAGGCAAAGGATATGGCTCGAACTACTCAAGGATTATTATTGCAGTATAAACTACCACCCGGTAAAGGCAAATAAGGTGGAAGATTCTTTGAGTAGAAAGGATCATGGAGTTTTGAACAAGATTAGAGTTTAAAGGGATTTTATTTTCATGGATCCAATAAAAATGGATATGAGAATCACCATGGAAGGTGAAACATCAATGGTTTTTCAAAAGGGTGCCAAACCATCATTACTAGAAAGGATAAAGAGTTCTCAGACAGATGATGAAGAGTTTAAAAAGAGGATTGAAGTTGTTAATGATGATAGATTGAGTGACTTTGTGTATGAAGATGGAATTTTGAAATTTCGGAAGTGACTTTGTGTCCCCAATATACTTGATATAAAAAGAGAATTTTTGGATGATGCTCATAGTTCAAATTTCTCTATACACCCTGGGATCACCAAGATGTATAGATATTTGAATTAACATTTTTGGTGAGACATCCTGAAGTGGGAGATTTCTGATTTTGTGTCAAGATGTATGGTTTTTCAACAAGTTAAATCTGGAAGGCAACCGCCTGGAGGAGTCATGTAACCTCTTCCCATACCTGAGTGGAAATGGGATAATATTACGATGGAAATTGTCATGGGACTACCAATGACTCCTAGAAGGAACGATGCAATATAAGTCATTGATGATCATCTTACCAAGTCAGCACATTTTCTATCTATAAGGGAAGATTTACCACTTGAAAGTTTATAAAGACTATATATTAATGAAGTTGTGAGACTTCATGGAATACCCATATCGATTATTTCTGATCGTGATCCCCGTTTTACATCAAGATTCTGGAAGAGTCTTCAGAAGGCCTTGGATACTGAACTTCATTTGACCACAGCTTACCACCCTCAAAAAGATGGAAAATCAGAATGGACTATTCAAAACTTAGAAGACATGCTGAGATCATTCTCACATGACATTTAGGGTGTGTAGGATCAATATTTACATCTCGTAGAATTTTCCTATAACAATATCTTCTATTCGAGTATTCAGATGGCACCATATGAAGCATTATACAGAAAGAGACATCACACACCAACTTGTTGGGATGATGTTGGTGATAGAAAACTCATAGGCCCAGAACTGGTAGAGGAAATGATGGAAAAGGTTAAGGTAATCCAAAACCACATCAATGTAGCTCAATGTAGGCAGAAGAGCTATGCTGACAACTGAAGGAAGAATTTGGAATTTTCGGTAGGAGATCATTTTTTCTTAAAGGTATCTCCATGGAAGGGTGTTATACGTTTCACTAAGATGGGAAAATTGAGTCTCATGTATATCAGACCATTAGAAATTCTGGAACGAGTTGGGGTTGTAGCTTACTATTTGGCAGTGCCGCCAAGTCTCTCCAAAGTTCACGATGTGTTCCACGTATCACTGTTGAGAAAATACATGCCTTACCCAATGCATGTTTTAACCTATGAGGAATTATAACTGGAAGCTGATCTGTCTTATTGCAAATATCCTGTCAATATTCTTGATATAAGAGAACAAGTGATGATAAACCGGACGACTCATCTCGTATAAGTTCTATGGAGAAACCATAAGATGGAAGATGCAACGTGGGTACCCAAGGAACTTATGATGAAGAACCACCAGAGTCTTTTTATGCAGTAATATTATAGAAATTTGAAGGATGAAATTATTTGAAGGAGGGGATAATTTAACACCCCAAGCTTCCACGGTACGCTTCTCTTTGAATAATATGGTAGCGTGTGTTGTACGCAACATCGAGTTCTAACACACCACAACCAATCAAACTATCCGTTATGAATAGTAATGCCCTTTTTTTGAAATTTTATACATTTTATCTTTCAAAATGGACTTCATTTTTCGATTCAGAATATCAAAATTATCTTAGGGTGAATTTTCGGAACTTTTTTGATAACTTTCATATTTTGATGAATAGTGTAAATTACTAAATTTTAATTACAAACAACTTTTTTAATCGAAATAATTAATAGTGATAAATTATTAATTTGATTTATTTTATAGTACAGTTAGATTATATTTTTACCATTTAATCCAATATTGGTCATTGGACATAATGTCACATTTAAACTGGACATAAGAAAGTGCCAATCTTTTGATAAGTATTATCTCTTAAAAATACCCTCTTTGTTTTAACAACGTGAATTAATTTTAAATTAATTTCTACCACTTCTATGTTTTGAATATAGAGAAATTGATTCCATATTTAGAATTAGGAGGTCCAAATTGTGTAAATAGATAACCTTTATTTTTAGAAATTTTGAATAAGTACTTCGGTAAATATTTTATTTACCATGGTTAAAGCGTAAATCCGATAAATAAGGGTAAAAACAATATTATAATAATAATAAATTACCCTAAAACGTGTCCTAACCATATTGGTTGATACATGTCCGAGCATGGGCATCTTTGGGACGATTTTGGGACCCCATGGATCCACTTGTAAGTGATAATGACACTTTATATTAATTAAGTTAAAGTGAATTCAAAAATGACACAATCATATATCTTTTAGAATTTTTTTTTACATATGGTTATATTTTTCAATGTTCGACTATAAATTTTCATTAGAATGATAAAACGATTTCCTACATAATGGTATTTTATTTTCAATTTTTATACAATGAATAATTAAATTTATTTATGTCACAATAATGATGTAGTATTTTCCTTATTAATGAAAGAATCAAATAATTGGTATTATAAATGTTAAAATAAATATAATTTGGAAGTTTTGATGCCATACACGAATTTTATTGATTAATATGACATGATAGGATTTCATAAATGAATATTTTTCGAATTAATATATTTTTTAACACTAACAAAAATCAATTATTAAATAGTGTCAAAATGACATAAAGGAGTTTTTAAAACAAATATTATATTATTAATTGATATTATATTCCTATAAATACATGGATTGGCAAAAGTACTAATATAATTCTTATAGTATTATTAATGGACCATTTGGGGGGTCTCTTGGAAGTTTATATTAAGTTTATTAACCATATAATATAAAAATACAAAGAGACATGGTAAATGTCAAATTAATTAACTATGAGTTAAAACTAAAAGATAAGGTTAATAGGGTCACCCAAACCTATCTAAAACCTACTGGTTGAGTTTTTGAAACCTATAACCACATTTAACTTTAAATAATTCACTTTTGATCCATTATAAATTGAATATGAATTTATTATCAAATAATATTTCAAGCTTTCCCTAAGGTGACCCTCACCCCTCTTATAAAAGGGCACTTCTCCTTCCATATAATTCACACCTTGAAAGCATTTTGGCTTGGCCAACCTCTACCCCAATATCCTCTAGAATTCCCTCACATCATCCTAGAGGCCTTATTTTGATTATAAATCCAACCTAAGGATCCCTTTTGATCAATTCAAAAGGAGGAACACGAAGAAGAGGTAATGTTTTCACCACCCTATTTCAAGTTCCTTTCTTCATCAACTTCTTCATTATTTTTTATTAACATTCTAAAATAATAACTCAAGTATATTCTATATAATTTGATGTTATTATAAATAAGGTACATCCATATTCAGTATTCTATCCATCCTTTTAATTACATTTCACTATACGTGCGTACGTACGGCTTACCGTCTCCACATCGTGGTGTAATTGTTATTCAAAACATTATTATTTGGATGGGTACAATAATGATGTGTAATTGATGTAAATAATAAATATAACATGATAATTATTCTATATATATTATATTACATCAAATTATATCTTATTTTAATATCAAAATAATGATATTGTCGCTCGTGCGTACGTACGGACTACCGCCTCCACGAACGCGATAAGATTCAATCCCCATCGCATCCATGCAAGTCTAATTCTCATTTTATGATTAAAAATAATTTTAAAGGACTTTATATCATTATTTTCATGAATAATATACAACCTATCCATAACAAACATGACTTATGTAACAAAACATATAAAAGAAAACGAGTAGGTTAACACCCTAAACGACGATAATACTAAGATATTATTAACAAAGAAATGTTAAAAGATCATATATGATATCATATTAATGTATATGATTCTAGTATAATTTAATAACAATTATTTCACCATTATACAAGAGGTTAACCTACCCTCTTCTAAGGAAAATTACAAGGGTTTATTTCACAATCTCTTCGTTATCCGTAATTGTTTATACATAATTATCTACTGGGAACTCTTTATCATCCACATCTTTGTTTATTAAAAATGTATTTCAAATAATTATTAATACTGTATAGAATATGGGTTAAATTCATTTATACACTTTTTGACTTTTTATTTGATGTTTATAAAAGAATATTTCTGTCATTTTCCAAACTATGTCATTTTAATCTTTTTCAACATAATTAAGGTAAGAATGTCTTTTTTAAACTTATACGGTGGGTGCAGCTATTTTCGGCTGTTATAAAATCATCGAAGCTTCCCTTAAAATATTATAAGAATATATTCAATGTAAATGTTTTATTTTATAATAATGTGACTTTTAATTTTTTTTAAAAGTGATATTTCTCTCAAATAGTTTTGATTTCATATATGTCAACATCCTTTGATGGATTTTAAGCTTATTTGAAGTTCATTTATTATGATACAAAACATTCATATTGTATTGAAGGTTTTGTGATATGTTTGAATATAGATGTGTTATTTTTATACCATTCATGGTTTATGGAGGAATTATTGACATTTCGTTCGCTAGTTTTAATACGAATGTTTATGTTATGTTTAAACTTGTTCATATGAGGAATAAATTGGACTTAATAAGTGACGGGTGGAGCCAGATATAGCTCCTCAATGCATCGGTAGGAATAATGAGACAAACTAGTGTCTTGGCACAAGGCCTTGACAAAATCATATTTGTAGTCTTTGCACAAGTCATTGACTATGTGGTTATGATAGTCAGGCATTATGCATTCCATCATTATGAATGGGGTTATTGATGTTGCATGGGATTATTTGACTAGTAGATTATCCATGTGAATAAGTAAATGAAATTATTTAATTTTATTTTTTCCATATTAGGTTGATGTTCAAGTTTAAAAGGTGGTTGTTATAGTTATAAATTGCCCTAAATTTTTATGGTTATTTATGAAAGTTTCCTCTATATTGTTATCCTTACTGTGCATTTGTGCTCACCCCTTTCTATGTTTTATTAATCCCATTACGTGAAGAAGTATTTGCTGAATAACCTGCAGGGATAGTATAAGGGGATATGACTGTGGAGACCAGATGTTGTTGTGGTTTTTACTTTATGATGTAATGTAAACTTTATGAATGTATCTAGTTTTTCCATGGCTACTAAACTAATCGGTCTTTCGGGACATGATCTTTTGTGATCATGCCAATGTTATATAATAATGCACTAACTCTGGGTAAGTGGGGTCGGGACTTTACAATAAATTTCAATCTTCAACAACTAAATTTTCAAATTTTGATTTCTTTGGAAGATAATGTTATTAATTTGTGTAAATTGGTTTAATCCTAATATATTTTCATGTGGATCCATTTGATTAAGTTTCCCATGGTTTATGTAATATACTATAATTAATAATTGGGATTCAGTATTTCCAATAACTGATGATGTATTTGACATGATATATCATTAGCTATTGAATCTATTACTAGGTCATTAGTGTTCAACTTTTCTAGTGGAGGGTTCTTTCATCCTTAATTAAATCACAGATATATTTGTTGTTCATCCATAATATCCTAGTTCCTGGATCACAATTTGTGTAGAATCGACCTTCTTCTACAATTTGATTTATGTCTCGCCCTTGTATCATCTTTATATATCGATTTTCATTGAGGTTGTTTCATCCTCAATAAATGTAGTGTAGACATGATTTGTAAATTCATCATCCTCGAATGGTTCCCTAGTTTTGGAATGGGCTCGGGGTCTGGAAAAATATGTCTGTCATTTTATAAGTCTAAATTTCGGATACATATTCACTGAGGCCAATCAAATACGTGTCTTTTATTCACAATTTGGATATGTGAATTTTCTTGGAAAAACTGCAATGTGACTGAAGCAACAATACAGTTACATGCTTTTCTTCTTTGTGTGGAATCTACTACACTGTAAAATATATATATATAATTAGAAATCACATGGTGGTGGCATAGTAATTGAAAAATTATTATAATAAAAAAATAATAAAAATTAAAAACTTATTTCTATTCATTATTAAATTTTCAAATTATACATGATATTAAAAAGATGTTAAAAAATTATGATAGAAATTAAAAAGAAATAATGTTTACTTCCAAAATTATAAATTTAAAAAATATTACTTATTAAAAATTCTAAATTAAAAAATAAATATAATATAAGAATATAATATGTTTTCTAAATTATATTTAAATTTTATTACCTAAAAATATTAAAAACAGAAAACAACAAAAATATAAATTACTAAACATTCAAATAAAAATTTATACACATAAAATTATAATTTTAAATGTAATTATAATGAAAATATAATGTGAATCTAGGAAATAATAATTATTAAATTAAAGGCAAAAATTACCAATCAGGATGAAAAATTTATAAATTAATTGTTTTCCAGTACATTAGTTCACCTAGAATAAGATATTAGACTAGTGATCTTTTTAGATATCATATAATAAAGGTATCTGACTACATCATCCTTCTAAAGGATGTTTCAATATAATGTTGGATTGTATAAATGGACTCTAACTAGAGGTTTGTTACCTATGGGCCACCCTCACTTGTAAATAATGGATAAAGAATCATTTGAAAGTCATGGTTCTTCTTAGGCATCATAGAAAAAAATTGTTATGTGTCTCTCCACAAGGAAAAAACTCGTATGAAGAACTCACATAGTAGATCATCTAGGGTTGGTCCTAAGGGTATTGGGGGAATCATCTTAACTATCGATAGGGAATGGTCATCCTCAGTCTCTTCAAACTCTAGGGGTGGTTTTCATGTTTCTCAATGTTTATAATTCCCAAAACTAACATAAAACACATTCACATAACAATTCATGATATCAAATAATTAATAAAAGTAATAAAATGAATAATAATCTCAATATCTTACAAAACACTTATAAAATAATTATATCAACTTGTGGTCTTTATCTAGCTTCATTTACCTATGTTGCAGGAAATCATCTTATACGTATAAGATCTATTTAATATGTTTATATTTCCATAAATCAAGGATATGAGATCATTGGTTCATTTTGAAAATTTTCAAATATAAGATAAAATGGAAAATAATTTTTTAAGTCACAATTGAATATGTAATTAATCCATAAAATATATTCAATAGAATAAATATCCATTGGTAAATTTTTAATTACAATTTATTGTATTTTTTAAAAAATGTTCCACCATAAATTAATTTATGAAAAAATTATATAAATTGTGTTTGAAACATTAAATAAATGAACCAAATATAAAATTCCACTTAATTAATCCACTAAAATGTATATAAATGACAAATCTATACAACATTCATATTACAATACCTGAACACACACCATTTTTATTCTAGAAAAAGTGTAAACTTCCCAAAATCTATGTGTATCACACATTTTGAAGTAGCTCAATAGTAAAGATATAAATCAATAATAATAGTCTCATCCCTAGTTGTGTGGACTTAATTTATATTTGGGTTATCTAATCCCTATAAAAATTTCAAAACCAACCTTCAAAAACATTAAATCATTATATAAATCCGCACAAATATTAAGAAAAATGAAAAATAAAAATATATAGAAACCACATTGTATCATCCCTGAACTATCACAGTGCACAATAACCTTGTAAGATTGTTATGTCAAATCAGGAACACCTACTTATACACTAGATCTAATTTATTAGCAGTGAGGGACTATGATAATACTATAGGGATACTATAAACTATTTTTAGAGAAGGTTATAAAAAAAATATAAAAAAATTAACAACCATCTTGATAAATTGTGGACAATACACATCATAAAATGTATAATATCCAAAAATAAGCAACCCATGATATATCAAGATGAATTTGTTATAATTCATGTTAAACAAATATATATCTACCATGTTCAAATCATATATTAATACAAAAAATAATCAATAATAAAAATTACTATGATAGTCTATAAAATTTGTCATAAGTCCTATCTTGCAACCATTTCTCAAGATCAATATCATCTATACCAAATCAAATATATGTTAAATTGGTTTTTTCCATCACTTATCCTACATCAATGATGTCTAATCAGTAACCCATGGAATATTGGTCATAGTGTGAGTAAAACTCAATATGATACCACAAATGGTGCCCCAAAATATATCAAGTTCAATAAAGTGCATGTTTTTGGTTGTTAGGATGGTATGAATTTGAGTATGATATACTCTGTGATACCAAATGTAGGATCAAAATAAGATTGAGATTCTTAGATACAAGAGGGGGGTGAATTATACCTTTTAAAAATTCCCTTAAGAACTTTTTAGGATGGTGATGTTTAACAAGGTTAAACATGATAATTCAAAAGACCTCTATGAGTACTAAAGACTTGATAGATTCCAGAAAAGTGATTCTGGAAATGAAACATAACAAAAGTTACAAAGATTATGATTCAACCTTAAAGCCTATAGAATCTAACTAAATCAGAGTACAAGTAAGGAAGTATAAGAAAGATATATGTTCCTTATCAATACAAAATGCAGCGGTAAAAACAAGTAGTAAAACTACAAATAAAAAACAATAACTCTTTTAACCCAAAGAGAATGGTATCCTACAACCTTGGATAAAGGTCCCTTGATTTATACTTTCAAGAAATTATTTCTTCCCCACACTAGGTTAAGCCCTTGATACGATAATCAGAGTCTGTATTGCTATCCCCGCAAGCCCTCAACTATCTGGTAGTCGGCACCTCTGTCTTCTTTAGCAAGGATGACCTTAACTTCAAGGTATTGGAACCTCTATCTTCCTATCCTCGGAATCCCTCGATTGTAATCAGAAATAATCGGAGTCACACAAAGCAAGACTGCACAAGGAATAGTTTGAACATGCAATTCAAACTTTCTGCATGTAGCTTTGAGAGTTGATAAGAGCCTCTCTCTCAAGAAATCACTTCAACAGCATGTAAGCACAGACGTCAAAGTTCTGTGAAATTTGTTTTCTACTTTCAAATGCGCTTCTATTTATAGGCTAAGCTCCAACTGTCGCCTCCCTCCTCCAATGATCATATTTATCCTTGAATTTCGGAGGGACCTGTACACATGTCATTCAAACAACAGTTAGTTAATAACTGAAAGAATGTCATAATTTTGTAATGAAGCAAGTCTAAGCATATGTAAAACTAAAGTTCATAATGTAACCAAATAAAATTTCAAAGTCTAACCAAAATGGAATTCAGAGTCTATTATAAAGAGATATTCGGATTCTGTTTTATAAGAATTCGGAACCTGAATTCTGTAGAAATCCAGAGTCTGAATTTCTAAGGAAATTCGGAGTCTGGCTTCACTAGAATTCAGAATATGAACCTACAGAGTTCGGAGTCAAACTCGTAAATGTTCAGAGTCGAACTAGTAGTAGTACGGATTCGAACTAGTTGTAGTTCAGAGTCGAACTAGTAAGTGTTCGGAGTCAAACTAGTAGATGTTTGGAGTCAAAATAGTAGTAGTTCAGAGTCGAACTAGTAGTAGTTCGGAGTCGAACTAGTAGAAGTTCGGAGTCTAACTAGTAGATGTTCAGAGTCGAACTCATTAAAGTTCATATCTATAATTCGAAGTTGAACTTTGTGAGAGATCATATCCAGAATTTGGAGTAGAACTTTATGAGTGTTCGTATCCATAATTCGGAGTGGAAATTCATAAGATTTCATTCTCAGAATTCAGATTGGTATTTCATTAGAGTTCGTATCCAGAATTCGAAATGGAACATCATTAGTGTTCGTATCCAGAATTCAGATCCTAAAAGAGAATGCTTCATATCTATGTAATATATGATTCTGAGGTTTTAGGTATGAATCTGATTTTTATACTTAAGAAAAATATTGATATGAGCAAAGGTAATATGGTAGGGGTAAATTCATTTAGAAAGGAAATTTTTCTTATAGAAGTGAAATATAGATTTGCATCAGTTTAAGGTGTTTGTGATTTTCAAAACAATAAGGAATGGAAAATTCATAAGGAAACCCTTATTGACTCAACAATCTCCCCCATTTTGGAAAGCACAAACAACCTTTTGAAAAAGAATATAAGGACTTAAAAAATTTCTTTAGACTTTTGAAATTAAAACTTATCTCTCTTTGTTCATATATGCTGGTGAATACAAGTAACCCCCCTTAGGATTTCGAACTCTAAGGATTGTATTCTGAATTTCTGGAGTGGAGTTTTCATTATCATTGGAAAAGAAAAACATCGTAATGAGAAACTCCCCCTTACTTAAGGATAGTTCTTGACTTATAAATTTTTCTTTCTCCCTCTTAGATTTTTACTTCTCCCTCTTTTGAGTAGTTATTTTTCCTTCTCTCCCTTTTTGATTTTCAAAAAGAATTTAGGGGAATGGAAAAAATGATAAAGTACCTGAAACATTAGTAAGGACATACAGACAACACTAAAAACCATGGATTTCATTAGAGTTGAATAAAATTTTACAACAAAAAGGATTACAACAAAAAATCGGATTTGTCTATTTGTCATCCTCTTCCATGGGGATTAACTTCTTCAACAAGGTTTTCACCTTCTTCTAGTATTTCTGGTCCTCCTCAGCTTGTTTCTCTAAGGCTTTAATCCTTTCATCTTGAGCTTTTAGTACCATTGCCTAAGCCTTCATGGCCTCTTCCTGCATTTTCAGGAATTCATCCTGCTTTTCAAGCTTCCCATTGATCTCAATCTGAATATATCATTCCCCTTTCCAGTTTTGAGAAATCGAGTTAAGCTTCCCATTCAGATCTCTCAGCTACTGATTCTGAGTATTTTGATCAAGGGACAACTTATCCTGAAGATTATTTATTTTAGCATCCTCGGTGTCAAAATATTCTTTAACATCATTCTGAAAATTATCAATCTCTGAAAAATCCTCATCGATTTTCTTTGGCCATAATGTCATCTTGCTGCATGATTTTATGTGGACCTCATAATTGATAAGAACATTTTTGTACTCAGCCTCAATCTTCACAAACTTATCCATCACCATGGATAAGGATTCTGATTTCTAATTTATGCTATGTTGAAGCATCTGGCATCTGGAGTCTATGGTGGGAAATATCGGAATGGTGTCCACCAATTTCGTCAAAGATTCAACAACAAAATCATAACCGAGTGCTGATGATTTCGAATCAGAAACCATGATTGGGGATTGTTCTTCTTCAATTTACACCAATATCCTTCATGAAGAGCCACCAACATCCTTCTTCCTTATAACATATTCTGTTGGGGTGTCCATAAGCACTTGATTACCTTTATCAACTTTTGGAATGGGTTCTTCACTAGGAGATCTTCCTCACTTTCAGATAGTTGAACTATCTTGTCTTCATCAGATCTCTCCTTCTCTGCTCTTTCTTCAAGAAAGTGCTTCTCATATATTTCTTCATCAAATTATTCATTTTCTTTATCTTCTTCCTTTTCATCATCTTCCTTTCCATCTTTTTCATCTCCCTTTCCCAGATTGACAAGCTTTGAGGACTCGACCTCAGAAGTTCGGAGTGGTAGTTTTTCTGATAGGTTTTCCTTTTCTTGATAATCTTCCACTTGTTTAATCAAGTCATCTAGATCACCACTTCCATCTTATACTACTTATTCTTCTTCTAATTCCTTTTATTCTCCCATTTCTTCAACAATTTCTACCTCTACACCTTCACAAGCTTCTTCATCTACTCCTTTAACAACCTCTTTCCCTTGGGACTTTTCCGGAGTGAAGTAATTTTTTACAGGAGTCTCTGGTAATGGTTGAACAACAAAAGTTTCCGGTATGGGAAACATCTCAGAAGCTATTTCTGTGGCTTTCAGATGAGATTTAACAACTTTATCTTCAGAGATTTTCTTCTTCATATTCTTCTCCTTTGCTTGCCTCTCAAGCTCATCAGCAGCTATTTCTTTTAAGGCCTTAGCCTCAGTAGGTCCCTATCTGAACTTAGGGTCCCCTTCATTCCTGTTGTCCTTATCTTCCCTCCATTTAGCCGCTACCTCATCTGGTTATGTTTTCTGTTTCTTCGGCTTGGGAGGTGTGGATTGGGTTTACTTAGCTTTAGGGGTCTTGTCTTTAGCCACCACTTCCTTCAGGTTCCTCTTCTTCCCTGCCTTCTTAGATGGTTCAGCTTTCTCTACATTTTCTGGATTGGCTTCTACCTCCTCCTCTGGCAGATCGTAAAAATCACCTGACTCTTTTGAAAAAGTGTCTTTTATCCTCTTTATGGTGTCATCACTTATCAATATCATCTTACAAATTCTCATCTTGGAAGTTTAAGCAGCCTTGAAGGAATCAAGACATCGAATAATAAGCTTGGAGATTAGAATAGGATACATAATATTTTTTTGTTTTAAAGTTCCATTCTTGATGTTCTAAAATGTAATAAGAATGTGCCTCATCCGATTGATCTTTCTTAGATTTACTAAGAAATCCAAGATGTAAATATCACTTTTCTTTAGGTTATCTTTATCTCCTCCTCTCGGAATGAAAAACCATTGAACCCACAACTACAGAATCTTGCTGTTGGTGGAGAGATGAGAAATATTTACTATTTTTTCATCTTTAATTACAAGGCATTCCATTGCCTTCACTTTCATAAAACTTCCTTCCACATCAGGTAACTTGTGTGAAAACAATTCTGCTTCACCATCTTATGAGAGCCTCACAAAGTTTGCAGCCTTGGTGTAAGATAACTTGTAAGTCTTATCATAGCTCTTAAAAGAAAATAATTCTCTACCATCTTCTTCATAGATGGAAACAGACTCATAGAATTCTACAAGAAAATATATATAAACAGAATCCTAATCCCCTGGTTTGGATACGCAAAAATATTCCCATCCATTGAGTTTGATATTCTTAGAAATTAAAGAATCATACTCACTGAAAAAGGTCGGATGGACCAACCTTTCCCTGTAGACTATCCATTTTGATATTGGATTTATCGAAGACATATCTTGGGAAGTGGCTTCTACAGACATTCGGAATGGAGGAGCACTGAAATATTCAGAACATGCTTTAAGAACAGAGGCAGACTATCAGCACGCAAGGGCTTTGTGATCGATGAGGGACAACTATGGGGGTTCCCTTTATATAGGCGATGTATCTGACCTTTAAAATTCCAAAACCAATCTAACGGTTGAAAAATTCCTTGATCTGATCTGACGGTTGAAATCATACCCTCAAGGAAAACTTGAATCCGATCTTTTGAGGTTTTACAAACATTCGAATTTAAGAAGAAGAAAATCTGAGAAATTTTAAAATAAAAAGAAACTAACAGCAACTAAAAATGACTACGAAAACTTGAGTAAGGAAGTCAGACATTTCGGATTGGCTAGGAAGTTTATTCGTAATAGTTAATATTCTTCTTGAAGAAAATTTGACTATGAAAAAATCACTACAAAAAACTCACTACGAAAAAAACGAGTACGGAAATTCCCATTATGAAAATTCTCATTACGAAAATTCTCATTACGAAAATTCGCATTATGATAATTCTCAATACGAAAATTCTCAGTACAAAAATTTTCATTATGAAAATTCTCAGTACGAAAACATCATTACGAAAATTTCCAGTACGAAAACTTCATTACGGAAAAATATTGAAAGGCTTATTACAATTTTTTTAAATGCTCATTTCGGAAAATTTTGAAAAGCTCATTACAAAAAATTCTCAGTACGAAAACTTCATTACGAAAATTTCCAGTCTAAAAACTTCATTACGGAAAATTTTTGAAAGGCTCATTACAATTTTTTTTGAAAACCTCATTACGAAAAATTATGAAAATGTAACAAACAAATGTACTCTCCCTATAAAATGTAGTTTATTACTGTAAAGAGAATGATTCAACAAGAAGTTAATGAAGGAGGATTACCTCACGGTTATAATTCCTAACTTATTTTTAATGTATTCAAATCTATCGGAGGGTAAATATTTTGTGAAAATATCAGCAAGTTGATCTTGTGTTCCGATAAACTGAAGAATGATATCTCCTTTAAGTGTGTGATCCCTAAGAATGTGATGCCTAATGTCTATGTGCTTTGCACGAGAGTGATGTGAAGAGTTTTTAATAAGGGAAATGGAACTTGTGTTATCACACAAAATTTTTGTCTTAGTAAAACTTAAGCCATAATTTGTGTGTGTGTTGCATCCACAACACTTGATCACAACAACCACCAACTACTACATATTCGGCTTTAACAGCGGAGAGTGCTACTGAATGTTGCTTCTTACATGACCAAGAAACTAAAGAATCTCCTATGAAGTGACATGTTCTATATGTAATCTTTCTATCCATTCTACATCCACCAAAGTAAGAATCTGAAAAAATCTTTTAAAAAAATCATTTCCAGAATAATATCATAGTCCTAGATCCATGGTTCCGTTTATGTAGCGGAAAATTATTTTCAATGCCTTTAAATGATATTATTTTGGATTGGATTGATATCTTCAACATAAGAATACTGAAAACATTATTTTTTGACGAGTAGCTATCAAGTAAAGTATACGTCCTATCATACCTATAAAATATGTTTGATCTACTGGTTTAACAGCTTCATCAAGATCAAGTGTGTTTGAGGTACCAATAGGAGTAATTATACTCTTAGTGTTTTAATACCCATACTTTTTAAGAAGATATTTAATATACTTAGGTTGGGATATGTAGATTCCATCTAGTTTCTGAGAAATTTGAAAACTAAGGAATAATGTTAACTCACCCATCATACTCATTTCCAACTCAGTATTGATTAGATCCGCAAAGGAATCAGTTAATGATTGCTGAGTTGAACCAAATATAATGTCATCAAAATAAATTTGAAGAATCAAAACATATTTCTTATCTTTATTTATAAAAAGTTTTGGATCTGCATTTCCCTTATTATAGTTATTTTGAAGAAAAAATCCTATAAGTCTATCATACCAAGCTCGTGTGGCTTGTTTAAGGCCATACAAAGCTTTGGTATGTCTAAAAACATGATCAGGATGTTTTTAATCTTCAAATCTAGGAGTATGTTCAATAAAAACATCCTCTTGAACATAACCATTAAGGAAAGCACATTTCATATCCATTTGAAAAAGTTTAAAATTCCATAATGCTGCAAAGGCAAGTAGAATTTGAATAGATTCAAGTATGGCTACTGGAGCATAGGTTTCTTCATAGATTATTCCTTCTTGTTGATTATAGACTTTAGCAACTAATCTAGCTTTATTTCATACGATGATTCCATTTTCATCAAATTTATTTTTGAAGACCCATTTTACTCCAATAACAGAAGATTCCATAGGTCTTTCAACTAAGTTACAGACATTATTCCATTTGAATTCATTTAGTTCATATTACATTTCTTTAATCCAATCATAATCACCTAAAGCTTCATCAATGCTTTTTGGTTCTAATTGGGAAAGAAATGCTAGATGCTCTACTTCATTTCTTAAGAAACTTCTAGTCCTTACATGTTGATTCACATAAATAATGATAATATCATTGGGATGATTCTTTATAAATTATTGATTTCGGTTTGGTAAAACCTGTTCATCAACATAGGGTAAGAAATATTATGGGGTAAATATTTCAGAAGTATCTTCTTAAACATTTTCCTTATCAAAATTATTTTCTTTCAAAGGTTGATAATCAGTTTTTGAAAACAAACCTGAAGATATAGGTAGGGTTTGTTTGAAAACAAAAGGATTAGTTTCATAAAATTTGACATGTACTGTTTCTTCAACAATGCAAGTGTTTTTGATGAAAACTCCATATGCCTTAGAAGCTGTTGAGTAGCCTAAGAAAATTCTTTCATCATATTTTGGTGAAAATTTGTGTAAGTTATCATTAGTATTAAGAATTAATACCTTTCAACCAAAAACATTAAAGTAGGAACGTCTAGGTTTTCTACCATTCCATAACTCATAAGGGGTTTTATTAAGAAATGGTCTAATTAAAACTCGACTTATAGTATAACAAGTAGTACATTCAGCTTCAGCCCAAAAAGGTTTGGCAACAGAATACTCACTCAACATGGTTCTAGTTATCTCTTGAATAATTCCATTTCTTCTTTCAACAACACCACTCCGTTGAGGTGTTCTGGGTGATATGAAGCTGTGAGTAATACCTTTTCTACTACAAAAAGTTCCAAAATCAGAATTTTGATATTCTCCTCCATGATCACTATGAATATTTTTCAATAGAAGGTTTTTCACATTTTTGACTTGGGCTATAAAACATTTGAAATAAGAAAAAGCTTCAGACTTCCTTGCTAGAAAATAGACCAACGTAAATCTAGTTTAATCATCAATGAAGACAAATACATAATACTTTCCTCCAATGCTTCCAGTTTTTGTAGGACCAAAAAGATCTATATGCACTAGTTGTAATGCATCAGTGGTTGAGACTTCACCAATTTATTTAATACTTGATTTGTGTTGCTTTCCATATTGACTAGGTTCACAAACTTTTGAAAAATAAAATCTATGCTCCGGTAGATCCTTAATTAAACCATTCTTAGAGAGTTTGCATAGGATCCTAATGTTACAGTGTCCTAACCTTCTATGCCATAACCAAGAATGATCTTCCATTGCACTAAGGAAAGGTAAGTCTTGGATCCTAAGGTCTTATAAGTTTAGTGTGTAAATATTCTATTGCCTATGAGTAGAAAGAATAAACTCTTCCTTGGAATTGTGTACTAACCACTTATCATTCCTAATATTCACAAGGTATCCTTTATCACATAATTAAATTATGCCGATGAGGTTGTTCTTAAGACCTTTAACAATCAAAACATTTGAAATCAATGTTTTTCCAAGAAGAACAATGTTACTTATACCAATAACTTCTCCCTGAGCATTATCTCCAAAAGTTACTTTTCATCCTTTCATCATGATAATATTTTCAAAATAGCTTTTGTTACGAGTCATATGCTGGGAACATCCACTATCCATGTACCAAGAATTGTTGGTGGCACATTCCCTATTTTCCTGAAAATAAGAAAAAGTTAGGTTTTCAGAATCCAGACTTTCTTGGATATGGAAATTTCATAAAGGAAAATATTGGGTACCAACATCTTCTTAGAAAAATAAGCCTTATGAAATCCTAAATATTGGGTTTTGTTTAATGAAAAATTCTTTGCCCAGTGACCACCACCTTGACACTTTCTGAAAAATGGGGCACTTTGAGGAACAAAGTAGTTGTTACTAAAATACGGTTTAGAACTAGTGTATCCAAAACCAAAATTATTCATTCAAGGTCAAATTTGTGAATACATTTTATCAAAATTTTCCTTACCTAGGGTGAATTTTGACAAACAATTCCTCAAGGAAAATATTTCATAATTGAGTTTAATAACTAAGTTCTTGTCTTCAAAAACATTTAGACTAGAGCTTGTCTTGAAAGCATCATTCTTAGAAATTACATTTTCTAGATCTTTTGAAAGTTTATTCCTCTCAGAACATACTTCCTGAAGATTTTTTGAAATACGTTCAAAATCATCATTTTTCTTATCATGTTCTTTAGAGTGATCTGATATTTCCTTAGTAAGGATAGTATTCCATGAGTTATCCTTATCAAGCTTTTTCCTGAGTTTTGAGTTCTCAATCTCAAGAAGTTCAGCAAACCTAGAAAATTCTTCATTGGTAGGTAAAGTATTATCTTCATCAAAAGAGGATTATTCTTCATAAGATTTATAATATTTAATATCATTAAAATTCAAAGAAAAATTGGTCAACGATTCAGCATTGTGTATCTTATCCATCAAGAAATGATTATCAATAGGTAGCTTGGCTATAAGACCATGATTCTTCTGTCCAGATGATTCATAATCAGAGGATTCGTCTGAAGAGTCACCACCACTGGCACTCCAAGTGTCATTATCTTTAAGAACATTATTAGCTTTGGACTTGTAATACTTATTTCTATTCCATTCAAAATTCCATTCTTTTCATTATTTTCTCTTGAGCATAGGGAAATCAGGTCTTATGTGTCTATCCCTCTTATATTCATAGCATGTGACCTCTGAATCTTTCTTATCTTTCCTTTCCTTATTCTTATACATTGATTGGAAATTTCTCTGTCTAACTATCTTTTCCATCCTTCTAGCAAGATTAGCTAATTCATTTTCTGAGACTTCACTCTCACTGGATTCATATTGGATAATAAATTTCTTATATTTGGATCTAGTAACTCTTTCAGGAGTCTTAGCTTTCATGTGATTTGAAGTTGTAGTAAAAGCAACACTACCTTTCCCATTCTTCTTCTTTATGTTGTCAGCATCTCTCTTCATTCTAGTTTAATGTTGAAGAAGAGTTCCAAATAGTTCGTCAAGATAAATTTGAGTAACCTTTCTGTTTTAATCGATTGTAGTCCTCTTTGACTCCCACTCATTTGGCATGATATCTATAATCTTGTCAACAAGAGCTTCATCATCCAATCCTTTTTCTCACATTGATTGTAAGTTGTTTATGATAGTCATAAACCTTGGATGTAATTTTCTTATAGTTTATCCATAAGGAAAATTATAGTCATGATATTTTGCTCTCAACATAGATCTTCTTGTTTCTACAACTTTGGATGTACCAAAATGAGTAACTTCAAGTTTCTTCCATATATAGTTATCTGTTTCACAAGAAGAAATCTGGTTATCTATGTTCCAAGTCATTGAACAAGGTATAGTATTGCATACCTTATAGTTGAGTTGGTATTCATGCTTTTCTTGATTAGAAAAAGAACTTACTTCCTTATTAGGAATCTTGTATCCTCCAGTAAGAATAACAAAGTTATCTACCCCAGTATTGATAATGAATGTCTTCATACGATCTCCCAAATAATCATAATAATTACCATCAAAGATATGTGGTATGGTTGGATTTAATTTGTCGATAGAACCAACATATAAACCTTCCATCCATAAGAAAAACATTGGCACAAAAACTTATTAAAATTATAAGTCTATAAACAAGAGAAGATATTCTAAGCAAGAAAAATTTATCTCTAAGCAAAAATTGAATCTGAACTATGATTTCAAAAAATAGATTCTTAAAAGTATGAATCCGGAAATTTGAATCTGAATAAGTAATTCCACGAATTATTTTTTGAATATAATCGTGAGATTAATTTAGATTAAACCAAATCCTCTGATACCAATTGTTAGGATAGTATGACTCTGAGTACGATATACTCTGTGATACCAAATGTAGGATCGAAATAAGAATGATATTCCCAGAGACAAGAGGGGGGGGGGGGTGAATTTTACCTTTTAAAAATTCCATTGGGAAATTTTTAGGATGGTTAGGTTTTACAAGGTTAAACATGATAATTCATACGACCTCTTTGAGTACTAAATACTTACTAGATTCCGAAAAAGTTATTCTAGAAATGTAACATAACAAAAGTTACAAAGATTAAGATTCTACCTTAAAGAATATAGAATCTAACTAAATAAGAGTACAAGTAATGAAGTATAAGAAATTTATAATTTCCTTAACAATAACAAATGTCGTGGAAAAAAAAGTAGTAAAACTAAAAGTAACAAACAATAACTCTTTTAACCCAAAGTGAAGGGTATCCAACAACCTTGGATAAAGGTCCCTTGATTTATAATTTCAAGAAAGTCTGTCTTACCCACATTAGGATAATCCCTCGATATGAAGATCGGAGTCTGTGTTTCTATCCCCACAAGCCCTCAAATATTAGGTAGTAGGCACCTGTATCTTCCTCAGTAAGGAAGCCCTCAACTTGAAGGTGTTGTAACCTCTGTATTCATATCCCCGGAAGCCCTTGATTGTAATCAGCATCAATCGGAGTCACATGAAGCAAGTCTGCACAAGGCATAGCTTGAAAAAGCAATTCAAACATTCTTCCCAAAGCATTGAGAGTTGATAAGATCCTCTCTCTCTAGAAATCACTTCAACATCATGTAAGCACAGATGTCAGAGTTCTTTCGAAGTTGTTGTCGACTTTCAAATGAGCTCTTATTTATAGGCGAAGCTCCAACGGTTAACTCCCTCCTCCTACTGTCATATTTCTCATTGAATTTCAGAGGGAACTGTATATGTGTCACTCAAACAATGGTTAGTTAATAACTGAAAGCACGAAATTGTTTTGTAATGAAAATAGTGTAAGCATAAGTAAAACTGATGTTCAGAATGTAAGCAAATAAAAGATCAGAGTCTAACAAAAATTGAATTAGGAGTCTTTAATAAATAGATATTCGAATGCTGTTTTATAGGAATTCAGAACATGAATTCTGTAGAAATTTAGAGAATCAATTTCTAAGGAAATTCAGAGTCATTCTTCACTAGAATTTCGAATATGAACTTATAGAGTTCGGAGTCGAACTCATAATAGTTATAATTCAAATTATTAGTAGTTCAGAGCTGATCTAGGAGTAGTTCGGAGTCGAACTAGTAGAAGTTCAGAGTCAAACTAGTAGAAGTTTGGAGTCGAACTAGTAGTAGTTCGGAGTCGAACTAGTAGAAGTTCAGAGTCGAGATAGTAGAAGTTAAAAGTCGAACTAGTAGAAGTTTGGATTCAAAGTCATTAATGTTTGTATCCATAATTCGGAGTTGAACTTTGTGAGAGTCCATATCCAGAATTCAAAGTGGAACTTTATGAGTATTTGTATCCAGAATTCAGAGTGGAACTTCATAGGAGTTCCGAATCGGAATTCAGAATTGAACTTCATTAGAGTTCGTATCCAGAATTCAGAAAGGAACTTCATTAGAGTTCGTATCCATAATTCATATCCTAAAACAGAATGATTCATATCTAAGTATTATATGATTCTGAGGTTTTAGGTATGAATCTGATTATTATACTAAAAAAAATATTGATATGAGAAAAGAAAATATAGTAGGAGTAAATTCATTTTGAAAGGAAATTTTCCTTATAGAAGTGAAATATAGATTTGCTTAAGTGTAAGGTGTTTGTGATTTTCAAACAAGAAGGAATGGAAAAGTCATAAGGAAAACCTTATTGACCCAGTATTTGTGAAAAAATAAATGACTACAATCATAATTATTTAAAAACATATATCCTATATCTCTATGTAGGAATTATATATTGACCATACTAGCTTTGGTGAGTGCCAAATGTTTGTAAATATGATTCGCCATAACATAATTTGGGCGACAATACCTAGTACTGGGAACAATTCATATAGTTCTATAGGAAGTATGAACATTAAAACCTTGAATTAAGTCTTATATATTATCATGTGTATGTATACTTAATCGTATAACATTTAATATATCCTCTGGGTAGAAGAGTGTATTATACCATTAATAATTCGTAGAGAATTTGTGGTGGCAGACACCCAGTTATACAAATAAGTCAAATATTATCATTGTAAATAGCACCCTACATTGGAATAAAGTCGTAAATCATTTGGGGGGATTACATCCAACCCTAGAAACAAGTCATTGATCATTATGTGTAAAAGTATCACACCATTGAAACAAGTTATAGATGGACTTCGAAAGAGACCCCCATCCTACAAAAAAATCATTTACATTGTTACAATTTTTCTAGATTTCAAATTTTAATATAAGGTATATTACCAATAATGATTATAATCCTACGGATCATCCTAGAGTGTCTCTATTAAACTTATCATTTTATCCTTATAGTTAGGGAACCCTTCAGGACGCCTTCTAAAATTCCTTGTTTTCTACAAAAATATGGATTGAAATACTTGGTGTCTTTAGATCTACATTTAAAACAAGAAATGGGATTCTCATGGCCAAAATTTGGGTTATTAGTAATAAATACCAATATTAATCATTCATTTATGCTTTAGTTCAGAATTATATTAGATCAGTGATACCACATGGAATGCTCAAATGGAAATTAATAATTATTTTTGGGTTAACATAAGGACCGCCAACCATATTCTTGAAGAAAGATACTCATAGTTTATTTTAATATAATATTTTCTCTATAGGTTGGAGTTGAATATTATGATAAAACTATAAAATATAGATTATGTTTTCATAAAAAGAAGAATTCTATGAAAAAATATATTAATCTAAGAGAGAATTGATACAGAGTGATAAATTCACCCTCACATATCACCCAAAAAAATATTGATTCCATTAAAAATCGAGAGAAATCTATTTCTTGTAAGAAGACGAGAATGAGAGAAAAATTATAGTTGGGAAAAATATATATGTAATAAAATATACTATTATTACATTAATAGATATTATTAAAAAAAATTAATATTGAGGAAAATCTAATCATTTATAAAAATTATAAAAACACTCGTAGAAACAGAAATATACATATTTTCAATGTACTACTTGAGAACATATCTATTATATATATATATATATAATAAAATCAATGGTTTTTTGGGAATTTTCATATCTCTCCATCCAAATATAATACTTTATTATTGGGTATGGTTTTTTCTTAAAGGAAAACTCATTATATAACATATTTAACATCGAACATAAGTTTTTTATCCTTAGAAACATTATAAGTAATATATTAACATTTCATAATATTTTTTAATCATCCAAAAAACCCACTTGTAATATTTTATACACTCTCATATATTTTTTAAATGTTTTAAACCAGATACATAATATATTAGGAACCACATATGGGTTTTCACATAGTTCAAAACCTATATGTAGCTTTTCCTTTCATTACATCATATACTATGTCCTACATTATACATATTACATAAAATTAATAAAATTTTGACATAATCCACGAAAATTATAGACAACTAATATGATAATTTTACATCATAGGGACGATTTAGAGTTACTCTTAGACAATAAAAGTTTAGTATAACATGACAAGGCATTCACTCTTATATATAATTTTTATACTCTTTTAAAAAAAGTGTTTACCTATACATGTGATTGTTTATTGTTAAACATAGATATTTTACATTTATGTTATAATATTTTACTTTAAATGAAATTTATATACTCTTACGGATTGAAAAATGACCATTATATATCAAGGGTTTACACATGCGTTGGAATAATTTACTTTTATGTAAGAAAGTGTTTCAAAAAAAATCATTTTTTCCATGTAATTGCTCTTATTAATTACTTATCCACCAACTCAATCATACCCATATATGGAATAAACTTTATAAAATTTTTTAAATGTCTACTAGTAAGGTTCATGTAACCCCACGTGTAAAGTTAATCCCAAACATAGCTATTTTTTCTAGATTTCAATATAATAAATAAAGAGATATAAAATAATTGAAGAACTATTTTTAATGGTTCCCAACATAAAAAAATCCAAAAATAATCATTTAATAGTAGAAATAAACCTATTAAAAAGTCTCATTCCCCTACAATTTTAAAAATAAATTCCAAACCTACCCTAACACCATTGGTATCTCTATAGAGTTATATATACACAAAAAACTAAAAATCCAATAAAGAATAATCCCAAAGAACCTATAAATAAATTTTATCCACTACCCATTTAAAAATATAGTTTTAAACCAAAATTTCACATTTAATCATAAATTTAAGGAGGTTCTATTTTTTGTTAAGAATCAAATAAAACTACACCTAGAACAATTTTTAATATTGTAATGTCCAATATTGTATTGTTTTGGGTTTTCTGAAAATGTAAGGACTCTAATATATGATTATTTAAAAGCGATTGGAATCATTCAATTATAGTTTCCCTATTGTATTCATTTGATTTAATTTTAGAAATGTTTAAACCCTTGCTTATAGGGTGAGATAACGCTTATATTTTTTATCAAGTAAATTTTCATGAGGATATTCGTTGATGATATAACCAATGGAACACTCCATGAAGTCCTATTAAGGTAAGGTTTCAGGATGGAGATTGTAAATTCCATAACAATGATGTGGGAGGCGACACCTTGGAGAGAGGAGTAAAAGCATTGAAGGAATGGGTATTAGGATATTGGTTCATACCAAGAGAGTTTCTACATTAATAAAATAGGTGGTACATGCCATGATTGGTGTCTATTAGTGGTGGAAAAGTGTGATCTTTAGGGGTAATTGAATTAATGGGCCATTTTTTTATTTTTAGAATGAGAAGAATGGTCTTATGGTCTTTTAAAATGGAATTCCCCTTTAGGATTCCTCATTTAGGAATTTTATGAGTATAAGGAAGACAATACCCCCCCCACTTTTCCCTTTAACATCATTGATCAATGGTGATTTTAGATGGTTTATCTAATTATAAACTCATTATTTTTTCTATATTCTACACATATTCCTAATTTGTTCAAGAATAATTTTTTTTAATATTAGGATTTGTGTTGTGGCCATTTCAAATATTGAATAGTATAATATAGAGAATATTATGGTTATTTTATTTATATTGGCTATAGGATTCCGTCATAAGATTATGATACTTATTTATTTTTGGTTAATAAATGGATTTCCCATTCATTGGTTGATATATTGTTTCCTTTTGAGATAGGTGAAATTAATGGTTGATCTGAGTTGAATATTTAGGGCTTTGTATTAGATATCATGGTGGATGTTACTGTATGTGTGGAACTATGTTTTTAAAAGAATAAATTGGAAGAAATCATCTAGTGTGTAATATTTTTTTAGGATATAGTTATTAATTAGAGGAATTATATTGATATAGAATGTAAATATTAATTTCTATATATAATATAATAGAAAATAAATTAATGGAGATAATAATTTGAATTGATATATAATGGTCTTTCAAGAATGGAAGAGATATAATGATTATTAGTGAGCATTATGATAAGTGAATAAATTTCAATAATTTTGGTGGTCTCTAAACATCATCAAAATTATTATTAATTTTTTTATATCGAATGTGATTTATGGTCTCACCACTTTTATATACTTCCACATGAATTAAAAATTCATTCTTCCAATAAAATCATATGATGTAATACGTATGTCTTAGGACATGATGTAATCTTCAACACTATCATATTTACCATATTTTACATTATTAAAGGCTTAATCATTGATATAAATTCAATGGGTGAACATAGTGGACCGTGGATGAGGTGCCTTCAGTTCCCTCCATGTAGGGAAGTGTTAATAATTGGTAATGGTTGGAATAATGGAGGTCAGGTCGAGCATTGAGTTACCTTATAGCCTTTTTGTTATATTTAGTTATATTAAGCTCTTTGATTAATTTTATTTCTCCAATGAGTGGGGACTGAGAGGGAGTATAATGTTTGGGATTTTCAGACCACAATGTATCCTACAAAACTAGTGTGGGTGCCTAAAAGTAACTTTTCCTTAATAATCTAAACATTGATTCCCTTAAATGAAACCTTTTAGGAAACAAATGGGTAACTGTGGCATATCATGTATGTATCCAAAATATATATTAGTTGTGACCTTGTAGGGGTGGGTGAGTATGTATAATTAAAGACTAATGCTTTAAGGATCCAAGACATTTTGAAAAGGTTCTATGTATGACGTGGTCCCTCTTGGTGTATGATATATTTTTTATGGACCTATGGTGGATATTTCTTCTGAGTTTATCATGATATAAAATGGAATTAGTGATAAAGATCAATCCCACTTGATACAACATTATGTGTATTATAGGGTGGGAGCCACCCCCAATGTTAAAAGTGTTGATTCTATGGTGGGGAACCATTCCCCTATGTGTGTATTGAGGTGACCCTAGATATACATACATAAATATTATATTAATATAGATAAATATACAATAAATATACAATCATTTTATACTATAACAATATAGGATTACTGTATTTTAATATATAGATATATAAATGATTAGTACATAAAAGATCTACATCATCACCCACATAGTTCTTCAAAACTATAACACTTCATGGACATTTCATACTTAAAAGCATTATTCATATCTTGGTGGAATGGAAATATAAGAAATTTTAGATCAAGTACCTAGTAAGAGTAATCATTTCAGATATTAATCATTATTGGGAAAAAGATTATAATAAGGGTATGATAATATAATCATGTGCATGTTCTCAATATATAATATTCACCCCAAAAAAAGAATATATTATAGACTCAAAAAAATGAAATATTTAAAAGTATTGACAATAATGGTGGTAAAATATTATTCTTGAATAAACATTCATAAAATAGGTATGTGGCATCATAATAATAAAAAATAAATACATTGTAAACATATCAAATCGAATTTTTTTTAAAAAAAATATTGAAATCGTTGCTTGATGAATTCATACTCACAAATCAAAATGTGAACATAGATATTCATAATCATGACCACACGTGATCATTTGATAATTTCAATAATAAATTTTAATGAGGTACAAAAATTGGAACATATCGATTTTAAATCTTGTCAATGCACAACCTTGTGAGAACAGCAAGTAGAAATCATACACACACATCGAAAAGTGAAACAGATTTACAATAATTTAATTTATTATCATCACCATTATCATATGAGATTTGAATATCACATTACCAAATAGGTTAGAGGGTTATTATAGACCCAACAATTAAATAATCATAATCCATAATAGGTATTCCATAATTCCAAGAATGGATTTATCATTTTGTTATACCATGACCCATGGAAATTAAAATAGAATTCCATAATATTTCCTCATCATGATAAATATCCATTCAAATAATTAATAATGAAGGTATCATATTATCATATCCCTATGTAAGAAACAATATTGTTAAATAATTATTTCATTGGTAAAAAAAAATTAAATGATCAATGGAACATTTTATGAGGATAATACCCTTTTTATTTGGAATAATTTTTCAAAAATAACAATGGAATTTTTTAATATAATCTTTGAAAAAAAAAATTATTTCTGAAAATGGGAAAATTCAATCTTTAGGTATATGATAAAATAGAATTTTTTTCACACCGTTGTTATAAATAAATAATTCCAAGATAAAAATAATATTCATTTTAAAACAATTTATTGATTGTTAAATATAATGAAAAAAGAATTGAATCATTCATTTGATAATAATAGTAAATTTATGGAAAATATTTTAATGATAATTTTGAATAGGAATAAAAATATGCCTGACCATGGACGAAATAATTTTTTTCTTACAAACTTATTTTTGATCATTCAATGTACCTAATAAATGATATTGAAAATATTACATGAAAAATCCGGGAAAATTCATATTTTAAGTAAATATATGTAGTTAAAATGATATTATAGACATAATTTAACACAATATGAATTTATAATAGATGATCCCAAGATGAAATGAAATTATAATATAAATCATTTACTGCTTTGGTATTATTTTAATTATAGCACACATGAAACATAAAGCATAAAATTCAACGTATAATATAACTAATTTAATGATATTAATTGAATAAAATATAAAATTCATAGAAAATACATCTCATACAATAATATACGTTTATAATGTAACATGTGTCCCAATGAAGACCGTTTCAGAAAATAAACCCTTACAACATTGGGTTACGTTAAAATCAAAAACCATTTGATGGAATTATTCAAATTTAAACATAAATAATATGAATTGAGATCGATATATAATATAAAAAGACAAAGGTGATTTTATACGCCTCATTTTCATAAATATTTTTATAACATTAAACATGTCATAGTGAAACAATATTGACATTTAAAACCCGTTCACCAAGTCTTATCTTACTTCATACCTGTTCTATTATATAATATAATAATTATAAATTTTATATGAATTTATTATATAATAAAATTCATATGTAACATACTATTTATCGATATTTTAACACTTATATTTATTATTTTTTATCAATTCTTCTCAAAATTTATATTCATGTGAAAATGGTTTTATTTTCAATGCATGTTGTGGTTTGATGGATCTTGTACACACACATTTTCATTGATTAATAATTTCCAACATATTATTAAATAAAAAAAGTTTCGTATTTATTTTATATATACTCTTTTATAACTGTATATAAAATTTTGTGATGAAAAATTAATTACAATATTTCACAGAGAAGGTAATCCATACATGAATTCATGTGTTGAATACATTTATCAATGGATAGAATGAAATAAAGTTAAAATAAATTCAACTTCAAAGAATCATTATGTTTTAATAAATGGAATATAAATATTCACAAAATATTTCATATTTTTCAAACATGTATAGAATAAATGAAAAATGAATCAAAATGGTTAGTGGAGGTTGTATTCCACACATACGAGTGATAGAATTTATAATTAGAATGTTGTGGTAATATAACATGTTATAAAAGATATTATATTTCCATAGGCATAATAATTTCATAAATATCTTTTATGTGAACATTAAATCAATCATAATAACTAGAAAGTAATGATGGTTATATAAATTTAATCACATTAATACATGGTGGTGGTAGTACACACATATGGATGAAGAATATTCACATTTCACATTTAATTAAAATGTTGTTGAAAATGGTGGTTAAATAATAATAATAATAAAATCTATGTATATTAATGACATAATATTAATGATTTTATAATGGATACATATAGTTAAAATTATGTGGAATAAGATGTAAAAAATGAATTTCCATAGTTGAGAGTTATATTATTCCATGAGAAATGACTTTTGGGAAACAACTTATGCATTGAAAGGATAATATTCCGAAAACAAACGTTCACTTGGAAATGGGTTGTGATTTTAGGAATTTATATCAGATGGTGTTTATAGAGATAAGATCCTATCTATGTGTATAAAAGTGAGGATTTGTGGACTAATTTTATAATGAAGGGAATTACATAGTTGGAATTCCCTTAATAATTTAAATAAAAGAAATTTTATTGTGAATTCCAAACAATGTGTCCAAAAATTCAATTATAAGATAATGTAACGTTTAAATAAGATCAAACAAAAATGTTAAAATATTTTATGTGTAATTTTAAATCTTATAGTTGGTTTAACCTTTATGATAACACATTTTGAACTTATTTATGGTATTGTAACATTTTTACCATGATAACTTTATTATATGAACAAAAATAAAAGGGTACTTATTAAAAAATAGACATTTTTCATCACCATTTGGAATCAATTTTATAAAATTCATTTCTATAGGATGAATAAAAATTAATATAAAAAAATTAAAGAAAATGGTTTATTGAAAAATACATGATTTAACATTAAAAATCATTATTCATTTCAATATAGTTAATTTTTATTTACTAATATTTTTTATTCAATAAAAACGGTGGTTTTAAAACATTAGAATAATGAAAAAGCTAATGGATCATACAAACCATGACATTAAATGAAAGTACACAAATAAAGTTTTAATTGCCAAAACAATTATCTAATCTCCAACAATGTATGTATTCGAATTAAAAAATCAAAAATAAATTAAAAAAATAATTTAACTCCTAAAACATTAATTTGAATATAAAAATATAGTACACTATTAGAAAATCAGGCATTATCCATGGTTTGGGGAATTGTGGCCGCTATTGGAAAAGGTATATGGTTACGACTATATCCATGGTTCTAAATCGTGGCTATATACCTATAGCCACGATTTAGTACCATGGATATAGAGAATTTCCTTGACAGATAAAACCATAGTTTTAAATTGTGACTCTATACCTAAAACCACAGTAAAAACTATGTAGCAGCTCTATATCTATGGTTTAAAACCCTAGCTATAGGCTTCTTTATCCAGAAAAAACCAACCAAATAACCTCATATACTAGCTGAATGCCATTTTCTCTCTTCTTCCCCACAGACCATCCCTTCAGCCCCTCATACCAGCCCTACAACACCACATACTAGCCTTAATCCTCAGGAATGGATACCTTAACTAAAACCATACCCTTAATAGATATGATATGATAAATGAACCTACTAGAGATGACATAATGAACATGTAAAACAATTGTTTCTCATTAGGGATCAAGAGAATAAACAATCTGTGATATATTGTGATAGGATATCAGAGATACAATGTATGTGGATAGGTGTTTTTTGTTAATTGGTTTCATAGTGCATTGGATAAGATAGATAGGATCGATTCATGAGGATATCAGTTTTCCAAAATCAATCCAAAATGATGAATTTGTGGAAGGAAATCATATATATGAGTTTTTTATATAGATTCATGGAATAATTAACGACAATGGTTATTCGGGTGAGACACATGAATATTTTAGTAGTTTATTGAAATGTATTTTATACATGACATGTACTGTAGAGAATAAAATTAGTGTGGACCCCTAGTTATGGTAGAATACTTTAAGAAAATATTTAATATCAAATGTTTTGTTTCCCTATACATGATTTATTACTTAGAGCTAGATACATGGACTATAAATGTAAGATACACTTGTATATGAATGGAGAGGTATACAGTAATGGCCTGAAACACTGGAATTGACATGATCATTATACCCAAAAAACATGTTTTATGGAAAAAAATATAATATATAGTCATGATCCATCATACATGAGAAGGGGTAGGATTACATATGATAAACATGGTTTTCCAATGGAGGTTTTATACACCATATACATGTCATGTACATTCCTCAAGAATGTCCAATATGTGTATTTCCGACTTTGGACATAGAATTTTTCTAAAAACTAGCTCATCTTGGGTGGTCATCCTCATAGTACATAATGGTCGACGAAATTTTGGATTTATAGATATGAAATCATTTGTTACAAGTGTGAATCATCCTTCAGTGGCCTTTAGTAGATTAATATGATATGGTTTTACCATATGAGAGATGATAGGTTTAGTACTACCTTCTTGCATCAGGGAATGGGTCCCCATCATTATTTTTATATGATGATTCAGTGAACTAACATAAAATTTCTGTGTAAATATCCTCTATCTATGGATTGGTAATCCACTATTAATGCAATCGGGATCAGATCATGTTCTCTATGGGAGTTTGTGATCCCTCGGCTGTAGAGAACAATATGGTGGTGCAGACACCACCACTGTCATTATTGTGAAGTTTCATGTGGTGTTTGGAAATGGAGATGATAATTTGGGATTTGTAGGATAACCCATCATTCATAGCTGGGTTTTATAGATAGATATCCCATTTAAACTTCTTATTGAGTTTCTTTTTGAGCATATCCAATGTTTTGCTTTATTATTCTATTTATTATGGGTTGATATGAATGTTTCTTTTCTACTAATCATAATGTTATTATAGGATAATCATACTATGTAGGTATATATTCATATCTACATGGTTCATGGATGCATTTTTGGGTCTTATTCAGTTAATTGATCCATTAATGGTGATATTGGTTGACAAGTTTTTTAGGAGCAGAGTTGTACAATGTAGTGATAATAGTGTTCAGTGGCCGGCCTTAGAGATTATGAGTCTAGATATCATCAACCATTACCTTTATCTAGATTTTGTTAGGTTGTTTTCCCATATGATATATTTATATTCCATACCTATTATAAAATATTCATTTCCGTCTCCTTCTTGGTTATTATATAGACTATATAACATACCCCTTTCATCTCAGGAAAACTACTGATGTACCTCTCTTAATATCCTCAATTTTGTACTACTTCTATAGTGGTTACAAACTGAGGGTATATTCCCAAAAGAAGCTCATTCACTTAGGAATGTCAGCCATCCAATCAATAAACCAACCCTTCATCCCAACCATTAGATAATTACTAACCCATTATTAATGTGACACTAAATGATTTCCCTAACTACTTAGGCCTTAATTGAGGGGGTCACAATGGTATACCGCTAGATGGGTTCATGAAGGTTTACCTCTGGTTGGGGTTACAACGGTTTACCGCTAGATGGGGTTGAACATCATGGAGGCTTCCTACGAACCCTGTCTAGGAGACAAGGATCAAATCCCATGTAGTTCAGGATGGTGAATGTAGTTTACCGTCGTGCTAGACGAAAAGGGGACATGCCGTTTAACATCATGTGGGGGTGAAGGTGGTCTGACATGAAGATGTTTGGAACTGATGGTTGTTGGTATTTAACCTTAGGGAGGCTTTCTACGTACCTTACCGTGGAAAAGATCAAAGTCCACGTAGTTCAGAATGGTGTGCGAACCGATGTAAAGATTGTTAGAACCAATGGATGTTGGGATTGAACCTCAGGGAAGCTTCAAAGATACCTTAACTTGGAATGGATCAATGTACTCATAGTTTATAAGTAAATATGGTTAGAACCAATGGTTTTTTTGATTGATCCTAAGGGAGGCTTCCTACGTACCTTACCATGGAAAGTATCAAAGTCCACATAGTTCATAATGATGCGGTGACTGACGTGAAGATTGTCGGAACCATTGGTTGTTGTGATTGAACCTTAGGGATGCTTTGTACATACCATACCTTGGCATGGATCAAAGTCCACATAGTTCAGAATGGTGTGGGAACCATTGCAAAGATGGTCATAACCAATGGTTGTTGGGCTTGAACCTGAGAGAGGCTTCTTACGTACCCTACCTTAGAAAAGATCAAAGTCCACGTAATTCATAATGGTTTGGAGTTATACTTTAGGTTCTTGAGGGAGGATATCATGGTCGATGCTTACTATAAGCTGATGTGAGTCAAGCTCGATGTGAGAAACAAGAGGTAGGAAATTCCTGATGATATCATCGCGTAAGGTGCGTCCATGGGAAGTGTAGTGGGGCTTACACGTATTCAGTGGCCCGAAGAGAAAACATGGGCTTACTCCCGGGTGGAGGCCCGATGGCGAAAAAGCCCAATGGGAGAGGGATGGGATAAGAAATGTCTTGATTCCCATCTCCCCTATGGTATTTGTCAAAGAAGAATATAATATGAGTAGGGGTGATTCTTCTTGAAAGAGAAGATAGTGGTTTACCCCAAGGTAGTTTCCTTGTCCACACGGACAAACGTCACACCAATAAAGAGGATCTTATTCCATGTGATGAATAATTAAACTTCTATATAGACCATTGGGCATAGATAATGTCTGAGATGAGGCACCTCGTGTATCATGCATGGGGCGAGGTCATTGTTTAATGTCACATGGGGAGGACGATTGTGCTTGGAAGTTTAACATCATGCATCTTGGATGAGGTGGGTTCTCTCCGGACCCCTAGGAATTACATAACTGATACCCGCCCTCCCTTGAGGGACGAAAGGAATTGGCAATGTCATGGTGAGGGGGTGTTATGGAGCGTTTCATTGGGGGTTGACATTAGCATGGAAATGCAAAAATAAATACTCGTTAGCATGCCTATGCGAAGAATAATGAAGAGAATCAATGCAACTGGAAGCATCGCCCAAGGGATCATGAAATTGTTTATTGTAAACCTAAAGGGCTTCACAGGAAATGGAGTTGCAGTGAAAAGGGTTGATACGTAGAAGCCATGTGATGCTCTGGTGCTCCATGAAGTGGAGAGGCTTCGTGAAGGGGTGTGCTTTGTGAATTGAAGTTGTTTAGTTTAGGCATAGGGCATAGGTTCATATGGATGGTTCTTCACGAAGTGGAAAGGCATTCGCGGAGCAATGCCTCATGAAGCAAGGGTACCTTATGAAGAATAACATTATGATATAATGTGCTTGGTGAAGCACAATGACCAAGCCTTAGCATGTGGGTCACATGTACATTAAGGGTACTTCGTGAAGCTTAAAATTTATGCGATGACTTGAGTCCCCTTGGGGATCTCCTTCCCTCATGGAGGCTTGTGGGCTCTGAGAAGGGAATCCCTCTTTGAAAAGGGGAGGAATTCATGCGAGGGAGAAGG
This sequence comes from Viscum album, assembly GCA_963277665.1. Classification (NCBI taxonomy): domain Eukaryota; kingdom Viridiplantae; phylum Streptophyta; class Magnoliopsida; order Santalales; family Viscaceae; genus Viscum; species Viscum album. The sequence goes on from OY728126.1 coordinate 1,325,880,640, forward strand.
CACTTCACGATGCAAAAGTACCTTATAAATCTCCTATCAGGAAGAAATCCCTCAAGGCATCGTTGAAGCATTTTTGAGGTGATTGAGTTGGTTGACAAATTGGGCCTCTATGTTGTGTTTGTTGAAAAATCCGATCATGAAGTGTAAGTTTGTTGACAAATGGGTTCTACATTATGATTTGTTGGGTTCAAGGGATGCTTTAAAAAATACATGATTTATTGAAGAACCTCGACAAAGGAATGGACGATCTGGAAGCAGTGCAAAAAGAGCAGATACAAGGTTGAGCCATTTACCAGTGTTTGCCAAATTTTTGGGCCAAAAAATCGTAAGATAGAGAGATGTGTTTTTGGAAAGTGGAGGTTCCCGAAAAATCAGCATGGTGTGAAAAAAATATAGTGGCGCATGAAAAATCAGCGGGGTGCGTGAAAAATAAATTGGCACGTGAAAAATCAGCGGGATGCACGGAATATCAATGTAGTGCGTGGAAAAATAATGTGTTGCACGAAATATTAGAGCGGTGTGTGAAAAAGAAATTGGTGCGTGAAATATAAGCATGTTGCATGAAATAGAGGATTGGTATTTTTTGCACAAGAGCTGTTTTGAGATCAGAAGCTCAAAAATTGGCAAAGGCATGAGGTGCGTGAAAAATTACAGCAGTGCGCAAAAAATGATGTTGCACGGAAGATGAGTTTTTCTTGCTCGAAGTGAATTATGCGCTCAAGGAGGGTTTTATGTTCAGGGTCGATTTTGCCTATAAATATGAAGTGAACCCTCTCCCATTCATGTAGAGCTCAAGACATAGAGAATAGCCAAGTAGTGGCATACGAAATTGAAGTTCGCAAGGGAGTTGCACGTAGACAAAAATTTTGCGCGTAATGTCTGGCGGTGCGTGAAAAGTGGATTTTGTGATAAAGAAGAAAATTACGTGCAAGGAAGTGTAGAGGATTCACGTAAAATTTGGTGGTGGCGTATAAAAGAGTTGTTGCGCAAAAATTGAATTTCGTGCAAGTAAAGGGAATTCGGCTCAGGGTGCCGTAAGGGCTGTGCGTAAAAATTGTGGTTGCCCGGAACATCCGGTGCAAAGTGAGATTCATCTGTGGGTGAAGGTTGAAAGTCAACAGAGCATATATCAATAGTTAAAGATGTAGGATTCATTAGTGATAATGAAGAGACCTACAGGTCTATAAACAGTGAGTGGATCTTATGAAGAAGCAGTGAGAACACTTTAGTTGAGAGAGCATTGAGCATTCATATTGTGAGTTGTTGTAAACCAGGATGGGCAGTGAGTCTGCTTCGAATTTGTTAAAAGTAGTGCTCTTATTGAGGATTTCGTACATCCGCACATTTCTGGTGTATGCTCCTTAGATTTATCCCAATGAGGGTGAACCATGTAATAATCATTGTGTCTCGTGCATTATTTAATTTATGTCTATACTTTGCTACGAGAATGAGAGAGAAAATAGTTTTTCTTAACAGTGAAACAAGATCAATAGGGGCAGTTATTTTAATCTGTCATACCCTGATTCACCCCCCCTCTTAGGGTATCTAACATAGCAGACCTAACAATTGGTATCAGAGGGAATGGTTGATATCGGTTTCTCTCTCATATGGAGGTCATCAATCATAAAGAAATTACGATCTTCGAATGGGACAATTTTCAGCTATAGAAGAATCAGATGTAACACTACTTCCTATCTATTTGAATGGATGTGTTTATAACAGCAATGCATGGTATCACACCTGATATTAATATTGGTGAATTATCAGAAGTGGAGCAAAGAGAATTTTATGATGGCACAAAGGGAATCAATTCTTTAGGGGGATCCATATCCAATGCTATTTATACCAAAGAGATGTCATGAAAAACATCACATGCTATGTGGGAAAAGCTGTTTACCATATATGAAGGTGATACAAAGGTCAGAGAAGTGAAGCTGCAAATGTTGTGGAAAATGTATGAAGATATGAGAATAAACCTGAATGAATCTATTAATTCATTCATTAACAGGGTATATATTGTATTGGAGGACATGAGAGGTCTTGGAGAAGTTATTGAAGATATAAAAATTGTGAAATGCATCCTGAGGAAACTTCCACCTAAGTTCAATCTGAATGTTTTAGTTTTGGAAGATAAAGACCCGAAATAGAAGACAATGGATAACTTGCACAACACACTTGTTGCATATGAAATGCGAAATGATGATAACAATGTTGTGGAAAAGAGGAAATCCAAATAAGTGGCATTTAAGGCGATTAAGAAGCTCACCATTGAAGATTCTCAAGAAGAAGAAGAGATAGATGATGTGATATCATTCCTTTCTTCAAATCTGCAAAGAGGAAAAGGAAAGTTTAAAGGAAAAATTCCAATAGCATGATTTCGATGTATAAAGGATGCTCATCTTGCAGTAGGGGGCTACAAATATTTTCAAGATAACGATAATGATGATGATGTCGTCGAAATTCCCAAGAAAGGGTCTTTATTGTTTGTGAAAGGGAAGAAAAAAATCAAGAGAGATTTCTTTAAGAAGAAGAATATTCTTTCACATGAATTTAAAAGTTCAAATGAGTCTATGGATGAAGAGGATAAAGATATTGAAAACTATAAGGATTGTGGGGGAAATGATATAGTGGTTTTTTCTATAGTGATGAAAAGAAGGAAAAAACATACATTGATGAAGAAGAAGAAGTTAATGGAATAGTCGAAATGCAAGCTGAGTTAGAGGCTTCTCTTGAAGGGGTTGATGTTTGGAGGGCTAAAACAAAGAAATACAACAACATATTTCATGATGAAAAACTCTACACACATCAGTATGAAGAAGAGAAGTATGAGTTAATGGAAGAAATTGAGAAACTCATGTCATCATTGCCAAAGAATTTAGAATCAGTTAGTGAGTACCAAATTAGGATTCAAGAATAGAAGAAGGAGATCGAAGGATTTAATATCACAGTGAAGGATCACGTCAAGCGTATCGAAGAACTTCAAGAGGAAGTTTTCAGTCTATGGCAAAAAAGTTAAGGATCATGAAAAACTTTGGATTCCCAACACGTTCTTGGGAAAGCAGAATATTCTGAATTCTAGAAAGATGAAAGAGGAGCCTAGTAGTCCAGTTGGAAAGAAGTAGTAATCAAGCTCAGGCATTAAGGCTGATTTGGGGCTTGATCAGAAACAAAAAGTAGTCAGAGTCGAAGTTAGACCACATGCACATGTTTCAAATATGAAAATTGATGTGGGTACAATGCAAAATCATAAAACTCAGAGAACTCAAGGGACTGTTGGTAGTACAGAAGCAACACATAGGAATGAACCTTTCATCTGGTGTTATTGTTGTGGAAAGATGGGACACACAAAAAGTGTGTGTTCTATAGCTAGAAGATATTGAAGGGCACAAGAAAAAAGGTGGCAGACAAACAGAGAATGGATCTCCAGAACATATTGTGAAGGACATTGTTTTTTGTACGAAAGATTTGGGGACATGGATTGGTAGTACAATTCGACCATACAAATGAATTTTCCAAAGTCGAAACAAAATGTTCACAAGTAGAAGATTAATAAACCGAGAGGTGAGTTGATAATGCAAAATGGATTTTCATCATTTCAAGATGAAGTAGTTCCATCATACTCTGAGAATGATCATGAGTCTCAATATATACCGAGTGTAGAGACAAAAATATGCACCAAGAAGAAGAGCGTAGGGAAGGAAGTGGTTGCTGAAATTGCCCTTAAAGCATCAGACCGTTCTAGTGTGTGGATCATTGATAGTGGTTGTACGTCTCACATGACAGGAAAAAAGGATCTAGTTACAGGCATAAAATATGAAAAATAAGGAGTATTCAAGTTTGTAAATGATGAAGGCTAGAAGATAATTGGATCGGGAAAGGCCAGGTTTGGGGGCAAAGAAATAAGACGTGCTGATGTCTTAGTTGTAGAAGGTCTTAATCACAATTTTCTCAGTTTCAGTCAATTGTGTGACTCCAGGCATTCTATACGGTTTACCAAGAAGACATTTTTCATCATGGGAAGAGATGGTACAGTGATACTACATGGAAAAAGGAAAAAATGGAATCTCTATATTGTATGTGGAGAAGAAGATATGTGATTTTTATCCAGAGAGGAAGAGAACAAATTGTGGCATAAGCGACTAGGTCATCTATTCCAACCATCCCTCGAAGATCCGGTAAGGTGTGATGCAGCAAGAGACATCCCTAAGCTATCACATGATCATACTCACACGTGTGATGCATTCCAACAAGGGAAGCTCATTAGAAATGCATACCAGGAAAAGGAAAGTAAGTTAACAAGAGTGCTCGAATTGGTGCATGTTGATGTTTGTGGTCCAATCACACCAAGAGAAATTGACGAAAAGAGGTACTGTGTTCTTTCCATTGATGTCTATAGTAGAATGGCATGGTAAATTTTTATTTCCCATAAGTATGATGTGTTTAGCTACATAAAATAGTACTGGATGGAGTGCGAAAGGATGCTTAGATAGGAAATTGTGATGTTTAGTACTAAAAATGGTACATAATTCACAAACAGTCATGTGGAAGACTATCTTGAGAAACATGGGATAAAGCATCATGTTTCATCAATACGAACTCCCCAACATAATGGATTTTTTGAATGGAGAATTTGGATCATCAACAACATTGACAGAACAATTCTTATAGAAAAATACCTACCAGAGAAATTTTGTAAGGAAGCAGTATTGACATTGGTCTACATTTCTAACAGGGATATGTTGTGTCCAAAGAATGGAAAGACTCCATATGAGATGTGGTACTAGAAGAAAAAAACGATGAAATACTTATGAATCTTTGGGAGTAAGTTCTTTATAAACAACAAATAAAAACATAGGAAATTGGAGTCATGTAGAGATGGAGGAATATTCCTTGGCTACTCAAGAAAAAGCAAAGCATATAAATGCTTTAATAAAATCCTAGGAAAAGTAGTTGAGTGCAATGACATCACTGTTGTGGAAAATTATGATAACACGAAACAACATAGTGAACAATTTCTTGATGAAAGCGATGAGGAGGAATGCAACGCAGGCGGAGAAGAAATGGTTGCTGCTGATTCAGAAGAAGATACTAATGATGAGAACGAAGAAGGAAAATTCGTATCTGCACAAAAGCCAAATACTCGAGCTAAAATTGTTAGGAAAAAAATCATTGGTGATCAATCAGCTCCATTTCAGATAAAAAGAATGAAATCACTTCATCATAAATCTTTTCTATCTCAGGTTGAGCCGAAATGCTTCGCTGATGCAGCTGAATAAAAAAACTGGGATCAGGAAATGAATGAAGAGCTTGATCAGATTGGGAAGAATCAGATGTGGGAGATTGTTTCCAGGCCATTAGATAAGAATTTCATTAAGACTAAATGGGTATATCATAACAAGATGAATGAATATGGCATAGTTATTCAGAACAAAGAACGACTAGTGTGCAAAGGATACTCTCAGATAGAGGGAATAGATGTTTATGAGACATTTGCACCGGTTGCGAGACTAGAGACAATCATATTATTTCTAGCCATTGTAGAGAAACGAAAGTTTATTGTATTCCAGATGAATGTCAAATTTAAATTTTTTAATGGGGTTCTTTGGGAATAAATGTATATTGAGCAGCCATATGGTTTTCTCATTCATGAGAATGAGAATAAGGTTTGCAAACTGAAGAGGGTGTTTTATGGGATGAAACAAGCACCAAGAGCATGGTTCAAAAGGTGTGATTAGTACTTGAAGAATCCTATTTTCCAGCATGGTGGAGTTGATTGCAATATCTATTTCAACAACAATAGTAATCCATGTATGATGGTTCTGGTTTATGTCGATGATATAATATTTGGCGGATCAGATGAAGCTCATTGCAGACAATTTTCTGAATTCATGAAAAGTGAGTTTGAAATGTCAATGATTAGAGAGCTACCATTTTTCCTTGGTCTCCAGGTGTCACAAGGATGGATTTCCACATTCATTTCTCAATCCAAATATTCTAAGGAGTTTCTAAGAAGATTTGGAATTGAAAATTCCAAGTAGATGAAGACTCTGGTTGCAAAACAGATGAAATTATCAAAAGATGATAATGGAAAGGCAGTTAATATCCCAAAATATTGGCAGATTATTGGTAGTTTAATGTATCTGACAGTGATGAGACCTAATATTGTTTTTGCCACATTCCCAATAGCGCGATATCAATGTAATCCCATGGAAAGACACATGATTTCAATAAAGAGAATACTTCGGAATATTTAGGGCATGGTGGAATTTGGATTGATGTATAATGAAAAATCTCAGACAATGTTATTGGGATATACTGATGTAGATTGGGCCGATTCAACGGATGACAGGAAATCAACTTCAAGATGTGCATTTTATCTTGGTGGAATATGTATTGCTTGGCTGAGCAAGCAGAAATATGTCATTTCATTGAGCACTGTAGAAGGTGAGTATATTGAGACCACTCCATCATGCACCCAATTATTGTGGATGAAGTAGTAGCTTGATGATATGGCAGTTGAAGTGAAGTCTCTCATCAGAATACAGTGTTGTAACTCAAGTTCAATAAATCTCTGCAAAAACCCCATCCATCACTCAAGGACAATTCACATTGAGATAACGTATCATTTTATCAAGGAGAAAGTTGATTAGGGGATCGTGAGGTTGGAATATGTGCCTACATAACTACAAGTTGTATAAATTCTAACAAATTCCTTACCCAATGAAGCTTTTGAGCGGCATCCACTAGCTATGGGAGTTCAGTCGAGTCCCCGCACTTGAAAAAGTGTGGATGTGGGAACCCCCCCCTCCTCTCCCCGAGGTATGAGGTGTTTTACCCTAATTTAATAATATGTGTTTTACCCTGTTAGAGACTACAAAGGGGTTTCCTTTTGGGTTATTTGACAAAGGGGGAGAAAACAGTGATTGTTCAAGGGGAAAATAGTGTGATAGTGTGGCTATTTGACAAATCAAAAATGAAATGGGGAGAAGCTAATAGGTGGAGCAGTGAGATAAGGGTAGATATCATAAATGGGTAGAGTATTAAATATGACGATACTAGAAGTGATCGATCAAAGAATAGATATCACAATAGCTACAGATCATGATAAAATCAGAAGAGTGATAGTGGGGGAAGGTTTCCAGTGATCAACAATTAGTACCAATTTTGAAATTGGTATCAGTTTGGTGTCAACATATGTTGTCTTAAATGAAGTGTTTCATTGTTGATCTTCTCATTTACTGTTGTTTCTCACGCCAAGCATTTCTCATTAGGGCTTAAAGTACGTGTTATGTGAATCCTTGAACGCTATCAGAACCACAAGAGGAAAATAGTGGTAGTGGCTGGATGGAGCCTTAATGAGATATCAAAGTGCAGAGAATATTTTTGAGAAGAGTTCTCAACAATCCCAAAGGGGGGAGATTGTTGGGAAAAAATCCCTTAAGGCATCATTGAAGCATTTTTTTGGTGATTGAGTTTGTTGAAAATGTGGACATCCATGTTGTGTTTGTTGACAAAAAGACCATGATGTATGATTTTATTGAAAAAGGGGGTTTACATGATGATGTGTTGGGTTCAAGGGATGATTTCAACAATCCATGATTGATTGAATAACCTCAACCAAGGAATGGATGGTTTGGAGGTGGTACAAAAAGAGCATATACAAGGTGGGGCCATTTTCCATTGTTTGAAAAAATTTCGGGCCTGAAAGTCAGAAAATGGAGATATGTGTTTTTGGAAAATAGAGGTGCGAGAAAAATCAGCGTGGTGCGGGAAAATTATAGTGGAGCACAAAAAATCTGAGGGGTGTGCGAATAATATTGTGGCGTGTAAAAAATCAGCGGGGTGCCCGAAATATCAGCACGGTGCGCGGAAAAATAAAGTGTTGCATGAAATATTAGCGCGGTTTGTGAAAAAGATATTGTTGCATGAAATATCATCCAGTTGAATGAAATAGAGGATCAGTATTGTTCTTACAAGAGGTGTCTTGAGATCAAAAGCTCAAGAATTGTAAAAGGCGTGAGGTGCATGAAAAATTTGAGCAGTGCGTGAAAAACGATGTTGGCAGAAGGTGTGTTTTTCGCGCTCCAAGTAAATTAAGGGCTAAATGAGGGTTTTTCATGAGGAGTCAATTTTTCCTATAAATATGAAGTGACCCACCTCATTCAAGGGGAGATTTGGACTTAGAGAATACCTGAGCAGTGGCACATGAAATTGAAGTTCACAAGGGAGTTGTGAGTAAACAAAAAGTTTGCACGTAATGTCTGGAGGTGTGCAAAAAGTGGATTTCGGGATAAAGTAGAAAATTATGAACAAGGTAGTGTAGAGGTTTCGCGTAAAATTTGGTGGTGGCACATAAAATAGGTGTTGCACAAAAATTGAATTTCATGCAAGGAAAGAGAATTACGCGCAAGGTGTCATAAGGGCTGTGTGTAAAAATTGGGATTGCCCGGTACATCTGGAGTAAAGTGAGATTCATCTGCGGGTGAAAGTTGAACATCAACAGAGCATCTATCAATAGTTATAGATGCATATTTCATAAGTGATAATGAAGAGACCTACAGGTCTACAAACTGTGAGTTGATCTTCTGAAGAAGCAGTGAGCACACTTCAGTTTAGAGAGCAGTGAGCATTCATATTGTGAGTGGTTGTAAACCAGGATGGAGAGTGAGTCTGCTTTGAACTTGTAAACATCAGTGTGCTTATAGTGGATTTAGTACATCGGAACATTGCATGTGTATGCTCCATGGACATAGCCTAGTGTGGGTAAACCTAGTAAAAATCGATGTGTCCCATGCATGATTTAATTTTTATCTATACTTTTCTACTGGAAAGAGAGAGAAAATAGTTTTTTCCTAACAGTGAAACAAGATAAATTGGGGATATTATTATAATATTTCATACCCTGATTCACCCCCCTCCCTCTCAGGGTATCTAACCTAGTGGACCTAACAACTCATCGTTCGCAAAGCAGAAATTACTTCGTGATGTGAGAGATCAGAAGGTGAAAGGTTCGAGGATCTACCTTCTGGGCTTGAGGGGAGCCAGGTATTTATAGGCAAGAGGTGTCTTGAAGCAGATCTCTCTCGATGCGAATATGTAGCTTGCTCTGTGTTGGGTTCACGAAGATCAAAGGGGTTCGCTGAGCATCCTGCCTTCTTGCTCCGCAGGGGCTTCACGAACGTCAATGTGGTTCACGGAGCATCCTGCCTCCCTTCTCCACAGCGGGTTCACAAACATCAAAGGGGTTTGCAAAGAATCCCACCTCCTTTCTCTACAGCGGGCTTATGAAGGGGGAGCTCTGCGCCAGGCGTAGGTCCACAGGGGCTCCACGAGTGGTCTTCGCGAGGCCATCCCAAAAGATTTCCCTTTGTTCTTGTATTTCTTGATTTTTTCTTCAACAAATTTCTCCCTTCAGACTTTGAGATGAGGAGAAAATGAGGCTCAATGTCAGAGAGGAACCACCAAAATTTCTCAGTCAATATTGAAGGTGACTCGCGAAGGGGGCTTGGGAGGCAGAGCGATGTGCGCGGGCATGCGCGCCGCGATGCCCACCATGAATTGCATGTGCCGCGAAGAACATGGAGTTATTTCATATAAATAGGGGAGATGGACTCTCTTTTTTCCATTATATTCTATGAATTTTTGGATTGTAGTTCTCTTGATTCATGTAGCTCCACATACTCCGCAATTGCTCTCCACGAATCAAGCCTTCAGCTTCACAGTGCATAGTGAGTCATTGACTTCGCGTCAGTGCGCTCCGCGAACAACGTCTGAGCACCGGGGCAAGGCTTTACGAACAGCCTTTATGAATTTTCTCCACGAGCTTACTTTTTGAAAGAGATTCACGACCCATACCCAAAAAATTCATAAACATCAAAACCCATTGGGTTACCAGGAGGGTGTCCGGGGGGTCCTTGCGGATGTTGCCTGAAGGGACATGATGGGAAATAAGTTGGGTCTATGGGTGTGGATATGAAGCCACTATAACCAAAATTCGGTTGTGGAGCTGCTGTCAAAAATATAGAGCAACAATCCACTTTGTAATAGGCTATCTCTGCATAGCTTTGGCCTGATGGATGAAATATTTATCCCTGAAGAAAGTAGGGACAAACCAGCTTAATGGTTTAGGAGAATGCTTTTCTAGCACCAGTAGTTCAGGGCTGCTAACGACTATGCCTGGTAGGACATCACACCTGTTACTATTGATTGCATATACAACCACATAAAAAATGTTGACGGAATTGAATTGCACCCAGAGACATCCCCCCCCATCTGTACTAGATGATCTTGAAGGCGGCCTTTAGGAACTCGGGGAAGGGATGGTTAGATGAATGGGATCTACACCAGGGCAGAAACATTACAGATGACTGTTCCTGGACGTACTGGGTAGGTGCCTCGTGTGAAGAGTTCAGGGTAGATCTGAGGAGAGTGGGACTATATGAGGTGGCTTGGGCCTCCCAATTGCATATCAACCAACCGAAGCAGCTGATACTGGAGTTTGTGTGAAGGTGGTTATTGAGGACCAATACCTTCCACTTGCCCCATGGGGTGGTTGGCATTAGTTTATGGGACGTGCACCAAATCTCGGGAGTCCCGATACTGGGGGATATGTATGATGAATTCCTCCCTGATATGGGTGTGTGGGAGTATCCAAGTCAAATGACACTGCGGGCGATGGAACTAATGAAGCTGGTTCCGGTAGAGGACAAGGAGGCAGTGAGATACATCCACTTCAGACAGTGGTTTAAATAGTTTATGTACATCTTGGAAAATAGACAGTTTCTGGTGAGGCCTCAGTCTTTTCCAATGGGGGCTCAATGGGGCATGGAGCACTTGTACTAGAGGCTCTTGGAGAATAGCAAGGGGGAAACCTGGGGATTAAGTGTCAGCACCGAGAAGCAACCGATAGTCAGGTTGGTGACATTCATCATGACTCTCATCAGCGGTTGGATCCTGTCAGAGAGAGATACAAACAAGGGTGTACGACAAAGAACATTTATCATGGTGTCCATGTTATCAATAGGATGGTGGGTGAACCTTAAAATCCTGATGTCCGCTAAGCTCTACAAGATTCTGTAGCATATCAGCAAAGGGAAGAGGCCACGAAAGATATGCGGGTCATTCCACCTCCTGTATGGGTGGATAGTGGCGCACGTCATTGGGGTCTTTTAGTATCTGAACCCCATCTCCCCTATAGGATCAAACTTTTGCCCGTCCATTCTGAATGTTACAAGGATATTTTCAGCCAAACTGGTTGTGCAAGCGGTACTGAACCGCATCTGGAATATAGAGGAATTCAACATTCACATGTTCCTGCTACCAACAGGTGCTTTTACCAATGATGGCCAAGGAACAGAGGAGCACAAGTCCTATATCCTGGCCTTTCAAGGTGGATTCCTGGTGGCCAGAGTAGACCGTGAGCCTCTCTACATGCTATACACCCCGCACCAATTTGACTGGCAATTTCGATGTATACAGCGGATGACCCCACAGGTCTATTTAGGGGTGCACCATAAGGAACATCTTTTTGTGATGAGGTAGATGTGGCTCATGTTATCATGGGAGGATGAAAATATGAGAAATGAGCTGCCTCCACCCACCACTATCTTCGGGTTGGTGAAAGAGTATGCCAAATTTTAGGGGGAAGCCTACCCGGTTGAGATACTAAAGCTACTAACCATTCAAGTCACTGCTGGCGTGCCTCCCCATCTTCGAGGTTGGGGTCGGAAGGCACCAAGGAAATCCCGCGGTGGTGGGACAGTCATGGAGGTGAGGACCGTACCAGTTGAGGGGGAGGTTGTGGCAGTAGATCCAGCTATTGAAGAAGAGAAAGTGGCCCCATGAGAATAGAGTTAACCAGTGGGGATGCCACTAAGAATATTTTGTAGAATATCCACTCAGGTTCTGGGGAAGCGGCTGCACCACATAGACATGTCGTGGAATGCTGCATTCCCAGAAGCCTGAGACATCTATGATGTCAACATGCAATTCCTCGGCCCACCCAAGATATAGCAACATTTAACCATCTCGGGCCAAAAATTGGTCCTATTAGGGCCAGCTTTGTAGTATCCCCAGAGCAGGCAGAGCGATACCTGACTGAGTTGGAAGATTTTTTCCACTCCTGGGGTGCCTCGCGTCTAATGACAGACTGGGTGAAAGTGTTGTTGGATCGAACGACCTCTCTACAGTTATCAGCTGCCAACCTGAGAGAGCGCTTTCCCCTGCCAGAAGAATTAGACGAGTCCTCCTGGGGGGAGGAGGCAGGTAGGGGAACCCATTAGAGGAGAGTGAAGTCGGTGATCGAGGCTCAGATCACGAGGAATTTGTATAGGCCCTTGAGGTAACATCCTAAGCCCCTTTCTCAGGGTTTGTTTCCAGGTCATTTTGAATTCCTCACAAATATTTGAACTGTTCAGGGGAACCTCATACACCGAACCCACTCCCGCACTACTGTAGATGCAGATGCATGGCCTTTGGGATCGGTGCATAATGTTATGGCGATTAGTGCACCTAGTGGGGATAGGTCACCTGAGATGGCTCCCTTGAACTTTTCAAACATCCCTATAATATATTTAGGGACACGTCTCAGGGTCCCCACAACAATAGACTAGGAACGAGACCGAGAGTTTGACCTCTGTAAGTTTCCTTCGAGCAATTCATGTCTGCCAGTCATTGACCAGCCTAAAATCATTTGTACCCCTCTTCATTTGCATAGTTCTTCAAATGGTGTGGGAAGCCTTGGAGAGGATGGTCGGGGATTCTAGAAGTTCCTTTCCAAGAGTAATTCTAGTGATCATGGAGGTCGAGATCAAAACTGACCCAGTGGAGATGCTCCAGATCACTAGTGGGACTGTTAGCTGAGCTGATCCTGAGATCATTGAGTTGGGATTAGACGATGAGGTTCAATCGGACAGACCATGCCCCTCTATTCCCGATCAAACACCAGATACGAACCCAGTTGATGAGTTCCTAGGGGTGTTCCCTACATATGAGTCTGCCAACAGCGCCGACTGGGATGAGATAACCTCTGATGATGATGATAGAAAAATAGTCTGTCACTGATCGTGGAATCCGATCAAGTGATTCATTGATGACACCCCCAAGTGAAAATGATGGATGAGATGGACAGAAATCGCTCATGCTTGCGTAAACTATGTGCAGGGGAGTGGATGGTCAGCGTCCCCATGTGCTCATCCAAGATATCATGGCAGAGAAGATACAGAAGTACGATTGTGGCCATGGTGTGGGTTGGGAGAGGAGGAAGGAGGTGAACATCATGAGGCTCTAGGGGGCTGAAAACATGTTTCAACAGCTACAGGTCTGAGTGGATGAGAACTCAACCTCTATCAATGAGCAATTGGAGTTAATATTCTGATTGATGGCCCAGCTGGAAAAGGCCGAAGAGCACATGATGCAAGCCTCTGCAGAAATGACCATCATCCAGACCGACATAAAGAGGGCACTGATTGTGGTTGATGAATTTATCCCCATAGCCACTGAGGAGGAGAGAGAGCTTAATAGGGGAAAAAAATCATGGACGCCAAAAGCTATATAGTGGCGGAGCTTCAACTCGATTTTGATAGGGATAACCCATTCATGGGAGGGATTGACCCTCGGGTAATGTAATGATTACAACCCTCGAACGTACTTTCATGCATTGATAGTCTTATTCCAGGTTCATTCATGACTTCCATTATTTGTATTAGTTTATTTCATTCTCATCATATACATGTAGCGTCCAGTGATCAATCCCTATGCTCACGTGGGGTGGGCCCAGTGTGAGAAACAAGGGATCACCACCTTATTATACCACCCAAATGCAAGAGTGTTAAACAAGATTTGGGCATCCTGGGGTTTTGAACAACCAATCCGGATTTCCAGGAAGAAAGGGAGAGGCCAGGATGGAGGAAGAGGACCTCAAAACAGTCTGATCATCACTTTCCCAGTGTGCTCTAGTGCATGAGAGGGGTTACTCTAGGGGCGTTAGAATTAATTCGAACATAGGGGAGTGGAATGTGTGAATCATGATTCCCAAAATTTGGAACATTGTAGGACGGAATGAAAATGAAAAATAACTGTTGACCATTTTTTAAACTCATTATCCCTATTGTGTTAACCAAAAATGGGGATAACAAATGAGGACCGACCACTGACCATGTTCAAAACATGGGGCCTGACTAGAAATGTCATGAACTTGTCTTCCAGAAAATTGACCATAGAAAATAGTCAAGCCATAGGCCGAGAATCCATACTGTTAGGGTTTTCCCTTAGATGTGAAAGAGGATGAGGGTCCCATTGAAGGGAATGCAAATCATGGAGTTGGAGTGATGGGTTGTTTGAATGGAGTCTAACACTCTTGAAATTATGCCACCACGATGAAGGAACATTAGGTTGGTGCATAGTTCTGATCAAGGACCATACCTACTTTCGAACAAGGCCTCTCTGGTATGGACCTAGAATGACACATAGTTTTACGTCATACAGTGAGGCTGGTGTACATAGTTTAATGTCCATAATTCCTAGACCAAGTTCGGGGCTGAGGGGCGAGAAGGGTTAATGAATCTGGGGATGGGCCCAAGGAGAAATGACTGGGGTTCACTATATATCTCATAAAGATGTGAATCAAAACAAACATAGTTCTGAGAGCACAGTTTAACGTAATGCATAATGATGAATGACATGTGTGGCATGGTTTTTCCAGTACATTTTCTACCAAAACTATTATCCCCACGTGAGTCATGCTCGATGTGGGAAACAAGGAGTAGTTATGGGATATTCCTATCATAGGAAGTCACATGATACGGGAAATGGTATTCTAGGTTGATGAAGTTCCAATAATGTTGACCGGCCTATATAGCGCACCTAGATGCACAAAGGGGTAAAGCTGGGTATTTTGGAATTACACTTGGACATAATGAGGTGGAAATGTGTGGATCATGATGCTCAAGATCTAGACCACAATGATGGTGGCATGAAGATTGGGGATATCTTTTGAACATTTTCTAAACACATTATTTGTTTCACGTTATCCTAGAATGGGGACAGACAAATGAGGGTCGACCACTAACCATGTTTGAAACACGGGACCTATCCAAAATGTCATCTGAGGTCCTTAGGGATGTAGGCCTAAGACGATAGGTAAGCCAGTGTGGCATGAGATAGGGCTGTGAAGGAGGTCCCTTTAAATTTTGAAGAAGACAAGGCTCCAGACAATGGGCTCACGTAGAATATACATGGAATGAGGGGAATGTCAACGTGAAAATTCCACACATCGGGGTCTTTATCAAGACACATATGAGTATGACGATAAGGTGTATCAGATAGAGGAAGTCAAGTCCCTTCCTAAGGGAAAGGGTCCTGGGGTCACACGCTACCAACATAAGGTCTTATGGTGGGATATTAAGGGGGGGATCAATTTAAGGGGATGGGCACAAGGCGGCGAAGTAGCAAAACCCAATGTGTAGTTACCATAGAGAGATCTTAGTTTAGGGTTATAGAACTAAGACCAGATTGGGAAAATACATGTGTTGAACATGGTGCGGCTATTGTATAACTCGATGTGAATGAGAACCCATGAGGTAATCACCACACCACATGTTTCCAAAAGGGGTTGAGGCCAAGGGGAAGAAAGAGAGGGGACATGATTTTAGATTCCTGGGGTTAGACCCAGAGACAACGTTTTTGGGTATTCCTACATATCCCATGAGGATGGTAATCAAGCCATACACAGTTCTAAAGTATGTCGTGTAGTTTAACGTCATTCGGTAAGGATGCAGTGTGATCTTAGTTTATGGTCATAGAACTCATACAATAGATGATAGGGATCATAGGGGACACATGGTGGGATAATTGGGTAACCCAATGTGAACGAGGACTTGGATTCCAGATCACTATGTGTTCCTTGGAGAGATTTTAGGTCAAGGGACCGAAAATGAATGTTAAGTTGGGCCTGAGGAAAAATTCATGGGAGTTCATACATATTTCATAAGGCTGGGAATCAAGTCAAATGTAGTTATAAAGACAGATCATTAATATACCAGTGCTAGGGATGATAAGGTCGTGCGGGTCTGTTTCTCACACCTAAGGTAGTGGAATTTGATAGTTCTTTTTTGTCATTTATGATGGATGAGTGATGTTTTTTTGTAAAGCGATGGACCTATGATAGAATGTCCAGGCATCTCCCTAAGAATCAAGCTATGTGTAGGCATTGAAAAATGTTATGGTTTGTGACTATTACCAAACATTTTGTCCCCTCGAATGAGGACGCCATGGTGTAGTGCTATTTTTCATCATCAATCCAGGACGATAATGTCACCGTTTAAGGTCATGTGATGAGACCAACCATGCATTTTAACATTGTGGGGTATAGAAAAAACAATTTAAAGTCATTTGGTACTAGGAAGCATAGTCTAGATTCATATGACTCAGACATATACAAGAAAGATGAGGTTCGAATGGTAATGTGCACAACGTGATAAACCATACCCTATGTGAATGAGTACGAGTTCCACATCATGTCGTCTGCGATTTTGAGGGAGAAACCCTGGCTGAGGTGATAGAAGAGATTAGAGGATATGGGATCGGAGAGGCTGGCTCTCATTTGAGTTGGCCTCGAAGATGAGATGTCAAGGTGTTCATACGTATCAAATGAGGATGGGAATCAAGCCACAAAAAGATCTAAAATAGGTCTTAGTTTAAGGTCTTAGATATTGGGCCATGGAGAGTCAAAATCCTTCCAAGTAGGAACAACCCTCAATCTAATTGATAAGTCTAAGTGAGTCAATATATGTGTGGGAAATATGGGTGGAATAGTTTTTTCCAATAACTATCACGCACACCAAAGGGAAGTCGGTGCGGAGCCTCAAATGAAGACTTAATATGGATTTGTTATCCTAACGTGAAAATGTGCACTGAGGGATAGTATCATGAGGGTTGAAATTCTACTTAGACACAGTGGGGTGGAAATTATGTGAATCATGTTACTGAAATTTAATGTTTGAAGGGGTTTGGGTGAAGATGGAGGATAACTGTTGACCATGTTCGAAACACAGTATTCATATCATGTTACCTGAAATGGGAACAACAAATGAGCATCGATCTCTGACCATATTCACGACACGAGACTTGTATAAATTTGTTGTTTGAAATCCTCATGGACATTGGCCCATAATGATAGGAGAGCCCTTGGGCCTAGAATCCATTACATTTGGGGGGTCACTTCAGATGCGAAAGATAATTGAAGCCCAAATGAAGGGGAACATGAAGCCTGAAAAATGGGTGGAAGCATGTCCAGGTAGAATCTCACACTCCAGGTTCAAGACCATAGTACTCATGGGCCAATTGGTGAATTGCCAGAGAGGGCCAAGGGACCTGACTTAACGGCACCCAACTCAAAGATAAGAGATTAGGGAATGAGAGAAATGGATGCTCAGGAGAGAGAGGTATACGGAGTGGTTGTTATAATCCCAATGTGAATGGGGACATAAGCCCATACCACACCGCATACCCCTATTATAGAAGAAGCGGACCACATGGACAAAATGATAAAGTTGTTACCATGGGATGGGGCTGGACACGAAGAAGAAATGCCCTGACATTCCTACGTTTCCCATGAGAAAGAGAATTAATCCATACACAGTTCTGAGGATGTATTGCAGTTTAACGTCATGTGGTAAGGGTGAAGATAAAGGAAATGTATCTTAACAAGGGATGTGTACGACATGGAAAGTAACCTGACATGAATGAGGACATAATCCTACACCATATTGTACAACCCTAAGTGAGAACCTGGGAAAGGGGCCTAAAATGGCCAAGGGCCCTGAGGCTAGGCCACAGATAGAATATCCTGGCCGGCTTGCAGTTTAACGTCTTACATTGAGGAAGAAGGTGATCATAGTTTAGGGTCATAGAGCTTGGACCATATATTATTAGTTTAATGTCATATTCATGGGACAGGGAGGGATAATCATCTTGCCTACAGAAGAACACAAAGTGGAAATGATGATAGAGGACAACTATTGACCAGATTCGCAACATAGAATCAATGCTTGTGTGCCCAGAATTTGCGGCATAAAATTTTTCATCGACCGTTGACCATACTCGCAACATGAGACTTGTATTAATTTGATGCTTGAAATCCTGAAGGACATTACCTCGTAATGGTAGGAGGGCCATTGGTCCAATCATCCATACCATTCGAGGGGCCTTCTGGATATAGAAGGTGATGGAAACCCAAATGATGGGGTTCGTGATGCATGAAGGGGCCTGTTCTCGTGGGACGAATGATACATGAAGGGGGGGGGGGGGGATGTCTCATGGGGATATGTGTGGCATGGCCAAATAGCTCAATGTGAATGGGGGTGTGAGTCCATACCACACCAAACTATCCTATATGAGAACATAGACTTGGGGGTCGAACGGGTCGAAGGACCTGATGCTGGGAATCCCAGCCAACGGTAGCCATATGACCACTCTTGCTGGTATTTCCTTAATAGCTCTTAAGCCCATGGGAGGAATGATCACTGTGGGAAACAAGGATTAGGGCTAGGATATCCCCATCACATAAGGTTCTGACAGTTGGAATTACACTCCCGCTCGATGCATAATGAGATTTGGAGAGAAGACATGGAAGAATGAACCACTACAATCCATGCTTGGGACATATGGGGGTGGGGAAAATGAAAAAGGATTACTGTTGACCAGATTCGAAACAAAACATCAATATCATGTGACATGAAATGGGAACAACAAATGAGAATTGGCCGCTGGCATTATTCGCAACGCTGGACTTGTATCGATTTGTTGTCAGAAATCCTCAGGGATGTTGTCCTGAAACAAAAGGATATCCCTTTGGCTATGTTTCCATATCGTTCATGGGACCCTTCGAATGTGATATAAAATGGGAACCCAAGTGATGGGGGTCTTTGGAGCATAAATATACCCCTGAAATTTCAAATATAGTTATACAACAGAAGATATAGAGATATTTAGGGAAGATGGATACATGTTACAGTCATGATGAACTTGATGTGAATGAAGGCAGATGCCTACAACACACCATGTGTTTCATCCCAATGAGAGGTCCTGATGTTTGGGTCTAGGCATATGGATGAAATTTCTAGGTAGTCATATGTATCCCATGAGGATGAGAATCAAGAAAAACGTATTTCTTAAAGGTCCATACAGTTTAACGTCATGCGATAAGGACGTAGGAGGATTAGAAGAACGAAGGAGGGAACACGGTATAATCATCATAACCCTGGCATGGGTAGGGAAAAAAAACCATATATAATTCCAAGTGGGATCCACCAAACAAACTAATCCTATGAGGGGATAGTCAAAGAGGAAGTAGTGGATAGAATCAAGATGAGGCGTCTATGTGTTCTTATGTATCCCATGAGGATGGGAATCAAGAAATACATTTTTCTCGAGATGCATTTTAAAGTCCTGCAGGACGACACACATTTTAATGGCATGTGGGACATTTCACAGTTTGAGGTCATGTAGGACTAGAGATTTTATGGTCATTCAAGACCATCATGTAGTTTAGGGTCATGCAGGACCATCATCCAATTTGGGGTCATGCAGGACCATACAGTTTAAGGTCATGTAGGACCGTAATGCAGTTTATGGTTATGCAAGACCATAAGGACTTAGGAAAAGTATTGCTTGAAGAACATGGAATTGGTGGGAGGAGTTATATTCCCACCATCCATTGTAACTAGTGAGTACACACCATTATATTAATCCTTGTAAATGGTATAAGGTCCTTCCCATTTGGGTTCCAACATGGGTGGTTTCCGGCCAAGTATCATTGGTTCCCTCATAGCCAATAACAATTCACCATGAAAGAAGGAGTGTCGGTGAATGTTGTTTTTGAAAGCTCTAGCTCTCTTGTTCTGATGCCTTTCCAGATTATGAAGGGAAAAAGACTATTCTCATAGAGTGCTTCCAACTCAACTATACAGATTTTGGCTACTTTATCTGATGCTTGGTGATCATAGACAACTGTGGGCAATGAGGGAAATTGAATCTCGATGGATAGGATGGCCTCCGTCCCATACACCAGGGAATATATGGTCACCTCGGTGGAATTACTATTCATTTTCTGGTATGCCCAGAGGGCATTGGGGAGATTTTCGAACCAACTCTTCTTATTCTTACCAACCATTTTCTATAGAATGTTAGAGTGGGTTTTTTAGAACGCCTTGATCTGTCCATTTTCTTGCACATTATAACAGAAGGTATGTTTAGAACAAATGTTGTACTTAGTGTACAATTTCTTCACTTCAGCTGCGCAGAAGTTTGCACTATTATCGGCGAGGACATAATGAGGGACACTAAATCGGTAAATGATGTTGGAGATCAAAAAGTCAATGATGGAATTGTCCTTGACCTCCATGAGAAGAACTACCTCTGCCCACTTGGAGAAGAAATCTGTAGTTGTCAGGATGAACCTTCACTGGTGAGATTTTTCTAGTGGATATGGTCCCACGACATCGATTCCCCATTCCGCAAATGGTCAAGAGTACATGATGGAGTGGAGAGGCTTTGGAGGTCGATACAGAATGTTAGCATGAATCCGGCATGCTTGGATCCTTTTGGAAAACTCGATGTAGTGATGGATCATAGAGGGACAAAAGTACCCCAGTCTCTGGATCTGGTGAGATAGTTTTGGCCCAATTTGATGAGCCTTGAAGGAACCATCATGATCATCCTATATGAATTTAGAAATATTAACACCTTGAATGCAACGAAGGAGAACCCTATCAAACCCACACTTGTAGAGGATTTGTTCACATCTAGGACAATCTTGGAGGGTAAACTATAACATGTGGAATCAGATTCTCTCACACTTGGACTAATCTGCTTGGAGATTACCATTATAGAGATACTCAACTAAGGGGGCTCTGCAGTATGGGGTCACTCCAATCACTGCATCTAGGGGACCTGGGGGTCCTGATGTGGAGGCTCTGGCAGTAAGGTGGCTTACCCACAGGATGTCGTCATCATCTGGGGTGATAGGAGAAATGACTCTCTAGTGTGACATGTGGATAATCATATCATCCTACTCGGGCTCTGCAAGTGATTTAGCTAAGCCGGCCAGTGCGTCAACTCGACCATTCTGAGATCGGGGGATGTGAGTAACGTCTGGACGAGATGGAAACTGGGCCATTAGCTGGAGTGTGTGTTCCCACAATTGTATGAGCTCTGGAATTCTAATGATGTAGTCACTGTTTATCTACATGATGACTAGTTTAGAGTCCCCTTTCACATGAAAATGGGGCACATCTATCTCGAGGGCCAACTCGAGGCCAGTGATGAGAGCCTGATACTCTGCCTCATTTTTGGTGAAGCCTTCTGACAATAGGAATGGTTATGGAATAATGGATTGTGCAGGGATAATGAAGACAACACCCAGTCATACATTGTTGAGTTTGGGATCATTGAGTCTTCATCCAGTGGGGCTCTGGGAATCTCCATTGAAGTGCATATGCCAGCACGACATGTCTTAGTCTACCGAGAGGATCTCATTATCGGTGAAATCAAGATCCAAGGACTGGTTAGAAAGACCCGAATGGGTGGCAAGGATGTCTGCCAACTCTTTCGCATTTATAGCCTTAGGAGGGAAGAACTTGATGTTGAACTATTGGAGGATTAATTCCCACTGAGCTAGAAGAACTATCAACAAGGGGCGGTTCAGGATGTACATTAGTGGGTCTACTATGGACACCAGTTGTACCTCGTGGTGCTGCAAGTAATGTCACAATTTCTGTATTGCACATACCAGCGCAAGGAAGCTCTTTTAGAAAGGTTAGTATCTGGTCTCCATATCAATGAGAATGCGTCTAAGTTTGTAAAGGATATTACTCATCCCCTCATTGTACTTCTGGGTGAGATGGTCACAGAGAGATCATTCTAAGGAGGTCACATAAAGGTCCAGTGGCTTTCTAAAGACATGTGGCATTAATACTCAAGGCTGGAGTAGATACTGCCGATTTCCTTGAATGCAGTATGAAATTATTTGTCCCACTCATAGACTGTTCCTTTCTTCATGAGCTGAGAAAAGGAATTACACTTGCTGACCAAATTCACGATGAATCGGTGTATGTAGGATAAGTGTCCTTGGAAACCTCAATGTTCTCAAATATTTCTCAGAGGAGACATCTTGATAATGGTCTTGATCTTCTCTAGGTCGATCTCAATGACCCTTCATCTAAAAATGAAGTTGAGTAACTTTCTATAGGTGACACCTAAGGCACAATTAAGTGGGTTCACCTTCAGTCGATGAGAGTGGAGGAAGCTGAACTCTTTTTCAAGGTCTTCAAGATAGTCCTAACGATGGAGTGATTTTACAACTAGGTCATCCATGTAACATTACACTATCATTTTGAGGATCAACTTAGATATATGATGCAGAGCCCACTGATTGGTGGCACCCAAATTCTTTAAACTGAATGGCATGACTTGGTAATAGAAAATACTTTTTAGTTCCAGGAAGGCTGTAGACACCTCATCCTCAGGGGATATTTGGATCTGGTTATACCCGGAGAACCCATCCATGAAATTTAGTGCTTGGAACCCAGATTTTTCATCAACTAAGAGTTGTGTCACGTGAAGGGGAAAATCATCCTTCGGACCGTGATTGTTGGGATCCTAGAAGTAGATGAAGACTCTGATCTATCCATTCTTCTTTCTACTGGCATAATATTGGATAGTCATTTGGGGTACTGGAACTCCTTGATGAAATTAGATCTGACGAGCTTATCAACATCCACCACTACCATGGCACCGTGAGAAGGGTGAATCTTTCTGTGAGGCTGCTCGAACACACGATTATTTTCCGGGATACTGAGGCAGTGGATGGCTACATGAGGATCTAAACCTAGAATCTCATAATTACTCCAAGAAAATGCATCACGGTTTTGTTTCATGATGTCTATGTATTGATTTTTCTCCCTGAGGGGCATCGTGATACTAATCAATGTGGGTTTCGGGTCTACCTCGCTACCGAGATTCACTTGTACCATCTCGTCAATTGTGGTAGATAGGCCCACCTCAAAAGCGAGGGGAGAATATGATAAATTCTATTATTCAATTATGGAGGGGGAATACTTGGGAGGAGGAGTTTCCTCTGGGTCAGAAGCTCCCGATTGGAGGCTAGTACCAGCTTGAGCGGTAGTTAAGACTGCATCAGGGAACTCCTATACTACAATGACCATTGCGATTAAGGTTGTTGATCCAATCCCATCTGGTCTTCAACCAAAGGGGCCACACATGATGATATCAAAGCAATAGTGGCATGTCATCATGATTCGATTAATTATAGCCTAGCGAAACAAGAATGTATGACATATTGTCGTTGCCATGGGGAAGACATCCCAATATCTTATGGGATTAAAAAGCTCTAATATCACCTGATCTAGATTTGTATTGGAGTACGAGGTTATCTTCTGGCGTTTCATAGGCCTGGGATTGTGTTCCCCCCTCGTTCCAGAAGCAACGAAGCATTGTCCCATGTCCGGGGTCATGGCCTCCAATCGGTGGATTAGAAAGATATAGGCATCATCTAGATCTGTTCACGGGTCGGTCGTATCTGTGGAATGCTCAACCTCGTTAGCTTGAATCTGTAGTCATTTCCCTTGTAGTAGTCAGCATCCACATAGTGGGATTCACAATAGGAAAAGGGAGATGCATCACCTTGAAGCACACCCACTCGATCATCAATGGAGTACTTGAGGAACTAGTGATTTGTAGAGGGAACCGCTGCATGCATGTGGAGCCATGGCCTTCCCATAAATGAATTGTAGGGGCTGTCCGGAGACACAACCATAAATTTGGTGCTGGAAAGGAGGCCAACAAAATGGGTCTTCAGGCAGATCATGCCAATCAGTTTCTGTTCTATCTTTTCATAAGCTCAGATTCATAAGTCATAGGGACTCCGATAATCTTTAGACAATCCCAGTTTCTATAGTGTCTGAGTAGGGGTTAGCTTGATTATAGAGAATGTGTTGACAAGAAAACTGCGAACCTCAATGCCATTGAACTGGTCTAGGATGTACAGCGGGAGAATGTGCCTCTGTATGGGAGAGACTTCATCTTCTCTAGAGAATGAGTTGATGGACTAACATTCATCATTCTCGACCACCTCAGTATGAAATGCTTCTACGGCCGCTACCTCCATCTCAAACTAGAGGGGGCTTCTTAAAGCCTCAGATAGGGCCTCAAGCATAAATGAACATAGGAAAAGGTCCTCAAGGATGGAGATCCTTGATGGAATGCAGGAAATATGCTTGAGAATATCGTACTTTCATTCCAGGCATGAACGTTTTCTTACAGGAGGTCGCTCTATGACAGGAGGTATGGTGGGCCCTACCGACTGGACCGACGACTGACTTGTACTAAGAACATCCCGCTGATCACTAGTCGATGCCTGTAGAGTGACTACCGAATGAGGCCCGAACAACTGAGATCGGCCTGTAGTAGTTTTTGACTCATCATGGCGTGGTCGTTATGGCTCTGCCTGATCCTACAACATGAACTCTAGTGAAGACGGGCCTGATGCCACCAGACGAGAAGGTTGCACGTGTTGAGATTTGCGTTGAGTCTGCTATCTGGTTTGGGTAGCATGCACAACCTAGAAAGAAGCACTGACCAAGGCACTCCGACATCCCATATACCCATGAATTCATCAACGATGATGACGACTGGGGATGTTTGGAGAATCCGCCTAACACTCCTCATTGTTAGGAATCATGTAGGTGTTTACCAGCTCTACGGTATTAACCGATGTGTACCCTAGACCGTCACTCGAAGAGTCGTCCACTACTGGATGGATACTGGGTGGTAGCACTGTATCTAGGGCCATGAAGTTTCCAAGAGTACAGGACGACGTTTGCATTGGCGGGGGACTTTGTTTTCCCTTACGTCGCCGGTGTTTGCTCTTCTAGGTAGAGGAAGGATAAGATGATGGTGCATAAGTAGTTGTTTTGGCTTTTGAAGGCACTCGCTGAATCAGGAATCCAAGGATGACACCATGGGCATAGAAAACTATTTTAGGGGCCATCTAGTCATCATACTTTAGGGACTCACGACCGGAAACCTGATGCCACTCTCCCTCGTTGTCGCTGCTGCTGTCTAGCCTCACGAAGACACATTCCACCTATGCTGGAGCTGGGCCTAATCGGACTATGTTGTTTTCTACCTGGTCTTGAAGAAAGTATTTAAACACATAGAACATCTTGAGAGTGAGCCCTAGGATCTGATGATATGGTCAATAATTAGGGAGATCAATGAGGTTTACCTCTTATGTCCTTCTGGACTTAGGGAAACATAGAATCCACTACTCCAAGGAACTGTGGAAGTAACCATGGATATGTGTCTCCATGAATGAGTAGGTCTTATTTCTACTATCTGGAAAAGGGTCCCATGGATCATGACCTTGTCACGAAGCTAGAGGAGCCTTTCAAGGAGGTGGAACTTGGTTATCTTGTCTGCGCGGTGGTGGCACATTGCACGGGGGAACCTTCCCATTTTAAGGTGGTCGTTGATTGGATGGTGGTTGTACATAAGGAGGAGGGCCTCTGCAAGGCTATAGAGGTGGCTCCACTGGAAGCAACTGTAGTCACCTGGGGGCCTCTATTTGTGCCAATATGGTGGCCTCGGACCTGACGGCCCTTCTCGCGGGGATTGGAGGAGGCAACAGACATGCCTGCTTAGCCTGATGTAAGGCTTCCTCTAGGTGATGAGACTTATCAATGAAGTCTCGGAATCCCTCGATATTGTTTTGGGTGATCGGAGAGGGGACCAATTCTGTATTAACATTCCCTACACACATAGTTAGTAGTTTCTCTAGAGATAGTAGCATGTCAGGGGAATTCGTGAGTCCTTTCCACCGAGCGACAAAAGTTCCAACGTGGTCATCAATCATCTACTTGCACGTAAAGAGGTCTGCGATAATCGTCTTCAGAGTGGGGGTACTGAACTGGTAAGGAAATTGCCTACGGAGGTCTTCCCAGCTGGCTACTGATCCAAGGGGGAGCTGGTTGTATGTGACAAACATTGGCCCTTCCAATGTTTGTACGAAACATCAGAGTTTGGTGGCTTTTTGATGCGCTGGAGTTAACAACATGGGTCCACATCTTGAGTTGTAGTGGGCCAAGTGTTGCGGTGGGTATCCTGTCCCATAGAAGGGGGAATTGTGAGATTATGGAAACTTGAAGGTGCTGGCATATCATCCACCCATGTTGGATATGGCTTTCCATCAGGTGCGAGCGCCACCTGTCATGTCTCTTAGGATTAAAGATGGAAAATGAGTGTTGCCATTGGGTCATCGGGGTGGGGGATCTTGTCATGACAAGGATCCCTGACCACCAATTCATTGGCGGGTTCTTCAATATGATAAGGCGGCCAAACAGCTCATGGAGCGGCTACTGGACTAATATGTGGGGAAGCTGGGGGAATCTGAGGTGGGTATCGAGTATTTTCATGTCATTCAGAAGGATTGGGCCAGATATACTGTTCCCTCTTGCTGTATGTTCTGGCCTCAACACTGTCTGCGGGGTCAACATGGTCAGGGTCCTAGAGAGGCAATTCGCTGAGGGGATGTTGTGTCTTCCCCTGCTGCCCCAGCCCAGGATCAACGTAGTCTGGTCATCGCTCTACAACGTGTTTAGTAAGGAGTTCATTGACCTCCTTCTTCTATTCAGTGAGTTGGCGATACAACACAGCTTTTTTGGGGTCGTCGTCCATCTTTTGTACTGATCCAGATGGGTTGGACAGTTTGGTAGCTCTGAGGGGTTCCTTTCCCTTGTTGGAATTCCGGCTGAGGACTACTACCTCAGTGGGAACATGAAGACCCAATAGATTCCTCTGTTGACAAGTAATTCTTCCTGATGGATACCAAAAGTTTGATACTCCCTCGGGGAGGGGGGGTTAGGTCTTCTCAAGGAATCTCTAGCTCGTTCTCTCCCCTGGATGGCTGGCCATGTTAACCATGACTCTTCCTAGAGACATAACCTCTATGTCTCTAGATAAATTGCGTTGTCACCAGATAGGACTAAATAAGAGGGTAGCGTACTACCCCCAGCCACAGATCTGTATGTGGGGAGATGTTTCTTTGATAATCCTACCGAGTACCCTGAAACCTTGAATGCACCATTGTAGGAGGGCCCAAAGATGACTTGGTGACATAGGGAGCTCGGCCATAGGGGGAGCTATCAAATCAACTAGACGGAATTGTTCACCAATTTCCTCGAAATGCGCTTGGATCTTAGGGTAAGCCACTCGCTGATGACGAAGATGGAAATGAGTCGCCCAGAGGGTCTGGAGGAAACACTCATCTTCCTCTTGGATGAAGGATTATGTAACCCAAAAATTCTTCAATGAAACCTGCCAAAACATCTCAGAGAAGTGGCCGGATGCAACGATATCTCATAATCTCTTGGTCTCAGATTCTAGGTACGGACCTTCATTTCCCCACTCATCAACCAGAGGCGGTTGGGGAATAGGTAGCGGTACCAAAACAGACCACTAGAATGGTATGTTGGCTAGTGGAGAATACAGTGAGAGAGCTAGAAATCCATGGAATCTCAAGATATCCTCCAGAGAGTGTAGTAGCTTAGCCATAGTATCACTGTAAGATGGGCTGACTTCCGCAGTTTCAGGTGCAGGGACTATGGCTGGTGGCGGTGGACCACACTACTTCTCGTCCACCATTGGTCCCTAGAATATCTCTCCGTGATCTCTTGTCGAGGTAGAGAGTAGTTCTGGTGAAAATGGTGGTGATTTCACGGCCATAACCAGTGGAGTTTCCAAATTCTCTTCCTCTTCAATATACCTATAGAGGGAATCACAAATCTTATAGACCTCACATTTTGGACGTATGAGGTTAATGCACCTTTTTTATTCCCTTGTCTCGACACGGAGGTTCTCAATGAGGGCTCCATCATCGAGCTGTATTCCCCCTCAGATTCTGAGAAGAAAACCGGTTTAATATCAGTTTGAATTTTCTCATCATTCTTTTTATGGTGGCAATGACCCGACCTCCTACCCTGGGATGGTTCTTCATAATAGGGTAGATTCCTGGAACGAGGAGGTCCTTCGGTCGTACTGGTGATGGGGTAGAGAGGATTTCTGCCTGAGTAAGATGGGGTGTGACATGCACTAGGATAGATATCAAAGGGGACATGGGGAGGTCCTCCGAGGGAGGTGCTGGAGCGGGTAGGACCTCCACTTGAGATGATAGGAGCATGGGTATGACCTTCATGCGTTTTGCCCCTATCATCATCAGTGCGTGAAAGGTCCTCTTACTGGTTGACCCGAACACCAGTAGGGCCTCCATAATGGGTGCTGGGGAAGAGAAGCTAGCCTTTACCCCTCGGATTTCTAAGGCTAGGTGGACCTTACACACCTGTTGTGAGGACATGGGAAGGTCCCCCATGCTGGATATTGACCGGGTTTGAGATGCCCCACACCGACGGTCTGTGCCTAGAGTAATGACACAATACCAGATGTAATGAGCATGGGAGAGGCTTCCGTGCCAAATGTCACCATCATGGGGAGGTCCCTCACTCGGAATGGGGGCAGAATAAGGCAGACCTCCATGAGGAACTTGGAAGTGGGGAACAACTGCATTTTCCATTGTGGCGGTATGGGGAGGGCCTCTGTACTAGAGGAGGCCACTACCTACAATGGTGGTTGGGAGTGTTAACCCATCCTACCCATGGGGTGGTTGGGGACTCGATCTGGGATGGGTATACAAGTTCCCCTACTTAGCATACATAAGGGTTTGATGATATATGTCTGTGGTGGCCTGAGCTATAGCAGTTTTTGAGAATGACGCCCCATGTCGGGCGTCCTCCTTGGCATGTTACCAACGTTGGCGTCAGGTCAACTGAACTGGGGAAAATGCTGCAGGCGCATGGCTTACCTTCTCCTTGACTTTTGAGACCGGATGGTGGTGCTGGTGCAACCTAGTGGGATCCATCCTTGGGGGCCCAAGAAATGGGATCCCGATCGGGCTGGCCCAAACATCCCCTACCTCATCGGTGTCGGAGAGAGATTCATTGAGGCATTCTGGGGAGAGGCTCCCAAAATGGTTGTAAGTTTGAGTGGGGAGCAGTGGCTCCTTGTGCGGCCCTTGGGGGCAGCGGTGATGATGAGGCACAGAAGCCTATAGATCTTGGCAGGCCATATCTCGAGTCGCAGTAATCCCCTCCTCCTCTTACAGACGTACGAGGTCATTGGTCACCCTACGTTGAATGAATTCAGATGAGGAGATGGGGGGTGGGTGCCCAACATTTTTAGATGTGGATATTGTCCCAAAATAAGTGGAGTCACGCAAGACTACCATGTTGGAATTTCCCCTGCCCCTGCATTGGTGGATGGGTGGTGATCAGATTCCTACATCAGCTTCATTATTGAAAAGAAGAGAGGTCAACCCATTAGTGCTGAAAGGAAATGAATCAACGAACCAAGCCCCAACTCCATTCCATTTTCCATAACTATTAAGATGGATCCATGCTGAAAACCTCGCAAGCTGGGGTGTCCAATGTTTTGACTGCCCCAACTGCTGGTGTGTTTCGCGCCAGGCCCCCTATTTTCATGGTGGGACCTGGCACCTGATAGCTAGATCTGGTGACACACTAATTCACTGATGTCTCGAATGATACTAATGTCCATATCGATGAGAATAAATTCACATATTCTTCACCATTTTTGTTTCTAACACTTGACAGGGCGCGCACATCCATCTGTGGAGGAAGCACGGTTGTTTCCTTATATTCCCTCATTCCAAAGGTGGGCGGAGTCCGTCTCTTATTAAGGGATGTTTTCTCCATGATCAAAATGGGGTGATGGGAAGCTGGTTCCTCCTTCCATGTATTCCTCCTCGGAGTTTCTTACCTAGTCCGGGTCTCCCTTATATACTTAAGACGTTGTTCATGAAACTTTTCATAATGTCATATCTTCAGGGACACTAGTTAATTAGACTAATTCTGTTGGGACATTCCAAGGGGTTTGGTCAGGGAAGAAACCTTCGGTCGGGGGAGTTGTCATGTTGGACATCACTAGCATGTCTGGATGCTGTAACAGTAACACATCTGGATTTCTTCCCCTTATTTTAGGGGTTCTCGGGGGTGTAGAAGACTGAGGCATCCCATGTCGAATGCGGGGAATTATATGTGATAGGCATGTGTATGAGGTTTCACTTGGCTTCCCATGTTTAACACATGGTATGCCTCAAGTTTAATGTCTAGCTAAGATAGATCTGACTGATCGGAAAACTGACTAGAGTGGATCATATGGGTGTGACCCCAGGCGGAAACACTGACGCTAGGAGGTTAACTGGCCTGATCTCATGGGGATGTGGTGACTCGGATAAGAATGAGGATGGATGGTGGATGGTTAAATGAAGTGGATGTAGAATGATATGGAGTCAACTTGAGGATGAAGGTGATGTTGGGCTTGAGCCTCAAAGAGACCTCCTATGTATCCTCATGGTAGGGAATTAAAATCCCCATAGTCTGTGAAGTGATATGAAAACTAATGAGGTGAACCGTATGGATGGGACCTGAAAGAGGTGGAACCTCATGGTTGGGGCATTAAATTGGGGTGTGTATGAAGGACATTGACCCGATGACACGCTGGGGGATTGCATGAAATTAGCAGCCAGAGAGTTGGTCTGATGCAAGAGGGGCATACAAGAAATGTGGGTCCCAATTGAGGGGGTCACAACGGCTTACTGATGGATGGAGCCACAATCTTTTACCGATGGATGGGTTTGACACTCATGGAGGCTTCCTACGAACCCATTCTAGGAGATAAGGATCAAATCCCACGTTTTTCGGGATGTTGAATGAAGGTTAACATCATGCAGGATGAAAATGGGGCATGCTGTTTAACGTCATGCGGGATGAAGGTGGTCTTACGTGAAGATGGTCAGAACCAATGGTTGTTGGGATTGAACCTCAGGGAGGCTTCCAACGTAACTTACCATGGCAAGGATCAAATTCAATGTCGTTCAGAATGATGTGGGAATCAGCATGAACATGGTTGGAACTAATGGTTATTGTGATTGAACCTCAGGGAAGCTTCCTACGTACCGTACCTTGGTAAAGATCAAATTCCATGTAGTCAAGAAGTAAAGATCATCGGAACCAATGGATTTTGGGCTTGAACCACAGTAAGGCCTCCTATATACTTTACATTGAAAAGGATCAAAGTCCACGTAGTTCAGAATGGTGTGGCGACCAACGTGAAGATGGTCGGAACCAATGGTTGTTGGGATTGAACCTCAGGGAGGCTTCCTACGTACCTTACCTAGGAAAAGATCAAGGTCCTCATAGTTCAGAATGGTGTGGGAACAAATGTGAAGAAGGTCGGAACCAATGGTTGTTGGGCTTGATCCCCAGGGAGGCTTCTAACGTACCTTATCTTGGCAAATATCAAAGTCCACGTAGTTTATAATGGTGTGGGGCTTGCACTCTAGGCTGCCCTGGAGGATGTCATGGTCAATGATTACTCTAAGCCAACATGAGTCATGCTCGGTGTGATAAACAAGATGTAGCGAAGGCCTGACGATCATGTCCAGGGAGGTGCATTAGTGGGAAGTGGAGTGGGGCATATACGTATTCAATGGCCCAAAGAGGAAACATGGGCTTACTCTAGGGTAGAATCCTGGTGGTGACAAAACCCAATGGGTGAGGGAAGGGATAACAAAGGTCATGATGCACATCTCCCCTATGGCCTTTGGCAAGGAAGAAGATAAGAGTAGTAGGGGTGATGCCTCCTACAAGAAAATATTGGGGTTACATCAAGGTAGTTTCCATGTCCTTGCAGACAGAAACCGCTCCAATAAAAAATATCTCATTCCGTGAGAGTAATAATTTCACTCTTGTAGAGAATATTAGGCATAGAGAATGTCTGATATGGGTAACCCGATGTATGATGCACGGGGCGATGTCACAATTTAACATCATGTGCTGAGGACGATGGTGCTTGGCAGTTTAACATCCTAAATCTTGTACAAGGTGGGTTTGATCTACAACCCTTGGACTTACATTACCAATACAGGTCTGCCCTTGGGGGAAGGAAGGAATCGACAATGCCTCGGTGAGGGGGTGTTATGGAGCAATCCATTGGGGGTCCATGTTATCATGGCTATGCAAAGAAGCAATAGTCGTTAGCATGCCTATGGGAAGAAGCCTGAGGTGAAGTAATGCAATGGGAAGCATCGCCCAAGGGACCATTAAATTGCATCGTGAAAACCTGAAAGGGCCGCACAAGAAAAGGAGTTGCAAAGCAAAGGGGTTCATAGGTAGATGACTTGTGAACCTCTGGTTCTCCATGAATTGGATAGGATTCGTGAAGGAGTGGTTTTTGGAAAGTGAAGTGGTTTAGTATAAGAATAGGGAAAAGTGCATATGGAAGGTTCTTCACAAAGTGGAAATGCATTCGTGGAGAAATTCCTTGAGAAGCAAGGGTGCCTTGCGAAGCCTAACATTGTGAAGCAATGTGCTTCATGAAGCACAGTGACCACACCTTAGAATGTGGGTCACATGTGCATGAAGGGTAATTCATGAAGCTTAAATGATCTACAACGACCTGAGTCCCCTTGTGGATCTCCTTTCTTCACAGATTCCCATGGGCTCGTCGAAGAGCATCCTTCTTTGAAGAGGTGAGGAATTCATGCAAAGGGGAAGGAACTTCGTGATGAAAAAGTACCTTGAAAAGATCATGGTTTGCAGAGCATAAATTTCTTCGTGATGTGAGAGCTTAGAAGGAAAAAGTTAGGAGGATCCATCCTTGGGGCTCAAGGGGAGCCCGATATTTATAAGCAAGAGGCGCTGCAAAGCAGAGCTCGCTCAGCACGAAGACAGAGCTTGCACTGTGGTGGCTTCGCGAACTTCAAAGGGGTTTGCCGAGCATCACGCCTCCTTGCTCCGTGGTGGGTTCAGAAATGTAGAAGGGGTTCGTAGAGCATCCCTACTCCTTGATCCACGACAGGTTCATGAACGAAAAAGGGGTTCTCAGAGAATCTCTACTCCTTACTCCATAGTGGGCTCATGAAGGTGGATCTTTGCACATGCCACTGGGCCACGGGGGCTCCACAAGTGGCCTTCGTGAGGCAACCCCTAATGCTTTCCCTTTGTTATTTATTTTCCATGATTTTGGTGTCAATGAATATAATTAAATTATTTCAATTATTTACATGTATAATAACGTTTTTCATGTTTATTATTACTTTTAATTCACATATTATAATTTTCAATATTACTATATAATTTAGTAATTTTATATCTTGTGTTTTGACAAAATTCGATTCGTGTGTCAAAAACAAAATTGCTAGGTCAACTATGGTCAAAGTGGTCATTATACAAATATATCCATAATAATAATCATGAAATAATTATCATATTTTATAATAATTTATTCTTTTAAAAAAACATGAATGATGGTTAGGAAAATTTAACAAATGTAACAATCATGGATTTGATTGGTCTTAAGCATGTATAACTAATGTTTCCCTTTTTCAATGATCGTTACAGAATGAAGGAAATTAAGATTTATCATTCCATAATAATAGTTATAAAATATATAAAATATTATTTAATAATATATAAGTATATATATAAAATTTTGTTTATATAAATAGAACCACAGTGCTTTGAGGAGGCGCTAGTCCAAACATCTACGAAAGACGTTATGACTTTTTTTAGTGAGTGAAAATGTAAA
The DNA here is from genome assembly GCA_963277665.1 of Viscum album. NCBI lineage: Eukaryota > Viridiplantae > Streptophyta > Magnoliopsida > Santalales > Viscaceae > Viscum > Viscum album. The sequence continues at coordinate 1,325,914,375 of OY728126.1, forward strand.
AAAGAAAATTATATATTATATTTTTATAAGTTAATTATGTAATTAATATCAAATATATGTATTATATTTCATATATTCTTATTTAGACTCTTCCAAAATTAATTTAATGTGTTGTGTGAATGTATCACAACGTTTTGGGATGGCGGTAGTCCACATGTCCATAAACGATGTTATCATATTTACCCAAAATGGAAAGAGCTAATGTACGTATTATATAACAATTTCTGAAGTATTAATAAAATATAAATATCACATATATTATATGTAAATAGTGTTTTTATAATAATTCCCAACCATGATAGGTGGTAAAGGACAAATGAATGACATCGTTTTGTAAGGCGTTGGTTTTCCATACACGCAAATGGTAAGTTCGTTACCCATTTGATGGATGTGTGAGTAGGTATAGGTATAACCCATAACATAACATAATATAAATATATTTATGATACTGAGGGCATCATATAGTCTTAATATAATGTAAAATTAATGTATTAAATAAGAAAACAATGTAAGAAAATGAATGTTTATTAACGTTACATTTTCATTTGGAAACTCGTATTTGTTTTAAAAAAAGGGATTATACGATAAATTTATTCCATATATGAGGACTATAGGGTGATGGGATTAATGTAGGGAGATTATTTTTTTAGAGTTATAACGATTCAAATATTTAGATTGTTCTGTAGAAGTGGGGGTGTGAGTGCCTTTTCACAGTGGATGAAAACAAAACACTAGGCATTTTTTAAATGAATGTGTTCCCTCCATGTTTTTTCCTATGAAGAGGCATGCATAACAAACCAAATTAGATCCATTAAGTGGTTATGTTGAAATATGGACATCCAATTAGTTTTTGAATGTGTAGGGAAATTTTTATGCATTATGACTAAAGTTTAATCACTATGAAATCTTGGTTTACCTTATAGGTTGTATCTCATTTTACTAAATAATTATATTTTAATAATATATATATTTCAGAAAAATTCAATAATTATTGTTATGAAAACTAAAAGAATTTGTCATTATTTTATATAATACAAACTAACTTTATGTTTCAAGCATTATAGGCTATGAAATAAATTTTTTTAAATATTAAATAAATCTGAATGTCTTGGGACATTATACTCCATTATGCGCATAGTTTTCCGTTCCATACATTCTATTAAAAAAATGTTCATAATTTAGAATTTTAGTGTTTTTCATGTAAAAATAATGAAAATCAATTTTTAGTGAACTCTGTTTTTAACATAAAAAATGATTATATAACAAAATCAAATAGATTTTATAATCTAACAGAATTGTTTATATTTTTTTTCATAAAATGGATGTTATGTTACATTAAAAAAAACTAAAAAGAAATGGGACTATTAAATTATTTTATCTAAAGATAATAAATTACAATTCTACACATAAAAAAAAATATTATCCATTTTTTATTAAAAAATATTTATTATTTTAAAAATAATAAAATTAAAGAAATTCTAACATTGACATGATTATTTTAGAAATGATGTTCATTAAAAAAATATTATTGTTATATTTTTTTTATAATTTTCATGAACAAAAATAAATAAAAACATTTTTAAAAAAATTATTTTTTTATATATTTTCAGTTATATTATATAAAACCATAATACATTTATTTATAATGTTAATATTCATATTTATACAACCAATTAAACTTATCAGGATTAATGGACAAATTTAAATAATTAAATTTTAATATTATATCATAGTTTTCCCAGAGCTCTATGTTGTGCATTAACATAGCAATCCTAGATGATAATTTATTAAAAAACAAATAAAACTTAACATGTTTTGGTTTTTTATTCTCCCACCGCAATTAAAATATTTCCATTTATTATTATCAAGGTATAAATGGGTTCATTATTTTTTAATACCTTTTTTGAGAACCCACATCATACAAGGGGATAATAAAACCTCATTTTAGTGGGGAAGAGGGAGGCATAATGATAAACTAAAATAAAACATAATCAGGTTCCCAAATAAGGATAAAATAAGATTTAATTTGAAAATATGAACCAATGTAAGAATTATAATGACCAAATAATAATATAGAGTGATAGAACACATAATTATGAGATTTTTAATGAACAGAAAACTTTAAATAAATAATGGATATAACAGACAATAAATTCATCATAAATAAAGGTGATAGAATAAAAATTATATTTCATGATCACTTTACTAAATTTGATGAATAATTTTAGTATCAATATAGTGAAAACAATAAAATATATTTACATGATTTAATTCCATTTCTTGAGCACAATTTCATCCTTTAATTTTAATTTGATCAATTTCCACTTCATCCCCTTGTTAAGGAAATAAATATTGGAGATGAATTTTTCATAAATGATATACTAAAAGTCACATTTAATGGATCATAAAATCCATAAAAGAATGACAAGACATTAATCATGTATCTAGATATTAAGAAAACCAAAATGGTTATCCAATTTATTAAACATAGATAAATCATAATATTATGAAATAATACATCAATATCCAATACTATAAAAATTACATTGAAAGTTCAATAAAAACAAATAAATTAATATTTAACTATAAGACTCATTTAAAATTCCATTCACTAAATTAAAAACTAAAAATATATAATAAGATCTCTAAATTTAAAAATCAACACAACATTACTACCCAAACAACATAATGTATCCTGTAATGTCATGCATCAAACACGTGAATATGATGCCCCTATATTCCATAAAAACATTCAATTCCTTTCCCGAAATAATTTGAATCACCTTAAAATCTCATTTATAGTATAACATCCTTGAAAAAATTAAACTTATCGGTATTCAGAAAATATAATAACTAGTTATTGAGTATATTTCATAAAAAAAAATATTGTCAATATGACCATGATAACAAAAATAACATATTCATAAAATCAATAATTAGATTCAAGATCATCAATATAGTCCCATTTAAATTCTAAAAATCTATCCTCTATATATCCCAAATAAACCTTATTATCATAATATAAAAAAAGTTATAATTCATATATCCCTCAATATTATTTACAAAAATTATCATGATATCACTAAATCAAAATTTTATATTATCAGAACCCTGAAACACAATACTTCAAATACATAATGCAATAATACTATAGGTAAATACTTAAATGCTTCATGATTCTTATAACAAAAATATAATAAATAAAAGAACTAATACAACTTAATTATTGACTCTTAATAAATAAATAGTTCAATCATTCCACATTAATTGTTTAATACTATAAGAAATTCAATTATTTAGAATTTATCCATTGGATTATGGCATCAAATTAGATAATGAAAATTTTCCCAACACATCATACATTAGAATATAAATTGTAGGTTATGATGTAATTTTTTATTCCATTTAATAATTCATTTCGACAAGAAAATTACTTATTCAATATCCTTCCTTTCATAATACAAATCATCATACCATTCCTTTGAGTCATTTCCCTTCTTACTTCCTCCCACATTATTGTTATGTACATTGAATAATATTTTATACTCGAGAGTCTTCATGAAATGCAATTTATCCCTTATTTGTCTCATTTGGTATCCTACCTATGTTTAGGTTGTTAATCAGATATCAATATAGCTTGATAGGCATAATTACAATTTTTAAAATTACATTTCAAATTTCATTTTCGATTCCAATGAGAAAAATAATTTCATTATCTATCACTTCAATCATTATCATAGTTCCCTTGTTTTCCAGCCAATTAATATGAAAAAAAACATGTGAGAAAAAAATAATTACTGTAAGAAAAGATATAATCAGGAAAAATAATGAATATGACATCTAAATAATGTCACCATTTTAATCTATGAAAACATAAGATTAAAATAATTCATTCATTATCATCACCCATTCAAATAATTTATAATTGTTCATAAGGAATATTTATATTAACCCAATAATATCCCCTATGATTTTCTAGGAAGGTGTGCAATGTTAGGCCCCCTCATTTTACATTAATGATAATAAAATTAATACCTAATCCACCCCGTTTTGTTTTATTACTCCCAGGTGAATCTGTGTAATAATATCATGAACATTTCCATATCTATATCTATATACATGTATTTAATTATAAAACAATAATAATTTTTTTAATATAACATAGTCTATTATCAAAATCTTAGTATTGTCTTAAGGGTTATCAATAATGTATTGACATCACTTTTTGAAAAAATAATTAAAAATATATCTGAAACCAACTGAGGTGACCATAGATTTACATATATAAATATTACATCATTTTAAATTAATATTTATTATACATTGTTATTTTTAGTTACATAACCATAAATATTTAGGGTATTTGGAAACATTTATACATATAAGATTATTTCATAAATGATATATATCATCTCTCATATAGTTCTTCAAAGGTTGTACCCTTCTTGGAAATATCATACTTATAACATTCCATCCTATCATGGGGAAATGAAAACATAATAAATTGTGACATTTGATGATTTTTAATGGTAAACATGAGAGATATCAATCATAAGATAATATAAGATATTCTTAATATAATGATAACATAATCAAGTGAATGATCTCTACATTAAATACCGATAAAAAAAAATTGATCAAAAACACTTTTACCTAGTCATATCCAGATGCCTAATTGTTAAGGGTCTCAAACAAGTAATAATAAATAAATATTCATAACATATGGTTGTGGAATCATAACTATAGGAAATCATAATCTTTTGAAAATAGATATTTGTAATCATATCCATGCATAATCATTTGATCATAGCTAACATAAATAATATCCACACACAAAAATTTGACCATATATGTTTTCAATCATATACTTATATAATACTGTAATAAAATATATATTTAGTCATAATAATTAACCAAAATCTGAACATATCTATTCATATTCATATCCTTTCATAATATTGTGATCATAAATTGAAGAAATAATATTCACCTATAAAATTTTGAAAAAAATATATTCAGAATCACATCTACACTTTTCATAAACATCTCATGATATATTAATATAACATTACCCAATTAATCAGAGTGATATTATATACCCCAAAATTATTTAATCAAAATAAATTTTTATTTATTTGAAATGATCATTAAAAGATTTATCTTTTCATCATAGCATAACCCACTAAAAATAAAACATGTTCCATCATCACTTAATCATCAATATCAATAAACACTAAATGAAATAAAAAATATTTTATCATTGGATCATATCCAAATTTAATAATATTTAATGTCCAAGGATGTAATCATATATGAAATTAAATTAAAAATTTTAGGGAAAATTTTAGAGAAGAAAACACTAATTTAATTTTTAAATCTCATGCATAAAATATAAAATAATCTAGAATACTATAAAAATAAATTCATTTAATGGAACAATGGAATATGGTAATGGATGAATTAAATCAAATAGGAGTCCAGATAGTGGGAAAATTCATTCGTATAGTATATGTTGAAATAAGATTCTATTCACACCATATATGAAAATACATCATTTGAAAATGAAAATAATATTACAATTAATTTTTTTAGAGAAATGAAAATACGGGAAAATGAAATATTTATTCAATATTAAAAATTAAAAAAATTGATAACAATTTAACGATAATAGGTATTTGAAATAAAATAATCGCCATTGAACTATAAAATAAAGATTCTTTTTTCTTAAAAAAGTGATCAAATATTTTAAGTACCAAAGAGAGGAAAATAAAACTATTAAATGAAAATTTAATGATTGATAAAAATAGAGTAAATGATAAGAGGTATAATGGGTAATATACATATAATTTCCCATAATGTAAATTTTTCATTGATAATCATGAGAAGAAATGATATTGTTTCATAAAAACCTTTCAAATTTTTAATGGTTTAAATCATATCTAATAGGGAATTAATAATACAAAATAAAGCCTAAAATTACATGAATATATTTATATTCATGATATAAATCATAAATGTAGAATTACATACCTCTCATATAAGATTATAGACATATAAAAAATCATATGTCACCAAGAAGATAATTTGAGCCAATAAACCCTAAGAAATTTTCATATAACTTGAATCGAATACCATTAATTGAAATAATTTAAAATTTTACATTTAATACAATTAATTATGAAGGATAACTGATGTATCATTTCATATTGGAAGTATTTTATCCTCTAAACATAAATAGGTGCATAACATAAAACTTGTCTCAATAAAACAATGTTGAGATAAAAAAACCTTACCTCAAATCTTTTTTATCATATAAATTTAACAAAATTTATAATTTATATTTATTTATTATAAATATATCATTAAACCATATTCAAAAATAAATTACTATGTATCATTCCTTTTACATTTTACAATTATCATTTTATTTGTAATTCATCGTAAAATTGATATTATGGTGAAAACATGTCTCTTTTCCTTGCATGTTTTAGTTTTATATTCTAGTAATTACACCTTTTTATTTTTAAATCATCTATATAATATTAATTATTACATGTTTATAATATTAAATTTATATATATATTTTTAAAATCATTCACATAAAGTGGTGATTCCAAATTATTTTCATCACTTTATAGGGAGGGTAATCCATTCTTACACTTGTGTGATGTTTCCAATTTTTGATGGATGTAACTAAATAAAGATAATTAATTTTCTTCCTTTATAGAGTCATTATTATATATTAAATTTCATTTAATATTATTAAATCAATACTTGTAATGGTCTACATAATTTGATAATGAAATGCGAATAGCATCGCTTCGTGGAGGTGGTTGTCCTCACAAACGAACAAGGGAAGTGATAATTTTTAATTGGATGTGAGGTATGAATGTTGATTACATTTTATAATTAAATAAGAATAATTATGACCTAAATAACATTTAAATAAATAAATTAATTTAAATAAACATCTATGAATGATGGTCATGTGAATTGAATAATTTTTCTATGTGGAGGTGGTAGTATACACATTTCTCATTTGATTAAAAGGATGTGTAAATTGGGTTTTCCATAATCACAATAACATAATATTTTTTTATTATACTATAATACCCATTTTTTTATAAAATATTTTTTTAGAAGGTGGAAGATTAAATAAAATTTAATGTACTCGGTTAAGAGTTCTAAATAAATGTTGAGAAATCTTCTTGGTCTTACACCAATTATTTGAAAGGACGATATTATTATAATAGAAAGACATTTTTGATGTGGTAAGGGATCTTGGATAATGATTAAGATTGGTTTTTTACTTCTGAATTAGACACTTGATGTCTTGATAAGAGAGGTGAGTTGATGTACGATAATAGAGCTAGAAAGTATATGCTAAAAAATACTTAGGTGATTTAAATGTAATAAATTATTTTTCATTTGAAATTGGATCCATGTGGAAAAATATTAAGAGGTTATATAGTGTATTATTTAAATTTATTAAGAAAATTAACTTTTTATTGGTTTATGGTCCATTTTAAAACATATATTTTGTTCTAACACATTTTTTAGTCAATTTTAACTATAACCATGGTAACCTAACAGTTTAGATGAAAATTTAATTATATGACCAAAAATTGAAGCAAAATTCTAAAAAAATCAGGACATTATAAAAAAATAATCTATTTTATAATAATCATTTTTTATGTGTAGAAGAAATTATGTTTAATAAAAAACACAAAATGCATGAGAAAATGTTTTTTTATGAAGATACCCAACTTATGAGTATTAATAACTTTACATTGCATTCAAGAAAATGGATTGATTCCATGAATTTTGTTGGTTATTTAATAAATAACACTTGGTTTTTAGAAATTACATCACAAAAGTCGAGCATGGGATACAAATTAAAAATATTGTTTTCAAATAAATTATTTAAATCATTACATATATTATTGGAATAAGGATCCAATAAAATATCATCAATTAAAGTGTTATATATTTTTTAAAACAATACCCCATAGTTTTATCCCTGAATTACCAGTTTTACCCTTAGAAAGGTGATAAATGCTTACTGCTATTACAGATCATATTAAAAAATAAATATCCTTATATAAAATTATATTTTTTTATTTAAAAATAAGAAATAAATTTCACAATATTTCATTTATAGATATTTATAAAATCAATATTAATAAAAATGAAAAAACATATGGAAAATCAATTTAATTAAAAATTGCATTTTTAATCCTAAAAAAGAACTTATTCTAAAATATAATATAATCCTGATTATTTGATTATAATTTTTATTATTTTTAATAATAAGTATTTTATGATACTTTAAAACCAATTCTAAATTATGTTAGTACTTTTAAATTTTATTAGTTACATTTAATAATTCATTATTGTTTTTACAAAAAATTAGTGTTTTAAACAATTCATTTATAAATATATTTTTTATAAAAAATAAAATTAATCACCCTGTCATAATGGTTACATGATGATTTAAAAAATTATATATAATCACTAAAATTTTATTTAAAAAATTGAATAAATTATTTATAATTTTCTAAGACAAAATGCAATAATGTACTTTTTTGATTAAAATATTATATTTCAACTGTAAAATGGATTCAATAATAAATGAGTACTTATTTATAATCCATTAAATTATAATAAAACAACATCTATATATATGTAATGAATTATTTATAATGCTACCCAAAATTTATCATCAAGGTTTTAACAATAAAATTTAAATAATAATATATTTATAATAAATCATATTTTTTCAGAAGCATGGTGTTTTGTGTTAAGAAATATATCAAAAAAATATGTTATTTAAAGAGAAATATATAATAAAATATCATGGTTTTATATATATAAAATATGTGAAAGTTAAAATTTTAGAAACCATTCCACACTTTTTGTAATATATATGATGTCATTTGGAGAGAAAATTCACTCAGATGTTAGGGATATGAGGATCCAATGAGAGACTATTCCCCATGGTTTCTACTATTGGATGTTTCTGGGAGAGAAGGTGACTCTATGTGGTGATTATCCAACAATGAAAAATCCAAAATTAACCAAATTAGTTGTAGTAAACAATAGTTTTTACAATAGTACTCTTGTAATGGAAATTATAAATGTTACTGTTTTTTAGTCGACCATTGAACTTTATGATCATATAACATCATACATGCATTGTATTTATTAGTTATGTTAGGAGAACTATTAGTGGCAGTCTAAATAGTTTTACTAAAACATGGATAAAGATTATCCTATAATATGGTACCAGAAAATAGTTTATGATCGCTGGTATGAGTAGGGAAGGGGACTAGAGTTGGATAGTTGGTATTGAAGTGGATGTATTCACAAAATCTGAAAATGTGTGGGACATGGGAGTTGGTGAAGATTAATTATTTAGTTTTATATTTTTTTGTATGTATATGATCTTTAAATGAGATATAATTATAATTTCTTATTCTATCATGATATATTTAGAATAATACATATTTTTTTCAAGTGAATTGGTAATTATTTATGAAGGATTTGGATATTATGTTCATTCATTATTTTAGGTATTCTGAGTATTGATTGTACTATATTTATTATTTGTTGTATTTCTTTTACATGGGGTTAAAGAATCTCCATGATATCACATTAGATCCCTTCATCTATCCTACCTCCTTTAGATTATATTTAATCTTTTAGGTGGCCATGTGGAGACTCACATTGGATACTATAGAATGAGTAATGATGAGGAGTTTATAGAATCCAACTAAATTATTTTATCACTCAATTAAAATGAAAAATATTCTCATGGATTTAATTCTTAATTTTTGGAAATATTATTAAATATAAAATTAATGAAAAAAATTAGTAAACTTTTTTTTCCAAAAAAAATCCCACCAAAACATTTTCGATTTCTCTATGGAGGATATTTGTATAATTCAATTATTAATCACAATTAATAAATTGGTATAAATTATTGAATAATACCCCAATAAAATATTAATGAATTACTATTCCAAAGTAATAAATATAATTTCAAAATTACTAATTTATAATCATTCATCATCTTCTGATACTAATAGAATACAATAATTCATTAATAGTGAATATTCTAGACCACTTAATATAAATAATTTGAAATTTTTATCCATACCATAAATACCAAATTCATTTTTCAGTGTAAACATTAATTATAAATTTTCATAAAGAATTATTTTTTTAATATATAAATGAAAAACTTAAGAAGAAAATAAATCAAATTAGAATTAATTAATCAATCCCTAAATAGATAAAAATATCTTTCAAGATTTTACACTAATACTTTTTAATTCAGTATGAAAAGAATTACTTGAAATATTTTTATAAATTTAAAAATGAAAAAATGACGTGTATTTTGAAATAATTAGTTTTATGCATATTATAACTATTATCCTACACTTATTTTTAAGATTATCTTCAATGTTTATCATATTGTAAAATAATTGAAAAAAATACTACATTTTCACAAATATTTTATAATTAGCATTCTAAAATAAAAACAAGGTTTATAAAAAAGGTCAAAATTTATCTGTTTACCACACTTCCAATAGGATCCATACAATTAACAATGTGCTAATACAAGGCTAAATTAATAATTCCGAATAATATTTAAGAAAATAATTTATGAAGCACACATAACACCCATTTATATATATAATTATTATATAAATTTTTATTTTCATCATTTAAAGGGTATGTTGTGGAGTAAATACACATGATTTCTACTAAATATACATCGAATATTTTATTTAAAATATTATAAAGCTTCTATGCCATAAGTTACAACATTATGGAATTCTAAAAATATATATCACGTTCATATCCTATAGACATATGAGAGGAATAAACCAATACCTTAACTATACATTTCTCATGCACTTATTTATGTATATATGATAAGAATTTACGATATAAAATGGATTATGTTTGAAAGAAAAAACATGATTTTTTAATTATTAATCATTAAAACCCATTAATCTTGTCTTCAATATACGGGACCATATAATATTTCTATTTTTGATATAAAAGAAACATGTAAGAGCATTATTTAAATAAAAAAAACAAAATAATCACATATATGAGTATTTTATTCTCAAGTAGATATATGGTTTTTATAATTTTTAGATGTGCATGAATTTTATATATTATTTATTCACTATAATTAAAATGAAAGAATTATTAATTGTAATTAAACTAAAAAATAATACTAAGAATGAATAATATAAAAATTATATAGATATACCAAATCAAGTTGTGTTATTATAATATTTTCCATAAATGGAAAATAGAAATGAATTATTACAACAATTATGAGACTTGTGATTACTTCCATAAAAAATATATAATTTTCATGCAAGTGTGATCCTATAAACACTAGTTTGTAAGATCAACTTCCACACTTTCAATCTTTAGTTCCTCTTCAAAAATATATAAACATTCCCCACCACCACTTCTTTTGATTTTACATTTTTTTATTCAATATATCATGAAAAGAAATGTTTTTCAGACATAGAGTAAAATTTAAATACTATTTTAATATTATATTCAACTCACATTATTAGTTACTCTTATTAAATTTCATCAATTATTAAATATTCAATGTTTATAAAAATCATTCTTTGTTCTTTCTTAGAAACATATAATTATCTTATATTTTAATTTATATCTTGAATTTCACTATAAAATATATCTTAATAATAGACCTGATGTTCCTGACATGGTTCCTCAATAGTTAGACACGACACATCAACAAAAATGACCAATTCTCTTTTAGATGATTCTTCTTTATTTTCATCCATGAGGTTATATAAATATTATAATTTTCAAAAACCCAGAGTATATGAAAATGTTTCATTAAATTTAGTTTCATTAATTTTTAATAGAAAATAATAATATGATAAAAGACAAAATTTTAAAATAGTTTCTAATATTTTATACTCATTAGAAGTCCTTGGAAGGCCCTTATTTGTTGAAGAATTTATAAAATCATCCTTATTTATTATATAAATAAACTTGTTAGTGGTGTGTACTAATTATTCTTCCCAAACATGTGTAGTCCATTTATAGGTTCAATTATTAAAATATTGAATTTTTATGTAATTTTTTCTAGTCAATATTAACTAAATAAGTCCAATATAAATTCTGCAATGATTTCTTTCCCAATATTCGATCAACATTCGGTTCATTTTGAGAATTTAAACCCTTTTAAAATGTTTCAGTAATGGAAGTTATATTATGACATGACTTAAAGGATGAAATGATTTCTAAAACCTATAATATTTCTAAGAAATATAACTAGGTTTATATCATAAATGGAATAGATGATTAAATCATCATTTTAATAACACATTATTTGTCTTCATTTTTTTAGATTACATATTGAAAAAATGTTGGATTTGTGTGTGATGAATGATAACTAAAAGAACAAAAAATTATAGAGTAGAAAATAAAATGGATGAAAGGATTCATCCTTTGAGTCAACATAAATGATCCTTCCTTATATCACTACCTTTGTAGTGTACTCTACTCACTATATTCATACAAATATTAACACACATCCCCACTAAATCAATTTTATGAAGCTAAATCAATCATTTTTATCCAAAAAATTTCCCCCACAATCTCATTTTATCAAAAATACATGTTTCACACCACTCACACTTTTTACGCCAAAATATATATATATTCTTATTATTTTTAGAGAAAATATATTTTTACAGCCTGGTAGAAAATGGGAGAAAATATAAGTATGATTTATTACCATTCACCTCTTCTCCAAAATAAAAAACATATATTAATATAAAGCAGGGAAATCTATATCTTTGTATAAAATATATAATCATTTTATTTCATCAAAGCGATGATCACTAGGTGAGCCTCTCACTATTTGTGATATCAATAGAAATCATTGTTAAAAGAAAAAAATAGTTAAAAAGGGATAGAATAAATGAAAATAATTCATTTTAACTATATAACATATACATTAGATAACGAAATACTATCACGAATCTACAAGGATTCCCTAGTACCATGATACCTAAGTGCACACTAACATTGCTCGAAGGGTGTTCCCAATCACCATAAGTCATATACTAGTACCTGAAATTATGAATGACGAAAGATGAAATATTCGTTCTAGAGAAATATCATAATAAATATATACAGGTCACTATGATCAATTAAAACTCCCATAAAAGATAATACCCAAGGACCGACAGTGAAAAATAGCAATCAAAACATTCCCAAACTACTAGATAAACAAGATAAGCATCCCAATTTTCATCATACACATCACTCTAAGCCCTAATAATCAAAAAGGAACACCACATACTTGTGTTTATTTCCCCTTAATCAAACCTAGAAGAAAGAAATATTAAAATACCCAAACACAATGGTAGTGTGTGAGCTCAAAATTCCAGCAGGGTCTCACCAAGTGTGCCACAATAATATTACACAATAAATAAGAAAAATAATTCATTAAATTTAAAATAAAATATAAATGAATGTAAAATTTAATATTTTAATAATAACATGATTTTCATTTCAAATTATAGAATCCTTTTAAACAATTTATTAAGTAAAAAACTTATATAAATGAGTTTATATAAGTAAATAAGAATATGTAAATCATTTTTTAAATCAATGGAATACATATTAAATCAATCAAAATAGGAAACATGGTTATCTTCCATATAGTACAATAGTTTATCGTAATAGGATCCCAAAACATTCAGGTTAATGATTATGACAATACCTACTACCACTTATTGTATAATTACAGTCATCCACATTTAGAGAAGAGAAAATCATCATCTGAAAATGATTTTTTTGGGGTTGTAATCATCAAACCATTTATAAGGAATTACCCTCCTAGCATTATTTTACCAAATAAAACACTAACTACATAGGCTCACATGTATGAAATCAATCCATAAATAATGGAAAATTATTTAAAAACAATTTAAAATTCAATCCCTACATTTCGAATTTCAATAACACAATTTCAAATTCAAAAGATAATCATAGATTTTTTCTCATTTCATGTTATTTTAAAATAAAACCAATCATAGGTTTTAATGAAATCAATTTAATATATTTTCTAAAATCAATTCTCAAATCAATTTATATTTTTTATCAATTTCAAAATCACGTCCCAAATTCTTCATCCATTAGGATTGATGATTTTTTCAAAATCAATAACAAATCCTATAAAATATCAATTCATATTAAATTTTGTTTTAATAATTAAATTTTAAAAAATTATATTTATATCATGAAAATTAAGGGTTTATTAGACATAAAACATCAACAGAACCACCTAACATTAATCACGGTATCACAAAACTCAATAGGTGTGGTGGGAATTACAGAGAAAAAATGACAAAAAAAGAGAGAGATAGGTATGTAAGAGGGTAGGATCACTTGCATAATAGGTATTGAATGATTTTTCCTAGAATCGATCAGCATAGAAATGGTTTTGGGGGATTCAGAAGGGGTTTCTAGGAGCCTCAAACTCATTGTAAAACACAGTACCCCGTGATAGGGTCTATAGGACGGTTAAATGTGGGTTAACTAATTTTAAAAATATTTTTTTAAAAAATACATAATCAACATTTCTTGGTTAGTTGGGCAGGGCCACATGGTTTTCAAAAATATGTTCACTAACTATTCACCCCTCTAATGGGGTGCATAGTTTCTACATTATGGGTTCACGGTCTGTCAAATTGTCTTCCAATTCAATAAATTCTAAATGTTAATATTTTCATACATTTCACTGGGTGGGCACTTGGTTTTTCAAAAAAAATTGCACCAACCTGGCACAGTTTAAGAGACCTCCAAAAATTCAAAATTTTCCCTGAAGAATCGCTAAAGGAGAGCCTCCCCAAGAATTATAAAAAAGGGGTGTGGGGTGGCATTAAGGAGTACATGGAATTAGTAAAATTATAATATAAAATCTATTTTTAAAAAAATATGGTTGAAGGACATGGTTTCAATTACAATAACAATTTTAGAGGTATAAATATGTTTTTCATCAGGGAACATCTCATCCATCATCCTAAAATTTAGTGTTCATCTCACTCATATCAGGATTGCCTCCATTTATACTACCAGTGGATAGAGATCCTTCCATGTATATCCTAATTGTTGTAATTACCTTTCATGTTATTAATTAAACATCATAAATTATTAATCATATCATAAAAGTATTGAATTGATTTTATGTGGAGGTTTGGATAATTGATACCGGATTTGAGAAGGCACAAGATTGGGGGATTTCTCAATCTATTAATTTCATAACTCTTTTGTGATATTTTTGGTATAATCCAATGAATAATAAAAATATATTTCATAGGAGATCTTCTATAACCCTTCGAATTCTTGTATCTTATGTATAAATTTGTCCATGAGCAACTCTTTTTTATCATCCAATTTTTATTACATATCATATCTATCCTATATTATTACTTATTTATTAGATAATAATGTATATGTACTGGTAATATCTATCAATTAGTAAAGGTAAATTCATTGTGCATAATTTGGGAGAACTAAAATATCATCTAGAAACTTTTATGTATTATATAGAACATATTTAAGGTTAATTCATTTTAAATTAAATATCATGTACTCTATCAAGGTTTACATCATATCTCATGGAGCCTATACATTTCCACATAAAATATGATCAAACTCCAAGAAATAAATGTAGGTCTTTTCATAGTAATTCAAAAAATAAATAAAAAACATAAAACCAAATATTTACCATATTAAAAATACTTTATTGATAAGTTATAAAAAAATTAATAATGTCTTAATGTATAATAAAAATATGGGATGTATTTACAATAAAAAATGGAATAAAATTTCCAAAATATTGGAAGTCGTTGGAGAGATACTAGTTCAATATTAGAAATATTCTCCTAAAAAGTCACTAACTATATTATATATTCATATTTGAAAAATGATAGGTACGTAGATTCAAAGTATTTATCATTAGTAGAATCCTATGTCATCTCAATTTAAAAAAGTGACCAAAATACGCATTTAGGTAACATATATCTCTCACAACTATATCACATAGAATATATTCCAGAAATTCTTCCCCCTATAGTATTATAGAATGATTTATGGATTATGATCCATTAAATCATCCTCAAAATGATCCATTAAAACATTATATTATTTTACTATATATACATGTGGCTTATTAAATAAATATTGATTAAATAACTTGTTTCATGTGACATACAAAAAAAGAAGCTTGTAATATATTTTTAATATAAATAAAATTATCATCAAGTGATTTTCAAATAAACTTTTAATAATGCATGTAAAATAATTATAAAATATATTTCACTTGTAATACTAATACCCAAATAGAATTCAATTAGTATAACAAAACAAATAGTAATATATTTTTTATTCTTATTATTAAATTTCTCATAAATTTTTATTATTTATAGTGATTCTTTTTTATTTAATGTGACTAATTATAATATAGTAAGATAAAGATATAGTATATTTATTTCAAGAATAATATATTAAAATATATATAAATAATTCTTTATTTGAAATAATATTAATAACATATAATATTTTAAATATACATTTTATATAAAACTATTTTTCACTAAATTAAATATTCACATTTAAAATTTACATTATTAAATAATATAATTTTAATCATAATGTATGAAAATATTTTTAGATTCACAATTTCAATACATTCTTAAGAATATTTTTTTTATTTTTCTAAATTGTTTTATTTTAATTGAAATAGTATAAAATAACGTTTTTATAATATTTTGCTTTTTTATAACATCATTATGATATAAGAATGATTTAAAAATTAATGATTCCTATTTTTATTATTAAATTTAAATTTTATAATTATAATTATACATTTAAAATATTTTTTTAATTTAAAAACATTTGAATGCCATTTTACAACCCCAATATCTTTTTTTCTAAATATTATTTTTATGCATTATAGAATTAAAAACATGAAACTAATTTTTATGATTTTTATAAAAATAATAAATAATAATTGATTTCATACATGGTATATGAATATAAATTTTGGTAATATGGTAAATTGTATTTTTTTTCTTAATTATTTGTTACAAAGGTAATAAAATATTTTACGGTGGTAAGAGAAAAAAATAGTCAAAGTTAAATCTAAAGAGAAAACACATAAAATTCCCCCAAAATCATCTTTGTATAAGTGGTTTAGGGATTTATCAACACAATATCATTCCCTATAATTTTTTTCATCATTTAAAGCCACTTTAATTTGAATGTGACATGGCATCAAAATAGGGTAATAAATATTTATAACATAGTGACCCCTCTCAAATATAAAATGAGCTGTTCACAACCCAACTTATCATTAGACCAAAATCCCTAAATATCAACTAAAAATTGAAAAATATTGATCCCCAAAAAATTCCATGAATATTATATAAGTTTTTCCCTCCAAACAATACCCCACTCAAATGTTTAATCAAATATTCAAAGAACAAATTCTATGGAGAAAGGATAAAATAACCAAAATACCTATTTTCCTCCGTTTTTTAAGTATTGTTAATCAAAATAGAAATAGTTTATATAAAAATAATTTATATAATCTTTATAATTATTGTACTAATATTCTATTCTATTGATTGAATAATTATTCTATGTCTTCTACATTTCTCCTTTGAAAAATGAAAACATCATCCATGTGTATATATAAACTACTGCCTCCATGGATTGATGAGTTCCATGTTTCATAACCACCTTACATGAATTAAAAAAATGTGGTGTCTTGATAGTAAATATTATATTTATTATGATTTTATTATTTTAAAATAAAAATAAACTTCTACATTCATTCCATAAATAAAAAAAAGTGTCGCCTATGTGTATGTGTGTATTACCACTTATTTGTATGGTGTGTTTCATTTCTTATCACCGCATTACATTTATCATTATAAAATATATTTTATGACTATATATGATATTAAATATTATCTTATATAACTAATAATAATCTATAAATATAGAAAATAAGTGATCATTATGTTGTAACACATTAATTACCCTAAATAAGCTCATCATGCATTCCATTTTTGAAAAACATAACCATGACTTCAATGGAATGAAAATGTGAATTTTTAAATAACTAAAATTCAAATATTATATTATTTTTAACATTTTTGTAATTAAAACATCATATAAATAAATATGGTGACCCAAGATAAAAATTACATGATTAATACATTGATTCCACTGTTTAATTTATACTTCTAATAATTTTATACCCAACATAATGACATAAATATATAGTGTCTAAGAGACTAGAAATATATACATATTATTATACAACACATTGGAAACAATTTACATTTCTATGATCCTATAAAACCACTTCATGATATACTATATGATATAATTATCATTATAACTCAGGTGATGGAAAAATAAGAAAGTGGTGATCTCCAACTATCAGTAAGGGAAATATACATATTGGTAATTATTGTTATATTACAAACATGTGGTAAAAAATGTGTACAAGAGAAATAACATACATCTGTATATGTGAGATATAGAACCATAACCAGTTCATTGTAGGATTATATTTGACCCCACTCATCATTATCTATATATATGAGTTCTACTTATAATAAAATAAGTCAACTGATCATAAATGGCACATATGAAGAAACTATGATTCCTAACTATTATATATGGTTTCACATAAAATATATCATTTGATAAAAAACATTCTCTATAAATTAGTATTTTTAATAAAATATATAGTCTATTTTATAAAAAATTACTCAACAGGATAAGAATCTTTAAAAAGGAATATAAATCACAAAATAGGTTTTCCATAAAAACCATTTTATCATGTCAACATAAAAAAGACATAATGTTTAACTCACCAACCCAAAATCATTTTTTATGATGAAGAGAAATATTTTTGAAGAATTATATAATATATAAAATAATTCTTCCTTGATATGGAATAAAACATATATAAAATATTTAATGTAGAAATAAATAATATAAGATCATGAAAATGAAAATCCTTTTAAATATTTAAAAATTCTATTATTGAAAACCTACATTGTTAAAAAGGAATTCACAAACATTTAATTAAATTGAAGAAAGGGTAATAAAATTATCATTTTAGATAAAAAGAAATTTTGTATCTATATGGGAATGGAGAAAATAGGTAATTTGTAAGAACAAGGATTTAAAAGAAACATCAATTAAAATAAATAGGAATAATTCTTATTAAAAATTTATTTCTATGAAACAATAGAATCATCAATGAATATGTTGATGTGAAACATGATTTCACAATAAAATTATGTTAAAATAATATCATCATCAACAAATAGAATTGGAAAATCTTAAAAACTTATCGACATTTATGAGTTATTAGAATAGAAGGAAAATATTTCAATCATGAAAACCCCTTACACTTAATCCAGATTTGTCAAATACACTCTGAATTACTATAAAACAATTACTATCTAAATATATTACTTTTAAAAAATATTCTCACTAAAAAATATTTATAGTTTTCTTTTTTATGATTATATAAATTTATATTTTTTGGCTTTTCCTATTTTCCCAATCATGTGTCTAGGGTTTTGAAATATTGTGCTAGTTTCATAAGATTTATTCGATTATTCATCATTATTAAAAAATTTATAATTACAATATAATTAAAATTAATATAATGAATGACTTATATGTATTTATGATGATTCAATTTCCATTGATGACTGTTTTACTCTTTATCCGTGATGATGAAATTGAAAATATGAGGACCCAGTGATATTTTTAAAAAATTAAATTTTATTATTTAATTATTGAGATAAGTATTGCTTTATAATTTAAAAATATAAAACCAAATAATTATTTATATATTAATATTGTTCCATATAAATAATTATTTTTTATAGGCATTCATGAAATAATTTCATAGCATTGATTTGGTAATCTATCTAACATACCCAAAAAATGAACACACCTTGATTAAAGGATGATTATGCAGTGACTTAGTTCGAAGATGATAACGCTAATATAATAATAATAAAATTTAGTTTTTACGAGAGTGATATATCATAATTATAAAGTATTTAGATTAGTAATTATTATATATTAACATATGACATAATTTAAATGAAATATTTTCTTCTTAGCAGGTTTGTTTTAATTGATGGAATTAAAAATCACCGTTTATTGATCATATCGTTAAGAGGTTATCCAATTTTTCATACCAAAAACCTATTGATATTATATAAATAATTTTATTCATTAAACCCATTATCAGGAAATTTCATTTATAGTATGGAAAAACATTAGAGTAGAAATCAATTATTATGTGGAGATTGTAGTCTACTAGTCTATATGGTTGATGATTTTGGTTTCCAATTAATTGGAAAAATGTATGATATTTTATTAACATTTTTTAATTTAAAATTTGTTATAAATATCATAATTATTTAATAAATTCATCATTGGTTCATCATGGTATTGATGGTCTAGGAAATCCAATCATGACTCTTTTTGGAGGTGATAGTTTTCCCACACACCCAAATATTGTATTGTCTTTTCCTAAGGGGAAAATACAGGTGAGGTAAATGATTAAACAATTATTAAAATAACAAATTAGTAAAAATTTAATAATTTTTTTAAAAATTGAAGATGGTTTAGCGGAATATTTTTATGATAAAGTGCACATAAATAAATATAAATGAGAATGAGTGGTTGGGATCTTATACCCAACTTATTAGATTATCTCCCACGAAAAGGGGGTTAGGCACCTGAAGAATTTTATTTGAAGAAGACCAATACCACAATAATGTGTATAGTATTTTTTATGAGAAGTTATTTTAGATTTTGCGATGATATTGGGTGGTTATGGTGTGATGGGATGTTAAAAAAGGAGATTACCCTTTATAGACAAAAAAGTAAGGATTTTTTTAAACACCCATAGTTTTTTAGTAATGGGATGTAACTCTTATGTAACATTAATCAGAAATTTGAGATATAATGGGGGTGCGGGAGAGATATGGGTGAGATATACTCAATATTGGTTTTTGGAAACATGTTTTAAAATGGATCAAGAATTTTTTCCCTTGATTTATTACTTTTTTGATTTTAGATTTTACATCAGTAACTAGTTTTTTCCCATGGTAAATTATTTTTCCCAAAAAATGAAGTTGAAATTTTTAGATTATCTAGACTAACATATTCAAAAAATGAATCCAATTTTTTCTTGTTTAAATTCTAAAAATGTAAAAAATTAATTTTAATTTGATAAATGTATATTGTATTAAAATTATTTTTAAGAAAAATGTTACTTGTGTTACAATATATGAATAATATGATTTTAAAATACGGACAATATTTTAAAATATATAATTCAAATTGGAAAGTAAATATGTTTTCAAGATTAATGACTAGTAAAAATAATAACAATTTTATAGAAAGTTGTAGTGTTATTAAAAATAGTATGTAACATTAATCACCAAAAAATAAATTGATTTTAGAAAAATCTCAAAAAAAATTAAAAGATAATATTATTATAATAATTTTAAAACAAAATTCATTTTTTATATTAAATTTAAATATTTTAATAATTTATTTTTTATTTTAATATACAATACAGTAAATAAAAAATACTTTTATTTAAAAATAATAATTTTAAACATGAAATGTTATTAATATTACTTCATTCTAATTTATAATTTAATGAATTCTATTTTATTATTTCATATACTAATTTTTTTTATGTTATCAACTAATATTTGATCGAAATAAATATTCAGATACATATACCATAATTTTAAAAAATATATGATAAAATAACATTTAATTTTAATAATAAATAGTATTTATCCATTATCCTTTAAATATATGAATTATTGAATAATTAATAATGATTATTTAATTATGAGTATTTTTTATTCTTAAATTTTATTTAATAATATTAGTCTAATATTTCATGACTTGTTATAGTTCAGTGTTGCTTTTGAAACAAGATATCGAGTATTAAATTAATGTTTAAAGGGGAAAAAGATAAATAATTCATATTCCTGATTATTTAAAATAAAAATCAACCAACATATCGATTATGAATCTTTAATGAAAAAAATTAAATTATTAACATCTGGTGGAAAAAATAAATTTTAACTAAATAATATATGTATATGGGATGATTATAGATTGATAGTATAAAATGTAATTGAAATTTATAAGGCTTTGAAATGACTCCCTAATATGGTTAATAGTTTTCATTACTATAAGAAACTATAAACCTAAATTATCCTTTGTGAGTTAGTGACTTAATATGTGTTGATGATATTGTAACAATAAATCATCATGTTAGGGTTCCTTCACTTTATTGAAAAAGATGATATGTAATGTATGTGAGCACTAGCACCAGATATTATTTGTGCATGTTTGGGGTGTCATAGTTTGTATCAAATAATGGTTTAAACAACATTATAGGTTAGTAAGGGTGCATGATTATGGTATTCATAGTCATTATGGGTAGTTTGTGATTTAATATCGAGTAAATTTTGGATATTCTGTTGGAAATATTAGTAAAAGTTTCGAATATATGTTATTAAAGAGTATTCTTAATAGTATGAGATATTTTTTTTAGCGATTGAGACTATAGAACATTCGTGAAACCACTAGTTATAATATTAATTATTCTAAAAACATCTTAAAATAATCTAAATGTATATATCGTGTGGTTTTATAACAATAAAATCCCTATATAGATTCAAAAAAGTAGATATTGGACATGTAAAAAAAATGCATATGGGGTTAAAAATCTTGAAAATCATGTTTCGGTCTTCACTCAATATTCACTTGGATTATGAAAAATGGGCTTTAATAAAAAACTATTTTGACACTCTCAATGGAATTTATTTTGTGAATAATATACCCTTTGAGGATTAATGTGATGTTTTTAGTGCATTACAATGGTTTGGTTACAAGAACAAATATGAAAATAACCCTATATTATCCTAGAATTATATGATAGTTTGAAATGATGATAATCAATTTTATTTTTTAAAATAGTTTATTTATTATTAAATTGTTTGAAATTTTCATATTAATTTTGTTTTAGTATTTAGTTGGGATCATGATCCTGAAAAGGATGTTTTGAATACATTTTCTCTAGAAACACTTATGTTTTACAATAAAATTATGGAAAAATATTTTTCAAAAAAGTGTTTAATAAATGTAAATATTCACACATGTTTATTAAGAGGTAACATATTTTTTTCTTAGACGTATAAAATATATTGATGTTCATATATCATATAAATCCTCTCTTAATTATTATCTCTCTAATGGATACATTTAAATATTTTCCTTAGTGAAAAATAATTAAAATTATGATGATGTACATTATTTTAGTGAGTGGTGGAGATAATTATACACTGTGATATTACTTTATCTATTTCATCTTAAATAAATATCGATTAAATAACTTTTTTAACATGAACCACTACCTTAAATGAACCACTCCAAATTATATTGTGATAAATAATATTATTATAATGTACGAATGGAATTGATGGGTCTAAATATATGTTTTTAAATTTTATAATATATTTCACTTCTAAAATTAATTTATTGTTGAAATAAAATTAGTATCGAATATAATATATTGATTATTTTCGTATTAAAATTATATTTCTCCATAAATTGATTTTTATTGTAATAAAAATTTATATTAAAATATATATATTCATATTATGGTTCTATGATGATAAAAAACATTGTGGAAATTAATATGAAATTAAAACCAATTTAATTATAAATTAATATAAATAATAATTAGAAGAGCGAACATTTAAAAGTTATTTCCTATAGAAAAATACATTCATTATACTTCTCATTTCCAAATTATAGAAAATTTTTTCATTTTTAGAATTTTAATTTTAAAATATTAAATAAATTTTTATATTAATAATTTCAATAATACATTATGATTATTATTCTAGTAAATACTGATTTCTAGGTGAATGGAATAAAACAATGTTCTTATGAACACTATGAATTTTATGACATCATTATGATATTATAGTGAGTAAAAAGTTTATGAAACATTTTTCATCATTAACTATTTATATTATAATTAAAATTTTAAAAATATATATAATATTATTTTAATTTTATAAAACTATTATTAAAAATCTTCCAACTAAATAATTTATTTTTCCTAAAATTAGTTTTATACATTATACACTAATTTCATTAATATTAATTCTGATATATTACAAAAATTTAAAATTATAATTTCTTTTATATTTTTAATAATAATATAAAAATTAGTTGATAATTAATATTATAATTTTTCTTATTAATAATATGTTACCATTGTGAAAAAAATAGTTTCATTGGTTATATTGAAAACCCAGAAGAAATAGAATAAAATATGTCTCCGCATTGATGTTTGAGTTTATTAGAGATCCAAAATATTCTACAATACTTTATTTTTACACTTTTTTTATACTTTTTCATTGAATTTGATATGAAATTAAAATAATTATATGTGTATATTCAAAAGTTCCACACCACTTATAGAATTATCCCTTCACCACCAAAATTCTTTTCACGAAAAAAATCTCATCTATTGAACCAAATTCAGCCAAAATTTCTCTTTAACACTCCTAGTGATTTCTTAATGGTGTTGGAATGTTTAAAAGGACACACTTATATGATTTATACAATTTTAAAAGAATTTATTCAAATGAGTAAGAATGAAATTACAAATTTACTCTTTTTTATTTATATTCATTTAACACATCATATTCCACCTCTAAATATATGATGCCAGCCAAAAAAATTAATAGCATTGTTCTTATTACTCTAAAATATTATTTCAATGATAAAAAAAATATTTTCTATCTTGTAGGATTATAATTATATAAATGATAATTCCATCTATGAATACTTGTGGACTACAACCTCCAAAGAGTGACATGTTTTTTCTATAACCTTTTTAATTATATGGATTAAAGGGGGTGCGTAATTAATAAATATTATATTTATAACATTTTAATGATTATGAAAATATAAAATAATCTATACCTTTATTCCTCCTGACAAATAATGAAAACATTTCACTTGGATACAAGCGTATTATCACCCCGAGGGATGACATGTTTCATATTTCTTCACAACCTTACATGGATAGTAATATAATATATTTAATGAATATATATGTTATTAAGGAGAAATATATATCAAGAATAAAATTTGGGATTTTTTATAATAGAATTAATGATCATTATAATGTAACCCACTGATTACCAGAAACACGATCATCAATTATTCTTTTTTCTCAATGCATACTCATTAATTCCAAATAATTTCAGTGGTATTTTATTTTTAATTGAATGAAATGATTTTAAAATATTTAATAATCTTGTAATTATGAACCTTAAATCAATAAATATAACCAAATCCATCACTATGAAACATTAATAAAACAAATTAGATTATTAACATCTGGTGATGAATGTAAACAATAGCTAAAAAATATATTCCAAGTGAATAATTATAGATAGATATTATAAAATATAATAGATATATTAAATCACTAAAAAATAAGTCACTATGATTGAATTAATTATTATATTTTATTTTAATGAGTTTTTGTGAAATTCATGAGTAAATGGTAAGTTTGTTCAATTATATTACCTTTAATTGTTGCATTTTTTCATATTATAAATGTATTAATAGGATATATTATATAGATACTACCTATTTTTATTATATTATCCATATTAAATTTTATTTAACTTTATTAACATTACCTTTCTTGAATCCCTACGTACAATTTAATTGATTCAGTTGATAACAAATTCATACATGTTTTTCTTATCCAACACTTTCTTCTATGAGTAATATTCCACATTAACCAATGATTTTCATTTTTACTATGTGTATAATTCCTATTTTTTGATTTTTATTAGAAAAATAATTAAATTTATGGGATTTTCAAAATCAATAATTTATATTTCATTTATTTTAGTTTGATTCAAAATATACCAAATCTATAAGGGATTTTTTAATCAAATCTCCTTTCATTGAGTAATAAGGATTCCTCCAAAAAAATTCTTATTTAATTGATCTATTACACCCTATGATATTTCAATTTTTAAATGAACTTTATCATTGTGTAAAATTACCTTTTTAAATTCAAATCCTCCATCGTGATGAATTTATTTCACATAAAAGTATAAAGTTTTTAATAATCAATTTCAACTTATTTGAGGAATATTGTTTCCTTCTATATCTATATTCATTAATTCTAAAAATATTTTTGTTTATTATTTTGAAATCCAAAATTGTATTACTCCATTTGATCTACATGATTTTATTTCCATGTTTTAAATTTATGATTTGTAACACTATTTAATATGTGGGGATTCAATAAAGGTATTTTAATTTAATAAAAATAATTATCCTTACATGTTTATATATTTTATCTTTTTACCCAAATTTTATCAAGAAATTCATTCTGAAACATCCTTTTTTCATTATATGGAATTATTTTAATGTGTTCTTTATGATATTTTTTCAAGTTATAACATTGAAAATTATTTTTGAATGTGGACAGTAAGTTCATATTTTTATATGAATGATAATAAATGTTTTCTGAATGTTATCGTTATTACATTCACATTAATGTACATTTGAATCACTAAAATGTCGATCACATTTAGAATTATTTCTAATTAATTAAACATCAATATTTCTTATACTACTTTTCCCATTTAGGATTAAAATCATGGAATAAAATAATATTAGACCCCTTCTTATGTGATACCATTCAAAGGGTTATTTTTATAAATGTGTTTTTATTCTACATCAACATCCTTAAAAAAAGTTTATGTTTCACATGGTATATTGATTAATAATACCATCAAATTTAATTATTTATATATATATATATATATATTTATATTATGATACTATTTTTTTAATTGGGAGAGTATTGACATACCTTATGTTAATTATTGAAATACTAATGGTTATTGATTACTAATTTTTGTTCATTATGTATTTTATTGTTATTTATCTTGTTTATATAGTAAAATTATTAAATGTAATTAACTGGAAAGTCAGTATTAGCGTATTATAACACCTAGATATATTGGTTGGTATCATTATACAAAGTATGTCTAATATTATTTATATGTAAACCAATTTATTAATATGTTTTTGTTGTGGTATTCATGGTGTATAAGTTTTCATAGTTGGATCCTTAATGGTAAAATTATGATGTCCTACATTATGGATTTTACCACTATGAAATTATTTATTCTTGTGAATGTGATCAATTTTTTTATTCCATCCATTTATTTATTTGAAACTAATTTTATTAGTTATAAATAAATATTTGTTTCTTATTTAATCCTTTAAAAATTATTTATGTAATTATTAATCTTCAATAACATTTAATATACACCACCCATTTCTGAGAGTATGATCTCACCATTATTAAGTATAAAATTACACATGTTGTGAAGAAGAATAAAACATATGATAAATATAGAATAATATTTTGTGTGGATAATTTTTTGGTAAATTTTAAAGATATGTTAATGATTTCTTATTTTTTTATAGTGTAAAAAATCTTGATAGGATGTAAAATATATGGGTTTTGATAGTTATATTATTTATAACTCTCTAAAACTAGAAAATTAAATAGTTTTTAGTCAAACTAGATTCTAATAGGGTTGGTCTAGAGCATCACAGTGGTTTAGAAAACATAGCTTTGATAAATGTAGGTTTTAATAAGAGTATAAGATATAGTTTTTGGTGGGTCATTGTGTAGATATATGATTTAATATCAAGTAAATATTGGATATCCTGGGAAAATAGAAATAATGTTTGATAATATACATGATTAATTCTTATATTTATCTCGGTGTGATTTTATTTCAATTATGGATTTAGACTATTAGAAGTTAGTGAGAAACCTTGGAATAAGTATAAATTTAGTAAAATATCCTAAACTCATTTTAAAGTATAGAGTGTGTGATTTCTTAGTAGTAAACTCATTTATGGATACTGACAAGTGGATACAAGCTCTAGAACAAATTCACCTATGGGTAATAACTTTGGAAACATTGTTTGGTTATTTACATAATCAATAAATTTTATAGAATGATTCCAATATTAAAATTATGTCTTATACTCCCAGTGGATATTAATTAGTGATTCAAATTCTCTTTATGAACCATTATGAAATATTTGAGTACATTCAAATATATAATAGGGGAATATAATATGAAGTTACCCTAAAGTAACATAGGTTGGAATGATGTTGTTAAAATATGACAAATATAAGGATTTTTTTTCATGTATCGGATTTACGATTATATTATTTGGTATTATCATAACTATTTTGTTTTATTATTTAGTAGAATTTTGGATCATGAAATTGATTATGTGAATGGAATTTATTTACAAACACTATTTTGTACAATCCAATTAATGAATAATATTTAGCATATTTGGATATGGAAAATGAAAATATGGTTATATGATTAATAATAGGTAAAGGATATATTTTATACTCTTACCTAAGAAAGTATGGTTTATATGTCTATAGAAATCTTATCTTCAATATTGTTTATCTTTTAGATACCCATATACATTTTCATTAGTAAATGATAATTTAAATTGTGAGGTGGTAATTAATTTAAGGGGTGGATGAGAACATAAATCTAGTAGAATTAAAAAATATTTATTCTTCAATAAATATTGAATCAATAGCTTGATTCATATACAACAAGAAACTAAAATTAACTGGGAAACATTTTATTTATCTTAATAAAACCATCGTATATTTTCCACTAAATATCTGGGTATAAATATAGGGGTCCACATTTTAAAATATATACGAATTTTTTGTGATCACAAATTTTTTCAGGTACATCCCTCTTTGAGTATTTGGTTAGACCTATTTCTTTTGGATTTTTTCATCTTCATTAAACCTCGATGGTCTTGTAAATTTTAGGTAATAGACTACTCTTTCTAGAGAAAATGACCAATGATTCGGAGTTTTTTGTTTGTTTGAATTAATGGAGTCTAGATTTTTAATGTATTAAACTTTTTTACGTGGGTTCCAATGAGTATTCTACGATTTGGTGGTCGTTTTTCCAAATCTATCGAAGCTGGTTTTAAATATTTTTCCAAGGAATTTACATTTCATGTAGATGCTACATGGATTATAAGCATCTCTAGGAAGATTTTGTGAATTGGGTTTAAAGTGTGAAATGAATACAAATAGTGAACCTATTACATGATGGATAAAAGTCACAGAGATGATGTTGTGAACTGATTTAGGAAAAGCACTGGTAATGAACCATGAATCTATAATGTGACATGTAATGATAGAGCTATGTTATTTTAACCTTAGGTAATGCGGTTTTCAACATAAATCATAATTTGGTAAATATACTGTATAAAATTATTAAAATATTCATATTTATCCATCTCAAGAGGTTAAATTTCACAATGTACATATGATCCATTTTAATTTATGTAAATCCCTCCTCTCTTAAGACCTAGGTAATTTATAGGTGATTTTGGAGGGAATTCATCTATTCCGTACATCTTGATTAGGATTCCAATTCGTGGTAAATTATTCTCTAAGGATTGACCCTCTATTATATTATATATGTTGTGGTGGTGGAATCTCATGACTATTATTATTGAGGTTATTGATCTAGATGTCTTGTGATCTTAGATTTCTATTTTAATCTTCTTTTAAATTTTTCACTTTGACATAACCATCTAGAATAATTTAATGTATCACTAGAAAAGGGTGGGTGCTCTAAAACAAAACCCTATGGGATGTTTCATTATTAATTATGTAAAATACTATGATTGTGCCAATGCAATGTGTGCGTTAATTAATTGAATAATGGATGATGATAAATCATGTGTTGGATTATTTGTTGTATCCATTTTGGTTCAATAATGATTGAGACTTGGCATGTAGCTACACATTGGGCGATCCTATCCTTCAATAGTAATGAACTAACTAATGGATTTACGTGTAGTCAGTAAGACATTAGACTTCATTTAAATTCATCGGATATATTAATATTTTAAATTATATTAATTTATTATGTAAATGGGTAATAAAAATTTGATATACATGGGGGTGAAAATTGGAGTGGAAATGGAATAATATGTAATTTATTGAAAAAAAGGGTAATTAAAAGGAAAATGGTAATTCCAAAAAAAATGTGGAATGTGATATGATGTTGTGTTTTACTACCCTTGTGAGTTGGGTTATGATTGATACTGAATTACCAATATATAGATGAATTGGCCCAGATTCTGAAATACATTTATAGAGGTATTATACCAAATATTTAAATGATTATATAAAGAACTTTTATAGGTTAAATATAATTCTTATACTGAAATGATTATCTAAAGGACCTTGATAGGTTATAATATAATTCATATAATTTTTGGAACATTTATAATATAATTATTTTAGGGATTAAAACGGTTAGGATATAGTGATTTTATAGAGGGTGTTTCACAGTTACATGATTATTCCATGGTTTTGTGGTAACGGTCGACATGTATGTGCTACATGATCATAGAAATACCAACATGGTATTAAACAAGGTTGTATGATGTATTATATTATGTTTATTAATTAATACCAACATCTAAAAATTTATTTCATAATCATATAAATATAATGGTTTTGTTTAGACATTGTGGTTTCCATATATTGAGTTTTACTCACACCATATGCAAGCATCCATTTTTTTCCAACAAGATTACAAGGATTTATTTTTGGACCACGTAAAGGGACCTTGTTTATTTTTTCTTTCTATAAGGGTTAAAGTATTGAGGTTGAACCAATATGGGGTTCAATATTGTTGTATTTGAGTCATTCATGTCATAATTTTTGTTTATTATTTTGTCTTACATTATGTAATTTACTTACATTTCATCTCAAAATGACATGGTTCAATATTAATTATTTTATTGGTTCTTCCATTACTTTCCAGTTATATGGTGTTCTTTTTCTACTATTTTTCATTACTATGATATTTTTTATTATATATTAATTTTGTCTTTTATCTTCGAACCTGGGGTATAGTATCCCTAATATATTCTTTACACTACCTCAGTTAGTAATTAGTCTCTTGTGTATGGGGAAGAACATTTGATGTCCAGTAACAATCCAATTTAACCTTGTGAGAGTGCAGTAGATATATTGAATTTACAATTTGTTATCGTAGATGTATGTAGTTCTTTCTGTTACATTACTATTTTAAAAAGGTAGAGAGGGGACTATGACATGTCGTGACTTGGTAATGTTATTTTGTTTGGGATTAGATCACTCTTGTTTGAGGGAAAACATAGTACCTATAGATGGGATTATTTTTCCTTAACTTTTCTTTTTTATAGTTGATGTTATTTCTCCTTAGGTGATTCACATGTTTGGAAATATAATTATTTATTGAAATTTATGCTTTTGGCCTGGTATGTTATGAAATGAGTATGCATGAATCATGATATGAACATAGTGATATACCATGAAATTAGTTGTTTTTAACATGAAAACATTTATTCAAAGTGATAAATTTCCCCATATGATTTGTATAATGTGATACTTGTAATATCTGATAAATGAAATGAATGAACTGTTATGTCTTGTTAAAGAACTTGTTAGCCATGTTTATAGAGACTGTGAGCTCATGGATATCTATTGTTGTCACATATTATGGCTCACCTTGTTCTTAGATAGCGTTATAAAGAGCATGTTTATCATATAGGGACACTTATTCCTAACCATGATTCAGTACAGTGTTAGGAAAGTAGTAATAATCATAATACTAACACTCCTCAACTGGAGATTCAAGTAGCACCTAAGGATCAGATGCATGTTCAACTTCATGGTAGCTTCCTGAGGTTCATGTATTCCATGAAATGGGAGAATTTTTTTACCATTCCATCAAGGCCTCATATGGAGATGGATTTCTTCCTACACATCCACCTATGTTCAAAAGGGAGAGAGGCCTCAAGGTAGCTATGTTTTGGATTTTTTTTCATTTCTTATGATCATAGAGAACCTCAACACACCCTCTTATATGTGATGAATATTTATCTATAAATTATTTTTGGACAAACTAATCAATGGTAGGAAATTCTAACGAAATTTGGCATCACATGGAGTTATCTTGGATGGAATTTGAGGTGAGGATACTTAGTCTCAACTATATATGGAAATTGAGTTATGTGAAGGGTCATGATTTTATGCATATGACACAAGTAATATTGTCATTGATGTACTATTATAGAAATTTCACCAACATTCATTTCATTGAGGTACATTAAGATGCTAATGAGTTCTCCAGGATGAGTGTTTTTTAGGAGGGGTTTTTGCAATAAGGTCAGATCATAGGATAAAATTTTCACATGAGTATATTTTCAGACATAATGAATCATGAAGTCATTATATAAGGGAATCCGAAATAAGCCCCAATAATAGGCCATACTTTTTAAGGATGGAAAATAGGTAACTCTTCTTTGGGCGTAAAGAAGAACAATTAATATAGTTACCACAAAAGAAACAACAGGTTTATAAGTTAGGGAAGTATGTAGTTATCAATGGACCATGTTATGTTATAGTGCAATCAGTTTGAAATGTTTTTCCACAGGTGGAATCAATTTCTATAACCTACTTTTTTGTACCATTCTTACCAGTGGCTAGGTCACATATGTAGGTTTTTAGGGGAATGTTGAACCAAAGTATTGTGAGGGGATCAAAACATGTACCAGAGTATAGGAAGTATTCAACTACCCCACATTGGATTTGTAGTTGGTGTTCCACTAGGATTTCTAGTCAATAAAGGGGGAATGGAACCCCATTAAATGAGAGATAGTACCAGGATGAGGGAATAGATCAAGGGAGTTTGACAAGAGACTGTGTAAGAGGGAAAAGTCATCTAAACTCTATACAGTCTTCTCTAAAAAGATGGGATGTGCACTTTATACCGTCAGAGGTAAGAATTTTGTATCATCTACCATTGATTTTATTTTATATATAGGATAATTCAATTCAATTTTATATAAACCGTTTTCAAATTGTTATGTATTTTATGTTGAAATTTTTGATCTGGTTTTCGCATTTGAAACACCATCGAGAGTGCAGTCAATGTATATAAAATGTTGAATGGTGTGTTCTATGAAAATTGAAGATTACCATCTCTTTTGGGAACTATTTGTGTATGAAATGGAAAGTCACAATTTGATTATTGTTATGGTTTTTCTAGTAATATACTATTATTATATCGATTCTTACTATAAGATATTTATTATTATATCACTAGAAGGAGGAATCTATTTTCAATAGGGTGGGTGGGATATTCCTACCATTTTTTTCGGAAACATTCAACATAGATTTTATTTTATAACGACATAGATAGTGGGTCCTGATATAAATTATTGTATAATGTATCAGGATACATTTTCTCTAGTGGTATAACATTTTCAGGATGCCCCTCCTGATGAGTTTGGCATTTTACTGCATGAGTAGAAGATCGAGTTCATTATTTAGTTGGTACTGGTATAAGAACAAGTTTTTCATGCACAATAATGTATAGAACTAGAACATCATCATGAATTGAAAGAAAATTTGGAATACCTAGAAGCTAATGGATCCATACGAACTAGTATATCTCTATGTGGTTATCTAATTATTTTCTATAAGATGAATGATAGGGATTTGAGCGTATATATGCATTATTATAGACATAACCAGATGATTCTAAATTTTTTTTATCCTCATCCATGCATCAATGATATCATTAATCAACTGCAATGATTTATGATAATCACCATAAATTATTTAGTTTTGGGATTCCAATAGTTGATTGTGATACTATCATACATACATCATATTGGTTTTAGGAGGTTTTAATAATTCACATGTTGTGTTCATGGACATGATTAATATGATATTTTATCATTTTATAGATTAGTTTATGTTTTTTTTGTGAAATAAATCATAGTTTACCCCTTTTCAATGTATGATCATGCCCAAAATATTTGAATCATCTAGATTACATTGGGAGATAATTATCATTTTTTCAAGCTAACCAAATTAAATTTAGATATTGATAATCTTCAATTCCTGGGTCATGTCATTTTATATCTTAGAATGTATACGGACTGATAGGTGGTTTCAGTCATGGTATCTTGGGAGAGACCCAATAATGTCCTCAAGATTCACATATTTATGTACTTTTCAGGTAATTATCATTGTTAAATCATGTAATTATATTTTTTTTGCATGGTTTTATGGAATTAAAAATAAAGGAGTTATTCTTGTTTGGTTAAATTCATGGGAAAGATATTTTCAGGAGATGAATATAATGAGGACTTCATCACCTATCCTCACATTAACTATGCTGGTTAAAGAATATATTGTGTAATGTGATTCATCTAGAGTTGGACTTTAATCAATTTTTTTGTAGGAGGTCTTATTGGTTTCTAATGGATATTGGTAGTTGGGAGTACATGAGTGGAATTTCCCAACTCATGATCTGGAGATAGATGTGATGCAATAATCCATGAGAATATAGAGGCACTATATTTTGAGAATGTGACTTGTGCGGCACATGGAACAAAAGAACCATAGGTGCATATTTTCTTAATGGGTCCTAAAACATCGGTAAGGGATGTGGGTCCAGTATATATATTATTAAAAAACAAGTTGGTTTAAACTCAAAGAGAGGTAAATGTAATTATCGATGATTTCTTTGAAAGATGAACATAGTTGAAGTGTATGAGTTCTAATATGACAGAGAGATGGTGGAACTCTTTGAATACATGGATTTAAATGTTCATGATTCATAGGGTAGAGTAGATATAACATTATAATATTTTATACCTATTATTCTTGTATATATTAATATAGATAAGTTATCTGATATAGTGGAATTTCTTATGGGATATATCTTATATTGTTGGTATCCACCCTCATAATGGCCTCTTGGAAGTGATGATTCTCTAATTTCTCATGGCTCGGTATGGGTTTTAATATACATTCCGGAGGAGATGATGAGAGTGTTCCATGATTATATAAGGGAATTATATCCTAGTTTCATGAATACTTTTCTTGATGTTTATATACAATAATAGTTTCAAGAAATTAAGAAGCTGGTCTCGGGATTTGTGGCTTGATGTTTCACTTGTATGTAGGAGAAAGAAGATAATTAGATCCCAATTTGGAATTATCAGCCTATTCCCACTCTGGAATGGAAATGGGATTATGTAACTATAGATTTTGAAATATTATTTCCAATTAAAACTATAATAATGTTATATTGTGGGTGAACTTATATCTAATGAAAAAGGTATCCCAATTCTTGGCTATTAATAATACCATCACTATTAGTGATCTATCTCATCATTTTATACATGAGAGATTTTTTTTTGAAATGCGTTCTGATGAGTATAATTTTAGATAGAAATATTAATTCCTCATGTCAATTTTGGTACGATATTTAAAAGGATTTATTATCACATGTTCATTTGAGCACAACCTTCCAACCTCAAAATGAAAATCAATCTTAGCAATATATTCAGATCATAGAGTTTTTGTTATGAGAATTTGCCTTTTATTTCATTGTTTCGTGGAAGTATTATATGAAACATTGGGATTATTTATATAATAAAAAATTCTAGGAATCGATCAAAATGGATCCTTTTGAGGCTTTATATGTAAGATTTTTTGACTTTTCTCTTTGTTGGTTTGAGGAAGGTGAATTAACATATATTGAACCCATTCAGGTATAGGATATAACTAAGTAGGATTAGTTTATTAGTAGTTTGTTAGTGACAAAAACGTGTATGGAAAATCATACATTGGCCATCAGAGAAAACCTCTTTATTTTAAGGTTGGTAATATTTTTTCCCATTAGGTATTAGCTAGGATAGGAAAACAAAATATTTATAGACAAGGAATAATAATGATTGAGATTCATGGTCCATTTGACAGATTTTAAAGGGTTGGTCCTACGAGATACCAAATAGTACTTCCACAATGAAACAATTCCCTGAAATATGTGTTTCACATGTTGTAGATTCAGATATATCATTCTAAACATTAACATGTGGTAGAAATTGAGGATGTCGAACATGTTGTGTATTTATCCTTTGATGAGAAATAGATACTAATTTTGAACCATAGTGAGAAATATTAATAGGATAAAACTATACCTATAGGTTTAGTGGAGTTGTACCCTGGGAGTGTTCATTAAGAGACCATGTATAGAATGTCTGATATGAGATAAAAGTTTCTAGTACTTTTTTATGAGACACCATGATTATACTTAGAGTAGCTGAGGGATGATCTATTATATGGATGAGAGGTTTTATGATCCCCTCTTTTTTACATGGTACATCACACTTTTATTATTTTTCATTGAACCTTTTCATTTGGGTTTTACTTCTTCTTTTAACCCTTGTGGTCATGTCCCTATTTTTTAATGGATTTATTTTTATAGGGGAAATGAAAAAAAATTAATGATATATGTTTTTTTTAATCACTAGAGTATTTTTTTTAAATCTACTATTCAGGATTATGATAGTTTCATTTGGTTTGGAAGGCTTTGGGGTTGGTTTGGGATCTTCATAAGATGTGATGATTAGAGATATCTACAAGTAATTTACGCACTATGAACACACCACATACCACTTTACTATCTCTAGGAAGATTCAATGAAATGGGTTCAGAGCATCAAATATATACATGTTGTGAACCAATTAGACGACATGTAAATGACACCAAGAAGACATTGTGAACCGGTTCTATATATCATCTGGTTACACTCTATGAATCAATTACAAGATGTGTAGTTTTTAAGAATGTTTATTTTAACTTGAGGAAGCACATTATGTGGAAAAACTCACAGTATAAGAAATACATGATTAATAAGGATTTCACGTCATGTATTTCATGGATTCAATGGTTTTAAATCAACGATGCATATATGATTCATTCCTTATTCTTTTGAATTCCTCCACTCTTGATCCCTATGTGATTTCCATGTGATTTTAGAGTTATTTCATCCATTATGTATGTCTCGATCAATAATCCAATCCCAATGACGATATTTTTCTTTGTTCTTACCCTCTCTTAGTTTAATCTCCATTTTGGTTGTGGAATATATTGATCGTTGCTTTTTATGGTGCTGATCATGATCTCATGTAATCGATGTTTCCTATTGTAATATTATTATTTCTTTGTCTTGTCTGTGCTACGTGTTTGAAACATTACGTTGGTCACTATATAAAGGTAGGTGGTCAAAAATGAAACCCCATATCCAATTTAATTATTATGTATGTTCAATATTATGATTGTGCCAAGGGCATATGCACATTAATGAAATGATTAATTGATGATCATAATTCCGGAATTAGATGGTTCCTTGGATCCCATTAGGTTCAATTATTCCGATCCATTTGTGAAGATACCCATTGGGTGAACCTATAATAGAATACTAATTGACTGGTGAATGACTAAAAGTGTGGTACGTACAGCAAGAGACTTTAGGTGATTTTTTGGAATAGATTCACTTTGGAAAATGGATTAATTTATTATATAAATGGACAATAATGATTTGATATACAAGCTTTTGAAAACAATCATGTAAATGAATTCAGATATAATTTAATGATTAAATAGGTGATTGAATGTAAAATGGTATATGGCCAATGTGACAATTGTAGAATATGATATGATGTTTTATTTTTCTATCCTCTATGTTTTGGGTTTTGATTGAAGATGAAATTCTAATATATATGAATTTTTCTAGATGTTGACATAATTATATAGAGGGCTTGAACAAAATAATAAAAATCATATATATATGGATTGACTCGGTTCTATTGTCATGATTTTAAGGCTTATTTAGATTATGTTTTAATTGTTATAGGTATTATCCAATTATGATATAATTCTTATACTCGGTGTGATTCCCAATTACGTGATTATTCCATGGTTATTTGGTTGTATTTGGCATGGTTATGACACATGATCGATGATATTTTGTTATGGTCCCAATGTAGGTTTTTAGATTTATTAAACATGTTTATTAATTAATACACTTTCTATCACTTCATTTAATTATTTTTTTATCAGAATTGTTTTTTATTAGACATAGTTCTGTCAACCAACTATATATTACTCATAGCCTATTCGGGCTTTCATTTGGTTCCTGACCAGATTACATGGATAAATGTTTGTACAAGGGAAAGGGACTTTGTTGTTGATTATTTCATATTGTATGTGCTGTATTATGGAGATAGGTTTGACATGGTGTCCAAGATTGGATTCTTTGAGTCATTCATGTCAACATTTTAATTTAATATTTTAACTTCCAAAATGTCATTTAGTTTTATTCAACCATACATTATTGGTTCAATGTTATTTGGTTTGTTATTTTTCCTTTACTTTTCAGTTGGATGTTTTTATATTTCCTCTAATTTACTTCACTCTAATATTTATTAATATATTTTATTTCTACTACACTATAACTTCGTAATAGGGTTTATTGTATCCCCACTATATCCATTACACCCCTCCTACTATCCCTCATCCTCTGGAATATAGGGAGGAATTCATGAGATCCAGTAACCAACATGACTTTCCACATTAGAGAGTACACATTTGGGGGCCATTACAATTTCAATAATAATTCCCTGATGACATTAAATTAGTATATATAAAAAATTTAATATGATTGTTTTTTCATAAAAAGTGTTTTCCCCAAAAAAAATTACGATCTGTTATGTTTTATTTCAAGAATATAAATATAATATTCTTATAAGATGATAAAATAAATTTTTAATATGAATAGAATTTTATGATTAATTTAATTTTAAATTTATAGGAAATATATTCAAGAATATTTAATAATAGAAATGGAATTTCTGATAAAAATATTTTTCATTCTACACTATGTTCAATTAAATATATTATTGCGAAATTATAATGATTTAAATTTTGAAAAATGGAATTCCATTTTGGAATCATAATTTTTTTTTATGATATGAAGATATTTTTTATATATTTTCCAAACAAGATTTATTTTTATGAGAATATAACAAAATATCATTTTTACAAATAATATAACTACAAATATAAATTTTGACATTACAAAAAAAAATTATAAATGAGCTGATGTAATTATAGATCTAAACTAATTGTATATCCATTATTTTCTGCATATAGAGCTACATTCCTTCTTTAGTGACATGAAATTAAAGTAAAAGTGTGGGTATTTACAAAAGATATACCCTTATCACTTACAAAATAATCTCTTCATCAACCAAACTATCCTAAAATCTAGACCATTATACTGACTAAAATCTAACCAAACCCTCCCCAATACTTCTATATATGTATTATATGTAATGGAAACCTCAAAAGATACCTCTCAAATGTGTAATTCAATTTTAAATGGAATATTCAATGGATTAATGTAAAAATTTTTAATTTACACGTTTTCATTTATATTTCAAAAATTCTACATAATCTACCTAAATTTCATTTATAACATCCTAAAATTATAAAAAAATATATAATTATTATATTATAAATTTATTGTATTTATGGATTCATTTTAATCTATCTTATACCTAGATCCTTGGAAAAAATACAACATTGTAAATGCATATATATGCATTACCACAGCCATTGAGAACCAGATTCCATTTATCAGAAGTAAATTACACGGACGGTTAAAATGGTGTATTTAATGACTATATATTATATTCGTTAAATTTTTCTTATTATAAAAGATAAATAAATAACTAAATTTTTCTAGAAAAAAAATGAAAACATCACTGTCACGACCCAACCCCCGGGGCCCGTGCCGTGACTAACCCCAAGCTCGCCTTACATAGCCAAGGGGATGGCGACAAGCACCAAAGGTGTATTCCCAAAAACTGGGAAGGTATTTACTTTATAACCTATAAACACGCGCAAACAAGAAGACAACAAGATATGAATGAAAGTCAAATGTATAGAAAAAGAGTAGGACAACTACTTGGTTGTCCTCTAAGGTTCCTACCTGAAGGGTAGGTACATCTCGCCTCCTCAACCCTCCACGTCCACTTGTCTCCTCTGCGTACCAACACGTTGTATGGTCCTCCTCTGGGCACCGACCAGTCCGAGTATTCTCATCCTCAGTCAGCGATGTCCGTCATCTGCATCCAACACAACAAGGTGCTGGCATATCCCTTGCAGGGGTGAGTATAACGATACTCATTAGGGACCCTGAGACCCTCAAGGACTCACAAAATCCACAAAGTACAAACCAAAAATCATGAAAACAATATATAACACAACTTAGGTAAATTCCCATACATATACCTAAGTTATCAAGAAATCTATCTCGATCATGAAGAAACACAGAGGTTTTATATCTGCTCACATCGGGTATATCATTAGGTACAATAGAAGAGATGACTAGATGTAACTACTAAATCATCTCACTCCATTAAGAGGATATTCTCCTAACCTGCACAGAATCACTCAGAGGTGACCCACACAGGATCGCTAGAGAAAACCCACACAAGATCACTATGTGTTGACCCACAGAGGATCGCTGGAGCAGACCCACATAGGATCGCTAGGAGGTAACCCACACAGGATTGCTGGAGCTAACCCACACATGATCGCTAGGATCTAACCCATACAAGATCCCTGGATCTGACCCACACAGGATCTCTAGGAGCTCACCCACACATGATCGCTAGAGCTAACCCACACAAGATCGCTAGGAGCTGACCCACAACGAATCGCTGGAGGAGACCCACATAGGATCGCTAATAGCTAAACCACATAGGATCATTGGATCTGACCCACACAGGATATCTATGATCTGACCTGTGTAGGATCGCTAACAGCTTACCCACACATGATATCTAGGAGCACTCTTCTCATCACAGCCAGCTACTGTGTTTCCTTACTAGGCTTGCTCATCTCTGAGAGAGTCTGTTGCACAAGCCACTGGTCGATTCTCCAACTGTCATGATGTCCCACGAATAATTATCTAAAAGGGACGCCATGTCCTAGGGGTATCAATGAAACATATGGCTCGTCAATCAGATGCTTGTTCTGTGAGTTATTAGCCTTTTAGTTCCGAGGACCTAGTTGGATTCTTGCTTGATCCATCCCAACTATTTCCCAACATTACCCAAAACTCAAGCGCAGTATAATCAATGGGACCATCTCATTCCAAGATTTACAATGCCACTAAAGGTTTTTCAAATGGACGTCTGGTACCAAGGTTATGGCCAAAATAATGTAAACGGGTCACAATGGGCCTGGGTACGGTCAGACACAATCATGCCGACCCGGCCCGCTGGGTCCTGCCCGACAGGCCGCGAGGGGCCATAGAGAGCCACGGGTGGCCGCGAGGTTGTGAGCATGCGGTGTGGCTCATTTGGGGGTTACCACGAGGGCACGAGGCCATTGGGTGGCTCGTCCAGGGTAGTTCGGGGTGATGCGAGCAGCGTGGTAGGGGCGGCTCGGAGGGCCACGGGCGGCTCTGCCGGGGCAGTTCGGAAGGCCATGGGCAGCGCAGCTGGGGTTGCTCGGAAGGTCGTGGTTGGCACGGCCGGGGTGGCTCGGACAGCCGCGAGCGGGGCAACTAGGGTTGCGGCAGTGGCTCGACGGGACAATGACAACAACTCGGCAGGACGGAGGCGGCAGATCGAGCGGTGGTCATGCCACAGACGACGGCTCGGTCCGGATGGTGGCGCTGAGCAGCGGAGGCCGTAGGTGCCGCGAGTCTACGCGGTGAGGCCGCAGGGTGGAAATGGCCATGAATGGCGAAGCGTCGCAGGGTGTGGAGCACAATTCCTTCACCAGCGACTTGTTTCTCCGGCCTCTCTCTTCATTCATTACCGTGGTGTAAGTCACCACCTTCCATCGCGAAAAACACAATAAAGAAGAACGTCGAAGGGGTGGGTCCATGTTTTTTTGGCCCGCACCCTTTGAGTTAGAGTGGTAGAAAGCAGTTCATAAAATTGAATCATTAAAATATATGGATGATATTTTATAATATCAATCCCCACAACCCTCGTCAATATCTATTACAAAAACCCACAAAAGAATTAAAAGGGAAGAACATGGGAAGTGATAATCATATAGAAATAAAAACCTACATTGAACGTATTGTTGATGTCGACGAGGAGGGAAGAAGGTGAAGTTTTCAACATTCTTCTCGTCTGGCACACACCTCTAATTCTGAGCTCGTGCGTCGGTTCATCATAGTATTAAGCGTTCCTCCTAGAAGGGTGTCCCAAAGAAGCAGTCGATGTCAGTGTTCTTATCAGGACGATCGTTCTTCATGGAAGAAGATCTTCATTTGCGTTCTTTATTTGAGAGATTTTTCCCACCAAGAGATCTCCCCTTTTTCAACTAATGCTCTCAAAAGAATAGACAACCCAAAATAAAAGGTGTTTCCTCAATTTTAATTATTGGAAAAATTTCAAATTAGATTAATTAATTACATAGGTTGGCATAATAAATGTTTCTGTGTTAGCCCAATTAATGTGGAGTAAGTCAAGAGGCTCCTCCACATTAAGAAGGGAGTTGAGAGGTTTCCTCCCCCAATTATGAGGGATTCTGGTGGTCCCTACCTCAAAGCTTTGAAGTGGGGGGTTTTTCTAGATCGGTTGGTCCCCCCCACCAAGCATTAAAATTGGAGGATAAAACTCTTTTGGTCCCAACTCCACAATATTCACATGGGTTCTTCAAATAAAAATAAAATTTTTTCAATTTTCATATTTTTATTCTTTCACGAAAAAACCCAAAAAATAACTTTCACCCTCGACCAACTGTCATCAAGGTGAAGGTCTCTTTATGTGAATATCGGTGCTGTGAGTTTAACGATGCCCTCTTATTTCAATTCTGATCACCGGTTTAAAATTTAGAAAATCCATCTCGCACGTTTACTATACGTACTTGAATTTTTTTTTTCAGAAATTCATTCTGGGAACTCCGGGCCTCAGAATCACGCGCCGTCATTTTTTGCGGGCTCGTAAAATTCCTATATATAAAAAAACATTAAATGGAAATTCTGGGTGTTTACATTCTCCCCACCTCAGGTCTTTGCATCCTTGTAAGCCACAACTGAAACTAAATGAACAAATTGGGGTACCGAGCATGCATCTGATCCTCCTGCTCCCATGTGCTCTCCTGGAGGCACCTGTGCTACCAATGAACGCGCACCAGAGGTATCGACCGCCCATATAGGACCCACTCCTTTTGATCCTCAATCTCCAGTGGAACCTCCATAAAAGTTGCCCCATTATCGATTTCTATCTCACCCCAGTCAATGATGTGTGAAGGGTCATGAACGTATCCCCTAAGCTGGGATACTTGGGAGATGCTGCCCACCCTCTCCAAATGCGGTGGAAGTGCCAAACGGTTTTCTACCTTGACTATCTATTGACTTATTAAAAACAGACTGATTAACCTAAGTGAAAACTTTCAACCTTTGCCAAATATCCATATCCCCCATCGAGGAGAGACTAACAAGAATACGTGGTCCCCCTACTAGAACTCCAAGTGTCTCCTTATCATGTTGGCATAAGACTTCTTCCAACTCCATGCAGTCTTCACTTGCTGAAAAGTGAGACATCGATACAAACTCTTCCACTACCTTCATCTTCTCGAGCCACTAGTACTGACACCAGAGGTCCCAGTACATCTTCATGACATGAGGATGTACCGCCATATGGGACGTATAGAACTCCCTCAACACCTCCTCTCGAGGCACCACTGTTACTATGGTACGTCCTCTGAAGAGGACGATGTGCTCCCCTCCTTCAAAAAATCCATCAGGTGCCTGCCCTGAGGATATCTGAGTA
This sequence comes from Viscum album, assembly GCA_963277665.1. Classification (NCBI taxonomy): domain Eukaryota; kingdom Viridiplantae; phylum Streptophyta; class Magnoliopsida; order Santalales; family Viscaceae; genus Viscum; species Viscum album. Next base: position 1,325,958,391 of record OY728126.1, read on the forward strand.
CATCGAGTCTCTCAATCAATGATCCCAAGTTGGGAATCCCCGAATTTCGGAAGGAGTGGGGGAGTGATAGTTATATACATGAGGTAATCAACTTAATCTCTATTCACGAAGGATATCTGCAGCGTGACTAGTTACTATGATGCCTCACTCAGCATCTGTAGACCAGACCTCCTTCTAAGTGCATCTGCTACCACTTTACCATTCCCAAGAGTATAGACTATCTCAAAGTCATACTCCTTGGGGAACTCTAGGAAGTCCTATAGGGAACTGAAAACTCAAAACTTCTTCAAACATGAGGGTAAGGCTGGCCGACTCAAGAGTGATCGGCAGCACCCTCTTATGCATGTGTTATCCTATGCTGCCTGAGTTTCCTTTTTCTCTGACTAAGGAGAAACTCATCCCAATATTGTAGATAAACCACAACCTGTTTTCCAAATATAGTCAATCTGAGTATGAATTGTGGATGTCCAATCATACCCAAACTAACGTTGTAATGCCTCGACGCTGCCACCAAGTGGTTCCAACCGAAACTCTCACCTCAAGGGTCAGATCACACCGTCCGTGTAAGTGTGATTATAGTGTATCCACCCAATGGTTTCTCCAGACGTGATGGTCAAGTAAACCATTCAACCAGAAACTCTTTATCTTGAACAGGGTTTGTGGAAAAGAGGAATGATTTGTACCTATGTCTATTGATACAACAGTTATTAGTAGACAAGGATCATAACTCAAAGCATTCCTAGAGCCCTTGGATCACACTCCTTGACCGCATGAAGCTACTCCCTAACCCCGTCCTCCAGCTCCATGAGCCTAGTGGGGTCTAAAAAAAGGGGGTGGTTGTAACATGTCGAAATGTATACCACCTCATGTTGCTCACCTAGATCCACTTCGACGACTGCTGCCCTACAGATTCATTTGTCCCTGTCATATCCTATTCTTGAAACATGTTACACACCCAAGTCTCTGGGACTGGTGCCAGTTTCCTACTTTCCCACTTCTAACATTCACTGGCTGTAGCTGCTCATCCAATGAACATTCAACCATAAAGGTTCTCTCTAGAACCCTAACATATGTAGTAATGCATTGAGGACTAGTGATGGCTCGGATGTCCTTAAACACACCTTGCTCAGAAGTCCAAGCCCTAAATCACTAATCGTATCATATTCATCGAGTACCATGAATGGTTGGAACACCATGACGAATACTAAGATACTAACTTTTCATCCTTTTGAAGCTGTATATGCTCTAGAGGACTCTTAGCCACCTCCTCAAGCTAGTCCTTAGCCGCCTGTGAGTCACGCATGCCTCAGAACCTGAGGGGTATCTGATGCTGCAGCTTCTTTAAGGCACTAAGCATAAATGTGTCCTCTACATGTACCTCTAATTGTAACTGCTAGCAAATGGGAAATGATAAAGTTGACACACTACCCAAAGGTACTATCTTGGGAAACGGTCCATGTACCGAAGCCTCATCACTACGTGGACCATCCTCATGGTCACTCACTGGAAGTGACTAGTAGGTAAGATCATCATCTTCTCTACTGGTGTCTCAACTAGGTGGAAAACACAAGGAATAGCCTCCAACCATCCCTCAGCTTCATGGGAATCAGTCTCGCCTCGAACGCTCAGAGATATATGATTCTGGAACTCGTGCAATTCACTCAGTCAGTCTGCATCGTCTGCCAGTGTGGCTGGTATTAACTATTTCTAAATGGGTGGTGGTGGTGCTGGTACACCACCGAAAGATTCCAACATTGTTAGAGGGCACTGTACCAGAGCCTCATCACTCAGTGGGATATTATCGTGTACTCTCTCAGGAATCCTAGCTGGCTGTCTACACAGCGACATCCTAATAAAGAACATGTGTGGCATGGTCATTAAGTTATACCTTGTGTGCTAACTCAGGAAAACATAAGAAAACTCATCAAAACACACACGCAATTAGTGTTTTCATGCACTGAGAAATCAGATGTCAGGGGTCCAGGTGTATGGATATGTTGGCCACCGCACCAACACTAGATTCCCTAAACTGATAACCACACTCAATACACTTAACACGATTGATGATAAAAATATCATATTCCATTGTTTTATAGTAGAACCGAAACCTCAGATACTAATTTGTCACGACCCGACCCTCCGGCCCGTGCCGTCACTTCCCTAAGCCCCCCTTCCATAGGACAGGGGCTAGAGACTAGCACCAAAGGAGTATTACCGAAAACATGGAAGTCATTTGTTTTATAACCTATAAAAACACGCAACCAAGAACACAAAAAGATACGAATGCAAGTCAACTGTATAGTAAAAGAGTAAGTATAGTAAGAAAATTGGGGTCAGAATACAAACACAAGTGGAAAGTACAAGTACAACTAAAATACAATACATATTAAGAAAGAGAAAGACTACTATTGGGTCTTCCTATGAGATTCCTACCTGAAGGGTAGGTGTAGATCACAACCTCATCACTCCACAACCACCTGTCTCCTCTGTATACCAACACGTCGTATGGTCCACCTCTGGGCACCGTCCAATCCTCATATTCTTAGCCTCAGTCATTGTTTTCCATTGTCTACATCCAACACAACAAGGTGTGGGCATATCTTGTGTAGGGTTGAGTATAACGATACTTAGTAGTGACCCTGAGACCCTCAAGGTCTCACAAAATCCACAAAGGATAAACCAAAAATCATGAAAACAACAGATAATCCTACTTAGGTATATTCCCATACATATACCTAAGTTATCAAGAAATCCATCTCAATCATGAAGGAACACAGAGGTTCTGTCTCACCTCACACCAGGTATATAATTAGGTACCGAATTATATATGATTAGATGTAACTACTAAATCATTTTACTCTGTTAAGATGCTCTACTTCTAACCTACACAGAATTGCTAGGAGCTGACCCACACAGGATCGTTGGAGATGACCCACACATGATCACTAGGAGGTGACCCACACAGTATTGATGGAGACAACACACATAGGATCACTAGGAGATAACCCACAGAGGATCGCTGGAGCTGTCCCACATAGGATCATTAGGATCTGACCCACATAGGATTGCTTGAGCTGACCCACACAGGATCACTCGGAACTGACCCACAAAGGATCGCTAGAGCTGGAACACACATGATCGCTAGGATCTGACCTTCATAGGATCACTGAAGCTGACCCAAAAAGGATATCTAGGAGCTGACCCATGTAGGATCACTAGTAGCTGACCTGCACAGGATAGCTAGGAGCACTCTTCTCGTCAAATCCAGTTACATGGTTTCCACACTAGTCTTGCTTGTCTCTAGGAGAGTCCACTCCCCAAGACAGTGGTCAATTCTAAAACTGCCACGATATCCCAGGACGAAGTATCTCCTAGGAATTTTACGTAATAGTGGTCTCAACACAACATATGTTGCGTCAATCGGACAGCTGGTCTTTTTGTTATTATCCTTTTAGTCCGGAGGGCCCGGTTGGATTCGTGCTCGATCCAACCCAACCATTTATCAACTTTATCCAAAACTCAAAAGGGGTATACTCAGAGGGACAATATCACTCCATGATTTCTATCACTGCTGACGGTTTGTCAAACGGACGTACGGTGCCAATGTTATGGGAAAAATAATGTAAATGGGTCGTAGAGGGAAGGGGTCCGGTCCGACACAACTTGGGTCAACCCAGCCTGACCCGCTGGGTCTGGCCCGACCTTTTGGGTCCTGTCGGAAAGGCCACGAGGGGTCATGGAGGTTTTCGGGTGGCAGAGAGGGAATGAGGGCACAGTGTGGCTTAGTCGGGGGATGCCGTGAGGGCACGATACCACAGGGTGGCTCTGCCGGGGCGATTCAGAGGGCCACGGGTGGCGTTCCTGGGGTGGCTTGGAGGGTCATGGGCGGTGTGTCCGGGGCAGCTCAGAAGGCTATGGGTGGCACGACTAGGGTGTCTCGAAAGGCTGTGGGTGGTGCGTCCGGGGAAGTGGCGGGGGTGCGGTAGCGGTGGCACAGTGGGACAACGGGGGTGGCTCCTGCAGCGGCGACGGCTCGAGTGGCGGTGGTGGTTCAGTCGGTGGCGGCGCCTCGGACGACAGCTCAGTCCAGAAGGTGGCGTAGAACGGAGGAGGCTGTGGGTGTCGTGAGGCGGTGCGGTGAGGCCATGCGGCAATGATGGTTGCGAATGGAGAAGCACTGCAGTGCGCAGAGTGTCGTGCCTTCACCAGCGGCTAGTTTATCTAGCCTCTCTCTTTGTTCATCATCGTGCTGTACATCACCTCCTTCCATCATGAATGAAACAATAATGAAGAACATCGGATGGGCTGGGCCATGTTTGTTTGGCCCACACCCTCCGCGTTAGATCGGTAGCAAGAGGTTCATAAAATTGAATCATGAAAGTGTATGGATGATATTTTAAAATATCAATCCCCCTAAACCTCGTCAATATCTATTACCAAAACCCACAAATTAATTAGAATGGAAGAACATGGTAAGTGATAATCATATATAAATAAACCCATAACTTGATCGTATTTTTGAAGATGAGGAGGTGGGTAGAAGGTGAATTTGTCGACGATCGTCTCGTCCACCACACACCTCCAATTCCGGGCTCATGCGTCAGTTCATCATAGTCGAAGGAGTTCCTCCTCGAAGGGTGTCCCGAGGAAGAAGTCGAAGGCGACGTTCTTCGCAGGTGGATCATTCTTCATGGAAGAATTTCTTCATTGGCGTTATTTATTGAAGAGATTTTTCCCACTAAGAGCTCTCCGATTTACTAACGAATTCTCTCAAAAGAATAGACAACCCAAAATAAAAGGTGTTTCCCCAATTTTAATTGTTGAGACAATTTCAAATTGGATTAATTAATTACATAGGTTGGCATAATAAAATTATATGTGTTGGCACAATTAATGTGGAGGAAGTCAAGAGGCTCCTCCACATTAAAGAGTGAGTGGAGAGGTTTCCTCACCCCATTATGAGGGATTCAGGTGGTCCCTACCACCATGCTTTGAAATAGGTGTTTTACTAGCTCGGCTTGTCCCCACCCCCCGGGCAATCAATTTAGAGGATAAAACTCATGTGGTACCACCTCCACCATATTCACATTGGTTCTTCAAATAAAAATAAAATGTTTTCAAAATTTATTTTTATTTTTATTCTTTAATGAAAAAACCAAAAACTAACATTCACATTCGACCAACTTCCATTGAGGTGAATGTCTCCTTAAGAGAATATCGGCTCTACGAGTTCAACGATTCCCTCATATTTCAATTCTGAGCAACGGTTCAAAATTTATAAAAACATACTCGCACGTTTACGGAACGTACCCAAAAAATGCTCAGAAATTTATTTTGGGCACTCTGAGCCTCAGAATCAAGTGTCGTCAATTTTCACAGACTTGTAAAATTACCATACATTAAAAAAATTTCATAGAAATTCCGGCTTCTTACAGTCACCCAAGTGTATGTGTGAATTTCCAACTCCATGGAAAATGTGTATCAATTTTCATCACCAACATACATTCAAATTATAAAATATATTTTCATAATGTAGATTATTTTATGGTGTAATATATGTAATGAATAAAATTATGGAATGATAATATATTAATCTATTATCCTTATAATGTAATATGATGATTAATTGAATCACACTTTTCATGGACTATATTTTAACAATCCATACCCATGAATTCCATTGAATAAAAATAGACCATCATAATAATTTGTTTAAAAAAATTATACCATCTTGACTAATCAAGGAATGATGAACTTTGCACCAATATACTAGAACCAACATATCTGTTATTAGACATTAAAAATAAACCATAAGTATTAACATCAAATAATGAATGTAGACTATAAATAAGTAATATATTTCCCGAAAATGATTATTGATGGATTGAATAAAATATAAAATATATGCATATGCCTATTAATTATGTTACTATGATATTTATATTTTTATATATATTGTTAAATATCATTCATGAATGATAGTATTGAAATCTAAGAGATTTGATCTCAATTTCTATTCATTGAATGATGTTTTCAAAATATGAACATATTTTTAATTAATCTGGTTCATATAATGTAAAATTTTATTATGTCCATCTTATTTATGATTTATTATGGTACATACAATTACTTTTAGAATTCCATCTTTCCAATTCATATGATTAAATTGTTTCTAAAATATTATATAGTTTTCCTATTTAAATTTTTCCTCATTGAGACATAAAAAAATACTAACCACTTACTTTATTTTGTGTGGTGTATATAATTCCCATGTATATTATTAAATTATACACATCATTCTATCAAATTTATTTCCATATCCATTTTTTAAGTTCTCGTTTGATGGATTTCAACTTAAAAATCTACTAAAGTAGTAATGGGTTTTTAAATCGATATATGGTTCTTTAAGTTATAATATTTCATCTTGATATTTATAATTCTATGATTGGATTGTTTCAAAAATATTTTTTATACTATGGAAATTTATCTTTCCCTCTAGGTAAAATCAAATTAGTATTTCAATAATTTTTCCATGAATAATAGTTTTCAATGAAATGTATACTTTTAAAAATAATAAATAACATACCTTACAAGACTATATTTATTCCCTATCCATATTATTTAATTCCAAAAATGAAATTATAATTATTATAAAATTAGAAATATTTTTTATTTATTGTTATACATGTAATTGTTTTTACCTATCTCTAAAAAGAATTATAATTACTATTTTTGTGATGTCGATTTATAATATAGGTGTTACAAAATAATAAAGGAAATTTTATTTTCTTGTTCATTTATTTTATCTTCAACTACACCTTTATTCTATAAAATGTTTATGTATCTTTCAATGTTAAACTATTGGAAATTTTTTTAGTGTGTTGTTTTAATATATTTTTCATATTATATTAAGAAATATGATTTTTGAAAGGGCACTGTGACTTCAACTATTTACTAAAATGTTGTAATATGTTTTCTAACAATTGTTTATATATTTTCATCTTCAATTTTCCTCTATAAAACTATATGTTATATATACTTTGATGTTTTTCAATAAATTTCCCTAAAAATCCGGTTTCACAGAGAAAATTTTTTGGTATAAAACTAACTATATCGAACAATCCAATTATTAAGGAATAATTATGTGATATAATTCAATGTGCTATTCTTATGAAGGTGTTTTTAATTTTTGTCAACATATTTAAATATTATAATGTTTCACTAGGTAAATGTCGTAATAATAAAATCTGACTTCTTTCTATCAATGGATTATGGTCATTATATTCTATTTATTGATAAAATAATATATTAAATTCATGTATGTTTATTAAAAAAATATTTATTTTTATTGATTAATAGGGAAAGTTGATTATATTCTGTATTGATATCAATTATCTTAATATGGTGAATGCCTAGGGCTTAATTAGGTAATGTGAGAGTCCTAGAGTTATATATCGCCATGATTTATTGGCTTGCCTCATAATAAAAATAAGTTTGGGTAATTTCTATATTCCTTCTAATTTATAAAGATATATTGGTTGGGGTCTAAATAGTTTTAATTTCTCTTAGATTGGGACTCTGTAAGAATATTAAGATATCATATATTATACATTTCCCTACCATGATCTCGAATATTGGTATCCATATTATTAGTTTTTCAATTCTGTCATCAATGGATTTATTTCATGTTCATGAGAATAGTTTTATAGAAATAATTGATACAGATTTATTCCTTAAATATTTATTTATTCCATGATTATTGTTTGAGAAGATATAATATAAGATACACCATACTGGGATTTTGAGATCACATTTCTTAAGTTTCTATTTTCCTAGTTTATGAATAATTATAATTCATATGATATATAATGAAGTATATATTTTGTTGAGAAATATTTGGTATGTGTTTATTTCATATTTTAGAATTATTAATTTTTCATGTTGTTGGGAAAATTTCCAAAAGATAGGAATAATATTTATTTTGATAGTCACAAGATTTCATAACTCTCTATAACTCTAAACCAAAAAGGTTTTTGGTGTAGAATTCAATCAATATTTACTTTTTTTATTTTAACAACGAATTTTGATGTTCGGGATACTTTAGTTAATTTGAATGTTAGTACATAACTTATGTTATTACTCAATAAATTTTATAAGATTGTGTGTCCAAGGAATCATATCCTCAGTTATTTATGATTAATTATAATTTTATTTTTCTTGAACCTCAAATTAAAATTTGTAGCTACTTAAATATATTGATATTTTTACAATTGTTTTACTTATTTTCTTAAGCTCACTAAATCATTTAATTTTCTATTGAAATTATTTTTATTATATTATTTTAATCCCATTGAGTTTTTTAATTTATCTATATTCTATAAATAATATTGATTTCAAAAAGTAATAAGTTAATGAACTCATGAGAAATGAGTCAAAATATATTCTAGAAATAAATATGATAAATTCATTATTGAAATTTGGTTTATTTTCATTATTAATTTTTCTATGTTTTTTATGATGGAAAAATGAATAATAGAGACATGTGTCATTGAGATGTTTCTAATTGATGATCAACTTTAATTGCTAATTTCCATTTAAAAATATTTTTTATTACTAAGAATTATATATAATTTCATATCATAATATTGTTATCTTGAGGAGGATACTAAAGAAAAATGTTCTTCATTTTTTCACAATTATGTACAACCTAAAATATTATAAAACAGATCTAAATAGGGATAGATTTGAATATGAAATGAAAATGTATTAAGTGTATGTTCAGAATAATAAAAAGATAACACAAGAGGTGGTGAATTGTGTCTTTTCAAAAATCTCGGCTGGCTCTGGTTTATAAATCAATTTGTAATTTATGTAGATATACTGCTTTCTCTTCTATATAAATTAAAAACATTGAATTAATAGAAACAATGAACATGTCGATTCTATAGTGGTATGGGGCACTAAGACCCCCTATTACACTCCACAAACTCTCTATCTATTATATTTATTAATTTCACTACAAATTTCCTCTTATCAGTAACCCATCAAATCTAAAACTAAGTGCAGGCAGTTGAAACCTGTACCAAAATGCTAAATAGAGCCTTCTAGTTCTTTTACATGGAACCAGGTATCCAAATATTATCACAATAATATGATATGTAAACCACGACTAAGTACAATCAGTTGATATTCCAATAAATCAAAAGGGTTTTATTTTTTATGGTTTGGTTTTATCATCACAATTGTAGCAACAATAATTGACAGTAGACGAATATTCTTCTTTAAAAATGAAACTTTTCCTTAAAGAACAACTCAATAGGGATCATGGATTCAAATGTTCTTCAAACTGAGTACTAATAAAAAACATCAATATGAGGTATAGTATGTATGAATTAAAAGTATGGCCCCTTAATATTCAATCAATCGATATAGCAACATTGTAAAAGATATTCACATGACTAAAATACTACGTATATATGCGTGTCACAATTTTTAATGGAATTTTGATAGAATATATATAGCATGAAATATTCTTTAGTATTCCAGATCCAAGAAAATTACCTTGTAGAATGACAATATTCAAATTCGATTAGAGAAGGTGAGTCACAGATTTCCTTAATAATTGGAATGACTTCCTTTGATTAATATGTTTCTTTGAATAAATCGTAAATATATTTGAAAATGTCAAAGAGAAGATTTCTATCAGCTTGTACAACTATCATGACCATTGTATGAATCACAGATAAAATCATGGCTTTAAAACTCTATCGTTGAATAGTCAAACATTGGTTTTAACTATATAGCAAAGGGTTTCATTGCGTAGCATACAGTTCTGTTTCATAGTATATAGTTTCTATGCATATCCTAGGGTTCCTACCAATGTATTGTTCTTTAACCAAACTTTCATCTACATGTAATGTATGGAATAAATTTAATGTTGGGATGATGATCCCTATGTACATCCTTTCGGCATAAGATTCCAAACATAGAATTGACAAACCATACGTTCAATCATCTAAACAGAGGGTATGAATAATGATTCTAGATTCTAATATAGGGTTTATATTCCATATTTTTTTTCCTCCAAATTTAGGGTTTCCAATCAACACATTTAATATCCAATGTTAGGATGTCAACACATACAAAAATGGTTCAACATAGCATAGGGAAGATGATCCATTCATTCATTTATCGAATATACATATTAAATAGTATTTTCAGAACACATCTTGTATCTTTCCATTTCCTTAATGATATAAATAAAATCATTATATATATTACTAAAAATACATAAATAAACATTATTAGAAAATAAACAAGGGTAATTGTGAGAATAAAAATCACCATATATTATAGAGTATTGTTGAGAAAATAAATTCCCAACTATCTCCTACTTTTTATGATAAAAAACTCATAATTTAATTTTATATAAAATATTGGATTTATAAATGTTAATATTATAAAATATTTTGATTTCACAGTACTATTTAGACAATGCGAAAAAATTTAATTGGAATAGCTCAAAAAATGTACTGTTGTGGTCCTCAAATAGTCTCCCCCATTTATTGATTTCAAAAAGCAGGTTTGAATGAATATATGTTATAAACCACATTTATTATAGAACAAAACTAAAATGATTGTTATAGCCTCCTGTGTAGAAAGTCAAGATATGTTTTATAATAGTGTAAATTTGAACATCATTAACCCAATGAAAATATCAAACTATATAGAAAATATAAAAAAAAGTAAAGTAAATAAAAATTTAAATATTGGTAAAATGTTTTGAGAAATTAATAATACATCCCAAAATCAACGTAATCATTATTCAAAATGAGGGGATCTAGTTAGAAGGATTTTCAGCATCAGAATTTCTTTGGGAAGAAGGTGTTGATTGAATGAGAACAGTTTGTACAATACCATGAATCTCAAGTAGCTTCACGAATAGACTCTGAATATAATTGTTGAAGACATATTTCCAATATTGAATCTTTTTCTTAGAATCTTGATAATGTTTTATGCTTTCTACCAAATTCCCCTTGATAAACACATTCATTGTACCATCAGAAAAATGAAATCAGATAACCTATATCTGAATTGATGAAAGATATATCCTAACTAGAATTCATTTGATGTCAGCTAACATATAAAATATAGTTTATTATCCAAAAGAATATACAATGGAACACTATCAAAATTAGGAGTGTTTATTTGGTTATTAATGTCAAATAACATTACATTGATTGACTCAACTCATCTTATCTAATCAGAAGTCATTTGATAAATGGAGGTTGAATCATGATAACCTTATTTGACATATTTAAACTCGTTGCTCAACTTTTTCTTAAGCTAAAAATAATAAATATTTTTTTATCAATTAATCATTAAAAGATCATAATTTTCTACCAACACATCATATAAAAACATCAAGATCTCTTATATAAATAAAATTTTATTTATCTTCTGTTAATTGACTTTGATGTTCCTCAAATTCAACTATTTGAACTGTAAAACTTCCTTTTTGATAAATAGTTTTCCTTTCAATTTTCAATTCCTATCATGGAGCTAGATTATATTCATTTACATTATTAAAACATTAAACCATCTCTTCAATAACTATTTCCAATTAGTTAGAAGACTTAGGGTATTGTGATCTGGTTTGTCAAATTTCCCTCAAAGATAAATAAGGCTATTCCTCCTCTATTAACATGAATGCTCCTTAATCATCTAAATTAGTAATAACTAAATAATGCTTTATAGGACCAACAAATTTTAAATTATGATCATTTTCTCCAGATTGATCAGATCCTTGAGAATATTATCTAATATTTCTAGTTACATGAGACTTATTCTTATAAACTTATTCTTATCTAGCGTGGCCAAATACCACTAGACTATAAATATTTATTGAAATTATTCATCTCTGATAAAGAAATTCTTAATTAATTCTTGATTCTACTTTATCATCAGTCCTTGGTATCATAGAACCAACAACTTCTAACTTCTCCACCTGATCTCCTGCCATCAACCACTCTTGTTCTTCAATGTGAACTAGCAGAAGATGATTGCAAGATTCACTCCAGAAGAATCCTAGTTTTCTGATAGTTCCTTCACTGATAATATGGTTGTGTTGACATCTCTAGAAAAATTTGATGACTCTTATCTTTTCTAGTGTTAGAAACAACTAGTATTGAATCCTTCCATAGGGGTAAACACCAATCCTTCCATCCATTTGATAATAATGATTTAGATATCTTAACAAATATCAACTGAATTTTAGATAAATATTGTTCATGAAAAAAATATAATATGCATATCTTGATAAATAAGGTTCCCTAACTCAACCATTATTGGAACTATTTTAGACAGAATGAATTTCATTAAGACTCTTTGATCACCATTATTTTTCATCATTTTACTAACATTTCTACCTCTAAACCAAGAAAACCAAATAACATATGATCTATATTTATCATATCATATATTTCATAGATCAATATGAATTTCCCACTTATGGGGACATTACAGGATCTTAAAAAAATTATAATAAATAGAAAACTCATCGTGATGATTCTTAAACAAAAATGCATCTTCATCAGATCGAAAACTAAAAGAAGCATTCTGAAAAAAAATACTTTTACTTCAATATCAAAAAACAAATGGTGTATTTCTATAGCCAAAAATGAATTCCAAGCCATGAAATCTTATTGTAGACTTTAATGAGATTTTTTTGATTCCTCTAATAGAAATCAATTACCTTTTCCTAAGAACTCATATATATTTCAATGGGATAACAGGATCTCTTAGACCAAAATCATCAAATCTACCAAAAGTTTCTATTTCTGATGGTTCAAGGAGCGAGGGTTTGAAGGCATATGATTCTGGTAAACTAGAAAGGGTGAAACTCTGTAAACTGGAAGGATGTGGAGGAGTATTAAGTGCAAGAGAAGTAAGACAACTTTCTCGAGCTGACTGATAATGTACTCATTACATTTAAATTTGAAAATATGAATAAAAATTAATCAAAATGAATTTTTTAAATCTATTCAATACATAACTGAATGAAAAATAAATAAATAAATAATAAAATACAACATATAAATTTCACTAAATTAAAAAAATATTGAACAAAAAATTTACTAAATATTCATTTAAAATAAATAACCCCAAATACCCCTTACTAAAATCAAAACATGCTCTACGAATATGATTAGTGAAAATATCTGCGAATTTATATTCTGTATTAACAATTCTAATGGTATAACCTTTCTATGAACATGATAACTAAAAAAATGATGCATGATATCAATATTCGTAGTCCAATAATAACATATATGATTTTTTAAAATAATAATAGCACTTCTATTATAACATAAAATAGGTATATCATTATAATTTAATATAATTTTAATAGCTTTTTTATCCAAAATACCAGTTGAGGGAAGAAATATTCCTTACTTGTTGAAAAGTAAACTAAGTGTTGTTTCTTTCTCAACCATGATACTAAATATTTCCTTAAAAAGTTATAGGTTCTTAAGGTTCTTTCTCTAAATAATCCAAAACCCCCAAGTCAGTCTAATAATATGAAACTAAATTAAAATCATACATTTTTTGATAAAGAAGAGATTAAAAAGTGGTTCTTTTAATGTATCTAATTTCTTAACAACAGTAAGATGGGATTATTTTGAATTTGACAGAAATCATGAACACAAACATATAGAAAACAAAATTTATTGTCTACTAATAGTATGATATAACAAAATACAAATCACAACTCTATATAACTTGTTGTAAGATAGTTTTATAGCTTCATCAAAATCATGTTTTTTATTGGTATATATAGGAGTTGTATAAGTCATACTATTTTCAAGTGCACTCATTTTCAATAAATCAACAACATATTTTAATTTATTTAAAACATTTCTTTAATTTTTTACATAATAAAAAAATTATAAAATGAAATGTACTTCTCCAATCATAATCATTTTATTTTTTTGAGTTATATTTAAAAAATCATTACAAATATTTTATTTTCATGAACTTAAAATTACATCATAATTATAAATTTGTTCCAATAAAATATAGGAATGTATAGTTTTCTTAAAAAGTTTCAAATCTTCCAATCCAACTATAAAACCATTTTTTAAAAGAAAATAACATAATCTTTTATACCAAGATAAAATTACTTTTTCATGTCAATAAAGGTATTTAGTAAGTTTAATAATAGAATTAGGTTTTTGAGGTTTTTCAATACGAAAAGGTTGTTTATCATAAACATCATATATTAAATATAAATTTAAAAAGAAATATTTAACATTCATAGGATATAGTTTAAAATTCATATGACATGCATAACCTAAATTTTTTTTAATTGATTCTATTCTAGTTACAGGGGAAAAGGATTCATCATAATATATTCCTTCTTCCTGATTATATCCTTTTGCTCCTAATATATCTTTATTTTTTTCATGATCCATTGATCATAATATTTATTTATAAAGATCAAATTTGTTCCTATTACTAGAAAATTGGATAGTCTTTATAATAATTCTCAAGATTCATTTAATATAAATTTATTTAGTTTGTCTAACATTCTTAACATCTAACTTTCATCTTTTAAATATTCTTCAATAGATTTAGATTCAAACTTTCATAGAAAGGTAGAGAATTCAGTGAGTTTTCCTACATACCTTCTAGTTCTAAATATTTAATCTTGATCTCCTATAATAATTTCTAATTCTTTTTCTTTCGGGTTATAGACTTTCTCGGTAACCCACTTTATAGTTTTAGATTCTTGTTCATCTAAACTAGACTGAATTTTATTTGTATCATTTTCAAAATCAGTTTTAGTGAATCAATTATCATACATTCAAAACAGTTATTGATTTCATATGTTTGATATGTATTTTCATTGAAAGGTCCATTTTTTCAAACATTACCAAAACTAATTCTTTAATATCCTAGAATTTTAAGTAAAAACTCTATTTTCTTTATAATTAGTGGAATATTGTAAGACTATTACTTCATTAGATTTTAGATCAAATTTATGAACTATATCCTCAGTATTCAAGATATACAACCTACATTAAAATAATTTTGATTAATTTACGTTAGTTGTTCTATAATTCCAAGCTTCATAGGGTGTATTTTTGAAAATAGGTATTATTAAAACAAAATTCATTATATAGCAGGTTGTGCTGAAAGCATCCGCACATATGTAGGTAGGAATACTATATTCATTCCACATTTTCTATTCCATTTATTAAATATTCCTATTAATTATTTTAACAATTCCATTTTGTTGAGGTGTTCATGGTGCATAGAAGGTGTGTTTAACACATAGGTTTGAGAAAAAAGAAATAAATTCATTATTCTAAAATTCTGCACCATAATCACTTCTTAACGAAATTATTTTAAAACCATTTTCATTTTGAAAAATTCAAAAAAAACATTTAAAAAATTGAATACGTCACTTTTGAGTTTTTAAAAATACACCTAAGTTTGTCAATAATAATCATAAAATTAAACATAAATATATAGTTTACTAGCCAATCATGATACTCTAGATGGTCAAAAAATCCATTTGGATAAGTTCTAAGGTTTTAGATATTGAATGTTTTTAATAGATTTGAAAGAGGATTTGTGTTGTATTTAGATTTTTCATGCATCACAAAAATTTATTATTTTCAAACATAAGTCTAGAAAAACCAAAACTAAATGTTTATTAGATAATTTTATTAAATCATAAATATTGAAATTTTTAAGTGTTCAATTCTAAATCCAGGACTCTTTTATCTATGAAAATAAACAAATTTCTTTCTATTTACATAAGGAATTTAAATTCAAAGTATAGACACTCTCAGTTCTTGGTACTCTATATTTATGATGTTTGTCTTCAAAAAAGAGCAGGATTTGTTTGAAAAATCAACATAAAATCCATTATAAAAATGTTGAGAGATAGTTATCATGTTTTCTGTTATCCCATTCACAAAAAATAATGTATTTATTTATATATTATTTATATCTCTAACCATTCTAACTCTAATGATATTTCCTTTTTCATTATCCCTAAAAGTGACTAGACCTCCATCCATTAGAGTAAATAAATGAAAATTTTATTATTCTCTACTCATTCGTATGGAAAAACCACTATCTATATACCATATATCAATATTATTCTGGTGAACTTTTTTCTTAAAAAACAATTAATAAAATGTTTGTTTTGGTACACATATTTTATTAGGTCTTGTAGTGTCAACATGCAATGATATGG
Source organism: Viscum album (assembly GCA_963277665.1). Taxonomy (NCBI): domain Eukaryota; kingdom Viridiplantae; phylum Streptophyta; class Magnoliopsida; order Santalales; family Viscaceae; genus Viscum; species Viscum album. Next base: position 1,325,974,661 of record OY728126.1, read on the forward strand.
GAATCCTGATCTTCATTATCCTTCCATAATTTATACCACATACATTAGGAATACATTTAGAAGTAAAAACCTATTTAATACCACTTATTTGAGGATTTATCAAGTAATATTTGTTAATTAAATGACATTTTATTCTATAAAAATAGCATGTAGAAATTTTTGAATAGGGTAAAAAATAAATTTTGAATAATTTGTACTTTTCACCTTTTCTTAAAATTCCAAATTTTTCTCTTTAATAACAATTTTTTCAAATAATTTCGTTCAGAGTTTTTTCCATTAGTAAAAAATCCAACATCACTTTTATAAGATTATACTTTATCTTATTATTATTAAATCTTTGTTCATCATCAATAGAGTTCGTTTTTTATGAATTAAAATTTTCAACTAGTTCATGATGTTGTTTTACTAGTTTTTCACTTTCACCTAAAGTTTTTTGAATATTTTATAACAATTTATGTATGTTTGACATCGAATCATATTTCTATTATTACATTGTCAAATAAAATCTAATTTACCACTTGAGAAACTTCCAATTTCTGTATTAGAATAGTAATTATATATTAACTCTTCTTCATCATTAGCCATGAAACACAGATTAGTTTGGAGATTTTGTGGCTCTTTTTCTAAATTCGATTTCTAAGAGATACTACAGTATTTCGAAACATTCCAGGTAGCATTTATATCTATTTTCCCTTATGGTTAATAATAATTTTTTATCTAAAATATCACATCTTTCTTTCTCCTTTTATCTTTTAGTTGGGGGAAATGAGGTCAGATGTGACCCAATTTTTTACATTCATAGAATTTATCTTCTATAGGTTCTTTTTAATCAATATTATAGGATCATAGGAAGCCTCATTTATTATTTTAAAATCTAGTAAATTTCCCAGCTAGATGAGCTAGTTACATTTTAGAACCTGAGGAGTCTAATTTTATTTCTGTTTTGGCTTATTTTTTTAGTTATTCTTATAATATGTCACTTTGAGACATGTATATTCCATTTTCTCTAAAACATTATGATCTCTAGATTCATATTTTATTAATGATTCATACACCATTAATGTTCCAATTAGTTCATTTTTACTCAAATTCATGATAGGAGGTGATATCCAAATTGTCGTAGATATTCCATTCCATTTAGAAGGAATTAATGTCGTTAAATTAAACTCTTGATCAGATTGTTTTTTGGTATCTACCTAGGATGTAATATTTTTAACAATATTTAGTAAATTTTCATTCATCTGTGTGATGTCTTCTCCATCAGACATTCTAATAGTATAAAATATTTTCTTTTTTGTGGCATATCTCATCAATATGGTGTTGTCTTTTCATTAATTTCGGATAGCTACAATCTTCCACATCTCATATGCAGTATGAAAATGTGATGCATGATTAAACACATCTCATCCAAGTCCCGTATAATAACATTCATTTCCTTTGAATTGATTTCATATTTAAATTTTGTTTTAGGAGTCAAAGACTATTGATTTTTAAGAATCACATAATTTATAATGATGTTGGAATAAAAATTTAATCCTAGATTTTTCAGATAGATAATCATACATGATTTCTATCATCCATTTTCGTAACCATTAATGTATGAAGCATGAACAATATAAATTACTTCTTTCAGATCACCCATTGAAATATTATTTGTATAGACCTTATTATTTTATCCTTACTATATCGATATCCCAAACTCTTACATTTGATACAAATTGTTAGGTTAGAATATTGAAAATAAAACACACCATGAGGGGTTTAATTTTTTTATATTTAAAATCTCAGAAGATTCTGGTTTGTAAATATATCTGTGATTTATGTAGATATAAATAATTCGCTTTTGTATTAATGATAAGAAGCCGATAAAAAGAAATAATTAACACGACCATTTTTTAGTGGGTTGGAAGAAAAATATCCCCTAGTCTACTCCTCCAACGCTCTCTCTGTGAGATTAGAGACTTTCACAATAAAGTTCCTCTTAAAACTAGATGTTCAAATACACAACTGAGTGTAGGTAGTTGACACCTTTAAAAACAAGGATAATCATAGCCTTATGGTTATTCTATAAGGAACCATTTATCCAAAACCAAGAGAAATAATATGTTATGTAAAACAAAAATGAGTACGAGTAGTTGACACCCTAATAAATAAAAAGAGTTTTAATTTTTGATGGTTTAGTTTGACATACTCAATTGAAATTATAGAAACTGAAAGAATATGCATCTACTTCTTTATAAATAAAATTATTCCTGAAAAAAAATGTGAAGCGATCCTAGTTTCCAATAATCCTCAAATTGAGTAGCCATAAGTAGTAGTGGTTTAAGGTAGAAAATGAATGACTCCAATGTATAACCACTTAATATTCAATAAATTGATTCATCAGTACTATAAAAGATATTCACCTGAATAAAATTGTATGTGTATATGTGCTTCACAAATTTTGAAAGTATTTGAGAAAGAATATATATAGAATACAAATTTCATTAATATTTTAGTCCCATGAATATCACATTATAAACGTTGATATTCAAATCTGAGTTCACTAGGGGAGTTGTAACATACCTTATGATTATGAAGGATTTCCTCAGATGAATATGGTTCTTAGAATCAATCATAAATAGCATTTTAACTACACAGATATAAGCACTCAATCATCTTGTAATACAATCAAGAAAATTTTATGCATCTCAGATTAATTTGAAGCTTTAAAACTCCATAGTCAAATAGTCAAATGTATTTTTTAACTATGTAGCATAGGGTTCCTTTTCATAGCATAGGGTTTCTTTTCATGGCATACAGTTCCAACCAATGTATGGTTCCTTAACCATACATTTATTTTCATGTAATTTAGGGATGAAATGTAACGTATAGTTGATGATCCACACGTTAATCCTTTTAGAAAATGATTCCAAATGTAGAATTTATTAACCAAACATTAAATCTCCCGAATTTAGGGTAAAAATAATGGTTCTAGATTCAAACGTAGGGTTGATATTCCATACTTTTATTGTTCTTATAAACATAGGGTTTCCAATCCATAAGTTTAATATCTATCAAAGGGATGTTGATCCATATGATAACGGTTTAGCGTAGTGAAAGGATGGTGATCTATATGTTCATTTACCAAATGTAGTGTTTGAACAGTATTTCCACAACAAATCCTATAGATTTTCATTTTATCTATGATATGATATATATTCATGAAGCATACATAACAAAACATTATTAGAAATCAAACAAGAGTATTTTTTATCAACAAATTCAACATATACTATAGGTTAACACTAATAAAATACATGTCCGACATTATGTCAATAGATAGATGATTATTTAAAAACTATCATTTTTAGAAAAACACATAATGTATTAGAAAATAAAAAAATCCTCAGTAATATTTAGTCGAAAATTATATTTATTTAATTAAAAAAATCTTTTTTTATTATCCATATATGGATAATGGCTCAACATAGTTCATCATAAATGTATCTTATTCTATGAATGTTAATATCACATAGAAATGTTTTATTTATAAGAAAAAAACTTCATTATGTAGAGTTATTTATAGGATTCCTCAAAATGAAACTCAAATGATATTCACTATCATTGTTTTATAAATTTTCAAACCTAGAAACAACCAAACTACAAACCAATTTTTAAAATCCATTGATTTTTTTCTAACCAAAATGATCCACTTTCGGCATCAATATCAATTATAAAACGATTATTTTAGAAATCCCACATAGATCCCACTTATTTTACTACCTTATCATTCCTCACAACATTTCATTGGGTAATTTGTTTTCATAAAAATGGATTAATAGTCTTCCAAACATCTCCTCCAAAACCATGTTTTTTTATATTTTTAAACCCACATTTTGGTTAAGTAGTAACCTCACATCCAATAGATAAAGACAAAAAACACAGATTACAATATAAAAATGAAGGAAGTCAATCATCAAAATACACAACCCAAATTTGGAATTCAAAATATCAACCTATTACCATAAAACTACCATGTGTGATGAGATCTCAAGTAGTGAGTTGCCTCGAGCTGCAGAGCCAGAAAAAAATCTTCTATTTCATTGACATTGTAACGTCGGTGGGACCCAAATTCTGTCTTCTACTAGATATTCAAACCACCATATAATAGAGATCTCGGAACATAAAATTATAACCACCATCGACACATCACCATTGTTACCAAAAAATATGACCACCACCATAACCAGTATTGAAAAATACAACAAATCAAAACATTCACTGAAAATAATCAAACAAATCAAACACTTGGAAAAATAAAAAAAACAAACCATCACTATTGATTTGTGAAGGGAACACTGAAAACAAATCCATAAAATCATAAAAATAACCATTTTCATTTTTGTTCCCTCATTTTAAAGTCACCAATGTTGAAGAGGAAGATAACCAAATCATCTTCGTAAGAAAAATTGACACTAGTCATCCCAAGAGATCCATCAGATGCCAAATCACACATCCATAAAACATATTGATACCACTAATCCAAATATGACTAAGAGGGGAGTAGATGAATTTTGGGGAAGACTAAAGATTTTAGTAGTTGAGGGCTCAATACTATGTAGAGACTGAAACCAATATCCAAATGAGAGAAACTAATGAAATATCAACTACAAAATCTATCGATCATCAAACCAAAAATCAAATAACCACATTATTAACCATTATCTATATCCATTAAGGATAGGTATATAGGAATGAAAGGTTAGAGCCTATTTGAGTTGACAGGTCTTCTAGTAGTAAACACTCATAAAGACACCATCAAAAGATTCCTATGAAAATCATAGTCCCATAATCTTAATATATGTTATCTATGTATTGGTTTTCAGTCATCCAGAATAATTCTCTTCACAACATAACATATAATTTTGAAATAATAGAATCAAGGAAAGATAATAAATCAGTTTCTCCAATGGAAATATCATAATCATTAATATTTTAGTTCACTCCTATGATACTTAGTGTTTTCTAAATATTCAATTATGTGAACTCACTAACTATTCTTATTCCAAAAACACCGAAATAATTATTCATAATCCAAAGGATGATGATATAACATTTTAAATTAATTGTTTATATCAAAAGTTTATTCTTACACATCTCACTTGAAAAAAATTATATGAAAATACGTTTAGATATTTTGTAAGATGTAGGTTGAATAATGACTTAGGTACACCCAATATTCCAATTAATCATGTGTATATGACAATATTTGTGAATTCACATGTTGAAAAAAATTATTATTCTGTATTATGTAATAGATTGGAAATTAATTATCTTGTTATAAATTTCCTAAAATCTTACATAATTATATATTAAAATTCCTATAATTATTTAAATTATAAATTGATCACCTCATTTTAATTTAATTAGTTATAAATCTAAATAACAAAAATTATCTATATTTTATGATATAAAATTTCTATTTTTTATAAATTCACTTATTCATTGAATTAAATAATTATTAAAAATTAAAAAATATCCAAAAATTTATAATAAATCCATATATATTTCAAAATTATATTCTTAGTTAAAATTGGAAAAGTCTTAAATTTTTTTATTCATACTCAATATATATATATTTATTTAAACAAATAACACTTACACATTTCAACAAAAAAATCGGGTTTCCAACTAGATATTCAATGAATATAGATTTTTAAACAAATGTAACAAAAAGTGAAGATTTATTCATTAAAGGACGATTTTATAAAAATTGATATGAAATAAACATTCATATAATTGTGAAAAATATAATAAAATAATGAAACATCAACCATGAAGGATATGTTAAGTATATATAATACATCATCTATATTGGTGGTATTATCAACCTCATAAGGATATGTTGAAGTTGACAAGAGATTTGATACATATACTATTATAAATTTATATTAATATTCTCAAAACATGATAAAATTCTAATTACATTGATATGAATAGTAATTACATTCAGAAAAAAATCAAATAGATATGAGAATAGGGTAAGAGATAAATTGAATATAAAAATATGTGTAATTACCAAATCTTTTTTGACTCATTTCTTAAGTGACTATCACCATTTTTATCTATGGTGTGATGTGACCCAGACACCAATTATAAGTGAATAAGGATTAATAGAAAGATTATAGGAACAAAAATTTCAGGGGAACAGTTTTTGGATATGGTTTTCTAAGGGTAATGATAAGGTGTATTTATTATTAGAGGAGAGGTGTATTTTTTTGAATAAAAAATATAATATAATTTATTGACCAAGAATAGATATAGTGTTATTTGAAGATAAAAATAGAACTCCACAATATTTTTGCCTAACCAAGTGGTCCCCTTACATCATTCATGGTCTTCATTCCTGATGATGTCCCTATTATATATGTGTCATAGTTAAACCATTTATTTACTAATGTTATTATTTTTTTTAAAAAAATCCAATAATTCATTATAATCTAATTTCAAAAAAAAATTACCACAAATAAGAAATTTATCTTATGAATAAAATTTCCCAAATTTGTGAAATTCATTTTTTAAACAACATGATAATTTCTTAAAATTCGTATATTTATTATATAAAAAATTTGATAACATTTTATAAATATTATTTTAGTTTTAAAAAATTAATATATTATTAAAATATAATTCAATTTTTTTAATTATTTATCTAATAAATAATAATCATATTTCTGAAAAATATTATTATTTATTTTACAAATTATATTTTATAATTCCCTTCAAAATTCAGCTATTTTTAGTTATTCTAAAACAGTAAATCTTGAAAAAAAATTATATGATGATTCAAAAAAATAATTCATATTATGAAAATAAATATTTTAGGTGGTTAAATTTTACATTTAAATTGTTTATAAAAAACTATATTTTCAGGAACTAATAGAAAAAATATTATTTTTATATTATTATATAATTTTTTTTGGAGAATTAAACCAAAATAATTATAAATTTTAATCTTAATTTTGAGTATATTCATGTTAGGATATTTTTATTTATTTAGATATATAATTATTTAATCATGTTCCAAAATGGGAGCTTTCCTGTTTTGAGGATTTCGTTTCATTTATAAAAACCATTTTTATATCCACTATTATACACATTATAATGGATATTTTTCTTTTATCTATCATATGTATATAAACAACTTAAATCGAACGGACTTTATTTACATAATTTTACCTGATTTTATTATATTTTAATTAAAAAAATTCCTTCAGCACTTTTAATCATTTCCATAATTATTATAGTTATGTTTGTAGCAAAGGTATATCTTACACACGTTGACTCATTAAAATTATAAAATCAATTTACATAAATTAATTTTTTATATTATCCCACTACAATAATATTAATCATTTAAAATGTATTTATCATTCCTTTGTAAAATTATATCATTAAAAAATTTGAACTATTGTTTTTTTTGTTTCAGGTATATAATTTTTTATAATATACCCTTAAACTCAAGTTTACTAATTCAAAATGAATTAAATACATTAAAATATAAAATATATATATTTAATGAAATAAAATTTTATATTGAAGAATATAGGACATCAAGCCCTGATTCTTCCTAATTATAATACGTGAATCGAAATAATGTATTCTCCCATATTACATTATCTTAAATTTCAATGTCTATCATACCATTGGTATACTGTAGAATTTTTTAGAATAAAGATTTGAAATTAATTTGGATTTATTTTATATATCATCATATAGTATATAAAAAACCCCATGTGATGTCATATTGATATATAATAAAATATAATTTTAATTATTTTCCACTATAACATAAGGATGAACATATTTACACAAAAATATATCAAAAATTTCATTTGTGTATCAATGAGATTCATTATTTTTTCACTATCATCCCTCAAAAATTTTACAAAACCTCTTTCATAAACATAGATTATAGAATTAAAGAATAATGGTTTTTTAATAATCTATAGACAATTAAGAACAATTAAATCACCAAATATTTCAATTTAAAAATATAAATTCATTAATTCAATGAATTTATGTGATAATTATATAATTTATACTTCATTTATTATGTCACAAAGGTTGTTAAACACCATAAACATAACCTCACAGTCCTTATATATATATATATTGATAATAAACCCCCTTTGAATTTTATCTTCTTTAAGACATTATTTATCCTTGAATTCCACACTCTTGTTACTTATTTAATCCCATTAAAGTACTATTACAACCAACATAACCTATTTCCATCTTTATAAATTTTATACACATCATATTTTTCAATGTAAACATCCTCTTTAGACTTCATTCAAAAAATAATTAAATTATAGGCCTCTGGAATATATAGAATTTACATTGGAGAACTATATATATGAATAACCTGATCACCTTATATTTTCTATCGGGTCAAAGTTTTTATCGATTATAACCCTTAAATTATTATATATCCTTTGTGAGCTAGTAATTAAATTTTTTGAATACCCTTTCCTTTTTCATTAGTTTTTTTTTGTAAATACCAATTTGTATCTATATCATTTTATACATTCTTTCAATTAAAAATAACAGATATTTTATTTCTATAATTGTGATCCACCTACCTATTTATATATTTAACAGAAAATAACATATATAAATTTAATCAATGTTTATTTGATATAAAAGAGTTAAAAGGGTTTCTAAATGTTGAATAATTATTCAAATTATGTACATATAACCATATTTGACTCGTAAGAAGTTATTATACTTGATTATTTTTATTAATCTTGATTTTACGGGATTTAATGACAATATCTTCTCATTATCATTACATATTTATGATTTTCATTCATCTATATTATTTTGCACTCTCGATGGACTACACATTTCATCATCATATTCATCATGGATTCTGTTACTGTTTTTATATGAAATCCTGTCCTTCTTCACAATGACAACAATGTGGATTTATGTACTCTTAAAACACATTTTTTTTGTAATTTTTTTGAATCTTTTTTTGACTAGAAATAATATATACCATCATTACCCTAACTTTCAAATTTCTTGTAGGTTTCCCCTTTTTAATGAATAACAATGCTCCTAATAAATTGAAAATCATTTTAGTGTATGCATTTTTCCATGACACAACAAAAAAGTGATATTTAATTAACCAAGAATAAAAATAATACCTTAAAGTTATATAGATTATTTAAAATACCACTTCAAAAATTTCTCGAATAGTTATTTTTTGGTTAACCTAATTCAATATTTACTTTTTATTGTCCAATTATTTTCCTCTAAGACTAATTTTCATGAAGATTTATCATTGGATAAAAAAATTTACATTATCTTATTTTTATCAGTATAATCTATAAATTTTCCATATTTAACACTATTTCATTTGTAGTTTTCATTTTCAAGATTTTTTCCCCAACCATATTTTTAAAAAGTATCCATTATTTTTGAAATAAATAATATAAATTGATTCTGTGAGTACCAAAAATAATCTAATACATCTTGTAATAATATTCTATGATGATTAGATTAATCATTTATACATTAATAGTTATTATAGTTATCAACTAACAAACAAATGGGCACCATGACCTGCAGTATAATATAATTTTCTTCATTGGGATTATATGTATTACTTCTCATTTTTCTTTTTAATTAACAAAAAACGTATATTTTTAGTCACTTGTCTATATGAGAACATATTGGGTGGGACCTCTTGACATCAATTAATATATATAAAATTTCATAATATATAAAATTTGATTATCTCAAAATATATTTTAATGTTATTTAAAATGAAATCATATAAAATATTCTCGAGCTATATAGAACCATTTATATTCATTCATTATACTCAAATAACTATAAAACATTCTTTCCCTTTAGCACACATGTCTTCCTAGTAAGGTTGTCTGCATGAACCAAGTAACTGAATTATATTATTCCATGTAAATTGTTAATTTGTACATACACCACCATTAAATATATTTTATCATATATTAACGATAGATTTTAAATTTTTTATGTACAATAATCTTCATGAAATTATTATTTCTAAAAAATATTAAATATACTTCATTATACTTGAATTCTTTTAATATAATTTTATTTCTCATCATTTATAATGTGTGTCCATTTTCTTGTATCCAAAAAATCATATCAATCACTTTATTTTAATGAAATATTATTAAATATAACATTATAATATTTTTCCATTTATATATTCAAATTATTTAAAAACCATGGGAATTTCATAAAAATTCCCTTAATTCAGATATAATTGAATACATTTATGATATAATAATATGAATTATTTTTGTATTTTTGATCATTCCTAGTGAATCCTTGGTCACTAGAATTATTCCTTTATTGTATATCATAAAACACACATTTTTTCTTATGATTAAAAATAAAAGTCAATGTTTTGATATACCATATAAAGAAAATATTATGGATAATATATAATAATAAAAATTTCTAATTTCTTTTATTCTTTTTTCAGTCCTAAGTTGTATTTTAGAAATAAATAAAAAATTATTATAATGTTACCCTATTCCATCCAAAAGAAAATAAATTTCTCTATATCATTGTATGCTATTTTTTGTTCAATTATTATCTTTGTATCATCCAAAATGATCTTCAATCATATAATAACAAAATTAATTTTCTCTTCACTTATGATGTTGTTTTGTTTAACACCAAACACCAAACATAATTTTTATTTATCGTTTCATTATTGTTATTTATGTATTCCTGATTATATTGTGATGATTCTAATATTTCCCATATTACTTATAAATTGATAAATTAATACACTTACATGATGTCACAAATGGTGTCATAAATATTATTTTATCACTATTATTTCTTAAAAATATTATAACCTTATCCTTTGATGTCATATATCACTTTAAAATTCTCAATTAATATATTAATGATATCAATAACATTTCATTTTTATGATTAAAAAAATATTTTATAATCATAGATGTCATTGTTTCCTAATTTATAGATTTTTGTATTTCAATATTCCTCATTAACTAATCTTTGAAAACGTTTTGTTTATAAAAATCTAATTTGGAAAAAATTACTAATGAATTTTTTATTTTAGATCAGGATCTAGATAGATAAATTTCATTAAAGAAACCATTAAATACCCTTTAATGTTAATTTCATTGTTACCATTGGTTTTTTATTAATATCTTAATTTATTTATGACTCATAGATGAAATATTCCATTAAAGGTTTATTACATTATTTAAAAAAATAAATCAATTATACTTTATTTCATTCAAATCCATGATCTATTTTTTGTTAGAAAATGATTCATATTAATGACACACTACCGTTTTTACTTCATATTTCAATTCAAACCTTCAAATGGTTTTGAATCCCACTCTTTATAATAACTACACTTCACTGAATTATTTTGAATGATACGTCTAATTAATTCATAATGGAAATATTTGAGTAGAAGATTCCAACTTAATTTTGATTTCAACATTTTTAGTTTATTTACCTAATGAAATTAACTCTATAACCTCCATGTAGTCTAGAATATCCTCCATGGAGGGATGTTTCATAGACAATAATTTTTTTCCATGAACACAAGCTTTTTTATTCGATTATACTCATTCATCATCATCTTATATAAATCAGCAATTCATTGAAAATAATGATATGATATCTCTTTAGTATAAAATTTCTCTATCACAATGACTGTTATATGTAAACAAGGTGGTAGTATTAAAATTATGACCATTACAATGATCATGTCTTCTAGATCATCACAAAATCCTTATTTTTCATCCCAAAGATAAATCCTCCAATTTATAAATATATTAATTGTTTCCATTATGTTCATCTTCATTTTTTTATATTTATACAATATATCATAATGTATGGATTCTAGGAATTTTTATTATACTTTTTCAACATTCAAATATTTACAATATAATTATTTTAAGGAGTTTTATTTTATCAAATTAATGTAAATTTTTTTAAAAAATATTCTCCCTAATTCATTGAGTCCTTTGGACATGTTATACTGTTCTATATGATATTTTAGCTTATGAGGGATTTCATATCATTTTTTACATTAATCCTAGATATTATGATAGTCTATATATATATATTAAAAAAATTAAATTAGATTAATTTTTATTTATTTCATATTTTAATGTTATGCCCATTGATGATCATTACTCTTTAGCGATTGAAAATTAATTCCATGATAAATGAGTTTTGAAATAAAAAACAATTAACAAATAACCACTTTCACTAAAATAACATTTCAAAACCTATAATGAATGATATCTTGATAGGGGTAAGGGAATCATGATATTCTAATTGAAATTATTCCCTTTAAATAATCAATATATATAAATATTTGGAATGATCCACCATTCCTCTCAATGTTTTTTATAAATAATGAATACAAGACAAACTATTTTTAATTGGTTAGACAATATTAGGATACATCCAGGAATTATATACCTAGTAATTTTTATATTTTAAATTTTTACTAGGAATTTATTGTAATAATTTATGATGGATTTAGAACCTATAATGTGATTAACTCTCACACGTGAAAGGTCACTACTCATATTTAATGTTTTGGTGAACTATATGTTAGAAGTAAGTTGATATGAATATATTTATGTTATAAAGAAACTATAATTACACCACTGATGTTGGTATATAATTTTGACCATACATGTCATATTTAATATATCGTTGTCAATGTTATATACTTATTCTTCATTTTTAACTCTTATAAATCTCAGTCAATGTATACCAATTCCCTATTCTCTTTATTAGTGAAATTTCATCATCTTAATGTAATTGTATATTTATTTTTCTATGTTTTACTAAAATTTATCAACCTATTTCAATATCTATAAACTATAATCATTTGTTTTTTCCTTCTAAATTTTATTATCCCTATAGAGATCATTCCATGTGATTGTACACATTAAAGGGAAAGAAAAATTCATATTTTCATGTTATGATATATATATATATACATGAATAATTCCATGTTTTATAAATATGAAATCTATAAATGTAATGGCCTAGACCTCCTTGTCACTTTCCTTTGTTTAAAAGAAGGGAATGAAGTGTTATGTATGGTAGAATGGACTTTTCCCACACTTTTCATAATATTGTAACTACGCGCCGTGTAGTGTGAGTACACGTCATGTACCACCATGCCTTGTACACCCCGTGTTGAAGTCGTGTCCTTGGCACATGAAAAAAATGAGTACACTTCGTGTAGCCTATACTACATGCCGTGTAGTTTCTCCCCACGTACGCGTTACCTTCAAACTGTGTGTTGACCAGTCAACGGTCGTGTGCCGCATTGAATGCCGTGTTGGAAGCTGCTTGGCCACCATGGGAAATGGCCTAGTACACACTGTGTACTAGGAAGTACACACCATGTACTTTAGTTTTTCTCACCTATAAAAGGAGGTGGCCTATCCTACTTTTCAAATCATTCCTCTCCTCCCCATTCCTTCGAGCAGAGCTCTCCCGAGAGACTCCAAAGCTCTTTTCTTCTATAACTTCTTCGTCCGAGCTCCGATTTATGATCCGTCAGCGGCCACGAGATCATAACGACGAGGAGAAACTTCTGAGCTTGGATTTGTTGCTTTACCTTCGACATTTTCTTTCCAGGTTCCACCCGAATAGGTTTTTTCTGGCTTTTGTCAGAAGCGATGGACGCTGACATACGTCTTCTAAAGTTGATCTGGGGGAGCATTGTGATCAGAAACTGTTGAGGTAATTATCTTACCATCATGTCTCTATTTTGTGCATCATACGGGGTGGGTATCCTATTGTTTTCATGAGATACGGTTGAACCAATAAATAAAGATAATAACTGGTTAAAGAACAGGGATGGAGAAGTTGTTATGTTTATCTTTGTTTATTCTATTGTTATTTTGTGAATTGAATAGACTTATGCCTATTGAAAATCACGATCGTTGGGGGCCTTTGCTTGCGTAATTAAATGTTTCCCTATCATTCTAGACCATTTTGTGGATGGAAACATTGTGGAATGTGTAAATTGGTTAATCACATAAAGTTAGCTGATTAAAATCTGGAACTCTTGTGTGGTCACCTCGGTTGAACAAAATGGAATAATGAACATGTGGGTGTTGGCTTGTTTACGTGGTGTGTGAAAGGGGGGGGGGTGAATCCTGGGTTTTTACGAATAAGATGGGCATAGGGGCTACTGTAAATGATATTAAAGGGGCACTGATGTGGCACGAGCCTGGTTTTGTGATACGGTTGTGGAGATGTGGTTATAGTGGGAGCAGGGCTGCAGTAATAAGTTGTGATATTAAAAGAAAGTGGGAAGTTGATAAATGAACTGTGGGTAAAGATAATGAATTAAATGAGGGAGTAATAAATGGGTTTTATTGATGATAAACAGTTTTATTTTGGGTTGCTTCTGTTTTATCTAACTTGATTTGTGGTTGGTAGGGTTTTCTACGAAATGCTTGATCTGGTTTGGTTGTGGTTAGTTGCCCAGTAGTTAAGGAGCTAATAAACTAATACTGTTGAAACATGAAAACCTAAATGGGGTTGGGATTTATTGTTGAATGAATGCTTTATAGTAGTAGTGCCGAGGCACATGATCAGTTTCTTTGTTTAGAAGCCATAGGTTGGGCTGTGTGTTTGGTATTCATATATTTATCTCTATCTTTGTGTTTTTGTCGCACCCCACCCATGTTGATCACTTAGTGCCAAACACTCCCATTTCATAGGAGAGGGTGTTTTCCCCTTAGTTACTAGCTCCTTCCTACTCCTTCATCCATAGGCTGTAATGGCTTGAGGTGACCATACACCCAAGACTTTTCGGGTAGGTTTCGATTGGGGTGGTTTTAGCCCAAGACCCTTCGGGCAGGTTTATTGTTCCCAAGAATCTTCGGGATGAGGCCCAGGTGTGTTCGGGAGGGGACGTGATTGTGGTGGTGAGGCCCAGGTGTGTGCGGGCAGGATATGTGGATGTGAGGCCCAGTTGAGTGTGGGAAGGATGTGTGGTTGTGAGGCCCAGGTGTGTGCGGGCACAATGTGAGGTTTGTGAGGCCCTGGTGTGTGCGGGCGGGAAGAGTGTGGTAGCGTCAGGATGTTTTCCGTTAGGAAGAGAAGCTAGCTAGTGGGGGGAAATGGTGTGGGGTACCCAATACTCTTGTTCTTATATACTTCTACCTGTTGTTTTCTGTTTTGGGGGAGCGTGGCGAGTGTATTTTGAAAGAGAGAATTCATTTCTAGGTTTTGGTTTCTTCTGTGGTTCTCACGGGACATTAGGATGTATCCCCACCTGTTCACAAGTGCTTTAGGTTTCCCTACAGAGTAAACATTTATGTTCACCCTACATTTACTTTCAGGTTTCCAAGAGGACTACCAGGGCCGTGTGGGACCCTACTAGTCGGGACAGATGGAGTTGTTGCAATTATTGTACTCTTGTTTCTTTTGGTATTGTAATTTTGAGCTTTCTGGTACTTGTACCTTGTTTCAGAATTGTTAAAGCATGAATTTGGGATTTTTTTGGGTTTATTTTCATTTACATGTTCCTTTTTATTTTGGTGTTTGACTCATCTTATTTCCGGATATTAAATAATGAAAAGGGTAATGCCTCCCATATTTGTGAAAACTCATACCCTTAGTGCTAGTCGCCACTCCGGGGCCTACTGGAAGCAGGACTCGGGGGGTCATTATCTCCCTTTACCCATTGCTAGTTCAGGAGGGGCATCTTTTGTGGGAGGGGGTTGTGACAGAATGGTATTAGAGGTGATGGTTGAGAGATCGGATAGAGTCTGGAGTTAGGCATAGTGAGGATTTCATGGGATGGTAGGGCAACAGTGTTGGCTGATCTTGGTGTGTGGCATAGGCCAGGGAAGACCAGCTAGGACACGGGTTTTTAGGTCCCCCCGTGATCTGATTCAAGGACTCTGAGCCTACTGAATGACCAAGTGAGACTACATTAATTGCCGGATAGAGACCCTAGGGAAGGTACATGCATCATCATGATTGTGTTTTACTTGATTTGGGAGTTCTAGGAAAATAATTGAAATAAAATGATAAAATGAAACCTTGGGAAATTTCCCTGCTACATGGGATTAGGAGATCTTTGTTTACCGTAAAACTATGGTAGCTGGACGTCATCCCCTGCTGACTCAGACAGTCGAGACCTAGCAGATTCATGCTGTCAATCAGTTGAGAATTGACCGAGAGGAGGAAGATGATCAGTGGCATAAGACATTCCATTCTTTCCAGCGACAATCCCTTAAGAAGTACGAGGGTACTACTTTTGATATGGAGACAGAGGGGTGTCTTGAGGAGCATGGGATCACTTTTAATTTGATTTGTGCTCCGAGGGAGAACTGGTTTCTCCTAACAGTCAGTTAGCGGAGGGGTGCGGCACGTCATTGGGGGATGCTCTACCTTGGGGAGAGGTCATAGGCAGATGTTCCGTGGGCTGACTTTAAGAAGGATTTCTGAGAGGAATTCCTTTCTTCCATAATCAAGGTAGATAAGTGGCAGGAGTTACTCTCCCTCCAGTAGGGGAGTATTTCAGTACGAGAATTGGGGATCAAGTTCAAGGATCTCCTACGTTTTGCTCCGGATCTCTTTCTGGATGAGGAGTCTCGAGAAAGACGTTTGGAGGAGGCGCTTCGTCCCTCGCTCCAGTATGTTGTCACCCCCTTCACCCTTCCGACGTACTTGGCAGTACAGAAGAAGGAAGAGGTTGTAGAGAGGATGCACTCACAGGGAGGTGAACCATGAGAGGGGATCCAGGTGGGTTCGTCGAAGGGGAAGGCAGTCAGCAGCAGGACTCCTGTGAGAGGACCTTCCAGATTCAGGCCAGTAGGGAGCAGGCCCCAGCAGTTCCAGTTTAGATCTTCGGGTCCTCGTCCCTTTTTCACGAGCCTAGGACCAATGTGTTTCTCTTGAAGAGTTTTCAGGCACATTAATAGTCGGTGCCTGACCCGAGCTTAGTATGGTGGAGGTGGGCAGGTTTAGCGCCCGCCTCAACAACACCCCTTTCCAGCGAGGCCCTTCCAGTAGCAGCATGACCCAACCCCTCTGAGAGCAGATTTTGCAGGAGGAGGCTGACTTCAGGGTGCTCCTTAGGGACCTCAACCAGGGCGTGCTTGGGTAGGTGGTCGACATCAGATAGGCAGAGGAGCTAGGCATGGAAAGTTGCACGCAGTAGAGTTGGCAGCTCCAGTAGGACCAGAGGTGGTACGAGGTAAAATTTGTTTGTTCCGCACTCTCATTTCTGCTTTTTTTGATTCGGGAGCTTCGCACTCCTTTGTTGCACCTGGTCTAGCCCATTCTTTGGGTCTAGATGTAGAGAGACTTTCCGTATGCTTGGTGTTGAGTACACCAGTTAGAGGTCAGACCAGCATATCTTGTGTCTTCCAGAGATGTAGGCTGACGTTGGGACCACATCGATCTAGTGGGGAACTTTTTTTGCTATAGATGGAGCCATTTGATGTCATCCTAGGCATCGACTGGCTATTTTTGTTAGTGACATTATCAACTACTTCTGAAGAAGATTCGTTTTCTCCGACGTGGATGGGCAGCGTGTAGGTTGTGTTGGAGAGAGGAGCTATCTGGTGGGAAGCCAACATGTGAAGCCTCTCCTTTCCATGTTAGGCGGGTTATTAATGGTTTCAGCTAATACAGAGATGATGGATGTCCCAGAGGTTGTTGGGGAGTTCCTGGAAGTTTTCCCTGAGGAGGTTATGACTCCCCCCAGACGTGATGTTGAGTTTGGAATAGACTTACAGCCTGGTGCTCGTCCGATTTCGATGGCTCCTTATCGGATGGCACCTTCGGAGTTGTGGGAGTTGCATATTCAGATTGACGATATGATGGAGAAGGGTTTTGTTCGACCCATTGTGTCACCATGGGGTTCTCTAGTTTTGTGTGTGAAGAAGGCAGATGGTGGTCTCAGGCTATGCATAGACTACCGAAGGCTAAATCAGGTAACGGTCAAGAACCATTACCCCCTTCCAAGGGTAGATGATCTATTCGACCAGCTATGGGGATCATGTTGGTTTTATAAGATTGATCTATGATCTTGATATCATCAGCTGAGGGTAAAGTACAGTGACATCTCGAAGATGGATTTCAGGTGCAGGTATGGGAACTTCGAGTTTTTACTGATGCCGTTTGGAGTTACGAATGCACTAGCTGTGTTCATGGTACTGATGAACTTTGTCTTATGAGAGTTTCTGGACCGGTTATTCATTGTGTTTATCGATGACATCCTGATCCACTCAAGATCAGAGGACGAGCATGTTGAGCATCTCAGGGCAGTCTTGGAAGTCCTTCGACACCACAAGCATTATGGGAAATTGTCGAAGTGTAAGTTCTTTCCGCAAGAAGTACACTTCCTTGGGCACGTGGTGTCTCAGCATGGAGTGTCAGTGTACCCGTCAAAGGTGGAGGCGTTTGGTTCTTGGGAGGCACCCAAGAGTGTGGAAAAAGTTCGTAGTTTCTTGTGGTTGGCAGGTTATTATCGGAGGATCGTCTCAGACTTCTATCGAGTTGTTTCTCCATTGACAGCTTTGACTAGGAAGAACCCGGTCTTCCTATGGAGCAAGTAGTGCCTGAAAGCTTTCGACTACCTAAAGGATAAGTTAGTCAGTGCTCTGGTACTGAGGTTTCTAGGGGAATGGTTGTTTTATGAGGTTTTATGTGATGTTCCTGACCTTGGTTTGGGGTGCGTGCTGATGCAGAAGAAGGGTGTGATATTTAATGGGTCTAGGCAGTTTCGCCCTCATGAGCATAAGAATGCCACCCATGACCTAGAGCTTGCAACAGTAGTTTTCGCACTGATGTTGTGGTGAAATTACCTATTTGTGGAGTGCTTTGTTGTCTTCTCAGATCACAAGACCTTACGTTATATCTTCTCCCAGTGTGACTTGAACTTACGGCAGTAGATATGGGTCGAGTTTCTCCAAGACTATGACTTCGAGATCTCTTACACTGAAGGTAATGGAAATATTTTGGCTGATTTCCTTAGAAAGAAGTCGCATAAGGAAGTGGTTCCGGAATCCAAAGATGATTGGAATGTGATGGGAGAGTTAGCTTCTTTGCACTTGGATGTAAGGGTAGAGGGTGTTAGAGACTCTTTATTTCAGATGACGGTGCAGTCCTCCTTGTTGCAGCAGGTGGAAGATTCTCAGTGGGGAGACTTCGAGGCAGAAGTAATCCGGGATCGTGTCGATCAGGGGAACACTCTAGATGGATGGTCAGAGGATAGTCGACATCAGATGCTTTTTCATGGAAGGTTATTTGTTCCGGAGTCGATGTGTGAGGGAGTTATCTGTGAGTTCTATAGCTCAGCCTTGGCAGTGCATCCGGGAGTTTAAAAAATGTAACAAGGCTTGAGGGAACAGTTTTGGTGGACCGGGGTGAAACGGGCAGTTGCGGAGTTTGTGTCTAAGTGCCTAGTGTGTTAGTAAGTAAATGCTGAACACCGTGTTCCTAGTGGTTTGTTGCATCCTTTAAATGTCCCTGAGTGGAAATGGGATGAAATCTCAATGGACTTCGTCACATGACTACCCAGAGCACAGGGTGGTTTTGATGCTATCTGGGAAGTGGTGGATTGGATGACGAAATCAGCACACTTCTTAGAAATTAAGGAGTCGGGCCTATTGAGTACCTTAGCATAGAGATACGTAGACGAGGTGGTGCGTTTGCATGGAGTTCCAAAGACTATCGTCTCATATCGGGATACTCGGTTTACCTCACAAGTCTGGAGGTGGTTACAGCATGCCTTTGGCACCCATCTACACCTTAGCACTGCTTTCCACCCCCAGACAGATCGGCAGACAGTGCGGACAATCCAGACATTGGAGGACATGTTGCGGGCATGCGTTCTGGATTTCGGAGGATCATGGATGCAACACTTTCCTTTAGTAGAGTTTTCCTACAACAATAGCTTCCACTCTACTATTGGAATGCTACCGTTTGAGTCTTTGTATGGAAGACCATGTCGTTCACCCATTTTCTAGGCAGAGGTTGGTGAGACAGGTGATCTTGGGCCAGATGTAGTACAGAGCACCACAGAGAAGGTTCAGCTTGTGCGTGAGAGGATGAAAGCGGCTCAGGACCAACAGAAATCTTATGATGATCGTCGGAGGAGGCCCTTGGAGGTCGAGGTGGGAGATCATGTGTTCTTGTAGGTTTCCCCTCGACGGTGGCAGCGAAGGTTTGTGAAGGGGATTAAGCTCTCCCCTAGGTTCATCGGACCTTTTGAGGTGCTGAGGCGAGTCAACGAGGTGGCATATCAGCTGGCGCTGCCACCCTAGTTGGAGAAGGTTCATGACCTCTTCCACATCTCCCAGCTTCATCGGTACTTACACAACGACTCTCACATTATCGACTGGGGAGAGTTAGATATGGGAGACGAAACGACCTTCAAGGAATGACGATTCAGAATCGAGGATCGTAAAGAGAAGGTGCTCCATGGACGAACCATCGCCTTGGTTCGTGTGTTGTGGAGGCATGTCGGCATTGAGGAGAGCACTTGGGAGCGAGAGGCCTAGATGCACGCTCAGTACCCAAAGTTGTTTTGACTTGTGATTTCCTTTGTTCTTATGAGATTTATTTTGATGTTATACTTTGTACCTTTGATATATGGAATGATTGGCTTGTCAGTTGTGAGACGTTTTGTTTCCTTGTTCTCTGTAAGTGTGTAACAAGTCTGGATGTGTGGGGAAAGGGAAAAATCGGATCCATAATCGAGACGCATTAATATGGATGCGATTGAACCCATGTGGGTGAGTCAGTACAGCCTAATGTGGATAATATCTCGACATGGGAGAAGGAATTTCCCCAAACCATGTGTTCGGGAAGTGTGTTTGTTGTACGGTGTTGGGGGTAGTGTAAGATGAAAAATCCTAATGTATGGAAGTGGGAAGACCCAATTCATAATCGAGACGCATTAATGAGGATGCGATTAAACCCGAGAAGGCGAGTTAGTGCCGCCTAATGCGGATAATATCTCGACATCGGAGAAGAAATTTCTAACACATATGATTAGGGCTGTTGGATGGGTTCTTGTTATAACGAGATCCCTAAATGGTATCTTGTTGGGTTCCTCTGGGTTGGTTTTTGAATTCTCGGGGACGAGAATGTTTTCATAGGTATATGATGTAATGGCCCGGACCTCTCCGGCCCTTTCCTTTGTCGAAATTCAGGTCATGAAGTGTTCTGGAGGGTAGAATGGACTTTTCCCACACTTTCCAGAATTTTGTAATGAGACACCTTGTAGTGTGAGTACACGCCGTGTACCACCTTTCCGGGTACACCCCATGTTGAATCCATGTCCTTGCCATGTAAAATAAATGATTACACATCGTGTAGCCTATACTACACGCCATGTAGTTCCTCCCCACATACGGGTTACCTTCAGACCATGTGTTGACCAGTCACCGGCCGTGTGCTGGGTTGAATGTCATGTTGGAAGTCATGTGGTGACCATGTGAAATGGCCTAGTACATGACATGTACTAGGAAGTACACATTGTGTACTTTAGTTTTTCTTTCCTATTAAAGGAGGGGGCCTCTGCCCATTTTCAAATCATTCCTCTCTTCCCCATTCCTTCGTGCAGAGCTCTCCCGAGAGACTCCAAAGCTCCATTCATCCATAACTTCTTTGTCCGAGCTCCGATTTACAATCTGTCAGTGGCCACAAGATCTTAACGACGAGATGGAAATTTTGAGCTTGGATTTGTTGCTTTCCCTTCGTCCTTTCCTTCCCATCTTCCACCCGAGGAGGTTTTTTCTAGTTTTTGTTAGATGCGACGAACGCCGATGGACATCTACTAATGTTGTCAGGGGGAGTGTTGTGATCAAAACCTGTTGAGGTAGGATCTTACCTTCATCTCTCTCTTTTGTGCATCATGCAGGGTGGGTATCCTCTTGTTTTCATGACATGTGGTTGAACCAATAAATAAAGATAATAACTAGTTAAATAATGGGGATGGAGAAGTTGTTATGTTTATATTTGATTATCCTATTGTTATGTTGTGAATTGAATAGGCTTATGCCTACTTAAAATCAAGGTCATTAGGGGCCTTTGCTTGCGGAATTAATTGTTTCCCTATCATTCTATACCTTTTTGTTAATGGAAACTTTGTGGGATTTTGAAATTGGTTAATCACCTAAAGTTAGCTGATTAAAATATGGATCCCTTGTGTGATCACCCCGGTTGAACAAAATGGAATAATGAACATGTGGGTGTTGGCTTGGTTACGTGGTGTGTGAAGGGGGGGGGGGTGAATCCTGGGTTTTTACGAATAATATGGCAAGTGAGGATGAGGTAAATGATATTAAAGGGGAACTGATGTGGCACGAGCCTGGTTTTGTGATACAGTTGTGGAGATGTGGTTCTAGTGGCAGCAGGGCTGCAGTAATTGGTTGTGATATTAAAAAAAAGTGGGAAGCTGATAAATGAACTATGGGGAAAGATAAAGAATAAAACACAGGAGAAATAAATGGGGTTGATTGATGATAAAAACGATGGGTTTTTGTTTCTTGTGTTTTATCTAACTTGATTTGTGGTTGGCAGGGTTTTCTACGAAATGCTTAATCTGGTTTGGTTGTGGTTAGTTGCCTAGTAGTTAAGGAACGAAAAAACTAATACTGTTGAGACATGAAAACCTAAAAGGGGTTGGGATTGTTTATTGTATGCATGCTTCATAGTAGTAGTGTCGAGGAACATGCTCAGTATCTCTATTTATAATCCATAGTTTGGGTTGTGTGTTTGGTAAACATATATATATCTGTATATTTGTGTTTTTGTCGCACCCCACCCATGTTGAGAACTTAGTGCCGAACACTCCCATTTCATGGGATAGGGTGTTTTCACCTTAGTTACTAGCTCCTACCTGATCCTTCATACATAGGCTGTAATGTCTTGAGGCGACCTTACACCCAAGATTCTTCGGGTAGGTTTCGATTGGGGTGGTTTTAGCCCAAGACTCTTCAGGCAGGTTTAATTTTCCCAAGAATCTTCAGGATGAGGCCCAGGTGTGTTCGGGCAGGGACGTGATTGTGGTGGTGAGGCCCAGATGTGTGCGGGCGGGATATGTGGTTGTGAGGCCCAGGAGTGTGCGGCCAGGATGTGTGGTTGTGAGGCCCAGTTGTGTGCGGGCATGATGTGTGGTTTGTGAGGCCCAGGTGTGTGCGGGCAGGAAGAGTGCGGTAGCGTCCGGACGTTTGCCGTTAAGAAGAGCAGCCAACTAGTGGGGGAAATAGTGCGGGGTACCCAATACTATTGTTCTTATCTACTACTACCTATTGTTTTGTGTTTTTGGTGAGTGTGGATGGTGATGTTGGGTGGATTGAATTCCTTTCTATGTTTTGGTTTCTTCTGTTGTTCTCACTGGACATTAGGATTTCTCTCCACCTATGCATGAGAGCTTTAGGTTTCCCTACTGAGTATACTTGTATTCTCACCCTATGTTTAATTTCAGTTTTCCAGGAGGACTACCAGGGCCGTGTGGGACCCTACTTGTTGGGACAGTTGGAGTTGTTGCACTTGTTGTACTCTTATTTATTTTGGTATTGTACTTTTGTGCTTTCCTGTATATGTACCTTGTTTTAGAATTGTTTAAACATGCATGTGGGATTTGTTTTGGTTTATTTTTATTTACATGTTCCTTTTTCTTTTGGTGTTTGACTCATCCTATTTCCCAATATTAATTAATAAAAAGGGTAATGCCTCCCATATTTGTGAAAACTCATACCCTTGGTTCTAGTCGCTACTCCGGGGCCTACTGGAGGTGGGACACGGGGGTCATTATATCCCTTTCACCATTTCCAACTCAGGAGGGGAATATTTGGTGGGAGGGGGTGGTGATAATAAAAATATTAAAACCTTATAAAAAATCTAAAATTATATAATGTTAACTATCACTATAAAATGTTGATTTCCCTTCAAAAGATCCCATAAACACCATTTATTGTAATTCAAAACTATCCAAAATATTATGTGGTTTCTATATTTTGAATATTCATTATATATATTCAACCTAACTTATGGGTATTCATAAAATATGTGTTTTACTGAACATTTAATTAATATAAGGGTTGGGTTCTATGTATTATGACCCTCTTCATATTTTCAAATCTCTTGGTTCATAGAGGAGGCCTGGAGTGAGTCTAAAGGGGTCCAACTACTAAAATATTGGTGTAATGAGAATACACGTAGTTTAAATGTGTTTCATGTCGTTTATTCGCATTTCATGGCTTTTTACAGCTAATACATGGCCTTAATTCCATTAACACCATGCTAAATTCAGATCACAGGGTGTCACATGATGCATAGATTTTGAAGATTGAATCCCTCATGGAGAAGTATTTTTCATATAGATACAAATATTGACATTTACATGATGTGAAAAGGGGTTTCAAATATTCTAAATATTATATACAAAATTCATATCAATTCATCAGTAACATAGGATTCTTAAAAACGTACATATGTGTCTCATTTTTATGTCATCTAATGACCCTTCGCACAAGTGTTTTGGGTTCCATTCAATGTGAATCAATTATTGGATTTCTATCTTTAATATTTGGGGTTATAGGGTTTGTTCTACCACTTCTCTTATAATCCTTCAATCCAGTTCTTCTTGGTTATTCTTTCCATGTCATGGTATATCATCTCTATTTTTATAATTGATTTTTCATTATTATTTGTTTGTTTGTGTCATGTTGTCCTTGGAGGGTTCCAACTTCTTACAAGAGATTTGATTTATTTCTAAAACATCAGTTTGACCTCATACGTAGAATGATGATTCCATTAAGGTAATTTATTTGTTTTCACTCTAGTAAATTTATGTGAAATATAGGTGTTAGTATGGATTAACCCTTTTTATGGAAATTGAATTCATATAATTATTATTGAATTAGATTAATGACAAGTGGCTCATGAAAATAGAATGTTTTTACTTTATACCATTATAACATGTTGCCTCTTCATTTAATAGATTGTGTGATATCTCTATAATGAGTGTTGAAATTAATTTTTATTCTATGGATTATCATGATATTCTTTTTTGAAATTGATACAGAATGTAATGGTGGAATTAATTTGTTTGTTATCTTAAGAATTAATGAAGTGGAAATTTGTAGGTAATATAATGGTTGTAGTAATTTTAATATAGTCAAATTGATAAGGTTTAATGTTAAAATAAATCTAAAATTATATGTTTAAATTAGTTTTTATAAATAATGTGATATAGGATGATAAATTTAATGAAAACAATTAAAGTCATGTTAATTAATTGTACTTCCAAAAGTTCATTGGAACTAGAATCTATGCTTAGAGTTCTTTTTTTATTAATTTCTTAATTAATTTAGAGGACTGTTATAGCATGTTGCATTAGGTTGACCCTATTTGTAATATGCAAATAATGAATCAGTTAATTCAATAATGAATAAGAACTAATTATGTGATAAAGAGAATAGTTAGGGTTTGAATTTTTTATCTACATGAAAAGGCTGAGTGCCTTGAGTTTGGAGTTCTTAGATATCATGTGTGTGTGTGTAAAGGCTTGATTCCTTGATTTTATGTCCATGATTTCCATTCGTTAAATTCATATTTGTTTCCCGCTGTTTTTGTGATTTTCTCCAGATATGTGATGTGATATGGGGAAGCAAGGCCCAAATGTGATATGAGACTGGGTAGAATGATCTAATGGGGATGGCAGGCCTGGATGATGTGTCATCATTTTACACCTTCAATGGGGAGATGCATGAGCATATTCATATCGGTGTTCATGATGACATTGGACATGATGGAATAGGTTTAAGATGGTATTAGACATTGGTGTGATGCTAAGAGTTGGGATTCCTTCTTTTGGATAAATTTAATGGTCAATAGATGAAAATTTTCTTTTATTGGAATTCATTTCCTCACTTTTTGAGGCAGATGGGATCTATCAGTTTCAGGTTTCCTCTTAATGATTAATTTTGTATTGTTTTCCTAGAGTATCTAGATTTTATAATGATTCTAACTATGAATAAAGAATTTATAACCCATTTAGTTGGTTGAAGTGGTAATGAAAATGAGATATTAATATTTAGAAACCATGGACTCATCTTGGAAAATTCATGTAGGTCATGGACCTCACTCTGATGATTAATGTATTGTATCCTTAAATATTGTTAATGTTCAATTAATGGTGATTGAATTTATTAGTGTAAATAAATGATTTAATGAATTGAATAACTCTAATTTATCTCTTCTAAATACATTTTTTGTTATATGATATCTAGTTTTAGTAGTGGATATTTGGATTTTGGGAGACCTTATCTGTAGTAGAGTGTAATACTAAGTTATTCCCATAGTGTACACATCGTGTAGAAATCCACTATTTGTTTCCACCCTAGAACCACTTTTTATACTAGTTTTGTATTGAGAATTCCATATATAATAACAAATTTAGCATGATTTTTATTCATTTATATAATTTTATTCACTGTTAAAAATGTTAATTTTATATGTTTTAATGGTTTCATTGTAGGTGGAGGTTATTTGGACATCTCATGATGGAATTCAAAAAAAATGGGCCAAACAACACAATGGATTAAGTACAATTATAGAATTAAATATCTATTGTGGATAAGATGTGCATATAAGTTTTCTAAAAATTGATGGGATAGTACAAAAATGTGAGTGCTATATTTCTCTAGAATACCATGGAGTCCAATTTTTCCATTTTGAGGCCCCAAAATGGCCATCAATGTGAATAAAATCTTGGTGGTCCATATTGGACTATCCTTCTGTATTTTGGCCATATCTCTAGCCTCAAATCTTGAATTGGGATAATTACACCTCTACTGGATAGAAAAATAAAATTCCCACACCCCCACCAACGTTTTGGACATTTTACGACATTGTGTAATGTCATGAATCCACTTAAAAAGGAGTAAACATATATTCCATGAATAAACCACTAGTAAAATAAATATAAGATTTTCTTTCTGGATAGATTGTTGTATTTTTTCATAAAATCATCACTCACCTTAATTATATTTCATTTCCCGATCATTGGGATTGGAGTACATGGGATGATATTCTAATCACATATATCTTTCTCCCATTCCATGGTGTTCTAAACTCCTTTTGATCACTTGGGGAGGAACGTGATGCAAATCACAAGCTTCTTGTTGGTATTACATTTAATGTTATTTTTAATTCTATATTTTATATTGATTTTATTCATCCTATATTATTATTAAATTGATTTATGTACTGTGCTATCATTCTCAACTCATATGATAATGTATTGGGTTACCCATTCATGCGATTCTTCACACAAAATTCACCAAATCTTATTCCCCCTATCATTCGAGGTGTTTGTGTTGTTCACATCCATCCATCCAACATTAAATTTTTATTCATAAAAAGGGAAAAGAAACAAGGACTAAGTGGCAAGAAACAAGAAACATGAAACACTGGACAAAGGGAGGCCCGAAGTAATGTAAATCGAGGGTATTCCCTCTAATCAAATTAACCACCTCAGGCATCATGGAATCAATTTTAAATATGTAAGTTATGTTGGAGCCCAGATTCCCTATGGATTTAAGGTGATCTGTGTCTTTTTTCCCCTCACTCCTTGTATGAATCACGCTAACATTGTTGGTGAGGAGGGTTTGGAATCTCATGATACTGTAGGATATTAACCAAGGGATGTATCATTTTCTATGAAATGAGTCATGTAAGATCATTGAATCAGTCTCAACTTGATTGATAGAAATATTACTATGATTTCATAGTGATAACCCGGTCATCATTTCATTGGCCTCCGCCTGGAGAGAGGTGGCATTCCCATAAAACGAAGTAAATATCAAAAAAACGTACTCAGATCTAAGGAACCACTCCCCCTCCTATCATGTCACCCAACATGCATGATCTATCCATATTTATCTTATCATTAGAGTCCAAATGATTCTGGAAGACCCATTTCCCTAGTGGTCTATTGATGAAATATTTTCTAGGAGTTATACTAACCTGTAGCAACCTCAATGAAAGAGCCTCCCGCCAGTTATTGATAACTATGACCATGTTCACCAATAGGTTCCATGTGTTCATGACTGTCGACCTCATTGTGGGAATACAACCATCTAACCTAGATTGATTTTTTTCCTTCCCTAGACACAAACATCCTTCACTAAAAACAAATAGAAATGTCCATCCTTTCTACTCCCAATGTACTCGTCCCATGGAACCATCTTTCCAAGAACAGACTATCACCATGGTCATAGTAGGAGAACCTTGTGAGCTCTCTGAAGAAGGTCCAGAAAGATTGGGACCACATTCTATCCAAGAGAATATGATTTGTGCTCTCCACCTGCTGGATACGACAGTAGTGACATTTGAATTACATTATAATACACACATTATTGATATTATTATTCATGAGTGCTTCTTGGATCCTACTTCTCCATGTTAAAAAATTCAATTTTGAATGAATCCTTTTGTACCAAACTGTGTCATTCCAGTTGGCATGGGGGTCCTACGGGAGTAAAATCCTAAGGTAAACCCATGTTGTGAATGTCCAAGAGGAGGAAGCGGTGAACACTCACTTGTCAGGGTTTGAGTTGATGGCTATCAACTCAATAATCTATTATTTATCCTACCCAGGACAACCTTGACGGAAATGGGATAGTGTCTTTCTTTTTTAAAGGTGATTAATGGAGTATGAAAAACTATAAATCCAATAATAGAGCCTAACCAGTTTTGATACTAAAAAATAATATTACCTTTCCCAATAATCTACAGATTGTTCTGTTTGATGGTTTGGATGAGTGGGTAGTTCTGGGACCAGTAGGGGGTGCAAGACCACCAGTAGCTTCCTCATCACCTGCAAAACTATGGGACACAGTCTTCCCCCATATATTTTTCCCATCAATAACTTCCCACGCAAGCTTATCATTCATTCAATGGAGCATCGAGTTGAGACTCCTTACATTAAACCCTATCTCATGAACTGATAAAGGATGAGGATCGTGATATTTCCTCAGGTTGATCATGCATAATCAAATCATTCAAATTTTTTTCATGTATTTCATAATTTTATATACATTAATATTAAATAAAATACCACACATTATCCAAAATCCAATTCCCCCTTTTCTTAATCAAAACCTTCATTTTAAATCAATGATATAAGGCTCCATCGAGATACGACCTAGGGTTCTTTCTATACAGTCAAAATTCTAGTAAAAACTAAACTACTAATTTCATGTGATCAACAATGTGATTAAATATTGGTTCCATTTATATGGTTAAAATATAATTTTTTCCTATTATTTCATTACATTTAATTTTATTTATTTCCCATTTAAATAATTCCCACATTCCATTTGTGATTTTTTTGGTTTTTTTGTGTGTGTTTCTACTATTGCCCTCTCTTTATTATTCTTCTTTCTATATATATAATTATATAGTATAACATTATATTTTATTTTCTCTTTTAATTGTTCTTAATTTCTTTTATTTTATCCATCATTCATACTTCATAACATATTTGCATTACACAATCTGAAAAGGAAAAAATTTCATTTATTTGGACCATAAATTGAAAACAAACATCACCCAAAAAGTCGGTCAGCTAGAGTAGTAATGTCATTTAACTGTGAGGAACCCATTATGTATCCTTAATTGGTTACAAAAAAAAATCAATCATTGAACCAAATCAAACCCCATAAAGCATGGAGGGATATAACTGAATCTTAAATGAACTGAACACCATGGATGTGGAGTACCAACTTGCATTATCCAATATCATGATGAAGCATCCAACATTGTAGTGTGATCGGGACTTATCCACCTCCTTCTAAAATTCCATAATCTTCATATTGGGGACCCTCACAAACATCTCAATGATTTTCATATAGTGTGTTTCACCATAAAACCCAAATAAGTTTATGGAGACCTCATTATGTTTAGCACCTTTTATTTCACCCTTGAAGGTGTATCCATGGAATGGATATACAATTTCTTACCAAAATTGGGGATGTAATGACCATAAAAGGCCCTTTATAGAAATTATTTTCCCTAAATCGTGAACTACATCAGTTAGAAAATAAATATGTGGAATTATGAAATCACAATGACAGACCATTCATGAATATTATGAGAAATTGAAAATACTTTTTTCAAGTTTCCCCGCCCCGAAATTAGTGATAAATTAATAATTCAGTTATTCTATGAGTAACTTGTACCCATGGATTTTTGTATAATAGAATCTAAAACTAGTGGATCTCTATTTGATAAAATCCCTTCCATCTTTTGTGACTTAATAGCCAACATAGCTCAAAAATGAAAAACATTTTTTTACAAAAGAAATTACACCAACCTGAGAAGATTATGAGGTATACCATTCATCAGTAAAACAAAAGGTATATAACAATACTTATGAGATATATACCATCATATGGAAATTATCTCATTCACAAGGAAATTCAAACTCTCCTCCCATTCCACTGCATTGTGGATTTTGTTCTAAAAACTCATTTTTATGACCAATTCCCACAACATCAGGATTCATCTGAGTCTTGTGCAACAATAATCCTTAAGTGTCCAATACGTAAAGTACCTTTCTTTTTGTTAGAACCATTCATGCCAAATCCAAACTATGGGTGGAAATCACAACCACAATACCAGAAAGAAGGAAACTTAAGCTTCCATATACGTAAAAGGTATCAACAAGTCCATTAAATGAAACCTTTTTATACATCCACATCTCGAAACAATATTCCTCCTCCTACTATATATAAACCATTCCTTGAGGATATGTTGAAGAAAATGGAAACCTATGACCTCCAATTCCAACAGACCACATAAATATATATTTAAGACATAAAAAATCAAGTAAGACAATTTAAAAACACCATTAGTGAGATAAATATGCAAGGTTCTATAAAAATACCACCCCAAAAAATTTATAATCCAAAAGACCAAGGTAATTTTTTCACAATTATACTTTATAGTGGTAAAGAAGTCTCTTTATCTAATGATTCTTCCCAATATGTATTTCCCCTCTTGAATACACACATTCCCGACCCACAAACGATTTATTTAAATAAAAAAGGAAAAAAGGGTAAACAAATTATCATTGAGGATTCCCCTGAATAATCTATTCCATATCCTTTCCCCCAAAGACTCTCTAAATCGGAGAATTTTTTTCATAATGATATTGTTAAGGAAATAGTGGTTAAATTTATAATGTTTCAAGATAAAATTACAATATTTGACCTAGTAAAACAATTTCCTTGCTCTTCAAAATTTTATATTGATATATTCACCCATAGACAATAACTAAAGGGTAATGGTAGATTCAACCAAAGATGGAATGCATCACCTTTGATACAACAAAAATTTCCAACAAAATGCATGGATCTAAGAACATTCATGATAAGATGCGCCATAGGGGAGATCTTATTATCTGATGTAATTCCAGATTTCAGTTCTTAGATTTATGATATTCCTTTCCCTATAAAATATTCTCTATAGGTTGGATAGATTCAACTGACATGTATAATTATGAAACATTCCAACCGTAACACAACACACCCATCTAGAGTGATTGAGGATATCCATGTAAGAGTATAGAATCTCATATTCCATGAAACAATATAGAGTATTTGGATAGTAGATACCCAAACCCAAGATCATTATCATGTCACACATTGGATTTCATCCCTACAAATATTAAATATGATCATCAAAATTAAAATATTTAGGCTATCTATATACTATAGTGCAGAAAAGGTATGGTTTAATATCCTTGTTTCCATGAAACAACTCATTGAAGAGCACTCCCCAATTCTTGTCTATTAAATGGATGTTCTTTTTAATGACACACACACAAAAAAACAAATTTATCTCCTTAACCCATACTCTATTTCGTTTCTAAATTCATCATCCTTTATGATTTTAGTTTTGATTCACTTTTTTAGTAATTTGTGGGCTCAAAAAATAATAAAATTTAATCTTTATATGAATTGTGTGTTCATTATGAGGTACCCATGAACGTTGATGATTATGAAAATCTAATTTCCATTGATTCTAATTCTTTAGAGAATAAACATGAGCAGGTAGATAGTTTCATAGAAATCATTACCCCTATGTCCTCCCTCATTCCAAAAACCACTGGTGTTGGAATTAAAACCAGTTCCATAAAATTTAAAATATGAATATCTTGAGTGCATTGACCTAATTACCATCAATATTTTTAATAACATCTCTTAAAAACAAGAATAAAAACTGTTTAATTTTTTGAGGGAGTGTAAAAAGGAGACAGGATGGACATTGGCTGTTATTCCTAGGTTTATCCCATCTATTTATATGCATCATATAAATCTTGATGATTAAGCTAAGACCATAAAGAATCCTTAATGCTGGTTAAATCCCACTCTCCCTGAAGTGTAAAAATTGGATGTAAGAAGACTAATTATTATTGGGATAATTTACCCAATATCTGATAGTAAATAGGTTTGCACATTTCAAATTTTTTCTAAAAACATGAATAATGGTTCTATCAAATGAAAATAATTAAATGGTTCTAACACATGTGAAAAATAGGTGGTGATTCTGTATTGAGTACCATCAATTGAATCAAGCCACGTGGAAGGAACAACTTATTCTAAAATTATTTGATAAAATGTTAGAAATATTGGATTCTATGTCCCATTATGTATTCCTTTATGGATTTTCGTGTTATTTTAAAATCCATATACCCCCAATGATTATTAAAAGAAAACATTTACTTATCCATTCAACAAATTTTCATTAAAAACGATTACACCTAGTTAATCTTTAATCATGTTGGATTTGTACTTATCAGATTACTAATGTTTATGTGTTTAATCTATAGAGTTTTTTTCATGAGAATAGTGTAAAATTGTTTACCTTCAATGTGATGTGGCTCAAAGATATCTATGAATATTTTAAAAACCATCTGGTGGAGGAACGCTAGCTAATGGATATTGTATATGACACCAATTTTTAGGATTTCCTTTATCAGAAATTAATTTATTTATCTTTTTATTTATATTGGTTTCATTGAGGATAGGGTAATTTCTATGTGTGGGAGAGTGTGACATAAGATATTCATGATTAAAATTAAAAAAAAATATGTTTCCATTTTTTCTTTCCTTTTTCATTATTTTTTAACACACATTGATCTTGAAGAGAATATCCAAAACCAATTTTCATGATTGAATCTATTTTGTGGAAAATTCATTTATATTTGAAAAAAACTTAACTGAATGTTGATATCATTAATTTTTCTAGAATTTTTACTTTCAAATCATTCATAAGATTTAATTTGATTTTTTAAACGGATATCTCATTAGAAATAAACAATTTTCCAATCTGTTAACTGTGAAACATTTTAATCCATTTATTACATATTGTTGATTTTAATCATATTCAGGAGATTCTAAGGTCATGTTATGAAAATTGAACTTGTCTTGATTGTGTTTGAATATATATGAATTAAGTGTCAAACATTCATGATAGAGTCCATCATTCATTGATAATCCATTTGTACAATTTTCTTCTGTTTTTTCTACCTTAACATTTTATGCTTCTTAATCCATAAAGACCATGAAATTGCACTTATGTAGCCACATTACAGGTTTATTTATCCCTAACTACTAGTATAGTATGTATATTCTTGTTCATTTTTTAGAAATTGTGTGGTAGGTAGTGTTTTTATGGGAATCCTTTTCAAATATTCTTTGTTATGGGTTTAAAGAAATGGTACCAACATTTCTTTTCAATAGTGGGTTCAAAAGCCATATTATAACATTGTAAAACACATGTTTCACTGCTTAAATCCCAAAAAATATATATTAAAATAAATAGTTATGTACATAAAAATATTGAACAAAAGAAATGACATAAATGTATAATGAGGATGTTTAATCAATATTATCCCTTGTGTGGTTGTGATCGACAAAAAGGGAACAAAGGGGAGAGTGAGTTGGAAGAGATACAATTTTCGAGGGGTTGAGTGAGTATATTCATTGTGTACAATTGTAAAATTTTGACTTATTTTGAACTTAATATAGTAAATAATTTTTTTCTCTTATATATTTCAATATTAAATCAAACCAACGATTGAACCAGATAACAACTTATTAGAATTCTACTTTAGTAGGACCCTATTTTTTTCCGGAAGGGAAAAAATAATCCCAGAAAGAATATGGGAATATTAGATGAACTCTTGGTAAATATAATAACTCTAATTTCATATATTTCTTAATTTAATTTGTTAAATTTATAGGTGAGGTGGGTTGTGACATGTTTTAATGGTGAACAAATGGAGCTGAACAAATTTTAACATGAGAGTAGAAAAATTATAGAAAATTTGATTTCATAAATGATACATGTTGAATTTTATTTCAATAGAATATTTTAAGTTATCCCACATTTAATTTAGGAATGGGACTCAATTAGGGGTAAATAATTTTCTTAGAAGTTCAAAGTAATAGGTGTGGGTGTGTTATTGTGTAGCGATTCACAATTTATTTCCACTGCTGCACTACTATTGATACTAGTATTTTATTAAGAATTACCAATATAATAACAAATTTAAATTCATTTTTTACTAATTAATATTGTTTTATTCACTATTGAAATTTTATTTTTTACTAGTTTTGAAGGATTCATTGTAGTTTGAGGTGATTTAGAGAGCACACAATGGAAATCAAGTAAAACGGGCCAAACGACATGATAGTACTAGGACACATGTGGAATTAAATATCTACTATAGACAAAAAGAACATCTAATTATGCATTAAATGGATCTGAGAGTGTAGAAACCTGTGTCAAAATTATCTTTAGATGGACAGGTAATCTATTTTATCCATTTAGAGGCCCAAAAAGGGTCCACAATGTGAATAAATTATGGGTGGGCCAGATTGGACCACCCTTTATTACTTGAGCCATAACTCGGTACTTGATCCTCTTATTTGGATTATTCCACCTCCATTGAAAATAAAACGTGAAGGCCCACACATCATCATAATTTGAGGATATTTTCACATGTTTTTATTAGTCATCCTTCCCATTAAAAAAGAAGTAAATGTCTTCCATCAATAATCACCTAGTCCCATATATAATTTCATTTATTTTGTAGAATTTGTTGTTATAATTGTCCTTAAAATCACCCATAATCTTCCGTCTCTATTTTTATGTACTGAAGTTTAGGATTTGATCTCTTGGGATGAACTTATTCTCACTTTTTTCTTCCTCCCATGCCATGGAGTTCTAAACTTGTTATGATCACCTGGGGAGGAAGGTGGTGCAAATATCAGGTTTCATGTTTGTATTATATTGAATGATCTTTTTAATTATCATTTTTTGTGTAATTTTTATTCACCCTATATTATTACATAATTTATTTATATACTGGTATGTCATACACAACTCATATGATCATGTTTAGGAGTAACCATTCATGGGATGTTTCACACATCATTCTCCACATATTTTCTCCCATTAATTTCTAGTGTATTGTAGCTCATATTGATTAATTTATATTACATAATAAATTCAGGGAAATTTACATTCATATATTTTTATATCATTGAAATAGAACACAATTTTGGGATAATATTTTGAGTTCTTCACATGTTCCCTTGGCGAGTTTTGTTTATGTATTCAGACACAAAACACCCTTTCATTAAAGGTATCTGGTGAATCATTTTGTAATTTCTACTAAGCCATAAGATGCATACTATTATGTACATACTAATATTTTTGATCTAGGTGTTAAAAAAATGTAGTAAATGATCTAATCCATAACTCTTAAAGTTATGAATGATGAGCATTTCCAGATTTTCCAAGGTTGATCACATTTAATAAAACATGTTTGTTTCTTATTTCATGTATTTATTAATTTTATATGATTTCATATTTAAAAAACACCCTCATTTTAAATAATCACAACCCCGTTTTTTATAGTAAAAAACCCCATTTTAATTTAATGATCTAAGGCTCTATCAGGAGATGACTTACGGTTCCTGCTATACTACAGATATTCTAGAAAAAACTAAACAACTAATTTTATGTTCTCAAAAATAAGATCAAGTTTTGGTGAGATAAATTACATCAATTAAATTATATGATTTCATAAATATATCTAAATTTTTTTAGGGACAATTAATCCTAGTCGACACTAAAAGATGGTTTTCCCCAACAACACTATGGGAGGATGGATGGATAACCATTCCCTCTAGCCCCACACTTTTCTCTTTGTATTTACTAGTGCTGGTATACATAATGGTTAGTTTCACCATAGATGTGTATATAAGGTTGTAGGTTCATGTGGTTGTTTAAAAAATATGTATTATTTGATATAGTATCCAAAGGAGTATTATAGGTATGACATGTATTAGTTTTAATGCCTTGTGGTACCTAACTTAGTGTATAGAGTGTATTACCAGATGTATAATACTTGATGTATGATATATTTGATTCAGTTTTTGGTGGATCCTAAAAAATAAATTATATATATATATATATGTTGGTTTTATATTGGATTATGTGATGATGTGATGTATGGGGTTCATGTTGTGTCACCTTATCCAGGTGTCTTCGGGCTCATTTACATTTAGAGAGATATGGCTCCGGACATGTGTTGTTAGGAAAGAGTAGAAAACTAGGGGAAGTAGGAGTGAGAATCCAATGATGTTTCATTACTATATTATATAACATAATTTATGAAATAATTTTAGATATTTATCCACAGGGAGGATGGAAACATTGTATAACTCTTTAGGTGATGAGTTAGTTTCATTGTCATTCACAGTAAATTAGCATGATTTTATTTCATGAGAGGATTCAGGGATGATCCTATTGAGTATACTATTATTCTCACCCTACACATATATAAACTATTTTTAGTTCACACATTGACGATTTTACATCAGGATGTAAATTACTTGTTTGCAGTATTGAAGGGGATGTTAAGGTTTTAGTGTCATTGTTGTCTTTACCTTTTGGTACATGTAATTTCATTTTAGTTGTAATATAACTATATAAAATTTAAGGTATTATTATGAATTATATATATATATATATGTTTCTGCGAATTTTTTAACTATTGTATCCATCTTACCTATCTCTCTTCGATGTGTTATATTAGATGGTAATTCCTCCCATATTTATGATTAATATACCCTTGATAATAGTTGTCAACATAGTGTCTTCTATAGGTGGGGCTTGGGTAGTCATCATCCCCCTTCACTCATTACCGGCATAATAGGGTTACACATTTGTGAGAGGGGTTCATGATAAAGTTTAATTATATTTTTATATTAAGAGAAAATATAGTGTTTATATTTAGGCAAATGTGGGGTTTTATAGGTTTGTAGGGAATATATGTTAGTTATGTTTTTTAAGTGATGTAATCACTGAAGGCCTATTGAGAAATGGGTATTTAGGTCCCATATGATCTTATTCACATTACACTAAGTTTAATAATCCTACTAAATAATGTGATACTCGTTGCAACATAGTAACCTAGGTAAGGACTAGGAATCATTATTCTTTTCAATCTAATTGAAATATGTTCACAATATAATAGGTTAAAACATTAACAAGATAACAATAAATTGATCAATTAATGTAAAATATTCCGTATAAATTTTTTATGAGATCTAAATTATTTTTATATTTTTAGGCATGGTTGTATGTAAACATCCTCATTAGGTTCACACAAAATATGTTTAGTAATATTTTCCAGTAGATCAACTCAAGTTGGAGGATGAAGATGAAGACTCTTAGAGGTGGACACTCTAATATATTCAATGCTAGAGTCTATATATGATTGATGTATCCACTTTGTAATCAATAATATATTACTGGTTGGTGTAGTTTGAGATATGTTTTATTTTGATCTTTTCATAGATGGGGCACAAGGTTTTATTGGATGTGACAATGTTTTATGGATTATTAAATAATTGGTGCTTCTTTTTCATTGGGTATCAAGAGGAGTAAATAGTATCTTGGGAGAAGTTCTTAGTAGATTTCTTTCTTTGATAGTGAAGGTATCTATTTTCTAGGAGTGTCTTATGATTCTAAAGGGGTATTATGGAATAAAAGAGTTTATGATCCATTTCATGACCCATATGTGATATGATTCAAACCATTTTTCATACAAGGAGGCTAGTGAGTGGTATTTAGAGGAAGATTTTCTTCCTGATATACAACAATAGGTCACATCATTTATGTTGAAGAATAAATAGTAGGCTATGGTTAAGAAAGGTGTTATTGAAGGTACACTAGCTCGAAATGATCATCACAAGAGGTGAGTCTTCATGATTTATCATGAAGCACAAATGTGGTCTGGGGTTTCTTGTTTCCTAGAAAAAAATCCATTTAATAATCCTGGGGTATCTCACATCCCTCGTAATTTTATTTATCTAGGAGTAGAAAATCATTGGAATATGAAAAGGGATCAAACACATGTTTATCTTATGGAAGTTAAGGTAATCAGCGATGAGAGTACGCAAACCTTTAGAAGAGTTTGCATTTACTATGTGTAATTCCCAATTCTCCTCCGTTGATGTTGTTTTACCCAATGAAGAAGAACTATGGTGTTCCAGATTGGGATCAATAAGGAGGATTTGGGGATGAAAGAGTATATCCTCTAATTTTTTTTTTCAGAGAGTAGATTCTATCCATGGTGATGGTCATTAGCAGGACCTAAGAGGTCATGGGGTCAGTTTTAGTCAGCTTCACACTATAAAAATTCCTTATTTTTGGAAATAAAGACCCTGTTTGAGGTACCATGTGATTTATTTTCTACATGGATGCCTTATTTTTTTATTTAGGAATTACACACTAATTTATATCACAATCACTTTTCAATGATTTTTGACATATGGTAGGGAGGATTCTAGTGACCTAGGTGTTGATAATTCTATATGGATGTTTACTTGACTTGTATAAAGTATGAAGGGACTGAGTTATTTTTTGGGAAACCCCGCTATTGGGGATATTTCATATGTTTTCAGATACATACTTATGAAATCATCTATTATATATATTGTTTTTATTATGTTGGATATGTTTTGAATTTATTCAGGAGACATGTAATATCCTATATTACTGAGGAAGATCCATTAGTGTTTTCTATTGAGTGAAATTCTTAGATGGGGTAGAGGCATATTCTAGCATTGTCTTCTATAATGTATAGGATGATTCTGATTTCATCATAAGTTTAGTAGTTGGAGTTTTTTAGGGGTATGGAAGAGTTCTTGTATATCATTCCAGAGGAGGTTGTAGTCTTACCCACTCTATGAGAGATCATGTTCGAGATCGATCTACAATGAAAAATATATCCTCTCTTGATGAATCTAGAGAGGGTAGATCCCTTTGAGTTGCAAGAGATGTGAGTTCATATCAATTATTTGTTTGAGAGATTTTTTTTATAGTTGAGTGGGTCACCTTTGGGTGAACTAGTTCTTTAATTAATTATGGATTAGAGAAGTTTTCACCCATTTTTGTCCATTATTTTTCTTATAGCAGGAAACATTTTAGAACTTGTTTCCTCTTCTACGTATTGATGACTTATTTGATAAACTCGAGAGAGATATTTGGTTATCAAAGATCAATCAGTGGGTAGGATATCATCTAATGATGGTAAATAAGGGATATATTTATAAGATTTATTTTGATGATCGTCATGGTAATTATGGTTCCATTGAGATTACATTTTTATTCAGGAATTTTACCCACATTATTATTTGGATAATGAACACGGTGTTCGGGTTTTTCCAAGATTAATTTGTGGTGGTTTTCATCGATGAAATCATTGTGAACTCCACATCAAAGGAGGAGTATGTTGATAATCCACATGCTGTTTTGGGATTTCTTTGTCTTGAGAATCTATCATGAATGTTATATAAGTGATAGTTCTGGTCTCATGGAATTGTTTTGATGGGGAGTATTGTTTCTTATTGTGGAGTATCTATGAATCCTTATAAGATACATGCATTTTTTCCTTCTTCATCACCAATGAAAATAGTATGTGTGTGTAGTTTCCTTGGAATTCTAATTTATTGTTGGAGGTTTGTAGCTAATTTCTCATAGTTTTTTAGTCCTCTGATAGCATTGGAACATATGAATCAATAATTCCAATATACTGACTAATGTCATGAAATTTTTGATTACCTAAATGATATGTAGGTCAGTTCTCCTGCCAATTTATTCTGTAATGAGTTATATATTTTTTTGATGCTTCACATCTTGGATGGAGATATGTTCTAATGTAGTAGATATCTATTTATTCTTATAGGTCTTAAAATTTACATCTCCATGAGATTAACTATGCTATACATGATCTTTAGTTGGTCGTATTTGTTTATTCTTTGATTTTGTGTCAAAATTACCTCACCGACCCACATTTTTTGGTTTTTACCAACCATGAGATCCTAAGGTATGTATTACTATAGCATGACATGAACATGCAAAAACCTTTTTGGATGATATAATTTCAAGACCATGAAATTCAGATTTCATATACACGTTGAAAAAGAAATGTTATTATAAATGAATTATGTAAGAAGTCATGTAGTGATTCTTTGTGTGAATTTTTATATTCCTATAGAGTGACTGAAGAACACCCAATATTTCATCAAGATATAAGAGAGGTTGGAGTTTGAGGATATCATTTCTAGATAGCAGTTTTGACGTCTCTGGTGAAGTTAGTGGAGGAGTCACATCTATAGGGTTCTGAGGCGGATTTCTATAGGGAAAGATTTATTTTTGGTGATTACCTTGATGGTTATTCTGAGGATGGGATACACTATGTGTTGTTATAGGGGACTCTTTTCCTTCCTTTGGAATTTAATGAGTTGGTTCTATATGAGTTCAATTTTTCATCTTTGGTGGTACATACCGGTGTTACAAAGATTTATTGAGAATTAATAGGTCATTTTTTATGGCTAAGGTTGAATCTTGAAGTTGTAATGTGTATTTCATGATTTTTGGTCTTACCAAAGGTGAAGGTTGAGAACCATGTTCCTGGAAGTTTTCTATAAATATTAGATGTTCATTAATTTAAGTTTATGGACATAAAAATGGACTAATTTAGAGGATTACCTCAATATCATGGATTCTATAAATATTTATTGATGTTAGTGGATTGTTTAATGAAATGAAACAACTTTATAGTGATCTGGGAGTTGAGCTAAGTGGATTATTTTTTGTGGCAGTATCTAAACAAGGTGGTGTTACTCTATAGACTCATGAAGATGATAATATCTAATATCGGTCCACATTTTAACTCTAGGGTTTGAGGAGGTGTCTATATATGTTTTCATTTATTTATTTCTTAGAGATGATTATCATCCAGAGATGGATGGTCAGATTGAATGGACCATCTATCACTTGAAGAAATATTGCACCCCAACACCTTTGATTTTGGGTTATTGCGGATGATTCACCTGCCCTTGTTATTGTTTTCCTATAATAAATTTTTTTAATCAACCATTATTATATTTTTGTTTGGATATTTGTACAAATGACCTTTCTCATTTCCATTTTACTAGTTTGGGGATGGATAAGTAGCAATTTATATGTAGGAACTGGTACAGAATGTGACAGAGATGGTTTTGGTAATTCCTGATATGATGAAGGCTGTAAAATATTTCAATATATCCATTGTTGATTATAGGAGTAAGCCTCTAAAGTTCAATGTTAGATATCACGTCTTCTTTAAGATGACTCCTAATCATGTGAAGTGATGGTTCATTCATTGGAGTAAGATTTCCACTTTGTTTATTGGGACTTTCAAGGTGTTTGATTGTGTTGGAGTCATAAAATATCTTATATCACTTTCCTTATAGATGATCTTGATGAATGAATGTTTTCATGTGTCATAGCATCATTCTTATCTTCCTAAATAAACCTTGTCAACTATTTGAGTATAATCAATGTCGATGATTATGTGACCTTTGAGTACCAAACTATGCAGATCTAGGATTGACCAGGCAAGGTGATTCTAATTCATTCTATTTAATTATACCATGTATTGTCTTATCATGGTGGGGGTGGAGGATAGTATTTTGGTACATTAGTGATATTTGTTTACTTAGTACCCTAAGTTCATTTATGTTTAGCTCTTCTCTTGTGATGTGGTTTCTTTTGTATGTTTAACTTTTATGTTATGATATATATTTTCTCTTGTTTGTTTTGTTACTTTAATATTTTTTGAGAGGAATATCCCTTGGGAGATGGATTATGATCTTTTTGATTTTTTATTTTGGTGTTGGTCTTTTTTCATTTGATGAAGCTATTGAACTCTGGATATGAAGACATACATTGAGTGGGATCTAGGGGGTTGGTTTTTTAGACAATCCTTCTTCTTTATCTCTCTATTTTTAGTTTTGGATTCTCATGGAAGAGAATTTTCATTGAGATATCTAATGTAACTTCTTATATATATGTATTCTGATACATATCATGATCTTAAAGATCACGGTGGTTGTAGGTCTCTAGGAGTGATTCTGGAGGTATTTGGTTACTGAAATCTAGATGTTGGAAGAATATATGGCATGTAAATCTACTTCACATCATGTATTTATAGATCATGTATTATATGAGGATTTTTTATGGCTATAAATCATTTAAAAATATGTAAATTCCAATTCACATGGTTTTGCATGACTTGTTTATTTTTGGGATTAAATCCTTCATGGAGACACAATTTTCGTTGATATCAAAATCCATGTACATACACGACATGAAAAGGACATTCACACCATGGAAATAGATTTTTGATCGCACCTATAAACTTGTCCACATATATGGACTTCTCAAAAACCTACAACAATCTCTTATATTCCAATATTATTACCAACTTTCTTTTCAGAATTTTGGGTTTCTTTAGGTGATAATCAATTCTAGGATTTCTATCTTTGATCCTAAGTGATATGAAGTATGGTCAACCTCTACTCTGGTAGTGTGTTCATCTAGTTCCATTAATTTATTCTAAAATTATGATGAAGGATCATCTCTATCTTTTAAATGTGGTTTGATGGGTTGTTTTTTGGATTTGTGCAGCAACAACATCCTTGGGGAAATGTAGCAGCTTACATGTGAGGTGATTAAGGCCACAAATATTGGACTATTCTCATGAAAATAATACTCATACCTTTGAGGTAGGGTTTTCATTTCATCTCCTATTTATTTAAGTTAAATCCTTAAGTTAGAATAGTTATCCAATTGAATGGAAATATAAATGACCACATAATTATTTACTTGTATTGAAAGTGAAATGGGTTATAGAAATAATATGTTGATGTTTTATATTGTTATAATGGTTTTCCATAAGATTTTATAAATAGTATGTTATCTCTTCAATGCTTGTTTTCATGTCTTCTTATGATATATATTAGCTTATTTTTCTGTATGTAAATTTATAAATAATGTATTGTAAAAATTAATTGAATATATATTAGAAATTTTTTCGTCTTATGATATTTATTATCGCATTTCATTATATTGTCTGTGAACCATGTTCTATCAGTAAGGATTCAGTGAACAGTGTTCTATCAGTGAGGATTTAGAGAACAGTTTTCTATCAGTGAGGATTTAGTGAACAATGTTCTATCAGTAAGGATTAAGTGAACAGTGTTTTATCGGTGAGGTTTAGTGAACAGTGTTTATTTCGGTGAGGTTCAGTGAACAGTTTTTCTGTCGATGAGGTTTAGTGAACAATGTTTCTATCAGTGAGGTTCAGTGAACAGTGTTTCTATCAGTGAGGTTTAGTGAACGGTGTTTCAATCGGTGAGGTTCGGTGAACAGTGTTTCTATCGGTGAGGTTTAGTGAACACTATTTTATCGCTAAGGTTTAGTGAATAGTATTTTATAAGTCAGGTCTATCAGTAACCTCTATCGGTAGGTGTACAATGTTTCCAGAATGGTGAGGTCTATCGGTAAACTCTAATGGTGAGGTCTATCGGTAACCTCTAATGGTGAGGTCTATGGTATGCTCTAACGTTGAGGTCTATCGATAACCTCTAACAGTGTGG
The DNA here is from genome assembly GCA_963277665.1 of Viscum album. Lineage (NCBI taxonomy): Eukaryota > Viridiplantae > Streptophyta > Magnoliopsida > Santalales > Viscaceae > Viscum > Viscum album. The sequence continues at coordinate 1,326,018,778 of OY728126.1, forward strand.
TATATCGGTAAACTCTAATGGTGAGGTCTATTGGTGACCTTTTCTTTCCTTTGCCAAATTTTGAGTATGTGAACCGTGTTTCCAGGTTCCTACAGTTTTGCCCCTTTGACGTTTCCTTTGACGTAAAATGCATTTAAAGCCTTATTTTAAGGACTCTTAAGGCCAATTAAAAGACCATAAATCCTATATTAATTAATCCTATGGCCCGGGATGTTTTTACTTGGTCAAACCACATGGGTTAATGCGATCCACTATTAATGGGGAATTATGTGTATCTTAAACCGTCGCCCCATTAAATATTCAAAAGGGACAAGATATCTTCCCCTCTTGTTCTTCCTCTTTGTTCTCGGATATGAGATGCTAGAACCTTTCAATCCTTCCTGTAGGAGTTGAAAAATCAAACTTTCCTCCTGAGACTGGTTCAGCTCTGTTTGATGTAATCAAGCTGTATCGATCAATCTTCGATATAAGGTATGTTTTATCATCATTCCTTTGGGGATCATCTTCTCTTGTTTCTCCTTTCCATATTAGTATGTAATATCCATTATTTTAATGGAGTTTTCTTGGTATTTGGTGGGGGCGGTCGTACCGTGTCATCCATCGGTGGATGTAGTTGGCGCGAGAGGAGGATCGTGACCCATTGGATGGATAAAGAACGTCAAAAACTCTTTAAGTTAGGGGATTCGTTGCTTCTCTATTAGTTTACGTGCAACTGTATTGTTAGCATGTTTAATCCGACTAGATGAAAATGGAATTGACCTAATAAATATTTTAACTAGATAAATAAATTGATATCGATCATATGTTATTGCCTTTTGTTTTTCCAGATAGTGTGATTTCTATGCTTGCTTTTCTTAGTTGTTTGTCATTGATGGAAATCGGTAAAAAACATAAACCAAGATTGATTGATAATTGTTGGATAATGATAAAGATGCATAAAAACGAATTTGGATCTTGTTGTAATTTGATGTAAAACAATTAGTAAAGTAAGAATTTTTATTTATTTGTGATAATTTACTGGTCAGGTTTCCCAACTTTGGAACAAACAAATAATAAATCGGTTAACCCAAGATTGATTAATGAACGGGTGGTTGTTAAAAGATAATTGCTTGTAGGGTTATGAGTAACCCTCTTATTTGTTAAATGGCTAAGAGCCCAATTGAGAAGATGTTTGTTTTATTTCTTCTTGTGTTTTAATGTGAGCCTAGATGGTTGTGGTAATATGTGGAGCCATGGAGGCCCTTTTGGTTGTGGCATCAGATGACGCCTAGAGTGGTGTGATGCATCGGTTTATGAATGTGGGTGTCAGGGAGGACACTAGGGATGATAGAATCGAGTGGATGTGATTGTTGGATGCTTTGTAATTTTGATTTGTTGTTTATCTGCATTACTTTTCCCCACTGCTCAAGGCAGCTGGTCTTACATACCCTTATTCCGAAAGATGTGAAGACACATAGGGTATGCCATGTGATTTCTGTGATTAGCTTCTCAAGGATGGATGGGTATATGCTCTTTCTATAAGAGGCAAAGACTCTAGGGGTAGTACATCTACTCACCGTGTTGATCCCCCTTGTGTTTAGTAGCATATAATGTTTTTGTAGAGTTCTTGGGAATGTGGGAAAGTTTTTCTATAATGAATAATTGAATAAATGGTGTTAACCCATGGGGATGGAGATGCTGAAACATAATGATGAGGTTGTAATTTTTGAAGGAACAATTGACTTTGGGTGTGATGATAATGAAATGTAATGTGGAATTTTTCATGGATAATTAATGTTTAATGAATTTATTAATGTACAGTGGAATAGATAAAAAGGGAATAAAGTAATATAATAAAGCTATTTAAATGGTTGTGTGCTTATAGGATACCGAGTCTTAGAAGTAGCAGAATAGTGTCTGAGAGATGTTATCTGTAGTTGTGGCTAAGACTAGGTAATACCCATAGTGTGGTTGTGAGATATAATATATCATGTAATTTTTGTGTTTCTATATGCTACTCCACCCGTTCAGTAAGGGAAACTGACACCCTGAGCATTCTGAGCCCTGGGGGGTGTTTTCCCCAACATTCTGGTGGGAGGAAGGATGGGTAACTACCCCCTTTGGCCCCACTCTATTTTCTTGGTAGTTACTAGTGCTGGAAGGAACATTGGTTAGTTTTCCCCATATATGTGTATAGAGGGATGTAATGGCTTGTGGTCATTCACACACATTTAATTGGGATATAGTTTTCTATGTACTACTATAGGTGTAACATGTATAGGTTGTGATGGCTTGAGGATCCATACTTGGTGTATGGGATGTAATGGCTTGAGTTATAATACTTGATGTATGATACACGTTAGGTGAGCTATGGTGCCTCCCAGAAACTACCTGGTTACTTTGGTGTGTGGACGTGGTGGTTTTTTGCACGAGGTGCATATTTTGGTGCTTCGCCCAGGTGTCTATGGACATGCCTTTTGGGAGAGAGATGCTCAGGATGTGCAACGTTGGGTCAAAGCGACAAACTAGTGGGGATGTGGTAGCGGGGTACCCTTGATATTCTTTATTATATTATATAATCTTCTATGCAATACATGGTTAGAGTATCCATGGGGAGGTTGGGAACTTATTATACTTGTTTAAGTGACGAGATAGATTCACTTGTTGTTTGCTGTGCTTTAGCATGATTTATTTACTTTACACAAGAGGCTTCGGGGAGGATCCTACTGAGTATACTGTTATACTCACCTTATGTATATATAAACTGTTTTTCAGGTCACTTGGTGAAGGTTGGAGATGAAGATGGTTCCTACTAGCTTGGGGTTGCAGGAGCTGTTCGGGTCTGTGGTTACTGCTGTTTTTACTTTCTTTTGGGTACTTGTAGTTTTTCACCTTTCAGTTGTCGTACTTTTGAATGGAATTACATACGTTCACTTGGGATTATTTTATTTTTCAGTTCTTATTTAGAGTTTATTGGTGTCTATCTTATCTCTCACTCTCAAATGTTTTTTTTTAGAGGTTAATGTCTCCAATTTTTGTGTTTATTATACCCTTGGTGCTAGTCGCCAACCCGGGGCCTACTAGATGTGGGACTCGGGGGTTATTATCTCCCTTTTCACGATACCAACCCAGGAGGGGTACACTTTGTTGGGAGGGGGTCGTGACAGAATGGTATCATAGGGAGGTTGAGAGATAGGATGGCGTTTGGAGTTAGGCATAGGTGAGGTTGTATGGGTTGGTAGGGAAACAATGTCATTGATGTTTAGAAAGTGAGGTAAACACTGGAGACCGGCTAAGACATAGTCGTTTAGGGACCCCTATGATCTGATGTACTTATCTTTAAGTTTACAGTGGCTACTAAACAAGGTGATACTAGTTTCAGGGTATAGACCTATGAAAGGATCAAGCATCATTCTTCTTTGTGTCTGGTTTTGAATGGGTAGACCTTGGGATATGATAACCAAAAATAAACGAAAGAAAACAATTAATTAATTAAGGTTAAGTCTTTTATATTCCAGGATTAAGAGCTCTAAGGGTTTTCTATTTTACGTGTATGGCTCCAGGTCGACGTCCTCATCAGGTTTGCACAGAAAATGTCCAGTAGGCTGTTCTAGCAGATCACCACTGGGTAGAGGATGATGAAGACGACACTTGGGGGAATACACTCTGAGAGTTTTAGCGCCAGAGTCGGAAGAAGTATGAGGGATTCATTTCAGATGCAGTCACAGAAGACTAGTTAGAGGAGTTCAAGATCGGATTTAGTTTGATTCGTGCTTAGAATGAGCACTGGGTGTCCTAGGTTGTGACGATGCTGCATGGAGTAGCAAGGCAGGGGTGGTTCTTGTTCCTTGGGGATCGCGAGGAGTCAGCGATCTCATGGGAGGAGTTCTGAGACAGGTTTAGAGTCGAGTTTCTTTCTTCGACTGAGAAGGCATCCAGTCGCCAGGATGTTATTACCTTTTGACAGGGGTGATCTAGTGTTCAAGAGTTTGGAATCTGTTTCAGTAACCTTTTACGATATGCTTGAGACCAACTACCAGATGAATAGGCCAGGACAAGGAGTTTTGAGGAGGCTTTTCGTCCGGAGATCTAGCGCCAGTTTACCCCATTTATTCTGAAAACATATTTTGAGGTACTGGAGAGGGCAGAGGCTGTTGAGAGGACTTTTTCTAGGACAAGTTCATCACGATAGGGGAATCAGCATGATTTCTCACAAAGAAGAGTTGTGGTCTTGGGTTCTCGGTTTTCTAGGTAAAAGAGTTTTCATTCAGCAGGGGGTAGGTACCAACCCTTCACATATCGTTCCTCTAGAAGCAGTAACTCTCAGGCCTATGCCAAGGGATAAGGCGGTTGTTTTTCCTATGGTGGTCATGGTCATCAGCAGCGGGAGTGCCCAACCTTTCAGAGCGGTCATCATGCACCAGGCGCTATGCTCCAGGTTCCTCCATTGAGGTAGTTCCAGCCGAGGCAACAACAGCTAGTTACACTAGCATTAGATCAGTAGAGGGTAGATGGGGTAGGTACAAAACAGACCCATGATGCTCCCCATCCTCAGAGAGTAGAGCACGTCTATGGTGGTGGTTGTCATTAGGGTCAGAGAGGCCATGGAGGAGGCCATGGTCAGCTTCATGCTCTAGCGTTGCCAGCTCTAGGCAAGACAGACGTCGTTCGAGGTACCCTTTGGTTGTTTTCTACCTTGGTGTATTCCTTGTTTGATTTAGGAGCCACACACTCCTTCATATCACCTACCCTTGTCCATGCATTGGGAATTGAGGTAGAGAGGCTTATAGTGCCCTTGGTGTTGCCAACACTAGTTGGAGCTCGTGCTGACTTGTTTGAAGTATGTAGAGACTGTGAGCCAGTGTTTGGGAAACACTTCTCTTGTGGAGATTTCCTATGTTTATGAATAAAACCATATGATGTCATCCTCGGCATGGATTGGTAGTATTCAGTGCAGGCTATCATGGATTGCTTTAGGCAAAAGGCCAGCTTCATTGGTGCGGATAGAGAGAAAGTGTTGTTTGTTGGTGAGCGAGACCCTCAGATGGGTCGTAGGAGTGTTTAATCCTTATCATCCATGATGGCTGAGTTGATGCTGAGTTCTTCATAGGTTCAACAGTTTTCATTTCTTAGGGTCAAAGAGGAGTACCCTGATGTCTTTCCAGAAGAGGTTGTAGCATTACCCCCTTGATGAGAGATTGAGTTTGGGATCGAGATATAGCTAGTAGCATCCCCTATCTCTATGTTACCATATATGATGGCCCCTTCTGAGTTATGAGAGCTACGTATACAGCTTGATGGTCTGATACAATGCGGTTTTGTTCGGCCATATGTGTCACCCTGGGGTGCACTAGTTTTTTTCGTGAAGAAGGCTGGCAACAGTCTGTAGTTGTGTGTCGATTATCATCTCTTAAACAAAGTGACAATAAAGAATCAGTATCATCTTCTACGAATTCCTGATTTATTCAATAAACTGAAAGTTGCATGTTGGTTCTCAAAGATCGACTTGCGGATGAGATATCATTAGATGCGTGTGAAGGATAAGGATATTCCGAAGATTGATTTCCGTTGTCGTCATGGGCATTATGAGTTCATTGTAATGACATTTTTCGTAACGAATGCTCCAACTATATTCATGGGATTGATGAATGTTGTGCTTCATGAGTTCCAGGACAAGTTCGTGGTAGTTTTCATCGATGAAATCCTTGTGTACTCCACATCTTAAGAGGAGCATGCAAAGTATCTACGAGCAATTTTGGGAGTTCTTCGCCAACATCAGTTGTTTGGTAAGTTATAGAAGTGTTAGTTTTGGACTCGAGAAGTCAATTTATTTGGGCATGTTGTGTCCCGACAGGGAGTACATGTGGATACATCGAAGATAGAAGCAGTTGTGTCTTGGTCAGCCCCTAAGACAATGTCAGAGGTGAGAAATTTCCTTGGTCACGCAGGCTACTATAGGAGGTCATAACCAATTTCTCACGAGTTGGGACTCCACTAATAGGTTTGAATAGGAAGGATCTGGAATTCATATGGATTGATCAGTGTCAGGAATCATTCCAGTATCTAAAAGAGAAGTTAGTAAGTGCTCCAGTCCTTTGTCATCCAGCTGAGGGAGTCCAGTTTGATGTTTTATGTGATGCTTCATATATGGGGTTAGGTTGTGTTCTCATGCAGCAGAGGTCAGTTGTTTCTTATGGTTCTCGGCAGTTGTGTCCCCATGAATGCAACTATGCCACCCATGATCTTGAGTTGGCAGTCGTGGTGTTTTCTCTAAAGTTATGGAGACATTACCTCTTTGGTGAGCACTTTGTGGTTTTCACTGATCATAAGAGTTTGATGTATGTTTACTCCGAGCATGACTTGAACTTACAACAGCATCAGTGGATGCAGTTCTTTCTGGAATACGACTTCGAAATATCTTATAAACCTAGAAAAGGGAATGTAGTAGCTGATGCGCTGAGCCAAAAGTCACGTAGTGATGCTGTTCATGAATCCAATGATTTTTAGAGAGTAATGGAAGAACAATCAGCATTATATCTTGATATGGAGTATGGTGGGGGTAGAGGATGTTTTTTACAGATGATAGTACAGACATACCTGGTGTATAAGGTGGAAGAGTCCCAGTTGGGGGATCTTGAAGTGGAGGTCTGGAGAGATAGAGTTTTTTGTGGTGAGGCCCCTGATGGTTGGTCGGAGGATGAACTACACCGAGTTTTATATCATGGAAGGATTTTTGATCCCTTGATGATGCACGAGATAGTTCTCAGAGAGTTACATAGTTCACCCTTAGCAGTACATCCTGGCATGAAAAGGATGTACTGATCCTTCAAGAGTCAGTTTTGGTGGCCTGGGCTGAAGCGTGCAGTTGCGGTGTTTGTGTCTCAATGTTTAGTCTGCCAGAAGGTGAAGGCTGAACACTGTGTTCCAAGTTGTCTTCTCCAGCCATTAGAGATTCCTCAGTGGAAGTGGGAGAAAATATCAATGGGATTTTTTACTGGTTTACCTCGAGCTCTGAGGGTACATGATGATATTTTTGTGGTAGTGGACCATTTAACAAAATCGTCCCACTTTATAGCAATCAAGGACTCAATCTTGGTGGAAGTTTTGTCGAGGCAGTATCTAGAGGAGGTGGTGAGACTTCATGAAGTCTAGTTGACGATTATTTCTAATGGAGATTCTTGTTTTACCTCCAGGGTGTGGAGAGGTCTCCAACATGATTTTTGTTCTTATCTATGACTTAGCACTACTTTTCATCCTCAAACGGATGGTCAAACAGAGTGAACCATCTAGACACTTGATGATATGTTACGCTCTTATGTTCTTGATTTTTGAGGTTCATAGATGAGGAACTTACCCTTGGTGGAGTCCTCTTACAATAATATTTTTCACTCCACCATTGGTATGGAGTCGTTTATAGCCTTGCATGGCCGACCTTGCCGATCTCAGTTGTGCTAGACTTGGGTCAGAGAATCAGCAATTCTCAGACTGGAACTAGTGTAGAATACGACAGACATGGTCCAGGTGATTTGTGAGAGGATGAAGACAGTGCAAGATCGTTAGAAATCATATTCTTATCAAATAAGGAGGCCTTTAGAGTTTAATGTTGGGGATCTTGTGTTTCTGAAGGTGACTCCCCATCGTGGGAAGTGAAGGTTTCACCGTGGAAGCATACGTTCTCCCTTGTTTGTTGTGCCTTTCGAGGTGTTAGCTCGTGTTGGAGCTATGGCGTATCGAGTAGCACTTCCCCCACAGATGATACGGATACATGATGTTTTCTATGTATCAAAGATCCACCATTATCTTCATGATGACTCTCACATTATCGATTGGGTAGAGATTGATGTTGATGATGATGTAACCTTTGAGGAGAGACTTGTGGAGATCCATGATCACAAGGAGAAGGTGTTGCGTGGGTGTTCTATTCCCTTAGTTCGTGTCTTATGGTGACACGGTGGAATGGAGGAGAGTACCTAGGAATGTGAGTCACAGATACCTACTCAGTACCCAGAGTTTTTTGATGTTTAACTCTTTTCATGTAAAAAAGTTCCCTTTGTGGTTAGACATTTCATGTTTTATTTATAAATTTCTTTTGTTTCTTTTGTGGATTTCTCTCTTTTGAGAGGTATCTCGATGGGTGGTTGTTCGGACCCCGTTTCTTTTTTTTGTCTCTTCAGGTTGGTATTGAATTCTCAAGGAGATAATGTTTTGAGAGGTATCTGATGTAACGGTTCAGACCTCTCTGATCCTTTGAAATGTGAAAATATATTGTTTGAGGTCTTTCGGGAGGTCAAGGTGACATATCTCCAACACTTTGCCAAAGTTTCAATTCTGTGAACAGTTCCATCGGTGAACAGTTTGATCAGTAACCTATAACTGTTGGTGAAAAGTATTCTATCAGTGAGGATTAGTGAACACTGTTCTATCAGTGAGGATTCAGTGAACAATGTTCTATCAGTGAAGATTTAGTGAAAAATGTTATATTAGTAAGGATTTAGTGAACAGTGTTCTATCAGTGAGGATTTAGTGAACAATGTTCTATCATTGAGGATTTATTAAACAGTGTTCTATTAGTGAGCATTTAGTGAACAACGTTCTATCAGTGAGGATTTAGTGAGCACTGTTCTATCAGTGAGGATTTAGTGAAAAATGTTCTATTAGTGAGGATTTAGTGAACAATGTTCTATCAGTGTGGATTTAGTGAAAATTGTTCTATAAGTGACGTTCAGTGAAGAGATTTTCTATCGATGAGGTTCAGTGAAAAGTGTTCCTCTCAGTGTGGTTCAGTGAACAGTGTTTCTATCAGTGAGTTTCAGTGAATAGTGTTTCTATCGTTGAGGTTCAGTGAAAAGTGTTTCTATCGGTGATGTTCAGTGAACAACGTTTCTATTGGTGAGGTTCAGTGAACAGTATTATATTGGTGAGGTCTATCGGTAACCTCTATCGGTAGGGGTAAAATGTTTCTAGAATGGTAGGTGTATAGTGTTTCCAGAATGGTAGGTGTACAGTGTTTCCAGAATAGTGAGGTCTATCAGTAACCTCTAATGGTGAGGTCTATCGGTAACCTCTAACGGTGAGGTCTATAGTAACCTCTTATAGTGGGGTCTATCGGTAACCTCTAACGGTGACGTCTATCAGTAACCTCTAACGGTGAGTTCTAATAGTGGCCTTTTCTTTCCTTTGCCAAATTTTGAGTATGTGGACATGTTTCCAGCTTCTTACAGTTTCTCCCCTTTGACATTTCCTTTAACATAAAATACATTTAAAGCCTTATTTTAAGGACTCTTAAGGCAGATTCCAGGGCCATAAATCCTATATTAATTACTCCTAAGGCCCAGGATGTTTTTACATGGTCAAACCGTGTGTGTTAATGTGATCCGCTTTTAATGGGTAATTAAGCGTATCTTAAATTATCGCCCCATTAAATCTTCAAAAGGGAAAATATGTCTTCCTCCCTTATTCTTCCTCTTTGTTCTCGACTATGAGATGCTAGAACCTTTCAATCCTTCCCGTAGGAGTTGCACAATCAAACTTTCCTCCTCATATTGGTTCACCTTTTTTTGATCCAACCAAGTTATATCGGTCTATCTTCGATATAAGGTATGTTTTATCATCGTTCCATTGGGCATAATCATATCTTGTTTCTCCTTTACATATTATCATGTAATCTCCATGCATATAATGGAGTTTTCTTGGGTTTTGGATGGTGTGGTCATACCATGGCATCCTCAGGTGGATGCAGTAGGAGCGAGAGGAGGATCATGACCCGTTGTGTGGATAAAGAATGTCAAAAATTCTTTGAGGTAGGGATTCGTTTCTTCCCTTTCTTTTACATGCAACTGTGTTGTTAGCATGTTTAATCCCACTGGATGACAAAGGAATTAACATAATAAATATTTTAACTAGATAAATAAATTGATATCGATTTTATGTTATTGCCTCTTTTTTTTCTAGATAGTTTGATATCTATGCTTGCTTTTATTAGATATTTATTCTTGATGGAAATAGGTAAAAAACGTAAACCAGGATTAATTGATTATTGTTAGCTAAAGATAAAGAGGCCTGAAAACGAATCTGGTTCTTTTGTAATTTGATGTTAATCAAATTAGTGCAGTAAACATGTTTATTTATTTGTGATAATTTACTATTTAGGTTTCCCGAATTTGGAACCAATGATTAATAAATCAGTTAAACCAAGATGGATTAAAGAACTGGTGGTTGTTAAGAGATAATTTCTTGTAGGGTTCTGAGTTACCCTATTGTTTGTTTAAGGGCCAAGATCCCAATTGTGAAGATGTTTGTTTTACTGCTTCTTGTGTTTTAATGTGATTCTGGATGGTTGTGGTAATATGTGGATGCATGGAGGCCCTTTTGGTTATGGCAGCAGATGACGCCTAGAGTGGCGAGATGCATCAGTTTATTCATGTGGGTGTCAGGGAGGACACCAGGGATGATGGAATGGAGTGGATGTGATTATTGGATGCTTGGTAAGTTTGATTGGTTGTTTATCTGCTTTAATTTTCCCCACTACTCATGGCAGCTGATCTTAGATACCCTTCTTCTGAAAGGGGAGAAGACACATGGGGTATGCCACGTTCTCTCCCTGTTTAGATTCTCAAAGATGGTTGGGTATATTCTCTTTCTATAAGCAGCAAAGACTCGACGAGTAATAAATCTACTCACCGTGTTGAGCCCCCCTGTGTTTAGTAGCATATAATGTTTTTCAAGATTTCCTAGGAAAGTGGGAATGTTTTTCTGTAATGAATAATTGAATAAATTGTCTTAACCCATGGGGATGGAGATTCTGGAACATATTGATGAGTTTATAATTTTTTAAGCAACAATTGACTTTGGGTGTGATGCTAATGAAATTTAATAAATAATTATTCATGGTTAATTAATGATTAAAGAATTTATTAACATACAATGGAACTGATAAAAAGGGAATGAATTAATCTAATAAAGCTCTTTAAATGGTTATATGCTTATAGGATACTTAGTCTTAGAAGTAGCAGCCATGAGTCTGAGAGATGTTAGCTATAGTTGCTTCTAATACTAGGTCATTCCCATAGTGTGGTTGTGAGATATAATATATCCTGTAATTTTTGTGTTTCTATACGCTACTCCACCCTATCAGTAAGGGAAACTGAAACCTCGGGGATTCTGAGCCCTGGGGGTGTTTTCCCCAAAATTACGGTGGGAGGATGGATGGATGACTACCCCCTATGGCCCGACTCTCTTTTCTTGGTAGTTATTGGTACTGGAAAAACATTGGTTAGTTTTCCTATATATGTGTGTAGATTATTGTAATGGCTTGCGGTTATTCACACCCATATTTTCTGGATATATTTTTCTATGTACTACTATAGGTGTAACATGTATAGGCTATGATGGCTTGAAGATACATACTCAGTGTGTGGGTTGTAATGGATTGAGGTATAATACCCGTCATATGATACACGTTATGAGAGCTATGGTGGATCCCAAAAACTACCTAGTTACTTTGGTGTGTGGAAGTGGTGGTTTTGTTTAACGAGGTTCATATTGTGGTGCTTCGCCCAGGTGTCTGCGGGCAAGACTTTTTTGAGAGAGATTCTCTGGATGTGCGACGTTGGGGAAAAGCGGAAAACCAGTGGGGAAGTAGTAGCAGGGTACCCATGATATTATTTATTATGTGATATATTCTCGTATGCATTACATGGTGAGAGTAGTCATGGTGAGGTTGGGAAATTAGTATACCTGTTTAGGTGACGAGTTAGTTTCACTAATTGTTCATTGTTCTTTAGTATGCTTTATTTACATTGCACAAGACACTTCGTGGGGGGTCCTTATGAGTATACTATTATACTCACCCTATGTATATATAAACTATTTTTTAGGTCACTTGGAGCGTGTTGGAGATCAAGCTGGTTTCTACTAGCTTGGGGTTGCAGGAGCTGTTCGGGCTTGTGGTTGGTGCTGTTTTTACTTTCTTTTAGGTACTTTTAGTTTTTCCCCTTTCAATTGTAGTACTTTTACATGGCATTACATACGTCCACTTGGATTTCTTTTATATTTTAGTTCTGTGTTGGAGTTGTTGGTGTCTATCTTATCTCTCTCTTCTGCATGTGTTCTTTTAGAGGGCAATGCCTCCGATTTGTGTGTTTATTATACCCTCGGTGCTAGTCGCCAACCCGGGGAAAACTGGAGGCGGGACTCAGGGGTCATTATCTCCCTTTTCACATTGCCAACCCAGGAGGGGTACACTTTGTGGGAAGGGGGTCATGACAGTTGGAGTGAACACAATGTTTGTTGTAATTTGAAGATAATTAAATTAATGTAACTAAATGTTAAAATAAATCTATAATTCTATAGGTTTATGGATTCTGATAAATAATTTCAACAATTTTTATTATTATTAATGAATATAATTGAATTAATTTTATTAAATTTGATTTCAATAGGTTTTTTTAAACATTAATATTTTATTTAGAGCGTGCTTAAATTCATTTTTCAATTAATTTTGTGGATTGTAAAAGCATGATTCATTAGGTTTAACATAGTTGAGACATGTTAATAATAAAGTATTTATTTCAAGATGGAATAATAATAGGTTGTGTGATATTGATAAATTTTAGGGCATGATTTTCCCATTTCTAGGAGAAGACAGAGTCACTTGAATTTGGATATGTTAGAGCTTATTTATGTGTGAAGGTTGGATGCCTTGTTTTATGGAATAGATTTCCTTATCGCATGTGCTTTTTTGGTTCCTACAACATTTATGATGTTCCACATATCTGATCATCTATATTTGTTGTGATATGGTATGGAGAGGCCCCGATATGATATGATCCTGTGTTGGATGGTGTGATGGGTGGGGAGGCCCGAATGATGTGGAAGCAATTTTCACCTCTGGTGGTGGGGAGTGTCAAGATATGAATATGGGTCTTGGGGATTGCATCAGATATAATGTAATTGGAAGAATATTGGATTTCGTATTGATTTTATACTTAGATATGGTATGATTTATTATGAATCTGTTTAATAGCTGATTGATGGTTTGCTTGTTTTTTCTGCATTCCATTCCCCACTGCATGAGGCATCTATGTGTTCTTTGTATCTTGTTTCCTCTTGGTTGAAGAATATGATTGTTTACCTAGAGTACCTAGATATTATAATTATGATAATAATTAATAAATATTTATTAACACATAGGGTTGGTAAATGGTGGAATGAAAATGGAAAGTTAATCTCAATATATAGTAGACTCAGTTAGGATTATGTTTAGATAGAATAGAATTCACTCTAATGATTAATTTAAGGTTTCTTAAAACCACGTTAATGGTAAATTAATGGATAAATAATTTATTAATTAATGCAAATGATATAAATAAAATCATGAATTTATTATAACTTTTTAAAATGATTTTTTTCTTATAGGATATATAGTCTTAGTAATGGCGACTGGGTGTATGAGCGATATTTGTTGTAGTTGAGTGTAGTACTAGTTTATTCCCAAATTTTGGTTGTGATCTTTATTATATATTTCATATTATGTTATTTAATAAACATCCCAACCCATGTTGGTATGGGAAACTAATAACTAGGGGACTCTAAGAGAGTGTTTCCCCTAACATCCCAATGAGAGGATATATGGACGACTATCCTAACTCGCCACACTCACTTATATTGGAATTTACATGTGGTGGTATAAATAATAGTCAGATTCCCCATACAAGTTTGTAGAGGTATACATTGTCTTATGGTTATTTAGCACACATGTTTTACTAGATATATTATATAATGGATTATTATAGGTATGAATTCTATAAGATATATTGAATTATTGTTCATTACTCGTTCTATGGGCTGTAATGGCTTGAGGAATAATACATGATGTATAATACATTTCAGTTTTGTTTGTGGTATCTCTTTGAAAATATTATGTTAATATATATTGATTTGATATTGAATGAATTTATGTTGTTATGTATGAGGTGAATGTTGTAACGTCATTCCCATAGGTCTTAGGGATGGATTAATTTTGGAGAGGGATGGCTCAGAATGTGAACTATTAGGGATGAGTGGAAAACTAATGGGAAAAGGGGTATTGGACCCCTTGATGTTTCATCACTATATTATATCCTCAAATATATTTGATTCATGTTGAGTTTTATTCATGGGGAGGAAAAAATTTATTATACATGTTTATGTGATGAGTTAGTTTCACTTTGGTTCACTATGTTTTAGAATGATTTAATTATCTATTCTATGAGAGGTTCTACGGAGTATATAATGGAGTATCTTGTTATTATAACCCACGGTATATATAAAATATTTTTTATTTCAGTCACAGGAGGTTGGTGATTGGGTTTTATATTACTATCTTTATGATTCACATGAGCTCATTGGGATTCATGGTCAAGGACCTCTTTATCTTTTTGATATTTTTTGGTTTCATTACAGTTGTTATAACACCATATGAAATTACAAATTTTCTTGGGAATTATTAATTTATATGTCTAATATGGTGTTGATTGTAATATATATCTTATATCACTCCCTTACACATATTAAATTAGAGTTTAATCACTCACACATGATTACTTAATATAAAATGGATGATATTCACCAACTTGGGGCTATTGGAGGTAGGACTCAGGCATTCTCCATCTATCATCCCTCATTACTGACCAAGGATGGGTACACTTAATGGGAAGGTGGTTTTCATAATGATTACCCTATAAGGTTAGGGGGAGGGGGATTGTGACACCCAAATATTTTGGAATATATTTCCTTAAACCCTTACATTATTCAATATATTGATCTATAGAAAACACAAAAAATTGACCCTAGACATATTTATTATTGGAAAGATACAAGTATAATAAAACCCCTAGTAAATAAAATAAAATTAACAAATTAAAAATGATTATATTTAGATGATATACAATTAATATGATTTATTATATAAATGGATTTTTCACTATAAAATAATTATTAAATTTATTAAAAAATTAAAATAAACCACTTTTGAAGGAATATTTTAATAATATAAAATATCTCAATATGTAAAATAACATGTTTAATTTATTGAGATAGAAATTTTTTTATAATTAAACTAATAAATCATAATATTTAAATTTTAAATTTTGTTAATAAATCAATTTTTATTTGTATTTTCATTTAAAATATGAATTTATAAATTTTATTGTTTAATTTAACAAATTAATATTTTAAATTCCACATATGAATATTAACATATTTTATATTTTTAATAATTTTATAAAATAATTTATTTATAAGTGAATAGGAAAAATACAAATTTTACCAAAACTATAACATAATAATTATATAATAATTAACTAGATATATATAAAAAATTTAAATTTGTAATCTATTTATTTTATAAATTCTATATTTAGATGACCAAGGAAGAATATTTCAATATATTCTGTAATATCTTTAAATAATTTTTTTTCGTAACTTGTTTTAATTAAATAATATTTTCATAAAATATAGATTGGATTTATTTTAAGGAAACATAAATATTTATTTTATTTATTATAAATAAATTTTTTCTTTAAATTCAAACTTAATAACAATTCCTTATGAAAATAATTTATATGTTTTCAAATTATCTTTAAAAAAACCATGTTTGGAATTCAGTAATTTTCGTGTCATTTTTTCTTTAAAATATAAAATATATAGAGTAAGATTTATTTAATTATTGTAATCATTAAGTATAATTAATTTTATTATGGAAAACTTATTTTTATACATTAATATTAATTTACTTATTTAAAAACTAGTTCCAACTGATAAATAAATACTATTAAACATAATAATGAAATATATATAGGGATTTAATGATTTTAAAAAAATATTTTTAAATGTTTTTTTGATATATTATAAAGATATAAAATAATAGAATCTATTACATTCAATTTTTGGAACCACCTGACATTTGACACAAGTGCTCTCATTAAATTAAATTAAAATATTTTAAAAAATTCCATTATCAGCACTTATAAATGGGCCCTCCCAGCACAACATAAATACTAATAAAATAAATATTTTTTAACATGTAAATATTCCCATTATCTATCATTTATGACCCTATTCCTTTTCATTTTTCCTTTAGTCAGAATAGATCGGATTAAGCCCTGTCTTTTTTAAGGGTCATACAAGGGAAACCATAATTTCTCAATGTGAGTACTTTCTTTAACTAAACATTTCCTTTTTCTTACCTTCCAAATATTATTTTCTATTTATAATATAATGGAATTATAATTTTTGGTTTTATATAATGTTAATATTTTAAGGTATTTATTATTAACAACTTTCACAGTTTCAATTAATTAAAATAGAAATATCATTTGTGTGTTGTGTTAACTATTTCCTCCATAAAGAGAGGAATTCCATTTTTCAATACCAATTAACTTCATGGATTATATGTGTGAAATTTAAGAGTATAAATTAAATATGTATATAATTTTTATTATGAAGAGGCAAATTGTAATACTACTTCCTTCACACTCATTGCTGAAGGAATGAAATTGTTAAGTGTACATTGTGTGGACTATCGCTTCTATAAGGTAATGCATATTATTTCTAATACAGTTAATTCATTATTTATTAAAATTTATTGAAATATGTTTTAAAACCATAATATTATCAAAATAATATCATTATTTTTCTGTAGTAATGATATTATTAGAAAACAATTCATATTCATAATCATATTACCTTATTTATTATAGTATGTTCATATATGTGTCGGCCAAACCACCTACTTGAACAATGAGTTAATATAATATTATATGAATACGGGGACATAATTTCTAATAATATTGGATATAAAATTATATAATTATTTTATTTTTTATGTATTGGAAACATTTATATTATACTCATTAATTAAGATACCACCACCTCATTGTCAAAAATTGCTGAAACATGCTTCTCACAAATTTCATCTTCAAGGATCATAATAAAAAAATTCCATAGAGTGAAATTATAACATTTCATAAACATATATAGATTAAATTATAATAACATGTATTATATGGGAATGATGAACATTATGAAAATAACAATTTATGATTAATCTTTTATAAAACTATTATAAAATGATAAATATTACCCACACCAAATTTTGAAAATAGATAACTACTCACTAATATTAACATAGAAAAAAATTGAAAATTGTTTTTATAAAAGGATATAGATATGAATGATACTATGAAATAGTTGATTAATATGGTTATTACTATTATAATGGTGGTTCTAAAATGATATATTAAGAAAATATTCAATGTATGGGTTTTTTCGTATCTAATTTTTACCCCCTGAGATATATTTTCCAATATATACCATTTTTCCAATGAGGTTTTATCCAATATTTAATTAATTCCATCTAAAATATTCATATTAATCAAGGGGTTCTAACTGAAATATCTTTTTCATTTTTTAAATGGATTTCAATTCTAAATATACAAAACTTGTACGGGGTTATTTTAACTAAACATCATTTTTTAATTTTTAATGCTTCTTCTTCAATTTTCCTCTTCTATGATAACTTATTAACACTATAATATTTTATTTTGTGGTACTTTATCCTCCAATATAGTTAAAATAACCTTTTAATTTTCATATTTTACCATGATAAAATTTCATTCCCATGATGTATATCATTGTTTAGAATATTTTACATCATCTTTAAGGTTGATTTCCCATCATTGTACATATCTTATTTTCTCACCAGTATTCTATTTTATAATTGGAAACATTATTATCTATTATATAATGTGAATGTCATATTTTTTAATATTAATTTTCAGATTTATGTTTTATTACCTCATTTTATGATGTGAGGATTCAATAATGGTATTTCAAAACATTAAAATTGATTACTATATATTCAAAAAAAATATTTTATCTAACAATCCACATTACACATTTAAAAACAATATGTCTTATAAAATTCATATTATTAATGATTATTTTCAAAATTAAAAATTTTTAAAAATTATTTCACATAAATTTTTGGAAAATATTTTTTCATTTTTATGGCTTCATTATGGAAGATTCTATTCAAAATTTAAATATTTTCATGTTTTTCACTCCTTTTGTTAGAAATAATTGTGTAATCTTCAAGGATCCACTATTGAAATCTATGTTCTAAAAGAAAATAATTTTAATTTTTCTCACTTCACCTTTTCAAAAATTTAAGTTTATATTGATTTTAATTTCTTCGTTTATTCCAATGATAAAATCATTTTCTGAAAAATTATTACTTCACTACCATTTTCATCTTTATATTTAAAGGCATTATTTCCATCAAAATTATTTTTTATCAATCACCCTAGAAATATTTTTATAAAATAATATAAGGGGGTGATTTATTATTGGGTATAAACCATTTAAATTCTTATGTTCAATTTTGTTGATATCATCCGTAAATGTTTTGTACCCCATTTTCCATCATTTATTTATGAATTGTAATTATTTATTATATAATGCACTCACATTTTTGGATGATAACTAGTGGGGTCCTATATAATCAAATAATTAATTGGATTTTTTTACTCTTAAACTTGAAAGTGTACAAGGGAGGATTTACCCCAAGAAAAAAGGTACACATGAGGATTTATCCAAATTTAATGGTTACAAAGGAGGATTAATCCCAAGGCCAGGGGTTACACAATAGGTTTTATCCTAATATTATGTAAACCCATGGGGATAATCCCTAGACCAAAAAGGTATATGTATATATATATCTCAATCCTAGTATTTGGCGATGGTATTAGTGGGTATCCTTGACATATGATTTTTATGATTCAATTGTAAGATGTATGTCTGTAATTATAACAACTGCATTGAACATTGGGTTGATAGAAATAATCAATGTCGTCATTTTCCTAATCTAAGATAATATACAAATTCATACAAAATTAACATTTCCTATGTATATTGTGATAAAGAAGTGTATCTTGATAGTAAATGAATATTTATCCTCCACTCCAGATTTATGGGTGTCTTTAAGATTCTAATTTTTATAAATCATGAATACCTAGGAGGTTTTATAATAGTATCAACTCAAAAACTCTATGATTTTATATTATAAATGAAAAATTTATCTTTTTATTATATACAACGTTTAGGTTTATGTAACATACATCATGATAGTCACACTATCCATAATTTATATATAATTCAATGTGATTTTATAAATTTATTGGCTATCTAAACATAAAATCCCTTATAATAAACATAATAGAGAAAAAAGTTTCATATTTCAAACAAAAATATGATCATATAATTGTTTAAGGATTAAAAATAGCTAACATGGATATATAATTATGTTGTTGGTGTTATGAAACATAATCATGAGGTAATTGTAGCTAAACAATAGGGTGGAATACTCAATATTATGCTTGAACTTATTCGAAGGTGAAATGTTATATACCTAATGTATGATGATAAAACAATTGAAATTGTATTGTGAGCCATGTCTATATCTTAGATACCCTCTATTAGTGTCACTAGTAAATTTGAATTGAAATTATAAGGAGGATATTTATTGAATTAGAGGAGAATATAATACCATTTGGAATATACTACTTTAACAAAACAATCTTTTCTATATATTTATCCACATGGGACACAAAACTAAAATGATTCAAAAAATATTAATTATTATGAATATTTAATAATAATAAAATATTTAGTAAATAAAATGATATTATCAAATTTAATAAAATGGACGATATATAATTTCTATTATTTGAAATTTAAAAGTATTTTCCATTCATAGATAATAGTTTAATGTTTTAATAAATTAATTTTGATCACTACTAAAATATTATTTTTTATAATAAATAATATTTCCATATATTAAGTTACATATTAACATTATTAAGTTAGTAATTGATATGATATAGTATTAAGAACACATTATGTATAAAAAATCATTCTTGAATAAAATTATATTTCATTATATATTAATTTATAATCTTATTTTTTAAATTTATGAATCTGAATTTAATAATATCGACTTCAATTTTTAGTTCAACATATCAATATTATCCGAAGGTGAAATTTTGAAATTTTCTAGAAATAAATGATTTTTAGTTGAATAATGAAAATACCAAATTTCAAAAAAAAGTAACATTATAGTTAAAAAAGAAAACCCTCTAAGTGTATAAAACATTTTATTGTTTCAATGATGTTTTAGACCTATAAGTTTTGTAATTTATATTTTTTAGAAAACTAATAATTAAAAATTTAGTAAAATAAGCTGTATTTTCATACATAATATTTTTTGGGTCATTTATTTTAATTTAAGTATATTTTAAATATATTATATTTAGTAGTTATTTTAATTCCCCATATAATTTATTTTTTTTATAATAAAAAACATTATTATCACTAAAATTTATAACATTGAAAATTCTATACTACTAAACAAATTGCTTCAAATATAATTTCTCTAAAAATATGGGTTTTTGTGTTACGTGTGCTAATGATTAGATTTATTTTTATTATAAAAAATAAATTTATATGATAATGTTAATTTAATATTAGAAATAATTAATATATAACTATGTAATTTGGTCCATTTTATTTTTATGTATTAAAATTAAATTTCAAAAGTAAAAAAAAATTCACTGTAGTGAATTAAAATGTAGAAAAAGTAATAAATTAGTGGGTACAAAGATTAAAAATATTTAAAACATGCTTCTAATTCTGTATTTGAGATATTATAAACCTCATGTTATCATCAAAATAATTATTTGAAATTATTTCACCACCTGACATGTTAATCATCATCTATCTTTATATAATGTTGAAATATTTAAAAAAATTCACTTTTCCCCACTTATAGAAGGGGCCCCTCACCACCCATTAAAGTCCACTAATAAATTTTTTTACCAATTGAAATATTACCAATTTTTAATCCTTTATATCCCACATTCTTTTCATTGATCCTCTAGTTGAAACTTTAATTCTTAATGCCTCAATTTCAGTGGAGTATTTCATTTGAATGCCTATTTTCTCATTATGAGTAATTTCTTTTCATAATCATCATTTATTTTATATATTACATAAAAAATATTAATTTAAAATTATTATATAATTACATCAGTATATTTTTTATAATAAATATTATTTTATCAACCAGAATAACTATTATTCACCTTTACCCTTTTCTACTAAGAAAAATGAAACCATCATTTTCCAATTGTTCGGGATATCCCATCTACAAATAAATGACTTTTATTTATGTAAACCATATATATTGTTTATTTATAATGGTATAATGGTTGAGTAAATATGAAATTTTAAATATATTATTATTATGAAGAGTCAAATTAAAATCCAACTTATTTCCCATTCATTCATTGGGAAGTGAAGGTGATGACTATGTGTTGTGTAGAAAACAACTAACACAAAGTAAAGTATATTGTTTTTCATTTTGTTTTAATTTAATTTATATAAAAATCTTAAAATACTACTAAAAACTATAACATTATCTAATTAATATCATTTTCTTTTTAAATAATGATATTAAAAAATAAAACCCTTTCATGACCATAAATATACTTTAATTATGGTATTGTAAGGTTTGGGTAAATCTAACCACCTACATGAAAAATTATACGAAATAATACCATATGAATCTTTTTGAACATTATTAATAGAATTTTAAAATAAAAATAAGTAAGTAAATGTTTTTTTTCAGGTCTGTAAAGGTATCATTAATATTATACTCATTAATTATGATACAATTGTTGGTTCAAAAAAAATTTCTCAAACATGATCGTCATTGATTTTATCATTAATGAAAGAAATCAAAATACCTCATAATGAATCAATAATTTAATATAAGAGTATATTTATTTAATTCCATTAAAATTTATTACATTATATTGATGAGCCTGAAGAGAAGAGTGAGGAGAATCACCTCTATTTGGATACCAGTTCAATGAAATCAGGATTACTGACTCCTGATATAAAAAAAGATAATAAATAACTAATATATATATATAGACGATAGTTGTAAATTATGTTTAAAAAATGTTATATTATTAAATAAGGATGTAAAATAAATTTCTAATAGGGTTATCTTTGTTATAAAAAGTGATTATAGTGTGATTAATTATTCAGTAATTCTTGGTAGGGGTTTCATTTCTAAAAATTTGACTTCTTGAGATATATTTCGTAATATATAGAATTTTGTATTTAGAATTATGCATCTAATGACCAATAAATTTCCTTTATAATATTATTTTTAGTTTTTGGGTTTTAAGATCTATATAATTATCTCTCTTTAAATGGATTTTTATTTAATATATACCAAATATGATAGGGAATTTGTTAACTAAACTTCATTTGTTGAGTTAAAATGATTACCTTGTAACTTTACTATTCAAAATGTGGTTTATTCCTCCATTAGAGTTTATTTCATCATTAATTATCTTTCATTATAGTGGAAAATTAGAATTTAATTAATGTCTATTACCTTAATAATATTTTATTCATAATAAGTATACCATTTTTTAGAATATCTACTAGCCTCTTTAAGGGTGGTTTCCCCTCCTTATACATATCTTAATTTCTTACCAATGTTTTCCATTATAATTGGAAACATCGTTATGTTTCATCTCATGTGATCATCCTATTATACCTAACCGAATATTGAAGAGAAGTTTCACTCCTCCTTTTTAATATTTTTGGGGTTTCAACAATGGTATTTTTATTTACTAGAAAAGTATTTATATCCTTTTAAAATAAAAAGTTTTATCTTTCACTCCATCTACCATATTGATAACCATTATGCGTTTTTAGGGGATTACATTGATTTTTTTAAATTAAAAATTTTCCAAATGATTTAAATTCCTTATTTTGAAACCATTATGTATTTTTATGGACTATACTATTGATTATGAAATTTTGAAAGTAAATGTTTTCAATTTTGTTCACATCACATTTTTAAAACAATTATGTACATTTCTAGGATAAAATTGTAAATTATGGTTTTTTTAAATTAAAAAGTTTCTTTAAAATTATTTCAATTCACCTTTTTAATAATTAATTTTCAATGTAAATGAATCTTATTATATTGTGTCAGTGATAAAATAGTTTCAAAAATTATATTTTTCTATTTCACCACCATTTTCCATTTTATTTATAATTTATTCATTTTTATGTATATTTTCTATGATGAATCATATTTTATATGTTATTAAGATATTATCTTATATGGTTATTTAATTTCTAGAATCAACTGTTTATATTCATTATGAAAATTTTGGTGATACCATCTGTACTTTTTTAAACCTATTTTTCATTACATAGTTTCTTTGGGACATGAAGGTGATTTATTTTATATGCCACAAATCTGATGGATAATGATTGGGGGGTTCATTATAACCCTCTAATTAATTGGTTTATTTTTATCTCTCATGAGATAAAAATTGTAAAAAGGACGATTTATCCAAATCCAAAGGGTACACATGAAGATTTCTCCCTTTCTAAGTGGTACACATGGGGATGAATCCTGAGCCAAATAGGTACACTTGATGTTTTATCAAAATCCTATGGTAATTTGGGAGGATTATCCTAAGACATAAAAGGTAAATGGGTTGTTAGTTATAGGATGAATTTTAGTGTGGGTTTCATTGACATATGGTTTATATTCTTTGGGATATTCTATACTATTATTGCAAAATAAAATTCCTACAAATTTTTTATATTAACAATCTCTAGTTTATCAATTGTCAGAAAAATTTACTTAAAAAATATGATTTTTAATATTAGATTAAGTTTCCTTGTATTTTGACTTATATAATCCTCTTATTTATCCATGTTATATATATATTAAGAAACTTCTCCCCCTCTCTTATTTTCCCAAAATATTATGATATAACCCTTGATGAAATTTGGATATTCTTTAACATGTCAAGAGTTTTGATTTTCTCCTGTATTTCATTCCACATAATATGAATATATTTATAAAATTTGGTAATATTATATCATATTCCAATGGAGTTTTGTTATTGGGAAAAGATTTCGGTTTAATATGTATATGTGTGGCTAATTTCCAAGACACTAAAAATTTAATCCCTTGGGTTGTGAAACTATTTGGGAGATTATAACTTATAAATAACTAAATTCATGAAATATTTATGGTATGTTTATCCTGGGATGATATAGGTGGGAATTATCATATTCTAATTAAAAAAAATTCCGTTCTATTGATCTTCTTTTATTAATAATCAAATTAAAAGTATTTTCCCAAATTAATATAAAATTAATGAAGAATTAGGATATAAGAAATTTTAAAACATTCAAAAATATTGGGCTATGTTATAGGAACATACACTCATTGATGTTCAAAAGAATTGAATTGTTTTAATAATAGTGATTATTCAAAATTTTGAGTAGACATACCATCACCCTGATTTTATAATAAACCAGATGATGAGAAATCTCTACAATCATGAATAAGAAATACTCATTATCCATATAGAGTATGAAATTTAATCTGAAAATATACACTATATTAATCAATTATTGGTGTAAAAATGTGATCTATGTTCATCATGATCAATGTTAACTTCTTATTTATATTTATTTTTATTTTAATAATAACAATACTCATCTAATTTTTAAATATATATTTCAACAAAATTCCATTCTCTATAATCTACTATAGTTGTTCTTGAAAATCTACACCATTCATCATAGAATGTAATATTTATCAATATATAGGATCTCCCTAATTCATTTAAACATCCCACGATCATGAAAAATATCCAAAACCTGTATTAGATACCCCTAATGTCTAATAAAATTATTTGTATCTTCTTATAACATGATGAAATTTATGAATAGGAAAAAAAATATGAAATCTTATAAAACAGCAGTCCAAAAATAATTATAGACTAAACTCACATGTTATGGTGTAATTATTTTCAAATAAATTGTCCTTAAAAAATAATGGAACAATACACATTTTAAATCTACACTTTATGATGTGATTAGTCTTTTAAAAATATATGTGATGAAAATACTATTGTGTTACACCAATCACTACAAAAATTTTCAATTTTAATCCCCTTCCATTATACTATTACTATATGGATTAAATCCAAAGATATTTACTCCATTTTGGAATATTTTTTTATAAAAAATATAGTGTCTTCTTATTATGTAATCTTATTATTGAATTATCCAACATGAAATCCTATCTCCATAAAATACTCTACTGAAAAAATAATTGTGTATTATCTTTTAAATATGGAATTATTTAAATTAACAATTTCATTATAATATCTCCATATATAATTATATCATTAACATGTATACAATGATAAAATCAAACAACCATGATAATCTACAATACATAATAATTATTACCGTGTAATATAAATATTCCTATGGAGAAATTTTTTCTTTTCAAATAATTGTTTTTGTAATTTATCATAAATTTGAAACTCACAAAATAAAATTTCTAATGTTTTTATGAGCCTTACAGATGATTTTAACAATATTTCTCACAAAAAGAAACATAATATTTATACATGGATTCTAGATAACAATGTCTACATTATGGATTATTGAAAAAACAGATGCATTAACACAACACATTAGAAACTGAATTATACTATCATAAACATGTTATATTTTTTCAATGGAATGATTCAAAAATAATTCACTCATATCTCATATGAGTTATTATCATGATGATAAATAAGGTTAAAAATAAAAAAAATATCAATGACACACTTTAATT
Organism: Viscum album; assembly: GCA_963277665.1. Classification (NCBI taxonomy): domain Eukaryota; kingdom Viridiplantae; phylum Streptophyta; class Magnoliopsida; order Santalales; family Viscaceae; genus Viscum; species Viscum album. The sequence goes on from OY728126.1 coordinate 1,326,044,537, forward strand.
TTCTCACCATCATATAAATTGATATATAATGTTATAGAAAAAACACTTTATAATCCTACACAACATATCTATAATTATAAATTCATCTAATATTTTAGAAATTATATTATTCTTACATGACACCTATTATTTTATTATATCACCACAATTTAATTCATGATGTAAAACTTATTTCAACTATTTAATTGAGCATTTCACTTCCCATAAAAATTTGAAAATCACCTCCACATAATTAGGAATATCTCACCTCTATTTCATTGAATCCAATGAGTATTAATTAATATTAATATGATGATTTATAACACATTAATTCAATTCATGATAGAAATCATACCTTTTTATCAACTACCTATTAAAAATAATTACAATAATAGAATTGTTTTAGTTATATGTACTAATTAAACAAACAATCATGGATTGAAAAAAAAACACTAGGAGAGGGGGTCATATCCCTTAAGGATTCAAGTGGATATAGATAATTGAAAGGTGAGGGATAATTAATTTCATTCAATAATTATTTATAGAGTGGATTTATAAATATGTATATATTTTTCTCTTGGGAAAACACTTTCTATAATTTTTATATAAGTTATTTAAATTTATCTCGAATGAAATGCTGTAATATCATAAGTCATAACATTATTAAATAATGTACTGGATTTTTTCAAGTATTTATGATACTATAGTTAATAAATTTAATCAAAATAAAATTATTTACCTAATATATAATATCATTCAGAATCATTTCAAATATAAATGTTTCATGAATGCTTCTACAGAATATATATTTATTTTTTGGAGTAATTAATGAGATGAAATCGTTTTTCATTATAATCTATGAAAATAAAATGTTTCACATTTAAAAAGAACAAATAAAATTTATTTCTACAATAAAATAAACTTATAAAATTGATGTCCAAATATCCTAGTAACTCTTTATACTGTGTTATTATAAAAATAAATACTAAACCCATCAGTCTATAAAACCATGTAATCCTAGACAAGTGTACAGTAAAATATCTATATGAGAAAAAAAATTCAAAATACAAACTAATGTAGGTTATCATTTTCATAAAAGTGGAACAAAAAAACCATTTTGTTCTAAGTTTTCTTTATTACTTTTTATCTATAAGGTACATTTTTTTCATTTCAATATTTTCAATCATTAAATTATCATTTATACATATATTTTTACAAATATTTTTTTCATTAACAAAAGAATGAATTTTATATCATTTTCTAATTTCCAACTGAAATTGGGGTCACTATAGTCTTATGGAGATTCTAAATTACTACCATAGGAGAAAATTAATTATAAATAATTTAAAATTTACTACAATGGTTTTTTAGGCTAGGGGTTTTTATGTGAAATATAAAATGTTTTATAGAATAATGACATGGGTAGGATAAAAAATGAAGTAAAATTAAAGATTACCATTTTACCCTCAAGAATGGTATCTTCACTCACTTTAATTTAATGTTTTTTAGATTCCAACTCATTATAGGTTATCGTGAAACTGTCATAAATAAAAAACCTCATTACTAAAAAAATTCTCTTTAAATTCATTAACAACATTATTTATCTTTTATTTTTCTTTTCTTCAAAATTCATTATGTTTTTTTTTATGTAATAAAGGATTTATTTAACTTCAATCATCTATGTATGCTTCCTTCACCAATTTTCATAGGATACTTTTTCTTTCATCTTACATAAAATTAATTTTTATCCCCAGATCAGCACACAAACCAACTTTTTATCATGTTATTCTATTCCCAAATATGGTAACCAAAAACAAATCCAAAAAAATGACTTCATATATGATATTAATGTTATTTTATTGATTAGAAATTATGTATTGTTTTCTTTTATTGTGGTTTTAAATGTCCTATTCATGGGTTGTAGTGGATAATATAGGACCAATATCATGGTAGCTCATAATAGAAGTTCATTATCAAAAATATTTATTCATATAAAATAATTATTGAATCATTTACAACATAAGTTTCTAAATAGAATAAATGTTTGACCAAAATATTTAATAAATCATACATAATAATTTATGGGTTACATATCTCATGAAGTGATAAAATTTTAAATATATGAAAAAAAAGCTTTAGAAACATGTTTATTAAATAATTAAAATATTAGAGAATATTTCATAGAATGAGATTTAAAAATTTCTAGTATTTTCATGAATTTCACAATATTTTATTATATAATAAATAATATTTGAATATTCATGTATGTTGAGTTCCATAGTTTTTGTTATTTTCTAATAATTTCTATAGGTTATGTACTGAATAAGGAAATCCATTTTTATTAAAAATGTTCAAAAAACATAAAATAGAAAAAGAAAGAAATAAAAATAATAAATATTGGATGTTCCTCCCACCTAGACCTAATATTGAAATATCATAATTGTGTATTAATGTCATGTGAGAATTTGAATAAAGGAGTAATATTATTTATAATTAAAATTATATTAATGTTCACAAACTATCTTCACCTATACTCATTAACAAGATGAAAAACCTCCTCTCTATAAGTCAATTCCAGACATTTATTAAACAACTTTAATATATAAAAATTTAGGACAAATATTGAATTATTCACGGTATCTTTAATATTAACTACTCAAAATGTGATGATAATAGTAATAATAAATGGTCCCAATAATTTTTAATGATCTTTAGTGAGGAAAATAATGAGATTAGAATTAAAGGACATCACATTTTCAGATTTAAAATACTTATTTGGAATCAATACTCCTTTGGTGATTATTGTTTTCACTTAATAGATAATATAATTATTATATGAATTATTTATGATTTTCAACAACATATGTAAGTATATTTTTTTATTATCATCCTAAAACATGCCCATGTAATAACTAAAGATATACGAGAAGAATTTTATATACAACTCTATTGATTAGTAGACTGCTCACCCATACATGTGTTGAATTTATTATATCCCAATGAGTGTTTTTTTAAGAATTACTGTAATCCTAAAGAATAAAATGCAATATAATTATTTAATATTTCTTATTTTGATGGATAATTTTCTCTAGAATGTGGTTTTTATTCAAATTTCACAACCCATAAATGACATTATTTTGAGTATGTTAAAACATAGAAACCTTATAATATCCCCTATAACTTCTAAAAACTATTTACAGTGTTCTATAATAGATGTGGGAGTCTTAGTCAGTGATGATAAATCCAGGTAATTAAAGTTTAAAATATTTATTGTCTCTCATAATATGATATACTAACTTAGAAACATTTATTTTAGTTGCAATATCCTCATCCCAATTCTTCTAATAGTTCATACCTTGAATAGTGTAAATTTATCCAAAAATGTTGGCAAGACACCTATGATGTCTATACACCAAATGTAAAACATATCACAAAATAAGAGTGGTTGTTGTGGAATATAATTTTTATTTAAAATATTCCTATGAAATTAGTAGCTTTCACATGACCATTATAATAAAAAAAATCATCCCGGAAAATGTTAGGCTAAAACAATCATGAAGAAAAACCATCATGGATAAACTATTTCCTCCAATGTGACCATCACAACTCAAAACATTGTATAATTTAATAAGTGATTGTATCTTACACTCGAGGATAAATATATTAATGAGTTAATTACATAAATTGTTACATAAGTATGGTTTATAAAATATGTACTTCTTATATTCACTCACTAACATGGCTAGCTGACACATTGAAATATCATATGGAATCTAATTTGATTCAATGCACTTGAAAAGGTCAACAAAACATGATATCAATTAATACACCACATGAACTACCTTTTTTTATAATTTATCCTAGATTAGTGGATACGTTTGGGTCTTTTCAATTAAAATACTATGTAGTATACTCTAATAGGTTTCAATTACATTCTCACATCCCTTTCCATCCATTATTTGAACATAAATTTCTTGCATCAACAAAAGTTTCTTTCGATGCCTTGGTTTTTATATGTTCCCTCATTAAAAATCCAATTATAAAATAGCTAGAAAATATAATAACATTTTATCCTAACAAGTAACTACCTGCATTTGTTTAAGGAAAATGGCCATTAAATCCTTAATATTTGTATTGTAATTAACTTTTATTGAATTCAAATTCTTTTGCATTAATAATGACATGAGGCTTCTGTTATGCTCTTTTAGGTAAAAATACCCTATGAAAAAATATAATGAAACAGTTTTCAATTAAAAAAATAAATTTTATCTAGGTGGATGGATAATGGGTGATTATAGTAATAAATATTTTAGCACTATAAATTCATCCCTTCTACTCATTTCGAGGACAAAGTAAAAGTATTTTTAGGGGTACTTTTGAAAAATCTAATGTTATTTTGATGCAATACATTATTTTTCACTAATAGAAACATGCATAGTCAAGGAAATATCTAACAACATTCACTAGTTTCATATATTATTGAGAATAATTAATTCCAACAATTGAATAATCAACCTAGATTCCATCCATATACACTACATGTCATAAATGATTTCCTTTCACAACAATAAAATTCAATTTCTCAACATTGAGTAAACGTTTTTCTTGATTAATGTTATTTGGATGATAGTAAGACTTTTCCAAAAACTATTAAAAGTATCACCATTCACTATGAAATAATTCATAATACCTCTATAAATTCTTTCGGAAGAAAAAAATTTACACCAAACACATTTCAATGGTTCCCAAATAAATAAACAATGAAAAAGAATTTTCTTATAAAAAAGTATCTTAAGGAATGCATAAAGGTTGTCTTTTCTCGATGTTGCCATGAAATTTTAATTTGAACTTATATTGAAAATCCATACCTAAAGTAGTAGTGGGACTACCCAAAAATATTCTAACGATTTTTTTCATGTAGTTGAGGAGGGAAGTGTTCATTTATAGTCACATGGTTAAATTACCTTTTAAATATACTCATACTTTATTTACATGAAAATATAACAGATATATGTTATTTTAATTTATTCTTTAATGTAGTGAAGGAATTCATTTTTTTCACAATCTTGATAGGAATAACACATTGGTTATCCAAAAAATTAAATATTTTTTCTAATAGACATCAATATTTTCATCTTTTTTTATAGGAATAAAAAAATATATATTCAAGGAATTTTTAAATCCAACTAGACATAATCAAAAGATTTCCCTATAATAATTGTTTTTTGTAAAAAAATCTTAATATAGGGTAGGAGATAACTTTAATATTCACCATGAATAAATAGTAATATAGAAACTAATGTTATATTTCGACCCAATATAATTAATAAATACAAATTAAATTCTAATAAAACACATACGATATGTATAAATCCTAACATAAATGATGGATCTTAACATTGAGTATTTCCTTGATTCATCTACATACTTCTACAGTCTTTCTCTCTCATGCTATACTTATTGAAATATTTTAAATCATAAATGATGAGAAAAACCACAATGTAAAAACAAAAAATAACTAAAATTGTTCATTTCATCCATATAGACCAATACCAGTTCCATAGAAAATTTCAACCCTTAAAAAACAAGCCATATTATTAAATAAGTAGATAAAATAAAAAATAAAATAAATATCCATTATTAGCAATTTCCGATGCTCAAATTCGGCCTCCTCTATTTTAATCTGATTCCAGCTTGAATGTATAACCTCTAGAAATGAAATATTAGTTGATCAATATCATTATTATGTGATAAAGACTTTGACCCCATTTTATTAGACATAATCTTTTGAAAAATAATACTGTTGTACATTCACTACATAATAATTTGACATCACTCTTTATAAAATCATTGATCAACTAAAAAAACCGAATGGGATGAAATAAAATAATACATTCCCTTAAAACTAAACACATTTACCAAAAATTAAATAAAAAATTGATTAAATAACTTTTATACCAAATCTATTTTTGGTCATGTACTATAGGATAAGATGAAAGATCATATAATAGTAAATTTACAATAGGAAGATGAATAATGTTACACTATAAATATAATCCTATTCTATTTTATCTCCTTCATGTAAAACTAATATTAGGACTATGAATAAATGTTATATGAGAATAACATATAAATTGTGGTTAGAGAAAATGAATTAATTATGAATAACTTAGGAATATAATCCAATAATAAAATGGTGATATAAAATCATTGAAATGAAATAACCCTATAGAATAATGAATCATAATGAATATGAAGAGACAATGGATTTAATCCACCATGAGAGGCCGTTATAATGGGAATAAGGGTGTAATGAATGGTTGTCTATAGAATTTGAGGAAAGAGAGGGTGTGAAGGGTTCAAATGAGAACAATATGGAGGGAAGGGGGACCATCAATACGAGTTAGGGAAAACCATAGTGCTTTGGAGATAGTGTTCCATCCAAAAAAAGGTTCCATCATAGAATATAATGGTGTTTTTATTTATACTATAAATACTCATTTCTAATAACCACGAGATTATTTTTTTTTTAATTTATATGGGTTATATATACATATAAACATGGTTTTTATTAACTCAAAAACATCCAAATCAAAATCTAAAACTCTCCCAATATGAGAAAATTTTGTATTTAAAGAAATACTGCTAAAGTGATCAACATGCTGTGTATAATTTTTGAATTAAAAAAAATATAGATTCAATACAATTTTTATTATATTAATTAAATTAATGATTTAATGACATTATATAATATTCATAAATTTATTAAAATACACGTTTATGAGTTTCATTAAGAAAAAATTTAAGCATTAGTGATCCTCCATTAGTCATTTCAAGGATTAATTTTTTTTAATTGAACATTTCTTTCTTTAATTAATATTAAAATTTTCTCTTATAAAGAGTTGTAAATGTTTTTAGAGTTTTAGGAAATGATCTCCTTATAATTAATGGTTCATGGGTGTTGAATATATTTTCCTTTATATCCTATTTATAAAATGTTATAGTGAAAACCATATACCATTCCCTTAAGGAAATATTCTTAATGAATATATTATGTTTATCTATATATATCTTGGAATTTTGGATCATAATTCTATAATTATTGAGTAATGTAACATTTAAAGTGGATCAAATAGAGTAAAACACCACATTTGTGGATTCTCCCCAATATAAAACAATCCTCAATCTTAGACTCTATTAGAATGAATTGTTAATTTTCTCTTATCTTCTTACTTGAAATGAGGGTTATACTAAATCCTGGTTGAAATGTTCCTCCCAATGATCACTTTTTAACCTCCCACTGATATTCTACTCTTGGATAAAACATAATTCCGAAAGTAGCATATTTGGGAATCAGTTTAACTTCATATTGAACTGAGATGACGACATGGAATTTTTTAAAAGGATTTATGGTCTTCTATTATAAGATTATATAAATGTTATTATTCACTTTTGGGAACATATATTTCTATAGATGTATTGGGTTTTCATCTCCTAGTAAAATTAAACAGTATTCCAACAACCATAGGTCTTTATCATTCTCCATCATTCAACATTGTTTCTATAAATAAAAAAATACCCTTTTGGAAATACATTATCTCTCAATATGTGTTTTGGTTTTCTATAAGGATAAACCTATATTATCCAATATTTAACCATCTCAAAATGCTGTAGAATTTTTTGTAACTCTCTATAGTAGTTTCGGGATCAAAACTCAGAGCCATGGGTTTATTCGACTGATTAAAACATTTGAGTTCTATTGATCTTATATTTTATTTCCCTTTGAGGTCTATTTTATTATATAAATGAATAACTAAAATATTATTATTATTTATATTATCCATATTAGTAGGAACTATCCAAATTTTGGATTTCAAGGTGTTTAATATGATTTAATACTATTTATATTTTTTCCCATGGTTATTTTCATATTTATGAGTCGTTCATGCTGGTCAAAAAATCCTTCCAAGAAAAAATTGGATTTCTCATTGAAATATATAATCTACGAATTACTAGTTCCTCCATGAAAAAACCATTGTTTTTATTTATATTTTATAAACCTATCATTATATTGGTTATTCCTATAATTTTTTAGTAGTGGTTTGTAGGGAAAGGTCCCAACATGTTTTTTATTGGAAGGGTCTCAATGAAAACATAAAATTATAAACCTTAAGTGATTAATTTGTGTTTAGGATCTAGTCATTAATATACTCATATGATTAAAAATTTACAAAGATTAATTTAGTTAAAAAAATTTATTAATCATGGGTTCTCTTTTTCCAAATGTTTGACAACAATATGGATTTCATAATATTATTTAGTCCAATCAAGATATAACCTTAAAACAATACTTAAAATTGAGTTTTTAGAAAATAATTTTATTTCTTACTTTTTCATGATCATTAGAGTTTTTTTTCAAGAGAATTAGTTCATAAATAATACATTACAAACCCATATATTAAAATCTGTATAAGTCTTATAGATATATATTTTTCTCACAATATGAAACCTTTAAAATGAATTTTTTTTATTCATGTTTAATTTTTTTAACATTAAAAATTCTATATTATTTGATCCTTATAATCCATAAACCCTATGAAAAATATTCAACAAATTTGGATGAGAGAAAAAATATCCATAAGGGACATAAATGAAAAAAAATCACATTATTCAGTTTTTTAACCTAAAAAATCATTAAATTATTTTTTCTCAAAAAATTATCTCATTTCCAATATCTATTTACATATCCAAGAAAAAAACATTATTATATATCTATTTTAGTTAAACCAATTAAAATAAAATCATAATGGAAAAATCATAATAAAATGGGTTTCATATAAAATATGAAAACTTATGAATGAATTTAGGGGAAAAATAATCATTTCACCATTTCAAAAAAGATTATAAACAAACCATAAAAAGATAATCCCATTTGATTAGAAATTAATATCCAAATAATTTTTTTATAAGCCATTGAAATCATATTATTTATGTATTATGGGGAATTATCATTATATTCATTGTTAATAGAACCCTAATATAGAATTAACTATATAGATAGTTCCTATATCTTTTAGGAGTAACCTATAACCAGTAAAAATTATCACTTTAACTACTACATTGGAGAGATATATTAGGATAAACTATAATCAATGATCTTTTAGGGTCACCCCTATTTCAAATAAAATATCGAATAACCATAGAATGACTAAAAAACATATACCATAAACATTAATAAAAACCACATTTGAATTTTCATTCAATCTACTATGAAATAACACTTTATGTTATCACATAACAATGAGAAAATGTTTCTTTTAATTTAAAAAAACAATTTAAAACAAAATATTCATAAAATAATGTGATAAATCATTTAAATGATGATATACCTATGAATTATTAAGTAATTATGATATTTAATCATGGATATTATATAGATAAAATCATTCAATCCAAATATGTTAAAAAATATTACTTCTTCACTTTGGTAAAAACATCAAAATGATACATTCAATAAATTGTAAAAATAATCCTTTTTAAAATGTCACAAATAAATATAAAAATATTATAAAATTGTTTTTTACGTCCTTAAAATTATAAATAAAATAAATCATTATTCATTTTAAAGAAAATGGACATTGAAGAAAATGATATGAGAGGAATAATTAAAACATGGTTTGATGGAAAATCCAATTATAATATGTCCAATTTAGATTTGTATGTTTATTAACGCATGAAAAAAGATTTTTTTAGTGTTACCCCTGATTAAGAATACATTTCATTTTCATTAAATTATCATTATTAATTTGATTTAATTTATTTATATGTTATAATTTGTTTGTAAAATGGGTGTGTTCTCATTGGATGTTTTTCGGTCATTCTGTTTATAATAAGAAATTCACATTAATGGATTGATTGTGGCCAATGGGGTTGTGGTTCTATTACCCCAATAATATTAATCGTCTTATAATAATGATACTTTTAAATTAAATTACATTATAAAATCCATTATGTATTTTGGTTAAGTAAAATGAACCATACTTATTCATAGAGACATTAATCAGTACGTACACATGAAGAACATTTTATATTTTATAATGGGTTTAAAATAAATTAAACAAATAACACTTTAATTTTATAGAGTCATATATATGTTATAAATGTCCAAATAATTCCTTAGTTCTCTCCTGATATATTGAAAATGAAAAAATAATTACATCGCTTCATGGTGGTGGTATCCCACGAATTTGAATGAGTGATATTATCAATTTAAAATGCATAAAATTTAAAAGAAGGTATGAAATATTTTATTATTAAAAATAGTAATTAGGAAAAAAATATGAAATATATTTCTAAGATAAATAATTATAACTATCCATGTGATTCATTGATGAAAAATTAAACCCATATATTCACAGGGGTGTTATTCTACACAGATTCACAGGTGATGATTTCATTTCACATAAGATAGAAAACTAGATGAAACATAGTTATAATACAAATATAAAAAAAATATTTATATGGAATGCATTTTCTTTATTATTTCATAATGGTGGAGAAAAATATGAAGGTTGTAGAAGAAGAGATAATCTTGAAATCTTTTGTTAAGGACTTATACATTCTTCTTAGATATCATTATTCATGTTATAACTTAATCCATATATGAATGGTATTTTGAAAATCCGTGGGCCTCTAGTGCATTTTTAGGGCTGTTGGGGAGACATTTTTATGGTGATTACAAAAACTAGGGTACACAAAATGTGTCATTAATGGAGGGGAGTATGGGGGCTTTTATAAGAGAGGGGAGTGGCACAAATGTATGCTTTCTGTAAAGTTAATTATTTTATAATCTATACCATGAGATAGTCACTCAAAAAATTAAAAATTTAGAATATACTGTCATTAAGAGAAAAATAATTATTCCCAATGAGTATTAAGATATGTTTTTGTGCCCATGTCTTTTAGGTTTTACCTTAATTAAACTAATTTTCCCTTTACTATTGTGGCACGTTTTTACCATAGTTTAAAATAAAAATGATGAAATTTTTTTACCCATTAATATATTTTAACCTCCTAATTAAAAATATTTATATAATTTTCATAAATAAATTTTTATAATTGTTGAATGTTTTTTAAATAATTTTTCACAATTGAAATGAAAAATAGTTTTTTCAAAATTGTGCTAAAAAACATAAAATGTCACATATATTATGACCAAAAATTATATTTATGTGTATATAATTTTTAATATTATGTTCATTAATAAGGAATTATTTTAATTTAAAAAAAACATAGTGGTACGTTTAATGTACTTGATTTAACAAAAAATAAATTGAAGGTTTTCAAATACCATCATTTTAAACATCATCGAAAAATAAATATTTTGGAAAAAATCATAAATATTCCTCAAAAGTAATATATGAAATATTGATTCTAAATATTATTTCATTTTAATCAAGTTAATTTTAAAAAATCACAAATTTTATCCATTAATTGTTTTGGAATTTATGGAAAATACAATATAGCTGAATAATACTATATCCTTTTATGAATGAAATATTCTACAAACTATTTATTAAACTATTGTTAATATGATTCAATAAAATTAATACCACTATATCATAATATTGAATTATTTCCATGATTAATTCGGTCTTTACATTCTACCCCATAATAAATTAAGTCCTCATAATTTTATTTATCACTTAAATAAAAGATTATATTTCTCCCACACAACATTTTATGACTAATAGGTCACTTCCTGTATCATGTGATTCTTCCAAAAAATAGTAACAAAAATATTTTTCTTATATCATAGAACATTATCCCTATTATCCTAAAATTTGATTTATATTTTGAAATGAAGAGATATTATCCTTTATTCATACCTTTTTAGTTGAAAACATGAGATGCCTTAGGTAAATATATTCTTGATAGTGAAGCACGAGACGCATCATGTTCCTCAGATAAAATCATTGGTAATGAAATTTTATATGAAACTAATCCTACCTTCTATGCAATTTCATATTTATTTTAAAATATAGATGTAACTTTACTATTCTAATAAATACATATAACAGTTTTCTATTGAGATACTTTTAGAAAAATATGGTCACTTACCTCCATCAAGAGTTTTTTTCACCGATGATCTACATAACTCTTATAAATATCTTGAGTTATTATCTGGTGCATCTAAATAAAAAATTCAATTTATCCATGAACTATAAAAATTATTGTCCCAATAATTTCCACTCAATAACTTCTCTCGAACATGCTGCAGTCTGACATTGTTTTCCATATATTCCACAAAAGGATCATTCTATATTCTTGAATGAAAACTATTATAAAAAGAAAATGTAACCAATAAATGATAATGATACTAACATTCAAGATTATTAAAATATAATGTAAAAATATTAACCTATAAATTCTCAAATTGTGCACTCTTATTATACATCGGATTGAAGATAAAAAATTTCACTAAACTATAATTTTTTTCCATCATCTTTTGATGTCCTTTGAAAAAAAATTATTTAAATACAATATCATGAATTTATAAAATGGAGAAAATAATTCTGTATAACCTAACTCTCTCCTCACGATAAGTTATTTAAAAAATATCCAAATGAATTTTATCTTATATATATATTGTAAATGATAATATTTAATCAAATGATCAACAATGATTCAAGTCAAATTATTACCTAAAAGATAAATATTTCTTTCACACCATGAAATCAAGGAATATATTTTCACATTATCACTCCCACACTAAAAACAGTTGAGGAATTCCCTTTAGTAGTGTTCTCTCAACATTGACCTATTAGAAGGTAAAGCATTTCATATCAATTAGTACACATAACCATATTACAATTCCCATAACCATTATTTATCAACATTAAACATTGAAAAATTATCCTCCATGATGAATTCTACACATTCTTGAAAATCAATAGCTTCCATTTAAGCATATGTAATTCATTATATAGAATATAAATGAAGTTATACGTATTCCAAAACTAAATAAGTTTCTAAAAAATAATTTCAAATATATATTTTGTTAAATAATTAACTAAAGGATCATATTCCATGTGAATCATAGTTAGTGAAACATTTTCATTCCAACTCATGGAATGAGAACACATTTTTTCATTAACTGAAATGTAGAAAATTTAGCAACCATAATACTTAATCAGTTCTATCCCTATTATCCACTCAGGTTAATTTTTGGAGTTAATGTACATCTCAATAATTTATGAATAATATTATTTATATTTTTTCATTTATTGATGATGTACCTATATTTTTAAATAGAAAAACTACATACAACTGATGGGCATGTGTAGGATAAATCTTCCATTGGGGTTTCAATTAATGATATGCATACAACAAAACTCTATCATTCTTCATTAAGATAAAACCAAGTCATATCAAAGAAAAATTACTTTATAAAAAACCAACTATTATTTTAAGGATAACATTAGATAATTAACTAAAATTATTTTCAAATAAAGAAATCAATAATCAAATTCCTCTATCCAAATTAGTATAACTCCAGAAGTTAATTTTTTAGTGGGATACATAATCATTAAATGTTCTAAAAAACTATAAAAATAGACTTCTAATCAAAGGAAACATTGAATATTATTAGCATTTTTAATACATGGTCACTCTTACATAATGTTTGTTTTATTAAGATAAAATTAATTTAATATTACGATAAAATATAACCACGAAACTAAATCTATTGTAGTAAATATTAACATTAAAAAATATTCAATAAAACTTATTTTCATTTCAATTCTAAAAAAGTATCCTTGGGTGTTTCTGAGGATTCTAATAGATATCAGAGTATAAAATAATATAATTGATAAACAGAAACATAAATTTATTCAAATACTCATTGAACACTCTAATCATTATATAAATAAATAAAATATTTGTGTTTATTAACCAGAAAGGAATTAACAGAAACTCATAATGACCATACCATTTGTAGAATATTTTCATCCTAATTACATCCTCCTTTACATTCATTTGGTGATACATAGACATGATATCATTTATTGAAATATTCTATGATCCCTAAACATAATAGACAATGTTTTTCATATGAGGAAATAAACACTTTTTATTAATAGAGATATTATCGTTTTCTATTGAACTAATGAAAATTCTTAGGGAATAATACCCCATTTTAACAAATAGTAAAGGAGTAACCAAATGAGACATTCTAGGGAAAATTAAACCCTAATATAGAAACACTTGTAAATATTTTTTCAATTCTATTAACTCAACTGTATAAATTTTATAGCGAGGTTTGGAAAATATATTAGGATCAAGAAGAATTTTAATAATAAACTCAAGGATTTAACTATGAGTAAAATTGGTTAAATCATTAGTATATACTTTTAAATATTCATTTACTATAGGAACACCACCAATTTAACAATTAATTTAATATCAGTAATATTATAAAGATATAATTCCATTTTATCAAATTCCAGTTTCTCATGTTCTTGATATTTTATCATTGGTATTTATTCTTTCTTATATAAAACCAAAATATCATTCAATAAATGAATTTATTTTCTCTATTAATCTATCTTATGTTGATTAAATAAAATAGGATCTATGCACAGAATAACATCATACAATAAAATGGGATTCATAAAAATAGTCTTTTCAAAAAAATTCTATAGATGGATATTTGAAATTTTTTATAAACTATAATTTCATTATACAATATAATGAATGAGATTTTTCTATAAAATTTTCATTCTTATAATCATGTCATGTAGTATAAATCACACACATCAAATAGAGAACCCAATTAAAACATTATGATCAAAAATAAAGAATGATTCATAAATAAATAAGTAAAATGAAAATAATTGAAAATATTTTAGTAGATCAATAAATAGAAAATTAGATAATGAGAATGGGAACCTTTGGATATGGTCGATCTACATGAATGATTCCACTCATGAACAATGATATAGAAATAAAACAAAATGATAATAATAATAAATTCATTTTATATATATATATATATAATTTGGAGAAATAGACATGACTGAAGAATGTAATAAAGGGTATATATATGATATAGTAAACCATTGTGTCCATTGGAAATATGAAAGTTGGAATAGTAACTTATCCACTAGAATAGTAATGTGACCATTTTAGAATAGTAATCTGGTTGTTAAAATAGTAACATCACAAATAAAATTATAAATAAAATTTATATATCTTATAAATGAAAATATTATATATTTATACCATGGAATAAGTGAATAAATATTTTAAAAATGACAATTTATGTATTGGTATTTTTGTGAAATGAAATGGTTATTTAAAATTTTAAAATTAACACAATTATTTGAAATAAAAATATTTTCATAAAATAGATACATAAATAAATATTTTTTTTCTTTATAATTATATGATAATTTTATGATACCTTTACAAATTTTTAAAAGTGTCATATAATTCGTTATAATATTAAAATCAGTATTTTTATAATAGTTGAATATTTTAATAAAAAATAAATTAATTATATTCTTAAATTTATTTTCATACAATGGAGTCCATTCGGGATATCTACCCATCAAAAAATGGTTATGGTTAATATTTTGGATTTTTTTAAATTAATTGAATTTTTTGGGATTAGTGACATAGAGTAATTTACGGTATTTAACAGTATATTCGAATATATGTATTTTAGAGTCATGGGTGATATAAGGAGGAGTAAATCACCTATTTTTTAAACACTCATGAACCATTTTTTCTTTATTATTTTATATGAGTCATCAATATTTACAGTATTGATACAAAAATAATAAAAAAATGAAAAAAATTATCAAAAACACCCCACTCCTCCCATTATAAATACCACCCATCACCACCTATTCTCCTCACACATTCTATGTTTTTTATCATTCTAATATTCTTCCCACTTAAACTCCCAATAATCTTCCCCACATCCTGGTCTTCATGGTCTCTCCAAACGACTAATTACAATTGCCTCAAGGAGGTACTCGAAGAGAAAATATTCCATAGGTATAAACCTCTTTCTTTATATTCTTATCCTTGTAATGAACTGACCATAAAATATTATATAATCATTATTTAGGTCGACAATTTTAATTAATTTCTACTTGAGGATCCTTTCAGGTTTATTGATTTAGAGAATTTGGAAAAATTCAGACAAACTAAACCAATAAAATAAAAATTAGACAATTCTAAAAAATATACATTTTTCAATAATTTAAATCATATAAATTAAATCATGATAACTTTTATGAAATAAATTCATAACATTAAAAATTAAATCTACAAATCCTTCATCAACATTAAGTCATTTTCAAATAATTAAAAACATGGGATGAGCATAAAAATATATATAAGGGATTTAAAAATAATGAAACCATTAATACATTGACAATCATTAAAACACATGAAAACATTTACAGAAAGTAATAATTTTTACCCATAGTAGTTATAAAATACATTCCTTTAAAAATAATCTCAGTTCATATTTTTATTTAGTCATAAAATTAAGATAATCTGTGTATCAATAATAGATTATACATAAATGTTCTAGGGGATATAATAATACATGTCAATCTTACAAATGAAATAACATTGTGTTCGACTTCCATTCATGCCAATCCTAATAATAGAGTATACATATTTCCAACTCTCATACCCATGGAATTAGCTGTTATAACATAACCATCCCTCATTGTTTTATTATAGAACCACCTATCCTTGAATTATCACATAACCACCCATACAACATCCAAGTACTATTATAGAATCATAACGTATAAAATATTTCAAATATTAACATGTTACTCCTAAAAATTTCATCTGAACTTATTATAAAAAATTTCATGTTATAGATATAATAAATTTAATTTAAACCCAATATTTAATAACAAATGACCTCAAAAAGAAAGAGGGTTTTATTTTTCTTTTAAAAACATGAATACATGCAGAGTAAGTCAAAAATAATGGACACAGTGGTTTAAAATTAATTGTCTCCATATAAATTAAAAATAACATTCCTTTAGTCATTTCAAAAGTAAGTTAAATTTTCCATACATAAAACATGAAAATATTATTTTTTGAAAACCATTGAATTAAATTTCAAATGAACATAAAAAAATTCTTTTTTAAACGGTGTCTCATAGCACTTTCAACATTTAAATCATAAGAACCATGAAATAATAACATTTAAAAAAATCATAAATAACATGAGAATAATTAAAAACATTATTTTATATGTCAACGTGGATGTATAAACAACTCTTAAAAGAAGTTATTTGTATAACATCATGATATTTTTCAATGAAAGGAGATTTATAATAAGTCCGTAAACATGAGTTGAATTTGTCAAGTTTGTTCTTTATCTTAATAAATAATACACTATTGTTAATTATTTAATTTTTTAAGAACATTATTCATGTTTATTATTTAGTATGTATAACTTAATATTATGTTATAACAACTACTTAATTATATAGGTTCGTGTTGGATGTTTTGACGATATTCAGAACACGAGTTCAAAATGACACTTGGATGATATCTATATTTAAAATTTTATGAGTACATCATATCCAAAATAATATTCATGACATAATAATTTGTTTTATACATTAATTATAATTTTAAATAATTCAATTTATGAATTTTAGAAAAATGAACATCGTTATTATCATAGAGACTTTAGGTCATAAAAACGCATTAGTAACGTTTTCATTTTTCAATGATCTTTATGGAAAGAAGATAAGTATCATTTTATCTTTCCAAAATGATAATTATATATTTTAATATCTTATTAATAATTTAAATATAGTTATATATATCATCCATATGATACGGTGATGGTAAACAAATCACATCGCTTTGTGGAGGTTATAGTTCCCACATACGCATGAACAAAATTTTCTTTTCCATGTGCATGGAAGGGTAAGAAATTATATGATATATTATTCTTTAATAATGAAAAATATTTTATTAATATTATATTTAAACATTAATTCCATCAGTATAATTAGTATTAAGAGAGATTTAGGAAAAATTTATTATATCAGTTCATGATCTGGTAGATCGTTGTACTCACAAACGATAATTCTTTTTCTAATTGATAGATGTAGAGATTGACGTAGGTGATTATATTAATAAAATAACATTGTAGAATATTTAGGATAATTTATTTATTATCTCATCATTTTTTAAGATGATTTTAACGATGTGTTTGACTACGTATAATATAAATACTTAATTAAAAATGATAAAAATTCTTTGGACGATCTCCATTAATTAACACATTAAAACCTCTAAAGAAGCGATTTTTTATTAAAATATTGCATCTAGAATTTGTGTTGGTATACTAATAAGTGATTTTGGAAGATATTTGTTAAGACAAATAGGTTTTTAAATTTGAGAAATTGGAAGGAGACGTTACCTTTTATAATAGAGGATAGGGGATCCCTTGGAATTATTAAAAAATATTAAAATAATATAAAATAATTTTATATAAAAAATGATTAAAATTGATTTATTTATAATATTTTCCAATTATGCGTCTAAATAATTCCATAAAATGAAAATTATATAAGGTTTAAAAAAATTTAATCCTTATATTTTTATTTGAGCTATTATTTATCCTCTATAATTTTATGGTAATATCATGTAATTTACAATGCGAGGGTTAATATAATTATAATAAAATTAAAAAAGTCAATAAAATTCTCTATTTATGAAATTTTAATACTTATCAAATTTATTTTGAAGAAATTGAGAATTTTAAAAATTATATAACATTTAATGAAATATTATTTATTCTAATATATCAATAATGTGAATTTTTGACACTATTTATTACATAAATTTTTAAAAAATATCAAAACTACAAGATTAATTCAAACTAATACTTATAAAAAATCAATAATATGTAAATTACATAAAAAAATTCATGTATTACATTAATCATCACAAATTATAATTATTTCTATATTTTTAATATAATTGTTTTTATATTTTCATTTAAAAAATAATTACAGCGTCAACATTATACAAGGATTTAATTAAATTATTTCTTCCCTATAAATATGAAATAAATAATACTGATAAATATTAATGTTTTATATTTAAATAAAATATTTATTTTTAAACATAACCCCTTTATACCCCTATATTATAATTATTTTACTTATTAAAAACTAATGTATGACAAAATAGACATTCCTTTTGAATATAATATTATAAAGGTTATATTGTCATCAAAAAGACAAAAATGGTCTTGTAACTGATCATTTAATACTTAAAGATAAAACATACTCATCCAATTAAATTAGTAATAGTGTTATTGTAATTTAATGTTATTTATAATATTATTTTTACACTTAATTAATCGATTTACTCTTAACTATGGTAATTTAAAAAAAATAAGGATACTATTCATAATTTCAAAGAATTAAAGATACCTATTTAATAAATTATAAAAGTTTTAGTAAAAATATTGAATCCTTTTTTAAAAATTCAGATCATTGAAATTGCAGTAATTATTTAAAAAACAATCTCTTTGAATGAATAAGAAAATGAGTTTTCAATGTCAAAATGTTCAAAAGTTGACAAAGTTATTATAACCAATTTCAATGAGAAATTGATTATAAGGACCTAAATTTGATTTAATGAAAAAAATATGTAATAAAAATACTTTTAAACCAATAAAATATAGATTTTAACAATATAAATAATTTTTAGAAAAAAATAGTTTCAATTAAAATTCAGCATTTTTAAACTATTTAATAAAACCAGAAACTTATGAAATTGTTTTTTTTTAAAATAAAAAAAAGTAAATTTTGATATTTCGATTTCAAAAAATATGTTTATTTTTTAGAAAATAATTTAAAAAATTGTCTAAAACTATATTTAAAATAGGTTTATCATCAAATGGTGGAAAAATATTCTGTTTCAAAAAATACCACTTTTATCCATAAAATATAATTTTTTTCTTATATATTTTCTTAAAAACAAATAAGATAAATGTTAAATATTACATTTAATATATTATATATATTAAATTAATTTAAACCAACATCATTTAATTTATAATTTATTCTTATGAAACACAATTGTGCATATTTAAATTATTTTTCGAAAAAGAAGAATCATTTTATATGAAAAAGGTGGTTATTTTAATTTATAATTAATTAATAACCAAAAAATTAATAATATATACATTTTTAAATGATACTTATTTAAACTAGTTAATATCATTCATTATCTCCATTCTAATGGTTATAATCTAATTGTAATGGTTAAATAGTAATTTTTTGCAGTTCAATTAAACTTGATATTGTGTATCATGTATGATATAGAACATAATTTCTCTATTTAGAAACATGGGATGTTTTATTTTTCGCCATATTTAATAAATTTAATCCTCACAATTTGATATTGGGGGTAAGAATCTAGGTGTTGGACATTTTGATACCCAGTTATTAAAATCCATCATCGGAAAAAGGATTAATGAGACTTCCACGTTAGAAATCAGAAATATAATTCTAAAGGTCACCTCATATAACTCATACTAGGGTTCCATATAGGAAAAAATATACATTAATTAAAAAAAATCCTTAAATTTTATAGGAAGTATTATAGATATCATTTTCCTTATAAAGTTATCCATCACAAAACCATAAATCTGTGATAGGGTAAAGGGTCATTTATTTCATGGAGAGAAAAGTGAACAGTTAACATTTTTGTATTAAGATCACTTTCATATAGATCTGGAATTATTTTACATTTTCAAAAAATAATTAAATATAATTACTTTAGATCTTTACAGTTCATAATCACCATTTCATCCTCATATTATTAACATCCATAAAAATAACCATAATCATCAGTGATTGTATAAAACCTAAAATTTATTAAAACCATAAAACACATGTCCAAAAAATAAGGCATAATTATAATTAAAATAAGTAATAAAATAAAAATAAACACAACTAAATATATCCCAAAATTCTGTAATCATTTTTTGATCACATCACTTAAAACATTTTTGGGGTTTCAACAATGGTATTTTTATTTACTAGAAAAGGTTTTATATCCTTTTAAAATAAAAAGTTTTATCTTTCACTCCATCTACCATATTGATAACCATTATGTGTTTTTAGGGAATTACATTGATTTTTTTAAATTAAAAATTTTCCAAATGATTTAAATTCATTATTTTGAAACCATTATGTATTTTTATGGACTATACTATTGATTATGAAATTTTGAAAGTAAATGTTTTCAATTTTGTTCACATCACATTTTTAAAACAATTATGTACATTTCTAGGATCCAATTGTAAATTATGGTTTTTTTAAATTAAAAAGTTTCTTTAAAATTATTTCAATTCACCTTTTTAATAATTAATTTTCAATGTAAATGAATCTTCTTATATTGTGTCAGTGATAAAATAGTTTCAAAAATTATATTTTTCTATTTCACCACCATTTTCCATTTTATTTATAATTTATTTATTTTTATGTATATTTTCTATGATGAATCATATTTTATATGTTATTAAGATATTATCTTATATGGTTATTTAATTTCTAGAATCAACTGTTTATATTCATTATGAAAATTTTGGTGATACCATCTGTACTTTTTTAAACCTATTTTTCATTACATTGTTTCTTTGGGACGTGAAGGTGATTTATTTTATATGCCACAAATCTGATGGATAATGATTGGGGGGGTTCATTATAACCCTCTAATTAATTGGTTTATTTTTATCTCTCATGAGA
Organism: Viscum album; assembly: GCA_963277665.1. Lineage (NCBI taxonomy): Eukaryota > Viridiplantae > Streptophyta > Magnoliopsida > Santalales > Viscaceae > Viscum > Viscum album. The sequence continues at coordinate 1,326,066,337 of OY728126.1, forward strand.
TAAAATTTTTAAAAAGGACGATTTATCCAAATCCAAAGGGTACACATGAAGATTTCTCCCTTTCTAAGTGGTACACATGGGGATGAATCCTGAGCCAAATAGGTACACTTGATGTTTTATCAAAATCCTATGGTAATTTGGGAGGATTATCCTAAGACATAAAAGGTAAATGGGTTGTTAGTTATAGGATGAATTTTAGTGTGGGTTTCATTGACATATGGTTTATATTCTTTGGGATATTCTATACTATTATTGCAAAATAATATTCCTACAAATTTTTTATATTAACAATCTCTAGTTTATCAATTGTTAGAAAAATTTACTTAAAAAATATGATTTTTAATATTAGATTAAGTTTCCTTGTATTTTGACTTATATAATCCTCTTATTTATCCATGTTATATATAAATTAAGAAACTTCTCCCCCTCTCTTATTTTCCCAAAATATTATGATATAACCCTTGATGAAATTTGGATATTCTTTAACATGTCAAGAGTTTTGATTTTCTCCTGTATTTCATTCCACATAATATGAATATATTTATAAAATTTGGTAATATTATATCATATTCCAATGGAGTTTTGTTATTGGGAAAAGATTTCGGTTTAATATGTATATGTGTGGCTAATTTCCAAGACACTAAAAATTTAATCCCTTGGGTTGTGAAACTATTTGTGAGATTATAACTTATAAATAACTAAATTCATGAAATATTTATGGTATGTTTATCCTGGGATGATATAGGTGGGAATTATCATATTCTAATTAAAAAAAATTCTGTTCTATTGATCTTCTTTTATTAATAATCAAATTAAAAGTATTTTCCCAAATTAATATAAAATTAATGAAGAATTAGGATATAAGAAATTTTAAATCATTCAAAAATATTGGGCTATGTTATAGGAACATACAGTCATTGATGTTCAAATGAATTAAATTGTTTTAATAATAGTGATTATTCAAAATTTTGAGTAAACATACCATCACCCTGATTTTATAATAAATCAGATGATGAGAAATCTCTACAATCATGAATAAGAAATACTCATTATCCATAGAGAGTATGAAATTTAATCTGAAAATATAAACTATATTAATAAATTATTGGTGTAAAAATGTGATCTATGTTCATCATGATCAATGTTAACTTCTTATTTATATTTATTTTTATTTTAATAATAACAATACTCATCTAATTTTTAAATATATATTTCAACAAAATTCCATTCTATATAATCTACTATAGTTGTTCTTGAAAATCTACACCATTCATCATAGAATGTGATATTTATCAATATATAGGATCTGCCTAATTCATTTAAACATCCCACGATCATGAAAAATATCCAAAACCTGTATTAGATACAACTAATGTCTAATAAAATTATTTGTATCTTCTTATAACATGATGAAATTTATGAATAGGAAAAAAATATGAAATCTTATAAAACAGCAGTCCAAAAATAATTATAGACTAAACTCACATGTTATGGTGTAATTATTTTCAAATAAATTGTCCTTAAAAAATAATGGAACAATACACATTTTAAATCTACACTTTATGATGTGATTAGTCTTTTAAAAATATATGTGATGAAAATACTATTGTGTTACACCAATCACTACAAAAATTTTCAATTTTAATCCCCTTCCATTATACTATTACCATATGGATTAAATCCAAAGATATTTACTCCATTTTGGAATATTTTTTTTATAAAAAATATAGTGTCTTCTTATTATGTAATCTTATTATTGAATTATCCAACATGAAATCCTATCTCCATAAAATACTCTACTGAAAAAATAATTGTGTATTATCTTTTAAATATGGAATTATTTAAATTAACAATTTCATTATAATATCTCCATATATAATTATATCATTAACATGTATACAATGATAAAATCAAACAACCATGATAATCTACAATACATAATAATTATTACAGTGTAATATAAATATTCCTATGGCGAAATTTTTTCTTTTCAAATAATTGTTTTTGTAATTTATCATAAATTTGAAACTCACAAAATAAAATTTCTAATGTTTTTATTAGCCTTACAGATGATTTTTAACAATATTTCTCACAAAAAGAAACATAATATTTATACATGGATTCTAGATAACAATGTCTACATTATGGATTATTGAAAAAACGGATGCATTAACACAACACATTAGAAACTGAATTATACTATCATAAACATGTTATATTTTTTCAATGGAATGATTCAAAAATAATTCACTCATATCTCATATGAGTTATTATCATGATGATAAATAAGGTTAAAAATAAAAAAAATATCAATGACACACTTTAATTTTCTCACCATCATATAAATTGATATATAATGTTATAGAAAAAACACTTTATAATCCTACACAACATATCTATAATTATAAATTCATCTAATATTTTTGAAATTATATTATTCTTACATGAAACCTATTATTTTATTATATCACCACAATTTAATTCATGATGTAAAACTTATTTCAACTATTTGATTGAGCATTTCACTTCCCATAAAAAATTGAAAATCACCTCCACATAATTAGGAATATCTCACCTCTATTTCATTGAATCCAATGAGTATTAATTAATATAAATATGATGATTTATAACACATTAATTCAATTCATGATAGAAATCATACCTTTTTATCAACTACCTATTAAAAATAATTACAATAATAGAATTGTTTTAGTTATATGTACTAATTAAACAAACAATCATGGATTGAAAAAAAAACACTAGGAGAGGGGGTCATATCCCTTAAGGATTAAAGTGGATATAGATAATTGAAAGGTGAGGGATAATTAATTTCATTCAATAATTATTTATAGAGTGGATTTATAAATATGTATATATTTTTCTCTTGGGAAAACACTTTCTATAATTTTTATATAAGTTATTTAAATTTATCTCGAATGAAATGCTGTAATATCATAAGTCATAACCTTATTAAATAATGTACTGGATTTTTTCTAGTATTTATGATACTATAGTTAATAAATTTAATCAAAATAAAATTATTTACCTAATATATAATATCATTCAGAATCATTTCAAATATAAATGTTTCATGAATGCTTCTATAGAATATATATTTATTTTTTGGAGTAATTAATGAGATGAAATCGTTTTTCATTATAATCTATGAAAATAAAATGTTTCACATTTAAAAAGAACAAATAAAATTTATTTCTACAATAAAATAAACTTATAAAATTGATGTCCAAATATCCTAGTAACTCTTTATACTGTGTTATTATAAAAATAAATACTAAACCCATCAGTCTATAAAACCATGTAATCCTAGACAAGTGTACAATAAAATATCTATATGAGAAAAAAAATTCAAAATACAAACTAATGTAGGTTATCATTTTCATAAAAGTGGAACAAAAAAACCATTTTGTTCTAAGTTTTCTTTATTACTTTTTATCTATAAGGTACATTTTTTTCATTTCAATATTTTCAATCATTAAATTATCATTTATACATATATTTTTACAAATATTTTTTTCATTAACAAAAGAATGAATTTTATATCATTTTCTAATTTCAAACTGAAATTGGGGTCACTATAGTCTTGTAGAGATTCTAAATTACTACCATAGGAGAAAATTAATTATAAATAATTTATAATTTACTACAATTGTTTTTTAGGCTAGGGGTTTTTATGTGAAATATAAAATGTTTTATAGAATAATGACATGGGTAGGATAAAAAATGAAGTAAAATTAAAGATTACCATTTTACCCTCAAGAATGGTATCTTCACTCACTTTAATTTAATGTTTTTTAGATTCCAACTCATTATAGGTTATCGTGAAACTGTCATAAATAAAAAACCTCATTACTAAAAAAATTCTCTTTAAATTCATTAACAACATTATTTATCTTTTATTTTTCTTTTCTTCAAAATTCATTATGTTTTTTTTATTTTTATGTAATAAAGGATTTATTTAACTTAAATCATCTATGTATGCTTCCTTCACCAATTTTCATAGGATACTTTTTCTTTCATCTTACATAAAATTAATTTTTATCCCCAGATCAGTACACAAACCAACTTTTTATCATGTTATTCTATTCCCAAATATGGTAACCAAAAACAAATCCAAAAAAATGACTTCATATATGATATTAATGTTATTTTATTGATTAGAAATTATGTATTGTTTTCTTTTATTGTGGTTTTAAATGTCCTATTCATGGGTTGTAGTGGATAATATAGGACCAAAATCATGGTAGCTCATAATAGAAGTTCATTATCAAAAATATTTATTCATATAAAATAATTATTGAATCATTTACAACATAAGTTTCTAAATAGAATAAATGTTTGACCAAAATATTTAATAAATCATACATAATAATTTATGGGTTACATATCTCATGAAGTGATAAAATTTTAAATATATGAAAAAAAAGCTTTAGAAATATGTTTTTTAAATAATTAAAATATTAGAGAATATTTCTTAGAATGAGATTTAAAAATTTCTAGTATTTTCATGAATTTCACAATATTTTATTATATAATAAATAATATTTTAATATTCATGTATGTTGAGTTCCATAGTTTATGTTATTTTCTAATAATTTCTATAGGTTATGTACTGAATAAGGAAATCCATTTTTATTAAAAATGTTCAAAAAACATAAAATAGAAAAAGAAAGAAATAAAAATAATAAATATTGGATGTTCCTCCCACCTAGACCTAATATTGAAATATCATAATTGTGTATTAATGTCATGTGAGAATTTGAATAAAGGAGTAATATTAATTATAATGAAAATTATATTAATTTTCACAAACTATCTTCACCTATACTCATTAACAAGATGAAAAACCTCCTCTCTATAAGTCAATTCCAGACATTTATTAAACAACTTTAATATATAAAAATTTAGGACAAATATTGAATTATTCACGGTATCTTTAATATTAACTACTCAAAATGTGGTGATAATAGTAATAATAAATGGTCCCAATAATTTTTAATGATCTTTAGTGAGGAAAATAATGAGATTAGAATTAAAGGACATCATATTTTCAGATTTAAAATACTTATTTGGAATCAATACTCCTTTGGTGATTATTGTTTTCACTTAATAGATAATATAATTATTATATGAATTATTTATGATTTTCAACAACATATGTAAGTATATTTTTTTATTATCATCCTAAAACATGCCCATGTAATAACTAAAGATATACGAGATGAATTTTATATACAACTCTATTGATTAGTAGACTGCTCACCCATACATGTGTTGAATTTATTATATCCCAATGAGTGTTTTTTTAAGAATTACTGTAATCCTAAAGAATAAAATGCAATATAATTATTTAATATTTCTTATTTTGATGGATAATTTTCTCTAGAATGTGGTTTTTATTCAAATTTCACACCCCATAAATGACATTATTTTGAGTATGTTAAAACTTAGAAACCTTATAATATCCCCTATAACTTCTAAAAACTATTTACAGTGTTCTATAATAGATGTGGGAGTCTTAGTCAGTGATGATAAATCCAGGTAATTAAAGTTTAAAATATTTATTGTCTCTCATAATATGATATACTAACTTAGAAACATTTATTTTAGTTGCAATATCCTCAACCCAATTCTTCTAATAGTTCATACCTTGAATAGTGTAAATTTATCCAAAAATGTTGGCAAGACACCTATGATGTCTATACACCAAATGTAAAACATATCACAAAATAAGAGTGGTTGTTGTGGAATATAATTTTTATTTAAAATATTCTTATGAAATAAGTATCTTTCACATGACCATTATAATAAAAAAAATCATCCCGGAAAATGTTAGGCTAAAACAATCATGAAGAAAAACCATCATGGATAAACTATTTCCTCCAATGTGACCATCACAACTCAAAAAATTGTATAATTTAATAAGTGATTGTATCTTACACTCGAGGATAAATATATTAATGAGTTAGTTACATAAATTGTTACATAAGTATGGTTTATACAATATGTACTTCTTATATTCACTCACTAACATGGCTAGCTGACACATTGAAATATCATATGGAATCTAATTTGATTCAATGCACTTGAAAAGGTCAACAAAACATGATATCAATTAATATACCACATGAACTACCTTTTTTTATAATTTATCCTAGATTAGTGGATACGTTTGGGTCTTTTCAATTAAAATACTAGGTAGTATACTCTAATAGGTTTCAATTACATTCTCACATCCCTTTCCATCCATTATTTGAACATAAATTTCTTGCATCAACAAAAGATTCTTTCGATGCCTTGGTTTTTATATGTTCCCTCATTAAAAATCCAATTATAAAATAGCTAGAAAATATAATAACATTTTATCCTAACAAGTAACTACCTACATTTGTTTAAGGAAAATGGCCATTAAATCCTTAATATTTGTATTGTAATTAACTTTTATTGAATTCAAATTCTTTTGCATTAATAATGACATGAGGCTTCTGTTATGCTCTTTTAGGTAAAAATACCCTATGAAAAAATATAATGAAACAGTTTTCAATTAAAAAAATAAATTCTATCTAGGTGGATGGATAATGGGTGATTATAGTAATAAATATTTTAGCACTATAAATTCATCCCTTCTACTCATTTCGAGGACAAAGTAAAAGTATTTTTAGGGGTACTTTTGAAAAATCTAATGTTATTTTGATGCAATAAATTATTTTTCACTAATAGAAACATGCATAGTCAAGGAAATATCTAACAACATTCACTAGTTTCATATATTATTGAGAATAATTAATTCCAACAATTGAATAATCAACCTAGATTCCATCCATATACACTACATGCCATAAATGATTTCCTTTCACAACAATAAAATTCAATTTCTCAACATTGAGTAAACGTTTTTCTTGATTAATGTTATGTGGATGATAGTAAGACTTTTCCAAAAACTATTAAAAGTATCACCATTCACTATGAAATAATTCATAATACCTCTATAAATTCTTTCGGAAGAAAAAAATTCACACCAAACACATTTCAATGGTTCCCAAATAAATAAACAATGAAAAAGAATTTTCTTATAAAAAAGTATCTTAAGGAATGCATAAAGGTTGTCTTTTCTCGATGTTGCCATGAAATTTTAATTTGAACTTATATTGAAAATCCATACCTAAATTAGTAGTGGGACTACCCAAAAATATTCTAACGATTTTTTCATGTAGTTGAGGAGGGAAGTGTTCATTTATAGTCACATGGTTAAATTACCTTTTAAATATACTCATACTTTATTTACATGAAAATATAACAGATATATGTTATTTTAATTTATTCTTTAATGTAGTGAAGGAATTCATTTTTTTCACAATCTTGATAGGAATAACACATTGGTTATCCAAAAAATAAATATTTTTTCTAATAGACATCAATATTTTCATCTTTTTTTATAGGAATAAAAAAATATATATTCAAGGAATTTTTAAATCCAACTAGACATAATCAAATGATGTCCCTATAATAATTGTTTTTTGTAAAAAAATCTTAATATAGGGTAGGAGATAACTTTAATATTCACCATGAATAAATAGTAATATAGAAACTAATGTTATATTTCGACCCAATATAATTAATAAATACAAATTAAATTCTAATAAAACACATACGATATGTATAAATCCTAACATAAATGATGGATCTTAACATTGAGTATTTCCTTGATTCATCTACATACTTCTACAGTCTTTCTCTCTCATGCTATGCTTATTGAAATATTTTAAATCATAAATGATGAGAAAAACCACAATGTAAAAACAAAAAATAACTAAAATTGTTGATTTCATCCATATAGACCAATACCAGTTCCATAGAAAATTTCAACCCTTAAAAAACAATCCATATTATTAAATAAGTAGATAAAATGAAAAATAAAATAAATATCCATTATTAGCAATTTCCGATGCTCAAATTCGGCCTCCTCTATTTTAATCTGATTCCAGCTTGAATGTATAACCTCTAGAAAGGAAATATTAGTTGATCAATATCATTATTATGTGATAAAGACTTTGACCCCATTTTATTAGACATAATCTTTTGAAAAATAATACTTCTGTACATTCACTACATAATAATTTGACATCACTCTTTATAAAATCATTGATCAACTAAAAAAACCGAATGGGATGAAATAAAATAATACATTCCCTTAAAACTAAACACATTTACCAAAAATTAAATAAAAAATTGATTAAATAACTTTTATACCAAATCTATTTTTGGTCATGTACTATAGGATAAGATGAAAGATCATATAATAGTAAATTTACAATAGGAAGATGAATAATGTTACACTATAAATATAATCCTATTCTATTTTATCTCCTTCATGTAAAACTAATATTAGGACTATGAATAAATGTTATATGAGAATAACATATAAGTTTTGGTTAGAGAAAATGAATTAATTATGAATAACTTAGGAATATAATCCAATAATAAAATGGTGATATAAAATCATTGAAATGAAATAACCCTATAGAATAATGAATCATAATGAATATGAAGAGACAATGGATTTAATCCACCATGAGAGGCCGTTATAATGAGAATAAGGGTGTAATGAATGGTTGTCTATAGAATTTGAGGAAAGAGAGGGTGTGAAGGGTTCAAATGAGAACAATATGGAGGGAAGGGGGACCATCAATACGAGTTAGGGAAAACCATAGTGCTTTGGAGATAGTGTTCCATCCAAAAAAAGGTTCCATCATAGAATATAATGGTGTTTTTATTTATACTATAAATACTCATTTCTAATAACCACGAGATTATTTTTTTTATAATTTATATGGGTTATATATACATATAAACATGGTTTTTAATAACTCAAAAACATCCAAATCAAAATCTAAAACTCTCCCAATATGAGAAAATTTTGTATTTAAAGAAATACTGCTAAAGTGATCAACATGCTGTGTATAATTTTTGAATTAAAAAAATATAGATTCAATACAATTTTTATTATATTAATTAAATTAATGATTTAATGAAATTATATAATATTCATAAATTTATTAAAATACACGTTTATGAGTTTCATTAAGAAAAAATTTAAGCATTAGTGATCCTCCATTAGTCATTTCAAGGATTAATATTTTTTAATTGAACATTTCTTTCTTTAATTAATATTAAAATTTTCTCTTATAAAGAGTTGTAAATGTTTTTAGAGTTTTAGGAAATGATCTCCTTATAATTAATGGTTCATGGGTGTTGAATATATTTTCCTTTATATCCTATTTATAAAATGTTATAGTGAAAACCATATACCATTCCCTTAAGGAAATATTCTTAATGAATATATTATGTTTATCTATATATATCTTGGCATTTTGGATCATAATTCTATAATTATTGAGTAATGTAACATTTAAAGTGGATCAAATAGAGTAAAACACCACATTTGTGGATTCTCCCCAATATAAAACAATCCTCAATCTTAGACTCTATTAGAATGAATTGTTAATTTTCTCTTATCTTCTTACTTGAAATGAGGGTTATACTAAATCCTGGTTGAAATGTTCCTCCCAATGATCACTTTTTAACCTCCCACCGACATTCTACTCTTGGATGAAACATAATTCCAAAAGTATCATATTTGGGAATCAGTTTAACTTCATATTGAACTGAGATGACGACATGGAATTTTTTAAAAGGATTTATGGTCTTCTATTATAAGATTATATAAATGTTATTATTCACTTTTGGGAACATATATTTCTATAGATGTATTGGGTTTTCATCTCCTAGTAAAATTAAACAGTATTCCAACAACCATAGGTCTTTATCATTCTCCATCATTCAACATTGTTTCTATAAATAAAAAAATACCCTTTTGGAAATACATTATCTCTCAATATGTGTTTTGGTTTTCTATAAGGATAAACCTATATTATCCAATATTTAACCATCTCAAAATGCTGTAGAATTTTTTGTAACTCTCTATAGTAGTTTCGGGATCAAAACTCAGAGCCATGGGTTTATTCGACTGATTAAAACATTTGAGTTCTATTGATCTTATATTTTATTTCCCTTTGAGGTCTATTTTATTATATAAATGAATAACTAAAATATTATTATTATTTATATTATCCATATTAGTAGGAACTATCCAAATTTTGGATTTCAAGGTGTTTAATATGATTTAATACTATTTATATTTTTTCCCATGGTTATTTTCATATTTATGAGTCGTTCATGCTGGTCAAAAAATCCTTCCAAGAAAAAATTGGATTTCTCATTGAAATATATAATCTACGAATTACTAGTTCCTCCATGAAAAAACCATTGTTTTTATTTATATTTTATAAACCTATCATTATATTGGTTATTCCTATAATTTTTTAGTAGTGGTTTGTAGGGAAAGGTCCCAACATGTTTTTTATTGGAAGGGTCTCAATGAAAACATAAAATTATAAACCTTAAGTGATTAATTTGTGTTTAGGATCTAGTCATTAATATACTCATATGATTAAAAATTTACAAAGATTAATTTAGTTAAAAAAATTTATTAATCATGGGTTCTCTTTTTCCAAATGTTTGACAACAATATGGATTTCATAATATTATTTAGTCCAATCAAGATATAACCTTAAAACAATACTTAAAATTGAGTTTTTAGAAAATAATTTTATTTCTTACTTTTTCATGATCATTAGAGTTTTTTTTCAAGAGAATTAGTTCATAAATAATACATTACAAACCCATATATTAAAATCTGTATAAGTCTTATAGATATATATTTTTCTCACAATATGAAACCTTTAAAATGAATTTTTTTTATTCATGTTTAATTTTTTTAACAGTAAAAATTCTATATTATTTGATCCTTATAATCCATAAACCCTATGAAAAATATTCAACAAATTTGGATGAGAGAAAAAATATCTATAAGGGACATAAATGAAAAAAAATCACATTATTCAGTTTTTTAACCTAAAAAATCATTAAATTATTTTTTCTCAAAAAATTATCTCATTTCCAATATCTATTAAAATATCCAAGAAAAAAACATTATTATATATCTATTTTAGTTAAACCAATTAAAATAAAATCATAATGGAAAAATCATAATAAAATGGGTTTCATATAAAATATGAAAACTTATGAATGAATTTAGGGGAAAAATAATCATTTCACCATTTCAAAAAAGATTATAAACAAACCATAAAAAGATAATCCCATTTGATTAGAAATTAATATCCAAATAATTTTTTTATAAGCCATTGAAATCATATTATTTATGTATTATGGGGAATTATCATTATATTCATTGTTAATAGAACCCTAATATAGAATTAACTATATAGATAGTTCCTATATCTTTTAGGAGTAACCTATAACCAGTAAAAATTATCACTTTAACTACTACATTGGAGAGATATATTAGGATAAACTATAATCAATGATCTTTTAGGGTCACCCCTATTTCAAATAAAATATCGAATAACCATAGAATGACTAAAAAACATATACCATAAACATTAATAAAAACCACATTTGAATTTTCATTCAATCTACTATGAAATAACACTTTATGTTATCACATAACAATGAGAAAATGTTTCTTTTAATTTAAAAAAACAATTTAAAACAAAATATTCATAAAATAATGTGATAAATCATTTAAATGATGATATACCTATGAATTATTAAGTAATTATGATATTTAATCATGGATATTATATAGATAAAATCATTCAATCCAAATATGTTAAAAAATATTACTTCTTCACTTTGGTAAAAACATCAAAATGATACATTCAATAAATTGTAAAAAGAATCCTTTTTAAAATGTTACAAATAAATATAAAAATATTATAAAATTGTTTTTTACATCCTTAAAATTATAAATAAAATAAATCATTATTCATTTTAAAGAAAATGGACATTGAAGAAAATGATATGAGAGGAATAATTAAAACATGGTTTGATGGAAAATCCAATTATAATATGTCCAATTTAGATTTGTATGTTTATTAACGCATGAAAAAAGATTTTTTCAGTGTTACACCTGATTAAGAATACATTTCATTTTCATTAAATTATCATTATTAATTTGATTTAATTTATTTCTATGTTATAATTTATTTGTAAAATGGGTGTGTTCTCATTGGATGTTTTTCGGTCATTCTGTTTATAATAAGAAATTCACATTAATGGATTGATTGTGGCCAATGGGGTTGTTGTTCTATTACCCCAATAATATTAATCGTCCTATAATAATGATACTTTTAAATTAAATTACATTATAAAATCCATTATGTATTTTGGTTAAGTAAAATGAACCATACTTATTCATAGAGACATTAATCAGTACGTACACATGAAGAACATTTTATATTTTATAATGGGTTTAAAATAAATTAAACAAATAACACTTTAATTTTATAGAGTCATATATATGTTATAAATGTCCAAATAATTCCTTAGTTCTCTCCTGATATATTGAAAATGAAAAAATAATTACATCGCTTCATGGTGGTGGTATCCCACGAATATGAATGAGTGATATTATCAATTTAAAATGCATAAAATTTTAAAGAAGGTATGAAATATTTTATTATTAAAAATAGTAATTAGGAAAAAAATATGAAATATATTTCTAAGATAAATAATTATAACTATCTATGTGATTCATTGATGAAAAATGAAACCCATATATTCACAGGGGTGTTATTCTACACAGATTCACAGGTGATGATTTCATTTCACATAAGATAGAAAACTAGATGAAACATAGTTATAATAAAAATATAAAAAAATATTTATATGGAATGCATTTTCTTTATTATTTCATAATGGTGGAGAAAAATATGAAGGTTGTAGAAGAAGAGATAATCTTGAAATCTTTTGTTAAGGACTTATACATTCTTCTTAGATATCATTATTCATGTTATAACTTAATCCATATATGAATGGTATTTTGAAAATCCGTGGGCCTCTAGTGCATTTTTAGGGCTGTTGGGGAGACATTTTTATGGTGATTACAAAAACTAGGGTACACAAAATGTGTCATTAATGGAGGGGAGTATGGGGGCTTTTATAAGAGAGGGGAGTGGCACAAATGTATGCTTTCTGTAAAGTTAATTATTTTATAATCTATACCATGAGATAGTCACTCAAAAAATTAAAAATTTAGAATATAATGTCATTAAGAGAAAAATAATTATTCCCAATGAGTATTAAGATATGTTTTTGTGCCCATATCTTTTAGGTTTTACCTTAATTAAACTAATTTTCCCTTTACTATTGTGGCACGTTTTTACCATAGTTTAAAATAAAAATGATGAAATTTTTTTACCCATTAATATATTTTAACCTCCTAATTAAAAATATTTATATAATTTTCATAAATAAATTTTTATAATTGTTGAATGTTTTTTAAATAATTTTTCACAATTGAAATGAAAAATAGTTTTTTCAAAATTGTGCTAAAAAACATAAAATGTCACATATATTATGACCAAAAATTATATTTATGTGTATATAATTTTTAATATTATGTTCATTAATAAGGAATTATTTTAATTTAAAAAAACATAGTGGTACGTTTAATGTACTTGATTTAACAAAAAATAAATTGAAGGTTTTCAAATACCATCATTTTAAACATCATCGAAAAATAAATATTTTGGAAAAAATCATAAATATTCCTCAAAAGTAATATATGAAATATTGATTCTAAATATTATTTCATTTTAATCAAGTTAATTTTAAAAAATCACAAATTTTATACATTAATTGTTTTGGAATTTATGGAAAATACAGTATAGCTGAATAATACTATATCCTTTTATGAATGAAATATTCTACAAACTATTTATTAAACTATTGTTAATATGATTCAATAAAATTAATACCACTATATCATAATATTGAATTATTTCCATGATTAATTCCGTCTTTACATTCTACCCCATAATAAATTAGGTCCTCATAATTTTATTTATCACTTAAATAAAAGATTATATTTCTCCCACACAACATTTTATGACTAATAGGTCACTTCCTGTATCATGTGATTCTTCCAAAAAATAGTAACAAAAATATTTTTCTTATATCATAGAACATTATCCCTATTATCCTAAAATTTGATTTATATTTTGAAATGAAGAGATATTATCCTTTATTCATACCTTTTTAGTTGAAAACATGAGATTCCTTAGGTAAATATATTCTTGATAGTGAAGCACGAGACGCATCATGTTCCTCAGATAAAATCATTGGTAATGAAATTTTATATGAAACTAATCCTACCTTCTATGCAATTTCATATTTATTTTAAAATATAGATGTAACTTTTCTATTCTAATAAATACATATAACACTTTTCTATTGAGATACTTTTAGAAAAATATGGTCACTTACCTCCATCAAGAGTTTTTTTCACCGATGATCTACATAACTCTTATAAATATCTTGAGTTATTATCTGGTGCATCTAAATAAAAAATTCAATTTATCCATGAACTATAAAAATTATTGTCCCAATAATTTCCACTCAATAACTTCTCTCGAACATGCTGCAGTCTGACATTGTTTTCCTTATATTCCACAAAAGGATCATTCTATATTCTTGAATGAAAACTATTATAAAAAGAAAATGTAACCAATAAATGATAATGATACTAACATTCAAGATTATTAAAATATAATGTAAAAATATTAACCTATAAATTCTCAAATTGTGCACTCTTATTATACATCGTATTAAATACAGTATCATAAGTGATAATTTAATTTTTAGGGATTAAAATTAATCATCCCATAAAAATATAATATGTTTTATGATACTTTTTTAATATTTATGGTAATATTTTTACCCTTACTTACATGACTTACCCTTAACAGTGGTAATATTAAAAAACAAAATTTATATTACATACTGTCCAAAAATAAAAGGAGAATATATAATGAATTTGATCCATATGATTTCAAATATGAAATCCATTTTTCCAAAATTAAAACTCATAAATTTTACTTATTAATTTAAAATTAATCTCATTGACGGAATGAGAAAACATGTTTTCAAAGTAAAAACATTGAAAAATTCTCAATGTTTTTATTTCTAATTTCATTGGGAAATTACTTACAGTAACCTAAATTGGATTAAAAAATAAGAACCTAACATCATTATTGTCACCACCCCCTCCGCACAAAGTGTACCCCTCCTAGGTCGGAAATGTGAAAAGGGAGATAATGACCCCCGAGTCCCGCCTCCAGTAGGCCCTGGGTTGGTGAATAGCACTGAGGGTATAATAAACACCCAAATTGGAGGCATTACCCTTTAAGAGAACACATGTGGAAGATGGAGATAAGACAGACACCAAACAACTCCAACTCAGAACTGAAATATAAAAGAAACCCAAGTGCACTGATGTAATTCCCGGAAAATGTACGACAACTGAAAGGGGAAAAACTACAACTACCCAAAAGAAAGTAAAAACAGTAGTAACCACAAGCCTGAACAGCTCCTGCAACCCCAAGCTAGTAGAAACCAGCATGATCTCCAACCTGCTCTAAGTGACCTGAAAAACAGTTTATATATACATATGGTGAGTATAACAGTATACTCAGTAGGATCCTCCTCGAAGCCTCCTGCGCAAAGTAAAGAAAGCATATTAAAGAATAGTGAACAACATGTGAAACTAACTCATCACCTAAACAGGTATACTAAGTTCCCAAACTCACCATGGTTACTCTCACAAAGTAATTAATACAAGAATATATCATATAATAACGAATATCAAGGGTACCTCGCTACTACTTCTCCACTGGTTTACCACTTTTCCCCAACATCTCACATCCTGAGCATCTCTCTCAAAATAGGCTTGCCCGCAAACACCTGGACAAAGCACCACAATATGCACCTCATGCCAAAAAACCACCACGTCCACACACCAAAGTAACCAAGTAGTTTCTGGGAGCCAACATTGCTCGCATAACATGTATCATACGTCAGGTATTATACCTCAAGCCATTACAGTCCATACATCGAGTAAGGATTCTCAATCCATCACAGCCTATACATGTTATACCTATAGTTGTACATAGAAAACTATATCCATAATATATGTGTGTGAATAACCACAATCCATTACAGCCCTCTAAACACATATATGGGGAAAAATAACCAATTTGCCTGTCAGAACCAGTAACTACCAAGAGAATTGAGCGGGGCCAAAGTGGGTAGTCCGCCATCCATCCTTCCATTAGAATGTTGGGGAAACACCCCCCTAGGGCGCAGAATCCCCGGGGTGTCAGTTTCCCTTACTGGCAGGGTGGAGTAGCGTATTGAAACACAAAAAGTATAGGACATATTATATATCACACCCACACTATGGGCATTACCTAGTCATAGACACAACTGCAGCTAGCATCTCTCAGACTCCGGGATGCTACTTCTAAGACTAGGTATCTTATAAGCACATAACCATTTAAAAAGATTTATTATATTACTTAATTCCCTTTTTATCATTTCCATTGTTCGTTAATTAATTCTTAAAACATTAATTAACAATGAACAATTCCACATTAACTTTCATTAGCATCACAACCAAAGTCAATTGTTCCTTCAAAAATTAAAACATCATCATTATGTTCTAGCATCTCCATCCTCATGGGTTAACATTATTTATTCAACTATTCAATATATAAAATACTTTCCCATATACCTAGGCATTCTAGAAAAACATTATATGCTACTAAACACAAGGGGTCTCAACACGGTGAATAAATTTACTACCCATTGAGTCTTTTCCACTTATAGCAAGAGCATATACCTATCCTTCCATAAAAAGCTAAACACAGAAAGCATGTGGAAAACCCCGCGTGTCTTCGCCTCTTTTGGAAGAAAGGTAGGTAAGACTAGCTACCTTGAGAAGTTGGGAAAAGTAATGCAGATAAACAACCAATCAAAATTACCATGCATCCAACAATCACATCCACTCCATTCCATCATCCATGGTGTCCTCCCTGACACCCACATGCATAAACAGATGCATCTCACCACTCTAGGTGTCATCATCTGCCACAACCAAAAGAGCCTCCAAGACTCCACATATTACAAAAACCATCTAGGCTCACATTAAAATTCAAGAAGCTGTAAAACAAACATCTTCACAATTGGGCTCTTGGACCTTAAACAAACAAGAGGGTAACTCAGAACCCTACAAGAAATTATCTTTTAATAACCACCAGTTCTTTAATCCATCTTGGGTTAATCGATTTATTATTTGTTGGTCCCAAATTTGGGAAACCTAACCAGTAAGTTATCACAAATAAATAAATATTCTTACAACACTAATTTGATTAACATCAAATTACAACAAGAACCAGATTCGTTTTCATGCCTCTTTATCTTTAGCCTACAATTATCAATTAATCCTGGTTTAAATTCTTTACCGATTTCTATCAAGAAAAACAGTTAAGTGAAGAAAGAATATATATCACACTATCTAGAAAAACAAGAGGTGATAACATACGATCAATATCAATTTATTTATCCGGATAAAATATTTATTATGTCAATTCCTTTGTCAATCAGTGGGATTAAACATTCTAACAATATAGTTGCATGTAAAAAATAGAAGCAATGAATACACAACCTCAAAAAGTTCCTCACATTCTTTATCCACACAATGTGTCACAATCCTCTTTTCATGACAACTGCATTCAACCGAGGATTCCACAGTATGACAGTTCCAAACAAACCCCAAGAAAAACCCCATTAGAAGCATGGATTTTACATGATAATATAGAAATGTTAAACAATAGAAGTTGTTCCCCAAAGGAACGACGATGAAACATACCTTATATCGAAGATTGATCGATATAGCTTGGTTGCATCAAATAGAGCTGAACCAATCTGAGGAGGAAAGTTTGATTGTTCAACTCCTACGGGAAGGATTCAAGGATTCTAGCATCTCATAGCCGAGAAAAAAAAATAAGAACAAGGGAGGAAGATATCATTTCTATTTTGAAGATTTAATGGGGCGACGATTTAAGATACACTTAATTCCCCATTAAAAGTGGATCGCATTAACCCACACGGTTTGTCCAAGTAAAAACATTTCGAGCCATGGGAATAATTAATATCAGGTTTATGGTCTTTGAATTGGCCATTAAGAGTACTTAAAATAAGGTTTCAAATGTATTTTACATAAAAGGAAACATCATTGGGGAGAAACTGTAGGAAGCTAGAAACAATGTTCACATACTCAAAATTTGGCAAAGGAAAGAAAAGGTCACTGTTAGACCTCACCGTTAGAGGTTACCGATAGACCTCACTATTAGATATTACCATTGACCTCACTGTTAGAGATTACTAATAGACCTCACCATTCTGGAAACACTGTACATATACCATTCTGGAAACACTATACACTTATCATTCTGGAAACACTGTACACGTACCGATAGAGGTTACCGATAGACCTCATCGATAGAATACTGTTCACTGAACCTCACCGATAGAATACTGTTCACTGAACCTCACCGATAGAAACACTATTCACTGAACCTCACCAATAGAACATTGTTCACTAAATCCTCACTGATAGAACAAAGTTACTAAATCTTCACTAATAGAACACTGTTCACTAAATCCTCACTGACATAACACTGTTCACTAAATCCTCACTGATAGAACACTGTTCACTAAATCCTCACTGATATAACACTGTTCACTAAATTTTCACTAATAGAACACTGTTCACTAAATCCTCACTGATAGAACACTGTTCACTAAATCCTCACTGATAGAAAATTGTTCACTAAATCCTCCCTGATAGAACACTGTTCACTAAACCTCACTGATTGAATACTGTTAACCTACCGTTAAAGGTTACCGATATAACTGTTCGCCGATGGAACAGTTCACAGAATTGGAGATTTGGAAAAGTGTTGGGGATATGTCACCTTGACCTCCCGGAACACCTCAAACACCGCATTTTCACAATGTAATGGACCAAAGAGGTCCATGCCATTACATCAGATACCTCTTAATACATTCTCTCCCTCGAGAATTCAAAACCAACTTAAAGAGGAAAAAAATAAATGGGGTATGAACAACCACCCATCAAGAAACCTCTCAAAATAGAGAAAGCCACAAAAGAAAGAAAATAAATTCACAAATAAAACGTGAAAGGTCTAACCACAAAGGGAAAATTGTTACATGAAAAGAGTTAAACATCAAAAAAAATATGGGAACTAAGCACGTATGTGTGACTCACATTCTTAGGTACTCTCCTTCATTCCACCGTGTTGCCAAAAGACATGAACAAAGTTAATAGAATGACCACTGAACACCTTCTCTTTATGGTCTTCGATCTCCACAGGTCGCTCCTCAAAGGTTGCATCATCAGGAACATCGATCTCTCCCCAATCAATAATGTGAGACTCATCATGAAGACAACGACGGAGCTATGATACATGGAAAACATCATGTATCCGACTCATCTTTGGGGGAAGTTATACTCAATATACCACAGCGCCAACTCGAGCTAAAACCTCGAAAGGCCCAACAAATCGGGGAGAAGGCTTACTTTCTCAACCAATCCTTCGCTTCCCATGATGAGGAGTCACCTTCAAAAACACATGATCCCCAAAAATAAACTTGAAGGACCTCCTTATTTGATCAGTACATGATTTCTGAGGATCTAGTGCTCTCTTCATCCTCTCATGAATCACTTGGACTATCTCTATTGTAATCATCACTAGTTCTGGTCCAAGAATTACTGACTCTCCGACCCCAGTCCAGCACAACGGAGAACGACAAGGCCAGCCATACAAGGTTTCAAATGGTGCCATAATGATGATGGAATGAAAACTATTATTGTAAGCGAACTCCACCAAGTGTAAGTGCCTCATTCATGACCCTCCAAAATCAAGAACATAAGAGCATAACATGTCTTCAACAGTCTGGATGGTTTGCTCTGTCTGACCATCTCTTTGAGGATGAAAAGTAGTTCTAAGGCATAGCTGAGAACCAAAAGCATGTTGGTGACCTCTCCACACCCTGGAGGTAAAACAAGGATCTTGATCAGAAATGATCATCCATGGGACTCCATGAAGTCTCACCACCTCCTCTAGATACTTCCTCGTCAAAATATCCATTGATCTTAACTTCTTGATTACTATAAAGTGGGCCTATTTTGTTAAACGATCTACTACCACCCAAATATCATTATGTCCTTTCGTAGATCAATGTAAACCAGTAAAAATTCCATTGAGATATACTCCCACATCTATTGAGGAATCTCTAATGGCTGGAGAAGTCCACCTAGAACACAGTGTTCAACCTTCACCTTCTGGAAGACTGAACATCGAGACACAAGCACCGCAACTGCACACTTCTGCCCAGGCCACAATAACTGACTCCTCAAGGATCGGTACATCTTTTACACGCCATGATGTAATTATTAGGGAAAACTATGTAACTATATGATAAACATCTCGCATATCATCAAGGGAACAAAAGCCTTCCATGATACAACACTCAATGTTGTTCGTCCTCCGACCAACCATCAGGGGCCTCACCACAAACAACTCGGTCTCTCCAGACCTCAACCTCAAGATCCCCCAACTGGGACTCTTCCAACTTCTGCACCAGGGATGACCATACCATCATCTAAAAAAGACAACCACTACCGTCATATTCTCACATATCAAGATGTATTGCTGATAGTTCTTCCATTACTCTCCAGGAATCACCGGATTCACGAACAGCATCACTACGTGACTTTCAGCTCAGGGAATCAGCTACAACATTCCCTTTTCCATGTGTATATGATATTTCTAAGTCGTATTCTTGTACTAACTCCATCAACTAATGATGTCGTAATTTCAAGTCATGCTGGGAGAAAACATACCTCAAACTCTTATGATTAGTGAAAACCACAAAGCTCTCACCATTGAGGTAATGTCTCCACAACTTCAGAGCAAACACCACGGCTGCCAACTCAAGATCATGGGTGGCATAGTTGTATTCATGGGGACGTAACTACCAAGACCCATAAGAAACAACTGACCTCTACTGCATGAGAACACAGCCTAACCCCAAATGTGAAGCATCACAGAAAAAATCAAACTGGACTCCCTCAGCTGGAAGACAAAGGACCAGATCACTTAATATCTTATTCTTTAGATACTCGAATGCTGCCTGAAACTGATCAGTCTATAAGAATGCCTGATCCTTCCTAGTAAAAGTTTTCAGTGGAGTCGCAACTCGTGATAAATTTTCTATGAACCTCCTGTAGTAGCCTGCAAGACCAAGGAAACTTCGTAACTCTAACACTATCTTGGGGGATTCCCAATACACAACTGCTTCTATCTTTGATGGATCCACAACTACGCCCTTTTGGGATACAACATTCACCAAGAAACGGACTCCTCGAGCCCAAAACTCACACTTTGACATCTTCCCGAATAGCTGATGTTGGCGAAAAACTCCCAAAACGGCTCATAGATGCTTTGCATTATCCTCTTCAGATTTGGAGTACACAAGGATGTCATCGATGAAAACTACCACGAAATTTTCCATGAACTCATGGAACACATCATTCATCAATCCCATGAATACATCTGGAGCATTCGTCATGCGAAATTGCATTACAATGAAATCATAATGCCAATGACGATAATGGAAAGCAGTCTTCGGAATATCCTCATCCTTCACAGGCATCTGATGATATCCCGGCCGCAAGTCGATCATTGAGAACCAACTTGCACCTATCAGTTGATCGAATAAATCACCAATTCACAGAAGAGGATAGAAGTTCTGTATTGTCACTTTGTTTAAGCGATGATAATCGACACCAACCCCAAACTGTTGTTGGTCTTCTTCATGAACAAAATTGGTGCACCCCATGGTGACACAATTGGCCGAACAAAACCGCACTATAATAGATCAGAAAGCTGTATACGTAGCTCCCTTAACTTAGAAGGGGCCATCCAATATGGATACATAGAGATAAGATATGCTCCTGGATATAGCTCAATCACAAACTCGATCTCTCATCGAGGGGGTAATGCTACAACCTCTTCTGGAAAGACATCAGGGTACTCCTCTACGACCCTAGGAAATTCCAACTGCTGAACCTCTGAAGAACTCATCATTATCTCATCCATCAAGGATGATAAGGATGGAATGTTCCTATGACCCATCTGAGGGTCTCACCCACCAACAAACACCACATGCCCTCCATCTGCACCAATGAATATGACCTTCTTCTTGAAGAAATCTATGATAGCCTGCACTGAATACAACCAATCCATGTAGAGGATGACATAATATGGTTATATTCATAAAAATAGGAAATTTCCCAAGGAGCAGTGTTTCCCCAACACTAGCTCACAGTCTCTACATTCTTCAAAAAAGTTAGGTTGACCTCTAACTAACGTAGTCAAAGCCACGGGCACAAGAATCCTCTCTACCTCAAGTCCCAAAGCATGGAAAAGGGTAGATGATATGAATGAGTGGGTTTATCCTAAATCAAACAAGGCACACACCAAGGTAGGAAACAAACAAAGGGTACCTCGAATAACTTTTGGTTCCCATGGAGCTGGAAATTCTAGAGCATAAAGCTGACCACGACCTCATACATGGCCTCTCTGACCCTGATGATGACAACCACCACGGCTGTGCTCTGCTCTCTGAGGACGGGGAGCGTCATGGGGTTGTCCTCTACCTGCCCCATCTACCCTATGCTAATCTAATGCTGGTGCAACCAGCTGCTACTGCCTCGGTTGGAACTACCTCAATTGAGGAACCTAAAGCGTAGTGCCCGGTACGCGATGACTGCTATGAAAGGTCGGGCACTCCCACTACGGATGACCATGACCACCACAAGAAAAACAGGTGCATTATCCCTTGGCTTAGGCCTGAGAGTTTCTGCCTCTGGAGAAATGAGATGTGAATGGCTGGGACCTACCCCCAACTGAATGAAAACTCGTCTGCATTGAAAACAGAGAACCCAGACTATACCTCTACCTCATGAGGAATCATGTCGATTCCCCTCTCATGGTGATCTTGTCCTGGCCAAAGTCCTCTCAACAACCTCTTCCCTCTCCAATACCTCAAGATATGTTTTTAGCATAAATGGGGTGACCTGGTGCTGGATCTCTGGACCCAAATCCTCCTCAAAATGCATTGCACCAGCCTCATCATCTGGTAGTAGGTCTGAAGCATATCGTAAATGGTTCTTGGAACAGATTCCAAACTCTCGAACATTGGAGATCCCCTATCAAAGGGTAATAATATCCTGGCGACTAGACGCCTTCACAGTCAAAGAAATAAAATTGACTCTAAACCTGTCTCGGAACTCCTCCCATGAGATCGCTGACTCCTCACGATCCCCGAGGAACAAGAACCACCACTGCCTTACTACTCCATGCAGCATCGTCACAACCAAGGACTCCCATTTCTCCTTTCGAGCATGAATCAAGCTGATGTCGATCTTGACCTCCTCTAACCAGTCTTCTGTGAGTGCATCTGAAACAAAGCCCTCATACTTCTGCAGACACTGGTGCGAAAACTCCCGGAGTGTCTCCCTCCAAGTGTCGTTGTCGTCAGCCTCTACCCTGTGACGATCAACTAGAACAGCCTGCTAGGAATTTTCTGCGCAATCCTGACGAGGACATCGACCTGGATCCATACCTGTAAAATAACAAACCATTAGATCTTCTAAACCTGGGATATGGATGACTCAACATTAATTAATTAATTGTTTTCTTTAGTTGATTTTAGGTAATCATTTCCCAAGGTCTACCCATTCAATCATAGGAACAAAGAAGAATGACGTGTTATCCTTTCCTAGGTCTTTATCCCGCAACTAGTATCACCTTGTTTATTAGCCATTTAAAACTTAAAGGTCCATACAGAAGATCATAGGGGTCCCTAAACGTTTATGTTTTATCTGTTCTCCAGTGTTTACATCACTTGTTAAACATGAATGAAACTATTCCCTACCAACCCATGCAATCTCACCTATGCATAACTCAAAACTCCATCTCATCCCTCAACCAAACCTCTGATACCAATCTATCACGACCCCCTCCCCACAAATTGTACCCCTCCTGGGTCGGAAATGTGAAAAGGGAGATAATTATCCCTGAGTCCATCCTCCAATAGGCCCCAGGTTGGCGACTAGTACCGAGGGTATAATAAACACACAAATGGGAGGCATTATCCACTAATAGAACACATGCAGAAGAGAGAGATAAGATAGAAACCAACCAACTCCCACTCAAAACAAAAGTATAAAAGAAACCCAAGTGCATGTATGAATTGCCATGAAAATGTACTACAACTGAAAGGGGAAAAACTGCAAGTACCCAACAGAAAGTAAAAAAAATAGCAACCACAAGCCCGAACAGCTCCTACAACCCCAAGTTAGTAATAAAAGCTTGATCTCCAACCTACTCCAGGTTTCCTGAAAAAAGTTTATATATACATATGGTGATTATAATAGTATACTCAGTAGGATCCTCCCTAAATCCTCTCGTGCGATGTAAAGAAATCATGCTAAAGCACAGTGAACAACAAGTGAAACTAACTCGTCACCTAAATAGGTATACTAAGTTCTCATCGTCACCATGGATACTCTCACTAAGTAATGCATACAAGAATATATCATATAATAAAGAAATATCAAGGTTACCCCACTACTACTTCCCCTCTGGTTTTCTTCTTTTCCCCATCATCGCACGTCCTGAGCATCTCTCTCCAAAAAGGCTTGCCTGCAGACACCTGGGCGAAGCACCAAAATATGAACCTCGTGCAACAAAACCACCACATCCACACACCAAAGTAACCAGGTAGTTTCTAGGAGCCACCGAAAATCGCATAATGTGTATCATACGTCGGGTATTATACCTCAACCCATTATAGCCCATACATCAAGTAAGGATATTCAAGCCATCATAGCCTACACACGTTACACCTATTGTTTTAAATAGAAAACTATATACAGAATATATGTGTGTGAATAACGACAATCCATTACATCCCTCTACACACATATGTGGGAAAAACTAACCAATGTTCCTGCCAGTACCAATAACTACTAAGAGTATAAAGTGGGGCCAAAGGGGGAAGGCAGCTAGCCATCTTCCCACCGAAATGTTGGGGAAAACACCACCTAGGGCTCAGAATCCCCATGGTGTCTATTGTCCTTACTGACAGGGTGGACTAGTGTATAAAAACACAAAAACTAAAGGATATATTATATCTCACAACCACACTATGGGAATTACCTAGTCTTAGATACACCTTCAGCTAACGTCTCTCAGACTCTGGGCTGATACTTCTAAGACTAGGTATCTTATAATCACACAACCATTAAAAGAGATTTATTAGATTTCTTCACTCCCTTTTTATCAGTTCTAATGTTCATTAATTAATTCTTTAAACATTAGTTAACCATGAACAATTCCACATTGACTTTCATTATCATCACACCCAAAGTCAATTGTTCCTTCAAAAATCAAAACCTCATCATTATGTTCTAGCATCTCCATCCACATCGGTTAACTCCATTTATTCAATTATTCATTATAAAAAATACTTTTCCACATTCCCAAGCATTCTAGAAAATCATTATGTCATACTAAACACAAGGGGGCTCAGCATAGTGAGTAGATGTACTACCCGTCGAGTATTTGTTGCTGATAGCAAGAGCATATACCCATCCTTCCATTAGATTATAAACACAGAAATTAGGTGGCATAGCCCGTGTTTCTTCGCCTATTTCGGAAGAAGGGTAAGTAAGAGCATCTCTCTTGAGAAGTGGGGAAATGTAAAGAAGATAACAAACAAATCAAAATTACCAAGCATCCAACAATCACATCCACTCCATTCCATCATCCCTAGTGTCCTCCTTGACACCCACATACATAAACTGATGCATCTCACCACTCTAGGCATCATCTACTGCCACAACCATAAAGGACTCCATGCCTCCACATATTACCACAACCATCCAGGCTCACGTTAAAACACAAGCATCAGTAAAACAAACATCTTCACAATTGTGCTCTTTCCCCTTAAAGAAACAATAGTGTAACTCAGAACCCTATAAGAAATTATCTTTTAACAACCACAAGTTCTTTAATCCATCTTGGGTTAACCGATTTATTATTCGTTGGTACCAAATTCGATAAAACGAACCAGTATGTTATCTCAAATAAATATACATGCTTACTGCACTAATTTGATTTACATCAAATTACAACAAGAACCAGATTCATTTTCATTCCTCTTTATCTATAGCCAACAATTATCAATTAATCCCAGTTTACATTCTTTACTGATTTCCATCAAGAACAAACTGCTAAGAAAAGAAAGAATAAATATCAAACTATCTATTAAAATAAGAGGCAATAACATATGATTGATATCAATTTATTTATCCGGTTAAAATATTTATAATGTCAATTCCATTGACATATAGTGGGATTAAACATGCTAACAATACAGTTGCATGTAAAATAAAGAGAAGCAACGAATCCCCTACCTCAAACAGTTCCTCGCGTTCTTTATCCACACAATGGGTCACGAGCATCATTTCGCGACAACTTCATCCACCCAATGATTCCATGGCATAAAAACACCAACCAAACCCAAAGAAAAACCCCATTAGAAGCTTGGATATTACATGCTAATATGGAAAGGAGAAACAATGGAAGATGATCCCCAAAGGATCGATGATAAAACATACCTTATATAGAAGATTGATCGATACAACATGGTTGCATAAAACAGAGATGAACCAATCCGTGGAGGAAATTTTGACTATGAAACTCCAATGGGGATGATTGAAAGCTTTTAGCGTCTCATAGCTGAGAACAAAGATGAAGAACAAGGGAGGAATATATCTTGTCCCTTTTGAAGATTTAATGGGGTGACGGTTTAAGATATGCTTAATTCCCCATTTAAAGAGGATCACATTAAACCATGTGGTTTGACCAAGTGAAAACATCAAGAGCCATATGAATAATTAATATAGGATTTATCGTCTTTGAATCGGCCTTTAAGAGTCATTAAAATAAGGTTTTAAATATATTTTACATCAAAGGAAACGTCAAAGGGGTGAAACTGTAAGAACTTGAAAACACTGTTCACATAATAAAAATTTTGGCAATGGAAAGAAAAGGTCACCATTAGACCTCACTGTTAGATGTGACCGATAGACCACACCGTTAGAGGTTACAGATAGACATCACCGTTAGAGGTTACCATAGACCTCACTATTAGAGGTTACTGATATACCTCACCGTTAGAGGTTACCGATAGGCCTCACCGTTCAGAAAACACTGTACACCAACCGTTCTAGAAACACTGTACACATACCATTCTAGAAACAATGTACACATACCGATAGAGGTTACTAATAGACCTCACTGATAGAAAACTTTTCATTAAACCTCACCGATAGAACACTGTTCACTGAACCTCACCGATAGGAACACTGTTCACTGAACCTCTTCGATAGAAACACTGTTCACTGAACCTCACTGATATAAACACTATTCATTGAACCTCAATAATATAAACATTTTTCATTGAACCTCACCGATAGAAACACTGTTCACTGAACCTCACTGATAAAACAACGTTCACTAAATCCTCACTGATAGAACATTGTTCACTAAATCCTCACTGATAGAGAATTGTTCAATAAATCCTCACTGATATAACATTGTTCACTAAATCATCACTGACAAAACACTATTCACTAAATCCTCACAGATAGAACATTGTTCACTAAATCCTCCCTGATAGAACAGTGTTCACTAAATCCTCACTGATAGAACATTGTTCATTAAATCCTCACTGATAGAACATTGTTAACTAAATTCTCACTGATAGAACACTCTTCACTAAACCTCACTGATAGAATACTGTTCCCCTACCGTTGTAGGTTACCGATAGAACTGTTCACCGATGGAACTATTCACAGAATTGGAAATTTGGAAAACTGTTGGGGATATGTCACCTTGACCTCCCAGAACACCTCAAACACCATATTTTCACAAAGTAATGGACCTCAGAGGTATGGGACATTACAAATATACTATAAAAATATTCAAAAATATAATTTAACCCTATAAATACACTTTCTAAAAAATCAGTTTTTAATTAAAATGTAGTGTTCTTTCAATATTAATCAAAACATGAAACGTATCAGAAAAATATCCTAAATTTAGACAAACTATATTTTCATATTTAAATTTTAAATAATAATTTAATTTTATTAAAAAATATATCTACAAGTTTGAAACAGAGTATTTAAAATATTTGTGCCATCAAAGAAGGAAAATATGTCTTTTTAGAAAAATACTTCTTTTATCTATAAAATTTATATATTTTTCTTATATGATATCCATAAAACACATATAATGAATTTTAAATATCATATTATATATATATATATATATATCATCAGTATAATCAAACATGTGTGACTTTATAAATTACAGGTACAAAAGAAACTTGTCCATAGTTAAATAGTGTTTCAGAAAAACATTTCCTTTTATTTGAAAAAGGTTTCTCTATTCATTTATAATTAATTTTTCTTCAAATAATTAATAATATATGTAGGTGTAAACCCTATTTTTATAATTAAATTATTCATGTTCGTTACCTCTATTTAATCGTCTAGTTTCTAATTTTAAAATTTAAATAATAATATTTATTTTTTCTTTTATGGTTTATGTGGGGTATCGTGTACCTTATCAAAAAATAGTGTTTTTCATTTTTAAAAATTGGGATGTTACAATCCTCCCCTCATGTACCCTATCCAAAGCGAAATTATAACTTTTTTACCATACTTATATTGTAAATTTATTATGTTAATTGAATATCTATCATCAAATCTCTTATCGTCACCATTTACTCTAAAAATGTAAACATCATATGTGATATGTTGATTCACTGCCTTCGTGGATGATGAGTTTTTGTTTTCCATTACTGCCTCAATGCGGGTCATAAAAACATTATTATAGTTAAATAATGTTTTAATATGTAATTTATATCTAGTTTCATGTTTTAGAACCAATATATAAACATAATCATAAATAAAACAATACCTGTCTTTAATGGTCATACAATATTTCAAATTAAACAAATCATTTATTTCTATAAACTTTTATCAAATGAATCATCCTCATATCATAAAAAAGTATATACCAGAATATTTAAAATATTTATGTATATTAATATCATTTTTCGTCTTTTTCTGTTTTTATTCCATTTGATAAGAACTCCAATAATAATTACCAAGGGAACCAACCATAAAACCATGAAATGGAAGATCTATGGACGATGATATTAAAGAATATAACTCTTAGAAATTTATATAAATGAATATAATATTATTAAAATTAATCAAAAAAATTTTATTAGGTTCTTAATAAAATTTATAATGAATCTAATTTTATTATCCATTAAATTAAGTGAAAGTGTAGAACACATCTATACATAAGGTAAGGTAAATATCTAAACCTACTTTTTTTCATTTGAGTTATGCTTTCTCAACATCCACTAAAATGTATTTTTTATTTCAACTTATAGTACTCATCAAATCTTTTTTAATATGTTCCAAACATATGTGTCAAGTTAAATTCATCCTTCCTTTATGGAGAATTTTGTTTTTTAAAAGGTTCGCCTCTAAATTTATTCTAAAAAGAATGCATCATTAAAAGGAATGTCCCCATATCCTACCCATTTTAATGTACACTTCAAAAACTATTTTAAGCCACCTTTATTTTAATAAATTTATTCATCTTATCTTAAAAACATATCATTGTTCAATTCAATATTTATTCACACAATTATTCTTTTCTTCTTTATATACACACTTTATTATTTTACTTTAATCCCCACAATAATGGATCATTTCTAATGTTTTCATGATTCACCTTTTAAAGTATTCAAATTAAGTTAGAAATAATTTTTCATGATATATTCTTTTTTCTTACAATAATAATTTCCATTAATGACTTAAATCCCATGTTTCGTGGATACTATTTAGAAATTCCCTTTGGTAATGCCCAATTTTATGATTATGATACCCATTTCATTCCATGGGTAACCCTTATGTTTATTCCTTATTATTGATTCATCATGTGGAATGAACATGAATGAACATGTTATGATGGGTGTTCCTAGATATCACTCCTATTAATTGGGTAATTTTTAATCTCACGAGATGTCATGTATGAGACTAAGGACTATACTTAATACATTATGGGACATTTTCCACCATGTGATATAGCCTTGGGATTTATCCTTGAATTGTGATTATGTAATGTTATATGTTGCTACCACATTCCAAGTTTCCCATTATCACATGAATCCATATTATATATTTTGTGATTTTGTATATTTATTTGTGTTTAGTGCCTTTTATCTCATAATTTTAATATTTATAACTCGTGTACTATGCTTTATTCCTACGTTTATTCCCTTAATATACTTTTTAGATAATCCCTTTGTCTATGTATTCCCTAGGTCATCCTCTGTAGATGTAGGTTCTAAAAATAATATAGGAGATCACTATGGAATAGTAATATAGGTATTATTTATGTTTTAATTTTAAGTATCCATTATTTTAATTTCATTAGATTATACAATCCTTGTTTTGTATTTAATGGTTAACTTTTCTTAAAATCATGTATTAATTACAGAAAAATGATATGGTAACTATAGATTGTATCAGGGAAAGGTCTAGTTATTTTTAGGGACTAGGATTATAAAACTTTTGTAATAACCCTATGGATAATTCTATCACAATGGATAACCTGTAAGGAATATAATGTAATCACATGTTAGGATATACTTTTCATTTATATGTTTATCCTTATATGTTAATAGTTTCCCTTATATATACTCATTATATAAGTACTCAAGCCCCATAATTTTAGTTTTTTATAGCTAATTGAGGTAAATAAGAGATATACCCCCCGTTTTCACATTAGTTTCTAAAAAATAAAGTCTAAGGATGAAATTTAATAACGGGGGGATGTAATGACCCTAAATGTTATTATTGAAATTTCCCTTCATATAATTATATCATTTATTATAAATAACATACATCAAATAGATAAACATACAAAAAATTTATTCTCAAAAACAAAAAATGATACATTAGTTAGAAAATAAACCAATAAATAATTCCAAATAATACAGTGATATAATAAATTGAAAATAATATAATAAGAATGGAAAAATTAAGATATGATCAATCCACTTGAATGACCGAACTCACAAAAAAAATATAGAAATAAAATATATTTTTAATAATTAAACATTCCATTAAGAGATAAATATTTATATACCCATGGGATAAGATATTAATGACAAATTCATGTAATAAGAGGTATTTATTAGAGACGATAAACCACTATGTCACTTAGAAATATAATCATTCGACTAGTGACATGACCGTTGGAATTGTAATGGGGCCATTTGTAATAGTAATATAGATGTTAGAATAGTAAAATCACAAATGAATGTATAAAAAAATTTAGTTTCTTTTAAATTGAAATATGATATATTTATATCCTTTCATAAGTAAATAATGGTTTTAAAAGGATAAATTAAGTGTTGGTATTTTTGTGAAATGTAAATGGCAATTTATAATTTAAATACATGATATAATTATTTTAAAAAATTATTTTCATAAAATAGAATAATAAATTAATATATTATTATAATATAACTATAAGATAATTTTATTATACCATAATTAATTTTTCAATGTGTCAAAAAATCAGTTATAATATTAAAATTGGTACATTTTGAATAAATGATGATTTTAATTAAAAATTAAATTTATCATATGTAGAAATTTATATTCATAAAATTGATTCAATTTTTTAAATCATTTCATTGAGAAATTTGTAGGCTGAATTTCATGTTTTTTTCTAAATTAGTTGAATGTTTTCTGAATAGTGAAATACAGTAATTTAATATATTTAAAATTATAATTTAAATAAATAAATTTTTGATTAATGGATGATGTATTAATGACGTAATCACGTATTTTTTATAAATTTCAGGAATCATATGATTTATTTAGTAAATGTAATCAACACTATTGATAGTATTGAGAAAAAATAATAATCAAATGAATAAAGTTATCAAAAAGACCCCAAACCTCCACTTATAAATTCCACCTCTCACCACCTATTCTATTTACACATTATATAGTTTTTATATATTTAAAATATTCTTTATAATTCCCCTCTGAAGCCTCTTCCCATTTCCTATTCTTTTTTGTCTCTCCAAATGATCAACTCCATGTGTCTTAATAACGTTCTCAATGAGACAACATTCACGAGATAAAATCCTTATTATTTCTCATTTAATTTTTTTTTCTTATCCTCCCCTCACCTGACCTATTCAAAGTTACATTATAAATTTAGTATAATACATATAAGTTATTTTTATTTTGTTAATAGAATTTCCTTCATCAAATATCTATTATCCTTCTTTATTTTTAAAATTGAAAACATTATTTATAATATGTCAATTCACCGCCTTCAGAGACGATGAGTTTCCATTTTTTATTACTACCTTAAAGAAGAGTCATAAAACCATTATTATAGTTTAATTATATTATAATATGTATTTTATAACTATTTTCATATTATTTAACAAATATATAAGCATAATATTAAATAAAATGATACTTGTTCTTGATGGTCGTAAAATCTGCCAAATTCAACTAATAATTGATTTTATTAACATTTTATTTAATGAATCATCCTTAAATAAGAAAAAAATTATATATGGGAACATGAAAAAAAATATATGTATATCAATTCCATTTCATTATTCGTATGCAGTTTTTCATCCATTTGATAAGAACTCCAACAATTATACTTAAGGGAACCGAACATAAAACAATCAAATAAACACTCTCAGAACTATGAAATTATACACTATAACTCAAAAAATGGAAATAAATGAACATAATAAAATTATAAGGATTAAAATAAATTTTTAAATTTTTCTAAATTAAATTTTTAATGAATCTAATTTTATTATCCCATAAATTAAGTGCAAGTGCAGAACACTTTCATAAATAAAGTAAGGGTTCAAACCTCTGTTTTTCATTTTTGTTACTTTTTCTATCATTCTACCCCAATGTATTTCTTATTACCTATTATATTATTCATGTATATTATTTTTATATATTTTATATTTTCTTAATAAAGTTAAATTCATCATTCTTTTATGGCGAATAACATGTTTTAAAAATATTTCTACTCAATTCATTTTTTTATGAAATTATGATTAATGAGAACTTCCCAATTTCATTCCCATATTAAATTAAAACATATAAATTGTTTTAATCTAATATTATTTATATAAATTTACTCATAATATTTTAAACATTCTCTTATTTAATTTATGGTTTTGTACAAACAATTATTCTTTTATCCTTTTTAAACTCTCCTTATTTACTTCCCTTAAACAACAATAATGCGGATACTTTATAATGTTTCCTAACCATTAATTTTCATTTAATAACATTATATGGACATCATTATTAATTAATAATTATTATTTTTTATTTATTAATTTCTAATAGTTGTTTCAATCCCTTATTTCATGGATTCCATTTTGATACTCCCTTTGGATATGCCTTATGACAGGATTATGAAACACATTTCATTATATGGGTAACCCTTATGCATATTCCTTATTATAAATTCATTATAAGGAATGTAAACTCATCAACATGTTATTATGGATGTTTCTAGATAGTTAAATAATCAATTTGGTAATGTTTAGTTTCATGAGACATCATGTGTAAGATTAGGGAGTAAAAAAATATAACACACCGATATTTTGTGAAATATTATCTTCTATTTAATTTAATCATTTTGAAAATATTAATTTCACACAACACCATGTATTTTTTTATATTAAATCACTACATTTTTATGTACACTAAAAAATTATTAGATTATCATTTTCTACATACATCACAAACATAGCTTGGGAAACATACAATACAAAGTTTATTTGAAACTTCATTTTATTGTTATAATAATTTAAATGAAATAGTTATAACGTAGACATTTAACTAAGTAATATGAATATAAATAACATATTTTTAAATATTATTCATAATGGATTTATATTAAAGAACATATGTATATTAAAATAGGACATATTGGAAAATACTTTATATGGTTGAATATATTATTTTCACAAATAAACCTATTTTTATGTCCCTCAATGAATGATAATAAAGTTAATTTTATACAATCATTGAGATTTAATTTTAGAAAATTGAATTCATTATTGAATTCATAATTTCCAAATTAACACAGGGTAATTTATTTTGAATTTTTTGAGAAACTTTATTTTTGGACAACTAGTGAAAGATACTTAATTTTTTTTAAAAACTTCTTTTTGGTATAATTAATTTAAATAGTAAATTATATTTAAAATTGGATTTAAAGTAAAAAAAATATCAATTAAAAATAATTTAATCCAATGTTTTCTATTTAAATTGTTTTTATATTGAATTTATTTATAAAAACTTAATGATCTTTTGAACATTATCCCTTTTAAACCTCTTTTTCACGTCCTTATTGTGGGATTACCATTAAACTGATTTTTTTATTTTAGGAATTAAATTTTTGTATATTTATATACATGATTTGAATATTTATAAAATTTATATAAGAATAATTTTAACTTAATTTTTTACCAAAACAATTAGTGAAAGCGATTAAAATTATTTACAATGATTAAGGTAAAATTAAGCTTAATAAGGAACTACACCGTAATATTAAGTGTAGAATTACCTATAAACATGTAAAAAACAATTTTAAGTCCATATTTATTTCATTAAACTTCAATTTGTTTTTTAGTTTTTTAGGTAAAAATTTTGGAACCCCAAACTTGTTTTAAAAAATTCCAAGTGTGTCCCCTCCATCCACTATTATAAGGCACTCAACCCTCTCACATCCTCACACCTCTAAATCCTCTTTTTATAAACCATGTTATGAAAATATATTTCTTCCAAAACTCCACCCTCATCATTGAATACATACCTTGGGTATAAATTCATCCAAGGAATCCCATTTGTGTAAACCAAAAGGAGTTACCTGAATTAGAGGAAACATCCTTCCTCAATCTCTTTAGTATTATATTAATTATCCATCCTTCAACTCTTCTTATTAAATGATTATATAAAAACATATTTATACTAAATATACTGTTATTCTATTTCTCTATTGGTTCTATATACACTTACACATAGATCCTTTTAAAGGGTTACAAACTAACCGTTATTCTGTATGGTGAACTACAACCTCACGAAATGAGGTTGCTAATTTTTACTTTCCCACCTCTCATGGTTGATAATTGTGATGGAAATTATATATTTGTTTTGATATATATTATATGTATGATTTATTAATACTTATTTGGTCAATATATAAATCTTACCTTCTGGATTTCCAATTTTTATAAATATTATGAATTCTATTGTAGACTTGTGGATTACAACATCCTCAAAGAAATGTGACTCACTCACAATTTGAATGGAATGTATTATGGATGGATTTAGTAAATTTATATGATATATATGAAACATATATATTTTTTATTATTCTTTAATTATTATATAACACATACCGTCATACTTTATATTTTCTCTAAATACAATAACTTCGTTTGTAGACGTGTGGACTACCACATTCTCAATGTGATATAAATTGTTAACAATGTACATGTAATGTATTATAGATGGGTTTCAAAAACTTATATGATATATATGAAATAATAATTCTAATATAATTATATAATATATATACATATATTTCATTTATATACATTCTTTCAATAATATAATAAAATAGGAGCAACGTTCATGTATACATATGACCCACTATAACCACGAATAATGTATTTTGTTTAATAATAATATGATTAATATTTTAAATAAGTACCTATATAATGAATATATAAGATATATTAATTATATATTTCATTCTAGAAATAATTTAAACATGGTCTATGCAAGAGGGTAAAGGAAAAAAAGTAAATGCATATATAATAAACATACATGTTATTACCTAAAACATTACATTAATAAATAATTGTTAATAAATGGGTAATATAAAGTCATAATTGAAAAATATATGGTACTATATATAATAATACAGTTATATCATAAATTTATAATAAAGTAATATTTATAATATTTTAGTTTTTAATGTGAAAAAATATATTCAAAATTAAAGGTAAGAATTTCAACCCACATTTTTATTTCCTTGACATACATGCCATATTTACTGAATGATTATTTTGTGTTGTGTGTATACACACCTATGAAGTATTATATATTTTATTTAATTTATTTAATTATAATAAAATCTTTACATTTATGTTATTACATCATGGGGATAATTATTCTAATGATAATCAAGTTGTAATAGTTTTCTCATCTCACTTTTATTTTTTTTTCTGATAGAAGCCATGTTCACCTCATAATTCTTATATGTGGTTTAATTCCTTACCATTAATGTATTAAATAATTATTATACTTAAATTTATAGATTATATATATATATATATTATGATCATTATTTAATGGAAATAATTTATCAAAAGATACCAAATTTGTAAAGTACATCTATCTCAATTTTTATTTTTTGTGATATAAGATAGTGATGCACCAATATTATTCTATGAGGAGTATATACTGACATTTAAATGCTAAATAATATATCTCCTTGTTTTAAAGATATTTTAACCATCATGTAATTTAGTTTTCTTACATGGTAAGTAAATTTCAGTGTTTCCAAGTGGTATGAATATTTTAAACAATCTCATAATTTATTGAGATTGTTTGTGATTATGCTTCCATCACTAAAATAATATTATCCATATATAAAGAGAATAAATTAATTTTATTCAACAAATTTTATTCATGGAAAATTCATTTATGGATTCAATTTTTCCTGTGTTTTTTATATAATAAATTTAAGAAAGTATTTTAATGAAAAAATTACTTTATACCTCCTTTCGATCTGAAATATATGTTTGAATAAAATTTGGTTTTCTAAAAAATGTGTTCAAGATGGTTTTACTATTATATTACTATGTATAAAAGTTATTTTTACCCATGTTCTAATTTTCTAAAAAATGGGTTTTAAAAAGAATTTTCCTTTTGTTTTCCAATATAGGAATTGTTATACAATTTTAGAGTGTGAACGGAATGATCGGCATATAGGACATTCCCACGGTCATGACCATCATTTACTTTATGATTCCTTTGTAGTTTTACAAGAATATTTTTTAATAAAAAATTTTCTAAATATTCTGTAAATTTATTGATTTTAATATAGTTTGAAAATAAAAAGGGTTTTCAAAAAAATATGTTAAAAAATTATTTTAATTGATTTTCAATGCCTACTTTATATTTTTTTTAAAAGAATGTTTTCTATGAAAATGATTTTTGTCGTCTAAAATATTATTTTATATTATATTAATGTTTTTTCAAGTAAAATTAATTTCAAAATATTTTTAGGACTCTTTTATAATATTTAAAGGGAAAATATTTTCAAAATTATTTAAATCCTTCTATAACATTTTTTAGTTCATTTTTAAAGAAAATTGTTTTCTAAATATTTTCTGTTTTAAAAATACTTTTCAAATAATAATGGATATTTTATCTTGATATTTTTTTTAAAAAATATTTACAAATTTTTTTGTATTAGATAAAATCTGTTAATGTCACTCATTCCCTTCTAGGAAATGTCCCGAAGGATCAATTAATTTTATTTATTTAATGGTTTATGTTTTGATAAAATGATGCTTATGAGATCCATTTCTATTCCACATGTT
The DNA here is from genome assembly GCA_963277665.1 of Viscum album. Taxonomy (NCBI): domain Eukaryota; kingdom Viridiplantae; phylum Streptophyta; class Magnoliopsida; order Santalales; family Viscaceae; genus Viscum; species Viscum album. Next base: position 1,326,104,272 of record OY728126.1, read on the forward strand.
ATATTCTTTTTAATAATTATTCTTTTTATGGTTTATTCATTGATTAAGTCATTAAGAAACCAATATCTTTTTTATGAGTAATGATATGAATATATTTTTATGATAACCACTTTATTTAATGGGTTATGACAGGATGTTTATAAAACCAATCTCTTTATATGGGTCATGATATGATGAATGTTTTATTATCTTAAAGAACTTTTATGTATGATTTTATTCTGTGACTGGTGGGACCTATACCTTCCCTTAATGCATTGGGTTATGATAAATGTTTAATTTTCTCTCGTAGGTATACAAGTGAGAATCTGAATCCTGAAACTTGAGGGAACACGAGAGGGAATCCCAATCTCAAAAAAACAAGGTACACGGGAGGGAATCCCAAGAATGAATCTAGAGGGAATATCAACCCCAAAACAGGAGGGTACATGGGAAGGAAACCCAATCCAAAAATTATAGGGAATCTTAAACCCAAAACAACAGTGTACACAAGAGGTAATCCCATGAAAAAAACTAGAGGGTACACTAGAGGGAATCAAGAGCAAGAAGCAGGTACATATTTTTTTATCCTAATCATAACATGTTATGAAGGCCTTGGTTGGTAGCCTTGAAAAGGGATTTTATATGTTCGTGTGTGTTCCACAAGTTCCATGTCTTATTCCTACGTTATGATTTCATGGATTATTATATTGATTCCCTTATGAAACAGATATTAAAAACTACCAATATTTATTCCATGTATAATTATTAATATATTTGATAGGAACAGTATGATATGAAAATTATATGACCGTGTTCTCATACCCTTATATTCATGTTATGCTTACATGTTTAATTTATTTTCCCTTACCGAGCATTCAAGATCATCCCTTTCTTATTTTTTTATTTTTTGATATTATAAAGAATGGTTTTATATATAAGTGCTAAAGGGAAAGATCATTGAGGTAAACATTCATGAAATTTTACAAAGATAGATGATATTATTCCATGTTTTCAAATCCACTATAATATTATGGTCCTCGGGCATGTTATATTGTAATATGAAAAATATTAATCTAAATGAATGAGATAACCATGTATGTTATGCCTAGGTCACTATACACAATCAATTATGATACTTTTTCCACCAAGAGATATAGTATTGGTAGTTAGTCTTGAGTAATATTTATGTCATGTAATATGTTATTAACATATTCCTATGTTTCCATGATCACAGGACCCCGTGTTCTATATGTTATGCTTCTATGTGTTTATTTAGGTTCAACGCCTTTTTATGTCATCATGTTATGATTTCTGACAAATTCTTTATTCTCTATTCCTATGTTTTTTCCTTTATTAGGGATTTAGGTCATTGCTTTTTCTATGTATTCTCCAGGTTATCCAAGGTTGTTTTATGATCTCATAGGAAGTTATGAGTTCATTATGGAAGATTTATAAAGACATTTTTTATGTTTTTAATTGTATTTATCTAGTCTAATGAAAACACTAAACATTACGATCATTAATCTTTATTTGATGGATTATTATTTTTAAAATTATGTACTGATATGTGAAATAGGATAGGGTCTATATATATTACCTCCACGTTCATTACCAATATTTAAAAGGTCATTTTAGATGATTTCATTTAAAATTTACATTCAAATTCTCCATATATTAATATATTCATGTATATAAAATCAAAAAAAAATCGGTATAGTATGAATAAAAAATTAATGCACCTATAAACACTTTAATTAAGTACTGAACAAGTAGAAGATTCTAATAAAAAAACTCACACCTATCTATTTTTTATTATGATGATTTCTAACTTTAGTAACTGACATTCTGATATGTTTTATATTAAGGAAGAATATTATTACAATTAAAACACTTGACTATGTACTTTTCATTACAAGACCAACCATTTTAATTTTTATATTCATTGTAGTGAAAAGCTATGTGTCCATTATTTAGATATTGGTAAATAAATTATAGATTAGATTTTACTTTATCCATATTTATTCTTTCCACACTTATCAGAAGAGGGTGATTGAATTTTCTTACATTTAAGTTCCATTGATGAGAGCTTCCCCATTCTCTACCACCTGGATTTCCTCTTATACATATTGTTATAAAAGTTCCTAAAATCTATATATACATTCTCATCATGTCCCAAAATATCCTTGTACCTTCTATACACATGATAAACCAGAGTCCTACAAAAAAAATATTTTTAATATTGAGTAAAATTGATAATTTTTAGATCACAGACTAAAAAGAAATTTTTTTCAAAAAATTCCTGTCAAATTAAATTATCTTCATAAGTTTAAAAAAATCTTGTCTATTGGATTGAACTCTCAGGATTTCCTTTTAATTAGAATTAAAATAATAATAGGAAAATAAATTTCATATGTGGAATCTCTAAATACCAACCATTCCTCGAAATAAATTCCTTCATTTCATTTGAACTCTTACTTGATTACTACCATTAAACAGTATCACCTTAAAACGAATAAATATATGGAAATACCTTAGGATATGATGATCCCCCCATTATTATAAAAATATTCACTAGAGCATTAATCTATCCTTTATCTTTCATTTGGTCTGAGGGTCTACCAAATATAACAGGGTAATTATTCATTAAATACATCACTATATAATTATTCTTCTATAGTGGATTTATTAATTATCCTTAATCGGTTCTAATAATAATTTTATTCATCAAATGAATCAACATTTCAACAAATTACTTTGTTCCCATTTATACCAATCTATTATTCTTATTCTGAAGGATATTATCCTCTTAATTCATTTCTATCTCATCTTCACTATTTTCATTGTTGAAATTCATTATGAACATAAAGTTATTATAGGGATAAAATTCGAATATAAAAAATATATCACCTGAAAATATATCCAAAAGATATCATCTCTATAAAGTGTCTTTAAACATCACCCTAATTTCTAATGTTATATAAAGCTTTCCGCTAACACCAACGACAAATAGACATCCTTGAAAAATTAAATAATCATGATTTTTTAAGCAATTAATTTATTTCATTCATTTCAAGGATCTATAATTTCTCATTTTTTAGAGAATTAGGTCAAAAATATTATATAAAAAATACATATATTTCTAAGTGGAGAATTCCAAAGAATATCTATTTTCCCACAATATATACCATTTATAATGAAATGTGTTTTTTAGGATAAATCTTCTAAAATTTAAATATTACATATTCATTATTCCAACACATCCTTAAACCCAATGAAAAATATTTAAAAATGTTAGATGAAAACAAAAAATAAATGATGGTATTGAAAAGAAAAGAACCTAGTTTTTTCATTTGTAAACCTGAAAATCTATAATAATGTTTTCTTTTTCCCATTAAACAAATAATCTCAAATATCTATTTAATTTTCTTTCAAAAAAATTAATTTCATAATTTATTTCTTAAAAAATTTCAAATAAAATCAAGAAAAATAAAAATCATAATGGTTTCATTGAAAACATGAATACCCAAGAATATCTTTCCCTAAAATATAATTATTTCACCTTTATAAAAAATTTCATTAAATTTTCTTAAAAACATAAGATCAATTTATTACCCATATAAAATCAAAATATTTCCATAATAAATCATTAAAATCATATCATATAAATACCATATGAAATTATACCTAAATTATCTCTTATATGATAAATTATAATGGACTAACCTAATCAGATAATTATCGTATCACTTAAGAGAAACCATGATAAATAAACTCTATCACGTTACCAAATTCATTACATATCAATACTAAGAACACCAATCATCAACGATATTTAGATCTCACCTATCAATCATAAGAAATTTCCCAACAAAATAGCATTAATAAAAAACATATCACATACAATATAATTATAAAACAATTTTGATTTTCAATTCAAACCCATAATTAATAACACATTCTCTTATCATATATATAAGGTAAATAGTTTTTATTTCCATAGATAAATATTTCAAAATTTTAAAATTGAAAAATACACAAGAAATTTATTTTCATTAAAAATTAAAATTATAAATTATAAATTAATCTTATTAATGTATAATTTATATTCAATTTTTTAAATTTACATAGAAAAATATATGTTAAAAAATATTCCTTCTACACTTTAGTAAAAAAATGGAAAATTCATCATTTAAAAAATGATTCAATGATTCTTTTATTAAAACTTTGATAAATAAATTTATATGTAGTGATAATGAAACTTGAAGTTCCTTAATTTATAAATAATATAAATAATCAATTATTAAAATAAAATATAAATTTTTTAAAAATATTTTAAAATAAAATGTTAAATGGAGATTTTATATAGAATCCCCTTACCTAATATCCTATCAAGATTCATATGTTCTCTAACTCAAGAATTATAAAAATATTTGTTTATTCTTCATTAAGAACCTTTTTCATATACATTTCATCATAAATATTCCTTTTATTTCATATATTTTTGTTTTTTATTTAGTTAATAAAATGGTCAAGTTCACGATGGGTTTGTTAAGTTCATTCAATTTATATCCTCACAACCACATTTATTTATTGATCATAGTAAAAGTTTTTTTATTAAATTAAATTAAAAATATTAAACGTGTTATAATTATCATATTTATACATTAAAAACACTTTAAAACAAAATATTTATGTGTGATATTGTAAATGAACCATGTTGTTCAATGGAGATGGCAATCTGTATGTATACACAAACACCAATTCCATTTCGTTTTGTAAAATTTGGAATATAAATAATAGAGATTTTATTAATAATTTCTATAATCACAAATATGTTATAAATTTCAAAGTTATTTAATATTTACCTCATTATGACCATCCTTATAAGTAGAAAATGAAAAATGAATCGTATCACTTTTCCAGATGTGGTATTGTAAACATACACAGAAGAGATGCTATCAATTTACAATGCGTGAAAATACTAAAAAATTTTATAGTATCTTATCATTTTTAATATATAATTTTGTCATAAAAATCATATATATTCATATTTTAAATCTTTATTTCATTTCATAAGATCGAATAATGAAAACTGAATCACATCCCTTTGTGAAGGTGGTATTCCACACATACCCATGAGGGATGTTTTAATTTATCATAAGATAAGAAATTGATTACAGTAGGATGTTACATATTCGTAATGAAATTATAGTATATGTATGATACTGATTTTATAATTTCATCATAGTAAATGAATATTTTAGGGACATAGAAGAATAAATAAACATGAAATAGTTCATTAGTAATTATACCTTATTCTTATATATCTCCCTTTAACACACATCTTGAGACTTATAGGATCAATCTTTTGAGATGGACATGACCTATACAACATGTGGAGGTTTTATGGGGTGGTGTTTTGGAGGTAAATTTTTTATTCAGTGATTTTAAAATGTATGATGATGTTAGGAGATGGAGAACCCTTTTATAAGTACAGGGAGTATCACTCTATTAATTTGTTAAAAAAAATTTATTATCATATAGATATAATCATTTGAAAGTGGTGAAAAAACTATTAAACTTTGAAGATTATGTGATAAGGTTTTAAATATCATAACTCAATCTGAATTATGATATGTTTAGTGGAATTATCATTTAGTTTCTACATTAATTATTCTCACATGCCCTTTACCATGGTCACTCATTTTCACCAAAGTTACTATTCATAATAACGAAAAATGAAATTGAACTCATTATAAAATTCCAAAATTACTAAATTTAAATATTAAAATTATTTTTGAATAAAAAATTTTTATAAGTGGTTTAAATTATTTTTAATAAATTTATGAAATTTAAAAAAAGAATTTATAGATAATTGCATCGTAACCATGAAATGAACTTACAAAAAAAACAAAATATAATTTTATTTCTATTTAATTAGTTAGATAATTTATAATAAAATGGATTGTATGTTAATTTTAAAAAATATATAATTTATTTTTAATTAATTTATTTACTAAAAAATTATAATATTGCGGAAAAAATGTCATTTTATAAATTCATTTAAAACCCAATATTTTTAAGAAAAACACAAAAATTCACCATTAGAATTATTTGATATGTTGACTAAAAACAATAATATCTTTTTATCAAATAAAATTTCTAAATTACAAAAACTTTAATTTTTAATAATATAGTCTAATTAATGGAGAAACAATTTAGTTACATAAAAATATAAATTTTATTCAATGAAAAGTAATTAAAAATTATTTATAAAACTAGGATTATTATAAATTTATAAAATAATACATATAAATCTTAATATTGATTTATTAAAAGGTCTGTATGGGTTCCCAACAGAACACAAGGTTAATATACAATCTTGTGGTTTGAAATTGTATAATTAGTTACTTGTTGGGATGTTTTTTCAGAAATAATTATCTTAGCATGAAACTACGATAAATTTTAGGCCATTTTATTAGTAAGGGTTCTAGACAAATCATGAGTTCTAACATCCAATCATCATCCCATTGAAATGTCAATCATGCGCCAATTAATAAAAATATTCCCCTTATAAATGTATTGTATTAATAATTTCCCGTCAATATATTGTTGGGTGAAAATAAAAAAATAATATATTGAATCCCTCATTCTACGTATATATGGTTTCAACCTAGGTTTTCTTAATTGAAAAGATCTATTTTCTTATGGATGGTTTTGTTGAAGCATGAAAACATTTGATCAATATTTTCATTAATATGTTCCAATTCCCTATGAGAGTGGGGTAAGAATAGTATAACCTTTCATTTTCCAATATATTTTATGATATTTGAAAAATAAAATCTTCAATTGTTCCTCATTCACCCTTGTTTTTTATTATTTATATTGATTTAGTAAAAATCCTTCTAGATTTTATGTGGATCTTCTATATAAAGTACATAGATTTTGTTACATTTTTTGGATGAAATATAATTTTATATCAATTTTTTAATGTGTCTTTGGGTATTCATCAAATATTTGATGATTATCAATATATTAATGAACTAATTACATAAGAATTATCTGGTATTTTATTGTTCTTTCCGTTTCATTAGAATTTTTGTTAGGTGATTTATATAGTTTACACCAAACTGTATATGTTTTATCATTCTTCAGTAAATTTACCATACTAAAAAGTTGAAAAACAATGTTAATCTAGTTCATATATCTCTTTCATATAGGTGATGAATGATATTTTCTATGTATATTATGTTCTATAAGAACTAAATTGCTGTTTAATCTCTCATATATACAAATTTTTTTTAGAAATCACAGACAACCACTTAGAAAGTACTTTAAAGTTACTGAGTTGACATTTTAAGAGTATCTAATAAACTTTTATCCCATAGGAGTGATAATAAAAAATTCATTATAAATTCATCAAATATAGGTTCCAACAAATCTGAATTTTCCACATTTACTATTCTTTATGTCTTTTCTTGTTGGTTGGAGGAAGAATCATGGGGGGTCCTATTGAATTTGTATATGTTTTTTTTGAATTAAAATCGTTGAAATTGAAATATGAGTTTAAAGAAGTATAATAAAAAAACATTAAAATATATTTGACATATATAATCCTACTTTGTTAATATTAAAAATAATTATACTATTTATTTTAAAAATTTAAATCTAATACAAGATAATTATCACCCATTCTTGCCAGAAAACAACACAAAACATTAGTATGAATGTGATTATCCCTTTTGGATGTGATCAAACTATTTAATAACAATGAAGTGATTTAATGTAATCAAGTTAACTATGATATTATTTACAGACCAGGATTAATAAATTTACAGAATAGGCTCATTTACTTTACTTATAGAAAACACAAAACAATCCCTCATTCGTAATCAGAAAACACAACATCATTCACTAAAAAGTTAAAAAATAAAATTCAAAAAAGAATCATAATAAAAAATCATGAAAAATACTAGTTTTTTAAATAAAAAAATTCAATAATAACGGAATCCTTAAGAATGTAAATCTTGTCTAAAAATTTGATCCATAGGTTTCCATTAACTCTTCACTATAAACAGTATATCAATGCAGTTCTAAGTGAAATAAAGATTCATTTCCTAGGAACTTCTCCCACTCTCCCTTGACCATCCTCTCAGTCAATATATATTTATCTCAATAATTAATTCCTTTTAAATCTCTATTATACATTTTTTACATCCAATATTTTATTATTTCAAATCAATATATAATAATTCATTCAAATCATTCATTTTTATCAGTATTAATTTATCAAATCTCCATTTCATTATGGAAATAATTCAATACTGAAAATATTATTAATGACTAAGTATTAATGAATTACGACAATGAATATTCTATAAATTGGATGATTCCTATAATAATATCGCTAACTAGACACAATATGACACATTAGGTTTTCTTGTCTGAACTTACTTTGTCCCCTCTAAGTGTAATTATTATCACCATAACATGACCATGCGTAAGTTCCTCCAAATTGATATTTGATAGCAAACCCATCGGGATGGGACTACCTTCACCGTGTTGTGAATCTTAAATCACTGTAATTTAATAAAAAATTAATGACCGTCATGAGAGTATTATTCATAGAATTTTACAATGTTTAAAAGATTATGTATCATATGTGGTGGGGTTAATTTTACAGATGGGTATACGTAGATTAATGGGTGTGGAACTTATATACTAGAGGAAAAGGGAAAGAATCTTATGTTTCATCCAAATTTATTATTATTTATATTAGGGTGATCCATGAGATTAATTTAAATAATAAAGGTATGAATTTCTGTGTATCAATATATAGACTCTTATTTATATTTCCCTTTATAAATTTAATCTCTCAGGTAAATGTAGTTACTCATTCATTAGGAGTGTATCTTTATATTAATCTTATACATAAGCCTTTGAGACGTTTATGTATCATGTATTTTTATAAATTCCTCCTCAACACTACTTTATAATTATGTTTATATATACCTTAAAATATAGGTACATTTTTAATTTATTCATGACAACAAAATATAATTTAATCTTATATATGAGTGCTCTAGTAGAGTGGACCTTATGTATTCTTAAATATTTATAAATTCCTCAATATAAATTATAAAATTTAATCCTCAAACATGATAATTCCTGCCAAAACATTTAGACTTTACATTATTATTATCAATCATCAAAAATCAGTTGTGGCCATGAATATAAAACAAAAAATTCATACAAAAATAATAATAAAAATGGAATCTATAACATTTTATAACAATGTCCAATATATCCCAAGTAATAAAATTTTTATATAACTTCCAGTTTACGGAAATTCATTAGGCATAAATTACTGAATTACATAGAAAAAAGAATAAATTTATTATATCTATTAGACTAGAATGTAAATTTCAATAGTAAACACACCAACAGGGTCCTTAGGAAATTCTACAAATTATATATGTTTTTTAATGTACATTATCATTTAAAATATATAAAAATCAGCATATAAGATTCCAAATCATGTATTTATAACATGAAACTCACGTTTCTTTATGAAGTTTTGATCATCTATAATATGATGTTCCATGAACCACATGTCGACACCATTTCTTGATTAAAAGTGACATTATGGTGTTCCATGACACAAGTTCCACCCCTATCATTTGAATCATCTAGGATAATCCACAATATGGGTGGACTCAACATAGATTATCCTCATTATATATAGACATTATACCTATAATAGAGTAATACCAGATCATGTCACCCCTATAACCCGAGTCATCTATTTTCAAAAATATATTATATTATTTTCCAAAATATATATGTTTGACAACTATATTTGATTCATAAAATATGTCACATTAAACTTACAACAAAAAAAAGAAAAACCATATAAAATCACACAACGATATCTTAACCCTTGACTATAAATCCACTGTATCTAACATGAAATGTCATATGTTTTTATTACATTTCGACCCTCCAAAATAACATGATACCCTCAACAATAATTTTTTAGATTATTATAAGTATGTATTACAATAATTCATCAATATCCCCTTTAGACACTCATATAGACTAATTATAAACACTCAACCATCCTATAATTTATATTTTATACCATTTTTTCACCTATTCCCTGACATAGTATATTTCCATCAATTTAATCTAATCCATGTTTTTTCTTTACCCATAGGGCCTCAACTACATCAATTTACACAGAAAAATTCCATGAATAACTATTCACATGCTAGTCAAACCATAAGTCCACATTCATTAATATATTAATCTTATCACATAATTCCTCATGAGGCCTCTCAAAATGTTTCCCTATCAGAGATTATAATTCACCGATAAAGAGAATGAAAAGGTCCTATAACACTACATGCCCATTCTCAAATATTTTTTGATTATGATAACCTACCACCAAGCAATTAATCAATTGTTCTATGCACAATAAATCCTCCAATATAGATATTAGAGACAATCTAAAATCCCTAATTCTTTTTCTCATACTAAAACAACTGTTCTAGATCTACATTAGAAATGTATCATATGAATCATAATGAAATATGGTCCCTAATAAATCATGTGATTTTTATCATAGGTGAAGAATGTATATTAAATTCCTTTGAATATCCTCCCATTCATTTACCTGATTTGGGAGACTCTTTATTCATGTTTAGGTATACATAGACCAGTTTCAATTCTTTATATACCACAACATATATGAAACACATAATACATGGAGTAGTAAAACATGGAGTACATACCATATATAAAGTGGAGTCAATCCCCAAAATATTTTATTTTAAATCTTCCATGACTGAAATATGTCACCAAATCCTAAAAAATGGTTTTTTATATTAGGTGTGTAAATAAAAAATGATAAATAGAACATATTATTAATTTGAATATAATATTATAGTTGGTGACAGAAAGCAATATCCATCATTTGTTATTTTATATAATTATGAATGATAATTTAGGTGCACTCTAATGTGTTTAGTATAATAGAATTTATGTGGGAAATTGGAGGTGTATCATTTGTTTAGTTGTCTAGGAGAAGAAGGAACAATTGTGATAATTTAATGATTCTATTTAGGAAATAAACTAAATTACCCCATTTGAGTATTTGTGTGAACATCCACCCAATGTATTCCATCCCACAACAAACATTTGATGAGAACACTGATCTCTTAGTGGTCTACCACCAGGATTCTTATTATTGTTATAGTTTATTGAAAAATTCCTATATTTTATATTATGCATAAAATCCCAGTTATTGTCTATTATGGAAATAATTTCATTTTTAAAACTAACATTACATTTTCTATAATCATCTAAAATGACTATCCTATATCAAAATTCCAAATTTCTGTATTGTACTAAATTTAACTCCATTAAAATCCTCATTATTGTCTGATTCCATCAAGTCAGGGTAACATAGGTCATTAAAAATCCCCATAATAAATTTATTATTCATTGAGAAGTATCATCATGTATCTCAAGTAACCCTTATTTAATAATGATATATAATCCCTACCTCTTATTCTAGATCCTCCCCCATTATCAAATATACTATCGTCAAACCTATATCATGAGAACTACTTTTTTCAAAAGGGTCACTCATTTTGTTATATACCATATATTTGTACCTCCATGAATTACTCCTTTAACTCCAACTCCACCTTATTAAACCTAATCCCGAATAATGAATTCTTTATATGATACACTACTTCACCAATAATATATAGAATCTCTATAATCATTTTTATATGGGTGAAAATAATACTAATATAATAAAATTATGGTTCCCCAAATATATCTACTTTTATAAAACACAAGACACGAGTTAATAAACTACAATGGTTGATATTTCTAGTACAAAAAAGATTATTAATATCTATGAGTTATGCTAAATATTCATTAGGTTATTTTAAACCAACCCAAAGTCTATTTATTAGTACTCAAGCATTGTATATATTAACATTTCCCAATATTATCCCACATATTCACCATTTATACAAAACTATATCCCATCAGTTAAAAAGTGAATTAAATCTACACTAATGATATATATCAATGAAAAAATATAACATTTCTCACCAAAAATATAAAACCTTATCACTTAAATTTTTAGTACAAAAATATAAAATTCATGGGTAAAAATATTGATGTTCTCCTCAACCCTCACCAGAATCATTCAATACAACCCCACCCAAACGTAAGGTTATAAATACCATGAAATTGATGGGTTTTTCTCAAAAATATGATTTCAATTTTTATCATCCTACAATCACAAAGATGATAAAATTTCTATCATCAAATAATGAGAGTACACTTGATCCAAAAATAGTGTAACTGACATACATTGACATAAAATCCTTACTTTAGTTTCTAAATACAACAACTTACTTAATAATATCACTTTTAAATATCACATTAAAAAATTATTACAATTAAAAACCATTATTACATGGGTTCCTATTAACACAAAGAATTCAAATTTATATAGGTAAAAGTAGAAAAAATAACAACGAATCATATAATATTAAACATAAATTAAATCATTTTATACTTTTGGTAAGTCTAAAACACTCTATAAGAAATATAATTAAAAATTATTAGATTCTCTAGCTCACAATATGTGAGACATGCCTTCACTTTCCCACTTCCAACAATATGGTCCTCCACTGTACATTTTTCTCACATTCAATATTCAATATTAACTAACTCATTTATTATATCTGTTGAAAAAGAAATGCAATCAGTCCCATAATGATCATTTTAATGAAATGTTTACCATCCTATAATTATACATCACTCCCAGATATTTCCAATGATTTTTATATTACTGAGGAATAACTAGGTCCAAACCCATATCAATTTTATAAATTTTTATAAAAATGTATCAACATTATACATGATTGATGAAATAGGTAAGTACACTTTGTTTCCATTATTTTTATTCGTGTCAATTTCCCCTCTTTCATGGTCCTCTAGGAATTACCTCTCATACATCATTCTACACAATCAAAATTACACATCATATAGATATTCCAAAATAACCCATTTGTGAATTTTTTTCGAAAACATATTAAAACCTATGTTTATTATCTATTTAATGATAACCCATGGTAATTTTTCATATATTCACCATTATGAAATATTCCAAAATTACATAATAACTTTTCATCTAAAATACCATTCTCACCCAAACCATGCTCACCATGAATTTACACCACATTCCACAACTTCCAAACATACTCATGCCACAAACCATAAATCCATATATACATTATTTTATAAAATAATTCATAAAAAACATTATAAAATTAATTATTTATAAATATTCATAACCTGAAAATATAAAAATTGGATTATAATTATTTTAAATACAAAACCATTCTCTTCAAGAGATATCTATGTTCTAAATCATCACCTAGATATAATTTTTAACATTATTCATATTCAAATAATAGTCACTAAGATGACTGTCATATAGTTAATCTATTGTAATAACATTATATATTCGTCATCATTAGAATAATCATCAAAATTATTATTTCCATTTAATGAGGGAAACAACTAACCAATACCAATTTTAAATTTAAAAAATACTATAAAAACATTGATATACTCTATCGGTCTACCGTAATATAATACTCAGATTACTAAATCTGGAGGTCTATATCACTTTCAATAAGATCAAATTTAAGATATGTTATATTAAGAATTCAACATATCCTAACATTAACTTATGTCACACATACCCCATGAAGCTATATTTATTATGATTTTCCCATAAAACCATAAGGTAACACAGATGCCTAATTTACGCTCTCAAGGGTTATTAACTATAAAAAATTCAATGCATACACTACCCTATTTTGGGATCTCATCCTGACCTATGGAATAAAATTTTTACACTAACTACTCGTAATATTTTATTAGAATAGAATATTATATCTAGAGCATCATTTTGATAATAAATGGAATCCTATAAAACCATTTCAATTGGTTTTATTTAAAAAAAGCACCTAATATGTTATTTATGAAAACATATCCTAATTAATTTTTGATATATAGTGGAATAAAAATATTTTTTATAATAATAATCAGTGATAAACATTTCATGTACTCCTAGTGTGATTCATATATATTTTAATTCCATGAAATTTTATTAATGAAATATTTATTCTTATATTTATTTCATGTATTATAAAGCAGATATATCACATATAGAAGCCAATAATTTTTTTTCAAAATATAGAATGAAAAGGTAATAATAAAATAATTGAATTGGATTACCAAATTTTATATCTCGATAATAAATAAAAAATTAGATAATTAGAATGGTAAAATTTGGTTATGATCGATCTACTAGAATGACTCCCCTCATGAAAACAGATCATGAAATAAAACATACTTTTAATAATAAAAAATAATGTAAGAGATGAATATGTATAACCATGGTAGAAAAAAAAATATAATTGATGAATGTAATAATAAGTATTTATATGAAGTTTTAAACCCTTACCAATGTTAGAAATATAAAGATTTAATGAGTAACCTGGCCATTGGAATTTTAATGTGACTATTAGGAATAATAATCTGTCCATTATAATAGTAACAGTATATTTCAAAGTGTCAATAAAAATTATGTATCTTATAAATAAAAATAATATATATTTATATCATGATATAAGTAAATAAATTTATTGAAATGATAAATTAAGAGTCAGTATTTTTTTTGAAACATAAATGTTTATTTACAATTTCAGAATTTATATTATTATTTAAAAGAAAATTTTCTATCTTAAAAAAATTAAATTAGTATTTTTATTGTTAAAACTACAAGGTAATTTTATGAGACTTTAATTAATTTTTTTATGTATCATAAAATAAGTTATAATATTAAAAATGTATTTTTTTAGTAAATGATGAACTTAATTAAAATTTTAATTTTCTATATTTAGAAAAATATATTCATTTAATGTGGAATTGGTTTCCATTGATCTTATTTATCCCTTTTCTATAATTTTATTCTATTTAATTGTTTTAAATTTTTATTAATATTATTTTGTAATAAATGATGTATGGGTTATATATTATTTGAGTAATATATGATTATCATGAAATTAAATTTTATTTTGTTTTTAAATTTCTTATTTTCTATAAATTAAGTCATATTTAATTTTAAAAAAAATAATTATAATTTCTTTAAACATGAGGTAACCCATTACAGAATGTTAGCCAAAACATTGAACATGATATTATGATTTTATTTATCAATGAATAATTAATTTTCTAATGGGAAATTTATAAAAAGTGTTTGAATTTTCCCCTTTTATTTATATGGTATTGTTAACTAGATGTTTTTTTTGAAATATGTCTCTCCATTTGGAATGTCTTATACTTCAATAAAATTGGTATGTTTTTTAAAATGTTTGTATAGAGGAATGTTGAGTTTATTTTTATCTTCCATCTAGAACTTTAGATATCACATTATTGATTGATATGACTCACCTCTAGTTTACAGGTCTTGGGAACCTTGGGAAAATTTGTAGGGACCAAGAATACGCACCATCTTGAATTTAGTGATTCATTCCACAGACATGGATTATGTTGTAATTGTAGGGGTTTAAAATTTTAGGGTGTAGTGAAACTAATAAGAATTTTAATATCTCCCTTTAATAATTCTATACACAAATACATCTGAATTGTTTTAAAACATGAGATAATATATTAATTTAAATATCAATTGTCCTCATATCCCATGGTTTAGTGCAATGATGTTGTCTAATATTTCTTTTATTTCTGTAAACGTTATTCCTATTTATCTGCATTTATATTTCATTTATTTGAATGGATTGAATTCCAATACATGTTTAATTATTCTTCCATTAATAGTTTTGGGGATATTTGTATATATATTCATTTTCTTATGGTCTTTATTTTTTGGTGCAATTGTTTACTTGTTCTAATCTACAATATTTCTAAATTTCAAAACATTATGCCTTAACCATTCCTATTTTCCATTGTTTGATATGTAATAATGATTAAATAATACTTTTCGATGTCATTAAATTTAATTTCTTAAAAAAAATATTAATTTCCCATAGTGATATAAGAATTATTATACTTTCATTAAAAAAATTTAAATAAACTTCCAAAAGCTTATTGAATTTATGAAAATAATTTTCCTATATTTTTAAAAATAGATAAGAAAATAATATTTTGAATTTGTTATGTTATATGCGTATTGACCCCAACCCCATTAGCCTGGTGATGGTTTCTTGCTTTATTATTTGGAATAAGATATAAGGAATCACATCCCAAAGGACAAAATTGTTTAATAGTCTTGATAAACTAGATATATAGTCGATTCATGATTGAAAACTTAGTATGAAAATTACAACATAATTTTTGTTCAATAATGACATTAGTCAATCTATAATACCCTTTAATATCAAATAGAGTACACTTCATGGAATCCTGGAGAAAGAAAAAAATATGGGTGACCTCAAATGCTAATTATGGGAAAAGTACAATGGATGATTTTCTGAATCACAAATTATAATCAATATGGACATGGAAATAAATAAGAATATATTCCATTAAAATAACTAAATAAGGGTTGATTAGTATAGAAATGTAAATAACTAAAGGCAAATTCCATTTAATAAATAAAATAAAAAATGAAACACTTCAGTATATAACATCAAAGTGAAAATATCATAGATAATAATAAGTATACTCTGAATGTAGGAAATCGATAACTATTAGATTTAATGATTTTTGGCATCATGATAAATCTATATTCAAGAACATTCACAAGGACATTTAAAGTACCGGAAGAAACCAATTTAATTTTATCTTAAGTGGATTTTTCATTTGAGAACAATATATGCATCTGGGGGGGTCTATTATATAATGATACTACTATCACTATAGGTCTAATAAATTCCTCATACATAGAATAATCTATTTAATTCATTAAAATAAATTCATTTCCATTAAATATCTTTTTTGAGTAAAATATATAGATTTTGTCATGACACGTCCCCTGGGGCCCACATCGTGACTACCCCAAACCCACCTTCCATAGGCCAGGAGCTGACAACTAGCACCAAAGGCATAATTCCCTAAAACCGGGAAGGCGTTGCCTTTATAAAATGTAATCACACACAACCAGAGTACAAGAGGAAGAAAACACTAAGTAAAAACTGTATACAAAAGTAGTTCTGAAAAGTAATGGGGCTGGAAATACAAGCCCAACTTTAAAGTACAAGGAAATGTCAAAACAGGTACAACTAATAGACAAATAGCTGGAAAGTGAATAGAATCTCCTGGATCATCCACCACGAATCCTACCTGAAGGGTAGGTATATATAGCCTCCTCAGTGCTCCATATACTTCTGTCTCCTCCGTGTACCGACTCATTGTGAGGTCCACCTCCGGGTACCGTCCAGTCCTAGCACTCTCGGCCGCTGTCAGCGCTGTCTGTCATCTGCATCCAACACAGCGAGGTGCGAGCATATCCCATGCATGGGTGAGTATAACGATACTCAGTATGGACCCCAATATCCTCAAGGTATCACAAATCCAATAAGGATAAACCACAAAGTATGATTTCAATGGATAACCATTACTTAGGTATATGCCCGTACATATACCAGAGTTATCAAGTAACCCATCTCAATCCTGAGGAGAACAAAAAGGTCATTGACTTAGCTCAAACCAGGATTTTTAATTAAATAAACCATGGTTGTTGGAGAACTCCTCCTCTATCAAGTATAATGGTCATGTCGCGACTCCGAGGTGTCACTCACTAACCTTAGACTGCTGAGGTACTCCCCCTGTCGAGTACCGCGGGTCTGCCGCCTCACACAGTAGTGCTCCCCTCCATGGGTCTGCTACCACACATAGTAGTGCTCCCACTAATAGCCTATAGAGGTACTCCTCATGTTGAGTACTGCAGGTATGTTGCCTCACACAATAGCGCTCCTCTGCCATGGGTCTGCCGCCTCACATAGTAGCGCTCCCCACTGGGCTAGTCAAGTCACTCTGAAACAAATCAGATAAGAAATCATTAGGTCTCTGCTTACTTCTAGGTCTCCATACTCTGCTTTCTCATCTCTGGGAGGGTCCACTCCATGATCTACAAGCTGATACTTCAAGTGTCCCTAAGTCCCACGATGAAGTATCTCAAAGGTCCGCCACTTCAAAGGGGTCTCAATGCAACAAACAGTGCGTCAATCGAACACCCAGTCTGTGAGTTATTTGCCTTTTTGTCTTCAGGTCCCGGTTGGTTTCATGCATGAACCAACCCGACCATATCTCAACTATACCCTAAACTCCAATAAGGTATTTTTGAAGGGGCTGTTTTTCAAATAGATTACCAGTGCCACTAACGGTTTATCAAACGGATGTCTGGTACCAAAGATATGGCCAAAGTAAGAGAAGGGCCATTAGTGGGCCCTGTTATGGTTCGACTCGGTCGGACCGACTCGGCCCAACCCAGTCTGGGTTAACCTAGTCAGACTTGAAGGGTCTGACTTGGCCCGTTGGGCGGGTCAGCCCGTTAAATTTGGCTAGGACCGCTGGCCCCACCCTAGCGAACTGTGTGGACAGTTCGGGCCGAAGTCTCCACTTGGGTGACTCGGTCCGAAGGACTGTGGTAGGTTCGGCCGGCGTAGCAAGGGTCGCGGCTCGGGAGGCTTGGACTGAGAGGCCATCAGTGGGCTGTGATGGGCGCAGGAAGGATGCTGGTGTTTAGGGAAGGGCATGGGGCGTGCTGGGGCAGCCGGCCTGGGTGCCGGACAGGCACCGGGATGGCGCTGGGCTGGCACTGAGAGGGCTTCGGGTAGGCGTAGGGAGGCTGTGGGGCAGGTGGCAAGGACGCCAGGGGGCTCCGGGCAGGCAGCCTAGGCACTGGGCAGGCGCCGGGATGGCCACCTAGGCGCTGGTAGAGCGCGGGGCGCGTGGGCAGGGTGCCGGCAGCCGGACTGGCCACGGTTTCGGCCGGAGCACGCATCAGGCAGTGTGTAGTTAGGCCAGTTGGGCGCCACACGAGCAGCAGCGCAGTTCATGGATGTCGCGGGTAGCGCGACCTCTATTCCCCGTCTTTTTCTCCATCTCCACGTTGCCATGCTTCTGCTTTTTCACTGTCGATCCAAGGTTCTGAAACCATAATGGTTGTAGATGGGTCGGGTCGTGTTTGGTTGGCCCAAACCCTCCATGTTATAACGACAGCAAGCAGTTCATGAAGTTGATTTAATGAGAGAATATTAAGCGTTAAAAAACATAAAAAACACCCCTACCTGTCTTTTCGTTCGTCATTGATGAAGTGGCGGGAAGCGGGCGTTGTTCTGTTGATGTCGGAAAAGAAGAAGACGACTGTGACATCAGCGTTCTTAGTGTATGACGCTTCCCTTTACTTGTTATGGTAAAAGAAGGAAGAAGACGTCCGAGGAAAAAGTCGAAGAAGAAATCCAATGTTCTTCACGTTCTTCATTGGGAGGAGCGTTCTTCGTTGGAGATGATAAGTTTCTCCATGTGTTGGGTGTCGCGATACGTTACCAGCGCTTCATCGCTTGGTGAAGCCATCCCAAAACCTTCTACCAAGCTCCCTATATATAGGAGAGGGGGAGAGGTAACTATCCATCAAGGAATTTATGACGGTTCATTTATTACGAACCTTCCTAAATACAAACGATGTGGTTAGTTAATTTAAAAAGGGGGGTCGAGTGAATTAAATTCCGTTGGCGCAATTTAAGAGGTGCGTTGGCTAAATTTTGGAGGGGATGATGCCAAGAGGCTTCCCTTAATTAATCTACACATGTTGGCACATTATTAAATAAATGGTATGTTCAAGGGTTTCCAACCATTTATTGGTGAGTTGAGGAGGTTTTATCCTCCTCCATTAATAGGGGTTTAGCCTCGTATGGTCCCCACAAAATTATCCTCCTCTGGGAGGTTATGCTAGGGTGGGCCCCACCACCATAACCTTTCATGGGAGGTTAGGGTGTGGAGGTCACACCACCAACTCCCAAGGGTAGGTTTCAACTAGAAGTGGGTCTATCCTCTAAAAATTTTCATGGCAGCTGAAAATAAAATAATATGTTCTACATTATTTTATTATTATTTTTATAAAAATCCAAAAAATAATTTTTATTATTGAACATATGACGTCGAGGTGGAAGCCTTATTAAGAGAATACTGGTGTTGCGAGTTCAACAGTTTCCTCTGATTTCAATTCTGAGCACTGGTTCAAAATATATAAAACGATGCTTGCACATTTACTGAACGTACCTGAAAAAAAGTTCGGAAAATTATTATCAGTCACCCTCGACTCGCAGAGGTCAATGTTAGGATTTACCTAGTTTGAAAATGCCCCAACGAACAGAACGGTACCACGGATTTTTAATCCAACTCATCGTTTAGATGTTATGAATTTTACAATTAAATAATTGTCACTTAATTATTTTATTTGCGGCCAAAAACTAACTTTTTCTGGTGTCCCGCAATGACAAAAGTTAGTATTTTTTTAAATAAATCATTCCCTCATGAGTTTAATGGTGGTCTTGGATTTTTAATCTGAGCTACCGTTTGTGAGTTATAAGCATTTAAAAAAATAATTTATTTTATTATTTTATTTACGGTTATGCCATTTCTGAGATTTCACACAGGAGGCCCGCGCCGACTGAAATTAAGTCGCACCTAGGGTAAAAATTCCATCCTGAGCACAACGGTTCCCTCATATTTCAAATACAAGTTACCATTTAAGAGTTATTCCACATTTTCATGAAAACTGCTTACGCACATTAACTTAATCTTAACAAAAACATCATAAATTTATTTCGGGCACACCGGGCCTCGAAATCAGGCGTTGTCAGAAACTACGGACTCTTAAAATTCCCGTGTATTTAAGAAAAAAATTCCATGGAATTTCCCTATCTTTACATTCTCCCCACCTCAGGAATTTAAATCCCCTTAAGCTACAACTCTCAGTAAGGGAAAAAATGGGGGTACTTTGCATGCATCTGAGCCTCCCGCTCCCATGTGCTATCCTGGAGGTTCCCATGCTGCCAATGAATGCACACCAGAGGTATCGATCGTCCACGTAGGACCCACTCTTGTCGATCCTCAATCTACATTGGAAACTCCGTGAAAGTTACCCCATCATCGATGTCCAGCTCTTCATAGTCGATGATGTGGGAAGGGTCGTGCACGTATCTTCTCAACTAAGATAGGTGGAAGATGTTGTGCACCCGGTGAAACTGAGGTGGAAGAGCTAAGTGATATGCCACCTCGAAAACTCTATTGAGGACCTGAAAAGGTCTGAAGAATCTCAGAGATAACTTGCCTCCTCGACAAAAACTCAGTAGACCTCATCGAGGTGAGACCTATAGAAAGACATGGTTGCCATCCTCGAACTCTAGAGCTCTCTATCTCCTATCAGCATATGATATCATTCTGCTCTGTATGGTTTTCATCTACTCCTGGATTACCTGTAACTTCTCCCTGGTAGATTGTACCATCTTTGGTCAGAAGGAAGTGGGCCGACTTGGTGAGTCGGTCGATGATCACCCAAATAGAGTGATGTGCCCTGGACATATGTGGGAAACCTTTCATGAATTCCAAAAATATCTCATCCCTCTTCCACATTGGGACCTCTAAAGGTTAAACCAAGCCTGTTGGTACCTGATGCTCCACCTTCAATTGTTGAAAAGTGACGTATTGTTAGACAAACTCAACTACTGACTTCTTCATACCTGGCCACCAGTGATGTCGTCTGAGGTCCTGATATATCTTCATCACTCTTGGATGTACCGATAGAGGGGATCTATAGAACACCTTCCAGAATTCGTCCTGATGTTCAACTAGAACCATGGCACGTCCTCGGAAAAGGATTTTGTGCTCCCACCATCATAGAATCCATCAGGTGCCTGACTTGTTTATATTTGAGCACGTCACGTCTCACAATAAGTGTCTCCACGATGTGCCTCCCTTACTCGTTAAAAATGGGGAGGAGTGACAGTAAGAGACTATAGAAAGGCTGGTCCATCCCTGTCCAGAAAGGATATCTGTAAGGCAACCAGCTACTCTGTCGCCTTGCTTAGAAGTTTTATACTTACCTCCTACTGAGCACATCTGCAACAACGTTCCCCTTACCAAGAGTATAGACTATCTTGAAGTCATAGTCCTGGAGGAACTAAAAACTGAAAACTTCTACTGCCATGAGCGTAAGGATGGCCGACTCAAGAGTGATCAGATGCACCCTCCTATGCATGAGTTTAACCTGTGGTGCATGGGTTTCCTTTTTTTTCAAAAAAGGAAACCTCATATATACGTTGTAGATAAACGACAATGTTTTTCCCTAATACATTAAATCTGTGTATGAACTGTGGTTTCCCAGTCCATACCTAAACTAATGTTGTAAGGCCTCGATGCTTCCACCATGAGGTTCCAACTGGAACTCTTGCCTCATGGGTCAGATCACACCGTCAGTGTAAGTGTGATTATCGAGTCTCCTCCAAATGGTATCTCCAGACGTGAGGGTTAATTCAACGGTTTAACTGGAAAATCTAGGTCTATGACAAGATTCATGGAAGGATGTATTGATTGGTACCTATTTCTATTGATACGACAGCTAGTAGTAGATATATTCCATACCTCGAATCATTCCTAGAGCCCTTGGGTCACACTCCTTGACCGCATGTAGCTATTATCTTCCTCTACCCTCCAGCTCCCTGATCCTGGCGAGGACTACAAAGGTTTGTGTTTGTAACATGTCAAAAAGTACACCACCTCATGCTGTTGTCCTAGCTCTGCTTCCACGTTTGCTGCCTTGCAGATTCATCTGTCCCTATTACATCCTCTTTCGGAAATAGTTTACACGCCTAAGTCTCTAAGAGTGGTTCTAGTTTCCTTCTTTCCCATTACTAACATTCACTAGTTTTGTCTGCTCATCCCATGAACATTCAACCGCAAAGGTTCTCTCTAGCATCCTAACACAGGTAGGAATGCACAGAGTAAAAATAGAGGGATGGTTCGGATGTCCCTAAGCACATCTCACTCGGAGGTCCAAGATCCAAAGCACTGATCATGTTGTATTCATCGAGTTCTAGGAACGATCGGTATGCCTCTATGAATACTCATCTACCGACATGTCATCCTGCCGAAGCTGTAGAAGTTCCAGAGAACTCTCAGCCCCCTACTCAGGCCAGTCCTCAGTCGCCTGTAAGTCGGGATCACCTCGGATCCTGAGGGGTATCTGATGCTGAAACAAGTGTAAGTCACTAATCCTACATGTGTCATGAACTGGTACCACCAGTTTAAAATCCTGACCAACAGGCAGTGATATAACTGACACACTACCTGAAGGTACAATCTCAAAAAACAGTCCAAGTACCAAAACCTCATCACTATGCAGACCAACCTCATTGTCACTCACTGGGAAACACTAGTAGAAAAGATCACCATCTACTCTACGGGTGTCCTAACTAGTTGGAGAACTCTAGAAATCACCTCCATTCAGTCCTATGCTGCCTGGGAATCTGTCTCTCCTCGTAACCTTGAAGGCCTCTGTTGCTGGAACTTATGCAACACGCTTTGACGACATGCACTGTCCTCTAGTGTGGCTGGTGGAATCTGCTTCCCAATAGGTGGTGGTGCTGCTGGTAAACCACCTGAAGGTTCCAACATAGTAAGAGGGCCCTGAACCGGAGCCTCGTCACTCGGTGGGCTGTCATCGGGTACTCTATCGAAAATCCAACTAGCTGTCTGTGTGGAGGAATCCTGAACAAATGCAACAAGGTCAAAAGATTATACCTAGTGTGCTAACCTGGTTTGAGCTGACTAAAACAAAACTTTTGAAAAAACACACACAATCAGTTTTTTCGTGTACTAAGTAGGAAATAAGTTGTCAGGGTTCTGGTGTATGGATACGTCGCCTGCCACACCAACACGTGACTCCCTGAACTGAAAACAAAACTCAGTACCCTTAACACTATTGCTTCACATAATGAAAATATCAGAGTCCTAAGTTTTGTGGTAGAACTAACTCCCCTCATACCAATTTTTCACGATCCGTCCTCCAGGGCCCGCATCGTTACTACCCCAATCCCACCTTTCATAGGCCAGTGGCTGGCGACTAGCACTAAAGGTGTAATTTCCTAAAACTAGGAAGGCATTGCCTTTATAAAACGTAAACACACACAACCAGAGTACAAGAAGTATCAAACACTATGTAAAAACTGTATACAAAAGTAGTGATGAAAATTAATGGGGCTGAAAATAAAATCCCAACTGTAAAGTACCAGGAAAAGACAAAACATGTACAACTAATAGACAAATAGCTGGAAGGTGTCTAACTGCTCCTGGATCGTCCACCACGGATCCTACCTGAATGGTAGGTACAAATATCCTCCTCAATGTTCCACATCTGTCAGTCTCCTACGGGTACTGACACATTGTGAGGTCCACCTCTGGGTACTGTTCAGTCCTGGCGCTCTCGGCCACCGTCAGCGCTGTCCATCATCTACGTCCAATACAATGAGGTGGGGGCATAGCCCGTGCAGGGGTGAGTATAATGATACTCAGTAGGGACCCCAATACCCTCAATTTCTCACAAATCCAACAAGGATAAACCATAAATAATGATTTCAATTAATAACCATTACTTAGGTATATTCCCATAAATAGACCTAAGTTATCAAGTAACCCATCTCAATCATGAGGAGAACACAAATGTCATTGAATCATCTCAAACTATGATTTTCATTAATGAAAACACAGCTGCTGGAGAACTCCTCTATCGATTAAAGTGGTCCTATCCCGACTCTGAGGTGCTACTCACTAACCATAGACTACTAAGGTACTCCTCATGTTGAGTATCGCGGGTCTGTCTCCTCACACAGTAGTGCTCCCCACCATGGGCCAGCCATCTCACATAGTAGCACTCCCCCTAATAGCCTACAGAGGTACTCCTCTTGTCGAGTACCGCGGGTATGCCGCCTCACACAGTAGAACTCCTCTTCCATGGGTCTGCTGCCTCACATAGTAGCGCTCCCCACTGGGCTAGTCAATTCACTCTGAAACGAATCGGAAAAGCAGTCATCAAGTCTCATCCAACTTCTAGGTCTCTATACTCTGCTTGCTCATTTCTAAGAGGGTCCGCTCCACAAGAAACAAGTCGATACTACAAGTGTCATGAAGTCCCATGGAGAAGTATCTCAATGTTCTGCATATCAATGGGGTCTCAACGCAACATACGGCGCATCAATCAGATTCCTGGTCTGTGAGTTATTTGTCTTTTGTCCCAGGGCCTAGTTGGTTTCGTGTACGAACCAACATGACCATATCTCAACTATACCTTGAACTCCCATGAGGTATTTTTGAAGGGGATGTTTCTCAAAGCAATTACCATCGCCGCTGAAGGATCGTCAAATGGACGTCTGGTGCCAATGATATGGCCAAAGTAAGCGATAGGCCATTAGTGGGCCTGGGTCCAGTCCGACCCGGTTGGACCGACGTAGCCCAACCCAGTCTGGGTCAACCCAGTCAGACTTGCTGGGTTTGACTCAGCGCATTGGGCTGGTCAGCCTGCTAAATTTAGCCCAGACCACTGGGCCTGGCCCAGCGGACTGTGTGGATAGTTCGGGCCGATGTCACCACATGGTCAACTCTGCCTGAAGGCTAGTGGCTGGTTCGGCAGGCGCCGCGAGGGGCGCGGCTCGGGCGGCTCAGGAGGCTTAGCCTGAGAGGCCAACGGTGGGGCGTGGGAAGGCCACAGGTGTGCCGGAAAGGGCGCGGGGCATGCCGATCTGGCGGCCTGGGCACCGACCAGGTGACCTGGGCACCGAGCAGGCGCCGACAGGGTGGCCTGGGCGCCGGTAGCACGCGGGGCATGTTGGCAGGGTACCGGTGGCTAGGCTGGTCATAGTTTTGGCAGGGGTGCGCATCAGGCAGCGCGTGGGTATGCCGGTCAGGGGCTGCTCGGCCGGAGGCATGGTTCACGGAGTCCGCGGGTAGTGTGACCTCTATTCGCCATCTTCGTCGTCGTCTCCATGTTTCCATGCCACTGCTTCTTCGACACCGATCCAAGGTTCTGAAACCATAAAGGTTGTGGATGGGTCAGGCCGTGTTCATTTGGCCCGAACCCTCCATGTTAGAATCATAGTAAGCAGTTCATGAAGTTTATTTAACAAGATAAGATTAAGAATTAAACAACTTAAAACACACCCCTACCTCGCTTGCCGTTTGTCTTTGATGAAGTCGCGGGAAGTGGGCGTAGTTCCATTGGCGTCAGAAAAGAAGAAGATGAGTGTGACGTCGGCGTTCTTCATGGATGACGCTTCCCTTTCCTTGTTATGGTAGAATAAGGAAGAAGGTGTCTGAGGAAGAATTCGAAGAAGATATCTTGTGTTCTTCGCATTCTTCATTGGGAGGAGCGTTCTTCGTTGGGGAGGATAAGTTTCTCCATGTGTTGGGCATCGCGATACTTTACCAGCGCTTCGTTGCTTGGTGAATCCATCCCAAAACCATCTCCCAAGCCCCCTATATATATGAGAGGGGGAGAGGTAAGTAACCATCGTGGAATTATGATGGTTCATTTATTATGAACCTTCCTAAATTCCAACGATTCGTTTACTTAATTTAATAAAGGGGTCGAGCGAATTAAATTACGTTGGCGCAATTTAAGAGGTGCGTTGGAACAATTTAAGAGGGGAGGATGCCAAGAGGCTTCCCTTAATTAATCAACACACATTGGTGCAATATAAAATAAAGGGGATGGTCAAGGGGTTTCCCACCATTTAATGGGGAGTTTAGGAGGTTTTATCCTCCTCCATTAATAGGGGTTAAGCCTCGTGTGGTCCTCACACAATTTTCCTCCCTAGGTAGTTCGTTCTAGGGTGGGACCCACCACCATAACCTCTCATGGGAGGTTAGGTTGTGGTGGTCACACCACCAACTCTCAAGGGGAGGTTTCAACTACCAGTGGGTCCAACCTCTAAACATTTTCATGGTAGTTGAAATTAAAATAAATTATTGTAATATATTTTATTTTTTTATAAAAATCCAAAAACTAATTTTTATTCTCGATCATATGCCATCGAGGTGGAAGTTTTATTAAGTGAATACTGGCGCTGTGAGTTCAACGGTGTCATCACATTTCAATTTTGATCACTAGTTCAAAAGATATAAAAATCTGCTCGCACATTTAGTGAACATAGCTGAAAATAAGTTCAAAAAATTATTATCAGCCACCCTCCACTCGCGCTGGTCAAGGTTAGGCTCTTCCTAGGTGAAACACACCCCAAATAACCCAACTGTACTCTCAGATTTTTAATCATACTGACCATTTATAAGTTATGAATTTTACAATAAAATAATTGTCACTTAATTATTTTATTTACGGCAAAAAACTAACTTGTTCTGGTGGCCCATGCCGACCAAAGTTAGTATCTTCTTAAATAAATCATACCCTCACGTGTTCAGTGATAGTCTCAGATTTTGAATATGTGCTACCGTTTTTTAGTTATAAGAATTTAAAAAAATAAAATAATTTATTTAGTTATTTTATTTATGGTTATGCCTTTTTTGGATTTCACACAGGAGGCCTACGCCAACTAAACTTAAGTCATGCCTAGGGTAAACCTGTTATCTTGAGCGCAACAGTTCCCTTTATTATCTAATCTGAGTTACCGATTAATAGTTATTCCAATTTTTTAGGAAAACTACTTATGCGCGTTAACTTAATCTTAACAAAAACTTCATAAATTGATTTCGAGCACACCGGGCCTCGGAATCATGCGCTGTCAGAAACTGAGGGGTCGTAAAATTCCCGTGTATTTAAGAAAAAAAATTCCACGGAATTTCTCAGTCATTACAGATTTATCAATATTTCCTGAGATAATAAAATATTTTCAAAGTAAACACATCATGGAAAAATAAGATGTAGTTTAATAAATAAGAATTTCTAGGATAAAAAAAATATAGATATTTGGGGAAATTTATTTTCTAATGATCAATGGAAAGTGAATATTTCTTGTGGAAGTTAATGAAAAAAATATCATGGAAGGAAGAGAATGGAAACACTATCCTTGGTCAAAATAATAATAAACTATAATGAGGATGAATATGGATGGTATAAACATATACCCTTTGGAGAAATAAAAAGTTTTTTTCTTTTTTTTTAATATAAATAAATTAAAAAGATCATTAAAAATGATCTTCCAAAAATATTCTATTCAATTTGACAAAAACGTTTAAATCCATTTCCTTCAAATTTTGTTTCAAAAAATAGATGCTCTTGAACATAAAATGGAATATTTAAAGAAACTATAGTCATGATGGTGGGAAATTATTTACATTTTAGAAAAGATAAAAAAATTGTTATTTCATTGTAAAAAGGATATGAAAGTTCCTTGTTTAGAAAAAAGTAAGATGAATCCTTTCACATTTTCAGTTAAATCCAAATGGGAGTTTTTTTTTCAAAAAAACATAAAATTACTATGAAAATATTTGGGAAAGAGTAAACAAGGGAGAAAATCCCTTCCATGAATTATTATTAAATGCTTAAAAACATTTTTAGAAAATAAGGAATTTAATGAAAAGAGAGGTCTGAGTGAAGATAGAAATGAAGTCATGTATTCTTAATAACATTTTATAAATCAAAATAAGTACCAAATAGTGGGAAATTTTTACTATTACATTAAAATTTCTGTAAAAACCATAGGATAAAAAAATTAATGTTTTTGTTAAACAATGATCATATAATTTCATCCGATTGAAATTCAAAAACAAGAAATATCAACTAAAATGATATTATGAAGTAAACACAAGAAAATATTATAACATTAATGTGAGAATAATCCATTGAATCGATTAGGTGTATCGACTATAAATACATATTAAATCATTTTAATACAATATAATATTATCCAAACTAATCATAATCATATTCATATAATGATATCATCAATAAAATATATGTTTAACCTAGTGAACAGATCCTGAGTAAAGAAACTTCCTCACACATACTAATATTTAATTCAAACCCCTATATATAAAATAATTATAATTAAAAATTAAAACACAATATATAATAAATTACCATTTGTTTTTAAATTTTATAGGGTAATTATATACACTATATGAAACAAATTATTTTCATAACATTGTAATATGCCTCATTAAAATTCAATTGATATATAATCCCATATATTATGATTCCTTTTGTCGAACGTGCTTTAACCTCTGGTATAGTATTTCTAAACATGTCCATAATTTAAAAAATAAAAATATCAATATTTATCATATTATATATCATCATTTTATAACAACTTATCCCCCATTAATTAATAATCTTTTATTATTTTAATTTTTTGGTGTGTTAATTGCATTGGTTTCTCATGCTTGTTTTGTATTTAAATATCCTATTGTTGAATATATTATATAGTTTTAGCTTCACCAAAATAATAATCATGATATTATTAAAATATATTTAATTCTTTATAATTTTAAAACCAATCATTAAATCTGGTTAAGAAAAATTATGTATGTTACGATCATGGAGACAGTACGTCGTACATACACATAAGTAACATATCAATTTTCTAATGATCATTATGGAAAAAAGGTATGTAATATATCACATTAAATAGTTATAATATTATACTTAATAAAATATTATACACCAATATATATCATCCATGTGGTTTTTTTCTGAATAGAGAGTCGCATCCCTTTGTTAAGGTGGTATCCCACACGTACACGATTGGTTTTATCGTCATTCCTTGAGTAAAAAAGGTAATAAAATGATATATATTATATATAAATAATGATAAATATTTCATTAATATAATATTTATTTCATTTATATTAAATTTTATCATAAACATTACCAGTATCAAGATCCATGTAAATCTTTAGTGAAAGGCAAATCGCATCGCTTCACAAGGTGGTAGTTTGCCTAGCACACGAGCGAAATTATCATATCTTTTAACGAATGGAAGGTTAATATATATATATATATATATATTATAGTCACCTCAAAGGTATAAATATTTTATTAATATCCTATATATAATTTATTACCATCATCATAACCTACCTTGAAAAGTGGAAATGGAAAAATGAACGACGTTGGGTCGCGAGGTAGTAGTCCTCCGTGCACCTGAAAGATGATTTTGTAACCCATTTGATGGAATTGGAGATGGTTTATGGTAAATAAAATAGTAATAAAACATATCAATATATAGAATATATTTTGGTAGATTTATCAGTATGGTTTAAAGAAAATTAAGAGATAGAGACTGAAATGATAAAAATAGACTCATTGAAGAACATTACCTCTTCTTTAGGTATCCCCATTTGGTTTGCACAAATACCATCCTAGAATATATTTCACCCCAAACTAATGAATATATGATTGGATTAGGGATGGTATTTTATTTGGTCGTGGCTGAAACAAATTTCTTATAAGGTTTTAAGTGGAGTGTAAAACAATTATACTTTTATAAAAAGGGGTGGGGACACACATGGTATATTTGAAAAAAACTAACTGCTCTTATTTTTTTAATGTTCTAAAGGGTACCAATTGGTTAATTATCAAACATAAAGGTTTAAAGGTATATATATTTTCATAAATCAGTTTTTGAACAAGTTTATATGTCATTTTAATAATATATTTTTAGTTTAAAGCATGGGTAAATCAATTTTTACCTTGACTGAGGAAATTAATTTTCTCTCTATTGACTATTTATTTTGGTGAGAAATTATGTTTAACATATTATAAATTATAAATTATGATTATTATAAATATGAAATATATTTTTTGAAATTTAAATCACTAAAGTTCCAAAATTTTATTTAAAATTAATCCTTTAAAGGTGTTGGGAATGTGGGTTTTTAGTGTGAAAATGTTCAAAACTTTACAATGTTTTTATATCTAAATTCAATATTAAATGTATTACATGGTATAAGATTATATCGATTAATATAATCTAAAACTAATTAAACATTAAAACAAATAAAAAAATTAATTAACATTATAAATAATATGAATGAAAAATAATTTTCAATTAGAATCCAATATTTCTCACTATTCATATATAAATAAAAATTATAATAAAAGTCACAAAAATTAACCCTAATAATATTTTGGTATGATGATTATAAAATTATATTTATTTTTTCAAATAAATTAACTTTATGTGTAAAAATTTAATATTAAATTATGTTTGAATGAATGAAAAAACCATCCATTAGAAAAGATAAAGTTTTTTAGAAAATAGATATTTGTATTCTAAATGATTGTTATCTTGTTAATAATAAATTCATAACTATATTTTTCATATTTTAGTTTGTAACAATAGTACCAAAAAATTTAATCAATGGGTTATAACTATTATTCTAAATATTTTAATAATATTTCATATATCATTTATTCTTGGTGTTTCCTGTTACACAAGATAAACTAAGGATTTCATATATCACAAGCTAAACATAGTATTTCATGTGATAGAATACAAAATTAGTTATTTGTGTGATGATGTATACTATATATATTGAATTTATTTAAAATTAATATATCATAAAGTCTTGTGGTGTTATATATTCATCTAATCATGGTGTTGTGTTACATATACTCTATCAAAAAAAATGTTTTCCTTTTCAAATTATGCGGTTTTACATTTTTCCCAACATGGATGAATTCAATCCACCTAATTTAAATCTACCTGTAGGAGGCTGGGGCATATCTCGGATGCATGTCGGCAGGGATCATCTTCGATGGAGGGTAGGAGAGGTAGCTCTCATACCAGGGGTGTTTGGAACAAGTGTGGGAAGGATGCGAAGTCATTACTGGACAATGGAAAGGGCAAGGAACCAGTGGAATGCGGGGTTTTGATCTCAGAGCAGCAGACTATGGGTGTCGAGAACATAACTGAAGACCCTCTCCCACGGCGGCTGACTGAGGAGCTTCTTCCTGTGAAAGAGACAGGGGATTGTAGTACGGTGAGAATGGGTTTCTTTACTGCAGCAGAGGACTATCGGAGCAACCCGAAGGTGTCAGACATGTTCAATCGGCTGAAGGCTGATCTTGCGGGGCCTCCCACTGGTAGGATGCTGGGTAGAGAAGGAAAAGCCCAGCAGGTGGAGGTCCTGCTAGAAGGCGAGGCGGATGGGGGACAATCCTCGGACCGCTTGTCTGGCAGCGAGAAAGAGGAAGTGATTTGTTTGGATGCTGAGAAAGAGAGGATAGACAGTGTAGATGTCAGTAAGGGATGGGAAGGGGCTGACTGGGTGGCGCCTGTTACAGCTAGAGGTGAACATATGGGGGATTTGGGCTCGTCTCGGTTGATGGTCCCCTTGTGCAACAGGTTCGAAGGTATAACTGAGGCTGATTTGAATTCTGATTCTTTTTCTCTAGGTGAGGATGTTAGGATCAATGGATAGGCTACCAAAGTTCATGAAACAGTTCACTCGGCAGATGAGGACTCAAGACTATGATTTGATAGGGGCTCCAGGAGAATGAAGGGGAGGAAGGACTACTCCTCTCTACCTCCTCCTCTTGAGACCCGCTCTGCACATAAATTGAACAAGATGAAGATAGACAAGGAGGATCTAAGACACCAAAAGCATGAGGTGCGGGATGATCATACCACAGTCTTGATATTAAGATCCGATGACTATGTGATAGAACAACCTTTATTGCTCAACGCAAATGAGGAGGAGGCTGCTAAAATGATGGGGAGGTCTCTTGAGGTGTCTCTCAATGAGGAGAAATATATATGGATTGAAAAAAAAGATTCAATCTTGGTTGGTGGCTTCAATCAAGGAAAGATCAGTTTAGATGAGTATATTCAGTCTTGGGACCAGCTGGTCTTTGAGTTTGAGAAGGTGATATTGAAAGGAGATGATGTACAGTTGGCATCCCTAGCGTGGAATCTACTTAGGGAAACTGATTCAGGTGACATCATGTTTATTTTTAAAATTTCTGCTTAAGTTATTTGCCTCGGGTGGATGGATTCAGGGTAATGGCCTGGTGAGCTTTGTTTTTCTGGGGTCTCTTGTTGTTTGGATCGGCTGTATGGTTGTTCTCATGCCTCGCATTTGGCTTGGACCTGCTCCGGATGAGGACCAAAGAAAGAAGTCTTTATCGAGGCAGACCTTTGGATTGTAATGTTGAGAGGGTATGGCATTGCCATCGGTTTCATGCTCGTGCATTTGCACGGGACTGTCTGCTGAGGGTCTGCATCGTTAGAGGCTTTTTACCTTGACACATTTGCTTGGGTGGGGCAGGACCGGTTGATTTCTGTGGAGGCTTTTTGGTTATTCTGTTAACTGTTGTGGTTTCTCACTTTCTCCTAAAAAGTGTCTTATCCTTAATAAAAAATTAATTTTCAGCATATATATTATTTATCATAAGAAAGTGAATAATCAATATAAGGATAAGAGCCTTAAAACCATAAATTATTGATGATTTAGAAAGAAATCAAATGAATTTTATATGAAATAAATATGATATAATGTTTTTTTGAAATTATTTTCCTAATGTTAATGAATTGTTTTATTTTATATGAATATTAGTAAATATACATACTTTTACAGTTTTATTTCATCATAACAATTTCTTCCTTTGGTTTTTCTCAATCAATTTACATTTCATTTCTTACTCCAAGAAAATAATAACAAAAAATGATTTTTTTATGCTCAAAGTAGTAAAGTTTACTTTTAACAGGTCACATGATCCATAAAAGAGTGAATATTAATTCCTCCTCTCCATACATATTTATAAAATACAATAATACTAGGAAATTTTATCGAATATAAGAAATTATTTTATATACCTCAAAAGAAACATCATTTTTTCATTGTTAATATTTTTAATTATGATTTTTAATATAAAACAATAAAATATTAACCAAGACACCACATTGGATACTGGTAGTCATGAACCCTTTATCATCCTTTGTTCATGGGTTCCTGCCCCCCTCCATTTCGGACAAGTAAAATTGTCGCCCAATATATAGGTTTTCCATTTTATTAATTATATTAATATAATTCCTATATCATTATAAAAAAATATGATGGAAATATTTGAAATAAAATTAATCATTATGTAACCTTTTTACTAAAGTTTTTAACTGATTATTTTCCCAACAAATTCTAATAATATTATTTGAATGCGATTATAATTTCAATAGGGATGATAATATCCCTAAAAGATGTCAATAAAATTAATATTATGTTTCTAAAAGGTGATGGAGCTATTACTTAGACAAAATTTTCAATAAATCACATAATAATCCAATGGGTCGTATTTCCATTATTCTGACATGAAAAGTATTTAATCTTTTAGACTCACATCACATTAAACCTATAAAAAGGTGTTCAATACATTGAACTTTTGATCAATCTTAAATTAGTAACACATGATCGTATCTGTAACTCTTGTGTTAATAAATATATTTATGATTCTAAAATTTGACACAACAAAACATGTTTAATGATTAATATAACCAAAATGAAATAGTTAAAATTCTTTTAAAATTTAATTTCTTTTTCCGAATACTTTAGTGTTTCATTCATTTTATTTCAAGATAGGTTATTCCTTCATCATAGGGGATAACCATTAGAAGAGGTAATTAAAATTGATAATTCCCTGGTTCACAAGTTTATGTAAATGATCATTTAGTGGATACCTATAATGTTATTTATTTACTTCCATAATAATTAGGATTATTTATTAAAAATTTATTTCTTACTTCTTTTTTTTCCACACATAAAAAATTTATCTTCCATTGAGAAAAATTCTTTTCAATCGAAGACATGTTATTTTTAACCTAGTTCAATAATTGTAATCATCTACTCAAATTATTCATAACGCTTTATAATTAAAATGATAATTATAAAAATAAAATACCCTAAGAGTGTCGAACTAGGTTCATTGTAATGAAAATAATTCTACAGCAAGTGTTGATCGGGTGATTCCCATTACCTCCTTTTAATATTTATTACCATTAAAAACATATGTTATAGAACCACATACACCTTTACAATATAGAAAGTATGTATTTATAAAAAAACAACATAATATATACCACCCCAAAACATTATTATTTTTCACTATACTTATCCTCAAATTGTATAATAGGGTTATGCTCCTTAATCTATGTTTTCCAAAATCTAGTTCTTATGGTTTCTACTGAACATCCTCTACTACCAAATACATTTTATCCGACCTAAGTATGCCATATTAGGTGAGGTAATTTATTAAATTATAATAATATAAAATTACTCACATCCAAGAGTACTGAATAGTTTAGTAGTCTCGGTGAACTGGATATATACTTGGGTCATTTTTTACAATGAAATACAGAAACCAAATAATAATTTCTTTCATTAATAAAATTTTTCTCTATATAATTACTTATATTATAAGTAATATTAAACATGATAGAGTAATGGGGAATAAAAAATAAGGGTGAGCTCAAATTCTCAGTTAGGGTTAAGTACATTGGATGATACCATGTATCAATAAGCATTATTAGTGTTTCATGTTAAATAAATGAGATTACATTCCATTTAAATAAATCTATAAGGGATAATTAATATGTAATAGTAAATAAATAAATACATAATCTAGTTAACAAATAAAATGATATTTTAATGCATCCATAGATAATATCATAGTGAAATCACATTGATCATAATAATAAAATATTACAAAATGCAATGTCTATTTATAGGACCCAATGATCTCAGGCATCATAATACCTTTATAATTAATTCCTTTCAAATTAGGGATAAAAGTATAAGAATAAAACAAATTAAATTCTGTATTAACATGATTTTTTTATTAGACCTAATGATTCATCGATGGGCTAAGTTATACCGATTCCCACCCATCACTCTATGTCCAAATCATTCCTATTATATCAAATAATCAATTCTATTATAAATTAACATTCCTTATCATTAAATATACACATTGAGTAAAAGATATGAATTGGTCTATATTTACCATATTAATAAAATAGCATTCAATGTAAAAATAAAATGTTAAAATGAGATACGGTTTAAACAATAAGAATATCCATGAAAAATCATATGGATATTAAGGAGAAATTTAATTTCTATTGATAAAAGGAATGTAAATATTTCATGAGAAAGTTAATAACTAAAAAATGAAGCATTGAAGTGAATGTCAATACTATCGTTAGTAAAAATATTTGTAATCTAGTCAGTAGAAGAATAAGGATGGTATCAACATATAAAAATTAGATTAATAATAAGGGTTGTGGTCATTAAATAATAGAAATGCCTAAAAATTTTATAGGACACACTTTTCGGAAAATACACTTTTCATTTTTAAAAACTTTTTTAAACTTTTATCCTTCAAAAAATATATTATATTAATTTATGCAAAAAACCACATTAACATGAAAATAAAGATTCAATGAAATGATGATCATGATGGAGGGTAATTCTTTACATTTTATAAATGTTAAAATGAATATTACTTTTTTTATTGTCAAAATGATAGTTAGGATCCTTATTTAGAAAAAAATAAGAATATTCCATTCATATTTTCCAATAAAAGAGAAATTATATTTATTTTGAAAAAACATAACATTCACATGAATTTTTTTAAAGAGTAAAAATAATTGAAAATGAATTTTATAAATCATTCTAAAAAGGATAAAAACAATTTCTAAATCACTTTAAGAAAACACAGTTTTGGAGAAAAACAGATTTCGGACTAAAGTGACAAATGGAATCATTTTTTCTTAAAAACAATTTCTCACTTATTATAATTTATGAAGGAAAAAATGGTAATATTAATTAAAAGAATAATTAGTAACTATATTATAATACAATTAAATGGTTTATTATAAAATCATTAAATTTCTTTCTTAAATTTAAATTCAATAAAAAAACTTGATTAAAATAATATTATGAAGTAAACACTTGAAAAGATCATTAATTTGAGGTGAGAATCATGAAATTAATATATTATTTTTATAAACTATAAATCTACCTACAAAAACTAGAAATAAAATATAATATAATAAAAACTCATTATACCCATAATCTTATAATGACATAATCAATGAAAATGATGTTTAACCAAATTTGAATTATAGAATTATTTACTACTTGGTAAATTTTAATTCAAATACCATTCGGTGAAATAATAAAAATTAAATCATACAATATCATGAATAATGAGGTATTCTAGATATTACATGTTAAAGGTATAATATATACATCATATTAAATAAATTAAGTTCATTACATTACAATACACTTCAATGACATGAAATTTAGACAAAATCCCATACTTTACGATTCCATGGGTTGAAAATTATTTAATATCATGTATAGTGGTTTTAAAAATGTTATTAAAGTACACCATACCCATATTAAATTTTATAATATCATATATGGTCCTTTTAAAACATCTTATCACCCGTTCGTTAATAATATTTCATTATTTTTTGTGTTAATTCTTTTTGTTTTCTCATGCATATGTTATCATTAATAAACTATTTCTTACAAATATTTCTGGGATTAATCAACTAAAGATTACTAATAATGAAATAATTATCATATTTTTAACTAAATTTTTCTATTTAATAAATTCATGAAATATTTTTTTGAAAAATGTGGTATGACACAATCATGGAGATGATACGTCGTATGTACACATGAGTAATGCTTATATTTTCAAACGACCATTATGTAAAGAAGCTAGTACTATTTTCCTATAAAAATGATAATAATATAACTAATACAATTATATATATATAAATATATATATATATATATATATAAATATTATCCATGTGGTGTGGTATTTAAATGAGATTCGCATCACTTAGTGAATGTTTTAGTCTGCACATACAAGAACGATGTTAACATCTTTTTGTGAGTGAAAAAGAAAAAATAAAATGATATATATTATATTTATATAAATTTGAATATTTTATAAATATGATAACTATATCAAATATATCACATATAATAATTAATTTTGTATTTCTTACCATCCTTGTAAAGAGTTAGTGAAAGACGAATCACTTTTCCTTGAGAGGAGGTAGTCACCTTTACACACGAGTGATGTTATCATATCTTCTACAGAGTGAAAGGTAAAATGATATATATGATATAATTAATCTCTCGGTATATATATGTTTTAAATTTCATATAAATACTTTAGAAACATCAGCATACACAAACATGAGATGTGAAAAATGGAAATATGAATGACATCAGTTCACGAGGTGGTAGTCTGCATCACACACGATTGATGATTTCGTAATTTATATGATGGAAGTGGATATGGTTTGAGGTTAAGAAGTTACTATAAAAACATCCTAGTATATTAATCCTATTTATGATATTATATCATTATGTTTCAATAAAAATTTAATTATGTATGGAAATAAATAATATTAATACGTTCGTGGAAAATAGTGACTCTAGTGTGCGTATCCTCCTTATGTTTTCACTAAATCTTTACTAGGTTGGTTTTATGATAGAATTAAAAATAGTCAGATTATGGGAGGTTGGTTTTGAAATTAATTGGGATGTTATTTTCATAACCAAAGTTGTTTTTTATTGTGATGTAGAGGAGAGAGGGGTGGGCTTTCATAATTGAGGGAGAGGACACACATGGTATTTTTGAAAGTAATTGACTATCCATAAAATTTTCACATCACAAAATTGTCCAAAATGGGACATTATCTTACCTTATAGCTGTAATGATTGATATATGTCTCTAAATTGTTTTTAGAAAAGTCTATAATTTGTTTTTCTCCTAATATACTAAGTTTCAACCCCTCATAAATCATTTCTACATTAACTGACGTAATTATTTTTTTCTACATTAACAATTATTTTTGATAAAAAATTTAGTTGAAAATATTAAAAATCATAAATTATGATGATTCAAAATATATCATCTAGCTATGAAAAAAAATTCTCATAATTTTAAGATTTTAATTTTAAATTAATCTCCTATATGTGATAAGAAACAGGGGTATAATGTAATGAATTTCAAAAGATTACAATGATTTTATTTCTCAATTGAATTTGAAAACATTTACAATAAAAAAGTTTAACTAATTGATATAATATTTAACTAAATTTTCATTAAAAAAATTTTAAATTTAATTTAACATTACAAATCATATAAATAAAAAGGGTGTTTTCAATTAAAATTAAATATTTCTCATAGTTCATTATAAAATTAACTTCTTAGAAAAATATCAAAAACTCGCCATAGGATAATTTTGATATTCTGATTTCAAAAAAAATTATTTTTTCAAATATATTTTAAAATGTTTTTAAAAGTTTATTTTAAATTATTTTTGAAAATCACGACTACACAATACATTTAAAAAAAATATAGTTTTCAGAAAAATTTTATTTTTCTTTTAAATGATTATTTTTTTATTACTAATCTGTTGATAACTAAATGATTCATAATTTAGATTTTTATATTCATGCCCAAAAATTTCTATTCTTGGATATGATTATTATATTATATATTTTAAAAATATTTCACATTTCTATTAAACATTTTGTTTCATGTAACATGAGCTAAACTAAGTGTTGCAAGTATCACAAGTTAAACACTGCATTACATGTAACACATGATAAGTTTAGTGTTGCATGTAATGAACGATATTGAATAGACTGAATTTTTTTTAAAATAAATATATATCAATCTGTTTGGGTTTTATATTTTATTATAAGCATGGATTTTCAGGTCGTATATGACATAGAATACAATTTTTATTTTTGAAAATTTCAGGGTGTTACAATATGGTTTAAATAAATGTAAAAATGGATTAGCTCTATTTATTTTATTAAACTAGAATTAAAGAATTATATGTTAATGAAAATCACATTATTTTATTTTTGAAATCAGAATAGATATTTTTTTCCAATAACCTAATTTTACAACATGATCATTTCATCCCAAGTGGTTCATGCATGTTTAAGATTAGGTTTTTTTGGATTATTTTAGTATAGAATAATTATCTTGTGTTTTTAATGGAGTGGGCTATGATACTTATATAATATGGTGACATTATATCATTAGGATAGTCATGGTTTATTATTTTCTGTTTTTCATATTTATTTTTTAACTATGTATGTGCTATCTAATTTTTCTCATGACACACTCAATTTTTTGTCTCACTTTTCATATTCAATATTTATTATGTTATATAGTTTCTTAATTTGGGTTTTGTATGTTTATTCCAAATTCACATTTGGATAATGGAGGTTGGGGATCTATAGTAATCACCATACCATGATTGAATACATATTGGAAATCATCATTCGAGTTGTGTGGTCAATATGGGATTAATTTATGGAAATTTTATCCAGGGTGAACAAATATGTTATAAATAGAACGAGGTAAAGAGTTTCATTAGTAATTCCACCAAAAAAGTACATATATTTTAAATTAGGAAATATACATGTTCATGGTGGTTTCAATTATGGTTATTGGGAATGATGTGTTCATATTCTACGAGTTATTAGGAAATAGTGAAGGGGGTACCCTTGTGACACGGTGGAATCAAATTGGGGCACTGATAAGATTACCTATCTATATGAAAATGGGTTGGGTGCATCATCCACACCATCGATGGAGTCCTCATACTTGGAAAATGATTATAGGTAAGACCGTTATTCTATCGTTCAGGTCATAGTGAATCTAAAATCAAATATAAAATAGCATGTTGTATATCAGCTTCGAGAAGCTTCAGAGTGTCTGGATAAGAAGACTTGATCGTCTGGTAATACATCTCCATCTCCTCCTTGCACGCCTCCCCGTTTTCCCCCGTATACAAAAAAAGAAGAGGGGCTCAGGCTCTCTGTATAAATGCAGCAGTACGCGAAAAGATTTTTCTTTTCATATATTTAAAGAGGGGAAAGGGCAGCGCCCACTCTCCTCTCTTTCGGAGTGGGCGGCGATAACACCAGAGAAGGTTGGACGTGGGCTGGGTTGGAAAGACGGTTGCTTTCTACTTTCCCCCGTTTTATACAACGTTGAATTATTCAAAAGAATAAATTCAAAATCTGGGACAATAAGAAGTTCAAAATTGGGGATTATTTTTCATGAGAGGCCACTCTATGCTTTCGTCGGGGGATATGTGAGTAAGGTAACCCTTGTGAGATTTATTTGTATACATGAACATATGTCTTAGAAATATTATTCCTATAAGAAACCCTAATTCATCATCTATTTTTGTGGAATATCAATTCATATGTTATTATTGATTATTTTTGGGATGAATATTTATATCTAATGATCTTCCTAATAGAATATTTTTGAGGAATTTTTAGAAATTATGTATATTTTCTATCATTCAATTTTTATTTTTAACAACCTACCATAAATTTTATTTCTTTTTAAATACCATAATTCATAAAAACATAGGTGAATCACCCAACCACTAAAGTATATAAATTATTTCTAATGGTGTAAAATATTATTGGATGATGATTTATCCTTATGCATAATACACCATGCATAAATAAATATGAATATATATAAATATTATATATAAATGAAAATGTACCAACTCTAAAAAAAGTTACAATGATAATTAATAAATTTCATTGTATAAAAAATTAAATTCATGTTAGAATAAAATTATAAGACTAAAGTTATGAAAAAAGTTCTAACATAGAACACTATGATATTCGAAAAATCTACTAGAACCAAGATCCCAACACCATCACCAAAGAGCACAAAATAATGCACCTAAATTTGAAGATAAGTGGTATTCCCTTAACCTCGTAGTAATGAATGAAATCATGACACACAACAAATTGAATATGGATGGGGTCAAGTATATAATAGTATTAGGAAATACCATAATGAATTATAAAAAATGAGAGTTAAATAATAACATTTTATATAAAATATTATAAAAAAGGGGAGGAGTACTTCACTAAAGGGTGAAGATAGAAAATCCTTATAATACACTCACATAAAAAATTTACCTTTTTTCGTAACCTAAGATATCTAAATAGTAATAAAAACTAATAATTACATGCACATTCTATATACACAAAGCCATACTAACTCATACACTAATGTCATGAACCCAATGCATACCCCATTATGTGAGACACCAAGAATATAATGAACTCAAAAGGGGAACCTAGTTCCTCAAGGCCTTATACATCCCATGGTGGAGTAACCTTGTATGCCCCAATATCTATACAGTATCCATGTCCATACATTCATGGCACATTCGACAAAATATTAACAAACACAAACCCATATGCTCCAGTACGATCCACTTTCGACATGAAATCCATGTTTAAATCAAAACAATTCTTTCCAAATGTGACCAAATTTCTGAATAAAAACATTTTTTCGATCATAAATACATGTTTATATGTAATAAGATTCTATGCAAACTGATTCTAATGGAATGTGTACATAAACCAATTCATTTCTTGAAAACAAATTAAAAATAAGTTACCTTTAATGGAATATTTCCAAAATCATTCATTAACTCCATAAGTAATAAATTTAAGAGAATGATTTGAAAATCATTCAACTAATAAAACCATTAAATAATAGATGGAAAATATTTTAATTTAAAAATAAAATAAGAGTGAAAGAGATGCCACATACCTCTACCATGTTCATCTAGACGAGACTATGAGGCAGATGATCAAATTGAAAGTTTCTTTCAAAAAATGTTTCCAGGAATATATGGGTTGATATTCTTAGATATTTATGGAATAATAATTAATTCTATTAGACATAATCGGGTCATAAATCATATTTTAAATTCCTAAAAATTAAACACGGTTTCTCTTCTAGGAGGATAACCCCTCAAAATTATTGTGGTCATTCAATGAATTTTAAAAATTTGTTGACTTATCCAATAATATAAATCATGTCATAATGGGTCATATATTTCCATTTTATGTGAATAATGACTCCATTCATGGAATGGGGGAGTTTTCCTTACCTTTTCCAAATCAAAGGTGTTTCTTTTAATCTCCTCGACTCTGAAACACCATGATATTGGTGAAATACCATCACTATTTCATTCTCATGCATATATCACCATGCTCAAGAACCACCATGACCACAACCATAATATTGAAGAAGTCCCTCTTTCTCATCGGTGAACACAGTAAGTGTATCAACTTAATAAATTCAAAACCCCATATCATTTTGCACAATATGTTTCACCTAGTTTATTGTTTCTAGATATAACACCCATAACATCCCATATGATGTAGTATGTGATCTCAAATCTGTATTCCACAATGATAAGGTAACTCCTGGATATC
The DNA here is from genome assembly GCA_963277665.1 of Viscum album. Classification (NCBI taxonomy): domain Eukaryota; kingdom Viridiplantae; phylum Streptophyta; class Magnoliopsida; order Santalales; family Viscaceae; genus Viscum; species Viscum album. The sequence goes on from OY728126.1 coordinate 1,326,147,634, forward strand.
TCCAACATCTATGATCATACTATATACATATCCTAGACATCAGATACCCAACCCATGTAATATAAAGTGCCCTAATTTTGGTATAAAATGCAAGCCAGAATCCTCATATCCCCTTTTTAGTATGCAGTAATTTTTGTATGGTTGGAGAATACGAATAAAAAAGGTAAATTTAAATGAAAACATCCACACACAAAAATCTAAATTTCATGATTTGATGCAAAAAAAATCCATCCTTAAAACCAAATAACAGCTAATAACTTTCTATTAACTAATCCAAAATCAACATTTAATGGAAAACTAGTAAATAAATGAATTAGATTTAAAATAAATCAAAAATTAAAAATAAGTAAGCTATAGATTCACTTTATTAAATGTTCCGAACAAAATTTTAATTAAAGATAATCCACCTACCATGAACACATTCATCCAACAAAGACCACAATGAAGAACATCATCATATAATATTCATCACAGTAGTATGTCCCAATACATCCGGTTCAGGAGTCCTAGAAAAGAGTAGTGTAATTTTTTTCTCTTCAAAATTAATTCGTAAAAACTCAAATCCAAAAATCCTTTAAAACATCAAATAGTGTCCCATATAGGTGTATAATCCCCCAAATAATGAGACAGTATTCTCCATTTTAAAAAAGAACTGAAATCTTTCCTGACATGAACCATGATGTGGCGAAAAAACCTCCCAATTTCTCTAGAAACGGAACTCCATCCATAGTAAAATAGAGCATACCTTATAATTTAAATATCCCTAGAATATATAATTCATTCTACAACCACATTATTCATGCAGGACAACCATATTATTCATCAATAAGCAGTTACCCTCAAATCATACATTTTTGGAGATAATTTTCTAATGATGGTTTCCATTTATATATCGACTTCTAGGTCACTATTCGAAGAAAATGTTAGAGTTAAGTGGATTCTTTATCACTAGTATTTTTTACCTCATGCTTATCCCAACATAAAATGGTTAGACACTACGACCAATGTTTCCATATCACTTAGACCATGACCTCCACTATAGATTACAACCTTGATTTGTGGGATTCTAAAATTTAATACTTTTTTTAGGAATAATTTTTCCTTTTTTAAGATGTGTAGGAATGATGTATCATTTGATTAATTAGGTTGGGGAATTTTGAAAATCACTAAATCGTGGTGTTTTCTATATTGGAGTGTGTATTTCATGTCATATGATAGTTATGGGAATAGAGATATATCATTATTTAATTGGTGTACCAAAGTGTGTAAAACTAAAACATTTCTAGAGATGTGTGTTTGAATTTTATCCTTTGGAAATAAGGATATATGAATGGATATAGTAGTGGAGTAAATGGTTATGAATCATGGTGAAGTCAGGTTGTGTTGGATATGTGGAAATAGGTTGTGTAACAAACTAACCTGGGTACCCACCCAAACCCGTACATGACCATAGCTATAAAATACCAAAAGGTTATTCTTGATCCCCAGGGGATGGAAATTATCGCTCGAGAATAAAGAAACTAGAGATAGATAGTTTTATCAATACGAACTAGAAAACACAAAATATATTAATACACACTACATGAATAAATAGTGGAGAAAAAAAAGAAAATATATTACATAAAAAGGATATATGTGATTAAAAAACAGAAAAGTAGATATAGAAACTCAATGGTATGAGTCTATAAAAATTTTAGAACCAAAGAAGAGAAACATCTACTCCATGTGTTAAGAGGAAAACATCCAACTATCACACCACTAGCTACCCAGCTCATTAGACAAAAACCTCATCACTACATTTTGGACTGACTAAATAGATAGCCAAAATATTACTCATCCCACCACTTGGAGGGTTTTTTGGATCCCCAGAAGATGGAAACTATCACACAGGAATAAAAAAACAAATGGAATGATTTATACAAACCTAAATTATAAAACATGGAATATATATATATATTCAGAAGAAACATTGATTGAGAAAACCAAAACATATATTCCATAACAAAACGGAAACTTCATAAGAAAAATATAAATAATTTAGTATCTACTCCATTTGATATGTTGAAAACAACCCACTATCTCAACACGAGCAACCCAAATTAGTTGAAAAAAATATCACTGCCTCATTATGGACTAACCAAGAATCCAACCCAAACTAGTATTCGACATAACCCTTCACATACCCAATGGGACATCCCAATCCCCACTAGATGGTAACTAGGACTCGGGAATAAAAAACTACCATATGAAACACTTTTTTCCGACCTAAGGTAGATAACATTGAAAATATATAGACATATAGTGAAAATAAACAATATAAGAGAAACCTGGAAAATATATTCCTCATTAAAAGGATGCATAAGAATAAAATAAACCAATAGTAGTTACACGAACTCCATGGTATGGGTCCAATAACATAAGAAAAAACCAATGATGAGAAACTATTAATTCATCTTATAAGTAGAAAACATAGCCTCATCACCCCACCTTATACCCAACTCAACTATTAGAAATTGTTCTACCACAAAAATAAACCTTTAATTTCCCTACATCAAATGATATAAAAATGTGTCTAAACTACTAAAGGGTTGAAAAATGTGTGAGCTATTATAATAATTATGATCCTACGCAGGTGCTTTATAACATGACTCTTTCAAAAAATATAAACAAGTTCATCATTAAAGAAAATAAGATATGATCACCAGTTAAATGATTTTTATATCAATGAATTTTAAAAAAAATTTACCCATTTTTTTGTAGTTTCAAATAGTCTAGGTAAAATAGTTTCAATGAAAATCACACATATTAATGTAGGTGGTCAAAGACAAGAAGTATAACTCAAAATTATGGATAACATATAACCAAGGATCAGTGTCAGTCATTCCAGCTACAACACTAAAAACTAGATATAGAAAATCTAATTCATCAATTTTATATACATATTCATCCAACCATGAGGGTAGAGGAACACATGAGAAAGTGAACCTCCAAAAAATGTCAGAAAAGTCCCAGGAAAAATAGGACTAGGGAGTAGAGGAACGCTGCATATTTGAACACATGATAGTAACAAGAGATATGGTATATTACTAACCCTTCCACCTATGTAACCAAGGATTCCCATATTCTGTATCTTCCAAACCATTTCATCAAAACCATTCTTGAAATCCATTTCACAAATCGATTTAAAAATGATTTGAAAACATACATTTTTTATTTTATAAAATAAAGGGAAATACCATATCTTCTCAAAACCAAATTCCACATAGACACAAACAAATCAATCAATCATGCCATTTTATTTATAAAAAATTATAAATGAGAACAATAATGTTTCATCCAACATGGACTACAAACAGAACCACCTACATTAAACTTAGGTCTCTGATGCCCTAAACAGAATTCAAAACCTTTAGAAGGAATGAAAAACAAAAAATAAAGGCCCTACCAATAATTCCCACACATTAAAACTATATTACATAACTAATATATATTTCATAGTGGTTATATCACACATACCTTATTGAAAACGCACCCACCACACCATAATTTACAATGTATTGACCCCTAGAAGAATATCATACAATGATTCTTGGATGGGTCAAGAAGAACACCACCACATGGTCAACATATTTTAAAACATGCCACAATGATGCAACTATGAAAAAAAATTAATAAGTACAAAGATCAGTTTCATGAAGATACATTAAACATCCACCACGAAGACGGATTTCCAAAATAGATGACATGAAAGCAGTGAACGTCCCAAAAACATTCTTGGATATCTCCTAGGTTTTTAGAGAGAAACCTACATGGTTAATGAAAATAAAATCATATGTATATAATAGTTAAAAATAATTTCTCTAGACCATTCACGATATGAAAAACTTTTATAGTGTGATTATAAATATTTACATTTAATGCTGAAAATGCATCCCCTTGAACTGAAAAAATAATTTTTGAAATTTTCATGATTTAGAAAAGTTTCATTTGTTTTCAAATTTTCAATATTTTAATTACATCATGGAAACACCTTGAGAACCAATTCACATCATTCAACTGCTTTAAGACAAGAAACTATCCCGTAAGAAGTTTACTATCCAAATTTTATAGGAAAATACCAATCCACTTATAAACCTATCCAAACCAATATATGGCCCTCAAATGAATTTTATTCATTTATACCCGAAATCGATTAATAAAAAAACATACTTCACAAAATCATATGCCCTTTCACCTAACAAAATATCTATTTCCCCAAAAGGCCAAAAATTCACCCAAAAAGGAAAATGAAAATAAATACATCAAATACAAGAAATAAAATGAAACAAGGTTTCAATCTCCCCTCTATAATAATTTCCATCTCCCTAAAATCTTGTGGAATAATTGATCTTTTGAAATAGTTGATGCGATAGCACCCTATCTGACGCTTCAAGCCCGCATGTCTCATGAGGATATGATCTTTGTCACTAAAATATGATGAATAGAAATAATGACATATAATGAAACACATTAACATGAGATTCAATGTTCTCCACTGGATTACGAATAATAGAAATTCAAGGCTCTAACACAATATCTATAAAACATAGAACAATATAAGGATTATGATGATATTTATCAATCTAATATATATAGAAAACATCATTCACACCCATCAACTAAACTAAGAATTCCAAACACTATGAAACCTACCCAAGATTTTAATTATCCTTAAACTATCCAACATATATTGGAGAAGACATCCCCTATTTTCAATGTAGATGGTTAACCAACCAAAGTGAAACTAAAAATAAAACCCAGTCACCAGCAAAAAAATCCAAAGGTTTATATCATTAATCAATATGTAATTTATGTTTTCTTTAATCTATAACTGGACAAAGATGAATATCATGAATCCTTATCGATATCACATGAATTGGAATTAGTCATACCAAATATGAATCTCCCACATCTTCCAAACAAATAGGTGATAAAAATGGGTGGACATATAAATCCTTGAAGATAGCCACACAAATCAATAATTGATAACAATATTTATAAGAAAAATACACTAGTCTTATTTGGATATCAATTGATCCATGAAAATCCAAGATGAATCCTTCAGGATAAGAATAGAATTCCCCAACTAGTTTTCTATCTATGGATAGTATGTTTTATTCAAACTATCCAGAGACCCCATCACCTTTAAGATAATCATATAGATTCATGATGTTAACATTTTGGTTACCATACTTTTTCATACATTCCTATTACATCATTTTAATAATAAAAAACATTATTGTGATACAAAACCAAGATCTAATATTTTTGTGTCTTGTGAAAATTTATACCCAATATGTTTTACATAATCAAACATAAAAAATAATTTAATTCTTCATTATTTAGATTTTTATTGGCCTTCATGTTCTCCTTTGTACAAGTATTCACCTGAGGATATGCATAACAATACGGGATGATCTAAATTCATAGTATGAGGATGAATAATCGACATAAAACATGGATGAATATATTATCCATCATCATAATTAATAAAAAGATAAATATGATAATCATGGGAGGAAACATTATAAAATATCATAGAATGTGGTAATGTATAAAAATGAAGCATAATGTCTTAGTTGTTAAATATCGCACATAGTTATGAATAAATATAACATCATGTTCATGCATATTTACCTTTTTTCATGAGATAAATCACATTATACAATGCATTGGAGAACTATATATTTCTAGTCATACCCATCACATCATAACATTTACATGTGGTAAATAATTTCAGGCGCACCTATCACATCAAAAAATTTACACTATCAAGTATGCCATAAAAAAATTAATAAATATTCGATATAAAATTACGCATGTAAAAAATGTTATCATTTTCAAAAAACATACATTCATAAAAATTTTAGTTCCCATAATATAAAGGGAATATGATGCTTGATATCAATCTTAATCTAAGAAGAAATAAGCTTAAGGGAAGTAAATTATGTGTTTTTTTAGAAGAGTTCCTTTTGGAAATATCTTTTAATTTTTCATAAATATATATTGGAAAAACGTATAACCTAGAAAAGAAAAGTTAAGGAAAAATGAAATGTATTTATTAAACAATTAAACAATATTCATAATGAAAATTTATTAAAAGGTGTAAATCCAAGGAAATTGATTATGTACATTTCTGTTCTTTTTTATGAGTTATATATTTTAATTTCATCATTCAGGAGAGTTTTTTTTCACAGTTTTCATGATTAGTTCAATTGTTTATAAGTAATGATGTTAATTTAAATTGGAATAATTCTATATAATTAAAATTATTAGTTATTAAGGATTATAATAAAATTTAAATGGTTATATATCTCATTTTCTTATAGGGTATGAGGATGGATAATTAGGTAAGATATTAATAATAATTGTTTAAATATTTTATCACAATAAACTCATTTTGTTTTATTAATTATTATTAGGTAAATATATTAGTTCCTGAACTTGAAAAGTATTATTATATAAATATTAAATCAAAATCATCCATTATCATAGTTTTATTAGTATTGTTGAGTTATTTAAATGAAAATGAAAGTGTATCATCCATGATGTGGGTAAATTCACAGATCATGGGAGATGATTTCATTTTAAGAATAAAAATAAGAGGGGGATTATTGATTGATATTATATTAACATGATAGAATTAGAGGATATAATATATTATAGATTTATCATATATATTTGGATAGGGGAGGATAGTAGAGGATAATAAAGGATAAAAGATATTAAACAGAAGATAAAGGGAAAAGAAAGAGAATTTTACCTCTTGATTTCCTCCTCCTTGAGAATCTCTTTAGGGAAAAGGGTTCAATACTTTTTATAGATCAAGGGATACTAAAAGTTATTAGAGTACTGGAAATATTATTGGGTATAATTTTTATAAGGATTAATTTCTTCTAGGTTTCCGGAGAATAAGTGGTGACGGGTGGTATTTATACTAGAGGAGAGGGGTGTTTTTTCATTATTTTATTCACTACTTTATTATTTTGGATCAGAACTAATAATATTTTTGAGTCCCATGACATAATACAGTAAATGTAGAATTATGTTTCGAGATTATGGTGTGTATATCATCCTTACATCAGCAATGAATAAAAAATTCATGTATTTAGCATTTACTGAAAATTATCTTATTTTACTATTCCCCAAAAATCATTAATTTTAGAAAAATCCCTAAAATTCACCCTAACAATTTATTTACATGTAAAATTCAAAAATGAACTCCATTTTATGGAAAGAATTATAGATATGTGAAATTTTATTTTTAATTAAAATCATCATGTACTCAAAAAATATAGAATGTAAAATTAAAACGGATTCTATAGCACAGCCAAAAATTAATTTACGTCTCTTAAAATAACCATAAAATCACAATAAAAAATGTATTAAATTTTAAATCCATTTTATGAAAATACAACTTCATTTAGTTTATTAAATTAATCTGAAAATTATAATTAAATATATATGATTTAAAAAATACTGTCACTTAATAAATTTTTTTTAAATATTTATTTACTTATAATATGATTTAATTATATAATTATCTTATTTATAAGATTAAAACATTTTATTTATAATTTAATGGTTGGATTTAGTCTTCATTTGGCTGGTTTACTATTCAAAATGTTTATATTACTATTCCTATGGACAAGTTGTTATTTCATCCATACAAGTTCCTTAATTTTTTTAAACACCTCTTAATTTTGTCATTATTAATTTATAGTGTTTTTATTCTGTTATCAATGTGATTTCATGTGGTTTATAATTGATGGAAAAATTATACAAAGGGAGCTTACATTGATAAATTTATGGGTTGTTACATTATTACTAAATATGAAATTTCTCCATCAAAATGTTTTTTACATACTACAGTGACAAAAAGTGAGGGTATATCTCCTTTATATCATACTTCAATTCCATTGTTTCCTCATCATACTTATGGTTCCACCATAGTATTTGTTCTAGGTGAGTAGTCTTATTGTGTAAAAATTTATCTCTATGGTCGATGATCATCATTGGATGCTCTTTTATGAGAGATCATTTTCCAATTTTACCATATATTGATTAAGTACGTGTGAGGGATTTGGTATTTACATCCTCAAGAGGGATTCATGGAATACATAGTGTACATCAGACTTAGAAGGTGTATGTTCTATTCGATATGCCACAACTTTGACATGATCAAGAATTTCAAAAGGACCGACACACATGGGACATATCTTTTCTTTATTCCAATGTTTAATTGCCTTATTCTATTGATATATATATAGGAATACCATGTCTCCCGCCTTAAACTATAGGTCCCATTGATTATTTTTTGCAAAGAACTTCTGTATACTTTTGGCTGCCTTTATGTGAAGATGAATTATTTTAATACTTTCCACCATTTCTTTGACCATTTTAGGTCCTAAAATATTTTTTTCACCAACCTCATCCAAACATGTTAGTCTTCTAAATATTTTTTCACAATGGTATTCATATGTAGAAATTTGGATACTTGAGTGGAAACTATTGTTTAATGATAAATCAACAAGAGAGAGATGTTGGTCCCATCCCACTATCATTTCCATGGAACACACTCTCAATATTTATTATATTTTTTTTAATATTTTTCTTAAATTGGTAATAATTTTGAGGATGATTGGTCACACTAAAGTTCAAAAATGTGTTCAGAGTATGTTAGATACTTTTCTCGAACCTGTAGGTGAATCTCATATCTTGGATGGATACAATCGATAGTGGTACTCCATAGAGCCTTAACACTTATATGATGTATATCCATGCATTTTAATCCATGGAGAATTCCTATAAAAATTTTATAAAGTGATTTATATTGGTAAGATAAAACACAACAATACTTATAACATTTATTCCTCTAGATGACATTTGTGGTCCGATGAAAAAGTCCACAGGGATATTTTCCCATTTCCATGTTGGTATGGGTAATGGTTGTAGAATCCCTTTAGTATTTTTTCTTTTAGCCTAAACATATTGAAATACCACCCATTTTTATTTATTATCTCCTTATTTATATTTTCATAGAATTAATTCTCCCAGATATCTCGATGCATATTTTTTCTCCCTTAGTGAATAAAGAATACTGAGCTACGTGAATCATTCAAAATCTCTTTATTTATCTCTAGATCGGATGGTACACATAGTCATGACCGAAATCATAAAACTCCTTCCTCATAAATTTTAAACTCTGAGGATTTCCCATCTCTCTTAGCTTCCACCTTTAATTGGATTTCAACATCATTCCTTTTATCATCTTTTATTTTCAACATGTCTAATGGTTGAGAAATCATTTTAGAAAGGAATGATGATGTTCCTTTATTGATGATTCCCATTTCTATCCATTGAAAATATATAATGTTTAGATCCTTTTAAATTCTCATTATTGATAATTTCACATGATCCTTTTTACTTAGAGCATCTCTCATATTATTTTCTTTGACATGATGATAGTGGATTGAGAAGTTATAATCCTTGATAAGCTACAACCATCGTTGGTGGTGCATATTAAAATCGTTTAATGTGAATACATATTTAAGGATCTTCTGATTAGTATATATTTTACACTTCTCCCCATAGAGATATTTCCACCATAATTTCATCATAAAGATTATAGCTAGTAACTCTATATTATGAATGGGATAGTTTTTATCAAAATTTCTCATCTTCCTTGAGTTTTAGTCTATTAAATTATATTTTTTTCAATGGTACATAGCCTAATAACTTCTTCTAAAAATAACCTTATACCATAAAATAGATCCCCGCATGTCGAAAGTGCGAGTACGAGCATAGTGATGAGCCTCCTTTTTTAACTCCTTATATGATTCTTCACATTAACCATTCCAAAAAAAACCTTTTCCCTCTTCGATTTCAGCTTGTTTAGTGTGTTTTAAAATCATGAGAAGTTACTAAAAAATTATGTTAATACCTTGATAGACCATGGAATCTACAGATCTCTATTACAGATGATTTACGGGGACAGTCATCGAAATACTTTATCTTGTAAGGGTCTATATATAATCCTTCACTGATGATAACATTCCCCAAGAATGATACTTCTTCTATCCAGAACTCACATTTAATATACTTTTCATAAATATTATCCCTTATCAATGTATTTAGCACAGTATTAGAAATATCATTATGATCCCCCATCCTTTGGGAGTATATTAGAATATCATCGACAAATACTATCAAAAAAGTTTCTAAGTAATCTATGAAGACTCTATTTATTAAATCAATGAAAAATGATAGAGCATTTCTATGTTTAAATGGAGTCACTATTAACTCATAGTTCACATACCTCGTTCCAAAGTAATTATTGGGAATGTCTTCATTATTTACATTTAATTGGTGATATCCCATCCAAAGATCCTCTTAATAGAGATACTTGGACCCATCTAGATGATAAAACATGTCATATATCTATGGAATGGGATAAAAGTTCTTTATTGTGATTTTTTGATCTCATGATAATCAATGCATAGGTGCATCGGCTTATCCTTAATTTTGATGAAGAGGACTGGAAAACCCCATAGTGAAGCACTTGACCGTATAAAATCCTTTTCTATATTATATTATATCTTCTTCTTCTATTCCACCAACTCAGTTGTGTCCAATAAATATGTTTTATTTGATGTAGTAATACATCTATAAAACAATTCAATTGAGAACTCAACCTATCTGTTAGGTGGAAGAGTAGTCAATTCTGTAGGGAACACATCAGTGTAGTCCATTACAATAGGAATGTCTTCAAGTTTGATTTGATCCTTTGTATTAATAATTTGAGTTAGATATATTTATCATATGGAAATTATACTACACTTGATATGCTGACTCAAAATAAGATTTATCTTCATCCTTACACTTGTACAGAATTAGAGGATGCTTCAGGATGTGAAGAGTGATCTCCCTTTCCCGATAGTTGTTGTTGACTTTGTATAAAGAGATCCAATTCATGAATAATATAACATAAAACTTCACCAATCTAAGTTAGAGAAAATTTTCCAGGAGTTTCAGTACCCAAACATTAACTAAGGAGGAGTTATATACATTGGATTAAATAATTTTCCCATTTTTTATTCTCAAAGATAACTCATTCTATAAATTTTTCTCCAGTGTTTGAATAGTTCTACTAAACAAGAAATATATAAAGAATGTATATAATGATAATTAAAATTTCGACTCTCCATTTTTTAATGAATAACTAGTGTACCTTAAATGACATCATTTCCAGGAACCACCTCCGAAGTAGTGATTTTATATTCCCTTCCTTGTTACCTTGGTGGATTTTGTTGTTGATTTCCTTTGACAACTCTTAGCTTATGGGAATGGCTTGAATGATTAAAATGATCCATTTAGTTGTAAAACTGGACAATATGATGAGTGTTGAAATGAACCATTCCTTATTCATCCACATTAATGGGTTTTTTAATATCCCTTTGGCAGTTATTAGACATATTCCCCACTATTCCACATATGAAGCATCTCTTAGTTCCTCATATGAAGTTTCAAGGGTGCTTCTTCCCATACTTTAGACATGTGAGATGTTGGGTTTTTTATCCCTCGTGGGATTTAACTATTGATCCTCCCATATTAAACTCCATTTTCTTGTTTTATCTATAGGGCCAGGAAGAAAAAAACAGTTTCGGATCTCAATTTCATACCTGAGGAAAAATTAGATGATTTAATTATATCATTCAATTTCATGAATATCTAAATCATTTTGTTGACATGAAATTATCCTACTAAAGATTTTAACCACCTTTATTTAGGGATCATGAGAATTCTATAGGCATTTCAAAGAAGTATTGTAAAGTTTTCTTTGTACACCCTAATACACTCATCTTTCTTTTTTCTCTAATTCGAGGAACTCCCTCTACATCTTATGATTGAGAGTACATGGATAATATATATTGAAAAATATATTCCAGAAATATTCCCTTTCCAAGGAATCAATTTACTCCATGGACTTTGTATTCTTGATTAGTGTCCAGAACTGGTCATCTTCCTCATTAAAATGATAGACTTCCAATACAACAACCTCTTCTTCTGAACATTGTACGACATAGAATATCATCTTAATAGAGTTAATCCATTAGTATAAATATTCGATCTAATGGTCCACTAATGAAGGGAGTAATTTTTTTAATGAAGGAGTCAACCAAATATTATTTTTCATAAAATTATTAGTTTCTTCCACATGATTCATGTTATTATTCATTACATGAGAAAAGTTTTCAAGTACTTTAATGATGTTTTGAGATCTCGTTTCCATAAAATTTTTCATTTAATTAGGGAAATAATTCCATTGCCTTGCACAATTATTTTTTATTGGGTTATCATATTTCCATCCATTAACTAAGAAAAATAAATTCAATTTGGGTGATTTAATACTCTGATTATAAGAATATAAAAATTAAAATTTGTATGTAAAATGACAAACATGAAAGTGAAAAGAATATCCCAACTTTTGATTCCATATGATTCAATTTAGGTTATCCATATTGATACAATAATCCATATGTTTATTACTATAGTTTTATAATCCTAATATCAAAAAATAACTAGAAAGGTCTCTGATACCAACTATAATAGCCCCATCCTTTTGGTCATATTATTACATGATATTAAATATAATTATCAAACAAATACAACCATGCATCGAAATGTAAAACATATTTGCAAGATTGGGTACATAATTAGATATATTGAAACAAAAATAAAAATATATTTTATTGAATATAATTAATGAGTTCCTAGAATCCATTGGGATCTAATATCATTATAGGATAACCTGGGGAATACAAGAAAAAATTGATGAGCTAAAAACCACTATAATAGAATAAGAATAAGAATAAAACATAGCATGTTGATTATATGGAATAACATGATGACATAAAAATCATAGAACAAGAATAATGATAAGTAACAAAAATAATAGGTATAAAATGGTAAAATATAATCATGGAATCATATAAATGTTGAAACAACAGATAACATGACATAAATAGTAGTCAATGTTAACTTCTCAGACTATATCACATGGTGGATGAAGTCCCATAAAGGAATCAGGTTCACTTCATATCCCAACATTACATATCATTAGAATAGAAATTACCCAATGAATTGGATCACTATCTAGGGACACCCATTATTACATGTTCATCTATATGTGTTCCTCATGAATAATCAATCTTAATGGTTTTCCATGGAAAATATTTGGTAACATAATCTTGTCATAAGGAATAACAAAGACGAATATCATAATGGTTTCAATAAAAGAATGGATTTAAATCATACATGGAAATTATTGATGTAAAATTGGAATGTTCCATGATAAGTGATGTAAAACCAAAGTTAAAACATGTAAAAATATTGGTTAAGGTACATTATAAGTGGAACATTTTAGTGCAGTTTAAGGAAAATATTATAAAGAGTTAAAATCCCAAGAGGAATATTTGGTTTATAAAACTATAAATAAATCAATACATATATTAATGATAAATTGTACGATTTTAGAAAAATAATCATCTTTTAAAATAGATTATGTATGGTACATGATAACTGGTATGAAACCGAAAAGTTCTCATTAATCCTGATTGCTAATCAGAGGAAATTTAGAAGGTAATCTTTATATAACATTTATTTCCCCATAAAATGTGTATGATCTATTATGCATAAATGATTTTTTAACATATAAACATAATTTAGAAGATATATATAAAAATAAAGATTAACGAAAATTGGGTCAAGAAATAGAATGTGTAACCTGAAGGATAAATGGGGGTTTGACGAGAATCTCTTACCTTATGTCTGAAAAGGTTATGCACTTGAAATTAAGGTCTTGAAAAATAATATTAAGTATATTAATTAAAAAAATAAAACCCTTTTATAAATTTATTTTATTTATTATTATTTTATTATGTCCATTTATTTCCTTTTCAATGAGTTATAAGATACAATTTTTTCTATCAGGGGTGTTCATTTTCTTGGTTTCCATGATCTGTTTGCTTGTATATGAGTATAGAAGTTCATGTGAAAGGAGGATTGTTTTCTATTACTAGAGTTATATAATTTAAATGATTTTAAAAGATACTATTTGGTATTATATATCCTTTGGTTATATTTTATGATTACAAGTCATCCAAAAAAAATTTAAGGATGATCATCTTGATTATTTTGGAGGTTTTTTGATTATCGCAAACTAGTTTTATTTCACTATTTAGTATTATGTTCATTTCTTAGTTCCATAACATAAAAAAGGTTATGAAATATTTTTTATAATATATTCCAACCATTATAAGTTTTGTATGAGCAAAATTTTTGGTAGTAATGAAAACCAGAAAATCTTTATCCATGAACGTGGTGAATCGACACCTCACAGTTGATGTTTTCTTTTTTTATTTAAAAGGGAAAGAAGAAGAGTTTTGATGATGAATTATTTCTTTAGATTGCTAAAATTATAGTATATATAAGATAATGGAGTTTTTGTATCACTTTTTAAATGGTATTTGAGTATAGAATAATAAAATAAAAAATAAAAATAAATTAACATAAAATGAAAGAGGATTTTACCTCTTGAATTTCTTCTCATTGAGAACCTCCGTAGGAAAAATGTTTAGAAATTTGTTGATATCAAGGTATCATGGATATGGGGGAGAATATTGGGAATATTATTGATTATAATTTAAACCATTCTCAAATCATGAAAGGATTGATGATAAGAGGTGGTGATAGGTGGTATTTATAGGGGAGTAGAGGGGTGTTTTCTCATTATTTTATTCATTATTTTGTTATTTTGGATCAACAATATCAATTGTTTGAAACGTGTCACAAATATATTAAAAAAATTATTTATATTTATATATTATAGTTATACATCATCCATACATAATTTATGACTAAATAATTCATGTATTTGTTAAACCCCATAATTTACCGTATTTCACTATTCACCAATCATCAATTATTATAGAAACAATAAAATTATTTACCCTATCGATTTTTCAATTTTGGGAATTCAAAAATGGGCTCCATTTAAAGATAATACTTTTCTAATTTTTTGAAATTTAGTGTTTAAATAACGTAATAATTTATTTTAAAAATATTGATTTTAAAATTATGACTAATTTTATGACACTTTGGAACATTATTTAAGGTCTCATAAAACATTAATATAATCATAAGACAAAAAATATTAATTTATGAATAAATTTTATGAATATAAATAATAATATAAATAATTATACTATTTATAAAATTATAAATAATCATTTATGTTTTATAAAACTCTAACACTTAATTTGTTATTTTTAAAACATTTATTTTCATATACAATTATATAAATATATCATATTTTCATTTATAAGATATCTAAATTTAATTTATACTTCCATAGGTGAAGTTACTATTCTATTGTATGGATTACTATTCTTAATGGTCACATTACTATTGAAAAGGTTGTGTTTATTTTCCATTGGTATAAGTTACATAACTTCAAAAAATAACTACTATTCAATTAATTATTCATTAAAAAAGTTTTTTGTATTATTTTTTATTTTATTTTTATTAGATTTATACTAAAAGGAATAATTTTAATAAGGGAGTATCCATTGATAAAATTTTTGGTTGGTACGTAAGGTTTCGACCTTTTTTATCATATAGATGGAACTTTTAGAAATCATTAATGGGTTCTGATTGGTTGTTTTGATTTTGAGATCATGTTATTCCAAATTTTTCCAAGAATAATTTCCCCTAGTTTTTCCATCTATCCTGATCAAGATTCCATTATATATTCTGATAGGATAATGATTCCATAAGATTAAATATTTAGTGTCTTTTTTGTGACATAAACCTATATGGTGGGGAGAATTATCACCCCCTAAACTAACATTCCATTTTTTATTTTAGTTATTTATTTATTTCTAAATTTATCTAGGGTTTTGTGAAAAAATATAAATAAATTGTGTAAATTCTTTATCCTATTAAAGAAATGAAATTAATTTATTTATTTTATAGTTCCATAAACATTGTTGTAATTTCATGTCATCTAATATCCATGAGGATTCATTGTGTGAAAGGCTATAGAAAACAAATTTATAATCTTGTTTTATCTTAGATCATATAATATTTATAGTAACTAGAGAATAATTTATTTTTAGTGTTTTTGGAATTTATAAATATCATGAATGTAATACTAACTTAGTTACTCTTTTTTATGAGGTCCCTCTCGAGTAATGTTTTCTCCACAATCAGATTCTTCGATGAGGAAGTAATTATATGACCCAGAGTAAGATCCCTACAAAAGGATGTGTTGTTCCATGGAGAGTGGTGTCACACCGTAGTAATGATAATTACGTATTATTTTTATAATATTATAAGTTTATCCCCCTGTTTTTCCCTGAAAAATTTCAGAACAGGATTAGGTCATGTCCTCACCCTTTTTATCATGGTATGACGGGAGATCCAATGGTTAGAAACAAATAGGTGGAACAATATAGCAACCCTTGCCTTTACACATATTATTACATGATGTTAAGAATAATTATCCATAAAATACCAACCAATGATCATAATTTTTAGTGTCTATGGAAGATTAGGTTCATGATTATAAATCATGAAACCTAAATGAAAACATCTATTAGTTAATATCTATTTTTAACTACTAACATCCTCTAAAATCTTATGTTTGTGAAGTATAACCTAGGTAATACATAAAAAATGATCTAAAATGACTAGTAATGGAATAAACATAGGAATAAAGGATAACACATGGTTTAGAAGGAATAACATGATGACATAAAAAGGAATGAAAATTTTATAAAATTGTGGAGGCATAAGATTTAAAACATTGGATCTTTTAATCATGGATTTATAAGAATGTTTAACAAACATAAAACCTGACATATACATAAGTCAAGGATAGTTTCTGAGACTATTGTATATAGTGGAAAAAGTCCCATGAAGGAATTGGGTTTATTCCATGTCCCAACATGATGTCTAATGAGATTAATCCTTAACTAAAGAATTGAATCTCTGTCGAGGTTCACCCATCATAACATGGTAATGAAAATGTGTTCTATATAAATAATCAAACATAATAATAAGGGTTTCCCATGGATATAAATGGGAATCATAATCAGGTCATAAGGTATATAAATGGGCGTATCATAGAGGTTTCTATAAATAAATTGATTTAAATCATTAATGAAAATTAATAATGGAAAATAGGAATAGATAATGATACACTATGTTCAACTAAATTTATAACATGAATAAAATAGTGTTCATGTAGCATTATAAATTTTAAACTTTTATGTGGTTTAAGGTAAAATCATAAATAGTCTATCAAGAATAATATAAAATATTTTTTTTCATAAAAGGAGATTTGAACATAAATTTTTTATCATGATAAAATCTGTTATTTTAGTAAAAAAATTGTAGATTATAATAATTTATTATGTGTACATGAAATTGAGTAAAACAATTTGGGATGTTCTATTTAATCGGGAAAGATTATCATGAATCAATTTGAGTGGATCCTTATAAAACATGTATTTACCCAAAAATGTAATAATAATTGATCTAAGTATATATTTTTGTAACATACACATAGAACATATGAAAACATTAAAAGAAGAATTAATAATTACATTATTTTAAAGAGAGAGGAAGTGTAACCCAAAGGAAAAGTTAATGTTCAAAGAGAATTCAATACCTCATGTTGGATACTATTCGTTAGTTGTAAATAATCTGAAGGATAATGAAATTATATTAAATAATGATTTAATCATATCGAACTAGAC
The DNA here is from genome assembly GCA_963277665.1 of Viscum album. NCBI lineage: Eukaryota > Viridiplantae > Streptophyta > Magnoliopsida > Santalales > Viscaceae > Viscum > Viscum album. The sequence continues at coordinate 1,326,165,495 of OY728126.1, forward strand.
ATGTATTTAATTTAGTATAAATTTTTTATACTCATTTAGGTCCTTTTTTATGAGTTATAGTAAATAATTTCATCATTTGGGAGTGTTTTCTTACTATGTTTTCATGATTGGTTGACTTGTATACATGTATGAAAGATCTGGTAAAATTGGAATCATAATCCAAAATTAAAACATTATCTTATTAAAGAACATTCATAATAATAAATAATCTTATATATCAATTTCTTTTTATATATGAGGATGATTCATTATAAAATATTTTAATGATAACCGTTTATATTTTTGTACACTTTTTTATCATCAAGAATTAGTTTGGTTTTATTACTTAATATAATGTATATATAATTGTTACAAAAAGAAAAAAAATGCTTAAATATTCATTTTACAATTTTATTAACCATTATAATGTTTTTATGACCATCCTTGAAGGAGTTATTAGAATAAGAAAAATGAGCGTCCATGTAGATGATAAATCGACACCTAACAGATGGTGTTTTCATTTTTTTGAACAAAAGGGGAAGAGAAGAGAATCAAATTTGGATATGAAGTAAACATAATTACAATACAGTATATATATGATACTACAGTGATCATGTTACTTTATATAGGAGAGGTGAGGAAATGATATGAATAGAAAAAAAAATTGAAAGAGAGAGAGAGAGAGAAAAGGTTTTACCTCTTTAGTGTCATCTCCATGAGATCCCCATTAAGGGACTTGGAAATGGACTTTTGGTGACACTAGAAAAACAATAACGTTGGTAATTTATTTGGGACAGTAATTGGGTACAATATTAGAAATCATCAAGGCTTAGAAGCTATTATTAGAAGGTGTGGGAAGGGGTGATATTTATAGTGGGAGGAGAGGGGTGTTTGGATTATTATATTTATTAGTTTACTATTTTTGAACAAGGATATCAATAATGATGATTCTTATGACTAAATACAATAAACAGATAATTTCATTTATATATATTTTCCATTGAAAACATTAATGACTCAACCATGACTCAAAAAATCATATATTTGGATAAAATGTTAAATACTGTAAATTATCGTTTTCTTTATTTACTAAATATTCAAAACTTTTAATAAAAAAATTAACCCTAAATATTTTTCAACATTTATAATTCAAAAAAAAACTCCATTTTATGAAAATAATTTCTAAATATGGTAAATTTAATTTTTATTTAGAAATATTATTTTTTGAAAAATACTGATTTTACAATTATAATTGATTTTATGAAAGCATGATAAAATCATTAAAGTCTCATTGAATTACCATGTAGTTATAATAAAATAAAATATTAATTTCTGAATCTATTTTATAAAAATATGTTTTCTTTTAAATCATTATATTAATTATAATATTTTAAATAAAAATTTACATTCACAAAAATACCAATAATTAATTTATCATTTATGAAACACCTATTCACTTATTACAAGATCTAATTATATTATATTTCCATTCCTAAGATACCTAAATTGTATTTATACTTTCATAGGTGAGGTTACTATTCTACTATATAGTTTACAATTCAAAATGGTCATATTATTATTCCAATAGTCAGGTTATTATTCCATTGGTATAGGATCCATAATTTCTATAAATACCACTTATTTCAATATTACATTATAAAAATAATGTCTTTATTATGTAATCGAAATGGATAATTTGTTTTATACTATATAAAAAAATTATAAGAAGGTTATATTTAATGATAAAAAGTATTGGTTGTTACATTCTTCCCCCTTAAAAAATTTCACCCTCAAAATTTTGATTTTTATTCTATGTTGAAAACAGGTCAGGGTACATATCCTTCATTGATTCATCCAATTCCTATGTTTCCTATCAATAATTATGGTTCCACTATAGTACTTTGATGAGGTGATTATTTGGGTTGTGTAGAACATTATATCAAAGGTCCAAGATCATCACCGAAAGTTCCATATATGACAGATCATTTTCCAAGTGTACCACTTATGAATTTAGTACATATGTGGGATCTAGTATATACATACAAAAATGGATAAATGGAATACATCATGTACTTGAGATAATTTTTGAGGAAGTGAAATTCTATAGGCCATAGATCTATCATGATCAAGAATCTCAAAGGGGTTGATGTACCTGGGAGTTAGCATTCCTATCATCCAAAATATCATGAAACTCTTCGATGGAGATATAGGGAAAATACCATATCTCTAACTTCAAACTCCATGTCCCATCGATGATAATCTACATTTCTATTCTATCATCTTGGGGAATCTAGAATATACTGCTACATGGTATTCACTTTTTCAACCCTTTCTTCAACCATTTTATGTCCCAGAAGATTCTATCTGCTGACTTTATCCCAGCATGCTATGTTTTCTTCATTTTTTATCTCAAAGGGATATATATGGAGCAATTTGTATACATGAGTGTTATTTATTTTTCAAATAGAACTCAACCATCGGTATATGTTTGACCAATCATCCATTAATGTCTATATAAAACATTCTAACCATTTTGTAAAATATTTGAATAGTACACAATGATTGGCCATATGTTTGAGGATGAAATGTGGTATTATTTTTTAGCTCAGTATTTAAATAACATTTGAGGCATTTAAAAAGTATATAGGTAAATCTAAGATATTGATCATATATAATTGATAGTGGTACTCTATAAAGCCTCACCACTTCTCTATGATAATCTATTCAAGTTGATATGGTGAGAAGTCATATAAAATTTTGATAATGTGATATTACATTATGAGAATAACCAAAATGACCTGTATAACATTGTTTTCTCTACATTTCTTTGGATTTCTGATCAAAGGTTCTATGGGGTTGTTTTCCCACTTCCCTATTGGTATTGTAAATGGATACATAATCCCAATATAATTTTTCATTTCATCCTTCACTACTTGACATACCATAAACTTTGATATATATTCTATGATATATTTCTTCATTTTCCCACAAATTATTCATTCATAGATCTTCATACATTTTTATGCTTCTTGGGTGAATGAAGAAATTTGTTCTATATGTATCATTCAGAATAACATTCCTTATCTTTGGATTAGATGGTACACATTGTCTTGACCCAAATATTATGATTCATTTATCAACAATTTTTAACTCTGATGATTTAAATTTTCTAATAGCTTGCACATTTTTCTGAATTTCATAATCATTATTTTGAGTATCCATTATTATCTTTATATGTTTTGGTTGATAATTTTGTTGAGAAATGATTGATAATGGTCCTTCCATAAAAATTCAAATGTCCATTCTTTACTAGTCTACGAAGATTGAATCCTTATCAATTCTCATAATTGATAATGTTTAAGGACCCTTTATACATAGATCATCTACTACATTATTTTCTTTACTAGTATGGTAGTTTATTTAGCAGTCATAATCCTTAACGATCCTTAACCATTTTAGCTAGCACATATTAATATGCTTCATTGTGAATATACATTTTGGGAACTTATAATCATTATATATCTCAATATTTCCCCAATATAGATAATTCCTCTATATTTTCAATGCCAAGATCACATCTTCTAACTCCATATCGTGTGTATGATATTTTGTAGATAAATTTTCAATTTCATTGAGAATTAAGATTTTAATTTATAATTTTTAATAAGTACACATCTTAATGAGTTATTTGAAGCATCTTTGTGTACTGTAAATTGTTCCCCACATGTCGGTACATTGAGTACTATTTTAAAGATAATCCCCATTTTCATCTCATTGAAGTAGTCTTCACATTCGCTAGTCTTGAAAAAATTTAATCCCTTTTTAGCCAAAATGGTTAGTCGGTTTGAAAATATTGATATGTTCCTAAAAAATCATCGGTAGTATGCTACTAGACCAGGGATGTTAGGAATATCTATCACAGATGTTAGACTTGTCCATCCATCAATTGCATTTTTCTTAGAAGGATCCACATATATTACATTAAATGTGATAACATACCCCAATAATGATACATCCTCTTTCCAAAACTCACATTTACAATAAATTCAATATAGTTTCTCTCTTTGAACAATCTTTGGAATAGTATTCAAATTCTTTTTATTCTCCTCCTTAATTTTGAAGTAAAAACATATTTCATGTTATTCTAAAAAGAATATATGATTTAATTCCATGAAAATTGTTATATCATTTTTGAGTCTTAAGGGAATCAATATGAACTCATAGTTTCCATACCTCATTCGAAAGGTAGTCTTGGGAATATATTCCTTCTTCATCTCTAAATGGTGATATCCCTTCCAAAGGTACACCTTAAAGAAATACATTGTCCCTAGTAGTTGATCGAATGATATTTTTTTAAATGATAGGGGATACGTGTTATTAATCAGGATTTTCTCTAGCTCAGGATAATAAATTAAGAGGATCACTGATTCGTGATTCTTCGTGATGAGGAGAACCAGAACACTACATAGTGAAGCACTCGTTCATATAAAACCCTTCTCTAGATTCTCATGTAATTTCTTATTAATTTCATCCAACTCAATGGATGCAATTTTATAAGATGTATTTGATATAGGCAGAGACCAGTTGATAAATTCAATTTATAACTCAACCCCCCTATCAGAAGGAAGAGTATGTAATTCCTCAGGAAACACATTAGTGTAGTCCCCTATAAAGGGAATGTCTTCAAGAATGATTAACTCCTTTGACTCAATCATTTGATCCATATATCAATTCACATGATAATAATAATATCTCCAAGTGATATGATGATTCTATATGAGATTAATCATTCCCCATAAACTTTTATATAGTATGATGATGCTTTGGGATGTGAAGAGAGATCTTATATTCCTGATAGTTGACTTTTTCTTTGTATAAATATAGTCAATCCATTCCAAATATATAATCAATATTCAATAAAGTATGTATGATAGGATTTTGTTATTGGTTGTTTCCACAAACACAGACATGGAAGGAATTTTATACTTTGGAAGAAATAATTTCTACACTCTCTATTCTCACAAAAAACCCAACCTCTATATTTTGAGCTGGTGTCATAAAAGATATAATAAACATTCAAGATATAAATAAACGTTTAGTACGATAATCAAATAGAATATTTTCAATTCTATATTGAATAACATGAATACCTATCACTACATAATTTTTTGTCTCGGCCTTAGTAATGGTGATATAATATTCCCTTCTATGTTTCCTTCTACGTTGTTGATTTAGATTACATCTGACAAACCTTTTCTTAGGAAAATGGATAACATAATGTCAATATTCATTTCTGTGGAAACACTTCAGTACATGTTGAGTATTAATATGACCCCTTATTTACACCCTTATATTTGTGATATTACTCATCTCTTTTCATCAATTATTAGATACATTCCACATTCTTCCACATTTGAGGCATCTCTTGGTTACCCTAAGGTAGTTTTTAGGATGTTTCTTCCAACACCTTTGACACATTGGATATTGGATTTTCTATCTAAAATTGTAATTATCTATTGATCATCCAATATTATACTCCATTATACACATTTTTTACCCAGTCAACATATATGTATTAGATTCTCTGATCTCCATTTAAATAATAAGGTCACAACCGATAATATCCTCATAACTGGAAAAGCCATGAATCACCAAAAAAATTTAGACTCAATTTTATTCCACAAATTATTCCATCCACCATTATTTAAATGTTCATAAATAATATAGAGATATATCATGAAAACATTGTAAATATTACATGTTATTCCCCAATATAATCATCTCTATTTTTCGTCGGCCTGAAAAACTATTTTTTCATCTTATGATGGATTGTTCTGGGAATATATTTATTGAAAAATATTGTCTCAAAATCTTACCATCACATGGAATCAATTTAATCTAAAGAAATTGTGTTATTTATTAGTGTACACCACTGATCATCTTCACTGTTAAAAATATTGACTTCCAATAAAACATTATCTTCTTTAGAGCACTATAGTATAGAGAATATTTTCTCAACGGGGTCATTATATTGTTATGTGATGGGAGGATAATAAGACCCACTAAATATGGAATGCCTTTATCTCATGAAGGATTAAAAGGTGAGATATTATTTATTATGAGATGGATAGTGTTCCCTATTATTAAATTTCTTATTCGTAACATGATCCAGTTATGCCTTCTGAGAAACCAATATCATGAGGTTTTGATCTCCCGTTTCCATCAGAAATGGAATTTCATTACAGAAATTTTCAAATTTTCAATAAAATTTATTTTTGGAATGGTTTCTATATATTCATTACTTAAATATGAAAAACAATGTTTAATTATGGGAGCTTTAATACTTGTCTATAATCATATAAAACTGTGAACATATGTGGATAAGATTTCAAATTAAAAGTATATCCTAACATGTGATTCCATAAATTTTAATCTAGTTTAACCATGGTCATTGAATTATCAATAGAATCATTACTAAATTTTTTTAGTCCAAATATCCAAATATTAGTATTCCTTTCTCAGATATCATCTAGATAGTCTCTATCCTTGTACACATATTATTATATTATTTTGATCATCACTAGAAATCAAATACCAACCAAGGATCGTAAAGTATCTTATATTTGGATGATAAAGTACATAAATAGAAAGCATGAAAACAAAATAAAAACATATTTTATTTAATCTATATAATGATATAATAATATCCTTTGAGATATAACACCTTCATACGGTAACCTGGGGAATACATAAAGAAAGGGATGTTCTAAAAATCCCGTTAATGGAAGAAACCTAGGAATAAAGAATATAACCTAGGTTATAAACAAAACTTGATCGAATAGAAATTAATGTAACATTAATATAGATAACCAATAATTAAATGTATAACATGGGATCTTTTAATAATGGAATCATAGCAATGTTTAAACAACATTCAACATGATATAGTCATGAGTCAATGTTAACTTCTAAGACTATTAAACATGGTATACAGAGTCCCATAAAGGAATCAGGTTGGACCCTGGTCCCAACATGACATATCATGAGACTAAATATTACCCAATAAATTGGAGTTCTATCTAGGGACAACATTAATATCATTTTCATGCATATGTGTGCATCATTAAGGATCAAACATAAACATAAGGGTTACCCGTGGAAAAAATGGGTATTGTAATCATTTCAAAATACATAAAAATGGGTGTATAATAACGGTGTCCAAGAAATAAAGGGTTTAAATAATACATGGAAAATAATAAAGGAAATTTGAATATATCATCATAAATTATGTACAATTTAAATTAAAACATGTAAAATATATTGTTTAAGAAACAATACAAATTAACTACTTTAGTGTTGTTTCAGTGAAAATAATAAAGAGTCATCAAAGAGGAAATAAATTAATTATTTTCATATAAAAAATAATTGAATTAAAATGGTTTTTATTATAAAATGATTTATTTTAGAAAAATAATGGTTGTTTAAAATATATTACAGTGTGTATCTAAATATTGGTAAGAAATAGGGAAGTTTCCTTTAATAATGTTTTCTTCTATGGTTAATTGAAAGAAAAACCTTATAAATTTTTTATTTCCCCATAAATTAAAGAATAATTGAGATGGATTCATTTGTTTGAAGCATAAAAAAATAATATAAGAGGATTAAATAATAATAATTAAGAATTAAATTAGAGTAGATTGGGAGAAAGCGTAACCCGAATGAAAAATAAAGTTTCATAGAGAATCACTTACCTTATGACTGAAACTATTTTTCACATGTCATAAATTTCATGGATAATGAAATTAGATTCCATAATAATTTATATAAGAACTTATCCAACTTCTATTTGTTTTAGTATATTTTTATTATGTTTATTTATGGCCTTTTTTATGAGTTATAATATTCAATTTCATCGTTCGAGAGTGTTCATTTCCCTGGTTTTCAAGATTGGTTCACTTGAATACATGTATGAAAGATCATGTAACATGAGAATAGTCATATTAATTAAATTAAATAAGATTAAATTTACTTATATATAAATTTTTTCGATATGTGAGGATGATGCAGTATATAAACAATTAAAGATAACAGTTTAGATTATTGTTTTCATATTTTTCAATCATCATGCACTTGTTTTGTTTTATTAATTAATAATATATATATATATACTTGTTTTAGAAAACAAAATAATTTGTAATATAAATGTTAAAATCTAGTTTATCTATTATAATAGTTTTATTTCCATCCTTTAAGTTGGTATTAGAAACTGAGAAATCATCGTCAATGTAGGTGGTGAATCATCGTCTCAGAGACGATGTTTTCTTTTTCAGCATAAAGGGTGAATATAATAGAATTGATTATGGATATAAAATTAACATAATAACAATATATTTTATATTTTATACTATATTTATCATGTTATATTATTCATGGTGGGTGAGAAACGGATATGAAAAGAAAAGAAATTGAAATAGAGAGAGAGAGAGAGAGAGAAGGTTTTACCTCCTGAGTGGTGTCTCCTCGAGAACCTCATTAAGGGACTTGGAAATGGTTTTATAGTGAACAAATAAAGACCAAAACATTTTAAGTGGTTTGGTAGTGTAATTTTTAAGAATATTAACAATATCAAAGGATTTAAAATTGTGATGAGAAGTGGTGTTGGGAAGTTGTATCTATAGTGGGAGGAGTGGGGTGTTTTTAATTATTTTATTCATTAATTTATTATTTTCTATCCACACTATCAATTATTTTGATTGTTTCCACTAAATATATTAACTAAGACTGATAGTTAGAGATATTGGAAACTTAAATCATCCATTAATCAACCATGAAAAAAAATTATTGTATTTGGATAAAATGTTAAATACCTTAAATTACTATGTTTCACTAATCATTAAAATACAATTATTTTAGAAAAAAATCCCAAAAATTCACCCTAAACATTATTATACATGTAGAAATACTAAATTGACTGCATTTCATGAAAAAAAATTCAAAATAAGAGAAATATAATTTTTAAATTAACATCTTCATTAATTCAAAAAATACATATGATAATAATATAACAATTTTTATGAATCTTTGAATAATTAATTAAAGTATAATATAATTATATTATAATTATATGAAAAATATATATTAATTTATCAATTAATATTATAAAAAATTATTTTAAATAATTATATTAATTATAATGTTCTAAATAAACATTTATGTTTCACACAAATACCAAAACATAATTTTAAATTTTTTAAAACATTTATTTCCATTTTCCATGATATAAATATATTATATATTCAGTCATAAAATACCTACTTGTTATTTATACATTCATAGGCGAGGTTAATATTCTATTTTCTGGTTTCTAATTCATAATCATTACATTATTATTCTAAGGGTCTTGTTACTATTCCATTGGCATAGGTTCTTTTATTTTTGTAAATACCAATTATTTCAATATTAATTATTGAAAATAATATTTTTATGTTCTGTCTGTTATTTATGTATTTACTGATATATAACATAACTCTATGATGGTAAAATTGATTGATAAAAATTCTAGCTCATTACTGACAACACTACAAATGGACAATGCGTTATAGAGGGAAAGTGGATACAACCATAGGTAGAATGTCCACAATTCTTCTTGGATTATGTAAAGGAGGTTTTTTTCATGATGTCAGATCCCATAGAATTATATCCTAGGTGTTGAGAACATATTTCTTCCCATTGTAGGAGAACCACACCAGGATTAGTGTTGTCACATCATAGAGAGTGTCGAGATAGAGGCACCACATTGTGATCTATATGGTCAAACAATGTTGCGATTGAATTTTTTTATATTCCCCATATATACCCATATAAAATTAAAACAACTTTATGAACGTATTTTATTTCATACACACATTTATTGTCCTATAGTTATAAAGGAGAGACTCACCCTACCAACACCCATGACATATTAGATTCCACTTTTAATCCATGTGAAGTTATTCATGGTTAAGACTGAGTTTATAATCAGTTAATTTGTACAAATTATTTCTTTACCTTCTTTAACTTTTTAAGATCCCATGATGGAAAACCCCTCTACTGAGGTTTTCACCAGAAATTTTTGTTTATTTCATCATAGGTTGTGAATGTGGTTCTCTTTGTTGTTATTGAGCTTTATAAATTCTTATTTTTTAATCATTTATGTCTTTATAGATGTTTTCATAATGCTTTAGTTGTTTTCCTCAACTTGGTGAATTTACATGTCTTGTGTAATTGTATTTTAATGGTAAATTAATTGAGTTATTTTTTATACACATTAGAAATTTGTACAAATACCTTAGCATGCTATTATATAAAATTAATTTTTTTAATTAATGACCAGGAAATATTTTTTTATGATAAGGAAGTAATAATTATATTTTTACTTAATTAAATTATTCTATTTGAAAATTATTCATTTGTTGTTAAGAATTTAGAAGTTTTTTAACATTTTATTATTCTTACATTTTGGTTTAATTTAAATAGTTTGTAATGATTTTAAAAATGATGGTGGGATTCTATATTACTTGATTTGGATATAATTACCATAAAATGATTTTTTGTTTAAAAAGTTCTGTTTCCAATGTATTAATTTATATTTTAAAAAAAATTATATCATGAAAGTTAAGTTTACACCATAAGGCCCTTTTTTGGAAGAACATTAAAATGGAGTTTATGATTTTCGTTTACAATGGTTAATATAATAATTGATTAACACTTTATAAAAAGTGCTTGAATTATAACCCATTACATATATGGTATTTTTAACATAATGGTAATGTGAAATATGTAACACCCTTTGGAATGTTTTTACATTTATAATATAAGGCATCATTCTATATTAGGGTGTTTACAGGTAAGATGTGTGATGATTTTATGTTCTATAAAGACGTCATATGATTGTTTTATTGTTTTATCTTACTCAACACTAGTTTATTGATCATGGGAACCTTGTTGATGTATGTAGGGACCTGGGAAAAGTACTAGAAAGGATTTTTTGATTCCCTCCCTTTACTAACATTATATTATAACTATATGTTTGTACGTTATGCAGGTGGCATACCCATGATAAGAATTTTAATTTTCATGACCCCCTCCCTCCAAATATATCCCTCTTGGGATGGTAAAAAATAAATGGAGATATTGACCCCATAGTCTCTCCCCCATTAGGCCATGTTTAGGTGACTAACACCAGGGGTATAAAAAACTCACAACATGGGAGGCATTACCCTTTATAAGGAAACAATATTGTGAGATATGATGTATCAACCAAAATCAACTCTATAAAATATTATAAAATAAATCCAAAAACATCCGACAATGCATTTATAAATCAAAACTGATAAATATAAAAACCTCCAAATGAAATCCAAAAAGAATAAATGATAAGGTAGTGACATTGTAAAACCTCCAAGGACTGAACAAGAAATGTCCAATACATACCACATAGACCTCATGGAAACCTAAAAATAGGTTTTATATATGTAGGGTGACAATACAGGTATACTCAATAAGAAATCCAAAATCTCTCATGCACATGTTAAAAGAGCATACTAATTTCCCCCATGTGAAATTAGTAAAACCAAACAGAACCTAAAAAGGTATACTAAAAACACACATGATCACCAAGGCTCTCTCATCAAATAAAAAAACTAATTAATATAATATAATATAAATCACATCAATGATAGGGTTCCCCGCACTACTTATGATACATCCCAGGTAAATAAATAATATGATATTTTCATATTTATTATTATTTTTGAATTAAATATTAATCTTACATTAACGGGGATTCTATATTCTATGGATTACCTATAAGGACCTGGCCTTAAACCTTACATAATATAGAATTAAATGAATAATTCACATTGAGGATCTTTTCAAGTTTAGAGTTTTAGAGAATTAAGACACAACTATAACATCTCAAAAGATTTCAAAGTAGAAACTTCTACAAAGATTCCATTTTTTTATAAAATAAAAACTCATGAAAAAAAGAGTCGTGTCTAGTTCCATGTTTTAGACAACATGATTTTTCCTTGATCCCATTCTTGACACCATTCATCTTTAAGTCCTGTGAAAACATTTCAAAACATGGGATGAGCATAAAAAGCTCATTAAGGGTTATAAAACAATGAAAGAAAACAATTGTTCATTAACAGATACAAAACATAAACTCTTTTACTTACCTCATGAAAACATAATATTTATGAATAACACATAGAAATCATAAATTATAAAGGTTACTTGTGGCGTCAATAACATACTTACAATGTAGCTATCATAGCTACATGGGGAGTTACTTTGGATTACCCATCACAGTATATAACCTAAATCTCTTAGGAAAAACATTCACATTTACCACTGTCAAGTTACCCAGTGCATTGGAGAGCTATCTCAGGATCACCCACCCTAGGTTTGTCATGGACCCACCCGTATACATAAATAGTGCCCAAGAACCATAACATGATCATAAAAAATAACATAAGCATAAAGGAAAGATAACATTTCCACATTGCAATAACAAAATATCATTTCAATGTATTGAAATAATAAATCCATTCTCAAAATCATTTTCAGTACCAAAATACGTAAATATAGTATATATTATTTATTTTTTCATTTAAAAACATTATAGCTTGTTATAGAAGCCAGAGATCAAATAATACTCGTGGTGGCGGAAAGTTCGTTTTCACCGTTAACATTAAAAAACATACCTTTTTTCATTTAGTAAAATGATTCATATAAAAATATTCCCTTTTAATGAAATGGAAACTCAAATGGGTTTATACATATTATAAAATAATGTCACGTATAAAACTAAATATGCCCCAATGAAAGGAGATTGAGACGAAGTCCCTTACCTCGTGTCCGACTTGACTCGACCGTTCTTTAATCTCCCGAATAATAAAATAAAGTTAATTTATACATTCTTAAGAACCTTTTTCAAGTTTATTATTCCTTTTATATTACTTATTACCATGTTATAAACATTATGTAATCATTCAATTTAATAATGGTCGTTTTGTCGATATTTGGTACTTGAGTAGAAAATGAACACCTTATATTTACAAGTTTTCCATGTGGTTAGTAGTCAATTATATCCATATTGATATTAATGATTTAGATATCATATATATCATATATATATATATTTTATATACAGGTATTTATAATAGTATATAACATTTAGAGGTAAGAAATGAAATGCACCGTTCATGGAGATGGTAAGTCGTACGTACGCATGAACGCTTCTTTCATTTCAATTTCTTATTTTAATGGAAATAAAACATAATGATACATAGGTATATTATAATTATATTATAATATCATATATAATATCATATACAATATCATTAATTCCATCCTTTATACATCCCACATATGGCATTAACGAGTCATATCACTTTGAGGGGGAGGTAGTCCACACTTCCTCTAATGAGATTATCATGTTTACCCATAATGAAAACCATAAATTAATTATATAAATGGAAATTATAGAAGAATAAAAAAACACAAACATAATTTATATCATATATAAATATAGTTCCATCATAATGGCCACCATGAGAGGCAGTAGGAGATAATCAAACAATCATTAATTTGTGAGGTGTTCGTTTTCCATCCACAGAAACATTATGTTCTTCATCCATTAGATGAAGGTGTCTGTAAGTGTAGTTCTACTCCTTTACATAACAAAATTATATTATATTTAGGATACTAGTGTTTTTACAAAATAAAGGATTACAAAAATTTATCTATTTGAGAAGTAAAATAAAAGAAAACAATTTAAGAGAAACTGTTACCTTAAATTTGGGTAACTTCCTTTGGTTTGAACCAAAATGAATTTTGAAGTTCTTTCTGCTTAAGTTATGGCTTCTAGGAGTATTATAGGGATGTATGAAGACTAATTGGGTAGATGTTGGATGAACCAAAATTCTTGAGAGGTGTGAGGAATTGGTTATAAGTGGTCTCCTTTTATAAGGGAGAGGAGGGGCTCTTTAGGAATGTGTGAAAACATTATTTTATTATAAACATATCTTCTATTTGAAAAGGTCAAAAAATCATTAAAGTAGAAGATAGGATGATTAATATTCGAAATAAAATAATCCAAACATAATTGGACATGTTTTGGATAATAATTTAATAATTATAATCTTATTTATTTAATTCATTTATTAATGAGGTAAATACTTCATCATTATTGTGTCATAAGTAATTTAATTTATTTGTTGTCTAAAAATTATAAAAAAATACCATGATGTAGGAAATATTTTTATATTTTCAATGAAGATTTATAGGCAAAAATATTACTTATATAACACCATATAAAAATCAATTTACTAAAAGATTTTTGTTTATGTCATTTTTGCCTTTACATTAAAGAAATAAATCTAAAGTGTAATTTTCTTTCATATGTGGCTCCATGGGGTCACCAAATAGACCCAAAGATGACCATGGTCAGAAATTACTCATCCAATAAGGTTATGACATGTGTTAAGGTAATTTCGAATTATTATAATATTATTTTTACGTTGAATTACCCTATTTACCATTAATTGTAGTAAACAAAAGTCAAAAGTTACAATTCACCAAAAATTATATTCATCTTATTGAACCAAATTTTACATATTGATATCAACAATGTATTTATGATTTTCTAAATTCAGTTCACATATGTTTTAAAATTTCATTTAAATGAAAAATTCAGTTTTTTTAACTACTACTAAGTGATTTCACTATTCATCAAAATTGAAGTTTTTCAGAAAAATACCAAAAATTCAGCCTAAGCTATATTTGATATTACGAATTAAAAAATGATTTCTATTTTTTCAAATTTAAAACATAACAGTGGCATTAATTAATTTTAAAATTAATTCCCATTATCAAGACAAATACATTGTTTTTTAGAAATAATAACTATTAAAAGATTGATACTTGTTTATGTCCAATTTCATAGTGAAATTAATTACAATTCCCGACATTGGATTAAATGGTAAAAAATATATTTTAATTTTACTTTAAAACCAATTAAAAATATAATCTAACCATATAAATAAATTAGATTAAAAGGAACTTTTGAATTAAAATACTATATTTTTCACAATTCATTAAAAATGAACTTTATCAGAAAAATACCAGAAATTGACCCAATATAATATTTGTTGTCCCAATTATAAAGAATTATTTTATCATGTCAATTATAATGTATTAATGTGACCCAGCTATATTTAAATAGGGTTCTCCATTAAAAGTCAGTAAATCGACCTTTTAATGTAAATTATGCTTAAAATTTGATTCATTCACATTTTAAGCCTCTAACTTTTTATTGGATAAATGTAAATACATTTAACAAACATGTATAATCATATTTTAGTTAGTTTTGTTCATTCTCTCTAATAAAATGGCTATGAGTTAACTACCATTTAAAATAATATTATTATATTGTTAGTGTGAAACGCAATATTCCAACGAAACCCATTGTTGCGTATCGGGTACGCTATCGAACATAGAAACCACTTTAAAGTAAAATTAATATTTAACTAACAAATATTAATAAATATGAAATATTTCTTATTCTTCATCTACTTGGGATGTTACATCCTTCTCCCCTTTTGTAAATTGCTTCCTCGCAATTTTATTCCCTTATCAAATAAATTGGGGTATTTATCCCTCATAGATTTTTAGATTCCCATGTTGCCTCTTCAACCATATGGTTTTTACACAAAACCATTACCATGTGAATTACCTTATTCTACAACACATGATCTCCATGGTCAAGAATCTGGACAGGTTGTTCTTCATAAGAGAGATTCTTTTCCAACTGAACTACATCTAGGCTCAAAACATGAGATGGATCTGGCATATACTTTCTCAACATCGAAACATGAAAAACATTGTGTACCTGGGATAAACTTGGAGGTAAAGCCTATCTGTACGCAACTGATCCAACATTCTCCAGAATTTCATAAGTTCAAATGAACCTCGGACTCCACTTTCCCTTCTTACCAAAATGCATCACACTTTTCCCTCGAGAAACTTTGACAAAGACATGATGACCTACCTCAAAAGAAAGATCATTCCTCCGGTTATCTACATAACTTCTCTGTATACTATGAGTTGTTCTCATTTTCTTCTGAATCAACTGAACTTTATCTACCATCTCTTCTACCAATTCTGGTCCCATCAGCTTCCTTTCACTTACTTAATCCCAAAAGGATGGAGTTCAATAATTCTTTCCATATAATGCCTCAAATAGAGCCATCTGTATACTGGAATGAAAACTGTTATTATATGAAAATTTAACCAAAGAATGGATTTGGTCCCAAATTCCTTGATAATCCAGGGAACAAGCACATATCTTATCATCCAATGTCTGAATTTTTCGTTCTAACTGCCCATCTAACTGAGGATGAAAAGATGTACTAAAATTTAATTCAGTACCCAATGAATTCTGAATGCCTTTCCAAAAGATAGAAGTAAACCTAGGATCACGATCACATACAATGGAGAGGGAAACTCCATGAAACTGACTATCTCTTTAACATACAATCGAGAATGTTGATCTAGGGAAAATTTATCACAAATAGGAAGGAAATGAGATGATTCAGTCAATCGATCAACAACAGCATAGATTGCATTATTACCTCGAGATGTCTTTGGTAATCCCACAACAAAGTCCATTTATATATTTTCCCATTTCCACACTAGCACTGGTTAAGGCTGAAGCATCCCTTTCAGTAACTATCACACTACTTTTACCTGCTAACAAGTCAAACCCTTCATAGTAAAATCAGCAATATCTCTTTTCATTTCATCCCACCAGTAATACTCCTGAAGATCTTTGTACATCTTATTACTACCAGGATGAACTGAAAACAGGGAACTATGAGCTTCACAAAACAACTAATTCTTCAACTGTGAATCCCAAGGCACACATAATCTCTTTCCAAATCTCAAAACATAATCATTATCAACGTTAAAATCAGGAAACTTACCCTTCTAAACCAACACTACCTTTTTCTACAACTCACAGTCTTCTTTCTGCGCTTGCTTTATTTTGTATGATAGAGATGATTTCACTGACGCCTAAAATGAAACGGAAGAATTTCCTACACCAACAACTTCTATGCCAAAGTTTATCAAATCAAAAACCAAAGGATCTAGTTCTAAATGTAACATGGTTAATGAAGCATTACTTTCTTGACTCAAAGCATCAGCCACTTTATTTTCTTTTCCTGGATGGTAATGGATCGTGCAATCATAATCCTTGATTAATTGTAGCCTTCTCCTCTGTCTCATGTTAAATTTTTTTTGAGTGAATATATACTTTAAAATTTTGTGGTCAGTATATATTTCACATTTTACTCCATACAAATTATGCCTCCAAATTTTTCATGAAAAAACAACGACACCTAATTCCAAATCATGTGTAGGGTAAGTTAACTCCTCGGGTTTCGAATAACGTGAAGCATAAGAAATTACCTGATCATTCTGTATTAGAACACAACCCAATCCTTTCAAGGAATCATCATTGTAGATAACAAAATCACCATTTCTGGATGGCAGTGCCAAAACTGGGGCATTCACCAATCTCTTTTCCAATTCCTAAAAACAATCATCGCAATATTTTGTCCAGATAAACTTAAAACCTTTTCGAGTTAAGTTAGTCATTGGACTAGATAACCGTGAAATTTTTTCAACAAACCACAGGTAATAACCTGACAAACCAAGAAAACTATGAATCTCGGTTATATTTGTGGGTCTTGGACATTCTTCAACAACATTTGTTTTAGTAGGATCAATAGTTATGCCATTTTTTTAAATAATGTGACCAAGGAAAGAAATTTTTTGTAACCAAAACTTACACTTTATAAATTTCCCCAACAATTTATTTTCTTTTAAGGTTGGAAAGACATCCCTTAAATGAATTTCTTATTCTTCCTTACTTTTGGAATAAACCAAAATATCATCAATGAACACAACCACAAACTTATCCAAGAACTCATGGAAAATTCTATTCATAAGATCCACCAATATAGCAGGTGCATTGGTCAAACCAAAAGGCATAACTAGAAATTAATAATGGCCATATCTAGTATGAAACGCGATCTTCAGAATGTCTACATCCTTTACTTTCAACTAATGGTATCCTGACCACAAGTCAATCTTCAAAAAATACTGAGCTCCCTGGAACTGATCAAACAAATCATCGATATGAGGCAAAGGATACATATTCTTAATTGTGATGTTATTCAATGATCTTTAATCAATGTAAATTCTCATTTAACCATCTTTCTTTTTAATAAAAAATACAGGATCACCCCATGGTGATGTTCTTGTTCGAATGAATCCTTTATCTAAAAACTCCTAAAATTGTTTCTTTAACTCTAAAAGGTAAATCTGAGCAATTAAATAAGGGTGTTTTAAAATTGGCTTAGCATTAGGAACTAATTCAATAGTAAATTAAACTTCCTGATAAGGTAAAATACCAGGAAACTCATCAGAAAAGAAATTAAGGTACTCATTTACCACTGGCACGTCATAAATCTAAATAGTTCCTTTATTTTCAACTATATGTGAAAGGTAACATTCATTTCTATATTTTACTACTTTTTCAACTTCCTGATATGTTACCAAAAGAAAGGGGTCATTCTTGTACACAAACTGAAAAACATTCTGAGCAGGAACCTCTTTAGCTCTTAAGTCAATCTTAGCATGATAAATAAAAAGCCAATCCATACCGAAAATAACATCAAACTCTACTAGAGGAAAAAAATAAGGTTTGCAGGTAGATTCTTTCTACACACAAGGACATGAATTTTCTTATGTTTTCTTTTTCTCTCAACATTTCCTCTAGGAGTTTTTACCGTAAGTTTTGTATTCATATATTGAGATGGAATTCCCAATTTAATAGGAATGAAACATTGTGTAAAACCTAAATCAAACAACACATTGGCATAATCTGAACGAACAAACAGTGTACTTGATAGTACTTTATTTGATAGCCCAACATCCACTGAAGTAGTTTCAAAGAATTTCACCACCCCTTTCTGCTTGTAGTCTGGCTGATTTCCTTTGGTTGAGTTCTTTTTTGGACACTCATTTGCATAATGACCCATTTTATTTCACTGAAAACATTTTACTGACTGTAAATCAAATTTTGTCTTAACATTACCTTGAAAATTTTCATTGCAATTACAAACCTTATATCCCATTTTACCACATCAGTAGCAGTTACCAAAATTCAAAAGACATTCCACAGCATGCTTTTTACCACAATTATCACAAACTATAAACTTAAGTTTCTTACCATTTGACTTTTTGGAAGTGTTCTTCCCTTTCACCTGCAACCTCAACCTATTATTCTGTTTTTTTTTCAAAGAATACCTGATCATTGGAAAACTCTATTTCCACCTTCTCCACACAACGGACAAATTTCTCATAAATTTTGAACTCACGAAAAGATAAATCCCTTCGATACATTGTCTTTAATCCTGAGTAAAAATGGTTGATTTTACTATCAAGATCTCATATGAAATTTGGAGCATACCATACCACTCCAGTGAATTTTTATTCATAAGCAACCACTGAGTCATCCTCCTACATCAATTCCAGGAATTGTTTTTCCATCTTAAGATAAACTACCTTAGGAAATTATTTCTCAAGAAACATACCTTTGAATTCATCCCAATCCAGAGCATTAATATCTTCACTATCCCTGATATTTTTCACCATTTACCACCACTGATCAGCTTCACCTTCAAAACAGTAAACATCAAGACTAACCTTTTGATGTTCTGAACATCCCATAACATTAAAAATCATTTCCAGTGCTTTAATCCACCCTTCTGCTAGCACCAGATCATATGAAATTTTGAATGATAGTGTATGTTGCCTCATGAAATGCTCCACTACTGACATGTTCCTCTATGGTTGATCTGGCTAATCTCGTACAAGGATGCCACCACCATTTATAGCCTGAGTCAATTGTTCCATCATTGCAAAAAACTGTTCAGTTCCGATTCTGACCATCTTAGGTTGCTAATTTCGATGGTTTTATTCCACCTCATGTTGTCCCAACATAGCTTCCATGTTTCCTCTACGGAAAACCATTCTGAACACAGAAATAAATTAGGCAAAGCAACATGGTAATCTGTAAATGCTATAAGATTTCAATATTAACATAAATTACTTTCTGGATATTAATTTTAAAATACCCTAACTCCTAAAGTTATCTAAACCGACCTCTGATACCAACAATAAGGACCTGGCCTTAAGCCTTACATAATATTGAATTAAATGAACAATTCACATTCAGGATCTTTTCAAGTTTAGAGTTTTAGAGAATTAGGACACAACTATTACATGTCAAAAGAATACAAATTAGATACTTCTACAAAGATTCATTTTTTTAT
The DNA here is from genome assembly GCA_963277665.1 of Viscum album. Classification (NCBI taxonomy): domain Eukaryota; kingdom Viridiplantae; phylum Streptophyta; class Magnoliopsida; order Santalales; family Viscaceae; genus Viscum; species Viscum album. The sequence goes on from OY728126.1 coordinate 1,326,185,921, forward strand.
TAAATAAAAACTCTTGAAAAACGAATCATTTCTAGTTCCATGTTTTAGAAAGCCTGACTTTTCCTTGATCCCTTCTTTGACCCAATTCATATTTAAGTCCTGTGAAAACATTTCAAAACATGGGATGAATGTAAAAAGCTCGGTAAGGGTTATAAATCAATGAATGAAAACAAAATTCCACTAATACATACAAAACATAAACTCTTTTATTTACCTCATGAAAACATACGATTTATTAATAACACATAGAAATCATAAATCATAATGGTGAATTGTGGCATGCATAACATACTTACAATGTATCTATCACAACTACATATGGAGTTACATTGGAATACATAACAATGTATATTCCCTAAATGTCTTAGGAGAAACATTCATGTTTGCCTCCGTCATGTTACCCAATGCATTGGAGAGCTATATCGAGCTCATCCACCCTAGGTTTGTCACAGAACCAGCCGTACACATAAATAATTCCCAAGAACCATAACATGATCATAACACATAACATAAGAATAAAGGAAAGATAACATTTCCACATTGCAATAACAAAATTTCATTTCAAAGTATTAAAATAATAAATCCATGCTCAAAAATATTTTCAACACAAAAATACGTAAAAATAGTTTATATTATTTAGTTTTCCTTTTAAAAAACATTACGGCTTGTTAAGGAAGCCAAAGATCAAATAATACTCACGGCGACGGAAAGGTCATTGTCACCGATTATGTTAAAAACATATCGTTTATTCATTTAGTAAAATGATTCATATAAAAATATTCCCTTTGAATGAAATGAAAATTAAAATGGGTTTATAACCCCTATAAAATAATTTCGCGTATAAAACTAAATATGCCTCAATAAAAGGTGATTGAGACGAGGTTACCTACCTCGTGTCCGAATTGACTATATCGTTCTTTAATCTCTTGAATAATAAACTAAAGTTAATTTCTACTTTCTTAAGAACCTTTTTAAAGTTTATTATTCCTTCTATATCACCTATTACCATGTTATAAACATTATGTAATCATTCAATTTAATAATGGTCGTTTTGTCGATATTTGGTACTTGAGTCAAAAATGAACACCTTATATTTACAAGTTGTCCATGTGGTTAATAGTCCATTATATCCAGAATGATACTCATGATTTATATATCATATATATCTAGTACATACATGTATTTATAATATTACATATGATTTGGAGGTAAGAAATGAAATGCACCGTTCATGGAAACGGTAAGCCAAACGTACGCATGAACGCTACTTCCATTTCTATTTCTTATTTTAAGGGAATTAAAACATAATGATACATAGGTATATTAAAATTACATTATAATTTAATATATAATATCATTAACTCCATCCTTTATGCATCCCACATATGTCATTAATGAGTCATATCACTTTTAGGGGGCGGTAGTTCGCACTTCCTCTAATGAGATTACCGCGTTTACCCAGAATGAAAACCATAAAGGAATTCTATAAATGGAAATTACAAAAGCATAAAGAAAACATAAACATAATATATATCATATATAAATTCAGTTCCATCATAATGGCCACCATGAGATGCGGTAGGATATAATCGAACAATCATCGTTTCGTAAGGCGTTAGTTTACCATCCACAGAAACATTATGTTATTCATCCATTAGATAGAGGTGTGTGTAAGTTTAGTTCGAATCCTTCTCATAAAAATATCCTAGTATATTTATGATACTCGTTTTTTTACAAATGAAATGAATAAAAAGAGTTTAGGGGTTGGAGAAGTAAAATAAAATAAAATATTTTAAGAGAAATGTTACCTTTAATTTGGGAAACTTCCTTTGGTTTGAACCAAAAGGACTTTTGAATGACTTATGCCTAAGGTAAGGCTTATAGGGTGATGAGAGGATGTAGGGAGCTTAATTAGGTAGAGTATGGTCGATCTAAAAGGCTTGATAGGTGTGAGGAATTATTTAGAATTTGTCTCCTTTTATAAGGGAGAGGAGGGGCTCTTTAGGAAATTGTGAAAACATTATTTTATTATAAACATATATTCGGTTTCAAAAGATCCAAAAATCATTAAAGTCGAAGATAAGATGATTAATATTCTAAATAAAATCATCTAAACAGAATTGGACATGTTTTAAATAATATTTTAATCATTATAATCTTATTTATTTAAATCATTTATTAATGAGGTAAATACTACATCATTATCGTGTCATAAATAGTTTAATTTATTTGATGTCTAAAAATTATAAAAAAAATATCATGATGTATTAAATATCTTTATATTTCCAATGAATAATTATATGAAAAAATATTAATTATATAACACCATAGAAAAATCAATTTACTAAAATATTTTTGTTTATGTCATTAATGCCTTTACATTAAATTAATTAATCTAAAGTGTCATTATCATTCATAAGTGGCTCCGTGGGGTCCCAAAATATACACAAAGATTCCCATGGTCGGCCATTACTCATCCAATAAGTTTAGGAGAAGTTTTAATGTAATTTTTAATTATTATAATATACTTTTTACCTTGAATTTCCCAATTTACCTTTAACTGCTGTAAATAAAAGTCAAAAGTTGCAATTCACCAAAAATTATTTTCTTCTTCTCAAACCAAATTTTACTTATTGATATCAAAACTTTATGTTGGATTTTCAAAATTCAATTCACATAAGTGGTAAATTTTCATTTAAGTGAAATATTCAATTTTTTTTAACTATTACTAAGTGATTTCACTATTCATCAAAAATTAAAGTTTTTCAGAAAAATACCCAAAAATCATCCTAAGCTATATTTGATATTAAAAATTCAAAAATGATGTCTATTTTGAAAAACTAAAAACATAGGAGTGTCATTAATTTACTTTAAAATTAATTACCGTCATCAAAACAAATAGCTTGTTTTTAAGAAACAATAACTATCAAAAGATTGATACTTGTTTTTGTTCAATTTCTAAGTGAAATTAATTACAATGACAAAAATTAGATTAAATGGTAATAATGTTTTTTAATTTCACTTTAAAACAAATTAAAAAGATAATCTAACCATAGAAATAAATTTTATTAAAAGGAAATTTTGAATTAAAATAAAATCTTATTCATTATTCATTAAAAATGAACTTTATGAGAAAAATACCAAAAAATGTCCCAAAGTAAAATTTGATGTCCCCATTATAATGAAGGATTTTATTTTGTCAATTAGAATGTATTAAAGTGACCAAAACTATATTTAAAGAGGTTTCTCCATGAAAAGGTGGTAAATCGACCTTTTAATGTAAATTATGCTTAAATTTAGATTCATTCACATTTTAAGCCTCTAACTTTTTATTGGATAAATTTAAATACATTTTACAAACATTTATAATCATATTGTAGTTATTTTTGTTCATTTAAACCAATAAAATGGCTAGGATTTAACTACCATTTAAAATAATAATATTATATTATTAGTGTGCATCGTAAGATTCCAAAGAAACTCGTTGTTGCGTATCAGGTATGCTATCGAACATAGAAACCCCTTTAGAGTAAAATTAATATTTAATTCACAAATATTAATAAATATGAAATATTTTTTATTCTTCATTTACATGGGATGTTACAGTACCCAACATGAAACAATGGGTTTCTTCGAAATCTTATGTTGCACACAATGCTGAGTCATACTAAAAAAAATAATATAATATTATGATTTTAAATGGTTGGTAACTCCTAGTCGTTGTATTGGTGGGAATGAATAGAACTAACTAAAATATTATAACAAATGTTTGTTAAATGTTTTTACATTTATCTAATAAAATATTGAGGCTTAAAATGTGAACGGATCCAATTTTAAGCAAAAATACTGTAATATTATTTAAATGATCGATTTACCACCTTTTGATGGAGAATCCTTTTTAAATCTAGTTTTTGTCACTTTTATATGTTTTATTTGACAAAATAATTTTTTTTAGAATTAGAACATCAAAATTTAATTCGGTTGAAATGTTGATATTTTTTTTGATAATGTTCATTTTTTTAATGAATAGTGAAAAATAATGCATTTTAATTTAAAAATGCCTTTTAATATAATTTATTTATATTGATAGATTATCTTTATAATTGGTTTTAAAGAATAATTAGATTATATTTTTAACTTTTATTCCAATTTTGTTTCATTTTATGTAATTTCACTTTGAAATTGAACATAAACAAGTGGCAATGTTTTGATAGTTATTATTTCTTTAAAAACATGTTTTTTGGTTTTGACAACGAAAATTAATTTTAAATTAATTTCTTAAACTTCTATGTTTTGAATTTGGAAAAATGGATTCAAAATTTTGAATCAAGAGTTCCAAATTGTGTAAATAGGTTACTTTTATTTTTAGACATTATGATTACTAACTTGAGTAAATATTTTATTTACCATGGTTAATGGGTAAATCTGAGAAATAAGGGTAAAAATATAATATTATAAAATTATTAAATTACCCTAACACGTGTCTAAATCCAATTTGATGATACATTTCTGACCATGGTCATCTTTATATCTATTTTGGGACCCCATGGATCAACTTGTAAGTGAAAAGGACACTTTATAAAAATTAATTTAAAGTTAAGGAAAATATAACATAAACATATATCTGTTTGTAATTAAATTTTTAGAATCCTTTATATAAGTGATATTTTTGACTATAAATAGTAATTAGAAAGATAAAAATATTTTTCAACATCATGGTATTTTATTTATAATTTTTATACATCATATAAATAAATTTATTTATGACACAATATTGTTGAAATGATTGCTTCATTACTAAATGTTTTAAATAAATGAGATTATAAATATTAAAATAAATTTCTTTTTTAACTTTTAATTCCATAAATTAATTCTATAGATTATTATATATTTTTATCTTTTATGTAATGTAGTTTTTTTAAATAATCAAATTGTTATAAATGTTTTTTAAAGACATCATATGAATAGTTTGTAAATTGACATAAATGAGTCTTTAAATCAATCAATATATTATTAAATGATATAATAGTCCTAAAAATCTAATATTTGTCAAAATGAAATATTTTCTGATGTCATTAATGGTCCATTTTGTAGACTATTGGCATTTTTTATTAAATATATTAACCATATAGTATTAATATACCAGAGGACATGGTAAATATTAATTTAGTTAACTAAAGGTTAAATATTAAAGATAAGGTTAATTTTATTCCCTACTATCTAGGAAGATATCGATAAATAATCACATTATCTTATAATTAAATGAGTTGGGGACCTTTTTAAATCAAAATTCAGTTTATAATTAAATAATATTTTCAAACATTCCAAAAGAGCCCCTCCTCCCCTTTATAAAAATCCATCACCTCTAACCCTTACTCAACCCCCTAAGTCCCTCTTGGATCATCCAACCTCTACCCAAATAATCTCCCAACATCCCTCTATTCTACCTAGAAGCCATAACATAGGCATAAGACACTTCAAAAATTCATTTTTTCAAACCAATGGGAGTTTACCGATTTAAAGGTAACGTCTTCTCTCAAGTTTTTTTCTTTTATTTTCCTTCTCCAACCCCTTAAACTATATTTATTCCATTATTTTATAATATCACAAGTATCTTAAATATACTAGGATGTTTAAATGAGTTTTTTTGAACTACACATCCACACACCTCTATCTAATGGATATGAACATACTGTTTTTGTGGACGACGAACTAGTGCCTCACGAACAATGATTGTTAAATTATCTCCTACCAAATATTATGGTGGTCATTAAGATGAAACTGTATTTATATGTGATATATATTATATATATTATCTCTATGATTCTTTATTTTAATTTATATTATACCTGTATGTTCTCTATAATGGGTAAATACAATAATTTCATTTGAGGAAGTGCGGACTACCGCTCCCTCAAAGTAATAAGACACATTCACACCATATGTGGAACATATAAAGCATAGAATTACTAAAATTATATGTTATATTATACTGGAATTTTAAATTAAAATTAGTTTATTATTCAATATATTAAAGAATGAATGAGTCACGTCGGACACGAGGTAGGGGAACTTTTTAACCCAATTTCCATTCTTTGGGTTAATCTTCTAATTTTAATTATGTCCTATAATGATAATGTAAGATATAACATTTGATTTCCTGTATTATATTTTTACATTAATTAAGTGTGCCTATAGTAAATACACGTAATCTATCTATTTTAATTTCAAAATGATCTTTTTAAGGGACTTTGTCTCAATCTCCTATCATTGAGTCATATTTTGATTTATACATAACATTATTTTATATGGTGTCTAAAACCCTTTGACTTTTTATTTCATTCAAATGGAAACTTTTTCTTCATAGCATTTTACTAAATTACAAAGTGAATGTTTCATTTTAATGTACATGGTGACAATGACCTCTCTGCTTCCATGGGCGTTATTTGATATTGTGCTTTCATAACAAGTTGTAATGTTTTTTAAAAGGAAAATAAATACCATAAACACTTTTTACATATTTTGGTATTGAAAATGGTTTTGAGAGTGGATTGACTATGTGAATATATTCAAATTTTATACTGTGATTCCAATATGGAAATATTATCATTTATTTTATTCTTGTTTATGAGTTATGATTATATTAAGGTTCTTAGGAATGTTTTACGTATACGGGTGGTTCCATGGTAATCCTAGGTCGTGTGAGCCTATGATAGATCTCCAATGCATTGGGAAACATGACAGTGGTACACATTAATGTTTCTCCTAAGAGATTTTGGGAATATAACATAAAGGGTATTCCTAATGTAACTCCCTACATAGTTGTGAAAGATACAACGTAAGTATGATATGGATGCCACAAGTTAACTTTATGATTTTTGATTACTATGTGTTATTCATAAATCTTATGATTTCATGAGTTGTGTTAACGATCTTATTTTTTGTATGTATTGATGGAATAATAATTTATTTCTTTATTTTTTATCCCTTACTGAGATTTTTTATGCTCATCCCAATTTTTTAAAATGTTTCTCACATGGTATAAGGCAGGGTAAGAGAAAGGAATAATTTCATGAAGATTTATATATTGAAAAGATTTTTTGTTCACTTTTATGAATTTTTATTTTATGAAAAAAATGGATACTTAGTAGAAGTGTATACTTTATAATATTTCAGATTTAATTTAATAGTTATGGTCCAATTCTCTAAAACTCTGAACCTAAATAGATCCTCAATTAGAATTCCTAACTTAACTCAAGATTATGTAATGTTTAAGGCTGGGGCCTTATAGTTGGTATCATAGGTTGGTTTAGATAACTTTATAAGTTAGGGTATTGTTAAATTAGTATCCATAAATTAATTTATTTTAATATTGAAATGATATAGATTTACAGATTAACATGTTGCTTAGACTAAGAAATTTCTGTTTTCAGAATTGTTTTCCCTAGAGGAAATGGGGCAGCTATGAAGGGACAAGATGAAGAGGACAAAAACCATCCAAATCAGCAACCTGAGATGGTTCTAATCGGAACTGAATAGTTTGTTGTAGTTATGGAAGAGTTGACTCAAGCTATAAATGGTGGTGGTATCCATGCACGAGATTAGCCAGACCAACAATATAAGATCATGTTAGTAGTCGATCGTTTCAGGAGGCAAAATCCCTCATCATTTATAGGATCATCTGACCTTGTGCTAGCTGAAGGTTCTATTGGAGCACTGGAGAATATTTTTAATGTCATGGGGTGTTCATAATATCAAATGGCCAGTCTCGCTATTTACCATTTTGAATGTTAAACCGATCAGGGGTGGACGATGGTTAAAATTATCAAGGATAGTGTCGAGATTGATGCTCTTGATTGGGATGAATTCAAATGCATGTTTCTTGTGAAATATTTTCCTAAGGTGGTTAGTCTTAGGATGGAAACATAATTCCAATTATTGAATCAGGATTATGACTCAGTGGATGCTTTTGAAGAATAATTAACTTGACTGGAAAGGTATGCTCAAAATTACATATGAGACCTTGATAGTAAAACCAACCATTTTTACTTAGGATTACAGCCAAAGTATCTAAGGGCTTTAGTATATCATGAATTAAAACATTATGAATGTTTTTTTGATGTGAGGAGATGGTGGAAGTGGAGTTTTCCAATGATCAGTTGTTCTTTAAAAAACAATAGAATAATAGGTTGAGGTGGAAGACGAAATGGGAGACCTATTCAAAAAAGTCTGATGGTAAAAAACATAAGTTTACAATTTTGAAGATTGCTATAAAAATCATGTTGGAAAATTTCTTTCGAATTATGGTAAGTGCTACCAATGTGGTAAAATGGGACATAAGGCTCATATTTGCACTGAAAAAGATCGGGGTAATGGTAAGACAAAATTTTATTTATAGTCAGTAAAATGTTTGAAGTTTAATGAAATGGGTCATTATGAAAATGAGTGTCCAACGAAGATCTCAAATATGGTAAAGAAGTCGAACTACAATCATAAATGTGTGGTGAAATATTTATAATTACTTCAACAGATGTTGGGACATCGAATAAAGTATTGTCTGGTACACTGTTAGTTTATTCATATTATGACATGTGTTGTTTGATTTAGGGTCTACACATTCCATAATTTCTAAGAAGTTTTCTATTAGATTTGGAATTCTATCTCATGATATGAATATTGAACTTATGGTAAAAAACCTGGAGGTAAATGTTGAGACACATAGAAATTATAATAACCTTCAAGTTCTAGTGAGCATAAAGTATCTACGTACAAACCTTATTTTTTGCCTCTAGTGGAGATTGATGTTATTTTTGGTATTGTTTGGATTTCCATTTATCAAGATAAGATTGAATGTAGAGGTAAAAAGGTTTATTTTTAGAAATAAGTTCTCTTTGTGTATAAACATAAACCCTTACTTTTGATAACATATCAGGAAGATAAGAAACTAGTAAAAGGTGTAAAAGAATGTTACCTTGAACATAATGTTGAAAAAAATGAACTATTCACATTAAATATGTTCCAATGGTAATTGAGTATCCTTTTGTTTTTCATAATGAGTTTCCTAGTATAATACCTGATTTGGACGTTGAATTTACTATTGAATTAGTTCCTGATGCTAATCCAATTTCAAAACCCCCTTATAGAATGGCTCGAATTGAACATTTAGAGTTAAAGAAGCCATTATATGAGTTTTTAGATAAATGATACATTCAACCTAGAACATTTTTATGGGGTTCTCCTATCTTCTTTATTAAAAATAAATATTTTTCAATCCTATATTTCATTGATTATAGATCATTTAATAAAATATCTATTAAAAACTAGTATCCTTTGCCTCATATCGATGATTTTTTTGATTAGCTCTAGGGAGCGAAGTATTTTTTGAAGATTGAGTTATGGTCGAGGTACCATCAGTGGAATGTAAAGGAATCAGACATTATGAAGACCATGTTTCATACTAGATATAGTTATTATAAATTTGTAGTTATTCATTTTGGGTTAAGAAATGAACATGTTGTATTCATGGATCATATGAATAGAATTTTCCATGAGTTCTTGGATAAGTTTGTGGTTGTGTTTGTTGATGATATTTTGGTTTATTACAAAAGTAAATATGAACATGAAATTCATTTATGGGTTGTCTTTCAAACCGTAAAAGGAAATATATTTTGTGGGAAATTTAGAAAGTGTGAGTTTGGGTTACAAAAAATTTTATTCCTTGGTCGCATTATTTCAAAAAATGTCATAACTATTGATCCTCTGAAAACAAAACTTGTTGAAGAATGGCCAATACATACTAATATAATCTAGAATCCTAGTTTTCTTGGTTTGGAAGGAAATTATATATTCTTTTTTGAGAATTTTACACAAATATTTCTCCCACTAACTATGTTAAATCGAAAAGGTGTTAAGTTAATCTGGACAAAAGAATGTGATGATTGTTTTCAAGAATTGAAATGATGATTGGTCAATTCTCTAGTTTTTGCACTACCTTCCAGAAATGGTGAGTTTTTTATCTACAGTGAAGCTTAGTTGAAAGGAAATGGTTGTGTCCTTATACAGAATGATCAGGTAATTTCTTATGCTTTATGTCAGCTGAAACCTCAGGAGTTAAATTACCCTACACATGATTTGGAATTAGCTGTTGTTTTTTTAGAAAAATTGGGAGGAATCATCTATATGGAGTAAAATGTGAAATATATATTGACCACAAAAGTTTGGAGTATATATTCACTCAAAAATATTTTAAAATGAGACAAAGTAGATGGTTGGAATTAATCAAGGATTTTGAGTGCACAGTTCATTACTATCTTGTAAAAGGAAATAAATTGATCGATTCTTTGAGTCGAAAAAGTAATTCTACATTAACAATGTTAGATTTGGAACAAGATCGTTTGATTAAAGATTTTTTGAAAATTTTCATATAAGTTTTTGGTGCTGGAAATTATACTATTTTGTTTCAGGTGTCAGTGAAATCATCTATATTAGATAGAATTAAGCAATCACGGAAGGAAGATAGTGAGTTGCATAAAAAGGTATGGTTGGTTCCGAAGGGTATGTTTCAATATTTTAACATTGATAATGATTGTATTTTGATATTTGGGAAGATATTATATGGGACTTGTGATTCACAATTGAAGAATGATTTGTTATGTGAAGCTCATGGTTCTTCGTTTTCAGTTCGTCCTAGAAGTACTAAGATGTACAGAGATCTTCGAGAGTATTACTAGTGGGATGGAATGAAAAGAGATTTTTATGACTTTACTGTGAAGTGTTTGACTTGTCAACAGGTTAATTAAGAGAAGAAGTTAGTAAAAGGGATGCTTCAGCCTTTACCGGTGTAATAGTTGAAATGGGAAAATGTGTCCATGGATTTATTTCATGGGATTACCATAGACTTTAGGGGTTAATAATGCAATCTGGGTTGTTGTTTATTGATTGAATAAATCTACTCATTTCCTTCCTATTCGAGATACTTTGTCTCTAGATAAACTTTCTTGGTTGTATGTTAAAGAGATAGTTTGGTTTCATGGAGTTCCCCACTCCATTATATTTGATCATGATCCCATGTTTACGTCTAACATTTGGAAAGGCCTTTAGAAGTCATTGGGTAATGAATTAAATTTTAGTACGCCTTTTCATCCTTAATCAGATGGGCAGTCAGAATGAACAATTCAGACATTGGAATATATGTTATGTGCTTTCTCAATGGATTACTAGGGAAGTTGGGACCAATATATTTCTTTAGTTGCATTTTCTTATAATAAAAGTTTTCATGCCAATATATAGATGGAGCCATTTGAAGCATTATATGGAATGTGGTGTCGAACTCTAGCTGTTTGGGGTGATTTGGGTGAAAGGAAGTTGATGGGACCGAAATTGGCAGAGATGGAAGAAATGTTCAATTGATTCAGAAGCACATAAGAATAGATCAGAGCAGTTAAAAAAGGTTATGTGCATAACCAAAGGAAGGATAATTCATTTGAGGTAATTCATCATGTCTTTCTCAAAGTTTCTCAATAAAAATGTGTGATGTGTTTTGGTAAGAAGGGAAAGTTTTGTCTGAGGTTCCTTAGACCCTATGAAATCATGAAGAAAGTTAGATTAGTTTCCTACATAGTTGATTTACCTCTATTTTTGTCCCAGGTACACAATTTTTTTCATGTTTCATTGTTGAGAATGTATATTCCAGATCCATCTCATGTTTTGAGTCTGTAGGTAGTTCAGTTGGAAGAGAATCTTTCTTATGAGGGAAAACCAGTACACATTCTTGATCGAAGAGAGAAAGTGTTGCAGAATAAGGTAATTCCTTAGGTAATGGTTCTGCGGAAAACCTGAAATTTTGAAGAGGCAATGTAGTGATACGAAAATTCTATGAGAGATAAATACCCCCTCAAATTTTATAAGTGAATATAATTTTGGGGATGCAATTACCAAAAGGGGGAAGGATGTAACATCCCAGGTAATTAAAGAATATCATATTTATATATATATTAATATTTTTGAATTAAAAATTAATTTTTCTTTAAAGGGGATTCTATATTCGATGGAGTACCCGACATGTAATAATTGGTTTCTCAGAAATCTTATGTTGCGCACAATGTTGAGTCATACTGAAAATAATAATAATATAATATTATTATTTTAAAAGGTAGTTAATTCCTAACTATTGTAATTGCAGGAATGAACAGAACTAAATACAATATTATTAAAAAAAAATATTTTTACATTTATCCAATGAATTTTATAGGTTTAAAATGTGAATGAATACAAATTTAAGTACAAATACACTAATATTCTTTAAAAGGTCGATTTACCTCCTTTTGATGGATATTCCTTTTTAAATTGAGTTTTTTAACTTTTATATGTTCTGTTTGAAAAACAAAAAATCTTCTTTAGAATCAAGACATCAAATTTTACTTTGGATGAAATTTTGATATTTTTTTGATAAAGTTTATTTTTTAATGAATAATTAAAAATGCTGCATTTTAATTCAAAATTGTCTTTTAATGTAATTTATTTATATGGTTATATTATATTTTAATTAGTTTTAAATTGTAATTAGATTATTATTTTACCATTTATTCCAATGGTGGTCATTGGAAATAATTTCACTTTGAAATTGAACATAAACAAGTGTCACTCTTTTGATAGTTATTGTTTCTGGAAAACAAACTTTTTGGTTTTGACAATAAGAATGAATTTTAAATTAATTTCTGCAACTTTGTTTTGAATTTGGAAAAATTGATTCAATATTTGGAATCAAAAGGTTGAAATTGTGTAAATAAGAATCTTTTATTTCTAGAAATTATGAATTGTAACTTTAGTAAATATTTTATTTACCATGGTTAAAGGTTAAATCTGGTAAAAATATGTGTAAAAATAATATTATAATAATATTAATTTACCCTAAGACATGTATTAATACTATTGGCAGATAAATTTCCAACTATGGGTATCCTCAGGTCGATTTTGGGACCCCATGGATCTACTTGTAAGTAAAAATGACACTTTATAAAAATTAATTTATAGTTAAGGAATATATAGCATAAACATAAATCCCTTAGTAAAAAAAATTATAATTGTTTATATATGTGAATTTTTCGACAATAAATTATAATTTGAAAGTTGAACATATTTAATACATCATGTTATTTTATTTATAATTTTTAGACATCATATAAATAATTTTATTTATGACACAATGATGATGTAATGATTACCACATTAATGAATTTTTTAAATAAATGAGACTACAAATATAAAAATAAATTTATTTTGAAACTTCTTATTACATCTAAGAATTTTATGGATGAGTAAAACATGTTATATTTGAATTAATGTAGTTTGTTTTAATTAATCAAGTTGTTAATGATTTTTTTAATGTCCTGATATGAATAGTTTATAAATTGACATAAATGAGTTTTAAATCAATCAATATTTTATTAAAAGATAAAATAGTCCTAAAAATAAAATATTTGGCCAAATGACATATATGATGTTACTAATTTCATTAATGATCCATTAAGTGTCTCTTGGAATTTTCTAGTAAATCTATTTACCATATAGTATGAATATACAAGAGGACATAGTAAAAGTTAAATTAGTTATCTAATGGGTAAAGCTAAAAGATAAGGTTAATTTTATGCCCTAAACTTATCTAAACCCCATTGTATGAGAGAATATAGAACAATACTAACCATATATAATAATTAAATTATCTGGGGACCTTTTGAAATCTAAATTCAGTTTATAGTAAATTAAAATTTAAAACTTTTCTAAAGAGACCATCCTCCCCCTTATAAAAAGCCATCACCTATAACCCTTACTCAAACCTCTCAAGCCCCACTGGCTCATCCAAACTCTCCCCAAATAAGCTCCCAACATCCCTCTATTCCACCTAGAATACTTAACTTAGGCAATCGGAACTTAAAGAAATCATTTTGGTTCGAACCAAAGGGTGTTACCCAATTTAAAGGTAACATATTCTCTCAAGTTCTTTTCTTTTATTTCCCTTCTCCAACCCGCTAAACTGTCTGTATTAAATTATTTTATTACAAAAACTGTAAATTCAATATATTAGAATATTTTTATGAAGGGGATTCTAACTACACATCCACACACCTCTATATAATGGATATGAACATATTATTTCTATGGACGATGAACTACTGTCTCACGAAACGACTATTGTTCAATTATCTCCTACCGCCTATTATGGTGGACATTAATTTAGAATTTTAATTATATTTGATATATATTGTATTTAAAATATCCCTATGATTATTTATTTTTCATTTACATCATACCTTTATGGTTTCCATAATGGGTAAATACGATAATTTCATCTGAGAAAAAGTGTGGACTACCGCCCCCTCATAGTTATATGACTCATTAATTCCATACATGGAACATATAAATGATATAATTACTGAAATTATATATGATATTAAACTGGAATTATAATATAACTATTTATCATTATGTTTTCATTCTATTAAATGTGAAATAGAAATGAAAGTAGTGTTCATGCATACGTACGGCTTACCGTCTCCATGAACGGTGCATTTTATTTCTTATCTCCAAATGTTATGTACTATTATAAATACATATATATACTGGATATATATGTTATATATGATATCTAAATCAGTAATATCATTTTTTAGATTGTTGAATTTTTACCACATGCACAACTTGTAATTATAATATGTTCATTTTTTACTCAAGTACCAAATATCAACCAAAATTTTGTTATTAACTTAAATGAAAATGCAACGTTTATAACGTGGTAATAAGTAATATAAAAGGAATAATAAACATGAAATTTTTTCTAAAGAAAGTATAAATTTACTTTAGTTTATTATTCAGGAGATTAAATAACAAACGAGTCATGTCGGACACAAGTTAAGGGAACATCTTAATCCAATTTTCATACTTTGTGGTAATCTTCTACTTTTAATTATGTTGTGCTATGATTATGTATGATATAAATTTTGATGTTTTATAATGTATTTTTACATTAATTATATGTACCTATGCTGAATAAATATAATCGTTCTATTTTATTTAAAAAATGATCTTTTTATGGGACTTCATCTCAATCTCCTTTCATTGAGGTATATTTTTATTTATACAGGACATTCATTTATATGGTGTATAAACCCCTTTGACATTTCATTTCATTAAAAGTGAATAATTTTATACGTAATGTTTTACTAAACAACAAAGGGAATGTTTCTTTTTAATGTATGTGGTGACAATAACCTTTCCACCACCACGAGCGTTATTTAATATTTGGCTTTCTTAACATGTCGTAATGTTTTTAAAAGGAAAATAAATACCATACACTCTTTTTACATATTTTGGTGTAGAAAATGGTTTTCATAAGGGATTGATTATTTCAATATATTGAAATTTTATATTGTGACTAAAATATTTAAATATTATCACTTCTTTATTCTTGTTCACATGTTAAGATTATATTACGGTTCGTGGTAATTCTTTACATATACGAGTTGTTCTGTGATAAACCTCAGGTGGGTGATCCAGAGATAGCTCTCCAATGCATTGGGTAACATGACAGAGTTAAACATTAATTTTTTTTCCTAATATATTTAAGGATGATACTATGATTGGGATTCCAAATGTAACTCCCAATGTATCTATTAAATCTACAACATAAGTGTTTTATGGATGCCACAAGTAACCTTTATGATTTTTTATTACAATGTGTTATTCATAAATCTTATGATTTCATGAGGTGTATTAAAGAGATTATGTTTTTTTTTATTGATGGAATAATGATTTCCTTCATTATTTTACAACCCTTAATAATATTTTATATGCTCATCCCATGTTTTTTAGATTTTATTCACAAGGTATAAGGTAGGGTAAGAGAAAGGAACAGTTTTATAAAGATTTATATCATGAAAATAATTCTTGTTTTCATTTTAGAATTTTTTTTTATTTTATGAAAAAAATGGATACATAGTAGAAGTGTCTACTTTTTAATATTTGAAATGTAATGAATAGTTATGGAGTAATTTTCCAAAACCCTAGACCTGAATAGATACTCAATGTGAATTATTAACTTCGCTCAAGATTATGTAATGTTTATGGTTGGGGCCTTATAACATAACCACTGATTATCCACTCTCACACCCCAAAGTAAAATGTCTTGGACCTATCACCTCTTCTGAATATACCACATCAAATATTTCCATCACACACCTGGGCCTCAGAAAATATCCGTACCTCCCACACATGTACCTCACAACATATCATAACCACAGACAGTTGGGCCTCACAAAACATCCTACCTGCACACACCTCAGCCTCACAAAACATCTCATCTCATCCTCAAGACACCTAGGAAATCACATCACAACTCATCTCGAATACACATGGGACGCCATTTCCCAACTCATCCAGAAGACACCTGGGAATAAAACAACTTTCCTACAAACACATAGGCTACCACTTCCCACCACATCCTACCCGAAGAATCTTGGGTCATCATCTCTTTGAATGAGTACGGAAGAGTTAGTGGTCATCCATCCATCCTCCCACCGGGATGTTGGGAAAGACACCCTCTCCCGTGACTATGGGGGTGTCTAGAATATAGTTCTCAACTAGGGTGGGGTGCATATAGAAATCTCTAGGATAATAAAATATATATAAATATTTTATAAAAACAGACAATCCCATCTTATGGGTTTACAAACAAGGAAAAACCCAACCCACAAGGTCTAATACCTCCACTACAAAAATATATATAAGACACCATACAAGAAAAACAAAATCCAAAAGAAAAATTATACTTTTAATCCACACTTGTTTTCTTAACTGATTTCATACATATATAATAATCCCTTATTAACAAAACATTGGTTCATTAAATTCTATCAGGTTATTATTCATTCATTTTCTATTCACATTCCACATTCCATTTCAAAGAAACCATTTTTCTAGATTCTTCAAAAAAAAAAGATTTTCCATTTTAGTTCCATACCTCCATGGAAACTAGAATTAATTCAAAAAATACCATAACCAACACATAGAATGTATCACCACACAACAACCCATTACTCAAAAACCATTAATCTCACATCATGAACAATTTACATCCACATCCCCCTATTAATCATTAATAAACATTCACAACATAACTATCTTTACAGCCTTCTAGTACTACTATACCACTACAACAATCACAACCCCACTTCACAACCACATCTCAAATACTTCCACCACCAACATCATACCACATTCAAATTCCATATATCATATCACTAGATCCATCTCATAGCACAAAATTTTTTCCAAAAATGTGTTACAACACATAAAAGTGAAAACCATACATTCATATTTAGTAGGTCATCCATGATTTAGATTCACTTAATTTAGGGTGTTATCATATAATCCATAATATCATGTGGAATCAATTTAATTAACTGAATATATGTGTTTAATCATATATTTATTTACGATGATACCATTTAACCACAAAAATAACGGATTTAAAAAGGATGTTTTTGTAGCATAATAAAGTCACCCATATATGTGATTTTCTTTAAGTGTGTTTATTACTAAGTACATGGTATCAAAATAGGTGAAATCAAATCAATAATAGATGTAAAATCATATTTCGCATTTTCCTACCCCTTTAAATTCAATATTAATTGATTTATTTCCTTTAATAAATCAAAATCAACTATATCCACAAGGATAAATATTTATATTCCCATATCACATGATAAAAAATTAAGAAAGATGAATTAAATACTACTTGGAATAAATTTTATCAACACATCATTTTTCCTATATTTTCTATACATTCTAAGACGCATAGGGTAATAATAATTCGGTACATCTGATCTCAAGAGAAATCAAGGTCGAATAAGGATAATAAATATCTTCAATTTATAATGATTGGATCCCAAATATTTGGGATTAGAAACAGTTTCAAATTTCTATTAAACTGGATAACATTATACCACATGGTTTGACCATTTAAAGCCATTATATTATTAAAAAATAAATGATATATATTATAGACCATGAAATGGATTTAAAACCACTTAAATATGGCATTAAAATCATTATATATAAAAGGAAATAAACATAAAAAACTACAAAAACTAGAAAATTATCAAAAAAATGAAAAAAATGAAATTTCTTACTATTTGAAATATATCACCATTGGAAATGTCTCACTATTGGAATGTATCACCATTGAAAAACTATAAATTTTTAAATATTTTGAAATGAATCGCCATTGTAATGATTAACAATAGGAAAACATGAAATTTGGAAAATTGTTGAAAAGAATCATAATTGTAATGAGTCACAATTAGAAAATTGAAAATTCATAAAACTGTTGAAATGTCTTGTCATTGGAGTGAGTCACCATTAGAAAAATGGAAATTTTGAAAACAATTGAAATATATCACTATTGGAAAGAGTTTCTATTTGAAAACTATAAATTTTGAAAACTGTTGAAATAACTCACTATTAGAGTGAGTCACCTTTGCAAAACTGGAAATTTTCTAAATTATAGATATGACACACCATGGGAGTGATTGACCATGGGAAAACTAGGAATGTGAAGAATTATTGAAATGAGTCAGGATTAGAATGACTCTCATTCCCCCAAATCACCTCAAACTACTCTCGGACATATCAAACACAAGATTTATAACAAAGTAATGGGCAAAAAATCTAGTCCATTCCATCAGAAACAAATCAAACTATTATCATCCTAGATAATTTAAAACCAAACTAGAAGCAAATAGGGGAAGGGTTTGAAAACCCATCCATTGAGATACCTCTCATGTTTCTCGATACATTTGGAACACACCAACCTATAGCGAAAGAAGAACAAATCTATATAATAAATTAAACATAATCACTCTAGGAGTTACATATCAAGCATGAACTCATTCACATTAATCGATATAATAAGTCTGGTCTGAAATACATAAAAATCAAACAACAATACTAACGCAGTGAAAGGTAATATATTAAAAAAATCAACAAGTTATTTTAAATAGAAGGAACATATTTCAGATAATATAAAACATTTTTTAAATTTTAATTCAATTAATTCACTTAGATATACTATTGTATGAGTGTATATAAATGCATTACCCTTATTTTCCAATACATGAAATTTAAATTTGAATCATTTAAAACATATATTTCTTAACATATCATGAAGAAAAAATATTTTCATTCTGGAGTAATAATTTGTTAATAAACATATATATTATATATTTTACATAGGATTGATTTACATTGGTGAAAGATTTTAAAATATAAACATGATTTTTAAAATGATCTATTACATTCCATATATTTATCTCGGCATGTTATTTTTGAAGCACGTTACATCCGAAAAGATACCCATTAAATTTATTTCCACTAAAATTCATGTATTTAAAGCAAATAAAATAGTCTCATGAAATCAATTTTTATTTAACATGTCTCTAAATAAAACATAAATAAATTGTAAGGTTTCATGCTTTCGTAAAATATATTTTATTCTACTAAAATAACTATATCATTATTTTTACCAAGCTAATATTAACAGAAATTAACATCAAATATAAAAAACCAGAATTAACAAATGGAATACATAAAAAATATGACTTGTGTCTCTAAATAAACCACCCCATCCATGTTTAAAATTATTACATTTTTTCATAAAGACAATAATTACTAGGAATATACTTATGCAGAAATTGTAGAGGGATTAACATTCCAATTTCTATTTTTTTCACACGTGCAAGTCATTACCTATGAGATTTTCTATTAACATTCCCATGCTAACATGAAAACAAATATAAATATAAAAATAGAAACTATAAGTATAAAATTAAAACTAACCCATCCATAATACCACAATATTCCCCTCATTGGGAAACATTGACCCAGCCGCATAGTTTTTAAATGTATTATTATAAAATATTTATTGATGAGGAAAGAGTTTTCCATCTAATAATATATTTGTGGTGATAACCCTTGTAATAAATATAAAATCAATCACAACAATAATGATAACATTCAAAAATTATAATCACTTCTATTATGGAAATGTTTTCACATGGGAGGAAATCTCATGTTCATTAATTTCATGATTTCCAAAATAGAAATTTTATTTTATTAATGACTTTAAGTGATTAATACTTTTTATGGGTGGCGAGGTATTTCTTCAACATAATCACACTACAAAAAAAATACATCTCACCATAAAAACCACACATCTCATGCACTACACATCATAACCACTACACATCACATCCAATAGCCAAAAATTTTATCCAATGAAAATTTTCACTAGACATTCCACACAACCACATTACCAAAAAAACCTTGCTATCCCAAGGAACCCATCATTTTCATATAACTAATTTTACAACCTTATTATATAAAATCCCTCAATTGATGATCACCATTATCATCACACACAATCTACAATCACACAAATAAAGTAAACCCCATTTCCCATGTCGAGATATTATCTTCTTTGTGTGGCACTGACTCTCCCGCATATTTTCAATCACTCCAATGAATAAAAAATATTGATTAAGGCTCATGTTTCCCTCTCATTATACGCCTGATCTTAAAAATTATATTTAACATAAGGAATCAAAACAATAGAAAATACACATAGCAGAAAAATATAGAATCTTCCAAAATTATCTAATGGAAAATATTAGATCGTCTCATTATTTATCATGAGTAATTTCACATAGTTTTTAAATTTCTCTGGGGAGTCAGTTAATTAGACATATACAAGTGATTATTATTTTAAGTAATGGTGAGATTAAACAAGAAGCCCTATCAAGGGTCTCATAATTTATAACAATCATATAACTATCATGGTTTCTAACAACTACTATTTTAAGTAAGCCATACCAACACTTCAATATAGTGATGAAAATGAAACAAAAAAACACTCAAAATTACATGACTATTACCAGGGAAATATTATTCCTTGGATTTTAAGTATTTCTAACATATTTCCATGTTAAATATAAAAATATAAAGATGTTATCTCACACATTGTTTTTAATATGGTAAAAAACATTTTCGGTTCATATTATTATCAATGAAACGAACTTCAATTTATTTTTGAAAAACTCTTCATTCTATGTTCTTATGTTTAATTCAAATACTACATTTCATAAAAACATGTTTTCGTCATCATCATTGTAAAAATGGATTTCTCACCAAAAAATTGAAACTACACATGTTTTATTACTATGGATCATGCTTTATCATTCTCAAACTAAATATTCTTGAAACATTTCATGTCTCAAGGAAACATGATTTTAGATAACAAAATTAAAACTAGAAATTTTTTATTAATATATTTAATGATTTATCATGATCAAATAATCTATTACACACGCAAAATTCTTATAGAAATATCAACATAAGATAAGATTTCTTAACATTAAATTAAAAACTGCACATGTTGTATTATTGTATTTCAGGCTATAGCTTTCTCAGGAAAAACATTATTTAAAAATTTCATATCTCAATAAATAATTATTTCATACTAAAATAAGGATAACATAATTATAATTACATATTTAAATGTAATTTTGTAAACATTATACATGTGTAGGTCTCTCATTCTATAATTTCCTTAGTTACCGCACCAATGATTTCCACTTCCAGCATGCTTCCCATTACAAACAACTTATGGAATAAAATATGAGGTAGGTTTATTTCTATACTTAAAAATTATTATGAATCAAATAATGTTAATTTAAATCATTTAAATATTTTTCAGTCTCATCAATTTACCATAAGGCATGTTTATCATTTTCCAAAATTTAGAAAAAATTTCACAATAATTTCTATATAAACACATGCTTATAACATATTGTAATATCAATACCTTAGAACTACAATCATGCCAAATAAAGAAAAAAATATTATTTTAAAGGATTATAAATTAAAAGTAATTATCAACTACTTAATATGGACATATTATGAGTTTCCAAAATTAAATGTCCAAAACTATGTTTTATAATAAGTCAATAATACTTCCTCATGACAAATCACAAACTGAATGAAACACATGAAATAATAACTCACATGGAAACTATAATACATAGAATCATGGTTTCAAAATAATTTATTTGATCATTCCATTGTGAAATCTACTTGGAGGTTACATGATTCATAATGGTTTTCAACATTAAATAGTTGGGCTTAAGAAAAATACACAAAAGATATTTCTTTAATAATTTCAAAAATTATAAAAACTAGAAAGTGGGTTATATATTACTAATAAAGGAATAAAAAGAAAAAAATTTATGAATCATACTATAAGAGGAAAGGATACAACATCTTCAAATCATAAGGAGGTTTCAATCAAATAATTCAAGCTAGTTACCCATCATAATACTCATTCCTCAATGTTATATGAATAATTTTAGTAAACAATAAATGAATTTATTAGAAATAATGGCATGTGAGATGTTAAAGAAAAACATATAAAACTTCCCAATTCATTTAATTCATCTAAACATTATAAAATCAACAAATAATAAATGAACATAAGTCATTTAATGATTGTACCTATCCTAGTTCTCTACCCTGCAAGCAGTGCCCCTCACATGGTCATTCAGTGGGATCAGAGCCCTTTCATATAATCATAAGGGGATCTAAAATCCCATATCCAGTCTAGTCTTCCTTGGACTGTGTAATGTAACATGGTCAATAGAAATTTTTCCCATACCAACCCATGCATTACTCAATATGCCTAACTATGAACACAACCATATCTCTCAATGATCAACTCAGTTTCAATTCTTTCATGTCCCCCTCACTCCAAAGATACCCCTATTGGGATTGTAAGGAATAAAGGGATATAATGACCCCAGATTCTCACCCTCAGCAAGCCCCGAGTTGGAAACTAGCACCGAGGGTATACAAATATCACAATATGGGAGGCATTACCCTTTTTAACGAAACATGATTTTTAGATAGGATGTATCGACCAAAATAATCTCCATGAAATATTATAAAATAAATCCAAAACAACCAAAAATGAATTTGTAAATAAATAACAGATAGGTAAAAAATTCTATAAATGAGAGACCAATATAACAAAAGCTATGTTAGTGAAACAACAACCACTACAATTCCTAAACTAGGAAAGTCCGTCATGGTCTAAAAATTCCTCCTGGAAGCCTGAAAATAGTTTTCATATAAATAGGGTTAGAATATTGGTATTATTAGATGGAAAACCAATGTCTCTCATGTACATGTGAAAATAGCATACTAATGAACCCGTGTGAAATTAGTAGAATCAAACAGCACCTAAAAAAGGTATATTAACGAACACCCAGTCCTCAACAAGTCTCTTTCACCAAATAACATATCTATGTAATATAATATAATATAATGTAAAGAACATTGATGAGAGGGTAACTCTCACCACATTCCCATTGATTATCCTCTCTCAAACCCCTACAAAACATTTTCTGGAACTCCCACCTCTTTTGAATATACCTCATCACATCCAGCCCTCGCACTCGTGGGCCTCACAACACATCCTTCCAACACACACCTCGGCCTCACAAAACATCCAACCCACACACTCCGGAGCCTCACAACACATCTTGCACGCATGAACCTAAGCCTCACTGCCCATCCCATCACATCTTGAAGAAACATAGGGAAGAACATAACAACTCATCCTGAAGACACCTGGGAAACTATTTCACAAATCATCCAGAAGACACTCGAGAAACAAACCACATTTCATACAATCTCCTTGGCTACCACTTTTTATAACATCATACATGAAGAAACTTGGGTTTCCATCCCTTGGAATAGGGGGCAGGGAATAGGAGGTGGTCATCCATCCATCCTCCCAACGAGATGTTGGGAAAGATATCCTCCCCCATAACTATGGGTGTATTTGATACACAGTGATCAATAATGGTGGGGTGTGTATAGAAATTATAAGTAAAATGAAAGATATATACATATTATATTGAAACCCATAATCTTATTCTATTGGTTTACATACAAGGGACAACCCAACTCACAATCACTAATAACTCCATATCTAAAATATAGGAGAAACACCATACAAGAAAAACACAAGTCAAAAGACCCATTATACTTTTAATCGACATTTATCTACTTAACATATTTCACATATATCGAATAATCCCATATTAACAACACATTGGTTTATTCAATTCTCTCTTATTATTAGTCATAGATCTTTTTGTTTACAATCCACATTCCTTTTAAAATAAACTATTTTCCAAATAATTCCCAATAAATTATTTTACATTTTAGTTCTATAAATCCTCGGAAACAAGATTTAATTCACACAATGAAATAACCAATACATGTAATGTTGCACCAGACAACAAACATTAACTCTCTTGAAAATAATCCCACATAATTACCAATTTACAACCACATCCCCTTTTTCATCCTCGTTTCACATACACTCCAAAACCATTATTACAACCTCAATGTACCAATTTACGAGTGAAACAACAACAACCCCACTTCATAGCCACATCTCATCCACTTCACCCACATGAATCTCAAAATAGTCATATTCCTTCCATTATATCACTAGAGCCAACCCACATCACAAAATCATGTCCACAAACATGTCACAACACATAATTGAGAAAAAATTATTTTTAGATTTAGTAGGGAGTACCTTATTTAATTTCACTGAATTTAGGGTGTTATAAAAAAACAATAAGATCATGTAGAATCAATTTAATTTTAAAAATGTTGTGGTTAATATTTTATTTATTTACCATGAAACCACTCAACCTCAAAAATACTAGATTTCAAATGCAATTTTCTTTACAATAATAAATTCTCATATACTGATTATTTTCATCATGTAATTAAGTCCATAAGAATATAGTATCAAAATATATTAAATAAAGTCATTATAAGAAGTAAAATCATAGATCACATTCCCCTTCCCCTTAAAATTAATTATTAAATGATTCATTGTATATTTTTAATTCAGAATCAAATAGATATACAAGGATCAGAATTTAAATACCCATCCCACATGATACATAATTAAGGAAGACTAAGGAAGTCATACATAGAAAATAGATGATTGAAATAGGTTTTTTCATATACTTACTGCAACAAAACAGTAGTGTGTACTGGAGGAAACTACTTTAGGGGGGACCTCAAACCATCTATAGAACTTCATTCTAGGACTCTTACATGAAGAAGAATTTTATAATTTTGGTCTCTAGAGAAAGCAAGGCCAAATGAGAATAAGAATGACCTTATCTTTATAAATGTTGGATCCTAAGAATTTGGGATTATATACAATTTTGAATATCCATTAAATATGATCAAAATTTACAATGAGTTTGACCATTTAAAGACACCACAATTTTAGAAAATCAAAGATGTGATTTATATACCATCAAGTGTCTTCAAAAACACATAAATATGGAATTATACTCATTTTATATAAAAAAAATATGCCAAAAGGGAAAGACATGAAAAACAAAAAAAAATATGGGAAAATGGATAACTATTGGAAATGTATCACCATTGGTAATATATCACCATTTTAAATGTCTCACTATAGTAATGTCTCACCATTACATAACTAGAATGTTTGAAAACTATTAAAATGAATCTCTGTTGGAATGAGTCACTATAAGAAAACTAGAAATTTTGAAAACTATTAAAATTACTCACTGTTGGAATGAGTTACCATTGGAAAACTAGAAATTTAGAAAACTATAGAAATAAATCACTTTTGGAGTGGTTCACCATTGGAAATGTATTGAAATTACATATCCTTGGAATATGTATCTATTAGAAAACTAGAAATTTAGGAAACTGTTGACATGACTCGCTATTGGGGTGATTCACCATTAGAAAACTAGAAATTTAAAAAACAATTGAAATTTCTCACCATTGTAGTGGGTCACCAATGGAATGAATCAGATGTCACAAAAAACACCTCAAACTACCTATGGAAACCTTAAACAAAGTATTTATCACAAATTAATTCACTAGAATTTTTGTTCCATTGTAGGAATGGACCTTATTAGTAGGTTTTTATATATCTTGATAAGAGAACTTTTGATAGATGAGAAATCATATGAATATTAGAATTTATTTACTATAGTTCACATGGGACACTCACATGGTTTTCTATTATCTTTATATTATTTGACTATATGTAATTAATATTTAAATTCTATTATTATTCATTCATTTGAGTTGATTCTTTTTATATCGATATTTCATTATCATTACCTTATTTGAGTGGATATTATTTCACATCACCTTTTATTTCTTATGTTATATATTACCAATCTATTTGATTTACATTTTCATATATATGTTATTTCTAAATACATGCACTTTATAACTTAAGTCTTCCTTATTCCATTTGATGTATTTTTAAACCAATGTATCTAATATTTTTAAAAGTATTTGGTAGTGAAATTTATTTAACTGAAGGATAAAATTGTTATTTGTAAATGAATTTCTATTCATTATTTAAAAAAGTTTTTAAATTGAACATATTAGATAAAATTTTCATTGATTAATTAATGTATCGATATTTTTTAAAATGAGAAAAGATATATAAATTTTGAAATTAATTAGGTTTATAAGTTTACTGGATTGGTAATATTGTTTTTCCTCAATATTTTTTTAAACTAGTATTTATTGAATTTATTATGAAAGTATCACATCGCATCTATGGTGGAATCCTAATAGGAATTGTTTTCTAACAATATACTTATAAAAAATTTAGTGTTTGGATTGTGTGGATAATTCATGTTCTTTTTAAGATTTTGTGGGATCTCTTTTTTATGAACCCTTTATCTTATAGAATTTATTTAGAGGGGTATAGTTATATTTTTTTCTATTTACCATAGGTCAAAAATGATTTCAGGTTTTATTTTTTGGAAATTTGGAATTATTTTGTACCCTGTATGTGCTAAATAATCCATCCCCTATATTTTTCATGCGATTTAACTAATAACTTAATATATATGTTTTATATTTTATTTATGTTTATTATGAGTTGTTTCATGTTTCATTTTACATAATTGAAAATTAATTTTTTTTTTTATTTTTTATAAAATTATTCAATATGTATGAACTCATATTCGAGGTAAGTTTACAATATATGTTTTCTTATATTTATTAGGTGATGTAATTCCCTTGAGTTTTTCCTTAATTACCTAAAATTGGTTGTATAGTCGTTGTGATGGAGAATATACAACAGCCTATACCATGTGTCTGATTAGGTACTCAGATCTAGTGATGCCTAGGATGATTCATCAAACTTCTTTTTTGATGAGGGGATGGGACGCTTCTCTTCAATAGTGAGTCCCCATAAGAGTCTATCATTATAGAGACCCTATCCTTTTACACATAGCATAACATGATTTTAATCATAATTAAACATTAAAATAAAAACCAAGGATTTTAAATTCTAGTGTCTTACGAAGACTAGGTACATAAATAGTCACCATAAAGGAAACTTTTATTTAATCTCCATTTTGAGCTCCTAACTTCTATTATTATCATAAATATTCATAGGATTGCATGAGGATAACATGAAAAAGAGAATGATCTAACAATCCTAGTAATGGAATAAATATAAGAATAATTTTTCAGCAAATGTGTTAGAAGGATTGACATTATTATATAAAAAAACATGGAACAAGACTGGTCATATAGTATCATAACATAAAAAACATGGGATTATATAAACATATAATCATAGTAATATGGATGAAACATTTAACATTACTTTATCATGATTCAATTGTAGTTGTACATAGAGCATCATGAGCTAAGGCTAACTACCAAGATCACTGTACATGGGGCACGAGCCACGGCTAACTCTAAGACCATTTCACAATACATCTCTGAAGACTAAACATTATAAAATTAATTGGATTTCTATCTAGGAAAACCCATAATAATATGTTATTGAATATTTTTACACAAAAAGAATTATATATATTCAATCATACAAAAACATAAGGGTATCCATGTATTCAAATGGGTATCATAATCATGTACAAAATCATAACCAATCAGTATATCATAAAAGTATCGACAAAGGAACACAATTAGATAGTTCATGGAAACTCATATGGTATAATATGTATATATAATTATAATTTATTTCAAATTTAATTGATATCATGAAAAAATATTATTTAAGAAACATTAGATCTAAAACATTTTAGTGTAAGTTAAGGAAAATATTAATGATCATTTAAAACAGAAAGGTAATAATATTTTAAATAGAAGTAAATATGAATGAATATGTTTTTCATAATAAAATTACTTATTTAATAAGTATAATGTTTGATTAAAACATCTTTATATAGTTTACTTGAAATTGGGTAAGAATTCACCAAGTTCCCTTAAAACGGGTTTTCTTATCTAGAAAAATTTAGAAGGAAACCACATAAAAAATATGTATATTCCTAAAAGAGAATGATGTATAGATATGGATACATGAGATTAGAACATATACACAACATTTATAAGTTTTAAATAAATAAGAAAGGTTAAATTAATTTTGTTAAAAATAATTATAGATAAACCCAATGGAATAACGGAGGTTCGGGTAGAATCACTTACCTTATGTCTGATGGTGTTCTTCACTTGTTCTTAATGTCATGGAAAATAAAATGATAATCATTAATTAATAATTCCATAACCTATTATAAATGTGATTGATTTATTATAACAATATTAAGTTCATTCATGGCCTTTTTTATGGGTTAAAAGGTTAAATTTCATTGTTTGGGAGCGTTTGTTTCCATGGTTTCCAGGTTCGGTTTACTTATATACATGTACAGATAGTCAATTAAGATGAGGATAGTTTTACATAATTTAAGAAATAGTTTATTATAGAAATTAAATATTATTAAATTTTTATAAAATTTATTGGTTTATTTGGACTGAGGATAATTCATGATATAAAACAATATTGATAACTATTTGGGTTAATTGGTGGTTTTTTATCACAACGAACTCGCTTTGTTTAATTAATTAATACCATTTATACAATATGATACTATAACATTAAATAAGATATATTATATACATAATTATTTTTTAAACAATAAATATGGTTTCAATACCATAATTAAAGATGATAATAGCGATTGAAGACTCATCATCCTTGAATGTGATAAATTAACACATCTTGAATGGTGTTCCCATTTCTATGATAAAATGGCGGGAAAGAAAATATGATGAAGAATTATTGCATTATCATAAAAATATTCCTTTACATGTAAGGTACATCTGTTATCACACTATTTTGATGAGGATATTTTATGATAGAAAATAATACAAAGTAACTTGAAAATAAATCGAAAGAAAATAGAAGAAGGTTTTACCGATGGATTCCATCATATTGAGAACCTTCTTAGAGGGAGAGATTTTGGTATTTAGATGAGTGAAATAGCACTTTTACCTGGGATAGGGTATTAGGGAGTGATTTGAGTAGGATTTGGACAAGGAATAATGCCTAATATGTGGGAGGAGAAGAGGTTGTGAGTGGTGGTATTTATCATGGATGGGAGGGGAGTTTCTCAGTATTTAATTCATTAGTTTATTATTTTGATAAATTAAATAAATAATGAAGATTTATGAGAGTAAATTCATTAATTAGATAATATGAGTTCTATCCAATTATTATTTAATCACCTATGACTTTTTAAATAGTGTATTTAACTTATAATTTATATATACCGTAAATTACTATATTTCACTATTCACAAAAAATTCGTGTATTTTAAAAAAATATAAAAAATTCACCCTAACAAATATTCATCATGTAAAATACAAAAATTAACTCCATTTTAGTAAAATAAATTTTTAAATGTGATAAATTTAATTTTTAATTAAAGCCATAATTTACATGAAAAATACGAAGTTTAAAATTAAAACTGATTTTCTAAAACTTTGAAAAATTAATTAATGTCTCATAAAATTATATTATAATAATAATACCAATAATATTATTTTTATGAATAAATTTTATTTTAATTTATTAAATTAATCATAAAATTTTATTTAAATATACAAGAAATACAAAAATACCAACACTTATTTAAAAAAATTAAAATTATCATTTACTTGTAGTATGATATAATTATATTATTTTGACACTTAAATAATTGAGAAATTTTATTTATAATTTTATTGGTTAGGTTTCCCTTTCATTAGCTGGTTTAACATTCATAAGGGTCACACTACTATTCCAAACATCAATTTACTATTTTATCGGTAAATGTTCCTTAAAATATATAGATACTTTTTATTTCACTAATTATTTATTTACAAGGTTTATATTTTATTCTATATGTAATATTGTGTTATTATTTATAAGGCATAATTATAAAAAGGTAATTACATTGATAGAAAATTGGTTCATTACATTCTTCTTCCCTTATGAAATTTTTCCGTCGAAATTTTGGTCTACATTCTATGCTGAAAAAATTTGTGGGTACTTGTCCTTCATCGCTTCCTCCAGTTCCCATGTTGCCTCTATGTACTTATGGTTCTTCCATAGTACTTTAACTAGGTGAGTAGTTTTTATATATAACCTTATCTATATGATCCAATATCTTCATTTAATACTCCTCTTAAGAAAGATAATTCTCCAATTGTACCACCTCTGAAGATAGTAAATGTGAAAGATCTGTTATGTACTTCCTTAAGAGGGAAATGTGGAGTATATAGTGTACTTTTGACATGGTAGGTGGAAGTACTAGTTAATAGGAAACATATTCAACTCAATTAAGATTTATAAGGCTCCATTGTACTTAGGACGTAGCATTCTTTTTTCCCAAATCTCAGGACCTTCTGGCATGGAGATATTTAAGGGAATATCATGTCTCCAACCTTAAATTCGAAGTATCGAAAATTATTTTCTATATAACTATTTGTTGACTTTGTGATTCATTGATTTGATATTGAATAGTTTTCCCCTTTTCCAATATTTCATCAATAATTTTATTTCATAGCAGCTTATTCTCACTAGCTTCATCCCAGCGCATTAGTGTTCTTTACCTTTTCCCCAAAGGGATTCATATGGTGCCATTTGGATGCTCAATGGGAACTATTGTTTTAAGAAAACTCAACCAGAGGTAGGTGTCGGTACATTCCTCCTTTTAAGTAAACATATCACATTCTTAACATTTCCTGTAGTGTCTAAAAAGTTTTCTTAGATTTTCCATCATTTTGAGGATGATAGGAAGTAGTAATGTTCAGTCTAGTAATTAGAGAATGTTTGAAAAATTTCCAGAACATCGAGTTGAATATCAAATCTCGATCAGATATAATCGATAGTGGTACTCCATGTAGCCTTACTACTTCTTTGATGTATAACTATGCATGTTGATCTAGTGAGAATACCTATCCCATTACGATAAATTGAGTGGTCTTTGTAAGACGATCTACAATAACCCATATAGAATTTTTTTCTTCTAGATATCCTTGGATGTCTCATGAAAAAGTCCATGTTAATATTCTCCCACTTCCATATTTGTATGGGTAGTGGTTACATCATAATCTTAGAATTATTCCTTTTATCCTTCTCATGCTAACAGACATGGAACTTTGATTTATACTCAATGATCTCCTTCTTCATATTGTCCCACCATTAGTTCTCTATGATAGTGATGCAACTCTATGCTCCCTGGGTGAATAGATAAGTTTGATCTTTGTACATCATTAGAAAACTCATTCATTATCTTTGTATTGGATTTTACACATCATCGTGACCCAAATATTACAACTCCATCATAAAAAATCTTGAACTCAGATTAATTCCCAATTCTAATAGCTTCCATCATCTTTATATTTTCCACAAATTTTCATTAAACATCCTTTATTTTCTCCATGAGGGATGGTGGAGAAATCCTTTGAGAAAGGATTGATTATTTTTATCACTTAATGATTTCTAGTTCCATCCATTGAAAATACGATATTATTGGTACCTTCCAAATTTTCTTCTATGATAAGGATGAAATATTTTTTATACATAGAGCATACGCAACCTTATTTACCATACTAGGATGGTATTAGATTGAGATTTCCTAATCCTTGATGATCTCTAACCAAATTTTATGACAAATATTAAGGTCATTAAATGTGAATATATATTTGATAATCTTGCGATCATTATATATCTCACACATACTCCCATAGAGATAATGCAATCATAATTTCAACAAAAAGATCATAACATCCAACTCCAAATCTTTCTTGGAATATTTTTTCTCAAGTATTTTAAACTTCCTTACGGTATAGGCTATCAGGTTATCATTTTTCATAACTACATAGCCTAATCCCTTCTTTTATGCATCTCTATACACCAAAAACAATTCTACACCTATCGAGAGTGTGAGTAATAGAGTTGTGATAAGCCTATTTTTGAGCTCCTTAAATCTTTTCTCACATTGTTGAGTCCAGAGAAACATGCCTCATTAGTGTTTCATCTTAGTTATTTGGTTTGAAAATCATGATGTGTTATTTATATATCATTGGTAATACCCAGATAGACCAATAATTTTGTGGATCTCCATTATAGATGTTAGCTTGGGCTACTCTTCAATTGTCGTTATCTTGGAAGGGTCCATAGTTATCCCTCTACTAGTGATATCATTCCCCAAGAATGATACTTCCTCTATCCAGAACTCACATTTACTACACATTGAATATATATTCCCCCTTAACAAAGTCTTCAACACAGTATTCAAATGCACCTCATGTTCCTCCATTCTATTGGAGTATATCTGAATATCAATGATAAAAACTACCCAAATTTTTTTTGAAGTAACATCTAAATACTGTATTAATTAAGTCATGAATATTTCTGGAGAATTAGTGAGTCCAATGGGAATCATTATGAACTCATCAGGTCTATTATTTTTTCAAATGGTAGTCTTGGGAATATCCACCTTCCCCATATTGAATTATTGACATCCCGATTGAATGTCAACCATAGAGAAATAATTGGGCCCATTTAGTTGATTGAACATGTCATCTATCTGTGCAAGGGGATAATTTTTCATCACCATGATTTTATTGAGCTCATGATAATCAATGTAGAGGAACATTGACCCATCCTTATTATTAATTAAGTGGATTGGTTCACCCAATGGTGAAGCACTATGGTATATAAAACCCTTTTCCATATTCTCCTATAACTACCTCTTCATCTCTTCCAGCTCAATGGTGGCCGCTCTATATGGTTTCTTTGATATAGTCAGATATCTAGGAATAAAATCGATTAAGAACTCAAAATCTCAATCCGAGGAAAGGCTGAGAAACTCTTCTGGGAATACATCAGTGTAATCCCTTACAATGGGAATATCATTGAGCATGATTCTCCCCTAGGTATCAATCATTTGAGAAAGATAAAATTTCTCATAAGGAAACAATATCCAAACTTGAAACAATTATTCTAAAAGAGATTCATATTCCTCCTTACACTTGTACAAGATTAGAAGATGTTATGGGATGTGAAGAGTGATCTCCCATTCCCAACAGTTGATGTTGTATTTATATAAAGATATCCAATCCATTCCCAAAATAGCATCAAATGCTACTAAAGGAAGTATGCAAAGATTTTCTTGGAGGTTTAGTCAACAATAATTAACCAGGGAGGAGTTATATACCTTTAATGCAATAATTTTACCATTATCTATTCTCACATATAACTCAATATCTGTATTTTGAGGTGCTGTTTCAATAGTTTTACTGAACTTCCATGATATGAATGAATGCGTAGAACCAGAATCAAATAGTAGGTTTTCCATTATTTAATGATTGACTAGAGTACCTATCACCACATAATTTTCTAGCTCCACATCATCAATACTAATAGCATATTTCTTTCCTTGTTTCCATGGAGGTTGTTGTTGATTCTCTCTAATAACCCAGATCTTAGGTCATTGGTCTGAAAAATTCTCCAGTTCCTTACAGTTCAAAAATTTCACTACTATTTGAACATTGATGTGAAAATTAATTTATTCTTCCATATTATTTGGATTCTTCATATACCTTATGCAGTTCTTATCCAAATCCCCCATCCTTCGACATTTGAAGCATTTCCCAGTTCCCTTTAGACAATTCCCAAGATGCTTCTTTCCACAATTTTGACAAGTAGGATATTCAGTCTTCTTTCCATTATGCTATTTTTTTGCTGATCCACAACAGTTAAACTCCATTCTCTGATATTTTTCACCAATCCCATGGGTCCATTGAGAGTATCATATCTCCATTTCAACCTTGAGGTAAAAATTAAAAATCTCTTTATAACTATCAATGTTAATAATCTCCAATGAATTTTATAGACTTGGATTTAGTCCTCTAAAGAAGTTATCAACATAGCTTTCTGTGTTCATGAAAAATTTGTAGGTTTATCTTTCAGGCCTTGTGAAGTTTAGTTCATATGCTCAGATAGAATCATCTTCCTTCTTCTAAAGCCTGAGGAACTCACTTTCCTTCATATGATAGATGGTTTGGGGAAAATATTTATTGAAAAAAATCCATAATTTCCTCCCAATCCATGTAAATAATTTCCTCCATGGAATTAATATTTTTGATTAGTGTCCACCAATTATTAGATTCATTATAAAAATTATAGGCCACATTCAAAACATTCTCTTCATCTAAGAACTGGAGGACCGATAATATCTTTTCAACGAAATTATTACACTTTGTTGCAAGGAGGGTATCGAAATATCTTCTAAACATACGAGGACTTTTATATAAAGGATTTTATGGAAACGTTCTATTTACATGGAGAAGGGGGTGTTCCACTTGATTCAAGTTATTATTCATAACATGAGCCAATTGAATAAGTACTACCACAAATTTTTGAGCACCAATTCCCATCATATTTGAAATATCATTAGGGAAATCATCACATTCACAATCACATTGATTGTTGGCATGTGTTATTTTATTTCCCACCATCAACTGGGAAATTAAAGTGAAATTAGGTGGCTTAAATACATATATAATAAGCCTAAAAGTAATCTTTTAACATAAAAGGATAAACATTTAAAGTAAATGTATATTAAAACTTGTGATTCCCTTGGTTTAAATGTAGGTTATCCATTATCTATTTTATAACATATATTCTTATGGGATCTTTTTTACCCTTAATAATGATTTTTAATGAGCTTATGAATTTACTGAAGCATACCCCCATGAGTGTTGAATCAAGTGCGCAATAAGGCCAATTGTAGTGTACCAGGTTACCCCGAACCAGGACCAAAAAACCTTATCAGAGTTATTACTCCTAGGTAAATTTTTGGAATTACCAAATCCACTTATAGTATCCATATAGTGATGAATTTTCATGATAATCCTTTTACTCTATACTTACCACAATTGAGGGTTATTTTCTTAGGCTTAGTCCAATCCCTAGGGTTCATACTAGAGTGCTCTATTCCTAGTCTAAAAAAATAAATAAAAATTTACTATGAAACCATATATATAAATTATATCCTTTTAAACATATGGTTACATTATTTTATGTATAATTAATCATAAAAATACAATCCATGGATCGTGAAGTCTAGTGTTTTTAGAATACTAGGTAGATAATTAAACATCATAAAAGAAACTTTTATTTAATATACATATTGAACTCCTAAATTTAAATTTTCTCATATGTCTATTAGGATAACTTAGGGATAACATGAAAAAAGGTGGGAGCTAAAATCCCAGTAAGGTAATAAACATAAGAATAATGCCTTAGCACATGGGTTACAAGGAATGATATAATGACATAAAATGTTATGGAATAAGACTGATTATATGGAATTATAACATATAAAACATGAGATTATATAAACATTGAATCAGAGTGATGTAGTAGAAACATAAAACATGACTTTAGTATGATTCAATGATCGTTACACATAGATTCTCATGATTCAAGGCTAACCACAATGATTTTTTCACATAGATCAAGAGTCAAGGCTTACCACAAACATAGTTTCTCATAATGTCTCATGAGACTAAACATTACCCAATTCATTAGATCACTGACTGGTTGAATCCATCATAATATTTTCATGAATATTTTTCACATAAAGAAACACACATAATCAATAATACGTAAACATAAGGGTACCTGTGGAATAAAATGGGTATCATAATCATGTCACAAAGCATATCCAATGGGAGTTTCATAAGAGTTCCCTGAATGAAATGAATAAAATCATGAATGGACAATAATAAGGTTAAATTAGTCATATATAATGATATGTGATGTCAAATTAAAGTTATATCATGCAAAAATAGTATTAAAGAAACATTATATTTAAAACATTTTAATGTGGTTTGAGGAAAATATGAAAGCTCATTTTAAACATAAAAGGGAATAATATTTTATATAAAACCAAAAGTGAACCCATAATGTTTTAATAATTCAATGAGTGATTTTATAATGGTAAAGGTGTATTAAAATAGACTTATATAGTTTACTTGAAATTGGGTATGATTTTGGGAAGTTACCTTAAAACGAGTTTGTTTTTCGGGAAGAATTGAGAAGGGAACCACTTAAAAATATGTATATCCTTGAAATATTATGATGAATGGATCATGATACATGATTTTTTAACATATAAAAATAATTTATTTTTTTTACATAAAAATAAAATAAAGATTCATTTGGGTAAAAAAAAGATAGAGCAACTGAAGGAATAATGGAGGTTTGTGTAGAATCCCTTATCTTTAGTTCAAATGTTTTCTTTACTTGGTCTTAATTTCCTAGATAATGAAATTATATTCATTATTTAATAGGTATATAACCTCTTCTACATGTAATTGATTTATTATAACCTTATTATTTGCATTCATGTACTTTTTGATGGGTTAAGTGGTTCAATTTCATTATTTGGGAGCATTTGTATCCTTGGTTTTCTTGATCTGTTTACTTACATAAATATACGGATAATAATGCAAGAAGTGGATGGATATATATAATTTAAAATATATTTTATTATAATACACCCTGAATATTAAATGGTTATAAATTTTATTTCGTTCTAGGGAGTGAGGATGAGTCATTGTATAAAACATTAATGATAACCGTTCTGGTTAATTGGCTGTTTTTTTATCACAATAAACTCGTTTGGCTTTAAAAATTAATATCATTTGTAAAAAATTATTCCATAAAATTAAATAATATATAATAAATATATAATAATATATTTCATCCATAAAAATTTATTTATGACTAGAATCTGAGGAGGACCTCATCTACGCCTGGTCGAGGGCGCCCCAACGCTGCAATGACTATTTTTTTTTCTTGTTCTGGTAGTCATTCGATTTCCACATGAATCATGACTCACCATCAGCTGAAATGTGGGTTAGTTTCCCTCAACTCCTGTTTCCATTTTAGAACCCCTCAATTATTTGAATTCTTTGAAATCTACTCATATGGTACCATTGTTTGGAAAGCAGAATGGTAGTGCTTTGTCATCCTATTTTCCTGAGGATATGCATGGAGATAGATGTGTCTACGGTTCACTTTGATTATGTTTGGATTACGATTGGCAAGTCATATAGGTGCAGGGATTGAGTAATCTACAATATTTGGATGGACTTATGTTCAACATGTAAGTGGATGGGGCACTCTTCTTGGTTTTTTTCAGTGGAAATCGGCCTCGTTAACGGGTAGGGGCTTTGGCTCTCAATTGATGGAAAATTTTCATAGGGACAATCCGGTCATGACTCGTACGGTGGTCAGTGTAAATGACAAGCTTCCAATGGTTTTTGTGGCAATGAACTCAGGTCTGTTTGCAATATGTGAAGAGGTTAGAGTTAGGGGAACTTCGTCATTGCGTCTAGTTGAGGAGGTGCGACAAGATAGTAATGCAGTGGAATGCATTGCAGTGGGTGTGGGTGTCCGTGGCACTGGTGTGGCGGCACACCAAGTTAACCTGATGTGGGAAGACATGTTCAGCAGGCTGAAAGGAGATCATAAGGGTCCTTCCATCCATGGTGTGCATGAAGAAGATGGAAAATTCCCTCTTGAGGAGGTTCGTGCATATGTCCAGAGGAAGGGGGAAACTGATCTTGTAAAGAATGTTAGGTGGAAGGAAGGTGGATTTCTCTGGCTCGATGATTAAGAATCCATGGGTGGGAAGTGTGGATATGATCAATGGGGGAAGGGGTTCTATATGGTTGAGTTTTTTCCAAACATAGGTGGGAAGAAAGGGGGACCGGGCTCGATTCACTTGTGCAACAGGTTTGGAGGCCTTCTAAAGGATGCTTTGAGTTCTGATACTACTATCCCAGGTGAGGGAGACGTGGTTGGAATGATGGTTCCCAAAGGGATCGAACACGACCACAAAAGAGATGAAGCTCTAAGCCCAAAGAGTAATAGGTTCTCTAGGAGGAGGAAGGGGAAGAATGATTACTCCTCAATACCTCCTCTTATGGATACTTGCTTGGCAATGAAGATGAGTGACAAAAAGATGGGCATGGGGTCTCTAAGCCATATGGGGCCAAGGGAATAATATTTTCATTCCTAAGTTCTGCTTTTATGCTCTGAATACGAAGTGATATAACATGCCTTAATGCTCAACACTAATGAGGAGGAGGATTGTAAAATAATGGGGAGGTCTCTAGAGGTGTCTCTTAATGAGGAGAAATATTCTTGGATTGACAAACAGGACTTAATTTTGGTAGGGGTTTTCAACCGAGGAAAGATCAGCATTGAGGAGTACATTCAGTCTTGGGATCATCTGGAGTATGTGTTTGAGAAGTGGATATTGGAATAAGTAGACTTTATGTTATCATCCTACTCATGGAAACTTTTTAGGGAAACAAACTCGGTTAATATCAAGTTTTTTATTAGCGACTCTGTTTATATTGGTGGTTTTGGTTGATTGGTTTGAGTGAATGGTTTGTGCGGGATGTGGAATCATTGGGACATCTATTGTTTGGATTTTCAGTAATGTTTATGCTTGTTTCTAGTACAAAACATGGACCATCTATGGAAGGATATTATAGGATTATGTCTTTATCGGTGTAGGCCTCTTCGAATTGGATTCTTGAGAGGGTATGGCTATGCCATCTTTTATCTGCCTGTGCTTCTACCTGGGACTACTTTCCAAGGGGTCTTGTGTCAAGGAAGGTTTGTTGTTGGTACACTTGCTGGGATGGGTCAATCCGGTATTTTTTTATGGTTGTATGTGGTTTCTCACTTTTAACTTGAAATGTATTTTTATAATAAAAAATTAATTTTCAGACAGTCAATATATCTCACATGGTGTTTCCATTACTTTTATAAAAGGAGGGGATAGAAGAGATGATGTTCAATTATTCCATTATCACAAAAACATTATAGTAAATGTAAGGTACTAGATTTATTATACAATTTGGATGAGGGTAGGTGAGGACAGAAAATAATGCGAAGGATCTTCAAAAAAATTTGATAGAAAACAGAAGGGGGTTTTACCTCTTGAATTCGTCCTCTTGAGAACCTCTTTAGGGGAGAGGTTTTAGTATTTTGGTGACATAAATAGGTATTGGACGTTATATATGGGTTTAGGGAGAAATTTTAATATAATTATATATGTAACAAGGCTTGAGAGGATTGTGGAGAAGAGGTGCTGAGGGTGGTATTTATAGTGGATGAGAGGGGAGTATTCTCAATATTTAATTTCATAGTTTATTATTTTTATCAAGATAAGAATTATTTATGATTATTGAGACAAAATAAACTAATTGGATCATCTGATCTTGAACAAATGGTTCTTACATCATCCATGCCTCAATAAATTGTGTATTTAACATATACTTTATATATATCGTAAATTACTATATTTCACTATTCACTAAATATTCACATATTTTAGAAAAATACCAAAAATTCATCCTATACAAATTTGTCAACACATATAATCCAAAAATGGACTCCATTTTGGGAAAATAATTTTTTAAATATGAGAAATTTATTTTTCAATTAAAACTATAATTTACATGAAAAATACAAATTTTAAAATTAATAATACTTTTCTAACACTGTGAAAATTTAATCTAGGTATCATAAGATTATTTCACAATCATAAGACATACAAAAATATTTCATAAATACATTATATGAAAATAAATTTTATTTTTTTATTAAATTAATCATAAAATTGTAATTAAATATATAAGACATACAAAAATACCAATACTTAATTAATAATTTTTAAAATATTTATTTACATATACAATGATATAATTCTATAATATTTATACTTATAAGATGGATAAATGTTATTTATAGTTTCATTAGTGAGGATACTATTACATTGGATAGTTTACTATTCATATGTGTCACGTTACTATTTCAAAGGGCATGTTACTATTTCATCGGTAAATGTTCCTTAACTTCTTGAGATACCTTTTATTTCACTCATTCTTCATTTATAAAGTTTGTATTATGTTCTATATATACTAATATGTGATTATACTAAAATAAATAATTATAATAAGGGAATTCCATTGATAAAACATTAGGTCATTAAAATTATATCTATCTTTGGTGAGATCTCTTCCCCAAAATTATTCTTGATCTTGCATTACTTATGATAGAATTCTATCTGTCTTCATAAATAAAGATTCTGATTCTTTCTTCGTTATCAAATCATTTACCTTTTAGATTCCTCCCCAATAGAGTATATATTAGAATCACTATTTTTTCCATAAAATATAATACAATATTTTGATTCATCAATGGATCTTTGAGAGTTTCTCAAAAAAAAATTCCATTTTTAAAACATTTTTTATCTTAAAAAATGAAATATATTATTTTTCTATTTTTATTTATCGCCAAAATCATTATACAATATAAAAATGAAATGTTCCTAAGTCACTTAAGTACTATGAATCAAATCCATATCATTGGTCCCTATGGGCTTAGAGTGGTAGAGTTATCTGATATATTTTATATCTTTTCATAATGTCATCTTGAAGACATTGAGATCATCCTATATTTTCTCAATTTTGACTTGGTGATTCATAAATTCTTATTTAATAGAATATACATGAAAGAACAGATCACGTGTATATCTCATGAATAGTTCCACATCACCATAACCAAATTCAGAATTTAATTATTAAATTTCAAGAAAGATTACATGTGGTTTCCCATCTTCTTACTAAAGATCCATTTGTTTTTAAGACATTTCCTTTTAATGTTTTCCAATGATATTCATGGATTTATGAATTTTTTTCTCTATTTTCTTTGTATTATCTAATTATTACTCTTTTTATCCTTATCTTATCCATTAGGAAAATAATTTTAAAATATAGTGTCGATCCCATTAAAATTAACCGTCTTGATGTGATGATGAAATTATAAATTTTATGATACGAAAAACATTGAGGGTAAAATGTATCAAATGATATTTATTTATAGAAACATCCTCTAGATAATAATCCATATTCTAAATTATAATATTTTCCAAATCTAAATTTTAATTAATTTTAAAATAAATCTATGTATTTCTCTCATTATTTATCAATGGCCAATGGATTCAATCATTGTCTTCTTAAATTCTCATGTTCATTATGAATTATGGAGAAAACTTTTATTTTTTATTCTTTGATATCAATTTAGTGGAATAATTGATTGATATGTGACAAATGAAATTGGGGGTATCATAGGTATTTTAATATTAAATACAATCTTTCAAAACATATTACCCATAGTGGTTAGTGGATAAGCTCAATTTATGATAACTAATGATGATGGTGACAATGATGATGAAAGGAAACAAATGACCACGATATGTTTAGAAAGTTCCCATTTTCATTTTCATTTATCATGTACTCCATAGGGTATAGTTTTCATGATACCACTACTCATATTATTTTATATAATTAGTAAAATAAATCTAGATATAGTGGGTAATCTTATACTCCCTAAAATGAATGATTAGTACAATAATCAAAATGTAGATATAATGTATAAAATCCTATATCATGTGTCACCAAAAAAGGATGGTGTGTTCACCATCATCTTCCACATCAGTCATGACCATGAATTCTGAGGAACATTTTTAGGAAGAATTTTCCACATGATGAAGGGTATCGCCAATTTTTCATCACCCAGTGGCCTCAACGGATTGAAGAATCTATGTTTTGGAACCCATTTTTAGTATCATGGATGATTCTTTTATTAATATACTTTACATATCCATATCATTTTTAGTTATTTAAAAGAATCCATGAGTCACATATCTTCTAATACTATTCATATGTTATCCTCATTAAATCTTTAGATAATATCATGTTTATTTCGATTGATTAGTCTTGGTTTATGTCATTGGTTCATAACATGAATATATGTTATTTTATTTTTTGATAATATAGAATAAAACATATTTTAGTGTTTCATATTTTAGATTGACACAACAAATCATTGAGTAATGTTCACAATTATGGACTGATATATTCTATCATGGTCACTGTTTCTATCAATCTTGGATAAAAAATCCCATCAGAAATATCAATTGAAATATATCTTTTGAACCACCAAATCCAACCTTTCATTATGGTGAGATCTTGTATCATGCGGTAAGTAATCAATCAATCCTCAAATTGTTGTATAATTCCTATTTTTTCAAATTTTTAACATTTTAAATAAAAAACCTCATTCATTGGTTAATATCACCCCAATAGTAGTTTGGATTTTTTTGTAAGATATATCTGTCCCTTGATGATGGAGAAATAATGTAGTCAATGGAAATTCCCTTTATAAATACAATGAGTTAAATGATTCAAATTTTATCTCATACTCAATGTGATTATATTCATACTCCAAGAGTTCATCATGACCTAATCAGAGAATGTTTTCATTAAATAATTTATTGCAAAATAACACTATGTACCCTTTCATGAGTCTACATTATGATTAGACAATAGAAACTAATGGATTCAAGCATATTATATCTTAATCATAGACAACATGGTCTCGTTGATGATCTTATAGACTTAAATTTTATTTTTCCTCAAACAATTTAATACGTAATAAACTCATAATTTTATTATCCAATTCATTCTTTATATACGTTAGTAAACAAATATGAAAAGATCAAACTAGTCACCTAAGGAATATAACAATTTTTAATGCCTTCCCAATTCATTATTTCATAGTTGTGTTGATAATAAATACAAAGCAACATAACATGTTATGAATATAACATATCTTAATTAATTCTATGGGAACATCAATTTAAATTTTGATATATTAATACCACATATATTATGAGATGATAAATGAGGATTTATTTTGTTACATGATATTAATTGGTATGGTATATGTAATTTTCCGGTCAAATGGATGCATAGTTAGTGACAACGTAAGATGTTAAACTTTATTATTATGGTTATATTGTATGTACACAACTATATAGTTTGTTTTCTATTTGGGAATTGATTGTAATGATAGTTTCATTATTTTTTAAATCATTATAAACATGTGATCAGGTGGTGTCATATGAAATGTTTACGAACTTTGTTACAATTACACGATATTTATTATTATTCATCAGAGAGTAGGTGTATAAAACATTATCTATAGTGATAAATTAAAGCTCAAATATCCTCACTTGGTGGGATTCTATGAAAAATGAAATAATGAATTATTTATTTAATTTTAAATATATTATTGAAGGTATGTTAAAACAACATATCATTATTATATTTTTACAATTTGTATTTTTTTTATAGATCATGTATTTATTATCTAAATTTTCTATATTATATACTTTTTTGGATTTAATATCATTAATTTTTTTATTTGATTTTCTATATTTGGCTTATTAAATAGTTAAATTTTATTAATCTTTGTAAATAACTATTATATTATAAATAACTACCTAATTTAATTTTTTTACATTCATCACTAGTCACTTAACATTAATGATTGGGGAGTTCAGTTGTGGTATTGTAGTATTTTTTCATTATCAACATGGTCCTTCCTAGGTGATATGTTAGAAAAGTGTATCGATGAATATTTTTGTTTTTATCATTTATTTTCATATTTCAGTTACAAAGGTATAATGATGCAATATATATTTGAAATTATAAATCGTTTTCTTTTGAATTTTTCTAGGAAAAAATTTCATATTATAATTTTAAGTCACCAGATAAGTATAAGATTATATTTTATTAATTCAATTGAATATATTTTG
This sequence comes from Viscum album, assembly GCA_963277665.1. Classification (NCBI taxonomy): domain Eukaryota; kingdom Viridiplantae; phylum Streptophyta; class Magnoliopsida; order Santalales; family Viscaceae; genus Viscum; species Viscum album. The sequence continues at coordinate 1,326,230,176 of OY728126.1, forward strand.
GTGATTCACATTAGATTGTTTTTTATTATTTTCCTTATAATTGATAAGAGAAATTTTTAGTGAAATATTATTGGTATATAATTATATGAAAAATGTGTTATTACAAGTAATTGTTATTTTTATATAAATATATATATGAAATAAAATTGGGAAAAATAATTTAATAAATAATAATTTAATTTGTGCATTAAATAATTATTAGTTGGAGAAAAATTATTTAAGTGAATAAAATTGGGTGCATATGATGATATGGATTATTTAATATATAAATTAATATTAATATTGGTTAGAGTTTACTGTTTTTGTGATTTTTTTGAAATGATATTTTTTATTATTTTTCTATTTTGAATTTGATTGTTTAGAGAGATGATGTGTAAGAGGATTTTTGGAGGAAATAATGATGAGAGGTTAACTAAGATAAACTTTTTTAGGAACATCCAGATATTGAAGTTGATCATTATCCATCTATGTTAGATTTTGAATTACTTTTAATGTAAAAAAATTATAATAAGTTGTGATTCAAATATTGTTATAGGGTATGCTGAATATAGATGAAAGGAACACTTCAAACATTACTTAATATGAAAAATTAAAAAATAATCCATTATTTAGAGGGGATATTAGAACTATATGATTTGTGTAATTGATCAAAGGTAAAATTTATATTATCTTGTTGATTTTTTTTACAAATACAATGATGGTTAATCTTTTAGGGGTGTATCTTTATGTGGAAAAAAAATAAGGTTTGAATAATTTAATAGGTGTAATAATAAATAATAAATCTATGAAAAGGTGTTAGATTCTTTTATATCTTGGGGGATCATTTATTAATGAGAATTTTGTATCATCATGAATGGAATACTAATGTTGTCCATCATTTTGAATTGAAGGAGTGATTCTCATATGGTTGGTTGAGATATAATTGGGATTATTATTTTAGAGGATTTTATGATCCTAGAGATATGGTTTATATATCTATAAAAAAACATGTTCATTAATAGTATGAAATCATTAAACTGTTATATATGTTTATTAATTAGAGTTTACTTATAATTTTGGACAAGTCTGATCATGATATGATATGTTTCGGAGTGATTCATAGGGGGTCCAAACCACTTATGTTAAAATTTTGGAGTATGGGCTAGGAAATTATTCATACATGATATGTTTGAAGATGATATTAGTAAGGGATCATATTTTTTCTATGTAAAGACACTAGTCAATTTTAATAACTATTTTATTTTTATAAAAACATTGTCTTCTCATTCTTTTACATTAACTTTTCTTCTATATGATCTTGGGTTTAATATTGAAGTGCTAAGTGGAATTCTAAATTTGGATACTACACAAGGTAAGTGTACAGAATAGATTAGTAGATATATATATATATATTTCAATTTTAATATTATTATTTTTATATATTTGGGATGTAGTTATCATATATATGTTTAATTAAATATTATCTTTGGTATAAAAATTTTTACACTTTTTGGTGCTCCTACTGATTCATATCAGAGATAAGTGAATTTTTCATATCTTCGATGGTTATATTTTTCTTTTATTAATGAATTGGATTTTCCAGTGATATTAGTAGGATTTTTGAAATGTAGTTGAGAAATATTACTTCTCATATTATGTATTTTTTTGGAAAAGGAAGAATTAGTGTTTTTTCTTTAATGATTGAACATTTTAAATATAAATTCCCAAATTATTTCATGTACATACCTTAAGAGGGTAAAGTTGAATTTACTATTGAATGTATAAATATTTATAAGACAATAGTTATTCCACTATATCACATGAATTCTTCCAATTTATGGAAACATAAAAATAATTTTTATGATATGAAATTGATGTGTTTTATTATGGAATTAATTTTTTTGGGCGAACACATAATATTTTTTACGAATGTATATAAACAAGTGATGATGTGTGTGGATTAATATGAATTAAATCATGACATATCATTGAGAAAAATTATATTAACGATGATATATTCCCTTATTATTATGGTTAGTAGTTTCAATAGTGGATGAAGATATGAATAAAATGATATTGTTGTTTTTTGGTGTTTGTGAGAGTTATTTGGATGAATTGTTGAAGATCATTTCATTAACTATAACAAATTTCTTATTAAAACTAGTTTTGAGGTATGAAGTGAATTTTGATGTTTATAGTGTGGGATTAGGTTATATATCAATGAATAATGATCTGTTGTAGTTTATAGATCTCATCAGATTAAATCAGATGATAAAAATTATCCAAAATATGATCTTATATTGGGGGTGGTTGTGGATGCTCAAAAGTGTTAACAATATAATATTTATTTATATAATTGTTTTGGTTTACACTAATAATTTGATTTTAGATTATATTTTTTCTTGTGGGATTTAAATATTATAAAATTTATATTAGTGTATTTTCTTTAATAATTTCCTTTTCATAACATCTATACCCTTATTGAAGGAAACTTATCCATTTATTCTCTTAAGATAAAGTGTTAGTTGGAAAATATGTAGTAATCAAAGTAATTGAAAAAATTATAAAATTATTTCTTTAATTTATTGGAATATGGATAATGAGTAGGATCATGTGGTGTTACTTCCATTTAGTATTACTTCATCATTTCTCTCAAAGGTGAATCTGATATAAAATATAATTTCTAAGTGTTGGGTATTAATTAAATCAAATACGATGGGGAGTAGATATCAAATTCAACTTTTGATGATAAATGTATATTTTATATACATGGAATGATGATGATTTTATTTCATAAATGAAAAAATGTGATAAATTTTTCTGATATTTTTTAAGGGGTATTATATCCAATTTTATTTATGATAAATAATTTTTTTGAACATTATATTTGGTGTTGAAGGATAAATAGTGAAATTTTGGGACTTGTGGCATGATGTCTACCCTATTAATCGATAAAATCTTTGAATTGTAGAAAAACATATATATTATGGATAAATAATTTTTATTGTGTAGATTTTATGATTTTAAAATAATATTTTTGAAAATTTATTCATGATCATCTAAAGAAATATATGCAATATGGGTTATAAAAGATTAGTTGATGCATGTATCTCAGCTCATACAAGTATGTGGAATATTTGGGAATGTTTAATGTTGTTGAGATACCATGGATTAAAATATTACCCATATGAATTGAATATATCAAATAATAGATTTTCACATTCATTTGTGGGATCGATTATAATAGTATTTCGACAAATAAATGAATGTGATTACTTTATATCTACAATCCACTGATGAAAATTCAAAGATCACTATTTATATTTTTTCATGATTTGTTACACATAGGAATTATGGATATTTATATTTTTTTGTAATACCATAAATACTTTAACATTATTATTATAACAACTAATAATTTCTTATTCAGATTCCATAATATAATGTTTTGTATGGTGGACCATACAGAAAATGTTAATGTTAGAAGATGTTCGGTGATGTAACTCTAATTGGTAGCAATGTTTTAAAAGATAATATTTATAAAAATTTTGTGATCAAAAATTTTTTAGTTATGGTGAATATAATTTGAAATTTATTTATAAAAATTAGGAATGAACATTTGGAAGTTTGTGTGGGGGATTATATGATTCTTATAGTTTCAACTTGATTGGGGCACAAGTGGTTCATATGGTAGGGAAATAAGAATCCAAATTTTTAAATATTTTTTTATTTAGTATATAACTATATTTGATACATGTTAAATGACTTTACCCACATGATTTTATAGAGTTAATGATTTATTTCATGTATCTTTGTAGAGAAGAGATAATCCAGACCTGTCACATGTAATAAAAAATAGTTTTGTTGAGTTGGTGGTAAATGAATAATTTATTTAGAATGTGGTGTGTGATATTTAATTAGTGGGGAGATTATATTATGGGTTAATTCCATTTTTCTAGGTATTATGGTGGCATTTTTATGTTTAATATGATCATTGTAAATAGGTAATGAAAAAGACCTCTCTCTTTTTTTTGTGAAATTTACTTGGGATTTATAGTAACACTTATTTGAGATGGGTATGTAACAAACCCCAACTCCAATAACCCAAATCCCATGTATACTTTATTAAATTTTTTTAAGATACTAGGGATCACATCACCAGGTATTGACTAGTTTAGTATTTTTAAAATAAAACAACCATACACGTTTCCCAAATTACATTGGAAATATATAAAACATTACATAAGAAACATTCACCCAACCTTGATATTATTAATAATATCCTGCATCATATCCTAGTAAATGGAATAAAATTATGAGTGAACTCAATTTCTCAGTTATGGTTACATAAAAAATGATTTTTCATGAATAAATATTTCATAATTGATATCAAAATATAAATAACTTAAAACATATTACATTTAACCAAAAATATGAGCACGAAATTCATCCATAGATAACATCAACGTAGTAATATTCAGGATAATTGTAATTGAATTTGAAATGAAGGAACTTATTAATATTAAAAATCATGATCTCCTAATGAATTATACTTTTACCTCCAGGTCCTTGCACGAATATATTTTAATTCTATGGGTTAGTATACAACAAAAATCACATTTAATTAAGATGTTCAACTAGTTTTTTTCATAATAAATGTTAAAGAATTGTGGGGAAATATAAAACCAATGACAACATATCACTTCATCCACAATAAATTCCATATATATTGAATGATAAATTTCATTTACAAACAATATTCATGACAAAAAAATATTTTTATTGTTTAAAGAATATAATATATTAATAATTCCCAAGATAATCATGTATCTTTGATAGTAAATCAACAAATATAGACATGGTATTCGGGATATGAAATAATCTTATACATGAATTATAATGAATATGGATATTTAAGATAAATTTAATTTCTAATGATAGATGATCACAATAAAGTTAATGTTTCTTGATAATTTTAATGACCTAGTATATAATAAGTGATAAAAGGTGACCATCAAATCAGATTAAAAAAATTATATAAAATAAATTTATTTGGACAATTTAAGAAAATTGTAGTGAAAATTTAAAACTTTGTTTTCAATAAAGAGTTTTATATGTAAAATAATTAAAATATTATTTATTATGCAAAATATAATAAAAATTTTATAGTTGTATAAAAATATTTTAATGTCATATATGGTAAAAAGAAACATTGTTTTTGAAATTTTGTGATAAAATGTCAAAAAAATAACATATTTAGAATAATTATAAATATTACATTGAAATAGGAATGGATCGAACCTTCCATAACATTACCGTTTTGGGAAATATGGTGGTTGAGGAGTTCGTGGATGCTTTAGAAGTTTTTATTAGTGGAATGGAGGATTTTGTTAAGTGTTTTGGATGAAAAAGTTGTGTTTTTATAATGGGACTAGTGGTAGATCTCTGAACAATGGGTATATCTCTTACACAATTGTATATCTCTGATCTAAAAATTTATCTCTGAACTAATGATAGATCGTTGATCTAATAATAGATCTCTTAACTATTGGTAGATCTCTAAACTAATATTCTATCATTGTTCAAACATTGGAACTATAAATTAATGGTGGATCTCTTAACCTGTGGTTTATATCTAAACTAAAAGTAGATCTATTAACTAATGGTTGATATCTAAAATAATGGTAGATCTCCAAAATATTGATAGATCATTGAAATAAATTTAGATATCTAAATTTATGGTTGATCTATAAACTAATGGTATATATCTAAACTAATGATGGATAATTAAATTAATTGTTCATCAAATAACTATCTTAAGATCACTAAACTAATGGTATATCCCAATTGTAGATCTATATAAAATATAATTTTCATAAATATAATAATTTTTCTTTTTTGATTCATTTTTTAAAATAAATGGTTTTAATGCGTTAATTAATGGAATTTAAAATTCTTTTAATGGGGTTAAATGATATCTTATATTTAATAAATTTCCTATGAATTTCATTGGGTTAAACCATTTGATTTTTATGAGATATTCCTCTAATGGTCAATTAAAACCATATCAAATACCATTAGATTCATATCTGATATTTCTAAAGAGAAATTCATTGCATAATTATTTCAGGCATTCATTTTTTTGAGAATATAGATTTTAATGGCATTTTCCCTTGGGGTCGGGGAGTCCTATTTCCAATATTGGTTCATGTTTTCTATGTAGGTGGTTTCCACCAGTACATGTACCCCTGTCATTGGTACAATAGGTTTTTATAAATTTTCTTTCATCCATGTAAGATTTCCTTTATTAATATTTTTTAATATCATGTGGCGTTGGTTTAGTTTTTTTAATCTATGTGAAGATGGTTTCATATTGTTTAAGAAAGATAAATTTAGGTATTTTAATTAAATTTAAAGGGGTAGGGAAATGAGAACCTTAATCATATATTTTTGTGGTTATTTTTTAATGTATTGAATTCAATAGGCTAAATACTTTCTAAAAATGTTGATGTTGGGGGGGGGTTAGTGTGATTTTATAATGTGAATTGTAAAATAATTATTTTTTGAAAATATTTTAAATATAATATCCCTATCACATATACATGGTTAATGAATTTTATTCTCTCAAATCATTTGGCTTGTGTGATCAGCCCCATAATTAAAGAAGTGTAGTTGAAAGAAGTTTCCTATACCTAAACTAGAAAATACTATATCTATGGTGTGGTATGTGAATATCACAAGGGTTTTTTTGTCTTGGTTGTGTTAATGTGATGCATACATAGTGTAAATGTTGTGATGTGTGAGCAGTGAGGTTGTGATGGTTGTTGTTGTGCAGTTGTGCACTGTGGTTGTGAAAGTGGATATTATCCTATTATTATATTGAAGTTGGGATATATTATTTTGTGATATGATGGTCTATGCATGTTGAATGTGTATTAATGGAATTACAAGCAAGATAATGATCTCAACGGGTATTATTAATGAAGTAATTGATTATGGGAATGTTTTTTAAATGGTTAATGTTATTATATAAACTAATTTGAAGGATATACTAAGAATGTTTACTATTTCAATGGAATAGTTTTGTAAAGACCTGGATTTTTCATGTAATTATTTTAATTACAAGGGACCATTCCGATGTGGTGAAATCTGATGGCGTTTGATTCTGAGGAATGGTGTTCCCATAGTAGAGTTTTAATCTTTCATTAAGGTAAATTTAATAAACGTGTACGGGGGAATTCCGAACATTTGAACTGGTGCTCGGAATTGAAATCTGAGGGCACCGTTGACTCACAGCATCGGGATTCGCTTAAGGGAGGTATAACCTCGACTTTAGTAGGCCAAGGAGGAATTTTTTTTGCGTTTATCGTGGATGAATAAATAAAACAAAATTTATTTTATTTTATTTTTAAATCGTCCTTCCACCTCAATTTTATGTTTTTATGTTGGGGACCACAAGTGTGGTCGGTCATTTAATGAAGGACTATAAATGCCTGGTTACACAATGGTTGTGTAACCACACTTCGTGTGATTATGAGGCTCATTAATAACACAAAATAACAAACCTATTAATCACATGTTAGAGAGTTATACTCTAACATGGGGTTTTGGAAAACCATTGGAAAATGCTTCATCATGGGAGGATTCTTTATGAAGAATCAATCCCCTCACCATGGAAGAACCGAAGAACGATGATTGAGCGGCGTCATTAGAGTCATATTGCGGGAACGATGAACACAGACTCTTCCTAAAATGTGGAAGTTCTCAAATGATCTTGAGTTAGGGTTTTTTGGTTTATTTTTTAAAGAATTGTTAAATATTATTCTCCACACATGTTATTAATCTTACGTGGAGGGCACGGGCCAAACAAACAAGGCTCAGACCCTCCGATACTCTGTTGATATATGTATTATTCATGGAAATTTTATTCTAGATTAGACGGAAACCATAATGGAGGGTCAAGCAGTGAAGAGGGCATCCCAGAGAGGCCGTTGAAACCTTCGGATGGAAAAATGGGTCACCAAAGCTCACCCGGTGACCTGCAGAAGACCACTAGCACAACACCAGCATGGGGTCGCTGGCAACTGGTACCGGCAGGGGTGATGGCGGCTGCTGATACCAATCGGCATAGAAGGAGGTGGTGGTGTTCCATCGCTTTCCGCTGGTGGAGAGTGTCGAGTCATATAGTCGTGGCGGACAGCAGTGACCGACACCGTCCGACCATGGGATGTGGTGAGTGGCATATCGTTGCGCGCCTCTGAAGATGGTTCCGACTCCGAAGCCACAACGGAGGGCCGAGACCCACTCCCAGTGGGTCCCGTGGGTGATTTGGCGGTGCCACCTACCGTGTCCACTCCACCTTCTGAATGAGGCAGATCCCCCCCCCCCACCCCCCCGGGCCAGCTAAGGTGGGACCTAGCGAGTGGGTCATGCCCTCCATGAGCCGGGCCGCACAAGCCCAGTGGGCCACGCCCTCCGTGGGATAGGCCGTTCCAGCCCAGGTGGGTTGGGCCAGTCCCTAGCCCAGTGAGCCAAGCCTTCCATGGCCACACCCAGTCGGGTCAGACCCGAACCGGGTTGGGCTGACCCTAACTGGGTCGCGTTGGTGAAGACCGAGTTGGGTCGGGTCTGACCGGACCCAGACCCTACCAAGCCTAGTTTTTCTTAAAGGGACATTACCAATGAACCAGACATCGGTTTGACGAAACATATTTGGAATAGGGATCCTAGTCCTGTTGGTATACTCTTCTTGAGTTTTCGATAAATTTGGAGTAAGGCTAGGTTGGATCGAACTCGAATCCAACAGGGCCCTCGACATTAAAATGCCTATAACATACAGACCATGCGTATTATTGAAGCGTCGTCAGTCACATTGGAACCCTTAAGACATGGCGGTTATTTGGGATACTTATAAATGGAACTTCGTTGTGGTTGAGGTATGACCAATGGATTTAGGAGAGGATCCTCTAGGAATCAAGCGTTCTTAGTGCGGGAATATTGTGGTTTTATGTAATGTGAAGAAAGAACATTGATTCTATGTGGGTCAGTATCTAAGGATCCTATATGGTTTAGAATATATAGATCCTATGTTTTTCAGTTCTTAGTGATTCTGAGTGGGTCAGCATTCACCAATCCTATGTGGGTCAGCATCTACCAATCCTGTGTGGGATAGCAGCAGATCCTCTCGATAGAATAAGATGATCCAGTGATAAGTATAGTCATCTGTACAAATGTACTTAAGTTAGTCCTAGTGTGAGTTGAGTCTTTACCTTTTTGGTACTTTTAACTTCGTGGTGTTACCTTCGTGGTGTTACCTTTATGGTATTCTCCCCTCGTAGATCAGTTGTGAAAATGGATTAAAAGTTGGGGCCTTATGTTTCATCATGAATGAGATGAGTATATTTTGATAACTTAGGTATATGTATGGGAATATACCTATGTAAGGGTGAAGACTACTTCGTGCTTTGTGATTGGGGTCTTGCTTTGTTTTTTTTTTCTTTGTGGAAATATGGGTGACCTTAGGAGTTCTCGGGGTCCCTACTGAGTATTGTTATACTCACGACTTCATGGGATACACCTACACCTTGTTGTGTCTTGTGCAGACGATGGACAGAATTGATTAGGGATGAGGAATCCAGGGCTGGATGGTGCTCATAGGTGGTCCATTTGACGTGATTTTCCACAGTGACTACTGATGGTCAGTTGTACCTACCCTTCATATAGGATCCTTGGCGTATGAACAAAGGAGCTGTCTCTCTATTGTAGTTGTAATTTCTCATTTGGGCATGTATTCTGGCCTCCCTTTAATTACATTACTCACACTTTTACTATATTGTTTTACCTCATGGTTATCTTCCTGTTGTGTGCTTGGACTATGTGTTCTTATGTTTTAAGGAAATTCCATCTCGTTTAAAGGGATATTCCTTTTTATTACTAGTCGCCAGCCCCTGGCCTATGGAAGGCGTACTTGGGGTAGTCACGGCATGGGCCCCAGGGTCGGGTCGTGAATGATGGGTAATAAAAAATCATTAAAACATATTAATAGGAATAAGTGAATAAAATATGAGTTGTGTATTTTTTTTAATTTCATATGTTTTTGAATTTAGTTTTGGCAGTATGAGTAGAGGATTTTATGATATGGATTATTCATTGGTATTGAACCCTTAGGATAGGGATTGTGTTATATGAATCTATTGATATATAAATTTCAAATTCTTTATTATTTCTATATACACCTCACCCACATCAAACACCATGTTCTGACACCAAATATTTTGGATTATCTTCCAAACATCTTAGTGGGAGGCTAAATGATTGGCCACTCACACTTCTCAACTCCATCCTCCAGGCGATGAGAAGTACAAACACGAGTTGTGAAGACTAGAAGTAAAAAAGTGTTGTTGATATTTGATGTGATTTGTTGTGATAGAAAAGGGTTATTCAAGTTATATATGGTGATATGAATTATTTTGGGGGTAGTCTATGGTAGGAGTAGGGAAAAAGTATGATTTCATTCATGTTCACTATTCGCTAATACACTGGTCGTGAGATGTCAGGCAATGTGATAGAACATGTGTTTTTTAATGATATTTTATATTATGTTTTTTTTGTGTGTCTCTTGGTGGAATGTGATGTGATGTTACAAGGAAGAGGTGGGAGTTCCATGATGTTTTCTATTTGGATGAGAGAATCTAACCAGTGGAAAAGTGGTGAATAGTTCCTTTCATCTCTATGCTTAATACTATGTAATTATACTTGACTTGAATTATTTTGTGAGTATGAATTCATGAGATTGGTATAGATAGTTGAATTGGTCACATACTTTTATTTTTGTTGTTTTATCTCTAGTACACTAATACGATTCATTCACAAGTGCACGAGATACTTTTCTTTTCTAACTGAATATAAATATATTCTCACAGTATGTATATAAATTGATTTTCAAGTTTCCAGGAGGAATATTTTGGATTGTGCTAAATATTACTAGCTTGTACATCAAGATAGTTATTGTTTCTCTATTTTAGTTTTATTTTGGGTGTTTGCTTTGTGGAAATTTTTCAATATCAATTTAATTTATACATGTATCAGGGGATTGTTTTTGATTTATTTTATTTTACATAATGGAGTTTCTTGTGGTTAATTTTTATTATATACCAATCTTCTTGAAATTATATTGGGTAATTCCTCCCTTACATGAGTGTTTTATACCCTTTGTGCTAGTTACCATCCCAAGTCTCCTTAAAGGTGGGACTCGAGGGTCATTTTCTCTCTGTACTCATTGCACTTTTTTGGTGGAAGTGGGTCCTGACATAGTTCAATAAATAGAGGATTATAAAGATATAAGTTGGAGTTTAGAGTTAGACATAGTGAGGATTTAATGGGTTGGTATGGAAATAGTTCCAGTTTACATTGGTGTGTGACATGGGCTAGGGAGACTAGCTTGGAAATTTTATTTTGTCCCCTTATGATCCAGTGCATAGACTCTGAGCCTTTTGAATGACCAAGTGAGGTTTAATTTTTGTAGTATATGGACCTTGGAAATCTATATGAATCATGTTTATGAGTGTTAATATTTGAATCCATTTGTTTTGTTTCTAGGAATTTGAAATAAGTTAAAATGAATTAAATAAACATTAATAAAATTACACAGTATACTGCATGGTAAATATTTATTTCCCTTTTTAGATATGGGTCATGGTCATCATATGAATTTGGATTAGGTATTATCGATTCAGTTGGCTAACCAAGTTGATCGGTATATGGTTGGTCTAGTTGAGGATGATTTTCAATGGCATAGAACATTGGGATATATTCAGTAGTGGTATTTGGGGATGAATCGGGGTTGAGTTTCTGATGTGAAGTCATAGAGCTATCTAGATGAGGAAGATATTGATTTTAGGTCATTCTATCCCCCAATAGAGTAATGGGTCCCCTTGGTATTCATTCAAATGATAGGAATTGTGAAACATTGGTGGACACTATACTATGGTGGGTAGAAGGAGAAAGAAGTTTCATGGGCTGACGTATAGATGGAGTTATAGTTAGAGGTCATTTCTTGTAACATAAGGGTTGTGATGCCTTAAGAGTTACTCACACTTAAGTAGGAAAGTGTGTATATAAGGGATCATGGGATCAATATCATGGACCTTCTACATTTTCCGTCATATATTTTCCCTAATTAGGTGCTCATTTGAGACATATTGGGGAGGAAATCTATATGTAAATCTAGTATTTATTTTCTCTTTTACATTTCCAATTTATGTAGATGATTAGAAGATGGTATATTTTATCAAGTGGATGCCATGTCTAAGATGTTTACTATGAGAGGGGATCCAATAGAGGTACTTTTGGAGTATAGTTGTTAGTTTTAGATCTTAGGATCAAGGGTATTGGAGTTTTTTACCAGCTAGGAGTCAACATTAGCAACACCCCTTTTAGACCTATGAGGATGTTAGTTTTAGTGCTCTTCCTACAGAGTTCATACCATTTTGTTTCATTTATGGGACCTATGTACATCATTGGGATTAGTTCCCAGTGGATGCTCGAGCTAATTTTGGTAGTCATGGATAGGTACAAGATCATCATCAAACGTAGTTACCAATGTAACCATTTCAATGGAACATAAACCTGTTTTATACTCCAGACAGAGTGAATGGGGAAGGAAGAGGATGATCTTAGGATTCCCTTTGTGTTTAGGGACCCTGAACATAGTGTGGTCATATAAGAATACATGAGAAGATAGGTAAACAAGATGGATTTGATTAGTTTCATGCATCAATGTTGGTAACACTATAGAGTCCAAATCTTGTCATAAGTATGTTCGATTTATCATATAAACATATAATTAATTTGTTTTACTCATTTTCTTCACCCTCATTTGTTTAACCTGATCTAGTCCATGCTTTGGAACTGGGCATATATTGGCTTCTGATGACCTCGGTGTTTAATATGCCAGTCAGATTCTAGACCAATTTGTTTGATGTGTGATAGGGGGTGTAGACTTATGATAGGGCCACATCAGTCTAATAGTAATCTGTTCTTTCATTAAATTCATCCTTGTGAATTCATCCTAGAAATGTATTGGTTGTATTATGTGTGTTGTGTTATCAAGTTCTTCTATAGGATAGTCGTGTTCATAGATGTAGATGGAAAAATGTGGTGTTTATCAGTGAGAGTGGTTATTGTTTGGAAAATTAGTGTGTGGAACCCCTTTATTACTTTATATATTAGTTTTTTGTGGAATAAATTTATTCTTGGATAATGTAGGTTCCCTGGGTTTTTTTGGTGTTTCTAGATGTTTTTCCTAATGAGGATTTGATGAAACCTCCTTGATGCAATGTAGAGTTTAGAATATATTTTTAGTCAGGAGAACCTAAAATTTTGATTCCCCCTATAGGATGGAACCCACAAAGTTTCTTGGTTTGAGGATGCAGATGGATGATTTGATGAAACATGGTTTTATCCATCCCAATGTTTCATCATGGGTGGCTCAAGTGTTTTTCTCAATGAATTCAGATAGTGGTTTGAGGTTTTCTATTGACTACCAAAGGATGAATCAGGTGATTTTCAAGACATATTTTCCTATTATAAGGATAGAAGATTTTTTAAACCTATTTAGAGGGGTTATTTGGTTTTATAAGACTAAATTCGGTCTAGAAATCACTAGTTAATGTTGGAAGAGGTTGATATCCCAAATGATACCTTCATATTAAAGTATAGGCACATCGACTTAGTAATTATTCCATTTGGTATTATGAACACACCAACCATATTCATGGTTATTTGGAAATAAATGTTCCAAAAGTTCCTAGATCGGTTCATTATCTTATTCATTTATGATATCTTTGTCTACTAAAAGTCATAGGCAGAGCATGTAGATCATCTCAAAGTTGTCCTGTAGGTTAATTAATGACACTAACTTTATGGTAAGTCATCCATGTGTGAGTTTGGCATGTGATAGGTTTGTTTCCTTAGAAATGTGTTGAATCATTATGTTGTGATGGTAGACCATCAAATGTTGAGAAAATTGTTTCTTGGGAATAACATAAGAATGTGGCTAAGGTTTAAAATTTTCTTGGTCACAAAGGCTATTATCATATGTTGTTACCCAATTTCTATTGAGTTTCATCCCAAATAACTTCATTAACATGGAAGGACTATGATTTCATATTTTCATATGCGTATCAGTAAGAATTATACATCCAAAGGGGAAGTTGGTTAGTGGACTAGTGCTTCAGTTTCAAGAGGTGGTTGTACTGTTTGAGTTGTGTCATGATAGATTACATCTAGGTTTGGGTTATGTATTGAGGAAGTAGAAGATAGTGATATCCTATTTGTCTAGCCATATATTCTCCCACAAGTGTAAATATGACACCCAAGAAACTGACCCATTTTAATTCATGTTTTCACTAATGTTGTGGTGACATTATTATAATAGAGAGCGCTTTTCAATTTTCATAGATAACAATATTTTTAGGTGTGTATTTTCTCAGTATGACCTAAATCTAAAAAAATAGATATGGGTGTAATTTTTTCAGGAAAATTATTTTTAGATCACTTAAACCACATAAATGATGAATTTGGTGCTCTATTCATTTTTTAGGAAGTCGTAGAAGTGTTTTCATTAGGAGTCTGTGTACTCTTAGAAATCCATAGAGGAATTGGTTTCCCTACACATGGATTCAAGGGTTCTTGATGGTGGTGGTTTTTTCAGTTATATGATAATGTAGTCTTACATGATTCTAAATAAGAAGGATTCTCATTGGGAGATTCATACTAATTGTTTTTGCATGATATTTGATTTCATGGTGATGCTCTAGAGGGATGGTCAGTGGTGGGTAAGAACCAGATAGTGTTTTAGGGGAGGTAGTATTTTGTACTATAGATTCATAAGGGAGTCATTTATATGTTTCTAAATTAACCTTTAGTAGTAAACCCAGGGGTTTACAATCTATTATGTGGCTTTATGGAACATTTTTGACTTCATGGATTGAAATGATCATTGGCAGAGTTTGTGTCTTAGTGTTTACTTTTCCAGAAGGTAAAATCTGGGAAGCCTCTTCCAGGTGGTTTTTTATAGCCATTGGATATTCATGTGCGGAATTTTAAAGAAATATAAATGGAATTTATGATAGGGTAACCCTGGCCTCTAGGAAGTTGTGATGATATTTGTGTAATTATGGATCATTTAATGAAATTTTCTCACTTCCTAGAGTTCAATGAGTTAGGAACAGTGGATATTTTGGAAATGAGGTTTTTCGATGATGTTGCGCATCTTCAGGGAGTTATGTGGTCTTTTGTCTTGGATAGTAACTCAAATTTTACCTAGAGAGTCTAAAGGGGATTACAATATTCTAATGGAACTCAATTACATATGGTAAATTCTAGATACCCACATAAAAAATAGAAGATAGAATAGCATATCCAAATGTTGAGGTTATGTTACAAGCATCTATCTTAGGCATCAGTGAATCCTGGGAATGTCACTTCACTTTTATTGGGTTTTATTATAATAAAATTTAGGTATTATTAACCATTTGAGTCCATTTGATGTTTTATTAGGGAATCCTTACCCTGTAACATTATTTAGGGAAGTGGTTATAGAGTTAGTAGTTCTTGGACTTGATTTGTTAAAGATAAGGAAAAAAGGAAGCTTTTGTTTCATTGAAGTAGGATGAAAGAATCATTAGACTCGTGGAATAATTGTTTCGATCATAGATTGAGTCCCTTGGAGTCTGAGGTTGGAGACTATGGATTCTCGAATCTTTCCCTTCAATGTGAGAAGTGGCTATTTGGATAGGGGAGTAGCCTCTCTCCATATTTGTTTGGGTCTATCATGTTATTGGGGCAGATTAGAGAGGTGACTAACATGTTGGAACTTGTACCACAACTAGACTAGATCAAAGACATTATCCACTTCTCTTATCTCTATTGGTATCTACATGATGAATCACATGTCATCGACTGGGGATATTTGGATATCGATAATGTAAAGTCAGTCATGGAGTGTCTATTGTAGATCTAAGAGTTTTGAGATAATGTTTTGTGAGTAAGGACTATTCCATTGGTTCATGGGATATAGAGGCATGGTGGCCTAGAGGAGACTACTTATGTGTGAAAGACATCATGGCATGCCTAGTACCTAACGTTTTTTTTGTTCATGTTTTTCATTTTCTGGTTTTTCTAGGTTGATGTGTTGTTTTAAACCCTATTGTTTTATTGGATGATTTGTTTTTATATTAAGTGTGATGTTTGATAATATTTTGACATGTGAGATCTTGTACCTGATACATAATTTAGACACATTATAGTATTATGTGATTAAACATATGAGAGAGAGTCATTAATTCCCAGATCTAATACTTTCATGACATGGAAGGTGGAATTTTTTTATTTGTATGCCCAATGGTAGTGTTTCATATGTATCAAATACTTGAGAGGTTTCTCAAGGGATAGTTGTTCTATCATTTTCCCTCTTTCTTTATTGGGTAATTTTAAATTCACGAGGTTGAGAATTATTTAAGAAGAATCTAATGTAATGGCCCTGACCTTCCAGGGAATTACTTTGGTAGAAATATGGTGACTTTTTTGTCCGAGTATATTCCATAATGTTTTATAAGAGGAAGGTAGTATTTTTGTGTTTGGAAGAAAAGGGTGTGTTTTAGGTCCTTGAACTAATGGAAAATCCTTGAATTAGTGGTATATCTCATAACTAATGGTATAATCCTTAACTAAAGGTAGATCTCAAATAATTTTAGTCGCTGGGGTACAAACATTGTGTAGTCATTATATGACATTTGTAATTCGTGTTGTGTGGTTATTGACAGTAGTTTAAAATTAATCAGCTAATCACATATACCGTGTTAATGAATCAAAAGCCTCAGGATCCTATGGATTTCTGATAATTCCATTAAATAATTAAGTGTAATTGAATAAAAAACCTTATTCCAAAAATGTAAAATGATATATCTGGGGTGTGGGATGTGTTTGTGAATGTAGTTCTATTTTGAGTCTTGGTTGTGTAGGTGAGATGCATGGGTGGGGGATATATTGTGATGTGTGTGTAGTGGGACTATGATGGTGGTTGTGGTGCGATTGTGTAACAGGGATGAAAAAGTAGATTTCATCTTATTGGTATGTGGATTTCGGGTTTTCAATTGTTGTGATATGATGTTTTTTGCGAGTCTCCCAATTTTTAATGTAATTAAATTCATGATAATGATTTTAAATAGGAATTCTTAACACAAAAATTAATGATGGGATGAGTGGCTTAAATGGAATATATTGATATATGAACTAATGGGATAGAAATACTAGATATGGTCCATGTTTTAATGGAATGGTATGGTAATTAAATTTTTTTAAAATCACTTAATGAGAATTAAGGATTGAAATATTAATCTTGTATTGTGTTTTTATTGTGTGGGGTTGTGCATTTTGTTTGGGTAAAGGAATAAGAGGATCTTGGGAGATACATTATTCATTGGTAGAGAACCCTTAAGATGAGTTTTGTTTTTATTCTCTATCCCTATATATATATATATTGTATATTCATTTTGATTTATATATTCACCCCACCCATGCTGAGCACCATGTGAAAAAAAATATTTTTTGGTGGTGTTTTTCTCAACATCGAAGTGAGAGGACGGATGGATGGCCCCCTGCTCATACCTACTCATCTTCTGGGTGATGATAATGACATTTATAAGTTTTGATGCCCATAATTCCAAAGTGATGTTATAGAAATTTTATGTGATGGCCCATTTTTATTTGGGTGATATGCGGTGAGATGGATTTTGTTAGGGTTCTTGCATGTTTGGATGAGAGAATAAGGTTTATTTTCTTCATGTTCTATATACCCTAATACACTAGTTACAAGATGTTATTTATAATGATGGACTAGCTATATTTAGAGAATATTTAATGTGATGTTTCTTCCTAGGTTATTATGGGAAGGATTTGGTGTTTTTTGATGTTATTTTTAATATGTGAGAGTTATAGGACGTTTTCCATTAGAGTCAGAGAGGGTAATTATTGGAAAAGTGGTATGGGTTACCTATCATTGATATGATTAATACTATGTTATTATATTTGGCTTCTATTCTTTAGTGAGAATGTTGATATTGTATGTGAGTAGGATATACTTTATAATAGCAAATATAGCATCAAAATAATAGAGATACTAAATTAAGTATCTAAATATGCTCAAAATACAAGAGGAGGGGTGAATTGTATACTTTAAAAATTCCATTGGAACTTTTAAAGATGGTTATGTTTAATAAGGCTAAACAAGGTAATTCACAAAACCTGAAGTTCTACACACTTTCTAGATTCCGAAAATATGATTCCATGAATGTGACTCTGAAAATATAGTTCCGGAAAATGAAACTTAATGAAAGTTTACAACTAAAAAGAATCTACCTTAATGTGTATAGAATATTACTAAATCAGAGTACAAGTATATGAAAGTATAAGATAGTTATACTTTCCTCAACAAATAAAATGCAGTGGAAAACTTGCAACAAAAAAAGTAACAAGTAGAAAATATTTTAACCCAAAAAGAAGGGTATCCAACAAACTTGTATAAAAGGTCTCTTGATTTATACATTCATGAAATTTGTCTTACCCACACCAGGGTAAGCCCTCGATACAAAGATAGGAGTCGGTCTTGTTATCCCCACTAGCCCTCAACTTCAAGGTAGTCGGTACCTCTGTCTTCCTCAGTAAGTAAGCCCTCATCTTCAAGGTAGTCGGCACCTCTATCTTCTTATCCCTGAAAGCCCTCGATTATACACAACAACAATTGGAGTTGCACAAAGAAAATATGAACAATATGTTCAGCACACATAAAGCAATGAATGTCTCTCTCTAGAAATCACTTCAACAGTATGGAATGTCAAGAATCATATAATAGTGTTAAAAAGTTTTTAGCTCTTTCAAATGAGGATCTATTTATATGTACAGCTCCAACGATCAGCTCCCTCCTCCAACGGTCATATTTTTCCTTTAATTTCGGAGGGACCTGTACACGTGTCACTCAAACAATGGTTTGTTAGTAACTAAATGTATAGAATCATTTTATAAGAAAACAGGTGTATTAAAAAAATATGGTTACATAACCAAAATCCAATATTCAGAATTTAAGGAAATAAAAGTTCGGAGTGTAACCAAAACTGAAATCGGAGACTATAATACATGGATATTTGGATTCTATTTTCTAAGGAATTCTGAACCTAGACTCTAAAGAATTCTAGAGTCAGAATTTCAAGGAAATTCGTAATCTGAATTCACAAAAATTCAGAACCTGGCCTTACAATGTTTGGAGTCAGAGGACATGGGAATTTGAAGTCATAATATACAATGTTTGGAGTCAAAGTTCATGAGAATTTGGAGTCAGAACATACAAAGTTAGGTGTCAAAACTCATAAGAGTTCGGAGTCTGAATTTAGAGAACTCGGAGTCAGAACTTAGAAAAGTTCAGAGTCTGAATTTAGAGAACTCAAAGTCAGAACTCATAAGAGTTCAGAGTCGTAATTCAGAGAAATCAGAGTCGGAACTCATAAGAGATTGGAGTCTGAATTTTGAGAACTCGGAGTCAGAACTCCTAAGAGTTTGGAGTCTGAATTCAGAGAATATGGAGTCGGAACTCATGAGAGTTCGGAGTCTGAATTCAGAGAACTCGGAGTCTGAATTCAGAAAACTCGAAAACAAAATTCTCTTTATCTAAGTATTATATGATTCCAAAGTTTTAGACTTCAAACCAAATTTTACAGTTAAATAATATAATTAATAATGAAAAACATGGTAAGGATAAATTTCCTTGTGAAATGAATAATTTTCCATATAGAAGTAAAACACAATGTAAAAAAGAAATTTTCCTTGAGATAATGTGTTTGTGATTTCCAAAACAAGATGAATGGTAAAGTCATAAGGAAACCTTATTGACTTAACAATCTCCCCCAAGTATGAAGGAATGGGAAAGTCATAAGGAAAAACTTATTGACTCACCAGTATCCCCCTTTTTGGAAAGCACAACCATCCTTACAAAAAAGAATATAAGGACATAGAAATATTTTTCTAGACTTTGAAATAAAAAATATCTCCATTATCATATGGGTAAATATGAATATGACTAACTCCCCATTTGTATTTGGAGCTCTAAGGATCGTATTCCAGATTTCTAGAATGAGATTTTTCATTATCTTGACTACAGAATTCTCGGTAATGAAAAATCCCCCTTAGATAAACTCCCCCTTACTTAGGGAGCTTTCTTTTTTCTTAGTATTCTTTTTCCTTTCTCCCCATTTGTGATATTCAAAAAGAATTTGAGGGAATATAAAAGAAATTATAGTACCAGAAATATTAGTACAAAGTATCCAAACAAAACGAGCAAAAAAATTCATTAAGATAGGAAGAATTTGTTTAAGGAAAGAACAATACAACTAAAGATCGGATTGTATCTATTTTCCTTCCTTTTCCTTGGGTATCAATTTCTTCACTATTGTTTTTAGATTTTTCTGTTCCATGTGGTCTTCCTTTTCTTGATTCAAAATTTGATCATGATCCTCTTCTTTCTTCTCTAGATCTTTGATCTTTTATTCCTGAGCCTTGATAGCTTCTTCCTGGGCCTTCATCAGTTCATCCTTCATAACTATCTTCTCTTCAATCTCAATCCAAAGATCCATTTACCTCTTCTAGCTTTGGGCAGTAGAATACAACTTTCCATTCAAATCCTTTACCTCTTGAATCTGAGTATTGTGCTCAAGGGTTAGCTTTTACTCAAAGCTAGTCGTGAGATCCTTGATTTTACTATCCCCATTATCAAAATCCTCCTTAACTTCATGTTGAAACTAACCAAGCTCTCTCAAATCTTAAAATATTTTCTTTGACCATCTAACCACTTTCATACAAGATTTTTTGTGGGAATCGTAGTTGATGAAGAAATTCTTGAAGTCATCCTCAAGATTTACACACATATACATAACCATGGATAATAAATACGATTTTCGATTCAAGGTGTGTTAAAGAATCTGACATTTGGAGTCACTCCTTGGAAAGATCGGAATGCTGTCAACAAGCTTCTACAGTGATTGAATGATGAAATCATGTCCTCGGGATGATGATTTCGAATCTGAGACTTGGCTTGGTGAGGGATCTTTCTCTATCTCGACAACCATCCTCTTAGAAGATCCACCAGCTTCTTTCTTCCTTAAAATTTATTTCTTAGATGTATCCAAAACCACTTGTTTTCCTTTAGCAGTTCTTGAAACATCTTCCTCATCCAGAGACTCATGTTCACTGTCAGACAGCGGAACAATTCTATCTTCATCTATCTTTTCCTTCTCAGCTCCTGCCTCAGCATCTTCAGGATGAATGAAATGATGATTATAAATTTCTTCCTTAGATAACTTGTTCACTTCATCTTCATATTTTTCATCTAATCCAAGAGTAGCTAGCTTTGATGATCCGTCTTGAGAAGTCTAGATTGAAAATTTCTCGGATGCACATTCCTTTTCATGAAAATACTCTACTTGATTTATCAAATCAGATGTGTTATCACTATATCTATCTTCTTCTTTCACTTCTTCCACAGCTTCTTTCTGTTCAACAACCTTCTCTTGGACTTTTTCTGGATTCATGAACTTCTTCTCCGGAGTCTCAGGTAAGGGTTTTACCAGGAAGGATTCTGGTACCGGAATATTCTCGAATTCTATTTCAGTATCCCTCTGAAGGGATTGCACAATGTCAGTGTTAGACATCTTTTTCTTTAACTTCTTTTCTTTATCTGGAATCTCAAGATCATCAGGTGTTTTTTCTTTTAAAGCCTTGGCCTCAACAGGATCCAAACCAAAACTTGGCTCCCCTGCATTCCTATTCTTTTTGTCTTCCCTCCACTTGGCAACAACCTCATCTTGATAAGCTTTCTTCATCTTGGGATTTTGAGGTAAGGATTGAGTGTCTTCAGCTTTAGAGGTTTTTCCTACTTCTTACACTTCCTTCAACTTCCTCTTTTTTCCTCCTTTTTTTGATGGTTCAGGAACTTCTTGTTCCTTGGAAGTAGCTTCAGTCTCTTCCTCTGGCATGTCAAAGAATTCTCCTGACTCATTAGAAAAACCAACTTTCATCCTATTGATAGTATCATCACTAATCAGAATGACTTTGCAGTTCCTTGGCATTGAAATGTAAGGAATATTAAAGGACTCAAGGCACCGAACAATGAGCTTGGAAAGGAGGGAAGGATATTTGATTATCTGTTCTTTCAAGTTACCACTCTTAATATTCTCAATCGTAATGAGAATATGATTCATCAAGTTTATCATCCTCAGATTCACCAGAAAATCTAGGATGAACATGTCACTCTTCTTTAAGGTGTCCTTATCACCTTTTCTCGGAACGATAAAACCCTGAACCCATAATTCAAGGATCCAATTATTTGTAGTCAAATGAGCAATCTTTGTAGTCTTGATATCTAAATTTCCAAGACACTCCATAGCTTTTACTTTTAAAAAAATTCCTTCTACATCCGGCAATTTATTGGAACAGAATTTGGCTTCCCCTTCATAAGACAACCCCACCAAGCTAGCAGCCTTGGTGTATGAAAGGGCAGAAGTTTTTTCATATCTTTTGAAAGAAAATTTCTCTCTAACTTCTTCCTCAAAGAAGCTAACTGATTCATATAATTCCATAAGTAAATCTGGATACACCAAATCTTGAGCCGCTAGCTTTGATATACAAACACTTTTTCATCCATTGATCTTGATGTTCTCGAATATAATAGAATCATACTTGTTGAATAAAATTGGATGCACCAACCTCTCTCTGTAAATATGCCACTCTGAAATCGGCTTGATAGTTGACATCACTTGAGAAGGATCTTCCACAAACATTCAGATTTGAGAAAGATTTGAGAAGTTTGGAACGGGTTTTTGAAAGAGGGGCAGAGCTTCGGCACGCAAAGGCTTGAAATACGATGTGGGACAACCATCAGGGGTCCTTTATATAGGTGTTGGATGTGAAATTTGATCATCCAAATACAATCCAATGGTTGAGAAATCTTTTGATTAGATCTGACAGTTGAAATGATAGCCACAAGGAAAATTTAGTAGGATCCGATATTTTGAGGTTTTTAAAGGAAACAATCGGATTTAAGGAAAATAGAATCCGGTAAATTTAAAACACCAAAGAAAATACCATCATGTAAATGATGACTACGAAAACATAAGAAAAAAACATACCTTTCGGATTTCCAGGAAAATTATTCATATTGAGGAAAAATCATTCTTGAAGAACAGTAGATTCCAAAAAAAAAACATGACTTCGAATTTTTTTTTTTAAAAAACTAACTACAAAAATATCCATTATGAAAAAAACTTTGCAAATCTTTGTGACAAAAATTTTTAAAAACTCCATTACAGATATTTGAAAATCTCTATTACAGAAATTTGAAAAAGTCCATTAGAGAAATTTGAAAAACTCCATTACGGAAATTTGAAAACTCCATTATGATAATTTGAAAAACTTCATTAAGAAAAACATGAAAAACTTCATTACAAAAAATATGAAAAACTTCATTATGAAAAATATGAAAAACTTACAAACAAATGTAATCCCCCTATGAAAAGGATTTTATTACTGTAAGGAGATTGATTGAATAGGAAGTTAACAAGAAATATTACCTTAAGGTTATCATTACTAACTTCTTTTTAATGTATTCATATCTATTGGAGGGTAATGATTTTGTGAAAATATCCGCAAGTTGATCTTGCATTCCGATAAATTAAAGAATGATATCTCCTTTTTGGTCTATGATCCCTAAGAAAGTGATGCCTAATATCTATGTGTTTTTCATGAGAGTTATGTGCATGGTTTTTACTAAGGGCAATGGCATATGTATTATCACACAAAATTTGTGTTTTGGTAAAACTCATACTATAGTCTGTGAGTGTGTGTTGCATCCACAACACTTGAGCAAAACAACTTCCAGCTGCTACATATTCAGTTTCGATAGTGGAAAGTGCTACTAAGTGTTGCTTCTTTCTTGACCAAGAAACTAATGAATATCCTAAAAAATGACACATTCTGGATGTACTCTTTCTATCGATTCTACATCCACCAAAGTTGGCATCTGAAAAACTTTTCAAAACAAAATCATTTCCAGAAGTATAAAAGAGTCCCAAATCAATGGTTCCCTTTAAGTAGCAAAAAATGTGTTTTCACATCATTTAAATGATATTCCTTAGGATTAGATTGATATCTTGAACATAAGCATACTAAAATCATTAATTCTAGATGACTAGTTGTTAGGTAAAGTAAACTTCCTATCATACCTCTAAAAGATGTTTGATCTTCTATTTTCCCATCTTCATCAAGATCAAGTGTATTTGAGGTACCAATGGGAGTACTTATACTCTTAGTGTTCTCATATCCATAATTTTTAAGAAGATCTTTAAAATACTTATGTTTGTATATATAGATTCCGTCTAGTTTTTGAGAAATTTGAAAAACAAGGTAAAATTTTAACTCACTCATCATACTCATTTCCAACTCAGATTTTAATAGATCTGCAAATGAATCAGTTAAAGATTTCTGAGTTGAACCAAATATAATGTCATCAACATAAATTTGAACAATTAAAACATTTTTCTTATCTTTCTTTATAAAAAGGGTTGGATCTGTATTTTCATTAACATAATTATTTTGAAGAAAAAATCATGTAAGTCTATCATACCAAGCTCGAGGGGATTTTTTAAGTCCATACAAATCTTTGGTAAGACTATAAACGTGATCATGATGATTTTTATCTTCAAAACCATGAGGTTGTTTAACAAAAACTTCCTCTTGAACATAACCATTAAGGAAAGCACATTTCACATCTATTTGGAATTGTTTTATACTGAATAATGCTGCAAAGGAAAGTAAGATATGAATAGATTCAAGTCTAGATACTGGAGCACAGGTTTCTTCATAGTCTATTCATTCAATTTGATTATAGCCTTTAGTAACAAATCTAGCTTTATTTCTTTCTATGATTCCATTTTCATCACTCTTATTTCTGAAGACCCATTTTAATCCAATAATAGAAGTTTCTTTAGGTCTTTCAACCATGGTCTAGACTCTATTCCTTTCGAATTCATTTTTCTCATCCTGTATATCATTAATCTAATCATCATCACCTAAATCTTCATCAGTGCTTTTTGGATCTAATTGGGAAAGATATGGTAGATGTTCTAATTCAGTTCATAAGGAACTTATAGTCCTTACAGGTTGATTCACATCACCAATTATACTATCACTAAGATGATTCTTTAGAAACAACTGATTTGGGATTTTTAAAAACTGCTCATCAACATAGGGTAGGAAATATTCTGGGGTAAATGATTTAGAGACATTTTCTTGGGCATTTTCCTTATCAGAAGGTTCTTCAAAAAAAAGTTAATAATGAGTTTTCAAAAATAGATTCGTGGATGTAGGTTGGGGTTATTTAAAAAAAATGGATTAGTTTCATAAAATTTCACATGTATTGTCTCTTCAACAGTAAAAGTGTTTTTATTGAAAACTCTATAAGCCTTAGAAGTTATGGATTAACCTATGAAAATTCCATCATCAGATTTTGGTGTTAATTTATGAAGATTATCTTTAGTATTCAGAATGAATACCTTGCAAACAAAATCCTTGAAGTAGGAAATTCTAGGTTTTCTACCATTCCATAACTCATAAATATTTTTATTATGAAAAGGTCTAATTAAAACACGATTTATAGTATAACAAGTAGTACTTACTGCTTCAGCCCAAAAGTGTCCTGCTATAGAATGTTCACTCAACATGGTTCTTGTTATCTCTTGAAGAATTATATTTATTATTTCAACAACACCATTCTGTTGAGGAGTTCTTGGTGATGAGAAGTTTTTAGAAATGCCTTCTCTACTACCAAAGGTTTCAAAATCCAAATTTTGAAATTCTCCACCATGATCACTATGAATTGTTTTTAATGGAATGTTTTTCTCATTTTTTACTTGGACTCTAAAACTTTTAAAATAAAAGAAGGCTTCGGAATTATTTTCTAGAAAATAGACCCACGTAAATCTAGTGTAATCATCAACTAAAACAAATACATAATACTTTCCTCCAATGCTTTGAGTTTTTTTTGGACTGAAATGATCCATATTCACTAACTATAATGCATTAGTTGTTGATACTTCACTAATTGAATTAAAACATGATTTATGTTGCTATCCATATTGACAAGGGTCACAAACTTTTGAAGAATCAAATCTAAACTCTGGTAGATCCTTAACTAATCTTTTCTTAGAAAGTTTTCATTGGTTCTTAAGGTTGTAGTGACATAACCTTCTATACCATAACCAAGAATGATCATCCATTTCACTAAGGCAATGTATGTCTTGGCTCCTAAGGTCTTCTATGTTTAGTGTGTATACATTCTCCTGCCTATGGGAAGTAAGAATAAACTCATCCTTGTAATTGTGTACTAAGGACTTTTCATTCCTAAAATTCCCATGGTAACCTTCATCGCATAATTGGACTATGATAATGTGGTTGTGATTATGACCCTTAACATATCAAACATTTGAAATAAATGTTTTTCCAAGAAGAACGATATTACATATACCAATAATTTCTCCCTGAGCATTATCTCTTAAAGTTATTTTCCCTCTTTTCTTCTTGATAATATTTTCAATGTAGTTTTTGTTACCAGTCATATTTTGGGAACATCCACCGTTCATTTACTATGTATTTCTATTGGTACTCTCTCTATTTTTCTAAAAACAAAAGTGTTAGACTTTTGGAACCCAAACTTTCTTGGATCTGGAAATTTAAGAAATCAAAATCTTAGGCACCCACATTTTCATAGAAAAGTAGGTTTTATGAAATCCTAAAGACTGAGTTTTATTACGGAACAATTTTTTGCCCAATGCCCACCGCACTGACACTTAGTACAGAATGGAGAACTTTTAGGAACAAAATAATTGTTACTAAAAACCAGTTTAGAACTAGTATAACCAAAACAAGAACTATTCCTTAGAGGTCAAATTTGAGAATACATTTTATCAAAATTTTCCTTACCTAAGGTAATGTTTGAAAAACACTTACTCAAGGAAAAAATTTCGGATTTCTATTTGATAACCAAGTTCTTGTTTTCAAAAAAACTTGATTTTGAACTAGATTTAGGCTCGAAAACATTTTTCTTAGAAATCACATTTTCTAGATCCTTAGAAAGTTTATTCTTCTCAAAATTTACTTCCTCAAGATTTTTTGAAATACTTTCAAAATCAACAATTTTATTATCAAGATCTTTAGAAAGATATAATATTTACTTAGTAAGAATAGTATTTCTAGAATTTTCCTTATCAAGATTTTTCATGAGTGTTGAATTCTCAATCTCAAGAAGTTTGGAAAACCTAGAAACTTCTTCATAGGTAGGAAAAGTATTATATTCATCAGAAGAATATTCTTCATCCGAAGAGTCATAATATTTAGTATCACTATAATTTGCATCTAAATAAACATTGGTCATTGATTCAGAATTTTGTACCATATCCATTAAGCAATGATTTTTAATAGATAGCTTGGCTATTAGAACAAGATTCTTCTGTCCAGAAGATTCGTAATCTGGTGATTCATCTGAAGAGTGACCACCATTGACACTCCAGGTTTCATTAGCTTTCATGACATTCTTAGCATTATCTTTGTAGTATTTCTTTCTGTTTCTCTCAGAATGATTTTCCTTTCTTTCTTTTCTCTTAAGCATAAGACAATCAGGTTTTATATGTCCCGCCATCTTGCATTCATAACATGTAACTTCTGAATCTTTCTTATCTTTCATTTCATTATTCTTAAATTTTGATTTAATGTTCTTATGTCCAACAATCTTTTTCATCCTTTGAGAAAGATTTGCTAACTCATTTTCTAAATATTCACTTCCACTAGATTCAGATTGTATAAAAACCTTCTTAGATTTAGATCTAGTAAATCTCTCTGGAGTCTTGGATTTCGTATGATTTGAAGTTGTAGTAAAATCAACACTTCCATTAATGTTCTTATTTTTTTAATTATCAGAATCTATCTTCATTCTATTCTCATGATAAAGAAGATTTCCAAGGAGTTCATCAAGAGAAATATGAGTAAACTTTCTGTTCTCATCAATATCAGTCCTCTTGGATTCCCAATCATTCGTCATGATGTCTATGATCTTATCAACAAGAGCTTCATCCTCTAATCCTTTATCACCCATGGATTGTTAACTGTTAACAATAGTCATGAATCTTTGTTGTACCTTACATATAGGTTCTTTGTAAAGAAAGAAGAAACCATGATATTCAGCTATGAGCATGGTTCTTCTTGTTTCATAACTTTGGATGTTCCTAAGTGAGTAACTTCAAGTTTCTTCCAAATACAATTTTCTACTTCACAAGATCAAACTTGGATATATATATTTCTAGTCATGGAACAAAGAAAAGTATTTTGTACCTTATAATTCAGTTGATATTCATTATTTTTAGATTGGTGAAGGTACTAAATTCATTGTTAGTGATTTTATATCATCTAGTAAGCACAAAAAAATTATCAACTCTTGTATTGATAATGGAAGTATTCATGCGATCTCTCCAATATTCATAGTCATTCCCATCAAAAATAGGTGGTCTGGTTGGATTGAGATTTTCTATGAAGCCAACATTTTTTCCTTCCATCATTAAGAAAAATATTTCCACACAATCATGATAATAAAAAATATTTCTAAAGAAGGAAAATATTATTAAGCTAGGAAAAAGATAGAACAAGGGTATCTCTAAGTAATAATGAATCCGAACATTATGAGTCTGAGAAATCTAATTCTGGAAAATAATGAGATGAATTATCTTCTGAATCTAATCATGAGATTAATTCATCCTGAACCAATCCTTTGATACCAATTATTGAATTGCTATAGGGTTACAAGGTCACCTTGCTCTAATACCAATTGTTGAGATGGTATGTGAGTATGAAATACTCTATAATACTAAATGTAGGATCTAACTAATAGAGATACTAAATCAATTATCTAAATATGGTAAAAATACAAGAGGGGGTGAATTGTAATCTTTAAAAAAATTCCTTTGGAACTTTTAGAGAATGTTATGTTTAACAAGGTTAGACAAGTAATTCACAAAACCTCTAGTTCTACACACTTGCTTGATTCTGGAAATATGATTCAAAGAATGTAATTCTGAAAATATGGTTGCGGAAAATGAAACGGAATAAAAGTTTAAAACTAAAAAGATTCTACCTTAAAGAATATATAATCTTACTAAATCAGAGTACAAGAATAAAGAATTATAAGATAGTTATACTTTTCACAACAAATAAAATACAGCAGAAAACTTGAAACAAAACAACTAACAAGTAGTAAATATTTTAACCCAAAGAGAAGGGTATCCAACAACCTTGGATAAAAGGTCCCTTGATTTATACTTTCATGAAAGTATATCTTACCCACACTAGGGTAAGCCCTTGATATAAAGATCAGAGTCTATCTTGCTATCCCCTCAAGCCCTCAACTTCAAGGTAGTCGGCACCTCTATCATCCTCTGCAAGGAAGCCCTCAAATATAAGTTAGTTGGCACCTCTGTCTTCCTATTCCCGGAAGCCATCGATTGTAAACAGCAACAATCGGAGTCGCACAAAGAAAATATGAACAAGAAGTTCAGTACGCATGAAGCAATGAATGCCTCTCTCTAGAAATCACTTCCACAGCATGTAATCTCTAGAGTCACAAAACAGTGTTCAAAAGTTGTGAGCTCTTTCAAATGAGCTTCTATTTATAGGCACAAGAGCAACGATCGGATCCCGCCTCCAATGGTCATATTTTTCCTTGAATTTCAGAGAAACCTATACACGTTTCACTCAAACAACATTTAGTTAGTAACTAAATGCATGACATCGTTTTATATCAAAAACAAGTGTAAGCGGAAATATGGTTACATGACCAAAATCCAATATTCCGAATGTAAGAAAATAAATGCTTGGAGTCTAACCAAAACTAAATTCTGAGTATATAATACAAGGATATTCAGATTCTGTTTTATAAAGAATTCGGAACCTAAAATCTATATATTTACGGAGTCTGAATTTCAAGGAAATTCATAATCTGTATTAACAAGAATTCAGAATTGGAACTTACAATGTTTGGAGTTAGAGTACATGAGAATTAGGTGTCAAACTTACAATGTTTGGAGTCTAAATTCATGAGAATTCTGAATCTGAACTTATAAAGTTCAGAGTCTGAATTTAGAGAACTCGGAGTCAGAACTCATAAGAGTTCAGAGTCTAAATTCTGAGAACTCGGAGTCAAAACTCATAAGATTTTGGAGTCTGAATTCAGAGAACTCGGAGTCTGAATTAGGATCCTAAAAACTGAATTCTCTTTATCTAAGTATAATATGATTCTGAGTTTTGAGACTTGGAACTTAATTTTACACATAGACAAGATAATGAACAATGAAAAACATGGTAAGGAAAAATTTCCTTGCAGAAGAAAATTTTTCATTATAGAAGTAAAAAATAGGGTAAAAAGAGGTTTTCCTTGAGATAAAGTGTTTGTGATTTTCAAAACAAGAAGTAATGGTAAATTCATAAGGAAACCTCATTGACTTATCAATATCTCCCAAGTATGAAGGAATGGAAAAGTTATAAGGAAAAATTTATTAACTCAACAGAGAATTCTTTGGTGAGGTTGGGTTATAAAGTTGAACTTTTTAGGTTATGTTTGTTATGTTGTTTTCCCAAGGGTACATTAGAATAATCTTTCCACATACACACGAGATATTTTATTTTTCATACATTGTGTACTTATAATCACACCCTATGTATATAAATTGATATTCAGGTTTCTAGGAGGAATTTGTGGACACTGCTAGACATTACTAGCTCTGACCTAAGAAGAGTTGTTTAGGCATTCCTTGAACTTTCTTTTGGGTATTTAAAATGGAGTTTTTAATTAGTACGAATTTTATTTATATGTTCATTGTCGGATTGTTTTTGGATATAATTTATTTTAAGTCATAGATTTTATTTTAGTGGATTCATCTTGTCTCTCAATACTATTTACATTACAGTGGTTAATTCCTCCCATATATATGTTTTTTATACCCTTACTGTGAGTCTCCCACCCTAGGCCTAACCAAGGAAACTACGAATCTCTATTTGATGGACCGACATCTGCTGAAGTAGTTGCAAAGGATTTCACCACCCCTTTCTGCTTGTAGTCTAACTGCTTCCCATCACTCAAGCTCTTTGTCGGACACTCGTTTTCATAGTGACCCATCTCATTGCACTTATAACATTTCACTAACTATAAATCAAATTTGTTCTTACCTTCACCTTGATCCTTTTCAGTGCAATCACGAGCCTTATGTCTCATCTTACCACATCGGTAGCACTTTCCAGAATTCAGAAGACATTCCCCAGCATGCCTTTTGCCACATTTATCACAAACTGGAAACTTAGTTCTCTTACCATCAGACTTTTTGAAGAATTCTTACCTTTCTCCTGCCACCTCGGTCTCTTCTTCTGCTGGTTGTTATAGAACACTTGGTCATCGGCAAAGTCCATTTCCACGTTCTCAGCACATCGAACAAGCTTTTCATAACTTTTAAACTCACGAGAAGCTAATGCCCTTTGATATTTTGGCTTTAATCCTGAGTAAAAATGATTGATTTTACTATCAAGGTCTCGGATAAAATTTGGAGCATACCTTGCCAATCGAGTGAACCTTTCTTCATAGGCAGCCACTGAGTCTTCCTCTTTCCTAAATTCCAAGAATTTTTTTCCATCCTAAGTCGAACAGCCTTAGGAAAATACTTCCCAAGAAACATACCTTTGAATTCATCCCAGTCAAGAGCATCAATCTCATTGGTGTCCCTGATATTTTTAACTATGGACCACCACTGATCTGCTTCACCCTCCAAACAGTAAATAGCAAGACTAACCTTTTGATTGTCTGAACACCCCATGACATCAAAAATCTTCTCCAGTGCTTTAATCCACCCTTCAGCTAACACAGGGTCAGATGATCCTCTGAATAATGGGGGATGTTGCCTCGTGAAATGTTCCACCACTGACATGTTCCTCTGCGGTTGATCTGGCTGATCTCGTGCATGGATACCACCACCATTTATAGCCTAAGTCAACTGCGTCATCACTGCAACAAACTGTTCAGTTCCAATTCCGACCATCTCAGGATGCTGGTTTAGAAGGTTATTTCTTTCTGTATGCCTTCCTAGATGAAAACATGGGAAATACTTAAAAACATTGAATATTTAAAAATATATGGAGTTTATGAATTCTATATTATAACATTCATAGAATAAAAATACCTAGAATGCCAAAAAAATATTTGCAAAATAATATTTTTCCACAGTGGTTACTTTTTAACTCTAATCCCTTAGAAATAAAAAAATTAATTGAAATGTTAATTATCTTAAATAAATGGTTTTTTTAATACATCAATGATTAATATATACATTATATAAAAAATATATTGGCGCATAATACCAAATATGTCTCAATGAAGTGGAACTTGAGACAAAATCCATTACCTCAAATTTTTCTTTCATTGAAATGGATATAAAATCATTTATAACAAATTAATATTTATTATAATTATATAATAGAGTAATTTACATACTTTTAATATCATATATAGTCCACTTAAAACATTTCAATTCATATTTATTAATTCTATCTTTTTAAAATCGTCATTTTCAGGTGTTACTAGATTTGTTTTTCATGAGAAATTTGGTTCGGTAGTACCTATCATTGTAATTTGAAAATGGTTCTACATCTAAATAATTATAATAATTATATAAATATCATATTTCATTAATATAATTATTTAGATACATCTATAAAACATATATATATAATAATAAATTAAACCATTCATTGAGATGATTATTCATATGCACGCATGGACACAATTTTAAATTTTCAACGAATTGGTTGAAAGAATGGTAAATAATAATACATTATTAAAAAATCATTATTATATAATATATATGTTAAATATTCATTAATGTTTTCCATATTATAATACATGAAATTTATAAATGAAAAACATATCACATCGCTTAATAGAGGTTATGGCCCTTATATTGGCACGAGCAACGTTATCATTTTCATACAGATTAGAAGGTCAGATGGTAGATATGATATTTTATTTTAAAAATAATAATTATATCATTAATGAAAAATATATATCATTATTTGAATCATTATATCCATCCATAAAAAGTGGTATTGAAAAACAATACACCGCAATGTGGAGACAATAATCTGTATATACACACATGCAATGATTTCATTTTAAATAGGGTAGAAAAGGGATGAAAATGGGTTTTTAATAATTATAATTAAATAAATGTACAGATTTTTTTCTAGAGTTATTATGTTAGAATGGTTAAAAATTATTTAGAGTAATTATATGAGGAAACAAATATGAATGATTCAGTAAATATGATTACCTATTCTTCGATATAATTCATTTAGATTCCAATGTGAGGGCCCATTGAATGGAATATTAAAAATAAAATCACATCTATTTTGTTGATAGAGATGTTTTGAATAGATATTTTCATGTCTTTGTTAATATGTATGGCTTAAAGTTGTGTAATGAAAATACATAATATTTTTCCATTTATAATTATAGTGAGGGACACTTGTAATTGTTTATACTATTAAAATATAATGCAGTCATATTCATTTAAATGTGGCTAAAAAATTATATGGATTCAAATATAATGACTACCTTGTTCTAATATAATAATTAAATATAATTTATATAGTATTATAAATCATTTTGAACCTTATTGTTTTTATTAACCCATTCATTAACTATTTTTAACCATAACAATAGTTACAAGAATTTCAATATTAAATGTTTCTAATTTTACATATATGTTTTAAATAAAAAATACTTTAAAATCGATGAAATTTATATCATATAATTTCTTAATTTATATTTTTTTTTTAAATTTATATGATTTTAAATATTATAATAAATATTATTTTCATAAAATATCATAAATTTCATTTTTCAGTATTTACATTTAATTTATCATTAAATTCACTTTGAAAAATATATAATTAGAATATAATCCATTAACACATTCATTGTATGTTAGGGGAACTATAAATTAAAAAATATATATATTACTTTTATACTTTTAAATATCATTTACAATATTTTTCTAAAGCTTCTACAAGCATTGTGATGACACAGTGTTACCATTTATTGTAATTATCTCTTCAAAATAATACAAATTTCCCTATTAAAATATTAATTAATATTACATATATTCATTTATTAATAAACCAATCCTATTTTTATCCTTATGTAAAAATTTTAGGGATATAAAAAACTAGTGACTGAAATTTTGGAAGTTTCTTTAAATTAAATAATAAAAATGTCATTATTAAAGAAATATTGTAGAAAAATCCATATATTAGAAGTTATGATGGATATTATAAATATAATTTCAAACAGAGAAATAATTTATAATTTCACATCAATTTTAAATTCCTTATTACAATATTTTTAAATTTAACTACTTCACTTACCCTTTAATATAGTCCTAATTTTTCCAAAGTTACTATTGATTATACATAAAAATAAAAATGAACTATTAATTTAAATTAAACCCAATATTCCAAATATGGAATCCATTTTATCAAATTAATATAGTAATTTTTTCATTATTTAATTGAAAAATTACCCTTTTAAATGTGAAAAAATGGGGTTCCTAAAAAATTAGCTTTATAAAAAAAATTACTTATAAAAAAAGGTAAAATGATGATCCTAAAATGAATAAAATGGATATTATATAAATTTAATAAAAAATAAAATAAATATAATGAGTATTTTTAACTTTTTATTTAAATAAATCAAATTAATATTTTACCAAGATCATCATTTTTTACTAATCGCAAAAAAATGATTCATTCTATAAAAATGCCAACACTTCAGCCTAATATAATGATGAAATAATGAATAAATGAAATAATAATAACATAATAATATTTCAATAATGACTCTGGGTTCATTTAATCATGATTTTGTGGGTAATGTAAACTACTAATGATAATAAATTTATTTAATGATAGATATATCATAAAATCATAGTGTGTTACATTTTACTCTCTTATAAAAATTAATCCCTTGAAATTCCATTTATCTAATAAAAAAATAAGATACTTCCACGTAATCATATCCTTAGTATTCCATGTAGATTTGTAAAATTTACGGTTTCTCCATAATACTTTGACTAGATGAGTGGGTCTATTTTGTAGTAATATAACTCTATTATCCCAAATATCTACTAGTTATTCCACAAATGATTCACTGTTCTCCACCTATACTATTCTTTTGTTAAGTATATTTGATGGATCAGGTATGTACTTCTTCATTAGATAGTTTCGAATATAGATTTCATAGAATCACCAAGTGATATGATACATCCCCAGTATAATAAAGAATTTTGAAGGGGATGATATATCTAGCGCTTAAGAATCCATTATTTCTATGTATCATAACTATATTACAAGGATATATTAATATGAATACCATGTCACTGACTTCAAAATCGCAAACCAACTATTGATTGTATTCAAAAAATCTATTTGACTTTGAGCATACATTATGTTTTATTTAAGGGATTTACCATTAATTACCAATTACTCATACTAATCAGGTCCCAATAAATTGGTTTCTACAACCTCAACATAACATAATGGATCTATTCACTTTCTTCTATATAGGGATTTATAAATATCCATTCGGATCCTTGAGGGAAATATATTTTATTATGAAAATTATACCAAAAGAAGGTGTTGCTACCAAAAAACATTGAAATATTTA
The DNA here is from genome assembly GCA_963277665.1 of Viscum album. Classification (NCBI taxonomy): domain Eukaryota; kingdom Viridiplantae; phylum Streptophyta; class Magnoliopsida; order Santalales; family Viscaceae; genus Viscum; species Viscum album. The sequence continues at coordinate 1,326,266,063 of OY728126.1, forward strand.
TAAATATCAATTGACATGTATTCTATAGTTTGAATGGAAATCTAGTAATAAATATATGTGAAAGGATGATAAATAGTACTGAAAATCAACTCTTTTTCCATAACTGTCTGATGGATTCTCTAGAAAATTTTGGTAAACCTTATGTCCTTATCAAAAAGGATTGAGATTGTCACTCTATTAAATCTCACAACTTCCATACTGTATAAATTTGTATTCTAATTCCAAGTGAAAACTTATTTAATATTTATAAAATGATTTAATTTCATAAATTTATTCAATATAGAAAAAAATTATAATATTTACCTTAGCATTTTTGTGGAGTCCAAAGAAAAAATTGATGGTAATTATTTCCCATTTATATTCTTATAAGTTTAATTGTTGTAAAATCCTTATAGAATCCTATATCATAACCTTAAATTTATAACACACTAGGTATCATGATACATACTCTGCAATATCCCTTTAAATTTAATCACAAAACAAATACTCATTCATATATCTATACAACTTCATGATCTCGATATGAATAGATAATTATCAACTATGAGATTCATAGAATTGTTCATTATTCAAATATATCATCAATGGGATATAGACAATGTTCTCGAACATTATCAATACAACATGATCATAGTCAAAATTAGGTGAAATTGTGACCTTATTATGTAATTCTTCATATTCTATATGTAAATTCATAATATTCCCATAACTATTTGGTTTAACATTCATTTGAGTAATGTATGATCATTCTTATTTTCTTATAATTTATTGATCCATATTCTATAAATCTATATATATTGGTTATATTTCAAACATAATCATGAACAATATATAATGTTATTTTCAACAAAAATAATCATCAATCTTATTACCCTTCCTAGGGTGTTAATGTATTCATAATTCATATTAATTGATCAAATACAATTATATTCTCTGGAACATATTCAACACATTCATTGTAAATATGTAATTTGTGATTTTATGATTTTTTTATAGATCACCCCATTCACTATACTAATAATACCTTTCATATCTTCGATGAGAAAAATGACCCTTCTAACATAAAATAATATCTCAGGTAATTATACACATTGATTTTAAATTTGAGGGAGGAATAATATATCAACATATCATTCTTTGTGAGTATATTTCCAAGTAACTTATTTTATGATTCACACTATATCAAAAACTATTCACCATTTTAGTATAATTAAATAATAGGTGAACTGATTAACATTCTCTCTAGTTCATTGAAATTTTCTTCACATTCATCTTTCCACAAGAACATAACCCCCATCCAAATGAACATGGTAAGAGGGTTATATAGTAGTGAGAATGATCTCCCAAATTATTTTTAGTCTCCATCAAACTAATGAAAACTATATATATTGGTCATGGTGGTGGGTCTAGTAAAATTACAAATCACATTTCGTATAAACAGATCAAGAAATATAATTTAACATGAAAATATATAAACTACTAATGGAAATTTTTTAGCAGAAAATTATACTTGGTAAATTTTGTATATAACTTCTCTAACAGTGGATTCATCAGAACATTCCTAAAATATTCTTCATGATCATATTTTCTCAGAATTTATAAATGAAATTAATATTTATGGAATACCAAAAACTGATAATTATAAAATCTAAATAATCTATTCATTAAATACATGAAGATATATGGATAATTGGTATGTCGAAATGGAATTAATATAAATTCATAATGACCAAACCACATACTGAATTGTATCATACGTAGTTCATCATTATTAATTCTTTGATGATGATATCAATATCAAGGATGATTTTTAAGAAAATTATTTGGATCCATTTAATTGATCAAAAAATCATCAACATTGGGTAGATGATACTTTTTCTTAATCATGATTTTTTTATGTTTCTGATGATAAATGAATATTAATAGTTACCCATATTTCTACAAAAAAATAAAGAATAGTTTCATCCCATGGAGAAGCACTAGGATTAGTGAATCAATTATATATATTCTACTGGAATTTCTAATTCAATTCAAATAACTAAATTTCATCCAATCTATATGGAGTCTTTGAAACTTTTCTAACACCATGATTCATTTATATATAAAAACTCAACATCATTATTTAATGTAATACTAAGTAATCCTTCTGTAAAGACATCAAAAAATACATGTACAATTTACATATCCTCGGTGTTGAGTTTCTCCCTAGTTGTATGAGATAAATATTAATCATGAATAGAAACAAAACCCCATATGATTCTTTTAATTTCTTATAAGAGTTTAGTTTCATACATACACAAAAATACTATAATATTTTTAGTATTAATATCAAATATAACATCCCAAATCAAGGAAAATCTTTTCAAGTGACATAATCCATTACTCAACAAACAATGGATTTTAAGTAAAATAGAAATATAGTGGCATCTGCTACATGACATGTTCTAACATAGGTGTGTCACACTATGGAATATTAGGTGTCTCTATATGGGATATCATATTCTTTATCACCTAAGTCAATTTCCTAAATTTTGACAAGATTTTCTCAGTACCAACCCCAGCTGTATTGGCTTGCTTAATCAAAAAATCCTTATATTGTCTATAGGTGTTGATTCCATTTCCACCAGTAGATTATATCACTCAAAAATAGAGTAAATTTATTCAGCTCATTCTATTAATGAATATTGAAAAATATACTAAAAAAACAAAAAGGATAAAGGTTCTCAAAAACTATGATCGGTTTTTCTAATTATCATGTTATCTATGTTCATTTAAAATATTGTTCCATAGATTTATACTAAATATTATATGTTACCAACTGTAAAAAATCCTAACTCTAATAAAACATATCCTATGTTTAATTTTTATTTATTATCGTAAGATAAAGGTGGGAATATCACTAAGGATTGATACGTTTAATATTCATAGAGAATTAAATACAAGCATGGTTTGTAAATTACAATGGAAATAGAAATAATAATATAATAAGAAACATTATTTCACCTTTTATATTATTCATAATATCATTATTCATATCTTAGATGATGGAAAATAAATAAAGGGTGAGATGATATTCTTACTAATTGTTACATACAATATAATTTAACCTAAATAAATAAGGAATAATCAATTTTGGAAATTTAAATATCTTTGAACACATTCCATTAAATAAATAATATGATAATAAAATGTTTCCATGGAAAATATATATAGTAATATTATTGATAATATAATTAATTTATTAATTAATATAATGATTAATTTTGGATTTTCTGATATATAAAAACATGATATATTTACTGACACCTCCTTTAACCAATAGAATTTATTTTGATGGGTTGGTATACACTAAAAACCAATTAAATATGGATAACCAATTAGTTTATCTCATAAGACAAGTTGATCCATCGAGGGGATATCTAAAATAAATCCCCACCCTTCACTACATCTCTAATTCATTCCTTATATATTATATGATTAGTTTAATTAATAATAATATTCCTTATCTAAAAATATTAGCATTCAAAAAGGAATAAAGAATATTAAGATTACCCTAATCAATAAAACAACATTCATAATAAAACTATAGGTAAAAAAGATATATGGTTTTAGAAATAATTATATCCAAGATGCAAATAATTTTAATATTTAATTGTATTATAATGTACAATGAATGTATATCACAATAATGTGAATGTTCCGAGATAATTTTAATGACCATGAAATTAATAAGAGATAAAATATGACCATCAGTTCAATATAATGGTATTTTTTTAGTAAATTCATGTCATATAGGGAATAAAAGAACATGAGGGAAAAAATAATATAAATTTTCATTAAATACATTTCTTTTTGAATCCACTAAAAACTTGTATATTAATCTAGAGAGAATAAAATTGTTCTAATGGTCGGAAAATCTGTTAATGTTTTATATGTTAAAAAGTAACATTCTTTTTTAATTTCTATAAAAGAATATTTCCGATGAATATTTCATAAAATACACTAATTATACCTTTTAATCCTTTTAAAAATCATTTAAATTTATAATATTATTAATAATATTTTTACGTTAATAAAAATTATATTTTAAAATCAATTTTGGAAAATATGCATATAAAAGAAAAATATAAATGATCAGAAAGAGAAATATGATAAGTATCCCTTTTATATTGGTACTTTCAACATTTAAGGTATAATGGGTATAAATTTAGAATAAACCCATGGAAACTCAATAAATATGTATTATATAAGATACATATGGGTTTTATGTAGGATAAAATATGTGATTTTTTTAATGAATATAAGAGAAATCGTAAAAATGACTTATTAAAAGAAATTTCAACATATTTGGTAGAATTTTTATTATAACCCATTAAAAGAATAAATATGAAGAAAAAATTAACTACAATGAATAATTTTATATTCACGATGAAAATATTAATGTGTAGTATATACTCCACTTAAGAATAAATAGGAGTATAATACTAAATATGTATAAAATGAGTGAAAATTTAGATGAAATCCCTTAATTGAAGTTTGTATTGCTAGAAGTTTGATCTAGCCTCTTACATAATAAATTTTAATTTATTATAATTATATATCAGTTTCATCTAAATAACCATAATATCGTACATGATCTAATTATAACAACTCATCACATATTATTTATTATTACATTATTAAAATTTTCATTTTCGATTGAATATTGTTTTGTCTTTAATAGTAATTTTGGTTCAGTACATCCATTACTTGTATATTGAATACATTTCCATAATATTATGATTTTTAAAAATTATGTAAATATAAAATTTAATCAATAAATATATCATTAGTATTCCATAATAGTGAGGGATATATAAATTAATTATACAGTTAATGGAGATGATTAGTGAAACGTAGGAATAAACATTTTTTTTCACATTATGATAAATGAAAGGAAAAGGTAAATAAAACTTCACAATTATAGAATAATTATAATATAATTTATATTAATTACATTTATCCTTGTTAACATCCATTTAATGAAGAAATTAAAAAAATATCACATCACTTTGTAGAGGTGGTAGTTCACACACACACACATGTACAATAGATGATATATTATATATAAAGAAGAATAATTATTTCATAAATATAATATATATTCATTATTTACATATATATATAACCATATTAGTAAATTGGTGTTTGAAAATTAATTACTCCACTATGTGGAGATGGTAATTTGTATGTACACAAGAGCGTCATTTAAACATATCATATGATGGAAAAGAGATATAAAATGGTTTTCCATTAATAATAATAACATTTAAATATATTTATTATATTTATTTATAATTTTTGGATGGGTAAAAAATATTTATATGAAGGAGAAGAAAAATTAAATTTTAAAGATCCGAAAAAGATGACTACCTATTATTATGTATACTTCCTTTATATCCCCTCATAAAGACCCTTAAAATATGATTTTAAGAGTATACAATCATCTAATTATTGTATATATACATTTTATAGTTTATTTAGAACTTTTTTTAGATATATGGATAAAATTGGTGTAATATAAAGTGATAAGGTGTGTACATTTATAAGATAGGGATGTGGAACTATTGAAATTTATAAAAATATTAAAATAGGATAAAGTATCATTTAAGTTAGTGTTGTTAAAAATTACTTGGATTCAAAGAAAAAATGAAAATTGTACTAATATAATCATCTAATATTGTTTATAATTTTTTTTAAATATTTTTAAACCTTATCATTTCGATTAACACCATCGTTAACCTCTTTTTTAGAATAATCTTCGTATCATGTCTTTTGATAGTCAAGGGTTATAATTTTACATATAAGGTTAAAATTTTCTCATAAATGAAAACATGATGAAATTTTAGACCACATATTATCCTAAATATCCTTTTTAAATATTTTTATATTTTGAAACAATTTAATAAAATATTATTTCCATTAAATATTATTATTTTCATTGTGGAAATTATTCAATCAATTTGATTTTAAAGACATCAATAAAAAGATTGAATTACAATATAATACTCTAAAAAATAGAAAATATTATATATATATATATATATATCAATAATATTTTCAGTGAGTGTAAATCACCCAAAAAAATAATTTTTAGATTTTTAAAAATCAATTATCTGATTTTTATACTTCTTACACATACCATGTGTCAGTGTTATCTAGGAACTTCTGGTTGTTATACAATCACTAAAAATAAATGATAAATTAACACGGAATTAAAATTAATTAATATAATAAATAAGAATTTATAAATTAACATATCCACATTATTATTCTTATGAAAAAGTATTAATGATATTAATTTCAAGAGAAAGATAGTTTAAAATTTTCAATTCTTAAAATAATATTAATCTCATTATCAAAGGATAAAGAAATAAAAATTCCATATATTAGAATTTATTATGGATATGGATAACTTAATATCTTCCAAAAAAATAATTTAATGTTTTGGGGAAATTTATAATGAATTATTACATTTTTGTGACATTAAATACAAGATTTATTTTTTACTAAGGTCATAAAATTTACGTAAATTAATATTCATAATATCATAAAACAAAATCAAGGTAATTAAAATATTATTAAATCAAGATTCCAAATTTTGAATTAATTTTATAAAATTTAGTTATTATAATTTGAAAAAAAAATTAAAAATAAACCCAGAAAATGTGTTGAACGATGGTTTTCTAGAAAAAATGTTCTTCAAGCCTACAAATTTTCATATATAAAAATAATTTAAAATGATGATATGGATGTAAATAAAATTTATGAGATACAAATTTAATTAACAACCAAAAAAATTGGGCTTTCAAATGAATTTATGTAAGGAAAATAAACAAAAGTTTTAAAAAAAATACTCATTTTGACATATTCAATGAAAAATAATAATATAAAAAAACATAAGATAATAATGAAATGATGAAAAAAGGATTTAATTTTCACATAATAATGATTTATTATATTTCTATGTATCTTTTAAACATTGTGTTTCATTGAAATAAATTTCCCAAATAATTTAAATTTCATTAAAGGTAAATATATCATAAAATCTTGGGGTGTCAGAGAGTATCTATATAGTGGATGGTTTGAAATAAAATTGGGATTCAATAGGAATTATTGTATTTAATTATTAATTTATAAGAATTTATTTAATTGTATTTTTAACTAATTTATTATTCAAGGGTGTGTTAGAGGATAAATTTTAGTGTAAGATGGTTGTTTGGTTTTTGTGGTTATAACCTTGTTAAATTTATATTTATAGTTTTATGAAGTTTCATTGAGGTTAGTGTTTATAGAATAATTTTAAGCCACTTTTTTGGAGGGAGTCTCTAGTGGTAAATTAATTTTATTCTTATATATCACTATATTTTGAGTATAAGGCTATTAAAACGTTGATGGTTTTCTTTTCAACCATTTTAATAGGTGAATTATTGTAATTTCTAGGTTATGATTTATGTTTAAAAGAAATTATTTCAACATATATGACCATTGATCAGGATTAGGAACCAAAAATGTTTTATTTTATTATTTATCTTCCACGGTTATATTATTTTAATATGTTTTAAATCTATTAAATTGATAGGGTTCATTAGATCTTTAATACCTTAAGTCATATGAGTTTTTTGAATAATTTTTTAACATGTGGTAATAACTTATCCATTTTTATACTTTTAGAGTAATAAATTTCATGAATTTCAAAAAATAATTTTAATTTATTTAGTTTTTATATATTCAACAATGATTTAATTATATATTAATTACCTTGTATGGATTAATGTGGATGACCCCATAATTTAATATAATAATTTTTTATGATGAATATATTTATATCTTTGAATAAAAATAATGATAATAAGTGTTGTTTATTAAATAAAATTGATGTTGGGTCTAAATAAAATTATGAGTAATATAATTTTTTTGAAATCTAATGTTGATATATTTTCATATTTAAAGGATATTTATCTGATATAAAAATAGATTAAATGTTAATTGGAATAAATAACTTTTAAAAAAAATTATATGTGATCTTTATTGTGTTTAAAATTATTATTAATATTTTTTTGATGATTCTTGTAGGGTCCATAATAGATTTTAAATTTCATAATGATGTTAGTTATATGTATTGAATAATGTATGATTAAATTAACATGTTTATATGTTTATAATAAATTAATTAATTATAAATTTTGACAGACAAGATGTAATTTTAGGTTTTCTTTGCTGTTGTGTTACCTCTTGGTCATATACGTGTTGTGAAATACAATATACTCTTATGTTATATTATTATGTGGTCTTATATTTGATACAAATATGGCTCAAAATTTTATTTTGTTATGAATTTGTTTAGTATGAGATTATAAACATTGTTTATCATTGATCTATGTTATGAATTGTTCTATAATGTGATACATAATGGTATAATTTATTATTTCTAAAAATAACCATATAAGGTAATATTTAATGTTTTAATTGATTAGTATGAACAAAAAAATATTATTTTTTATTATTTTGTAGAGATTTTACTAAAGTATTTATTACTGTATAGTTCATTGTACATTTAAGATCATGTTGAAACATTGAGAATGGTATGTGGATTTTTTTTATTGATATTATTATAACACATAATATATTAGGATTCCATATCTGTATATCATTTATTCATCATGATAAATGAATGGGTAATGAACCTATATAGTTAGAAGATTTATGTTAGGGTATTTAGGACATATAAATTATTTGTAGAGATATCATCGGGGGATTTTTTTTTATTTTGATGAAATTAGATTATGTAATTATATTACACACACATAATCATATATATTCTATAAAATCATGTTTTATAAAGATTTAGAACATTTATATCAATTTTTATTATGTAAAAATTGTTACATAAATGTAATATTTTACATTTCCACTATATTATGTATAGTAAAATATTATAATTTTTTTAATAAAGTACTATTATATTGTAAATCACACTCCATATTATGTTATTAAAACTATATAACTATTTTTCTTTCTCTAGGGATCTTAGAGTTCACTTGAGAACCAGTGGTATTTCACATTGGTGAAGAGGTCATACCATAGTGGGATATTAAACTAATAATTTCTACCAAATTTTCTCTAGTCGGGTTGAATTGAGTTTTAGAAAATAGAAAATTTACATATTAAAACATTTCAAATATTTTTTCAGCCTCATTTTCTGAAAATAATTTACTTTCAAAAACATTGGAGAATATTGATTTTTATTATTATAAAACTTTTTGAAATGATTTTATCAATACGTAGTTTTCTTCTTCGTTGGAAATATATATATTTTTTTGTAATCATACCCAGAGAAAAGGAAAACATGACACTAGAAGAAATATGTTACCATAATTAAAAATTTATTCATAATAAATTCACTCTAATATATTTATTTTAAATATATTTTTTTATAAAGTCAATAATAGTGAATTATTTAATATTAGACAACCTAAGTGAAAAAAATATAAATATAATCCGCATTAAATTTGTAATAAACCAAAATGTTTGTTTAAAATGAGTTTAGGTGGTAAGTAAAATCCAATTACTCTCATTTTTATTAAAACATATTTGAAAAAAAAGGATTATAACCAGTTTTTAATTCACTTACAATGGATGTGTCCAAAACATGGTCCCCGTTTAACAGAATTTTAAAATAAAATTCCCAGATTATAATAGATGAATCTATTCTATATGATTGAGTTAGGTCCCAATAAAAAAATACTTTTTATTTATGATTTTTTATATATTCATAGATTTTAATACTAGTAGCTTATCACATCATGATTTTTCTTCTACATCGAAGTTATGTGATAATGTACTATACTATATATTTCATTGAAAATAACATAGCAATTACCCTCGAGGATATTAACCATAATTTTTTCTAAAGATATTCTTAAAGATTATTCTAATATTTCATAACAATCTATGAGTTGATATGTAGTATGTTGGATATACGGTGTTAGTAATCTTATGAATTGGGTCTTATTCTCAAGAATATTTCACTTATTAATCTTCAAGACAGTAGATTATGAGAATTGAACCACGTGTAGGAATTAACATGATTATTTGTCATCAGATATTCCTATTAGTGAGTGTATGTAATGGTCCTTATACTTTGAGATTATTATTAATTTGTGTTGTTACTCTCACAATTTTTTTAATTGCGATAAACCATGGTTGTAATATTGATTAGGATGTTAGGTACAATGGTTGTGTCATGAATAATGTGTTATTAATGAAATAGATGATGAAGGATTTGTTATTTCCGTCATTATGGGTGTTGAGATCTAATCCCTTTGATTTAAGTGGAATTTATAATTACATTTAATTTCTATAGTTTAGTGATACGTTTATTTAAGATAATCAACAAAAATTTTATCATTCATATAGTTATTTGAAACTAGTGTGTAACCTTCTTGATAAGATATCATGAAATGGGATTATATTACAAAGTGATTGTTCATATATGGTGGTTTTCATTATATAATTTCATTTTTATTTATAGGTACCTTAACTCATTTCAAGATATTAATCTGGGAATATAAGAAAACCATTATAATTCTACCAAGGAAGGAGACTAGAGGATAAGAAAATGTGTTTTATTATTTTGTTTAATACTATTTTTACTTATTAATTGAATGAAATATTAATCTTCTAATCAAGAAGTAATATTTATTCATGATTTTTTAAATGATATAAAATATTTAACATTTATTTATATACAATATAATTATGTAATTACATGAATAAATAATAAATATTTATGTCCTTTTACTGGAAAGTTAATAAATAGATACTTACTTATTAATGAAAAAATTATTTAATAATGCGAATATCCAAATAAATATTTTATTCTTCGAAGTGTGGGTATAATATTTATTTATTTATTTAATGTATGACATTTATCCCTTATTAATCTTTAGGGAATACATAATTCATTTAATTATGTGGATATTAAAATAAATATCTTATTATCAAGACCATAAATATAATATTTACATATGATATTTATTTTCAAATTTTAAAAAATAAAGGAAGAAATGAAAACACACTTATTAATTTTATGTTAATGGTTTATTTACCAGGATATAGAGAATATTTATCACTGTGTTGGTTAGCATAGGCCAGTGACTACAATCATATTTTTTATTATTTTACATGACATGAGGTTCCATTTCAGTTTAATATATGATTACTGGAAATTATAAAATTAATTATTATAAATTTGTAATCATGGGGATATAAAAATAAATTTTTGTGAATTCTAACATAATGGTATTTGGGCACCACATTCTCCATGAAAAATAATTTGCATTGAGTGAAGAATGTATCTAGGGGTTTCTCTCATGATAGATAGATTTTCTCTTCATCTATTCCTCTTATGAAATAATTATCTGAAAATGGTCATTCCTAAATTGAAAGGATCATTATTGGGATCAATTTTGTGAAAAAATATGATTAATATGAGATATCTAGCACCCAAAGTACCATCATCTACATTCCAAGATCAACAGAGCACACATGGATCAATGACAGAGGGTCTCTAATTTGAGTCCTCGTTAATGAAAAAAATACCGTTGAACGAACTTGAGATGATCAACACTAATATTTTCAAAATGACTAAACATTATGGTATTTATTCATGAAATTATGTTATTTATAAATTAATGACAATGATCATATATCTAGGTTTAGGAAAAAATATTTTTCAATAGTCATCTAAAAAATCTTTGGTCATGACATTCAAATAATTTAAATTTCAAATGATCTACTAAAGAAGGAAAAAGATGAGTTACCCACAGTCCCAATATTCATTATTGATGCATCGATAACCATCTTGGGGTATCATAGTAGTTACATTAAATTTATTATTATTTATTTATTTTTAGATCATTTATGAATTTGAATGTTAGATTCTATTTCATGATATTTTATTTTTTTAATCTGATTGTTGAGATATCCCCTTTTTTTATTTCTTTCACATTCAAAAAACTCATAATCATTTAAAAATAAATTATGGATTTTTGAAGAATAATATGGAGGTGTTGAAACATTCCAGTGTTACTCGACATGTAAGTGATCATCAAGTTGTCTGACCCCGGATGATGTGGTGTTCATGTGGTCAATAGATGCAAAGTAATTATTTAAATCACATGTAGCCTATTTAATTTACCCAAAATATAAATAATACACATTTACTAAAATTAATAGAGACACAATGTAGTCATTTCACAAACATTATAATTAATTTATAGACCATATAATTAATTCACATGCAGTTAAATTAATCCATATGTGGTGTAGTTAATTCCCACATCAGGAAATTAATTCCCATCCAGATAAAAAAATACTCCTCTTATATTATTAGTAGACACAAATTTTAATTAATTAAGATATGTTATAATTTAATTGAAATGTAATATAATTAAATCAATAAAATTGTAAATAAGTTAACATTAAATAAATATATTCTACCATTTTAATCAGAGTATAAGAAATGATAGGTTATGTATCACATAAATTAATTACTCTCGAATGGAAATTATTATTTTAATCATTTTGGCATCATCAATATGATTTTATATTTCATTGAACTGACATTACATGTTAGCCCGCATGGCCCGAAGGCCTTATTTTTTTATTTTTTTATAGATAATCCCCCTATTAAGGGTTGAAGGGGAACCCATACATGACCCGAAGGCCCAAGGCACAAGGCCCGACATGAATCGTAATACATGACCCAAAGGCCCAAAGGCATACCATTCCCAATACATGACCCGTAGGCCCATCCCACTAGAACTACCTCTCCCCATCTTCTGCATTAATGATTGCCTTTAGCTCCCCACCTATATTGTTGATCGGCTAGAATTTCCCCATACAAAGTTGCACGATGCCTGGTCCCGATGGCGGTTTCTATACCCTCTCATTCTTCCCATCCAGTTAGCACTACTTCTGGTGACTGATACTGGTGCTCTGATCCACATCTGGGGCATTCCCTGTGTGAACTGGGCTACTTCATGGTCTTCAATGGCCCGAATGCCCTATGTCTTGAAGGCCTTTGATGGACCGAAGGCCCTAAGACCCGTAGGAAGAAAATCGGTGGCCCGAAAGCCCAAATCAGGTGAATAGTCGGACTGCTACATTACTTAACAGTGCCTACTACAATACTGCTACAGTACCTTGGAAATTCGCCTCCACCTGGTTTTGAACCTGGGTCTCTTGGTTGCCAAGCTGGATCCCTTACCACTCGGGTATGGGCTTGTTGGAAACTGACATTACATGTTGTATTATATGATTTATATTATATTAAAATCTTAATTAATTCATTTACCAATAAATAACTATAACCCATTAATAGTCATTGCTGTTATATACTCTCTGGCACTAAATTAGTACATACATTGTAATACTCTTATGTTTTATTTTTCATTTAGCTGACTTTAAATTCCATGAAATCGTATCACATTCTATTTATGAAATATGTTTTATGAGTGACCTATACTCAAAAAGAACCATGATTTGTGGATTATATAGGTACACATCTTGTTTCCTCTAAGTAAAATTTGAGTACATAATTAATTATAAAAAAAATTTATTTTAATTTATTTACATTCATAGAGGATGAGTATATCTAGGATATAATGGAAGAAAATTGTGATATATTTAATTAATTGATTAATCGGATAATTAATCAGAATAATTTATTCATAATTTCCATATGAAGTGAAAATAAATGAATGAATACAATATATATTATGTTAAATGAAAACTTTTGAACTAGTGGATGATCATGAGGTTAGAGAAAATTTTGTATGTGTATGGTCTAATTTAATTCCTCTATTTAATGATGTTATTAAATTATATAATTAAATAAAATTATTTCTTATGATTCAACACCCCTATATTATTACATACAAGCTTAGGTGACCATATTTTCATTTATATAAGCCTTCTTTCTAGTTACCCTCACCTATGAGTGAAGTAAAAGCATTTTATGGATGGATCTTATTGGTGTATGTAGTTGGTTTGAGATAGAAACAATGTGGTACCATATAAGGATATACATTTGAAAGAGGTTTAATTATGAAAACTCCATCCCATTGTCGATCCATGAGTTTTTTCCATATGTTCAATGGTTTGATTGTTGTACACTCCATTAAAACCCACTTGTTAAATCTCATTATGAAGCCAAGATTTATTTATTTTTCTCATGAACTCATTATTTTATTTGTTCAGAATCATGATCATATAAATAAGTCTATTAATATTAAAATATTAAAATATTAAAATATAAATTAAAATAAGAGTATTCTTGGTAAATAAATTATCAGCACGTACTGAATCACTTAAGTAGTATACATATAAAATTAAAAAATAGTGAGAAAAATAATTATAATATATTTACTCATAAGAAAAAAAATCGCTCAAGTTAATATTTTGTTTTTATACCTTCCATTATCAAAATTAATATGAACCCATCCCTAGAGTGTTGGTTCATCATCCATCTTTGGAACTTATAATTATTTGGAATCGTTTATGTAGATATCCAGTAGGCTTAACTGAATATTTCATTGTTTTAATATTCCTAGTTTATGAAACAAAATGATTCATGTGTTATGGAATCCTGAGTTTGGAATTTTGGATTAGTGATTCCACTCAACAGACCATAGAGTTTTTTAGATTGTGGATGGAAAGAATGCCTTCCAAAATACATTTTTATAGTTCTCATGTTCTCTAAAAAAATAATGATAAGATAATTGAGGAATATTTACACTAAGATTTCCACATTTGATGACATTATGACTAAAATGGCGAGGGTTATTATTCCATGATATAGTTAAAGATTTAAAAAAATAAAATACAATATTTTTTCAAACTTATTGTGAAATAAATTAATGTACAAATCCAATGACATAATTATTGTTGAAAATGGTATGAAAACACTTAGAAAGTGTTCTTTCATAAATTAGCACATATCCTCATAGACATAAACATGTCTAAGATGATTAGATGATTCACACAGCTTCAATTTCAGAGAATTTGTACCTTGTGTTGGAATTAACTAAGACTAATCGACTTCCCACCAAGTGGATGTGAAAAGGATGAATGTTGAAGACATATAGAGGTTGATTCATCTATGATTTCTTATCTTCTATTTATTTTAGTAATAAAAGGATTCATAATTAAAATTGATATCCTCTCTTCAATATTTTACTAAAACTGGAAAGGGGTGTTTTTCTTCAAATCATGTCATCAATTTTTTAATTATGATGTTCAATATTAAGATTGAATTTAGGTAATATGTTATCCATGAACCTCATTCCATCTTCCTTTCCAAAAAGGTTATACTTAATCATTTATCTCTAGAAGAATTGTAGATAGAAACTATTCATAAATACATTTGTCTATACTTCACATAGAATATAATTTTTTGTGGAAACATATTTCTTCTCTCCTTATAATGAAATGATTGAAAGAAAATTATGATAGGGACAAGTAATATTAAATAAAATGGTGTATCTATAATGATATTTAATGAGAAAAATTATTTATAAAATGGGTAATGAATTTTTTTAAAAATATCATGTGGAAAAAATTTTATTGGAAGAGTTTCAGTAAAATAAAGTAGTAGTATTTATAACTTTCTATAAAATTCATTTTTAAATATAATATTTCTTTTGGACTTATTATTCATAAAATAAAATATGTGTTATATATTCTCTCATTTTGTAATTAAAAATGTTTAGAAATTGTCTGTGAAGTATGGTGAAATTTCACATGGTATAAAAAATGGTCATTCTTATGTTAGTTGAATGAATTTGAAAAATCTAATTCCCTAGAATAGATTTATTTGAGTTTATAACGAGTATCACAAAAACATTTATCTTAGTGTAATGCTAGAAACATTGATACATTATTTCACATTGGGATGAATTTTATTTATTGAACATCATACTAAACTAATGGTTTAATGAACCCTGAATTAGAGATATCTATTTCAATTAATGATGAATATAAAATATAATACTCTTACTAGACTGTGGAAAGATAATTAATTATAAAATAAAATTGAAATTATTTGACTTTTTTATACCCAAAATTTTCTTTTAGTCTCTTTTGTGTTAATATATTAAGTATATTATCAAACTACTTATAATTTTATAACTAAAAAAAATTATAAATGTTGATACTTCACAATTCATTAAGATTTATTTTAACAAGGCCACCTAAACTATTATCAATATATTGTTAAATTTATATACCATATAATATACAATAAATTTTAAAAAAATATCAGTGATGAAAATTTGTACACTTTGTAATAATATAGGAAATAATGGTCATTCTCCTTGTAGAAAATCTTATCCAAGTATTCATTGACCACACATGATGACTAAAGGTATTAAAAAAAATCAAAAATCATTATATTTATAAATATAATGAAAATATTAGAATAAATATCAATGATGGATCTTATTTATTTATTTCAAATCCAAAATAATCTATTCCAATATCAACATTCCAAATAGTAGTGGAACAACTAACAATTTTTCATCTATATTGACTAATTGATATTATATAAATTTTGATATCAAAAGAATATATTAGGATATAATAAATACTATTTTTTGAAAAAAAAAATTGAATGTGTTATTTAGATATAGATGAACATGAATTACATATTACTTCTTAGTTGAAAATCATATAGAAAAAATGTTATTAACGTCTATTCAAAATTGACAGTGTTTCCATAATTGATTTTTATCTCTTTAAGGGTAGTATAGAATTGTATTTCGTTATATGGTTTAAGGATCTATATTCGCATAATTTTTCATAATAATTCTAGACTCCAATCGGAATAGTGAGAGTAGTTCTAGTGACTGATACAACATATGATGTCGTAACAAAAGATGTGGTTTATGTTCACTATGATGGGTAATAATAATTTTTTTATTTTCAAAAAAATAATAAAATGATGTAGTAAATGGATACATGATTAATTCGATGTGTAAATATGAATTCATGTAATGTATTCCATGTATCAAGATTCATTGACTTCATATTTTTAATATTTATATGAATTGATACTACTAATGACTATTCAATAGAAACATGAAATTGATAGTATATGATGCTACCAATTATTCAAGATTGATTATTAACAATTTTAGTACACGAAAAAACCAACACACTAATCATCTTAACTAAAATAATTTTAAAATGTACTTCTCCAGGAAATTTGTTATGATTATTATATAAGAATATTGATTGTGAAGGCCAACCTATTTAAGGGAAACCATACAAAAGATTTCAATATGACATAATAAAAAGTTGACCTTATAGTATATGTCTATAAATATTAGTATAAAGGTTTTGTGAAATGAATAAATTCTTATAATATATCAATATTAAATAAATTCAACTATTGGTAAATCATGTATGGTGGTTATTTAATATTATTTTAGAATTTATTGAATGGAAAGAACCCCTTATAGGTTAGTAGGTGTGCTATAATTCTTCTAGATTGATATTATTATTATATATAGAAAAAAGATTTTATTTTTTTATAAGTTTGATATGACAAAGGATCTAATTTCTCAATTAATGACATAATTTTTCAACCATGTTAGACGAAACAAGATAAAAAAATAGATCCATGTGTCTGTTGAATATAGTAACAGTATATTTGTTTAAAATCTAATGAACAATATAATTTGAACAATTTCTAGAATAATTTTTTTGGCATATAATATTTCCAATTGAACATGAGTGTGAATAAGATGATATTATAGTGACTAAATTCATTTCACAAGAATAAGTGCCAGTAATTTATCACATATTCCTTGATACGTACTAAAATATGATATTATTGATTCATATTGAATGTTATGTTAATATCAACCATATATAACAAAATTGCATCTAGTTGAAGTTATAAAAATCATACAGTATATATAATAGTATAACTATATAAGTTCTTAGTGTCTATATAATTATAAATACTATTAATCATTGGGATTGAACAATTGTCTTCATTTAGTTAAATTCTATCTAGTAAAACATTAAAATTTATGTAAATTCATGAAAATCATATTATAGTCAGTTTATTAAATGTTTATAATATAATAATATGTTGTGGATTTTTAGATTACTTATGTAGTGGTTTATAAATGTTTTAACAACCAAGAATCTATATTTTCAGGTAAACACCATACCGTGAACTATCACAGAGTTACTCGTTTAAAGAGGAATTATTTATTAATTTATTTAATATATTTATTTTATAAGTTTTACATGACCATAATAACAACATTTTTAAAATCATATTCATAAATTTATCATAATATTCATTTTTAATATTTTTATAAAAATCCAGTTTTTATTTTAAAATTATGGTTTTCATGGATATTTTAATTTTTATAACATTAAAATGGTATAATAATATACTATAAGTTTATGAAATATTTTTACCAATCAATTATGATTTTATGGAATAAAAATATACCATTAAAAATGTTTATTGAATTTATAAATACAATTCGCAATGTTTTTAGAAATAAATAAAATGTCACGTTAAAAAAATATTTTGAAATTTTATTTGAATCAAGTATTTCAAAGGGACATTCTTTTTGGATTGTCTTTAAATCAAAATAACATATATTTTTATAATTAAACAATTTATATCAATAAATTAACTATATGAGATAATTATATATTAAATATATATTTAAATCTTAAATAATTATTTCTCTAAAAATATTTCTATTCAATTTAGTGTATTTATTTTTAAATTTAATTTTATCAACTTTAGATATTTATTTAATTAAATGATATTAAAATTATAATTTGGAATTATGAAATTTTGAAAAATATTCAATCTTAATCATTTTGATTAAAATTAATTAAAAGGTTAATAATAAAATAAAGTTAAAGAGTTAAAAGGGATATATATATATGTATATATATAATTTAACCTATCAGAAAATTCATAAATATTTTAAAAAACATTCTTTGAATTGAATTATTGAGATTTTATCAACCAATAAAAGTGTTCCCAATACTTCTTTCCATTATTTGTCTATTGGAACTTGAATAATAAAATTAAATTATTGAAAATTTAAGGGTTAATTTGAAAAAATATATATTTATCTTCCAACAACTCCCATCTAACATAATCCCCTAGTGTCTCATAGTTTTTATAATTCATTCAAGTTCAAGGAGAGATCCATGGAAAATTCAGTTCCCAAATATGTGTATTATAAAATACATTTCTAAATTACCATCCATAAAATTTATTATAACACACTTCTAGATCGATTTTATTTTAATATATATAAAATAGGGTTACTATATAACTATTTTATGGAATATTTATTCTTATACCCCATCTATTTAGAAAAATAAAACTGTTCTTCATGCATTATGCATACTACTACCTCCACGATGTAACATGTTGTGTTTGATTCATTATCACTTTAAATAGTGGTATATGGATGGTATTAGAGAATAAATATGATGTTTTTATATCATTATGGTTATTATATAGAAAATTTTAGAACCAATTAATAATTTTATCAGTAAGAGATCGTCATTAATTTAATCATCTAAAATAAACATACTGTGAATATAAAATTAAATTCATATTACATAATGATTAGAATAAAAATTGATACATTTTTTTCATCCAAAATATAATAATTTATCAAATTAAAAACATTAAATAATATCATTATGTTTTTAATAAAATCATATAAAAACATTATAATCATTTGTTAAATATGGGTATGTTCATGTTTCGGTATGTTTAACCACCTACATGAACATTATTATATATTTATATCTTATATGCATATATAAATTATTTAATAGTATAATATGATTAATATTTTAATAAAATATGATTTTTTATGATATTATATCAATATCTAACTCCTGAATTTAGGAAACACCCCTATTTCATCAATAACTACCCAAACATGATCACATCTTACTTAATATATAAAGAAATGTTATGAAAAATCATGAAATAAATATCTAACCATAACAATTTATTATAATTCACCAAATATAGTAACATTATAGACATGGTAATAATTTATTTCTGAATAAGATTGAATAGCAACACAACTATTAGAAAACTATCTCAAAAAATTAAAATGACAAACGCTAATGTGGAGAATCCTAATAGTTTATGTGTAGAATGAATATTTATAAGGATTATGCATGAAAATATATATGATTAATTTTTTTTATTTTAGTAATTAATATACATATATATATATATTATGTTTAATTATGAAAAAGTATGATTGTGGATTTCATGACAATTGGTAAGTGTTTTTCATAACAAATTCCTCTATTTAGGACATATTTTTTATTATGCACCTAATTTCACTAATGTAGTCTACATAAACAACATTAGAGATGTTATATCAAGAAGTTAATATTTTCATTGCACTTTTTGATCACAATTAAACCATCTCATTCCTGATTTTATGTTTTAATTGTTACCTAAGAAATAAGTGGGGGTTTTCTATCTCAATTTTCATTGCTTGGGACAAATGTTCTAATATATACCTATATTATATTATCTGGTTCCTAAATTACCATTAATTTATTATTTATATATTAATTAATAATTAATGATATATAAATTTCTATATTTTTATCCATCTCTCAAATTTTTATGACTAAATAGATACCATTTAAATGGTGTAAATACCATCCTATGTTTTTAATGAAAAAGTGTGTAATTTCCTAGAAAATACATACCTATCTGGATACAAGAAACTGGATATAGTCATTGAATATATGAAGCGTGAGGTAATAATATTTTAAAGGGTTGGTTTATCATTAACTCAATCATAAACATGATTCATGATGAGTGTTCTTAAGAAAACACACCGATATAGAAACTCTAAAGGGGTGTGATTTGGAATATTATCACACTCTTAATGTACCTTGGTAATGTATTTTTCTAATCATTTTGTTTATATTCTACCAATGAATCACATTTAACCAAAATAATATCTTTAATGAATAACCCTTCACATTGAATGTACCCTCACCTATATATTTACTTTATAATTGTACTACCTATTACATTGATGATACACTACAAATACCTAGTTAATTAAGAGATGATATTCTAGATATCAAATTATTATATTAAATAAATAAGTGTTTGATTTTTCATTTCTGTATATTTTAAAAGGTACATTTTATACAACATGATTTTCTTCATATAATAGTATAAAATGTCATTATGGATCTCATGGTGAATGCATTTAACTTAATCAGGTGGCATGTGGGTCATGAATTTATATATCCCTTTAATTCATTGGATGGTCTCATGAGGAAAAATATGTTTTTTTTGTATATTCATTTTTTCATAATTGGGAAGTGTCTTTTAATGATTAATTTATTTTATAATTTGATGTCTATCATTATGTATTCTATCATTATTAGAACAATTCTTGTATTTTTCCATGTTTTCATTTATTTTTATGAATATATAATTTTCTTCAGTTTAATATTATTGTGGATTCATGTTGTTCATTTATTCCCAGTGTTTCTATTATGATATATATCTATATATATATATATATATATATATTATGATATCCTCACCTATATGATGATCAATCATAATAATTTGCGCTTATCCTTATATGTTTTCCATTCCCCAGGAAGTCTAGTGGAGTAATATGTGTAGTTTTCATGGATATAATGGAATGAATATTCATGTTGTTTTAATATGTTTCACATATATATATATATATATTATATTATAAACTTCATTATATTTATGTTTCTATTCTTCCAAGACTTTTATAATGTTTGATCCATTGGAAAATCTTGTAAATTTTACTAATAATGTAATATAAATGTAGGCTTTATGTTTCTAGATTCCAAGATGTTGTAGTTTATATAAAAATTTGTTTAGTAAAACCCTTAAGGATTTTATTTAGAGGAAACAAGTTATATTACAAAATTTTAATGTATAGCCCTATGGATTTCTAATGTGCACTATAGAAGTCAACCTTAACATTTTATTTTACAATTCAATATTCTGAGCTAATTATGTGTATGCCATTGAACAATTATGGAGACCAATGGGAGGAATGTTAAACATATCAACACTCATATTCAATTTATAGATAATTACCCTCAAAATGTTAATGAATATAAAATTGAATTTTATCACTTCAAAACCATATTGAGCTAGTTGACAAATTTTATGAAAAATAATTCAACCAAAATTGAGTGGAATTATAATCCAATACATACTGAAGATATATCAAATCACTTAATATGGAAAAAATATCATTAATTTATAGAATCTACTCATTAATTGGAAATTGAAAATGGATCATCTCCCTAGAGAAGATCCATATCACATTAGGTAGTAATTAAATGGAAAATTGCATCACGGTGGTCTATTGTTTTAAGGGATATACAAACAAATAGTTATTTTTAATTAAAAATAATAAAAATGAACATGAGATAAGGTGCAAGTAATTGGAAACATTCAAAGTGGTACCCTATAAAAACACATTTTTTCATGAATAATGAGAATAAATAGAAAGGTAATTCTCTAATCGTATAGAAAAATTGGAGGAAAATGTTTCAGAAAATAAGGATAACTTTAAAAGTTTATCTATAAATGTTGTATAATATGTTCACATACCAATAATTAAGATTGAAAATTTCTTTCCTGGGTTAAAAATGAGACTCCAAAGTGAATTTTTATATTTAACCTTTTTTTAAAATTTGGATATAGTATCCAGAATCAATAATATTGAAATATATTTCTCTATGACATATTTATATTCAATGGAAATAATGTTAAGATGAGGTTAGTTGATCAGGATGTGAAGAATAATGCATAAATGATAAACAAATGAAGGATGGGATTTCCCACATCTGATAACTGTGGGAAGAAACACCCTTGTGATTATAGGAATAGATCCAGAGTTTTTTACAAGTGCTGAAAAAATTCCATTAGGCCCATTAATTAAAGGGTATGATTGAATATGTTTATCTTCAATATCTAACCATAGTGGATGGGTACATTATGAAAACCAATTCCTTAAGAATCACATAAATTTAGCACAAAATACTCAAAGGGAGAAAGTACAAGGTTATGAAACTTCCAAAACTAAAGTCTATGTTCCTAATTATGTACTAACATATACTTTTATCATTTATTAAATGTTTTCTACTGTTCAGTATTATTTTAGATCTTATCAATCTATTATATCATCCATGTTTGTGGAATAAAATATATACATCCCTAACATCCTATTAGGGTAGATATAAATTCTAGAAACAAGTGGGAGTCTTATGGAAATAATGATATATTTGGTATTCACAAATCTAGTTTACAGGATATTTTACCTTCGTTAAATATTTTTTGAAATGAAATTTCCAAAAAAATTCCAAATGGGACTCTTTTTAATCCCATTTTAAAAATGTTTTGGAAAGATTATTTATTTTTATCATTTCTAACAAGAATATGTTTTCATCCCCATTATTTCCCTTGATGGTTCATTTCTATATTTCCACGGTTTTTTTAAAATAAAATCATTTTCTCAATATTTTTTAAATTTTTATTTTTTAAAATTTATTTTCAAAATGAAATGTTTATTTTACTCAAAAAAAATTAATGTTCATATTATTGTATTTCCTTTTACCAATATCAAAGAACCTTGTTGTAACATATTCTTCAATGGGGATATTTTTTCATGATTTCATCCTAATTCTTTTGTAGGATGGATAATTATTTTTAAAGGATATTTTTATGGAGATATTTTATTTCCATGGTTTAGTCATTTTTTGAATACATTTTTATGAAACATAGTTATTTTATATGGTTTAATAATTTATTAAATTTATTTTTATTGGACCCATTTATTTTCCACAGGTTATTTATGTTTCTAAGATATTTTCATAGACTCATTTCTTTTACATGATCTAATAACGTTATGAAAGAAATAGTTATTATTTTAATGATATATATTATGAAATGTAATATTCATGTAATTTACTTATGGTTCTTGGAATTGTTTTGCAATTGGTGTTCCTATAAAGTGTCAGGTGATCCTGTTATAACTTATATGATCGGTGCCCCCAGATTTTTCTCCAAATAATTAAAAAATGATTATGTTCTCCAAAATATTATATAGGATGTTGAAATTATTTTTATTCAAATTTAAATAGATCTATAAAGGTTCTATGATGACAATGTTCCAAGATACCAATATGATTTCATAGTTCTTTCTATGGTTATAAATGTTTTCTTTGATCAATATTGATATCATTTGTCTCATGATTTTTTATTCTAATGGATATTTCCATCACAAAATCATTATGTCATGTTTTGATGTTTTTGGATACATTTTTTGATGGTTATTAATATTATTATGTTATGATAATTCACTTTTATTATGTCATTGTACCCTTATGACCTTATTATGATCACTGATTTCATTAAATTTGTAATGCCTATGTTTACCTATATTGAGCATTTGAGATTACCCTTATTATGTTTTTGTTTTCCAAAATTTATCACGAATAATGTTGATATGATTATTCCTAAGGGTTTCATATGGATGATGATGATGACAGGATTTGAAATAATAAAATATGGTTTAATTTGGATAAAATATCATTTAAAAACAAGGGTATTGTTTATTCTAGAATTTTCCCAATTATATAAATCTGAATAATCATAACGGTCCTTGATAATATAAGTGAATCCAATATTTCATTTTTATATTTTATGTTTTTTGTGGAATAAATTTACTCACCTTCATCAGTATTTAATATAAAAATTTAAACCTAATGATTTTAGCACTAGATCCAGGAGTGTGGGTTAGGGGTTATTAAACATCATATCAAAGGAGGGTTTTGAAAACATTGGAGACTATGATGTTTCCATGTGAGGTTTTATTATCATTTATGGATACAATCAGGAGTTCATGTGATACACATTGATAATATTTTTAAATTATTAGATACTTATTTTATGTTCACCTTAGTTTAATGTGATTCATACCATCAAATTTTACTTCCATATGTTTTAGGGTATTAGTAAACATCTAGGATTATATGATCTTTGATGATTAAGGTTATTTTTTATAAAGAATATAATCTATATTGGATGAATATAAGGATATAATATTAGTTAAAGGACAACATGGAGGTATTAAAACAACTCCACACATTTGATAATGAAATGGGAGTGAAACTGAAGGGAAATAAGGTTGAAATGCCTACCAATTACCAAAGTGATGACCTGAGGAAGATCAATATATTTTTGGGATTTTTTTAAGGTATGATAAAACATTTTAGTTTAACTCACTTTTAATATTTTGGGTTATTGATGTTATTTTGTATAAAGGCTTATTCATTTAATGAATGATTTAGTTTGATCTTTTGGTATTACCATTTAATTTTTAATATTAATGTATAATATGATGTTTTTCTTGTTTTTTGAATTCTATTACCATATTATAACCATTTTTGGGTTATATATTGGTGGAATAAATTTATTATCCATTTTATGGTCACATGTTCCTTTAAAATATGATTTTAGTACTTTGGGTATGATAAAGTCGTCTTGAATAGTCATCTATTGGGGCATAAGACGATATTGTGGTTGAAATGGATTAAAGGAACACATTTCAACTTATCAAGTATTATATTTCCTTATTTCCATAGTCTAGATTCTATAGAATTCATAAAACCTATCAAAAGGATCCTGAAACAAAAAAAAATTCATGTAACCATATTTCCTGATGATATCAATGACCTTTTACACATGTCTTTGGTGTATGGTATTCTAGTTTTTATCCTTCTGTTGGTCATTCTCTTTCTTGTGATCAATGATATCCTATAATCTATATCACCATTTATACTTTAAACATTTATTCCATGTCCAAATTTTCATAGCCCATGAATGTTCCCCTATTTGGAAACCTACTATGTTCTATTCCAGATTAGCCTCCTACATCATTTTCTCTCTAATGAAGATGTTCTTTTGTTAATTATTTTAAAAATGTGGGATTCCAACATAATTTTTTTGTAAAATTTAAATCCTCTGATTTCATTGTTTGAGATAAAATTATGAGGATTTAATTTATTTATTGGGTTAATTATGTAACACCCTAAAATTTTAAAATAATAGCATTATGTTTGATAGTGTATTCGACATGAGACACTAAGCTAGGCATCCCATGAAATATATTATTGTTATAAAGTTTCCATAAAATTAGAAAGTATTAATATTATTAATTAATTTATGAAATATATATATATTTAATAATAAATATAAATTATTGACAAATTCTTAGTTAATAATCAATCAATTTTAAGTAAAGTAATTTTCTTCTTAAAAAATTATTTTTATTTCCTTTCATGAAAGTAATATTATAATTAATTTTTGGAAATTTTAAAATATTAATTTGATCAAATGACCGTCATTTTTTAAATTGTATTAATACAATTTACTTAGTGTCACAATTTTTTATTTCTCAAAAAAATTATTTTTCAATAAATAGTGAAAAATATAGATTTTTTTAAATGTGTCAATTATTTTAAAACAATTAAGTAAATATAAAGTATTATTATATTTAAAATATAATATAAAGTTTAATAATAATTATTTATTTATATTTAACACACGTAATTACATTTTTATCATCTTCATATTGTATTTTATTATAAGTTAGTTTTTTGGTTTAAAATTGTGATTTTTCTAAAATCTAATTTAAAATTCATAGTGATTCCCCAATTTAATTGATTAATATAATCAACAATGATGAATGTTTTAAATGAAATTTGAGTATTATAAATCAATAAATATTAATTTAATTTCATACAATTGTTATGATTCATTTTAGAGTTAATATAAAGCATTTGTTTCTTGAGAAATACTCTTCTTGAAAACCTTCTTCTCTTCACCTCTGTGGGTTTTATTTTAAATTATAATTTTCCAAATATATTAATATACTTTATTATAATGTATTCCAATTTTTAATATTCATAATTAATATTTTCTAATAATTTCAACTTAATTGATGACCATAATGTATAGTAAAAACAAAAAAATTAATTACCATTGTTATCGTGTAAACAAATTTATTAGGGATGAAATAATATATGAATTAAAATGACCTAAAAGGCCTAAAATTTAATTGGTTGACATATTTAGACATTATAATGTTTTAGTATTGATAATTTCCCATTATGGAACCTTGTGGAATGTGGAAGACATTGTTACACATTATTCTTTTCAAAACTTTTATGTGTGCCACTCACCTCACATATAAAAGGCCACCCCCTCTCTTATTCACACCGTAAAATCAATTTCAACAAAAAAATAAATTTCCAAATATCATTCTTAATTCACTTTTAGATAACTATATCCCATATTTTGATCATAAATCCATCCGAATAAGGCTTCTTGTTCTTACCAAAGTAGGTTTATAAAGAATATGTATCGTACAGAACTCTGCCTATTTTTTATTTCTTATCCAACCTCTATAAACAATTATTGAATTATTATGGTATGACAAAAAAAAATTCACCATATAAAAATATTTAATTATATTAATTTCATTAATTAAATCCATTTATTCTTATATATAATGGGACACGAAATAATCATTCACGTGTATGGTGGACTACCACCTTGCGAACCGATGTTTCATTCATTTTCAATCATCACCCCTCATGGATTATTTTAATAATGGATATAAATTATATATATTATATTTGAAACATATTTATACTTACTTATTTATGATATCACATATTCCATATATGTATTATATTCCATCATGTATATGATAATGTCACTCATGTGTATGGCGGACTACCGTCTCGTGAAGAGATGTGAGTCATTTTTTAGTAATATTTTACATAGATGGTAATAATGATAACATCAATTAATATATGTGATATTAAGAAAATAATAACTACAGTCATGTCATACTTATCAGTTTTAAAATATAATATATCATTTTTTTCTTACACTAAAAGTGATAACATCGTTCGTGTACGTGTGAACGACCGCCTCCAAGAAGCAATGTGATTATTTTTCATTAGTAAATAACATTTATTTTATATATATAATTATATTTAAATACATAATATGATATTTATGAAATTTTTATCATTATTTAATAAAAAAAAATTATAACTTCTTTTCATAATAATCATTAAAAATGGAAATGTTACTCATATGTACATATGACATACCATCTCCATGATCATAGTGTAGTTCATTTTTTAGAACCATTTTTCATGATTGGTTTTAAAAAGTATAATTTATATATAAATATGATAATTATTTCTTTACTTTTTTTATTATATTTCTTATGATGATAATTTTTACCACAATCATACCACTGAATTCGTTTTGAAACAATGAATCGAACATCCTCAAAACACCCACCATGGACTTAACTTGTTAAATATTTAAATATATCATTATAAATTAATAATATAAATGATTTATGTCTAAGTTATTAAACATGTAAATTGTTATTATGAAATAAAATTATTTATTTATTCTTTTTATACAAGTCTTAAGGTACATAAAATATTTTTTGGACTCATTATAAGTTTTTCTCATATCACTTTTTTTTCTGTGAGACATGTGGTATATTAACCATTTATATATATATATATTTTGTTTTGTATATACCATCCATTTTACATGTAATGTAATGACACATTAATAAATAATTGTATTTTAAGATTCAATTTTAATTATTTCCCCCAAATTAATTTTAAATTAATGTTAAAAAGTTATAAAGAATTTTATAAATCAATTTAATTTCACTAAATTATATTACATCATTATTGTATTTAATATTCTATGATTATGTTTATAATGAAATTTTTGTTATATTATTTTATATTTCCACCTGTTTTATTTCGATTGAGATTTTATCCACATAATAAATTCATCGCATAATTCTCAAATTCAATGGTATTATTTTTTGTATGGATTATTCATCTAGAATTTTATTTCATTGAGACATTCATTTATGATATGCACCTATATTAATTTACATATTGTATTTGCTACCCTTTTATATGATATATCATGAAACTAGTGATTTTTATGTTATTTAAAGTATCAAATTACTTTTTTCTTTCATGGGGAATACTATTGAAGAGTTTCCAAATTTTCAAAGGCTTTTGGTTAAAATTTCCTTCTTTTTGAGATTGTTTTTGTTAAAAGTTCCTTTAGATGAAATCTTATGATATTATTTTCCTAAAACATATCACTTTATTCTACAATTTTTATTAATGTGTTTAACATGTTTCAATTCCATGTACTCCTCTATTTTCTGAAGAAATATATGTAAATTTGTATCTATGTGATAATGATATTATATTTTCTTTTAGATCTGGTATCTTTCTCTTCTGTATCCATGTTTTCTATAATGTTTAAAAAAATATTTTATAAAAATTAATGATTTCTTATATCCAATTTACATGATCTTTTAAATTATTTTAAAACGTTTTAAAAGTATATTTCATATTTTTTTCCAATTGGGAACCTTTTGACTCCATTTTTCAAAATGTTTTGAAAAAATGTTTATTTTAAAAATTTATACCATGAAAAATATTTGCCAACTATAATGGCCATTATTTTCAATAAAACATAATTTATATGTTTAAATGGTTTTTTCAATAATTTTTCATTTGTAATATTGTTTTTATTTTTATTATTTAAAATATATTTGTAAAATAAAATTTTTTTTTCCTTAAATACAATTTAATGAACATTTAATTGTAATAAATTTTAATTGTTCTTGTTTTTAGTTATGCCCCAATGGGTATATTTTGTAATTATAAAATCTTTATTCTTTCTCTGGATGGATTTATATTCTTTCAAAATGATATTTATGTAACCATTTTCATTCTAATGAGTTAATCATGTTTTAAGATATTTTTATGAAACTTATTTCCTTTCAACTAGTTAATAATGTCTAAAATATATTTTTATGTCACTCATTTATTTTCCATGACTTAATCATCCTTCAAATATATTTTGATTTAACATTTTTCTTTCTTGTTTGTTAATTATATTTTGAATTGATATTTAGGGAACCCATTTTTTTTACATTGGTTAATCATGTTATGAAATGAATAAGGAGTGTTTTATGATTTTTATAATTGTATGTAAGATCTGTGTACTTTATTTATGGTCATTTCACATTGTTTATGATTGGTGTTCCCATATAGAATCAGTGATCCCATTATAGCTTATATAATGGGTGTTCCCAGCTTTCACGCCAATGCATTGGGTAAGGATTATATTCTCCGTAGAATTATATTTGAAGTTGGTAGTATGTTTATTCCAATTGTATGGGTTATTTAAGGTTTGTATGATGAAGATTTTTGAAGATACCAATATGATATAACTATGCTTGTTGTTGTTATAATTGTTTCCTTTTATCATAATTTACATTACATGGCTCATGATTATTGAATCTGACCACTCTTCCCTTTGTGAGAGCCTAATGTCATGTTTTAGTGTTTTATGACCTAGTTATTAATGGGTATGAATATTTTTATTTTATGCTTATGAAATTTTAATATATCATCATAAAATTATTCATTTATTATGTTCAATGATGTAATTCAATTATCAATGAATATATTTACACTTACTGATCATTTTAGCACACCCTTCTTATGCAACCTTTTGCCTGGGATATAAACAATGATGTTAAAAAAATATATAAATGGGTTTCCTATGGGTAATGATGATGACTTAATGTGAAATAAATAAAATCAGGTTAACATAGGGAAATACTGATTTAAAGACATGTGTATTTATTATGAGATAGAATGTTCTAATTCTATAAAACTCCAAAACATAAACGTTCTTGGATTCTGTAAGTGAATAAATATATTTATTTGTGTTGTTTAATGTTTTGAATTGAAAAATTATGGTCACCTTAATTTCTATCAAAAATTGAAATGTAATGTTTATGATTTTAGAACTAGATCTAGGAGTGTTAGTTCTGGGCTGTTATACTTTCACTCCTTGAACTAATGAAAAATTATAACTTTTATATTTCTTTCTTTGATACAAATAACCATGACCCAATTTTATTCATCAAAAACATACAACATAATTAGAAAATTTTGGATCAGTTGTGTGACATCCCAATAAAATAAAAAATAATACATTTGAATGTGTATTAATATTTGTGAATTAAATATTAATTTTACTTTAAAGAGGATGCTATGTTCGATAGCATACCTGATACGCAACAGTGGGTTTCTTTGAAATATTACGTTGCATACTAATACTATAATATTATTATTTTTAATGGTAGTTAAAACCTAAAAATTTTATTGTCTAGAATGAATATAACTAACTAAAATATTATTATACATGTTTTTAAAATGTTTTTACATTTATCAAATAAATTTAAGAGACTTAAAATGTGAATGAATCTAATTTTAAGCATAATTTTCATTAAAAGGTCGATTTACCGCCTTTTAATGGAGAACCCTCTTTAAATATAATTTTTTTCACTCTTATATGTTTTATTTGAAAAAATAAAATTCTTCTTTAGAATTGGGACATCAAAATTTACTTTGGATGAAATTTAGGTATTTTTTTTGATAAAGTTCATTTTTTAATGAATAGTGAAAAATACTGTATTTTAATTCAAAAGTGCCTTTTAATCTAATTTATTTATATGGATATATTATCTTTTGAATTTGTTATAAAGTATAATTATAATATATATTTACTATTTAATCTAATTTTGGAAATTGGAATTAATTTCAGTTGAAATTGGACATAAACAAGTGTCAATATTTTGATAGTTATTATTTCTGAAAAACACGCAATTTGTTTTAACAGCGGGAATTAATTTTAAATTAATTTCTGCCACTTCCATGTTTTTAATTTGGAAAATGGATTCCATATTTGGAATCCATAGATCCAAATTGTGTAAATAGGTAACATTTATCTTTATACATTTTAAATATTTACATCAGTAAATATTTTATTTACCATGATTAAAGGGTAAATATAGTAAATAAAGGTAAAATATAACATTATAATAATATTAAATTTCCCTAACATGTGTTATAATCCTATTTGCTAATACATATCCGACCTAGGTCGTCCTTGGGTTGAATTTGGGACCTCATCGGGCCACATGGGAGTAATAATGACATTTTATATTAATCTATTTAATGTAAAGACAAAAATGACATAAACAAATATCTTTTAGTAAATAACTTCTTACATGGGGTTTTATAAGTTATCTTTTTTACTATAAATATTATTTGAAAACCTAAAAATATTTCCTACATCATGTTTTTTTTTATAAGTTTTGGACATCAAATAAATTAAATTATTTCTGACACAATAATGATGCAATACTTACCTAATTAATAAATAATTTAAATAAATAAGATTAAAAATATTAATACAATATCCAAAACCTGTTCAATTCTTATTTTATTATTGAATTTTGACCATGAGTCATCTTAACAATTATATTAATGAATATTTGAACTTTTGAAACTAAAGCTGTAGTTATAATAAAATAATTTTTTCAAACATTCCTAAAGAGCCCCTCCTTTCACTTATAAAAAGACCTCACTTCTAACCCATTTCTCACACTTCTCAAACCCTTGTCTCATGAAACCTCTGCTAAAATAAGCTCCCAAGACCCATATATTCAACATAGAAGCCTTAACTTAGGTAGAAATCACTTTAAGAAACCCTTTTCGTTCAAACCAAAGGGAGTTACCCGATTTAAAGGTAATGTCTTATCTTAAGTTCTTTTGTTTTATTTTACTTATCCAACCCCCTAAACTCATTTTATTCATTTATTTTATAATAACACCAGTATACTACATATACGAGAATGTTTTTATGAGATTTATTCGAACTAAACTTAGACACACCTCCGTCTAATGGGTAAAGAACATAATGTTTCTCTGGATGGAAAGCTAATGCCTCACGAAATGATGATTGTTCAATTATCTCCTACCACCTCTCATGGTAGACATTATGACTAAGCTTTATTTATATATAATGTTTATTTTTTCCTTATTCTTCTGTATTTTCCATATATATCATATATTTATGGTTTCCATAATGGGTAAATGCGATAATTTCAATTTAGGAAGTGCAGACTACTGCCCCCTCAAAGGGATATGACTCGTTAATGCGTTATGTGGGATGAATAAAGGATGGATTTAATGAATTTATTTAGATATTATACTGGAATTATAATATACATATGTATCATTATGTTTTCATTCCATCAAAATATGAAATGGAAATGAATGTAGCATCCATGCGTATGTACGGCTTACCGTCTCCATGAACGGTGCATTTCATTTCTTACCTCCAAATGTTATGTACTTATATAAATACATATATATACTAGATATATATGATATATATGATATCTACATCATTAATATCATTATGAATATAATGGATATTTGACCACAAAGACAACTTGTAATTATAAGGTGTTCATTTTTACTCAAGTACCAAATAGAAGAAATAAACGTTAATAACATAAATGATTACATAATGTTTATAACATGGTAATAAGTGATATAAAGGGAATAATCAACATGAAAAATGTTCTTAATAAAGTAGAAATTATCTTTAGATTATTATTAAGGAGATTAAAGAACGATCAAGTCAAGTCGGACACGAGGTAAGGGACTTCGTCTCAATCTCCTTTCATTGAAGTATATTTTGTTTTATTCTCAAATATGGTGTATAAATACCTTTGACTTTTCATTTAATTCAAAGGGAATATTTTCCTATAAGGTGTTTTACTAAATTACAAAAAAAATGTTTCTTTTTAACAGTAGCAGTGACAACAACGTTTTCCGCCGCCGTGAGTATTATTTGATATTTGGCTTCCTTAAAAAGCCATAATGTTTTTAAAAGGAAAATATATACCATATACTCTGTTTACATATTTTTGTATTGAAAATGGTTTGGATAATGGATTTGATATTTCAATATATTTAAATGATATATTGTGATTAAAATTTTGAAATTTTATCTTTTCTTTATTTTTGTTTTATGTGTTATGAATATATTATGGTTCTGGGGCATTTTTTATACATATGGGTGGTTCCATGTCAAACCTAGGGTGGGTGAGCCTGAGATAGCTCTCCAATGCATTGGGTAACCTGATGGAGGTAAACATGAATGTTTCGCCTAATAGATTTAAGGAATATACTATGATGGGTATTCCAAATGTAACTCCCTATGTAGCTGTGATAGCTACAATGTAAGTATGATATGGATTCCACAAGTTACCTTTATGAATTATGTTTTCTATGTGTTATTCCTAAATCTTATGATTTCATGAGGTATGTTAGAGAGCTTATGTTATGTATGTAATGATTAACTAATGTTTTAATTGTTTGTTTTATAACCCTTACTAAGCTTTTTATGCTCATCCCATGTCTTGAAATGTTTTTCACATGACTTAATGATAAATACGGTGAAGGATGGGATCAAGGAATTTTCATGCTGTCTAAAACATGGAACTAAACATGACTCTTTTTTTTCAAGAGTTTTTTTTCAAAAAAATGGAAACTGAGTTAAAGTGTCTACTTTGTAATATTTTGATATGTAATATTTATGTCTTAATTCTCTAAATATCTAAACCTGAAAAGATCCTCAATGTGAATTATCCAATTAATTCAATATTATGTAATCTTTAAGTTCGGGTCCTTATAGTTGTTATCAAAGTTTGGTTTAGACAACATTAGGAGTTATAATATTGTTAAATTAATTACCATAAATAAATTTATGGTTATATTGAATTGATATAGCATTTACAGATTACCATTTTGCTTTGCCTAAGATGTTTTTGTGTCTAGAATGGTTTTTCGAAGAGGAAATATGGCAGCTATGTTGGGACGACATCAGGAGGAAGACAACCTTCCAAATCTTCAACCTGAGATGGTCGGAATCGGAAATGAATAGTTTTGTTTTAGTGATGGAACAATTGACTCCGACTATAAATGGTGGTGGTATACATGAACAAGATCAGCCAGATGAACCATAAAAAACATGTCGGTAGTGGAGCATTTCATGAGGAAAATCCCCCATCATTCAGAAGATCATCTGACCTTGTGCTAGTATAAAGGTGGATTAAAGCACTAGAAAAAAAATTGATGTCATGGGGTGTTCAGAAAACAAAAAGGTTAGTCGTTCTATTTATCATTTTGTAGGTGAAGCTGATCAGTGTTGGTTGATGGGGAAAAATATCACGGATAGTGGGGAAATTGATTCACTTGATTGGGATGAATTCAACGGTATGTTCCTTGAGAAATATTGTCCTACGGTGGTTTGACGTAGGATGGAAAAATAATTCCAAGAATTGAGGTAGGAGGATGACTCGGTGGCTTCTTATAAAGCAAAATTCACTAGACTTGAAAGGTATGCTCTGGATTTCATACGAGATCTTGATAGTAAAATAAATCATTTTACTCATGATTAAAGCCAATGTATTGAAGGGATTTAGCTTCTCATGAGTTTAAAAGTTATTAAAAACTTGTTTTCTATGCAGGGAAGGTAAAAATGGAGTTTTCCGATGATCTGGTGTTCTTTGACAAACTACTGAATAAGAGGTCAAGGTGGCAGGTGAAAGGGAAGAACTCTTCAAAAAAGTCTGATGGTAAGAAAATTAAGTTTACGGTTTGTGAAAATTTTGGTAAAAAGAATGTTGGGGAATATCTTTTGAATTCTATTAAGTGCTACTGATGTGTTAAAATGGGACATAAGGCTCATAATTGCACTGAAAAAGATCATGGTAATGGTCATAAAAAATATGATTTACAGTTAGTAAAATGTTTTAAGTGTAATGGAATGGGTCATTATGAAAATGAGTGTCCAAAAACGAACTCAAATGAGGGAAAGCATCTAGAGTACAAGAAGAAAAGGGTTGTGAAATACCTTACAACTACTTCAGTAGATGTTGGGTCATAAAATGAATTAGTATTAGGTACACAGTTTGTTTGCTCAGATTATACAAATGTTTTGTTTGATTTAGGGTCTACACAATATTTCATTTCTGGGACGTTTTCAAGTAAACTGGGAATTCCATCTCAAGATATGAATACATAACTTATGGTAAAAACACATGGAGGAAATATTGAGACAAAAATAAAACATAAGATCCTTCATGTCCTTGTGGGTGGAAAGAATCTACCTGCAAACCTTATTTTTTTACTTTATTAGAGTTTGACATTATTTTGGGTATGGATTGGCTTTCTGTTTATCAAGCAAATATTGATTGCAGAGCTAAAGAGGTTTCTTTTAAGAATCATTTTCAGTTTGTGTACATGAATGAACCCTTACTTTTGATAACATATCAGGAAGCTGAGAAACTAGTAAAATATGGAAATGAATGTTAGCTTGCTCATATTGTTGAAAATAATGGAAGTGTTGAGATTAATGATGTGCCACTTGTAAATGAGTACCTTGATGTTTTTTCTGATGAGTTGCCTGGTATTATACCTGATCGGGAAGTTGAATTTACTATTGACTTAGTGCCTAATTACAAACTAATTTCAAAATACCTTTATCGAATGGATCAAATTGAACAAAATAATGTGATGATTGTTTTCAGGAATTGAAAAGAAGATTGGTGAATGATCCAGTTTTGGCACTACCTTCCAGAAATGGTGAGTTTGTTATTTACAATGATGCTTCAGTAAAACGACTTGGTTGTGTCCTTATACAGAATGATCATGTAATTGCTTATGATTCACATCAGTTGAAACCCCATGAGTTAAATTACCCTACACATGATTTGGAATTAGCTGCTATTTTTTTTGCTTTAAAAATTTGGAGGAATCATTTGTATCGAGTAAAATATGAAATATATACTGACCACAAAAGTTTGATGTATATATTCTCTCAGAAATAATTGAACAAGAGATAGAGGAGATGGTTGGAATTAATCAAGGATTATGATTGTATGATCCATTACCATCCCGAAAAATCAAATAATGTGGATGTTTCTTTGAGCTGAAAAATTAATGCTTCTTTAACCATGATACGTTTGGAATGAGACCATTTGGTTTTTTATTTGATAAACTTTGGAATAGAAGTTATTGGAGTAGGAAATTCATCTATTTTATTTCAGGTGTCAGTGGAATCATCTCTGTCAGATAGAATTATGCAAGCACAGAAGGAAGACAATGAGCTGCAGAAAAAGGTAGAGTTGGTTCAGAAGGGTAAGATGCCTGAATTTAAAATTAATTATGATTGTGTTTTGAGGTTTGGAAAGAGATTATGTGTGCCTTTTGATTCACAGTTGAAGAATGATTTGTTATGTGAAGCTCATAGTTCTCCATTTTCATTTCATCCCAGCAGTAATAATATGTATAGAGATTTTTGGGAGTATTACTGGTGGGTTGGAATGAAATGAGATATTGTTGACTTTACTATGAAGTGTTGGACTTATCAGCAGATTAAAGCAGAGTGGTAGTTACTGAAAGGGATGCTTCAGTATTTACTGGTTCCAGAGTAGATCTGGGAAAATATATCCATGGACTTCATTGTGGGATTACCAAATACAACTAGAGGTAACAATGCAATCTGGGTTATTGTTGATCAAATGACTAAATCAGCTCTTTTCCTTCCTATTAGAGTTACTTTGTCTCTACAACAAATTTCTCAATTGTATGTAAAAGAGGTAGTGAGGTTTCATGGGGTTCCCATCTCCATTGTATCTGATCGTGATCCCAGGTTTACATCTAACTTTTGTAAAGGCCTTCAGAAGTCATTAGGTACTGAATTAAAGTTTAGTAGAGCTTTTCATCCTCAATCATATGGGTAGTCAGAATAAATAATTCAGACCTTGGAGGATATGCTACGAGCTTATTCACTGGATTACAAGGGAAGTTGGGACCAACATATTTCTTTGGTATAATTTTCATATAATAACAGTTTTCATTCCATTATATAGATGGCTCTATTTGAGGTATTATATGGAAAGCGTTGTTGAACTCCAACTTTTTTGAATGAAGTAGGGGAATGAAAGCTGATGGGACCAGAATTGGTAGAAGAGATGGCAGAAAAGGTTTTTTTTGATTCAGAAGAACATGAACACAGCTAAGAGTAGGCAAAAAAGTTATGTGGATAACCGGAGGAAGGATCTATCTTTCGAGGTAGGTGATCATGTTTTTCTCAATGTTTCTCCATGAAAAAGTGTGACGCGTTTTGGTAAAAAAGGAAAGTTGAGTCCAAGGTTCATTGGACCTTATGAAATCCTAGAGAAGGTTGGAACAGTTGCATACATAGTGGATTTACCTCCAATTTTATCTTAGGTACACAATGTTTTTCATGTTTCAATGTTGAGAAAGTATAAGCTAGATCCATCTCATGTTTTGAGCCCAGAGATAGTTCAGTTAGAAGAGAATATCTCTTATGAGGAACAACCATTCTAGATTCTTGACACTAGAGAAAAAGTGTTGCAGAATAAGGTAATTTTTCAGGTAAAGGTTTTTTCTAAAAACCATATGGTTGAAGAGGCAACGTGGGAATCTGAAAATGTTTTGAGGGATAAATACCCTCACTTATTTGATAAGTGAAAAAAAAATTGAGAGGACGCAGTTCCCAAAAAGGGGGAAGGATGTAACATCCCAAGTAAATAAATAATAATAAATTTGAACTTTTATTAATATTTTTGAATTAAATATTAACTTTACTTTAAAGGGGATTCTAGGTTTGATAGCATACCCGTTACGCAACAGCAGGTTTCTTTGAAATCTTACGTTGCACACTAATAATAAAATATTATTATTTTAAATGGTAATTAACGCCTAGCCATTGTATCGGTGGGAATGAATAGAACTAAATAAAATATGATTATACATGATTGTAAAATGTTTTTACATTTATCCAATAAATTTTAAAGTCTTAAAATGTGAATGAATCTAATTTTAAGCATAAATTTCTTTAAAAGGTCAATTTACCGCCTTTTAATGGAAAAACCCTCTTTAAATATAATTTGAATCACTATTATAGGTTCTATTTGACATAATAAAATTTTTCTTTAGAATATGGACATCAAAATTTACATTGGATGAAATTTTGGTATTTTTCTGATAAAGTAAATTTTTAATGAATAGTGAAAAATATTGTATTTTAATTCAAAAGTTCCTTTTAATCTAATTTATATATATGGATATATTATCATTTTAATTAGTTATAAAGATTAATTAGAATATATTTTTACTATTTAATCCAATTTTGGAAATTGGAATTAATTTCACTTTGAAATTGGACATAAACAAGTGTCAATCTTTTGATAGTTATTATTTCTTAAAAACACGCGATTTGTTTTAACAGCAGGAATTAATTTTAAATTAATTTCTACCACTTCTGTGTTTTGAATTTGGAAAAATGGATTCCATATTTAGAATCAGTAGTTCCAAATTCTGTAAATAGGAAAATTTTATTTTTAGACATCTTAAATATTTACTTCAGTAAATATTTTATTTACCATGATTAATGGGTAAATATGGTAAATAAAGGGAAAATATAATATAATAATAATATTAAATTACCCTAACATGTGTCCTAGTCCTATTTTCTGATACCTATCCGACCGTGGGAATTCTTGGTTCAAATTTGGGACCCCATAGGGCCACATGGGAGTAATAATGACATTTTATATTAATTAATTTAAAGTAATGACAAAAATGACATAAACAAATATGTTTTAGTAAATAAATTTTTGCATGGGGTTATATAAGTTATATTTTAGACTATAAATATTATTTTTAAATATAAAAATATTTCCTACATCATGGTATCTTTTTACAATTTTTGGACATCAAATAAATTAAATTATTTATGACACAATAATGATGCAATATTTACCTCATTAATAAATGATTTAAATAAATAAGATTATAAATATTAAAACAATATCCAAAACCCGTCCAATTGTTATTGGATTATTTTATTTAGACCATGAGTCATCTTATATTTGATATAAATGAATATTTTACCTTTTGAAACCAAAGATAAGGTTATAATAAAATAAATTTTCCAAACTCTCTTAAAGAGCCCCTCCTCTCCCTTATAAAAATCCTTCACTTCTAACCCATTTCTCAAACTTCTCAAGCCTTTGGATAATTCACCCTATACTCAAATCATCTCCCAAGATCTCTATAGTCAGCATAGAAGCCTTACCTTAGGCGGAAAGCACTTCAAGAAACCCTGTTGGTTCAAACCAAAGGGAGTTACCCGATTTAAAGGTAATGTCTTCTCTTAAGTTATTTTGTTTTATTTTACTTCTACGACCCCCTAAAATCTTTTTATTCCTTTAATTTATAACAAAAATAGTATCCCTAATATACTTGGATGTTTTATTAGAAGTAATCGAACTAAAATTACACACACCTCCATCTAATTAGTAAAGGACATAATGTTTCTGGGTTGGAAAACTAACATCTCACGAAACGATGATTGTTCAAGTATCTCCTACCACCTCTCATGTTGGCCATTATGATGGAACTGTATTTATATATAATATATATAAATTTTATTTTTTTCATTATTCTTATGTATTTTCTATTTATAGCATAAATTTATGGTTTCGATATTTCGTAGACGTGATAATTTCATTTTAGGAAGTGCGGACTACCGCCCCCTCAAAGTGATATGACTCATTAATGACTTATGTGGGATGAATAAAGGATGGAGTTAATGAAGTTATTTAAGATATTATATGGGAATTATAATATTCATATGTATGATTATGTTTTCATTCCATAAAAATACGAAATGTAAATGAAATAAGCATTCATGCGTACGTATGACTTAATGTCTTCATGAATGGTGCATTTCATTTCTTACCTCCAAATGTTATGTACTAATATAAATACATTTATTTACTGGATATATATGATATATATGATATCTACGTCATTAATATCATTCTTAAGATAATGGATATTTGACCACATGGACAACGTGTAATTATATGATGTTTATTTTTACTCAAGTGCTAAATATTGATGAAACAACTGTTAATAACATAAATGATTACATAATATTTATAACATGGAAATAAGTTATATAAAGGGAATTATAAACTTGGAAAATGATCTTAATCAATTAGAAATTAATATTAGATTATTATTCATGAGATTAAAGAATGATCGAGTCAAGTCCTCCATGAGGTAAGGGACTTTATCTCAATCTCCCTTCATTGAGGAATATTTTGTTATATTCTCAAATACGGGGTATAAATACCTTTGACTTTTCATTTCATTCAAAGGGGATCTTTTTGTAACACCCCAGGAAAATAAAGAATTTGAAATTTTTAAATTTATCAATATTTGTGAATAGAATATTAATATTACTTTAAATGGGACACTATGCTCGATGGCATACCCAATACGCAACAATGAGTTTCTTGGGAATCTTACGTTGCACTCTAATAATAAAATAATATTATTTTAAATTGTAGTTAACGCCTAGCCATTTTAATGGAGGGAATGAACAGAACTAACTACAAAATTATTATATATGTTTGTCAAAAAATTTTACTTTTTACAATAAATGTTAGAGGACTAAAAATGCGAATGAATCCAATTTTAAGCGTAAACATTCTAATGTTCTTTAAAAGGTCGATTAACCGCCTTTTGATGACGAACCTCTTTTAAATCCACTTTTTGAAAATTTTATGTGTTATATTTGACAAAATAAAATTCTTCTTTATAATCAGGACATCAAAATTTACTTTGTGTAATTTTTTGGTATTTTTCCAATAAAGTTCATTTTTTAATGAATAGTGAAAAATGTTGTATTTTAATTCAAAACCTCTTTTTAATCTAATTTATTTATATGATTAGATTATCTTTTGAATTTTTTTTAAAGTGAAATTAGAATATATTTTTACCATTTAATACAATAGTGGTCATTGGAATTAATTTCATCTTGAAATTGGACTTAAACTATTGTCAATCTTTTGATACTTATTGTTTCATAAAAACACGCTATTTGCACTGACAGCGGGAATTAATTAT
Source organism: Viscum album (assembly GCA_963277665.1). Classification (NCBI taxonomy): domain Eukaryota; kingdom Viridiplantae; phylum Streptophyta; class Magnoliopsida; order Santalales; family Viscaceae; genus Viscum; species Viscum album. The sequence goes on from OY728126.1 coordinate 1,326,308,225, forward strand.
TAAATTAATTAATGTAACTTATATGTTTTGAATTTTTCAAAATAGACATCATTTTTGATTTCGAAATATCAAATATATCTTAGGGTGAATTTTTGGTATTTTTCTGGAAAACTTCAGTTTTTGATGAATAGTGAAACCACTAAGTGGTACTTAAAAAACTGATTTTTCATTTAAATGAAATTTTACCACCTCTGTGTTTTTAATTTCAAAAATCCGACATACATGGTTGTCATTAAGATGTAAAATGTGGTTCAATGGGATTAAAATAATTTTTTGGGTGAATAGTAACTTTTAAGTTTTAATCGCGATTAGAGGTAATTAGTGTAGTTTAAGGTAAAAATAGTGTTTTAATAATATGAAATGACCTAGACACATGTCCTACCCTCATTGGATGAGTCATGGCCGACCAAGACAATCCATGAGTCAACTTTGGGACCCCATGGAGCCACATTTCTTTGAAAATGACATTAATACCTTTTTATTTAAAGTTAAAATTAAAATGTCACAAACATGTGTTGTTTTACTAAAACAATTTTTAGATGGGGTTATACAAGTCATATTTTTTACTATAAATATTCATTCTAAATCAAAAAATATTTCCTACATCATGATATTTTTTTATAATTTTTAAATATTAAATAAATTAATTAATTTATGACACTGTGATGATGTAGTGATTACCTCATAAATGAACGATTTAAATAAAATGAGAAGATAGGGTGAAATATAAGTCTTACACTTATCACAAACCTATTGTATGGGTGTATTTCGAAACCTTATCACCTTATCCTAAAAATATATCCTTTTGGGACCTTTTAAATCCGAAAACCATTTTATAATAAGTAATTTTTTATAAATTTCCAAGAGTGCCCCTCCTCTTCTCTTATAAAAGGCCCCCACCTCTACCACCTTACACACACCTCTCAAGCCTTTGGCTCGGCCAACCCCTATCCATTTCATCTCTCCACATACCTCTCTTCGTCATTGAAGCCTCACATTGGGCAGAATTCATTCCAAGGAAGCCTTTGAGCTCAAATCAAAGAGAGTTACCCGATTTAAAGGTAATGTCTTCCCTTGTGTTCTTTTGTATTATTTTTCTTCTCCAAACCCCTAAACTCTTTTTATTACATTTTTTTGTAAAAAAAACAGTATCTTAAATATACTAAGATGTTTTTATAAGAAGTATTTGATCTACACTTTCACACACCTTCGTCTAATGGTTAAAGAACATACTGTTTCTATGGATGATGAATTACTGCCTCACGAAACAATGATTGTTCAATATTATTTTTACACCTTAAAAGTTAGTCATTAAGATGTCATTATATTTATATATGATATATAATATGTATATGTTTTCTTTAAGATTCTGTATTTTTCATTTATGTCATACCTTTATGGTTTCCATTATGGGTAAACGCGATATCTTCATTTTAGGAAGTGCGGACTACCGCCCCCTCAAAGTGATTTGATTCGTTAATGCCATATGTGGAATTTATAAAGGATGGTATTAATGGTATTACATATGATATCCTACTGGAATTATAATATACCTTTATATCATTATTATTTAATTCCATTGAATACAAAAAAAATTAAAGTAGCGTTCATGCGTACGTACGGCTTACCGTCTCCATGAACGGTACATTTCATTTCATATCTCCAAATGTTATGTACTATTATAAGTACATATATATAATGGATATATATATATAATATATTACATCTAAATTAAGGATATAATTATGGAATTATAATATATATATCTCTCATTTTTTTCAATTCCATTAATATGACAAGAAAATGAAAGTAGCGTTCATGCGTACGTACGGCCCACCGTCTCCATGAACGGTGCTTTTAATTTTTTATCTCCAAATTCTATGGAATAGTATAAAATGAATATATACTGGATATATATGATATTTAAAACATCAATACTATTCTGGATATGATGTACCTATAACTAAATGGAAAATTCTTTTCCAACAAGTTCTATTTTTACTCATGTACCGAACATCGACAAAAACGTCTGATATGAACTCACTTTATTAACAAATTATTATAAAATTATAATATGTGATATTCACTGAATAATAATCTTTAAAGTATGTCCTTAATAAATTATAAATTGACCAAATTTTATTATTCAGAAGATTAAAGAACGATCGAGTCATGTCGGACACCAGGTAAGGGATCCTACCCCTCTCTTTCTTTTTTAAGTACACTCTTTTATGTCATTCCTTTTAAGCTCATGTTTCTTATGATTGGGATGTTATTTTATATTACTCTTTCTGTAATTTTTATTTTCATATTATTAGAGACCCTATTTTCTCTCATCAATTCATTTTGGATGTTTTGAGTGGCGCCGTTAGGCTGCCGAATTTTCATACGAGATCCAACCTCTCTCTTTCTTTTTAAGTACTCTCCTTTATGTCACTTCTTTTAAGATCCTATTTGTTATGTTGGGGGATGTTATTTTATATTCCTCTTGTTTTACATTTTATTTTAATATGATGAGATACCCTATTTTATCTCATCAATCCATTTTTGGAAGTTTTAAGTGGTGTCGTTGGGCTGCCGAGTTTTCGTAAGGGATTTTTCATCTCACTTTCATTCCCATGAGATTTATGCTACATTTTCCACCATTTCCTTTGAGTGGTGAATGTAATGACCATTATTATACTCTTTGTGTAATTTAATTTCATTTATGGGTATTTACATATTCATTTTATGACCCTTCTTTAATAGGGTGTACGTTTCGAAAGTTACCCAAATCGGTAAGGGGACCTTTCACCCTCCTCTTCTTTTTAAAAGACTTCTTTTGTTATGTCTTGTAATTTTCATCTTATTATGTGGGGATATGTTCTTATATAACTTTATTTCCATAAATTTTATGTCCAATATATGAGATACCCTTTATCTATATCATCAACTCTTTTTCTAAAATTTGATGTGACGTCGTTAGGCTGTCAAGGGAACTTTTTAACCCAATTTCGATTTATTTTGGTTCAATATGCAGTTATAGAATATGTCATCCTTTGAATATGTGTGAATGAACATTGATTATTTTACACTTAATATCAACTTATATTGGGTGTATTTATATTTTTTGAAAATATTTATGAGATTGATTTGTCCTTAATTTAAGGATACCATCTTTATAATGGATTCCATCTCAATTTACATTTCTATTGAGACTTCATTGTTGTTATGCACCAATTCACTCTTATATGGTGTATATACTGTCCTTTGGAATATTATATCATGAATACCTTTATTCTCATTATATAATAAAGTTTTGATTCAATATTATTCCTCAATTATTGTATTCAAATGTATCTCATTTTGTTAAAACCCCTTTAACTAAAATATCATTTTAAATGTTTTGATGATTTATTCTCATAAATATTTCTCATTAATATCCATGTTTTCAAAATGGTTTTAAGGATTTATTTATATAGATATTAATAGTTTAAAATTTTAAAATATTCAATGTGGTATGGGACACTTTGATTTAAAAATTTCTTTATTAAATGTTTTAGATGGTTTTGAAAATGGTTTTTAGAATGGGTTCATTATTTCAATATCTTAAAATGTTATATTGTTATTTCAATGTGGGAATGTTATATTTACTTTATGCTTAAGTTATGTGCTATGATTATGTTATGTCTCTTGGGAATTGTTATGATGACAGGTGGTTCCATGAAAAACTAAGGGCGGGTGAGCTCGATATAGCTCTCCAATGCATTGGGTAACACGAAGGAGTTAAACGTTAAGGTTTCTCTGAAGAGATTTAGGGAATATACTGTGATGGGTATTCCAAACCTAACCAAGAGGTTTACTCCCTACGTAAGAATGTTATGAATGCCTCAAGTTACCTTTAGTAATTATTATTTCTATGATTTATTCATGATTTGATGAGGTATGTTAAAATGCTTATGTTTTATGAGTAAAGTATGATTTCATACAAGGACTAATGTTTTCTTTTCATACTTTTATATCCCTTACTGATCTTTTTATGCTCATCCCAAGTTTTTGAAATGTTTTTCACAGGTCAAGGGAAAGGTGCATGATATGTTGATAGTGTCAAGGAAGTATCAAGAAAGAATCCATGTTTTATTTTAAATATGTTTCCATTTATGGGAAAAAATGAATACTATCTTTTATGTAACCACTTTGTTTAAATGTGGAATGTAATTCATGATTTATGATCTAATTCTCTAAAACTATAAACTTGAAAAGATACTAAATGTGAATTATTCATTTAATTCAATATTAAGTAAGGTTTAAGGTCGGGACCTTATACTTTTCCTATGAGGACTTTTGATAAATGAAAAAAAGGGTTTTTCTTTTTAACGTAAGTGGTGACAATAACCTTTTCTGCTGCCATGATTATTATTTGATCTTTGGCTTCCTTAACAAGTCGTAATGTTTATAAAAGGAAAATAAATACCGTATACTGTTTTTATGTATTCTTTTATTGAAAATTGTGTTGATAATGGATTTTTTATGTCAATATATTTAAATGAAATATTTTGATTAAAATGTTGAAATTTTATCTTTCCTTTATTTTTGTTTTATATGTTATGAATATGTTATGGTTCTTGGGAATTGTTTATGCATATGGGTGGTTCCTTGATAAATATAGGGTGGGTGAGCTTGAGATAGCTCTGAAATGCATTGGGTAATGTGACAGAGGTAAACATGAATGTTTCTCCTAAGATAGTTAGGGAATATACTGTGATGGGTATTCCAAATGTAACTCCCTTTGTAGATGTGATAGCTACGATGTATGTATGATATAGATGCCACAAGTTACCTTTATGAATTATGTTTTCTATGTGTTATTTATAAATCTTATTATTTCATGAGGTATGTTAAAGATATTATGTTATGTATGTAATTATGAACTAATGTTTTAATTATTGTTTTTATAACCCTTACTGAGCTTTTTATGCCCATCCCTAGTTTTGAAATTTTTTTCACAGGACTTAAAGATGAATAGGGTCAAGGATGAGATCATGGAAATTTCATGTTGTTTATAACATAGAACTAGACATTAATCTTTTTTTAAAGAGTTTTTATTTTTTTGAAAAAAATATAACAGAGTGAAAGTATCTACTTTGGAATCTTTTGAGATGTAATTGTTATGTCCAAATTCTCTAAAGCTATAAACCTGAAAAGATCCCCACTGTGAATTTTCCATTTAATTAAATATTATGTAATGTTTAAGGCTGGGTCCTTATAAGTTATATAACCAAGAACCTTTTAGGTTTACTATTTTATTGAATTTGTAAAAACACATATATAACAATAACCATGTATTCAAGTAAGACTTTTTTTCATTATTCCATTCATTTATTTTTTCAAATTTAATCTTAAACATATCACATAAAATTCAAAAAATGTGAAATCTTTATAGAAATAATTAATTAAAAATCACTCTTCATAACATGGGAAATGGAACATATAATAAGGATGAGCTCAATTGCTCAATACGGCTGAACATAAGCATTAAAAATTGAATATCATTAGTGTCCACAACATGATAATAAAGGTATAATAAAATAATCAAATTTAATGAGAATAACTTTGTATAATTCATTCTCTTTAAACCTAGATCCTAAATCAAGATACATAAAGTGTAGTTTTAAAATATTAAAAGAGACATATATGTCAATGATCAGGAGCCGTGGGAAAAAATCCTTGAGTAAAGTATCCATTAAAACTCATAAAAATTGTCATGATCTTTTTTTGATATCTTAGAACATCATACCTTATTCATGGAAGAACCTAAATAGTTAATTACAATAAATCTTAAAAGATATTTATAACAGTAAATCTATATCATCTATTTAGAGTGATTTATAAATAGTAAACATTTTCATCTCTTAGAAGTATCATTACTTTGCCGTCTCTTAGGATTAACTTCAATCAATTTAACTCTGTGTCATTACCCAATGCATTGAACTGCTATAACATACACACTCATCACATATCGAAAAAAGACCTTTAAGGATTTTAGTTTACTTCCCAATCCCACATTCACCAATAATTTCCATGTATAATATCATGAATTAAAACAATTAGATTCATGAATTTCATAAAAATTGGCATATATTGATTATCCATAAAAAATAGATTTCGTGAAAATATCTTTAAAATATAATCATAACCCATTCATAGAAAATAAGTGAATTGTATCCTAACATAATATAATGATTTATTCAAAGAAATATTTATAATATTTTTACATTGATAAAGACCCCTATAAAATAAGATATAAAACGTTTTATGGAATAAAAGGGAAACTTCCCTTTTCATTTGGTACCTTTAAAAACTAAAATTTTAGAAAATATTATGGAACTAATTTCCTCTGAAAATAACTAAGAAAAAAATATAATATATTCTTCAAAGAAAGTATGGACAATATAGCGGGATAATCAGTTCATGTTGAAATCATTAAAAATAAATATATTTTTCAAGAAATATTTAAAGAGAGTTAAAAGTGAACAATGTGGGAAACAACAAGAAATTTCCTTAGAAATTTTAAATAATGTTCTTAGATCATGGAAAATAGCTTTATGAAATAATTTATGTTTAGAAAAGAACATTCTTTAAATAAGACAAAGAATATTGAGGGATATTTTAGTTAAAATTATTTTAATCTTCTAAATCAGTTATTTAAAGAATTACCATTTATATCCTTTTAAATCCAATAATACTTTGAATGTAAGAAAATAAGAATTAACATAAAATTACATGAGTATAAAAAGATTCATGATATTATATTTCAAGATTCAGTATATAGATTATATAAATAAATATAGTTGCATCAATAAATACACGCCTCAAATAAGTATTATTGAGATGATAAACCTTTGAAACTTGTGTAATTCTTGAGTAAAGAATATATATAATAATGGAAAAAATAGTATTCAATAATAACCATAATTTCACTAAAATAATACATTAAAACACATTCATGGGGTAATAAATACACCATATAAAATAAAACAATGTTCATAATATTAATTGTGTCTCAATGTAATGAAGTTGAGACTATGAAAACCATTTCAACTTTTATAACATTTTAATCAATATCCCTTGAAAGAGATAACTTCAATGGAACATTAAATATCATGATCAAATATTATTTAACGATATAATATCACACTATTCATAATATATATGATATAAATGAAATTATGTTCATAATAAAAGACATGTCTCAAATTAATAGCATTGGAATAAATAACCCCTATAAAGATTATATCATTAAGGATGTAATTTAGTTAATGAAGTGATTATGTTTTACAATTATAAAAAACAAATAAATTAGAAATACAGACTGATAAAATCAGATGTCATTTCACACATAATTGTGGCATAACAATTTCAATTATGTATAAGTATAACCCAATGAATAGATATTTTTTTAAGAAACCCCTTACATCGAGTCCAAAATTTATATGTATGTCCATTACTTTCACCCTCTTTTAGATACATCCTTTGTATTTCTTCCTATGGACTACAGTAATAGTATTTTAAAAAAATATGAACCTCTAAAACATAGATACATATTTTTAAAAAAATGATTTCTTGTATTATTCTGGATATATAGTTCAAGGTGGTGTGAATAATAGATGATAGGTGATGTCCTTTTAGTGTAAATGAAAGGACCCACATACAATTACATAAAAGTCATAAATATAAAAAAATTGTTATATTAAAGTGGATCCCATGGTCTAAAAAATATTTAATAATATAGGGTATGGTTGAAATCCTTTCAACCAAAAACAAATAGGCAGGTTTATGTGGATATTTTAACATTATCCTTATGAATAAAAAAATTATTAACTAATTTTATCCTGAACCATGGTAACAACCTTTTCAATGTTAAATGGTTATGAATTTAATTATAAGATAAAATTGTTAAAGGGATGAAATTTTCAACTATATATCAACCCCTTATCAACTTTCATTATTTTTATGATTTTTATATCATTTAATAATATATTATTTTATATATAATACTGAAAATTTTATTTAATAACTATTCACATGTATTGAATTTAGAGACATCATAAAAAATATGAAATTAAAATATAAACACTTTCAATATAAACTAAAAATTATTATAAACCATAAAAATCATTTCACATAATAAATCATCCAAATATCGTTATTTTTTATGCTTTTAAATTTATTTACATTAATAATTATTATTCTTTTAGAATCACAATATCAGTATTGTGAAAGAATTTAGTTTAATTATACCATTATTAAAAAAATACATCATAAAAATAAATTAATTATTTTGAAAATAAACTTGTATATTCGTTCATTACATCTTTTTATCCCAATATGATTATATTAGAGAAATTATATGAATAATAGTGACATTTTGGAATATTATTGTACTTAAAATAATATAATTTTTTTTATCACAGACAAACTACACCAAAATGGCATAATTTATAATATATAAAGGTTTTATTGAAAAAAATAACACAATAGAATTAATTTAGTTGTTATATATATTTTTAATACAAGGAATCACCCTTAAATATAACATAATATTGAGTTAATTTATAAACTAAAATTCAGTATCTTTTCAAGTTTAGTGTTTTAAAGAATAAGGTCATAACTATTACATAACAACTCATATATTACAATGTAGGAACTTCTACCCACTATCCAATTTTTCACATGATAAAACACTTTAAAACATGATTTATTTTTTATACATATCCTAAATTATTTAATTTTGTCATATTCTTTGTCCTTAACAATATTATGACCTGTGAAAAACAATTTAAAATTTTATATGATTATAAAATCTCATTATGGTATATAGATAATGAATTAAACCATTAGTCCATGAATATTTTAATCTCATAAGAACATTTTCAAAAATCATACTTTTCTCCCATAAAACATACTTTCTTTAACATAACCCATGAAATAATATAATTACTAATAAACATCATAGAAGTCATTAATAATAAAATTAACTTTTGGAATCCATATCATACATACATTGTATCTTTTATAACTACATAAGGTGTAACCTTCATGGTTACGTTTTAAATACTCATCATAGTATGTTCTCTAAATATCTTAAGAAAAACCTTGTAGTTTAACTCCATATCATTACCTAATGCATTAGAGATATATAATGGGCTCACCCTACCCCAGTTTATCATTGAACCACCCATATATATAAGCAATTCCCAATAACCATAACATAGTGATAACACATTAACAAGCATAAAGGAAAATTAACATTTCAACATTGAAATCACAAGATATCATTTAAAGATATTAAGATAATCAATCCATTATCCAAACCATTTTCAATACCAAAACATAGTAAATTGTAATATGGTAGTTATTTTCCATTTAAAAACACTATGTCTTAAAGAGGAATCCATTTATAAAATAACAGTCATAAAGGATAAAATATCGTTGTCATTATATACATTAAAAAACATTTCTTTTTTTCCTTTAGTAAAATACTTCATAGAAAAAGATTCCTTTAAAAAAAATTTGAACGAAATTAAAAGTCAATGGGCTTAATTATACACCCTATAAAATAAGGTGGTGTATAGTATTGAAATATGATTCAATGAAAGGAGATTGAGAATAAGTCCCTTACCGTGAGTCTAACTTGTCATATACAATATTTATATTCTTGAATAAAAAACATATGTTAATTTATATATATTTTTAAAACATATATCTTGTTTATTATTCCTTTTATATCCTTTATTACAATGTTATAACAATTAAATCATTATTTATGTACATATTAGTCGTTCAGTTGATATTTGGTACTTGAGTAAAAAAATGAACTTGGATTGATGTCAATAGTCCATGTAGTCATAATTACATCATTTCTAGAATAAAATTCATAACATAATAATAAATTTTAGAAAAAAATTATACTTTTTAAATCAAATCCTTCATTTATGGTATAAAAAATGAACAATGTTATAATCATAGAGACTGTAGGTCATACGTACACATGAGTACCATTTCCATTTTTCATTGATCATTATGGAAATAAGGTAATTATTATTTTATATTTATAGAATGATCATAATATAATTAAAATCATAATAATCATTTGAATATACTTATATATATCATAAAAGTTATGTGGTGAATAAAATGATTCACATCGCTTTGTGGAGATGATAATTCACACGTACGCATGAATAGCGTTATCATTTTTATTTGAAGGAAAATTAAGAACACAATTGATATATTATTCTCTTATAATGATAAATATGTCATGATAATCATATAAAAAATAATTCAATAATTATGACTCGTCTTGAGAGATGGTTATTGAAAATGAATTATATCAGTTCGTGGAGGTGATGGCTCACATGTACGCACGAACGATTAATTCCAATTTCATTTAATGGAAGTGGAGATGGAATCAAGTGATGATTTTAAAATAATAATCTATAAGTATATTTAGTATAATTTAGTTATTATTTCATCATGGGTGAAGAATATTTTATGATAGTGGAAGAGGAAAGAAAATAGAAACATTTTTATAAAAACATTACCTTTCTTTCTGATGATCACCTTCATTAACACCTTAACACCTATAATAAAGGTGTTATTCCAAATATATTTCCTCAAGAATGTTTTAAGGGATTTTAGGAAGGTTTTTAGGATGATATTGTATGAACCAAAAGGTTTTTTATGTGTTAGTAATATAGTGGAATTGATTCTTTTTTATAGGGGGAGGGGCACCCATGGAGTTATAAAAATTATGAAATTTGTATAAATTAAATTTCGATTTCAAATGGTCCAAAACTAATTTATTTATAGGATAATATTATTCTAGGGATAATAACCATCATCCAATTATATGTAGACATGTTTTGAATAATTTTTTTAAATCCTTATCTTTTTGCTTAAACGCCTATGTCACCCATAATAATCTTACTGTGATATCTTGTTATGTAAATTTTTGGGTTAATATAATCACCATAATAAGTAGAAAGATCAAAAAAGTTTCATTTGTAGTATATTATAACTTATCCTAACCATTTTTCTAAATCTTATATTTTAAGAAATTTTATTACATTTAATAAACTATTATACATTTTAAAATACAAACAGTGTCAATTCTGATAATATTTATTAGTTGACATTTAAAAACTATCATATCAGCAAGATAAGTTTCAAAAAAATCCTCAAATAATCACTAACATGTCAAATATATATATAAAATTATTTTATGGAACCAATTATGAAGAATTATATTTATTTTAATAGTTATAAGGTCATTTATTTTATTCTCTAATTAATTAAGAAATTACTATATCATCATTTTGTCAGAAATAAATTAAATTATTGTATTTTTTTAAACTATAAATAATTTAAAATTATGTAGGTAATCATTTTATATTTCCAATTAATATTTATAGTTGAAGATATATAATTTATATCTTCATATAAGAAAAGTTTACTTTTTAAAAACAAAAGAGTAACAAACATGACTATTCATTGAATATAATGTTATAAATGAATTGTTCATTCAGTGGAGCGGTGAGTCTATGCGTGGTGGGGATGGAGACGTGCATCACAACATCGGTGGGGTGGAGGCATTGTGTCTGGATATGTTAGTTACGAAAGTAGGCTTCATCAGATCTGCATCCAAATTCCTTGGTTGTTGTGTTTCTTCTCCCTCCATGATGGAATTCGTGTGGATGCCCAGTCAAAGAAACTTCGTCAACAGCTTTCTGATCGGATCTGGCTACGACGGTGTTTACAAGTGCAGTGTGTGTTGATATGGTGTCAGCGGGGCTTCTCGGAAACCATGGCAATGACATAGGTGGTGGTGTGATTGTGGGTTCACCTTGACTTCGTATTGGGATTGTCCATTTGTGCTCTTAGGTCACTTATTTGTATTAGGCTAGTCCCTATGGGATTTTGGGCCACTTTTATGACCTTTAGGTCATTGTTTTTTAAGGCCTTTGTGCCTTGGTGTGTTTAGTTTCTCTTGGGTTAGTTTTTTTCCCACAAAAGGGGTTGTATGTTTTCTTTTTAATAAAGGGGGTTTGGCCTCAAACGTTTCTAGTATTATAAATTAATTGATGTCATCCAAGTGGTCATAAAATAGACCCATGGATTCTCATGATACTAATAAAATCATCAAATTAAATTAGATCAATTTTAGGGTTGTTTGATAATAATATATTATTATTTTTACATTTAATTACATGATTTACCTTCAACCGTGGAAAAAAATAATTACTGAAGTTTGTATTCATAATGTATAAAAATAAAAGGCAACTATTTTAATAATTTGGACCTTATGATTCCAAATATTGAATCCATTTTTCTAAATTCAATACACATAAGTTTATGTAAATAATTTGGAATTAAACCCCAATGTCAAAATGAGAAAATAGGTTTTTTAAATTTAAAAACCATCAAAAGATTAACATGTGTTTATATCGAATTTCAATGTGAAATTACATCAAATGTAAAAATTTGGATTAAATTATAGAAACTAATCTAATTATACATTAAAACCAATTAAAAATATAATCTATTAATACAAATAAATTCGATGAAAAAGAACATTCTGATTAAAATGTAGTATTTTTCATTAATCATTAAAATATAAATTATATCAGAAAAAGACCAAAATTTCAACCAAAGTAAATTATGATTTCCTAGTTCAAAATAAAAGTTTAGTTTTTCAAATATAAAATATAAAAGTTTCAACAAAAGATTTAAAATTGGTTTTCCATTAAATGGTTGTAAAACTATATTTTTTGAAAAAACACTCATTTTATCCGTAAAATTTTATTTGTTCATATATAATGTCTAGAAAACATATAAGATGAATTTTAAACTTTATATTGAATTAATATTTCATTTATATAATCAAAAAATAGTTATTTTATTAATTTATAAACACAATTATACATATTATAATAGTTATTCATAAAAATACATATTTTATATTCAATTGGTTTTTAGTTTCATTTCATGTTAATTTAATTACCAATGAATCATTATATATACATCTGAAAACCATATTTTCATATTTAAACTAACATTATTCATTCCCTCCATTCTAATGACTATGTTATAACTACCATATTAAATAATAATATTCAGTTTTTTGTTTAAGCTCAATGTGGTGTATAATGTACACTATCGAACATAACAACCCTTTTATGAAAAATTAATATCTAATTTATAAATATTAATATATATGAAAAATTAATATTCTATAATTAACCAGATTGTTACATCCTTCCCCCCATTTGAAAATTTTTTCCTTGCAATTTTAAATTTGGGCTTTGTAAATTATGTTTCACTTTTCAGAATTACATCATTGTAACCCTACATCAGAAAAAGAGTCAAAAACCTCTAATTTAAAACAATGAAAGTGGTGTACAAATGTCACCCAATAAAAAAATATGGTTACATTTAGTAAAACATGGATATGGATGAAAAAACCATTATATTCTGATGGAGAGTGATTTAAATTATTCTAATGAGAAATTTAACAATCACAAAACCATAAATATTTTATGGGTTAAAAAGTCTTTGATTTAATAGTAAAAAAAGTAAATGGAAAATGTCTTTGTTTTAAGATGATTTTTGCAAATTTAATGTATTTATTTACTTTCTAGACTATGAACATACAGAAATATAATTAATTTACAAGTATAGTATCATCCTTTAATACATTTCCACCACATACTCATATTTTCTCTTTATGATGATTAGTCACGATGAAAAATCATTCATAGAATCACCTAATCCACAAAAAGATTAACTATATATTTATCCTATATTGAAACATTATCCAAAACCAATATTGTAAGGATAATATAAAACAATTCTCTAAAAATAATAAACCTCTGGATAAATAAAAACTAATTTTAATCTCCAAAATTCAACTGTAATACCCAAATTTTGACATTGGTAATTCAACATATAACTATACTTAAAATTCATCAAAAATATTCTAGAATAATATTGAAACCGAAAATTTAAAATTATTTGATAACATAATATTACAATATAACTTCGAAGATTTATCTCCAAATAACATCAATTACTCTTGAAGTCTCATATTAAAAATCAATTATCATAATCACATATTCTCCAAGATAGATTAATAATTTTCACAAATAACGATAATCATTATAAGTTTACAATTAAAAAATATGGTATTTCAAAATATAATTCAACCTTAACTCCACAATAAAAATCCAATAGTATTCCATTTACCTTGGTCATATAAAGTTACCAATATAGTGAATGTCCTCTAAAATAATAGTAAACACTTAATCACCAAATCATTTTATAATCTAAATATTTTCTATTCAATAAAACATGGGTTATGAAAATATAATTATTCTTAATCTGCAAAATCATTTAACTAAAAATAAAAATTCATACTAATGAGGGACTTCACGTATGCTAGTGGTAGGTGATTCACCCTTGTTGCCCTTCATTTGTGGGTTTGATCCCTGTGGCCTTACCAAATGCAACTATTTTTCAACCATATTGTGAGTATTCCTTTTTTATAAAAATCAAAAATAACCATAACAAGTTTTAATCTCAATGTTTATCTTATTCCTCTAATTATAATCCAAGCTCATAATTACCTTAATATATTAATACATGAAGTCTTATATATCTTGAAAATTTTTCATTTCACCCCCATATGATAATATAAAAATATTCCAAAATTAAAGAATATCATACCTTGATCATGGTGTCCACCAGGTATCATTTTCATTTTTTTCACGTAGATAGAAGGTCCATACATAGAAAAAATAATTTAGATATTCCTAAAAATCACTTTCTTCTTTTTTTTACAAATACACCTTGTAAAACATAGATTGTAAGGGTATTCATAGATAAATAGTTTTGGAAAATAATCATGTATGACATATAATTTCAAAACATCAAATAAAACCTATTTTTTGTAAACCATTTAGACTGAGTTTGAATTGAAACATTCAATCAATGTTCATTTTAAAATGCCATAAGTATGTTCTTAAAGACTATATTTTAATAGAAAGTATAATTAAACTGCACAATGGGTATCTTTCTTCAGATGCTTTTTGAGAATCATAATATAAATCCAAATCTCGAGATAAGGTAAAATATCTGAAAATGACTTGATTATATTTATATAACAACCCTGCTTTTTATTGCACACTAAAACATGATTTATTAGATAAACCTCAATTGATACAAAATATAAGATTGATATATCTTGTGTCTTTGGGGATTAGTATCATTACATAACAACTTAACACATGATATGAAAAGTTTATCTTGAAAACTTCTTTTATATGACCACTACATTCCATCGTACTTAGCATTGTATTGGATAACCTGAGGCCATGCATAATGAAAGGGTGAGCTATAAAGCCCAGTAAGGGAATAAACATGGAATAACATGAGGAGTACAGTACATTTTAGATAATATTAATATAAATGGATCACAAGACAAACATGAACATAAATTCATGATAAAGCATGATAATCAGAACATGGAAATGTGGCTACAACACTTAACATAGAATTAGCATGAGCCAAGTCTCATTACACATGGAGAATGAGTAAACCCTCCTTGCACATGAATCACGTGTAAAACATCATTTTACTTTAATTATCATGATTCAACACCCATTTCACATTACGTATCGTGATAATATAATTTACCCAATACATTAGAGTGCTATCAGGGCGCACCCTTCTTAAACATTTCATTTCAAGCAAAAGTGTTCCACATGGATCATATAACATGGAATCAATCAACATAATAAGTTATACCAATATTAATTAATGTGGAATAAATACATTAAATTACCATTAAATATGTATATGTGAATAAATGTGATTACCCTTGATAGAGACATGGGTATGGTATTCACTACACAATGATCTTGGCTTGGAAAAACACGATGCAATTTCGGCAGCATAACGACGTGACAAAAGGATTCATGAAAATGGTTAATGAGAGTGAAAAGGGTGTCTCATCATATTTTCATCAAATTGACAGTAAGGTAATCATATAGAAACATGTCCCAACAAACGAAATGTAATTGAGATTCATAATAAAAAAGAATTACTTGGATGTAAAAGTGGAGAGAGAAATCTCTCACACAATTTCGGCATGGTAACGGGTGTACATGGGAGGTATTAATGAGAGAGAAAGGGTTATACCATCATCCAAACATAAATATATCATTTTGGGGGAGGTTTTAAATCATACCCCAACATTTATAATTAAAAAAATGTCCTAACAACTTAAAGAAAATTGGAAAAAATGAGAAAGGAAGAAATCCCTTACTTGGAAGTGTGCTTCCAAATAGCTTAGTAGAGGCTTGAGAGAGGATTAGTGGAGGTTTTTGGGAACCTTGGGAGGATTTTAGATGTAGGAGGTCTAGTTTTTGACGAACTCCAATGTTTTTGAGTGAAGAGGAAGCAGGAGATTGGGTGGGTTTATATATGAAAGGACAGGGAATTCTTTATTATTTAGGTTTGGGACACCTCTCATTAAACTAGTCAAAACCAAAAACCATCTCATGGTTTTTGTCCATGGTTCTTTCCAAAGGGGAGTGGAAAAAATATTTTATAAGGCCAATGGCATTAATTATTTAAAAAATAAGGTTGATTTTGTAGAGGTGAGTCACACTCTCAAGGAAAACAATTTAAAAAGACAAAATGTTTTATAAGCCTTGAAGGGTCCACTAATGATTTGTAAAATAAATCAAACAAACCCAAAAATCATATTATTTTAATGGTAAAACATATATTATCCGAACATAATTTTTATATTATTTTGTTACTACACTATTGGGTCATTATGATGTCATAAAACACATTATATATTTAAACTGTATTTAATTTTTACCCAAAAATTTGACTATCTTAGAAAATTATGAAAACTTCACCACTGGATAATTTTGACGTCCTGATTCCAAAAATAATATTCATTTTATCTAAATAGTTTTATAATTATGTGAATTTTTACTTTTCAAATAAAAACTGACATTTACTGAAAATTCATGCGTTTTTAAAAAAATAGCTTTCAAACCATAATAAAAATAATAATTTCATTCATAAAATAATGTGATCATTTAAATTTATTAAAAAGTAATTTAATAATAATAATATTTTATTAAAATATTATTTATTTAAAAAAACCATAAATTCATTAAAATATACTTCTTAGTTGAAAAAATACTATTTGCGCTTTAAAAACTATTTACAAAATAACAATAATCAAATGAATTCACAGTATTTATACAAAAATAATGTACATAGTCATAGTGTTAGGGTCTTGTTACATAACCTCTAATAACAAACGCATAATACCAAAGGATAAGGTTTGCGATGGTGACAAACTCTTGGGGTGGTTCGGATAACATCACCCAGGTGCTAATCTATATGAAAGTCCACTACTATCATAGTCGGTTTCGCTCAAGCTTAATGTGTTCAAGATCAGCTTGGGTATGGTCAAGATAGAAGCACAATGACACCACCTCCATTCTAAGAACTGATAAATGGTCTCCGTATGGGGCATTTCTACTGGATTAGGTCATTGATTCCATTGTCTAAGTAAATTGGATTTGTTAAAGCCCTAAATTTATACTAATCACGTGATCACTATTCACCGGCTATATTAGCAACGGTCACAATTCATAACGGTATTTTAAAATCCAGAAACATAGAACCAATTAAATTCACATTTTATATAACCATAATAAGACATTTAATTAGATCAAGCATAATTTTCATTAATGAAAGTTTGGGTCGTTACAATCTTCCCCCCTTAAGAAATTTCGCCTTCAAAATTTTATTTTCCCACACTAAAAAAGATGTGGGTAACTCAGCTTCATCATTTCCTCTAATTACCATGTCACTTATTCAAACATTTTCTTTCACCACAACACCTTTAAGACAGGTATTGTCTTATTTCATAGATTATTTTCTCAATGATCTGAGATCTTCACTGGTTATTCCTCATAAGAAAGATCATACCTTAATTGTACTATCTCTGAAAAGAGTACATGTGAAGGGTCTGGTATGTACTTCTTTTAGAGGAATACATGAAATAAATCATGTACATTGGACATGGTAGGTGGAAGTGCTAGTCGATAGGCCACAGCCCTGACACGATCAAGAATCTTGAAGGGGCCGATGTACCTAGGACTTAACTTCACTTTCATTCAAAACCTCATGACCTTCTTCCATGGATATATGTGTAGAAATACCATGTCTCCAAATTTAAACTCATGGTCTCATCGATAGTTATCTATATAACTCTACTGTCAACTCAGGAATGCCTTGATATGCTGCTGAATGGTGTTCACCTTATCTGTCATTTCTTCGGCAATTTCTGGTCCTAGAAGCTTACGCTCACCGACTTCATCCCAACATGCTGGTGTTCTGGACCTCTTCCCATACAGGGCTTCATATGGTTCTATTGAGATGTTCGAGTGGAAACTGTTGTTATAAGAGAACTCACCCAGAAAATTTTTGGATATCATCCTCCATTGAAGTCCTTTGAAAACTCTCTCAACATGCCCTCAAGTTTTTGGGTAGTCTGCTCAGATTGGTCGTCAGTATAAGGATGATAATCCGTACTAAAGTCCAGCTCAGTATCTAGAGTATGTTGAAGACTCTTCCAAAACATAGAGGTGAATCTTGGATCTCGATCGAATATAATAGATATTGGTACTCCATGCAGCCTTACAACTTCCTTGATATATATCCTTTCCAGTTGATCCAATGAGAAAAAACTTATGAATTGAAATGAAGTGTGCAGAATTTTAAGACAATCCACAACAACCCAGATTTCATTGTTTTCTTTAGATGTCTTTTGAAGTATAGTTACAAATTCCATGGTGATTTTCTCCTATTTCCATGCTATTTTAGGTAATGGTTGCATCATACCCTTAGACTTATTCCTCTCTTTATTCACATGCTAACACACAAGTCACATTGATGTATACTTAGTGATCTCTTTCATCATATTATCCCACCTATAATTCTCTCAAAGGCCTCGACACATCTTTGTGTTTCCTGGGTGAATAGATAAATTTGAGCTATGTGAATCATCCAAAAGTTCCTTCTTCAGCTCCAGACTTGATGGAACACATAGTCTTTCCCCAAATATCACAATTTCATATTCATTAACATTGAACTCTAAGGATTTACCTTTTCCGATAGCTTCCACTTTCATCTGAATTCCCACATCTTTTTTTTGAACATCCTTAATCCTTTCCAAAATATACTATTGAGTAATAATTTGTGAAAGGATTGATGATGTTCCATTCTTTATGATTCCCATGTCCATCTTCAAAAAATATAAGAATATTGTTACCTTTTCAATTCTCATCAATGATAGAATAGTTGGGTCCTTTCCACTTAGATCATATGAAACCTTGTTCACTTTCCCAGGTTGGTAATGGATTGAGTAGTCATAGTCATTCATCAGCTCTAACCATATTCGTTGGTGCATGTTCAACTCATTCTATGTGAATATATACTAGAGGCTTTTGTGGTCCATATATATTTCAAACTTCTCCAAAAAGAGAAAATGTCGCCAAATTTTTAAAGAAAAGATCACCACAGACCACTCCAAATCATGTGTTGCATAATTTTTCTCATGAACTTTCAATTTCCATGAAGCATAGGAAATGAATTTTTCATTTTTCATGAACACACAGCCCGGGAACTTCTCCGAAGCATCACTGAATACCACAATAACTTCTCCACTTGTAGGTAAAGTGATCATGAGTGTAGTGGTAAACCTCCTTTTAAACTCCTTGAATATTTATTCACTTCATCACTCCAAGAAAACATTACTCCCTTCTAAGTTAGCTTGGTATGAGGGTTGGAAAATCATGATAAATTTCTCACAAATCGTCAATAATATCCAGCTAACCCTAAGAACCTATAGATATCCTCTACTGATGTAAGCCTCATCTTTCCCTTTATTGAATCATTCATGGAGACATCCATAGAAATCCCATTGCTTGTGATGATATGGCCCAATAATGATACCTCGTTTAACCAGAAGTCACATTTGTTGTACTTTACATAAATCTTTTCCTTTATCAAGGTCTCAAGTACAATTCTTAGATGCTCCTCATAATCCTCCTTGGTTTTGAAGTATATTATAATATCATCTATAAAGACTACCACAAATTTGTCAAGGTAATCTCTAAAGACTCTATTCATCAAGTCCATGAATATTACTAGAGAATTATTGAGTCTGAAAGGCATTACTATGAATTCATAGTACCTGTATCTTGTACGAAAAGCAGTCTTGGGAATATCTTCCCTCTTCACCCGAACTTGATAATATTTTGACCGTAAATCTACCATGGAAAAGAATTATGCTCCACACAAATGATCGAACAATTCATCAATTCATGGGAGAGGATACTGGTTCTTTATCATGATTTTTTAATATCAAGATAATTGATGAAAAAGAGTATTGATCCATCCTTATTCTTGAAAAATAGGACTAGTGCACCCCATGGAGAAGCACTTGGGAGTATAAACCCTTTATCCAGATTCTCTGGTAGTAGTTTCTTTAGATATTCACGCTCCACGATAGCCATTCTATATAGAGTCTTGGTTATTGCTAATGCCCCAGGTTTAAGATCAATTGAGAATTCAACATCTCTTCTAGGATGAAGACCAAGAAATTCCTCAGGAAACACTTCAGTGAATTCCCTCACAATAGGCATGTATTCAAAGATGGTTTCTTCCTTGTACTCAATCATCTTATCCAGATACGTGTTCTCATAGGGTAGAAATATCCACGCAAGAGATGATGGAGCTAAATAAGATTAATCTTCCTCCTTGCACTTGTATAGAATTGGGAGTCGATTCTCTACATGAGGATTGATTTCCCTCTCACAGCAATTTATGTTGGCTCTATATAAGGAAATCCAATCCATACCATGAATTGAATCAAATTCCACCATAAGGAGTATGAAGAGTTTCTCTGGGAAATTCAATCCACATATTATGAAAGGGGAAGAGTTATACTCAGGGGATGCAATGATTTTCCCATTTCCATACTCAATGA
Source organism: Viscum album (assembly GCA_963277665.1). Lineage (NCBI taxonomy): Eukaryota > Viridiplantae > Streptophyta > Magnoliopsida > Santalales > Viscaceae > Viscum > Viscum album. The sequence goes on from OY728126.1 coordinate 1,326,329,346, forward strand.
AATCTTTACTTCAATGATTTTTCGTGGTACTGGTATTGTTCTAATAAACTGTTGGGATATAAAAGAATGCATAGAACATGAATCAAAAATTAAATTCTCTATTCCTGAATCAATAACTAGCGCACTTGTCACCACTTTGTTGGCAGGGTTCACTTTGGTAGTAGTGATGGAAAAAGCTCTCCCTTGAAACCTTGGAGGTTATTGGTTTCCTCTGACAACCCTTGTCTTAGGGCACTGATTTTCATGATTCCCTGGTTCATTGATGTTGTAGCAATGAAAAACTCATTGAGGTTCGAATGGAGAATTCCTCTCCTCTGTTTCAGTCGTGGGTTTTTATTGTTTGCAGTTAATATCTAGGTGACCTTATCTTCCACACTTAAAGCATTTCCTCATCCCTTTTAGGCAATTTCCTGGGTGCTTCTTTCCACACCTTTGGAAAGTGGGGTGCTGGATCTTCTTAGAAATGTTGGATTTATCCATCGGACCACCAGCATTGATGTCCACCTTACACTTCTTATCCCTATAATACCCTTAAGATTCTCCAATCTCCATTTTGACCTTGATAGAACATCAGACAATTTACTCATAGTTATTGAAGTCACGGATCGCTAATTCTTTCCGTAGGCTAGGTTTAAGCCCTCCAAAGAAGCGGTCAACCTTGAATTCGGGGTTAACGACAAAGCCGAAAGCGTATCGTGTAAGCATTTTGAATTTTTCATCATACGCTCCAACAAATTCTACATCATTTTTCTTGAGGGAAAGGAAGTCCCTTTCCATCTTAAGTTAGAGGGTGCACAGAAAATATTTATCAAAAATGATCTTCCGTAAATCCTTCCATTTCAACGCCTCGATCTCCACCTCAACCTTCGTATTTTTTATCAAAGTCCACCAAGGATCATCTTTACCCTCCATATGATAAGAATCCAGAAGAACCTTCTCTTGTTTGGAAAATTGAAAGATGGAGAAGATATTTTCAATGGAGTGGATCCATTGTTCGGTGATTGAGGGATCAGTTGATCAATTAAAAGTAGGAGGCCTTTTTCTCATTAAGCTCTCGATAGTGACAAGTTATTTCTTTGGGGGGGGGGGCTTAAATTTCCTCTTGAAACATGTTTATATTAAAATCATGATTTAATTGGGATAGTAACATGACAATTTTCATGATTCCTTCTCCCATCGGATTGGAAATCTCATTAGAGCAATCATCTCATTGATCTACACATCAGTAGTTAGCTCGAGCCCTCCTATTACCGGCCATTGTCTGGAATAAAAGGAATGTTAGGGGTAACACAAAAAGGGTAATACAAATATGAAAAATAGATGTCTTATAAATAGGTTTTATTTCCTTAACTAATGAATATATTGACTTCAGTCTATGTTATCTATGATCTACTTTCTAACATATATTCTTAGGGGATGTTTTTTAATTCTCGTAATGTGGGTTCATACTAAGCTAGTTAATTTACCAAATCATATCCCCTGGGGGTGTCGTAACCAAGAGTGAAGCAAGGCCCATTTTCAAGCACCAGTTTCCATTTGAGTCTAGCTCAATGCGGTGTTTTTGTGTTTTACCCCTAGAATACATCTGTGCCAGAGTCGCCTCTACCTGCTCGTATCCAGACAGGGATGTATTTTCTAGATAAACCACTTATGCAATACTCACCAATACATAGGGATATTTTTATTATAATTATTATTGTCTCTAAGTCATCACTAGGGTTTTCTAATCCTAATCCCAAAAATAACAAAACATATCCTCTGATACCAACTATAACAACCCTTCTCTTTATTACACACTAAAGCATGATTTATTACATAAACATCACTTGATACAACATAGAATATCGAGAGTTCTAGTGACTTTGGGGATTAAGATCATTACATAACAACTTAAAACATGAGATACAATATCGTTATTGAAAACTTATTTTACATAACCACTACATTCCCTCGTACTTAGCACTGCATGGGATAACCTGATGACATGCATAAGAAAAGGGTGAGCTGTAAAGCCGAGTAAGGAAATAAACATGGAATAACCTGAGGAATAAAATAAATTTAAGAAAATTGGAATATCAATGGTTCACAAGATGAAAATGAACATAAAGGAATGATAAAGCATGATAATCATAACACGGGAATGTGGAAACAACACTTAAACATGAAATTAGCATGATCCAAGGATCATTGCACATGGAGCATAAGTAAAAACTCATTCCACATGAAGCATGAGTAAAACCTCATTGAAATTCAATTATCATGATTCAAAACCCATTGCACATGACCTATCATGATACTATACTTTACCCAATTCATTGGAGCGCTATTAGGGTGCACCGTTCTTAAACATTTCAATTCATGAATAAGTGTGCCACAAGGATCATATAATATGGAATCAATCAACATCATAACTTATTCCATGATTAAGTAATATGGAATAAATACATGAAAATATCATTCTATATGTATATGTGCATAATGTTGAATACCCTTGATAGATAAATGGGTATGGTATTCACTAAATAGTGATCTTGGCTTGGAAAAACATGGTGCAATTTCGGTAACATAACGGCGTGACCGAAGGAATCATGAAAATGGTTGATGAGAGAGAAAAGGGAGTATCATAATATGTTCATGAAATGTAATGTAATGGGGTCGTATAGATACATGTCCCAAAAAACATAAAGTAATTTTGATGTATAATACAAAAGAATCACTTGGATGTAAAAGAGGAGAGAGAAATCCCTCATGGAATTTCGGCATGGTAACAGGTGTACATGGGAGGAATTAATGAGAGATAAAGGGGTCTTCCATAATCCAAAAATAAATAGGGAAGTATGGGGGAGGTGCTAAAAAATACCCCAAAATTTTTAATTGAAAACAAAAGGGAATTATAACTTAAAGAAAATTGGACAAAATGAGAAAGGAAGAAATCCATTACTTGGAAGTGTGCTTTCAAAGGCTTGGGAGAGGCTTGAGAGAGGATTATTAGGGGATTGGGGAACCTTGGAAGGATTATAGAGAGAAGATGCAAGGGGTTGGATGAACTCCAAAGGCCTTGAGTGAAGAGTAGGTGGAATCTTGGGTGGGTTTATATATGAAATGTGAGTGAATTTTTTATTATTTAGGTTTGGGACACATCACATTAAACAAATCAAAACCACAAACCAGCACATGGTTTTGCACAAAATTTTTTAAAAACAGTAGTGAAAAACAATATTTTTTAAGTCCAATGGGATAAATTCTTAAAATAATAGTTTTGCTTATGTGGAGGTGACTCACACTCTCAGGGAAAACAGTTTAAAAAGACAAAATGTTTTATAATCCTTGAAGGGTCAACTATAGCTTTGTAAAATAAATAAAACAAACCCCAAAACACATTATATTAATGGTAAAACATATATTCATGAAAAATAGTGTTTATATTATTTTATTACATCACTATAGTGTCATTATGATATCATGTAAGATATTATATAATTAAACGGTTTTTAATTTTTACCCAAAAATTTGAGTGCCTCAGAAAATTATGAAAAAATAACTGTTGGATAATTTTGACATCATGATTCCAAAAATAGTATTAATTTTATCTAAATAATTATACAAATATGTAAACTTTTACTTTTAAAATAAAAACCAACATTTACTGAAAATCCAATGGTTTTAAAAAAACATCTTTCAAACATTAATAAAAATTACAATTGCATTCATAAAATTAAATAATTATTTATATTTAATAAAACTAAATTTAATGATAATAATATTTTATTAGAATATTATTTAATTCAAAAATTCATTAATTCCTCAAAATTTATTTCTTAGTTGAAAAAATACTATTTGTGCTTTAATAACTATTTATAAAGTACTAATAATAAAATGATTGCACATTCTTTATACAAAAATAATGTACATGGTCATAGTGCTAGGGTGTTGTTATATAACCCCTTGTAACACCTTCATAAGACCTAAGGGTAATATGTGAAATTGTGAAAGACTCTTGGGTTGTCTAGGATAACATCGTTCAAGTTATAATCTATATTACCGTCCACTTATCCTGTAGTCGGTTACGCTCAAGCTTAACGTGTTCAAGATCAGCTTGGGCTTGGTCAAGAGCGAATTCAAATGATGCCACCTCATTTCTGATCTTTGAAAAATGGCATTTTTATGGGGAAAGTCTACTGGATGAGGCCATCACTTCTTTTTTCTAATTAAATTGGATTTGTTAAAGCACTATATTTATACTAATCATGTGATCACTGTTCAACGGCTATATTAGAAACAATCACAATTCATAACACTATTTTAAGATCTAGAAATATAAAACCAATGATGTTCACATTTTATATAACCATAATAAGATATTTAATTATATCAAAAGAAATTTTCATTATTGAATGTTTGGGTCATTACAATTTACAACATTGGAAAATATGAGAATATTGAGAAAATATTATTTGATTAAAAACAACCCATGATCCATGAATGTATCTCGGTACAGATGAGGTGTTTTATATCAGATACAACTATTTAGAAGAGATTAGTATGTTAAAAAATGTTTTAGAGTCATCCGAATATGACTTTGTAATAATTATTACAAGCAACCCATCAGGAAAGGATAAGAATGTTGTTTGAGATCCTCCTCCATCCATTTCTGACCAACTATACTTGATCTGACAAAGTTATAAAACAAGGATTTAATGAAAATAATAGATGTAGAAACTTACCATATGTTTAACTGATACTCCTAGTCCCAAAATATGTCTAAACCAAACACTAATACAAACTATAAGTCCCTAGACTTAAACATTACATAATATTGAGTTATGTCAAGAATTCACATCGAGGATATTTTTCGGTATAGAGTTTTAGATAATTTTCCTATAACTATGAAATAACAAATCAAATATTATAAATTAGAAACTTCTACTCACTATCAATTTTTTTCACAAGAAAAAACTATTGAAAACATGATTCCATTTTTAGAAACATCCTCAATTCTTTCATCATGACAACTTCTTTGTTCTGTCCAATCTTAAGACTTGTGACAAACAATATAAAATGTAGGATGAGAAAAAAATTCTCAGTAAGGTACATAAATAGGGAATAAACCCATTAGTCCATGAATATTTTAAACTCATGATAACATTTTAACAAAAATATGCTTTTCACACATAAAACATAATTTCATTAACATACCTCAAGAAATCATAAGATTCCTGAAAAAAATTATTATAAATCACAAATAATAAATGTAACATGTGGTATCCATATCATACTTACATTATAGCTTTCACAACTAAATAAGGAGTAAACATCATAATTACGTTTGGAATACCCATAACTATATATTCCCTAAATATACTAGGTGTATCCTTATCATTTGACTCTATCTCATTACCCAATGAATTAGAGAGATATCATGGGATCACATGTCCTCAGTTTATCATGGAACCACCTGTATACATAAGAAATGTCTAAAAACCATAACATAATCATAACACATTAACAAACATAAAGTAAAAAAAATTACATTTCCACATTACAATCACAAGATATAATTTCAAGATATTGATATAATAAATCCATTCTCAAAACCATTTTCAATAAACAAATACATGTAAAGGAAATATGGTATTTATTTTCCATTCAAAAATATTGCGTCTCATAGAGGAATCTAAATATAAAATAATTATAAAAGTGGTAGATTTGATGTTGTAACCTTATATGTTAAAAATAATTCCTTTTTTCATTTAGTAAAACACTTCATAGAAAAATATTTCTTTCAAAAAACATTGAATAAAATTAAAATAAAAATGGGTTATTTATACACCGTATAAAAGAAATTGGTGTATAGTATCAAAATATGCCTAAATGAAAATAGATTGATATGAAGTCCCTTATCATGAGTATGACTCGTCGCGTACAATATTTATATTCCTAAATAATAAATTTAGGTAAATATATACTTACATGAGAAACTTTTTCAAGTTTATTATTACTTTTATATAAATTATTACCATGTTATAAGAATTACATAATTATTTAATTTTATATCAGTCGTGCAGTCTATATTCTATACATGAGTCGAAAATTAACATTGAATAATATCAATAGTCCATGTGGTCATAAGTCCATCACCTCTTGAATAACATTCATGACATAATAATGAATTTTAAAAATCAATTATACTTTTTAAATAAAATGATTCATTTGTGGTTTGAAAACATACCAATGTCCTAATCATTAAGTTGGTAGGTCATACGTACACATGAGTAAAGCATCCATTTTTTACTAATCATTATGGAAATAGTTTAATTATTATTTTATCATTAAATAATGTCCATAATATAATTAAAATGATAATATTATTATAAATATACTTATATATATCATACAAGTGAAGTGGGGAAAATTGATTCACATTGCATCATGGAGGTGATAGTTCATATGTACGCACGAACGAAGTTATCATTCTTATGTCCATGGATAGTATTACATAATTGATATATTATTCAATAATAATGATTAATATTTCATAAAAATCATATAAAAAAATTAATTCTAAAATTATGATCAATATTGAGAGATAATTATGGAAAATGAATTATTATCTGTTCATAGAGGTGATAGTTCACACCTACGTAGAAATGATTAATTACATTCCCATTTAATGGTATTGGAGATGGATTTAGGTGATGATATTAACATAATTAAATATAAGTATTTTTGGTATAATATATTTATTATTTCATCATGGGTGAATAAAATTTGAAGGTAGTGGAAGAAGAAACAAAATATAAACACATCAATAAAAACAATACATTTCTTTTGAATGATCACCTTTCACAAAAGCTTAACACCTCTAAGAAGGGTGATATTCCTAATATATGGTCTCAATATGTGTGGAAGTATTATAGTAAGTTTTTTTATAAGATCTTGGATAACCAATTGTTTTTTTAATTATGATAAATAGAGAGGAATATGTGCCTTTTATAGGAGATGGGTGGGGCACACTTTGAATTATTAAAAGTATTAAATTAATATAATTTTAATGTTGATTAAAAATGGTCCCAAAAAAATTTATTTCAAATATAATAGGGTTTTTGGTATAATAGACATAATAAAATTTAAATTATATGTTTTTTTATATTTTTTAATTCTTCTCTTTTTGTTTTAACCATTATTTTACCCTTTTTAATCTTACAGTGATTTGATGTTATTTACACTTTGTGGGTTAATCTAATTACCATAAAATATAACATAATAAAAAGTTTGATTTATGATATATTGTAACTTATTATAAAAATTTGTAAAATTCATAGATTTTTTTGAATATTATAACAACTAATAAATTATTTTATATTTTAAAATACAAATAGTGTCAATTCTAATACTTTTCATTAGTTGAAATTAAAAATATATCATAATAGTAAGATAAGTTCAACACAAGTCTTTTAAATCATCACCAAAATCAAAAATATATTTATAATATTGGTGTATTGCATAAATTATGTCAAATTATATTTATTTTAATATTTATAATATCATTTATTTGATTCATCCATTAATTAAGAAATTACTACATCATATTTGTGTTATAAATAAATTTAATTATATAATTTATAAAAATTATAAATAAGTTTTCATTATGTAGGTAATATTTTTATTTTTAAAATTACTATTTACGATAAAATAACTTAACTGTATATCCCTTTATTGAAATACCTTACTTTTTAAATAAAATAGTGTAACAAAAAATGACTATTCATTGAATATAATATTATAAATGCATTAAATTCATCAAAGTGGCTCTAAGTGATCCTAAAATACACCAACTGATTATAATGGTCTGACTAAAAAATAAAATAAAATTTCGACAAGTTTCAGTATAGTTTTATATTATTATAATATTATTTTTACCTTTAATTACGTGATTTACCTTCAACTGTGGTTAAAAAATACTTATTAAAGTAACTATTCATAATGTATAAAAATAAAAAGGGAACATTTAAATAATTTGAAACATATGATTCTAAATATGGAATCCATTTTTCTAAATTAAAAACACATAAGTTTTAGTAATTAATTTAAAATTAATCCTTGTTGTCAAAATGAGAAAGCTGATTTTTCAAAAGTAAAAACCATCAAATGATTGTCATACATTTATATATAATTTCAATGTGAAGTTACTTACAATGGAAAAAATTGGATTAAAATATAAAAATATAATCTAATTATACTTTTAAAAAATAAAATATAAGAATATAAATATATTAGACAAAGTGGCAGTTTTGAATTAAAATGCAGTATTTTTAACTATTCATTAAAATATGAAATTCATCTGAAAAATACCAGAATTTAAATCAAAGTAAATTTTTATGACCCAATTAAAAATAAGAAGTTTATTTTTTTCAAACATAACATATAAAAGCGTCAAAATAGATTTAAAATGGGTTCGCCACAAAAAGGCTATAAAATTGTATTTTGAGAAAAACACTCATTTTATTCATAAAATTGTATTTGTTCTTATATAATGTCTATAAAACAAATAATATTAATTTTAAATATTATATTGAATTAATATATCAATAATATATTCCAAAGATAGTGATTTTTTTATTTTATGAACATAATTATTCACATTTAAATAGTTTTTCAAAAAAATATATCCTTTATATTCAATTGGTTTTTAGATTCTTCTCATGTTATTTTGGCAACCAATATATTATTATAAAATCATGTCTAAACCATATTCTCATAATTCAGTTAAAAATGGTAATTCCATCCATTCTAATGGCAAGGTGATTACCACCATATTATATCATATTATTTACTTGTTCATTTAGGCTAAATGTGGTGTATCATGTATGTTATCGAATATAACATCCCCTTTAAAGTAAAAATAATATAAAATTAATAAATATTAATTTATATATAAGAATTTTATTCTATAATTACTTGGGATGTTTCATTTAAATCTTGGTCATATGTTTATGTACAAAATTACCCAATTTACCCTTACTGCGGTGGAAAATATTTACCATGGATATTATTCATTATGAAAAAAAAAAGTTGGCCTATTTAAAAAATTATAACCACTTCATAAGAAATATGTAATATATTTTTCAAGATTCAATTATTATAAGTTTCATATATCAATTCAAATACAGATTATAAAAAGTTAATGAAAACCAGTTTTTTGAAGAAACAAATTGTTTTCAATCCTAAAATTGAACTTATACCAAAATCAAGTATCATGTTGATTGTGATGTGATTAACAATATTCTATAAAAAATAATGATAATTATATTATTTTAATATAAACTTTAATTTATAATGGCACATTTAAATGAAAACAAATGACATTTTTTTACCAAAAAACTATATTTTCACTATTCACTAAAATATCATTTTTCCAAAAAAATCCAAAAATTTCACCCAATGAAAATTTTGATATAATGATTTTAAAAGGTATATAATATTCATAAAAAATATTTATATAACATGAATAAATTATTCATAATATTCAATAATATTAATTAATAATACCTCTTTTAAAAAAACATAATACTGAAGCACCAAATAACTTTACTAAAAATTGAGTTCCTATTTACATAGAATTAATTTGTAATTTTGTATTAAATGGGACCATTATTTAAATATATATTTCATAATTCAATTAATTTTATTAATATCTACCAACTCAAAATCTTGGATATAAAATTTATATTAAAACAATATTTTTTGGGTTTGTTTAAGCTCGGCGTTCTGTGTCGTATTATCTAAACAACATAGTATTATTTTTAAAATATAGGGGTGTTAAATTATACCCCCTTTAAAAATTTTAATCCTCTAAATTTTAACATGACCGCAGTAATCAATGGTTTAAAAAATAAAAAATCATTTATTGAAAACCCACTTTATAAAGAGGGTTAATAAAACTTCCATTTGAAAATATATAAAGGTAAATATAATGGGTATCTGGAATAATAACTAACTGGGTTATAAAATAACATAACATTAGTTGGAAGTTAAAATATGTACATAGAGAAATAAATAAATGTCCAAATAATTATGTAAAGTGACATAATACATTTATCATAATAAATTTAATGATCAAGACAACTTCAATGAACACAAAACCATAAACTAATTAGGTGTGGAAAAGACCATAAATTCATCATAAATGAGGGTAATAGGAAAACATTTTTGTTTTAATATCATTTTACGAGAGTTGATTAAATCTATTACCATCTCGAAAAATTATATTAGTAAATATACTTAATTTATTTTCTTCAAATATATAAACTCAATTTCATCATTTAGTGGTGTGTTTTAGAAAATTTAAACATATATGTAGTATTTTACTCTAATTGATGTGTATGAATATTTAATTATAGAAACATTATCAACAACTTATGATTAACCATGATGTATGTAAAATGATTAAAAACCCATGTATTTAATAAAAAAAATGGTAAGATAAAGGTAATATGATTCACAAAATGAATAAATATTCATATAAATAAACAAATATATTAGACTCCAAAATTGAATAATAATATCCAATGATCAAATTAAATTATTCAAAAAATAATTAACCTTGTTTTATAAATAATATAAGTAAGAAAATATTAACCTATAAGGTTATCTTATAACATTAATTTAGATCCATGAAATTTTATATAAATATTCTCAAATATAGCATAATGATTAATCACAAGTTACCCCAAAGGGGTACTTCTACTTAAAACTAATAAAACATTCCCAAAATATAATTAATCACTATAAAATATAATTACATAATGACCTCAAAAGGGGTTTGTATGCCTTTTAACTTATGATCAAACATAAACACATAATCCCATAATAGTATCAATAAATATTATTTTTAACTAATATGAAAACATCATAATATCTAAATTTATCAAATCTCTTCTCTGATACCAACTACAACATCCTCCTACTCACACTCCCCGATCAATGGATGAAAATATAATCTTTACATTTTTTGATTTGATACCAATAATAGTGACCTAATTTTACTCATCCAAAACATATAAAATCATCAAAAAAAATTATCTCTTCTATACCAAATCCCATTTTGTGTTTATAGTTTTTGATAATTAGGAAAAACTCTTATATAATAATACACATCTATTCAAGATATAATTTTCACTCTATTATACTCATTTATTATTTCTCATTATTTCTTAAACATATCCCAAGAAATATTATACACATGAAATCAATACACACATAATTCCTTTAACAGTAATCTTAAAAACTATTGAAATGGAAAATATAAGAAGGGTGACCTCAAAAACTAAGTAAGGTTAAACATAAGTATTAATAATCGAATTTCATTACATTGAATAACATAACTATAAAATATTTACAACAAAATCAAAGTGAATGATATTAAAATTATATATTTCTTACCCATATAACATGTGTCATAAAGAATTATAAGTTGAATAAATGTTTAACATAATATAATATTTATATAATTAAACAATCATGTTCTATGGGAAGAAAATCCTTGAGAAATAGACATATAATAACATAGATAAATCCGTGAAAATATATATATGTATCTTGGAAAATATAACACAAATAATGGTATGACATAACCAGATAATTATCATATATATTAGGATTAAATTATAAATGGAAAAAATATATAATCTCTTTATATTATCTTAAAATAAGTTAACATCATCATCTGTTATGAGTAACATAACGATATCATCTCTTAGTAGTAACTTTCATCATATTATCTTTGACTCCTAACCCAATGCATTAGAGGGATATAAAGGACCCACCTATCACAAATTATATAAAGTCACTTATAGCTTTGGGTTATCTCCCCAATCACACTATCATCAATAATGAGAATGTAAAATATTAGTAAGAAAAACACATAGATTCTTAAAGTTCATCAAAACATTCATATCGTCATTTACCCCTGAAAAAGAAACATGTTTCACAATAATATATATAAAACATTATCATAAACTATTTAAGAAAATTAATTGATTTATATAACATGAAAATATCCCCTATGATTCAAATGAATCATTATATAATTCTTTTATAGATGAAAATATCTTTAAAATAACATTTAAATGCTTCTTGGAGAACATGGGAAAATACCCATTCGTTTGGGAATATTAGAAACAAAAAATTCACAATATATTGTTAAAATATTATTCTTTAAAAAATCATGGAAATATATTAACTATGTTTCAATTTAAACAAATTTCATGAGTGTGTAACAATATATTCATGTCGTTAACATTAATAATTAACATTATTTTCAAACTTTTGTAAAGAGATTAACAAGTAAATCATGCAGAAAATATCATGAAATTTCCCTTTTAATTATTTTCAAATAAAGGAAAATATAAAGGAAAATACCCTTAAATAATACTTATTTTTTGAAAATAAAATTCCCAATATATGTTAAAAAACATGGATGGAAATTTTGGTTAAAATTCCATAAAACCATTAAAGTAATGTTTTTAAATAAAACTCATTTATGACATTTTAAAAAGACCCTTTTGAATGAAAGAACATAAGATGAAACATAAAATTACATTAGTATAAAAATATTTATGATATTATATTTCAAGGTTCAATATATATACCATATATATTAATATATATTAATCAATCAATACATGTATTAAAGAGTGATGTTTTAGATGAGAAACCCCTCCAACTCGAGTAATTATTGAATCATAAATCCATTGAATGAATGAACATATCATGATTCTAAAAAAATATTAATTTACATGAAATAATATGTTAAAACACATTTATGGGGAATTAAGTAAATTATATAAAATAAATCATGATGCATAACATGAATTATGTGTCAAATAATTGTAAATGATACCTTTTAAACCCTCAAAACTTTTATAAAATGTCATTCAATATCCTTGGAAATATAATACATCATTGGAAAATTAAATGTTAGGATTAGTGATTCATTCATGACATAATATCTCTATAAGAATCACAAAAACCTTTTAAAATTAAGTATGTTCATAATATAAAACATATCATAATAAAAACATATTTAGATTGGTAATAATTACAATGATCATATAATTGAATTTATAATTTTATCATTAAAGTGATTATGTGTAAAAAAAATTAAAATAACACAAAACAATTAAAAATGAAACATAATATATAGATATAATTTCATCCATAATATTGTATTATAATATTCAATGAAGAATAAGTATAATGAAATGAATTTAAATTATATAATGAAACCCCGTATCTAGTGTCTAGTCTTTCTGTTTATGCCTAATACTTTCCTCCTCTTTGAGATACCTTCTAAATATTTCTTATTAATGACCATTGGGATTTTATTTTTAAGAGATAGAAAAACTATAGAACATTGATATGGATTTTAATATAAGATTTTGGAAGGGGTAGGTTGAGTTATGTTCCACAAAGTGGGGTGAGGACAAGTGGTTTCTTTTTATAGAGAAGGAAAGGGAACACTTGAAAATTCATAAAATAATTTAATATAATAAATTATTTTTTATGTGAATGTGGATTGAAAAAGAAAAAAATTAAAAGATAAGTTCTGTTAAGGTTCAAATCCTTTCAACCAAATAAATTTTCACAAGTTTATGTGTCACTTTAAACATTATCATTGGGTTTAACCCCATTGTTTACCAATTATATCCTTAACTATGGTAACAAATTATTTAATAAAAAGGATATAAATTTACTTATAATGTAACCACTATCTCATAAATGATAAATGGATGACCTGGTAGACAATATCACGTCACCCTTTTCCTATTTCAAGGCTGTTATTATTTTTAATTCATTTTACAATATACTATTTCATATAAAATACCATTAAAAATATTTTATGCACTATTAAAATATAATGACATTAATGAAATCAACTTAGATATGGAATTTGAATATAAAATTTTTAAAATTCAATTATGAGTTATTATTAATAATAAAATTGGTGTGACATAATAAGTCATCTATAAATGTTTACCATTGATGTTTTTAAATCCATTTACATAGATTTCTCTACTACTTGTATAAGAATTGTGCAAGCATTGGGTAATAATTTAATGTAATTATACCATCACTAAAAATTAAAAATAGATTATTATCATAAATATTAATATTATTCAAAATAAGATTTTAAATTTATTTATAAAATCTGTATTTTCTTATGTGATCATATAAGAGAAGTTAAAATCAAGAGAGTGGCATTTTTGTAATTTTCCACTACATAAAATGGTATAATGCTTTTTATTAAATAAAAATGGCACAAAATGACATGTTTTATAATATATATTGGGTTTTTTTAAACTTAAATCATCAAATATAAATAAATCTTGTGTTTGATATATTTTTAAAGTCAAATCATATTATTTTTATCTATATATAAATGATTTACCCATACTAAGTTAACAAATATTTACTGTGATTACAATTCGTTAGGAACCAAAATAAAGGTGAACAATTTAATAAATTTAAAAAACATGATTAAAAATATAGAATTAATTTTCATATTTAATTTTTTATAATTTTCATAAAAAAGATAAATATAAATGCAAAAAACACAATGAAATATAGATTTGAATAAAAAATTTGTTTTTAATCCCAAAAATAAACTTATAGAAATATAATGAATTAAAAAAATTCATATGTAATTATTTTTATTATTTTTAAATAATGGATACGTATTTTAATTTTAGATAAAATTAAAATAATAAAGGAGATTTTCTAGAAATTAAATGAAACTTTTTCAAAAATTTACATTTTTCACTATTCACTGAAACAATAATCATTTTAGAAAATTATAAACACAAATTTCTCGAATATTATTTTTTGATGATGATGTCAAAAAATATAAAAATTTTATCAAATAAAATAATAAAATTTTAATAAAATAGTAATAATATTTATTTAAAAAAATAATTAAAACCCATTTTAGGACAAAACATGTTTTTGAATTATAAAATGACTTCACTGAAAATTGAGTGATTAGTTAATAAGAATTAATCAATTCAATTTTATTGAGTATGACTGTTATATATATATTTGTTAAGTGTGTGTCTCTTATTCATATTTTCTAATTAAAAATATAACTCATAATTTTCATATGTAAATAATAATATTTTTATTATGTTTGGTGTTTCATATTATTTATGTAATAAAATATATCATTCCTTTAAAATACCAGGGTTTTAAGGAGATATTTGTATGAATAAATTATTAAAAACATTGAACTCTTTATCTCATTGATGATTATATGAATAAATATTCTGTAAAATCTAAGATTATTTGATATACTTCTAAATAGATTTAACATTATTTTACATTTCTTAATCAATATTAGTTCCAAATAAATTTTTTCCCTCTAAATCTATCCCAACATATTTGAGTTCTAATAATATTTCAATATAGCTCTTTATAAAGATACATTTGAATGCCTTTGTAAATGTTACTATCACAAGAAAATTGGACCAGGTAAAGGTAGTGATCCTAAACTCTTTGAAAATCCATAGAGTAAGATCTTTCCATATCTCATGGTGTTTGAATTGTTCTATCAGATTAAACACATTTTGGATAATGATATAAAGTGTTAAATATCATCTCTATATTTGGTTCTTAATTAATAATTCTCCATAACATTTATTTTATACTTAGATCTTGATTAGATAATATTGAGGGTGTTACTCTATGAAAACCTAACACTTCAATAAAATGTATCCACCAAAGATCATCAATAGAGTAATCTTATTTTATGGTAAAATATGTATATATTCCTTAGATAGATTGAATACAACCCAAATATAATTATTCTATTAAGATGTATTAGGAATTCCTACAGTGAAATCCATGGGGATTTTTTCCCAATTGCACTCAGGTATGGGTAAGGGTTGTTACATCCCCTTGGATATTTTTCTTCTATCCTCAACTTTATTGAATTCCAATCATCGTGATACATATTCCATGATATCTCCCATTATTTTATACCACTACAAATTATTTTACGAAATATATATATATATATATATATATATATATATATTATAATTTGAATAGATAATGATGAGATATGAGCTATGAGATTCATCTATCATATCTATATTCAATTATAGTATTGAAGGGGATAATAGTCTATTCTATACTCGGATTATTCCATTATTTTAAATGTAGAAATCTAGGACAATCATTATATTCTTTTGAAACTCCACATCTTCTTTCTATACCTTTTAAATCTTTACATGAATATATTGTCGATCATTATTCTAATAAATACTGGTTAATTATCCTTTGATTATTATTTAAAGGCACATCCTCTAAAAATACTTAAGTATTTGATAACTCTTAATCCCCAGTATGGTAAAACTACTATGGTTATTCCAGTTGAAATCATCAACCACTATGTTCGAATTCCCATCATTTTAATTTATTGAGTATTCATAACATTTAATCAGTTCTAACCATTTCCTCTAATGAATATTAAACTATTTTATTATTATTATATACATAAATGTTTTATGATATATATGTGTATGTAACACATTTTACCATATGGATAATTTCACTATAACTTCAATTAGAAAATTAATTATTATATTTCAAAATCATGTTTCATGTAATTTTTCTAATGAATATTTAATTAGTGTGAGTCAAAAGCTTATAAAAATCATTATGCATGAGAACACATCACTTTACCATATTTTATTCATCACTATAAATCAAAAATCCTTATCCACATTAGGGTGGTGTGAGAATAGGTTTTCTAACCAACCATCACTTTAGTTCCTTAATATTTTCTTTACATTCCTCTACCCAAAAGAAATTGGATGTCTTCCATGTCAACTTAGTTATTGGATTTTATATCCATCATAAATTTCATATAAATCATCTATTATATCTATCCAATAGAAGAAAACTAGAATTTTAATAACTATGATTGGTCCAGTATTTTTTCAATAAATATTATCATTGATATATCCAATAATATACCCCCATGTGTAATTATATGACCTAAGAATGAGACTTTTTATATACAGAATTTAAATTCACTAAATTTTTCAAATAGATTCTTTTTTCCCAAGGTCATCGACATAATCATCAAATAATCGTCATGCACTTCCTTCCTCTTAGAATATATAAGAATATAATATATCAGTTCTTGTAGAAATTAATCAAGGTATTATCTAAATATTCCATTAAATAGATATATGAATATAATATGATTATTGGTAAGTCAATATGGAATAACTATAAATTTATAATGTTCATTCCTCTTGTGGAAGTCTATATCAGATATGCCATTTTTTATCCCTTAACTACTTATATTCATATTGGATGATAATCTTTGATAAGCATTAATCTACTCACATTTTATTTAAAAAATAATCAATATAAGGTACAATATACTTGTTAATTATATTAAACTCATTATGTTCTCAATAATAAATAATAAATAAACATCAATCCATATTTATTCTTATAAAAAGAATAGATGCATGCCATGGTGATGCACTTGGATTAATAAATCCCATAACAACATTTTCCTAGACTTACTTCTTGAATTACCAAAAACAAATGAGGATTATTCTATAATAATTATTTTAAATAAATATACTACTATATATGAGTTATTTTGAAAAATAAAACTCACTATTTAAGGAAAGACTATAAAACATTCCATGAAATATATCAGCATATTCCCTCATAATAGTTATTTCTTCAATTTTGAGAATCTTACCAATAATTATAGATATATACCACTCAATAATAGGTAAAAAGATATAAATATTAGAAATATTTTCCATTAAAATGTCAAATTAATTCACATACTGATATATAATCATGTGTTGATTTGGGATATGAATATTGGCATCCCTATCTTGGTAATTTATATGGTATATATATAATAAATTCTAATCCATTCCTAAAATCCCATTAAATTCAACTAGATAGAGAATCATAATATTTTTAGGAAGCACATTTGAAAAAAAAATTATAATTTGTGACATATATACATGATATGTGGTTATTGTACCACTAGGATATTTCATTGATAATTCAATAACTAATCATTGAAGTGGTGATATAATATCCTTATAAATTTATTCAAATATAAAATAATTGGTATAAATATAATAAAATAATAACTTTTTGTTTATATATTGTATAATATGTGTCACTTTCACCAGATTTTTGTCATCTCCAACATCAACATTTGTAATCGCAAGAGATTTCCATTTTTCACATGGCTTAATATTTTGTTGATATCGATTATGATCATTAACCCTTTGATTTTGGTACAAATTGGAATAATTACCATACTATTTGAAATAGTATAA
Organism: Viscum album; assembly: GCA_963277665.1. Lineage (NCBI taxonomy): Eukaryota > Viridiplantae > Streptophyta > Magnoliopsida > Santalales > Viscaceae > Viscum > Viscum album. Next base: position 1,326,347,729 of record OY728126.1, read on the forward strand.
TTAGAGTGTGGGTGATAGATTAAATTAAAAATGATCCCCATTCCATTAATTAGCTTACCTATTTACATCTCTTAAGCACTCACTTTCTTGATGGCTTTCCTTCCCCACTTGAAACATTTACCATTTCATTTGATATAATTTCTATCATTCATATTTTCACACTTCTAACAAACAAAATAATTATTTTCTTTCCTCTATGAGTTTTATTATTATAATTTCCCTCAAACTCATTATTAGTCATCATATACAAATGATGATTATTTTTGGAATCTCTGCACCATATTTCTTCTTTTAGACCACATCAAATGATTTCTCCATAAAAACTAATATCCCTTATGGATAGATACATTTGGAGGCTTTTTTTAGGCCTCTAAAGAACCAATAAACCATTATATAAATATAAATGATAATACTTGAACCATACCACAAAATTATTGTGAAATTATTCGTATAAGTTCCAATAGATTCATCATAATTATGTTTAAACACATGTAATTCCCTTTACATTTTCATGTAAAGAGTTCTAGGAAAATACATACCAAATAATACCCACTTAAAATATACTTTTCCTTTAGTATATATTAAACTAAAATTATCTATAATGTTTAGAAAATTTTTTTATTTAGAAATTTATAGGTAAATTTTAAAATTATTCATCATGTAAATGAGTTGATTTATCATTGGGAAAATCCATTTGAGTTTAAAAAAGTTAAAACAATGATTTATATCCCACCATTGGTAAAAAGTCGATATATGTCATATTCTAAATAACGAAAGAAGATTAATTTCAATATATTTAAAATAAAGTAAAATATGATTCAAGAATATTTCAAATATTAATTTTAAAATATAAAATAACATTCTTTAAAATATTTTAAAAAATATTAATAATGAAGAAAATTTTTCATCAACCAGAGATGAAATATATATGACTTTTATTAAAACAAATATTTATTATTTTATTTACCAAAGAGATAAAAATGAAATTAAAATCATGAAAACCATATAAATAGAAAAATTCGAAGAAACTATATGGATATTGATATATAAATATCATTTTATTATCGAAGGGAGATTCTTTCATAAATAATCATAATTAAAAAAATAGGATTGCAACATAAACCCTTACTTGATCTCCTGAATTTCATCATATGTTATCTTCTATTCCAATATAATAAATTTATATTTATCTTAAATATATAAAATATACTTATTCATACATTTATTAGAAAAATATAATTCCCTTAACTTATAATAATTCATTTGTTAACTACTTGTTAAAGTAAACATTATTTTAAAAACTAGTTAATTTTCCATACATGTTGTGGTTCAACGATTCTAGTCCATGCACCCTGATAATGGTATCATCCCATAAATAATCATAATTTTTTCATAATTATTATATTTATTCATTACATACAATTTTATAAACATTTATATAATGTGTTGTTGAAAAATAATTATACCACTTCATGGAGACGATAGTCTGTATGTACATAGAAGTAAATATTTCATTTCTCAAAGAGTTGAAATAATGATATATAAATAATTTATATATTTAAATATTAATAATAACCTCAATAAAATCTTATAAATTCAATAAAACCATTAATATGTCTAGCGAACTTGAAAATTGAATCGGATCACTTCATGGAGGTGTGACTCCACACATACGTATGAACAATGTTATCATTCCTCATAGGATGAAAGTTTGATATAAATGGATATAAAATTAACATAATAACATATTATTGTTATAATAATACTGAATTTATAATTTTCAAATGGTTATAGAATATTTGGAGGATGTAGAAGAAAAATAAGAAAATTAAAAAGGATTCGGTGAACATGATTACCTCTTCTTTGAGAAACCTACTTTGAATCTCTCCTTTACAAACATTAGGTCATTGTTTTAAGAATAACAGAACCTATAGAACATGGATATAGGAAATAATATATTTTTTGGATTTTTTTGAACTTTTTGTCTCAATATGGTGTGAATAATATATATAAGAGGTTCTCTTTTATAAGTGAAGTGTGTGGAAGACCTATAAAATCATAAAACATTAAAATGTAATAATGACCAATTCAAGTGAAATTAGAACCAATGAAACCCAAAAATGAATACATGATAAGGTAAGGTAAAAATATAAAAAACCAACAAAATTCAGACACTTCCAATTTATAATTTAAACATTATCTTTTAGTATAACCCCCGTGTTAACCATTTTTAACATGAACCAATGTGTCAAATTATTGTCAATGTAATAATCATTATGAAAAACATGAAAGTAGAATCATTAGAAAATATAAAAAAAATATCACTTAGAATATTTAAACCATTTTATAAAATTCAATTTCTAATATTGGATGGAATTATTTTTGAAATTATCATGAAAAATATAATGTAAATAACTTTTTGAAAATTTCATTCTTAACATAAAAAGATTTTATTCTCATTCAATGTCTAGTAAAAACAATTGAATTAATGTAAAAACATTTTATTTAACATATTATATAAAAATTTCATTAAAAATAATTAATTAATAGTTATTAAATTAATTTATGTTGATAAGACCACATTGTGTGGATAAAATAATTTTTTTCAAAAATAATTGTCGTTTTCTACATTAAAATTATTTTATTTTTATTTATAACCAACTAATACTTAATGAATTAATTTTAAAAATGACTGAAAGTTAACATTTAATATGTTTAATGCACTAAATTGTTTTTTTGAATAAAATATATATGAAAAGTCAATGATCATAAAGAAAATAGTTCAACATAGATATTTGGGATCAATAGAATTTCCTTAATGAAATAGAAATTATTTTTGATAGTTATATTTCATTTAAATACCATATACCAATATTCATTTTATAATTTATATTACTTATTCACAAATGTTCAGGGTTTTATGCGTCACAAACTACAAATAAATTATTTTTTAATGTCAAATATATTCAAAAATATTGAGGTGTAGTATCTTGTCTCCATACCTACCATCCCGACTGAGAGACTATACCAAACTGATATCATTTGTAACATCACAACCCTGAACCATTGTCTTTAGCTTTGATGATATTACACCAAACATAGGTACATACCACAGACACCAAATGATTGATATAAATTCCAAGAGGCTCTCCAAATCATGGGGGATGGTCTTCCCTTACATATACAACTACCTGAAAAATAAATATCTACAAATATATATATATATATGATTCATAAATAAACTCAAGAAAAATATCTAACACATAAGATATAAAAAATGATCAGATTCAAAATGTATATAAATTGTGTAACAACTAAATTCTATAAGCCCCGGACTCAAGAAAATAATAAAGTGCCAACATGGAACACTCCCATGATATGTCTGATAGCTGCCTCAAAGCTACTTCGATAGAGACCAAAATTGAAATGCACTTTCTATAAAGATAATACATCTCCCCTTACCTGTACCAATGCAAAAATAATAATCTATATACACTATGATTCAAATGAATGGGTGTGTACACAAACCATGTGGCATTCCATTAATTAATTCCCACACAAAATACTGAAATAAGTACAATTTATCTCAAATTTTCTATAATTATGAGAGAATCAAAATAAAATTAATAATCTAAATAAGTAAATATAATTTAAAAATATTAAAATCCATATTTCCTTTTTAAAATAAATTATTTCCACAAATTATCTAATATAATTTACCACACAACCATATCATGCATAAAACACACATGTATTTCACTCAATTAATGAATCTCTAATTAAAATGGGTCCAAATTAATTGTCTAACTTTCAAGAAAAAACCTGTCTATATTGACCCAATTTTTTTTCTAAACAAAGTAGAGTGCCCCAAAATAATTATTATAGATTCTTCTTAATTAATAAGGCCTTAATATTATGAAAAATAAACCCACACCAGCCCATATAAACCAGAATTCCCCAAATTTTGAAAGGTAACCAAGTATAATTTTACGAAGACACAAATACATATGAACCATGAACACATGAAACTTACTCCAATGACAAGTTAAAAAATAATGTTCAAAAAATTCCAAAATCATAATTTTAAAACAAAATTATCACAAGTAAATTTATAAAACATGTTGTCAATTCCACCCCTAATAATTTATTTAAACCATAAATTATATAGAGAATAGAAAATATTATTTATCAAAAAAACATAGTATATAAAAAAAAATAATTTGATCATTTTAAATTTCAAGGTCTCAATTTCTTAATAAATGTAGATAAAGGGATAATCCACTTATCTCGCACATGGTTTCCAAGGTAAAACAACTTATCACCCTCATAGATATTGTATCTAGCATCCCTTTTGTGATTTTTCATAAATAATAACCATAAAAACATACATTGGACACTATATCCATGAATGTAGGATCCTAAATTTGGATCCCCTCATGAAAAATCGATAATAGAGTGGAATAGAATAAGATAAGAGAAGGTAATCATTCCTTTAACCTCTAAGTTGAATACCGTATCCACCCAAAAGTTGGGTGTATAAAATAAAGAGGATCTCAAACATTATCATAAATAATCCTTTGGATTAGGAAACCTAGAAACATAGGGATGAATAGTAAATTTTTAGGATAAATTGGGTTTAAAATCTACTTTTTATAATCCCTTTAATGACATACATGATTTGGAAAATCATGCACCAATTGTGGGAATTAGAACTATCTAAATTAAATTAACATTACATAGTTTGAAAAAAATTCCAAAACCATTTTACATTAATTTTACTCCCAATAGGACCCCTTTGAACCTCAAGTTGTTACTTGGGGAATCCACGTAGATTCCTATAACCATTCACCATCAATGAACCATATAAAACTCTTCATATTCATCCAATACCCACATAGAAACATCTCAAAACCAAAACCAAACACAAAAATTCAATTACATAAAATTAAACATTAAAATACATAATTTTACAAACTTGGGGTCTCACACGATCCATTATCATTTTAGAAAATAATTGGTTCTGATTTACTTAAAAAATGGTCTATAAACCAATGAAATATTATATTGACTAAAAAAATCCTTTTAGGGGGATGTTCAAATATGTTTATACTGATGTAGATGGTCAATAACCATTTTTAAAAAAAACTCATCGAAATTTTAAACCATGATTCAGGTAACCAGCTCAAGACATATATTAAAATCTTTCAAAAACAAAAACAACAGCTTCTCTCTAGAAATAAATCCTTGAATTCTTCTTAATCTCTGTCTATTTTCATACAGTTGATTAATCTGGATCCCCCTAACACCATATTGTGTTCTTAAAAAATTATTGATGATATTATTGTACCAAATAACACTTTAAAAATTTATTTTTATATAAATTCATGAATTTTTATTTCGTATGATAGTTGTATAATCTGGAAGTTTCTCTAATTCTTCTACCCTAAGGGATAAACTCAATATTTTCTTGATTAATATTTATCTCTTCATAAAATAAGATTTATGATACTAATTCATGAAATTACCCTAATATGGTAACATCTAATATGATTTATAATCTAGAAAGCTTTATCATATTCATCAAAGTTTATCTTTTCCATCAAATAGACTTTGATATTCAAATTAATAGATCATTATCAAATGATAACATTTACCATGTATATATTATCTAATATAGTTTTATGATATTTATTAATTCTCCACATAATAACATGAATCTCCAAAAATTCACAACTTGGAATAAAATGAGAAAATATTTTTTGAAATAAGGTGGAACATCATTTCTCTATAATGAGAGTAGAAAATTATAGAATTGATTCTCAACCACTAGAGTTATTTTATTACTACTCAATGTTTTGTGAAATTTTCATTAATGAATTTTTAATTTTCCAATTATAAATATTGAATATCTTAGATCCTTGATTCGGGTGGCACCTTATTATTGATATGATAAAATAATTAATATGCATATCCTTGTTCAAGTTTTTTCTTCTTCAGAATCACCACTTGGGTTTTAAGAATAAATAAAAATTCATTTCAATTATGTTTATGTAACTTATACCTCCAACATATATTCTCATGAGTTATTTGGTAATCTTATTTTGAAAACCACTTAGTAAATTCAACTTTTCATGTGGAGTCTTCAATTTGACATTTGAACTAGAGTTTTATTAGGCTTTATCAAAATATTTTTATTCTTAAAATTGGGATAGATATATGATCATTCAATCTTTTGAAACATTTTTATCTTTATTAGAACATCATTATTTTTTGTATGGAATACTTTTTGTAAACCAGTCCTCTTATTTTTAACTTTTATATATTTTCTTTTCTATTCCAAGTTTATTCCACCAATACTAATTCATATGGCTTATTTACATGAGTCTAGGGTGTGTTCAATTTTTCCACTACATAAAAGGATTATTGTATTAGTTTTGGAACTCATCTTGGAATTACTTAATTTATTTTCAACTTTATTCTTATTTTTCATATAATCCATGTCTTACTCACCGATCTTTTTCCCTTGAATTTTTTTGTCACTCTTGGTATTCCTTTTACAATGAAATTTGATTTATATTTTGGTTGATTTATATCATCATGGTTATTTATTTTTTCAACTTGTAACACCTATATATTTAAAAAAACACTAATTTTGATATCTTATTTTACACAGAACAACAAGCATAAATGAACTCCACAATATCATTATTTTTACAAGAACGTTAATAAATAGCCCTTAAATTGGAAGGAATCAAAAAGATGAACTATGTTGGAAAGTAAATATGAATTTCATATTCATTAAAACATTAATTATTCTTATTATGTGAACACATAAATTTTGTTAATGTCATTTTATTCTTAAAATATATGTTTTACTCAAAAAGTGGTTTTTTCTGATTTTATAAAAAAATTTATTTTATTTGTTAAAGATCCATAATATTATTTTTATAAAAATGAAATTCTTTTTTTGGAATAATAAAATCAAATTTAGTTTAGGTTAACTTTTGGGAATTTTATAAAAATGATGATTTTTGGGTTAAAAAGTGAAAATATTGTTTATACGAAATACAATAACTCTTATGAAATAATTATTATATGATCATTATTTCAAATTTATTGACCCTTATTAGCGATAAAAAAATTATGCAATTACATAATAAATATTCCTTTATAATTATAAATACATTCTTAGAAATTTTGAAAGTAATGATTTTAACCATAAAAACTGTTTTTATGAGTTATATGCATAACATGTTTAGAATTGATCTATATTTTTTTAATAAATTGAAATGGATTAAATATTTTAAAATATGTTGTTCATATTATTTTTAAAGTGAATTTTCATTTTTTTTAAAAAAATTAACGTGGTAAATTAAAGAATATTTACTGTAGTAAAGGTAAAATAATATTGATGGTTAAATATGGAAGGGAAAATCATAAAATACATAAAAAAATATAACATTAAATGGTTTGTATTTGAGTATCATAACCATAACCTGATTTTAAAACATTTTCCATCAACAAAATTTGTTGGAATTATTTCCATCCATATGCGTTTGGCTTTAAATATAAAATAATTAGTATTTAATAACTTAAAATCACCCCTCATCAAGTATAAATACAACTCATCACCACCGATTTCCCCTAAAAATCATTTATACTCTTAAAATATCTTCCAAAAAATATCATCCCTACTCTACCCTCATCTATGTGATACTCGTCTCACCCAAATACTGATTTTCGTTTCCTTAAGGGGTCAAGGAGGTGATATTCATGACGTAAATTTCTCAAAAAACCTCTCTTAATTTCTTTTCTTTCTCTACCTTCCCTTATCTTACTTCATATATAAAATAAAAATAACTCCAATATAATATATATGCTTTATTTTGTATTTCTAATGTAATATTTTATACCCAAAACTTTTCTAATCTCCTCTTATTCAATGAAACAAAACCATTTTCCTGATTATGGAGGTTATCTGTCTCCATGGTTAATGTTTTTTCATTTTCCATGACCATCATCTAGGATGGTCATAAAATTATTATTGTGGTTAAATAATATTTTAATAGTTATATTATAACCTATTTCTGGTTTTTTAAGAAATATACATGCATAGTATTAAATAAAATAAAACTAGTATGTGACGGTCATAAAAATCGAAGAAAAAAAACTTTAATACTTAACATTTTATCAAATGAATCATCCACATGTTAGAAAGAAAAATGATTTATGAGAATATTTAAACTTATTTATGTGAATTAATAGAATTTCATTTCACTTTTGGAGTTCTATTTCCATTTTACAACAAAATATATTATTATACACAACTGTATTGACCATGAAACCATGAAACCAACTCACATGAAACAATGAAAATAATGAAATTTATTTAATGAATGGCTAGAATTATTTTATAAAATGATCATATAATGTGTTATAAATTTGATTATTGTTTTCGAATAAATTTATAGTATTCTTTAAACCATTATATATTTGGTTTAATTATGAAAATCTAAAGGGAAGTTTGAGGTAAGGGATTTATTAACTCAATTTCCATTCATTAGGTTGGACTTATACATTATTGATTATTTCATGCTATAATTGTATGTGAAATGTATTTTTATTTCATTATTATTTTATTTAAACATTTCTATGTGTATTTAAAGATTATACACATTATAAATTAATTTTATTAACACTCACTTCAATGATATGATCTCTTTAAAAGACTTTGACTAAACTTTTCTTTGGTTGAGTCATATTTTGATGTTATGCCCCTATAATATTATTTGTGTTATATAAAACTACACTTTGACGTGTTGTATCATGAATTTATCTAATATAATTATATTTTATGTTTTTAAAAATATTATTTTTTATGGTTCATATGATTTAACTAATTACAAAGTGGTAAGGGTTTATTGCGCAACCTCATCATTATTTGGGATTATTTATGTTTAGTCATATGTTAGGGATTATTTCAATTATATATACATTTATCTTAAAATTTTCATCAGAAATGTTTTTAATGATATACTATGATTTTTTAATATCATTTTTACATATCATTGAATTTTTACAAAATGGTTTTAAAGGAATTTGTTTTCATTTTCCCGATAAGTTACCTTGTTATTTTTCTGACAAAAATATGAAAGGAATATTTTTAGCATATACGGAATGAAAAAAATTTCCAATATTAATGAATCCATAATTATTTGAAGCAACATTTTCAATTTTATAAGGAACTTTTCATAATTTTTATTCTTTTATGATTTTTCCTTTTAAAAAAAATAAGTGATATCAAACTGAAAAAAAGATACTTTCCTCAATATTTTTTCAATGGTCTTAAAAATGAATTTTAATCTATGTCAATATCCTTTTTTTGATCATATGGTTTATTGAGGATAATCTGATATGATATCATATACCATATTTTATTGAATGGTTTATGATCATTTAGAGTCTGAATGTAATATGTAGATACCATTCACCATATTACCTAGGATGGTTTGTGATTATTTTTAGTGATTGGGGAAGGTTATTTACATTTTTTATGCTAGTTTTAATAAAAATTAAAATAATGATTATGTTTCACCTCTTTTATATAAGAAATTAATTTGAATTAGTAAGTGACAGGTGAGGTCTACTATAGCCTCTCAATCCATCAGTAAGTCTCCTAAGACAAACTAGTTTTGGTATTAACTTATGTCTTACCTGTTTATGTTTGGTGTATTAGCTAAAGCCTTGACAATAGTTGTATGATGTATATAAGTATTAATTCCCTCATTATGATATTATTTATTTATTTCCATGTGATTATTTTATTTTTAGAATATCCATGGTTATGGTCTCTAGCTTATGTGGTTACTTATATAATTATTTGATTATGTTTTATTCCAACCATGTTACGATTAGGTTATTGATTAAATGGGATGTTTTTCAGTTTATTACCTTGATATAATTTTTTATAGTTATTTATTGTAGATTATTTTATACTAAACCCTTACTCAGCATCTGATCTAACCCCTTTCGTATGTTTTATTTTTTCATAAGATTAGAATAAGTTTATTGTGATTGATATGTAGGGTTAATCTAGGATAATAATAGTGTTCTCAAAGGATTATATATGTTGTATTTTATATTTTATATTTAAATTTAACGTTCAAGTGTGTATCTCTTTTTATAAATACAATAAAATATTTGGTCCCTTGGGATGTGTTCTGTATATATAATTAAAATGCAATAAATTAACCATCGACTCTTGTCTAATAGGGTAGAGGTCTTAATAGTTGGTATTAAAATAATTTTAGTAGAATACATGGGAAGTATATTTAGAAAAACATTTATTATGCAACATAACGGTGTGCCTAACTTAGAGGAAAACTATATGCATTGGATAATATTAAACGTATTTAGTAATGTAAATAGATAACCTAGGATAATCCTATGCATTTTTAGATTGATAAAGCACTATGATTTAAAAATTATATAAATTATTTTTAATAATTTTGTGATTTTCCACAATGTTATTATTTCTCTAGAAGATCTTATCAATTTTAGTCAATGGATAAAACCAAAAGGAAATTAGTTAATAATTTATGTTATTGTCAATGTTTTTTCAAGAAACTAAATTGGACAATGAATGGAGTGAATAATATTGTAATTATTCCCAATTAGTTTACATGATTTACGATTACCAAAATGAACCTTATCTGACTCTTAGATCCACCAAAGAAGATAAATATAAAGTTAAATGAGGCCCTGGGTGGTGGAGTTCTTGGAGGAAAGAATATTTTGTTTCCTATATGTATATAATATCATAATAAGAACCCATGAGACTGTCATAGAGAAATAGAAAAATGTTTTGGGTGTTGAAAATTAAACAAAGAATATAATTTATAATGAAAAAATGACATGTTTGGTTCATGGATTAGATGAAACAAATTTTCATTCTAAGGAATCATTAATTGTTGAATTTTTTAAATATGGAATATATGGGAATTATGAAAATAAATTTCTAAGGGTTAAATATTGTGAAGGTTGTATGATTAATGGCTATATTAATGATGAGGAAGAGACTAAAAATGACACTAGAAAGGATGGATAAATTATGGAATATAAAGTTGGGTCCTATATAATAGTTTAACAAGGTATTTGGGTGTATGAAATATTTTTTAAATGTAAATTATTTATGATATTATCAAAACATTAAAAGATTATATTGTAGTATTACATGATAAAAAATTTGGAAGAACATGTTAAATGGTACCAAGAAAAATGATTAATTGTAAATTTTAACTTCTTGGAAAAAAACATAAGTTAAGGAAGGATAACCAGTAAAATGTTTCAGATATTGAGATAATAATGATGGGGTGATGAGATTATTGATATGGATAACATAAATAGTAAAATACTAATTACCTTTGTGTTGATTAATGATTTGTAGAAAAAGTGGTTTAGGCTACCATTGATGGAGTTGAAAACATTTTTAGAGATAAATAAAATATCTAATAACCATTATTTTACTAAAAAAATAAGGAATTGTGCATATTTTAAATATGGTTTTGTGTTAATTTACATTATTATCATGTTTCAAGGTAACACATGATGAAAGTATTCACCTGTTTGGTATGTGATGATTAAGATCTACTTCATGTGGTTTGAGTGATTAATAGTAAATAAATTTTGGATATTTTTTTACCTTATTTCTAGTGTTTTGGATCATGGTCTTTTTCAGTGGTCCTATAGTTAACCATTTATGAAATGGTTTAGATTTATCTTTGTATGAGTATTTAAATAATAATGTGTTTCTGAATAATAGATAACGTGTACCAACCATATTGGATTCAGAAAATAGTTTGAATGAATTGTTTCTCTTTGTGAATATTATGATCCATTAAAATTAATTTTAGTGCTTCAGTAATAAGAAACATTTTTTGATATTCATTTCTTAGAGTAATAGATTGAAATAATATTGACTTTTTCACTGGATTACTATTGACTCTAAGAAATAAAGACGAAATATGGGTTGTTATATATCTCAGAATAAAAAATAAAATGTATGAGATAACCTTTTAGGTTAAGACATTTATTTAATGTTGAATATATTAAAGTAAATTTTTATGAAAAACATAAGTGTTATATTTATATAGTTTTAGAAAAAGGAAAACTCATAGGTCAAGGAAAGGGACATCGCATCTTGTAGGGCTTTGAGGCTTGAACACACAAATTAAGGGTGATAAAGATGTATCACCTAACATTGAATTATGTGATATCATGGTTAGTGTAACATTGGTTTTTTATTTAAATGGTATGAAAGATAATGTATAATTTCATTTTTGGGATTGTATATCATTAAGATGGAAAAATTAGGAATAATGGATAAACTATCTTTTGAAGAGAAAATTATTTTTTAGTGGAAATTATTTAAAGTATGGAACATTACCTTTTATGTAAGTATATTTCCTTATGTTCTTTCTATGGGAAGTTATGTAATTATGCAACTCTAGGAAATTTATTTTGGAAAAAAACCTTTTATTGTTGGGAAATAAATAGCCATATAATGCATAAATGATTAATAGTTTTTTTGGTAAAGTTTACAATTACCATATTCTATATCACACTCCATTAGAATTTCATTATTATATATCTCATCAAAGTCCATATTTTCAACTTCAAACTACTTATCTCCTATTCATAAACCATGTTTTATGGTGACCTTCAAATGTTTATTTTCCTCTTTAAGAGGATATTTTATTAACCCTTATTATGGTATAGGATATCTATAAGGGTATATTAATATGTAAAATCCATGATTTTTAATAAAATTTTTAAATTTATGGAATCAATTTATTTAAGGATAAGATAATGCAACACCTGGATATTTTAATAGAATATTATGTTCGATAGATTATTTTTCATAGAACACAAATCTTAAATGATCTAAAAAATATAATTATTTTAACACGGTAATTATAAATTATCCATTAAATTGGAAAGTGTGAATAATATTAACAATATTATCAAATAAATATAAATTTAATATTCAATAAAATTTTAATTATGCTTATGAAATGAACACATATTTTTTAGTAAAAGCATTTTAATTTATAAATATATGTTTTCTAAAAAAAATATTTCTATAAGAAAATAAATATAATTAATTTTGGAAACCTTTATCAAATTTTTTTTATAGTATAAAAATCCTTTTTATTCTCATAAAATTAAAATTTTCTTAGGATAATGTTTTTGGAATTTTCTAAAAAAAAATTATTTTTTGGTTAAAAAGTGAAAATTTTGTTTGTATGAAATATAATAACTCTTTTGAAATAATTATTACATGGTCATTATTTAAAATTTATTATCCCTTACACATTTTCAAAAAAAAATTATGGAAATAAATATTAAAAAAGGTGTTATATTTAGAATAACATGCTTAAAACTTTTAAAAATCATGATTTTAACCTTAACATTATTGTATTTATGAGTTATACATATAACATATTTAGATTTGTTTTTTATTATTTTATTAATATTTTAAAATGGATTCAAAAAATTTAGTCAACGGTTTTATATTAGTTTATAAGTTAATTTTTATTTTTAGGCATAAAAAATTGTCATGTTAACATAAAAGAAGATTTACCCCAGTATGTGTTAAATAATGTTATAAGTTAATGTTTAAAGTTAAAAGCTCAAAGTACATAAACACTAAAAAATTATATGGGTGTTTTATGTGTATATACTCTATAACCATCGTTTAAATCATTTATCATTACAAAAATTTGTTGTAATTAATTCAACCCAAACGCCATTAGATTCATATATACAAAAATCATTATTTCATCACTTAAAACCACCACTCCCCGTATATCAATACCAAACCTCACCAACACTTTCTCATAAAAATACATTATGTTATTAAAATATCTACCAAACCCTATCCCCCCCTCCATCACCAGTTATATGTTTTTTTGGTCTCACCCATATACAAATTCAATGTTCTTTAAGGGGTCTTCAAGGAGGTGATATTCAAAAGGGAACTTTCTCAAACAACCTATCTTAATTTCTTTTCTTCTTCTACCTTCTATTAACCTCTTTAATCATAAAATAAAATTAAATCTGGTATATTGTATACATTTTAATTTCATATTTATATTTTAATATTTTTTTCAACCCCTTTTCTTATCTAATTTTATTCAAATAAACGAAACCATTGTCCAAAATATGGATGTTAATCATCTTTGTGGATAATTATTTTTCATTCTCCATTAATTACGTCAAGTGTTGTAATAAATTTATTATACTGATTAAACCATATTTTTAAAGTTATATCATAACCTATTTTTTCTGGAATAAATTCATAAACATAATATAAAAAAAATGAAACTAGTTCATGATGGTTGGAAAAACTGCCAAAATAAATTAACCATGTATCATTAAATTTATATCCGATGAATCTTCTTCATATAAGAAATTAAAATGATATATGAGACCATTTAAACATATGTATGTGAATTAATTCCATTTAATTTCACTTATGTATTTTTATCTCCTTTTGAAAAGAAGATTCATAGTGATCCCCAAGTGAACTGACCATTATACCATGAAATGAATGCACCCAAAATAACGAAAATAATGAAATATTATTAATGAATTGGTTCTACGATTTTATAAAAGGATTATATAAGGTATTATAAATATAAATATAGTTATTTAGTAAATTAATTTCATTAATTAAACCATTATACAGGAGGTTTAGGTATGAAAAATTAAAGTTAAGTGTGTGGTAATGTATGTTTTACCTAAATTTGTATTCATTGGGTTGAACATATAATTCATAGATTAGGTCATCCTATCATTATATAGGAACTTATTTTTGATAATATTCTTACTATATTTCCACTTTTATGTGTGTTTATATAGAATACACATAATTTATTAATTTTATTAATGCTCACTTCAATAATATTATCTTTTTAAATGAGGTCATATATTTTTTTATTGGGGCATATTTTGATGTAACGCCCCTATAATCTTTTATGAAGTATATATAAGGCCCCTTTGACATGTTATAAAATTATTATTTTTATCATAATTTAAATTTATGTTTTTTAAAATTTTATTATTTCATAGGGAATAATATTTCACTGATTACAATGTGCTAAGGTTTTATTTCACAATCTCATAATTTTTTAGGATTGTTTATTTTCAAGTATCTTTTGGGGAATATTTGTATTCCATATCAATATTTCTTTAAAAAATCAAAAAAAACTACTATTACACTACTATTTTTTAAATTAATTTTTACACATCTTTTATGTATTAAAAATTTTCTAAAAGGAATATTGTTCTTAGTTTCTAATCTAGGTTCTTTGTGACATTCCTAATAAAAATACAAATAGAGTTATTTTTTAACTTATAAGAGATGATCATATTTTCCCTCATTAATTATTCCTTCTAGATTTGAATAATACTTTACATGTTTATAAAATTATTTTCAAATAAAATTTTTAATTTTATAATTGAATAGTTTTTTAAAAAATATGTTATTTCAAAGTAAAAATATATATTTTCCCCAAGAATTTTTCAGTGATCTTAATAAAGTATTTTAATATATTTCAAAACCCATTTCATAATCATACAATTCATTGAGGTCAATGTATTATGATATCATCTAACATATTTTATTGAACGCTTTATGAATATTTTGACTAGGAATATAATATTTTGATACGATTCACCATATTACTCTGCATAGTTTGTGAATATGTTTACTGCTTTGGGAAAGTTATTTACATTTCGTATTATAGTTGAAATAAATATAATGATTATTTTTTACCACTTTAATATAAGGAATTCATTGGACTTAGTAAGTGATAAGTGGGGCCCATTTTAGCCCCTCTATGCATCAGTAGGTTTCATGAGACAAACTAGTTTGGATATTGGTTGATATCTTACTTGTTTATATATGGTGTCTTGGAAAGAGCCTTGATGGTATATTATTGATGTAAAAAATTATGAATTAGATAATTATGATATTTTTTATTGAATTCTATGTCATTATAAATTAGTAGAATATTTATGGTTATCTTTTCTAACTCATGTGATTATTTATATGGAACTATTTGATCATCTTTTATTACATCCATATTATACTGAAGTTATTGATTAAATGGAATGTGTTTCAATTGTTTACTATTAAATAATTTTTTATTCTAGTTTTGATAGATTCCATTGTACCTAACCATTAATGAGTATCTGAGATCACCCTTATATTTTGTTTTATTTTTCCATAGGATAACAATATGTTTATTATGATTGATATGTAGGGTCAAGATAGTTAAATAATGGTGTTATCAAAGGATTAACTATGAAATATTTTCTATTTCCAATTACAATGTATAGTTCAAGTATGTATCTAATTTTTAAAAAACTATTAAATTTTATTTCCATAGAGATGTGATTTTGTATATGTTATTCCAAAGTAACAATGTAACCAATAAAACAAGGATACTTGGTTAGAGGTCTTTACACTACTCCGGAAATTATTCAAATAGATTACCCTTGTATCCAAAAATATTAATGATGAATATATTTTCACATTTACCCTAGAAACTTTTCATCAATGTACCTTTGATCCCCCTTGATATAGTCATTTTTTCCTTCATTGGTTGGCACATTTTTTCAAAAACAAATAACCTTTTGATTAAATATAACATGAAACCATCCAAACTAAATATATATCATTTTATTTTCCCTAACTATTATCTATAAAAAATTTAATAATGTCTTTTTTTATTTATCACTCATAAATTGGGGTTCCATTAGGGAATAGATTCTTCCATTCTTACTCACATCCACTATAAAGTTTGTATTTAATGACCCCATCCCCCCAATGTTACCCTTATAAAAGATAAAATTAGAGGATGAGGATAGTGACCACTTGAATCCAACCTCTAATAGTTCATGAGTTGGAAACAATCACAGAGGTATAATTAACAAACAAATACGATGAATTACCCTTTAAAATATCATGTAGGAGAGAAAGATAAGACTACTAAGCCTATAAAATCTTGCTCAGATAAGTATAAAAAGAGCTCATGAGTACATATATATAATTTCATACAATACGAAAAATACTAGAAATAAAAAATTCGAGTACCAAAAGATTAACATGGAAGTGACCAAAAATACAAAATATCTCCTACAATACCATGAACTGTGATATCAAACTTGATATTCAACCTACTCCTGCTGACAGAAAAATAAATTTTATATAAGTTGGGTGAGTATGAATGATATATTATTTAGGATACTCCCTAGATCTTATAGTGTGGAATTTAAAGAAAGTATATTAAATCCCATTAAAAAAAGTGAAACTAACTCATCACATAAAGAGGAATACTAAGTTCCTAGCCCTACTATGGATAACTATTACCATGTATCGCTTACGATGGATGATATATTATATTCATACAACATGAGTAACCCTCTATAACTCCCCCAATGGTTTATCACTCTACCCAAATGTTGTAAGTATTAATCCATATCTCTCCAAAAGAATCCCCCTTGAAGACAGTTGTGCTTGGTCTCCCAAAATGCACCTCAAGAATCGAATCATATCATCATCCCATCTATATCTCCATGTAGTGAACTAGTTGTTTCATAGAGAAACCATATAATATATTTATTGTATCATTCATCATGTATTATACCTAAACCCATTATATTTCATATGACATGTAATGTTCCTCAAGCCATCACACCTCATCTAGGTTATAACTATAATAATCCTTAGGATACTATATCCCGAGATACATGTGGGTGAAATAACCACAAGACATATAATACCACTACTAACATATATGGGGATAGATAAGAATCATAAATACTAACTTGTAATACTTAAAAGGAATTAGAGCAAGTCCAAAGGTGTAATCATCCATCCATCTTGCGCCAACCTTGATATTGGGGAATAAAGACACATAAAGACCACTAGGTGTCTATCTCCCTGCCGAAATTGGTGGGGTAGTGTATGAAATCATGAAACATACATGAAGTTATATATCTCACAATTACAATATGGGAATTAACTTAGTCTTATTATAAACTATAGTTATCATCTCTCATATACTCATATTCTTCTAGTAGGATATAGATATCTTATAAATACATATGATTTCTAAAAGACTTTAAATAAATTGATTCATTCTTTTTATATTCTATTTTATTATAATAAGTTAATTATATAAAAAATAACATTACTTTCTTCAAATTTCATTGACCATCAAATTCAACCCCTTCCCTTTAGTCATAATTCAATAAAATCCACAATTCTCATGATTATCAGCATATGTATTCTAGAAACAACTAACCCCATGGGGTAAAACATTAATTATTCTTTTTCCATTCAATTAGACTAGATACTCTAGGAAACATTCTATGATACCATAAAATAGTTGAATAAATGATAACATCCAGTTTCCTCAACCAATGGGGAATGGAATTTTTGTAAATAAACTACATGGCCATCCAAACATTAAATAGATTTAAAAATCAAGCATCACATCATTAAGAAAAATCATGGGTAAGCCCAACTTCAACCCATTATATTAGATCTAATGACATCCCTTACACCCTCATGCATATCATCTTCTATCTTACTATAGTAGGCATAAATTTTTACCACAAGATTTGGTCCTCCTCACTCATATCCCTTCATTCATCCCAAGCTCCCATCACATCATATTGAAAGTCTCACATCAAGAGAATATTAGAAGGAAGAAAACAACAACCAAGTAAAATAGGGAAATTTGGACCTTAAATAAGTCATTTAGGCCTTTACATGCAAATGGGATCTCACACCCCAAGAATAAGGCATTAAACCCTCTTATGAAAATGGGATCACCTTTCCCCAAAAAATTACATTAATAAAATAACCAGTTTAATTCCTTATTGAATTAACCTATTCAATTATTTCAGATTACAACTTTGGGTAACCTTAGGAATCAACTATAATAATCTATCATTTATTAAGCATATTATAGTGTTAATTCCAGTCTCAAAAAACTATGGGAAGAATATTTCTCATCAACATAAATCTTAATCATTATCATAAACAAGTGTTACATATTTATATTCCCTACCAAATTGAATTATCACATATAATATCAACATCTACTAAAAATTAACTTAGAATCGATTTTTAATAACATAAAATTAAAAAAATCTAATTATTAATTAAACATGAATTTTTATGTTCTTTATCCAATGAAAAAATTAATGTATTTATGTTCTTTAACTGATTAATGAAATTATATATGGTAACCTTATGATTTCATGTAAATAAACTGAAGAAACAATGATTCCCATTCCTTAAAATAACAATATTATTCAGATTAAAATGTAACAACAATGAAGATCTATGGTCATCAATTTTATCGGGAAATCTACTTCCCTCTAATAACACCACACCACAACTATTATAACAATGATCAAGTAAACACCCTTAGAATGATGTAGATCAAAAGTCATAAAATTGGAAGAAAATGTGAGGAAATATGACCAATCCATGAATATACCATTTGAAATAGAGGAATAAGTCAACTCATATCACCATGGATGAACATGGGGTGCTAGGGATCGAATTTGATAGAAATGGTATTCAAAGTTCTTAAAAACTCTCTTGGTAGACTAGGAGTCAAAAGAAAAAAATTAGAGAAAAGTGGGTTTGGAGGTGGTTTGGTTATTTATAGATAAAATCATATTTTGAAGACCATGGCACAACCTTCTAGGGTGTTCCATATAAACAGCTCAAGTATGGAGGACTATAGTGGATCATAAGGGACCACATTGTAGCCTACCAGGTCAAACCATGCTCGAGGTGCATGGCTCCCTACACGTCATAAATCCAATTAAATTGGGGGAGATAATATGGATGAAGGGGCCAAGAGTGCTATAGAACCCATTCATCAAAATGGATCTTATTCCAAAGCATAACCCCTAAGACACAATTACCTTTAAATTGGAATAACTCCACTCAAATATCTATACCAAATATATCTTATCCATTCCAAAAAAATCCATCATTCCATCACCATATATGTGATCCATGAAACAGTGTTCATTCGGTCTATATAATAGCTTGCCTCTACACTATTGCCATTAAAAAATGGAAGTGGTTCTATATTCTTCTCTCAACTCCTCTTATGTAACTCCAAACAACACTACATCGTAGCTTCCATTCTTGGAGCATAGCCTAAGGCTTAATGATGTATAATCCTATGTTAAGATTGTATTTCATCTTAAATCCCCTTTTCCATTCTGTATTCCTTGGAACATTATTTGGACACCTCAAACTCCCCAAATTTTTAAAAGAAACCGCTAATAGGTTCTATTACATTACATATGATACCTTTCAAACTATTCTCAACCTTGATAATTTAAAACCAGTCCTACATATAAAATAATTAAATTGGTTATCCAAACTATTAACCTATAAAGAAACACTCCGAAAAATCTCTATAATAGGATCTCAATGACCTCTCTAAGAGAAACTATGTGAAAAATTGTGAAACACCCTCAACATGATCTTAAACACTCTCTCAGTGATGATACCTCTCAAATGGGAGAAATATAACCGAAAAAACATTAATAGGAAATCATCTCATAAAATAGGAAAATGTCATCATCTATAAAATTATCAATGTTACAAGAGAAGAGATAATTGAAAAAAATGAGATAATGGTCACATTTCTAAAACTCATGTTCTCGTGTAATCTCTAATATTACACTATTCCACCATAATACATGAACCAAGGGTACAGAATGTCCAGGAAACTCTTTCTCCTACTAGTATTTTATCTCTAATGGCCTCTCCATGAAGGTTACATCATCTTCAATGTTGATCTTACCCCAGTTAATGACATGTGAATCATTATGATGGTAATGGATGATCTATAATAAATGAAATACTTCATATATCTAAATCATATATATGGGAAGTGTTATCAGGTATTTAATCACTCCAACATGATCCGACTCTTCCAAAGGTCCAACAAATCTGGTATAAATATTACACCCATGAAAAAACCCATATTGTCCATAATGAGGTTTCACCTTCAAAAACACACGATCACTGCCATATAACTCTGGGTTCCACTCCTATAATCGGTATAAGAATACTAATAATCTTATACTACATTCTTCCATTCATGATTTGCCTAAACCATCTTTTTCATTCTCTTTACTAGTTCCAACCTGAGAATTGATAACTCTCTGAACCTAGTCTCACATAATGGGGAACAAGAATTTTGTATGTACATAGCTTCAAATGGTTCCATACCAATGGAACATGAAAACTTTTATTGTAATAAAACTAAACAAAGGGAAGGTGATGCATCAATGAACCGGTATAATCTATGAAATAAGAACAAAACCTATATACAATATTCTAAAGAGTTTGTTTTCTATGAACATCCATCCACGGAATAAAATAATCTCTTAGGCGTAACTATGAGATAATAGAATGTGTAATGCATATACACATCCTGGAGGAAAAATAATGATAAAAATTATAGATAATCATCCTTAGGTCTCTGTGGAGTTATACCACACCATAAAAATGCTACCTTGAGAAACCTATACTGATCTAAACTCCTTAATTTCTATAGTGTGATTTGATATTGTTATATTGTCCCATATCACCCTTATATCATCAAAGAATACCTAATATTGAGTTAAACTAGTAATGAATTTTCTCATTATGTCCTCCCACTTTCACTGAGGTGAGTCCAGTAGTTTGAGAAAACCATCTGGAACATGGTGCTCAACCTTCACCATCTAGAAAACCAAATATCAAGACACAAACATTGTAACTACACACTTCCACCCAATACACCAAAATATTCCTCTCAAATATGGGTACATATTTTTCATGATAAGAATTACCTACTAGGGTGAGATATAAAATTCACAAATTACTATCTCACACATCGATAATGGGATGAAAAGTATCCCGTAGAACCAAACCTAACGTTGTTAATCCTAAGACTAACCATTAAGGGAATCACCAAAGAACATCGTATCTCTAGATAACCCCCTTAGAATCCCCTAGTTGGGACTCATCTACGTACTAAAACAATGATGAGTGTTCTATCATCTGAAAAATATACCCTCTTCCACTAACCTAACCCATATCACGATTCTTTGCCAAGGGATCTTTTATTACTCTCCTGGAATCCTTATATTCCTGAATGACATCACTACCCAACTTCCTGGTCAACACATCATCTACAAAATCCCCCTTTCATGGTGTACTGGAAATCTTGAAGTCATAATACTGTAAAAATTTCATCCACTTTCACTACCACAGGTTCTTGTCACATTGGGTGAAGACATACTATAGGCTCTTACGATTGGTGAAAACCAAAAAAACCATCACTGATGAGGTATTGTCTCTAAACCATCAAGAAAAAAACAACTATTTCTACTTCGAGGTCATGGGTGGAATAGTTAAACTCATGGGGATATGTCTAATAAGGCCCATCAGACACATCTGAACTCCACTTCATCAAAACATCGGTAAGATAATACATGAAGTGTTGTAAAAAAACTCGAACTGAACTCCCTCTTCTGAAAAAAAACTGGATAACTCACCAACTTCTCCTTCATGTATTGGAAAGTCACCTAGAACTCATCATCCTATAGTAATTCTTTATTCTTTATGATTAAGGATTTCAGAGTCACAACCTAAGAGAATTTTATGAGGAATCTCTTATAATAGCCTATAAGATTAGGGAAACTCTTCACCTCTTCAATTGTCTTTGGGGATACCCAAGAAAGAAATACCTCGGCCATAAAATCATATGTATATACTCCTCTTTGGGACTCCACATTCCCCAATAAATTAACATCATTAGAACAAAACTCACGCTATGAAAACTTCACCAAATATCATATATATTCTTTTCATTGTTTTCCTTGGACACAATGAATACGAGGATTCAATTGATGAAAACCACCATGAACAGATCAAAAAACACTCTAAACACTACATTCATCAGACCCATGGATGGGGGTTGAGATATTATCACACATAATGACATCACAATGAACTCATAATTCTCATAACTATATTGGAAAGTGGTCTTTAGAACATCATCATATTTCTACTACATCTGATGAAGTATAGAACTCAAGTTAATCTTTGAGAGACAACTTTCTCCCTTTGACTAATCAAATATATCATCAATTCTCAGAAGATTATAGTAGTTAATCATTATCACCTGGTTAAAGTGATGATAATCGATATAGAGGCACAAAATATCCTATGCCTTCTCTTTGAACTAAATTGGTGAACTCCATGTAGACACACATATAGAAAAAAATCAACAAATTTTGATATTTTACTTATAGTTTTCTAAACTCATAAGGTGTTATCCTATATGGAGATGATGTGATGGGAGAAACACCTAGTTAATACTCAATCCCAAATTCAACCTCCCGTTGAGGGGGTAATGCTAAAATCTCCATAAGAAAAAAACCATGGTACTCTAATAAAACCATTGGACACATATTTTCTTGATCCATTGATGAACATAGAGTCACCTCATCCATCAAGGAACACAAGGATAAAATACATCTCAAACCAATATGAGGATATGTCCTTCAAATAAACAAGGTAGAATGTCATTCAACATCATAAATCACAGCCTACATTGAAATCCATGATACCCTACACCGAATAAAACCATTCTATATGAAGTATGATGTCAAATGGTTATACCCATATATATATGAAGTCTCTAAAAGAATAGTTCTACCCCCTCAATATCTCACAGTCTTTATATATATCAAACAATTAAGATCAACCTCCAACTTTCTTTGTAAATGATAAGTTCCCAAAAAGTTTCTCCATATCAACCCGCAAATCATAGAATAGATTAGGTGATATGAAGGAGTGTGTGGCTCATGAAGAAAAAGTCATGAAACCAAGTAGAAAATAAGAAAATAATTCCTTCAAAGATGCATGTCTCTCTTAGAACTACTAATTCTAGAGAATGAAGCTTACCATGACCTTCTACTTATCCTACCATACCCAGATTATAAACACATCCACATATATTTTTATAACTATAAAGAAAAATATCATCCTGGGGGTATCCTCTACCTTCCCCATCTCCACTATATTGATCCCATGTTAGAGAATCCTTTTACTATTTTATTTCTTAAAGCATCCTCATTAGAGGAACCAGAAGTGGAAAACCCGATCAATTATCCCTTATGAGAAATTTTAGGCACTCTTCCCACTGATGAACATGGAATCCTCAAGATAAACAATTGGTTTATCCCTTGGAAATAAATTGAGATCCTACCTAATGAGAATATACACAATGAGTGTTGATACCAAAACCTATCTATTTGAATGGTCTTTGTTCTTCAAAATTGGGAACCCCATACAATAAAACATTTTTATGAAGACTATGGGTGAATCCATTTTCATGATGATATGGTTCTAGATAGTGTCCTCTACAGACCATATTCTCTTTTTATTACCTTGACATATGTTAAAAAATTAATGGGGTGACCTAAAATAGGATATTTAGATGAAAACCCTCTAATAAATTCATCTTCATGGCCTACACATCTTGAAATAGGTCTAAATAATAAGAAATAACGGTCTTGAAATGGATCCCAAACTCACACTTTCTAGAAAATCCTTATTTAAGGATAATAATATCATGATTAATAGATACCTTCACTATTGAAAAAAAATATGCTCAAAAAGTTCCCCAGAACACTTCTCCTAACACATGGTAATCATCATGTTCCCTATGGAACAAGTTCCCCCACTTCCATGATACTTCATGAAACCTCATCAAAACCAATGAAACCCAATGTATAAAGACTCATAAATTTTTAGGGAAATTTTTTTCTTAATTTTCTTTTGGATTTTACGAGTACACAGTTTATGACGGCACCTGATTCCAAGGCACGGTGTGCCCGGAATCAATTTCTGAAGTTTAGCTCGGGTATGTTCAGTGAACGAACGAGCGGGTTTTCTTAACTTTTGAACCGGTGCTCGGAATCGAAATATGAGGGCACCGTTGAAACTGAAGCACCAGTAATTGCTTAGGAACACCTTTTCTGGAGTTGTGTTTTCTCGGGTGAGGTTATTAAATAAATGGGTTAACTAAAGAATGAAGTAAAAACTTGTGCTACAATTTTTATTTTCCATTCTAAGTAGTCTTAACCTATGCATGGATGTTGGAGTGGGGGCCACTACATCCTAACTCCAATTGGTAGGATATTAGTGAATTGGGGCCCACACTATCCCCACTCCTTCAAATCCCTTAAAACCTCCCTCGTGCATTTAATTGTGTAACACGCCCACACCCCTTTTAAATGCCAAGTCAACTCTCGTAATTAATTGGACTGTTAAAGTCTCTTCAATTAATTTAATTAATTGAATGAAATCTTTTGAATTTCAATTTAATGTTGTCATGTGTGTGTTAATAAAATAATACACTATCTTTTTTCATTGGGGGTTGATTCTTTGTGCGAAAACAAGAAGAGAACTCTTGCGCTCTGAAGAAACTCTTCTTCCTCATCGAAGAACGCGAAGAACGTCGAGTCTACGACGAAGAACTCCGTCACCGCAAGGGGAGATCACCATACCGTCTCCTCTCCTCTCCACAGCCAGTGAGAGATGCCTTCTTTAGAGAATGAAGATGCGCCGCATCCTTCATCGGGTTAACACTGACGATGCTTACGGAGCCTCGTTTCGCAACACCGTCTTCCGCAACATCCTTTTCCAGCAACGATCCTCGTTCGACGACTTCATCGAGGTAGGGGTTTGAGTTCAATTCTAGTGGATTAAATTTGTGCTCTCTTTGACAAAGATATTTTATTTTGGGCCACCTGTTATTGTTATAACGGGAGGAGGTCGGACCGCATGAACACGACCGGCCCACCTCCCCCTTTGTTGTTGAATTCGTTGCGGCTCGAACAAAGGTGGTGCGGTGCAACGGCACCGCACGGAATCAAGGAGGAACACGGCAAAGAAGCACGGCGCCGCCGCGCCGCGCCGTTGAGGCCGAATGAATCTGCGGCCAAATTCTGGCCACAGAGAAGGGGGTGTGGCGCCGTCGCGCCATGGCGGAGAACCACGAGCAGGCCGTGGCCGGAGCGGGAAGCGGTGGAGGGGCGCGGCGCCATCGCACCGCCCCGGTCGGACCAAGGTCGCGGCCTTTGTCCACGGCGGAGCAGGAGAGGGTGTCCAGAGCCGCCGGCCGCCGGTGCACAGGGGGCAGGACCGGATGGTCCGATGAGATACACTGGTCGGCCGTTATGGCCTGCCAGATCTGAAAACCGGGCGATTAAACCCCCAGTCAATGAAGCAGGCGGACCCCCCGGGAGTCCGTCGTCCGTTTGAAGGTGGTTGGGCTCCCCCTTCCGCGCTAACGTGGCGCGCGGCACCCGCACCGGGCCGACCGGCCGCACCAACTGGATTAGCTGCACTGGGCCGGTCCCAGACCTGGGACGGGTCGACCCGGTTCGGGCCGACCCAAGGGGTCTTGGACCGGGTCGGTCCAGGCCCAAAACCCCCCTAAAACTGAACTGGTTCGTTTAAATGCCTGTAACATGGGCTTCTGACCTCCGATCGATGCACCGTTAGTTGAGATACCATCCATGGATTGAGACGGTCATTTTGGTATATTACACTCAAGGTTTTGGAGAACATTGGGTATGGCCAGGTTGGTTCGAACACGAAACCAATTGGGCCCTCGGAGCGGAAACGCTTATAACATGAGCTCCGGGCGTCCGATTGACATGCTGTAGACTTTGTTGGATTCCTCTTAGTGAGATGTACCTTTTAGCTTACTCCGCTCAAGGTTTGGATGCAGTTGGAGTGCGGTCGGGTTGGTCTTGACTTAAAAACCAACCGGGCCCCTGGAACGAAAAGGCCAATAACTCTCAGACCGGGCGTCCGATTGACGCGTCGTCTGTCACCTTGAGTTCCTTTTTCGAGATAGAACTTTGGGATACATCAAATCCGGACTATGTTTCAGTTGATTTATCGACCCCCCCTTGGCTCATGGAGTAGACCCCCCCAGAATCGAGCATGCTGTGTGCGGGAACCCTAGAGCAGGCTGCGACTGCGACGACGATGAAAACCATACTGGAATCCTCCGGGGGTTCGACGGTGAAGACTTTCGTACTGGAATCCTCTGTGGGTTCGACGACAATGACAACCATATTGAAATCCTCCATGGGTTCGAAGGTGAATACTTTCTTACTGGAATCCTTCATGGGTTCGATGACGATGACAACCGTATTGAAATCCTCCGTGGGTTCTATGGTGAAGACTTTCGTACTGGAATCCTCTGTGGGTTCGACAACGATGACAACCATTCTGGAATCCTCCATGGGTTCGATGGTGAAGACTTTCTTACTGGAATCCTCTGTGGGTTCAATGACGACGACAACCGTACTGGAATCCTTCATGGGTTCGATGGTGATGACTACAGTACTTGTATCCTACGTGGGTCCGAAAGTATTGACCTCTGTTTTAGTATCCTACATGGGTGCGACAGCTTAGTTGGTCTAGTATCCTACGTGGGTCCCAGCTGGATGAATCAGTAACTACATCTGATCATCTCTTTTTCTTTACAAATGATGTATACCTATGTGAGTTGATTCTTGACTTTCAATCATTATCTTCGATATGATTGACTCGCTTTCCTATGTGGATTGGGTTATACTAGCATGTGTGGTCATGATCGAACTTGAGCTCGGATGTTGGAGACGAACTGGAATTTATGACTTAGGTCATGGTATGGGAATATACCTAATTAGTGATGGATGTTACATCGTGATTGTATCTTTCCTTTGTGGATTATCTTTTGTAGATTGTTGGAGACCTTCGGGGGTCTCGGGGGCCCAACTGAGTAGCGTATACTCACCCCTGCACGGGTTATGCCCGCACTACGTTGTGTTGGATGAAGACGACGGACAGCGCTGATCATGGTTGAGGCTTGTGGAGAAAGTCGGTACCTGGAGGTGGAACACTGGGCGGGACGTACACAGAGCGAACGGCTGGACCAGAGGAGCTGACGAGGCTATCTATACCCACCCTTCAGGCAGTACTTCCGGTGGATGACTCAATGTTGCTGCTTTACTTTTAGTTGTTGTACTTTATTTCCAGTTGTACTTTTCTTTCAGTTTGGGTTTGTATTCTAGCACATTTACTTTCCACACTTACTATTGTACCCTGTTTACATAGTGTTTACTTCTAGTGGCTTACTCTGTGGTGTTTGTTTACTTTATTAGGAAATGCCTTCCCCTTTTATCAGGATTTATGCCTTTAGTGCTATTCGCCAGCCCCTGGCCTATGGAAGGCGAGCTTGGGGTAGTCATGGCACGGGACTTGAAGATGGGTCGTGACAAATTGGTATCAGAGGAGTTAGGTTCTGTCGCAGATCTCGGGACTCTGATCTTTCTTCTATGTGAAGCAATAGTGTTAAGTGTATTGATTGTGGTTATCAGTTCAGGGACTCCAGTGTTGGTGCGGCAGTCGACGTATCCATACACCAGGACCCTGACTTCTGATTTCTGACTCAATGCACGAAAACATTGATTGCATGTGTGTTTCAAAAGTTTTCTTTGTGATTACTTTGTGTCATCTCACCAGGTATACTGTTTCGACCATGGCGCACCTATTTCTTTTCAGGACGGCCCCACGACAGCAGCGAGCTAGGGTTCAGAGATTTGTGTGAGACGATATCCCACTGAGCAACGAGGCCTCAGTGCAGGGCCCTTTTTCAGTAGAGGCACTGGCGGTACTTCTACCCGCCGAGCCACCGATGTCACCAGCCCCTGCCGCTGAGAGTGCACGTCGCCTTAGTGCACTGCACGAGTTTCAGCGTCAAAGACCGCCTAGGTTCCGCGGGGAGACAGACCCTCAGGCAGCAGAGGATTGGCTGGAGGTTGTCGTTTAATTTTTTAGGTTAGTGGGGACACCAGCTGACCTCATGGTGATCCTGGAAGCGATCCTCCGGCACGCGGTAGCAGGAAGATGGTGGAGCACGATGCTCCAGGTGCACGATGCGGCATCTCTCTTATGGACGGACTTTGAGAGCCTCTTCCGCTCAGAGTTCGTCCCAGCCACCCTCCGTGTGGTGCGCATTCAGGAGCTACTACAGCTGCGGCAGGGTAGTATGATGGTAGCCCAGTACTCTGTGAGATTTACTTATCTCTCGCGCTACTCCACAGATATGGTACGGGACATGTTCTTCCTGGCCCGGACCTTCACGTAGGGACTGAGGCATGAGATCAGGGCTTTGATGATCTCCCTCAAGATTCCGACGCAAGAAGGGGTGTTGGAGAGAGCCCTACTAGTAGAGAGTTTTCTCACCGAGCAGTCACCAGCGGCGGGACCTTCTACAGGACGACCCATAGAGAAGTCTTCTGCAGCTGGCAGTAGACTGATGATGTAGAGGTCCAAGCGGGCCAGACCATCAGATGAGCAATATCAAGATTCAGATTCGGTTGTGCGGGGAACATGAAGGAAAACCAGCTATATGAGGATCAGGTAGTGCTACGCATGCGGCGGGCAGGTTCATATGGCATGAGACTACCCGACTCGTCCTACAGATGAGAAGCAGGTGGTAGAGGGACCTCCCAGGAAGAGGTTTGACTGTGGCGGTCAGTAGGGGGCAGGAAGACAAGGTAGAGGAGCTGGCCGAGCAGCGGGTGGTGGGCGACGTTTTGAGGCCCTACCACCACCACCACCAGGAGGACCACCCTAACCATAGGGAACAGGTGGACAGGGGAGAGCTCAGCTTCATGAAGCTGAGGCCTACGATCATAGAGCTTCAGGAGGAGATGGATATAAGCGGGACTAGCTACAGACATGGAGACTTTTGTTCATTTTACTTTTAGCTTTTTTGATGTTTGTTTGTGGATGCTTTGTGTCTTTATACCTAGAGCTGCAGTAATAAAAGTCACTTGTTCTTGTGACATTTTCTTTCCTATACTTTTTATGTAATTGATACTGAGAGGTTCCGGTTAAAATCGTTGACTTGACCCTCACTTTCGAGATTCCTACTGGAGGAGACCTAGTGACCACACACTGCTGCCGACAGTGTGACTCGACCCTTGGAGGTGAGAGTAACGGTTGGATCTCTTGGTAGTAGAGTCGAGGCCTTATGACGTTGTCCATGGCATGAAATAGTACCATTCATGTCAGGATTGACTGTATTAGGAAAAGGGCATGGTTCATCCAGGGGATGAGACCAGATTTATTTTTTCGGTAGACGAGGAATCTCAGCAGCTCTTCTAGATCGTAGACGAAGAATAGTGGGGTTATGTTCTTACATATGTCTAGTCTCATCCATTGTTTGTCGAGCAAACGGTTTACGGTTCTCACCAAATCAATAGTCTCAGGTATATCTTTTCTCAGATGGACATGAACCTAATATAGTGGCAATGGTTTGACTTCCTCCAGGACTATAACATTGAGACAGGTTATACTCCTGGGAAGGGGAACATTGTAGCGGATGCTCTTGGTATGAGATCGGGCATTCAGCTGTTAGGAGTGGCGAGACAATAGCTGGTCGCGTTTTCAGATATCCTTTGTGGAGAGTTTTGGAGTGAGTACGTGTAGAACCAAAGATGGTTTTAGCTAAGTCGGGGAAGGTGCAGATCATCCTGGAGCGGATGAGGACGGCACAGAGCATACAGAAGTCCAATTCTGTTAGGAGGCAGAGACCACTGGAGTTCGAGGATGGCGACCACGTTTTCTTATGGGTCTCACCTCAACGTGGAATACGTAGATTTAGCCACGGCAACAAGTTATCTCTGTGCTTCATAGGACCATTCCAGGTTCTTAGCAGGATAGGCGAGGTGTCTTACCGCATGGCTCTACCACCTCAGTTTCACCGAGTGCACGACGTCTTCCACGTATCTCAGTTGAGGAGATATGTGCACGACCCGACGCATATCATCGACCATGGGGAGTTGGACATTGACGATGGGGCGACTTTTGCGGAGGTCCCGGTGGAGATCAAGGATCGACATGAGTGGGTCCTATGTGGGCAGTCGATTCCTCTAGTGTGCATCATATGGCAGCACGGGAACCTCCAGGAGAGCACTTGGAAGAGGGAGGCTCAGATGCGTGTTCAGTACCCTCATTTGTTCCCCTAGTTTGTGATGTATCTTTATGGGGACGTAAAGCCCTGAGGTGGGAGTAATGTAAACACCCATAAATTTCAAGGGAAATTTTTTTTTCTTATTTTTCTTTGGGATTTTATGAGTACGCAGTTTCTGACGGAACCTGATTCCGAGGCCTGGTGTGCCCAGAATCAATTTCCAAATTTTAGCTTGGGTACGTTCAGTGAATGAACGAGCGAGTTTTCTTAACTTTTGAACCGGTGCTCGGAATCGAAATATGAGGGCATCGATGAAACCACAGCGCTGGTAATTTCTTAGGAACACCTTTTTTGGGTTGATTTTTCTTGTGTGAGGTTATTAAATAAATGGGTTAACTAAAGAATGAAATAAAAAACTGTGCTACAATTTTTATTTTCTATTCTAATTAGTCTTAAGCTATGCATGGATGTTGGAGTGGGGACCACTACATCCTAACTCAAATTGGTAGGATATTAGTGAAGTGGGGACCACATGAGCCCCACCCCTTCAAATCCCTTAAAACCTCCCTCTTTCATTTAATTTTTTAACACACCCGCACCCCTTTTAAATGACAAGTCAACTCTGGCAATTAATTGGACTGTTAAAGGATCTTCAATTAATTTAATTAATTTAATGATATATTTTGAATTTTATTTTAATGTTGGCATGTGTGTGTTAATAAAATATGACAATGTCTTATTTCATTGGGGGTTGATTCATTGTGCGAAAACAAGAAGATAACTCTTGCGATCTGAAGAACCTCTTCTTACTCACCGAAGAATGCGAAGAATGTCGAGTCTACGACGAAGAACTCCATCACCGTAAGGGGAGATCTCCATACCGTCTCCTCTCCTCTCCACAGCTGGTGAGAGATTCCTTCTTAAAAGAATGAAGACGTGCCACATCCTTCATTGGGCGAACACCGACGAAGCTTACGGAGCCTCGTTCCGCGACGCCGTCTTCCACGGCATCCTTTTCCCACAACAATCCATGTTCGATGACTTCATCGAGGTAGTGGATTGAGTTCAATTCTAGTGGATTAAATTTGTGCTCGCTTTGACGAAGATATTTTATTTTGGGCCGCCTGTTATCATTATAATGGGAGGAGGTCAGACCACACGTACACGACCGACCCTCCTCCCCCTTTGTTGTTGAATTCGTTGCAGCTCGAATGAAGACGGTGTTGTGCAACGGCACCGCAGAGAATCAAGGAGGAACATGGAGAAGAAGCGTGGCGCTGTCGCGCCTCGCCGTTGAGGACTAATGAAGCCGCGGCCATAGTCAGGCCGCGGCGCAGGGGGCGCGGCGCCGTCGCGCCATTTCGGAGAACCACGAGAAGGTTGCAGCCAGATCAGGCCGTGGCGAAGGGTCGTGGCGCCGTCGCGCCACGCCGGTTGGGCCAAGGCCGCGGCAGAGTAAGAGAGGGAGGCCGGAGCCGCCGGCCGCCGGTGCACAGGGGGAGGGACCGGCTGGTCCCACGCGACACACTGGTCGGCCATTACTGTTGTCCAGATCGGAAAACCGGGTGATTAAACCCGTGGTCAATGAAGCAGGCGGACCCCATATGGGTCTGCCGTCCATTCGAAGGGGGTGGAGGCTCCCCCCCTTCCGCGCTCATCCGGCGCACGGCGCCCACATAAGGTCGACCGGCCGTGCCCGCTGGACCGGCCACACCGGGCCGAGCCGCGGCGGCCAGGCTGGGCGGCACCTTAGTGGGACGGACCAGGACCCGGGTCAGGTCGACCCGGTTCGGGCGGACCCAGGGGGTCTTGGGCCGGGTCGGTCTGGGCCCAAAACCCCCCTAAAACCGGATAGGTTTGTTTAAATTCCTGTAACATAGGCTACAGACCTCCGATCAATGCACCATAAGTTGCGATGTGATCCTTGGATCGTGACGGTCGTTTTGGTATATTACACTCAAGGTTTCAAGGAACTTTATGTATGGTCGGGTTGGTTCGAACACGAAACCAACCGGGCCCTCGGAGCAGAAACCCTTATAACTTGAGCTCTGGACGTCCAATTGACGTGCCATAGACTTTGTTGGACTCCTCTTAGTGAGACGGACCTTTTGGCTTACTTCGCTCAAGGTTTGGACGCAGTTGAAGTGTGGTCAGGTTGGATTTGACTTAAAAACCAACCGGGCCACTGGAATGAAAAGGCCAATGACTCTCAGACCGGGCGTCTGATTGACGCGCCTTCTATCACGTTGAGTTCCTTTTGTCGAGACGGAACTTTGGGATACATCAAATTCGGACTACATGTCAGTTTATGTATCGACCCCCCTTGGCTCGTGGAGCGGACCCTCCTGGAATTGAGCATGTTGTGTGCGGGAACCCTAGAGCTGGTTGCGACTGCAACGACGATGAAAACCGTACTGGAATCCTCTGTGGGTTCGATGGTGAAGACTTTCGTACTGGAATCCTCCGTGGCTTCGACGATGATGACAACCGTATTGAAATACCTCTATGGGTTCGACGGTGAAGACTTTCATATTGGAATCCTCCGTGGGTTCGACGACGATGACAACCATATTGAAATCCATCGTGCATTTGACGGTGAAGACTTTCGTACTGAAATCCTCCGTGGGTTCGACGACGATGACAACCGTACTGGAATCCTTCGTGGGTTCGACGGTGAAGAATTTCGTACTGGAATCTTCTGTGGGTTAGACGATGACGAAAAACGTACTGGAATCCTCCGTGGGTTCGATGGTGATGACTACAGTACTTGTATCCTATATGGGTCCGACAGTATTGACCTCTGTTGTAGTATCCTACGTGGGTCTGACAGCTTAGCTAGTCTAGTATCCTACGTGGGTCCCAGCTGGATGAATCAGTAACTAAATCTGATCATCTCTTTTGCTTTATGAATTATGTATACCTGTGTGAGCGGAGTCTTGACTTTCAATCATTATCTTCGATATGATTGACTTGCTTTCCTATGTGGATCGGGTTGTACTATCTTGTGTGGTCGTGATTGAACTTGGGCTCGGATGTTGGAGCCGAACTGGAATTGATGACTTAGGTATTTGTATAGGCATATACAAAATTAGTGATGGATTTTACTTCGTGATTGTATCTTTCCTTCGTGGATTATCCTTTTTGGATTCTGGGAGACCTTCTGGGGTCTCGGGGTCCCTACTGAGTAGCGTATACTCACCCCTTCATGGGTTATGTCCGCACTACGTTGTGTTGGATGTAGACGAAGGACAGTGCTAATCGTGGTTGAGGCTTTGGAGCAAGTCGGTACCTAGAAGTGGACCATTGGGAGGGACGTATACAGAGCAGACGGATGGACCCGAGGAGCTGAGGAGGCTATCCGTACCCACCCTTCAGGTGGGACTTCCAGTGGACAACTCGACGTTGCTGCTTTACTTTCAGTTGATGTACTTTCTTTGGAGTTGTACTTTACTTTCAGTTTGGGTTTGTATTTTGGATCATTTTCTTTCTGCACTTACTATTGTACCTAGTTTACTTAGTTTTTACTTCTCCTGGCTTACTCTCTGGTGATTGTTTACTTTATAAGGCAATGCCTTCCCCTTTATCGGGATTTACGCCTTTGGTGTTAGTCGCCAGCCCCTGGCCTATGGAAGGTGGGCTTGGGGTAGTCATGACATGGGTCACGAGGATGGGTCGTGACATAGTGTTCCTTTCAATAATGAATAGAAGTAAAATCAATATCAACCTCCTCTTACTAGTCTTCTATCACTGAGTTTTAAATAAATATACCATGCTTCTAAAAAATCTAGAACTAAAAATCTTTTTTTTTCCTTCTCCAATTGACATCTTCATCAACCTATAATCTATGGAAATTAACTATCATTCCCTTATAAACATCTTCAGTGAGAACCTGATGACAGTGTTGACCGGGAACCATGTATGCAAGTGAAAAAAAATTTAGACATAGAAACATGGAATATGGATTATTTTACATTATTTTATTATATGTTTTATTTATTATTTAACCTATACCAAGATAAATTAATTTTGAAAATATGTCCAAAGAATTATGATGCATGATATTTTTCGCAATATTTATCCCACAACCAGTATCACTTCACTTAGTCGGGATAATGAAATTAAATTTACATGAACCATATATTAGGGTACCATAAATTTTCATGTCTCAACTGGTCTCCCTTGTTTAAATTTATTTATACTCATATATGACGCCATTTCTCTACTAACCCATGTTGTCTCACATAGGTTTAAATTCAAACTCTATCATATCCCTCAACATGGACAATTGTTACCACTCCATCACCCCCCCCCCAAGGTACCCTCCCAAGATGATAATGAGATATGTTGGATAGTGACCACATAAATCTAGCCCCCAATAGTACATGGGTTGGTGACAAGAACCAAGGGTATAATGAACATAAAAATTAGAGGCATTACCCTCTAAAAGATCATCTGGAAGATAGATATTAGAAAAGTACACCAATTAATTCCTTATCATATAAAGATAAGATGATATATCGAGTAAATATATATATATATATATATATATTCGTTTAGGGATAAAATAAATGTAATGGAAAATAAGAATTACCAAAAGATAAAATCGGTAGTAGCCACGAAGCCCAAACAACACCTGTAAAACCTTGAGCTAGAAATATCTAGCCTAATATACAACTTTTTTCAACTAAGCTGAAAATTTGTTAGTGTATTTTTAGGGTGATCATAATAGGTGTACTATGTAAAATCCTCCCTATATCCTCTCATAAAAAAGTTAAATAAATCATACTAAGACGAGTGAAAAATAAGTGAAAATTACTCATCTCTTAAATAGGTATACTAATTTCCTAGCTAACCCATGGTTAAATCTAACCAAATATAACATACAATGTATTATATATTATAGTAATAAAATAAGGCTACCCAGATACCACTTCCCCACTAGTTTCCCACTTTTCCCCCAGTTTATAATTACTAAGACACATCTCTATAAAAATATCATCCTGAAGAAACCTAGGATTTGTATCACAACATACACCTCATGCATCACATCATCTAATCAACCTATATACATATACATATAGTAAAAAAAATTAGTTCTCAGGATCCACCACAACCCATATTTCAAGTATTATACATCACTTATTATACTTCAATATATTATAGCACATACACTAACTAATATACCTTTATCCATCACAACTCATACACATCATGCCTGTAAAAATCCTAAGGATACTATATCAGGAGATACATGTGTGTGAAACAACCACATGATGTCGAATCTGTCTTCACACATTTATGGTTAAAGAAACCAACATGCATACTAGAAGATAATATATCCATGAGAAGAGAGTGGTTCAAGAGGGGATGGTCTTCCATTTATCCCTCACTAACATGGATATTGGGGAATGGACACCCCAGAGTCCACTAGGTGTCAGTATCCCTACCTAAATTTGTGGGATAGTGTATTAAAGCACAAAAGCAACATGA
Source organism: Viscum album (assembly GCA_963277665.1). Lineage (NCBI taxonomy): Eukaryota > Viridiplantae > Streptophyta > Magnoliopsida > Santalales > Viscaceae > Viscum > Viscum album. Next base: position 1,326,384,370 of record OY728126.1, read on the forward strand.
TAAAATATAGCTTACAACCATACAATAGGAATTAACCTAGTCTCGAGCTCAAATTCTTCTATTAACTCTCAGAAACACAATTTCCACCACTAATAAATATATATCATATGAGAACACAATCATTAAAGAATGGTTTCATTAGATTAATTAATTATTCTTTACACTCTCGTTAACATTAATTAATTCATTATCCAATAATTAACATTACACAATTAACACGTCATTGACCATCAATGAAAATTCAATTATCACTGTGATAAATCAAACTGAATCCACATTCTCAAAATTAACAACATTTAAATTATATTTATCACCAAAACCATGGGTTAAAACATTAATTATTCTTTTACTATTACTCAATTATTTGTATTCTTACAAACATATAAGGATACCATCAATGAGATTCATATCCAAGAATATCCAGCAAACATAAGAAGTGGGGAAAGGAATACATATAAATAAGCAATACCTCCATCCAACTATAAATAAAATTTAAAAAGAAGGAATCCAATATTTAATCATAACCATGGGTAATCCCATATTCAACCCATTCCATAAACATAGTTGTTATCCTCAATACCCTCATGTATATCACCATTTATCATTCCATTACAAGCACCAATTATTTCCACAAACTATGGGCCTCCCTGTCCATATCTCATTATCTATCCCAAGATCTCATCACATAATATCATAAGGCTCGGATCTATAGAAACAAAAAATATAGAAAAATACATCAATATGAATAGGGAAATTGTGCTCTAAAACTGTAAATTTAGGAATTTGTATGAAAATGGTATCTCACAGTCCCAAACACAAGGTATTAAACATTCATAAAAAAATGGGCTCCCTCATCCTAAATAATCATCTTTATATAAAAACCATTTTTATTACATATTTAATTAACCAATTCAGTTATTAAATGTTAAAAATATGGGTAACACAACAAATCATTGATTGTAAGATATCATTTATCAAACATGATCTCCATAATTAATTACCATTTCAACAAACTATAATAAATGAATTTCTCTTTTACATGTACATTAACCATTATCATTAATATGAATTAAACCTTTACGTTCTTTGTCAAATTACAATATCACATGGAAGAAAAAATTAAATTAGGCATGTACTTAGCATCAATTTTATAACCATCAAATTATAAGAATGTAATGATCAATTAAACATACCTCTTTATGTTTTTTATCCAAAAAAATTATAAGAAATAAATTACCTACCCCAATATGTCAACATTCTTCACATGAAAATGGAATAATAACATGAACCACCAATCACCTTTCCCATAAGGATAGATACATCCCTCTGAGAATTCCCAACCAAAACTACACCAAAAAAGGTCAATGGAACTCCATTAAAATGATAGAGATAAAATTCCATAATGTGGAAAGAAGAAATGGGAGGAAACGTGAGGAATCTAGGAATAAACCACAATAATTGGAGGAATATATCAACTTGAATCACCATAGATCATACACAGGATACTTGGAATTAAATCAAATTGAAATGTGATTCAAATTGACTTCAAAAGATATCTTGGATGCCTAGGGGTTTGGATAGATACATGGGATATAAGTGGGATTATAGGGGTATTGGGTATTTATATGCCATCTTAAATTAGCATATCACGACTTAACCTTCTAGACCATTCCACAAAATTAGTTGAAATATATAGGACTATGGTGTATCACAAGGGGTTGTGTTATAGCCTACACGTTCAAACCATTTCTGAGGAACATGGCACCCTACACGCCTTAGATCTTATCAAAGGGGGGGAGGGACTATGGTACAAGGGAATATACTATGATATAGAACCCATTTCCCAAAAAAAGTCTATTTTAAATCACAAGCCCCAGGACACAACTACCATGATATTAGAAGAAGATCCCATGAATCATGATGCCACAACCAGCCTCTCCGTACCATAGAAATCTTCCTTCCAACATCAAATCCCCGCTACATAACATAGATATAATCCAATATATTCTTTATCCTTTATCCATGCTACAATCATGACCTGAAATAGTAGTGTCTCTTTAATCCTCCCTTGAGCCCTCATACACCAAAACTATTCGCACTATGCTAAGCATCAAATATTATGATGTATCCTAAGTCTCCACAATGTATAATCCTCTATTAATATGATATTTTATATTAGCTTCCCTTTTTTCCTTATAATATTCCTTGGAACTTTTTCTAGGTACCTCTATAACCCAAAACATAAAAAAATGTGTTTCTAGGTCTTTGTTAGTAACAAAGCAATAGGTTCTTCATCAATTTTTTTCTAAATATTTTATTTTGAAACCTACACTTTACATGAAACCCAAATTAGTGAAAATATAATTTTACATGATGGATGGAACCATTCATTTCAATTTTTTTATAGATATACCCATATAATATCTCAAGATCTTTTTTAATTTTCATAGATATATAGCAACAAAATAATCCTCATTGGAATTTTTTGTGGGAAAATATCTTATCTCAGTTGGTTATAAAGACTCATATTGACCATTTTTTTAATTTTCAATTTTCACATCATGCTCAATAGATTTAATATTTATAATTTATTTCTCATACTACATGGAATTTATTATTTCTTAGTGTAGCTTCTTGATCTTCTCAATATTGTTCTCAAAATAATTATACATTATGAGCTTCTCCTTCAATGAGGTATCATGTTATTTTATTCTTGATTCATTGATCTTTAATTTTATGATCTTAACATCAGTGATATACTTATTATTTTTATCTAATGCCTGGATATTTTATTTATGATTTTTTTTTGTTTTATTAACTCTATTATATTTAATTCTCCCACTTATTTTAAAATTTTGATCAAATTAATTATATATACATATTAATTTAGGTAAATGATCCTACTTATTTGGAGAAATTAACACATTTAAATGCATTTTCATCAAATTATTTCTCTATACCTCTACACTTATATTTATGTTATGTGATATCTTATTTCATACTTCCTAAAGATCCAAAAGTGAAATAGATTGTTTTTTGTGACATTTAACATTATATCATTTAAAATAATAATTAATTGATCTTATGAATCATCATAATTGTGACCTTTACCACTTGTTATTGGTTCTTCTATTGAAAAATTTCATCAGGATATTTATATTACCACATTCAATATGTAAATTAACTAAGCTATAATGGTTTTCCATCTTATTGATAATTTATTTTGCCATTAAATTTTATTCTTGCATGTTTTATCTATCTTAGTCAGGATGAAATGATGGAGAAATAGATTTTTATTTCTCATTATATAAGATATATGACTTATAATCATATATTACTTAAATAGATAGATATCCAATAAATAAAATATAATGAACTCAACATTTATTTTCATCATTTAACATAGATTAATTGTATTTGTAATCATTTATTGAGGTTTTTTCCAATTACACATAATCAATTTTCTTCATTTTAATAAGTGGATTGATAAAATTACATACATATTTTATTTTATAAGGAACTAACATGAATCATTAAATATTCCTTTCATAATTCAATTTCGAATATAAATCTAAATATATAAAAAAAATAAATCTAGAGAATTTATAGAATTAAATTAGTGGTGAAACCTACGGCTTTGATACAAATAGATACTAAAATATAGGATAAATGAATCAGTAAGAGTGGGGTGGATCATTTTTTTACTTTTATTAAATTAAAAACATATTATTTCTTTACATTTCACTTATTTTGTCAATGAATCTTTCACTCGTTCTCATTTTTGGTTTGTATGCATGGAATGATAAACCGGAAAATGAACAACAATGCCCACTGAGGTTTTATAACAATTTTTTAATCTAAGATAGATGATTAATCCACTATTTTATAGTGGGGGTTAACCCATTCATGCAAAAATCCTTTTATATTACCATGATATTATCAGAAAAAGGAATATCCATAGACTTTTACACTTGTCACTAACCAGAAATAATGAAATCATCAAATTTTAACTTCTTCAAATACAAGATTTGGATTAAAATTCAGAAAAGTATATCTGTATTAAATAATTCATATATCTCCTAGATAGAATTTATGTAATCATCATTCCAAAAATTTATAAGTACAATCATCTAAATATTCTCTTCTTTAGACATTATATTGAATAAATATTATATATTATCCTTCCCAACCATCTTCTTCGATCAAACTAATGATTAACTGATGATATGTCTGTTTATCACTCTTCTTATACTTCCTTAATGAATAGGAACAATCATTCAAAAATTTTCATTTCTCTTCAATTTTTCACTACACAGAATGTGAAACATGATCATAATGTATTCTATTACCCTCTCTCTTTGATACTCAAGGTATATAATATGAAGTCGTATAGGGTTATTATTCCACTTTTTAACACATCGGTTTATTTTAATGAAATTGATGTAAAGAGTATATTCTGCACATTATAACACTTTATTTATTATATTAATAATAATATGATAATATATTTTCTTATTTAAATATGCAAATCCTTCTTTCATAAATGTAAGTTTGATTTCATCCCTAATTATGATTCAAAATTTCTCAATATCATCATTTAAATCATTTGTGAGGCTCTAGATTTTATCTCACCACAAGATATTATAATTACTGAGGTCTATATATATTTTAAAAAGTACACATCCATTTATTATATCAATTTTGGATGAAATTTCACATGCACAAAACATCACAATGCATCCCTTCACATCGTGATTTTAGTGAAGTCTCACATTCCTTCATGTAAGAATAATCATACTGTAAAATTATCCATAATGGCATATCAAAATTTGATATTCATAAATTTTCTAGTAATTTCATCCTAAATCATGTCCTAGTCACAAGACCATGATATTTGAAGCTCTTTATAATTGTATAATATTTCCTTTTAATCTTCTAGAACTCCATCTTCACAAATTTTTGAAAAATGATAAATACTTATGAAAATATATAATTTTTCTCTTTCAAACACTTACAGAAAATGCATTTACCAAATAATATAAAAATAATTAATCTTATATTTATAGTAAAGTTCTTATAATCAATATAGAGAATTTTTTTTTTCAAAAATTTTAAACTTTAATTAATATTTTATAAGACTAACTGAATCTTCTGATTTATTTGAGAAATTCATAAAAAAATATTTTCTATATTCAGAATAAGTCATATGGTTTTAAGAAGATAATTATGAATTAATCGAGTATTTTAAAGAAATGAAATGATTTACGAAATATTTTACATGTCTTATGAATTCACAATATTTCTTAGAAAAACTCATTGTCTTAAAAAAATTATATAGTTAATAATAATTCATCCATAAGTATTCTAAAATTAATTAAATCCCAATGAAATACTTAGGGGAAAAATTCTAAATGTTATTATATAATTTATATATATCTCTAGTATGGCATAGAACCTCTTCAATTCATTTCAAGATACCTCTAACCACACCAAATAAACTAAAAATAAATCCAGAAAAATTACAATGTTTATGAATCATAAAAATACTTCTTAGAGTATCTCAATTCAATATCAATACTTCTATAACATCAATTTCATATATTACTTTATAATTTTCCAAGTATATTTACATATGATAATGAATTATTAAATATTGATTTGTAGAAGGATGGAATTTCAAAAATGTCATCCATAGATCCTTTATAGAGATAAACTAAACATAAATCTTCCAACTCAATGGATTATTTCTCCTCTTAAAATTATTCAAATCATATTAAATAAAATCTATATAATAAATTTCTTATATAAACATCAATAATTTATTTTAAAAAATAACAAATTTTCGTTATGAAATATAAGTGTTTGTAGTAACTCAAACACCTTAGACAATTTTCTATCAAGGACAAAAAAACATAATCCAATAAGTTTTCTACGAGTGAATGGATATTCAATAATAACCGATGGTGGAATATTACTTTTAATATGAGTAATGACAAATTAATCAATTTATTTTCCATATAAATAATGGAAGCATCTTAGTTACCACTATATATACCATGAAATAAAGAATTATGAAATCTTTATGATCCATTGTATGTTGAATGCTCTGGATTGGTAACCTCATACTCCTTCTCAACATTCTTAGTACCCCAACTCACTTCCATGTTATTCGTTTACATCACATTTTTACATCATGCATATCAAATTAATTATTATTTAAAATAATTACAAAATAAAAAAATACAACAATTCTTATACAATGTTTTCTCCCACCGACTAGTACTCCACATGATACTATTCACTATAGACTTTCCATCAATCACATGGTTTTATATTTTTTAAGTAACCCAATTATTGTATGAAAAGAACACTATATATAGATAATTTATCACCCTTTTTATCAGTTTCATGACTTGAACATTTTATTCTCTATATAAGGATCATTACTTATAGGTTGTGTGCACCATATGCAGTACACAAAAATCATTATTTACAAATAAATTAGGGAAACTACTACACTTGATTTCAAAAGTCACCCCTAAATGAATTCAGGGTATTATCTCATGACCCAATATCCACCCATATATGAAGAATAATTAAAGGAAGAAGAAGAAGATTCCTATTATATTTTTTTTACATTGAATGTGGATGAAAATAGTTTAGAGTCTACATCATTACATTCAAAAATAATTTACTCTTTGGAATCATTAAAAATGGATTAATAAGTATATTATGAGATAAATTAGAGGAATTTTTTTCATTTTGATTATTTTATAAAATTTTATTTATAAATATATGAAAATTATTTTTCATTATTATATTAATGTACACTTAAAAACTATTGAAATGTTATGGAGAGTGAATTAAAAGTTGAAGAGACTGCTGATGATATGGTTATAATATCTACCAATCTCATTTGTATAGTTCAAACAAAATTACTAAATGCCTGAACCCCACCTTCTTATATATTAAATACTTCCAAATAGAGGTGAAGTTAAAATAAATATTTTGGGGAATCTATACCAATATTATTATAAAAATAGCATATAAATTACATAAAATACATAACCATGTATACACGGTAGATGTTCACATTTATAATCATAATGATAAGATGTCAATAATAAATAACTACCTAGTTTTATAAAAAAAATAAACCTATTCTATACCACATGAGTCGTACTTAAATAAAGATATTTCCTAATGGGATAATACTTTATGAGATACATATATGATAAGGAAGATAAAATAATTAAAGGATATACTACTATAAATTAGTAAACACACCACTGAATTTTATAAAACGCCCCCCCATGTAGATCGTACAATTAACCTATACTAGGTCCCTCTCACTCACCTATATTCATATATAATGTCAATGTTTTCTCTATAGTGTGTTTGCATGTTCTAATCAAAAAAATTAATAGGACACCAAAAATGATAAACCAAATATAAAACCATAAAAATGATTATAATTGTAAAATGATAAATATAAGAAGTAAAACTAATGCTTATTACTTCCATGAGTCATCGTTTGCACACTAAGAATCCATGAAGCTCGAAAATACCTACTTTACCCAATGTTGTTATCTTGAAGGAATAGTTATCTAAAATCCTCTATGTTGGAAAGGATTTTTTAAATATCCCAATAATATGCATCTGTTAAATTTTATACATAATGGTCACACATAAAATGATCAAGTATCTAACATCAATTTCCTCTAAACTACTAAACATAAAATGGACTCCATCTGTACCATGTACACTAATAATCTTTGACTAGTTTATATTTATCCCATATGACGTCATAGGATTCTAGTTTCATTTCTCACTCTTATCATTCTTATGTGGAGTTGGTTTATAATAGATATCATTCGATCTAATTGGAATTATATTTATCACATCTATCCCAATCATACTCATAAGGATCGGGTTTATAATATCCATTACATAGGAATTAATAAGAATCAAGTGGCATGAATTTTTCCCTATAAAACTCAAAAGAGTAATGTTTTAAGACTATATTCCCCCTTATATTGAACTCAGTCGAGTTTAAATTAAAACCCTATCATTTTTTTATTATTAATAATCAAAACCGCTTAAATCCCTAGGATATTTGGTGGAAAACATCCACTCCATCATTTAAATAGTTGGATAAAATATAGACCCACACCACCTGACCACATTCTCCAGGTATTTGCAGAAGACACGCAACAAATCACTTATAGATCACCCAAATAATAACATATGACACCTCTTTCAACATTATGTCTATCATCATTCAAAAACAATATGAAATTTTTGGCAAATTAATCACCATCGTGGGCTATTCTTTACCAAAACCTATCCCCTACCTAATCACTCCTCAAACCTTATATATCTAACATCTAGATATAACCTTATTTACGGACCAAACTAAAAACAATACATGCATAACATGTGTTATTAAATATAATTAACTTAGTATTTGTTTAAACATTCCAAACATATCTCACCACCCTTATGAACAAACTCTATATTATTATAATCCTATAGGGCATAACACATAGGTCGATGCTTGAGGTCCGAGAATACACATACAACTTTCTAACCAATATGATTGTTTACAATTAGTTAGTCATTTATCCTTCCCAATATTGAATACCATTGATCATTTCTAATTTTCCCATTCATTTCAAAATACAACTCCCATGATGTGACTTTTACTATATGGATCATCACTAACTCATTACATTTATAAAATCCCAAGTTGAACTAATAATTGTGGAGTTAACCCACAATTATAACTAGGATATAAATATATATTAATATACATATACATTACCATTCTCAGCCTCACAGGTGTATTATATAAAAAACTGGTTCATCCTATTTTTTTACCCCTCTTGGATAACCAAAATCGCAAATATTATCTAAGAACTGTATTAGTTATCTCACTCATAGCCTGTATATCTCAACATAATTCCACATCACTTCATAAAATACCTCAATAAACTAATCAATCCATTCGTCATTGATGAAAACCCTCTATGAGGTCCACATATAATTATACCCAGGTATTATTACTTGAAAATCATGATATGACTTAAAATCAATGGAATATGTTAAATCTTTATATTATGGTTCTAATATAAACACACTTATTTCTTATTCTCACTTTATCCCCCTTAATTTTCACTCAACTTAGTCACATCCCTTTAACACCAAATAAATAACATGTAATATATTAAATTACATATTAAATTGGTAAATAATGGGATCAAAATTCATCAAAATAGTATTTTCCTCACTTAAGCAATGATCAATTATCCTCAAACAAGCTTGCATTGATCATCTTTACCCCAATAAACCTTCATATTAATCAAAATGTATGATAATTAATTTTAATCATTTTATAATAAAATACCCTTATTAATTTAATAATTCATAATAGTGGTAATGCTTACTTAATGAAATAAAAATTTAAATTCTCTATAAAAATACATCAATAGCTCAATGATAACTCTCAACTCTTCTATGTGTAAATTCCCTAAATCTATAACAAAATATTCTATTAATTATATAAAAATTTTATAAAAATAATAGAATAAATAAAATTGATATTTACATATTGTAAAATGGAAAATAGTTAGTGTATTCATATTTCCCCCAAATTCTTTAACCACTATACTTGAAATCCCCTTCATTTTTATTTTATTTCACCGTTATATAATGAAAATATACAAATACTCCCATATAGAATAAGAGAAATATATAAGGGAATAATATTTAATAAACAAAGGGGTTACAAACCTCAATCAAATAAAGAATATTTCACAAACACCATATATATGGGGTGGGAAAATAGGGGATGAAAAGGTGAGTGGACTTCCATCATTCTAATGGCATACTTCTATAATGAACCCAGAAGAGGGGTTCCAAATTAAAATAAGAAAATATCTATTTTCCTTACATAAAAAATAAAAAAATGGGTCCCATTAGGTTCTTAGTAAACTTGACTTTTTTATCCAGTATCCCACCATGTTCGTGATGATATCCTACCTGCCACCTTCTAGCATGTCTAAGTAGACAGACCCTAAGTACATCCAATGGGCACTCGTTTATAAACAATTATGTAAATAGTGACTATAGTAAAGGAATCCAATTTTCCATTCAATTATTTATACCACTAAAAATTTTATTTTAGTACTCATCACTAATTTTCAATCCCTAAAATCATCATTTAGAAGAGACATACATAACATATGATTAATCATACAAAACTAATTTAAATCATCTTGATCTCCAGTTCCCTTGAGGTAAAACTCTTACCTAGTTTATACAACGTCCAATGGTGTATGTTTTCTATAGATTCCATACCATATTTTTTTTTATCCATGATGATTTTCCTTATGTGTCTTTAATAACACACATAATTACCTACGATTGATTTTTGGATTCTCATGTTCAAGTCTCGCAGTAGTTAATCCCATGTTGTAGCCTTATCAAATACCATAAGACTGTACATTCATTTAGTGTCACTAACTCTAGTACATAAAATACATTGGTCATCCCAAAATTGACACAACCAATTAAAATTCCATGTTTTGACCAAAGTTCAGGCACAAAATTCCCCAGTTAAAACACCTTTATACAAAAAACCATTGAAAATTGAATGGCACATATACAACAGTACTGCCCAAATTTTTTTACTTCACCATGATATATGTAATATATATATGTGTTTAACGAATAATTTTCACTAAAAATTTAATAAAACAATTCCAAAACTAACACTGTATGGAATTTAGGAACAATATTTTTAAATATAAAGACTTACAATGATAACATGATGAATTTATCACAATGATTCACTCAAAGAAAATCAATTTATGTCCTCTATAAATAAGAAAATGAATCTTTTCTCCCACAATAGAAAAATAATCTTCATTCTAATTTTTATAATCATTGAGATATATAATCTTTCTGTTATATCTTAAAAGGGTGATGGAAATGGACAAGAGGGGTGAATTATATTTCATTGATAACAATTAGAGTTATAACTTATAAGGTGGAAAGTGGTGATTTTAATAAATAAATAATTCTACCAAAACCATTATGATAAATGTATAGAAACTAAATTAATTAAAGTAAATGAAAAACACATGAATATTTATAGTATACTAGATAAACATAATACTATTTATACTGTTAAATCCACTTAAATGCAGAGAGGAATGGCTCCCACTATAAGAATAATAAATTTTTTAATGGGGTTCACTACATTTTACAGCTTGAAAATTACACACCTAGAGTAACAACCCAATGTAAATTTTCTTTTTTAGGTTTAAAAATAATCCTAGCCTCTTACAAGAGAAGTCTCAACCTAGTCTATTAAAGAACAGTTCTTGTCCTCTTTTAATTTCTAGGTTAGTAGGACCTAGTATTTTATGTGTGAATACAACCCAATATATTTTGGGATTATACCGAAACCCTAAATCTTAATGTTATGTCCTAACCTATTAAATATGAAAATTTATCCCACAAAATCCCCACACAGTGTTATAAAACCGAATAGAAATTAAAATTATGAGGAGCTAGTGATCAAACAGTCATTTAGGGCCATTATTGATGATGATAGAGAAACTATAGGGAAAACTAGATTTTCATGAGAAAATTATTTAATGATTGAGGTATTTGTGTAATAATTTGTAGTATAGTGTGAAATATTACTTCCATGTATATTACATATCACATATATGTGTACCTAAAATCATCTCTCTAACTGTATAGTTTGAAATTTGTAAAAAAATGGAAATGGATATATTCCTCCTTTGATTACAAATTCATCATGAGAAACTATAATACTTCATGTCAAGATTTTATTAAAGGATATTAAAAATTCCTTGATTTTGAATAAATATTTTCATATAGAGAGATTATAATACTAGTATTATTTTGTAAATAATAAAATGTAATACAATATTAATTAAAATATTAAATAACTAATAAAACAGAAGATATTAGCCGTAATATTAGACAATAAATTCTTTCGAATCCTCTATATGATAATGAAACAAAAATATATTATATTTCAAAAAAAGTCACGTTTAGAATCTCTTATAGTAAGTTCACACTATTAATATCAAACAGACAAGAATCCACTTTCATATTAATTAAATTATTCCCAAAATACTTCAAAATATTTTTATATAGTATCTATATTACTAATGTTATTTTATAGAATAATCATATCAACAATAATAAAAATAATTAACATGGAAATATAATAAATGGAAACACAAAACAATAAAAAAAATAATGTTTTTTTGAAAGTTAAAAAATAATAAATTCTCCAAGTAAAATGAATTCCTTTTAGCTTCCAAACATTTCAAATTTGAAACTTTTAAACCATAAAACCCATTGAAATAAGAATCCCAATAAAAATAATGAAATAATAGTACAACATTTACCATAGATTCTAAAAAAGTGCAGGGTTCTCCCTCATGTTGTTTTGACAGCATATAATAAACCACAGTAACCACTAAAGAATGGTGTTGAACCACAATCTATTTTTCTAAGTGATTTCCATAATTCAATATAATATTACAAATTCATTTCCACTACACCAATGTCATCCTCGTTTTTCTTATAGAATTTATACCGGGCCAATAAAATCATCACCTGGGATATAATTATATTTTATCAGTCCACCATATAAATTTTTCATTCCACAAAAGGTATAGTGGAATTTCTATAGATTTTGTAAAGGTATAAAACTAAATATTTAGAATATTTAATTGTAAAACATGGATTATAGTATTCATAATGGCAGATAAAATTTGATCTCTGTAAAGGTATATTGTATTTTTTTAGAATATATATAGTAAATTCCAAAATTTAAACTTTCATAAAGGTAATGGGAAATTATCTTGTCTAAATGTAATAAATAATATCTCTATAAATGTAAGGTAAAATAATATATGTAAAGGTAATAATGAACCCAAATCATTATGTGAAGGTAAAAAAAGTTTTCTTAAGTTGTATAAAGGTATACTGAAACATGTGTGTAGGTAATCTGAACTATTAAAGACTTTTTAAAAGGTATAATATAGATTTGTGATCTATATAAAGGTAGAATAAAACATTAAAAAAATTATTTTATATATATTATAACCGTAAAAAATAATAAAGATCTTTAATATAGCCAATAAAAATTAATTAATTAATTTAAGAATAAATAACTAAATTTATAATAATTAATTCAACACCAACATTAAATAAATTAATTATGAATTGATTAAATATGATTAATTTCAACTAAGTTCCATTCCTATGGATTTTCTTCCATCAATTTCCCTTCCTCTCTATAATGCCTACCATGATACTCCATTATAAAACACTACCAATCCAACCAATGGAATCCCTACTCCACCTCATTCTTCATTCATAGACTTCCTCAAAACAAGATATTTTCCATCTCATCCTAAAGTAAATTGAGTTTGGTTCACTTTAAAAACACTATTTCTCCACTAGGGCATGAATACAATCATGTTTTCTGAAGATGGAGTGGATGTTCTTTTAGAGACGTATTATTTCTCTCTAATTATAATGTTCATTATAGGCCACCCAAACATGGAGTCTATTTGGAAGAAATTGGATGTTATTGGATTTATTGTCTTAAATTTTGGCCTCATAAAATCTTCACATGTTTTTATTAGCTTCAAATTTAAAGAATAATACAATAGATGTATGATTATGAAATCTTATAGGATCAATATATACCCTATGAAAATCCTAAAATGGTCACTATGTTTTTATATTGATCAATATTCCCCAATTTTCACTATTTAGGTCGTGCACCCACTTTTACAGATCCACTTAATGGATTAGGATACTCTCATATAGATTTAAATGGAAATAATAAAAACAATTTTAGAATATGTGGCCACTCTTGTAGGATCTTGACCATTATTATATATGATATGTGTTGAATTTTATGTTTATCTGTCCCATCCTTCCTCAATATAGATAGTCATTTTTAAATATGGTTTCACACAATAAATTTTTTATAAATAAATATCAAATTTTTATATTTTTTATTATAAACATGGTCCTATTTTAAAAATTTACTTCCTGTCAATTTAAACCAGCTTTCCTAACTAGTTGTATCACGAGGACACCTCCTACCCCACTTAGTAAATGGAAAATGATATCTGATAAATCCTATAAGAAAAATGATAAAACTATCCTTCATGTTGTCATCATCTTCTTCCCATATTTATTTACCTAGTTTACAGATGCTTATTTACATTTTACTTAATCCTATGTTTTTCTATCAGACCCTCCTTCCTTGACACTCTCATTTGTTTCTCTAAATTATCCTACACATATAGTTGTTTCTCATCCCCCATTGATACTTGATCAATACATGCCTCCTCCAATTCCTATATTTTATTCTCAAACTTACAACCCCCAATATCATATATATATCTATCATTAAATGGATCTCGATCCCATCTCTTTCCCTCCTTCCATGATCATCTATGAACTTCTAAATATTTCACTTCTTCCCTTTACCCTCTTAAACCTTTTATCACTACAAACTCTTTTGGAATCCTCAGGGGGGTATAGAATAGGAAGAAGTCTCCAAGGAAGATCCTTTTCCTTTATCCCATAAGATATAAATCCCATTGCAAAAGTCTAAGGATAGACTATCCATTCCTTCAACCTCCTCTTTAAGAGAACAAAATATTAGGTCCCCTAACATGAAACTAAATAATAGGAACCCTAGGGTTTCTTTTTTGAAAAAAAACCATTTTCAGGTAATTAATGTTCTAAGATTTTATATCAAATGCCTTGGGTATTCAATATTCATTTAAAATATTATGGAACTTGTATAAATCTAATATTCTTAATTAATTTACTACTTTGTAACACATCATAGTTATCCATAAATTGTTGGATTTTGATCAAAAAATTGGATCTTTCAATGCAACATGTAATGAGGTGAAAAATATTTCGATCTTTTGGGACCCTATCACTTTCATTATTATTTATGTTGATGTCCCAAAACTTCTCCATGTTAGATTTCTTACTCCTAAAACTGCCTTGATTTCCACTAGAGAACTATGTATACCAAATATGCGAGACTATGAATATGACTCTTATGGAATAAATAATCCAACCTTAACCCTATTACTAACCCAAATTGGATTGTAGGATAGATTTTAACATTTTCTAAAACTCATCAAAGTGTTTATGTTCTCAAAATCTAAATCACTCTATGATCGAAGAATTGAATCATTTTATATTATCCAATAATTTTATCGATCCTCTATTATAATAAAATCATTATACCTAGGAAGGTGAATGTATAATGGCCTGAAGTCATGAAAAATTGAATGATTTTTTTATTTCTCATGTATTCTATGATCAATAGGATAACCATAAGGTCCTACATTTATATCATACTTCCTCATAACATAGACCAATAATCTTAAATACCTTTCTAGACACTGGAACATCTCAAAATCTATTTTGATTTTTGAATAATTAGATTAGCCATGATAGGTTTTTATCTACTTTCTATGACATCCTGGAGCCTCTAAACCCTTGGTTAGGTATGCATGGTTATGGTAATAAATTAAAAAGTACCATATATAATCTTCTCCTTTTGGAATAAATGTATATTTGGTAATTTGTTTGATATGATTCCCTTTCTCAAAAGTGAAATCCAATGTCTTGATCCTACATATGTATCCTTCCTAATATCCTCAACCAAGGGAAAATTAATAAATCTATGTAAAATTAGGTTTTAGCATTAAAAAAATAATCCTTCATGGGAAAAAATCTCGAATTCAGTGTCTTAAAGAGGGGAGCATGATCACCATGTTTTTTCATGATCATGTAATGAATAGGCATAAATTATCTACCATTAGAGTCATAAAACATAGTGATGGTAACTTTATTGACAACCCCATTTCCTTGAAACGGATGGCCAATAATTTTTTCTTGGATTTATTTATTCCCCATATAGTTGTTAAAGACACTGATATCCTTGGTATTTTTTCCTAATACAATCAAAAACACCCCAAAGGAAACTATTATATATCTATTGACCCTGGAAAAACACAAAAAAAAATAGTTTTTCACTCCAACTATTGTAGTTCCCCAAAACTTGATGGTTTCAATGGTATCTTTTTTAGCACTATAAGGATATAATAAAAAAATATCTTCTTGGTGTAGCTAAATATTTTCACATGGTCACTCTCATTCCATTCTTAGTAAGAACTGAAAATATTTACCTTATTATCTAATTATATAATCTTAAAAAAATTAATTATTCAAGCCTATTTCTCTCTGTACTTTCATTAGAAAAGTTATCTCTTGGGTACCCATGGCATGTATCTCTTACTTTATTGAAATTAGAATCTCTAAAGAGAAGGTTAGTTTTTTCAGAAATATAAATATTTAAGAAAAAAATATAATAGAGAAAGTGATAATAAATCAAATAATCCCTAAAATAAGATCTCATAACTTAATTTTTAATTTTTACCTATAAAAATTTCAAATCCATATCGTGGGACATTCTCTTTAATATCATGTATAAATTTATATTTTTCTCTCAGTTTACCAAGATTATCAAGAACATAATTTCCTCTATTAGGTTATCTATTTTATTCAATTGATTCCCAATCCAGTTCTTCCAACTGATGTATGGAGTTATGTCGTAAGATCATATGTCATCTATTCTTTTCATTATTTTCTTTGAATCCCTTAGAAGGGTATTTTTTTCTCTTAAATTATGAAACAATTAAAAAATTTGGAAATCCTAGAAATTTTCACCATGTTTCTCAACTATAGTATACAGATGATGTTCTTATCTTTGTTAATAGAGATTCACAATTCATTAGTGAACCTCAAGACTTCTCTCTATATCATAAAAATTCTTTTGGAGTCACAATAAACTATCCTAAAAGACAATTTCTAGTATGATAGAACTTCTCTTAAAATATTATTATAGTCAAAAAACATGTTTTAGGAATGTTTTAATATCATCCACCCATTAATGACCTAGGTTAACCCAACTCGTCATGAAAAACAAATCATTCTCACTTCCACCCTCTGATTGTCCAATTGGATAAGCAATTGTCTTATTGGTTGAAAACATTTCTCCCCATGGGAGGAAAAAATCATATAATTGTTGTTTCCCTTATTCATTCCATCAGCTACTATAATTATTTTTGATATCTCCCCAAATCCTTGTCTCATATTCTTAATTGAAATATTCTTAACTTCTATTGGGAAGACTCTGATTTGAACCCAAAAGGAATTGTATTTTTTGAAAAATAATTGGTTATTCGATGAAAGAAAATGGTATAGGAATAAGAAGCATAAAATACCTATTAAAAAGTACATGATTTGTCTTTATAATATGATTTCATGGTTTCAAATTTCTCAACCATATTTATAATAGAAAGAAACATTAATTCTTATAAAATCCATCCTTAATCTAATTAGAATTCCATTACCCAAGCTCACGATGTTTTACCCTATATGGTTTAAATGGATGCTAGTCAACTCACTTTCTACCAATTTAATGATGTATATAATGTTATTTGTAAAAGTTACTAGGAATATATTTTTTGGAAATATTATTTGGAATAACTATATACCCCACAAACACTCCATTTTTCATATTGATTAATTTATAATACTTTGCCTACAAATGATTCCATATTTAGATTTCTTTTAATCTCTAACCTTCTTGATGTGTTCTCTATAATGGAAATCGTAAAATAGTTTATCACTTATTTCTTACACATGATGAGGTTAAAAAATTGTCTTGTTTTCACGCAATGCTGGGATTTACCCTAATGTGGGTCAAATGATAGCTTATCCTGGTCATTATTCTTAGTGGTTGCCCCATTTTGAACCTAAAGTGTAAACATTATAGTATGATTTAATTTCCTATCCCTATATATTAAATAATATGGGTTAAAAGGATTAACATCATCCATTATGGAGGTTTTTTTATTACAGATCACATCATTTGATATGTCAAATATCCCCATTATTTGATCTCTATTACTAGACCCATTTGATCCAATCAGGTTTGGAATATATATTTTTTATATAATGAACATCCCTTTCCTAATTCATATCGGGACCTCTCAACAATCTACATCCATGAACCCCCCCCCCCCTGGAAGGGATTTTTTAAAAGCAACATATATGCCATGTTCATCACATTACCTAAAAAAATTATATGATTTCTTATAATTATATAGTTTTATTCCAATATTTTTTGAATAAATAAGCTATTTATAATTCATATTTTTAGGATAAGTCAATTTCATGCCTCTATGACATTAATTATATAAAATTATATATCCCTATGATGTTTTTAATGGAATCATATTATATTCATTTAGATGGTGAAATTAATTGTAATATAGGGGAATTTCACTTCAATTTTTATATTATAAATTTTCTCTCTAATATTTAGTATCATATTTTTCCCTTACAGGATATAAAAGTAAACTATTCCTTCCATATGGTTAACCTTTTATTATACTCTCTTGAAAATAAACATTCTGGGATACATGATTGCTTATCAAACATACACATGGTGGATGCTTCCAAGTATTTATAATGTATCATTATTCTTGATAATTAACACTATCCTTCCATGAAAATATCACATTATTATTAGATACCCCTCAGTTTTTTCTTTCACAGAGGTCTCCCTTTCTCTTTTGAAGGTTTCCTCATTTTTATATTTTTTTATCATGATGTTTGCATCATTATTTGATTCTTCATCTATTTCTAGTCCCGTATACTATTTCAATAAAATAAGATATAGGGATTCCCATGTGTAATTTCACATATGGAATATGGATCACATTTATATGTCCAAAAATAAGGACATGAATAAACTAGAATGGTGTATTTGGGTTCCATCCAGATTGCATCTCAATTATCCAAAGAATATATCCTCTAAATTCAATTTTAATATTATGTTAAACATAATGATGGGTGGATAAAAGAATAATGAGGTATATTTAATTATCAAAACAAAAATAAATAGATTTATTCAAGGATCCACTCAACACTATCAACAGTGGTTATGTATAAAGGTTTATCAATAATTGACAGGATAATAAATAATGTTATTTACTTTGCATTGTTTGTGGTATAAATATCCTCTTATGCCCCATTTTATTAGCTTTTTAAAATAATTACTTCTATCAGGTTAATTATTAAATTAAATATAAATATTTTAGAATGATAATATAGTATATTATTCTATTAAAATACCATCCATTCATTTACAGTTGGCTTGGCTAAATAAATATCAACAGTAAAATAATAAATCACATCATTTACAAAAATCTATATATATCACATATATTTAAATAAATATAAAACTGGATTTATAAAATTCTTCTATATGTATATATATAATTGGAAAAAAACTAATATACATAATAAATATTTTTAAAGGATATCATTATCTATGTGTATACAACCTCAAACTCCTATTATCTATTACATCAAGTATGAGTACAAGAAATGGACTATGCCAACCATAAATCTACCAATATTAATATATCACTCACCCCTATAATTTATAAAAATATTAAAATATATAAACTAAATCATTTTCATGTGATTTTTTAGTATAACTCAAATGATTTTATATAAGTCAAATTGTTCCCATGGGTAGACAATTCTCACTACAATCTCAAGAGATTTCCAAAACTGGGTAAGTGACATAATGAATGGTTATCTATTTATCTTGAACTATAAAATGATATGAAATGAAATTCTAAGTATAAATATTCTCATGGAATGTGTACCTTGAATGTATTGGTTAAAGGGGACATGAATAGAATACCTTTAGAGATACATGAATGATATAATTAGGAAAATTTGTGTGGTGTTTCTCAAGTTAGCATCATCCAATTCAACTTATATCACTTATAACCCATTTGAACACTCTAAATATATATATTTAAGTAATAACTATTCATGATAACCTCAAATAAAAATAAATAATTCCATTATTTTTATCAGTTAGGGATAAAACATGAACTATAAGTACCAGGTGTCCTTAAAGAAATAAAACAACATATAAGGATAATTGTATAATTATTTTCTTTATTTAAAAAATTATGACATGATATAATCCCTATATAAACCCATCATCCCATGATCAGTCTCTAGGGAACAATTTCCAACATCTATAAATTTAACTAGAGATAACATAAGATGTATCTACAATGTATAGTTCATTTAATCCCATCAGGGTTCTGTTACAATAGTGGTTTTGGGAAAGGATCAACATCAAATTTTTTAACAATCATATAAATTCATAAATTATCAAAATTTACAATCAATTTAATGATAGGATATCTCTTGATTGTCTTCTCATATTTCTAGGGTGATTGAGGCTATATATCTTATTAAGTTACCCTATTATTTTCATAAAATAATTAAATTTGATCTAAAATGCTAGAAATAGCCTCAACATTAGTAATTAAATTTTTATTTCAAATATCCTTTTTTTCTACATCTGATGTAGTAATGATTTTATCTTCAGTTGTAGAATCATCCAATATTACATGGGAGTTTTCCAAAAGAAAAAAATCTGTATTTTTTGAAAACATCAAATTAAAACTATTATTTAACGTCATAATTATACTTTTTGAATATTTTATCATTATAACCCAATAAAATAATTTTTTCATTACCTTCATATATAAAAAATTTATCCTTTATTTTCTGAAGATAATTTATGATATTTATAAATAATATATAATTCTATTTACCATGATCACATTTATATTTACTATTACTTCTTAATGCATAAGACTTCCCTAAAAAATTATGTAACATAGAGTACATGATAGAACATGTAGTTGATTAATTTTTTAATCCAGCCATGTATTTTCAATACTTTTTGAAATAAATAAATTGATCCATTGAAATACACTTTCTCGATAAGACTAATTTATATTCAATCTTAGAATCATTCACTTAAACTTTATTCATTATTATAACAATATATAGACCATCCTTTTCTGAAAATAATCATTAATCCAACCTAATATAACTTTCTATTAGAGATGTATGATAGTCCTTTTATGTCTTTCAGTGAGAATATTTTCCAAATATAGGAATTTATAGATTTCATATTAGGAATTTAATTTGAAAATGAATAATTTTTCATCAACATGAAACACTAGATAGATAATTAGGCTCTAAAAAATACATTAATATATAAAAGGTTCAAATTATTTCTATATAAATCCAATATCATTGATTTCTTCACTAAAATTAAGATTACTGATCCAACATAGGTCCATAAATGGATCTTTGAATCTTGCATAGATATATTGAATTAAATGGATTTAAAAAACCATTGGGTTTTCATATACATATCTTTAATAAAATTTCCTTTGATTACTACAATTCTAAGATCCATGTGATATAATTTTTAATTATAAAATTTAACAACCCTAGATTTCATATCCACTAAAATATATACTATGTTTTATAACTTTTATTACACATAATTCCCAACATTAACTAACCACACTATATTGGATGATTATAATTAATAAAACTATAATAAAAACTCTACGATAGAAATCAATTAAAAAAATTACCTTTAGAGTAGGAATGATTAATATGATTTAATATTGAAATGGGATCCTTTTAATAAAATCATTTTTCATTATATTTTTTTTCATTAAAAATAATTTTTATTTTATTTTTTGAATTTATATTTACAATTTAAAATTTTTTATTTAAACATATAATAATTTACTATGTATAAATTATTTAGGTTTTTTTGGGATAAATTAAATTTATTAAAAAGAACTATTTTTGAAAAAAATATATAATTTTTGTAATTTTATCATTATGTATTTTTACCATAAAATTAAAAAACATAATTAATTAATAAATCTTATATTTATGGAATAATATTATGAATTTAAAAATATTCATTAATGTTAAAAATCATATGACCCAAATTTTTTTAACTAAATTAAAATGTCAGTTTATTAAAAAAATACTTTATTTCTTTTCTTTGAATCAAATATTTTAATGGTGAGATTCAATTTAGGATTTCCAATAAATCATGAATAATTTTTTTATAATAAAAAAAAATTACATCATGGAAATTGATACTTTTATTAGCTATTTATTATATATGAAATTTAATCTTAAAACACACTTTAAAGAATAGTTTTTATGCATTTAAGTGTGTTTATTTTAAAATTAACTTCTCAAAACATTTTAAATTTTTATTTAGTAAAATGAATTTAATCATTTAATTCATAAGGATAAATTTTTTTAAAAATTTCAATCTTTATTTTTTTCCTCAAAATTAGTTATTAATATTACAATCAATTTCCAAGGTATAAGTAAATTAAGGAAAATATTACAAATTTAAAATAAAAAAAAGTCCATAAAACAATAATGTTTGCCTCCAAAGTTAGTGGTTGGAGTATTTATAGACCCAAAATCACTTTAACCTCATATTTATTAAGAAAAATTCCATTTACCATTGAATAGTATCATTATATTATTAAAAATTGAATGGTTACTTCCAAATCTACCATTATCTTCAATTATAAAAGAGTAACATCATCACCAAATAAAAACTCACCTTACCTAATAATTTATAATTTAAAATATAAATATTTCTTTGATAAAATTATATCCCGCCTATATAGGTTTTTGGTCACATTTTTTTTCTTCATTCATTTATATCTATGGATTTTTCCAAGAGAAATCTCAACATTCTGACAAGAGTATTACTTTATCATAGTCTATATTTTAAATATAACCATTCTTATATAATCTCTAAACCAATTAATATAATGAAATAAATATAATAAGAATAATTTGAGATAATTATATTTATTAAACATTAATTATTTACTCAATTACTTCCACTTACAAAAACAAAAGAATGCTAATTGTGCGTTGTGTGGACTACTGCCTCCATGAAGTAGCATTTTTAGTTTTTCATATTGTTTTTATTTATTTAAGAGAACCGCATGAAATATGATTCACCAAAATAAAAATATATAAATAATATCAGTGTTCCTCAATAATAATGATATTATAATCTTTCCTAACCATACTCACCCATCGAGATATAGCGTGTTCATGATTGGGTTGGTTGAACTGCCTACAAAAAAAAATTCTATGAAACTCTATCATAGATGAAAATAGGAACATAAATACTATTATTGTTATTATTGTTTAATAATAATATAATTATTTTTTTTTTGGTTCTTTAATATTTATATTATGTATTTAACCTATTAATAAAATATCATCATTGATTGCTATAACTACCAAAATAAGCTGACACCGATTCAATTTTCCAATAAAATAAGAAGAAATATATGATAAATAAATTGAATGTCATTATAAAATTTCCATATAAAATTAAATATAGATTAATAAGATTAATAATATGGTATATAATAATCATAAATTTTTTATTTAGGAAGTTAATCTTTTACACATAATGAATTAGGAACAAGGTAATAGTTTTTCATATTAATTTTTCTTTATTAAGATATGCTTAAATGTTATGCACCCATTACATATTTATATGGTGTATATACTACCAAATAATTTATTTTATAATACTAAATGATCTAACAATGTTTTTTATAGATATATATGACTTTTAGACTTCTAATAACGTTTTATTAAAAAATAAAAAATCTATATGGGTTTTGATAACTCAATTATATTTAAATGAGTAATACTCCTCTATATTGAACTATATAATTAAAATATTTTTCTAATCATCCATATAATTATAATAAGTTTTAATAAATATTTATTGTCTTGTTAATTTTTCATGAAATCCACTTCTTATTCCATGATGATTTCTTTTATATAGTTGGATATTACAGAGTAATTCTCACATTTTCTTATGATACTTTTATATCCATAACCACACTTTTCCATCCCAACAAAGTTTCCTTCATATTCTGAAATCTATTATGTTTTTCCTATTGGTACACACATATTTATCTTTACTACATTTATAAAAAAATATCATCTCTTTATACTTTTGGGTTTTTAATAAAAGTATAATTTTCTAATATAAATGTTTTTTAATTTCAAAATATTATATTTTATCATGTATCCAACATTTTTTTATAACATAAGATTATTATTTTAATATTATTTATACACATATGTAATTTTTTATATTTTTATTTGAGACATTGAGAAAAATATTTTCGAAATTATTTTAAACTCCACCATACAAATAATTTTAAAGGGTTTTAAGAAATATATTTTTTAAAATTTTTCTTCCAATTTCGTCGATGTATCTAAAATATTTAATTCTAATTGAATTTTGTTTCATGATTTTCATTATATTTTATTTTATAATGTATTTAATTTGGATCAAAATGTTCTGGTAAAATATTATTTTTTTCAAACTATTTATGATAATCCATTTGATAATGTTTTGATGGCCTTTTTTCTTTATACGGGTTGTTTGATGGTGTGATGATTGTTTTTCAAGTCGAACAAAAAAGCATGTAATATGAGATGGGTTGGACATTTTTCTCCCTCAAATTAATTGGGGAAATTTTTATATCTCGTTGTATTAAAATGCTTTTTGAAAAGGATAGTGATAATTATTTTTTATATTGGGGAGAGTGTGAGGGGGAGTGGTTATACTTTAAATTTTATGTGTGATTGGGTGATTGAGTAGCTGGGCTAACAATTGGTTAGTGTGATGGTGATTATCTATACTAACAATTTTATCTTTGGATGGGATAAAATGTATCTAGTTCTAGATAGGATTATTGTGATAGAATTTATCTATACTCACAATTTTATGTGTTAACTAGTTGAATTGAATCTAGGTTCACAAAGATAAGAAATCTAATGTTTATGAAAATGAAATATTCTTCTCTATGTCTCATAGAACCTGATTTATGTTTCATGTGTTTTTTCTTATTCTGTGGTAATGGTTTGATTATTATATATTATATGCTTATCATCTATTCTTATGAAAAAATATTATTGATCTAGTATAATTTTTAATGAGGTAATTATTTTTATTCAACTATTCTCACATGTTTTTATCTATCCTTTATGGATAATTAATATATTATCCCTTACTAATAATTTGATATAACCCTTTACTATGATTTCTTTCATCGTGTTATAAATATGACAATAAACATGGATATGTATAGATTTGGATCTAGTATGGTTTGAATGTATAGAATATTTTACAAGTATTGTAAAATAATATTCTTAAGTGGATGAACCTAAAAGACACTAATCCTTTTGTTCCTAGTATTTTGACACAATTTATTAGTTTTAATGTTTATCTTATGGTAATGTTGTAAAATTTTTATAGGTCTGTCCTACTTTGTATCAAATCAATTATTTAAAGAATATATTTTTCGCATAGATCTAGTAGTGTGGGTTTGATGAGTCTTATAAAATTGTGTAATGTTTAGGTTGATCTTGATGAATTTAAGAATCAAAATTGGTGAGAAGGATTCTAAAAAATAAATTTCAGGAATTTTATTAAATCCCATTTCCCCAATCATACCTTAAATGTTGATAATATACCATCCTTGTCAGCCATATAATTTAAGAATATAGATCCCTGACTCTAATAACCCATATATATTGGATACATTACTACATTTTCATAACATACAAGGGAACACATTCCTAAGGATTAATATGTTTTATAGCCTTGTATAACCAGATACATGCATGGTTCCCATATTACATTGGAAATATAAAGAAAAAAACATAAAAAAATTCCTGAATATTTGATTTCCTTCATAACACCCTTCTTCTTATCCTCATAAAAAGGAAAACAATAAAGTGTAAGATCAGATTCCAAGTAAGGGTTGTGTATAGAGGGAGTTTCTATGAGCAAATAAGGCATAATAAAAAAGTTGGAGTGGATAATAAATGAACTTACCATTTAATAAATAACTTGAGTTAAATGTGAATCTGTGGAAAATATCCACATAAAAAATCAAAAGGATAAATAAAACTAAATTCATAATGAAAAAAATTCATAATTATTAACATCATGATCAAGGCCTCTCAGCAAGGGTATAATGAATTTTTCAATAATAGTCTCTCAACCAAGATATAATTAATAAAAAATGGGCAGCTGTAAACTCAATACCCTTCTAAAGTGGCTACATTCTTTTTCATTATACCAGTAGATGCATCAAGGGTAATTCTATAACTGGTAATCACCCATCACATTCATTTCCTATGTGTTTCTCATATTTTTAATGATTAAGACATTAAATTCTCAAAAATTCTTATAATTAAAAAAATATCTTTATTGAATCAAATATATGAAACATCAAAACTTCTTCATCATAATGAATCTATAGAAAGAATAAATATTTTTTCATTAGATTATATTCATAATAGAATAATTGGGTGTTATTAAAGATTAAAATACCATTAAATGATCATTGTAACAATTCTTAATGAAAATACCCTTTTTTATTTTGAAATCACTTATTTAAAATATAAACATTTCTAGAACATTACGAAAAAAATCATTCAAAATAACTATGGATACTTTTAATGAAATCATAAAAGTAAATATTAGTCATAATTATGGGAAAATACATTTGTGTGGTGTTTATTAAAACAAATATTTCATTCACATGTTTGGTAAAAATAACACTTTATGTACATGGAAAAAATATTCCTAACCAAAGAGGAAATAAAGTCTTGTTTTATTAGAATTATATTCTTATCCATTTTAAGTACCAAATAAAAAAAATTAATGTCACACCCCCTCCCTATAAAGATGTTTTAGTGAAGGATGACAGATAATGACCCCTGAGTGCTGCCTCCAATGAGACCTCAGTTAGAAACTAGCCTCAAGGGTATAAAAATATCGTATATATATATAGTAGGCATTACAATCTATAATAAAACATGATCATGAGTTTTCATAAAAAACACAAAAAAAATTAGTAGATAAAATAAAGGAAAACAAAAAAACATCATGTAATGAATGAATAAAGGTATACTAATACATATGTCTCTAAAATATACCAAAAGAAAAGACAGTGATAGAAACTAAACAAATATCCAACCCATTGTGAAATTTCATGCTCTATCCTCAAAGTCCTCCTAGAAACCTAAAAAGTTTTATATATATAGTATGATATTAATAATTACACTCAATAAGTATATAACCATGATATCAAGTGCGCATGTGAATGGAGAGTGATAATGTACCATTGGAAAAACAACAAAACCAAGAAGCACATAAATAGGAAAAATAACCAACCCCAACCTCACTATGGCTCAACCACAAAATCATGCATCCAATATAATAATATAGCATCAAGATCATAAAAATAAAGGTTACCCACTCGCACTTTCCCACTGATTAACTTCTCTCATTCCACAGTGTTAAATTTCATGTGCTCTCATCCCTTACATATATGCCACATCACAACCAAATCACATATTATATCACTCGAAGACACTTGGACCATCTATTATGTGGTTCAAGATACATCCCCACCTTCCCCACCCTCACAAGGTCTACCATATTGTACTACATCAGGAATCACTACACCATGTCTTGCCCAAACACAAATGGTCCATCTCGGATTTGGTTCACGATGCATCCCAAACTACCCACCCTTGCATGGTCTTCCATCCGGTGTAAGTATTAGGAATCACCATTCCATTTCTCTCCAAAAGACAAATTTTTCATCACATATCATATATCCCAAAGACACATAGGGCATTACACCATATCATATCACATAACCATAGTAGTAGGTTGTGATGAATTTTAATGAATTCAACCATGTGCCCTCCTCCTACCACCAATGGCCTCTGCTATATATCACATAAAAACATTACCTCATCAAATCTCATCCCACTTGAAAACATGTAGGCCACTACAACACATCTCACTTGAATACAGATCCCAGCAATAATAAAGGAAATTTAAGGAAGAGGGGGGGTTTTATCCATCCCTATAACCATGATCCTCGATGTATGTTAAAACACCTAGAACACAAAACCTCTAAGTAGTGGAATGGTTATCCAACTCTGGTGGGGAGAATATTGAAATACTATAAACATAAATGATATATAGATAGAAAGATACTCCCATCCTATGGGTTCAAAAAAAATGTAAAAACAGTTATCAAATCACCACCACCATACCACACGTCAGCTGTTGTTACATCTACCACAACCATATAAAACAAACCACTCCCCCACCACACATACCAACACATACTCACACATTAATTACATGTTTTACTTCTATTCAGATATAAACAATTCCACTATATCTCATTTACTAATCCACATAATTCACATTTACACATATCATTTATGTTTTCATTTTTTTTAATGAAGTTTACCACATATCAATTCCAATCCATTTATATTAAATTACCACATTATAATTATTCCATAGCTGAATAGGAAACTAACAAGATAAAAATCCCCATGACTATCCCAACTCATGTAAATTGTGGTCGAAACACTTCACATCTCCCATCATCATTATACCATTTAAAATAATCTATCCCACCATAGCAGCCACACATTTGGTATATCTATCATATCTCATAACACAACATTTGTATATAATAACCACATGTCACCACCACACTTCACCACCACACATCATCACCACTAAACACCATAATATTTTCACTACAACCTCTTCACACTAAAACCTTTGTGCACGACATTGCACAACTTACCAAATCACATACGAGACAAAAAACACATCACATCACAGAACCACACACTAAATACCCCATATGATCATCACTAGAACCTCACACCAGCCAGTAAAACACAAGGAATCACAAAAAATAAATCTCATAGAATAGAAAAACCTTCCAACATCAACAATTTATTCAAGTATTATCAAAAAATTACTTCTTTAATTAGCATGGGTATTATCACAAAAAACAAATCCAAGGTAAACTTGTTTATTATCCAAATATACATTCTTTATCACTTTATTTTGGGTGTTATTACCCAACAACCCAGTAATTTCATCAATTAATATCATCTATAGCTCAAACAAGGGTTCTAATAGCTGTTATTTTCAGTAAGTCAACAACATTGAATGATATCTTTAGAAATTGTATCAATGTAATCAAAACATGAGATATATCCTAAAACACATCAATTTTAATTATTTCAATTAATGATATTTATTATAACAACCCTTAATATCCTCCCAATGAAAAAGAGATCTTTTGGAAATATAACACTGATCAAGTAAACATCTTATAAAAATGATCCCATTAATTTATGAAGCTTTCTAATCTAGCTTCGTACCAAAAGGTGAAGAAGAAATGAACTATAAACCATAACCACACAGGAAAACCCTATATAAACCTAAAATACATAAAAGTATTCTCAAAAAAATAACCAAGCATACCTCAAAACAAACAAATAATATTTTAGTAAATCCTAAAGAGAAGAATGAGGGAAAATAAGGTGATATAGGAGGATGAAACACCATCGATCACCAACAAGAAACCATCAGAACCCAATGATCAGGGTGAGAGAATACGGGCTTGAAAGTCTCCCTAAATTGCATATGGTTCTTCCACAATGATAGAGGTATGAGTTTCCTAATAAGAGGAAAATAAGTACAAAAAACTTACAAAACAGTTTTAATACACCTGATTTATGGTGTAAATATTTAATATTCACCATAAATTCCACTAGTCTATAAACTTTCATCATAAACTCCCTTTTTAATACTTAAAACCCTCCAGACCATAGATTCTGATGACATTCTTGGAACATTGGTCCTGAATTAACTAACATCATTAGTTATATTCTATTGTGATAAAACCATTTTATGTCCTTCACCATAGTTACATACAACACTTAAACTCCATATTTATAGCTTAAAAATCATTGTACACCTCTAATGACACTGAATCTACACTAGTATCCTTTAAACACCTCTAACAAACTTAAACAAAAAACCTAACTATCTAATAAGTCATGGACCATTACATTAGATACCTCTCAAATGACTCTTTCCTTTAAGAGTCAAAACCAAACCCAAAAGAATGAAAGGGGTCTGAACAACCACCTTAGTAGATACCGCTCAAGGATATCAATACACCTGAACACTATAACGATCCAATAAAACCAAACTAAAATACCCAAATGGAAACCCATGAAACCACATCATCACACAACCACATCATAACCTCTCATTGAGCACAACACCACACATCTGGTGCTAGCCACAAGACACTAAACTCCACACATCCATCAGCATAAACATCTCAACCTCTACACATTCCAAAAAACCACTTCCATAACTAACAAAAATCTATAGCCTAATAAAAAAAATTAAGGGACTCCAACATCTATGTCATGATATTATCCACTATGGGAAATGAAGACTTCCCAACACAATTTATATCACGTCATAATATAATACATCTTGATTAGGAATTAGGTATTTCCTTTTTCATATGTTGGAATCTTTATAACATTTCACAATAATAAGGAAACATAATATCTC
Source organism: Viscum album (assembly GCA_963277665.1). Lineage (NCBI taxonomy): Eukaryota > Viridiplantae > Streptophyta > Magnoliopsida > Santalales > Viscaceae > Viscum > Viscum album. Next base: position 1,326,414,953 of record OY728126.1, read on the forward strand.
ATAAAATAGAAAGACCCAAGAAAAAAATTTAAAACAAAATAAGAAATTAAAAACCTCAAATTAACTCAGGATTCTGGGAATGCGTTTTCATCTCTCACCCCTGAGTACTCTCCTCTAGGCCATCATTCCTCAACAACACATGAATTAAGGTAATATTTTTTCCACACTACTCCTCCCTTAACGATTTAGGCTCTATACATTTTACTCCACAAACCTCAAATTATCCATGATATCTAACTCTCCCTATTTAATGATATGGGATTTATTATAAAGATACTAATAAATGAGTGAATCATGGAAGACATCTTGAATCCTCTTCAAATATGGTGGTAATTTCAACTAATACTCTACCTCACTAACACACTTCAATACATAAAAGGGCCTAATAATCTATGGATAACACTTATTTCCCCTGTAAAACCATTGTTTCCCTCATTGAGAGGAGACTCTCGAGAACACCTGGTATCCAACCAAAAACTATAGGGGGATCCATCCGCAATCATCATAAGGATTTTGATGGTCCTACATGACCCTCATCCTCTATTAAACCAATAAACTTCCTACTCAAGATCTTCACCACATCAGAATGAAGAACTACTGACTCTGTAACCTCTATCGATTATAACAGAGAATGAAAAAGTTTTCCATGGAATTCCTCTAATAAATACATATGAATGGATAAATGATAGATAATTTTGTATGAAAACTGAAACCTAGGTAGGTGAAAAACCCAAGATACATCGTGTCGAATATGCAAACCTATAACATATATTCTAGAGTCTAGGTGGTCTACTATGTATTCTCATCTATCTGAAGGTGAGATATAGTGTTAAGTCACCACTATGAGCCAAAAGCATGTTGTAATACCCTATAGACCTGCAAGGTAGAATTGGGATCTTGATTATAGATGATGGTCTTCAGAACCCCATTATTCCAAAATGCATTATCCATATATCACCTCACCAAATCATAAATGGTACTTGACTCATGTATTTCTAGAAAATGAGAAGACTTCATCAATCAGTTCGCTATCACCCAATCTATATCACAACCCCCATGAGATCAAGGTCACTCAGTGTGTAAATCTATTATATGACTTCCCATTTCAACAAGGGAGAATCCAAAGGATGAAAAAAAACCTATAATAACATGGTTCTCTTCAATCACTTATGGTTAAACAAGAAACCTTTCAATAAACACTTCCATTGACAATTTCATCCCTAGCCACAAAAGTTGCCTCATAAATCCATGATAAATATTTTTTACACTGAGGTGAACTACAAAAGTTGATCTATGAAACTGATAGATAACTACCTTTCCCATCTACTAAAGAATAAAAATCCAATCTTGGAACAAAATTTATTTCTGATCATCCTCTGACCATCACTCAAGAGCATCACTGTGGCCATCATGGTAATGTGTCACCTCTTCCTTTAAGTCTACCCACTGAAACTCATCCACCTAACATAATATGGATAACTCTATAGTCATCAATAAATGATGAAACCAGACCCCACTTTCTGCCACATCATGACACATCACTTCAAGATCCTCTATTCCTTTCAAAACATTCACAGACTCTTGAACCATGTCTCCTTGGTACTTCGGACTAAGTGCATCGGAAACTACATTCCCCTTCTCTGAGGTATAATATATCTCCAAATCATAATCCTATAAACCTAATTACAAATCTTGTGGAATAGATTTAGATTTCACTAGTAAAATAAATATTTTAATATCTTTTGGTTTGATAAAATCCCCAAACATTCACCAATGAGGTTGTGCCTCCACAAATTTAGAGAAAACACAAATTCCACCAACACCAGATCATTGGTAGCATAGTTATGTTCAGTGGATGTAAGTACTTAAAACCAAAAAATTTCGTTTATTATTATTTATTAAACACATATCCTATGTAAAAATAGGGAATATCTCAAATAACCTAAAACATCACACCCTCCTTAGGAAATTGAAGAACAAAATCACTGATCAACATTGATTTCAGATATTCGAATGCTTCCTGAAACTGATCATTCAACACAAAATCATGCTCTATCTTGGTCATCACTCCCAATAGGGCTACACCTTGAAAGAAATTAGGAAAAATAATCTTATAATATCATGTGACACTATGTAAAGTGTGAAACTCTACCACATTCTTCGGTTCTTCCCAAAAAATAACTTCATGGACCTTTAAATGGTCCACAATCATAATCTAATAATACCCCCACATTCCAATTTAAATAAACAACTCGCATCTATAAATCACACTTTGATAATTACATATATATATTGGGGTGTTGAAGGACCTGAAATATATCTCTGAGATGCTCACCATACTCCTCCTCGGACTTTGAGTAGATCAAGATAACATCGATGAAGATTACAATAAACTGGTCTAGGAACTCACGGAACAAATAATACATAATCCTAATGAGCACTGGAGGTGCATTCATAACACAAAAAATCATGACTAAACACATTAATTTCCCATACCTACACCATTATTCACTCTTTATGATATGTTAATCTTTCACCCACAACTGGTGATATCAAGATTTTAGATCGATCTAAGAAAACCAACTATATCCTCCTAGTTGTTCAAAAAGATTGTTTATGCATGGAAGAAGATAATAGTTATTGAATGTTACCAAATTAAATATATTGAAATATAAACATAGACTTAGACTACTATCCACCTACTTTGTGAACAACACTAGAGCATCCTAAGACATCAAAATCAGAGATGTTCTAGGCTACAACTCTATCCCAAACCCATTGTCATGCTGAGGGGTTACTATCACAACCACTTCGAGGAAAACATCTAGTAACTCCTCCACCACCCTTTGAACACCATCTATCTATGATTCCAATTATAACTCCACCAATAGATACAAAACTAGCTCCACATTCCTTCCAACCATATGATAACATTTCTTTTCGATGAATGCCACTCATTGGACCTCCACATTGGAAAAAACTCTCCTTCAGAAATAGTCAATAATTTACAGCATAGAATATATGAAATTCATACTTGGGATAACATAATATGTATTTATTTATAGAAATAAGAATTATCCCACTAACTAATGTTGCCCCATCACCAGTCTATATCCCCAGCACACATCAAACAATGAATCTTGACCTCCAACCAGTATAGATAAAACAAGGAAAATTGGAATCCTCTCCATATCCAATCCCAAATCATAGACCAATGTTTTAGAAATAATGGGGTTTGAGGCTCTAAAATTAAATAAGTCGCACATAATGGTAGATGATAGATCAATCCTACCTCAAACAACTCCCAGTTATGTCGGCACTATCATCTCTAACTGATACATTTGAACACACCCAACTCATCTACCTCTCTACTTCCAGTATCCTCTAACACACTCTGGACTAGGTCCCTTTTGAGTAGTACCATCACGAGGTTAACCTCTCCCAACACATTCATATTAAAGATAATAATCAATCATTGTTGGTCCATGCTACTAAAAATCATCAATGTCGGCAGCTACTACTGTTGAAAATGGTCATGACCACACATCCGAATTGAGCCCCCATGGATAGTCAGACACTAGGCATGGTGATGCCCATGTCCCCCACAAAAATAACACAAAAATGGGAAACCTACAATAGGTTCATAGTATCCACCTATCCTAGAAGAACATAATGAGATCTTCCATTATCGGTTCCCCACAGGCCAAAACCCTGACTTCCTGAACATCCTCGATGCACTACCTAAATATCATCTCCTCAAGATTCCTTGATGGACACTCTCTCAATTCTAAACTCCTAGGGAATGAATCATATTGATAGCCTCAAACTTTTTCACCTCAAGATATATAGGGAGATAAAATGATGGGACTACATACCTGAATAGTGGAAAAAATCCTCTTTCAGACGTAATTCTATGGACTCCCCAACTAGGAAAAATTCTACAGCAAAGCATAGGATGTCTTTGAACCTGATAACAAGTTCCTAAAAATGTAAACTTCCCTTCTAAATGGAGAGAATCTATTTCCTCTTGGTTTCCCTCATCGTTGATGATAGGAAATCTATTTGTAACTCCCTCTAAATGATAGTCCACAACACATATATCTCTTTATGGTCACCAGGAATGAGCATCCACAACTGATGCCTAGATCCCAAAATCTTACTCACTACCAATGGAACCCAAAAGTCATTCCATTCATGGTTCAGGAAAAAATAAATCTTGAACTCCTTCAGCAATCACTCTGCCTTTATAACTAAGATGCTCCCCCATACATTCCCAAAATATACCACTGAAAGGCTAACAAAGCTCTCTTCCAAACCTCATCCTCCTCAATTAGTTCGACCTTACAATAATAAATCAGATTATCCTACTCTTCCCCAATATCATGAACTAGTTTTGGATGATAAACATGATCCATTTTGGAAATAAATGAGAATATGAAAATCCCAATAAAAAATATTATTTATTTGTTTCATTTTATTTTCCTACAATAAAACAATTTAGAAAAAAACATAATAAATTATGATACATGTACCACTCCTAGGTATCAAACCTGTAAATAGATCCACCTCCCTTGGTTAATAAATTAGATCTTTATTCATGCACTGGATCATGGGGGGACTAAAATCCCATGTACAAGCCAGTCTCTCAGGCCTATTTTAGTCACCAAGATCAACTAGAATCGTTTCTCAACCAACAAATGAAAACCTCATACTTCCTAAAAACAAAATTAATCATGCCTCCAAACCAAATCCTGTGATACCACTCAATCATAGCCCCTCCCTACAATGATGTTATAGTAAAGGAAGAGAAATAATTACCCCGATTCCTACCATAAGTAAAACCCATTTTGGAAAATAGCATTGAGGGTATAAAAATATCTCATATATGAGAGAAATTACCATCTATAATAAAATAGGATAGGAATATAGGATAAACAACCACAAAATAACTCTTTCATATATAATTATGAACCAAAAACCATACCATAATGAATGAATAATGTAAAATTATTACATATAAAAGTCTCTAAAATTTAATGAAATAAATATTTTAGGAAACAACTCAAAAACACATCCAACCAACTAGTAATGTCCAAATTGATCCTCAAATTCCTCTTACATACATGAAAAATAGTTTATATAAATAGGTTTAGAATATGAGGTAAACTCAGTAGGTACATAAATAAGGTCTCAAGTGAACATGTAAAAATAACACACTAATACGCTAGTAGACAGACACTATAAACAAAAAGAACCTAAACATGTCAACTAGCTATCCTCATACTCACCAAGGATCGCTCAAAAAATCATTCATCCAATATAATAATGTAGAAACAATATCATGACAATGAAAGGTGCCCCACTACTTCTTCCCCATTGATTTTTTTATCTCACACCCCGACATTGAATCGCATGTGCTCTCATCCATTCTATTCATGAAACAACACTTCATGCCTCTCTCAATGACAGCTAGTTGATATCTATTGTGTGTCAGGATACATCCTTATATACACCTCCCATGAAAGGTCTATAATCTTGAACTGGTATTAGTTATCACCACACCGCATCTATCCTGAAGACACCCGGCCCATCATATATCGCCTAACTTTAATACACATGGGTTATTACACCACATCTCATCACACAACTATAGTAGTAGGGTATCATGAACGTGAATGAAATTGACCTCATTACCTCATACCACTCATGACACCCATAATATATCACATCACATCACTACCACATCTTGTTTAAATACACCTGGGCAATCACTACTGATGTAATATCAAGGAACTAGGGGGTAGTCTTCCATCTATATCACCAACAACCTGGATATTGGGGAAAACACTTGAAACCTAGAACCCTTGAATATTAGTAAGGTTTTCAAACTTTGGTGGGGCATATATAGAATTAGCATAAACATTCATGATATATATATAGCAGGCCATACCAAACCTATGGGTTCACAACAACTTTACTATCACACACCACATAAACAACACCATACCACACATCAAAATTACTAATTATGATGCCACTTTATGAAACACACCCCACCACTACCACACATATCCACATATACTCTCACTTTCAATTACAAGTGTCACCAAATTTTAAATATAAAAAATTCCAATTTATTTTATTTACTAATCCACTTCATAAACATTTACACATTTTTTTATTAATTTATTTCATTTATTAAATTTCCAAATATCAATTTGAACACATTCATATTCAACTATAAATTTATAATTATTCAATGGATAACTAGTAAATCCACACAACTGCACTACACCATGGCAGGACAGACTCTCAATAATCATCACCACAATACCTCACATCCACCATCATTATCATGCTTAAACAATAAAGATATTTTACCATAGTATCCAAAAAATAATGCATGTCAACCACAAGTCACAACAAAACTATTTCACACTACAATCGTACATCACCACCACATGTTAACCTAAAACATCATCACCACACATCACGACCATATATCATTTCCACTAGGCACCAAAACCTCTGTGAACCACAAACTCTGTATACAAAAACATCTAGACACCACATTAAACATCCTCCCACACCATACCCTTACCATATAACCACATCACATCATGTCACCAAACACTAAAAAGACCATCCGACCATGACTACAACATCCCACAACTCACAAGGAAACAGAAAAAATAAACTACACACAATAGCAACACATTTTAAATTCCAAAATTTATTATGGTGATTTCATCAAATTAACTGTTTTATTGTCATGAGTATTATCATAAAAACTATATTCCAAGAGAAAAATGTTTTTTATCCACATATACTTTTGTTTGACTTTGATTTTGTGCCTGATTACAAAAGAACACGTAAAGGTTCTTAGTGTATATCATCTATAGCTTAAAAAAGGATTTTAAATGATTTTATTTTCAATAGGGAAAAAACATGGAAAATATCATTAGATACAATATAAAACCATTGAAAACATGTGATATTTCCCCATAAAAATCAATTTTAGTATTTAATATTATTTTTATTTATTACATCAAACCATATTATACCCCCAAATGAAAGAAAAATCAGGAAAATCCATCACATAGCACATAAACATGTGAGAACAAGGATATCCTACCTAGAAGAATATTTTAGATATATTTTCACACTATAGGGTGATGCAGAACCTTCCCACAAAACAAACATGTATGAGAAACCGTTGGATCAACCTAAACCACACAAAAATGTAATGAAAAATAGATCCTAACATATCTCAAACAAAAAAACAATGCCATAGTGAATCCTTGAGAGAAGAATAATGGAGAACGAAGAGATAAGGGAGGATAACTCAACATCAATCACTAATTACCATCCATCAAAACCCAATGATCATGTAGAGGGAAGATTGTTTGGACACCTCTAATTACCTCGAACTGGCAATGTCATGGGTCAGGAAGGTGCGAACTTTTATAGGTACAATTACATGAAATTTACATGAATAACAATTGGATATTTTAATTAATGTGTTTTATTATATAAGGATCATATAATTTCCATAAATAAAAATTTATTTACAAACATTGCTGAAATAAAATGATATTATAAAAGAAATCCATTTCCACTTTGGTATACATTGAATCATAAACCCCGTGAAAGAAATAAAATAAATTGAGACTTTAAATAGAATAAATATAAATGGATTATTGATATATTATATAAATGTAGTATTATATACACAAAATGAATGAAACAAGAGGTTAATATAAAATATATATCATAGAAACTAATGTGAGACGAGAAATCTATACCTCAAGTCTGACTTTATTTTTATGTGATTTCATACCCCATTCTAATAAATATAAATTAATTATAAATATATAACAGAATCATATACATACTTATAATATAATATATGATAAACTTATAATATTTCAAAACTCATTTAATTATAATTTTTTATGAAAATCGCCATCTCAAATTATAAAATATTTAGTTTTTCCTTTATGTTTCGGTTCAGATGTTTTAGTCCTTGTATATTTCTTAGGATTAAATCATCTATAGAATGTTAATAATGATAGAAATATCATATATATATTCATTGAATACATAATTATTATAGTTTATAAAACCTGGAAATGAAAAAAATGGAACACGTCGCTTTATAGAGGTGGTACTCCACACATACACATGACTGCTGAGTCTATTTATTAAAGAGGGGAAGGGTAAAATAGAAAATTTAATTTTATATTTCTAGGAATATATTTATTTTATTCCTGTTGTGTATATATATATATATATATTTTTTAATTTTATCATTACAACTATCCATTAAAAACTATAATCAAATCTTAATTACACCATTATGTTGAGACGGTAAGTAGTATGTTTTCACGATAGAAGTTTCCATTTTTTGTTGGATAGAAAATAATTTTAAATTTTTTTTCCTATAATAATAATAAAATATTTGTGTATTTATCATATTTTAGTAATTATTTTGAGGTGGGAACAACATATTTATAGTATTTAGATGAATAAATAAGTTTTAAAGAGTTAGTAAAAAGATTACCTCTTCTTCGGTACACCTCCTCTAGATCCCTTACTAAGGAACCACTTAATAGTATTTTAAGAATAACATAACCTAAAATTAATGTATTTGTATGTTTATAAGATAATTTGTTAGATTTTGATCAATATTGGAGGCTCATGGTGGTGTAAATAAGGGAGGGGAGGGTGACCTTTTATATGTATAAGAAAAGACATACATGGAATTAATAAAAAGATTTAAATATGATAGAATATATTTCACGTCAATGTGGAACCATTTGGAAGTAATTTACTATCTCATATATAACATGGTTAAAATCCAATCAACCAATATATTTTTTTACACATTTATGTGCTATTTTAATCATTATATTTTTTTCAGCCTTTGTTGACCAATTTTAACATTAATCTTTGTAACGACTTTTTAAATATTAAATGGTTATAGTTTTAATTTTTAGGAGGAAGTAGGATCATAAATGTTTAGTTGAACAAATTTTAAACATTTTGAAATATTAATTATACTATTTTAATATTATTATTTTTTAAAAATCAATTAATTAAATATTATTTAATGTAAAATACTATTAATGTCATTTTAAGAACTATTCCATCAAATTGATTTTAACAACATCATGAAAAAATTGAATTATAATATAATCCATTTAAACATAAATAATAAATTATAATTAAAATTAAAATTATTTTGGAACCATAATTAATCTCAGATACATTACTTTTAATGTTTTTAAAATTATTTACTTTTATTTTTCCACATTTTTCACAAGCATCGTATCAACATTATATTAATTTTTAAGCTAATTATATGATCACTATTTATTATAAACAAATAACCCTCATAAAAATAATTTATTTAGTCTATAAAATTTAAAAATTCATTTACAACTTATTTTTATCCATATATGAACATAAAAGAAAAATTTAAATGTAAGAGAGTGACATTTTTGTATTTTTCTTTACTTAATGTTTTATAAAGGTCATTTTCAAAGAATAAAGGATCAATGTGAACCTAATTTAGAAACATATATGATTATGGATTAAATAAACTCATCCAATAGGGTAAAGTTAAGTTTTATGTTGATATTAAATCCTTTTCACATTAGTTTTAACCTTAATTAACCTCATTTACCCTTTACTATGGACATAACTATTTAACATATTTACAATTCATAATAAATAAAAATAAAATAAAACTATTTAAAAAAAATTACCATCCTGAATAAAAATAAGGAATATATTTTTCAAGATTAAATTTATATATGTAGAAGAAAATAATTTTATCATAACCCAGTAAAATGTAATTGAAAATATGTTTTAAGGAAAATGCATTTCTCATGCATATGATAACTACGCATTAACTATATGACTAGTAATTATAATTATATGATTTTAAATTCATATATTTAGATATATAATTTATAAATTTATTTTAAATAATTTATTATTAGATATTATTTTAAATAATTAAAATGAAACAACTTTATGCATGTAAAAATAGTCTTATGAAAAATGAGTTCTGAAACATAAAAACTAACTTATATAAAAATCTTGTAAAATTTTGATTGTAATGTAATTAATTTGATTATTTTAATTAAAATTGATCTTATATATATTTGATACAAAATTCAAAATATAATATGTCTTTTAAAAATTCTTTATTTCATGAAACAAATTTATTGTGATATAAAAATTTAAATTATTCACTATTCGGTGATTTGTTTTGTAAAAACCACATAATTTAACATGAATATAATATTGAAATGTTTATTCCAAAAATGATTTCATTTTTATAAAATAAAATTTCTAAAATAAGAATAAATTATTTATTATAACCACCCTTCAAATTAAGTAAAAAAATATATGTTCAATAAAACATATTTACAAAGCATGAAATGAAATCAATAAAAACTGAATGCTTATTTACTATGATTTAATAAATAAATTTGAATATATAATGTCTGAAATTAATATATTTCATAATTTCATTACTCATATTAATACCCACCAATTCAATCGATAGGTAATAATTTTCACATTTAAATCGTAATATTTTTATAGTATATCGAAATTCACATAAAGCATTGTGTTGAGTGTTTAGAAAGATATCAAGAATATTATTATTTCATACTAAATTTAAAAGGTTTCAAATTATCCTTCTTAAATAATTTTCATCCTCATAATTGTATCTCCGTTATCAAAGCATCAATATTTTTAAATATCATTATTGAGAACCCACATCATTAAAAGGGATAATAAAAATTAATTTTTAAAAATAAAAGTGGGAAAAATAATGGTTACCAAAAATAACGAATAATTAGGTTCTCGATTTGGGAGAAATTTAGTGGGAAGTTAAAATATACACTTGGTGGTGAAAAGTAACATCCAATGATTAATAAATATTGATAGGTCACAAGATCATGGGATTGGTAATGACCACAAAAAAAATATTTAGGGGGATATACAATAATATAATCATAATGGTTGTTAAAAATTGCATTTTTTCATGATCTATTTTATAATATTGGGGGATTATTTTTCTATTGACATATATAAAATGGGAAAATATACGTAAATTATTTCTTTCTATTTCATATTCTTAGTTTCATTTTATTAATGTGATTCATGTAACTTTCTCTTGATTTATAACTTCAAGAAATAAATATTCAAGAGATATTTTTCATGCATGAAGTACTAAAATTAAATTTTAATGGATCATAAGATCTATAAAATAATTGATTTTTGTTAATTCAATATCTAAATATTAACTAAGACAAAAGTGGTTGTCACAAGTTATCCAATATTTGAAAATATATCACATTAATATCTAAAAACCCAATAATAATACAGAATGTTCAACTTAATACATTCCATAAATTATTAACCTTATAAATCCTCTAAAATTTGTTTCACCAACTTCAAAAACCCAAAAAAAATGAAATATTCAATCGCATGTTTTTTAAAGACCATATTAAACATTTATCCCCTAGAATATGAAGTATATCATAAATTCGCATATCAAATATGTGAATACCTTGATCATATATTTCCCTAATATATGTTAATAACCTAAACTCCATAAAACCTTATTAAAAAAATATATACTACCAAACATTATTTTTTATTCCTTAGATAAAATCAGAGACCTTAAAATACGTAACACCCTAAGATTTCATATTGTGTTACTTCTTCAAAATAATTCAATAACTTTCACTACACGCAACACCGAGTTCAAGCGCACCATGACTTACCAAACAAGCCGTTCAAAAGAGGTTATGAATAGTATTAACTAAATTTTGAACATTATATAATCCTTATAATTTCAGAATCCATATTATGAGTTTCTTAGACATAATGTAAGAACAAATTCTGTTTTTTCAGATAAAATAAGTATTTTTCAAAAAATGAATGTTTACAAACTTTTAATAGTGAACCTTTTCTTAAATCTAATATTTTAATCTTTTATATACTCAATTTTACTAAATACGTTTATTCTTTAAAATGGGGAAATCAAAAATTTACAAGGTAACACCCCAAACTTCCACGGTACTCTTCTCTTTGAATAATACAGTAGTGTGTGTTGTACGCAACTTCGAGTTCCAACACACACTACAACCAATCAAACTAGCCATTATGAATATTAATACATAATTTTTGAAATTTTATAAATTTTATCTCTCAAAATGGACTTCATTTTTGGATTATGAATATCGAATTTATCCTAGGGTGAAATTTTGGTACCTTTCGGATAACTTATATATTTTGATGAATAGTGATTATTACTAAATTTTAATTAAAAACAACTTTTTTAATCAAAATAATTAATAGTGATAAATTATGAATTTGAGTGGTTTTAAAGTATAATTATAATATATTTTTACCATTTATTACCATGTTGGTCATTGGACATAATTTCACAATAAAACCATACATAAACAAGTTTCAATCTTTTGATAGTTATTATATCTTAAAAACACGCTTTTTGTTTTGACAGTGGGAATTAATTTTAAATTAATTTCTTCCACTTATGTGTTTTGAATTTGGAAAAATTAATTCCATATTTGGAATCAGGATGTCCAAATTGTATAAATATGTATCTTTTATTTTTAGACATTTTGAATAATTACTTCGGTAAATATTTTATTTACCATGGTTAAAGGGTAAATCCGGTAAATAAGGGTAAAAAAATAATACTATAATAATAATAAATTTCCCTAAAACGTGTCATAACCTTATTGGTGGATACATGTCCGACCATGGTCATATTTGGGTCTATTTTGGGACCCCATGGTGCCACTTGTAGGTGATAGTGACACTTTAGATTAATTAAGTTTAAGTAAATACAAAAAATGACATAAGATTACATCTTTTAGAAAAACAATTTTTACATAGGGTTATATATGTTATATTTTAGATTATAAAAACTCATTAGAAATATAAAAATATTTCATAGATAATTATATTTTATTTAATAATTTTTAGACATTTAAAAATTAAAAATATATATGACACAATAATGATGCAGTATTTTCATTATTAATGAAAGAATCAAATAATTGGTATTATAAATGTTAAAATAAATATAATTTGAAAATTTTGATGACATAAAAGAATTTTATTGGGTAATATGACATTTTATGATTACTTAAATGAATTTTTTTTGAATTAATAAAGTTGTTAAGACTTTAAAAAAATCAATTATTGAGTAGTGTCAAAATTGACATATATGAGTTTTTAAAACAAATATTATATTATTAATTTAAATTCTATTCCTAAAAATCTAAGTATTGGTAAAATGACTTATATAATTATGTTTGTATAATTAAATTACCACTTGGGGGTCTCTTGGATGTATATATTAAGTTTATTAAGTATATATTATAAAAATACAATATGACTTGGTAAGTGTTAAACTAATTAACCAAGAGTTAGAAATAAAATATAAGGTTAATATAATGACCCAAACCTGTCTAAAACCTATTATTTGAATGCTTTTGGACCCATACCCACCTTAACCTTTAAATAATCCACTTTTGAGACATTAGAAACTGAATATGAAATTATTATAAAATAATATTTCTAGCTTTTCCAAAGGTTCCCCTCACCCCTCTTATAAAAGGGCACTCCCCTTCTCATTAATTCACACATTCAAAGCCATTTTTCTCAGCCAACACCTGCCCAAATATCCTCCAAACTTCCCTCAATTCATCCTAGAGGCCTTAGTTTGATCAGAAAGCCATCATAAGCATCCCTTTTGATCAAATCAAAAGGAATAACCCGAAGAAGAGGTAACGTCTTCACCACCCTCTTTAAAGATCCTTTCTTCTTCAACTTCTTCTTTACTTGTTATTTCCATTCAAAAATATTAACTATAGTACCTGCTATATAATTTTATGTTATTATAATTATGGAACAAACAAATTCATTATTCTATCCATCCCTTGAATGACATGCAACCATACGTGCGTACGTACGGCCTACCGTCTCCACGTTGTGGTGTAATTGTTATTCAATATACTATTATTTAGATGGGTACAATAATGATGTATAATTCATCTAAATAATAAATATAACATGATAATGATTCTGTCTATATGATATACCATACAATTATATATTATTTTAATATCAAAAGAATGATATTGTCGCTCGTGCGTACGTACGGATTGTCGTCTCCACGAATGCGATGAGATTCATTCCCCATCGTATCCATTCAAGACTAAAATTTATTTGATGATTAAAAATAATATTTAAGGACTTAATATCATTCTGGATATGAGTATGATACAACCTATCCATAACAAACATGTCTTATATAAAATAAAACGAGTAAGTTAACACCCAAAATGAGGATAATACTAAGATTTTATTAACAAAGCAATGTTAAAAGATCATATATTATATCATATTAATATATATGATTATTTTATAATTCAATAACAATTAATTCACCATTATAAAGGAGTTTAACCTACCATCAACCAAGGAAAATTACAATGTAAGGTTTTATTTCACAATCTCTTCATTATCCGAGATTGTTTATACGTAATTATCTATTGGGACCTCTTTATCATCCACATTCATGTTTCTTAAAAATTTATTTCAAAACATTCTTACTATTTTACAGAATATGGGTTAAAGTCATTTATACCCTTGTTTGACTTTATATAAGATGTTTATAAAGGAATCTTTCTGTCATTTTCCAAACAAGGTCCTTGTTAACCTTTTCGACAAAATTAAGGTAAGAATATTTTTTGAACTTATATAGCGGGTGCGACTATTTTCCACCGTTATAACATTGTCGAAGCTTCCCTTACAAATTTATAAGAATACTTTCAAAAAAAATATTTTATTTATGTCACTCTTAAATGATTTCAAAATATAAAGAGATATATCTCTAAAAAAGGTTTTGATTTCATCTATGTCAACATCCTTTGATGGATTTTATGTTTATTTGATGTTGATTTGTTATGATATAAAACCTCCATATTGTATTGAAGTTTTTGTGATATGTTTGACTGTGGATGTGATATTTTTATACCATTCATTGATTATGGTTATATTATTGAAATTTCGTATGCTAGTTTTAATACGAATGTTTATGATATGTTTAAACCTTTTCATATGAGGAATGTATTTGACTTAGTAAGTGACGGGTGGAGCCTGATATAGCTCCTCGATGCATCGGTAGTTCTCATGAGACAACTAGACATGGAATTGGTTTATTCCCTTTCCCAATTTGATTTATGGTTTTGGCCGATGCCTTAATAATTTTATACATCTTGGCCGAGGCCTAGACAAAATGTTTCAGAATGTCTGGCATTATACATTCCCTCATTTTGGAAATAATATTGATAGTTCATGTGGTCATTCGACTAGTAGAATATCCGTGTGAATAAGTAAATGGAATTATTCCATTTTATTTTTTCCATATTATACTGAAGTTCAAGTTTAGAAGGATTTTGTTTTAGTTATACATTTCCTTAAATGTTTATGCTTATTTATGAAAGTTTCCGCTGTATTGCTTACCATTACTGAGCGTTTGAGCTCTCCCCTTTCTATGTTTTAATTTTCCCAGGATTCCAAGAAGTGTATTGTGATTGATATGCAGGTTTAAGACAAGGGAATAATGTCTTTCATAAAAGATTATTTATGTTGTTTTGTCTCTTGTGAAGTGTAATGTAACATTCATGTATGTAATCTATTTTCCAAGACTGATAAACTGATCGGTCCATCCGGACTTGATTCCTTGTAATCATGCCAATGTTATGTACTAATGCACCGACTCTGGGTAACTAGGGTCGGGGAGTTACAGTTGGTATCCGAGTAAATTTAGCAATAACCTTGGAATCTAGATTTTGATAAACTATGATTAGAGAACATAAACCTAAGATAGACTTTGAGGATTAGTATATAATAACTTCCTAGAATTTTTGTATTGTAGAGATTTTGTGAGTTTTCCAAGCAATACATCCCTGTCTAGATATGAGTAGGTAGAGGCGGCTCTGGCACAGATGTACCTAGGGGTAAAACCCGAAAACACCACTTTGAGCTAGACTTGAATGGGAACTGGTGCATGACAACGGGCCTTTCTGCACTCTTGGTTACGACACTCTCGGGGGATATGCTTAGGATAATTCTCATTTTATTTCCAAACCATTATGAAGGGGTTTATGAGTATATACTTCCTCAAAGAAGACATTTTTATGATTATGGATTATATCCATAGACTATTTAATTTATGTTAAGTGTTTTACAAGTTTGGGATTAGGTATTTCTATTCATAAACTAATCTAGTGTATGCCATTGTTTAGAAATGGTTCCCAGTAGAAGGAATGAGAACTCCAGCAATGAACATGATACAAAGAGAAAGAAGGATCATATATTTCATGGTCTTAAGCCATAATTTATAAGAGAAATAGTCTCCCATGTATTATCATCATATGAAGAAATAATATCATGTGTTGATAAGATAAGTAAATAGATTACTGAGTCCTATGGATTTGAAAGGAAGAAAGGGAAGAAAAGGATGGAAGAGAGAAAGATGGATAAAGGGAAGAGGGAAAAGAGAAATTTTCCTATATGTGATAACTGTAGGAAGAAACATCCTGGAACTTTCCTGAAAGGAATGGGAGTTTGTTATAAGTGTGGAGGAAAAGGGAACCAAGTATGTGACTGCAAGGGTAAGAAAATGATTTCAAATGTACAATGTTTCATTTGCAAGGAGTTTGGACACTACGTGAACCTATGTCCAAATCATTAGATTATGCTGCAAATGATGCTATTGAATTATAATCAAGTTATGATACTACCATAGATGAAGAGGAATGATTAGAGTTCTTATGTTGATTATGTCATTTGAGTGTTGTATCAACAATGTACTTGTTATAATAATTATGGAGTATATAAGGATTGTACTGCAATACTATTTCATTAAGGACTTGAGATTGTGTGGAACAAAGAAAAGTGATTCAATAGCAGGTTAAATTTTTGGAAAATATTTGGTTGAGAGAAAGATAATCCATAATATGGTTCTGATACCGAGGTAGTAATTTTAGAGTAATACATGATTGAGTTGGATAAATTATATTGGATATTCTTGACTACCTTGAAACTGATTAATGATTTGTATATTCCATCATTGTTGGGGTTTAAAACATTTTTGGATTGATGGAGTATATCCATTATTCTTTAAGGAATAATGGATCATGAATGTAATCAATAAGGTTTTATGGTAATTCAGGATGTTGTAGTGTTTTAAAAGAATACATGATGAAGGTCTTCACATGTTATTACGTGGATAAAAGGATCTTCAATGTGTTTACCTTCCATATAGATTTTGGACTGAAGTATTTTGGATAGTTCTAGTCTGGATTATTTTTGGATTGCCATAAAAGGACAACCCGGAGGTTGGGCGGCAACCCGTCGTGTCTGGAAAGGCTGCAAGACTTGAACCCACAACTGAAGGGCGACAAGGGTGTATCACCTACCACTGGCCCACGTGATGTCCTGGATTAAATAATGTAGTTTTTTTTAAAAGATCTGTTGATGAATTATAAATTCATTTTTTTAACGCTATACGAATAGGATAAATAGAATATATTTTTTACGTTCTATTATCTTTTATAGTGAAAGATGAGTTTGTGGTAGAAATTAGTTAAAGGATGGAACTCTACTTGTCAAGAATATATTTTTCCTCTTCTCTTATTCTATGAAGAAATTAATTCATATACTTTATTTAAGGGATCCTAAAACTAAAAATGTGTTATCCTAATACCCTATGTTTTGTTGAACCAATGGTATTTCAAATCATCATAGATTGATGAATTTAAGGACCTAAATTTTACACTTGTTTGTGATTGATGATCTCAATCACTACCTAAAAATATTTAAATTTTTCCTCCAATTATATGTCTCTAATTTTCACCAATGTTCTCCTAATAGAGATCATAATTTGGTGGTGCCCCTTTCATTTCTCTTTTCCTCTTATTAGGACTAAATTTTATTAACCCAATTTCCAATGTGGGTTTTCCCACAAAGATATTTTCTATTTTCAACCTTTTATTTTCGAAGAACAATTTCAAATTTCAAGGATGCAATTTATTGAATGAGGGGAGAATGTAACACCCCAAAATTTCATAGTGTGTTACTTCTTCAATAAAATTCAATAACATTCACTACACGCAACACTGAGTTCATGTGCACCATGACTTACTAAACAAGACGTTCAAAAGAGGTTATGAATAGTATTAACTAAATTTTGAACATTATATAATCCTTATAATTTTAGAATCCATATAATGAGTTTCTTATACATAATTTAAGAACAAATTCTTTTTTTAGATAGAAGAAGTATTTTTCAAAAAATGCACGTTTACCAACTTTTAATAGTGAACCTTTTTTTAAATCCAATATTTTAAACTTTTATATATTCAATTTGAATAAATAAATTTATTCTTTAGAATGGCGACATAAAAATTTTACAAGGTAACACATCATGCTTCCACGGTACACTTCTCTTTGAATAATACAGTAGCATGTGTTGTACGCAACTTTGAGTTCTAAAACACACTACAACCAATCAAACCATCCATTATGAATAGTAAAACCTACTTTTTAAAATTTTATAAATTTTTTCACTTAAAATGGACTTCATTTTTGGATTCAGAATATCGAATTTAGCATAGGGTGAAATTTTGGTACCTTTCGGATAACTTTTATATTTTAATGAATAGTGAAAATTACTAAATTTAAATTAAAAACAACTTTTTTAATCAAAATAATTAATAGTGATAAATTATGAATTTTAGTTGTTTTAAAGTATAATTAGAATATTTTTTTACCATTTAATACAATTTTTTTCATTGGACATAATGTCACAATTAAATCGGACATAAACAAGTGTCAATCTTTTGATAGTTATTATATCTTAAAAACATGCTTTTTGTTGTGACAACGGGAATTAATTTTAAATTAATTTCATCCACTTCTGTGTTTTGAATTTTGGAAAAATGGATTCCATATTTGGAATAAGTATGTCAAAATTTTATAAATAGGTAACTTTTATTTTTAGACATTTTGAATTATTACTTCGGTAAATATTTTATTTACCATGGTTAAAGGGTAAATCCAGTAAATAAGGGTAAAAAATTATATTATAATAATAATAAATTTCCCTAAAACATGTCCTAACCTTATTGGTGGATACATGTCCGACCATGGGAATCTTTGGGTCCATTTTGGGACCCCATGGTACCACTTGTAGGTGATAGGGACACTTTATATTAATTAAGTTTAAGTAAATACAAAAAATGACATAAGCTAATATCTTTTAGAAAAACAATTTTTAAATAGTGTTATATATGTTATATTTTCGATTATAAACATTCATTAGATAATCTAAAATTATTTTCTACATAATTATATTTTATTTATAATTTTTATACATTGAAAAAGTAAAAATATATATGACACAATAATGATGCAGTATTTTCCTTATTAATGGAAGAATCAAATAATTGGTATTATAAATGTTAAAATAAATATAATATGAACGTTTTGATGAAATAAAAGAATTTTATTGGTTAATATGACTTGTTTTGATTCCTTAAATGAATTTTATTTGAATTAATAAAGTTTGTAAGACTTTAACAAAAATCAATTATTGAGTAGTGTCAAAATTGACATAAACGAGTTTTTAAAACAAATATTATATTATTAATTTATATTTTATTCCTAAAAATCTAAAGTTCTGCCAAAGGACTTATATAATTATTTTTGAATCATTAATGTACCACTTGGGGGGTCTCTTGTATGTATATAGTATGTTTATTAAATATATATTATAAAAATACAATATGACATGGTAAGTGTTAAACTAATTAACCAAGAGTTAAAACTAAAAAGATAAGGTTAATATAATGACCCAAACCTATCTAAAACCTATTGGTTGAATGCTTTTCGACCCATCCCCACCTTATCCATTAAATAATCCACTTTGGAGCCATTAGAAACCGAATATTATTTTATTATAAAAAAATATTTCTAGATTTTCCAAAGGTGCCCCTCACCCCTCTTATAAAAGGGAACTCCCCCTTATCATTAATTCACACATTCAAAGCCATTTAGATCGGACAACCCCTGCCCAAATATCCTCCCAACTTCCTTCAATTCATCATAGAAGCCTTAGTTTGATCATAAATCCAACCTAAGGATCCCTTTTGATCAAATCAAAAGGAAGAACCCGAAGAAGAGGTAACGTCTTCACCACGCTCTTTCAAGTTCCTTTTTTCTTCAACATCTTCTTTCCTTGTTATCTCCATTATAAAATAATAACTCCAGTACCATCTATATACTGTGATGTTATTATAATTATGGAACAAATAAATTCATTATTCTATCCATCCCTTGAATGACATGTCACTATACGTGCGTACGTACGGCCTACCGTCTCCATGTTGTGGTGTAATTGTTATTCAATATACTATTTTTTAGATGGGTATAATAATGATATATAATTCATGTAAATAATAAATATAACATTATAATTATTCTATCTATATGATATACCATCCAATTATATATTATTTTAATATAAATAGAATGATATTGTCGCTCGTGCGTACGTATGGATTACCATCTCCATGAACGCGATGAGATTAATTCCTCATCGTATCCATTAAAGAATAAATTTTATAAGATGATTAAAAATAATATTTAAGGACTTAATATAATTCTGGATATGGGTATGATACAACCTATCCATAACAAACACGGCTTATATAAAAGAAAACAAGTAAGTTAACACCCAAAACGACGATAATACTACGATTTTATTAACAAAGAAATGTTAAAAGATCATATATGATATCATATTAATATATATGATTTTTGTATAATTAAATAACAATTATTTCACCATTATACAGGAGTTTAACCTACTATTAACCAAGTAAAAGTAAAAGGTAAGGGTTTATTTCACAATCTCTTCATTATCCAAGGTTGTTTATACGTAATTATCTACTGGGACCTCTTTATCATCCACATTCATGTTTCTGAAAAATATATTTCAAAACATTCTTACTATTTTATAGAATATGGGTTAAAGTAATTTATACGCTTTTTTGACTTTTTATAAGAACATTATAAAGGAATCTTTTCATCATTTTCCAAACAAGGTCCTTTTTAACCTTTTTGACAAAATTAAGGTAAGAATGTTTCTTTTAACTTATACGGTGGGTGCGCCTATTTTCCGCCATTATAACATCATCAAAGCTTACCTTACAAGCTTATAAGAATATTTTAAAAATAAATATTTTCTTTATGTGACTCTTAAATGATTTCAAAATATAAAGAGATATGTCTCTAAAAAAAGGTTTTGATTCCATTTATGTCAACATCCTTTGATAGATTTTAAGTTCATTTGAAGTTGAATTATTATAATACAAAACTTCCATATTGTATTGAAGTTTTTGTGATATGTTTGACTGTGGATGTGCTATTTTTATACCATTAATTTCTTATGGTTAAATTATTGAAATTTCTTATGCTAGTTTTAATACAAATGTTTATGATATGTTTAAACCTTTTCATATGAGGAATGTATTGGAATTAGTATGTGACGGGTGGAGCCCGTTATAGCTCCTCGATGAATCAGTTTGTCTCATGAGACAAATAGATGTGGAATTAGCTGAGGCCCTTTCCCAATTTGATTTATGGTTTTGGCCGAGGCCTTAATCATTTTATATGTCTTGGATGAGGCCTTGAAAAAATGTTTCAGAATGTCCGTCATTATACATTCCCTCATTATGGAAATAATATTGATGGTTCATGTGGTCAATCGACTAGTAGAATGTCAATGTGAATAAGTAAATGATATTATTTACTTTTATTTTTTCCATATTATGTTGATGTTCATGTTTAAAAGGCTTTTTTTTAATTATACATTGCCTTAAATGTTTATGCTTATTTTTGAAAGTTCCTACTGTATTGCTTACCCTTACTGAGCGTTTGAGCTCACCCCTTTCTATGTTTTATTTTTCCCATGATTTCAAGAAGTGTATTGTGATTGATATGCAGGGTTAAGATAAGGGAATAATGGATTTCATAAAGGATTATTTTTGTTGTTTTGTCTATTGTGAAGTGTAATGTAACATTCATGTATGTAATCTATTTTCCAAGACTGCTAAACTGATCGGTCCTTCGGGACTTTATTCCTTGTAATCATGCCAATGTATTAAAATAATGCACCAACTCTGGGTAACTGGGGTCAGGGCATTACAAAATATATTCCATAAATTTAAAAATGAAATAAAATTCACCAGAATTCAATTTTCTTCTTTATCTGTACCATTAAATGTATGCTTCTAAATCCTTAATAGAAACTAATACTAAATAATCCTTATATTTTCAATGAATCTTATAACCATAATATCCTGAATATAACACTTATAAAATATAATTATCAAATCCCAATACATAAACACATAAATCCTTCGACTTCAAAAATTTCCATAACATATATATTTCCATGGTCTAGGATTTGTCCCTTTGATTGGGGAATTGACACAGATAATTCACAAGCTCCCAAAATATATGACAAAAAAATCACATGAAATTATCAACTCCACTCCCATAATTTACACACCGAATGAATATTCCCCATCCTTTGAGACATTATTTTGGGTTTTTAATCCCAAATTCTTAACTTGAAGGAAATTTAACATTATTTCCTCCATAATCATTACCTCCTAAACTTCCATAAATTTTTTTCCTCTTATCTAAAATGTTAGCAAAGTCACCTACATTTATTTTATTAATAATTTATCATGACTTCACATTAGTAATAATTTCAATTTTCTTCTACTAGCTCTCATCTCATTTAGAATCCCGTGAGGAAAATGATTTTATTTTCTATCATATTTATTATCATCTTGATTACTCTTGGGTCCAACCATTAACTTAACCCATAAAGAATGGTTTGAGTAGTAATAATCATAGTGAAAGTCATATGATCATGAAAAATAATTTATATTTTGTCTAAATCAGGAATCATTCTTTTTAATATATGAAACATTAAGTTCAACCTAGTTCATCCCTGGTCTCTATCTATTCAAATCCTTCATAATGGTTTATAAAGAAAGTGTGAATTAACCCTTCCATATCCCCTAGGATTTTACTCCCTGGTGTGCAGTCTAATTCTAAACCATCATGAACTGGTCACAATCAGTTTAACACCAAATCCTCCACTTTTAGAGTTATTACCCATAGGTTTATCTATACCACATCCATATCCACTTACAAGTATCCATACATGTATGTATTTTCTATGAAAACCCTAGTCTTTTCTGTACCATAACATTTTATATTGTCATATAAATAGACTTATAATTAAAATATATCATAGGGTTATGTTGTCTAATCCCTATTTTATAAATTCTTGTTCCATTTTCATACTAAAATAGGTCTAATAAAAATTGTAAATCAATAACTCCAACAAACCAGGGTCATTGTCTACATTTTTAAATTTTCATAACATAAAAGGGATTGCATCATCATGGGTTGATCGGTTTAGTAGTCTTGAAGAATAAGATACATACATGAATCCCATATTACATTTAAAATATAGTAAAATAATAATAAAAAATATAACTTCTTACTTTATATAGTTTATAATATATTTCTATATATCTTAAGGAAAGAAAAAAATGAAGGGGGGCTCAAATACTCAGTAAGGGTCGTATATAATGGAATCTGTCATGAGTAAATAAGGAATAATAAACATGGTGTTGAGGATAATCAAAACACATGTAATTCAATATAAAATTTGGGTTCAATCTGAATCCATGGATAATTTCATTATATAATGAACATGGATAATGAAAATTGACATTATTTTTAAGAAAATACATATTTCTTAACATCATGGTCAAGTCAACTCAACTTATATATCATGAATATTATCATCATGTCATCTTAACAAATATATCATTCAAAATAAATGGGTAGGTGTAGAAAAATATTGATCTAATGTGGCCTCATGTTTGACTCACGAGATCATTCAATGCATTGAGGGACTATCTTTAACTAGGTCAAACCCATCACTTGCACGTCCTATACATTTATCATATTTTGAATGATCAATACACTTCATTCACAAAATTATATACAAGCCAACATTTATCCATATTTAATAAAGAATACATAACATTAATATTTCATCACCATAAACCATCAATAGATAAAATCATTATGGAATCATTGGATCATAACCCCTAACAACATCAATGGGTGTTTTGATGGATAAAAATACCGTTAAAATAATATTAAAATATTTTCTTGAGGAAAATACTATTTTAATTATTAGTTAATTTATTCAAAATATAAAATTTTAAAAATATTTAGATGTTTTATAGAATATAAATGGAAACAAAAAAAGGAAACATCATATTAAATATAATTCATGGTGTCTTTAAAATCTATTTATTCTTTATACTTTAAAACAATGATTATGTTCACACTTTTAGTAAAAAGTTTCTCATTTAGAACATAGAAAAATATTCACTTTAAAAATATTTATATAAATTCAAACATGGTTAATAATGAAGTTAATTAATATTTTTAAAATAATTAAAATATTCTTAAAATACCCATGCAAGAAAAATATTCCTAACTAAATATGAAATAAAGTCTATTTTTCTTAAAAAAAACTTCTCGGTAATTTTAACTACCATAGAGAGTATACTGGTACTATTAAATGAGAAATACATGAATAACTAGAGAATAATAAATTGAAATTATTTTATCAAAAAAGTATCATATAATTTCACTCAATTTAAATTCAAGCTTCAAAAATCCCAAAATAAAATTAAATTATAAACTAAATCCATTACTACTTGGGTATCTTTTGAATCAATACCCCCATGAGGGAAATAAATTAAAATGAAAATTTAAATACCATGAATATAAATTAATTATGGATATATCATATCAATGGGTAATTATCTACACAATATGAAGTAAATAAGTGGTTAATACGGCATATATCTCATGGAAAAAAGTGAGATGGGAATCCCTTACCTCAGGTCCAATTTTTTATAGGTGATTTTAGCCTCCTGTGAAATAAATTTAAATTTATTATAATTATATAAAAAACCATATAAATAATTATAATATCATATATGGTCCCCTTATAACATTTCAACACTATTTTATTAATAATTATTTATTAAAATCGCCATTTTTGAGCGATAAGTCATTTGTTTTTCATATAATTTTTAGTTTTTTAGTTTTTTTCATTAAATAATTATCATGGTTACATAAAATCCATAATGTTTAAAATGATATAACTACAATATATATTCATTATTTACAAATTTATAATAATCTATGAATAGTGGACAAGAAAAATGGATCACATCTCTTCATGGAGGTGGTAGTCCACACGTACGCACAATCGAAATTATCATTATTAAATGAGTGGAAGGGTATAAAAGTAAATAATATATTATATTTTTAGGTATATAATTATTTCATAAATATAATCTATATTCCTCAGTTCTATTTTTATAACTATACAAGTAAAATGATGATGAAAAATTAATTACACTCCTACATACAGATGGTAAGTTATACATACGTAAAAGCGATGTTTACATTTTCCGTAGAATAGAAAAAAGGTTGTAAAAGGCTTATGAATTATAATAGTAACATATCATATTATTTATGACATTATATTATTTATTTTATAATGGGTAAAATATAATTTTTGGAAGTAGTGGAAGAAATAATCTTCAAATATTCCTTAAAAATGATCACCTCTTCTTCAATAGACCTCCTTTAGATCCTTTATTAAAGACCATTGTAATATTATTTTAAGAATACCAGAAAACCTAATTCATGTATATGGATATTTATAAGATAATTTTGTATTGTTTGGACAAGATATTTGGCTCAGTGTGATATAAATATTATAGGGTATGTGTGCCATTTTATAAGTGGAGGAAAGGACACACAAGGAATTAAAAAATATATTTAAATTTAATAAATTATTTTTCATGTGAAAGTGGAACCATGTGGTAAGAATTTATAAGATAATATAGGATATGTTTTAAATGAATTTATCCAATAAAATTTTTATAGGTTTAATTGTAGAGCCCAAGGATGGATTGACCATAAAGAGGGGGTATGAATCAATGATTTTCTTTTTACAAATTAATTATTTTTAATTTAACCTCTTGAAATTTTAATTTTTATAGTTCAAATAAGTTAGGTCTAATTTTATCACATAATATATAGGAATTATATGATAGATCACATAATATAATTTTTATAATTTTTGGTTGAATGTCTTACTCCTTATCATATTGGTTATACCCCCAACATGGATTCTCCACTATAATATTTTTATCAATTACAATACCTGATACCAAATCACATCGTATCCTAACCCATAAAAAATATAGGTTTATTTTTATACTACAGAACTTATTGTTAAATGAATAAACACTAACCTGCAATAAAATATCAATATATAATTCTCCTGCTTTATAGACCCAACAGAAATACATCCTTTTCTCTAACACAAACCAAGTGACACATTCTAATCCTATCTCAAATTAATATGATTCTTTGTTTTCAAATATTAATGAAAGAATTATTCCTTTAAATAGGTTTAATACACTATATTATGGTAATTTTATCATCCTCCATGATCGTCTAGGATACGATTTTCCCTTTTACACTTCAAACTCCTTTAACATCCTTATAATGAGTTTGTCAGTATTTCTCAATAATTCATATCACCTAAATTTGATCAATTGTATGAGTTTAACAAATTATTGAGCTATATTTCATTATTATATTGTTTAATACTTGGACTCACATAGAATTATCAAAGTGGAGAAAAAAATTCATCAATATTATTTTATGTGAGTATAATATTGTACAATATTATAATACAGAAAACATACATATAAACTCATTTGATAATCTACTTAGCTTAAATCTCAAGTTCATTTCACACTATTCATGAAAATCATATCACTGGTGCATTTTTCAATATTCATGGATGTTTAATAAAATTCATGTAATTCTCACTTTGTAAACTCTTGCTCATATATATTCCTTCTAATTATTTTATCTGCGATCTCAAATTTGGATAAATTTTGATTCAATTTTTATCAATTTATTATGAATGAATTAATATCATGTATGAATGCACTATCTATTTTCCTCTATCATTTGAACTAACCTGAATAGTTCTAAATGTAGTTATATGTGACATTTTATCACATAATTCTCACACACAACCATCATTATGCATTCCTTTATATTTTGTTTCATAGTGGCTCACTATATTCCCATATCCATGAAATAAATAAATATATCCTTCACATGTATTTTAATGGGTGTGTATTTCTATTCTTCTATTCAATATTGTATTCAAACATATTAGACAACACCTTCTCTCTAGTGTAGCATGACCCAGATTTCTCATAAAACTATCTCTTCAAAACCAACCCTAAGTGTCTGATTCACTACTCAATAGGCTTTAGGGTCCTCTTTTCCTTTACATATGAGTGTCATGGTAACAATTATTCTTCACATAAGTAGAGAGTTACAAGGGTTTCCTCTTCAATAACTATAAGGTTCTGCGGTGTAATATTTTTCTTTAAAAAAGTAGATCATCTAAAATAATACAATAGAATCTCCTAATCCATGACCCTTGATATTTATAGAGATTTCTCAATTACCACTCCTCTGATAATTAATTCATATTATTTCTTTTATAATAATTTCTTGTCATGGCTTTCATAAACAAGGAACCATTCAATGCTTCTAAAAATATCAATAATGAAAAAAATAGCACCTTCTCTTACCCAAGTTTATGTTTTTTCTTCATGTGTATGTTATCTATATTGCATTCCACTCCTCATTTTAATGAATAAACTCTTCCATATATGGTGTATGAATGAAAATCCACCTATATCATTTTTTTATTCAACCAAATAATATTCATTGAATTTATACATGAATATAAGAAATAGATTTCATGAATGGAAGTTTAAAGACTCGTATCTTAATAATATCGATCTCAGAATAACCATAGAGAACTCGGGTTTGATGATGGTATTTTTTTATTGATCAATCCAATGTACTAGAGCCCTCCAATGTTTAGGGTTGAAAGTGACATCTCGAGTCAATCGAATGACCACAATCAATCCAATCATATGGACAATGTTATATCTATATCTCATTGATGTCGAATGAATAGTTCATTATAACATCATTTCCCACATCGGTTCATCGCTCATTTGATCGTTTCCTTATATTACAAACTCCTTCATCAAATATTTGTCATATAGCATAGGGTACACTCCCATACCCACATTGTACATACTTACATCATGAGTTATGTTGAACCTCACTAGCTAATCAGAACCTATGTGTGCACTCTATACATACCTTGTATACTCCCCATGAATAATATGCATAAACTATCTCACACCCCATCAACTAAGGGGTGGAAATGTCAATTTACTCCTTCATGGTTAAACCCCTAAGGTCCCATGTGTGGTTATGTTGATCCTTGGTTGTCACATGGTTTTCTATATTTTTTTGAATCTTATAAAACATCTGGGTGAAACAAGATATTTAAAATAATTTTAAAACTATATTATCCATACATAATCATGAAAAATATATATTTTTCAAGGAATTCAATAATATTATATGTTGTAAAAATGAGTCACCATTGAAACAATTCCTCTTTCTTTAATATTGGTATAAAAATAATCATTATTTAAAAGGATAATTGTTTAAAAATTACATCTAATTCCCTGAAATGAATCCATAAAATTTATCCAGGCATCACTAATTCATAATTATCTTCCCAAACACATATTGAAACACTATTGAAAACAAATTCAACACTGGTCCCAACAATCTCTCCCTTTTTTTCAATATCTCTTCACATAACTAAAATTCAATACGTGGGCTCAAAACATTCCCCCTCATATTTCAAATAAAATTAATATAATAAGTAGGGGTATTATCATCTCATGAATTTTCCCAAAACATGTTCACCACCCTTATCTATTAAAATGTTTTTTCCTGAATACTTTTAAGAGGGGTTGATAGAACACGGTCCTTTTAAGAAAATAGAATTTAGTTAATCAATTATAAGTATATGTGGGTTAATCTAGTGTATAAAACATGAGAGATGAAACCAATGATTTCTATGTTATCCATATACTACCATGAAAAAAATCATGCTAAAAAGTTCTTATTTATCGTTTTTTGAGTTGAATGTAATCATATTTATCAATAAAATTCTAAATCTAGAACACACTTCAACTAAGACATCTGAAATTTCATGTGAAAAACATATATCTCATACTTTGTATAATTTTTTAATCAACCATGAACTCCCTAAGAATTTATTTGATTATTACATTTAATAGTATGGTTTGAAAGTGTTATTGGAATACCTCATCTTCCATTTTCATAAATCAACTTAGAAGATTCTCATTCACTTTTTAGTAAAGATTTATCATCTTTATCCAATCAATACTCACCCTAAAAGTATGAATCCATCTCTTTCAATTTTATTAATGTTAGAAAATATATATATATATATATAAATGGGGTTAATTAGGAACATTTTTTTATTCAGAAGTAACATTCAATAAAATAACTACAACTCTAAATGGCCCATTCATTTCACCCAATATTTGTCAACATTTCATAAACTTTTTGTTGAATAACTTTTTCCACCTTAGTTTCTATAATAACATTCTTTAATTTATCTTTATAATGTTATTAATATTACTACATTTTATTATAAAATTTTCATTTGATTAGTACAAAGAAAAATGAACACTTTCTTTACATTTCATATCTTCATAGAATCATCACATGACTTTCCACTATTTTTATGTTGAAGTATTTTCCCATTAACAACATATAGAATATCTCATGCCAGCCTTTTCATGCATTTCTCAGATATGTGACCCTAATACATAAATATACAACAAACATTTTATAAAAATTCATATCTGATTTGAATTTTTAGATTATGTTCCTTTCTTGTCACAATAATTTTCTTTTTTTTCCTCTCAATTTGTTTAATAGTCTTTTTCTTATGTTCACTTCTCAATATTGACTTTTCATCATCATTTCATACTTGATTCCCCTTTTTTAGGTCTTACATTAACAAAATTAAATTATTTTTTCATGATTGGTACATAAAATCATTAATCTTAAGAGTGACCACTTCAGTTTCAATACTCATATAAATCATTAAATCATTCAAATCTATTCATTTTATATTGTTTCATTTTCTATAATTTTTTCATCCCTAGTTTAGATCATCAATTCTATTCATCTTTACTCCCCCAAAATACTGGACTTATGTTATTTTTAAAATAATTCATGTTATGAAAACATTCCAATTCCTTGTTTCCAATCATCCAAAAAACACTAAAAATAGCCTATGAGCCTTCATCTTTTATTTTGTGTTGTATTCTATTTATATTTTATAGATTGTCAGCCATTCGAATTTTTAGTGGAACCACCACTCTTTTTAAAACATCATGGGGAATAGATCACCCTCATATAATCCTTTGATGTGGCGGGTTTATCAAAAAAAATTACCATCTACACTTTCCCAAAGTTTGTTTTAAAAATCGTACTCTTACCATCATTAGTACATAAAATAGGTTTTTAGATAATTGAATTCCTTCTTCTGGGTGGATTTTTACCTTTGGTTTGAGGCTAATATCATCCCCTTATTTGATTCATTATCATCAATTCTAACCTTATTCCAACTTCTCTAGTTCTATAAGCTAAGGAAATTCCATCTTGTGGTGATTTTACATTCACCAATTTCACCTCAATCTTTAAACAATTCTTGTTGAGTGTGTTTTTATCATTCTAAAAAAATTTCTACTTGTCGTCCTTATATTCCTTTGAGTTCTTAATTTGTTATTCTTACATATTTCTTGATCCTTGTGATTAATTTTCAATCACTTTAACATTGTTTTTATTATACTAAAGTTGAGAATATTTTACATCCATATAAACATTGTATAATTTTTCAAATTCATGTAAATATTCTATAAATATTATCTTAAAGAGATATTTCTCAGAAAAAATTATTTGTAGTTCATTAAAAGATTCATCATATTATTCATTTCAAATATAAATTTTTTCTTTCATTACATTAAAAAATTATTTTAGGGTTTTAGATATGTCAACCCTTTTAACTAGTGTCTCTTACATGGCATCAGAAACTTATTATTGATATAATTTTCCATCATAAAGACACTTTATGCCACCAAAAATATTTTTTACCAATTATTTGGGGATGTTCATAAGTTGTTATTGTAATAAAAAATGATAATCACATAGTGGTACATAATCATCACATATTAATAAGAATTCATTATAAGAATCATAATCAAGAGAATTATCAAAACATATAGTACTTTGATTACCTTTAGTTTTTGGTGTTGCTTCCTTTAAAAACAATTATTCTTTATCATTATTTATTAACTCTTCATTCTATTCATATGAGAATTGGAAGAAATATATATATGACGTATCCCACTCATTCCCTAAAATAATCACTTCATAAAGACTCTATTAGATATTTAGAGGGAACCTATGATCTAATATCACTTGTAAATATCAAGTTTGTTTTTACTACTGAGAGGGGGTCAATCAATATTTTAATATTTACAAATTCATTATTTTGAATTTGACCTCTTTAACTTTTTAAGGATCACAATCCAGACAATGATGTCTCATAGTATCACCTCATATAATGGAATGATAAGAGTTGGAACGTCACATGGTGTTTATATGGTTCATCTGAAAGGCCTACTCATTTCCATATTGGTTATAACCCACAATATTGATTCTCCACTATGATATTTTTATCAAATAAAATGGTTGATATAGAATCACAATATACCCTAACTCTAAAATCCACATAAGAGGATATTTATACTCCATAATATAGTATCAACTAATTCCATACTCACCTAATATAATTTCCCACAACATACAAATACTATTTTTGGATCTTACTAAAGGACTTATTCTTATTTGGATCCAACTAAGATACTACTTTAACTCCCAAATCTTGCTAAGAAATTTCATTGGTTTGACCTCCAACTGAAAGACTTATTCCCATCAAAACAATTGATCCACTTCATAATTATATTTTTATCTTCCTCTATAAGCTTTTTTTATCTAACTTTCCCATGTACACATTATGTACTATCAATAGCCTTGGAATGAGTCTACTGATCTTGATCAATAATTATTATCATCTATATTGGATCAGTTTCCTCAGTGAAAAAATGATCATGCTATAATTATTTCTTCTACTGATGAAAACCTACATTCACTGAAAAGTGTTCAAGTGTTGAGCACAATATTATCAATTTTATTTTATACAATAAATATCATTCACTATCTTACAAAACTAATAACTCATATATGGAAACTTATGATATTATTCTCAGCTTCAATTTCAAGTTCACTAAACAATATTCATGAAAACAATATAACTTGTTCATTTGACAATATTCATGCATGTTTAGTACAATGAATGGAATTATCAAATTGGAAAACCATTCATATATATATTCCTTGATATTGTTTTATATTCAATCTCAACTTTAATTTATTCTGATTCAATTTTTATCAAGTTATCATATATGCATGTATTACATTCATATAAACAAAATCCAATTTCTACTATCTTGTGCACAAACACAAATGGTTCTGAATATTATTCTATGTGGAAGACTTTCATGCATGTTATACACATTTCCTTAGATATTCCATTAATTATTATTTTTTAAAATGGATCTCCATTTTCATTTATACATGAAAGCATGCACTGTTTCCTTTACAGAAACCCAAATTATTATGGATCGCTATTCTTCTATAAAAGAGTGTATATCGACTTCTCAAATAGAATCTTCATGGTGGTATAGATTTTATCAAGCTTCAATCAAAAACAATTCATTGTAAACACCCATGAATGGATTATTCACAAGTTAGGAGGATATAGGAACTTATTCTCTTTCACATAAGAGTATTGTGGGATTGATTATTATTTGTGTAAGTAGAGTGAAATGTAGGTTTCCTATTCATGGTCCAGAAGGATTCATAAAGCTATGTTTTTCATCAAAAAAATAAGAACCTCTCGAATCTTATATCATCATATCCAAATCCTTGATCCTTGGTATTTATAAATAGTTATCAATTACATCTCCTATGATAATTATTATGTATTAAGTATTTTTGAAAAAGTTCTTATCATAAAATTCATAAAACTTTAAGGTTATATCATTTCTCAAAATATCCATGTTTAAAAGACATGATTTCTTATCTTATATGGGTTCACCTTTCTTCCTCACATGCATATGATGTGAACCGCATGAAACTCATAATTTAAATCTTTAACTCTTCCATGTTTGGAGGGAACATAAACTACAACCATTAAATTCATTTTTATTCTACCAAATCATATTCTTTGAATTTCCCCATTAATTCAAGATTGAAATTGAATTTATGGTGTTTCGAAGCCTCATGTTATAATAATCATGATCTTGGTATAACCATGGAGAGCTTGGTTTTTGTCATGGCAGTTTTTTCATAGATTACTCATGTGTTTTAGATATCTCTATCATTAGAAAGTTAAATTTTACCACTCGAGTCGATTGAACTATCGTGATCAATCAAATATATTGTCTAGCATTATATTTTATCTCATTAAAGGAGGTTGAATAATGAAGTGTATCGTCGTGTCCCACATCAATTCTCCACTCAACTGAGAGAATCCTTATATCAAAAAAACTACCATCAACATTTCAGTGTGTAGGATAGGTTCCTATTCTGTATTCACACATCACACATCTACCTCATGGGCCATATTGACTTGTATTGGTCCACCGGTACCTCTATGAATTCTCATCATGTGCCTTTTTCACAATCATTCTTGATATGCATTCCCTATCTCACACTCCTACCACTACGGACTAGCCTAGTTTATTTCCTCCCATATTTTTTTCCTACTAGGGTCTCATTTTTGGTTATGATAATCCTTGGATGTCCTGTTGTTGGACAAATTTTCCATGAAAACTTACAAAATGTATATGTAAAACATATCTTATGAAATACCTACCTAACAATGTTCCCAATACTTCATAACAGAAAATATTCTATTATGGACATATCCTATTGAAATAATAATCATTTTCAAAACTTGTAATAAACTTATAGGTTGAAAAAAATGTGTCGCAATTGAAATAAGTCGTTGATCTTTAATATTTGTTCAATAATCAAAAAAATTTAAAAAAATAACTTGTAAATTTTGAAATGAAATTCCATAAAATTAAACCATAAAAATTATCACAACATCACCACTTATTCATCATCTTATCGAAAATATATTGATACATTAATCAAAATAAATGCAACATTGGGCCCAACAATAACCCCTTTTATATTGTCAATATCTATTCACTAAAATAAAATTTTTTATATATTATCAAAACATTCTCCCTATTATTTGAAATATAATTTCATGGATAAATGTGGGAATTAAAATGTCATGAATTTTCTCAAAATGTTTTCTCCTCCATTCACTCATAAAATATTGTTTCATGAAAACTTATATAGGTGGGATAATAACACATTGTCTCTTTAAGAAAAGAGTCTTTATTTAATCAACTCCAAGTATATAAGGGATAACCTGTTGTATAAAAAATATTTATATAACCATGGTTTTCTTTCTTTTAAATAAACATTAATTCATGTGAAATAATGCTTAGAATTTCTTACATAACATGTTAAGGGTTGTAAGTAATTATATTTATCAATAAAATAATAAATGTTATTCACACTATAACAAAAACATTAAAATGTTCAGGTGAAAAATATATATATCCCAACTTTTTCTAATGATTTCATCAACCAATCCATCCCCCATAATTTATATGATTAATACAACTAAGAATGATGGATAAAGTTATAATTTCCAGGACTCGCCTATAAATTTTATAAATCTTTACAGAAGATCTATGCTTACTATGTAGTGGAGATTTAATATCATCATCTCATCAATGCTACCCACCAATGGATGAATCTATCTCCTTCAATTCCTAGAATTTTACTTTAAAACAAACAACCATATATATATAAGGGAATAAGAAGGAATATTTTTTATTTGGGATTAACATTCAGGATAAGAACTACCTCTTAACCTAGGCCATTTTTCACCAATCTCAATCAAATTTTCATTAGCATTTTATGGAATAACTTTTTCCAGATTTGTTTTTGTAAGAAATTTATTTCAATTATATTTATAAATTTTTTAGATACCTATAATTTCGTATTCAATTTTAGTTGATTTTGACTAAAAAAAGTATTATTTCATTAAATTTTCAATCTTCTCATCATCATCACAACACTTAACAATATTTTTATGTTAAATCATCATCCCTTTCTCATCATTTGGAATATCTCCTGGAAGTTTGGTCTAGTATTTCTCATTTTTGTGACCCTCCAACTTACATCATCCACAAAACATTTGTAATCATTCATATTTGTTTTGAATTGGAATCTTAGAAGGATTTTTTTTCACAACATTTTTCTTTATGGTGATAGTTTATTTTATAGTATCATTCTTTTTTTATTATCCCAAGACTAGATGTTCACGTTCCTATATTACCTAATTTGGATTATTTTTGTGGTATTATTTTCGCATTATTAACTAATTTTTTCATGATATTTACATAACATCACTCATTATAAGTGTGACCATTTCTATTGCAATAATCATATACATAATTAGGGTTTTCAAATCTAGTCTTTGTAGATAGTTTCATTTTCTAGGTATTTTTATTATATAGAGAAATATTCTCTTTTATTTGTCATTTCACCCCATACATGCAAGTATTATATTATTTTCATGAATTTTCATGTTATCCCAACATTGCAATGGAATGTTCATATACATCCAACAACACCAACAATGCCTATGTGACTTCTCCTATTCTTTTACGGTGTATTCGATTTCGATTTCATAGATATTTAATGATAATTATTTTTAGTGGAACCACCATTATTTTGGAGAGTTCTTTGGTAACGCCTCTTTATAAGTATTTTTATATACACCTTTTATTTGGTGGTTTTATCATAATTTTTCACTATCCAAACATTTCCAGAGTATTTTTGAAAACTTATATCAGTTCCCACATTAGTACATATTATATTTTCAAGTTTATGGGGTACCTTATTCTTATAAAATGATTTCCTTTGGTTAGAGAATAAAACCTTTCTATTTTGGAGTCATAATTCTCAATTATAAATTGTATAGAATCATCTCTTGTAACAAACATTTAGGAAATTCTATATTATGGTGATTCTTATCCTTTAATTTCACCTCAATATCTATGAACTTTATGGTGAGCCAGTTCTTCTCATTTTAAAAAATTCTTTTCTTGTATTCCTAATCCTCCATCGTCTTATTTATTTTATTTCTGTGTATATTTCATTATTCATGAAAATAATTTTCATACTCTTTTACCATATTTTATTTATCCATTAATTTAGGACCTTTAAAATCCATAGAAACTTTGTGTAATTTTTCAAATTCATATAAACATCCTATAAATAAAATATTAAATAAACATTTCTCATAAAAATTTATTTCGAATTATTCAACAACTTCATCATATATTTCATTGAAAAGAAAAATTGTGTAATTTTAATTCATATGTTTTTATAGGAGTTTTGTAGTCTAGTCATTATATATAATTCCTCTTACATCACATCAACCACTTCTTCCAGTTGTAATTTTTCATCCTAAAGACCCTTGATGCCTCTAATAGTACATTTTACCACTTATTTGGGTATGTTTATTTGTATTTATTTGAATAGTGAATTATGATCACAATGTGATACATCATCATAATATCTTGAGAATTATTTTCTAGAATAATAATAATCAAGGGAATTATTGAAACATATACCACATTGATAACCTTCTGTTAGTGGTGTATTTTCCTTTACTGAAATATTCTTCTTTAACATTTTTTCATGTCTCTTATTTTTTTCTTCTATGTCTTGGAAGAAATGTCAACATGATATAGCTCACTCATTTCCTAAAATGTAAAATTCATAAATACTCAATAATATCATTATTGGGAACCTATTATATCATCTAACTTGTAGAGTCTGAGACCGAAATGACTTGTGAGAAAGGGTGAATCAGTGGTTTAATTTTAAAAAATTATAGGTTCTGAATTAAACCACTTAAAACATTTAGTTTTATTGATTAACTCAATGATGTATCAAATTATCACATAATATATGGGAATTATAATAGATAACACAATACATTATATTTAAAAAGTTCTCTTAAAAGGCCTACTCATTGCCACATTTGTTATTCCAACAACATGGATTCTCAAAAAAACCCATACGATTTTGAGATATATATTTTAAAAAAATAATTTAACATTCAATATATATTTATATACACAAAAAAATAATTTTTTATTGAATTCATTTCAAAATTCAGTTTTTCTTGTTATACATGCATCACTGAGATTAGTGTGTTTTAAATGCAACACGTGTTTAATTGAAACATGAAAAATTATTAAAATATTATTATTTAATGTGATATTTTACACCTGTCTATTGGAATAACAATTACGATTAAGATTAACCAGAT
Source organism: Viscum album (assembly GCA_963277665.1). Lineage (NCBI taxonomy): Eukaryota > Viridiplantae > Streptophyta > Magnoliopsida > Santalales > Viscaceae > Viscum > Viscum album. Next base: position 1,326,452,766 of record OY728126.1, read on the forward strand.
TAATGAAATATGGTTAAAATATATATATATATATATATATATAATTTATTCACTTGTAACAATTTAATTGTAAATGAAAAAAATATTTGTAAAATAAAAGGATGTATCTCCCTAAAAACTATTTTTATGAAAACAAAATTATGTTTTATATCAATATATTATCCAAAAAACTTTTTTTGAAAGATTCAAATGAAATATATATATCATATATTCAATAAAATATTTAAAATTATTATTATGTTTTTTTAGAAAAATGAGAAAATATAAAATTTTATACTTAAACCCCATATTTTTCTAAAAAAAATTTGTTTATTTTTATGGTGTACATATTTTAAGACTAAATTTCCACAATTTAAAAAATTGTATTTGAAAAAAAAATATAAAAATAATTTTTAAATATTAATATCAAAATTATGTTAGTGTTAATTTTTTTTTTAATTTTCATTTTTTAATGAATTGTTAAGAATACTGAATTTTAATTAAAAACTGCCTTTTCTCCTAAATTAGTTACAAAAAATATATTATGTTTTAAATTATATTTAAAGTTTAATTAGTTAAATTATACCTTTATGAATCCATTATAGGTAATTTTAATCAATTTCATTTTGATACACGATATAAAAACATGTTTAACTTTAGATCATTTTCTCTTTGAAAACATATTTTTTCTTCACGTTTGTGGGGTTTATTTCAAATTAAAATATTCCACTTTTGTGAGTTGAATATAAAAAAATGATTAAATATTTTTTATCAAAATAATTTACATTATGTAATATATTAAATTTAATTTTTAACCATATTTATTTGTGAAAACAATTAGAATTAATTACTGTGATTAAGGTCAAAACATAGCTTGTGTATTATATGTCTTTGTATTAAAATTAATTTTACACACACATGCATGGTTTTTATTTAATAAATTGGATTTATTTTTTAGAATAATTATCTATAAATTCTATAACAATATCATTTTAATTTTACTTTAAAAGGATAAATTATGTATTTAAATAAAAATCACATGTTACCGTGGTAAAAATATAAAAGGGTAAAATTGAGTAAACATAAAGACTAAAAAACAATATGGTAAAAATGTATTTATTTTTGTTTGGTGGATATGTGCCTCGACCACATAAACCCTCCCCTAAATTATTGATCTTTCTTGAATCATGTGAGGTAAGGGAGACCTCCCAATATTGAATACTTTTGATTATTTATGAGAATTCCACTCCTCCATAGTTATAAAAGTAACTCACACCCCCCCCCCCATTTTCACACCTATTAAGCCATATTGCTCAAAAAACCCAAAAAAAATCAATTAAAATCTTCCCTCCCCTAATAAAATATCCTTAATTTTGGATGAAAACAAATCTAGTAATGCTTTAATACAATGCTACGGAAGATACCCAAAGAAGATGTAATGTTCATAAACTTGTGTCTTTATTTTAGTTCATTCTCCATATCCTAAAATTATTATTATTCTCAGATTATATAATAACCTAATTATCTTCCATATACTTATTTTTTTTGTTTTAAAGTTATTACCTAAAACCACACACCCTTCCATCAAATGGGTTATAAAATCATTATTTGTATATATGGCGGACTACCGCCTCAAGAACTGATATCTTTCATTTTTCCATTTACACCTTTCATGGTTGGACATAATGATGTATTTATAGTTTATATATTATATTTATGAAATTTATTATGTTATTATGATTATTTAATTATTATATCATGCATACCTTCATTTTTTTCCATTTTTTGGGAATTTGATAACATTGTTCGTGTGTACGGTGGACTACTACCTTGTGAAACGATATCATTCAATCATGATTTACATGGAATATATTAAGGATGATTTTTATAAAAATATGTAATATATATGAAATAAAAATTATACTATAATATATATATATATATATCATTTACTTTTCTTCCATTAAATATAATAAGAAAATGGAAACATTGGTTATGCATACGTATGGCCTACCATCTCCATAAAAAATGTATTTCATTTCCCATCACTAGATTTTATGGATTAATATAAATAAATATATCAAAAATTTATAATTTATTTATTTCATTTTATATATTCTGGAGATTATAAAAACATCATCAAAGTGAGAGGATGAAAAAAATATCAAGTCAAAACATATACGAAAAACAAAGTCGTTATTACCCAAAACATAACATTAACATGGAATCATTAATAAATGGTTAATGAAATGGTTATAAGAAAATAACATATATAATGATATCTAAGTATTATTATTTAATATATGTATATTAAACTTATATTTAATATAAATTAGGTTTTAATGAGTAAAATTTATTTCAAGACATAAGGTAATGGGATTTCTAGTCTCACTTTTATTTATGAGACACTTATGCCATATTCAACATGAATTTATTTTAGGTTATTTATATACTACCAAAAGATATAATATATCATTAATATACCGAATTTAATGATAATTAAAGTTTATATTTATGATATTATTTCATGGGGCTTCCGATTCAGAAGTTACTCAAGAAGAAATGGATTTTGAACACACTTTTACTTTATGTGAGACAAATGTCATATACACCAAATGTTTATTTTATATATTGTATATAATACACATGAATTAATTTTATGATTAATCTACTTAAAATTATTCTTATTTATGTATCAATTTTAGGATCTCCCTTTCATGAGTTTTTATGGATCAAAAGTTACCAAATCAGTAAGGGGGTTTTCTCCCAATTTTCCTTCTTTGAGATGCACGTTATGTTATGCACCTATATTCATTCATGGGGTGTATATAAATAAAATTTTACATGTAGTATCATTAATTTATTGATTATAATTATATATTATATTCCATTTTATGTTATTTCATTGTGGGACTTATGATTCAATGTCACCCAGTGGTAAAGATCTTATGTTATAATATTATAATTTATCAAGATTGTTTATAATTAAGTATAAAATATTAAAATCTAAAAACCTACTTCCCAAAACTTCACATGAATTTTATTATACTATGTTAATTAATGATATCTTGAGGAAATTTTTCATTTTTCTACTCTTGTTACATGAGATAATTAATAAAATGTTCTAATGAAAATATGACTTTATTTCTCTCTTTCGTTGGAAATCTTTTTTCTTCCAAAACAACATTTTCTAAAAATGTCTTAACAAAATTTAAATGATATTTTAAGATAATTGTAAAATATAATGATTTTTATAATGTTTTATGTATTAAAAAAATATATTCAAATTAAATATGATATTTTCCTCAATAAGTTTTTTGAATAATCTTTTACATTTATTATCATTCATCAACGTCAATAACCACTGTTTTTTAAATATTCTCAAATGAGGATATTTTATAATTATACTATCCTCATTATTTATGTATGTGGATTAAGATTTATTTATAGGTATTTTTATGAAGATCATTTCTTTTCCATTGGTTAATCATGTTTCAAGGATATTTACATGAAACATATTTCTTTTTTATGTGTTAATATGGTTATCAAATAATAATGATAGTTTTTATTAGTTTTTATGATAACATTAAAAATATATTTATTTAAAACAAGTTTTGGTTCTTGTAAATGGATTATAAAATTGGGTTTCACAGGTAGTTTTGTGTGATAACATTACATCTTATGCTATAGGGAGGTCATCATACCACCAGGTAATACTATTTCATATTATACGGTGGGGAATATAAGATAGTGTCGATTCATCCCATTACAGCTTATATGATGGGAGATTAGAGATATTTCTCCAATTAATTAGGTAATGATAAATACACTATGTTCTAAGAGGGATCAATTTTTTTAGCCTAATCCTAAAAAGGAAGGTACACAGGTGTTTAGCTCAATCACAAAAAGGAGGTTACACTTGTGTTTAGCCTAACTCTAAAAACTAGGGTACATGAGTGTTTATACTTTTCCCAAAAATGAGGGTACATGAGTGGTAATCCCATGCCTGAATAGTAGGGTACAGTAGTTGTCATCCCATGCCCAAATAAGGTACACGGTTCTTCATTCCAAGCCAAAATAATTTTTTGAATTTCATGGTGGGTATCCTTGATATAAAAGTTTTTATGCTTATGTGTGTGAAAAAGATGAATGTTTTATCCCAATGATATTCTCTCATGGAACATGTTATTTTATTCAATTATGAATCATGTCTTATGAACTTCAAATATTTTTTCATGACTTGTGTTTATGATCTATGATAGGTTAGTTATAAACATCATAATTTATTATCATTATCACATACCCTCATTCTTATATTATTATTTTAGGTTGAAAAGCATCATAGATACCCTAGGAGGTGGTGAATCATGGTATGAATATTATTTTAAAAAATTATTCCTTAAAAACTGTATCATGACAACTTTATTATCAGGGTCACTTTATCTACTATTAATTGATTGTGTTGATCTTATTATTTCCTTCTTTATCTTATGTCGATGCACTGAACGTAAAACAAGAAAGCAAGAACAAGGAAAAACATATTTTACTTAGTTCACCCTTAGTGGGATACATACAACTATAATACAATGATAATGTGCCAATTTACCGTATACACTAAGGAACACTTCCAAAATGTTGTATAGGATAGATCACTTCTATTATCAAGATCATTGCCTTCACAAGGTTTGGGGTAATCTCATTGATATCTAAAGGGTTACTCCCTGAGTATCTTTATCTAGCTCACTACTAGAGGAAAAAATCACCTTCTTCCTTTTCCTTTTGTCACTTCTCTTGAAATTATTCACATAGGGTTTACAGACTTTTAAGTCCCTTCATTATAAATAATTAATGCATCCTAAACTGTAAGTAGGTTCTAAATAGAAGTCCCACTTTAATCCACTTGATGAATATCATATTACCATAGGTTTACTCTAAAATACCTTTTGAACACTTTTCATTATGCACACCTCCTTCATGAAGCTCTTTCATGATGCACACTACATTCGAAAAGATCACCTATTTTGTGAAGCACAAATAGACTTCATAAAGGATCCTCCTTTCATGAATCACACATCCTTCGTGAAGCATAAAAATTTCATGCAGTTCACTCAGCCTTTGTGAAGATAACAAATTTTGGATTTATTTTCACTAAATTAATGAACTTTGTTAATTTTTCAATTATCACATAATTTGGTATGATTTTATATCCTTCCTGAATCACCTTTCTCTGCAAACATTTTCACAAGAATAACCTTCGTGAATCACATTCTCAAATTTAGAGCATTACAGTTTTGATTAAGTATCACTACTTTGTTAAAGGGTGTAGAGTCATGTTTATAGGCTTTTCCTCCAGTTTCAGAAGATTCCATCCACATCATCACCATTTTTTTGATAGTCTCACATTTTATTTGTGATGCTCCCTACCTTCCCAAAGCATAAGGAGAATTTCCCAATTGTGAAGATTATCATAGTTGTAGAGATTATCGTTAATCCTCTACATATTCGTGATTCTCATTCACGATGACCCATACCTTCGTGAAACCCATTCTTTGTGAAACCTATGAATTTTCAATATTTTTAAAATACCTTAATTGAAATTCATCTTTCACGATTCTATCCATCCTCTAAATTTTTTACCCAAAAAATTTGTCAAACACTGGGAAACAGCATCACCTTGTGTATGAAATTTTGTGTAACTATTCAAGGGAATCCATTAATTTTCCTTGGATCATTTTCAACATAATGTGTCAAAAATATCTCTGAAACATAAAAAATTACCATGGAAGCATACTTTTTCAACAAACAAAAGAAAACCAAAAGTAATGCAATGTTACCTTCAGGGATTTCTTCTGACATATTCTTTCTTATGATAATAGATTTTTATTTTTATATTTACCCTTACTCGGTATCTGATATCAACCTTTCCTATGTTTACTTTCCCATAGTTATAAAGACAGGTTTTATGTAGGGCATGTCTTTGAAGTATTCTAGATGGGAAGATGATTTTGGGTAATTTTTTTATCTTTCAATAGATTAGAAGATTGTGTTCTGAGTTTCCAATGGAATAAGAATATTTTAGACTTCAAGCATGTTATTATTAAATGTCATTAATATTCATATAAAAATTTGAAATATCTATGTATGAGTATCTTAGGACGTTATAGTTGGTATAAAAGGAAAATTTTAGTTTACCTTTAGAAACTAGGATAAGATAAAATTATTAAGACCCATAGGGATATTTCTAAGGATATATATAGGGATTTGTCTAATGATGACGCAATCTTTTGGAAATTTTCATGGAATTTTATTGAAGGATAGCGTGAGTGGTTTTCAAGAAATTACATATATTTCTGGATACTACAAGTGAATGTGGATCTAGTATAGATTTACATAGAGGTAACAACCCAAAAAATATGTTATTGAACTAGACGCAATCAAGAAATATTTAATGGTAATGGGCCTTACTATACACCATTGTTGACACTCCTGAGGGATATTCTTTTGAAATTCACAAACTCTTAATAAACCATTATGAATAATTTTGATAGATAAAACCAATGAATAAAATAGGTTAAACCCTAGAGCAAGGAAATAACTTTATAAATAAATTGGATGAAGTATTTTATGTATTGGGATTCAAGAATTAAATTTTAGAATTATTTTACCAATAGTATTTTGGTTATAAGAATAATGAAATTTCGTATAATGTTGTTAAATTTTTGAATCATATATGTCTTCATAAGTGTTATAGATACCATAATGAGTTAGTGATTTTAACATTAATTATATGTTAAAGTCTTAAACACATGTTTTTTAGGTTTTATATGATGATATTCTACTAATATTAAGGATATTTACAGAGAAATTTATTGAAAGCCTATGTTTTAGTAAAAAAAGGTTATTTGAGGAATAATATATTTACATCATATAGAAAAAATGTTAAAGGTATTTATATCATTTAGGATTAATATGATCATTACTGAAAATGTAATAATAGTCAAATAAGATTATTACACTTTAAAAAAGGTTTTTTTAACCCTAGTAAAAAGGTAAAGAAATGAATTATTTGATAAAATAAAAATATTTTTTTAAATAACAGTATCCAACTTTTCTTAATCTGAATGTTTTGGGTTTTTCTAAAAAGTTTTATATTTTCATGAATAGGGAAAAATACTGAATTTTAATTGAAACTGTATTTTCACCTATGTTATTAACTAAGATAAAAAAAATTATAAATTTTTTTTAATGTATAACTATTTAAATTATAAATAAATTAATCCAATATAGTTTGTTTTAATCAATTTCATTTTTAAATTACATAAAAATACTTTTCAAATTTTGAACATTTTCACATTGAAAACTGCTTTCTCCTCACTTTTGTAGGATAAATTTTAAAGTAACAATTTTCACATATATGAGTTGAATTTGGACAAATGGATTCCATATTTGTAATTAGAGTAATTTATATTATTTAATAAGTTATTATTATTGTTTTTAACATAATGATCAGTGAAAATGGTTAAAATTAATTATTTTAATTAAGGTTGAAACATGGTTTTGTGCATAACATAAAATTGTGTTAGAATTAATTTTACACTCACATAAGATTTTTATTTAATGAATTAGATTTAATTTTTAGAATAAATATGTATAATTTTTCTAATAAATATAATTTTAATTTTAGTTTTAAAGTTTAAATTACCTAGGTAAATAAAAAGAATATAAGTTACCATGGTAAAAATATAAAAGGGAAATTTTGAGTAAACTTAAAAACTAAGGAATAACATGTAAAAAATGAATTTATTTTTGTGTTTTTGGGGTGTGTATTTCCCAAATAAACCCCCCATACATTATTGATCTTTTTTGAAGTCACATGAGGTAAGGGATACATCCCAATAGTGAATACATTTATGTATTTATTAGAATGCCACTCTTTCTTAATTATAGAAGGGAACTAAATCCCCCCCCCCATTCTTATCACCTCTCATGCCATTTATCATTACCAAATGTGGAAAACTAACTTCCTAGCATACCTCCACTCATCCAATAATCCTTATTTTTGCAATAAATAAATCATATGATGAATTTAGTGAAAACCTAAAAAGGATACCAGAATAATAGGTAATTTTCTTCAATGAGAATCTTTATTTTATTTTAGTATCCATATCCTTTAATTATTAATATACCATTATTATATAATAAACTCGTTATTTTATATATTCTAAAATTTTGTTATTATAATTTAATTTTCTACAACCACATACACTTCCATAAAATGTGTTATAAAATCATTGTTCATGTTTACTACAGACAACGGTCTCGCGAACTGATGTCGTTCATTTTTCAATTACCACCTCTCATGGTTGGACGTAATGATGGATTTATGATTTTTATATGATATTCATGATATTTATGATGTTATTATTATTTTTTAATTTTTATATCACACATACCTTCTTGTTTTCCATTTTTTGGGAATATAAAAACATTGTTCATGTATACGGCATACAATTTCTTCGCGAAGCAATGTAATTTATTCATGCATTACATGGAATGTATTAAAATTTTGTATAATAACCCTATATAATATATATGAAATAAAAATTTTCACATTAATGATATTATATATATATATATTATTTACTTATATTTCTTAAAATATGATAAGAAAATGGAAACATCGTTCATGTGTACATATGGCCTATCATCTACATGAATGGTGTATTTCACTTCCTATCACTATTTTTGTGGATTAATCTAAACAAATATATAATTAATATATATATATATGGTATTTATATTATGGTTTAAATTATATAGATAGTTAAATCATGATCTAATTAAGAGGATGGGAAAAAAATAACAAGTCAAAACATATATGAAAAACAAAGTGGTTATTACTTGAAACATAACTTTAACATGGAATTTTTAATAAATGTGTAATAAAAGGGTAATAATAAAATAATATATGGTATTATATTATTATTATTCTATAATATGTGTATAATAAACTTATATTCCTATAAACGAGGTTTAAATGAGTACAACTGAAGTCTATGTTTAAGGAAAAGATATATATTCACCAATCATTCCTTATTTCTAAGAGACGTATTCCATATTCACCAATCGTTTCTAAGAGACTTATTCTATATTCACCAATCATTTTTTTATATACTACCTTTTGAAAAGATGTATATATATATATAATATACCTAATTTCATTAAAATTAATGTTTCTATTGATGTCATTAATTTATGAAACTTATGATTCAAAAGGTACTCAAGAAGTAATAAATTTTTGGTTCAGTATTACTTTTTGTGAGAAAAAGGCCATATTAACTACATGTTTATTTTATGTGGTATATATACATCCCATAATTATATTTTATTATTATTATATAGAAAAGTTTTGGTATTTACATATGCATTTGAGTATATCCCTTTCATGTGGTTTATGGTTCAAAAATTACCAAAACTGTAAGGGATTTTTTGTCTCATTTTTTCATCTATGACATGTACATTTTATTATGAAACTATATTATTTCATAAGGTTTATATACATCCCATATAACATGAAATATCATGAATTTATTTCTCCTCGTTATATTTTAAGTTACATTTTGTGGTATTCCTTTGTATGTCTTATGATTCAATTTCACAAAAATGGTGAATATCTTAGGTTACAATCTCATAATTTATTGTTATTGTTTATGATTAAGTCACCAATGATAAAATATCATGATCTACTTATCAATAATTATCATGAATTTTATTATTATATGGTAAATCGTCATATCTTCAACCAATGGTATCATTTTTTCCCTATTTTTTAATTGATATAATTAAGAATTTTTTTAATAAAATTTTTATTTATTTCTATCTGTTGTTGGAAATCAATTTTCTTCCAAAAACATTTTTTCCAAAAATGTTTTCAAATTTTTTCATAAAATATATATTAAGAAAATTATAAAATAAAAGGATTTTCAAAATATTATATTTTTAAAAAAAGTTATTTTGAAAATGAAAATTATATTTTCATCAAGAAATTTTTTAGTTATATTTTTAATGTATTTCAAATATTCAACATTAATAACCCTTGTTGTTACATACACTCCAATGGGGGGTTTTGTAAAGATACCATCCTCATTCTTACACGGGATAGATTAGTATAATTTCAAGGTGATTTTTATGAAACTCATTTTCTTTCCACAAGTTAATCATGTTTTAAAGAGATTGACATGAAACCCATTTCTTTTCACTAGGTTTATCATTATATGAAAGAATAATAATTTTTATGAGTTTTTATGATTATATGAAATATATTTTTATATTATTCATCTTTTGGTTCTTGTAAGTTACTTATATGATGGGGTGTCCAAGATTAAACCTTGTAAACCTATTATAGATTCTAGGATGGGGTATCCTAGATAGTGTCGGGTAATACATTACAATTTATATGATGGGGTGGTCAATATAATGGAGATTGAACCCATTACATCTTACATGATGGGTGCACCCATATATAACTCTAAGGAATTGGGTAAATATAAACTCTCTATGATCTAATTGGAAGCATGGGTGACTATTCCATGCCAAAAAATGAGGGTACATGGTTTTTTATACAAAGCATGATATAGAGGGTACATGGGTGTTTAGCCCAAGAACAAAAAAGAGGGTACATGATTGTTTGGACCGAGGCCAAAAATTAGGGTACAAGGTGTAGGTTCCAGGTGCAGCGGAAGCGCGTTGGTGGGATTGCCCAACTTTAATTTTAACGTTAAACAACGTTCAATCTGAGATCTGTCGCGATATAAAACGCTGGATCTTCAGAATAGAATGAAGAACGAAAAAAAGAAAAGAAGAGTCCCTAAACCATTGAGATAGGATCATCATATGTTGGTTATAAGTAATTTAATTAATTCAGAATAATTGCCTCGGTGGAATTCTTTCTTCGTTGATGTCTCCGGTCACGATCCTGTGATCCGACGTTGCGTCGTAGAATCCAAGTATAGAATTCCTATAGCGGTGATCCACACATGTGACACGTATCTCCGGATGTCACCGAAGGGATATCTGGTTTCTAGCAAGGAAGATCCTTCGCTTGCGATGTCCGCCTTCGACCGCCTTGATCCGGTGGAGGATCTCGCTCTCGTAACTTTCGGGTGTTCTTAGTGGAAAGGGAATTCCCTGTTGGATTGAGAGTATTTCCAAATCTGTTGTGGACAACAATGGCTCTCTTAAGTGTTGGGGTTGTGAGGATATTTATAATCGAGTTTGAGGTTAATAGAGTTATGACAATAAATAAACGTGTTACGCGTTTTATTTAATTCATTAACTCTTATTGAAAACCCCCATGGATAATTATTAATTCCTTGACATGGGACCACGCTGATTATAATAAATATCGTTTAATAAAACAATATTAAATCCTCAAAATCCCAACTTGAAAAACTACACAGCGTGTAATACAGAATACACGGCGTGTACTTGTTTTCCATAAAACTACACGGTGTGTATATTTAATATACATGGCGTGTACTTTTATTTTCCATTTATCTCCACCATATTTATTAGACCTTGAGTAATGGATATTTATTTCTTAAATAAATATTACTGCATCACTCGCTAATAAATATTATTTCATCCACAATATATTCTTTCGAATAACTATTGTCGAAATAAATGCGATCAGGCATCCTTAAATAATTATTAAACCATAGTCGGTAATAATATTTATTTAACTTGTTAAATTAATATTTAACTGAGATACATGGACACACTTAGTGTGTGGACCTCTAGGCCTCTTTCTCAGTGGCATTAGGCGAATCCTGCCTAAATTCCAAGGTTAGCGTCTAGCAACACACCAAGGAACCCATAGAGAAAGAAGTTAGTGCCGCAATGACGTGTCACCTCCTACGAACGTATACCGTGTAATATAATCCCTTTGTCTCGATATCTTTGATCAAGCGGGTTGAATGCTAGTGCCATCAACCCATGTGCTTGATTATTCTTTCTTTGACTTCCCGGAATTGAACTCGCCCATACCTTACCATGGCCATGGATTTATTTAGGCTATATCAATTCCATCAAAGGGCCTGAGATATCTACTTCTGTTATGGAACTGAAGGGACAAATCCTTTCTCGCATTATCTATTAATGCACTATTACTCGTGATGCACCCAACGTATCCTACCATGCTACGAATAGTGTGTCATCACAGTTTTCGTCAATACATCTAAGTGCGCGAGTTGTAATACCCATTAATAATAATCTTAAAGTCTAAGGACCAAAACACGCGTCTGTAGATACGGACATCCAATGACACTATGACATGTGGATTTCCAACTAGCGGGTCTTGTTCTCATAATATCCTCCTGGATATTACCAAGGGCGCACACCATGAGAAGGTGCGTCAATGTTTTATGATTCCTCACCCCTAATGACCTGTATTATTTGTGTCCCTAAAATAATATCATCCAGCCATAGAACATATATTCAAGAACAGTGTTATGGAACTTCTGTGTTCTCATCATAGCAGGGATCCTCTATGACCCATTAATAGAACAGCTATCCATAGGACATTATCACATGCATTGTCATGCAGAATAACAATCAAGATGTGATAAGGCTTTTATTAATGAATAAAGTACAATGTAGTTGGTTCTAGGACACCAACCCCAATAGACTCCCACTTGGACTAGAGCCAACTGCTAACAACCTTTAACCCGCAATCTCTCACATGATATTCATGATTCTGCTGAGATAGGACTTTAGTCATGGGGTCTGCCACGTTCTCTTCCGTGGACACTCTGCTCACTGCAAATTCACCCCTCTGAAAGAAATCCCTCAAGAGGTGATACTTCCGAAGTATGTTCTTTATCCGTTGATGTGACCTTGGTTATTTTTCAAGAGCCACTGCTGCAATATTATCACAATACAATGTAATGGGATATTTACTACTAGGTACCACATCATGCTCCTAGACAAAGTTCTGAATCCATACACCTTCTTTGGCTACATCAAAAGCCGCTATATACTCGGACTCCACTGTAGAATCGGTGACAACTAGCTTCTTTAAACTCTTCCAACTCATAGCTCCTCCATTGAGACAGAAAACATATATAGAATGCGACTTTAAATCATTCTGATCTGTCTTAAAACTAGCATCAACATACCCTCTGATGATAAGCTCCTCGTCTCCTCCATACACCAGGAACATATCCTTAGTTCTTCTCAGATACTTAAGGATATTCTTAACAGCAGTCCAATGATGTTCCCCTGGTTCTGCTTGATATCTTCCTACCATGATCAGTGCATAGTCAACATCAAGCCTGGTACATAACATGGCATACATGATGGATCCTATAGTTGAGGCGTATGGGATCTTGCTCATCCTATCTTTCTCTTGTTGTGTCTGAGGACACAATTTCTTAGAAAGATGTAATCCATGTGACACTGGAACCAATCCTCTCTTGGATTGTTCCATACTAAATCTATTTAGTATCTGGTCAATGTATGTACCCTGACATAGTCCAAGCAGCCTCTTGGATCTGTCACGAATGATCTTGATCCCTAGAATGTAGGCTGCTTCTCCTAAGTCCTTCATAGAGAAACACTTGTTCAACCAGTCCTTAACTAACTGTAAGATAGGTACATTGTTTCCAATAAGTAATATGTCATCAAAATATACAACTAGGATAATGATCGCATTCCCATTAAACTGCTTATAAACACATGGCTCACATTCGTTCTTAATGAAACCAAATTCCATTATGGCTTCATCAAATTGAATGTTTCATGACCTCGATGCTTTCTTCAATCCATAAATGGATTTCTGCAACATGAAAACCCGTTTGGCTTCACCTGGTGTCACAAACCCTTCTGGTTGTGTCATATAGACATCCTCCTGAAGGTTCCCGTTAAGGAATACTATTTTGACATCCATTTGCCAAATCTCATAGTCATGGTAATCTGCTATGGCAAGTATGATTCTTATGGATTTAAACATGGAAACTGGCGAGAAGGTTTCATCATAGTCAATTCCTTGACGTTTTCTGAATCCTTTATCCACTAGCCTTGCTTTATAGGTGCAAGTTTGACCTTCCATGTCCAGTTTTCTCTTGAATACCCATTTGCATCCAATAGGATTTACATCAACTGGCTCATCGACCAAAACCCAGACTTGGTTCTGATACATGGAATCCATCTCAGAATTCATAGCTTCTAGCCATATTGAAGCTTCTGAGCTTTCTACTGCTTCCTTGTAGGAGAGAGGTTCATAATTTTCCAACAATAATGATTCACCATCCTCGGTGATGAGGAAACCAAATCTCTCTGGTTCCCTTACCTATCTTGAGCTCCTACGCAGTACTTTTGATTCTAGAACCTCTTCCACGGGGACCTATGGAACTTGTTCATGTACCAACTCCTGTGTATCTTGAGCATCAACTTCATCGAAGTCAATTTTGCTCCCACTATCATTTTTAAGGATGTTCTCCCTCTCGAGAAAGACGGCTTGCCTAGCGATAGTCACTTTCTTTTCCTGAGGGTTATATAGGTAATATCCTTTCCTTTCCTTAGGATGTCCAATAAAGATACACTTCATGCCCCGGGGTTCTGTTTTGTTTCCTGAGAAGGCCTTAACCAATGCCTCACATCCTGATAAACATGTATGCGACAAAATGGGTTTATTTCCATTCCATAACTCGGAGGGAATTACATTTTCCCCCTTAGTTGGTACTCGGTTTAATGTGTATGCTTCAGTTTGAAATTCATATCCCCAAAAGGATAATGGAAGATCCGCATGACTCATCATCGACCTCACCATGTCTAACAAGGTGTGGTTCCTCCTTTCACTAACACCATTCCACTGTGGCGTATAAGGACGAGTGAGCTGAGATAGAATCCCAGACTCCCGTAGAAGATCGATGAACTCTTGGTTCAAATATTCTCTACCTTGATCCGATCAAAGCTTCTTTATCTTCTTACCAAGATGATTCTCTACTTCATTCTTGAATTCCTTAAATTTCTCTAAGGATTCTAACATATACCTCATTAAGTATACAAATTTGTATCTACTAAAATCATCAGTAAAAGTAATGAAGTAGGAATATACACCTCTAGATTCTACTGGAAATGGTGCACATACATCTGTGTGTACCAATCCTAGAAGCTATGTGGCCCTTTCACCCTGTCCCCCAAAAGGAATTTTGGTCATTTTACCTTGTAAATAAGCATGAAATATATCAAGTGGTTTTAGCTCAGTAGAGTCTAAATAGCCATCTTTGCAGAGCTTTGTTGAGCGCTTCCCGTTTACATGACCGAGATGGTGATGGCACAACTGGGTAATGTATGAGTCATGTGAGTTTGTTTCGTTATCGATTGCCAACACTTGGTTTTCATAATTTAATACATACAAACCATTATTTAAATGTGCCATACCATAACATATGGTTTTCTTATAAAAGAGACAACTTTTATTTCCAAACTTAAAAATAAATCCATCCATATCCAAACAAGATACAGAAATTATGTTTTTGGTAACACTAGGCACATAATATCAGTTATATAAAACCAAGATCATCCCAGTTGGCAATGAGAGGTGGTAGTCCCTAATAGCCAATGCAGCCAGCCTTGCGCCATTAGCATCTCTAAGATCCACCTCTCCTTTTTCAATCGTTCTAAATCTACTTAGTTCTTGCATTTGAATACAGATGTGAGCCCCACAAGCTGTATCTAATACCCAATGTGTAGAAATAGAAAGATTACACTCGATAACAAATGCACCATTAGCGTCTCGATGCTTCTAGGTGAAGTTCCTCTTCCAGTGGCCTTGCATTCCACATGCAAAACACATTTCCTCTCGTTCCTTGCCCTGCCTCTGGATATTTTCCTTCTTGGAGGGATGGTGCTCAGAGGGTTCAGACAGTTTATAAGTCTTTGGCCCCTTTTCCTTGTCCTTCCTTTTCTTATTCACCATAAGGACTGCAGGTTTGTCACACCCCATGCCCTTATCTACCTGGTGAGTTAAGGGTAGATGTTCCGATCTAGGCGCAACTAGAACAGGCTCTTCCAGCACAAACAATTTCCTCTCGTGACGATGGATAACACGTAAACGCCTCTGCCACTCTTGGAAATTTGTGTCGGTGAGAAGGTTTTCCTTCTAGTGTATGGTTCTCAATGATATGTTTGAAGTCATTTTCTTTCCGTTTCTACAATTTAAGATGAGAAAATGTTTAGTACTTTATTAAAAAACTGATACAAATAAATAAATTAATACTTATTAGTCTCCCACTATTTTATCGAAATCCAATAGCCCTCACCATTGACTTCCGAATATTCTATTTCCTGAATATTCTAGTGGAAAGGATCCATATTGCCCTTCGTAGTACCCCAACTAGGGTTGGTCAAGCAACATGAATGATTTTAGGTAGGCATTCCAAATGCCAACTGCATTAACTCACATCTCCTTGATCCGCTGAGTGGACTCCCCAATCATGAAATCCTTTTATTTTGGATTTCCTCAACCTTTTCCTCTTGGTCACACCAAGTCCTGCTATGGCAGTCAACCCTTGATGCAAACCAAGTCAAGTCAACCCAAAACCTTGAATTATAATTCCCCGATAATTGAAAGCACCCAACTAGGGTTGGTCAAGCACTTTGAACTATGGTTCGAATCTAACCAAGATTATTGAAGGCTATACCAACTTAATATTTCTTTTGAGGGATTTTATCCTTATACTTAAATTTCCATTTTATTATCTTTGATTACATGCTTGTTAATATTCTATGGTATATACTTAAGTGATTAACCATGTATAAGATAATATTTACATATAAGCCGGTTATATTTTAGTTCCATCTTGCATGCTTGTTTAATTCATTAATTGTGTGATCATGACAACACACCCACAATAAATGAACCATGCAACTGACAAAAAAAATTAAATGGTATGATCATCATATTTTCCTATTGGTTAGTTTATCTATTGGTTGATAAAATAACCCAAGACCTAGGGTAGAAACACCTTGAACCTTTCGAGTTCATGTTTACAGCTTTCCACCAGTCCACCTTTGTATCTCCTTGGATTGGTTTCACCTTGTATCCTGACTTGATCCACCTCCACTAGCTTGGGAGCTCCATCCATTACATATGAATTTATCTCACATGAATGTGAGGTGTAAAAAGGGGTTTTTACATAAAATAATCCTTGGGCGCGCAAGCCCTACATATTAATGAGGAGATGGCTTGCAGGCCAACAAATTTAATTTAAATATATAAATTAAAAGAAACCATTCACATACAAAGGTCTCAGTCTATATCATGATCATCCAAACATGCAACGATATTTAAGCATAAATAAAACTAGCATTCAATTCTTTAATCGTTCTTGTTTAAGATAAATCACGCTCGAATAAATTAATTATCTTTTATTAATCAATCCTTTTATCTTAAACCCTTTTCTGAATTTCCTTTAGATTCTCATCCATCATAATTTTAAACAAATAAATTCATTTAAAATTATCTTTGTACGTAACATGTACCATGGAGGCAACCCGGTGAATTCCCATTTATTACGCAGATGTTAAATTAAACACATATATATAAAACACCTATCACGTGTTGTGCCTCAGCTTTATGCCTGCACCATGGTACACGTCTCAAGGGTTTATATAATATAATAATAAATTTTAATAAATCTGAATAATTTGGGTGAGTACATGGCATGTATTTTCGACTACACGGCATGTACTTTTCTTCCCCATCCATCCGAAGTACATGCTCGGGGACAGGGTATGTTAATGTAATTAGGAAATTTTCAGAGTACACAGCATGTACAGTGGGACACACGCCGTGTAGTTTCCGCGTTACATGTTTTCCAGCCGGGCAAGCCGTGTATGGGGTACAAGGTCCAACCCGAACCTAAAGGGAATACATGTCGTGTTCAGTTGGACCATACAGCGTGTAATCCGGAAACCGTGTGCCACATGTTCCTGTTCAACACACGGTGTCTTAAATTCTTAGAAAGAATCTGATACATAGCCTAATTTTGCAGATTAATCAATGCATTGAACCTAGACTACACAGCGTGTACTTCCAAATACATGCCGTGTATTCTAGTGTTGTACGGCCAGAAACGTTTGGCTCCTCCGGATGAGTTCCTCTATTTTATTTTAATCAAAATTAAAAAGAAAATTTTGTTTCTGTGAGGTGAACGAGAAATGACGGAGGAGGAATAGATCTCGACATTCAGATTTCCAGAATGATTAAACATGAATTAAAATAACTAAATTATTAAATGCATAAATCATAAACGAAAAACTAAATAATTATAATCAACAATATGACCACTCAGATACCACTTGTAGGTTCCGGGCGCAGCGGAAGCGCGTTGGTGGGATTGCCCAACTTTAATTTTAACGTTAAACAACGTTCAATCCAAGATCTGTCACGATATAAAATGTCGGATCTTCAAAAAAGAATAAAGAACATAAAAAGAAAAGAACAGTCCCGGAACCATTGAGATAGGATCATCATATGTTGGTTATAATTAATTTAATTAATTCACAAGAATTACCTCGGTGGAATTCTTTCCTCATTGATGTCTCTGGTCATGATCATGTGATCCATCATTGAATCATATAATCCAAGTATAGGATTCCTCTATCGGTGATCCACACGTGTTCCACGTATCTTCGGACGTCGCCGAAAGGATATCTGCATGCTAGCACAGAAGAACCTTCTCTTGCGATGTCCGACTTCGACCACCTTGATTCGGTGGAGGATCTCGCTCTCGTAACATGAGGGCGTTCTGGGTGGAAAGGGAATTATCTCTTGACTTGAGAGTATTTTCAAATCCATTGTGCACAACAATGGCTCTCTTAAGTGTTGGGGTTGCGAGGATATTTATAATCGATTTTGAGGTTAATAGAGTTATCACAATAAATAAACATGTTACACATTTTATTTATTTCATTAACCCTTATTGAAAACCCCCATGTCGAATTATTAATTCCTTAACATGCGCCCACACTGATTATAATTAATATCATTTAATAAAACAATATTAAATCCTCAAAATCCCAACTGGAAAAACTACACGGAATGTAATAATTAATACACGGTGTGTACTTGTTTTCCATAAAACTACACGGCATGTATATTTAATATACATGGTGTGTAATTTTATTTTCCATTTATCTCTACCATATTTATTATACCTTGAGTAATGGCTATTTATTTCTTAAATAAATATAACTGCATCACTCGCTAATAAATATTATTTCGTCCACAATATATTCTTTTGAATAACTAGTGTCGAAATAAATGCGATCAGGAATCCTTAAATAATTATTAAACCACAGTCGGGAATAATATTTCTTTAACTTGTTAAATTAATATTTAACTGAGATACATGGACACACTTAGTGTGTGACCCTCTAGGCCTCTTTCTCAGTGGCATTAGGTGGAGCCTGCCTAAAGTCCAAGGTTAGCATCTAGCAACACACGAAGACACCCATAGAGAAAGAAGTTAACGCCGCAATGACGTGTCACCACCTACGAACACTTACTGTGTAATATAATCCCTTTGTCTTGATATCTCTGATCAAGCGGGTTTCATGCTAGTTCCATCAACCCATGTGCTCGATTATTCTTTCTTTGACTTCCCGGAATTGAACTCGCTCATACCTTACCATGTCCATGGATTTATTTAGGCTATATCAATTCCATCAAAGGGAAAGAGATATTTACTTCCGTTATGGAACAAAAGGGACAAATCCTTTCTCACATTCTCTATTAATGTAGTATTACTCGTGATGCACCCAATGTATTCTACCTCGCTGTGAACAGTGTGTCGTCACAGTTTTCATCAACACATCTAAGTGCATGAGTTGTAATACCCATTATTAATAATCTTAAAGTCTAAGGACCAAAACACGCGTCCACAGATAGGAACATCCAATGACACTATGAAATGTGGATTTCCTACTGGTGGGTATCATTCTCATAATATCCTCCTGGATATTACCAAGGGCGCACACCATGAGAATGTGCCCCAAAGTTTTATGAGTCCTCACCCCTAGTGACCTGTATTATTTGTGTCCCTCAAATAATATCATTCGGCCATAGAACATATATTCAAGAACATTGTTATGACACTTCTGGGTTCTCATCATAGCAGGGATCCGCTATGACCCTTTAATGAAACAGCTGTCCTTAAGACATTATCACATGCATTGTCACGCAGAAGAACAATCAAGATGTGATAAGGATTTTATTAATGAATAAAGTTAAAATAAGTTGGTTCTAGGCCACCAACTCCAACACAAGGGTGTTTATCTGAAACCCAAAAAGGAGGGTACAAGGGTTTTTAGCCTAAGACCTAAACGGAGGTTATAGGAGTGTTCTTCCCAATCCTGAAAAGGAGGGTACTCTGGTAATCTTCCTAGATTGAAATAGGTACAAAGGTGGTTATCCCAAGCCTAATTTGTTAAGATTGACTTTGTGGGTTCCCTTTTCATAAGATTTTATATTCTTATGTGTATAAAAAAAGTCTATGTTTTATGTAATTTTTATTCTCTCAAGGATCATTTTCTTTGATTCCCTTGTGATTCATGTCCTATGAGATTCTAATAATTATTTCATGACTTGTGTTTATGATCTATGATAGGTTGGGTGTAAACATCATAATTTATTATCATTATAACATATCCTTATGATTATCTTATTATTTTATATGATCATAGATTTATATCTCTCTTATTTAACCTTATTGAGCATATTATCTCACCCATTATTATGTTTCCTTTTCCCATGTTATAAACAAAGTATTATTTTTGGTTATGTGTATGATGAATATTAAATGGTAAGATCCTTTTAGGAAACATTGTAGATATTTCTCTATGTTATAAGATCTTGTTCCAATTTTCCTAAGGCACTAAACAACTGTGGTTGTCAGGAATTAATTTTTTAAAATGAAATTATTATTCATCTAGAAACATTTTATTTCTATGTATGAGAATTAAGGGTCATTATATATCCACTTTAATATTTTTATCAGTTAGAATTGTTGATGTAGAATAGAAATTTTTTTAACTATTGAATCCATGAGGGCATCTTTATACTAAATCATACATTGTAATGAGTATCCACACTGGCCTACCCCAGAATCCCACTATAGCTTTCTCATACTTCTATCTCATACTAAAAGACTTCTTCTACTTTGGATCCAATATAGAGAATATTTCTTCTCATATCTCTAAATAAGAAACTTAACTGATTTTATATTTGATTAAAATACTTTTTACCTTCAATATGGTTGATAAAATACAATAATATTTATTTATATTCTTCCATAATCATGTAGGGTCTATTTTTCTCATTTACACTTTATGTACCTTCAGCATCCACTTAACAAGTCTATCAGACATTCAAAAAAAAATTTGAACACCATTATATGATCAGTTTTGTTTAGTGCAACAAATGATAACATAGTAATTCTTTTTTCTCACAATAAATAACAAACCTTACATAGGATTATAAAAGTGGTTCACAAGATATATTCAAAATTATTTTACACAATAAGGATACTACAGAGTATCAGAATACTGAAAACTTGGATATTAAATCTTTTGATATGCTTCTCAGCTTTAGTCCAAATTTCACTATAAGCTATTAGTGAAAATCATATCACAAGTTCATTTCTCAGTCTTCATTCATGCATAATATAATTCATTGAATTCAAAAAATTTAAACCCTTGAAGATATATATTTCATTCTATTATATTATGTCAAATTTAAACATTTATTTATTCTAATTAAGTTTCTCTCATGTGATCATTCCTACATATATTACATGTATGAAAGAACCTCCCACTTTACTCTAATTTGTGAATAAACATGAATGGTTGTGAGTGTTTTTATGTGTGGATGTCTATTGTTCAAGTCTCACGCACTTCCTTAATTATTTCTTTCTTTATTTTTACAATAGCTAACTATATTCATGTATGATGGAAATCCTAAACCTTATCCTTCAAAAAAAACATGGATGGGTGTCAATCATTATTAATTTGTGCATTATTTCATGTATCCTTCTCATACAACAACTTTTTTCTAGTGTATCATGTCTCAAGCTTCATGAAAAAAAATTCTTTGCGAAAGCCCTGAGTGTGTGATTCTAAAGTTAAGAGGCTATAGAAACCTATTATGATTCATGTAATAGTATAGTGGGAAGGATTATTGTTCTCCCAAGAATAGTGTTATATGGGTTTCATATCCATGAACTAGAAGGCTTTGCAGTGCTTTTTTTATTTGAAAAAATGGGAGACTCTCAAATATGAAAATAACATCTCATCACCCAGGACCCTAGATATTTATTGAGAGTTTCCCACTTCCTGTCCTCTGATAATTAATCTGGATTAAGGTTTTGATAAAAAATATGTGCCATGTATTTCATAATAACTTAAGATTTCATCATTTCTAAAAATACCTTTTCTGAAAAACATGGTGTATTTTATTATGTGAGTATGCACGCTATGTGGATCACATGTCACTCTTTGTTTTAATTATTGAACTCTCCCATGTATGGAGGATGAACATATGGATTCTTGGAACTCCATTTCCATTAAAAAATTTATATTATTTGAATATCTACATGCATTAAAGATTTAGTTTTCATGGATAAAGGTTTGAATCCACATCACCTTGTAATATTGATCTTAGGATAACAATGTAGTTCTCGAGTTTGATGATGGAATTAATTTAATTGATTACTCTAGAATACTGGATATCTACAATTTTTGTAGGTTGTAGTTAATCTCTATAGTCAATCGAATAGTTGTGATCAATAAAATTAGATATCCAAAGTTATGTGTATATCTAATAAAAGGTGGATGGACAATGCAACACATCACAGTGTCCCGTATCATTTATCCACTTAGTAGATAATTTCCTAATGTTACAATGATTACATCAACCAATTGGTGAGTAGCATGGGGTCCCCTTTCAAACCCACACTATATATACCTACCTCACTAGCAGTGTTAAACCCTAATATCCCACAACCACCTTCATGTATGATTTGTGTATGCCTTTCTTGCACACTTTGTGTGTTCCTTTCATGCACCTGTGTGAACTATGCATGACTTATGTGACACTCATTCTATTGTGGGATAGACTGGTCAATTTATTCATGAATTGTTTACCCCTAGGGTTCGATATTCCATTGAGGTGATCCTTGGTTGTCATATGGTTGGTTAAATCTTTTGTTAACACATATTAAATTTCAAGTGAATCATTCCATATAAAATAATTTCCAAAACATATTTTCAATAATAACTCATGAAAAAAAATATTTTCCATCAAATTTTCCTTAAGAAATAATAATATTTTTCATGGATTTAATAACCATACATTGTGAAAAATATATTTAACCATTTACAAAATTCCTTTGTCATTATGATTAGTTTAATAATCATCAAAATTTTGAAGGGGAATTAGTCAATCATGACATCCAATGAGATCAAATGAATCAATAAAAACTCTCCAAGAATACCCACTTCATATTTATCTTAACAAACACATGTTGAAATATTATTTTAAATAAATTAAACTCTAGTCCAAACATTAAGTGGTATTTTAAATCTTATCTTTCTGTTTAAAAACTATGTTAAATAATTTTAACTTTAACCGTAATGACATATTTTTCAATATTAAAGGGTTATAATTTTACTTATAAGTAAAAAATTGGCTCATAAATAGATAAGGGGTGAAATTTTATACAATTTATCATCTTATTTAACGTTTTTCAAGATTTTTATGGTTTTGGAATAATTTAATAAAATATTATTTTACATAAAATACTACTATATTCATTTTAAGATCTATTCAAATAATTTTACATTAAAGAAATAAATACATAAATATATTTTAAATAAAATCTATTTAATACTAAATAATATATTATTATTAAGTAAAATAGTATTTTTAACCATAATTAATCAAAAATATATTACTTTTAATGTTTTTAAAACTATTTACATTGATTTTTTCACTATATTCACAAGCTTCGTGTCAGTGTTGTACAACCATTTAAGGTAGTTATATAATCACAAAAAATTATAAATAAAGTACCCCCATGAAAATAATCTGATTATTCTAAATGCTAAATTTAATTTTTATTCACAGCTTATTTTTATACCTTTGGGAACATATAAGATAAATTTAAATGTAAGAGAGTGACATTTTTTATTTTTCTTCACTTAAAATATTATATAGGTCATTATCAAAGAAAATAGGATCCATATGGCCATAATTTTGAAACTCATATGAGTATGGATTAAATAAAGTATTCTAATAGGGTAAATGAAATTGTTAGGTATATTTTAAATCCTTTTCATAATAGTTTTAACCTTAATTAACTTGATCTTCTTATTAGAGTTATTAGAACTACTTACCATATTTATTATTCATAATAACCAAAAATAAAAAGGTGATATTTAAATAAATAAACAAGTTAATCCAAATATATAAACAATTTAAATATTAAATTTGTATAAGCTTTAGAAAATAATTTTAACATAAACCCACAGAATAAGAAAAAAAATAGATTCTCCTAAAAATGTATTTTTCAAGAAAAATATGATCTTACTTTAATTATATGATGATTAATCATTAATATCTGAATTTTAGTACATATAGTTAGATATATAATATAAAAATTTCATTTATTTAATAGATTATTTTATATTATTTTAATTAATTAAAAATGAAAAATAGTTTGCACATAAAAACATTATTCTTAAAAATGTGTTTTTAAAACTACAAATTAAATTATATAAAAAACATATAAACAATGACCCTGATTTAATAAATTATATTATTTTGAATAAATTGGGTCTTATATCACTTAAATTTTAAAAATAATGGGGCATTAAAAATATTTAATTTTAATATATGAAATGATTATTTTACAAAAATTAGAATTCATCACTATTTAGTTAAAAATTAATCTCCTTTTAAAAATCAAGAAATTTCATCAAAATATAATTATTACATTCCTATTTAAAAAAATTAACCATTTCATAAAATCCAAGTTATATAATTTGACTAAATTTTTTATAATATCAGCACATAAAATTAAAAAAACCTTTTATGGAAAAAATATATTAAAATCATAAAATAAATTCACTAAAAGGTGGGATTATTTCTTAGGAATTGATAAATAATTTTTTATTGAGTAGTTACATTATAAATATTTTTCATAATGTGGTTACTCATATTTCTACCATGAGATTCAATGTCTAGGTTATAACGATCGCATTTAAATAATAATATTTGTATACTATATCACAATTCACTTAATGTTCAATGTTTCATGTTAACCATTCTATATATAATAGTATTATTTTAAAGTAGTTTTTTTGGGGTTCCACATATACCCATTTTCACTCTATATTTATATACCCATCATGTAAACCAAAAAAAATTAAATCTTAGTTAGGGTACGTGTATTTTTTGGCCTCCAAATAACCCTGAGAGGGAGTGAATTAGGGCATAAATTTTTTAAAATGTTTTTTAACTTTAAATTTATTAATATTATTCCTAAAAAGGTATGAATATTTTTTTATGCCAAGTGGTTTCGAATTTTTTTTTGGATTAGTGAAGAAGATGGTGAATAGGATGTATGAATGTTTGTGGTGTTGTCTTTTATTATCAACTCCTAAATAATTATATAATGGTAATATGTGTTCTTATTACTCAAATTTTTTGAACTATTTTATATGGAATGTATGGAACGTGTTTTTTCACATTGTATAATTTTTATATACATGAGTGGAGTTGTTTTAAAAGATTTTTTGAGTCCTTCCAAAAAAATATCACTATGTTTTCATAGTATAATCAATCGTTAAATGAGATTCTATGGAATGATAATCCATGAAGTTAGCTTCCATGGAATAATCTTCCATTAAATGGCATTCTGTGTTATGAGATTCTGCTAATAATGATAATCAACCACATGATGTCTTATGAGCTTCTGTTAAATAGTCATATGTAACATGAATCTTTTATATAAACAAATATGAAGCTTCAATATGAAAAAAATGGTATGTTTTCCATGCGCTGTGAATTCTTCTAAGAGCATGATGTGTGTGGAAAATTCATCAGTACATACCTTCCATGTGTATGAGAATGAACTACCTACATAGAAATTCCTTGAGTATACACCTTCCATGTGTATGACCATGAAATTACTGCACAAACCTTATATGAGTACGGACCTTCCATGGGTTCACCATACATGATTTCATTGCTACTTTAATTCATAAAAATTGATTGAAAATATTACTATGTATGATATATTATTCATTAAATCCATACATATCCCAGTATTGGTTCATCATGATACCTACTATAAAAAATTTTATTTCTGGGAATGTTGAATGAAGAGCATAAAATGAGACTATCTATTGTTTTTTATTCATATATTCAACACCATGTTAGTGATATCTATGTAAGTATTTTCTACCTATACATTCTCATGTAGTAATAGTTGTTCATTAATTTTTTATGATACGGTTAATGAAACCATGTAATCAAGGTTTTCACCGTAAATGAAGGATGTCATGGTAAATTACTTGAATATATATATATATATATATATATCATGGGAAGGAATTTATAATTATCATATAGTGAAGTAATTATGGTTTAGATGGATAAATGAGAAATAATTCAATAACTAAAGAATGTCTAAAATTCATAAGGTGATAAATATGTCATATTTTGTGGAATTAATTAAATAGAAACGTGCATGATATTTCCATATAATGTGGAAATATGAGAGTAAAGAAAAACCAAGTCGTTAGGGAATGGTACTAGATATTAAACATTGGAAAATGATGGTTGTGTAAGATTTAAATAGTGAGTCTTCAAGAGAAGTTTTTAGGATCTATGAATTACTTAAAGGATTGGTAATTCAAAATGAATGATTCATGTGGTATTTTGAATAAAAAATATGGAGAAGAATAAGAATGTACCATACCTTACAAGTTAAATATATGTATATATTAGATCTTGTAAAAGTTTATGAGTAGAGATAGTTATTAAAGGAAGAGAAAAAGAGAGATATAAATAAGTAAAAAGAGGCTTGGTCTTGCTATTGTACATAAAATTGAAGAAATAAAAAACTGACTTACAGAAGCAGAAGCATAAAGAATATAAGAAACACTGTGATGGCATGTTGAATCCTATTAGTTAAATTATATTCTATTATTAAAAAAACTTTTATTATTAAATTAGTTGTTCGAGAATCACATAAACAATTAAATAACTTTAGTGAGATGAGATTTATGGATATACCCTAGTTTATATAACTAGAAGTATTATTTTATAGAATATTGTATGATCTCTTATTTTTTTCACATAATTCCAAGAACTATCTATGCCTATTGAGTTTTGAACCTTGTAAATTCATGTATTCTTGTGGGTGTTCTTGTCTACTTTTTCAGAAGATCCATTTCTCCCTATCTATAGTTAAATGCTATTTTTAAAAGAAGGAAACATTAAAGGAGTTGACCACGAATTCATACACCCCTTATTAGGTGTCAAATATATCAAGAATGGTCCTCAAAATTGGTATTAGATCTTTATTTCTTGTGATGACTCTTTCTAGCGTGATGATTAATGAAATTGACTTCCATAGATACTCATAACTCAGTTAATAGTAATGGGATTCCAATTTTTTATGGAAATAACTATAATATAAGAAATTAAATGATTCTACCCTCTCTATTATCCATTATTTATGAACTTATGAAAGTTAATATCAATGGTTTCACTCCTCACGATGGGTGTTTCTGCATAATAAATTCTAATAAAAAATAAGGAAAATAATGGATGACCCATAAATTTTGTCCTTTCCTCCCTTCTAGAAAGTGAATTCCTTGGGGTTAAAAGAAATAAAATGACTCAAGGTATCTAGGGAAGGTTGAAAAATATTTACGAAGGGAATAAAACAATGAATAAATCCAAGTTAAAAATTTTCATATTAATGTATGAAGATCTTAAGATGAGAGATGATAAGTATGTTGGTAAATTATTTAAAAGGTTTAATGAAACTATAAGAACTATATGATGATTCAGTGAGAAATTAGAAGATTATATTATTATAAATAATATTATAAGGACTACTCCTAATAAATATTTTTCTTGATAATCATGATTATATTATAGTTATTGTAAAATAAACATATCCGAATGATTTTTATTTTATTTTCATCACATTTGAAATAAGAAGATTTAATGTTGCTAAAATTATTGAAAAGGATTATAAAGAAATTTATTTCAATTCCACTAATAAAAAATTCATATAAATTAGTTATTGAGAATGAATCCTATGATTCTAAATGAAATGATAAAGTCAGTAGAATAAATTATGAATTCAGTTCTTTATTTTCTAGAAATTTGAAAAGAGGTACATGGAAGTATAAATGAAATTTCCTATTAGAGTGATTTAATTGTGGATCCATTAGACATTTTTCATCAAATTGTCTAATACTAAAGAAATATAAAGATAGTAATTATGAAGACGGATGTTCAGGAATACCTTTAAAAAGAATTAAGAAAAATCAGTTCCTTATTCAACATAGAGTAATAATAAGTTCTCAAAATTAAAAAATAGAAACTTTTTATTCAAATGTGAGGAAGATAATGACAGTCGAGATGAAGTGAAAGATCAAATATTAGGGAAATAAGGTTATGATAAGTTTATTGTAACGTCCCGGTTCCAGAATCCATCCAGAGTCACACCGTACTCGGTTGGTCACATGGCCTCAAGCACATTTCCCCGAATGTCAGAGGCTGTAGACAAGTAGTGAGGGCCTTGGGTGTGATAGTGGGGAAACTATGCCCTCATTAGTAGAGTACACATTGGAAGTAAACAAATACATACAATAGCAGAAGCATGAAATATCCGAAAATTGTAAACAGTGGAAGACTGAGATAATGAAACAACTAGAGCACATATATATAAATGATGCATGATAAATATGTCAAGGTAAGCAGCCAAACAAGTCACAATGCTGGAATAAAAATAGTACTAAACCAAAGTACAAAATAAAAGATAAAAAACTCCACAGCATCACAAGCATAGCTTGGTCCCATGCTCTCCATATCTATAGAAAATCAAGTACCTAAAGTAGAAGGGCACTTGCCCTTATCTATACCTGTAACAATATAATCTATTTGGGCCCAAAAGCATGACCCAAACAGGGTGTGAGACTAATTTCAGTAGGCAACCATCACAATATTTGTGCCTAACAGTCATTGAATATATGACAGGTAAAAGTTCAGAATGCAGTAAACAAGGAATTACTCAACCATAATAATACATAGTTTTATATATCAAGAAACAACTAAATAAAGAAGATAAGCACAACATGTATCCCTATAGGAATTACTCATAGCCTATCCCATATGGTCCTACCTAACAAATACAAGCAAGTAGCTAAAAAATTGGTTATCCTTTAGGAAGTTCCCACAGACTATCCCCTCTAGTCCTACCTATCAAGTACAAGAAACCCTCTAGGCAGCACACTCAGTCTAACCCATCTGGTTCAGCTTAATCATAGACTCTCTAAGGAAACACTCACCGTCAATTCCCCATATAGTCTCTTATCATAACTATAGGTGCTCTGGGGAAGCACTCAACGTTTATTCCCCTTGTCTCCTGCATTGTGGATCTACAGACTCTCTGAGGAAGCACTCAACGTCAATTCCCCATAAAGTCTCACATCATATAATTATAAAGACACTCTGGAGAATCCCTTATTTCCATTCTCCCTATGGTATACTACACCAGGTTCTCACGGCCCTGTGTATGTTAACAGGTATCGCAAAGTGTAGCGGCCAAATTTAACCTCAAGAACTACTTGTCTAACAGTTTAAAGCATATCAGTATATCAGAACAATAGTCACGCCATCCTATAACACTAGGCATGGAAACTGGAAATATCATAATAGGAAAAACTAGACCAAACGGTCATAAATAGTATAAGCATGGGCAAACGCATCCATAGCATAGCAATCAATCCTATTCACATACAAAAAACCTCTACTTGCACACACCATCAAAGCAGGAAATTAACAGGGTAAAAACGGTAAACACACAATACCTCATTCATTGGTATTGGCGATTTTGCAAATACAATTCAAAGTCCTTAAACTGAAAGGCACAAACCACCTTGCTCTTAGGGTTTTTTAAAAATGACCATTCACCCAAATGCTCTCCAAAACGGGTGAATGCCTCCTCGAAACCACCTCAAAAACTCTTCCCTAACATCAAAAAGGTCAAACATTAACACACAAGTGTAACACAGCTCTAGATCTACATGAAGCCCTTGTAGATATAGTAAACTAAGAGAGGAAGAGGGCTAACCCTAACCACAAACTCAAAGAAGCAAAATAAGGACATACCCGAGGAGAACCACCTTCGATCCACCAAGAAACCCCTTCGATTTGCCTCCAAAATGAGCAAAAGCGATCCCCCAACCTCTAAAAATCGCAACTCCCACGTGAACCATGAGTAAGAGGAAGAATGGTGGAGGAATGGGAAATCCTGAGTGGCCTGAGACTTAAAACTCCAAACATTAAGTGGCTGCATAGTTTCCCCACACAGTTTGATAAACCGTACGCCAACCGTGCGGTTTCCACTGTCTCACCTAGGTACTTTGCACATCTTGCCCACACGGTTTTACAAACCATGCACAGCCCGTGTGGAGCCCACTATCAAGGGTTCATGGTTTCCTAGGCTGGCCATAGGGTTTGTTCAGGCCATGCACCTACCGTGCGCCCCCGCACATCCTCCCGAAAAACCTCTTTTTCTCAAAAAGGACCAAAAAGGGAAAACATACCTGAAAAGAAGGTCCGAGTTCTTACAAACTTTCCCCCTTAAAGAAATTAATCCTTGAATTTCCCTAGAGCGGCGTAGAAAAAGAAACCCCAAAAAGCTTTGGCCACTGAGCTCATACATCAACCTCCCTCTCTCAAGCCTCATCTTGTACTCGTCTGTGCTGTCATAGCACTTGTACCAGAGGAACAGACAGGCCATCGAGAACCTTTGTATTGTGATCCAAAATCCAGATAGGATGCTCCTCGAACGACGCATCCCATTCGAGATCAGCCTCATCAGGTTGAAATACATGAGACAAGTCTGAAAAGTAATGTCAAGGCTGTGAACCGTGGAAGACGTCGGGCATAGCCTGGTACCTCTGAGGTAACTGCAATCAATAGGCAATCGTACCAACTCTCTCCAACACTTCAAACAACCCGATGAACCTTGGAGAAATCTTACCCTGTCTCCTAATCCTCTTGTGTCCCAACCTCGGTGTGACACACAAAAATATCTAATCCCTAACCTCGAACTCCAGAGGTCGTCTCCACTGATTAGCACAAGACTTTTGTGGAGACTGTGCAGTTGTCATTCTCTTCCGAATAAACTCTATCTATTCTGTGGTCTCCTGAACAAGATGAGTTCCCAGCAAAGCTGCCTCTCCTTCCTCCATCCAACATAAGGGTGAGAGGCATGGCCTATCGTAAAAAACCTCATAAGGTTCCATATGAATAGTTTCTTAAAAGCTATTGCTATAGGAAAACACCATAAGAGGTATATGTTTCTCCCAAGAACCACCAAAATCCAAAATGCATGCTTGGATTATGTCATCAAGCACTAGAATCGTATGATCGTACTGGCCATCTATCTGGGGATGGTAAGTCATACTCAAAAGTACCTGTGTACTCAAATCCTTCTGAAGCCCCTACCAGACCCGATAAGTAAAACGGGCATCCCTGTCTGAAACAATGAATTGTGGAACTCCATGCAGATGTAAAATCTCTCAGATGTACAACTGCCCCAGCTCATCAAAACTAAAGGTATACTTTATCAGCAAGAAGTGAGCGACCTTCATAAGTCTATCAATGACAACCCATACTGCATCATTCCCTCAGGGTGACCTCGGCAAACCGATCACGAAGTCCATCGCGACGTCATTCCACTTCCACTTGGGAATGGGTAACTATTGTAAAAGCCCTGCTGGTCGTTGATGCTCCTCCTTCACCTGATGACAGGTGGAACACCTCATGATAAAACTAGCAATGTCCCTCTTCATATGTGGCCACCAATAATAATGGTATAAATCATGATACATATTGCTGACACTAGGATGAACTGCCCAAACTGAGGAATGAAAATCTCGTATCATCTCCTCGCATATGTCTGTTGGCACCCATACGCGTCCCTGGAAATGTAAGATCTCATCCTCGCCTATGGTCCACCTAGGAATATATTCCTCTCCTGACACACTTTCCCGTAGAACTAGGCCTTCAGAGTCTGATAGCTTCCTCATTCACACCTGATCAAGAAGAGTAGAGGTAACATGTATATAAAAAAGAAAAGTCTACTCTTGTCTGTCATGCACCTCTAAAAGCATCTCAGAGAATAGATTCATAAGCTTCCACTCACTGCTAGCCTCCTGAACTGCCTATATCTGAGTCCTCCTGCTTAATACATCATCCACCGCATTTTCTTTTCCAGGTGTATAGGCGTGCTCAGACTCAAAGGACTATAGGTACTCGACCCACCTTCGTTGTCTCAAATTCAGATCACGCTGAGTGAAGATGTACTTGATACTTTTGTGGTCGGTGAAAACCACAAAATACACTCCCATAAGATAATGTCTCCAACAGCCTAAATCATGAACAACAACTTCCAACTCCAGATCGTGCGTTTGGAAATTCTTCTCATGTGGCCTCAACTGTCGAGACTCGTACGCAACGACTCCATTTCCCTTCATAAGCACAGTTCCCAACCCTATACCTGATGTATCGTAGTAAACAGTATAGCTCTTTCTTGGCTCTAGAAAGACTAGTATCAGTGCTGAAGTCAACCTCCCTTTCAGATCCTAAAAGGCTGAATCATAAGAATTTGACCATAATAACTTCACACCCTTCTTAGTCAGACCCTTCAACGGTGCTACTAAGCATAAGAACTCTTGTATGAAACGCCTGTAGTATCCAGCTAGCCCTAGAAAAATCCACACCTCAAATACGTTCTTTGGATTCTCCCAGGAAACTACTACTCTCACATTCTCTGGGTCCACTGATACTCCAGTCTCTGAGATAACATGACCCAATAAGTGAATCTGATTCATCCAAATGTGTATTTTTGAGAGCTTAGCATATAACTGTTTCTCTCTAAGTGTACTCAAAATGATCTCAAGATGTGTATCATGGTTGTGTCGAGTATGAGAGTACAAAAAGATATCATCCATGAAAATAACCACAAAGGAATCCAAGTATGGATGGAACACTCCGTTCATCAGTGGCAGGAAAACTGTTGGCACATTCGTGAGACCGAACGGCATAACCATATACTCGTATAGACCATACCTACTCCGGAAGGCTGTAAGAGGTATATCGGATGGTCTAATGTGCAACTGATGATAAATGGATCTCAAGTAAGTCTTCGAGAACACCCAGGCTCCTCAAAGCTGATCAAAGATATCATCAATCCTAGTCAAGGGATATTGGTTCTTGAACGTCAACTGGTTCAACTTTAGATAATCTATACAAAGCCTGGGGTATTGTCTGCCTTCTTCGCAAACAGGATAGGCGAACCCCAATGAGAAGTACTGGGCCAGATGAAACCCTTTTCTTGTAACTCCTTTAACTACTTATTGAGCTCCTGTAACTTTGGTGCAGCCATCCTATAAGGAGGAATGGACACTAGTGCCACTCTGGGCACAAACCAAATAGTAAATTCTACCTCACGCTCTGGAGGTAAACATAAAAAGTCCTCTGGAAAGGCATCCCTGAAACGATCCACCACTAGAGGAAAGTATAACTGTGAAGTCCCCTGGTCATCCAGATATAGACTAACAATCTGGGTTGTAACTCCTCCTAACCCATGATGCTCTGGACCTTCTCTGCTCGCATGGACATCCCATTCTCCCTTATGAAGAAAGGATCCACCCTCTGGTGATACAAAACTCACCCTACGGAGATAGAAATCGACGACTGCCTGGAAGGGAAATAACAAGTCCATTCCAAGAATGACATCATAGAATGTCATCTCTAGGACATAGAGGTCCCAAAAGAAGTGACACCCACCAACCTCTAGATGCACTCCTTGCACTGACGTACACTCTCCGTTCTAGTGCCCGACGGAGTGTCCAGTGTCACGATATCCACAAAAGAAAAGATGCAGAGTCCAAGTCTCTCCAAAAAATCAATATATATAAAGATATGGGAAGCCCCTATGTCGAAAAGAGATGAAGATAAAACAAATTCTACTAAGATCGTACCTTAAATTGTAGATGGTCTAGGATCCTACTCCTGGTGGGTCTACTCCACTGAAAAATTCTAGCCTATGCCACGGCCATGTGCCCTATCTGAACACTCTGAGCTGATCCACCCACTTTTTGCTGATAGCCTAGTGACTGACCACCATGGTTGTGACCTCCACTTCGGCCCAAACGACCGGAAGAACTCCAGTTCCAAGACTGGTGAGAAACTAGTGGAGATGCTCCTATATGA
Source organism: Viscum album (assembly GCA_963277665.1). Lineage (NCBI taxonomy): Eukaryota > Viridiplantae > Streptophyta > Magnoliopsida > Santalales > Viscaceae > Viscum > Viscum album. Next base: position 1,326,487,336 of record OY728126.1, read on the forward strand.
GGAGTCATAGATGAACCCCTGTCACCAGTTGATGGTGAAAAGATCTGACAAAAATGATGAAGGTGTCACAACTTGCTGCAATATTGGAACTCCATCGGGACTCTCTAGAACTGCGGCCTCGTATACCCGCTTCTCCCGCACTGGTAGCACACCACCTGGCTACCAGAAGATGCATCCCGCCTAATTGGATCTCCCTGTATAATCTCCCTGCGGTGCTTCAGTCTATCAGCTAGCGAACCACTAACTCTGGATGTCGAACAGCCCTGGCTCACCACTCCAGAATCCCTCAGATTGTGCTATGTGATCAGTGTCTAGTTGACGATGGAAGGGATGCAAGTCAACCTGAAGATATTCACCTTAGAGTGGATGTCCTGTCTAAGGCCATCCTCAAACTTCATTTCCAAAAATAAACCATCTCCTCCCAGGAAGTGTGTGAAACATTGAAGCTCGGTGAAATGAGAGGAATACTCCATAATAGAAAGAGTACCCTGCTCTAGAATCATAAAATCTCAGGCTTGATCAGCCCTCAAGGTCTCCGAATAGAAGTAGTCAAAGAATATGAATTGGGACTCAACCCATGCCATAACTTGTTGGCGTTCCGCCTGTGAGATCACATCCCACCACCTCTTGGAGGAGTCCCGAAGCATATAGGTAGTGATCTTGACCATCCTCTCTAGAGGCATCTCCAGATGATTGAAGATCATCATCATGGATTCGAGCCATGAATCTACAGCCTGGGGTCCCCCATCCCCTGAGAAAGTGGGAGGATGCTACTGTGGAAAGACCCACGTCAAATCCGCCTTCGACGGGGTAGGAGGCGGTGCTCCCTGAATGGTATGCATCATCCTCATAAATCCTTCCCTGAACTGTGCATCACCACCTGGGTTAGGTACAACTACTGGTGCCAAGACTGGCACAGTATGAGGATCTACAGGAAGTCCCTGATTAGCCATATCCGGTGTCTAATCATTGCCTTATGGCTGGCATACAATCGGAGGATGTCTCGGTGGAATGACTCTACAAGGTCGAATGCACACCTCAGATCAAGATTAACAGGGACTCAAACATAGGAGTACATGGCGTGTGATTAAGAAAGACTATTTCTTCCTAAATATAAGAACACATGTCGTGCAGTCAAAACTACATGGCGTGCATTCTGGGTTTTTTCGGACAGTAAGCCTCATAAACTACTCTGGAACCCAGAGAAACACTGAAATGAACACTAGAAGTGCCAAATTTCGATCTATGAGGGCCCATACTCCCAACGAATCAAAGATTGGAATTTTATACAAGTTATATCAAGGAAAACAAATCAATGATCCACCAAATCTCAGTCCATGAGGTCCAATAATACCTCAAGAACAAAAGTTTGGCATTTATTCAAGAAAATCTCTACACAAACGATACACTATCAAAAATCATGTATTTATATCAAGGAAACTATCACAATAACATGAATATTTTTCACATCAACTATCACAATAACATGAAATCACTAATGCATCCTAGTTGGCATGGAAAAAATGCATGACAAGTGATTTATAGCAAGTGCCTATATGATGCATGAGATGGAATACCCTCATATCATCGGGTTTCAATAGAAATAGAACCTCAATAACATCAACAATAACAGAAAAAATCATGTGAATAATTCAAGGTAAAATCAGATTAACTGTAATAATTGAAAAACTAGAAAAAATTTCAATTTAAAATAGGTAGATTGGATTTTCCTTGTACACGAGTTAGCTACTCCTCGGAACAGCTTATTACCAAGTACCTATTCCATCATATCCCTGGCTAAGGCTCCAAACAGTAACTCAAGAGAAAAGAAACCCTCTGATACCACATTGTAACATCCCAGTTCCGGAATCTACCCATAGGCACCCCATACCCAATTGGTCACATGGCCTCAAAATCATTTCCTCGAACGCCGGAGGCTTCCAACTAGCAGCAAGGGCCTTGGGTGTGATAGTTGGGAAACTATGTCCCCATTGGAAGAGTACACAACGAGATTAAAAAAAATAAATACAATAGACGAAGTAGGAAATATCCAACAATAGTAAACAATGGAAGACTGAGATAATGAAACAAATGGAGCACATATATATAAATGATGCATGATATATATGTCTAGGAAGTCAGCCAAACAAGTCACAGTGCTAGAATACACATAGTACTAAACCAAAGTACAAAATAAAAGATAAGAATCTCCACAGCATCGTAAGAATAGCTTGGTCTCATGCTATCCATCTCTACAGAAAATCAAGTTCCTAAAGTATAAGAGCGCTTGCCCTTATCTATACATGCAATAATATAATCTATTTGGGCCCAAAAGCATGACCCAAATGGGGTGTGAGATGAATCCTAGTAGGAAACCACCACAACATATGTGTCTAACAGTCAGTGAATATATGGAAGGTAAAGTTCAGAATGTAGTAAACAAGAAAGTACTCAAGAGTAACAATCCACAGTTTCAGATATCAAGAAACAACTAAAAAAGTAGATATGCACAACATGTAACCCTCTGGGAAGTACTCACAGCTTGTCCCCTCTAGTCCTACCTAATAGATACAAGAAAATAGCTAAAAAATAGGTAACCCTCTGGGAATTTTCCATGGCATATCCCCTCTTTTCCTACCTATCATGTACAAGTAACCCTATGTGCAGCACACTCAGTCTAACACCTATGGTTCAGCTTAATAATAGACTCTCTGAGGAAACACTCGCCATCAATTCCCCCTATAGTCTCGTATCGTAACTAAAGGAGCTCTGGGGAAGAACTCAATGTCTATTCCCCCTATTGTCTCGCATCGTATAATTATAAAGACACTCTGGAGAAGCCCTTATGTCCATTCTCTCCATGGTCTACTACACCAGGTTCTCACGGCCCCATGTAAGTTAACAAGTATCACAAAGCATAGCGGCCAAAGTAAACCTCAAGAACTACTTGGCTAATAGTCTAAAGAATATCAGTATATCAGAACAATAGTCACACCATCCTATAACACTAGGCATGATAACTGGTAATAGCCTAGTAGTAAAAACTATACCGAATGGTCATAAACAGTATAAGGATGGGAAAACACATCCATAGCATAGAAATCAACCCAATTCACATTCAAATAACCTCAACTCGCACACACCAGCAAAGCAGGAAATTTGCAGGGTTAAAAATGGTAAACGCACAATACCCCATTCATGGGTATTGGTTGTAACAACCCAATGTTTCATTAATGTAAATCCCACTTGATCTAATTAAATGTCTCTTTATGTAAAATGTTTATATAAAATGTCAACTTCTTTGGTTTTATGTTATGAATTTTGACTGTTGCTAATATAGTCATTGAACAGTGATCACACGATTAGTATAAATATAGGGATTTAACAAATCTCTAGTACTATATTCATTTACATTATTTTTGTATATAATAATGAATATACTTTCTTGTCATTATTGATATATTGTAAATAGTTTTTAAAGTACAAATTGTGTTTTTAGTTATTATTTAATTAAGAATTCTATTTTATTAAATTAAGGGATTTTTTAATTAAATAATATTTTAATAAAATATAATTATTATTATTTTTAAATTAATTTTTATTAAATATAAATGATCTTATAATTATATGAATGTGATTGTAATTTTTATTAAGGTTTGAAAGCCATTTTTGTCAAAACCCGTGAATTTTCGATAATTGTCAGTTTTTATTTTCAAAGTGAAAATTAACATATTTAGAAAATTATTTAGATAAAATAAATGTTATTTCTGGAATTAGGACGCCGAAATTATCCAACGGTGAATTTTTCATAATTTTCTGAGACAATCAAATTTTTGGGTAAAAATTAAATATCGTTTAAATATATAATGTGTTTTATGACATCATAATGACCCAATAGTTATGTAATAAAATAATATAAGCTTTATGTTCGGCCAATATATGTTTTACCATTAAAATAATGTGATTTTCGGTTTGTTTGACTTATTTTACAAAGCATTAATGGACCCCTCAAGACTTATTAAACATCTTGTCTTTTTAAATTATTTTCCATGGGAGTGTGACTCACCTCCACATAAGCAACCCCATTATTTTAAGAAGTTTGGACTTTGGCCTTGTAAAATATTGTTTTCCTCTCCCCTTTTCCAAAAACCATGGGCAAAAACCATGATCTGATTTGTGGTTCGGATTAGTTTAATGTAAGGGGTCCCAAACCTAAATAATAAAGAATTCACTCACCTTTCTTATATAAACCCACCGAAGCTCCCACTTCCTCCTCACTAAAAGACTTTGGAGTTCATCCAACCTCTTCCCTACTCTCTCTAGAATCCTCCCAAGGTTCCCCAAGCTCCCAAGAAGCCTCTCTCAAGCCTTTGGAATCACACTTCGAAGTGAGGGTTTTTCTTCCTTTCACTTTTTTTGTCCAATTTTCATAATATTTTTATGCCCTTTTAATTTCAATTATAAAGTCTAGGGTATGGTTTCTCACCTCCACCATACTTCCCTCTTATTTTTTGAATTATTGGAGACCCCTTTCTCTCTCATTAAATTCCTCCCATGTACACCCGTTACTATGCCAAAATTCTGAAATGAACTTCTCTCTCCTCATTTACAATCAAGCAATACTTTTGTATCATGAATCTAGATTCCATTACAATTGTTGGGACATTTATCTATATAACCCCCCTTACTATCCATTTCATGTAGATATGATGAGACACCCCTTTCTCTCTCATCAACCATTTTTATGAATTCTTATATCACGTCGTTACGCTGCCGAAATTGCACCAATTTTCTAAGCCAATGCCATTGTGTAGTGAATACCATGCCCATTTCTCCATCAAGGGTATTCACCTTCATGCACATTTACTTATTGATTATATATTTTCATTCCACATTCATTTTTTGTGGAATAAATGATTATGTTTTATGAATCCATGTTTTATGATCCATGTGGCACAGTTATGCATGAAATGAAATGTTTAAGAAGGGTGCGCCCTTATAGCGCTCTAATGCATTGGGTAAAGTATAGTATCATGATACGTCATGTGCAATGAGTATTGACTCATGCTAATTAGAGTGAAACTAGGGTTTACTCATGCTTCATGTGCAATGAGGATTTACTCAAGCTTCATGTGCAATGGGCCTTGGATCATGCTAATTCCATGTTAAGTGTTGTTGCCACATTTCCATGTTATGGTTATCATGATTTATCATGCCTTTATGTCCATGTTTCTCTTGTGATCTATTGATATGTCTATTTTCTAACATTTATTGTACTCCTCATGTATTCCATGTTTATTCCCTTACCGGGCTTTATAGCTCACGCTTTTCTTATGCATGTCCTCAGGTTATCCCATGCAATGCTAAGTACGAGGGAATGTAGTGGTCATGTAAAGGAAGTTTTCAATAAAGATGTTGTATTTCATGTTTTAAGTTATTATGTAATGATCCTAATCCCAAAATACACTAGACCTCTTGATCTTCCAAGTTTTATCAATTGAATAGTTTATGTAATACATCATGTTTATGTTTGTAATAAAATGAGGGTTGTCATAGTTTGTATCAGAGGATAGGTTTAGTTATTTTTGGGATTAGGATTAGAAACCCCTAGTAAAGCCTTAGATACAAGACTATGTACAATAAAAACGTCCCAATGTTTGGGTGAGTATTGAGTAAGTGGGTTATCAAGCAAATACATCCCTGTCTGGATACAAGAAGGTAGAGGTTTCTATGGCATAGATGTATCCTAGGGGTAAAACTTGAAAACACCACTTTGAGCTCGACTCGAACGGGAACTGGTGCATGACAATGGGACTTGCTGCACTCTTGGTTACAACACTCTTGGGGGATATTCTTTGGTAAATTCACAATCTTAGTATGAACCCTTATTAAGGGAATAAAAAACCCCTAATAATATATGTTAGAAAGTTGATCACAAAAAAGCTTAGATTAAAGCCTATAGATTCATAAGATAAGAAAATAAAATTTAATTTATAATTCATCAACTTTTGTATTTGTATTACCCTTTATGTGTTACCCCTAACTTTCCTTTTATTCCATCCAATGGATGGTAATAGGAGGACTCAGGCTAACAACCGATGTGAAGATCAGTGTGATGACTGTACTAATAAGATGCTCAATCCAACGGGAGTGGGAATCGCAAAATTCGTCATGCTTCTCTCTCAGCTAAATCATGCTTGGAATAGAAACACGGGTCAAGAATAATGTTCAACCCCCCCCCCCTAATAAATAACAAGTCACTATTGAGGGCTTCATGAGACAAAGGCATCCTACTTTTAGTGGATCATCTGATCCCACGATCGCTGAACAATGGATCAACTCCATTGAAAAGATATTCTCTATCCTTCAATGTTCTGAAGAAGAGAAGGTTCTCCTGGTGTATTATCTTATGGAGGGTGAAGCTGATCAATGGTGTACATTGATCAAAAATACGAATCTTGAGGAGGAGATCGAGGCGTTGGAATGGAAGGATTTTCGGAAGATGTTTTTTGATAAATATTTTCCGCGCACCCTCCGACTCAAGATAGAAAGGGACTTCCTTTCCCTCAAGCAAAAAGATGAATAATCTGTTGGAGCGTATGAGGAAAACTTCACAAGGCTTGCACGATACGCTTTCGGCTTTTTCATTACCCCCGAATGCAAAGTTGACCTCTTCTTTGGTGGGCTGAATCCTAGCCTATGGAAAGAATTAGTGATCCGTGACTTCGACAGCTATGAGGAAATTGTCTGATGTGCCCTCAAGGTCGAAATGGAGATCAGGGAATCACAGGGGTATCATGGGGACAAGAATAGTAAGGTGGAATTCAATGATGGTGGTCTGATGGATAAATCCAATGGTGGTAAGAAGGTCCAGCACCCCACTTGCCAAAAGTTAGGAACAAAGCACCCTGGAAATTGCCTCAAGGGGACAAGAAAATGCTTTAGGTGTGGAAGATAAGGGCACCTAGCTGTTAACTGTCGACAAGAAAGACCTATGGTTGTGACAGAGGAGAGGAGTGCTCTGTTCGAACCTCAACGCGTTTTTCATTGCTACAATTGCAAAGAACCATGGCATTTTGAAAATCAATGCCCTAATCCAAGGGTTTTCGGAGGCAACCAACAACCTCCAGGGCAGAAAGGAAGAGCTTTTTTCCATCACTTCTTCCAAATTAAACCCTGACAATGAAGTGGTGAAAGGTACGCTAGTTATTCATTCAATAATAGTGGACATACTTTTTGATTCAGGTTCTACGTATTCTTTTATATCTCGAAAGTTTAGTAGAACAATCCTAGCACCACCAAACATCATGGAAGTGACGATGTTGGTGAGTACAGAAAAAGGGGAAATCATTGCATCCCATGAATATAAGTCCTCCCCTGTTATAATCTGTGGATTGAATTTCCCAACGAACCTCTTCATACTCCCTCTGGTGTAATTTGATGCAATTCTTGGCATGGATTGGCTTTCCTTATATAGAGCCAACATAAATTGCCAGGAAAGAGAAATCACACTCCATATAGAGAATTGACCCCCGATTATTTACAAGTGTAAGGAGGAAGATGAATCTCCTTTAGCTCTATCATATCAAGAATGGATATTACTGCCCTATGAGTATGCGTACCTGGCTCAGATGATTGAGTCCAAGGAAGAAACCATCCTTTAAGAAATTCTTATTGTGAGGGAATTCGCTGAAGTGTTTCCTGAGGAACTGTCTGGTCTTCCTCCTAGAAGAGATGTTGAATTATCAATTGAACTTATACCAAGGGCTCTACAAATATCCAAGAGTCCATATAGAATGGTTGTTGGGGATCTTGAAGAGATGAAGAAACAACTATAGGAGAATATGGATAAAGGGTTTATACGCCCAAGTGCTTCACCATGGGGTGCACTAGTCCTCTTCGACAAGAAGAAGGATGGGTCAATACGCCTTTGCATAGATTATCGTGAGCTCAACAAAATCATGATAAAGAACAAGTATCCTCTCCCAGGAATTGATGACTTGTTCGATCAGCTACATGGAGCACAATACTTCTCTAAGGTGGACTTGCGGTCGAGATATTATCAAGTAAGGTTGAAGAACGAAGATATCCCCAAGACTACATTTCGCACAAGATAAGGGAGCTATGAATTCATAGTAATGCCTTTTGGACTTACTAATGCTCCATCAATCTTCATGGACTTGATGAATAGAGTCTTTATAGATTACCTCAACAAATTTATGGTAGTCTTTATAGATGATATTCTAATATACTCTGAAACCAAGGAGGATCATGAGGAGAATTTAAGAAATGTACTAGAGACTTTGAGCAAGGAGAAGCTCTATGAAAAGTATAGTAAGTCTGAGTTCTGGTTGAAGGAGGTCTCATTCTTGGGCCATATCATCACAATCAATGGGATATATGTGGATCCCTCCAAAACAGATGCAATTGTTGGATGGCTGAGGCCAACATCAGTAACGGATGTCCGTAGCTTCAAGGGGTAAGCCTGATATTATCGATGATTTGTGAGAAATTTCTCATGATTTTCCAACCCTCTTACCAAGCTAACTCGAAAGGGAGTAAAGTTTTCTTGGAGTGATGAATGCGAAGAAAGCTTCAAGGAGCTGAAAATGAGGCTTATCATTGCGCATGTGCTCACTTTAACCACAAGTGGGGAACCTTTGTGGTATTCAGTGATACATCGGAGAAGGTATTAGGTTGTGTGATTATGCGGAATGATAAAGTGATATCATATTCCTCAAGGCAGTTGAAAATCCATGAGCAAAACTATCCAACGCATGATTTAGAGTTGGCGGCGGTGAACTTTGCCTTGAAAATCTGGCGGTATTATCTCTATGGGGAGAAATGTGAGATATATACTGACCACAAGAGTCTTCAATATATATTCACACAATAAGAGCTTAATATGCGCCAGAGAATATGGATAGAGCTCATCAACGATTATGACTATTCAATACATTACCACCCTGGGAAAGCGAACAAGGTGGCAGATTCCCTATGTAGAAAGGACCCAACTATTCTATTAATGAAGAGAATTGAGAATGATCCAATCTTCTTAGACTTGATGAAGATGGACATGGGAATCATAAAGAAGGTAACATCATCAATCCTTTCACAAATTATTTCTCAAACGTGTCTTTTGGAAAGGTTAAAGGATGCTCAAAAGGATGATGTGGGAATTTAGGAAAAAGTAAAAGATATAGAAAAAGGGAAATCCTCGGATTTTAATGTTAATGAAGAAGGAATTGTGTTATTTGGGAAAATACTATGTGTTCCATCAAGTCCGGAGATGAAGAAGAAACTTTTGGATGATGCACATAGTTCAAATTTCTCTATTCACCCAGGGAGCACAAAGATGTATCGAGATCTCCGAGAAAAATTTTGGTGGGATAATATGAAGAAGAAGATCATTGTATATACATCAAAGTGCCTGGTGTTCCATTAAGTGAAGGCAGAGAGGAAGAAGTCTTAGGGGATGATGCAACCATTTCCCATACCAGAATGGAAATGGGAGAAAATCACCATGGACTTTGTCACTGGACTTCTGTGCACATCCAAAGGACACAATGCAATCTGGGTTGTGGTGGATCGTCTTACAAAGACTGCACACTTCATTGCTATTCGAGAGGATTTCTCATTGGATCAACTGGCACGGATATATATCAGGGAAGTGGTAAGGCTACATGGAGTACCACTATCTATTGTGTCTGACCAAGATCCAAGATTCACCTCTATGTTTTGGAAGATTCTTCAACATGCTCTGGATATTGAACTAAACTTTAGTACGGCCTATCATCCTCAAACTGATGGCCAATCTGAGCGTACTATCCAAACACTTGGGGACATGTTGAGAGCATGCTCAATGGACTTTAAAGGAGGATGGTATCAACATCTTCCTCTGGTTGAGTTCTCTTATAATAATAGTTTCCACTCGAGCATCCAAATGGAACCATATGAAGCCCTTTATGGGAAAAGTTGCAAGACACCAGTGTGTTGGGATGAGGTCAGTGAACGTAAGATGCTTGGACCGGAAATGGTCGAAGAAATGGTGGAGAAGGTGAAAACCATTCAGCAGTATATCAAGGCAGCCTAGAGTCGACAGAAGAGTTATGCAGATAATCATCGACGAGACCTTGTGTTTAAAGTTTGAGACATGGTTTTTCTATGCATATCTCCTTTGAATAAGTTCATGAGGTTTAGAAAGAAAGGTAAGTTAAGTCCAAGGTACATCGGCCCCTTTGAGATTCTTGATCGTGTTGGGGATGTGGCCAATCGACTAGCACTTCCACCTAACATGGCCAAAGTACATAATGTCTTTCATGTATCCCTCTTAAGAAAGTATATACCAGAACCTTCACATGTACTATCTTCTGAGGTGGTACAGTTGGAGGATGATCTTTCTTATGAGGATCAACCAGTGAGGATCTTATATCGTAGAGAAAAAGTTCTACTAAATAAGACAATGCCCCTCGTCAAGGTGTTGTGGTGAAACCACAAGTTTGAAGAAGCAACTTGGGAATCATAGGAAATGATGAAGCTGAGTTACCCACATCTGTTTTAGTGTGGGAAAAGGAAATTTTGAGGGAAAAATTTCTTAAGGGTGGAATATTGTAATGAACCAAAGTTTCATTAACAGAAATCCCACTTGATCTAATTAAATGTCTCTTTATGTGAAATTTTTATACAAAATGTCAACTTCTTTGGTTTTATGTTAAGAATTTTGACCATTGCTAATATAGATGTTGAACAGTGATCACATGATTAGTATAAATATAGGGATTTAACAAATCTCTAGTACTATGTTCATGTACATTATTTTTGTATATAATAATGAATATACTTTCTTTTCATTATTGATACATTGTAAATAGTTTTTAAAGTACAAATAGTGTTTTTAGTTATTATTTAATTAAGAATTCTATTTTATTAAATTAAGGTATTTTTGAATTAAATAATATTTTAATAAAATATTATTATTATTAAATTAATTTTTATTAAATATAAATGATCTTATAATTTTATGAATGTAATTTTAATTTTTATTAAGGTTTGAAAGCCATTTTTGTCAAAACACGTGAATTTTTGATAAATATCAGTTTTTTATTTTAAATGTAAAAATTAACATATTTAGAAAATTATTTAGATAAAATAAATGTTATTTCTGGAATCAGGATGTCGAAATTATCCAATGGTGAATTTTTCATAATTTTCTGAGACAGTCAAATTTTTGGGTAAAAATTAAATACCTTTTAAATATATAATGTGTTTTATGACATCATAATGACCCAATAATGATGTAATAAAATACTATAATCTTTATGTTCGGCCAATATATGTTTAACCTTTAAAATAATGTGATTTTCTGTTTGTTTTACTTATATTAAAAAGCATTAATGGACCCCTCAAGACTTGTTAAACATCTTGTCTTTTTAAATTATTTTCCATGGGAGTGTGACTCACCTCCACATAAGCAACCCCATTATTTTCTGAAGTTCGGAATTTGGCCTTATAAAATATTTTTTTCCACTCCCCTTTGACAAAAACTATGGTCAAAACCATGTTTTTATTTGTGGTTTGGAGTAGTTAAATGTAAGGGGTCCCAAACCTAAATAATAAAGAATTCACTCACCTTTCCTATATAAACCCACCCAAGCTCCCACTTCCTACTCACTCAAAGCCTTTGGAGTTCGTCCAACCTATGCCCTACTCTCTCTAAAATCCTCCCAAGGTTCCCCAATCTCCCAAGAAGCCTCTCTCAAGCCTCTCTCAAGCCTTTGGAAGCACACTTCCAAGTAAGGGTTTTTCTTCCTTTCACTTTTTTGTCCATTTTTCTTAATATTGTTATGCCCATTTAATTTCAATTATAAATGTTGGGGTATGGTTTATCACCTACCCCATACTTCCCTCTTATTGTTTGAATAATGGTAGACCCCATTCTATCTCATTAAATTCCTACCATGTACACCCTTTACTATGCCGAAATTCTGAAAGGAACTTCTCTCTCCTCATTTACATTCAAGCAATACTTTTGTATCATGAATATAAATTCCATTAAAATTGTTGGGACATGTATCTACACTACCCCCGTTACTATCCATTTAATGTAGATATTATGAGACACCCCTTTCTCTCTCATCAACCATTTTTATGAATTATTATATCACGTTGTTACGCTGCCGAAATTGCACCGATTTTCTAAGCCAATGCCATTGTGTAGTGAATACCATTCCCATTTCTCCATCAAGGGTATTCACCTTCATGCACATTTACTTATTGATTATAAATTTTCATTCCACATTCCTTTTTTGTGGAATAAATGATTAGGTTTTATGAATCCATGTTTTATGATCCATGTGGCACACTTATGCATGAAACAAAATGTTTAAGAAGGGTGCGCCCTTATAGCGCTCCAATGCATTGGGTAAAGTATAGTATCATGATACATCATGTGAAATGAGTGTTGACTCATGCTAATTCAAGTGAAACAAGGGTTTCCTCATGATTCATGTGCAATGAGGAATTACTCATGCTTCATATGCAATGGGCCTTGGCTCATGCTAATTCCATGTTAACTGTTGTTACCACATTTCCATGTTATGATTATCATGTTTTATCATGCCTTTATGCCCATGTTTCTCTTGTGCTCTATTGATATTCCTTTTTTCTAACATGTATTTTTATCCTCATGTATTCCATGTTTATTCCCTTACTAGGCTTTATAGCTCACCCTTTTCTTATGCATGTCCTCAGGTTATCCCATGCAATGCTAAGTACGAGGGAATATAGTAGTCATGTAAAGGAATATTTCAATAATGATGTTCTATTTCATGATTTCAGTTCTTATGTAGTGATCTTAAGACCCAAAGACACTAGACCTCTCAATATTCCATGTTGTATCAAGTGAATAGTTTATGTAATAAATCATGTTTAAGTTTGTAATAAAAGCAGGGTTGTCATATTGGAGATTTTTCACATACAATTAAAATTCCCTAAACCGAAAGGCCCAAACCACCTACCTCTTAGGGTTTGGCGAAAACGACCTCTTCTCCCAAATGCACTCCAAACTGGGTGAACGTCTCCTCGAAACCACCTCAAAAACTCTTCCCTAACATCAACAAGGTCAACCTTTAACACACAAGGGAAACAAAACCCAAGATCTACATGCAACCCTTGTAGATCTAGGAAACCAAGAGAGTAAAAGGTCAACCCTAACTAAAACCTCAAAGAACCAAAAGAGGGACTTACCCGAGGAGAACCACCTTTGATCCGCTAAGAAACCACGTTGATAAGCCTCCAATATAAGCCAAGGAGCTCCCCCAACCTCTGAAAATTTCAACTCCCACGTGAGACACGAGTAGGAGGAAGAATGGTGGGGGAATAGGAAATCCTGAGTGGCTCGGGACTTAAAAACCCAAACATTAAGCAGTCGCATGGTTACCCCGCACGGTTTTACAAAATGTGCGCCAACCGCATGGTTGCCACTATCTCACCCAGGGACTTCGCACGGCTTGACTGCACGGTTTGATAAACTGTGCATAGCCCATGCATAGCCCACTATTAAGGGTGCATGGTTTCCTAGGTTGGCCGCATAGTTTGTTCAGACCATGCGACAACCATGTGCCCCTATACAACCTCCCGAAAAACCACTTTTTCTCAAAAACGACCAGAAAAGGAAAACATACCTTAGAAGAAGGTCAGGGTTCTTACATTTATATAGAAAATGATAATGATTATAGTTTTATAATTTACAAAAATAGTAACACTAAATAATAATAAATGGAAACATATATGGATTTTATGAAAACATTACAATTGTAATAATGTCACTCGAAAATTGGTAAGTTAGAGAAAGAGAACAAGAAGTTAATAAAATAAGATCAACCAGTTAAAAATTAATTAATATTTCATGAAGAAGGAAAATCTATATTATTAAAATATATTGAGAATCAAAATAATACACTTAATAGATATATAAATATAAAAAATAATCTATAATAAAAAATTAATTTGAAGAGATAGAATTTTATCTATTGAAACAAAAAATGATTGAATCATAATAAAGATAATATAAAATACAAAATTAAAATTTAGAAGTTGGTGAAATATCTAAGTATTGTTGTACTCAAAATAAATAAGTAAATATCTTTCTCAAATAATAATAAAAAGGTTTGATATATTTGAAATTGTTCTTAGAAGAAGAAGAATAAAGTCAATATGATCATTAATATAGCTAAAATAAGCAAATTCTAGAATTCTATAATTTATGATAAATCAAAATTTAGTGAAAACCCCCTTATAACCAGATAATATAATAATAATTGTAAGAAATATAATGTAAATAATAAATTTTTAAGAGTTCAATGAAATTTTTATTTTGAAATATCTACCATGATTGATGGTTAAACATTTAATGGCAGATCAATTCATAGTTTTGGACATCAGACTATTTTCAAAGGTGAATATGATTTTTATTTATACAGATGGCTCTTTGGAATATTTTTCCACACAAAAAAATATTCTTTGGTTCAATCGCAAAAAATATAGTCAATATAGAAGGAATTGGAAATAGTTTTTTAGATGGATCGATCCCACTAAAAAATATTGTCTCAAAGACAATATTAAAAATCTATTTTGAAATATAAAATAGTTTTAATCCATTGTAAAAAAATTGTGAAATATTTTATTTTATTTTTAATCATGATAAAGGGTGTATTTTTCTGATACTATCTCAATTATTATTTAGTTAATATCATAAAATCATCAATAGATGTAGGTAAAAGGTTAAGAAACTAAACTTGTTATTGAAACTACTCCTTAGGTTACAAGATGAGAGTAACCACTGATAGTCGATAGTGGATGTACTTCACATATGACCTCATATTTAAAATATTTTGAAAATTTTGAATTAATGTAATTAATGGATGGTAGATTTTTTAAAATTATGGTCCTCATAGAATCAAAGGCATTGTATCTTATATCATTGGAAAAAAGAGTTGAAATTAGAGGGTTCCTTATTTTTTGATTCAATGAAACACAATCTTTTGAGAGTTACATATATTTTTGAGGATGAGATGAAGTTATTTTCATTATAGAAGGTTTTTTTTTTAATAATGATTTTGGTTGGTAAATTTGTAACAAGGGGGTTTTGAAGAAATGGATATCAATTATAGTGTCCTTGACCCGATTGGCCACCCATATAGTGCTTTTACAGTGGGTGTTACTGGCCTTAGGCACACCTCCCCAAATGTCGAAGGATGATGACTATAAGTGAGGGTGTAAAGAGAGAATAGTGGGGATGATATACCCTCAAGAGATAATATAATAATGATGTGATAAAATATACATAACACAAAGTGGATATAGAGACTCAATCCAAACATGCCACTTATAGCCAGAAAAACAATGCATGCATACAATACAGGTCATACATACAATATCAAGAAAGGGTTTACAATGGCTAACCTCAAGAAAATATATAAATGTATAGAATTATGTTACAGAATTAAAAAAATGAAAACTCAAAAGTAACTCTTGCATAGAAAATAACCACAAGGTCCCTTACCAACATCCCATGACAAACAGATATCAGGGTCCATCTCCTAAACCCAATCCATTTCCTAAATATAATAACATAAATTCTACACGTGTCCCAAAGGGACCATGCAGGGTGTGAAAATGAGTTTCATCAGGATACCGCCCACATTTTAATACCCAACAAAGGTGTTTAAGTGGGTGGGAATTATAATAAAGAAAATAGAACATGAGTAAAATAAACTTGGACTTCCCCGGTGATCAACAGCAAGAAAGAATCTATCACCTACCTTGGCCAACACTGTAATCACTAAAGAGGAGAGGATCCTTATCCCCTGTCCCAAGTTATCACCTATTGACATACATCCCTATTGTACCCTTAAGTTCCACCTCGAATCAAGAAACTAGGCACCTCATGCCTCCTGACACCTCATGTCTGAAACAAATCACCATCATCCTGAAGGAACACCCCATGAAAAACTAATTGGTCTCTCAAAACCCTTCTTGAATTCACCCTTCATCTTGAAGCCTAAATTATAGAGGCACAATGTTATATTTCATCATCCAAAAACCACTTTTAGGTCATTGCATGACATCCTGAGGAATGGATATCTCCATCCTCCCAAAATAGTCTAGGCCTTACAACTTCAATGAGGTGAGCCTCATCCCACAACTGATATCCTCATTTCTATCAACCAAAGGCTCATCACCTTTCCCATTAATTTATATGAAAATCACCCCCAAAACAATTTCCGAATCATTACTATTGATATTCTCTACTCACAAAAGTGGTCAAACCACCTTATCACTTAGTCAGTCTCTGTTCACACGACACTAATAGGTGCTTTGGCCATCATGGGTAATCAGAAATCAATATATAGTACATAAGCTACATTCAATCGGCATCTCATTCCCATGTTACCATGTCCCTCAAGTATTTTGGTGATTTCATCATATGTCACGGAACACTTCATCAACCAAAGGGCCTTTTCACCTCAATCGGATGTCCACAACACCCAATCCTGGGGTCAAAATCACTCAAAATATTCAGGCCAATCCCAACCAGATGGCCGTGTCACCTCAATACCAATGGTGATTCCATCCCAATATCTAATGTTGACCCTTCCATGTGTTGAAATAGTGGGTTTCCTAGAACCAATTATATAGTGCTTTTTTATTACTATATCATGTGTACTATTAGTTATAAATGATTTATTCTTTCCATTATAGTGTAGAATTTTCTGCGTCTACTATTATAATGGTAATGTCCAAATATTAATTTTCGTATTGAAGAGTTATAGAAGATCCTAGGCTATACTGAGAACCTTGAGATACTATGACATTAATCTTAAATATATGTGTTATAGTCTACAAACATCTTACTTACTGGACACAATAGATGTTGGACTATCAAGTTCTGGGGGTTCATAACCGTTGAGAATTCTTCTCATGATGTTCGCACATGGTAATCTCTAGTAGTGAGATCATGAGGATAGACCCACCAATAAGAGAACTACATGTTTTGGGTGTCATTGGTTGTTCATATCTACAGACAAGTGTATTGGTCACCTGACTTGAGACTATTACCAATGTGTATCATTTGATTGCATACTTTGATGCAACGAAAAAATCATGGTATTGAAATCGTGGAAAGGTAGCTTGTATTGGCTGTGTCGTTGGTTGTATGACATTGGTTGAATGGTCAAGAAAGGATTTTTCATTTCCAAGTTTAGCAAGTTATATATCTCTAGCATGGATGATCTGGATGGTGTTGCATTCATATGTCTTTATCCAAATCTGTACAAAGGTAAATCCATCTGGATAGATAAACAAATAATAAATCAAGAATAGGATGATGAAACAAGTTTGTGACATGCTTTATGAGATATCAAATGATAAAGAGATTATAGTATACAGATAGTGTTCGTAGGATGGTAGTCGTTGATATGACTCTCCTTATCTCTTTGGGGGCCATGATGGGTTGCTAGACTCCACTCTTGGTCTGTGGATTTTATTCACTAATATCGAGATAAGTGCCTAAAGGGTGACACACAACAACATATTCAAGAATACGCCCTATTCAGTTGAATAGGTATATGGACATGTTGGGCCCCGCCATGGCGTACGAGTGCTACCCAAAGTATCGATCACCGAGAATTAAATAAATTCATTAATATTCAAGTTATTAGTATTTGGGAATTAGTATATTTAAAGTATTTACAAGTTTAGTAAATACGAGATAATGTAAAACGAATAAATATTATTTTAATATTCAAGGTTCCATTAATATTAAGTGGGACAATGAGTCGAGTTAAATGGATCAGATTTTATCACGTAATATATTTTATGTATATCACAAGTATGTGATAAAATAATAAATAATATTGACATTGTTTAGTTCATCGAAATTATTTATTTAGTGTACGTTGAAATAAACGGGGGTTGGGGAACCCTAATGGGTATTTATCAACTCCAATATAAATATAGGAGGAGGATCTGTCTCGTGAGTGTCCATTCATACTATTCACTCATTTACATGCAATGAAAATGAGAGCCTCTATCTCCTCCCACTCTCAGTTCAGAGAATCTCTTGATCTAAGAAGCTCAGATCAAGAAATATCTCAAGCATCGAAGGCATCTTGATGCGGTGATCATCAAGATGTCGAAAGCATCGTCGGATCGATGCGCTAGCACCTGGAATTCGATGATCGACATTCCAACGGATTTTTGAAGCCCATGTGGATGATCTAGAGGGATCCTGCTATGGATCCTTCAAGAAGTGTTTTCCAGCAAAAAGTTGCAGTCGAGCGCACCTTCGAATTTGGAATGATCTATATTTGGTTTATGTTTTGGGCACTTTACAATTTATTTGAGATCCTCAGAACTCAACAGAGCTCTGATCGTCGGCTTTGACAAGTATCGTTGATCCGCTGATGAAAATTTTTAAACTCCCCAGCCCACCGGCTTCCACTGCGGGCCTCATAACCTATTAGTGGTATGAGAGTGATCAAGAATATTTTTTGAGCCAAATAAAATTATTTATCATAAAATTAAGTAGAGGGTTCAAAAACGGTCTGATTGGTTCAAACCGCACGTCGATCCGATCTCGAATGGCCAAGTTATGGCCATTTTAAATTTTCGGATTGGATCGAAATTTGCATTTTGATCACAGGTATTGATTTTTAATCAATCTGAAGAACCAATCAAGCTTATATCAGTTCATCGGATATAATTAGAATTATATGAAAATTTTAAATTTTAAATTTTAGTAATTTTCATAATAATTTTACAATTATAATAATATTTATTTTATTATAATAATATCATAATAATAAATTATTATTTCATTAAAATAATTTTAATAGTATTATATCAAAAAGTTTATTAAGTTGCCTTTAGAATGTTGGGGTGTGGAAATTTTTTTGTGAGGGAAGACTTCCAAAGAGGTCTCAAAAAAGGGGAAGACCTATTAAAAAAAGTCTTAAATTTAAAAAACAGCAACTCAGTGGGGGCTGGCTTTGTGGGAAAACACAAAACAATCATAAGGTGAGGTTAGTGTGGACCCCCTGTTGGCTCATCTTCCTCCTGCTGAGACACCATACCAAGGTCGGCACACCATGCTTCAGGCCACCGCACTTGACCTCCTTCACCTCCGGCCTTCCGGGAGCCGGCCGCACCAACCATGCAGCATCCAGTAACTACCGCTCCCACCCAGCAATATGCGGACGACACAGCCACCGCCATTTCACCCAACACAGGCCAGCGTCCCGCCATACCTGCAACCCTGCTCCCACGGCTGGCCACACCGCCCCGGCGCACCTCCTCCCAAACCTGTGATGCACACACCTGGCTGTCGCCCGGCCTTCCTGGCCTGCTCCTGAGAACCACCTTCCTCGAAGGCCACCACCCTCGATGCACCTGATCCTCCTTGAGCCGCACCAGGCCACCAGGCTTCATGCAGTAGTCGGCCACCGAACAGATGTTGGCACCACAATAGGACACATGCGGGACTCCACCGCTCTAGCACTACTCTGTCCAGATCTCGGGCAGACACCCCTATGGCCTTGCGCCCTACCTACCAGTGTCGGCCAGGCCGCAACACCTCCCACGTGCCACCCGACCACTCCACTCGATGGTGCGCTACCCAAGGTGCCCTCCGTACTGGACCGATGATTAATTAAATTATTTGAATTATCAAATTCATTTAATTTAATTTATAACCCCCATAATTAATTACTGCATTTTAATTTTATCGCGCATTATTTACTCATCTGCTGGTCTTGAGCATCGACCCATGTATATTTCTTTTATTTAATTAATTATTTAACTATGTGTGGTGCTTGTAATTAATTATTTGACAGTATGTACATCGTCATTATTTTCGGTTGAAATGTATAAGTGCATGTGCGTCTAATTTATCTGATGTACATTTTTCCCACTAGTCCTACTCGCATGTGAGTGATTAATTTAGTACTTCAGACAAAGACGATGCAATACATGATGTGGACCCCACCATGACGAGCCGGTGCTTCAAGACGTGACGTGGACCCCGCCAAGACAAGGCAATACTTCAGATGTGAAGCAAACATACAAGCCTAGGGCAAGCTGCATCAAGACTCAAGATTTGACGCAGGTATGATTCCATTAAGTCATTTAGATCCTCAAGACCAATTAGGTAGTAGTTTAACCTTTATTCATTTATTTACTATTTTATGCAATTTTGAACAGCGGGAAAACACATAAAATAATAAATAATAAAATGCATAAATAAGCGATGTATGTTTTTCTATTAATGTCCAGTTGTGAGTGCAACAACATATTTGAACATGTTTAATAGAAATGAATTACATTCATCGAGAGAAAAACACAAAACCCTCAAAGAAATATTGAGTTACGACAGCCTTCCAACATTCATGTTTGAACAAAACCGGGTGTTCGATGTGTCGGTCATGCCATTGCTGAGGGTTCCTCTTACTATCAAGGAGTTCATATTAGAATGGTGGGTTCACTTAACTAAAATTGCAGTAAATAAATAGCTATATATTGCTTGTTGTAATTTTATAGGCAAGTGTTGAGTAAATCAGATAATGATTTTTGAAGCTGGGACTTCACTCAATAGATCATGGAACTGTGAGTTAATGCGGTTAGCTAGCCAAAAGCCTACCTTGGACCCTTTGATTACTGGCGTAGCCATTCCTTGTAGAATATGAGGGAGGGTTAGGGATCCTTCCCACCATAATAATAAAGAGTATTCCAATTCTAGTACAGAGGGATCCTAGAATTCTAGAAATTAGTGGGAGACATTTAAATGATTAAATAATCAATTGTGTCTAAACTAGAAATCACATAAAAGTACAATCGGCTAAAGTTTATTTATAGAGAATGGCACGTAATACCACAATAAAACTATGATAAATAATGAACAAATTAAATTTCCAACCTAGAAATAAATTCGAAGTGTAGTATAGGCACTTGCGCATATTACTACTATAACAGAAATTCAAGGTGCTTGTGTCCCAACCTATTAAGTCATGTCAGAAAGTGAGGGTGTAAAATTGCTTACAGGAGACTCAAGAATAAAGCATATGATGGTTCTATCATAATGATATCATCAACATCTAATTTTAGTGGTGATCACTATATCATGACATGGATTATTTTACATAGTCTCATCTCCAATAAGTTTTTGATGGAGAAAGCGAAGCAAGATTTGAATGTGATGATTGCACTCGGTTTGTGTAAAGTGAAAGATAGTTTACAATCATTCATGTCATCCCATTCTTATACCTTTTACACCCAATTACTCTAGTTTCATTTAATGATACGAACATATGATATAGAGTAAGAACTTCATTGCCATTAAAGTAACATTTTCCAAGTAATATGAATATTAAAAAAAAGTATCATCTTTTGTTCTTATGGAGAATAAATTGAATGAAAAGGTGGAAAGGCCTATAGAAAGTTACGCCAAAGGAAAAATTGTAATTTTCTTCAAAGAAAAGTGTTTGGTTACTTAACATTAGGTTAATTTCATCGTATAATAAAATAAATTTATGGATGTTTTAAAATTTCAATGAACTGAATTGAAGAAGCAAGTACTCACTTCTCGTTCAGATATATTCATCAATAAAAATTAATGTTTCTAACAAACTTCTTGGGTATTGAATACAATATGCCAATAAAAATTTTGTATTTAAATACAGTAAGCAAGTAAGTTAAGGAACATTAAAAGAATTAAAGTGTCCTCCTTAAGTGGATGAGAAAGGATGATTCTAAAGTCAATGGTGAGAAACACATAACTTCTAATTTCCAAGTGATTGATTCAAATTGAACAAGTTGTTGAGTATAACCAAAACATTTAAACAAACATGCATCAAGTTAAACTCATTGTGCATCTAAAGTAAATATCCTAAAATATTTATAGTATATTACCTAAATCCTTAACATATAAAATATGTAGTCAAGTATTAGAAAACATTTCTATATAAGGGTTAAAATATCTATTAGAGATAGTGGGAGAAATATTTACTTGAGATTAGTCAATGCTCGAGATTCATAAATGGTTGACATAGGAACATGTTCCACAAGTACTATGGAATCAGAATGTTCCAGTGACACATACTACATAGGAAGGATGAAACCATGGTGATGGTTTTATATTCACCCCGGCTAGTGATATATTATTAATTAAGAATAATAAATCCTATAAGTGATTAGTATATTTCAATAAGCTAAGATTGAAAATTTTAAATTTCAATATTGGATTCCATGTATAAAATTACAGAGGAAATTATAAAATTTATACTGTGGTGGGTATTCAAAAGAGATGATACATGGATGGTACAAGCCAAATACCAATAAGGCTTGATTGGTTATACCAAGTCAGTATGCCTAAATCTATTAGAATTTTACTTTTCATAGCTTACCTCTAAGATCATTAAATTTTTCAGTGGATGTCATGATCATCTTTCATGGAAGGTGTCTATACGATGCAACTAGAAAATGTTGATTACACCATTGAATGCCAATGTAGGTTAAAAGGTACTGAAATCTACTCCTGTATTAAAGTAAGTAACAAGATCTTAGAATATTCAATTTAAATAAATCGTTGCCTTGTGTCTACCAATGTTTAGTTAGAGAACTAATGTTTTCCAAGAGACATATGTTATGAAACATATTGAAAACATATATTTATCTTACAGTTAGATAACATCAGGTTAAACAAAATTCTCTAATGATTGACTAAAATTTTCAACCTATGATCTTGGGAACTGGATCTATCGAAGTATATCTCATGGTTTCATGGACCTAGTGAATCGTTCATAAAGTGACATTGTATTGAAAAAATACAAGTTGGAACAATTCAAGAGATGAATTGTTTCCTATTTCACGTGACTTAATCTCTCTAGGTTAACATGTTTGGAACTTGGGAGGAGATTAAAGTTATGAATTGAGTGCCACATGCTTTAGAAATGGATCAATCACATATGAAATGCTATTTACCATAATTGATATTGCTGGGTTCTACATTATTATAGGCAGATATCAATTATATCTCAGAGCACTGAAAGTTATGTAGTCAGAACTATCATCTTGTACTTTGAAATTTACAAATGAATGTACCTGGTATATGGAGAAGAAGGTATACTAGTCTTTATGGGATACAAACTAGTAATCCTTAGATCAATTTGATCTAGTATTTTAGTTAGGAAAGTCCAATGAGCGATTCAATCTCATAAAATCTAGTGGTATCCATATCTACAAATACCGAGTGCATTGTAGCTTCTAAGGCAGCAAAGAAGTAGTTAAATGCAATAATTTTTTTAGTTCATGGAATCGCACCAAATGAGAAAAGTATTATCATAATGTAAATTATGATATTATTACTCTACAAGTATTCAAGTTATGACAATGGATAAAAGTGATATACTTGGTGATAAATTATCTTGATAAGTTTTAATTAAGGAGATGAGGTCGCATACAACAGATATGCCATGCAGTGAAAACATGGTAGGCCCAACAGGTAAATCCATTACTCAGCAGAAGCATGATCTTTATCATGTGAGTAGCTAGCAAGTTTGGTTAGAAAGCTGTCTCTAGTGCAAGTGGGAGTGTTGATATAGTGGGTTCCCTAGACCCAACTATACAGTGCATTTTGATTACCATATCATGTGTATTGTTAGTTATACATGATTTCATCTTACCATTATTGTGTATACTTTTCTTCATCCACTATTATAATGGTAATTTCCAAAGATTAATTATCATATCGAAGGGTTATTGCAGATACCAGACTATAATAAGAACCGCAAGATACTATGAAATTAATCTTAAATATATGTTCTATAGTCTAGATACATCTTACAAACTGGACCAAGTAGATATTTGAATATTAGGTGCTGGGGGCTCATAAGCATTGAGACTTCTTATCATGATGTTCCCACATGGTGATCTCTAGTAGTGAGATCATGAGGAAATAACCACCAATAAGAACACCGCATATTTTGGGTGTCATTGGTTGTTTATCTCTATAGACATGTGTATTGGTCTCCTGCCTTAAGACCATTACCAATGTGTATCATTTGATTACATACTTTGATACAAGTAAAAACCATGGTATTGAAATTGTGGTGAGGTAGCCTGTGTTGGGTGTGTCATTTCTGGTATGACATTAGTTGAATGGTCAAGAAAGGATTTGTCTCTTCCAAGTTTAGGAAGTTGTATATCTCAAGCATGGTTTATCAGGATGGTGCTTCCTTCATAAGTCCTTGGCCAAAGAAGTAAAAATGTAAATCCATTCGGATAGATCAAAAAATAATAAAGGAAGAAGTGGACGATGACACAAGTGTGTGTCTTACTTTATATGATATCAAAGGACAAATAGATTATAGTACACAGTCAGTGTTTGTAGGATGGTAGTCATTGCTTTGACTATCCTTATCTCTTTAGGGGTTATGATGGGTAGCTAGACTCTGCTCTTGGTTTGTGGATTTTATTCACTGGTATCAAGATATGGTCCTAGAGGGTCACACACAGTATCGTATTAAATAATCCTCTCTATTTAGTTGAATTGGTATATGGACATGGTGGGCCCCGCCATGGGGTCTGAGTGCTATAAAAAATATCGATCACTAAGAATTTAATGAATTCATTAATATTCAAGTTATGAATATTTGAGAATGAATTTATTTAAATTATTTAAAAGTTTATTAAATATGAGATAATGTTAATAAAACAAATATTATTTTAATATTAGAGGTTCATTTAATATTAGGCCTGACAATGAGTTGAGTTAAATGGATCATATTTTATCACATAATATATTTTATAAATAGTACAAATATGTGATAAAATAATAAATAATATTGATGTAGTTTAGTTTGTCAAAATTATTTAATTAGTGGACTTTGAAATAAACAGGGGTCAGGGAACCCTGCCAGTTATTTATCAACTCCACTATAAATATAACAGGATGACCTCTCTCATGAGTGGACATTCATACTATTAACTCATTTACTTGGAATGAAAATTAGAAACTCTCTCTCCTCCCATTCTCTAGAGATATAAGATCTCAATCCAAAAAGCTCAGTTCAAGAAATATCTCAATCATTTAAGGCATCTTGATGTTGTGATCGACAAGACATCGAAATCATCTTCAAATCATCACACTAGAACCTGGGATTTGATGATCGATGTTCCAACGAATTTTTGAAACGTGTGTGGATGATCTAGTGGGACCTCGCTATAGATACACCAAGCAATATTCGTCAGCGAAAAGTTGTAGTCAAGCGCGCCTTTGTATTTGGAATGGTATGTATTCTATTTATGTTTTATTCTCTTTACAATTTACGTGGGATCCTAGGACCTCATCAGGGCTCGGATTGTCGACGTCGACAAGTACCGTCGATCCTTTGACGAAAAGTTTAAAATCCCTAGGCCACTAGCTTCTACTGCGGGAC
The DNA here is from genome assembly GCA_963277665.1 of Viscum album. Taxonomy (NCBI): domain Eukaryota; kingdom Viridiplantae; phylum Streptophyta; class Magnoliopsida; order Santalales; family Viscaceae; genus Viscum; species Viscum album. The sequence goes on from OY728126.1 coordinate 1,326,512,826, forward strand.
CCAGAACATATCACCATGACCACATGGATCACATAATATGAAATTCAATCATTTATAATATATAACTCAATTCAAGTTACATTAAATATTAAATTCAATTTAATACCGTTGAATTGAAAAATTTAAAGAAACAAAACAATTTAATTTAATTGAAATGACTAACTCAACCCCAATGAATCAATTAAATATTATATAATTGAATATCTTATATTCAAATGAACGATGAGATTTAATTTAAGTAATTCAATTTAAAAGAATATAACACCCCTGACCAAGCCACCAAATGATAGATGGCCTCTAACCCGTCCTCACTTAGGTGAATATGGTTTGGGCATTCCCAATGGTATCCCATAAGGTCATACAGTCAATTTGACATCAATTAATTAATTTAAAAAGAGTCTCATTCATTTACCCAATGGAGCGCTAAAATCATCACCCTCTGAAATGACTACAACAACAAAAAGAAAGAATGAACTACCAACCTGGAACTTGTGTGATGTAGGAACATCTGGTATTATCCCTTAACTCGATTTTTTTAGGAAATTGAGTATTGTATTAAATTCCCTAGAAATTTGGAAAATGGATTAAAAGGATTTAGAACTCTTTGAGGAGAAAGAAAAGAAGAATACATGTTATGGTGTGATAATATTTACCGATATGATTATAAAGCACCTGATGGATCTAAATACCTAGAATTGATGAAGAAGGGAGAGAAAATCCAAGAAGAAGAGAAAATGGAGGATTTCATCAACTTCTATTATTGAGCCCTAGGATAAGGAGAAAAAATAATGGGTAATAATAAAATAAATAGAGGGGAAAGGGAAATTTATTACCTTTGGTGGGCCTCCTAGTTAGCTTGCATTGTTTTCTAAACCGTGTGAAAACTGTACGTGCCATTGTGCATGGGTACTGCCTAAGTGGTACTACATGTGAAGCATCCCACATGGTTCTCTAAAATCATGAGAAATCCTCTAAAAAAACTACAGAAAAGATCAGACGTCTTTTCACCTCCCCCACTTGGTTTACTGAAACCATGTGGCAGTTCAAAATAAGGGTGCACAGGTAACTGGAAGAGGACACATGAATTATCCTAAACTATTCACCTTGAACTATACTCCAAAACTAGGCTGTCAGGTCTCTGACACTCATGAAACCCTTTCAAGCACCCAAGACACTCTCCAAGCCTCTTAAATCATTAAAAAACATTATTTAAGGATAACACAACTCTCAGAATTTGGTTTCGATCAAAGAAAAATAAAAGTGCATACCCACTAATTCAATAATTAAAAACAGGAGAGGTTTTCAACCCAATTAAAAAACATTGGATGTTACAATCTCCCTACATTAACATATCTCATCCCTGAGATTTCAAAAAATATAGAGATGGTACCAAACATACCCATCATGTTTAAAATAACCCGTACTACCCTGGTCAAAAAGGGTATAGTTCAACCACCTCAAGGGGGCTCCCAACCTTATGAGTGACCTACACCAGTCTCAACAGACCTAGAACTCAAATAAATCAATGGTCCATCGACCAATTCATGTACTAAATGTTCCTATAATGATGAATTTTCACTCATGAACCTCATCAAGTGTTCCAGTTTCATTCCTGATATACATCAAAGTCATGCACTGTATCAGTTCCTGCCTCGTGCCCATGGATCACATAGAACCATTGAGGCCCTTTATCTAAATTGATTCCCAATTCAATACCAGTGCCTCTCACCTCAATGAATTCGAAAATATAATGATATATTTATGCCAATAATCCTCATGTAAATGCATATCATCGATTCCAGGATGCCAGTGCACCTCGATAATCCACATACTCAATGGTGCTCAATATTGGACCTGGTTCCATGTACCTCATATATATATATATATATAATTCTTATGATATGATTTAATCATAATAACTAGAATTTTTTTAGACCATAAAATTAACTTCTGTATCCTGTGCATCCAAAACATACATGCCACAATAGGCTATGCCAAAGAAAAACAAAAGGAATGGCTACGCCCATAGTGTACCTATGACCGTCGTTGTCTCACTAGTATGTTATAAATCTATAATCCCTATGGTGTGAACCTGAACTAAAGATAGACTACCAAAATCCTGACCTACCTATAGTGCTCCACCAGACCCCTGCCACTGACCCCACTGTTGGGTCCCACTGTCTCTGCGCAACCCCCACATATAGCTGAATCTCTGCTACCCTCACCTTGTACTGATCCTGGTTCGCTCTAAGACACCTAATTCTACCACAGTCCCTAATTTTTGGTTTTTCGAGAAGGATTATTGTACAACCTATCGTGATTCTTGACCTTTATACATGAAATTTACTCCATTAGAGGCTACGGACAATGAGTCCAGACAAGTCATCGTTTTCCATAGTGGAAGAAAACCATAGAAGACCCACTATGAAGTGTTATTCCTGAGTCATTGGCCTAACAAACCTAGTATAACTTATCTCAAATTAACTTCATCCATCTTAAGAGTCACCAATTAAATATCCCGAATCTACTTCCCAACTCAAGTAAGACATATCCATCATGTTTCCATCATCTATGATTTTCTGGTTCACCACCACTAAGAATGAGGCCAACCTAAATATGTTTACCAGCACCTGAATGGTGTGTCGTAAACCATCCTTAAAACGCCCCACCCTCAAGATTTCATCTCTCACCATTATATGTAAAAAAACAAGATAATTTGGTGAACATAATTACATATTCCATGATAAACATGTCACCCTACTAAAGGCTGAAGAACACTCGATCTCTTTTTGCACTTAGCATCTTCAAAAAAAAGCTCAAAGAACCTAGCCTCAAATTCCTTCCAGGAGAGTCCCTCGTGTCTTGTTTACTATACATGAACATCCCAACAATACTTATCCAATACTATAAGAATTTAGGTATCCAACATCACTCTTCGTCCAAGAGGCATCTCCAAATTCTCGAACATCTTTACGTCAACTCGATCAAGTTCTCAGCCACCTGCGGATCACCCTCACCCAGAAAAAGTGGCGAGTGCTGCGAATGGAATTCCTATGTAAGGTATTCTATAAATGAATTGACTACCTGATGTCCCTAATATATAACCTAGATGACACATACTAGGATCCCTCTGATCTTCTCTTCATTTCAGGAACCAAATTTTGTAGGATCTTGTGGTTTCCTCACCTAAACTAGGTCCTGTAACTTAGCATGTGTATGTACCTTCTCTGCAAGAACCTCAAGGGCCTCTACATGCTCATGCTCTAGAAGAACTCTATCCTCTCATTCCTGATGACCCATCTGTTATATGAAGGTGGTAACATGTTAAATACCATTGACACAGTATGATATCACAGATAACATATAAATGAATATTGCCGATTGGGGAAGTAGTAACATGAAGCACATCCTCACTACCCTTAATCTCCCCCATTAAAACCCTATCGTATGGAATCTCGTCCTCATGCCCTCTTAACTCTCCCTCAATAGATCCAAGTATCAATATACCCTAGTCCGTGCCCATCCTGACCCCCAATGTTGCCTCAATCCAATGGCCACATCACCCAAATTGGTGATCAACATCACCCCATTTCATAATACCTGTATACTCTTATAAATTCCAAGACCATTTCACATATCAAAAGAAAATAATTTCATAGGTACACTAATATATATATAAAATCACATGGAATATCACATTTAAAAATAATTAAATAATATAGGCATGTTCATATTTAAAATCGAAACATCCCATCTTATGCTTAAAAAAGAATAAACATTCCAAGAAACACACTAAACACCTTATTCCATATTAGTCCAAGGGTCCAACATCTCCTTATTTATCATATCAGGCCAAGGATCACATGTAATAACAAAATAAAATCATATTCCAAGAATAAAAATCATGATGGAAATAATATAAACTATAAACTGAAAGAAAAAACATCAATTCCCACCAATGGTAGCTTGGTTTGTCCGTCGTACATGGGATTATAAGAACCCAAAAAAGTTATAAACATAGTTAAAAACACCTAAACAATAGTATACCATACCCTAAATAGTGAGGCAAGTTGAGAATAAAACCAAATAAATCTCTATATCCTTAGTATCCATCCTTACACTACTACTAAATCTCAATCAAGAACTGCTCTCATCCCATTTGTAGTATCCCCAACCTAATTAGCCACCTAAACATATCTTTTGAGATGGGTGCCACTTTACTTAGGTGTACCTCACCAAATGAAAAAGGATTACAACTAGAAGAGAGGGTGTAAAAAAGGAATAGTGGGGAAGGCCATACCCTCAAGGGATAATATAATAATTCAATGAGTAAATATATATAATATGTAGTGGAAATAAAGACTCAATCCTAGCATTCCAATTATATCCACCAAAAAAAGAATGCATACAATACAAATCATACATAAAATATCTAGAATTATTCACCAATGTATAACCTTAATAAAATACATACATATATAGAATGATAATATTGAAGTAAAAAAACTCAAAAGTAATTGATGCAGAGGTGGGAACCTCAAAGTCCCTTACTAACATCCTATGCCAAACTGCTACTAGGTTCTAGTTTCTAAAACCAATCCCTTACCTGAATGTAGCAACATAAATTATACACCCATCTTGATTAGACCTTGTAGGTTGTGAGAATGAGTCACGGTATGATACCACCCAATTATTCATACCCAACATAGGTTTTTAAGATTTTGTGATTTATAATAAATAAAATAACACATGAGTAAAATAAACATGGACTTCCCTAGTTCTCAACATCAATCGGGAATCCATCATCTACCTCGGCCAATGCGAGAAACACTATAGAGGAGAGGATACTTGGCCCTTATACCAAGGTATCCCCTGATATGAAACATCCTAGGTGAACCCTCATGTTACATATCATATAAATAAACCATGAACCTCATGCCTCCTTAGACCTTGTATCTTAAACACATCACTGACGTCTAGAAGTCATGACCCAAGAAAAAAGTAATTTTTCCCTCAAACCCATTCTTGAAAGAACCTGTCAGCCTGAAGCATGATGTCTGGAGGCATAGTGATATCTTTTCTCAAATAAATACCACCATTAGATTATATCTTGATTTTCTAAGGAACAATGATATACATCCCCTTGAAACATTACAGGCCCAATAGCCTCAATACGGTGAGCATCATCCCCCAACTGATAGCCTCATCATTATCACCTGAAGGATATTCACATTTTATATGGATTTCTATGGAAAGAATCTCAAACAAAATTTCTTAAGCTACGATAAGGGGGGTCTCTACCCACATGAGTTGTCAAACCACCTCATCATTGAGTCAACAAGTGTGCACATGACTCTAATCAGCACTTTTCCCATCACGAGTGACAGAGGATCACTATATAGTACCTACGTCACATCCAACTAGCACCTCGTACCCCTATGACAATGTCACTCATATCATATTTCCTTGCCATCGAATTTCATGGGCCACGCCCTCAACCTGACAGCCTCACCACCTTCATATGATGCCTATGACACCCAATACTATGATCAATATCACACAAGATATCCGGGACAAACCCAACTAGATGAAAACTTCACCTCAATACTGATGGCCATGCAATCCCAATATCTCAGTATGAGACCACAATGATCTCATGGATCTCATAATATGAAATTCAATAATTTCATATATATATATATCTCAGTTTGAATTATATTAAATAAAAAAATAAATTTAATATGACTGAATTGATCAATTTAAAGAAACACAATGATTAAATTTAATTTAAATGACCAACTAAACCCAAATTAATCAATGAAATATAATATAATTTGACATCTCATATTCATATGAATGAACAAATTTAATTTAAGAAAAAATGGTATCTCTCATTTACCCAAAAGTGCACTAAAATTTTTTCCCCCGAAATGACCGTAAAAACACAAATAAATATATACACCACCTACCTTTGACTCATAGATGTATTATCATCTTGTGTTAGCCTCTAACTCTATGCAGTTTGGAATAAATTGATGATTTCTTAGAATACTCTAAAAATAAAGAAAATTTATCAAACGAATTTAGCTCTTTGTGAGGATAAATCAAAGAAGAATATATGAAATGGTGTGATAAGGATTACCAATACAGTTCTATAGCACCCAATGTATCTAAAAATAGTGCATCAATGAAGAAGGGAGAGAAAATACAAGAGGAGGAGGAAATTGAGGGTTACCACCACTACTGTATGTGGACCATGGGAGAAGAATGTGGAAAAAGAAGGAGGAATATGGAAATATAAATATGGGAAAAAGGTAATTTCCTACCTTTAGTATCCCACATGGTTTTCCAAACCATGCGTGAATCGTGTGTGATACAGTGCAAGGGTACTACCTAAGTGGCACTACTCGTGTGGCATTCTACACGGTTTTCTCTTACCATGCGCAAACCATGTGTAAGCCTCTATAAAAACTATATAAAAGGCCACAAGGCCATGTACCTCCCTCGAACGGTTTACCCAAACCATGAGTCAGTTCCAAATTATGGTGTGTATTTATCTAAAATAGGCCACATGATTTACCCTAAACCATCATTTTTGACCTACAACTCTAAAACTAGGCCTTAAGCCCTTTGATGGTCCTGAAACCCTTCCAAGCACTTGATTCACTCTCCAAGCCTCTAAACCAATCAAAAAACATTATATATGGTCAAATAAAATCTTGTAATATTTTTAAAATCAATGAAAAAGAAAAGAGAGAAGCCACTAATTAAAAAAATTCAAAATAGGATATTTTTTCAACCCAATTCAAAAACATGGTACGTTACATCAATTCTAAGTTAGAGATAGAAATAATTCTTGTTATCTGAGTACGAAGGTATAAAATAAATCATGGAATAGAGTACTTGTATATATGTTCTATAGAAATATAAATAAGTTAACACATATAAGAAGTGTTCATGATTCCCCTGATTTTATAAGATGTAAATATTGATGTTGATGTATTTTCGAAAATATGAAATTTTCAAAATTCTACACAAAAAATATTGAGATTCATACTTCTCATTCCTTCTAGATTATTCATTCTAGCATATGTGGGACCATGATAAAGAAATATAAAAAATACAAATATGTTTTTAATTTTTTTATGATAATTTCTATTATATTACATGTATTATGTTCTTAAAATAAAAAATGAAAGCCTCTTAAAATGTTTAAAAAGTTTAAGATAAGTTCAAAGGAGTGTGTTTACTCTATAAATAATATCCAAATTGATAATAGAGTTAAATATAATAATATAAAATGTGAATTTTATCTTTAGAAGCATTGTATTTAACATGATATTAGTGATTCATACACAATCAAAAAATTGTGTGCCTAGAGAATGAATAAAATCTTAGTTGAGATGGATCTGGCCATGCTATTTGAACATGATTCTTCTTAGTTATTTTTGGTTCATTCACCCTAATTCAAAATCATTTTTTCTTTTGAACAAATTCATACATGTCTTTATATGAGATGTATTATTATAACACACCCTGTTTTAAGAACATAAGGGTTTTTAGATCCCCTGCATTATCAAAGACAAAGAATAAAATATTATGAAGTTTGATTATACAATGATTTATGGTATATTCCTTCGATACCCTCTAAATGGTATAGGGTACAGACTCATCAATAATGATACTATTAGAATCATTAATTTGGATGATGTAAAAGTTATGGAAAATTAAATAGATATTATTTCAAGAGAACCCATTTATTTATAAGAATGAGAAAAATATATATTCCAATAAAACAGTAGGATTCCATTTTCAGATATGAAAGTATTGATGGTGAGAGAGGAATATAGGAATACATGGTTATTTCAAGTGAATAAGAACATCCTCATTTATCACATCCAAGGTTGGGAAAGTAGGTATTGATCTAGAAGTGATTTTAGATCAATAAAAAAAGTTTAAAACCAAAATAAAAATGAGGAGAGTTTCACATACCTCATTATTTTCATATGTTGATCCAAGAGATATTGAATAAGTGTTAGAGAGTCAAGAGTGGATTTATTTAATATATGGGTAATTTGATCAAATATATTGAAATGATATATGGGAACTATTACCCTATTTTAAAGATAAAAATATTATTGGAACAAAATGGGTTTTTAAATATAATTTGAATGAAAAAAGTGAAATGGATAGAAACAAATAATGACTAGTGTTTGAGGGATTTTCACAATTTGAAGGCATTTATTTTTATGTTACCTTTACACTAGTTAAAAGAATCAAAACCATCAAAATATTTCATTTTATTTCTTCAAAAAATATATAGAATATTTTCCAAATAGATTTCAAGTATTATTTTTTTAATGGATAACTAGAAGATGAGGTCTATATTGATCATGCAAGTGTATTTATTTTCAAAATAGAATAAAACTATTTTTTGTAATTATAAGAATGATTTATATGGGTTAAAAAAATCCCCAATATCTTGGTATCCTAATCATTATAAATATTTAAATAATTAAAATTTCATGAAAGGTACAATAGTGACCAACCTATATATAAGATAAAATCAAGAAATTTCTCTTATTGTAATTATTTATACTGATAATATCATATTTTCTAGGAATAATAAATAATACCTTGAAGAGTTTTCCAGTGAGATGAAAATTTTGTTTGAAATTTATTTTCGTTGAGAAATGAGGTATTTTTTTGGTTTACAAACCTCTCAGAGAAGGATATAATTTTCTTATCACAATAGAAATATTCCAAGGAAACACTTAATAGATTTTTTATTTATGATTCAAAACTAGTTTCTATACATATCCCAACAAGAAAAAATCATTTTGAAGATAAATTAAGAAGGGTTTTTTATCCTAAAAAATTCAAAAATTTAATTGGATGTCTTTCATATTTAACAATCTCTAGACCAAACCATGTTTATGTTGTTACCTTCTATTCTAGATTTTAAAGTTGAATAAAAATGTAACTATTTTATAGGAAAATGAGTCCTTGTATTAATTAAGGGAGATAAAGATTATGGGATAAATTCTAACATTATGGGGTGGTTGAATCTATTCATATATACATATGTAGATTGGGGGTGTTGAATCTATAATATCCAAATTCAATGGTTCCTTATTTCATGGTCAAGGATGTGTTTTTTGGCATATAAATAATCAGTGTTCTATGACACTCAGTAATATTAAATCTAAATATGTGGTTTCCACTAATGTTATAAAATAATTAATTTTTATGAAGACACTATTAGATTACATTTTTGTTGATGTGAATTTTCCATATATCATGGGTTGTAATTGTCAGTGTTTTTTCAATATCAAAAAGAATCTAGTTCAATATTCAATTTCAAAACACATTGATATAAAATATCACTTCATTAAATAGATTAATGAAATAAATAAACTAAATCTAGACATTACTCATATAAATGAGTAGGTATGTTATATTTTCATCAAACCATTAAAAATGACACATTTTAGAAGCTATGTTTGGTTATGGTTGTTCAACCTCTCCTTCTTCAAGGATAGGGTATGTAATTTTTTATACCCTATATCTTATTATTATTAGATATTGTTTTCAAAGGGTTAGACTTACATAAAACATAAATCTCTTAATATTTTATTCTCATTGAAACTGTAGAGTTGGGGGGTATTTTGGGATATATTTGTTTATATGTCATTAATTTTTTAGGGGGATTTTTTCAGAGGGTTAAGTTTCGAAGTCATCATATTTGAATTATGTTAACTATTTTAATATTTTGTTGAATTGGATGTAGTAATGTGTTCTTTACTGGTTTAAGTAATGTTTTTTTAGTGTTTTGATGATGAATTTTTTATTAAAAATCACAATAAATCATAAATGATTATTTTTAATGGGTAATTTGTGGATAACATAGTATAACTATTAAATAATTATTGTTTTCTTCACCAAGATATCCCATGTAGACATAGAATTATTAGATGGTGATCTATATATTAATCTTAAGAACATCAAGGATTTATGTTTTTTATAGAAAACAAAATATAAATGGGATGATTGTTAAGACCAAGATATTTCAAGTTGTTTTTTATTAGGGAAGAAGCTGGAGAACCCAAAGTATGATTTTTCATGATGATGTGTTTTGTTGTAAAAACATAAATTATTAATTAATGGTAATAAGTCTTATTATTTATGATGATTGACGTATTATTATTCAAGAAAAGTATGAATAGTTTTGTTGGACATTACAGAATTTTTTTCTACATGAGTGGAATTGTTTCATAAGATTCTTTGAGTCCTCTAATATGAAGATCGCTGAGATTATATTAGATAATAATTCAAGAAATGTGTTTCTAAAGAATAAGAATCTATAAAGAAGACATAAATGATATTATATTATATGAAATGAGATTCTGTAAGTTATTATTATCAACCACATAAAACATCTGAGATTACATGAAATATGAATTTATGACATGAATCTTCTGTAAGAATAAATGTGAAGATACTATATGAACAAATTGTGTACCTACTGTACAACATGAATTCATTCGAGAACCTGATGATCACAGAACATCCATCAATATAGTCCTTCCATTTGTAATATCATGAACCTTTTAAAAATTCCCTATGTGAAAATAAGTTTGATCTTTCTATATGGAACTTCCATGAGTTCACCATACATGATTGCAGTATTGCATAAATTTGGGAAAATTTGTTGAAAATATGATGATATATGATATAATATGAATTAAAACCAAGTATATTATATTATAGGTACAAAGAGAAAACCTCTGTTAGAAAATTAGAAGTCTATGAATGTTGAATTAGGATTACTAAAGGTGTTTCACTATTTTATTCAACACAGATAATAAACACCATGAAACTGATAAAATATAAGAATTTTACAACATACATGTTCACATGAATAAAGAGGTGTTTCTTATTATTTGATGATAAAGTAGAATATAGTATTGTGGAATTCATTGTTCCATGAATAAATGGATACATGAATGATTGAATACATGAATATACATATTAATTTCATGTGGGGAATTTTGAAAATACCCACTAGTGTTGGATATATTGTTTCAATGGATAATTGAGGAAGTATTACAAAATTAATGAAAGGGGAAGAATTCCTTAGGGTATATAGAAAGTATTATTTATTTGAATTAATTCAATTGAAATGTGAATTATATTTCCATATATCTTGTAAATAAAAGAAGAAATAATAACTGGGTCTTTATAGATGTCTTGAGATGTTAAAATTAGAATACAAATTGTCTTGAAAGTTTTAAATAGTTAGTATTTAGAAAATGTTTCTAAGATCATTTAATTACTGATAATATTGAAAATTAAAATGATTCATTCATATAGTGTAGTTTATATCAAAGAGAGATATGAATAGGAAGATGAACGTACTCAAAATGATAATTTTATTAATAATACCTCCATAAAGTACATAAATGAAAATCATGGGTTTAGGGTGGTCTAAAATAGTGAATCCTGAGAGTGTCACGTCTAATATTATTAATTATTTCAACCTAGATGGATCCTAAGTTTGAAAAAAAAAATTATGTGGGGTATCATAAAGTTCCATATATGAAAAGTATTCATCCACCTTATTACCCTCGCGCTAGGTGTGAGAAAGATCAATACAGTCAAAGATGAGGCTTCTACACTTGTAGATCAAATAGGTGATGATATAGTAAGTGGGGATATTTCCACAAAATGAATTCTAGAACACCTTTGAATCAGTTTCAAGTGAGGAGATACTGATATTTTTGAGATGAAAAGGCTTTAGGCCAGTTAGAATGGCATTGGATTAGGTCTACAAAGAGTCCCCAATATCATACACAGTAGAGTAGGCAATGAAATCAGAGCCCTTAAAGTCACAAACAATAACACCAACTAGTAAGGATTTCATGATACTTTATGATCCTCTCAACTTGTAAAGCTTATTTCCCTTCACATAATCCTCATCGAACTATATGTTAATATGAATGAAAGTAAAGAATTAAGGGAAACAATGATTTTTAATTTTTCACCCCCACTAGGCTAGTACAAGGAGAATACTATAGAATATATTTTGATGTACCAAATCCACTATGTTCACTGATGTTTGGTTGGTGAAATTCATGAGGTCACTCTATTCCAGGGATCACTTCTGATACACTTGTTTTGGGTTGGAACACTATTAACCAAGGCTCACTTTCCATCCTCATCCTTTACACACTACTAAAAGGTAGTAAACTATGAACTCACTACTATCTCATCCTTCATTTCTCGTTACTCTATAGAAGGATACCCATAGTTTGTGTACTTGAAATTCTATCCCCAATCAGTATCACTTTCATGGATATGTATTTCCCCATTTATGTGTTGATATGTTTTTGATCCCCTCATTATATACTTATTTATAGTATGAGTTGTGAACATCTCCTTGAGAATCTTGTTATTCTTTGTAGAGTATATCTAGAATTCCCTTTTTTACATTTCTACATGAAGGAAAAAAACTTCACTTTTATCTCCTTCTTAGGACTTTATTCATTCTTCTAATTTTACTTATCATCCATGGATTTCATCACTTACTACTCTTTCTTTAGATATATTGATATTTTTTTAGCAATGTATTTCAATATTTTATTCCAATCCATTTATATAAATCAACACTATTGTGACTCTACCTCGTCATCTTCTTGCCACTCTCTTTATTTAAGATATAATCCCTAGTTATATGAATTTTCATATTAAGGAAATATTGAACCTACTTTGTTTCTTATTTCTCCACTCTTAGGTTTGAGACATATATTGATAGGAACAAGATATGAATATATATTTTTTGTTCTATCACATATTTGAAGATCCCCATTTTTAGTTAGATCAAATACTTAAACCTATTATTACACTTGATTCTCCCCTAACATGGGATGTCCCGCATTTCTCAACATTCTACCATATCATGCACTATAATAAATGAAATATGTGTGTGTGTTAGTGGCCTCCACATTTACATCTTATATTTTTCTTGGTATGAATCATGTAAAATATTACTTCAACAAGATCTACAATCAAACTAAATCATAAATCCTTATAGAAATATATTTAATAACTCACTATTCACTACTAATATTTCACAACTCAATTTTTCCTTCTTTATAGTGTGAATATATTTTCATTTTGTTCCATTAAAATTCCACACTAAGATACTTATTCATTTATTTATTGAATCGTTGTTTTAAATATGAATATCATGATGCTTGAATAACTTTAGAATAACCCTATCATTAATTTATATGTAATCCACGTTTAGGTATTAAATTTTAATTCCATACTTTCTATATAGAAGGTTTTGAAAGTTTCCTATGTGTGAAGTATTATTGTGTTACTGTGGGTGAAATATAGTTGGATGAATTAAAATTTGTACTATATATAAGACTTGAGATCACTTTTGAAGGATTTTGATGAAACCTTTATGTTCATCCTTTGGATTATTTCAAGAAACTATAGATGTTTTACTATCAAATCATTACATTCATGCATTGGTAGACTTAAGCCAACTATAAAAGCGTTATGATTAATGAATTATTTTTTGAATTTTACATCCAAATATATAAGATTTAAATTAAATAATTGGTAGATTCTATCCAACTCTATAAGATTTAGGATTAATGGATTACGTTCATCCTTTTTCAACAGTATAATCACTACTGAAAACTAGTTTCTCACAAAAATGTGGTGATTTATCCCAAGGCCTTCCAAATCATATTTCATCATTCATGGATCATCACATGAACTCCTCCATCCTTCATATCAAGTACCATAACCTATCTCATAACTTTTTAAATAAATTTAAATATTTTTATAATTTAAAATACACTTTTCAATATCTCCAAACAAAATTTAGAAAGCATCCAATCCAATTCCACACTCCAATAGTATAATCAAAAAACCTACATCCCCAAAAATATTAGACATTTATTTTTTAAAAATCCAATGAATATATAAATTTTAGTTTAAATAATATTTCCCTTGGATTATATTTTTAAGAGATCCCTTCTTTTTCTATAGAAAAGAAATCACTTCATTACACCCCTCTATAAATGACATACAAAGGACCCATAAGTTATCATATTATCTCTATTTTCTGACCTCTTTCTGAGTACCATTATATATGATCTCCATTCCTAATTTAGAACATCCTTGTTAGCTCTCAATTCCACTTATAATAAGGAAAAATCTGTATCTCCCAGTTTTTCTTTAGAGTACCAAATTGTTTTGTTCATGGGAATATGATTATCCTATATGATATATTTATTATTATCCATTCATAATGGTGTCAAAACATCTCCTCATGTAGTTATACCACTTTTTAGGTCCATAATTATTGAATTTATCACTTTTAGGGTAGCAAATATTTATTTACCTCTATTAAAAATATTTATCACTTTGCCCAATTGTTCCAAAAAATAACAATTTTGGTTAGACATCTGAATTATGAAATTCTTTCTTCCATATAATTCATTACCACATCCTTATTTTTAGATATATATACTCAATATTCAAATTAATTGAATTTACCACTTATCACATGAGTAGTAAACAAATCCTATAATCCTATTGAGTATTGGCTCAGTGTATGAAATGATATATTTTTAAAATATTCTCAAAATTTTCCATTTCAGTCACTGGTTTTCGATTCAATCACTTTAAAAAACCCCATTCACTTTATCTAAAAAAATATATCATATAATATCATCACACTTTCTATCATATAATCAGTAGATAAAAAATAATTAACCATGAGTTTGAGACTACACTACTTGAAGAGAAAATTACTACCCCCATTAGAACTGGACTAGTTATACAACCTAAACTCTATGATTTTATTATCTTCACATGGTTATTTTTATTCTAGATAAGGAATAGAATACTTGAAAATTCATTACCAACTCTACATGAGTTTTAATACCTAGACAACAATAAATGGTTCTCAATTTTGGGACTCCACTTATTGGGAAACCATCTTAAATTCAATAACTTTTAGTTTCCTATACATAATAGATAGGTAATACCAAATGCTATACACATAAAAAAATAAATATGAAATTTATTTTTATATAGATGATGATCTTCCATGTTTCCTATTCTTTAGTATACTAATTCCACCTATTCTATGGATTGATTCTTAACCTAATTATTACTTTTCTTCTAATATATTTAGAATGATACCTTTGTGAACCTATATGATAATTTAAAGAAACTTTCAAAACTTGTCAATTCTCCTTAAAAAATTCCATATTTATCAATGAATTATAATTCCTATATATATATATTTTATCTCTTTTTGAAAATCAATTTGATTTATTGACACCAAGAGATTATTAAAGTGCATCCTTGATGATATTTTTAAGGATTTATTCCAAATAAGGCTTCAAATACCTCTGGATCCACATCATTCATGCATCCTTTTCTATCTCATTGCATATGTTATTTCATCTCCTCATCAAGTGATCTTTTAACAAACATACTGCATGGATGGTGTCACCTCCAAAATTCTTTAACTCATAAAAATAGTAATTAACCATCAAAGTACATGGGGATAAAGGTACCTTAAATATTATTTAGTTTTATGAATATGAATTAATATAATGAAATACTCCTTTGTATTCCACCTTACCTTTTTCCCTTTTTCAAATTAGTGATAGTAATTTGAAAAATACATAAACTTAAACCTCTTTATATTAATCATATTTGATAACCAAATTCTTTATCCCCATTCCATATTATTAACTTAGAGAACTATTATTCTTCCATATCTTCAACTTTTCCACAATTGTGTAATGAATCCACTTGTATAGATCTCATCTTGTTTTGTTACTTAAATTAATCTTCCCTTTCACCTTCTTCTATATTGGATGATTCTTCTATCGTTCATCTTCTATTTACATAGATTGGTTTTGGTGATACCACTTTGGCATACCACTTCCTTTATGGTTATGAGATCCATATCATAATTCCCATTCCATGGTGTATTATTTTTTTATTCTTTCCCACAGTTGGGGAAACCCTATGTTTTTCTTCCAAACTTTCATCCTTTCAATTCCAGTAGGGTTATTGTGAGAATCCCTATTGTGGTTCTTGATGAACATTTTGTTTACCTCTTCATTTTCCCTCTAAATTAGTGAAATAGTTTTCCAGTTTTTCATCCCTCTTTCTTGTTTAATACCTTTCGTTGTATTAAATTGGAATAGAGGATCTCCTCACAACTTTCCTTTCTTCCATACTGCTACATTGTTTTTCTATGTGACCACATTTAGTAAAAATCAATATTCTCCATATAAATATATAATTTTTGTATTATTGGTTAGTTGATATGTTATTATAGTGAATCCTATTTAATTTTTGGAAATTTTGTTCTTCACTACACACACTCATCATGTTCCCAACTCTTCCATAAAAGTATCACCTTTTAATGACATTATTTTGAGATAAATTGGATATTATTAGTTTAATAAATTTATCTACACTTATAGATTATATATTATTTTTGTTTCTAGATTTAATATTATTAATTTATTTTTCTATACATATTAATGGTACCTTTAGTAGATCTTAACCTTTTCATTTGTATTGTTCATACTCTCCTCTAGTTCATTAATTTTCTCATCATTTTTATTATCATGAAAACTGTATATTTCATTATTGAGGTAGATTCCATCATAGATTGTATTATTTTTTTTATCTATGTCTTTAATAGAAAAATTATATCCCTTAAATGTTTTTAGTGACCCTATAAATTATTTCCTTCCATTTTTTTTTAAGAAATTCAATTTTTTCTTTGGTCTTTTCTCCAATATTATTTATATCAATGTTGAAGGTAACCCCCACTCTTCTTGTTATTTTATTTTATAAGGATTGATATTCTATAAATACATAGTTTACTTCATGAATGAGATACCATTATTTCACCTTCTATTAAAAAGATAGTATTTACCCTTAACTATTTTATGAAATCTTTATTAATTAGAATTTGGATGTTGTTTCCAATTTTCATCAACAACGTATCTTATTTTTACCTCCTTTAGATTTTATAAAATTTCTTGAATGAAACATTTTTCTAAACTGGGGATTAAATCAAATAAATAAATATATTCATAATTTTCTTCCTTGGTTGTAGACCCTTCCTTATTGGGGGACATAGATTTTTTCCCTTATTTTTATTTCCTTAGACATGAGGCATTTTTCATCATCATTCTCTTATTCATGTCTACTATATATTAAGGATTATTTTAACAGAGATTCCATTCCATATGATTCATCCAAATTAATTCATATATCCTAATTTAATTTCCCATGATAGAATTCCATGAATATATATTCTTTTATAGAACATTGTAATACCTTCTTAACTGAAGCATCAATTACCAAATTCTTTTGGTTTGTTCCAAATATTACTATATATCTTTTCAAAAAAACAATCCCTTACTATGCAACTTCTTTGGGGAATTATATAAACAACTCCATGTATATTATTAACTCCTTATACCATTTCAAAAACACATTATGATAGAAAAAATGATAGCTTTGTCATTAGATCAATTTTTATAAGAACTGTAAAAACCTCTCCTTTAGTGGAACACATTTTCATGACCTATATATTGCATACCACTTGTTAGGCCTCCAATCTACACTAATAGAGGGTGAATAATGGTGTGACCATTTAAAAAAATAATCAGTTTTCCTTTATTTATTTCTTTCACATATTGGTAGGAACAATTTTTGAGAAATTTGTATTCCCTTAATTCTCCCAAAAAATATGTTAATTTGAAGGAAACTAATTCTTAGTGGATAAGAAGGTTTTAGTCAATCCATTACTAGTGTCCCTTACCTTTCACTTGTCTTGGATTGGATAATTTCTACCCATTAAACATATTGTACTCATTTAATGGGAGTAGGAATTCCATGATTTATAGAATTAAATGTCTATCTTCAATCAACATCACTTTCATGGATGTGTGCATCATCGGTTTTTTGTATATTCAATGTTTGTCGCCACACTACATTATTCTTCATAGAGTGAGATTTGAACCTCTACTAGATCATACATTTATTATTTATAGAATAATTATGAAATTTACTACATACTTTTTCACATTATTAAACACATTCTCAGGATTCAATTCCTTTTTATTATTTCATCTATTAGTAATGGTAGTGAAAATATGATCCTCCTCCTTCAGATCTATTAATAATTCTCATTATGGTCTCTCTTATTTTGTTTTAAAATTGGGTATATTAATTAATATTATAAAGAATATACCACATATTATTCATTATTTTTTTCTTATAGAAGATTGAATCAATGATTAGATGACTTTCCATACTTAGAAAATATAGAACCAAATTTCATTTTCCTTTCTCCATTGTTGAGTTCGAGATAACTGTTGAAAAGTCAAATATATAAAGATATATTTTTAGTTCTATTTAATCTTTAATGATATCCATTTGTATTTTTCTAAACTTCTTAAACCACTTATAGAACTATATTTTTATGAATAATTATATGTTCCATTTTTCCTAACTTTCAACAAGATCTTGTATTAGAGTACACACGGTATGTGTGTGTCACATCAGCTTACACTACCCTATAATTCTATTTTTACTAGTGTGTGTTGTGGGATAAAATGATTCATCAAGATCAATGATATCCAGAAATGATACATCCTTTCAATATTTTCTATAGTAACTCACTATCCACTATTTTTACATCATGGCTCTATTTTTACTTATTTACAACGGGAATATATTTTCATAGGGATACACTAAAAACCACTGCAATATACATCTTGATCTCCAATGTGAATCATGGATTTAGATATGAATATCATGTTTTTTTAATCAATTTAAAACAATTATTTCATCATCTTTTATGATTCTACGCCATTATATATTAAATATGTAAAGCCTGACTTTTCACCTAGTATGTTTTGAAATTTCTCGTAGTGTTTATGTCATATGATCATCCTATTGGTGAATTATTATTATATGAAATTAAATTCATATAGGATTTAATTATTCTGATTAATTATAAATACTTATGAAGAAAGATTTACATTCATCCTTTAGAATATTTTTTCCAACTCAAGAAGCTTTATGATCAATTATTTATATTTGTCCTTTGCAAGATTCTGGTCAACTCTAGAAGATTTAGGATCAAAATTTTATTTTTAGACTTCAATATATTTTACCCAAATATAAATACATTTTTATCAAATTAATAAATTTTCCCTATGAAATATTTTAGAAAACTCTAGAATCTTTATAATAATGTTTTACATTCGACATTTCCAAGAAATCAATCAGTCACTAAAAATCAGTTTTTAGAGATTCAGTGAACTATATAATGGACTTATAAAAATTATTCAGGACTTCATGTATTATATCATGAACTCATACATCATTAATTCTAAGCTTCATACACAATATCTTTCTCTTTTCAAAAAATCCAATCATGTTTGGAAATTAAACTCAACATTTCAAAAACTCTAAGCAACACATCGGAATGAATGAAATCTAATTCCATACACCAATTTCATTATAATAAACATTCATTTAGAAATCATCCAAAAGTCCTGTCAACAAATCCAATGAATACATATATTGGGGTGAAAACAAGGATTCCGTCTGTTAATATCCCACCAAGATATTTGTAAGATTCATAAATTACAAGGGATTCTTTATAAATATTAAGATAATCATCAATGGCTATAAACACATCATCATTTTCCATGATAACTTCATTCAAAATAGTCACATAATGAATCCAACATGACCTTCTTAGTTAAGTTATATATCAAGTATGTTCTTATTCAACTAGATCTTATGGAACCAACTCATCTATCTTATATAATAAATGGTCTTTTTAGTCTAGAAATTCCTTAAATTTTAGTACTATCTAACTATTTCCCATGGAAAGAAACTCCCTTTCCCTAAAAATTTAATTTCAATATAAAAAAACATTATACACTGAGATATTACAAAAATAATGCTCATTTTTTCCATGGGATAACCCAAAACCACATACATAGCTTATTTAGACCCTAATTTAGAGAAATATATGTACCTAGTGTATAATTCATAGCCTAAAATACTAATAAAATAACTTTTAATACTAAAACCACTCTATATCTCATATGGTATTTTTTATAATATTTTTATGAAACATCATTTATTAGAAATACTATCAGTTATAGAGATTAACTGCAAAGGGATAGAGGTACTTCATCATGACTCATTATGGAATGAACAATATATAAAACACATACCCATACTGATTATAATCATATATAAAGGTAATATTTTATTGATAGCAACACTGATCTGAGACATTATAAGTTTCACCTATATTGGAATGTACTAGGTCTAATAAATCATTTTCTATCTCTATTTTTATTTAAAAAGTTTTATTAACTATAATACCATTTAAAAAAGATTTAATTATATAATATTATTATCGATAATATGATTCTAAAAGGCCACAAGCATGGATTATTTGAATATGATTCTCATTAATGTGACCTAGCTGTCAATTATAAGCATATGAATGGTCAAAATCATTATTTTTAACCATTTGTAGACCCATTCTATAGACTATATTTTCAAGATTTAATAAATATAGATCACTTATCATATTTTCACCACTATAATACATTCTATTTAAATATATATAATAATTTTTATCCATAAATAAATAATAAATACCCTTATTGTCAATATACGATATTGAAATAGATTTATTATTTATGGATTACACAAAAATAAAAAATCTATAACTCCGTAATTAATTTTATCATAGGATCAATCTTTTAAAAACATGAATAAAATGATAACAATGTTACCCTATTCCCATTATAGAGATCCAATTCTTTGTTTTCCGAATCTTGTTTACTTTGTAGTTTTTGAAAAGTCAAAAAAATGTGAGAAGTACAACCAATATCCAATACCAATTATTTAATATAAAAAAATTGAATTATATAATGAAATTATCATTAATATAATACTCAATTACATTAAATTTTAAAATATCTTATAATAATTTATTAAAATATTTTTTATAGTTAATTTTAATTCTATAATGAAAGAACTTTCTTTCTTTGGATATTTCATCACGTTGTTTTAGTGAATGATAAAAATTATTAATGTTGTTTTATTATTTCCTCTTTATATATTTTTTTCCTTAGTTTACACTTCCATAATCATAAAGAGAGATTATATTTAAAAACTTAGTAAGTTTTATTCATCAATACTTTACATGGTAAGGATGTTAGGGAGTGACTCGTTAATTTCATTTATTTTGTAATTACCGAATAAGATGTTAAATGGTCTAGAAAATTATTATAGGATCAAGTACATAACTAATTAATTTTAGAGTAGAAACCCCAACCTATCTAAATTTTTAAAATATAAAATTATATTAATTACATGAGTTTACACACATATATCACTACCTATTTTATTTTAAAATAATTCCCAATATATTTTTTAGAGTTCATATATTTTTGACTTTTTGTAAAGTTGTTCTAAATGTATAATCATATTTAATATTCCCATAAAATCATTGTGTTTTTTATGGTGAGTACTCATGGTCACTATCATGTGACCTGAGATATCATTATAATCATCCTTAAGAAAATAATAACCATCACACTCTCCAAAATTAGTGGTGAAAACATGTTTTAGGGATTTATTTATACGTAACATAAATATTCTCCACAAACATGAGTGTTATCCTCATGTTTTAATACCAATTTATAAAGTTTTTTATTTTCATCTTGTCCTTTTAAAGGACATACCTCAATGAAATGTTTGATTTTGTGTTATTACTTTCTATTTATCTAGACATGAAGTGGTAAAATTTATGAATATCAATTATATATAAATATTAAATAATGAATTTTATTAACCATATTTCACCTTCATACCCCTCATTGTATATGGTGTACCAAGATCTTGTAATCATCGTGATTTGTTTTAACTAATATGTTTCTATCGAATCATGATTATATTATAGGGAACCACTTTTCCAATAATAATCTATAATAATTTTTCTTTTATATCAAATACATCTTAAAATTTATTAATTTATTTCATTAATTTAAAACCTCTAGGTCCTGACACTCATCAGGAAGCCAACCAAGAGAGACCATCATTCCCATATGAGATGTAACAACTTGTCTCATCCTACTGAAACAAAAACCAATATGGTTGCATCAGATGAATTTATACACAACTCATCATATTCTAGAGGCTAATGAATAGTAGTGAGGACCAAAATTAATAATGGGGAGAGAATATCCTCAATATAAAATCTAATAGATTTTTCTTGAATCTACTAAAAATTTAGAATGATCAATTTATATGATGGAAAAACTTAAAACCTCTAGATATAAATAGGTAGAATAGTGTCATGCTAAATTCTAAAATATTAAATTTATAAACTATCTAGATGACGATTCAAAAAATAAATAGAGAATAAGTAGTATAATAATGCATAAAATAAATTATATATAATATATAATATAGGGTCCTATAGGCCAATATAGATGTAATACAATAGAGAATCATAAGATAAAACTTGTATAACAAACTGAAATAAAAATATAATATCCCTGAGAAAAAATCACATTGAACTCCTACCGAATATTAAACCTCTAATATCCTTCTATAAACAACCCCAATATACTATGTATATATAATACCTATACCAGGAATGAAACATGAACTCTAACCCACATATATTAAAATCAATGATGTGTATGAGATTTCGGGTGAATCTAATGAGTTGATAGGATTTCCTATCTCACCTTGGCATAATGAATGTTTTTTTGATCAAGTATATATACATGTAAATATTGGGAGAGAGTGAAATTTTAATATTGGTGTAATTCACTGACCCAGTAGCATAACACCGACTTCACATACATAAAAATCATACATTTGTGGATATATGACACACTCACCCCATCAGATCACACTAATACTATCAAACATAGATTAGGTCCCACCATCCTATATATGATTATATATATAACCTTACAAGAAAAAATTTTATATCACACTGTTCTCTCATCAATAGACACAACCACCATAAAGTCTCATCGCATCTAGAAAGACTAACTCCATAGATTCCTACCAGACCCATCAGTCATCTCACTACCAGAAAATAAATGAAAATCCATAAATATATTGTTAAATAATAATAAAGAAAATAATATAAATATAATGCAATAAAATATGGACTAACCATAAATAACAAGTAAATATATAAATAAAAAATAAAATGGTTATTCAAATATATCCCAAAGCATCAAATAAAACATAAAAACAATCAAATAATAATAAAAATGGGAAAATAAGAATGATTCCTAACATTATAAAATTATATATCCCATCTCAAACACCCTTTCCCACCTCTTCTCATTCATCCCCACAAGACCTATATTCTATAATACACATATTACACTACTAGATTGATCCAATATGTAACATGTAATCATAGGGACTGGTTCCCACTACATGATTATATATATCTCCAACTGCTCTCTGCTCTATTAGATTAAACATCAAAACCAAAAGCATCATGAAATAGTTTATATAATCACCATGGTCATATCTTGGGTAGTTCCATAACAACATATGTGTCAGCTCGATTTATTACATCCCACTATTTCCTTCCAAGGTTTTTCCACCAACCCACCTAGATTCACTCCATTCATTGCTCCATGACTAAAATACAATGGGAAAGGGAAATATATTGAGCAAGATATATCTCAACTAGAAAACGAAAACATACATAACCTTAAATCTAAAAAACCAAATATTATTAACCAAGATGATAATTAACTATTGATTTTACCTAAGACACCACCTCTCATATGTATAGACACACCCCTAGGTGGTTATCATATAAAAACATACTACCTATCAGGATATGATCCAAATAAAAAAACCTCACAAAAACGCATTTTCTACTTAAAATAGGATGGAAAATAATTCTCATATTCTAAAAAACACATGTATTTATCACTAAAATCTTATCGCATCTCTATATTTTATGAAACCAGGGCCACATATCAGGACATACACTCACAAAATCAATCTAAACACTCATACTAACTCATTAATCAACCATTGAGGCTAGTCTCAAGGCTCTACTTTAAAGAAACAAGGAGTCCATGAAACTCATAATTAACATCAATTAATTCCCATATATCTATTTTTAAATTAAATCTTTTTACTTGATAAATTACATTGATTATTTTTTAATATAAGGTATCCTAAGGTTCCTATGTAACTATTCCAAAGGGAATCCCATCACATAATTCAATCATTCTGAAAAACACCTCACATAAGGAATGTCTCTTACATGGTCCATATGTCATCATAAATCATCATAAAAAATAAATAACATAATCTAAAAGTGGTAAAAAAAGTATTAAAGCTATGGAAACTAGGGATTATCCCTCACTGGGTCAAATGGGTTAAATAGATCTCAAACAGGCACTAATAGTTTTCTATTAAAATCCATCTTAAAATTCCCTATTAATTTTTCAATAAATAACCAACCAAACAAGCCGATATTTCCTTTAAAATGAAACCATGTTCCTGTATTTATCAAAACATGACATCAGAAAAAATCTTACATCCGGATATCATCAAAAAAATCATTTAATTTGAAATTGAATTTCAAAATATTTTTTATAATTACCACTTCCCCTTATGAATGGAATTTTTTAAAACCATTCTAAAAAAATCACTTTCCTTTTAAATCCTATATAAAATCTCTCATCCCATAAAAGAATATCCATAAAAGTTATTTTGACAATTATTCAACTAGGTAACAACTAGTGAATTATTTAAAAAGTTATATGACTTTGTTAATTTTTAGGCCAATGCACATTTTTACCACATAATTAATGAGGTTCATAAAATATCAAAAAATAAAGGAAATAATCATTATAATCATGTTTAATGAACATAAAATATCCCAATAAATAAGATACTTGGTAATTTAAAGGAAACCTGCCTCTAACGAAAATCTAAAATAAACAACGAAGCTCATGCTGACCAAATTCAAGCTCATGATTTCATATATCATTCATAAACCTTATCAAATTTATTAAAAACATTAAAAATAATAAACAAGTGATATCTTAATCGATTCAAAGCTCCCCAAAAAAATTAAAATGTAAAAGCTATGATAAAAAGGGCGTGGTCTACTCCTAACATGAATCAAAGTCTAAGACATGTAAAATCCAAAACTCAATACATTGAATTAACCAAAGATTAAATATAATTTAACTAAAATCCATAAGAAAAGTATAAATGAAACATTACTAAAGGGAAAACAACACGAAATAGTGAGAATGTACTATTCCCAGGGCATGTTTATGCACTACACAAGAAACTCATTAAAAATTAATGTGATTTAACAATGATCTATTTTAATCAATTTAGAAAACACTAAAATCATCCAACAAAAATCACAAAAAAAAGGAAGGATTAAGGGGGGAGGAGGAGGAAAATTACCATGATTCATTACATTTTATTATTCATCGACTGATTAAAGGTAACCGAAGGCGAATCAATAAGTTGGTAAAAAGGAAAGGCTATCCAAATAAAAAACCTAATTATCCATGGATACTAAAACACTGAGGGTTAATGATAGTAAAAAATATAGTTCTTACCCTACCAAACAACTTCAATGCCCCACTTAGAACTTGGTTTTGACTTATATGGTACCTAGATTCTTCATTGGGTTCTCGACGTAAGCCACTAGCAACCCAGTGGTACTTTTAGAGGTACCTTATCTCCTATAACACTCACTGCCATGTAATATCCAAGTAGTTACCTAAGGGGTAACAACTATCACCTTATCCCTTATCCCCCCCAACCCTGAAGATCTAACTTTCAGTTTTTTCTAAAAAATATACACCACTGAAGCCTCATAAAATAAATCCCAATCATAATCCAAAAATATTTATTTTTCTCGAAATTAAAGAATTTAAATTCAAACATAAAAAAATAATAGAAAACAAATTAGTCCTACATTCAACTAATACTGAAATTCGTGGTTTGTTATAATCCTTCCATCATAACACTTATAATCCTAAAGACTTCACAGAAATAATTTAACCACAATTATTGACCAAGTTTTCTCTTGATTTCATCACTAACACAAGGTATTCTATCCCTAAAATCCAATAATATTCCCAATGTGAAATATCCAAATCCAAATACATCATTGATTGATATTATTATGTCATGATCATTGAGTATTCCACCCATCCATTCATGACTTCCATATACTAATTGGAATCATATTATTTGGATATGTCAATAAATTCACTTAAATCCAGAAATTTATCCTCAGAGAACACTACTCACAACCATCACTAAAATAAAGATACAATACATTAATTCGCTAATGATTACCAAAACACTAAAAAGTAAACAAATGATCAAAACCTTGTCTTATGTTGTCCTCTACCATAAGGATAGATTTTCAATGGTTGATATTGACTATTGGTTCTCCCCACCATAAAAATCACCTAATGAGAACAAATCCCAAAGTGTTTAATCCACAAAATGTTCATATTTTATATAGATACCTATGCCTAAGAGAAAACACCTCCCCATCAAATCAAACCTTCATATCTCTATCTAAGCATTTGAAAGATATAACTAAAAACATTAATAACAAAGAATTTTATTTCTCCATATTAAACCACTAAAAACCAAGAAATCCATCTAACTTATATACTAATTTCTCTTTTAAAACCCCCACTCTAATCACATTAAATACACAAAATCTTATGAAAATTTGTGAAAAATCATAGCATCCAAGGGTTTTTTTCAAAAAAATCAAATGACACAAAATATTTAATCTTTATGGATGTTTAAAATATAATTAATATTTTCATGACTCATTTTGAAATCTATTTACACAACTATTTCTCTCAAATATATCAAAACCTAAATATTTCATACCATTATACATAATCCTCATCGCATTACATTAGTTTTATTTTTGATGAAAATTTCAAAAATTTAAAATAATTTCTCTTTAAAAACTAAAAAAACAATCAATCAATCACATAAACCCTATAAACCCAAAACTAATCCAAACAACCCATATAATTTTATTTTAAAAAATAAATTATATTCTAATTTTCTTCAACAAATAATGCATTTTGATGAGGCAACATGTCAAGAAACCCTACCCATTATCTAATGAACCAATTCAAAATAATTATACCTTCATGATGAATTAAAAACTCTCTATCTTCTAGATTATCACAGTGAATCATCTTGAGACTCACCCATCCCATATTGGGATTCTCTATCTAATAATTTATGTATACCTAGAGTTCTTACTACGAAAAATGGAAGACCATTGTTTACTCGGGTTTCAACCGAATACATGTTATCTATGGATTATTCTAGTCTAGTTATCATGTTTTGATATCATATATTCACCTATAATAGAAAAATTACCAACAAAACAAACATTTTAATACCAATTTGTAACTCCCTATCATAGAACAACCAAACAATGAAATATATAGTGACATCACAACAACTTAAGCATGAATCCATGTACATTTGAGGATATTAACTATTGGTGAGGGCCTAAAAAACCATTGGGAGACTATTTCCTTGATATTCAAAATAATTTTTTATTCTAGAAGCTACTAAAAATTGATCAAGATCAATTAATTTAGTCGATAAATCGAAAACATTTCGATATTAATTGGGAGATAAGAGGGTTCCTATAGTTAAGAATATAGGATTAAATTATCTACATTATGTATCAACAATAAAAAAACAACAGAAAAATAATAATACTTAATAGAAATAATATATAATATACAATATAGGGGATCTTAGTCTAGTATTGGTGAAATATAATAGAGGATCATAGGCCAATATAGGTACAATAATCTAAAATGGAAATAAAAAATACTCCAA
This sequence comes from Viscum album, assembly GCA_963277665.1. Classification (NCBI taxonomy): domain Eukaryota; kingdom Viridiplantae; phylum Streptophyta; class Magnoliopsida; order Santalales; family Viscaceae; genus Viscum; species Viscum album. Next base: position 1,326,540,855 of record OY728126.1, read on the forward strand.
CCGAACTCACATAAACCTTTTACTAAATACTCATCCTCCAATATCCTACTAGACTCAAACCATGTTTTCATATTTGAGACAATATCTATAATATGAAAAAATAATGTTTTCCAATAAACATTAAAACACTTAGAGTTAACATGGGTGGGGGAGAGTTTGATGACCTAGTCGTATTACCTCACTCACCACAACAAAATGATTGTGGTAGTGATCATGTTTATGTGCATGAAAATATTGTGAGAGAGTGCAATATGGTTCTTAGTAACACTCAACACCCAGTAACATAACAGTACATGGAAATACTAAACAAACTATTACATAAATGGATAAAATATATATGCACCCTAAGAACTCACTCTAATACAAACCAATATAGGTCAATCCCCAACTATATGTATATGATGATCCTATATCTTCATAACCCAATGAGGTATACCACATTTCATTATCATTAACATATGTAACCACTATAAAGTCTTACCATATCCAAAAATACTCACTCTTTATTATCCCCCATATCAGTCATCTTACTACCAATCAATAAATCAAAGCCCTTAAATATTATGATAAATAATGATCAGACCAAGAATCACACAAATGGGAAATCAATGTTATTCCATCCATCAATCACATGTAAACTAATAAATAACACTAGAAAAAAATATATTCAAAAAGGTCCCATAATATCGAATAACACTACACAACAGTACCATGATAACATAAACAACAAAATAAAAATGCAACCTAAGAACATATAAGAGAATATCTTATCTCTCATGACATGTCCCACCTCATCTAAATTATCATCACCAAAAATATATTTCAGGATTCTCATAGAGAATTGTTGGATGAATTCCATATGTCTCATTTCATCATAGGGGTTGGACCTCACTATATAGTTTTATATCTCTACAACTACACCTAGATTTTACATTAAAACCATCATCATCAGCAAATAGTGTATTTTATAGAAAAGATTTAACATTGGGTGGGGCAATGGGGAGATTTGGGTTTGATCTATTTCAAGAAACCTTCCATCACCATCCAATGTTTGGATAGTATCCTGTCCAGATCATCATCAATCATCACTCCTTTTCAAGATACAAATGAGGAAGAGATATATCAAGATCAAGCTATATCTTAAAAGGTAAAAACAACGATGTTCAATAACTCACATATACAAAACATGTTTCCTCTTGAGATAGTCATAAAAACATGAGGTCATTTAATATTTCACCTTATATTTTTATTGACACACCACAAGGTGGTTGGTAACATAAAAAAATACTACATCTTAGGCTATATTCCCATCCATACTACCACCCAAATAGATTGACCACATCTACCAACATGGAAACTCACATTCTCCATCAAAATAATAAAAGTATGAATCACTCATATCTTAAATAATATCTAAATCTATCATAAAAACACCATAACCCAACCAATGTTAATTGTAATCCAAGAGTCTAGACCTTCTGATACATTAAATTGTAGGAATTATGGTGGTAGAGGAGTTTAGGGGATGTTCAGGGGATGTCAAAGGGAAAAAGGAATATTTGGAGCTGATATTTTAAGTCAAAAAATTTCAATATCATGGAGTGATAATTTTCTCCGTAATAGATTCTCTATTGTGTGGAGAGGTAAGTTTTACCATAGGGGCCTGAGGTTAGAGATTTAGTGATTCTTTAATTTTTGGAATAGCAACACTGAGGAGTAGGGTTGCAGTGTAGCTGTCTGTATTCTAGGATGTGGAAGAGTCAATTCCAATGTAAGGTCTTGGTGGATTATTTTTGTTTTATAATGATTTTGGGTTGGTTGTGCCATGGTGATAATGTATAACATTTCATCTTTCTCAATTTTTGGGGAATATGGTGTGGTGGATCCTTCCAGTATCATGGTCCTTTTTTTATTTTATCAGATCACCAGTAGGGAGATCACAAATTTTTCATATGTGTATTTGAAGAGAAAAGATATTTCATAGTCCCTTACCTTGCATCATGGTCTTGTGATTTTTCAATAGTTCTATATCATGGTGAGTGGTGATACGACATTTTATTATGTTTTCAGACTGGGTATAGATTCCCTAATCCACTTAAACCATATCTTTATTATAGATTTTTTCTTGGTTCTTGAAAACCCCAAGTGAATTACAAGGATTTACTCCATCCCCTTTTCATTTCGATTCAACCTTAACCTTGTCAAATCTATACATGGTTGTTTTAGATCAGTTTTCTCCCTTATTACTCATAGTTTTCTCCCTATTATTCTTGTAGGGAAGGCTATTGTATGGAGAGTCATTGGTTATGGTGTAATTTTGGTATGGTAATGATGTCGGTTGTTGTTCAAAGTTTGATTTGGGTACTTACCTCTATTTTGGTTCTCATTCGATGTCTTTTCCTTTTTGAAACCATCAGAAGCAGTTCATAAAGCTTTATTTAAGGTAGGGGACCCGTCGTCTCCCTTCTAGTTGTACATGCAGGGGGATCCTGAATTTTTTTATCTTTAGGAATATAGTAATAACTATCATAATAAAGATAAATAATTAGTTTAATTTAAATTAAAGGGGAAGGAGAATGAATATAATTTTTATATCCTTTGATGCTTTTGTTATTTATATTATGAAATCTTGATGTATCACTAAAAATCATGGTTTTTGGGATCCTTTTTATGTTGTATTTGATGTCTTTTTTAGACCCTTAATTTGTTTGATTATTTTATATTACCTTTATTAAAATTTAAATCACTTATACCCATCTAAATAATTGGTTTCCCTATTAAATTTTGTTTTTTTAAAAAAATATTTTGAAAATTAATGTTGTGGTGATGTGTGGTCGTTGTTTGAGGGTTGTATGTACTAAAATGTGGGTGTTTTATGTGGTTGTTATGTTGAGGATATGGTTGTGATTTGTGGTTGTGAAAATTTAGATCTTTATATAATTAGGGGAACGATATTTTTTCTCTGCCATGGTGGTAGTTTCAAAATAGTAAGGGAATTAAATTTCAATCATGAAATTAAAATTTCATTGGTTGAAATAGTTAATGAATGTTTGAAATAAAATGGAAAGGGTGGGTAGAATATTTTGATGCATAATTTTGGAATAAATGGGCTAGTTAAATGAATTTTTTTAGTAATTATAAAATATAGAAATTATATTAGTTTGAAAATAAATTTGGAAAGTGTCTTATTCCATGGGGATTGATTGTGTGGTGTTGTGAATTTTGAAGTGGTGGAAAAGGTGGTGGATTTGGTGATCCTTGGTGGTAATGTCATGAGTTGGTCAGTACTCTTGTCCGGAATCCATATATTGGGATAGTATGTGACAATATATATACATTTGATTTTTCTTTTGAATTTTATATGCACACCACTTGTGTTGATCACCATATTCCAACAAAAAAATAAAATTTGGGTTGTTTTTCCATTATCCTGGTAGTGAGGATGGATGGTTTGATACACCCTATTTCTTACTCACTCTTCCAGGAAAGTTTGATATGCATATATTCTGATATATACAAGTCAAAATTAAACTAGTGGTGATTTTTATATGAGATGAAAATGTGGATATATTATGGAATGTGCTTGGTTGGATGAGGGAATGAGGTTTGTGTAATTCATGTTCACAATAATCTACTAATATGGTTATGGTTGTGGGTGTGGGTGTGTTGTTACGTCCCAGGTTTCTTCAAATGATATGTGATGTGATGGACCTTGTCTATTTAAGAGATATGTTTTTTTATTGCCAAGGTTTTTTCATTAAATATGTGATTTGATGGCCCATGTGTCTTTGGGTGAGATGTGATGTGAAGTCCTAGGAATCTTCATGAGATATGAGATGTTCAGAAGATATGGGATTACCAAGACGTATGATGTAGGGGTATGAGAGTAGAAAACTAGTCGTAATGTGATGTGGGGTACCTTTTTTATCTCTTGTGTTCTTATCATGTAACTATTCTCAGATGAGCTATTTGGTGATCATGCCTTTGTGAGAATGGGATTGGTTAGATGACATTTTTAGGTTCTTTTGGTTATGTTGTTAGCTCATGTATACAATAGTGTGCTCTTTTTAACATGTTCCCAGGGGTATTTGGGTGTGTTCTTGATGAGTATATTATTATACTAACCCTAGGTATGAAAAAACGTTTTTATGTATCTAGGAGGGCTACGTAGACCATGATGGACATAACTAGCTCAAACATTGGGGCTATTTAAATGTCTCTAACTTAGGATTTTATTTTGGGTGTTTATTTGGAGACTCTTGAATTTTTTATATTATTCATGAATTGTGGGATGGTTCTGGTTTATTTTATTTTATATTATTTCATGGAGTTTCTTGCAGTTGATTTTTTTTCAACCTCTTAATCCTACTATATAGATAGTAATTCCTCCCATATCTAAGAATTTTGGACCCTCAATTCAAGTTTCCAAATCAAGGCCTATAGGAGCCAGCACATGGGGGTTATTATTTATATTCAATTATTTTCATCCTACGTGGGGAACCATTGGTGGGAGGATTCATTAAATATTGTTATCAAAGGTTATGGTCGAGGGATATGATAGATTTTGGAGTTAGGTACAATGGCGATTTCATGGGTTTTTAAGGAAATGACATCATTTAATCTTATTGCATGACATAGGTTAGGGAAGACCAGTTATGAGAGAGGATTTTAGGGCCCCCTATGATTAGATACAAGGAATTTAAACCTATCTAATGAAAATGTGGGTGATTCCTATTACAAGGTAGAGACCTAATTGAGGTATATGATTCATGTTCTTTTATGTTATTATCTTAATTGGTTATTTTGGGGAAGTTAAAAAATAAAGTTTTTCGTAATAAAACCCCATACTACCATGATTAGTATATCCTTGTTTCCCTTTTTCAATTATAAATCCCTATTTTCTTCCATGTGTGGTTTAGGTTGGTGAGTTCTATCAGGTTGATCCAGTTGATCATCTGAGGGTTGATCGGATTGAGAAGGATGATTAGGGGAATAGTACATTTTTTTCCTTTCAGTTGAAGTATTTATATAAGTATGAGGAGATAATCCTTGATCTAGAAAAAATATATATAGTTTGAGGAGATCAAGATCACCTTCAGTATAATACAGGACTTTTTAGAGTACTAGGTCCCATTGGAGTTTAGTCAGTCAAGAGGATTTGTGTTTCAGTGGTGGACATGGTATCCGTGTAAGAGGAGGGAGGTGGATGTTTCATAGGTTGACTTCATGAAGGAGTTCTGATATGAGTTCCTCGAATCAATCACAAAGGAAGTAAAGTAGAATTATATAATCTCTCTTCAGTATAGTAGCATGTTTGTGTTAGATCTTGGTATTAGGTATAAGGATCTTTCTCATTCTACCCCAGGTCTTTTTACTGATTAGGATTCTCGTATTTGGACTATTCAAGAGGCTCTCCGCCCTATTATTCAGTATTCACTCACTCCTTATACATTTCAAACATACATAGAGATTCATAATAAGGAATAGGTGACTATGAATATGAAATCATGAGTAGGTTTATCATAAGAGGGGAACCATCTAGTTCCTTTGAGGAGTACAGTTTCTAGTGGTTGATCTCAGGCACTTGGGACTTTGAGGTTTTGACAAGTGAGGATTCGACCTCAGTAGAGTCCATTATATCCTTCTATATATAGTCATTTTCATTAATTTCATACGATCCTTAGGTTATTTTGATTAATCTATTAGTGACATGTTTGTCATTAGAATAATTTCCCCATGGTTCAAGGATCTCAGTATAGTTGATTTGGATTTCTTCCGAATCAGTCTCAGTATCAAATGCCAATGAGGATATTTTATAAGAAGGGGAATTAGGTTTATGCTTCATTGAAAGATTATATAGTAGATAGAGGACTAAATTATGATTTCCCTTGTCATGAGGGACCTCAGCCGAAACATGGTCATTAAGGTGGTCTTTAGAGAAGAGGTAGAGGTGTTGGTCATAGTCAAATGCATTCAGTATAGCTTCTAGCACTAGAGGGGTCAGAGATAATTCAAGGTATGGTGAGCTTAGTATCCACCCTCGTGTGTTATGTGATTTATTTATGATATCTTATTACTTTGTTCCACCCACTCTAGTTCATTATCTAGGACTAAATGTATAAAGGATTCTCATACCCCAAGTGTAGACTATACTAGTCATAGGTAAGACCATCTTGTTTGATGTGTGTTGGGGTTATAGGCTGATGATGGGGTGGCATCAGTCATGTGGTGAATTATATTTTTGTTTTAGATACATCCATAGTATTTTATTCTCAACGTTTATTGGTTTCATTATTTTGAGTCTATTATTATTTAAATACATAGTAGAGTCATGTTCTCAGTTTTGAATGGCCAACACGTGATTTTCATTAGAGAGAAGGGTTTCCTGGTGGTAAGTAGATGTATAGATTACCTAATTTATTTTTTAGTTGAGTTTACTATGGAATTAGTAGAAACTAGAATTATCGAGGTTCCTAGGCTAATTAGGTTGTTTCAATATATTTTTCTCGATGAGTTTGTGACACTAACCCATAGTGAAGTATTTATTTTGGGATATATTTTCATCCCAATTCTTCTCCAATTTTGATGGATCCATATTAGATAGAACTATATGAATTATAGGAGATTAGGATATAGATATATGATCTAATTTGAAGGGTAACATTGTGTGTTATCATGGGTTGATCTAGTGTTATTCACTAAGAAGGAAGATTTTAGTATGAGGCTATGTATAGACTTCTAGAGTTTGAATCAGGTGATTATCAAGAAACACTAGCATCTTCCAAGGATTGATGATCTTTTTGACCAACTTATAAGAGTGATTTTGGTATCTAAGATTGATCTAAAATTTGGATATTGATGATTGAGGGTGAAGGAGGATGATTCCTTTAAGAGTGACTTCAATTATAGGTATAGGAACTTCGAGTTTGTGGTCATGTCATTAGGTGTCATGAATTCAGTAACTATGTTCATGGAAATCATGAACTCCATATTATTTAAGTTCTTGGACTAGTTTATATTCTTGTTCATTGAAGAAATTTTGATCAACATGAAGTCAAATGATGAGTATATCGATGATCTTAGAGCTTCCTTGTAAGTTTTTTTATGCCACCAACTCTATGGAAAGTGGTCCAAGTACATGTTTTAGACTAAATATGTGATTTTATTTAGGCATTTAGTGTCCTAGTAGAGTGTGTTTGTGTACCCAAAAAAGGATTGAGGCAGTTTTGTCTTGGTAATCACCAATGAATGTGGTGGAGGTTTATAGTTTTCTTGATATTCTATTCTATTACCATAGATTCATGTCTAATTTCACTTGGAATGTGGCCCCATTGATATCTGTAACCTAGAATGACCGTGACATCATCTAGACTTATGAGTGTCATGCCATGTTCTACTTCCTGAGGGGGATTACAACTAGTGGTTTTTTTTCTAGAAGAGTGGGTAATATTTGAGTTGTTTTTTTATGCTTCTTATCAAGGATTGGGACGTATATTAATGCAGTAGAAAGTGTTGACATATTATGGGTACATCCATTTATTACCACATGAGATAAACTATGCCACACATGATCTAGATTGAGTATTGCTTGTGTTTTCACTAAAGATATGGTGACATTATCTCATTATAGATTACATTGTGATCTTCACTGATCATAAGATATTTAGGTATACCTTTTCTTTATGATACTTGGATATACAGAAACCATGGTTGATATAGTTTCTCAAGGGAAATTAATTTCAGATCTCATAAACATTAAGAAAGGGAAATATTTTGGATGATACATTGAGAATGAATTCTCAAAGGTATGTTGTTCAAGATTATGAAGATTCTTGGAGGAGGATGGAGAAGTTTTCAACCCTGAACCGAGATGCAAGAGTTCTTACTAAAGGAGGTTTCTTATTTTAGATGATAGTGTAGCCTTCTCTAATGAAGTGGCTGGAGGAGTCTAGGTAGGGAGACTCAAATCTAGAGGTGATTTGAAATAGTGCTTTCCATAGTGATCCTCTAAAGTGATGGTCAGAGGATTATTAGAACCTCATTATTATTTTGGGGATGTTTTTTGTTACAGTGGTGATACATGACAGGATACTTCATGGATTTTATAGATCACCATTGGAAGTACATTTTGGAGTATCAAATATGTACCATTTCTTGAAAATTCAGTTTTTATGTCCCTGGATTAAATGGGTGGTGGAAGTGTTTTTGGCTTAGTATTTGGATTTCTATTTGGTAAAGGTAGAACACTATATTACTATTGGTTTTTTCCAACCCTTTTATATTCATAAGTGGAAATAGGATGATATCTTAATGGACTTAATCATTTGGTAACCTCGATCCTAGTTTTTTTCATGATATCAGGGAAACATGGATGGTTTGATGAACTCATATAACCTCCTAGAAATCAAAGAATCATGAATCATGGTTGTTTTTAAGGGATCTATGTGGATGAGGTTGTGAGGACAAATGGATTTCCACATTACATTGTCTATAATTAGTATGATCATTTTAACTCATAGTTATTGAGAGTATTTTATCATTATTTTCATAATCAGAATCACCTCAACACTACTTTCCACCCTCAAATGAATGGTCAGATGGATCAAACCATTCAAACACTAGAGGATATGTTATGGGTGTGCATCTTGAAATTTTGAAGAATCTTGTAAAAATCACTTGACGTTGGTTGTGTTTTCTTATAAAATTATCTAATAATCATCCATCACCATGGCCTCATTTGTGGATTTGTATGGGAATCCTTTCCATTGTAACTTATGTTATGATGAGGTTATAGAGTTTTCAATTCTCATTCCTAATATGGGGGTAGAGCGTGAGATTGAATTTTTAAGTTATTCATGAGAGAATGAGGGAATTTTATGACAAGAATAAATCTTATACTAATTATAGGATGATGACCATGTAGTTTAAGGTTAGAGACCATTTTTACTTGAGAGTATCCCCTCAACATGGGTGGTGGATGATTTGAAGGGGTGCAAGATTATTCTCATTCTGTGGTACCCTTAATTGTGTTGGGAAGTGTTAGTGATATGGATTATCGGTTATAACTCATTCCATGAATGGATTGGGTTCATGATGTATTTCCGAACACTTAGCTCAATTTGTATCTTCATGATGACTCCCATTTAATTGATTGGGTGGATTTGGATATTCATGATGGCATGACATTCATTGAATATGAAAAAGATATATAGTATTTATGATAGACGTTTTTTCATGGATGTAGTGTTCCTTTGGTTTCTCTAATTTGGAGACATGGTGTCCAAGAAGAGTGTAAATAGAAGCAAGAGATGCAGATTCATGCAATGTGCCTAGAGTTTTTTTTTGAGTTTCATCTTGTTCTATTTTTCTTGAAAATGTGGTGTTTCAGTCTTGTTGATTATTAAATGTTCTTTCCCTTGATAATTTGATGTGAGTTAAATCTTTCTACATTTGAATCAGGGAAAACCTAATTCCATGACAAGACACATAAAATAATGACATGTTATAAAACCATGTAGTTGAGTCAGCACCACCGAAAGAGGATAATATATTAATATGGGAGGTATAATTCATTCATTTTTTTCTTAGGACCCTATTGTGTGATGGTTATTGTAATTTGTTGTCTTGGTCTATGTGGAGGTTAAGATGGTGGTGTGGATGGTAATATGATGAGGCGATGCCTTTTAGATGATGTAAAGACGTGGTTGTGGGGCATGTTATGTGAGGATTTTTTTTCTTTCCATGGTGATTTTGGTTGGTTATCATGTTCGTTTGTAAAAGGATCCTTGATAGGAATCTTGTAGAATGGTTGTTTGGAAAACATTCCCTCTTTCCTTTCAACTCAAGGGTGAGAATAAATTTAGTGGAATATGATGTAATGGTATAGATCTTCCAACCCACTGATTTATGATCATTTATTTGGTGGAAGTGTCTAAGGGAAGTTATATGAATGATGGAGTGAAAATCAAGGAGATAAAGATGATATTTCATCTCAGGACATTAGTACATCATGGAGTGGGCTATGTCAAAATGGTGTCTCTGTGGTGTAGAGATGCCAACCACAATGTAGAGCCTCGAGGTTGGAGTTTTGGTGCTTCTTCAATTTTTTGAATAGCTTTGTTGTGGATAAGGGATGTAGTATACCCTTTTATGTTTTGTGGTGTGGAGGGTCTATCTATAATGTAAGGGATCAGAGGAAGAGTTTTCTGGTTCTGTATTTTTATATAGTTGTGCCTTAGATCTATGTTGTGGAAGAGATTCTTTCTCAGTTGTTATGTAATGAATGATCGTGGTACCTTAAAACACTATAATCATTTTCCTATTTTATCATATCTATGGCATGGATTCCACCATGTTTCTCATACATGGATTTAACAAGCCAGGATGCACTGTGTTCCCTTACCATATATTGTGGTCTTTCTCTTCTTTAGCAGTTGAACACCATCATGAGTGGTGATGTGGCATAGTCTCATGTTTATCAGACTGGGTATAAAATACCAAACACCATCAAACATTATCATTTATCTAGATTTTATCTCGGTTGTTAGGTGACCCAAGTGTATCACTAGGAGGCCTTCTAGCCCCTTTTTCTGTATTTCAACCCTATAATTTGGGGATTGATCCTTGGTGGTTATGGGAGATTTTCCATCCTTTTATCTCCTAATTATCTTCACATTCTCCATCTGGGGAAGGATTATATCCAGAGAGTTGTTGGTTTTTTTGTTTTTTGGTAAGGGAATAATGTGTAATGTTGTTTTTATGTTTATATAAGTGCTTTCTTATAGTGACAATACTTTTTATTACATGATTATTACATCATTTTTAAGATAAACATTATAAAAGTGCTACAATATATGATCCAAATTTTTAGTGTCTTGGGGGATTTAGGCATTTATATAACCTGAAAAATAATAATGAAGAAACATTTATTTAAAATCCTCTACTTTATCACTTTAAATCTTGCATTCTTCTTAGTATATGTTGTCACCTGAGGATATATATCAAAGAAAAGGGGTGAGCTGAAGGCCAAGTAAGTGGATGAATATGGGACATGAATCAATAAAACATGAGTGAGAATAATTATGATAATTATATAATAAGAATAGGATCATCATATACATCATGACAGAAATATTTTTTCAAGGCATATAATGTGGAAATTCATAAAATTGAAACATCATGTCTTAGAGGACAAATTCCATACATTGTTTTGAATAAATATAGCATCATGTTCACACATAACATGTGTCCATAATCATAACATCATCATTTTGAACAAATATAGCATCATTTTAATAAATTTTTTTACAATATCTATGAGATACATCATATTTCCCAATACATTGGATGGCTATATCATTCTAGTCCCACCATCGCGTCATAACATTTAAATAATCATGCATGCCACATATAATTTATATCAATTAATGTCATGAATAACCCATTTTAAAGGGTGGGTTTCATAAGGATTACATAAATATTGGTCACATGAATAAACGTGGTGTTCCCATATGGGAAAAGTAAAAAAACATATTTGTTATATGAATCATCATTTTTTAGTGAAGAATAAATAACTCAAGAGGAGTCAAGATGTGTTTTCAAAAGAAGAGTTATTTTTTTAAAATAATTGTATTTGTCATAAGATATTATTGGAAACATGTATATCCCCAAAAATAAAATTTAACAAAAATGAAATTATATTTGAAGAATATTAAAAGAACAACCACAATGAATTTTTTCTTAAAAAGGAATAACCCAAATAAAGGGAGTTGTGTTTAAGAATACATTGGCCTTATGTTTGAAATCATTCTACAATTTCACTTAATATCATAGAAAATAAAATTATATTCATTAATTACATAATTTAAAAACTATTATACATATATTTTATTTTTTACAATTTTATTAAATTTTTATGGACATTTTTATGAGTAATAATGTTTAATTTCATTATTATAGGATCATTTTTTGTGGTTTTATTATCGGTTTACTTGTATATAATTAAGAAAGTTCTTGTTAAATGGGAATAATTGTTAAGAATTGAATATTATATGATATTAATGAAATTATATAAGTTTATTTGGACTTGTATTTCATTCTGTTTTCTTGTTTAAGGATGATTAATTTGATCGGTCAATGACGGTAAATATTTTGTTTATGATGGTAGTTTTTCAACCATCACGAACTACTTTCATTTTACTTAATAATATGCCTACAAATTAGTTACATGACATTAAAAAAGTTATAGTATAAATATTAAAATATTGTTTACCATAATAATGGTTTTATTACCAGCCATGAAGGTAGTAATAGAAAACCAAAACTCATCTTCCATGAAGGTAGTGGATCGACACATGAAGGACGATGTTATCTTTTTTAGAATAGAAGGATAAGAGAATAGATTTTATAATGAGTATTCCATTAAAATAATAAAATCCCCATATATTTATGATAATAGATTTATCATTTCTATTTGGATAGTGGAGGTGAGGAGAGGATAAGAAAAAAAAATAAATTAAAAAATAAGGATTCGGGGTTTTACCTCTTAAATGTTATCTCCAAGAGAACCTTCTTAAGGAACTTGGGTTCTGTCTTTTATTGAGACTAGTAGCACTAATACATGGGGAAGATGCTTGGGAAGGTAATTAGATAGATTTTAGACATGATACATGGATTATAATGTGTGAGGAGAAGAGGTGGTGAGGGGTGTATTTATTGGGGTAGAGAGGGGTGTTTTTTTATTATTTTATTCATTGGTTTATTATTTTGGATCAATAATATAAATATTTTTTATTATTGTTAATAATTACAAAAACTAGTTCATGTGAGTTCAAACTAATGGGTACTTTCATCATTCATGACTCAAAAATATTGTATATGTCTTATAACGTTAAATACAAAAAATTATTGTATTTCATTATTCGCCAAAAATGAAACTATGTTTGAAAAAACCCAAATAATCACCGAAAATATTTATTGAAATATAAATTTAAATAATTAAATTCATTTTATAAAAATAATTTTCTCAAAATGAGAAATTTACTTTTTAAATAAAAGCATCATTTATTCAAAAAATACCAATTTTAATATTATAATTGATTTTATGGCCCTTTTAAAATTAAATTAAGGTCTCAAAAAATTATATTATAATTTTATTATAACATAATATTTATTTATGAATCTATTTTATGAAAATATTTTTTAAAATCATTATATTAATTTTAAAATTTTAAATAAATATTTCTGTTTTATAAAAATATCAAGACTTAATTTATCATTTTTAAAACATTTATTTACTTATACCACGATATAATGAAATCATATTTTCATTTATAGGATGACTAAATTTTATTTATACATTCATAGGTGTGGAGACTATTCTATTTTCCAGATTAATATTCCTAATGGTCATATTACTATTCCAATGGTCATGTTACTATTCTATTAGTATAAGTTCCTTTATTTCTATAAATACCCCTTATTTCACTCTTCATTCATGAGAATAATTGTTTTATTGGGTTATCTATATTATATATGTATTTTATACTATATAAAATAATTATAATAAGGGAAATTCAATTCATAAATATATGGGTTGTTACATTCTTCCCCCCTTTTGAAATTTCACCCTCAAAATTTTGTTTTACATAAATAGGTGTGAGTTTTTATCCTTCCTTGCTTCCTTTGATTCTTGTGTCACTTATTCATACATATTGTTACTATACAAGAATTTTACAAGGTGAGACTCCTTGTTGCATATAACTATTTCTATATGGTCTAAGATCTTTACTGGCTACTCTTTGTATGATTGGTCATTCTCCAGTTGTACCACCTTCAGATTCAGTGCATGTGAGGGGTAACATATATACTTACTCAATAGAGATACATGGAGCAAATGAAGAACATGAGCCATATTTAGTGGAAGTAAACGATTATATGACACTGCTCTAATGAAATCACGTATCTCAAAAGGGATGATGAACATTTTCTAAACTCCCCTCTCTTTCCAAACTGTATGAATCTCTTCCATGGTGATATTCAAAGGAATAATTTGTCTCTAATTTCATAATTAAATTTCCTTCAATTGATTTCATCAAAGACCTTCTGTATAATCTAATCAAATTTTATATGTTTTTTGATTCCTTGAACCTTCTCCATCATCCCTTGCACAAGATCGGGTCCAAGTAACTTTTATTATCAAACTTCATCAAAATAGGTTGGAGTTCTTCATCACTTCCTATATAGAGATTCATATATACCCATATGAATACTTGAGTGGAAACTATTGTTGAATGAGAACTCTACCGATGGGAGATGATGACCTCATCCACCATTGAATTCAATTGTGTAGTCTATCATCATGTCCTTGAGCATCTAAATAGTCCTTCGGATTGACAATCAGTTTAGGGGTGATAGATTTTGTTGAAATTTAATTCAATACCAAAATAATTTTGATGAATTCTCCATAATTTAGATTTTAACCTTTTATCATGATAATATTCGATCTAAAGTGCAACCCCATACAGTCTTACCACATCCTTCACATGTATCTTGGAAAGTTGTTCAAGTGAGAAATCATCCTTCAGAGGAATGACTTAGGTAGTCTTGGTGAGTTGATTAATCGCAACTCATATCACATTGTTGCCTTTGGTTTTTCTTGGGAGACTGATGAAAAAAATCATGGTGATGTACTCCCATTACCATGTGGGTATAGGCAATGGTTTCATCATCCTTTTGGGATTATTTTTATCTTCTTTAACTTGATAACATACTAAACACCTTGAGATATACTCAGCATTATTTTTCTTTATATTTTCCCACTAAATGTGTTCTTGAAGAACACGATACATCTTGGTACTTCAAGGACAGATGGATAAAGTTGATCTTTTTGCATTATACAATCGATAATTCCTAATGTAATGTTATTTAGTCACCAAAATTCTAGTTTTGAATTAGAATAAACCATCCTCATCGATGTGGAACTCAAGTAGTTTCCCTTCTATTAATAATTTCACTTTCCTTTGTAGATCCATATCACCCCTTTTTAACTCCTTGATCATTTTTTAGATAGATGGTTGCAAAATAATTTGGGAAAGACAGGATTTATTCCCTGCCGTTATGATTTAAAAATCCTTCCATTGTATATCTATGAAGATAGGGTATTTCTTAATCTACATCACAGATAGAGTAGCAATTTCTTTTCTTCCAAGAGATTCAATTATCTAGTTTTCCTTCCAAGGATGATAGTGAATAGATAAATTTTAGACATTGATCAGCT
Organism: Viscum album; assembly: GCA_963277665.1. Taxonomy (NCBI): domain Eukaryota; kingdom Viridiplantae; phylum Streptophyta; class Magnoliopsida; order Santalales; family Viscaceae; genus Viscum; species Viscum album. The sequence goes on from OY728126.1 coordinate 1,326,556,132, forward strand.
TAAATCATCTCCTTAGACACATTTTGATATCCTTTTGTGTGAATATATGCTTTAGGATATTTTGATTAGTATATATGCTACACTTATCATAATAGAGGTTGTTCCACCATTTTTTCAAGGAAAAAAATATAGCTTCTAGCTCCAGGTCATGTTTTTTGTTGTTATGATCATATATATTCAATTGTATTAAGACATAGGCTATCAATTTATCATTATACATGACTACACAAATCAATCCTTTCTTTGAAGTGTCATTTTATATTACAAAACCTTATCCAATTGTTGGTAGTGTGAGTATGGATGTAGTAATTTCCCTCTTCTTGAGCTCCTTCAATATTTCCTCAGATTACTCCATCTAGAAACAATTTAACCATTTACGAGTTAAAAAAGTAATTAGGTTAGAAAATCTTGAGAAATTCCTCAAAATTTGTTTGTATTACCCAGTTATGCTAAGAAAAATATTGATTTATATGACACTAGTGGGTAAGGTCCATTCCTCAATTACCATTTTTATGGGTCCAAATAAATTTCCGAACTTTGATCACATTCCATAAGAATCATACTTTCTCTATCCAAAAGTTCACACTTTTTGAACTTCACGTACAATTTCTCCATCCTTAATGTCATCAATACAATCCATAGATTTTCATCAAGTTCTTCCTTTATCATTGATTAAATGATAATATCATTGACAAACACTACCAAAATAATTTCAAGGTAGTCTCTAAATACTATATTCATAAAATCCATAATTATATCAGGGTAATTAGTAAGTTTAACAGGCGTTACTATGAACTCATAGTTCCTGTAACTTGTACGGAAATAATTCTTCTGAATATCTTCCTTCTTTACCTTCAATTGATGATATCCATAACAAATATCCACCTTTGATAAGTATTAGGATCCTTGTAGTGGATCGAACAAGTAATAAATCCTTGGAAGGGGATACCTGACCTGAAAGTTAAATTTTTATTATAAATAAATTTTATGGAAAAAGTGTGAAACCTACAAGTACAACCAAGAGCATAAAACATCATAATATATGAAAAAAAAATTAATGTCCAACCTGAACTGAGTAGATGCATCCTCCCTATATAATTTATAAGAAAGATATGATATATGTTTAACAGGATCTTCCTGCATGGAATCTTCAAATTTATCGACCACCTTGTCCCACACCAGTAGGAACTCTTCCACTATTATCTTTTTATGGTTGAAGCATATTGTCAAGATTAAATGTTGCTTGAGATCTCAATATTCGATAAAAATTTTCATTGATCCATCCTTTTCCTTTACAAAGATCATTGGAACACCCCAAGGAGATGCACTAGGGTGTATGAAACTTTTGTCCAAATAATCCTTTAGATATTTCTTAATTCCTCTAGTTCAATTTTTTTCCTTCTTTTAGGGGAATTTTGAGATGGGAGGGGCCCTGTGTATAAGCTCTATTGATAACTCTACCTCACAGACTAAGGGATGTTTGGGTAAATCTTCGGTAAATACATCAGTGTATTTCCTAAAAATTAGAATTTCCTCCAGGTTGATACCTTCCTTAAACATGGCCATTTAGGAAAGGTATTCTTCTTTATAGGGTATTAAAATTCATACCATTGAAGGATTTTCCATTAGATATTCACGATCTTTATTGAATTTGTAGAGGATAATGGGATGGTTTATAATATGAAAATATATTTCTTTTTCCAAATATTTGTTGTGTGATCTATATAATGAGAGTTAATCCATGACCACTATAGAATCAAATTCAAACAAGGAATTTATTGTGTGTTTTTCTAAAAGAATCTTCCCACACACACCAATATTAGAAGATTCAAACACATGGGTTTCAATGATTTCACTTATAGATGTTTTTAATGATATCATTACTTCCAAGTATCAATGATTCAATTTAATAATTCTAGAAAAACATGAGGATATAAAGTAATTCACATAACCATAATAAAATATGAATTTTTCTATTATTGAACAAATAGGATGTGTACCTTGTATGAATTCATTTTCTTTATCTACTTTAGTAGTATTGATACCATAATATTTCCCATGGTCTTTTGGATATGGTGGTTGCTGAAGCTGGTTACCCTCCAGGACTTGAGGTTTAGTGCACTGTCTAAAGTAGTTCCCCTACTCCCTACAGTTTAGGCATGGTATCAAAGGTGTTTAATTAAGAGTTTCCCTTCTTTCCTCTATCATGTTTGTCATCTTCTTCATGTCTCTTTGAAATTCATGATCTTGATGGCCTTCCCTCCCACACTTGAATCATTTCCCCATAGATTTGATGAAATTCCCATAATTATTGGTCCCACATTTTTGACAAAAGGGGGGTTAGACCCTCTTTCCTCATATTTCATTTGAATCACCATTATGGGACTCCATTATTCTCTTCATATCTCCATAAACATGGAAAAATTCTCTAAATTCCATATTGACCTTGAAAGTTCATCAAACCTCTTCCTCATAACTCCCAAAGTCTCAGATATCTAGATCTTTTCAAATGTGAAGATTTAAACCACAAACTAATATATCTATTTCGATATAATTATTGATAAAAAATTGATGTGTATCTTGAAAGCCTTTTATTGTTTTTATTGAAAGTCATGATAGATTCACCTTCCTTTTTCTTCAACTCTATGAATTCTCTCTCCATATTTTTATGATGATTTTGAGGGAAATAATTATTAAGAAATATGTTCTTATAGTCTTTGCACTCTATATATTATATTTAATCCATTTGTATGGTGTTATTTATCAAGTCCCACCATTGATCATCTTCTACACCAAAACTATAGACAACTAGCGTCACCATGTCCTTATTAGAATAATGGAATACAGAAAAGATATTCCGCATTGAGTTAACAAAATATTTAGTAACAAGATAATAAAAAAAATCCACTAAATGTTTTTGGTTATTACTGTATAAAATATTTAATATCATGTTACTCCATCTTAGGTGAATGAGGACTTCCACATTGTTTACATTATTATTCATAGCCTCAGATAGCTGGGTAAGCATCTCCATGAAATTTTGAACTCCACCTCCCATTAAATTGGGGATGTCCTTAGGTAAATTATTTCATTGTCCCTCACACAGGTTTTTGGATTATTTTCTCCTAGTTACCACCATTTTATAAAATTGAAAAGATTTAAACAAAAATTAATTAAAAAAATAAGGAATAATTATTCTTTTATGCAATTAACCTAATAAAAATATCGTATGGGATCCTTATGGTAGGTTTTTTTTATAACAAAGGCCTTTTGATGTTTACATATAGTTAGTATTATCCTATATTTTTTCACAAACGTTATCTAATACTAATTTCCAAATTATCTTAACCTTAATATGATACCAACTGTAGAAACCATTATTTTTCTAACAAGACTATTGCATAATTTTTAAGATAAAGAACATAAAATTGCTACAATCCAGGATCCAAATGTTTAGTGTATTGGGAAAATTAGGCACATATAAAAAAATAAAAATAATAAAACATAACCATTTATTTAAAATATTATTTTTTATACCTTTAATTATCATGTTCTCTGTAGTATATGTAGTCACCTGAGGATATTCCTCAAAGAAAAGAGTTGAGATAAAAGCCCAATAATAGGATTAATAAGTATAATAAATCAATAAAACATTGGTTTGAATTATCATCATCATCATAATATAATAATAGGATCATAATCAACTTTTTTAGAGAAAAATTTGATAAATACATAGAATATAACAATTCAGTAAAATAAAACATCATCTCTTAGTGGTTAAATTCCACACAAAGTTGTGATCAAATCTAGTATCATATCACACATAAAATAAGTGAATAATCAAAACAAAATAAATGTGAAAAAATCCATCCTCATGTAAAATCATGTTTCACATTATCTCATGATATATATCACATTATCCAATGCATTATAGGGATATATTATTTTGAGCCCACCCCTCACATCATAACATTTACATTATCCTAAATGCCACATATAACATATATCAATCAAAGTCATGAAGTAAACCATATAAATTATTTGGTTTTATAAGGTATTAATCAATAATGATTTCATGAATAAACCTATTATACCCATATGTAAAAGGGAAAAATAAAATATTTGGTATAATAATTATCATTTTTCAGTGAAGGGGAAATAACTCAAGAGGAGTCTAGATGTGTTTTGTAAAGAATAGTTATTTTCGAAAATCTTTCTATTTATCTTAAAATAATATTCGTAACATGTATATCCCATAAAATAAGATTTCAAAACAATTAAATTATATTTTAATAATATTAAAATAACATCCATAGTAAAATTTGGAATGAAAATGGAATAACCCCAAGAAAGGGAGTTGGGTTCGAGAATCCCCTTACCTTGTGTCTAAAAGTGTTCTACACTGACACTTAATATCTTGGATATTATAATTATATTCATTAATTACTTACTTAAAATCCTATTCTATATTAATTTTATTTATTTTAATTTTATTAAATTCATTTATGGTCATTTTGATAAGTTTTAAGGTTTAATTTCATTATTTACGGATCATTTGTTTTCATTGTTTCAAGGTCAGTTTACTTGTGTATAATTATGGAATTTCATGTTAAATGGAAATAATTATTCTGAAGTAAAATTATATAATATTAATGAAATTATAGTTTTTTAATTAGTCTCATATATAATTTAGTTTTCTTGTATGAGGATTATTTAATGGATAAAGTATTAATTGTAAAAAAAATTATTTTTTTTGGTTTTTTCAACCATCACAAAATAGTTCAGTTTTATTTAATATTATGTCTAAAATTATTTTAAGAACATTAGAGAAGTTATAATAAACATATTAAAGTATTTTTTTAACTAAATATGGTTTTATTTCTAGCCTTGAAGGCAGTAATGGAAAAAAAACTCTCCTTCCCGGAAGGTGGTGAATCTACACATCATGGACGATGTTTTCATTTTTTGAATAAAAGTAGAAGAGAAGATATTTTCTGATAGATATCTCATTAGAAATATAATATTATTGTATATATATGATAATATATTTATCATACTTATTTATATAGTGTCGGTGAGTAAAGGATAAGAAAATAATTTGAATTAAAAAATAATGATTTGGGATTTTACATCTTGAGTGTTGTCTCCTTGAAAACCTCCTTAAAGAACTTGGATTAGGTCTTATACTGAGTCTAGTAGCTATTAGACAAGGGGAAGAAAATGGTTAAAGAAATTGGTCATAATTTAGATAATCTAAAATTATTATAATGTTTTAGTAGAAGAGGTTATGAGGGGTTGTATTTATAGGGGAGGAGAGGGGAGTTTTTTATTATTTTATTAATTTTATTATTATTTTTGATCAATATTATAAATGGTGATGATTCCTGTGACTTATTAAATTAAATAGTTTATGTGAGTTCTAAATAATTTGTTCTTAGATCATTCATGACTCAAAAGTCTTGTATTTGTCTTATAATGTTAAATACCATAAATTCGGGTATTTTACAATTCACCTAAAATTCAACTATTTTAGAAAAATAGAAAAAATTCACCCCAAATACTTTTTAACATGTAGATTTAAAAATTGGAATCCATTTTACGAAAATAATTTTCAAAATATAAGAAATTTTTTTTTCAAATAAAATCAGCTTTTATTCAGAAAATACAAATTTTAAAATTATAATCGATTTTATGACCCTTGAAAATTTAATTTATTTCTCGTAAAATTATCTTATAATTATAATATAACATAATATTAATTTATGAATCTACTTTAGGAAAATAAAAAAGTATTTTAAATCATTATATTAATTATAAAATTTCAAATAAACTTTTACATCTTTTAAAAATATCAACACTTAATTTGTCATTTTTAGAACTTTTATTAAACTATAACATGATATAATTATATCGTATTTTCATTTATAAGACGCTAAAATTTTATTTATACATTCTTTGGTGAGGTTACATTTTTATTGGCCATATTACTATTCCTAATGCTAATATTACAATTCCAATAGTTAGGTTAATATTTCATTGGTATATGTTCTTTTATTTCTATAAATATCACTTATTTTTTCTTCGTTCTTAATAATAATGATTTTATTAGGTTATCTATCTTATATATGTGTTTTATATTATATAAAATTATTATAATAAGGTAAATTCAATTGAAAAAAATATGGTTCATTACATTCCCTCTATTTTGGTTCATAGCGGTTGTCTTCCTTTTGTTCCAGCCTTCGACAGTGGTTTGGAAGACTTTTTGTGATAGTTGATAGTTTATCCCTATTGCAGTTGAACATATAAGAGGTATTGTGATTTTATTTCTATGTTAATATTTTATTAACCACCATAATAATTTCAATAAATTTTTTTAATTGATATTGAATATTAAGTAGAATGATTCGTAGGTTTTACATATTTTGATTCTTTTATTATTGAGATTATGCATGGTTAATATATCACTAAAAATCATGTTTTTTGGGATAATTTTTTGTATTTCGTTTGATGTTTTTATTAAATCCTTGATTTTTTTCATTGTTTTATATTACCTTTATTCAAAAGATAATCACTTATACCCAGTTAAAAAATTCGTTTCCTCGGGATATTCTAGTTTTTGTGATAATAACCTCGAAAAGTATATTGGTTGTAATGTGTAGTTGTGGTGTGTAGGGAGGGTGTGAATACATTTTTATGTGTTATGTGTACCTTTTTGATGAGGAAGTGGTTTTTATGTGTAGTTGTGGTAATATGGGTCCTGGCCTCATAAGGTGGATGGGTTTTTGTTTTTTTTGTGGAGTTAGTTACCCGGAAGTACTGAAATTAAATGTTAATTATTAAATTGAAATGGAATGGTTTTAAAAGGATAATTAATGATTGAAATAAAATGGGAAGTTTATTAAGAAGTATTTTATTCTTAAATATGAAATAAATGGGATGGTTAAATGAAATTTTTTAGTAATTATAAAATTAATAAATTTTCTTAGCCTGAAATGAAAGGTGTAATGTGACTTGTGTCTTACTTATATTGTTCTTTTAATTTAAAAGGGGAAGTGAAAATGGTAAATTCTATGATGATTGGTGGTGATGTCGTGATTTGTTTCTTACTCTTGTTTTTAACCCATCAGTTGGGATTTTAGTGGCTATATATAAGAATTTTAGTTTATTTGGATTTCTATACACACCCCACCCATGTTAGGCACAATGTTCTGACAACCAAATGTTTTGGGGTATTTTTCTCATTATCCAGCTAGTGTGGATAGATGGATGGAAACATTTTATTTCATACACTCTCTATTCTAGGTTTGTTTTATATACATGGGTTTTGATGGATAAAAGTAAACAAAAGTAAACTATAATTGATTGTTTTATTGGATGATGATGTGGCGATAGTGGGTGCTATGCATGGTAGGAGGATGGAATGAGGTTAACGCAGCCCATGTTCATGACACCCAGCTAATCTAGTTATTATTGTCGATTTTATTTGATGTACTAAGTGTATTTGGGAAAGATGTGATGTGATGTCCCATTTTACTTTACTATATATTTAATGTGATGGCCTTAATTTATTTGGGTTAGATGTGATGGATATCCTAGGTGTGTTCGGAAAAGATGTAATGTGATGACATAGGTTTCTTCAGGTGAGATTATATGTTTATAAGAGATGTCAGTCCCATGAAATATGATGTTGGGGTGTGAGAGATGAAAAATATTAGAAACCAATACAGTGTAAAAATTTTATGGATATTCTTCTTGTTATGTTACTATACTTTGATGCGTTATTTGATGAGCGTTCCATAGAGAGGATGAGATTGGTTTTTTGACCTATTTAGGTGTTTTTGGATTGGATATTTTATCATGGGTGCCTTGGTATTCTATCGTTCACATGTATATAAGGGACATTTTTTGTTATCCTACTATGTATAATTTTATTTTCTCCCTATATATATAAAACCATTTCAGGTTTCTAGAAGGACTAAATGTGTTGTGAAATACATTACAAGATTGGAAAATGGGGTTTTTTTATTGTTTTGATACCTCATGATTTTCTTTTAAGTATTTATTTGGAAAATCTTATTATTTTATATTATTTATGAATTGTGGGATGGTATTTTTTCTTTATTTTATATAATTTAATGGAGTTTCTTACAGTATATTTTTCTATATCCTAGTGATATTATATAGAGAGTAATGCCTCCCATATGGAATAATTTTATACCCTCGGTGTTATCCAACAACACTATGACTATTAGAGATATAAATCAGGGTTCATTACCTTTATTACTTCATTTTTGGCCTAGTATGGGTACCTTTAAATAAATGGGGTCATGATAGGTAATATAAGTGTTCCAACCCATGGCTGACTTCAATAAGTCATGGGTTGGTGACTTGATCCAAGAAGGAATAACATATGATGGAGGCATTAACCTATAAAAACTAGCAACATAGATGAATATAATATATATATATATATATATAATCCATTATCATAAGAAAATTTATATATAATAATATAATTTTATAAAATGTAAGAATGAGACATCGATGCCAAGAACAATATGGTTTTATTAATCCTAACTAGTTATTTTTCAGCATCCCAAATTGAATTCTACCAAACTCTGTAGTGATTATAGGAAAAGTATGGGGTCAATCCATGGATAACCATTATTATTTTATAATATAAATACCTAATTAGTTATTTTAAGAATATATTATTTGCGTAAAAACAATTTAACACATTAAATTGACCCTAAAATAAATCCTAGAGATATAAACATCACCAAAAATTCAAAATAACAAATTGGATTTTACAGTTTTTTATTATAAAAATGCATCAGGGTTATGGGTTTTAATTGAGGTTGTGGAGGTTTTATTTTTCATTAATATTTATGTATTTGATATAGGTTTTTTTATTATTCAATAATCTCATAACCTCCATGCTCCGGTAAATTACAAAAAAATATTTCAAACTATTTTTCTTGTCCGATAAATAATACTGCTAAATAAATTATAAATCTATCCCTATGGTGATGTTGAATCATCCAATAGTCATGGATTGATTCATCATAACTACTTTTGAGATCCATAAATACATTTTTCTTGGTTTTGAAATATTTATTTAGTTAAGAAATCATATTTTACACGAATGAATTGTAAAACACTCATACAAATTAAACACACACCAATATCAATTTATGTCATTGAATAATTCACCAATATCCCCCATAACCCTAAAATAAAAGGGATCCTCTTAGTGGAAGTGATTATAAATAAGATATAATTACTTTAGGTGTCCATGATATAATGGGAAAAAGATAAATAAAGAATAAAAAATATTGGAACTACCTCATACAATGATTTTCCATCTCCCTCCATCAAAAACTCCCACTCCTAGATGATGATGATTCTCTAAATGGTCGGTTATCCAATTAATTCTCTGAACCCCATGGTATATGTGTTGTTCATGGTCATAATCCTAATTCAAGTAGTGTATGGGGATATATGAGATATGGTTGTAAAATCTATCAATGGTGTATGGTATAGGTACACAGTTATGTAACCCATTCAATTTGATCTATCTACCTGCACTTTAAGATATATGGTTACTGGGTGAGTCTATATAATTTAGATTTCCCTGAAAAGTCTATTTTAGATGATATATCATTAGATTTTTGGTCTCACACTATTTCAAGGGTAATATTTTTTATTTTGATGAACCATATAGGAACCATTAAAATGGTTTTATCACTAAAAACTGGAAGTCTCACAGTTTCTTGGGATATGGTGCACTATTTATGGGTTTTAGTAGAGAATGTGTGTAGTTAAAAAAGTACCCAAATTTAATCATATTGTCTCTAAAGATCCAATTTGATGCTAATTTCAAATAATTCTTCATTGAGTTCCAATTTGTTACCTATGAAAACACATTTAGTCTCTAAATACATGACATACAAACATAAATTTCATATTCAAGGTGTAATTCATTGTAAAATTAGACTACGAACCCTAATTTACCAAAATCCACCACACTTGATCAATTTTATATCCTTCCAAAAAATAACATAGAGAATCATTCCAAAGGTACCACACAACAGGTGCATAGAAATATTATAGATTTTGTTAATTAAATGAACATAGGTTTAAATGAATCATTAATGAAAATCATACATACACCCTTAAAAAATCACCAATCCCTAAAGAAATTAATAAAAATTGACTCTAGATTAACTTTATATGTTTATATACTTAAATATTTATTCACATCAATCTAAAATTGTAATTTATCATTTAAATAAAAGTCCCACTATCTATTTTTATCTCATCATACACTGAAATATGTTAAATTAGGATTTTATTGACACCAAATGGTGGGATATAACTTTTATAGGTTATGAAACACCATTAAATACCTACATTGAAACATGATAGGGTCATTGTAATTTTGGGAATTTATTTTTTATCATTATTTTCATTAATGTGAGGTACTGGAATTGAATTTTTGGTACCCAAATTTCTCAAATAACTCACCTTGATGAATTTGAAAATGATTCAAGTGATCATGGAATTCAGACCGCCTAATAACATAAAGTTTAGAATAAAAAATATCAAATCCTCACATACAAAAAATTAATTATTAAGATACCATTTCAAATATTTCCATTAATTTAAATTATAACATCTAAAATTCATTTTTAGACATAATATTTTAATATGAAAGTTTGAAGAACTCTACTTTAATTTTACTATGTTAACTCATAATAAGGACCTGATTATCAACATATGTAGTTGAAAATATAAAAATAATTCATTAAAAACTATTATTATTTAACTAATATTAATATGTCATATTTATACCATCCCTTAACTGGTCTCTAAAAAAATAATACATGGTTTAAATCAAGGTAATGACCAAAATGGGAGCCCAAAACTAAGGAAACCTCCCCTATTCTTAAGACCAAGCATGGTCACCCATAATCATGTTAAGGTGGACATGTGTGAAAATTTAAGGTGCATGAAAGTGGAGTGGGTAATGTAAAAATGAATTTTAGGGGAATGAACATTATAGAATAATCCCTTGAATTATTGGACAACTGCATATAAGAGGAAATAATTAAGGATCTCATTTAATAGAGGATAATACTTTATAAAATGAGACAAGGGCCTCCGGCTAACTAAATTAGAGAATAATGAAAATGGATAAGTGAAAATATAATCACAATAGATGGGGATAAACATAAACCACACAAAATCACACTATAAAGGTAAATTTATAATTAAGTAGAACACATGTTGATCAAAACAATAGGTTACTAGTATCCAAAAGTCACATAAGTTGGCTATCAAGTGAAAGAAAACATCCTTGTATAGAAATAAATTATTCTCTGCCTATGGGAGGTCCTATTATAAATGTTTCATGGAATTATTATTGTGTTTTTTCATTACAATTTGGGTCCTGTCAAAAAAATATTATATACCTGAACTGTATGTAGGATCACCATTTTTAATTCCTATCAAAGAATATTCAATCCAAATGAAATCATTGGTTCCACCTGTATGAGATTTTTATGTGGATGTCTAAGATTGAAAGGTATATCCATAGGTGGAAATTCAACCACATGTATATTATTATTATGGAATATGGGTGGGTAATGGCAAGTAGAGATCTAGGGAAGGAAGGTCATGAAGGTTTGTGCCTTCCGATTGGAACCTAGTGTACTCGAACTGCTAGTACAATATGACATACAGATCATTTTGGACCTTCAATTAGATTTTAGGAATTTCATAGGTTTTTTCTTATAGGTATGGTTTTGTGAGGTAAGGGTATTATGGTGATGGGGGCATGAATGGCTCAAAGTTAGGTGACTGTGTATCCTAAATAGGTGTAATGTGGGATGGCGGTCCTTGATGACACGCTCATGTGGGGAATGTTCTTACTCCAAATCCTCTCCCACAACTTCAATGGAACAAAAAATTATCAATGAGTTATATAAAATGTGATAATATTCATGTGTTTCACAATGTTAAGATCAAAATTAAGAGGTGGGTTAATGTCAGTAAATGTTTATTTATCAAAATTAATCCCCAGATTCTTTGTTAAGAGCTTGATGTATGTGCCTCATAAAATTTCCCATTTTGTATTTCTAAATATGTGGAGGAGTGACTATGTAAACATGAAGTAAAAATTGGTTAGATGATCTATGATCAAAGAAATGAGTAGAAAGATATTCAAGTGGGAGACATTTCCTTTACTATATGAGTATAGGGTCAAATACATAGTAAGATCTTGATGAAGAACTCATTGGACTTGGGAAATAATTTTGGAGGCCTCCTATTTTTTTGTATTGTAGGTCATACCCAATTGAATAAAATGGATATAAAAATTAGGGAATAATTTTATTCCTAGGCCATGTGAGATTCCATAAACTGAATGTTTTTGACATTATTCACACCATACCACCTACCCATAGTTAAAAATTTCATGGCGAGGTGTAGCACCCTCTTAGGGGGTGGAATATAAAATCAACTTCATTTTATACAATTTCACATTCCCCATAAGTGGAAAACCTCTCATGAAAACAAAATTTTTGTATGAATTTGAGACCAAACTCCTTAAATGTGGGTTCACAATTAAAAATATTCTCTATAAGATATACCATCTTAACACAATTTCTAATCTTAACCTCTATTCTAAAAAAAATAGATTATGGCTGTCAAATAATTAGTGTGGTGTGACTGATCTTATTGTGAGAATTACATAATGATAATTTTTTAACTTTTTTAGAGAACTGAATGTGATGGAAATAGGTTTTTCCAAAAATAGAACCACAATCTCTTTTAGAGTTGTTAGTGGAAATGGTGAGGATTTTTGGGAATTGGGTGAGGTTCTTATAGGCAATAGATATATCGAAATCTCACAAAAAATAAAAAATAAAAATACTTTTTATTGAATTAAAGTATGTAAATCCTAATCAGATCTCATGGAATCCCTAAAACCATGTAATTTTATAATTATAAATTTTATGGGTTTAAAAAAAAATTTGTGGTGAAAAGTGTCTGTAGAAAAAGGGAACTTAAAATTTTGGCATGAATTTTTTTTAAAAAACAAGAGAATAAAGGAAATATAATAAAAATTAAATGTGGGGTGATTAGCTACTGAAATTGAATAGTATTCATTTTCAATATCTTAATAATAATGTGTTCCAACGTCCATAAACATCATTTTTTGTGTATTATAGAAATGGGACTTCATTTCTCATCTTAAATGCAATTCAAGTTTAAAATGAAAATTTTGGACCAATCATTCATCTATTTGTGGACAACATTATATTCATTTTTCGGAATTGATATTTCGGGAGATGATTTACCACTTTGTTTGGAACATTTTTTCTTTTAGGATTGATGGATTAATCCAAATGAAAGATGGATATTTTTGTGGATGATTGCAGATATTTTCTGGAGAAAGCATAATGGGCCTAAGGCCCATCAAACAAATGTGGGGCGCAAAAACCAAGCCCAATGAAGCTCAATATTTTACATTAGAAATATAAAAATATGTGGATCATATTATTCAAATATTCAAGAGCTAATTCCAAATTTTTCATGGAGATATATGGATCCAAAATTAATATTTAAATGGTGGGCTTGACCTGAACGCCCATAATGTCTTCCCACCATTTCGATCATAACATTCAAACGGCTGCAGCAAATTTCCTGTAATATTTCCAGCTAATATAGGACATAAGGGAGAGAATATTTTTCTTCTACAACCCCTATGGATTCGGCCTCCTTAAATTACAAATTCAAATGTAAAAACAGTAGACGAATCTAGATAAATTTTTGGGTCTACTTTGAAACGTCGAATTCCCTTGATTTTCTCACCCTCCTTTTAACTCTCCCAATTAATAGAGATGTAATTAATTGTTGGGGTGTATGTAAGGCAAAAATATATGCCTATATAAGTAGCTTGTGGTGAAGGGAATTAGCAGCTAATATTTTTCTATCAATTGAATTTTTTCTTTCTTCAAATTTATTTTTCTTTCAATTGTAATTTCCCGCTTTTGTTTTTTAATAGCATCATCAATTTTTCTAATGTAAGTTTTTCTTTAACATTAAATATCTTAATAAATTTTATTATTCTTCTTTACTTTTTATTTTCCTTTTCTTCACACGTTGATACCGTTGAATTAAGGTGTGAATTTATTCACACCAATACTTGTGAATTTCTCACACAATGGTGGAGTGTTCATTTTTATTAATGTTTTTCTTCTTCAATCACTCTTCTTTAAGTCGTCTTCTCGCTTCCATTGATAGAATATCATCTATGGAGGGTTAACATTTTATGGTTTGGTCGTAGATAGTTGCATGATATGGATTGAATGTTATTTTAATTTTTAAATTTGTTTTTTATTTTAATATTTCCATTCGATGAGTTATGTTCTTCTTTATCTTTTCCAAGTTTAATGGCGACACATTTCGAGTGCTAGTACGATCCAATTCCTTGGAGTGATCATGAAATTGATCCTATAAGTGAATTAATGATTAGACTTGTAATTTTTTAAGAATTCAATTGGTTAATGAGGTTGTGGAATTATCTCGTTTTTTGGATTCATCTTGAATTAGTGATCTCCAACCTTCTAAGAAACAAATGCATCCAATCCACCAAAAGAAACAACCTAAGAACAACCCATATTAATTAATTGTTTTAGATCAAGTAAATTTTTATTTCATTAATTTTTATTTAAATAAAATAATTAGTTATCCAATCAATTCAAACCCAAGTTGGCCACTTTACATCCCACCCTCCAACAAATCATATTATATCAAGGTTACTTCTTTTATCCCTCCGAATTCATCCCCTACATGTACTACATCGACCAATTTTACCAGTAGGGTAAATTTTGGCGCAACCAAATTTTGGCGTCATTTCCGGAGACCCAAGTAATTACCTTAGACACTCATCTTCTTTTCTCACCCCAAATTCTCTATTCTCATCCTAATTTCTCTTCTCTATTCCCCTTTCTGTTTTTGTGTGTCCAATTAATATCAAAACCAATTTCCAATCAACTAAAATGGATTATCATCCACAATACCCCTTGATATACCAAGGCTATAATCAATTGGAAAATCAATATTTGGAATCACCTCACATAAGATATTTCATTGACCAAACCTCGATTGAATACACCACACTAGATGAGATGTACAATAAATGGGATGATGATTGTTTGAAAGATAAATTTCCATACCTCTCAAGGATGATTGAAGAGATCAAACTTAATTAAGTTCATGATGTACAAACATATATCAATCCTATTCTTGAAAAAATTCTGGAACATTTGTGTCAAAAAATGATTAAAATGAATTCAGAAGTTTCATCACTGATATTAGAAATACAAAGCTTTGAGACTTAGGAGGAACCCATTCCCACTCAGGATGTCCTTTCCTCATCACAAATAAAATAATAATTTATCTCACAAACCACTCATGAATTTAAAAAAGAACTAACCTTTGGATATGCGATAACAACAGAAGATCAAGGAAATTTTGAAGGGTATTTAAATCATGAGGAAATAAATTTTTTGGATTTACAAGGGGAAAATTTGTCTTCATGGATTTAGTGTCTGAAATATTGCTCCAATAATGATTTTTTAGAATCACTTTTCATTGACCCATTATGAGAGATAACAAATTTTGAGTCTATACCCACTCTCGATATTCAAATGATTTTTTTTTTGGAAAAATAATATTTTCAAAAGGAACCAATTTATTCAAAATGTTTTGTAGAAGAAACAAATTTGGATTCAAATTTCCATTCTTCTTTAGAAAAATTCAATCAAACTGAACTCAATATTGTGATCCTTCCTCCCCTTCTCATGAATCCCTCCATTTATGATAACCAATACCATTCAATTATCATCCATTTTCATCAAGAATCTCACAAAGGTGGAATGACCCTTGAAATCATAGGAAGGAATCCAGATGAAACTCAATCAACCATTACCAAATTTCCTTGGACTTTCACAGTCATTATTGACCATGGGATTTCACAAGAATCAAATTCTAAAAAAATCAATATAAATCAAGTTGAAGTGGACAAGAATGGGGTCCTAAAAATGTTGAAAGTTGGAATTGGATAATTTTGGGGGTTTATGTCGAGCTAACGATGTTAAACAAAAGAGTTGCATGGGAGGTAACCCATGGTTTTCATGTTTCTAATCATTTTAAATCATTTTCTTTTTCATATAATATATTACCATAGACTGTTGACCTGTTCTTCTTTTATGAGTAAGGATGGGTATGAAAGGGGGGTGCCATATTCATCAGTGTTATGTGGCGTGATCTCTGAGGAATACCTTACCCAAAAATTTAAAAATAAGACAATGTATAAACAGTTTATTTTGTTTTATATTATTTTTATATTTTTATAGGTTAAAAATAAAAAATAAAAAAATTAAAATGAAACATTGTAGGTCATGGGGAAAAGCCCGTCATAACCATCCAAGCTGCTGAGACACAAACCCATTATTGAAGGGAGACTGTGGCACAAGATTTCATCATCAACCACCAGGTGACATCATTCCATGATTATCATTTTCAATTCCCTCTTTTAACACCTCTCCCATGCCACTTTTATGATTTTCTCTAAACACTGGGGACAATGTTATTCTATGTTAGGGGGAGATGAAATAAAAAATGGTTTTTTTGGTGAATAAGAACATGCATGGAAAGAAAAATTTCATTAACCATGAACATTATAACACACATTTCAAACTCTGAAATTGGATATCAAATAATTTTACATGCCTTGATTCTGATTTTAATCCAAGTTTTAGTTCATGAGCATAGTTTTTTGAAAGTGCGGTTGTCCGATGTGATTTTTCAAAGTTTACATTTTCATCCTATTAATAAAAATTCCACAACGCATGTCTACTAGATCTTTGGTGTAAATTTGAGTTCTTGGGTACCTTTCATTATATCATAGGGTTCTGGGGTCACTTTTAGTTTAATTTGAGTATCTAAAAAAACAAAAAGAACAAAAAAACATAAAAAAATTAAGAAAAATAATGACCACATAGAGAAATGTTTTGTCCAAATGTGTGGAATCCGGAACTTGGGGATCATGACTCCATAGTTGTTTTCCCCAGATTTAGGCTTTATATCTCTATTGTAGAACATGGAATTGACAATATGTGTGGTGTTCGACACTTGGGGATCATGAATCCATAGTTTTCTTGCCCGAAGTTAGTCTTTTCATATCTATTGCGGTTAAAAAAACAAAAAAAATCAAAAAAAATAATTGGATATTCATTTTAAGGTTTAATGTGATTCCCACCTAGCACTTCCATTTTTCCCCCTTGAACAATAAAATGGGATCCATAAATATTGTGATCCACAACACTTTATCATGCTTAATTGAAATTGGATGAAATGTGGTGATGAATTTGTACAAAAGAATGGGGTTGGGATTGGGATATGCTTATGGACCTAGGTTGTTTTAAATAATTTTTATGGGTTTCATAAAAAAATTTTGGTATGAGGTCTTTGGGTGAGCAATGTATATTAAAATGCTTTTGGAAAAAGGGAATTCAAACTTCATATTTGATATATATTTTTCTCGGGACTAGCAAAACTCAAGTTGGGGGCATGATTAGCCACTAAAATCAAGTAATATTCATTGTCAATATCTTAATAATAATGTGTTACAAAGTCCATAAACATCATTTTTAGTGCATTATAGAAATTGAACTTCATTTCTCATCTTGAATGAAATTCATGTTTAAAAAGAAAATTTGGGCTCAATCATTCATCTATTTGTTGACAACATTATATTAATTTTCTGAATTTGATATCTCAGAATATGATTAACCACTTTGTTTGGAACATTTTTTCTTTTAGGATCGTTGGATGAATCCCAATGAAAGATGGATATTTTTGGGGATGAATGCAAAACTTTTCTGGAGAAAGAATAATCGGCCTAAGGCCCATCAAACAAATGTGGGTCCCACACACCAGGCCAAAGGAAGCTCCAATTTTTACATTAGAAATAGAAAAATATGGGGATCATTTTATTCAACTATGTCCAGAGATAATTCTGAAGTTTTCATGGTGATATATGGATCCTAAGTTAACATTTAAATGGTGGGCCCGACCTGAACGCCCATAATGTCATCCCACTATTTCGATCATAACTTCCAAACGGCTGCACCAAATTTCCTGAACTATTTATAGCTAATATAGGACAGATGGAAGAGAATATTATACTTATATGACCCCTCCAGATATGGCCTCCTTCAATTACAAATTCAAACGTCAAAATGGTGGATGAATATGGATGAATTTCCCGGTCAACTTCAAAACGTCAAATTCCCTTGATTTTATCACCCTCCTTTTAACTCTTCCAATTAATGGAGATGTAATTTATTTTTTGGGGTGTATCTATGGCACAAAATATGCCTATATATGGAGTTGCTGGTGAAGGGAATTAGTAGCTAATATTTTTCTTTCAATTGAAGTTTTTCTTACTTCCATTGTATTTTTTCTTTCAATTGTAATTTCCTGCTTTATTTTTTTAATGGCATCGTCAATTTTTCTAATGTAAGTTTTTCTTTCACGTTAAATATCTTATTAATTTTTTTTCTTCTTATTCACTTTTTATTTTCATTTTCTTCACATGTTGATATGTTTAATCAAGGTGTGAATTTATACACACCAACACTTGTGAATTTCTCACACAACAGTGGAGTGTTCATTTATATTAATGTTTTTCTTCTTCAATCCCACTTCTTTAAGTCGAATTCTCACTTCCATTTATAGAATAGAATCTATGGAGGGATAAACATTTATGGTTTGGTCCTAGAGAGTTTCATGATATGGATTGAATGTTATTTTAATTTTTAAATCTATTTTTTATTTTAATATTTCCATTCGATGAGTTATGTTCTTCTTCATCTTTACCAAGTTTAACGACGACACATTCTGAGTGCTAGTACGATCCAATTCCTTGGAGTGATCATGAAAATGATCCTATAAGTGCATTGGTGATTATCCTAGTAATTTTGTAGTAATTAAATTGGTGAATGAGGTTGTGGAATGATCTCCTTTTGTGGATTCATCTTGTATTAGTGATCTCAAACCTTCTAAGAAACAAATGCATCCAATCCACCAAAAGAAACATCCTAGGATCAACCCATATTAATTAATTTGTTTAGATCAAGTAAATTTGTATTTTTTTTAATTTTTATTTAAATTAAATAATTATTTATCCAATCAATTCAAACCCAAGTTGTCCACTTTACAGTCCATCCTCCAACAAATAATAGTGTCTCAAGGTTAATTCTTTGGTCCCTGTGGATTCAACCCCTACATGTACTACATCGACCGCTTTTACCAGTAGGGTAAATTTGGGCGCAAACAAATTTTGGTGTTGTTGTCGGGGACCCAAGTAAGTACCTTAGAAACTCATCTTCTTTTCTCACCCCAAATTCTCTATTCTCACCCTAATTTCTCTTCTCTTTTCCCCTTTATGTTTCTGTGTGTCTAATGAATCCCAAAACGAATTTTCAATCAACTCCAATGGATTATCATCCTCAATTCCCATTGATAGACTAAGGCTATAATCAATTGGAATATCAATATTTGGAATCACCTCACATAGGGAATTTCATTGACCAAACCTTGATTGAATACACAACACCAGATGAGATGTACAATCAATGGGATGATGATTGTTTAAAGGATCAATTGATATACCTCTCGAGGATGATTGAAGAGATAAAACTTAATGAAGTTCATGATTTCAAAACATCTATCAATCCTAATCCTGAAAAAATTCTTGAAAATTTGTGTGAAAAAAATGATTAAACTGAATTCTGAAGTTTCATCACTGAGATTAGATATACAAAGCTTTGAGACTTATGAAGAACCCATTCCAACTCAAGATGTTCTTTTATCATCACCAATAGAAGAATATTTTATCCCACAAACCACTAATGAATTTAAAAAATAACTAACCTTTGGATATGGGATAAAAAAATATCAAGGAAATGTTGAAGGGTATTTAAATTAGGAGGAAATTAATTTTTTGGATTCACAAGGGGAAAATTTGTCTTCATGGGTTGAGTGTCCGAAATATTCCTCCAATAATGATTTTTGAGAATCACCTTTCAATAAACCATTGGTAGAGATAACAAATATTTAGTCTATACCCACTCTCGATATTCAAATGGAAAATTTTGTAGAAGAATCATATTTTTAAAAGGAACCAATTATTTCAAAAATGTTTTGTAGAAGAAACAAATTCGTATTCCAATTTCCATTCTTCTTTAGGAAAATTCAATCAAACTGAACTCAAAGCTGTGATCCTTACTTCCCATCTCATAAATCCCTCCATTTATGATTACCAAGACCATTCAATTATCATCCATTTTCATCAAGAATCTCACAGAGGTTAAATGACCCATGAAATATTAGTAAGGACTCGAGATAAAACTCTATCAACCATTACCAAATTTCCTTGGACTTTCACACTCATTATTGACCTTGGGATTTCACATGAATAAAATTCTAAAAAAATAAATATAAATCAAGTTGAAGTGGACAAGAATGGGGTCCTAAAAATGTTGAAAGTTTGAACTGGATCATTTTGGGGGTTTATGTCGAGCTAAAGACATTAAACAAAAGCGCTGCTTGGGAGGCAACCCATGGTTTTCATGTTTCCAATCATTTTGAATCATTTTTTTTCATATAATAAATTACCATAGATTGTTGATCTGTTCTTATTTTATGAGTAAGGATGGGTATGAAAGGAGAGTGCCACATCCATCTGTGTCACGTGGCATGATCTATAAGTAATACCTTACTCAGAAATTTAAAAAGAATACAATGTATCATCAGTTTATTTTGTTTTATTTTAGTTTTATGTTTTTATAGGTTAAAAATAAAAAACTAAAAAATTAAAAGGACACGTCGTAGGTCATGGGGAAAATCCCGTCACAACCATCCAAGCAGCTGAGACTCAAACCCAAGATTGAAGTGAGATTGTGGCGCGAGATTTCATCATCAACCACCAGATGACATCATTCCATGATTGTAATTTTCAATTCCCTATTTAAACACCTCTCCCTTACCCCCTTCTATGTTTTTCTTTAAACACTAGGGACATTGTTATTCTATTTTGGGGGAGATGAAATAAAAAATGATTTTTTTGGTGAATAATAACTTGTATGGAAAGAAAAATTTCATTAACCTTGAACATGATAACACACATTGAAAACTCTGAAATTGGATATCAAATAATTTTTCATGCCTTTATTCTGATTTTAATGCAAGTTTAATTTCATGAGCATAGTTTTTGGAAAGTCCGGTTGTCTGATGTAATTTTTCAATGTTTACATTTTCATCCTCTTAATAAAAATTTCGCAATGCACGTCTACTGGATCTTGGGTGTAAATTTGAGTTCTTGGGACTCTTTCATTATAGCATAGGGTTCTGGGATCAATTTTAGTTTAATTTGAGTATCTAAAAAACAAAAAATAATCAAAAAAGAAAAAAATTGAAAAAAAATAATGACCACATAGATAAATGTTTTATCCAAATGTGTGGCGTCCGACACTTGGAAATCGTGACTCCATAGTTGTCTTGACTAGAGTTAGTCTTTATATATCTATTGTAGAGCATGTAATTGACAATATATGTGGTGTCCGGCAGTTGGGGATCGTGACTCCATAGTTTTCTTGCCCCGAGTTAGTCTTTTCATATCTATTGTGGTTAAAAAAATAAACAAAAAATAAAAAAAATAAAAAAAGAATTGGATACTCATTTTAAGATTTAATGTGATTCCCACCTAGCACTCCTATTTTTCCCCTTGAACAATAAAATGGGCCCCATGTATTTTTTGATGCACAACACTTTATCAAGATTATTTGAAATAGGATGAAATGTGGCGATGAATTTGAACAAAGGAATGGTCTTGGGCTTGGGATATGCTTATGGACCTAGATTGTTTTAAATAATTTTGATGTGTTTCATAATTTTTTTTGGTATGAGGTCTTTGGGTGAGCAATGATTATTAAATTTTTTTTGAAAAAATGAAATTCTAATTTCATATTTGATATATATTTTTCTTGGGACTAGCAAAACTCAAGTTGGGGGCGTGATTAGCCACTGAAAGTGGATAATATTCATTTTCAATATCTTAATAATAATGTGTTCCAAAGTCTATAAACATAATTTTTAGTTCATTATAGAAATTGAACTTCATTTCTCATATTAAATGCAATTGAAGTTTAAAATGAAAATTTGGGCCCAATAATTCATCTATTTTTGGACAACAATATATTAATTTTCTGAATTTTATATTTCAGGATATGATTAACCACTTTTTTTGGAACATTTTTTTTAGTATCGATGGATGAATCCCAATGGAAGATAGATATTATTGGGGATGAATGTATAACTTTTCTGGAGAAATCATAATGGGCCTAAGTCCCATAAAAAAAATGTGGGGCCCACTGACTCAGCCCAATGAAGCTCAAATTTTTACATTAGAAATTAAAAAATATGGGGATAATTTTATTCAGCAATGGTTAGAGATAATTCCAAAATTTTCATGGTGATATATGGATCCGAAGTTAACATTTAAATGGTGGGCTTGACCTAAACGCCCATAATGTCTTCCCCCCATTTCGATCATAACTTCCAAATGGATACACCAAATTTACTGAACATTTTACTGATAATATAGGATATACGGAATATCATATTTCACTTCTACGACCCCTCCGGATTTGGCCTCCTTAAATTACAAATTCAAACATCAAAATTTTGGACTATTCTGGATGAATTTCCTGGTCGACTTCGATATGTAAAATTCCCTTTATTTTCTCACCCTCCTTTAAACTCTCCCAATTAATGGAGATGTAATTTATTGTTGGGGGTGTATCTAAGTCATAAAATATTCCTATATAAGAATCTAGTGGTGAAGAGAATTAGTAGCTAATATATTTCTTTCAATTGAATTTTTTCTTTCTTCCATTGTATTTTTCTTTCAATTGTAATTTCCCGCTTTCTTTTTTAAATAACATCGTCAATTTTTCTAATGTAAGTTTTTCTTTCACATTAAATATATTAATAAATGTTTTTCTTCTAATTCACCTTTTATTTTCCTTTTCTTCACACATTGATACCATTGAATCAAGGTGTGAATTTATTCACACCAACACTTATGAATTTCTCACACAACGGTGGAGTGTTCATTTTTATTAAATTTTTTCTTCTTCAATACCACTTCTTTAAGTAGAATTCTCTCTTCCATTGATATAATAGCATCTATGGAGGGCTAAACATTTATGGTTTGGTTCTAGAGAGTTTCATGAGATAGATTTAATGTTATTTTAATTTTTAAATCTGTTTTTTATTTTAAGATTTCCATTCGATGAGTTATGTTCTTCTTCATCTTTTCCAAGTTTAACGACGACACATTCCGAGTGCTAGTATGACCCAATTCCTTGGAGTGATCATGAAATTTATCCTATAAGTGCATTGGTTATTAGCCTTGTAATTGTGTAAAAACTAAATTGGTGAATGAGGTTGTGGAATAATCTCATTTGGTGGTTTCATATTTAATTAGTGATCTCAAACCTTCTAAGAAACAAATACATCCAATCCACCAAAAGCAGCAACCTAGGATCAACCCATGTTAATTAATTGTTTTAGATCAAGTAAATTTTTATTTTTTTATTTTTTAGTTAAATTTAATAATTAGTTATTCAACCAATTCAACCCCAAGTTTTCCACTTTATATCCCATCCTCCAACAAATCATAGTGTTTCAAGGTTACTTCTTTGGTACGTATGGATTTGACCCCTACATGTACTACATAAACTGATTTTACCAGTAGGGTAAATTTGGGCACAACCAAATTTTGGCACCATTGTTGGGGACCCAAGTAAGTACCTTAGACACTCATCTTCTTTTCTCACCCCAAATTCTCTTTTCTCACCCTAATTTCTCTTCTCTATTACCCTTTCTGTTTCACTATGTCCAATGAATCCCAAAAACAATTTTCAATCAACTCCAATGGATTATCATCCTCAATAACCATTGATAGACCAGGGATATAATCAATTGGAAAATAAATATTTGGAATCACCTCACATAGGGAATTTCATTGACCACACCTCGATTGAATACACCACACCAGATGAGATTTACAATCAATGGCATGATGATTTTTAAAGGATCAATTTTTATACCTCTCAAGGATGATTGAAGAGATCAAACTTAATGAAGTTCATGATTTCCAAACATCTATTAATCCTAATACTGAAAAAATTCTAGAACATTTGTGTCAAAAAGTGATTAAAATGAATTCAAAAATTTTATCTTTGAGATTGGAAATACAAAGCATTGATACTTATGAGGAACTCATTACCACTCAGGATGTCCTTTCCTCATCACCAATAAAATAATATTTTATCCCACAAACCATTCATGGATTTAAAAAAAACTAACTTTTTGATATGGGATAAACAAAAGAAGATCAAGTAAATATTGAGGGGTAT
This sequence comes from Viscum album, assembly GCA_963277665.1. NCBI lineage: Eukaryota > Viridiplantae > Streptophyta > Magnoliopsida > Santalales > Viscaceae > Viscum > Viscum album. The sequence continues at coordinate 1,326,580,695 of OY728126.1, forward strand.
TTAAATCAGAAGGAAATTAATTTTTTGGATTCACAAGGGGAAAATTTGTCTTCATGGATTGAGTGTATGAAATATTGCTCCAATAATGATTTTTTAGAATCACATTTCATTGAACAATTGGTAGAGATAAAAAATATTGAGTCTATACCCACTCTTGATATTCAAATGGAAAACTTTGGGGAAGAATTATATTTTCAAAAGGAACCAATTCTTTCAAAATGTTTTTTAGAAGAAACAAATTTGGATTCAAATTTCCATTTTTCTTTAGGAAAATTCAATCAAACTGAACTCTAAGTTTTGATACTTACTTCCATTCTCAATAATCCCTCTATTTATGATAACCAATACCATTCAATTATCATCCATTTTCATGAAGAATCTCACAAAGGTGGAATGACCCTTTAAATCTTAGGAATGACTCTAGATGAAACTCAATCAACCATTACCAAATTTCCTTGGACTTTCACACTCATTATTGACCATGGGATTTCACATGAATCAAATTCTAAAAAAATAAATCTAAATCAAGTTTAAGTGGACAATAATGTGGTTCTAAAAATGTTTAAAGTTGGAATTGGATAATATTGGGGGTGTATGTCGAGCTAACGACATTAAAAAAAAGCGTTGCATGAGAGGAAACCCATGGTTTTCATGTTTCCAATAATTTTGAATCATTTTCCTTTTCATATAATAAATTACCATAGACTATTTATATGTTCTTCTTTTATGAGTAAGGATGGGTATGAAAGGGGAGCGCCATATTCATCTGTGTCACGTGGCCTGATCTGTTAGTAATACCTTACACTAAAATTTAAAAATAAGACAATGTATCCTCAGTTTATTTTGTTTTATTTTATTTTTTTTGTTTTTATAGGTTAAAAATAAAAAAAAATTTAAAAGGACATATCGTAGGTCATGGGGAAAAGCCCGTCACAACCATCCAAGCCATTGAGACTCAAACCCAGGTTTGAAGGGAGACCGTGGCACGAGCTATCATCATCAACCACCAGGTGACATCATTCCGTCATTATCATTTTCAATTCCCTCTTTGAACACCTCTCTTATACCCCCTTCTAGGTTTTTATTTAAACACTGGGGATAGTGTTATTCTATATTGGGGGGAGATGAAATAAAAAATGATTTTTTTGGTGAATAATAACATGCATGGAAAGAAAAATTCCATTAACCTTGAACATGATAACACACATTGAAAACTATAAAATTGGATATCAAATAATTTTTCATCCTTGATTCTGATTTTAATGCATGTTTAAGTTCATGGTCATAATTTTTGGAAAGTGCGGTTCTCCGATGTGATTTTTCAAAGTTTACATTTTCATCTTCTTAATAAAAATGCCACAATTCACGTCTACTAAATCTTGGGTGTAAATTTGAGTTCTTGGGTACCATTCATTATAGAATAGGGTTTTGGGGTCACTTTTATTTTAATTTGAGTATCTAAAAAACAAAAAAAATACAAAAAACAAAAAAATTGAAAAGAAATAATGACCGTATAGAGCAATGTTTTGTCCAAATGTGTGTCATCCGGCACTTAGGGATCGTGACTCTATAGTTGTATTTCCCAGAGTTAGGCTTTATATCTCTATTATAGAGCATGGAATTGACAATATGTGTGGTATCTGGCACTTGGGGATTGTGACTCCATAGTTTTCTTGCCCAAAGTTAGTCTTTTCATATCTATTGTGGTTAAAAAAATTAAAAAAAAACAAAAAAATTCAAAAAAATTGGATACTCATTTTATGGTTTAATTTGATTCCCACCTAGGACTTCCATTTTTCCCCCTTGAACATTAAAATGGGCCCCATGCCTTTTGTGATGCACAACACTTTATCATGCTTAATTCAAATTGGATGAAATGTGGCAATGAATTTGAACAATGGAATGGGCTTGGGCTTGGGATATGCTTATGGACCTAGATTGTTTTAAATAATTTTGATGGTTTTCATAATGTTTTTTGGTATGAGGTCTTTGGGTGAGCGGTGTGTATTAAAATATTTTTGGAAAAAAGGAATTCGAATTTCATATTTGATATATATTTTGCTTGGGACTAGAAAAACTCAAGTTGGGGGGCATGATTAGCCGCTGAAAGTAGATAATATTCATTGTCAAAATCTTAATAATAATTTGTTACAAAGTCCGTAAACATCATTTTTAATGCATTATAGAAATTGAACTTCATTTCTCATCTTAAATGCAATTCATGTTTAAAATGAAAATTTGGGACCAATTATTCATCTATTTGTGGACAATATTATATTCATTTTCTGAATTTGATATTTTGGGTTATGATTGACCACTTTGTTTGGAAAATATTTTCTTTTAGGATCAATGGATGAATCCCAATGGAAGATAAATATTTTTGGGGATTAATGAAGAACTTTTCTGGAGAAAGCATAATGTGCCTAAAGACCATCAAACAAATGTGGGACCCACACACCAGGCCCAATGAAGATGTAATTTTTACAATAGAAATTTAAAAATATGGGGATCATTTTATTAATCTATTTCTAGAGATAATTACAAATTTTTCATGGAGATATATGGATCCGAAGTTAACATTTAAATGGTGGGCCCGACCTGAACTCCCATAATGTCTTTTCACCATTTTGATCATAACATTCAAACGGATGCACCAAATTGCCTGGAATATTTACAGCTAATAAAAGATATATGGGAAAGAATATTTCTCTTCTAAGGCCCCTCCATATTTGGCCTCCTTCAATTACAAATTCAAACATCAAAATGGTTGAAGGATCTGGAAGAATTTCCGGTTCAACTTCGAAACATCAAATTCTATTGATTTTCTCACCCTCCTTTTAACTCACCTAATTAATGGAGATGTAATTTTTTTTGGGGTGCATCTAAGGAAAAAAATATGCCTATATAAGGAGCCGGTGGTGAAGGGAATTATCAATTAATAGTTGTCTTTCAATTGAAGTTATTTTTTCTCCCATTGTATTTTTCTTTCAATTGTAATTTCCCGCTTTCGTTTTTTAATAGCATCATCAATTTTTCTAATGTAAGTTTTTATTTCAAGTTAAATATCTTAATAAATGTTGTTCTTCTTCTTAAATTTTTATTTTTCTTTTCTTCACATGTTGATACCGTTGAATCAAGGTGTGAATTTATTCACACCAACACTTGTGAATTTCTTACACAATAGTGGAGTGTTCATTTTTATTAATGTTTTTCTTCTTCAATCGCACTTCTTTAAGTCGAATTCTCACTTCCATTGATAGAATATAATCTATGGAGGGATAAACATTTATGGTTTGGTCCAAGATAGTTTCATCAGATGAATTGAATCTTATTTTAATTTTTAAATCTGTTTTTTATTTTAAGATTTCCATTTGATGAGTTATGTTCTTCTTCATCTTTTCCAAGCTTAACAACGACACATTATGAGTGCTAGGGACCCATGTAAGTACTTTAGATACTCCTCTTCTTTTTTCACCCAAAATTCTCTATTCTCTCCCTAATTTATCTTCTATATTCCCCTTTCCGTTTCTATGTGTCCAATAAATCCCAAAACCAATTTTCAATCAAATATAATGGATTATCAATCTCAATACCCATTAATAGACCAAGGCTATAATAAATTGGAAAATCAATATTTGGAATCACCTCAAATAGGTAATTTCATTGACCAAACCTCAATTGAATACGCCACACCAGATGAGATGTACAATCAATGGGATGATGATTGTTTAAAGGATCAATTTCCATACCTCTCGAGGATGATTGAAGAGATCAAATTTAATGAAGATCATGATGTCCAAACATCTATCAATCCTAATCCTGAAAATATTCTTGAACATTTTTGTGAAAAAATGATTAAAATGAATTCATAAGTTTCATCACTGAGATTATAAATACAATGCTTTGAGACTTATAAGGAACCCATTCCCACTCAGGATATCCTTTCCTCATCACCAATAGAAGAATATTTTATCCCAAAAACCACTCATGAATTTAAAAAATAACTAAACTTTGGATATGGGATAAAAAAAGAATATCAAGGATATGTTTAAGGGTATTTAAATCAAGAGGAAATTAATTTTTTGGATTCACAAGGGGAAAATTAGTCTTCATGGATTGAGTGTCTGAAATATTTCTCCAATAATTATTTTTTAGAATCACCTTTCGTTGAACCATTAGGAGAGATAATAAATATTGAGTCTATACCCACGCTTAATATTCAAATGGAAAATTTTGGGGAAGAATCATATTTTCATATGGAACCAATTATTTCAAAAAAAATTGTAGAAGAAATAAATTTGGATTCAAATTTCCATTCTTCTTTAGGAAAATTCAATCAAACTGAACTCAATGTGGTGATCCTTCTATCCCTTCTTAAGAATCCCTCCATTTATGATAACCAAGACCATTCAATTATCATCCATTTTCATCAAGAATCTCACAAAGGGTGAATGACCCTTAAAACCTTAGGAAGGACTCCAGATGAAACTCAATCAACCATTACCAAATGTCCTTGGACTTTCACATTCATTATTGACCATGGGATTTCACATGAATCAAATTCTAAAAAACTCAATCTAAATCAAGTTGAAATCGACAAAAATGGGGTCTTACAAATGTTGAAAGTTGGAATTGGATAATTTTGAGGGTTTATGTCAAGCTAACGACGTTAAAAAAAGCATTTCATGGGAGGCAAACCATGATTTTCATGTTTCTAATCATTTTGAATCATTTTCTTTTTCATATAATAAATTACCATAGATTGTTGACCTTTCTTATTTTATGATTGAGGATGGGTATGAAAGGGGAGTTCCATATTCATCCGTGTCACCTGGTGTGATCTCTGAGTAATACCTTACTGAGAAATTTAAAAATAAGAAAATGTATCATTAGTTTATTTTTTAATTTTTTTATATTTTTATAGGTTAAAAATAAAAAATAAAAAAATTAAAAGGACATGTTGTAGGTCATGGGTAAAATCCTCTCACAACCATCCAAGCTGTTGAGACTCAAACCTAGGATTGAATGGAGACTATAGTATAAGCTTTCATCATCAACCACAAGGTGATATCATTCCATGATTATCATTTTTAATTCCCTCTTTTAACACCACTCACATACCCCCTTCTATGTTTTTCTTTAAACACTGGGGATAATGTTATTCTACGTTGGGGGGGGGATGAAATAAAAAATGATTTTTTGGTCAATAAGAACTTGCATGGAAAGAAAAAATTCCATTCACCTTGAACATGATAACACACATTGAAAACTCTGAAATTGGATATCAAATAATTTTCCATGCCTTGATTCTGATTTTAATGAAAGTTTAAGTTAATGAGCATAGTTTTTGGAAAGTGCGGTTGTCCGATGTGATTTTTCAAAGTTTACATTTTCATCATCTTAATAAAAATACCACAATGATCATATTATGAATCATGGGTGTAAATTTGAGTTCTTTGGTCCCTTTAATTATAGAATATGGTTATAGGGTCACTTTTAGATTAATTTGAGTATCTAAAAAACAAAAAACAAACAAAAAACAAAAAATAATGTAAAAAAATAATGACCACATAGAGCAATGTTTTTTCCAAATGTGTGGCGTCCGGAACTCAGGGATCTGGACTCCATAGTTGTCTTGACCCGAGTTAGGCTTTATATCTCTATTGTAGAGCATGGAATTGACAATATGTGTGGCGTTTGGCACTTGGGGATCGTGACTCCATAGTTGTCTTGCCCAGAGTTATTATTTTCATATCTATTCTGGTTAAAAAACTAAAAAAAATAAAAAAATTCAAAAAAAAATTGGATACTCATTTTAAGGTTTAATGTGATTCCCACCTAGCACTTCCATTTTTTCCCCTTGAAGAATAAAATGGGCCCCATGTCTTTTTTGATGCCCAACACTTCATCATGCATAATTGAAATTGGATAAAATGTGGTGATGAATTTGAACAAAGGAATATGCTTGGACTTGGGATATGCTTATGGACCTAGGTTGTTTTAAATAATTTTTATGGGTTTCATAATTTTTTTTGGTATGAGTTCTTTGGGTGAGCAAAGTGTATTAAAATGTTTTTGGAAAAAGGGAATTCGAATTTCATATTTGATATATATTTTTCTCAGGACTAGAAAAAATCAAGTTGGGGGGCATGATTATCCAATGAAAGAGGATAATATTCATTGTCAATTTCATAATAATAATGTGTTCCAAAGTCCATAAACATCATTTTTAGTGAATTATAGAAATTGAACTTCATTTCTCATCTTAAATGCAATTAAAGTTTAAAATGAAATTTTGGCCCAATCATTCATCTATATGTGGACAAAATTATATTAATTTTCTAAATTTGATATTTCAGTATATTATTTAACACTTTGTTAGGAACATTTTTTATTTTAGGATTGATGGATGAATTCCAATGTAAGATTGATATTTTTGGGGGTGATTGCAGAAATTTTCTGGAGAAAGCATAATGGGCCTAAGGCCCATCAAACAAATGTGGGGCCCACACACCAATCCCAATGAAGCAAAAAATTTTACAGTAGAAATAGAAAAATATGGGGATTATTTTATTCAACTATGGCCAGAGATAATTCCAAAATTTTCATAGAGATATGTGGATATGAAGTTAACATTTAAATGGAGGGCCCAACCTAAATGCCCATAATGTCTTCCCACCATTTCAATCAAAACTTCCAAATGGCTGCACCAAATTTCCTGAAATATTTATAGATAATATAGGACAGATGGAAGAGCATATTTTTATCCTACGACCCCTCCGGATCCGGCCTCCTTCAACTACAAATTCGAACATCAAAATGGTGGACGAATCTGGATGAATTTCCGGGTCAACTTAGAAACGTCAAATTCCCTAGATTTTCTCACCCTCCTTTTAACTCTGCCAATTAATGGAGATGTAATTTATTTTCAGGGGTGTATCTAAATCAAAAACTATTCTGATATAAGGAGATAGCTGGTGGTGAAGGTAATTAGCATCTAATATTTTTCTTTCAATTGAAGTTTTTCTTTCTTCCATTGTATTTTTCTATCAATTGTAATTCCCCGCTTTCGTTTATTAATAACATAGTAAATTTTTGTAATTTATGTTTTTTTTCACGTTAAATGTCTTAACAAATGTTTTTCTTCTTCTTAACTTTTTATTTTCCTTTTCTTTACACATTGATACCGTTGAATCAAGGTGTGAATTGTTTCACACCAACACTTGTAATTTCTCACACAACGGTGGAGTGTTCATTTTTATTAATGTTTTTCTTCTTCAATCCCACTTGTTTAGGTCGACTTCTCACTTCCATTTATATAATAGCATCTATGGAGGGCTAAAAATTTATGGTTTGGTCCTAGAGAGTTGTATGAGATGGATTGAATGTAATTTTAATTTTTAAATCTGCTTTTTTATTTTAAGATTTCCATTCGATGAGTTATGTTATTTTTCATCATTTCCATGTTTAACGATGACACATTCTAAGTGCTAGTACGATCCAATTCCTTGGAGTGATCATAAAATTGATCTTATAAGTTCATTTGTGATTAGCCTTGTAATTGTTTAGGAATTAAATTGGTGAATGAGGTTTTGTAATTATCTCGTTTTGTGGATTCATCTTGAATTAGTGATCTCAAAAATTCTAAGAAACAAATGCATCCAATCCCCAAAAAGCAAAAAACTAGGATCAACCCATATTAATTAATTGTTTTAGATCAAGTAAATTTATATTTTTTAAATTTTTATTTAAATTAAATAATTAGTTATCCAATCAATTCAAACCCAAGTTGGCCACTTTATAGCCCATTCTCCAACAAATCATAGTGTCTCAAGGTTACTTCTTCGGTCCCTGTGGATTCGACCCCTACATGTACTACATCGACCTCTTTTACCAGTAGGGTAAATTTGGGCGCAACCAAATTTTGGCATTGTTGATGGGGACCCAAGTAAGTAACTTATACACTCATCTTCTTTTCTCACCCCAAATTCTCTATTCTCACCCTAATTTCTCTTCTCTATTCCCCTTTCTATTTCTGTATGTCCAATTAATCCCAAAAACAATTTTTAATTAACTCCAATAGATTATCATCCTCAATACCCATTGATATACCAAGGCTATAATCAATTGAAAAATCAATATTTGGAATCACCTCACATAGATAATTTCATTGAACAAACCTCAATTGAATACACAACACCATATGAGATGTACAGTCAATGAGATGATGGTTGTTTGAAGGATCAATTTCCATACCTCTCTAGGATGATTGAAAAGATCAAACATAATTATGTTCATGATGTCCAAACATCTATCAATCCTAATCTTGAAAAAATTCTTGAAAATTTGTGTGAAAATATGATTAAAATGAATTCAGAAGTTTCATCACTGAGATTAGAAGTACAAAGCTTTGAGGCTTATGAGGAACCCATTATGACTCAGGATATCCTTTACTCATCACAAATAGAATAATATTTTATCCCAAAAACCACTCATAAATTTAAAAAAATACTATCCTTTGGATATATGATAACAAAACAAGATCAAGGAAATATTGAAGGGTATTTAAATCAAGAGTAAATTAATTTTCTGGATTCAAAAGGGAAAAAATTGTCTTCATGGATCGAGTGTCTGAAATATTGATCCAATAATGATTTTTTAGAATCACCTTTCATTGAAAAATTGGGAGAGATAACAAATATTTAGTCTATACCCACTCCTGATATTCAAATGGAAAATTTTGGGAAAGAATCATATTTTCCAAAAGAACTAATTCTTTCAAAATGTTTTGTAGAAGAAACAAATTTGGATTCAAATTTCCATTATTCTTTAGGAAAATTAAATTAAAATGAACTCAAAGTTATGATCCTTCCTTACCTTCTCAAGAATCCATCCATTTATGATAACCCAGACCATTCAATTATCACCCATTTTCAACAAGAATCTCCCAAAGGTGGAATGACCCTTGAAATCTTAGCAAGGACTCTAGATGAAACTCAATCAACCAGTACCAAATTTCCTTCGACTTTCACACTCATTATTGACCATGGGATTTTACATGAATCAAATTCTAAAAAAATCAATCTAAATCAAGTTTAAGTGGACAAGAATGGGGTTCTAAAAATGTTGTAAGATGGAAGTGGATAATTTTGGGGGTTTATGTCGAGCTAACAACGTTAAAAAGAAGCGCTGCATGGGAGGCAACCCATGGTTTTCATGTTTCCAATAATTTTGAATCATTTTCCTTTTCATATAATAAATTACCATAGACTGTTGACCTGTTCTTATTTTATGAGTAAGGATGGGTATGAAAGGGGAGCGCTATTTTCATCTATGTCATGTGGGGTGATCTCTGAGTAATACCTTACCCAGAAATTTAAAAAGAAAACAATGTATCATTAGTTTATTTTTTTTATTTTTATTTTTTGTTTTTATAGGTTAAAAATAAAAATTAAAAAAATTAAAAGGAAACGTCGTATGTCATGGGGAAAATCTCGTCACAACCGTCCAAGCCGCTGAGACTCAAACCTAGGATTGAAGTGAGACTATGGCATGAGCTTTAATCATCAACCACTAGGTGACATCGTTCCGTGATTATCATTTTCAATTACCTCATTGAACACCTCTCCCATACCCCCTTCTATGTTTTTATTTAAACACTGGGGGTGTGTTATTTTATTATGGGCGAGATGAAATAAAAAATGAATTTTTTGGTGAATAAGAACATGCATGGAAAGGAAAATTCAATGAACCATGAACAATATAACACACATTGAAAACTATGAAATTGGATATCAAATAATTTTCCATGCCTTGATTCTGATTTTAATGCAAGTTTAGGTTCATGAGCATAGTTTTTGGAAAGTCCGGTTGTCCGATGTGATTTTCCAAAGTTTAAATTTTCATCCTCTTAATAAAAATTCCACATGCACGTCTACTAGATCTTGGGAGTAAATTTGAGTTCTTGGGTCCCTTTCATTATAGAATATGGTTCTCGGGTCACTTTTAGTTTAATTTTAGTATCTAAAAAACAATTAAAAAATAACAAACAAAAAAAATTGAAAAAAAAATAATGACCACATAGTGCAATGTTTTGTCTTAATGTGTGGCGTTCAGCACTTGGGTATCATGACTCCATAGTTGTCTTTTCCAGAGTTAGGATTTTTATCTCTATTGTAGAGCATGGAATTGACAATATGTGTGGCGTCCGACACTTGGGGATCATGACTCCATAGTGATCTTTCCCAAATTTAGTCTTTTCATATCTATTGTGGTTAAAAAAATAAAAAAACAGAAAAATTAAAAAAAAAATTGGATACTAATTTTTAGGTTTAATGTGATTATCACCTATCACTTCCATTTTCCCCTTGAACAATAAAATGGGCCCCATGTCTTTTGTGACGCACAACACTTTATAATTCTAATTTGAAATTGGATGAAATGTGGTGATGAATTTGAAAAAAGGAATGGGCTTGGGCTTGGGATATTCTTATGGACCTAGCTTGTTTTAAATAATTTTTATGTGTTTCATAATTTTTTTGGTATGAGGTCTTTGGGTGATCAATGTTTATTAAAATGTTTTTCAAAAAAGGGAATTCGAATTTCATATTTGATATATATTTTGCTCGGGACTAGAAAAACTCAAGTTGGGGGGGGGGGGGCGTGATTAGCCTCTGAAAGTGGATAATATTCATTTTCAATATCTTAATAATAATGTGTTCCAAAGTCCATAAACATCATTTTTACTGCATTATAGAAATTGAACTTCATTTCTCATCTTAAATTCAATTCATTTTTAAAATGAAAATTTGGGCCTAATCATTCATCTGTTTGTGGACAATATTATATTCATTTCCTGAATTTGATATTTCGGGATATGATTGAACAATTTTTTTGGAACATTTTTTCTTTTAGGATTGATGTATTAATCCCAATGGAAGATGGATATTTTTTGGGGTTGAATTCAGAACTTTTCTGGAGAAATCATAATGGGCCTCATCCCATCAAACAAATGTGGGTCCCACACACCAAGCCCAATGAAGCTCAAATTTTTACAGTAGAAATAGAAAAATATGGGGATCATTTTATTCCAATATGGTTAGAGCTAATTCTGAAGTTTTCATGGAGATATATGGATCCGAAGTTAACATTTAAAGGGTGGGCCTGACCTGAACGCCCATAATGTCTTTCCACCATTTCAATCATAACATCCAAAAGGTTACACCAAATTTCCTGAAATATTTACAAATAATAGAGGAAATATGTGTGAGTATATTTTGCTTCTACGACCACTTCGGATTCGGCCTCCTTCAATTACAAATTCAAACGTCAAAATGGTGGATGAATCTGGATGAATTTCCAGGTCAACTTCGAAACGTCAAATTCCCTTGATTTTCTCACCCTCCTTTTAACTCTCCCAATTAATAGAGATGTAATTTATTGTTGGGGGTGTATCTATGGCACAAAATATTCCTATATAAGGAGCTTTTATTGAATCAAATTAGTAGCTAATATTTCTCTTTCAATTGAATTTTTTTCTTCTATTGTACTTTTCTTTCAATTGTAATTTCCCTCTTTCGTTTTTTAATAGCATTGTCAATTTTTCAAATGTAAGTTTTTCTTTCACATTAAATATCTTAATAAATGTTTTTCTTATTATTCAATTTTTATTTTCCTTTTCTTTAGACATTGATACCATTGAATCAAGGTGTGAATTTATTCGCACCAATAGTTGTGAATTTCTCACACAACGGTGGTGTGTTCGTTTTTATTAATGTTTTTATTATTTAATAACACTTATTTAAGTATACTTCTAACTTCCATTGATATAATAGCATCTATGGAGGGATAAAAATTTATGGTTTGGTCCAAGATAGTTTCATGAGATGGATTGAATGTTATTTTAATTTTTAAATCTATTTTTTATTTTAAGATTTTCATTCGATGAGTTATGCTCTTCTTCATCTTTTCCATGTTTAACGATGACACATTCCGAGTGCTGGTACTATCCAATTCCTTGGAGTGATCATGAAATTGATCCTATAAGTGCATTGGTGATTCGCCTTATAATTTTGTATAAATTAAATTTGTGAATGAGGTTGTGGAATTATCTCATTTTGTGGATTCATCTTGAATTAGTGATCTCAAACCTTCTAAGAAACAAATGAATACAATCCACCTAAAGAAACAACCTATTATCAACCCATATTAATTAATTATTTTAGATCAAGTAAAAATGTATTTTTTTAATTTTTATTTAAATTAAATAATTAGTTATCTAATCAATTCAAACCCTAGTTGGCCACTTTACAGCCAATCCTCCAACAAATCATAGTGTCTCATGGTTACTTCTTCAGTCCTTATGGATTCGACCCCTACATGTACTACATCGACTTCTTTTACCAATAGGGTAAATTTGGGCGCAACCATGGGGGAGAAGGGAATATATTACCAAGACTAAAAGGGAAATTAAAGAAAGGGGAAAATATTAAAAATAAGAGAAGTATGTGAGGGGGAGGAGGAGTAAGAACAAGAATAATGACATACATAGGGTTTTCCAAACTGAAGTAAGAGGATAGAGAATCTAGGAATATAAGAGAACAAAAATAAATGGGGAGGGAACACAAAGGTAAGGCATGGGTAGGGGTGAAAATTATATTTTTTAGGGGAGATATAAAACATCAGGGTGTCTTTAAAAACTCATATGGTTGTTTCACATGGTTTTTTTAATCCGTGTAATTTTTCACTAGAATATTTTGACCCATGTGCAGTAATAATAAATATATATTAGTTTCCAATGCACCAATCATTAGATATGTTCTTGGTCAGGAATCCCCTACCCACCCCACAAAGTAACAATAAATTTTTTAGTAAACCATTCACCAACCATGTGTTTCTCCACTAGTTTTGAAATTATTTTTCCACTTTATTTTATAAATCAATTTATTTCACTTGATTGAAAATGTGAGATCCTCAATGATTTTAAAATATTCTATTGATTTTATTAAAATTATCATAATATATATCTATAAAAATTCCCTTACAAATCCATAAATTCATATTTATCCTATATTAAAGGTATAAAAATGAAAACAAACTAAAATGATCGCCTAAAAGAACTAAAAATAAGAAAATATTTCTGAATTATTGTAAAATATTAGGTTACCTCTCTATGACTACTATATTTAACATCTTAAGAAAAAAATACATGGGTATATTATAAATATGAAATATATGGTGTAAATTTTCCTTACTGTGTATTCATTTGAGAAATATTGATTACAAAACTTCTAGTGCAATTTTAACACTTTCCCATCATCTCCTTCCATATCCACAACACCATGATGGAAATATTTAAAATATTTAATGGGCCTGAACTACTAGTACTTAAACATCTCTAAATATAACCTCAACCATTAGTTAAAAAATAATACATTTTCTCTAGTTTGAAAACACTTTCGTGTAATTAATTGATCATAGATCACCTTTTCCTTATCATTATAAATTCTATAATTTTCATATTCATTTATTATAATTTTATCTAGCTCATTAATATAAAATATACAATTCTCATCAAAATTTATCATATTGAAATTAGGTACCTGGATAACCTAATACGTTTTGTGTTCAATCTCAATTAAAAATGTGAAATCCTTCTCATAAACCAATAGGAAATGAGACTTTCCCAAGTTAATTTTATATGTTTTTCTATATTCCAATAAATTATTAGAATGATTCTTCACCCAATATTTTCTTATGGAATCCATTAAGTTTTCTAAAATATTTTCTAGTTACTTATTTTAGACCTCCACATAAAACTTTTATTGAGGAAGGTATGGTTCTCCCATGTTATATTTCACTCCACATTTTAGTAAGATATTTTCTGTCATTGATCTTTCACAATGGGTATGTATGTCACTAATGAAAACCCTAGTAATTCAAAATGAACTATATATTTTATTCTTAATAAATGAAATGATAACTTTGTCCAAATTTTGTGTGGTTGGTTTGGATTCCACCCACTTGAAAAAATATTCCATACACAGAATAATGTAGGTGTATTCATAAGAGATTAGGATTATCCCCTTAAAATCTATTCCCCATATATAAAATACTTCCACCTCTAGAATATGATGATGTTTAATATATGCACAACACCAAATATTTCTCATATATAGGCATTAATCACAGCATAATATGAATTTATAGTTTTCCTAATGAATAGTGGTCCAAAAGAATCCATATTATAAAATATTTGATATGTTCTATTTTAGGACATAGTGTCCCCTATTTGGGGAAATATTACATAACTCTAAATTCCCATATACTACTACCTCCAGAACATAACTTCACATTATTCCATCTCCACATGATTGAAACTTGAGCAGATTTTCCCAAAAATAATGTATTGTTTTTAAAAAATAAAATATTACTTTATTTTTAATATTGATTCAGGTGTAACAATCACATGAAAAAATAAATAGAAAAATCTATAAACCATTTTTAGGTGTTTCAATCATTAAAAATATGTTTTCTGTTAACAAATCTTCATAATATTCACTATCCTATTTAATTTAAATTTTAGAAACAGAAAGAAATATAAGTTATCAATAACTAGGTTCTTTATTCCATTAATTAAAGTATTTTAAAAATTAATTCCTCAATTAGGGTGATACATCATATTAACCACTAATTAAAATATTTCTTGTTTAAGAGGTATTAAATGGTTTCATTATCAGTATATAATATTAACTTTCATGTCACCAAATATGATCGAAATATATAAACAGAAAATAGTATAGAAAAATATTCTTATCTATGATGGTTTAATTCATTTGGACCTCATTTTGAAAATTAATTTCATAATATATTATCAAAAAGATATGTTCAATGGGTTTTCTAAGAAGTTCCACCAACACATATTATATCACCTAAAAAATAAGCACAAATGGTATGTTCCAATCAGGTTCAATCTAGATTGAGGGTTATACGAACATCCTCTTATGAAATTTAAAATATGTTATAAATACATTAGTAAAATTAAATATAGAATCCTTAGTTTGAATTTTTTTTCAATGGTTGATATTTTTTTGAAAACTCCCCCATAAACCATCAATACAATCTCATATGTCAATTAAATATTTGAGTCACCCGAATTGAAGTTATGGTGAGTAAATTAGAAATCAATTAAATATATAATGGTTTGATATTAATTCTTTTACCATAAATCTTATGTCCCAAAACCATACCATGTTAAAATATAAAGTGGCACTTCTCCTAATGAAGAACCATAATGGTTTTCTCACATCCCTCTTAAATGAGCTCAAGATTCTACATGAAAGTGTTGAATGAATATTTATATACACAAAACCCCTATAATTCATAAATAAGAAAGCTTATAAAATTATTAGGTATGGTTTGGTAGAGATATGTGGCTCAATGTGGTGTAAATAAGAGATGGGAGGGGTGTCCTTTTTTAAGTGGGTGAAAGGACACAAATGGAATTAATAAAGATATTTAAATAAAATAAATTCATTTTCATGTGAAAGTGGAACCATGTGGCCATAATTTTAAATATAATAGCATATATAGTTGAAATAACTTTTTCAAATAAAATTTGTGAAGGTTTAAGTGGTATTTCAAACCATTCCTTTTGATTTAACCCCTTTATCATCCAATTTTAACCTTAACTGTAGTAACTAACTTCTCAATCATAAAGGGTTTTAATTTTAAAAATAAAAAAAAATTAGTTTATAAACAGACGAGCATTCTGGCGGGGGAGGCCTACGCGCCGCTTCTCCAGCATTGTCTCTCCCTCCCCTCTTTCCTTCCTTCCTCTCCTCCCCTCTATTCCTCTCTTTTTATTCCTCTCGCTCCTTTTCCCCAAGTCTCTCTCTCTTCTGTATTCATTATTGACTCCCTATTGAAGCCATCAGTTTTTCCTCTACTCTTGTCTTCCAGTTACAGTGTTTCCAACCCCACTATGTTCTAGTGCGCTGGTTTTCTCGAGGAGGTTTGGGATTTTTAGGTTGAATTTTTCTGGTGTCCTAGGAGCTCGACAGAATTCACGGTGGATTCGAGAGTTGGGGTTGGTGTTTCCGGGCGAGGTCGAGCTTATTCGTGGAGACCCCACCACATCAAACTCTACTCTAGCTTCTTTCTCCCTCGCCTCTATCCCTATCAGTCTGTAGTGATGGATTCATGATTATTTGGGATGTTCTGTTTGTTTGGTCAGTAGTTTTCCAGAAGGAACACCCATTTGTAATCTTTGATTTATGTTATAGTAGTTTCATATATTCTTTGCGGTCTGTTTTGTTGGAATGGGTTTGTTCTACTCTGGTATGCTTGCTCATCGATTTGTTTAGGGATGTTGGGTCTCTGAAGGTCATGGCTTTGTCGGGTTCTAATCGATGGCTAGGGTTTGTTTCATTTTTGTGTATGATTTTTGTCTCGTATGGTTTGATCTTGAATAAGGTTCATGTTTTTGTATTTTGGTTCAATTCGAAGGTGAATTCGTGATTTGATGATGGCGAGGTTGTTCGGTTTCTCTGTTGTTTGCTGTTCGGATTTGGTCCTCTACGATGATGACTCTGACACTGCTTGTGTTGGATATGATGAATCTATTTTGTGGTTTTGTGAACGATATTTCTATGATCTTAAAATTTTTTGTGTGGTGTTGGTGAGGGTTAAAGATAGCATTTTAGTGACCATGGAGGCGATGGATGGACGTTTGGTGTGGCCGACGACGACTTGATGATGATGATGATGGTGCTGTAATGATGTGACGATGCCCGTTTCCCGGGCGGCTGTGTGATTTTCAGGATTTTCTTATTTTTGAATTTTGATTATGTGGTCTAGTTTGAATTTTCAATCTATAAGGTGTGATCGGTTTGGTACGGTTCCCACATTTCCCTGAAAGTGGCTTTTTCATGAAAATAACAAAAAAATGATTACAAAAAAGTTATTTTAAGAACTATTCACATAATTTGACCTTATTGACAAAAAAACATAAATATAATTTATAAATAAATATTAATAATAAATTATAATTCATTATTAATTCGATTGTAACTATAATTCATCCAAGATAAATTACTTTTTCTAAAATTATTTACTTTTATTTATTCACTGCTTGCATAATAATTGCTTCAGCATTGTATAAGCATTTAAGGTAATTATATAATAATTGAAAATAATAAATAAATTTAGAAAATAAAAAATACTTAATTATAATCATAATTTTAGATTCATTCACAACTTATTTTTATCCATATGCAAACATATAAGAAATTTTTTAAATCAACAGAGTGACATTTTGTAATTTTCATTATTTAAAATCTGTTATAGGTCATTATCAATGAAAAATGATCCATGTGGACATAAATTTAAAAATAATAGAGTAGTATGGAAGAAATAAACTCATTGAATAGGGTAAGGGAATGTGTTTGGTATATTTTGAAGCCTTTTCACATTATTTTCAACCTTAATTAACCAAATTTACCATTTATTGTGTTTATAACTATTTACAATGGTTACAATTCATAATTAAAAAAAGTGAAATTGGACTCCTTAATAAATGTTGGAGATTATAATTTCAATTATTGGATAAATTTTTCATGATTCAATCTCTATAAATTTCAGAAATTAATTTAATATAAACATGAAAATTACAACAAAAAATAGTTTTTGGAAAAAATTAATTTTAAGCCAAAATGTATTTTTATACCAAGATAAAGTTTAACATTGATCCAAAAGGAATAAATTGAATTATTTAATAAAAATTAAAAAATAATAATTTTTAAACTGGTCCAAATAAAAAATGTGTCTTTCAAAATATTAGAAAAGAAAAGATTTTTTTTAAAAAATCGGTATTTCCATTACTCACCTAAAAAACAACATTTTCATAAAATTCCAAAAATTTTACGCTAATAAAATTTTTATATGATGATTTCAAAAATGATAATATTTTTATAAAATTAAATTTCTTAAAATGGTATAAATTAATTATGCTATTATTTCAAAAAATTAAATAAGAACAAATTTTTGGAAAAAAACATATTTTCAAGCATAAAATGAATCCAATAAAAATTAAGTGCTTATTTCATAACAATTAATCAATAAATTGATATGGTTTATGACTATTATACATATATTACATAATGAATTTATTCATATTTATACCCTCCAACTCAGTGGATAGGTTATAAATTCCACATAAAATAATAATATTTCAATAATATATCATAATTCTCTTAAACCTCAGCATTGTGTATTAAGAAAGATATCAATCATAGTATTATTTTAGACTAAAAATTTTAGAGTGAAACATTATTCCTTAAATAAATAAATTATGAACTCATAATTTTTTTCTCAATAATCAATGGTTCTATATTCCAAAATACATTTTCTCAAACCCACATCGTACAAATGGATAATAAAAGTTCCATTACAAAATGGGAAGTGGAAAAATATAAAGGCTGGTTGAAATAACACATAATCATGTTCCCATATAAGGAGGAAAATGGAGAGATATTAAAATATAGTCATTTTGGAGAAAAAATAACATCTAATGACTAGTAGAGGGTTATATATAACATAGTCATGAGAAAGTTAATGACCATAAACTAGTGTGGGGTAAAAAGACCCTAAATTCATCAAAAATGAAGGTAAAAGAATAAATATTTTATTTCAAGAAAATTTTCATATAGTTGATGGAATATTTTTATATCACAATATAGAAAACAATAAATTATACATAGTTGATTTTATTTCATTTCATATGCATAATTTTATCATTTAGTTGTGCTTTAATCAATTTACACATCATCTCTTACTCTGAGAAATGGATATTCAAGATGATTTTTTCATACCTAAAGCACAAAAAATAAACATCTAAATAATCATAAGATCCATAAAATAATGAAAATTGGATCCTTATATCCCTAAATATTTACAAAAACAAAAATTCTTAGAAGAAACTATTTTATATAGAAAAATATATTACATTAATCACTAAAACCTAAACATTAACATTGAAAATTCAACTTAATCCATCCCATAAATAATTAATCTTAAGAATCCTCCAAAACATGTCTGACCATATTCAGAAAACGAAAATCTAAAATATTTTATCATGTTTTTTTAAGATCAAGTAAAACATTTATCCCCACACAAGATGAAGTAGTTTATAAAGTCACATACAAAACATTTAAATACCTTCATTATATATTCTCCAAAATCATGCTAATTATTATAGTCCATCCTTATCACTTTAATTATTTTATGATTTCATAATTAAAATACACTATATTTCATAATTTCATTTTTTGGACAATTTAATTTAATTTTATGTTTATTTATTTTATAATATTTTACTTTATTTTATTTTTA
This sequence comes from Viscum album, assembly GCA_963277665.1. Taxonomy (NCBI): domain Eukaryota; kingdom Viridiplantae; phylum Streptophyta; class Magnoliopsida; order Santalales; family Viscaceae; genus Viscum; species Viscum album. The sequence goes on from OY728126.1 coordinate 1,326,600,084, forward strand.
TTTTATTTTTTTTAATTTATAGAAAATATTTTTCAGTTAATTTTTTTTTCATTATTTATTATTATTATTATATATTATAAAATCTTTATTTATGTCATGTAATGATTTAGAATATATCTAGTAATATTTTTGGAGCCAGGCACTAACATGGCGTGAGATTCTGAGGCCTGGGGAACCCGGAATTGATGTTTTAAATTTTTTGAATATATTAAAACCACACATGCACAGTTTTCCTAAAAAAGTGGAATAAATCTATAAGAGATACTTGGATAGAAAATATGAGATCATTTTTCAGTTCAAATCATGGGTTTTACCCTAGGTTTAACATAATATTTATCAGTGTCAAGTGTTTGTGAAAATGTTTTCATGAGAGAAAATAATAATAAATTAATTTTATTAATTTATTTATTTTGGTTTTGACGTGGTGAACTAGAAACCATAAATAAATATATTATTATAATATAATCATATGGTTAATTTTGTAACCATGATATTGTGAGAGGATCTGTTGGGGGGTGACTTGGCGAATGACAACGGATCGATGTAGTGATTGAGGATCATTTCACCAATGAAGGTTGTAAATTTCTCCTAAAACTATGATGTCATATCATTATTCATAAAAGAAACATCTGAACTAAATTTAGTATGGTATTTTATTTTTACTTCATCCCCATTGGTCATTCCCTGATGAACACGAATCAACTCCACCAATATGGCGAATCATAGGTCGATCATGCTTCCAGGATTGGGATTATTTCTCTTTAGGATTTGAGGAATTGTTTTGGTTGGTTTTTATTAATCTTAAATCATCGTTATAATGGAAAACATTGATTTCAACCTAATTTAGTTGGGTTTTGGCTTTCTGGTAAGCACCCCATAATCCTACATGAAAAATGGTGGTTCAAAACCCATGGGCCGCAGGTAATGTATAAGTATTATAGTGGTACTGTATCATCGGTGGTACTGTAGTGGTAGCAGGGGACTGTAGCAGCGGCAGACACTGTAGCAGCTGGGATACTATTCACAGAATGGGCCTTAGGCCAAAAATTTGGGCCTACGGGCAATGAAATGGGCTACAAGCCCACTAGGCCTTCGGGCTAAGTAATGGGTCTCCCTCTACCCAGTTAAAAGAGGTCTTTTCTTTGCTTTAATAATAAAATGAGGCTTCAGCCCAAACCTTTTAGAAAAATTGATTTCAACCTAAATGAATGCTAGTTTTATTCCTATTTTTTCCATGCATTTCTCCCCTGTTTCTATACACATTCCTCACGGGAAATTTCAATGTCATGGGGTTCGACAAATACTCAGTATTCGGTCATTACGTGACCGTTATTTTGTAAAATAGATCAATACCATGGGTATGGATTGATATTGTGATTTTCATCAAGGATCCTTGACATAGGAGGATGAATGAGGGTAGATCAGACTAGTTCATAAGATCATTGTTCCCCAGTTTCATTCCCGCTGATGAATCATAAAATACTGGTGGTTTCTCGATCGAAACGGTCAGTCAGAACTAGATATTTGAAAATAGAGAGGCATAGACATAGGATATATGAAATCCCCATGATATATTCTCAGTGAATTTTGAGGGTATGGGGGTTTGTTCATTCATGTTAAAAGGGCCTTGGGTTTCTTTAAAACGTTTGTTATGTGGCCTGTAATATTTTGTTACACGTTGTGTGGGGCCCTGGATATGGGCTAGGGTTTCAAGGGAAAGTTAATGATCACTCACTATATAATATCCAACACATACTATGTGACCCTTTTTGGAATCATGGAATGTTACCAGAGGATACACAAGCATATTCACAACCAAACATATGGGTTGGCTAGTTGTAAACGAGAAGAGTCGTGTACTCGGACACAACCAATTACACGGGCACGACAACATGTACATGGGAATAGCCCAAAGTACATGGGCATGGAAATATAGTGAAAGAAGGGTACCTTATGACCTCTAAATACCATATAACTCTATGTTACATTCCATGTATTTGGAGTTTTACATGTCTTGTGAGGTGGTGATAAATAGTATGACTAGAGGATTGTAAGATACATCATGTACCCCTAGTGCACATTGTGTACTCCCTTTAAGGGCGTTTGGAAACCTTTGTTTCCTCATTTTATACTAGGATCAATAGATTGATATTACCTAGCCCTGCCCCTTGAGGGTAAAGTGTGTAATTAAATACTTGTATAAGATTGTGACCCCTCAATGGGTTTAGTTTCAGATAGGGATCAGAGCATCCCCATGTCGGACCAGGGGGCGATCGTCTATCATTACTAGGTGGGGATTGTTGTATCAGTGTGACCACCATGAACAATACATTGATAACCTATCTATAATGTCAGTAAAATAAGGTTTTTGGTGTCCCACTAGTGACCATTGGTGTGATCCCTTACTATGATGACGATATATTAAGAGATCTGGTGAGTATTTCTTAGGTGGGGCCTGATAATCATGGCCTCATGGATGAGGATAATTAGTGATAACATGGCTCGTAGAGTGAGTAATCCCAAAATGTGTGTTACTATGAATTATCAAGAAACATCTTATAGTTAGAACTATTGGTTGAGATCAATTGATACGGGTTTACTATAATAACTATATCTAGGATTTTTTATCGTTTTTTTGTTATCGGTTGACTAATCTTGATTATTTATGTTTGGTTATTTTTTAGTGTCTTACTATGTATTATTATAATCACCCCTATATGGGATTTTCCCACACATTTTTTGTCCTATAAAGAATTTGGTCCACTTGACTATTTCTTAGGAGGAACGAGGGTAGTCAGAGTATAGTGTTATGCTAGACAGACTGAGGTGTTTATCAGGGTGTTTTATTTGATAGTAGTACCATCCTTCAAGGAAGGTTGGACTCCATTGAAGCTTTGTTTGGGCATGTATTTATCCCCTTTATTTCTTTCCATTACTTATTTTCATACTTTGATATGGGATGGATGTTATACATGAATTTATGGTATCATTTGTTTTTTTACTTTCTCAACATTTTATAGGCTTAAATATGTATTAATATGTATAGGTACATTAGGCTAATGTCTCTCATTTGTGGGATATACCTTTTCAGTGATAGTCATCATACATGACCTATTAGAGGTGGGCTTGGGGTGGTAACCCTCAGTTTATCACCGACCAGGCAGGCCCAAATGGATTGGGTCATGAAATAGTTGTATCAAAGGAGAAGGTTCTACCATAAGACTAGAGTATAGAATTTTGTCTTTCTTTGAGATTGGTTTTGTATTTATATAAAAAAAATTATACTATTTTGTGTTTAGCTTTCAAGCTAGGGACTCCAATTTTATACAGTTGTTGACATATCCATTCACAAGGACTCTAATATTCTTTTTGTTTAATTGATTCATGTAGACACCGGCTTAGGTAAAATAGTGTTACATGCATCATATAGGAATGGGTTGTGGTTTCCATGTCCTTCTTGAGTCATCTCCCCAAACAAATGTATTGATCATGGTGAATCTTTTTTAGCTCAAGATTATTATGTGAAGGAATCCATCCTGGATTCTACTATGGGATAATGATGATGGTCTATAGAGTGAAAAGGCTTCTGTACATGGCCTTGTATAGTAGATAGTACCTCTAGATAATTTTCCAGTTATTCCACCACATGATTAGTAGTAGATAGTTCCAAAAGTACTGGATGAGTTTGTAGACATGATGAGTTCCCTACATGAGTTTCAAAGGAAGATACCTATTAGGTTTCAACTGAATGTGGATCCCAAGATGATGATGATTGTCTAGAGGTTGTCACCTGAGTTTTTAGGCTCATAAGGATGCCTGCATATCATATAGAAATCCTCATAGTGAGACTTCTTCAAGGATCCACTGGGAAATGGTGGAGTTTGGTGACTCAATCCCATGATAATACCTCTCTCATATCCTTATACTTAAAGCATCTATTATGGGATAAGTTTTATCTATACATGTTGTGATTAGTTTCCATCTAGGAGAATCTTCATTTTCAATAGGGCAGTATGACTATGGATGAGTATTTGGTGACGTTTACTGATCTCTCATGATACTCCCGCTATATGGTTAGATATCCATTATTCAGGGAATAGACTATTAAGAAGTGATTATTCCAATATATCAGGTATTTGGTGATATATCATTCTATTACCACATAAACTATAATACCTTATTAGGCTTCAGCAGTGGAGAGTTTCCTAGAAGAGGAGGCACTAATAATGGGTGCTAGTAATGGGAGCACTAGAGATGAGACCTCAGAAGTAGGAAGCTAGTAGCAGTTATAGAAATCATATCACGTGATACCCTTTGGTACATGATCCCATGATAAAGGATAAATATTTCATTTCTACCAATATGGATCAAGTCATACCAAGGAGATTCATTTCTTCTCTTTTGACGGTAAGTGACATCTTTCTCAAGATTGTCCAACTCGTCTTAGGTATGAAATTTCTATCAATATTTCGTTGCCAGATTAATTGTTTCAGGCGGAGGAAACAGTGTATCAAAAGGCATGAATCAAGGTATTTTTTATGGGTGAGAAAGAAAACCAGGTATAACTAGATGGTATCATGTGTAGGGGATATATCCAATTACTATCCAGTCGGATTTTATTTTCCTTGGAGTAGTGTATTCAATGAGATTTTAGTTCCCCACATTTGTTTTTGAGTATAAGAACGTATTTCCTGAGGATTTTCCAGGCTTACCTCCCCACCATGAGATAGACATCTATATTAACTTACATACTAGTACATCCTAGATATCTATTCCATTATATATCATGGATATTATAGATATTTTAGATATGAGGTTGTAGTTGTATGACTTTTAGAGGAGGGGATTGTGAGACTCAGTGTTTCCCATGGGTAGCCCCATTTTTGTTCACCTTGTAGGAAGACAGGATTTTGAGGTTATGTGTGGATTATAAGTTCCTAAAATAGATGAATAAGAAGAATAAGTATCAAATAATTTGTGTTAAGAACCCCATAGGGGTGTAATGGTTCATGAAGATTGACTGTGTATCAAGATCTCACCAGCTGTGAGTTTGGGATGGGGATATATAGAAGACATAATTCAGATTTCATTATGTTCACTTTGAGTACTTTTTGATGCCTTTTGGAAAGAACAATGACCCAAAAATGTTCATGGGACTCAAGATCCAGATCATTCATCCTTTCTAATATTGGTTTTTAGTGGTCTTAGTCGATGATATCTTAGTGTACTCGTTGTCTAAAGAGGAGCGCATGAGACACTTGAATATGTTCCATGACATTCTCTAAGAGAACCAAATATATGGGAAGCTTTTTAAGTGTCATTATTATATCTATAAGGTTCACATTATTGGAAATTTCATCTCAAATGATGGTTTAGATTAGGACCTGGTGAAGGTCTAGGTAGTGTTATCCTATGATCCACCCAAGAGTGTGATGGAGGTACATAGATTCTTTATGTTGGTAGGCTACTATAGGAGGTTCATTATTTGTTTCTATAGTATATTGGAATAATTAATTAAATTGATATGGAATTTGAATCCTTTAATTTAATATAGAGGTATCAATAGGATTCTCATGAGTTGAAGTAAAGGTTCACAAGCACCCCCATCTTGAGATTGTTGGAGGAGGGTGTTTAGTACGTGGTTTTTTTGTGATGTCTTACGGGTCAAAATTTGTTTTTTTTCTCATGTATAGAAAGGTAGTTATTACCTAGGGTTATCATAATTTGATATTTTATGAGAATAACTACATGACCCATGATATTGAGTTGAAGCGGTAGTCTTTTCCCTGAAGATTTGGTGACACTACATTACAAGTGAGCGGTATATCATCTACTCTTGCTGAAAGAGTCTCAATTATAAATTCTCCCATAAGAAAATTAATGTGAGATATAGTTTATGGATAAATATCCCCCAATATTGTGAATTTGAGATAGTATATACTCATGTGAATGGTAATGTGGTAGAATATGCTCTCAGTGATAAATATTTCTCACAGTTGTTGATCGAGGCTTCAGAGTAGTTAAACTCATTGTAGTTTTCATTAGTGAACATGGATGGTGATTCATATCTATAGTAAATAGTTGTTAACCCACTTATTATATAGTGTGTTGGGGTGGATCAAAAAAGATATATTGACTGTGATACCTTACATACTCATATATCCATTAGACATGATCCTGGTATATTTTGGGATGGTGGGGGGAACATCATACTTTTTAGAGGATAGACTATGGTACCAGTGATGTTATAGGAGTGGGTTATAAGGAAGTTTCATACATTACCTTTGTAGGTATATCTAGGTGTATGAAAGATGTATCGAAACCTATAATTCCATTTTTGGTGGATATGTATAAATAAAGGTGTAGTAGAGTTTGTCTCTTGATGTATCACATGTCAGTAAGTGAAGATTGAGCACTCGGTTCTAACAGGTTTGTCTCAACCCCTTGATTTTCTAGAGTGGGAGTGATATAGGATATATACGGTCTTAATTAAAGGGTTACCATAGACATCTAGGTGAAATGATTCTATATGGGAGATCATAGGCCGACTCAGTAAGTTGGCCCACTTCCTAGCTATCTGACAGTGTATTTCAGTAGAGATCTTGGGATTCCTTTTCATGTGTGAGATAGTCTGAATCCATGGAGTTCCATTAATGATTTGTTGGTAATGTGATTCCCACTTCATATTAAAATTATAAAGTGGATTTTAGGAGGCCTTTGGGAATTATTTGAAATTTAGCATAGAATTTCACCCTGATACTGACGGCCATACAGAGCAGGCTATTCTAGTTCTAGAGGAAATGATACATGAATTAATGTTAAACATTGGTAGTAGTTTGGAGGATCAGCTACCCCTTTATAGTTTACATAAAACAACTAATATAATTACACTATTGGAATTGCTCCTTTTGAGGCCTTGTACCGGCAACCCATCAGGTCAACAATATATTGGACAAATTCAATTGATTCACCACTCATGGGCTCAGAGTTACTGTGAGTTAAGACAGATAAGGTGAAGATCATACAAGAGTGGAAATAGACTATACAGAGCTGTCAGAATTTTTTTCTGGACCGATGAATAAGGCCTTTGGAGTTCCAGGAAGGATACCATGTGTTCTTAAAAGTCTCACCTCGATTTGGATTAAAGATATTTTTGCATGGTGTAAAGTTATCCCAAAGGTTAATTGGACCTTTTTAGATACTGCACAAAGTAAGTGTGGTGGCATAAAACTTATCTAAACTCCCATAGTTAGACCAGGTATACAACGTCTTCAAAATGTTGTAGCAAATGTGGTACATCTATAACTTGTCACATGTTATCAATTAGGGAGATATGGACATCAAGGATAGAGATACCTTTGTTGAGTACTCTCTGGAGATTGAGGATCTGTAGTATAGGATCCTCCATGGGTGATTTATTCCCTCGTTTTGTATACGGTGGTAGCACTGGAGTCTTTAGAAGAGAACCTTGGATTGGGAGACCCAGATGCAAGATTGATGCACACACCTTTTTGAGTAATCATTTTCTATATTTTTGATTAAAATACCCATAGTGGGGAGAATGTAATATATTATTTTCATGTAACTATTTTAAATATATCTAGTAATATTTTCAAATCTATTTACTAAGACATAACGATATTCCAAGGACTATAAATCCTGTAATTTATGATTTAAAAATACTAAATATATTTATATCACATGCATGCGGTTTTCCTAAAAAAGTGGAATAACCTCATAATGGAGGATTGGATCATAAATCTAAGGCTTCCATTAATTTTAGGACATGGTATTACACTAGGCACAAAATTATCTTTTTCGATGTCGGGTGTTTTTGAAAATGTTGTCACCAGCAAAAATAATAATTAAATTTATTTAATTATTTATTTTATTAGGTGTTGACATGGTGACCTGGGAATCCTATAAAATATACATTTATAAAAAAAGTTTAAGGTTATCCACATAACCTTGAGATTGTGGGAGGATCCATTAGATGATGACTTGGAAAATGACAATGGATTGAGATCGTGATCAAGAATCATTTCACAAATGAAGGTTGGGGATTTTGAAAATGACTATAATTAGAGATCATTCTTCATAAGTGACTAGTATAATATCAATAAAATATCTGATGTAAAAACAATTCCAATATAGAAATAAAAAAATGATCTCTTCTTCCAACCTAATTTCATAAGGTTTTTCGAAAAAAAATTACCGAAAACATTGTCAATATATTTTACTTTATTAAAAAATTGATCTCTCTTTAGTGGATACAGTGTTTTTCCTCATTCAATATTCCCATTGAATGTTTTTATTTAGGATAATTATTTATTTTTTCATGGTAAAAACATTTGATGTCCTAAAAACATAGTCTTTGGGGAATTTTTTAACCAAAGTGAGTGTGTGCATTATTTAAAAATGGGACACCCCAATACTCTTTTAATTCTATCTCCTGAAAATTCTCTATAAGAAAAAAATTCCTTTATCATCCAATAAAATATGGCCCTCAATGATAATTCTTCACTTCTACGAGCATCATACATTGTAACACTTTTATACTACAACAATTTTAGTTCTTCGATCAATGTAACCAAATAGACATCAATATCAATATAGAGTTTCTTTGGTATAGATATAAGATGAGAAAACATAATTTATTTGTTCATTATGCATAACCATGGTGGAAAGATTTAATTTTCTAACATGATATTCCATGTAGTATGAGTAATACTTTATAAAACAAAAGGATTTATTCCATCAATAGATAATGCCAGATGTAATTTTCTCAACTTATTTCAATATTATGATACTTTTGATTAATTTTCTTCCATTGAGGATATTCTTCTGGATGAGGTAGGTTCCCATCTTTAATTTTTTCATCATCATGTAATGTCAATTGTCTTGCAGTTTCCTAATATAAATATAGACTTCTAAAATGTTTAATTAAAGGAAAGTACCATATATCTTTTGATGGACTTGATTCATTTTTCTTATATCAATATACACCACACTTAGGGAATTTTATGAGTTATTTATGGTCCTTAAAGAACAATATGAAATGATTTTTAAATGAATGTATTTATTTATAGATAATTACCGTTGAACATATAATTTTTTCAGATTCATATGTTAAACATGGATGTGTGTTTTCTTATGGGACCATATCATTCAGGAGACCATGTAGTTCTCTAAACATGGTATCACTTTATCTGCTACCATATTTCTAATTATATAACTTTAATATAACTAACAATGATGTGCATTTAGTAAAAATAGTATACAATGGTCTATTAGAACAACTATTTAACTTCTCAAACAACTTTAGAAAATCATGAAGGCCATATTTAATTTCCATTGTTATTTCTACCAAGTGATCTCCATCATCGTTTACACTATTATTCAAATCAAATGATCCATAAACCGTAGTATTGTCCCAATAAGTTTACACATTTAGTTTTTTGTTTTGTTTTGTCTAACATTTATTGCAATGATCTATTTTTTAATAAATAAAATGTTTTTATAACTCTTACAAACTAATTATTCTTTAATAAAATAAACATAAACATGGAAAATGAATTTCATATGGTTTGTATGCATTCTCTTTTGCAAATTTTATGATCTTATTAACTTTATAATGATACTGTCTTGTCAAATGATTATACTTCATCCATTTTTTATTAATATTCATCCTATTAAGTTCATAAAATATTCATTTTTTCTAATAAATAAAGAAGTACATAGAATATATTCATCAACAAGTGTGAAATTTATAGCTAATTCTAGTTATTGAACCCGACATTTGATTATTTCAAATAATTTTTTATTCCTGGAAGTAAATGAATAATAAAATTTACGAAAAGGATTACTCCACTATGATATGTGTTTATCATATGAATTCATCCAAAGGTGAAAGTTATAGAAAATTTTCATCCTCATCGGTTTCATCTCCTAAATAGTTATTATTGCATTTTGTTTCTTAAGAATTTTCCGTAATCTCTTTTGGACATTCACTTATATTTCTTAAACTATTATGAGCAGTAGTCATCACATATCATGTACCGGTGATCATTTCAGATGACTACTACTCTGAGTAGTTCATGAAACATATAATATATGGGGGATGTTCCTTAATAAAAAAATAAATTTTTTTTTGGGAGATAAAGCTATTGAGGATGACATTTGCCCAATTAAAACTATTTAAATTATGAAATCTTATTTTAAAATTTTAAATATCATCTCAAAATCACATTCAAAATTCAAAAGGTTGTTTAATGATTTTTTAAACCCCCACTTCAAAGAAAAATTAAAATTCCACTTGAAAATAGATCAATTTTTTTCAAAACACTTAATGGCATACAAATTCCCTTTTTTATAAAAACGGTTAGCATCCAGTGGATTTTTTAAAAATAATATTTAAAAATCATTAAAAATAAATTAAATGTTTAGAACCATTTCCATTCAATGATGTACACTTTTAAATATTTAAAACATTTTAGGTTTACTTTGAAATCACTTCATGAGTTTCAAAACACAAAATCTATTATAGTTCATTTTAACGGAAAACCCTTTTTTCATTTCAAACCCCACTTTAATATATAAAATCATGTTTAATTTTTCAAAAAATAAATTTAAAATAGGAATGACCATAAAAATAATAAATAGTTCACCACCCAATTTAAATAAAATCAAGATTATTAAACATTTAAAAAATATTTTATAAATATTACAAGAAAAACACATTTTCATAATACAGTGCTAAATTAAAAATTTAAATCCTGACATGATTGTCTTAGAAAACCCACTAAAATACCAAGGTTCCCATGGGTTTGTTTCAAAACTCAATCAAAGGTCTACTAATTTATCAAAAACATATTTCTTTAATTTTCAAAAAGAATCTAAAAATCCAAGATTCACATGTCATACTCTTTATTCAGGAATCAAGATCAAAAAGGTTTTTCAAATACTCGTGTTATTGAAAACTATTTTCCAAAAGATCATGAGGTGTTAGATAGAGACTTGTGTGATATCGGTCTTAGGTTTGATTTGAATTTATCTAAGTGTTAGTTTAATTTGAGGTTATCTAATACCCAAGGTAAGAGAATGATAGTGTATTTGGAATTTGTTTGGAATGTAACAAACCCTTAATTTACACCATGTTTCGAGTTTATACATTGTTGTGGGTGTTTAAAAGATCATGGGATGATTTGTTTTGTTTTTAATTTTAATTATATAAATGAGATAGTATGTCGACAGGTGAAACTGAGCATTTTAAATATAAATTTGTTCATAAGTCAGCTAAATAATGTTTTTCATGAGATTTAGTGAATTAAGATGGAAACCACATCATGTGTGTTATTAAAATTATATATTTATGCTTGTTTTATTGGGTAAAGTCTCTTAAGAATGTTTACTTGTTTTAAAATTATTTATTCTATGAGATTAGTTTTTTGACTGATTTTCTTTAATTATTTAGATTAATTAATTTATATAATTTAATGCTTATAAATTCTATATGCTCCAAATAATTTTATGATATGTAAAGTAATGCGGCTGTCATATATTTTTTACAGCAAATTGGATCTACCCAGATTTGTGACCAATCTTTTGTCCAAATGTGGTTTCTAATCTAAATGAATTGGTTTCAACTACAAAAGTGGGAAATAGATAAAACTATCGGTTTTAGTTTTATATTTTCTAATTATATTGGGATCCTTACATTGAAACCATCTCAAATGGATAATTCAAGGGAATATATGATTTAATAAACCACATAATACCTTAGCCATTAAATTACCAAGGTTTTGATTTAGAAATTCATTACTGAAACCATATATTTTCTACAACCTAGAAATAAAGGCTTTTTCAATTATGAACATATAGATGTGTTATAATTGGTGTCTTATCAATTTAAACTACTTTAATATCAAAAATAATTTATTCAATTTGATTAAACTTATCAAATTGATAATCCTAACCATTTAAAGTTCTTGAATTCTACCCAATTTCATTATGCTAAATCCAAGGACTGTAGCATGTATTGAAATTATAATAAATTAAATTATCTTTAATTTATCTACTTTTCAACTCTGTGATATTTTAAATTTTCAACCAATGATATAAAAATATATCATTTTTTCGATCATTCTATTTTGAAAATTCTAAAAAATCATCAACCCCTTACTCATATTCATTACTTTTTCATCTTTTTATAATCTAACTACAATTAATTATCATAAATAATAAATTTCAAGTAATAAATGTAATTTTAGAAAAGTTAAATTCAATTTTACCTTTATAAATAAAAAAATCAAAGAAATGAAAAATATTTTACAAATAAAATAATGGTAACAAATTTCAGAAAATGGTTTCACGTTAGATGTATTCACTATTAATCCATTCAGAAAAAATTCCAAACAATTTAAATATTAATATTGATTTTAAAAGGTTGACTGCAAATAAAACTCAACTTTTATTTATTTTAATTATATAATTTGGAAAATATTATTTTCAAAATATATAAATAAATATAAATTATAAAATAACATTTGGAATAATATAATAGTGATGAAAAAATTATCGATAGGGATAAGGATAAAACATTAGGCATATGATTACATACATCATATTTAAAACAAAAACTTAACTTTATGTGGTAAAGATGAAGTGATTTATATTATGAACATTGTTAAATAGGGAGATAATTTAACAATTTTTTTCTAACTATATCAAAATAAATTCTAATATCCTTTAATTTGTCATGTCATTTTAGAATGATCATTATTAGTGTATTCTATGATTATAGATGATATAGAAAGTAACATTAAGAAAGTGATTGTGTTTTTTGATGAAATAGTTATAGTTCATAGTGAGGGTTAAGTTAAAAAATTTCCCATAGGAATTCTATATAAATACTAAACTATATAATGGAAAATAAACAGGGGATAACTCTAAGAAATTTTTATATTATTCTTGTGTTATTAAAAATGAATTATAAATGAACTTCACCTATACTGAAATTACATAATAAACACAATCAAAACTTTCCCTGAATGATCATTTAAATATATATAATCAATACACTATAAAAACTGTAATTCAACGAATTTTTTTTAAAATATCAATATTTTTAAAATTTAGAGATGTTTCTTAGGAAACGTTGCAAAATTAGAAAACTTTTATAGAAAACATCCATAAATTTGCGATGTTTTCATGAAAAATCATTAATCTAGTTGTGTTTTTAAGGAAATGTCGCTAATTTAGCGACTTGTTTCAGGAAATAGTGCTAAAATTATATATATATATATATAGACATATATATATATACACACAAAAACTTATATATAAATATATATACTTATATATATCTAAACACACACACAAACAAATATATAAATGTATATATATATATATATAAACACCTATATATTTTAAATTTATTCACCTTTTTAAGAAAATGTTGCTATTTTAACGACATTCTTACCATTGTTTTAAAACATGGCTAATTTTATATATATATATATATAATTGTATTTATATATATACATACACATATATATTTATACACAAGCACACACACACACAAATATATAGTTATATATATATATAGACATATAATATATATATATAATACATACAAATATATATAAACATATATATGTATAATATAAACATATATATATAAATTATATAAACAAATAAATAAACATAAAATATAAACATATATACAATATATAAAAAAATATAAACATATAAACTTATAGATATGTTAATATATTTATAGTAATAATATATATATATATATATATATAATTTTAAATACTGAAATATATATATATATATATATAACATCATACAATTAAATATTTTAAATTTAGTCATGTTTTTAAGAAAGCAAGACAATTTTAGTGATAATTTTACCATCATTTTAAAACCTAGATAATTATATATATATCTATATCTATGTGTGTGTGTGTCTATATATATACAGAGAGACACACATATATTTATGCACACACACACATACACACACACACATATATATATAAACATATAGATATATATAAGCATATATTTATATATAAACATATATATATTAATATAAAAATATAATAAATATATAATATAAACATATAAATAAACATAAAATAAACACACACACACACACATATATGTAATTTATAAAAACCTAAAATATTAAATATAAACATATAAACATATATATAATATAAAATATAAACATATAAATAAACTAAAAATATCTATCCAGAAGCAAAGATCCTGGCATTTTATTAAAATAAAGAAAAAGATAACCAGATGAGCGAATGGGGTCAAACAAATAGACTTTCACTCATCTAGAAAACTTTTTTAGTAATCATAATAAGAAGGATCATTACCATAGTTATAATCAGATTCATCAACAGTTTCCCATTTAGAATAGGAGTTACCTTGGTTGAGAATCCTAATGATCCCTTCCTTGAACCATTCATACTTTAGGGTGAGCTTGACTTTTGGAGCCTTGGAAGAAGTTATGGTAGACACATTCCTTGGAATATTGGAATAATAATTTTCTGGTCTTATTTTTTGAGGATCGCTATTTCCTTTTCTGATGAAAAAATCCTTATAAGAAAATCCATTTCTTGAAGGCCTGAGATGATTAGTGTCAAATAAAACCCTCTGTTACTCTTTATCACTTCCATCATCTGAAATGTTACCACACTTGCCAATTCATATGTAGTAGAAAACATTTTGAATCTTCTAATGGTGATTCATATCCTACTTAATATTATATTGTATGGAAACATCATCATGTAAAACATGTTCTATGAAATCAATTACTAGTGGATGCACTATACAACCTTTCCCTCTAGGTTGTGAAGGAGCATCCTTTGGTGCAGGACATTAACCAAGAGCCTCATTTTCAGACATTAAAAACTCCACACTAGAATTTCATTCAATTTCAAGAGTAGTGTAATGTGAACTATGATCCATTTCCAAATCCCTAGGTTTAGGGATTCCCTCCTCTTCCTGAACTTGCTCATGAACATGCCGATCAGGAACATTATTATGAGTCCCCTAATTAACTTGGGTTAACTTCTGAGAATCCACCTTAATAGTTTTTGAAGAACCATCATTAATATGTTCATTACAATTTTCAAGAGGATATTGTTTCTCTCCAATAGAAGTCACATTATTTCGTACTACCTACTCCTCAATTTCTTTCTACAAGAATCCTTATGATTTATCTTTAATGAAAAAAATGAACAAACTTCATTCTTAAAATAGTTATCATTGAAATGAACAATAATTTGACTATCTGAATAGAAATCAACTAGTCTTTTATATTCCACTTTTATATATATGTCATCATCCAATGCTAATAAAACTATGTAATTGATAAAGCAAGAGCATAGGTCAAATTTCACCAGGATACTAGAAAAGTGACCAATTTTTGAAATCTCAGTAGTCGTGTACATTCTAATTAGAATTCCCAAAGTAAGGCTATATCAAATAAAATCTCAGGATTCCATCGTATCTAGTTAATACCAATAATTTTTATCCAAAATTGATCCCTAGTATTTTTAATCATGAAAAGGTTGAACTAAAAATCCCATTCTTGAATGAAACATATACCTAGCATTAAATAATTGAAATTTTCCCCCCAATCCCTTAGCTTCAATTCCTTTGATGGAAAAATGATGTAAAAGAAACCTCAAGTCGTGTGAATACATATCTAGTCAGAAGAACCCTATATAGAAATTAGCTTCTGAACTAGATCATTAGTTTTCCAAATATTTCCTCCAACAGGTAGAACAATCTTAGAAATGATGTATTGCTCACAAATTTTTAATCTTTCAATAATTACCTCTCTATTACACAGTGGGAAAAATTTCATATACTGGTGGTTTGGAACTATTGGTACAGGTCCCCAAACCATATGTATATCCTATACCAATGTTTTCATAATCCGTTGGGTGATTTTGTGTTATGAAAGACTTATTCCAATGGTTTGTAGAAAACTATTGTGAAAGACCTATCCCAACAGTTCTCCCAATCTGTTGGGATAAGTAAATCTAAAAAAAATTACAACGGATGTTTGAACCCACAACCTAGACATTATATATCAAAGACTTTACCCTTATCCAATAAATAAATTTGTGAACATATTTGGATAAATATATATATTTATATGTAATTTATATATTTATTTATTTGATGATATTTGAAAAAATTATTCATTAAAAATAAGGGTATCTATCCCAATAGTTTTCAAATCCATTGGGATAGACATTTACCAACAGTTCTCAAAACCGTTTGGATAGGCATTTCTGAAAGGTTTTGAGAGCTATTGGGATAGGTACCCACCCTTTCCCAATGGTTTTACCAAACCATTGGGAAAAGTGGTCTCAAAGTACCCTTTCCCAACAGTTTTCCAAAACTGCTAGGAAATGCGGACCCTTTACCAATGGTTTGGCCAAACCGTTGTGAAAAGTTCGGTCAAAGTACACTTTTCCAACGGTTTTGGAAAAACCATTGGGAAAAGTGGACCCTTTCCCAATGGTTTTCCCAAACTACTGGGAAATGTGGTCTCATTGTACCCTTTCCCAACAGTTTTCTAAAACCGTTGGGAAAAGTGGACCCTTTACCAATGGTTTGGGAAAACTATTTAGAAAAGTGGTCTCAAAGTACCCTTTCCCAATGGTTTGAAAAAACTGTTGGGAAAAGTGGTGTCAAAGTACCATTTCCCAATGGTTTTGGAAAATTCATTTGGGAATGGAGACCAATACCAGTGCTTTGTATAAACCATTGGTATAAATGCTTGGTATAGGTAGGATTTCTAGTAGTGTTAAAAACAACACTGGCAGTGTCACACTTCTTCATGGTTCACCCAAGAGGAACAACTTTTTAAAGTAAAAAATATCTTATTTTTGAGTCACTTGAATTTGAATTTTTTGTAAGACCATATTGCAGGCATTTAATTTTACTACTAGATTCTACTTCAATTGTCCAAGTACCAGATCAGTTCACCCTAGAAGTAAGTCAACCCGCCACAGCCACTGTCATAGTTTGATGAGTGTTTTCCTCTTCATCAACAAAACCAACTATAGGTTGTCGATTCACCATAGTAAAAAAAGTCACCATAGTTTGGTAAGATTAATTTTCATTGGTTTTAACCATCACAGTCCAATTCAAATAATTTTCCCCAGTATCCCCTATTGCAGTCCAACATAGATCGAAAATCCCTATTGTGACTACTGAATGTCATGGAGCATCGTTCACCTTATCCACCACCATCATAACCACTAATCACCGCTATATTTGGCCAATCCCTACTCACCTCATCCACTACCACCTTGTTTCATTGAGATCCATTTACCTCATCTGAATCAACTATCACAGGATAGCCAGATCTATTCGTCTCACCCCCACCCCCACCCACCCCCTCCCACCCCCCATGACCATTCTGAAACAAGATATGTTAGCTATGTGCACTCCTACCTTGACTACTGCAACAGATCATGGATCCCCTTCAGAATAATCACCTCCAACCAAAAGGATGAATCTAAGATGAGGTATGATCTCCATGTTCGTGAAACCCTAGCCTTCTAGGATTCCATAATCACAAAAACACGAGAGCTCCCAAACCCGCTCATCCATTTTCAAAGTAAAAGGTATATCACAATATATATATATATATATATATTATAAAATATAAACATATATATACACACATTAAAATATATAAACTTATAAATATATATATAAACATAAAATATAAACATACATATATATAATATAAACATATATATATAATAATATAAAAATGTATATATTAATATATGTGTATTAATATATATATATATATTAATTTTTTAAATAATGAAATATATATATATATATATCCCAAAATATAATGATAATTTCATAATTTAATTAGGTGATTTGGCATATTATTTTGTTATGAAGTTGTTAGAGTGTTGTTAGATTACTATTATCTATCCTTTTTCCACTATGAAGAGTGAGTGGGCTGCATAGGGCATGAGGTAGGTGACTGGAGGGGAGATGGGTCTTGGTGGAGAGTGATGGTGGGGTTGATAGGGACGAGGGGCTGGTACAAGATGGGAGGGGTGAGGGGTTTTGTAGGTCATAATAGAGGGGGCGGTATGAGACAAGAGGGGTGAGGGGGATGTAAAGGGAATGAGGTAGGTGGGGTGCTATGGGACAAGGGGGGTTACAAGACTGGTGGGCGCCGAGCAGAGGGGGACTAGAGAGGGCTGACCAGAGAGGGTGGTGAAATTTTGAAAAAAAAATTGGTAATTTATTTTTTTGAAAACCCTCTGCCTGGTCCCCTCTAGTCTCCCTCTTCTCAGCCCCTCCAGTCCTGTACCCCCCCCCCCTCAGTCTGATAGCACTATGCCTTCCCTTGAACTATGCAGCCCCCTCACCCCTATGGTCCTATATAACCCCCTCCATCATGACCTATAAAGCCCCATTTCCATCTTGCCCCTCTCATCCCATACCAACCCATCGCCCCTCTCACCCCTCCAATACAATACACCCCCCTAAGTAAATAAGGTTTTTCAAAATAGTGACATTTATAAACTTCAATATTTAGTACCATTTTTGAACATCACTATTTAGCAACATTTTTAAACCAATCTAATTTTGAAACAACTCATTTAATAAAGTATTTGAGAAAAAATCAGTAAATGAGTTAGTGATGTTTTAAAACGTCACTAATTAGATTTTGTTTGGGTTGTGATACTCCATAATGAAACTCTATAATACATTATTCCATAAAATCACTCATTTAAAATGAAAGAAAACAACATTCATTAATCATCCAAACACTAATTTGGTAAATTAAACATACTTTACATGTTGTAAAATGATTAATAAGTAAAATAAACATACTTTAAATGTCGTGTATATCGTTATAATATTTACAAGACACCCATTAATCAAAATTCATTCCACAAATATAGCATCATTAAAATAATCATTCAATAAAATTAAACATACTTTAGTTATCCTGAAACTCATTAAATAGTCATTCATTCAAAGATAACACCTACAAAGAATACCTTAGAGGCCCATTTATAAGTAAATCTACATGATTTATATCACCCATTCATCAAATAATAGTACAATAAAATTAAAATCCCAAAACACAAATTTATCAAAGAAAGCAGACCTTGGATGTGTGAAAAAATCATAACTATGATTAAAAACCATGGAGAACTATCAAAGAGAAGTAGTGGTAGAGGATGAAGAAATATAGAAAGTTGATGATGATGGTGGTGATTGTGATGGAGATAATGCAAAAAAGTGGAAATATCCTTGAGTGAAGATGGTGATAATAATAGAAACAATGAAGAAGAATGAGAGATACCAATCATGACTAGAGTTATGGGATAAGGGAATTAGGGTTCATCATGGTTGAGAACATCGTAATAACACAAACTATGAAACACAAAAAAGCCTTAAACTGGTAAGGAGGAGTATAAAATTAAATACCTTCGATTCTATCTTTGATTCATCTAAGTGAACATAGAAGAGGAGCACCCACAATAGAGGAGTTCCGCGAAAGCTTGAGAATCGTGACTAAATCAGCCGATGTTGGGGTTCTTTTAAATACATGAGGGATACATTTATCAGTGCTTCCAAAAAATCACTGATAAAGATACCTTTTATTATAACTTAATTAATATGGATTGGAAAAATATATCTTTATCAGTGCTAAAGAAGCATAGATAAAAGGAATCTTTATCAGTGCTAAAACTTCATTACTTTTAAAAGATTTATAATTGTAATTATAAATAAAAAATTGAAAATATATTTATATAATTTTATATTTATCTATTATAGTTTTATAATTTTTTAAAAATAAAATTATTTATTTATTATTATGTAAATACTTGTAAAAGAATTATATTTTTTATTTATAATTGTAAATATATAATTTTATAAATATAGTAAATATATATTTAAAAATATATTTATAAATAAATATATTTTTAAATGTAATTATAATTATTTTTTTATAATTATAAATATATTTTTATCATTATATATATTTATATAACTATATATATTTAATAAATATATATAAATATAAATATAGTAAATATATTCATTATTTAAATGTATTTATTATAACTTTATAATTATAAATATATTTATGTCATTATATATATATCATAAATATATATAAATATAAATATAAATATTTTTAGTAAATTAATTATTTAAATATATTTATTATAATATTATAATTTTTTAAATATTAATTTATTTAATTATAAATATATAAATACATTTTGAAAAATGTGATATTTATATTTTTATATCATTATATATTTTTATATAATTATATATATATATATATATTAATGAATAAGTATAAATATTAATATAGAAATAAATATTGTAAATATATTCATTATTGAAATATATTTATTATAATTTTATAATTATATATAATTACAATTCTTTATTTATAATTATATAAATACTTTTTAAAAATAATATTTCTATATTTATAATTATAAATTTATAAATTTATAAATATAGTAAATATACATTTATAAATATATTTATTTATAAATATTAATTTATAAATATATTTTTAAAATTATTAATAAATATATATTCTTAAATGCATGCATTTTAAAAATGATTGAAATTGAATAATTAAAAATGACAACACTTTGAAAATATTAACAAAATGGATAATTTTTATTAATTAAATATAATTTATTAAAAAAATATCGGTAAATATTGAAGTAAAGGTGAATACATATTGAAAATTTTAAAACACATTAAATATATATATATATATATATAAAATATGAAATGATTAAATACCTAAAAAAAGTAAAAAATATTAAAAATGAATAAATAATACCTAATTGTAATAATATTAAAAATAAATAAATTAAATATATAGATTAAAAACATAATATATTAAATGTATCTTATTATACTGAAATTCTTAAATGAATACTAAAATTTCAAAAAAAAATACATAAATATTAAGTGTTTCTGTTTCTATATAAGATTTCATTAATTGCATAAGTATTTGTGTATCTATGTGTTGTATATAAAAATGTATTAATTACCTATATGTATGTGAAATAAATGTAACAGATATTTGATATTTGTTAAATTGAAAAGTAAAATGACATTTAATTATGTCTATTATTCGATGCAATTACTCGGTATTTTTATCTAATATTAATTTTTAATTATAAACCATTTTTCAATGAATATATGACTTCTTTATTGTGATAATAAATATTTTTTTATTATATAAATAATATTTTAGATAATATTATATACATCGATATACATATATATATCAATAGATTCTTATATTAAATGTATTAATGAATTACTCTGTATAAAAACCATTAAAATTGAATAAGACATTAATATGTTTTTAATTATTACATTTTATTCATTTTAAATATTTATATTTAATATATATATGTATATATATTATTTATTACTATTTATAACTAATATATATATTAAGCTTATTCATTTTTATTAATAATTGTTTCATTAATATTTTTTAATAATTTAATAAATTTATTCATTTTTAATTTTTTTTTTTAATTTTTAAAATTTATTAATTATATATATATATTTAATATATACTATTTATTAATATTTATGATCTATATTTATTTATATTAAATTTATTCATCTTTTTCAGTAATTATTTAATTAATATAACATAAAATATTTTTCTTAATTTATTCAATTTTAATTTTAATTTCTTTAACTATTTCATTTTATTAATTTTATATATCTACATATTTAATATATAATATTTATTAATATTTATAAATTATATATATGTATATGAAATTTATTCATTTTTAACAATAATTATTTAATTAATAAAATTGTTAATATTTTTTAAATTTACTCATTATTTATTTTTATTACTTTAATTATTGCATGTTATCTAGTACCTTTATCAATTTTTAAAATAAAGTGCTAATAAAGGCTACCCATTATCGGTGATAAAAATAATGTGTTGATAAAGGGTGTCATTTGTGAGAGCTACAAAAAAAATTGTTGATAAAGTTTACACTTTATCAGTGCTAAAAATGTACTGATATAGGGTAAATTTTAACAACAATTTTTTTAGCTGTGATGAAAGGTAACCTTAACCATTTTTTTTAGTGCTAATAAAGGGAACCTTTAATAGTATTTTTAAAATCACTGATAATGGCTACCACTATTAAAAGTATATTTTCTAGTAGTGTATGCTCAATGTGTGGGAAGAAACATGAAGGAAATTGTCTTAAGGGGAATAGTAAATTCTTTAAGTGTGGAAGAGAAGGTCATCAAGAAACTAATTTTCAAAGTGATGGTAAGAAGTTAGAGCACGATGTGAATAGAGATAAGGATACATAGAATGATCCTCCCAAAATTTAGTGCTTCAAATATAATTTAAATGCACATTATGCTAATTAGTGCACAATTCCAAGGGATAACGATGATGATCAACATCAAAAACCTCTTAAAGCTAAAGATAAAGGAAAATATCATGTGATCTCTATTAGTGATGTGGAGTAAAACTAAGAAATAGTTAAATGTACACATACCAACAACTCTAAAAGATATAATGTATTATTTAATTCAAGATTCACCCACTCTTTTATTTCTAATGATTTTTCTATGTGTATCAACACATCACCTCAAAAATTTGATGATGAGTTAGTTGTGAAAACTTATAATGGCATAACGGTCACATCTCAAGTTTATTATTCTTCTCCAGTTGAAGTTTTTGGGAATGTTATTTATGAAAATATTATGATCCTACCTTTATCTTAATTTGATATGATTCTTTTCATGGACTGGATTTCTCTATATGGAGCTCATATCAATAATCAAGGAAGGTAAGTCATGCTTCATATTCTGGAGGAACCTATGATCATCAATCATCACAAGGATGGATATGGACATCCAATGGAAATTACCTTCATCCTGTGGGTTTTAATTAGTATAAATGAATGTTATCTCTTTCATATAGTTAGGGAGAAACTCAACATTAAATATACACCTATTTTATAGGAGGTTTTTGATGTATTTCTTGAAGAATTCCCAGATCATCCACCAAATCATCAAGTTGAGTTTTCCCTAGAACTCATTCTTATTGATATTCCTACATCAAATACTCCTTATATAATGCACCAATTCAGTTATAGGAATTGAAAAAGTGACTCCAGGATAATCTTGATAATAGATTCATACTACCTAGTACATCACATTGGGGTATACCTTTTCTAGTTCTTAAGGAGAAATATGGATCAATTCAACTTTATATTGATTATTGAGAACATAACAAGATTACTATCAATAACAAGTATCTTCTTCCCCATATTGATGACTTGTCTGATCAATTACATGGAACTTAATACTTTTCCGAGATTAATATTATTTCTGGATTTCATCAATTGAGGGTCAACAAAGTGGATATTCAAAACGTGGAATTCTATATAAGGTATGGACAGTATGAATTTATAGAGATGCATTTTAGTCTTACTAATTCTCCTACTTTATTCATGGATTTAATTAATAGAGTCTTTAGAGATGATTATGATCAGTTTGAGGTAGCCTTTATAGAAAATATTATTATATATTCATAGAGTAAGTAAGAACATTAAGATCACCTAAGGATTTTTCTGATGTCTCTAATAAAGGATAAGATTTATGGATATTTTTCAAAGTGTAAATTTTTTCATTGGAAAGTTTCATTTTTATGTCACATAATCTCAAGAGAGGGTATATCTATGGATCCATAAAATATGGAACTTTTTCAATGTTTCATAGACCAAAAAAGATTAATGAGGTCCATTGTTTTCTTAGGATGGCTGGATATTATTGATACATTATGGATAATTTCTCTTGAATGTCCTGTCCACTCACCAAGTTAACCTGGAATGGTGTCAAGTTCCTATGTATGAATGAATTAGAAGAAACTTTTAGAGAAATAAAGATAATGTTAGTCAACACCCATGTGTTTACATTATCCTCTAGTGGATAAGGTTATGTAATCTATATTGATGAATCTAATAATGGATTTGGATGTATGATCATGAAACAATACATAGTTATAGCTTATGCCTCATAGAAACTAAAGGTTCGTGAGAAAAATTACCCCAACTCATGATTTGGAGTTAGATATAGTAATCTTTTCATTAAATATATGAGTGGATTATCTTTACTAATAAAATTTTGATATATATACCAATCAAAAAAGTTTAAAATATATATTCACACCTAAGGAGTTGAATATACACCAAAGAAGATGGTTGGGGTTCATTAATGATAATGACTTCTCCAAACATTACCACCTTGGGAAAAGAAAAAAGGTGGAATGTTCATTGAGAAAATGGATTATGATAGATTATCTATGATGATGATAAAAAAGGTTCCAATATTTATTTATTTATAAAGGATAGACCTAGAAATATTAAAGGGGATAACTCTTATCTGAATCAAATGAATGTCCAACCATCTATCTAAGTGAATATTAAAGAATTAAAGAATAATTATATAGATATGAAAATTATGTGATAAATTTTAATGAGTTGAACCTTGATTGTTATATAATAATAAGTTTTAGGAACCATATATGTGTTTCACCAATACCACATTTCAAGAATACTCTATTGGATTAGGCTCATAGATCATCATCCTCTATTCATCCATGAAATACAAATATGTATAGATACCTGAAATAATATTTCTGGTGTTATGGAATAAAGAGAGATATTGTAGATTATGTTTCTATATGCATGATATAAAATCAAGTTAAGGTGGAGATACACAACTATATGGGGATTTTAAAACCATTATCCATACCAGAATGGAAGTGGTAGAATATCACCATGAATTTTGTCATCGGAATCCCCAAAAAATCTAAAGGGAATAATATTATATTGGTTGTAATTGATCACCTTATGAAATCAACACACTTAATTGATATTAGATAATGTTTCTCTATTGATCATATACCGAGAATATATATTAATAGACTGGTAAAATTTAATAGAGTACCATTTTACCCTTTACACAACATGTATTTTACCCTTACATAAATATGGAAAATATAGTTTGCTTTGTTTCACGATTTTTATGATATATTGATTTTCTTCATTCTATAAAAAATATTTAAAATATTTAAATGATTTTATAAATTAATTTTAACGATTTATAATCTATGTGAAGTATTTTTACTGTTTTTTAAACATATTATATGAATATTAAATCTTTTCTTCATTCACTCAAATATAAACTGCATGAAACTAAAATATATTTTTATTATTATTTAGAGTTGATTTCTTTGATTTTAATTTCTTTGTAAATAATCTACTAGTATAAAGATATCATTTAACCTTGTTTTATGGTCTTTAATAAGGTATGTTTAAATTTTGATACTATCACATGTTTAAAAATGGAAAGAAATTTGAATTTCAAATTTTGAATCTTATAGTTTAAATCTATGTGAATGTTTTCAGATATTTTGACTTATTATAAAGAAATTTTTTAACTCTTTCTAAAGAGTTTTTTTAAAATGAATTTTAATTTATAAAATGGTTTTAAATTTCAATGATAATATTTTTAATAATATATTTTTTCTATTTCTCTCTCTTTGATAGTTATAATATAATAATAATTTTTTAATTTTAATTTCCTAACGATTTCCTTGGCCATGTTGAGTTAATTAATTTTAAAGGGATCGAGTGGGATTTCAAAATAAATTAGACCATGATGTCTTCATCTTAAAGAAATATTAAGGATTATAAAACATTGTAGAAGTATGATAAGTGTTTAAAGTTCCCCAATACATAATCACTCAAATCCTTACACTTCAAAGATTGGAATAATATAGGTCCTTCCTTAGTCTTGGATTTTTCCCTTGGATCAAGACATTGACTTAGATAATTATCAAGTTATCCAAAACATAATGCATAAAATTACTTGTAAATTTATTGCACTATTATTTTTATTTACACAGACACACAAAACAAATTTTATTTCATTTGATACATTCTCTAGGGTGATTTTTTCCATATTCTTGACATGAAGGAAATTTATCTTTCCTTCCTTCATGATCACGACAAACTGAACTTCCAAAAAAGACCATTTTAATTTCAATTAATGTGTTAGGAAAATAACCTATGTTTATATTGTTAATAAAATAATTTGATATATTATTAGGAATAATCATGGTTTTTCTACTTCTATCTCCCATCTAATTCAGTTTATTAGGATTAAAATCATTACATTATGTAACATCCCAGGTAAATAAAGAATAAGACATATTTCATATTTATTAATATTTGTGAATTGAATATTAATTTTACTTTAAAGGGGCTTTTATGTTCGATAGTGTACCCGATACACAACAACGGGTTTCTTTGAAATCTTACGTTGCACAATAATAATATATTATTATTATTTTATATGGTAGTTAACTCCTAGTTGTTGTATTGGTTAGAATGAACAAAACTAAATAAAATATGATTATATATGTTTTTTAAATGTATTTACATTTATCTAATAAAATTTAGAGGCTTAAAATGCGAATGAATCTAATTTTAAGCATAATTTAAATTAAAAGGTCGATTTACTGCCTTTTAATAGAGAACCCTCTTTAAATATAGTTTTGGTAATTTTTATTTGTTCTATTTAACCAAATAATATTCTTATATAGATTTGGGACATCAAATTTTACTTTGGGTATTTTTTTGGTATTTTTCGGATAAAGTTCATTTTTTAATGAATAGTGGAAAATATTGTATTTTAATTCAAAAGTGTCTTTTAATATAATTTATTTATATGGTTATATTATCTTTTTAATTGGTTTTAAAGTGTAATTAAAAGATATGTTTTCCATTTAATACTATGTTAGTCATTTTAATTAATTTCACTTTGAAATTGGACATAAGCAAGTGTCAATTTTTTGATAGTTATTGTTTCTTAAAAACATGCTATCTGTTTTAACAACATGAATTCATTTTAAATTAATTAATTACACTTCTATTTTTTTAATTTGAAAAAATACACATCATTTTTTAAGTCATAATATCAAATAAATCTTAGGCTGAATTTTTGGTATTTTTCTGAAAAACTTCAATTTCTGATGAATAGTGAAACCACTTAGTAGTAGTTAAAAAACTGACTTTTTCATTTAGATGAAATTTTACCGCATCCGTGAATTGAATTTAGAAAATCACACATATTTGGTTGTTATCAAGAAGTAAAATTTGGTTCAATAAGATGAAAATAATTTTTGGTGAATAGTAAATTTTGACTTTTATATACGGTGGTTAAAGGTAAATAGGGTAATTCAAGGTAAAAAGAGTATTGTAATAATTCAAAATTACCTTAACATTTGTCCTAAACATATTGGATGAGTAATGGACAATCATGGGCATTTTTCGATCTATTTTGGGACCCCATGGAGCCACTTATGAATGAAAATGACCCATTAGATTAATTAATTTAATGTAAAGGCAAAAATGGCAAAAACAAATATCTTTTAGTAAATTAATTTTTATATGGTGTTATATAGGATATATTTTAGACTATAAATATTAATTGGAAATATAAAAATATTTACAAAATCATGGTATTTTTTTAATATTTTTAGACATCAAATAAATTAAATTATTTATGACACAATAATGATGCAATGATTACCTCATTAATAAAAGATTTAAAGAAATAAGATTATAAATATTAAAATAACATCCCAAAACTATCCAATTCTTATTGGATGATTTTATTTTGACCATGAATCATCTTATTTTCTAATTTAATGATTTTTTTTATTTTCAGAAACTGAATATCATTATATAATAAAATCATAATTTCACACTTTCCTAAAGAGCACCTCCTTCCCCTTATAAAAGAAGACCATTTCAAACCAATTACTCACACATCTCATGCCTTTTGGATCATCTGACCTCTGACCAATTAATCTCCATACATCCCTATACTACTCCTAGAAGCCTTACCTTAGGCATAAGGCACTTCAATAATTCCTTTGGTTCAAACCAAAGGGAGTTACCCAAATTAAAGGTAACAGTTTCTCTTAAATTGTTTTCTTTTATTTTACTTCTCCAACCCCTAAACTCTTTTTATTACTTTCTTTTGTAACAAAAAAAGTATCCGATATATACTAGTATGTTGTTATGAGAAGTATTCGAACAACACTTACACACACCTCTATCTAATGAATGAAGAACATAATGTTTCTATGGATGGAAAACTAACGCCTCATGAAATGATGATTGTTTGATTATCTTCTACCGCCTCTCATGGTGTCCATTATGATGGAACTGTATTTATATATGATATATATTATGTTTATGTTTTCTTTATGCTTCTGTAATTTCCATTTATTTCATGCCTTTATGGTTTCTATTATGCTTAAATGCGATAATCTCATTAGAGCAAGTGCGGACTACTGCCCCCTCAAAGTGATATGACTCGTTAATTCCATATGTGAGATGTATAAAGGATGGAGTTAATAATATTATATATGATATTATATATGAAATTATACTGGAATTATAATATACCTATGTATCATTACGTTTTAATTACATTAAAATAATAAATGGAAATGAAAGTAGCGTTCATGCGTACGTACGACTTATCGTCTCCATGAATGGTGCATTTCATTTCTTACCTCCAAATGTTATGTAAAATTATAAATACATGTATATAATGAATATATTTCATATATATGATATCTAAATCATGAATATAATTCTGTATATAATGGACTATTAACCACATGTACAACTTTGAAATATAAGGTGTTCATTTTTTACTCAAGTACCAAATATCGACAAAACAACCATTATTAAATTGAATGATTACATAATGTTTATAACATGGTAATAAGTAATATAAAAGGAACAATAAACTTTAAAAAGGTTCTTAATCAAGTAGAAATTAACTTTAGTTTATTATTCAGGATATTAAAGAACGATCGAGTCAAGTCGGACATGAGGTAAGGGACATCATCTCAATCTCCTTTCATTGAGGAATATTTTGTTTTAATACATGATTTTATTTTATACGCTGTACAAACACCTTTGACATTTAATTTCATTCAAAGGGAATATTTTTATATGAAGAATTTAACTAAATGAAAAAAGGAATGTTTTTTAACGTAAGCGGTGACAATGACCTTTCCACCGCCGCGAGTATTATTTGATCTTTGGCTTCCTTAACTAGCCGTAATGTTTTTAAAAGGAAAAATAAATACCATATACTATTTTTACGTATTTTGGTGTTGAAAATGATTTTGAAAATGGATTTATTATTTCAATATCTTGAAATGATATTTTGTTATTGCAATGTGGAAATGTTATCTTTCCTTTATGCTTATGTTATGTGTTGTGATCATGTTATGGTTCTTGGGAATTATTTACATATATGGGTGGATCCATGATAAACCTAGGGTGGGTGAGCCCTAGATAGATCTCTAATGCATTGGGTAACGTTATGGAGGTAAATATGAATGTTTCTCCTAAAAGATTTATGGAATATAATGTGATGGGTATTCCAAAGTAACTCCCTATGTAGATGTGATAGCTACATTATAAGTATATTATGGATTCCACAAGTTACCTTTATGATTTATGATTTCTATTTGTTATTCATAAATCTTATGTTTTCATGAGGTAAGTAAAAGAGTTTATGTTTTGAATGTATTAATGAAAAATTGTTTTCTTTAATTGTTTTATAACCCTTATTGAGCTTTTTATACTTATCCTAAGTTTTGAAATGTTTTCACATGACTTAAAGATGAATAGGGTTAAGGATGGGATCAAGGAAAAGTCATGTTGTCTAAAAAATAGAACTAGACATGACTCTTTTTTCAAGAGTTTTTATCTTATAGAAAATGGAATCTGTGTAGAAGTGTCTACTTTGTAATATTTTGAGATGTAATAGTTATGTCCTAATTCTCTAAAACTCTAAACTTTAAAATATCCTCAATGTGAATTATTCATTTAATTCAATATTATGTAAGGTTTAAGGTCGGGTCCTTATACATTGTCCATCACATTCATTTTCAAATCAATTCCTCCTAATTCCATCCATTGATTAAAACCATAAATCATGGTGTTAGAGGAAGTAATCATAGTGAAAACCCATATAATAAAGAATAATTATTTATATTTTATCTAAATCAGGACATCTTCTTTTCAATCTATGACACCTTAGGTTTAACCAAGATCATATATGGTCATTATCTGTTTAAATCCTTCATAATGGCTCATAAAGAAAATTTGAATTAACCCAACAATATCACTCAAGAGTTTCTAACTTGGTGTACAGTCTTAGGCCTACTCATCATACACCAGTGAATATCGAGTTAATACCCAATATGCATCTTTCATAGTTATTACCCCTAGGTGCATTTGTTCCACAACCGTATCTGCATTCTATTATCTAGATATGGATGTATTTTCTAGGAAATCCACAGTCCATTATTTACCATAAATTATTATAGTCTAATATACTTTGTAGTATCATCACAATATGCCATAGGGTTATGTTCAATAAAATATGTTTTCCTAAATCTAGTTCCCAAGGATTATACTAAACATGCTCTGATACTAAGTTTAAATCCCCAAATCCAGAAACCAAGAAACGATGTCTACTTTATTACAATGGAATAATATATAAGGGACCACATCACTAAGGGATGATCAATTTAGTAGTATTTATGAACTAGTTACATTCATGATTCCTATATTACATCGGAAATATAAAAATGAAATCTAATAAGAAACATTATTTCATCCCTCTTGTAATTACTTCAGATTTTGGATCATTTAAAATGCATATTATGTCCTATAAATTATTTCACATGTTATATCAAATATATAAAAACAATAACATATTTATAATAAGTTGTTAATAAGTCTATAATAAACACTAATATGGTGGATTATTAATAGTTATTATTATTGGTTGATAAATAATTTATATGAGTTTATATTAAATAATGTTTTAATAAAAGTAATTTTATTTATGCCTTATATATTTGAAAAAAAAATTAATTTTAAAATTTTAATTTGATAAAAAAATTATTTTTTGAACTCCTATCAGGGAAATTTACATAGAATGAATTTTTTATTTTTTTTCTGAAAATATTTATTTTTAGTTTAAAATATAGTTTTTGGGAAAATTATAATTTTCTGATTTTTTCACTATGTATATGTATCCTAGAAGTTTGAAAAACCTTTTATATAATAAAAATGCTTTAAAGGAATAAAAAATGAGTTTTAATATTTTCCTTGAGATTATAAATACCATGTGCAACATTTTTTGAACTAAATAAAAATGTCAGTTTAATATAAAAAAATTTGATCATCTTTTCGAATGAGGTATTTTCAATGTGATATTAGGTTCCTTATTTCATAAAAATACTCTTATATTTCCTTAAATTTTTAATAAATCAATTTATTTCATTAAAACTAATAATTTTGGTAATTTTTTTATATATAATTTTAAAGCTGAAAAACATCATTTTTCAGAAAATTATTTTTATGCGATAAAGTGTGTTTGTTTTAAAATTAACTATTAAAAAATTTAGAAATTTGTTATGATAAAATTATCCCCAAATTGAAAATAATAATTTTAAAATTAGGCAATAAATTCAATTTTATTTTTATTTAACAAAATTAATTACAAAGTTTAAAAAATTGTTACACCGGTAAAATAAAAAATGGTAAAAAGATTTTTACTTAGGGGAAATGGCCAAAACATGTTAAAAACGTGTTTTCAAAGAAAATTAACATGTTTTTTAAAATAAAATCTTCCCAAACTCTCTTATTTTTAAACTTTGTATCCTTTGAACATGGAATAGTTCCTTGACATTATTAAAATATAAAGGGTGTTATTAAAAGTGCTCTTTCCCTCTCCCGTAAAAGGGGGTCACTTACACCCTTTCAGAGATACATATCCCACTAAAATTACTATTTTTAACTCTTTACTTTTACTCTACTTGTATCCATATCCAAAAAATATATTCCCCTATTCACCCATATTCGGTCTAATCCTTTCAATTTCCTAGGAACTGCTAAGGAAAAAAACTCAAGTCTCCAATATAGGTATTACCTCATTCTTAAGAATTTCTTATTAATCTTACTCTTAAAAATAACACATCACCATAATAATATGATAAATTAAGTATGATTTTTATACTTATATGTTTTTATATTAATGAAATAAACATTTTTTTCATTTTCATCCACTTATAAAAAAAAAGAACATCAATCGTAGGTGTGTGCATACTACCGCATCTACAACGAATCATTTTTTACTAATATTTTTTAATTATTTATAAAAAATATAATATTGCACTAAATAATACAAAAATATAATTATTATTCTATTATAATGGAATTATATCATAATAAACACCTCTTTAACCATACTCACCAATCGAGTTAAAGTGTGATCAAGTTTGGGTTCATTTGACTACACACATCAAAAATGATTTAAAATTTGATAATGTATTAATATGGGATGATGTAAAATAATATTTTTTAAAATAATAATCAAATAATTATTTTTATATATTTCTATAAATATTATATTAATTATTTAACTTATAATTATAACATCTTTTTTCTTTTCATAAAATCACTAAAATAAGCCAACACCAATTCAATTTCACACAACATAACATAAAAAATTGTGGAATGATATAATAGATTCATAAGTAAATATTATATATATATATTAAAGTAACTTAAAAGTAATATTAAATATAAAATTTGTTTAAAACTAAAGGTAACAACATCAACATTATAAGGCTCATGAAAACGTTTAATGTTATTAGCATTAAATAGATGAAATAAGCTATAACTAACCAATATAGCAATAATAAATAGTTATAATTGAGTAATATAAGTGGTAAAATATATTAATAAGGTTTTTTAAATATATTATAAATTCATCTATGTTTTTAAAAGAAATTATAGTTTCATCAACTAAACAAGGAAACAAGGTATGGGTTTTTGTCTCAAACTCCTACCTTTGGGATATGATTATACTATACACCATGTTTGAATTTAATATGTGTAAATATGGACCCTTTTTAATATTTTTATCATGATTATATTTTGTTTAATTATATTAAATTTTCTATTTAATGTTCTAGCTCTCGTGATGTTTTGATTCAAAAACTGCTTAAGTTGTAAGGGTTTTTCGTCACAACTTCTCTTTACTGAGACATTTGTTCTCATTTGGAATCAATTTTTTATTTCTCTATTGGATATACTACCTAATAAATTATTTGTGAACACTCCATTAATTAATCTATAGGATTTATATAAACATATTATTTTCAATTTTCCAAAGATTTTTCATTCCAAATTAACTAAAGTTGTAAGGGGTTTATGTGACTCAATTGTCTTTTTTTGGGCCATTATCACTCATTTTTGTATATTATATTTCGAAATTGATCTATTAAAACCTATTATGACATTATGATATATTTAAATATATATTTTTTTAAATCATTTTTCATACAAATTCTAATTTCTTGATGATTTTAATGTTTGGTTAGAATGAATTTTTGATAGGAATAATTACCATCACTTTTAATGGATTTTTATTACATGCCTATATTTTTAATTTACATCAATGATATATTTATCCAAATGGAAGATAATATTTTTTTTGTACAATAATACTTTTATTACCCTTATTTTATTCTAAATAAAATTCATCTCTATAATTTTTAATGAGGTGTGTTTTTAGCATGTTTATTTCCAAATGGTCAACAGATTTTTCCATTTTTCAAAATAAAATGTTATATAACCCACTCCACGTTTTCTTTTAATAACTTTCTTTTCATTTTCAAGGTCAAATTATTAAATATTATTTTTAAAAGTATACGTTTTTAAATTATCCTCGCATTCTTTTTTTTGGAAATTATATGTCTTGATCATGTTTCCATTAATAAATATTCTTTTTAAAAATAAATATTTTCAATGTATTTCACTTCGATTTTTTTAAAAAATAGGTCTTATTTCAAGTTTCAATTTTTAAAGAATCTTTTTATTATTAAAATTTTTCAATTTATTTTCACTTTCCTTTTTAAAAAAATTTATGCCCTTTTCAAGTTTCCATTATTAACGATTATTTTTAGAGGTAAAATTTTTCAAAGTATTTTCCCTTTCCCTGTTCAAAAAAATTATGTTCTTTTAAAGTTTCCATTATTAAATATTCTATTCAAAATTAAAAAAATTTAAATTATTTTTTCTTATCCTTTTCGAAAAATTATTTATTTCTAGGATGATTTTATAATAAGGTTTTCAAAATTTCTTCATTCTATTGAACCTTGAATTGTGAAATCCATGAATTACTTGATAAGTCATACTTCTTCTTTTGAGTTATACAATTTATTTTTTGAACATCACCACTAAAATATTTTACCTTTTAAATGATGTTCTATTTTTACTTATAGGGAAAAATTGTTTTTGAATCAATTCTATTTCCATAATGTTTTTTCTTTTTCTTTTTCATAAAAACAATAGAAACATTATAAAAATAGACTTGTAACTTTTATTTTTACAACTAGGAATAAATGTTTTTACAAATATATCTTATTTGGATTTATTTTTCATTATATTTAAACAATTATACTCACATTTGATTTATGTTTCACATTTTACCATATATTATTCTTTTATGATTTTATTATTTTGAGTGCTTATTTTTTCAATAACAATTCATTCAATAAATGGTTATATTTAATGAGAAAGAAATGTTATGTAAATAGGTTAGCGAGTAGCTGGGTTTAAAATGGTGAGTGTGATAGTTTTTACCTCTACTCATAATTTTACTATTGAATGGGTTGGTGGGTATTCAGGTCCACATTGATAAGAAATCCTATGTTTATGATGGCACCACTTTCTTTCCTATATTCCATGGATTAGGTTATATGATTAATTTTTTTATTTTCTCATTCCAAGGTAATATTTTTATCATTTGATATTTTATGCTTATGGTTAACACTTAATTATTTAGGTTTTTATAAATAACATTTATTTTCCCTTCTTCATGTGTTTACTTTTGATTATGATCTAACTATTATAGAATTTTTATGTTATCATTTACTGAGCATTTGATCTCACTTATTTCTTATGTTTCCATTCCCTAGGTTATGAATATAACTATATCATGTGACATATGTTGGAAGGGTTATACAAGAGCATGATTATAGATAAATTTATTCAAGTGTAGTAAAAAAGATTTTTATATATCTAATATCCAAGATAATAAACATTTTAGTATTTGGTTTGTGTGACTATTTGTGATATGTGTTAGTTAAATCATAATTTTAATGTATTATTTATATCATTTTTATCTTGGGTCTCCTCAATTATTATTAAAGATAGGTTTAGTTATTTTTGTATATTATTTTAGTTACTTTTATTATTAAGGTTACATAACCTTAGTAAAAACCCTAGAGATGACTCTAAGTATAGGATTATATCCTAGAATATTGATAAAGTGTTAAATAGATAGTTTTATATAGAAATAAATCCCTATATATATAATAAATGTTTCTTTAGGATTTTAAACAAATTTATCTAGGGGTAATAACAATGAATGGGAAGATTAAGTATTAACATGATTGTTACCTAGTGCACAACAAAGAGGAATTACCACAAACATGGTTTACACACATGTAGTATATTATTTAGTTTATCATATCATATTTTTTAATCACTATAAATTATTGATTTAATAGTTACTTTTGGGGATTAGTTTTAGAAGTGTAAGATAGACCAACTTAAATTAATCTATGTTGAACCATGATGGTAATAGGATGAACCAATTGTAACATGGTTGAAATGAAAGTAACATAAGTTTAAATGATTGTTTAATTAGAGAAGAAATATTATGATTTAGATTCATATTAATATACTATAATTATTTATAATATTATCATAACATTTTTCATTTTAGTATTTGGTTGAAATAGGATTAGCAAAATAAATCTTTGAAATGTATGTTTTTAAGAACTCCTAATAATTACATTTTGGATAAATAGTTTCCTAGTATTACCATGGATAATGAGTTGGGTATATAAGTAGAATATATATGTGTGTATATATATATATATTATTTAGATACCTTAGATTATTCCTTTAGTAAATGATAATTAAAATTAAGAGAACATAATTTATTTAAGGGGTTAGAATGTAACGACCCATGATTTTGGATCTTTTAAAATACATACTATTTTCTAAAACTTTTTTCATGAATTATACCCAATTTTAAATACCAAAACATATTAAAAATAAATTATTAATAAATATAAAATAAAAATTAAGATAGTAAACCATTGATATTTATTAACTTCAGTAGATAAGTACTTAATATGAGTTAATATTAGAAAAGGTTATAATAAAAACCATTTTATTTATATTTTACCTTCTTTAAAAAATTAATTTAAAAAAACTAAAATTTAAATTTGGTAAAATAAATTTCATTTTTCAAAACATCTGATAAAAATTTACTTAGAATTAATTTTTTATGTTTTTCTGAAAATATTGATTTTAAGTCAAAAATACAATTTTGTGAAAATTATAATTTTTATGATTTTATCACTTTATAAGAGTATAATAAAATATCAAAAAAAAAATAAATAATAAAATATTTATTTAAGTAAAAAATTATTAATTTTAATATATTCTTTGAACTTATAAATACCATGTCCAACATTTTTATAACAAAATAAAAAATAGTTTAATATAAAATATTATTGGTATCCTTTTTGAATGATGTATTTTTAATATGATATTTAGTTATTTATTTCCTTTAAAGATTAATAACATTCATTATATAATTTATAAATCAATTTATTCCATTAAAATCAATTATAATTATAATTTAATCTTATATATAAATTTAAAGCTGAAAAACATCATTTTTCCAAAAATTGTTTTCACGTGATTAAGTGTGTCTATTTTAAAATTTTAATTTTAAAAATTTATAAATCTGATATAAGAAAATTATTTTAATAATTAAAATTATATGTTTCAATTAAGTTAATAAGTTAAATATTAATTTTATTTATTAAAATTAATTTCTATGGTTAAGAAAATAGTTACCTGATAAAAAAGTAAAAATGGTAAAATGAGTTTTAATAAGAGTAAATAGACAAAAACATGTTAAAAACATGTTTTCAAATAAATGTTTCAGATTATTTTGGACCTCAATGTTTACCAAAAACCATTATTTTGAAACTTTGGATCCTTTGGCCTTGTAATAGTTCCATGAGATTATTAAAACATAAAGTGTGTTACCAAAAGTTCCCTTTCCCTCTCTTATAAAAGAAAATTATTACACAATTTCATAGATAAATAACACATTAAAATAAATCCTTTAAAATATTCCATTTTACTCTTCATATAAACCTATCCCATAAACATAGGGCTATGGTCACTCATATTTATCATAATCCCTTCAATTTCAAGGGAACTTCAAAGGAAAAAAATCAAGTCTCCAATATAAGTATTATCTCCTTCTTAAGATGTTCTTATTAATATTACTCTTAAAAATTTTATATAACCATAATAATATGATGAATTATTTATTTTTAAAATAATTATATTTTTTATATTAATGGTATAAAACTTATTTATTCATTATTTTCTAGTTATAGAAAGAAACATAAATCATGCATGTGTGTGGACTATCACCTCCATGAAGAATCATTTTTTCTCCTTCAAATTTTCAATTATTTATAAAAAATATTAAAATATGGTTAACCGAAATAAAAACATCAAAAATATTACCATTAATATTTTTTTAATTACATTATATCAAATGAAACACCACATTAACCATACTCATCAGTCGAGTTAAACTGTGTTTATGTTTAGGTTGAATTTTCAACCAATGTGAACAATGCATTAAAATCCAATTATGTATGAATATGGGAGCATATAAACTAATATTATTATAATATAATAATATAATAATTATATTTTTTTGGTTCTAAAAATATTATATTAATTATTTAATTTATTATTAAAGTATTATTTTTTAGTTTGCTAAAATCACTAAAATAATCGAAAACTAATTCCATTTTCACACACCGTAACTAAAAAATTATAGAATGAAATAAGATATTTATAAATATATATAATTAATATAATTAATTATATTAAAAAATACATTATTTATGATTTTTTTGTAAAAGTAATAGTAATATTATCAATATTATAAAACGTGTTCAAATTGGTAAAGTTATTAAGACCTGATGGTTAAAATAAGTTATAACTAACCAATATAGCCATAATAAATAATTAAAATTTAGGAATATAGTTGGTGAAATATATTTATAACATTATTAAATATATTATTATGATATATATGTTTTTTACATGATTTTATAATAAAATTAACTAATAAATGAAACAAGCTAAGGGTTTTCTTCTGAAACTCCTACCTTTGAAAAATGTTTATGTTGTGTATTGTGTTTCTATTTTATTGGTTTAAATACTAACCCTTTATAATATTTTCATCATGATTATAAAATTTTTTATGACATTAAATTTTCTATTTAAATTACAAATCTCATGGGGTTTGTATTTAGAAACTACTTAATCTATAAGGTTTTTTCATCTCAACTTCTCTTTAATAAGACATGTTTTAATGTTATTAACTAATTTCTTATATCCATAGTGTATATTCTGAACAATAATTTATTTTTGAATACTTCATGACTTAATCCATTAAATTTATTGAACCATGGTATTTTTAATATTTCAATCGCTTTTGATTAAAAAATTACTAAATATGAACGGAGTTTTCGTTAGTCAATTCTCTTATTTCTGTCATAATAACTCATCTTTGTTTGTTATCTTAATATATTGATCTATTATAACCATTTATAATTTTAGGATATAGTTTTACCTTATTTTCTATGGAATAATGTTTCACACCAAATTATTATTCCATGATTATTTTAATTTTTTTGTTAAAATTAATTTTTTTTAAAGATAATCCCCATTACTTTTAATAAAATTTTCTTTCATGTCTATATTTTTACATCCAGCCAATGTTCTCCTTTCCTTAGTGTAAAATAAAATTGTTTTTATATACCATAATCATTTTATTCCTTTTATTTAATTTTAAATAATTTTTTTCTCTCAAATTTTTAATGAGGTGGATTTTCAAAAAGGTAATTTCAAAATGTAAAAAAGGTTTTCCTATCCCATCAAAATAAAAAATTTTACCATCCACTCTATATTTTATTCTGATATATTTTATATATTTTTCAAGGTTCTATTATTAAATATTATTTTTACAATTAAAATTTTCCTAATTATTTTCACACTCCTTTTTTTAAAACTTTCTGACCTTTTCATGATTTCATTATTAAATATTCTTTTAAAAATTAAAATTATTAAATTTAATTTAACTTCCCTATTTAAAAATTTATATATTTTTCAAGTTTCAATTATTAATGATTGTTTTTAATGTAAAAAATTTTAAACATATTTTCACTTTCATTTTTTTAAAACATTATTTATTCTTCAAGTTTCAATTATTAAATATTCTTTTTAAAAGTTAAAAATTATCAATGTATTTTCAATTTAGATTTTTTAAAAAATTATATCTTTTTTAAAATTCCATTATTACAAATTATTTTCTTATCTAAAGGATTTAAATTTATTTTCCATTCTCTTTTTTGAGACCTTATGTCTTTTCAAGGGTATTTTTATAATAAGATTATCAAAACTCTTATCTTTCCCTTGACATTTTAATTATTACACCCAAAAGGGACTTGGTAACTGAAAATCCATTATTTGTGTTATAAAATTTCATATTTGAACTCTATATTTCAAATAATTTCTCTTTTAAATGATGTTATCTTTTTAATTATGGGTGAAAATATTTTTTGAATCAATTCCATTTCCATAAAAGGTTTTCATTTCATTTTATTAAAAACAAACCATTAATATTGAGAATTGACTCGTAACTATGACTTTTACAATGATAAATACAAAAAAAAATTCAAGAAGATATTTCATTAATTGTTTTTCATTGTCTTCAAGATGATCTACCTTCATTGGAGTTATGTTTCATGTTTCACCATATATTATTATTTTATGATGTGATTATTTTAAGTGATTCATTTTTTAATAATAATCTATTTAAATCATGATGTTATTTGTATTTTTTTGAAACACGAATCGTTTCAACAGTTTTTTATGAAAATTGATTGATTTCATTTTTTATTTTCTATGAAACCCATTTTATTTCTATGGTTCATTTTTTGGTGTGAATATTTTTTATATCAAGTTTCACAAAAATGTATGGAATATGAGATGGTTGAGATCTATATCACCCAACAATGTATTGGTTAAAGGCATATAACTCATGATGACTAAATTTTATGTAAAAAATTTAGTAAGTATCTAGGTTCAAAAAGGGCGAATATGATGGTGTTTATCTCTACTCACAATTTTACAAGTGAATGGGTTAGTGGGTAACCATGTTCATAAAGATAAGAAATCTTATATTTATGATTATTCTACTTTATTTAATATATTCAATAGATTAGGTTACAAACTTAATGTTTTATTTTTTAATTCCATAGAAAAAGTGTTATCATTTTAGATTTTATGTTAATTTTTAACACTTAATGATTTACATTTTTTAAATTTGATATTTTACCATATTAATAGTTTTTCTTATTGTTATGATCTAACCATCATAGAATTTGTTATGTTATACCTTAATGAAAGTTTTTTTCACCCATTTCTTATTATTTCATTCCCTAGTTTATGAATATAATTATATCTTGTGAAAAATATATGAATGGATCTAGACGAGCATGATTATGGAGAAATGTTCACAAGTTTAGTAAAAAAAATATTTATATATAGTTTATCTCCAAGAAACTAAAACATTTGGTCTTTGGGTTGTGTAACTATTTGTGATATGTATTAACTAAATTGTGAGATTAATGTATTCTTTATTTCATGTTTATCTTGGGATGAATCAGTTGGTTTCATATCAGAGTTTAGTTATTTTTGGATATTAGTTTACTTACCTTTGGTATTAGGGTTATATAACCTTATCTAAACCCCTATATACGAGTCTAAGTATAAGATGATATCATGAAATATTGGTGAAGTTTATATTATAAGGTTTTCCCTAGAAATTTTTCCCTATTTAGATTATATTATTATATTTAGGATCTATCATAGTTGTGCCTATGGGTAATAACCCCAAAAAGTGAATATTGTATATTAAATAAATTGTCAATTTCTGTATTATAAAGAGACCTAATTGATCACCTACTTTAAAAATCCTAGTGGATATTCTTTTTTTGATCATATTCTCCTTAAAAAACACTATGAAGTATTTTTTTGTATTTAATTTGATGGATTAGGTTGGAATGTGTAAGATGAACCCACTTAATGTAACATATATTTAACCAATATAATTATAGGATGAACCAACTATGATATAGTTTAAATGAAAGTATCATAGATTGAAATGAAGGTGTCATTATAGAATAAAAATTTGTATTTGTATTTGTATTCATATACTATAATACTTTTTGATATTATTATAACCTTTTTTAAATATTTGGTGGAAACAAGATCATGGAAATGAAGTTATGAAAGATATGTTCCAAAAAACTCCTATGAATCATGTTTGCGATACATAATTTTCTATTATTACCATGTATAATGAGGTGGATATATTAGTAGAATATATATATTGAGTTTATCATGGATCCATTATCTTCCTCCTTTAGTAACTGATAATTAAAATTGTCATGATTCAATTTATTTAAGGGGGATAGCATGTAACAACCAGATATTTTGGATCTTTAAAAATAGATATTATGTTGTAAAATTTTTGTAACATGAAACACTCAAAATAAAAAAACCACAACAAATTATGAATAAATTATTAACAAATCTATAATGAATACTTAAATCATAGACCATTAATATCTATTACATTTAGAAAATAAATAATTAATATGGCTTAACATTAAAAAAGGTTATAATAAAAGATATTTTCTTTATATTGTACCTTCTTTAAAAAAATTTATTTAATTTTTTTTTAAAAGTTAATTTTATAAAATAAATTTTATTTTTTAACTCCTCTCATAAAATTATACTTGGTATAAATTTTTCAATTTTTTTTAAATGATTTATTTTTAGTCAAAAATATTATTTTTGTGAAAATTTTATTTTTTTAATATTTTTTCACTATGTAATCATAAAATAGAAGTATAAATACAATTTTAAATAATAAATTAATTATTTAATGAATAAAATTATTTATTTAATATATTATTGTTTCTTATAAATACCATGATCATATTTTTTTAGAATTAAATAAAAATATTAGTTTAATGAAAATTGTTTTCATTCCTCTTTTGAATAAAGAATTTTATAAGTCACATTAAGTTTATTATTTAATTTAAAACCATATACCATTCATTATATTTTCAATAAATCAATATATTTCATTAAAATTGGTAATAATTATAATTTTGTCATATATATAAATTTAAATATAAAAAATCATCTTTCTAAAAACCGTTTTTACATGATTAAGTTTATTTATTTTAAAATTAACTTTTCACATATTTATAATTTGTATGTGATGAAATGATTTTAAATTTTAAAATCCTATTGTTCAAATTAGTTTGTAATTTTGATTTTAATTTTAGTTATCAAAATTAGTTACAATGGTAAAAAAACTGTTAACCCCGGTAAAAACTAAAAATGATAAAAACAATTACTAAGGGAAAATGGAAAAACCAGGTTTAATTTTTTTTTAAAATAAGTGTTTTGAGAACATTTTAGACCTAATCAAGTCAAAAAATCCATTATTTTGAAACTTTTGATCCTTTTCCATGTAAATTTTTCAGGACATTATTAAAATATAAAGGGTGTTTCCAAAAGTTTCATTTCATTCTCTAATAAAAGGGGATCCCTTAAACCATTTAAAAGATACATGTACCATTTAGATTACTCATCAAAATATGAAATTTTAGTATAAATATAAACCTATACCACAAAAAATATTCCCCTGGTCTCTCATATTTATCTTAATTCCTTCAATTTCAGGGGAACTTCAAAGAAAAAAAACAAGTCTCCAACATATGTATTATCATCCTAAAAAGATTTTATTTTAATATTTCTCTTCCAAATATCATATCACCAAAACAATATGATAACATACATATCATTATTATAATGATATGTTGTTATATTTATTTAATTACCCTTATTTATTCATTTACATTCACTTAAATAAACAATTGAACATAAATTGTTCGCGTGTGAGCAGACTATCGCCTCTATGAAGAATCATTTTTCATTTTTATTTTAATTTTTCATTTTTTATCCAAAAATCTTAAAAAATGGTTCACAATTAAAAAAAATCATTATTATTCTTTTATATTGGTATTATGTAAAAATAAACACCTCATTAACCATACTCACTAGTCGAGTTAATGTCTCTACATGTTTCGGTTCATTTAACCACATATGTGAACAATGATTTAAAATATTATTATGGAAGAATATGGTAACATATTAACATGTATTATTATAATATAATAATATAATAATTATTTTTATTTAGTTTTTAAAATATTTCATTATATATTTAATTTTTTATTAAAGTATCTTTTTTTCATTCGCTGCATTCATCAAAATAAGCCAACACTAATTACATTTTTACACAGTGTAACTAAAACACTTATGGAATGAGATAAGAGATTTAAAAATACATAAAAATATATATATTATAGTATCTTAAATGATATATTAATAATGAACTTGGTGTAAAATGATGTGTAACGAGATGAACATTATAGAACTTGTGAAAATTGTTAAAGATATTAACACTATATGGGTGAAATAAAATATAACTAACCATTATAGTCATAATAAATATTTATAAATAACAAAGATAACAGGTAAAATATATCAATAAGTACTTAAAATTTATTATTAATTTATCTAAAAAAATTTACAGTAAGTTATAATGTCGTCAACTAAAAAATGAAACAATGTATGGGTTTCTATCTCAAACTCTTACCATTGGGCATGTTTATGTTATACACCATGTTTTCATTTAAACAGTGTAAATACAACACCATTTTCATATTTTTGTCATGATTATATTATTTTTCATAATATTTAATTTTATATGTAAATTTCTACCTCTCATGTATTTTGTATTCAAAAACTACTTAAATTGTAAGTGTTTTACATCTCAACTTCTCTTCGTTGAGATATGTTTTAATTTTTTGCACCAATTTATTATTTATATGGGTTATATACATCACAATAATGTATTTTGGAATAATATATGAATTTATACATGGTATTTATATAACTTTTTTATTTTTAGGCATCTAATTTCTTTGGATTCAAACATTACTAAAGTCGTAAGGGGTTTTCATGACTCAATTCTATTCTTTGAGTCATAATCACTCATACTTGTATATTATCTTTAAAGATTCATATATTATAACTATTTATTATTTTGATGCATCTACAACTTATTTTCTTGTGAAATCATGTTCTACTCTAATTGATTATTTCTTTGTGATTTTACTAATTCGTTAAAATTGGTTTTTTTTAAGAATAATTCCCATCACTTTAATGGATTTTTATTCCATTTCCATATTTTCTCTTTAATTTTATCATTTCCCTAGTATAAACTCAAATTTTTTTAATCTCAAATGTTCCATTTATTCCAATTATTCCATTTTAAATAAAAAAATTCTCTATCTTTTTTAATGAGTTTAGTTCTCAATAAGTTTATTTCAAAATGTTCAAAAAGTTTTTTCATAATCTCAAAATAAATGTTTTATCATC
Source organism: Viscum album (assembly GCA_963277665.1). Classification (NCBI taxonomy): domain Eukaryota; kingdom Viridiplantae; phylum Streptophyta; class Magnoliopsida; order Santalales; family Viscaceae; genus Viscum; species Viscum album. Next base: position 1,326,645,032 of record OY728126.1, read on the forward strand.
CACTCCATATTTTATTTTGATAAATTTTATGTTATTCTAAAGGATACAATATTAAAAAAATTAGAAGTAAATTTCTTTAAATAATTTTAACATTACCCCTTTTAAAACGGTTTGTATTTTTCAAGTTTTCATTATTAAAGATTCTTTTTAAAAGTAAATTTTTTAAACTAATTCACATACCATTTTTGAAAAGTTTATTTTTTAAAATATTAAATTATAAATGATTATTTTTTAAATTACAATTTTTCAATTTTTTTTCACTATACTTTTTTGAAAGATTTACGTCTTTTTCAATACCATTATTAAATATTCACTTTAAAATAATAAGTTTTCAAAGTATTTTCACTTTTTCTTTTTGAAAAAATTAGGTCTTTTTAAATTATCCATTATTAATTATTCTTTTCAAAAGTAAAATTTTTCAAAGTATTTTCACTTCTACTTTCTGAAACCTTATGGATTTTCAAGGATCTTTTTATAATAAAGTTTTCAAATGTCTTATTTTTCCATTAATTCTAAATTATGAAAACCATAAGGTACTTGGTAACTCAAAATACAGTCATCGGTCTATACAATTTATTATTTGATATTATTATTTCCATGAATATTCTTTTTAAATTATTTTATATTTTTTAATTATGGGGAGAATTTTTTTTGAATAAATTCCATTCCATGAAATATTTTCTTTTTATTTTTCTTAAATGGGATTTCTAAAAAAAGACTCTTAACTATGAATTTTTTAATGAAGAATAAAACGTGTTATAAAAATATATTTTCATGATTTAGTTTTCATTATCTTCAAAATGATCTACCTCCATTGGATTTATGTTTCATTTTCCAACCTATATTATTATTTTATGATTTTATTATTTTGGTTGATCAAGTTTTTTGTATCAAGAGATGTAAATAATGATTTTATTTGGATGTTTTGTGAAAACCATATCATTTACATGGGTTACTTATAAAAATTTATTGAATTAATTTTTCGTGTTATTTGAACCCCATTTTATTTATATAGATTATTTTATGATGTGATTATTTTTTTATCAAGTGGAAAACAAATGTATGGATTATGAGAAAGGTGAGACTTATATAGACCTTCAATACGCTGGGTAAAGGATCATATCATATGAGTTTGAAATTTTATATGAACAAGTTATTAAGTATCTAATTTCATAAAGGGTGAGTGTGATGGAATTTAACTCCACTCAAAATTTTATGAGTAAAGAGCTTGGATAGTAACTAGGTTAACAAAGATAAAAAAAATCCTTTATTTATGATTATACCACTTTCTTTACTATATTACATGGCCCATGTTATATGATTCATGTTTTATTTTATCATTCAATGGTAAAATTTCAATCATTTGAGATGTTATACTTGTGGTTAACAATTAATGATTTATTTTATAGAAAAATATATTTTCCCTTATTCATGATTTTCCTTATGAATATGATCTAACCATTATATAATTTATTATGTTATCCCTTATTGATCATTTGACCTCACCAATTTCTTATGTTTCTATTCCCCAGGTTATGGATATGATTATATCATGTGATATATATTGGAAGGTCTAGATAAACATGATTATAAATAAATCTTCACAAGTGTGGTAAAAAATATATTTATATAAATAATCACTAAGATATTAAAACTTTCATTGTTTGGGTTGTAAAACTATTTGTGATATTTTTTAATTAAAGTGTGATATTAATTTATTATTTATGTCATGTTTAGATTGAGTCCCTTCAGTTGATATAATTCATAATATCCTTATTCATATCTTGCGGAAAGGAAAAAAATAAAGTGTGGTCTCAATTACTCAAGGGTTACATACAACAGATGTTATCAATAGTAAATGAGGCATAATAAACATATCATGGTGGATAATCAAGACACATGTCATTGAATCAAAAACTAGATTTAAATGAAAATTTATGTCAAATATCAATATATAAAACACATGGATAATGAAAAATAAATTTTTAATGAAGTAAATTCATAGTTCTAAACATCAACATCAAGGCCTCTTAACTAAGATATCATCAATCAAACTATCATTGACTCTCATCCATGAAATAATTCTTAATAAATGGGATGGTTCAAACAAAACAACATCTAATGTGGCTTCCTATTTTTTCTCAGGATACTGTTCAATGCATCGAGGGGGTATCTTTAACTAGGCCACACACGTTACTTTCACATCCTAAGCATTCCTTAGATTTTGAATGATTAAAAAAATTCATTCTCAAAATATCATATAAGTCAAAAATTATCCTTATTGAATAACGAATAAAAAATATAAATCTTTCATCATCATAAACCATCCTTACAATGAATAAATATTTTATTATTGGGTGATATCCCCAGTAACATCACGGGGTTTTTTCATAAATAAAAATACCTTTAAAATATCACATTAACATTTTTGAGGAAAATACCCTTTTTATTTTGAAATAACATATTTATAATCTAAAACATTACAAAATAATATAGCAAAAAACATCTTTTGAAAAATCATGGTTAACTTCTAAAGGAAGCTTTAAAACATTGATTATTCACAGAAGAGTGAAAATTTGTTCATGTTGTAATCATTAAAGACAACGATTCTTTTCACACCTTCTGTAAAACATACCTTTTTCAAAAAAATGATAACAATATTGTTTTAAAAACATTTTATAAAAATTAAAAATTGGTATAAATTACTGTATACATTCATTTGAGCATGGTAAAAACATTTTTGAAAATATCTTATAGAAAATGGATATAGAAGAAAAAGATTCTCGGTCAATGGGGATGTAACATTCTAGAAATTGTGACCCATTGATTTATGGTAATTATATTTGTATAGGATTATGGGGTAATTATTTAGGCATTTGGTGGTAAAAGTAAGAATTAAAAATAAAATTTTAGGTGTATAGACTCATGTTATGTACATGTTTTATCTACTCCATGGAGGGTAGTTGTTGTAGAATAGTGGGATTAGATGCAGTGTATGATCTTAGAGGTGGGTGTTTTGCGACTTCATCCATTTTTATATAGTTTCATCATAGATTAGGGTTGCATCTTGGGCCCTTTGAGTTCCATGGTGTAGTGGTATTTTCTATTACATGGATTCTGAGGATTTATTTTTGGTGTTTCTTCGAAATTCATCACCCTTGTGGCATGGAGTGTAGACTGAGGTGTAGCATCCTTCTCAGTGAATGAGTCCTATGATGTAGTGGTTTACACTTCACCATGGTCCAATAACAAAATAATATGATATGAACCACAATCTACACCATGTTTCTCATACTTGGCTTCAACAAGTAAGTTTTTGGCATGATCTATGGTTGTGCACCGTAGTCTTTTCCTCTGTTAACCTTTCTGCACCATGGTGTAGAGGGATGCACTATGGTATTCTAACTTCTAGTATTCCTATAAATTCATGCACCCCTTCCAACCATCATTTCTTACAACTTTATTTCTTCAACCCTAGGTTCCAAATAGTTATTTTAAGGCCTTTGAATACCATTTTTATTAGATTCAATCCCCAAATTTTTGTGTTCAATCAGTACTGATCTATGGCTAGTTCTTCCTATTTTATTAAAGTTTATTCATGGATCATACATGTTTCTGACCATTCATTATTTCCAAGATATATAGGTTTATCTTCTTCATTATCATGTATTTTGTATGAGGTTTGGTGTTTTTTTCATGGAACAACACCATTAGAGGACTGTAGATTCCTCACAAGAGAGGTGATCCGAATTTTTTTATTGTTCTTCCATTATTGATTAAAAAATTATAAGGCCTTTAAGTAGGGGATTCATTGATTGTACTTTAATTTTTATAATAAAACATAAATTTATCAATATTTATCTCTTTTTTTGTTTTTTTAATTAACTATAATAAATATTATACTAGATTAATGAAAAAAATGGTTTATGGTTTTAGATATCATATGTGTTTTTCAACTATCATAACAGTTTACCTCTTGATTTTCTAGATGGTGTGTTATCTATTTTTATTATTTTTATCATGTTTTGTAGGATCTTAAAAGTATCTTATATGGATATACTTATAAGAGTGGTTAATTATAGTTTAAACATTTTAAACTAAAAAACTCTTAAATAAAATTTATAAGACTTAGACTTAGTCTGATTATCATAGTAAAGAATCAATATCACAATGGATCTGATTAATATCAATGTATTTTTTATCATATTCATAAATATACCAACAAAACAAACAATAATTAAATAAAAGAAAAAATAATAACATTCTATTACATGTACATCAGAATAGAAACTTTTATATACAAGAAATACAATATCTAGTAACAGTAAGAATGAATTAAAAGATATATTAAAATAATTAACTCCTTTAACTTTAAGAGTAATTTAGTCAATAACCATGAATAAATGTATCCATGGTTTTATACATACTCTAACGTTTGTCATTCCTTACCAGTAAATTCCTCGATATGATGATCAGAATAAACACAATCTTTATATCCCTAGAAGCCCTCAATTGTAACAATGATTAGAAGCATGATTAAAAAATAAAATGTTCTAAATAAAACAACATGACAGGGATTCCTAAGAACTATATCTCTCTAAATTATTATGATGACTTTGAATAATAATTTCACATAGAGAAAAAATTAAAAGTCTCGAGTTATGAATGTGATCATCTCCGAACTCTTCAAATGATCAACTATTTATAGTAAAAGCTCTAATGGTCATATTGTTTAGTAAGTTTCAATGGCCTTTGACAATCGGTGATTGATATCTCACTATGTTCTGGCATAAAAAAATGTATATCAATATTTTTTAATATAATTAAAATTATAATGGTATTCCTTATGATAGAAATTAGTTTTATATATTATGATTATAATATTTAGTATGTATGATGGACTTTTTCCTTGATCATAGATACGATAATACTTATGAGAATTAGTCTGCTATATCGATGCCAAAATCAGCCTGATAGTAATGAATTTTTTTAATACAATACAAAATACAAATTTCTAACTCCTGGTATGATTAAAGGTAATTATGATAAATCATATGCATTATCTATCTAATGATCATAGAGAAGAATAATAATTTTATATTCATAACACATTAAAGCATTTTCTACGTATGGTAAAAGATAATTTTTCCAAAAAAACATAATCAAATACTTGGGACATAAAAATTTAGTAAATAGAGATTTAAAAGAGTGTTTTTAATTTCCAAAACTAAAGGAATTTAATAGTAATAAGTAATACTTTTGACTCAACAATCTCCCCATTTTTTGAAATCACAAACCCAAAAACATAAATGAATAAACAACTTGAAAAACATACAATCTGTTGTTCTTTTAGGAACTATAATGTTATCTGTTACAATTTAACTCCCGTTGATTTTGTAACTCCTTTGAATATGATGGAAAGTATTAGAATAAATATTCTTAAAATAATACATTTCCCCCTTAGGATTGCTTCTCCCCCTAAGGATAGTATCTATCCCTTTAAAAGGAAAACTCCCTATTTTTAAAATATTCTCCCCTTTGATAAAACTATCTCTCATTAAAAATATTTCTCCCCCTATGTGATTTTCAAAAAGGAATAGGATGTAATGCAATGTTTTCTAAATTTTTAGAAAAATAACATACAAAACAATATTGAACTAACTAATCATCAATGTAAGTATGAAAGAATATATAACCATTTGGAATTGTAAAACATTAAAGTATAAGAAATTTGGATGAAAATTAATTATTAAAAACAAACATTAAAATTTTGTACAAAATTATACATCGAGAGTTAAAAAAAATCATTCTTCATCAAGGACTTTAAGAATGAAGTCATCTTTTTTAACTCATGTCGATCCTTTCTCAACTTCAAAATATTTTCTTCCAGAGGGTCCTACTTATAAACAATATATTTAAAACTTTTATCTTCCTCAAAAAGATTCCAATTTTTATTCCTTATAATGATGAGTTTTTTTCACAAGATCTTATCCTACTCATCTCTAAATTTATATCTTGAAGATTTTGTTTCAAAACATTCACATTCATATCCACTTCATCTATAGTGTATCTACATTATTCAACAAACATAACAATTTATTCTATATCTAATGATAACTTGTTAAAAGAGTTATCTAATCCAAAAAAGTTTTTTTACTTCAAAAAATTGGTCTTCATGAAAATAAATATCTAAATCTACTTGGTTATAACACTTTACTATCTTATTACATGATGTTTTGTGAGTATGAGAGTATTCTTTAAAAATATTCATCTTTACTTCAAAATGGATAAATGATTCAGTTAAAACCTTTATTGAATCATATTTTTCATTGTGGTCATTATAAATATGCTGAAATATTACTTCAAGATTAATAAATTATAGAATTGTGGCTTTTAAAATCATCTAGGATTGATAGACTTGGTCAAAACATTTTTGTCAAATTTATGCCTCTGAATTCGATGATCCTGAAGATTGTTTTAGAGGTTTTATTTTGATAGTTTTTGTATCAAATTATTTACCTTTTTATTTTTATATTTCTTTGAAACATTATTATCATTTGATACTTCAAGAATTTCTAAATCTTTATCAGTTTTACCTTTTTTAGATACTTTGGTCTGAGAATTTTGATCTTGTTCTTATTTATTTGAGGATAAATGTTCCTCCTTTTCTAATGATGATTCTTCATTTTAAGTACTTTGTGATTTTCCATACTTACCATAATTAGAGTATAAATTTGACGAATATGATGATGATTATGATGATTCTTTATCTAATTAGATTTCTTCATCAAAATCCCTTTCCTTTTCTTCTTATTATTCATATTTTTCTTCTTCAACTTTTACATCTTCTTCTATTTCCTTCACTCAAAATTCTTCATATGAATATTTTTATTCTTCTTATTTTCCTTCTTCTATTGTTCCTTTAACTTTTACTTCTTTTTCTAGTTATTTTTAAAGTACTTCCTCTAGATTCCTTGTTGTTCTTAAGCTTCCCTTTCCAGTTAACTCATGTTTTGATAGATTCTCAGATAAATATGAAACTAATTCTTCAAAAAGTACCATTCCCTTTTTCTTATCTTCAATAGAAGGGATATCAGTAGGAAAAATATATTTTTCCTCATAAACAGATAGAAATGATTAAATTACTTGGTCTGAATGAGATTTTGGAAGAAATAGATTCTCATAATCTATTTCTACAAATTTTAACAAACATTAAACTATTTTGGATTCTTATTATCTCTTATTTTTAATTCATCTATTATCTTCTTCCTAATAATGTTAAAAGATATAAATCTTCAATTATTTAGCTTATATAGGGTTAATCCCAAACTCTAGATCCCCTAAATTTTTAGGAGCCTTACTAGACATCATTTTCTCAATAATATCATCAGGAATATTTTTTTTATTACACTTAAAATTAGGATAAGTATTAACCTTTATATTTTATTATCATCATATTCCTATTTATTTGAAATTTTAGATTTGGAAGAAACTCCCTCAATATTTTCCACAAATTTTTTGTCTTAGTGTCAAATACTTACTTTATTCTAGACATAGTTTCTTCACTGATAAAATAAATATCTTCCCTAATACGATATGTTTTTTTTAACTTGAAATTTTTCATAAATTTCACTATAAAATTACTGATGAAAGATAGAAAAATTATTATCTTATACTTGATGGAATCATTTTTATATTTCTTAACATAATGAAGATTAACTTAACTAAGTCAGTCTTCCTCATATTCACCAAATAATCAATAAAAATACATCTGAAACCTTAAATTTATCCCTACCTTTATTCCTTGGAATAAAGTAACCTTGAATCCATAAAACAATGACTCTATTATCTAGAGTCAATGAGATACTTTTCTAACTTTTTTATAATAAGAAAATAGAGTGTCTTCATCTGTGTCTTATTAAGGGCTCTAAGTCAGTTTGGTAGCTTGTGAGGAGCTAAATACACTTCTATTTATGAAGAGACACCGACCAAGTCTGCTACTATTCTAGAGGAATTTTTTTAACTCTTTCTAAATATGGTGAAGGATACCATATCCTTACCATATTCTTTACTAAACTTAATGGAATCAAAGAATTCTGATATAACATTGGATATTATAAGTCAAAATCCTTGTCCGGATTTTCTTCATAAATAGATTCCCATCTTTAGAATGAAATAATTTTCTTTATTATAGAATCATACTTTTCGAAGAACAATATTCCAATGAGTTTTTTTCTTGAATACAAACCTCTTAACATAATCATATTTGGTTTCCATTGATGCTAAATCTAAAACTGGTGAATGGAACTATAGAAAAATAATCAAACTAAAAGCTTTAAAGGGTGAAACATCTTGGGTAAAAGATCTTTGAAGAACTGATGTGGGACACGGAGTGACCCACCTTTATATATGAACTATGGGTGATGGTTAAACATTCATAAGGAAACCAATGGTTGATATTTAAATCCTTTCTAATCTGATTCATGAGATTTATCTAAAGAAATTTTTTAAAACATTATTTATCTAAAATCTCAAGGTTTTACAAACTTTTATCGAAGTGAGAATCATTCCAATTATAAAAATTTTAAAATTTTGATGACAAAAATAATGTTTTTCTTGAAATTAATTTTTTTATAAAATAAAAATTATAAACTAATGTAATAAATTTATTTAAAAACTAAAAAAATAGAAGTGTACCTTTCGGTGTGGAAAGTTTCATCAGTATGATTAACTTTCTCTTCTTGGTTTTTGTAAAATAAACTTATTACAATAGTTTTACAATAAAGTTCTATTTCGATGGTATTAAGTTGAAAACATATTATGATAGAGAAATAAATATGATTATTTTAAAGAAAAATAATTATGATAAAAAAAATTCAAATTTTGAATCTGGATATTTTATAACAATTTCTGATAATGAAAATATTTTTGACTATTTTGAAAAAAAAAATTTATAAAAGGTTTGAGTCTGGAAAACTCATTATGATACAAAATTTTTAGAAATTATAAAAATATTAAAAAAAAATATTTAAGAAAAATTAAATGATTTTTAAAATAAAAAATATATACTCCCCCTATGAAAAAGAGTATATTAATGTATGTATATGGGTAAAAAAAGTAGTTATAAATTATAATTTAATATTTATCATTCTTATCTTCTATTTAATTAATTCAAATCTATAAGAACTAAGGGTTTTAGTAAAAATATCAACAATTTTTTCTTGTTTCTTGATGAATTGTAAAGATATATCACTTTTTAGTGTTTTATCCCAAAGGAAATCGTGTATTTTCCAATGTTTTTATCACATGAGTGATTTTATGGGGTTTTACTTAAATAAAATTCCCTTGTGTTATCACAAAGTATTTGAGTTTTTGTAAAAGTGATGCCATAATATGTGAGTTTTTGTTAGGTCGAAAAAACATCTAATTTCCACAAATTTGGCTTCACTAGTGGAAAGTGCTACCGAGTGTTTTTTCTTACATTACCAAGAAACAAAATAATCTATTAATAAGTGAAAAGTTCTAGATGTACATTTCCTTTCAATTACACAACCACCAAAGTCAGCATCCAAACAAAATAGTTAAAAAAACATTTCCAGAAGAATAAAATAGGCCTAAATCCATAGTTTCTATAAGATAAAAAAATTATCTTTTTAAAATGAGATTATTTTTTATTACCTTGATATCTTTAACATATACATACCGAAAACATTAAATCTAGACAAATACTTATTACGTAAATAAATTTCCCATCATACCTCTAAAAATATTTTGATCAACTTGTTTCCCAACCTCATAAAGATCAAAATTTATTGTGGTTCAAATAGGATTACTAATACTATTGGTTTTTTAATATTTAAATTTATTAAAATATATTTTATATACTTATATTGAGATATAAAGGTTCTTTCTAGTTTTTTTGAAATTTGAAAACCATGGAAATAGGTTAACTCATCCATCATACTCATTTCAAATTCTGGATTCAAAATATCTACAAAGGAATCCATTAGTGATTATTGAGTTGAACAAAATTAATGTCATAAACATGAATTTTTATAAGAACACTATTTTTATTTATTTATTTTATAAAAATATTTGGATCTTCATCTCCTTTAAAAAAATCTTTTGTAACAAAAAACCAGTTTACCTATCTTACCAAGATCTTTGGGATTATTTAAGTCCATATAGTGATTGGTATGTTTATAAATATGTTGTGGGTTTTTTTTATTTTTAAAACCTTGTGGATGATTTAGATAAACTTCCTCCTAAACATATCTATTAAGAAAATCACACTTCACATCAATTTTAAATAGTTTGAAATTAAAGAATGCTACAAAGTCTAGAAGTATTAAAATTGATTTAAGTCTTGGTATTAGAGAATAATTTTATACATAATCTATTACCTCTTGTTGATTATATACTTTAGGCACAAGTCAGGATTTACTTATAACTGTAATTCCATTTTCATAAAATTTATTCCGAAATAACCATTTTACTATAATTATAGAATTTTATATAGGTCCTTCAAGTAAAGCCTATAAATTTTTCCTCTCAAAATCATTGAGTTCATCTTTAATTGAAGTAATACAGTACTAATCACCTAAATACTCATAAATATTATTAGGTTCAAATTAGGATAATAAAGTGAGATTTTCAATTTCATTTCATAAGTAAATTCTAGTCATAACTAGTTTATCTACATCACCCGTAATACATTCACTAGGATGTTTCCTAAGAAACAACTAACGTAATAGGTTTTCAAAATTCTATTCTTCAATAATAGGTAGAAAATATTCTTGAGGAATTTATTTAGAAAAATATTCTTGAGTTATTTATTTATGATAAAAACATTCTATCAATGGTTGAAAATCAATTTTAGAAATAACATCGGATGATAGAGTGTGGGGTTATTTGAAAACAAACGGATTAGTTTCATCAAACTTAACATGCATGTTTTCCTTAACAATACAATAATTTTTATTAAAAATTCTATAATCATTAGAAGTAGTGTAATAACCTAAAAATAATCCTTCATTTTATTTGGGTGAAATTTTATGTAGATTATCTTTAGTGTTCATGATTAATACTTTTCAACCAAAAACATTGAAGTAAGAAAATTTTGGTTTTCTTCTTGTCCACAACTCATAATAAGTTTTATTAAGAAAATTTATAATTAAAACTCTATTTATAGTATAGAAGGAATTACTAACCACCTCATCCAAAAAAATAGCAACTGAGTATTCACTCAACATGGATCTAGTAATTTCTTGAAGAACTAGGTTTCTTATTTTAAATACGCCATTTTTTGGAGAGATTTAGGTGCTGAAAAGTTATTATCAAAAACTTTATTACTATAAAAACATTCAAAATCATAATTTAAAAATTATCTACCATGATCACTATAAATATTTATCATAGAGAGGTTTTTCTCATTATTAACTTTCGATAAAAAAATTTAAAATAATTGAAGGCATTAGAATTTTCTTGATAGAAAATAGACCCATGTATATATAATGTAATGAAAAACAAAGACATATACCTAGAATTTTCCAATGATTTTTCTAGTTTGTGTAGGACTAAATAAGATCATGTGAACTAATTGAAAAGTATCATTAGTTGAGACTTGACTAATATATTTATAACTTGACTTATGTTGATTACCATATTTACAAGGGTCATAGACTTTTGAAGTATCAAACATATGTTCTGGTAGATCCTTGAAAAATCCTTTCTCAGTCAATTTAGATAAATTTATAAGGTTAGTATTTCCTTGCCTTATATAACATAACAATGATTTATTTTTCAGTGCATGAAGGCAAGGTAAGTCTTGGATCCTAAGTTCCTTTAAGTTAAGTGTTTAAACATTCTCAAGATTATTAGAAAAAAGAATAAATTCATCATGATAACTACTTACAATACATTTATCATTCCTAAAGTTCACAAGGAATCCTCCATCACATAATTTACTTATGATTATAAGTTTTTTATTAATTCCTAAAACAAATGAAACATTTTAAATAACTATTTTTACAAGAAGAACAACGTTACCTATTCTAATAATCTCTCCCTAATCATTATCTCTATAAGATAATTTTACAATGTTCCTCTTGATTACCCTATTGAATAAATTTTTGTTTCCAATAATATGTATAGAAAATCCATTATCCATGTACCAAATATTTTTTTTGGTGGTACTATAATTATTTTCCTAAAAAAATTAGATTTTTAGAACCCAAACCTTCTTGAGTCCAATATTATTAGAAAATAAAATTTTACTTAACTACGTTTTTCTAAAAAAAATTTAGTAAAATGTAATTTATTTAGAAAAATTATCTTTATGAAATTATAGATATTGTACTCCATTTAAGGAATATTTTTCCAATATTTCCCACCACTTTATCACTTAGTTAAAAAATATGCACTTTTAGGAACAAATTAATTATTACTAAAAACATGTTTTTTATTTGTAAAACACATACCGAGAAAATTACCTTGAGGTGTGATTTTCTTATACATTTTTTCAAAAGTTTCCTTTCTGGTGATAAACTTAGATAAAATTTTCTTCAAACTAAAAATTTTAAATTGTAGTTTGATAACTAAATTATTTTTCTCATAAGAATTAGTTTTATAACTATGTTTTCCTTGTAACATTTTTTTATCATAAATAATTTTTTCAAAATATTTTGAAATAGTATCTTTTCTAAAATTAGTTCAATAAATATATTTTTAAAGATATAATATTTCATTAGTCAAAATAGTTATTCTAAAATATTCCTTAGCGTGTTTGGCTTTGGCATTATCAAGTTTTTTTATAAATCTTACAATTTTCATTTTTTTATATTTTTTTGAATCACGATACTTCATAATAAGTAAAGTATTTTCTTCACTGGATGAGTAGGATTATCCATAAAAATATGTATAATTATTATGATTATCACTTTCAGGTTAATTTTCATTTAAATATAAATTTATAAGGGATTCAAGTGTTCATACATTTTCCATTTGACAATGATTTACCATGGGTAATTTAGCAAAAATACCAATGTTTCTATTTCTAAAATATTCATTATAAAAAGATTCTCCACCAATGCCACTCCATGTTTCATAATCTTTCAAAGATTTATTTCCTTTTGACTTATATGATTTTTTATCATTGTTATCTAAATTTATTTCCTTTTTGTCTTTCCTTTTTAACTTTGGATAATTGGGTCAAATATGTCTGACTTTAATACATTCATAGAAGGTGACATTATAATCATTATTATCACATTTATCCTTATTAAATTTTTTATATTGGAATTCAAAATATTTATTTCCAAATATCTTATTCATTATTCTATATAGATCAGATAACTCATTCTCTGAAGGTTCTAATTTACTAAAATCTCATTGAACATCAAATTTCTTATTTCATGATGATTTCAAAACCATATTATGTGATTTAACATAATAAAGAATAGTAAAAGATATAGAAAAATAAATACCACCATTTTTATTCTTATGTTTCTCAACGTTACTTTTAATTCTTCCCTAATATTACATGAGAATACCAATCAAATCATCAAGAGTATGATTAGTAAGATTCTATGTATCAACCAACCATTCTTTTTTATTACCACTTATTAAGAATTATATCAACATTAATTTGAACCAAAATCTCATCATCAAGTACCTTTCCCCAAGATACTATAAAATGTTTATAATTTTCTTAAATCTTTTATACATATTTTCAATTGACTCTCCTAGTAAAAAATAAAATGCTTGGTTGTTATCTATAAGAATAACCCTTATTTTTTCCTTAACTTTGGATGTGTTACTTTACTCCAAATACTATTTTAATATTCAAAAGATGATATCTGACTATATATATTCCTTATTATAGAACATAATAAAGTATTTCTGACTTTTTAGTTCAATTGATATTCTAGTTTCTTGACATTAGTAAAAGTATGAACTTTTTTATTAGAAATCTTCTATTTTCTAGTAAATATTAGAAAATTATCAACTCTTGTGTTGATAACAAAATTTTTAATTCTATCAATCTAATATTTTTAGTTATTCCCATAAAAGATAGGTGGTCTAATAGGATTCAAATTATTAGTATATCCCACATTCATATCATACATCTTAAAACAATAGAAACTCTTTTCTACAAATACTCGTTACAATAACAATGTCTATAAACAAAATGTTTATAAAAAACCTAAACAACTTGAAACAAGTGAAGAATGTAAAATCTCATAAAGTATATAAGTAATATAAACCTTCTATAATACCAATTTTAAGATCAAAATAGTAGCTTATATGGTTATTCTTATAAGAGGGGTTTGAATTGTAGTTTAAAAAATTTAATCTAAGAAAAAAACCTCTTAATGAAAATTTATCGGTCTTAGACTTAGTCTGATTGTGAAATTAAAGAATCGGAATCACAATAGATTCAATTAATATCAAAGTATTTTTCTATCATATTCATAATTATACCAGTAAAAACCACTAAATAATGATAATTACAATGACTAAAATTCTATTACATGCACCGCAAAATAGAAACTTGTAAAAATAATAAATACAATATCTAGTAACAATAAGAATGACTTATAAGATATATTAAAATAAATAACTCATTTAACCTTTAGAGTAAGGTATCTAATAACCTTGACTAATGGTATCCATAGTTTTATACTTATTGTAAATTTTGTCTTTCATTACTGGGAAATCCATTGATATGATAATTTAAGTAAGCTTTATCTTCCTATACTTAGAATCCCATGATACGATGGATCAGATTCCTTATATTTCTATCCCCAAAATCCCTCAATCCAAAAAATGATTAGATGTATTATTACAAAATAAAAGGCTCTAAAGTAAACAACCTGGAAAAAATTACTTATAACTATAACTCTATAAAGTATTATAATGACTAGGAATAAGAAGTTACTCCAAATAAAACATTAGATATCATGAGTTTTAAATGTGATCATCTCCCAACTCTTTAAATGATCATCTATTTATGGAAAATCTCCAATAGTCATATTTCTGAGTTAGTTATAATAGCCTCATACATATTGTATATGATATCTCAAAATTTTATGGCATAACTAAATGTATGACATTGTTTTTTTAACACCATTACATTTCTAAAAGATTTCATTAAAAAAGATATAAGTCCTATATATTCTAATTATAAACTTTAGTCGGTCCAATGGAATTCCTTATTGATCAATAATATGATAATCTCTATGATTATTAGTCCATTGTATTGGTACCAGAATTAGTCTGATATTCGTAACTCTTTTTAGTATGATAGACAAGACAAAATTATAACTCCTAGTCTAATTAAATATAATTTGGATGAATCGGATTCATTCTCAATCTGATGATCATAATAAAGAAGAATAAGTTTATATTCGTAATACATTTGAACTTTTTTTATGTATGGTAAAAAACAATGCTTTCTACAAAAACATACTAAAATACTTGGGATATAAAAAGTTATTATAAAAATTATTAAGAGTGTTTGTGATTTCAAAAACTAAAGTAATGTTAATAGTAAAGTGGCATATTAATGTTAATTTTCTTCCTTAAAGATTATTGAAATTAGATGTTATGCTTGAAAATCATGTTTCATAATTTATATCATTAGATTGATGATTCCATAGGAAACTTTTAATTGTAACCTGGGAATAAATGAATTGATGAATCTAATATGGTAATAAACTCATTTGTTTGTTTAAGATAAATTTTTGGGGCTAAGATAAATCATTTTCATGTAAAGGTGGGATTCCTTTTTTTAGGGTCTAGTTTCCCAGATTACTCTATTTTTTATTTTCTGCATTTTTTTATTGTGATGGATGTGATCCATTCTATGTGATTTGATGTGAGACAATGATAGTTGTTGGTTGAAAAGTTATTGGTGGGGAGGCCTGATTTTTTGGAAGAAGTTGACACATGTGATGGTGATATACATGGTGATGTGCATGATGGTGTAGGGTTTGGCATTGGGATTAATAGAATAGGTTATAGATCAGTTTACCAATTATTTTTCATAAATATAGGATGTTTACTTATTAATGTTCTACTTAATGTTTAGATGGCCAGGTTTCTTATTTATTTTCATTACATTTCCCACTTTTTAAAGAATTTGGTTTTGTTTGGTTATTTATCTCTTATGGTAGCTTAGGATGTTTCATAGAGTATCTAGAATTATAAAATGATAATGGTTAATAATTTTCTAACCCATGGGGTTGTTTCTTATGAAATAAAAATGTTGATAACCTTTATGAATAGTGAAATTGGTTAGATTATACCTAGAGGGAAGGGACTTACTTTGTGGTTAATGACCTATGAAATAGATTAATTTTAATTAATGAATAATAAATTAATTATCATGAAGTGAAATAATAAAATAAAATAATTAATTGGATAAAACTCTTCTTAAATTATTATGTTCTTATAGGATATTTATTTTTTAGTGGTCGTAGCTAAGTGTATAAGAGAAAATAGTTTTAGATGAGCTAGATACTAGGTTAATTCTTATATTGTGGTTTTGATAAATATTATACCTTTAATATTTTTTGATCTCATACACTACCCCACCTATCTTAGTAAGGTGACTAACACCCATTGAACTCTGGGAGGGAGTTTTCCCCAACCTCAAGGTGTTGAGGGAAGTATGGTTGACTACCCCCTATGGCCTTGTTCTCTTCTCCTAGTAGTATTATGTGTCGGAACATACATTGTTTATATTTTGCATATATGTGTGTAGAGGGATTTAATGGCTTGTTGTTATTTTGCACACATATATTTTTGGATATAATATTCAAATGGTTATTTCAAGTATGTTTTGTATGGGTTTTGAAGGATTGAGGTATAACTCTTTAATAATGGGATGTAATGGATTGAATTACAATATTTGATGTATAATACACAAAATGAAGGTTTTGGTGGCTCTTGAAAACTACTCAGATACTATTTGGAGATATGGATGGGATGATGTGATGATGTGATGAATGATGTCCATATTATGATACTCTAGGCTAGGTATCATTAGGCTATCTTATTTTGGAGAGATATGGATCAGGATGTGTGATATTGGGGCAGAGCGTAAAACAAGCGGTGAGGTGGTAGTAGGGATCCCTTGTTTTGTTACTATAATATATGATCACTTGTATGAAATAATTGGTGATATATATCCTTGTTGAGGCTGGTAAATTAATATACCTATTTAGGTGACAAGTTTATTTCACTTATTGTTCACATGAATTTAACATGAATTCTTTATATTTTATATGAGAGTCTTTAGGGGGTATCCTACTGTAGAGACCCGAAGCTTGACGTACATGGTCATTACATTACTTTTGCGGAATACTTAGTGCATAACAAAAACACACACACAAGGACCGTAATAGTTTAGTGTCTTTGGAAACTTGGAATATAATCTTCTAATCATGGTGAAAGATCCTCAACATCTCCCATAAAGATCTCCCTTTTTTTCTTACCTAAAACCTTTATTTATATCCTAGGGAAAAGAAAACATAAAAGGGTGAGCTCAAATGCTCAGTAAGGGTAAACAAAAGAAATATCAATCACATCATAAGAACATAACATTTTGAAAATCTTAACCTGCAAAAGAGAGCATAATTTCATAACATGGGATAAATCATGGTAGTGAAATGTAATCACAATAATCATAACCTAAAACATGAAACATTGTGGCATACACACATAATCATAGAGAATCATTTATTATTAGTCAAGACTCATTGCCAAGACTATCTTAGTGGACAAAGTCCATTTCTGAACCGAGTCACCCTCGTTTCAGTCCTGTTTCACTAAACCGGTATAACCTACCATTCCAGCCATGTCTATCTCATGAGATATAAAATCTTTACCCAATGAATTGGAGGGAGATTTAGGTCCCACCCATCTCATAATGATACCATTCTTATGTGTGCCACAAAATCATAAACCATACATCATAGCATAACCCATGTAATAAAAATGGGAATCTTAAATATCATGACATTATAAAACAATTCATATATGATAAAGGAATTCATAAAAATAATTCCATCAAAACATAATCAAATCAATGTAATAATAGGGATAAAAACAGAACCCTTTATTATCTTAGATGGAAAATAATTTTGATAAAACACTTGAACTTCATTCTTGAGGAAAATATCCTTTCTACTTCAAAAACACTTTTCATTTCTTAACATGTCATAAAATTATAACTAAAAGAAGTTGATTAAAAATAAACTTGAAAACTTGTAAAGGATGCTTCTTTGAAATAATTTTGTTTAAAAATCCATTCATGCTGTATAAGTTAAAAAAAATATTTTTCTCGTACTTTTGTCGGAAAAGTCAAAAAAGTACCTCGTACGAAAAACGACAAAAGATTCCTTTCATATCTTTTACTAAAAACTCACCGAAGGGTAAAATAGGATTTAAACAATTTTAGGTGAATGGAAATAATATTACATATGGACGTGGATGATAAAATACACCCCAGTAAATACTAAAGTATGAACAGTCTTGGATAAAAATGAGATTGTGATATTTACCTTACCTTAGGTCCGATTTGCTTCGTAAGTGTCTGAACCTCCTGTATAACGATTTAAATAATGTCATTGACTTATTCCAGAATCATACTAATTGTTATGATATCATATATGGTTCACTTATGACTTTATTTTACCCGTTCTTTTGTAAATTCCATGTTAAAGAGTGTTTTGGGTAAAATCGTTTCATTTGCCGTCCGTGTTTTGACTTTTAATTATTCATATGATTACGTAGATCATGATTACTTAATTCCAGAATATAAAACATGATTTATATATAATATATATTCAGAATATACATATATATAATAAATCTGTAAATGGAAAGAAATACACCGTTCATGGAGACGGTAGGCCGTACGTACACATGAACCCTGTTTTCGTTTCCTTATTGAGTTGAAAGGAATTAAGTAGATGACATACATATATATACAAATAAATCCAGTATCATTATTAGGTCATATATTTCATGATTACTTATTATATGTACTTTATAATCATTCATGAATGGTTAAAGTGGAGAATGAATCTCATCGCGTCGTGGAGACGGTAGTCCGTACGTACGCACGAGTGATGATATCATTTTCATGATTATTGAATTGAATTGGAGTGGATGATACAATATAATCATAATCAGTATGATGTTATAATAACTATTTATAGTTATTATTTACACCATTATACCCATCCATGTAAGGTGTTGGTGGAAAAACAGATTACACCACGGCGTGGAGACAGTATTCTGTACGTACGCATGCGCGGTGATTTTGTTTTCCGTAGGATGGATAGAAGGTGAAATGGGGTTGTTTCATATTTATAATAACAAATCAGTATATTAGTGATACTGATGTTATTAATTTATAATTAAACAACTAAAGAAGAATAAGTTGAAGAAGAAAGAAGCTTGAAAGAATCGGGAGAAGAAATTACCTCTTCTTCAATACGCCTCTTTAAAACCTCCTCTTAGGGCACTAAGATTGGTCTTTGAGGAAGATAATAACCTCTAGGATGTTTCTAGGGAAGTGGAGAAGAGAATTTGGGAGTGTTTGTCCGAGCTTTAAGGCTCAAAGTTGTGTTAGGAAGAGAGGGAGGGGGTGCCCTTTTATAAGGGAGGAGAGGGGCACCTTTGGAATAACTAGAAATATTATTTTATTCTAAAGTCAAGTTCGGTTTTAAATAGCACCAAATTAATTTATTTCAAGTCTACGGTGGGGATGGGTCGAAATCCTCTCATCCAATAGAATTTAGACAATTTTAGGTTCCTATTTTAACCTTATCATTTAGATTTAACATTAAGTTAAATAATTTTACTTTTACTGTGTCTTCTTGTGTTCTTATACTATAAGGTTAATAAACTTACTATAAGAAGCCAAACGAACCCCAAATTGTTTATTATTAATATATATAACCTTATCTAAGTCATTTTGCCGAACCGTAGATTTTTAGGAAAAAAATAACAATTAATAATATAATATTTGTTTTAAAAACTATTTTATGTCAATTTTGACACTATTTAGTAATTGATTTTTGTGAAAATCATAACAGAACGATAAGTTCGAAAAAATTTAATTAAATCAATACTAACATGTCATAGTAACCTATAAAATTAGTTTAATTCATAAAAAGTCTCAAATTATATTTATTTTGGTATTTATAACATCAATTATGTCAATATTTCATTAATAAGATAATTACTGCATCATCGTTGTGTCATAAATAAATTAAATTATATAATGTCTAAAAATTTCAAATAAAATACAATTATGTAGGAAATCCTTTTATCTTTCTAATGAATATTTATAGTAGAATTTATCTTATGTATTACCCCATATTAAAAATGTTTTAGTAAATAAACTTTGATTTTAACTCTTTTAACCCTTCTTTAAATAAATTAATAATAAATGTCATAATCTAATCCAAGTGGGCCTAAATGGTCATATTTTATTCCTAATTTTGTTTTTGGTCGAATTACACTTGTCCAATAGAATTAGGACATGTTTTAGGGTAATAATAATATCATTTCTACCCTTAATTACCATATTTACTTTTAACCGTGGTAAAAAAAAGTAAAAAGTTACTATTCACCAAAAAATTATTTTCATCTCATTGAACCACATTTTACTTACTGACATCAACCGTGTCTCTCGAATTTTTTAAATTCCACTCACAGAAGCGGTAAAATTATGTTTTATGAAAAATTCAGTTTTTTTTAACTACCACTTAGTGGTTTCACTATTCATCAAAAATTGGAAGTTTTCAGAAAAATACCAAAAATTAGGCCTAAGCTATATTTGATATTATGAACTCAAAAATGATTTCTATTTTACCAAATTCAAAACATATCAGTTGCATTAATTATTTTAAAAATTAATTCTCGTCGTCAAAACAAATAGTGTTTTCTTAAGAAATAATAACTATCAAAAGATTGACACTTGTTTATGTCTGGTTTAAATGTGAAATTACGTCCAATGACCAACATTGTATTAAATTGTAAAAATATATTCTAAATATACGTTAAAACCACTCAAATTAATAATTTATCACTATTAATTATTTCTATTGAAAATGTTGTTTTTAATTAAAATTTAGTAATTTTCACTATTCATCAAAATATGAAAGTTATCCGAAAATCACCAAAATTTCACCCTAATCTAATTTCGATATTCCGAATCCAAAAATGAAGTCCATTTTGAAAAATAGAAATTACAAAATTTCAAAAAGTGGTTATTACTATTCATAACGTCTAGTTTTAATAATATTTTAATAGTATATCGTTGTTTAGCGAAACTTGGTGTTGCGTACAACACACGCTATCATGGAAGGTCGCGATTGCGTGTAATTCAAGCCAGGTCAGAGATGTTTGTTGTGAAATCTCCTTTTGGTGTAGCGTATAACACAAGACATTAATGAAATTAAAAAGAATATTTTTCATAAAATCTCAGGGTGTTACATTCTACCCCCCTTAAAATGAATTTCGCCCTCGAAATTCGTCGAGGTTATAAATGGTTTACTATTCTAAAGTTTCTTTAATCGAAACCCACATTGTAAAAAGGAATACCAAAACCAATCTTTAAAAACAAAAGTATGAAACGTAACGGTTACCCAAATAAACTAATCACTGGGTTTCCACATAGGTGAAAATATGGATATGGAAGAGAAATCTAACCATCATGTTCTGATGGAGAGTGGTAGAGAACATGGCTATGGAAAAGCTAGCAATCACAAATCCATAAATTTGTGACGATCTAAGGTACCATCTGATTAATCAGATATAAGAGCACCAGGACAACATTTTTGGTTTTCAAGATCATTTCCCTAAAGTTGAAGAATTTGAATTAGAATAAATACTTACTTTATTTTGGTACAATCTCACTGTTGTTCGTGCCTTGAACAATTTCGACTTCATCTCTTAAATAAATGAAGTTGAATTTGTTATTCGTGAAGTGTTAGTATGAGAGGTCATTACATCTGTCTCAAACAAAAGGTTAGAAAAAGTTATTAAATATACATAAGTCATTCTTTAGTGAGATTAATCATATATGGTTCCTAAAATGGACTTATACTTCATATATCATACCGCTTAATAAAATAAAACTAGTTTCTACAAAACAGGGACTTCCTGTAGGCTAGTGGTAGGAGATAAAGGCCAGTCGCACTTCGGTTGTGGGTTCGATTCCCACAGCCTTGTCCGACGCGATGGGTTGTCGCCCGTCCTGCAGGTTGTACTTTTTCTAAATCTATATTACTATAACATCCCATCAATAATACTAACTTATGTCCAACATAATCCATTCCAATCTTTAGGATTATCCATAATACTGTCGTCCACTCTCAGAGATTTAATACCATCATTGATCCCTATATATCATAAGATATATCTTGTTGGTCACATTCCAAACTTTCAAAGGCCTTAATCTTGTACTCTCTTGAATACCCATTGAACCTTAGTGAAAACATGAATGCAGTTAAAAGTTAATAATTTCCACATACCAAAATCCTCAAAATTCTATATACTCAAACCATGATATCACTTAGTCCTTATATCAATCATGAGCTCATGAATACTGTTAAACATTTCGTTTTCTCGATTTCCCTTCATTATGCGCATATCACCTTATTTCCAAAAATATCTCAATCACTTTGAATACCACATTAGACCAATACATAAATATTCCAATACTTTATGATACAACATTATTTTGGAATCCCATTACATAAACACTTAATCATTCCACCACATCATTTTCATATTCAACATCGCCAATAGTGATCACATGTGACTTCCCTTTGTCCTTTGCCTTAAGTGGTTGCTCATGTCGATAATCACTAACCCTTGGATTAGGGCATTTATTAGCATAATGCCCCATTTCCTTGCACTTGAAGCATTGAAGTGTTGGTGGTGCGTTCTCTGCAGTTTTTTCTTTATTCACATCATTAGAAACCCTTTTTCCATTACTTCGACACTCAGCTGCTCGATGACCTTCTTTTCCACACTTAAAACATCTTCTAGTCCCTTTAAGACAATCTCCACCATGCATCTTTCCACACTTTGTGCATAAGGAAACATTCATCTTCTTTTCACCATTATTCTAAGATTTATCCTTGAACTCCATCTTTCATTTCTTGTCAAAACCATGAGATGGATATGTAACACCAACTTCCATTTCTACCTTGATAGCACAACTCAAAATTCTTCATAGCTACTGAAGTCTCTTATAGCTAATGCCCTTCGAAGACTTGGTTTTAAGCCACTGAAAAATCGATCAACTTTACTTTCAGGTTGGATGATAATGCCAGATGCATACCTTGAAAGTCTTGTAAAATTCACTTCGTATATACCAACAGATTCATCATCCTTCTACTTCAACTCAAGAAACTCCTTTTCCATCTTTATTCAAATAATACGAGGGAAGTACTTATTGAAAAACAAGTTCTTGAACTCGTCCCATTCCATGGACTCAATTTCATCTCTTGGCCTTGTATTCTTGATAAGATTCCACCATTGATCAGCTTCACCTTCCAAACGATATACTGCTAAGATGAATTTATCTTGTTCAGAACATTGAAGAACTGAAAATATCTTTTCAGTGGTACTGATCCATTGTTGAGCAACAAGTGGATCGGAAGTCCCACTGAAAGAAGGTGGGTGTTGCCTCATGAAGGACTCAATAGAATATTGTTCCCTTCTCTGCTCATTTGGAAGTCCAGAATGATTCATAGCTTGTGTAAGTATAGAAATAAGATTTTGCACTCCATCTCCCATAACATTTGTCTTTTCAGGAGGACAATCATTGCATTGTCCATTGCATTAATCAACATGGTTCCTTCGGGTTCCAGCCATCGTCTAAAACCCAAAAAGAATAGTGTGAGAGGCAAAAATCATGCTAGGGAAAACAACATTATAAAGGGGGAGTATCCTCAATATCTAACTTCTTAGGTTAAATTATATGATCGTTACCGTAGTTCTAGGACTATATCTTATACGTATACTTATCCTTAGGGACATCCCTAGACATACCTTAGAAATAACTCTAGGGATCTCACTAACGTTTTTGCATCCTAGTTTCCAAAGGTTGACTAAACCTTTCCTCTGATACCAACTGTAGAGACCCGAAGCTTGACGTACATGGTCATTACATTAATTTTGCAGAATAATTAGTACATAACAAAAACACACACACAAGGACCGTAATAGTTTAGTGTCTTTGGAAACTCAGAATATAATCTTCTAATCGTGGTGAAAGATCCTCAACATCTCCCATAAAGATCTCCCTTTTTTTTCTTACCTAAAACTTTTCTTTATATCCTGGGGAAAAGAAAACATAAAAGGGTGATCTCAAATGCTCAGTAAGGGTAAACAAAAGAAATATCAATCACATCATAAGAACATAACATTTTGAAAATCTTAACCTGCAAAAGAGAGCATAATTTCATAACATGGGATAAATCATGGTAGTGAAATGTAATCAAAATAATCATAACCTAAAACATGAAACATTGTGTCATACACACATAATCATAGAGAATCATTTCGTATTAGTCAAGGCTCATTGCCAAGACTATCTTAGTGGACAAAGTCCATTTCTGAACCGAGTCACCCTCGTTTCAGTCCTGTTTCACTGAACCGGTATAACCTACCGTTCCAGCCATGTCTATCTCATGAGATATAAAATCTTTACCCAATGCATTGGAGGGAGATTTAGGTCCCAACCATCTCATAATGATACCATTCTTATGTGTGCCACAAAATCATAAACCATAAATCATAGCATAACCCATGTAATAAAAATGGGAATCTTAAATATCATGACATCATAAAAAAATTCATATACGATAAAGGAATTCATAAAAATAATTCCATCACAACATAATCAAATCAATTTAATAATAGGGATAAAAACAGAACCCTTTATTATCTTAGATGGAAAATAATTTTGATAAAACACTTGAACTTCATTCTTGAGGAAAATATCATTTCTACTTCAAAAACACTTTTCATTTCTTAACATGTCATAAAATTATAACTAAAAGAATTTGATTAAAAATAAACTTGAAAACTTGTAAAGGAAGCTTCTTGGAAATAATTTTTTTTAAAAATCCATTCATGCCGTATAAGTTAAAAAAACATTCTTCTCTTACTTTTGTCAGAAAAGTCAAAAAAGTACCTCGTACGAAAAACGACAAAAGATTCCTTTCATATGTTTTACTAAAAACTCACCGAAGGGTAAAATAGGATTTAAAAAATTGTAGGTGAATGGAAATAATATTACATATGGATGTGGATGATAAAATACACCCCAATAAATACTAAAGTATAAACAATCTCGGATAAAAATGAGATTGTGATATTTCCCTTACCTTAGGTCCGATTTGCTTCGTAAGTGTCCAAACCTCCTGTATAAAGATTTAAATAATGTCATTGACTTATTCCAGAATCATACTAATTGTTATTATATCATATATGGTTCACTTATGACTTTATTTTACCCGTTCTTTTGTAAATTCCATGTTAAAGAGCGTTTTGGGTAAAATCGTTTCATTTGTCGTCCGTGTTTTGACTTGTAATTATTCATATGATTACGTAGATCATGATTACTTAATTCCAGAATATAAAAAATGATTTATATATAATATATATTCATAATATACATATATATAATAAATCAGTAAATGGAAAGAAATACACCGTTCATGGAGATGGTAGGCCGTACGTACGCATGAACGCTGTTTTCGTTTCCTTATTGAATAGAATGGAATTAAGTAGATGACATACATATATATACAAATAAATCCAGTATAATTATTATGTCATATATTTCATGATTACTTATTATATTTACTTTATAATCATTCATGAATGGTTAAAGTGGAGAATTAATCTCATCGCGTCGTGGAGACGGTAGTCCGTACGTACGCACGAGCGATGATATCATTTTCATGATTATTGAATTGAATTGGAGTGGATGATACAATATAATCAGAATCAGTATGATGTTATAATAACTATGTATAGTTATTCTTTACACCATTATACCCATCCATGTAAGGTGTTGGTGGAAAAACAGATTACAGCACGACGTGGAGACGGTATTCCGTACGTACGCACGCGCGGTGATTTTATTTTCCGTAGGATGGATAGAAGGTGAAATGGGGTTGTTTCATATTTATAATAACAAATCAGTATATTAGTTATACTGATGTTATTAATTTATAATGAAACAACTAAATAATAATAAGTTGAAGAAGAGAGAAGCTTGAAAGAATCAGGAGAAGAAATTACCTCTTCTTCGATACGCCTCTTTGAAACCTCCTCTTAGGGCACTAAGATTGGTTTTTGAGGAAGACCAAAACCTCTAGGATGTTTCTAGGGAAGTGGAGAAGAGAATTTGGCAGGGTTTGGACGAGCTTTAAGGCTCAAAGTTGTGTGAGGAAGAGAGGGAGGGGGTGCCCTTTTATAAGGGAGGAGAGGGGCACCTTTGGAATAACTAGAAATATTATTTTATTATAAAGTCAAGTTCGGTATTAAATAGCTCCAAATTGATTTATTTCGAGGCTAAGGTGAGGATGAGTCGAAATCCTCTCATACAATAGAATTTAGACAAGTTTAGGTTCCTATTTTAACCTTATCATTTAGATTTAATATTAAGTTAAATAATTTTACTTTTACCGTGTCTTCTTGTGTTCTTATACTATAAGGTTAATAAACTTACTATAAGAATCCAAACGAACCCCAAATTGTTTATTATTAATATATATAACCTTATCTAAGTCATTTGGCCGAACCTTATATTTTTAGGAATAAAATAACAATTAATAATATAATATTTGTTTTAAAAACTATTTTATGTCAATTTTGACACTTTTTAGTAATTGATTTTTGTGAAAATCATAACAGAATGATAAGTTCGAAAAAAGTTAATTAAATCAATACTAAAATGTCATATTAACCAAGAAAATTAGTGTAATTCATAAAAAGTCTCAAATTATATTTATTTGGGTATTTCTAAAATCAATTATGTCAATATTTCATTAATAAGATAATTACTGCATCATCGTTGTGTCATAAATAAATTAAATTATTTAATGTCTAAAAATTACAAATAAAATACAATTATGTATGAAATCTTTTTAGGTTTCTAATGAATATTTATATTCGAATTTATATTATGTATAACCCCATATTAAAAATGTTTTAGTAAATAAACTTTGATTTTAACTCTTTTAACCCTTCTTTAAATAAATTAACAATAAATGTCCTAATCTAATCCAAGTGGGCCTAAATGGTCATATTTTATTCCTAAGTTTGTTTTTGGTCGAATTACACTTGTCCAATAGAATTAGGACATGTGTTAGGGTAATAATAATATCATTTCTACCCTTAATTACCCTATTTACTTTTAACCGTGGTAAAAAAAAGTAAAAAGTTACTATTCACCAAAATATTATTTTTATCTCATTGAACCACATTTTACTTACTGACGTCAACTGTGTCTATCAGATTTTTGAAATTCCACTCACAGAAGCGGTAAAATTAAGTTTTATGAAAAATTCAGTTTTTTTTAACTACCACTTAGTGGTTTCACTATTCATCAAAAATTGAAAGTTTTCAGAAAAATACCAACAATTAGGCCTAAGCTATATTTGATATTATGAACTCAAAAATGATTTCTATTTTACCAAATTCAAAACATATCAGTTGCATTAATTAATTTAAAAATTAATTTTCGTCGTCAAAACAAATAGCGTGTTCTTAAGAAATAATAACTATCAAAAGATTGACACTTGTTTATGTCTGGTTTAAATGTGAAATTACATCCAAGGACCAACATTGTATTAAATTGTAAAAATATATTCTAAATATACTTTAAAACCACTCAAATTAATAATTTATCACTATTAATTATTTCGATTGAAAAAGTTGTTTTTAATTAAAATTTAGTAATTTTCACTATTCATAAAAATATGAAAGTTATCCGAAAATCACCAAAATTTCACCCTGAGCTAATTTCAATATTCCGAATCCAAAAATGAAGTCCATTTTGAAAAATAGAAATTACAAAATTTCAAAAAGTGGTTATTACTATTCATAACATCTAGTTTTAATAATATTTTAATAGTATATCGTTGTTTAGCGAAACTTGGTGTTGC
This sequence comes from Viscum album, assembly GCA_963277665.1. NCBI lineage: Eukaryota > Viridiplantae > Streptophyta > Magnoliopsida > Santalales > Viscaceae > Viscum > Viscum album. The sequence continues at coordinate 1,326,673,243 of OY728126.1, forward strand.
GTACAACACACGCTATCGTGGAAGGTCGCGATTACGTGTAATTCAAGACAGGTTAGAGATGTGTGTTTTGAAAGCTCCTTTTGGTGTAGCGTATAACACAAGACATTAATGAAATTAAAAAAAATATTTTTCATAAAATCTTGGGGTGTTACACCTACTATGTATACCTGTTATAATCACCCTATGATATAAAAAAATAGGTTATCAGAAGTAGGATTGATATCAACCAGGATATCACTAGCTTGTGGTTGTTCATGAGTTGTTTAGTCATTATGGCCACTATCGATTTTTTCTTTTTAATCACGTAGTTTCATTTTAGTGTATTATTTTTGTATGAAATTACATTCATGTACTTGGGTTTCTTTTGTTATATCAAAGTAGGATTTTATTGGTTTACATGTCTTATCTCTCATTACTAATGTTCATTTAGAGGCTAATTCATCCCATTTGTATGTATATTATACCATGAATTCTTATTTTGAACTCGTGGCCTATTAGAGGCATTATTATTGTGACATTATCTCCCTTATCTCATTGTTGACCTTAGAGGGGTACCTTTTGGGGGTGGGTCATGATATATTGGTATTAAGGGTTTTATTAGTGATGGGATGGAGTTAAGAGTTAGGCACATGTGAAGACTGCATGGGTTGGTAGGGAAACAATTCTAGGAGACTTATTTAGGTAATGTAAACATGGGATACCAACAGATACATGGGTATCTAGGCCCCCCTGTGATCTAATTCATCAATGGTTTTGTTTAAGAATCCTACAAAGCGAAGTGGTACTAGTTGTGGGTAGAGACATAGGAAAGTATCATGCATCATTATTCTTTACTCGTTTGTTTAAAATGGGTAGACCTTTGGATTAGGTTAAAAATTAAATAAGTAAAAATTATTGATTAATTAATTTTCTTAAATAAACTATATTCCATGTTAAGTAGTCCCTTACGATTTTTTAATTTATAGATATGGATCTAGGTTGACATCCTCCTTAGGTTCATGTCAAAGAAGATTAGTAGGATGTTTCATCTGATCACCACAGAGAAGAGGTCGGCTATAATGACACCTGGAGGAGGCAAAGAGTTCTAATGCTGGACTCTAAAAAATTATGAAGGATCCATCTTTCAGAATCAGGGACTAGTTGAAGGTTGTGGGTATATCTTTTATCTTGATCAGTGATTATAATGAGTATTATGTTTTATTAGTAGTGATGATGTTGTGAGAGTAGATAGGAAAAGGTGGCCATCATCCAGGCTACAGAGGTTGTGGAGAGGGTCATGATCAGCTTCATACTTTGTATTTTCTAGTTCTAGATGATCCAAACATAATTTAACGTACCCTTTTCTTGTTGTCTACTCGGGTGCGTTCTTTTTTGGTTCATGAGCTATGCACTCATTTATATCACCTAACCTAGCATATGCTTTCAAAATTGAGGTGGATAGACTTATAGATCCCTTGTAATTGATTATTCGATTTTTAGGTTGATATTATTAGTGTGACGTATGTAGATACTTGAGATAGCACTGGTGAAACACTACTCTTGGGGAGAATTCCAATTTTTATGGATATATTCATATGACATCATCCTTGGTATGGACTGATTGTATTTATTGTATGATATATGATATTGATTCTAAAATAATATTGTGTTCTATGATGATGATTGAAATATTTTAGGTTTCACTGGTGATCAGGACCCTGATATGGGTTAAAGATTTTTTTTATCCTTGTCTTCCTTGATGGTATATATGATGTTGTGTTTTTCATAGGTTTATTTGATGATGTTTCCCATGGATTTTGAAGAGTACTATGATGTTTTCACTTGGATTTTATAGAATTACCCCCTTGGTGAGATTTCAAGTTTGGGATCCAGCAACAACCAATAATTTCTCTGATCTCGATTTCTCCATATAGGATGAAACCTTATGAGTTTCAAGAGATGTGATTATAACTCAATGATCCATTATAGATTGGTTTTCTTCGGATGAGTGTTCCATGTTGGGGTGAACCAATTTTTTTCTGGAATAAGTTATATGGTATTTTTCATCATTATATTGAATATTATTTTTAAATTAGGTGATATTGTTGAACCTCTATCCTCTTCCATGAATTTATAATTTATTTGATCAATTAAGAGGAGCCAGTTGATTATCAAAGATAGATCTTAGGTGTGGATATCATTACATTTGGGTGAAAGGAAAAGATATTTCTAAATATGCATTTTGATTTTGTTATAAGAATAATGAGTTCATTGTGATGTTGTTTGTTGTGATGAACACTCCAATCATGTTCATGGGTTTGATGAAATAAATGTTCAGAGAGTTTCTATATCAGTTCATCATGGTTTTCATTGATGATATCCTTATGTACTTCATATATGATGAGGATTATGTACAGTATTTTTATTCTATTATGGGAGTTATTAATAATCAGATTGTATTAAATAAGTTTACAAAGTGTGAGTTTTGGGATCATGATGTTTTTTTCTTAGGGAAAGTCATTTTCTTGTGTGGAGTATATGTGGATCCTTAGATGATCAAGGTATTCATTTATTAGTATCCCCCTAAGACAATTATAGAGTTGTGAAGTTTTATTAGTCTTATGAGATGTTGTAAGAGGTTGGAAGTAGATTTCTCTATATTTTTTCTTCTCTGATATCCTTGACTAGAAAGGATTAGTCATTCTTGTGGACTGATTAGTTTTAGGTAGCCTTTAATTGCCTGAAGGACAATTTTTCCAGTGCTCTAGTTCTCTATTTTCCAGAATATATATTTTAATTCTAGGTTTTATGTGACACTTCACATCTTGGTGTGAGTTTTTTTATGATTTAATAGTGATCGGTTATTTATTATGGTTCTCAGTAGTTACACCCCCATGAGAAGAATCATTCCACCTATGATCTCATATTAGTATCTGTTTTGTTTCCCTTGATGATGTGGATACATTACCTCATTGGTGAGAATTTATTGGATTTCACCAATCATAATATCATGATGTGTGATTTTTCCCAACATGTCTTGAACTTATGTCAATAATGGTGGATGCAATTATTACATGATTATGACTTTGAGATTTAATATGAAAAAATAAAGGGTAATTTTTAAGTTGATATAGTGCGAAAGAATCCACATTGGGATTCCATGTGTGGATCTTAATATATATGGATAGTGATGGAAGAGATCTGAGTGATGAACCTTGATGTGGGAGAGGCCAGTGGTAGAGGTTTTCTTTTTTGGATGATAGTGAAATATTATTTTGTGCACCAAGTAGAGGATTCACATTTAGGGGATTCTAAGGTAAAGGTATAAAGATATCAAGTTGTTTTTACCGATTCCCTTAATGGTTGGTCTATGTATGAACAACATCGAGTTTCATTACAAGGGAGTCTTGTTGCCCCTTTAGTGGTGAATGATATGGTTCTCTATGAGTTCCATGCCTCATACTATATGGTAAATCCAGGTGTGAAAAATATTTATTAATCACAGATATGTCAATTTTTTTTCTTGGGTTTAATTTTTCAATTATAGAGTTTTTTTCTTTATGTTTGGTCTTCTAGAAGGTGATGTCTGAGAACTGTGTTCCTGGTGGTTTTCCCTAGTAATTGGATATTCCTCAGTGGAAGTTAGAGGAAATATTCATGGACTTCATCACTAATTTAACTTAATCCTATGAAGGTTATGATTCTTCATGGTTTATAGTGAACTATTTTATGAAATTATCCCACATTATAAAAATCAAGGAGTTGAGTTTAGTGTAGGTTTTGTCGAGGGAGTACCTAGTGGATGTAGTGAAACTCTATGGAGTTCCAAGGATGATAATATCTTATTGTTATACTCATTTTACCTCTAGGGTGTGGACATGTCTCCAACATTATTTTTCCTCTCAGATATTCCAAAGAAACAATTTTCTTTCATATATGGATTGTCAAACAGTGAAGACTATCCAAACTCTTAATCCATTTTACACTCTAGTGTCCTAGATTGTTGAGGTTCATATATGAGGCACCTTTCCTTGGTCAATATTGATTTAAAAAATATTTTTTACTCCACCATTGGTATGGAAGCATTTGAATCTGATTACAGTCAACCATGAAATTCTCCATTGTTCTATACTAGGGTTATAGATCTAAAAATTCTCAAGTCTGAACTAGTTTAGAATACAACAGAGATATTTTCAGGTGATTTGTGAGAGGTTGAAGTTAGTGCATGATTATTATAAAAACTATATCAATCATAGGATGGGACCTTTAGAGTTATAAATTAGAGTTAATGTGTTCTTTAATGTGAATCCTCATTATGAGAAGGGAAGGTATGATTGTGGGAGTAAGATTTATCCTCGATTTATTGGTCCTTTTGTGTTTTTGGACCATGTTGGAGTCAAGGCGTATCAGATAGAACTTCCCCCATAGATGAGAAATATATATGATTTATACCATGTATCTCATGTTTTCTATTATCTTCATGAAGACTCTCATATCATTTATTGGGTTGAGATTGATGTTGATGATGATTTGACTTTTGAAGAGGTGAATGTGGACATCTAGGACTTCCATGAGAAAGTGTTTTTTAGGTGCGATATGCCTTATGTTTGTGTCTTATAGTGACACAATGTAATATATGCAAGTACCTAGGAACATTATTCATAGTTATTTTATCAGTATCCTGAGTAATTTTATGTTTGGATATTTTCTTATAGCGGTGCTTTTCTTGTGGTTGTTTACATTTATCTTGTTTTTTAGAGGATTCCTCTTCCTTGATGTTTTTTTGGTGACCATGCTCTGGTTTGAGAGGTATCTCCCTCAGGAAATTCTTTTGGACCAGGTTTTTTTTGTTTTAAGGTTCTTTTCTTGGTTCCTCTAAGTGAGGTGGTTGATCTTCTATTTTTGTAATATTTTGGAGAGATATATCATGGATTGGTTTTCCATATGACATTTTTTATTTTCTTCTCTTTGGGTTTGGTTATAAAATATTAAGGATGAGAATGGTTTGATAGGTATCTAATTTAATGGTATGGAACTTCTAACCAAATACATTTCAGAAATTCTTTTGGTAGAGGTGTGCAGGGGAATTCTAGAGGTAGTTGGAGGATAAATGAGGAGTTGTAGTGAAAATTACAACTATAAAGGATTTTGTGGTGTGGAGATTTTAGTTATACCATGAAAGGTATTTTTTGCTGTGTAGTGGGGTTGAATATAGTGTAATATCATAGAGAATATATTTTTTAGTATTATTCTAGTTTTTGGAATAGCTTTAGTATGGAGAAGGGTTTTTGTATTTCCCTTAAAGTTTTGTGGCATATTGGTCTTAGCTACGACATAGATCCTCAGAGTGGAGTTTTGGTGGTTCTTATAAATTATGTACCCATGTGGCATGGATTGTAGGCTACAGAGTAGCCTATTTCATAGTGAATAGGTCATGTGGTATAGCGGTTTACCCTGCATCGTGGTCTTATTTATAAATAATATTATATATGGTTTGTTCCATGTTTTTTAGACTTGGATTTGACTAGTCATATTTTGGTGTGGCTATGTTCTTAAATCGTAGTCTTATCCCATGTTATCCTTTCTACACCAGACTATCCTTCCATTATTCTTATAAATACCCAAACCCCCTTTAAAATATCCTTTATTCTAAATTTCTCTCTAAAATACATATCACCCAAGAGATAATTTTGAAGGAATTTGAATACACTATCAATCAGATTCAATCCCTAGCTTTCCATGTTCAATTCATCATGATTCAAGGTGATTTATTCATCTTTTATTATAGTTTCTTCATGGATCAATCTTATTTACTATAATTATTTTTGTCCATTCTATGTTGATTGGTCTCTATCATTGTAATGGAGTTCCATTTATGTTTATTGGAACATTCAAGGAACAAAATTCTTGTTGAACTATGATTTCTTCATGGGTGAGGTGATCAGATTTATACATTATTATTCCATTATAAATTCAAAAAAATTGAAGCCTTGAGGTTGGTGATTAATTACTTCTCCTTTTATTTTTATGGTAAATCATAAAATAACCATATTTTATCTCTTTATGTGATGGTGTTATTGACTTTATTAATTATTAATTCCGATTAATGAAAAGAAATGGTTTATGGTTTAAGTGATCACATGTGTTTTTTCACTTTGATAACGGTTTTCCTCTTGATTTTATAGATATTTTACTATATATTTTTATAATTTTTAGCATTTTTTATGCTTGGTTTAGAATGTTAGATTAATGAAAATCATTAAAAAATATAAATCTGGTATTTTTTTGTTTGGAAAAATAATTAAAAAGGCTTGTTTAATAACCTGTTATTTTTTATTGTTTCATATAAATAAAATGATTCTTGATGTGTATTTAATTAAATTTTACTTTCATATGATAATGTAATTGGTGAAGGAACGTGAAGTTGGAATGATTTTTTTAATAATAAAAATGAATTTGAATATGAATGTTCTTCCTTAAAGTTTTTTAAACTAGAAGTTATGATTTAAGATCATGTTTATTAATTTATAACTTAATATAGATGATGTCTTAGGTTACCCATAGATATATCCTATAAATAAATGAATCAGTTAATCCAAGATGTTAATAAAACCTGTTGTTTGTTTATGAAAAATACTTGGGGATGAGAGATCATGTTTTCATGTAAAGGTATGATGCCCTGTTTTTAGGGCCCAGTTTCCCAGATAAATATATTTTTTCTATATTTTGTGTTTGTGAAGATTTTATCCTTCTACATGATGTAATGTAAGCCTGGGATGTATTTTTGTTGATGAGTCATGGGTGGGGAGGCCCAAGATTATGGTACCAATTGACATCTTTTCTGAAGAGATGTATGGTGTTATGCATAATGGTGTCAATGATGACATTAGGTTTGATGGAATCAGTCAAATATGGGTTTTCTTATTGTTGGGATTAAATCTATGATACTTTATTTTTTAATTTTATGCTTAAGTGTAGGATGTATGGGTTTCTTTTTTATCTTCAATCCTTTATGAGCTGCTTGATGCGGTTGGTTGTGCTTTGTTATACATCTCTTATAGTAGCTTAGTATGTTTAATATAGTACCTAAAATTATGGAATAATAATGGTTAATAAATTTTCTAACCTATGGGGTTGATTCTTATATAATGAAAATATTAATAATCATGTAGAATAATGAAATTGGTTGGATTATTCCTAGAGTGCATGTATTTCCTTTATGGTTAATGACATGTGAAATGGAATAATGTTAATTAATGGATGATAAATTAATTATCATGAAGAGAAATGTTGAAAGAAAATAATTTATTTTATAAAAGTCTTATTAAATTCTTTTTCTCATATAGGATGTCTAGTTATTAGTGGTGGAAGTTGGGTATCTGAGGGATGATAGGTGTAATTGAGGTTGAGACTTTATTAATTCCCATTGTATGATTGTGATCTTTATTCTGTCTTATATTTTTTTTAATTTCATATGATACCCCATCCATATTGAAAGTAATAATGACACACAGTGGACTCTAGGAGGGTTTTTCACCAATATCTAGTTTGGAAATGGATGGATTACTGACTACCCCTATAGCCCCACTCTCATCTCCAGGTAGTACAATGTGTTGGAAAGCATGGTGGTTATCGTTCCCATATATATCTGTAGATTTTTGTGATGTATTGTTGTTATTTCACACATATATATCCCTAGATATAGTATCTAAATGGTTATTATAGGTATATTTCATATGTTCTATGATTCCTTGATATCTAATAATTGATATATGAGATATGAGGGATTTAGTTATAATACTCTTTGTATAATGCACAATTTATGGGTTGTGGTGGTTGTTGGGGTTGGTTCCCTAGAACAAAATTCTTTTTTACTTTATGATAACTTTTATTAAAGGTTTTTAATATTAAAAAATTCTTTATCACATCATGATTTTTCTTCTGCGTAAATTTTTATGTGATAATGTCCTAAGAGTAACTATCTCACGAAAAGGTTATAATGGATTCCTGCTATGATGAGAACCCAAAAGTTATATGACACTATTAATTAATATATGTTCTATAGCTGGATGATATCATTTGAGGGACACAAATGATATAGGCTTCAGGGGTGGAGACTCATATGACTTTTTTTCACCTTCTCATTGTGTACTCCCTTGGTGATATCCAGTATGATATTATGAGAATGAAGCCCGATAATAGGAAATTCACATTTATAAGTGTCACTGGTTGTTCCTATCTATAGGCATGTGTATTGGTCCTTATAATTTTAAACTATTATTAATGTATATTATGAGTCGTGAACATAAATTTATTGAAGAAAATCGTGATGAAAGATGTTCGCGGTAAGGTAGGATATTTTGGGTGCATCACGAGTAATATTGAATTAATGAATAATGTGAGAAATGATTTATCCCTTATGTTATTTCACAAAATATAATATCTTAGGCCCTTTTATGGAAATTATATATCTAAAATAAATCCAAGTCCATGGTGATCAACAGGCAAGGTCAATTTCTAGAAGGTCAAATAAAGAGATATTGAGCATATAGTTTTATGGAACTGGAATGCAACCTGCTCAATTAGAGATATTTTGATAAAGGGATTATATTAAACGGTAAGCATTTATATGAGGTGACACCTCATTGTGCAATTAAATTCATTATCTATGGGTTCCTTGGCATGTTTCTAGATTCTAACCTTGGACTTTATAAAGGTTCTCCTAATGATACTGAGAAGGATTCCTAGAGGGTCACACACTCAGTGTATCTAGTGTATCTGTTAAATAATTTATTATTTAAAATTTTTTATAAATATCATTCCCTCTCATGGTTTAATAATTATTCATGTATTCCTGATCTCATTTATTCTATCACTAGTTATTCTAGAGAATATATTGTGGGAAGAATAATTAATAAATATTTAGGAGAATTGGTAGACCGAGTTTAATGGTCTAATGATAAATAATAATATTGAATGTTATTTGATTAAATAGTATTTAATTATAACTCGAAAGTTATGTGCATGTCATGAAATAATAATATTGTTGTGTTATTTGAAAAGGGGGTTTCTCTAGGTTTAATTAAATAATTAAATGCACTTGTGAAAATTATTTATTATTACCCTAGTAAAATAAATTCTGAGATATGTTCCTCTTATTAGCCAAGGGAAATCTAAGAGAAGCCTATTAGGTTGGTAATAATGAATTGGAGAACATCACTCAATCCTAGAGAGTTATTTCCTCTCTAAGAGCGCTCTCAATAATGAGAGTGATCCTCCTCCTCTAGATCAAGAAGAACACTTTAGAAGTAGTTCTCAAGGAAACCAAAGGAAAACATTGCAAGTGCAAGGATCATCTATGCTAGCACATGGAGACTCCTTTGGAAACGTCTACAGATACATGGAACACATTTGGATCACCATTAGAGGGATACAACACTTGGGTTCTACAATGCAATGGCAGTACACTATAGATCTATGTCTAGACGCATCAATGAAGAAAGAATAACCTTGTAGGTAATTATAATTTAATTTAATTAATTGTAAACAACATGTCTTGATCTACTAACTCTTGGTTCCAGTTTTTCTATCCCTTTATTTATCTTTGATTCAATTCCATTGGTCATGATGTTCTTCATCATAATATACCTCATATTGATTATCAATAAAGGAAAAAAAAGAAAAATTGGGCATCGTCCCTCCTGCGCTTCGGTTATGCCTGAAACCAAGAAGTGGTATTAGAGCGTTCACATCATTGTTAATAATTTTTTAGTTTAATTAATGATTTAAACATTTGTAATTCTGTTTTTAAATTCAAGTTAATCATTATTTAAATCTTAATTTTCGAGATCTATTTCTTCCTCCAACGTCTCTCATAGATCTAAGATAAATGATTAATTTTATTATTAAAATAAAATCAAGCAACTCCTCTAAAGGTGCCAAGGATTATGACAGGATAACAAAAGGGTACATGCCATGTAATTGGTATTTCACATTGTGTACTCATGTTCAACTAACCCATAGTTAATTAAGAAATTAATAAAGTTGTGTGAATTAATGACATGCGGTGTAGTTAATTCCTACATTGTGTATTGATATGGACAGACTGGCGCATAGTCATCTAGACTACACGTTGTGTGGCCCACTAGACATGGCATGTAGTCCCTTCATGTCAAGATTGGTCTGTGTATTCTATACACAACCTACCCGACCAGTGACCATGTATCATGGAGTCAACATGGCATGTGGCCCATTGGGCACACTATATACTCAAAAATTTACGAAGTACACCTCACACGCTAAGTCCCTAGGCATGTACTTCAAATACATAGTAAAGAATGTACACACCATGTATATTATATCTACATGTCGTGTACTTTTACTAGTTAGGAAGATTTAAAATTTAATATATTATGTAACACTTGAGACATGTACATGTGTGTTGGTATAAAGCTAGGACACGCCAAGTGATATGCTTTGATATGTGTGTGTGTGTATTTTATTAACATCTGTATAATATTCAACAGCTTCACATAATGTGTGAGTTGTATTATAGTTATTATTCTATATTCATAAAATATGTCACAAATAATAAAGTGTATACAAGTATAATACATGTTGGGTAGTTTTGGAGAGGTATTTATCGGGTTACCTCCATGTTACAAGTTATGTACACAGTTAATTTTAAATGAATTTATTAATTTGTTTAAAATTATAATGGAGGATAATATCAAGTAAATTCAGAAAAGTTTTAAGATAAAAGTATTGATTTATTAATGACAATAATTAATCGATTCGAGCACAATTTATCTTAAATAAAAACAACTAAATAATTGAATTCTTTTTTTAGTAAATGAATAATTCATTACATGCATGTGGTTGGTCATGAGCTAGACTAGATCTTTGTATGTGATTTGTTTCTTTTTTATTTATTATTAAATTAAATTATTTTCATGGATTCCTTCTCTCCTCATAAATATATAGGGTATGAATTCCCATGGTTTCTTTTATGTAAACCCCCTTTTACCCCTCACCTACGTGTTGGTAAAAGCATATATAATGGATGCATCTCCCAAGCTAGTGAAGGTGGTTCAAGTTAGGATCTAAGGTGAAACTAATCGAAGGAGACATAAAGGTGGAGAGGTGGAAATATGTAAACATGAAGCTTAAATGGATCAATGTTTTCTCCCCTAGGTCAGTGGTTAGTTTATCAAACGCTAAATGAACTAACCATTAGAACAAGATCATGATCATACCCTTTATTTTTATTCTGTCAGTTTCATGGTTATCTCATTATGGATGTTTTTTCATGATCAAATAATTAATGAATTACCAATCATGAAAATATTGAACTAAAATAAACTGGATTATACATAAATAACATCTAAATACATGTTTAATCACTTAAGTAATACCACATATTATTAACAAGAAAGTGAAAGATAATAATTGGAAATTTACACAAGAATGATAAAATACCTCAATAAAATACTTAGTCGGTATAGCCTTCAATTACTTTGATTATAATCAAACCATAGTTCAAATTTGGGGTGATTTAAATTTTCTAGGAATTATAATTTTAGGTTTTGTGTTGACTTAAATTGGTTGACATCAAGGGTTGATTTCCAAAGATGGACTTGGTGTAATAGGGAAGCAAAGGTTAAGGAAATATATGTTAATGATTCCAGGATTGGAGATTCCACTAAATGGATGAAGGAATTGTGAGTTAATGCAATTGGAATTTGGAATTCCTACTTAAAACCATTTGAGTTGCTTGACCCATCAAATTTTGGGTAATGAGATTGTAATATAGATCCTTGACATGAGAATATCCAAGAAATAGGATATTCCAAATCCAATGGTGAGGGATATTGGGTTTAGATAAAATAGTGGGAGACTAATAAATATATTTATTTATCTGTAACAATTTTATTAGAAAAAGTACTAAAATTATTCTCATATTATTTATAGAAACAACATAAAAAATGACATCAAACATGTTATTTTGATCCATACATGAGAAGGAAAACCATCCCACTAGTACTAATTTCTAGTAGTGGAAAAGGTGCATATGGTTAATCCTTCATCATGAAAGGAAACTGTATGTGCTAGAATACCCTTTACCAGTTATTCCTTGAAATGAGTTGAGTGATGAAGAGATCTCTATGTATGAGAAAATTTTTAATGATGTTATAGATGTTCATTACTTCATGCTCTCATCCATGTCCAATGAGATCTTGAAGCGACATGATGAAATGTATTCTTATAGCATGATGTCTCACCTTCAGGATCTCTATTAAGAGAAGGTGAGACAAGAGAGGTATGAGATCTCCAATGCTTGGTTCATGACTAAGAATGGAGAGTCTACACTAGCTGGGCCACATGTAGTCAAGCTTATCAGCTACATTTAGCATCTAGACATCTTAGGGATTAAATTCTTGAATGATTTGTGTATATATCTAATACTTTCATCACTTCCCAAAACCTTCTCTAGTTTTATTGTGAATTATAATATGATTAATAATAAGAAACGCCTCTTAGAACTTCTGACCTTGATTTTCCAAGTGGATAAGGACATGGGTGTGACAAAACCACAGTCCTTATGGTGAATATGAAGACGAAAGATAAGGAAATGGGTCCTAAGACTTATAAACAGTCTAAATCCCCATATCACCAACCAACCAAGAAGAAGAATATCTAAAGGTAGATTAAGTAATAGCAGGAAGTATATTTTTCATGTGGAAAGCCAGGACACAGGAAGAAGAACTGCACCTAGAGGAAAGGGGAAGCCAAAGGTGCATTTTTTTAGTAAAATATTTTTATTTCTAAACATTCGGTATTAGATAAAGCTTTTGGTGCTCACATATGTATTCAAATGTAGGAACCGAGTGGATTTTGGAAAATTTCTAGATGAGAGTTGGATATGTGAGCTACCAATGGTGTGAGACTGACTGCACTTTCCATTGGTGACTACCACCATTCATTGCTTATAGGAATGATTTTGGTATTACATGATTTTTATTAAGTACCTACTGTTACCAAAAAACTAATTTCTGTATCAAGTTTAGATGCATATGGGTTTATTTTCATGTTTAAAAATAAAATTTGTTTATTTTTTAAGGACAATATATTTTATGGTATGGAATATTTAAATAATGGTCTTTATGTATTAAATTATGAAAACCAATTATTGGAAATCAATAATGAATCAGGTTCACATGACTCATATAACACCCAATTATGACATCACCACCTTGTTCATGTAAACGAGAAGTGTTTGTCAAAGATCTGTGAATATGGTTTTTAGACTATTTTAAGCTAAAACGACTTGGTAGATGGCATTCTTGTTTACAAGGTAAAATGACCAAACCACAATTTGGTGGACAGTGTGAAAGGGATACATAGATTCTAGGATTGTCACACACTAATCTATGTGGACCATTTCTAGTAGAGGCTAGAGGTGGATATTTTTAATTCATGAATTTTACTAATGAATTGTGTAGATATGGATATATTTAACTGATTATGTATACATCTGAGTACTTTTAGAAATTCAAGGAATTCAATAATTAAGTAGATAATCATACTGTTAAGAAGATATATAATCTTCAATCGGATCGAGGTGGAGAATATCTTAACCAAAGGTTCATCAACTTTTTATGTGGGTTTGGGATTCAATTTAAACTCACTCCACTATATACACAATAGTGGAATGGTGTTAGTGAAAGGAGGAATTGTTCCATATTGAACATGGTGAGGTTGATGATGAATCATGTAGATCTTCTATTATCCTTTTGGGGATATGAAATACAAACACCGGTATACACATTAATCTAAGTACCAACTAAAGTGGAAAATGGAATTCCCTTTCAAGCTATGGAGTGTAAAGAAACCCATTTTGTTGTAAACACATGTATGGGGATGTGAGGAATTTGCAATGGCAATAAACTAGAACCCTAGGGAATAAAGTTTATCTTTATAGGGTATCCCAGAGAAACAAAGGGATACTACCTATACAACCTTTCAGACAAGAAGGTGAATGTTTCTAGACAAGTAATCTTTCTTGATAGGGAACCCATACTCAAAAATTATATTGGGAGAAAGATTAAATTCAATGAATTTGATGCTCAAGATACATAGGAGTTGGTATAGGAACAATTTCCATAGGTTCTTGTGGAAGAAGTAGTTCTTGAAACACAAGTACTACATAGGAGTGTACAATTGGTAAGACAACCAAATATATTTTCAAGTCATTGAGTATGGTGACTCATTATTGTTGAAAAATGATGAACCTATCTCCTATAAAGAGATAGTAGAGAGCTCTGAATATTTAAGATAGCTAGAATCTATGAATTCTGATAGGGATTCTACATATCAGGACCAAGTTTGGGTTTTGGTCGAAGCTCCAGTTGATGTAAATCTCATTGGGTGTAAATGGGTATTCAAGAGAAAACTAGACATGGAAGGTAACGTAAGTAATTATAAAAAATGGATGGTGGCTAAAGGGTTTAAACAATGTCAAGAAATTGACTATGATGAAACTTTTTCTCCATTTTCCATGTTTAAATCCATCAGAATCATAATTTCCATAGCATCTTACCATGACTATGAGATTTGGCATATGGATGTGAAAACTGCATTCCATAACATGAACCTTTAGAAAGATGTCCATATGAAAAAACGAGAGGGTTTTGTGAAACCAGGTGATGAAAAAAGGATTTTTAACTTGAATAGATCCATTTTTAGATTTAATCAAGCATCTAGGTCATGGAACATTCCATTTTATGAATCTATAAAAGAATTTGGTTTTATAAAAAATGAATTTGATTCATGTGTTTAAAAAAGGTTTAGTGGGAATGTGGCCATTTTTCTAGTAGTATATATTGACGAAGTATTACATATTGGAAATGGAATACCAATATTACAATCTATTAAGGACTAGTTGAACAAGTTACTCTCCATGAATAACTTAGGTGAATCAACCTACATTCTAGGGATCAATATCATTCGTGATAGATCCAAGAGGTTTAGTGGACTAAGCCAAAGAATATAAAATAACCATATACTAAATATATTTATTATGGAACAATCCAAGAGTTTATTGGTTCCAGTGTCACAAGGTTTACATATTTCTATGAAAATGTGTCCCTAGAAACAACAAGAGAAAGATCGAATGAGTAATATCCCATATGCTTTGGTGATAGGATAAATTATATATACTATGTTATGTACTAGACTTGATGTTTTCTATGCATTGATAATGGTTGGAATATATCATGTAGATTCAAGAGAACAGCATTGGACTACTGTTAATACTATCCTTATGTATCTGAGAAGCACTAAGGATATGTTCTTGGTGTATTGAGGAGATGAGGATCTTGTCATCAGAATGTATGTTGATGCTGGTTTTCAGACAGATCAAAATGATCTGAAGTCATAATCAGGATATGATTTCTATCTCAAACGAGGATCTATAAGCTGGTAGAGTTCAAAGAAGCTAGTTGTAGATAATTCTACAGTGGATTTTGAGTACATAATGGCCTCTAATGTCGCCAATGTAGCCATCTGGATTCAGAACATTTTTAGGATCATGATATGGTACCTAGAAATAAAGACCCTATCACATTATATTGTGGTAATACTATAATAGTGGCTCTTGAAAAAGTGACAAGGTCACATCAATGGAAAAATCACATAGTCTATAAGTATCACCTCTTGAGGTATTTTTATCAAAGGGTATAATTTTCAATGATTACAGTATCCATAGAAGAGAATGTGGTAGACCCCTTGACTAAAGGCCAATCTCAGCAGAAGCATGAGTATCATTTGAGAGCTAGTGTACTAATGGTCATTAGCAGTTGGCTCTAGTAAAAGTGGGAGCCTATTAGAGTTGGTTCCCTAGGACCAACTTCTTTTGTAAATTATGATAACTTATATTCAGGGTTTTGAATACTAATAAATTCCTTATCACATCATGATTGTTCTTCGGCATAACATTGTATGTGATAATTTTCTAAGACTAATTGTCACACTAAATGGTTATAGAAGAACCCTATTATGATGAGAACCAGGAAGTGTTGTGACACTATTTTTGAATATATTTTCTATATTCAGATGATATCATTTGATGGAAACAAATGATATAGGCTTTCACGGGTGGATACTTGTAGGCCATTGAGGCACCTTCTCATGGTGAACTCCCTTAGTGATATCCAGTTTGATATTATAAGAACGAGACCCGACAGTATGAAATACACATTTATAAGTTTCATTGGATGTTCTTATCTTTATAAATGTTTATTGGTACATAGGCATTAAGATTATTATTAATAGATATTATGATTTATGCATCTATATTTATTGACAAAAACCATGATGAAAAATGTTCACGGTGAGGTAGGTTATGTTGGGTGTGTCACAAGTAATATTTCATTAATAAATAATGTGAGAAAGGATTTATCCCTTATATTATTTAATAGAATAAAATATCTCAGGACCTTTGATGGAAATGTTATATCCTAAATAAATCCAAGTCCATGGTGATCAATAAGAATGTTCTATTTTCGGAACGTCAAAGAAAGATATATCGAGTATATAGGTTGATGGAACTAGCTTGCAACCTGATCGATCAAAGATATTATGATAAGTAGATTATATAATATGCTAATCATTCATATTAGGTGACATTTTATTGTGTAATTATCTTTTTTTATATGGGTTCCTCAGCATGTTTCTAGATGCTAACGTTGGACTTTAGGAAGGTTCCCCTAATTCCATTGGAAAATAGGCTTAGAGGGTCATAAACTAAGTATATTCAGTATCTCAGTTAAATAATTTATTCTTTAACAAGTTGAATAAATATTATTCTTGTCCAGGGTTTAATAATTATTCATATATTCATGATATCAATTATTCCCTCACTGTCTATTCAATAGAATATATTGTGGGTGGAATAATTAATAAATATTGAAAAAGATTGGTGGACCAAGTTTAATGGTCCAGTGAGAAATAATAATATTGAATATTATTTGATTAAAAAATTTATAACTCACGGGTTAAACACGTGTTAGTAAATAATAATATTTCTATTGTTATTTGACATGGGTATTTCTCTATGATTAATGAAATAATTAAATTCATTGTGAAAAATATTTAATATTACCCTAGTTTGATAAATGCTCAGATAAATTATTCTCTCATTATCCAAGGGTAAGCTAAGTGATGCCTATTCGGTTGTGAACAATGTATTGGATAAGATCTCTCAAGCCTAGAGAGTTCTTTCCCCTCGAGGAATTCTCTCAAGAAAGAGTGAAATCCTCCTCCACCGTATCAAGGATAACGCTTTGGAATCAGTTCTCAAGGCGATTGAAGGTAGACATCGCAAGGGTAAGGATATTTTGTGTTAGCACCTGAAGACTCATTCAGAGATGTATAGAGATATATGCAACATGTTTAGATCACCACTATAGTAATCCTACACTTAGGTTCTATAACAAAACAGTAGTGCACTAAAAATCAGTGTCCAGATGCATCAATGAAGAAAGAATAACCTTGGATGGGATGAAAATATGATGTGATGAATGAGATGAATGTTATGATACTCTATCCCAGGAGTATTCAGGATACATTATTTTATAAAGAGATGTCTTATAAAATGAGGCACTGGGGAAGAATTGAAAATTGTGGGGAAATGGTAGTGGTGTACCCTTCTTTGTTACTATAATATATGATCTCTTATATTTATTACTTAGTGAGAGATAGCCATGGTAAGGATGAAAACATATTATACCACTACCGGAATTCTTGGTATTTGTTATGGCTTATTTGCGACGGGATCCCGTCGCAAATAGCCCATTGCAGAAAACACTGTCGCAAATAATGGTATTTGCGACAGGAAATGTCACCGTCGCAAATAAGTCTCTGATTATATGAATTATATATACATAAACTTTTTTGCGACAGGCTCGTCGCAAATAGTTTTTTCGACGGGCCCGTCGTCCCGTCACAAATATATATATAATGTTCTTCGACGGGCCCGTCGCAACAAAGTATTTGTGACGGATAACTAGTCTCGTCGTAAATATGTTTTTTAATATATTTATTTAGAC
Source organism: Viscum album (assembly GCA_963277665.1). NCBI lineage: Eukaryota > Viridiplantae > Streptophyta > Magnoliopsida > Santalales > Viscaceae > Viscum > Viscum album. The sequence continues at coordinate 1,326,691,329 of OY728126.1, forward strand.
TATCTGTGACGGGGTCCCGTCGCAATTAAAAAATTAATTTACAAAAAATAAATTTAATCAAATTACGATTAATGAAAAAATAATATTACTATTATTAAAAAAAAATATTAAAATTCTCCATATTCACAAAAAAAATCATAAAATATTATTATTATTATTAGTAAATAAAAAAAATATAATACTAAAAAAATATATTTAATAAAATAATACTAATATTACTAAAATAAAAAAACAAAAAAATATTAAAATTATCAATATTCACAAAAAAAATATAAGAAAATAAGAAAATATTATAAATTAAATTATGTAATATTTTCACTGATATAAAAGATAGGAAATGTAAATAATTCATATTACAATGTTAAATTCAAATGTTTTTAACATAAAAAAATCAATGGGGCCGTCTTCTGGAGGAGGTGGAGGAGCTGAAGGAGATGGTGGAGGAAACTTCATCCCTAAACTACGAGTCAGACGGCGCATGTACTCCATCTGCTCATGATGCTGATGCTGTCATCGATGCATCTTCTCCTTATGTTGCTGCTGCTACTGCTGCCATCGATGCATCTGCTCCTCGTGATGCTGCTCCTGCTGCTGCTACCGCCGAATCATATCTTCATGTTGTTTCTGAAAAGTCTCTATAAGCTCAGCCTGAGTTTGCAACTGCTCCTGATACTGTGAGCCAGAAGATGATGTCTCCCCACGAGCTCCTCTCGAGCTAGACTCCAACATCGCAGAGGTACCATAATAAGTGTCAGGAGTCAAATGAGAGCTGATACCAACTACTCGTCCCTTCTCAAAGCCATACTGAGTCGCCTGCATCCATGTCTCCTCATCAAAATGGTGATCGTCGGTCTGCTCTGTCGTCTCGTCCTGACTCTCAGCCTGTGTCTGAGAGGTCGCAGCCTCATATGACTCCTTCAATTACAATTTAAAATTAAAATTGTGAAAATATTATATGAAGTTAATTATAAAATTGAAACAATAATACTAACCAAAATCTCATGATGACGATCACCTCTAATCCCTCCAGTGGCTGGATCATTGTACATCCTCCAATAAACGTCGAACTTTGTAATATCAGGATGCTCGGCTACCTACATAAATATAAAATAAACTGTTTATATTTAATGTTATTTAAAATATTTAAAAAACATAATTACCAGATGCTCTCTATGCGAACTAAATCTATGGCTACCAGCTCGATGTGTCACCTCCTATTTCCCCAGATTCTACCATCCCACTGAAGATATCCTCTTAAATCCAAAACCCAACTAGTGTAAACATAATCCATCCCAAACGTGAGATGAAATGTACTCTGATCGGTGAGCTATATATGACTCATCAAATTCTGTCACTCCTGCTTTCTTAATGGTTGTCCTTCTCAAATTGTGCAAAAACTAACGGAAATGATCACACATAGAAGTATGCCATGCCATGTGGATAGCTTCGTTCATGCTATCATCGATAGGATACCATAAACCCTACAAATAATTTATAATATCAAGTTATTAATAAAATAAATTTCAAAATAAATATTATGTTTTACATACCATCCAATGATGGAACATGTCATGTACTCACATCAATGGGAATCGGTTCCCATGTGATCCATAGCTGAGAAAAATAATTGGGCAAGATAGCGCTCCCTGTCCAATAGCTACATGTGAAAAACTTTGAAAAATGAATAAATAATCAAACAATTAGTATATATATAAATAAATTAATGAAAGCTAAATAAAATATAAATGTTATTACACCTCCGTGTGTGTGGATCGAAACAAAGATGTGGACGTCGCTCAGGGATAGGGTCAAGAATCATCAGTTGTGCAAGACCGCACCCCCTCCGTGTACCCCCTGAACCGCCAGTAGGCTGAGGGTCAGATGATCCAAAATCTCCCTCATCAAATGGTAGGTCAGCCTCCTGCAACTCGTGAAATATATCAGAGTCCATCTGAAACACAAAATTATTGATGTTAGCAGATAGTTGAAAATAACTATTTAATATAGATATATATTAGTTATGATTATAACCAGCAATTAACTGTGTCAATGTTCATCTTCATCCTCTTCTTCATAGCTGTCAATGTCAATGTCTTCATCTTCCTCCTCAGCATCATCAATATCCATATGAGTTTCAGTTTCAGCATCTCTTGTCATTTCAAATTCATTTGTAACATCATTAACATCTTCATCACCATCTATCCTTAATTGTGGGGTGTCATCGTCGATATTCGTTTCTCTTTGTGAATCAGATGGCTTTTGAGTAGTCTCTTAAAAATTTTCAATTCCTTCCACTTCAGCAGAACCACATTCAGTTTTAGTAAACTGATTTTCCTAAGATTTAATTTTTATTATTCTCCACCAATCGCTCAAGTTTCTTGAAGTAGCACAGTACTTTGCATAATAAATTTGATGTGTCTGTTGAGCCAGTAAAAATGGTTCATTTACTTGAAGAATAATTTTATATTTAATATCATCGATTCCATGAGTCGGATGAACATGCAAGCCCCTCTCAGTATCCAACCACTGACATTTAAACATTGTTATGTAATTATGTCCTAGATAACATAGCTCAATAATTTCATCCAAAATTCCATAAAATTCAACTTAAGTTTCTCTGTGATGTGATCCTCTCAAGAAAAATCCACTATTCATCATTTTTTTTCCCCGTATGCATGTGTATGAAATCAAAAACCATTCACTACATATGAATTATAAGATTTAACCATTTTGTATGGTGAGTTACTCAATATACACAGCCGCTTATCAATTTTATCAGTATATTGATACACCTAAAAATTTGTAAAACAGTTATCAATATAATAAATAATAAACAGAATTGATATTAAATCATCAATATTTTATGTTACCAGTTTTTGAAACCATTGAGAATTTTTTTTTGTATGAGTTCTTCAGGAACAGCTGTTGTAATTTGTGGAAGTTTTTTCTTGATATGATTATCATATAACCTAAAAATAAAATCAATTAAAATATTGTAACCTAAATTATATAATAATTTATAGAAGCACTCACAGGACAAATGATGTCATTTCTTCACAGTTGAGCAGAACATATGTATGAGCTCTGTGATGTTCAACATCTGAAATCCATCGTTCATGAACTCAACTAAACCCAATATTTGGCTGATTAAAAACTGTTAATTGATTTTCCATTTCATCATTAACATTCCCCTTGTTTCATCCCATTAAATTGTGTTTTGAGGGATATTTAGATTCAAAATAATGAGAGCAGAAAAAAGAAATTTCCTCTTGCAAATAAGATTCATCAATTGATCCTTCAACTGATGCTTTGTTACTTATTTTTTCTGCAATTTATGTATGCATATCTCGAATGGGTACATCCATCAAAACTACACTAGACCTCCATATTTAGCTTAATGTGGAAAATTTAATATTAGATGTTCCATTGAGTCAAGGAAGGTCGGCGGGAAGATTTTTTCCAGTTTACATATAATTAAAGCAACATCTTCTTCCAGTTTTCTTAGCACATTGTAGTCTATTGTCACTGCACAAATGTCTCAAAAAAATATGATATGTCTGTAATTGAATCCCAAATCATAGATTTCAACAAAACTCTGAATCCAATCGGAATTATTCTTTCCATTATAACATGAAAATCATGACTTTTTAATCGAGTAATATAACCATTCTTAACACATCTGCCAAAATTGGAAGAATAGCCATCTAGAAATATCAAATCTTCAATACAATGACAAAATAATAAGTGACTCTATTTGGACAGTGTATAAGCTGCTTTTGGCTTCATTAACCTCTGTGATCTAACATTTTCAAATAGTTCAAGTTCTGGTCGCCTGAAAATTTGTGCAAGATTTAATCACGCCTTTACAGTATCTTTGGTCTTACCTGGTGTATCCAAAACTATATGAAATAAATTATCAAAATAGTTCTTCTCAATATGCATAACATCCAACATGTGGCAGACCAACAAATCAGAGAAATACGGAAGATCCCAAAAAATGCTCTGTTTTATCCAATTATGTTCTTTCCCAAAGCCATGAATTTTTTGTTAGTTTACTGTTGTTCCAAATGTTATGGTAGGTAATGAAAATACAACGGATTTTAACTCTGTACCTGAGATCATCTTTGGAGGTTCATCCCTTTAAATTGTACCTTTTCTGAAATGAGATTTGTTTCTCGAAAAAGGATGATCGGTTGGAAGAAATATATGGTGACAATCAAAACAGCAGGGTTTTTTTTTCATTGATGAGCATAAAGGATTTTTTGTCTTTCATACAGTAAGGACATGATTTCGAACCATGTGTACTCCAACCAGATAATATTCCATATGCCGGAAAGTCACTAATCATCCACATCAATGTAGCTTTTAATATGAAATTTTGTTTCGTAGAAACATCATATGTATTAACACCATCACTCAACAATGAATTTTACTCATCAATCAGTGGTTTCAAATAAACATCAATATTATTTTTCGGATTTCCTGGGATTAATAGAGTCAAAAAAATATAAGTCTCCTTCATCAACATCCGTGGAGGAAAATTGTACAAAGTTATAAAGACAGGCCAACATGAATACTGACTACCATAAGAACCAAATATACATAAACAATCAATAGAAATATCCAATCGCACGTTTCAGGCTTCTATAGCAAAAGACTGTTGCAGATGGTCAAAATGTTTCCATGAATGGTGAAATTTTGTTTTTGTGCCATGAAATCATTGACAATGTATTCTATGACATAAATAAACACTGAAACCTGGGTGTAAGGGGGAAATATCTCAATTGTTTTACTGGAATTGATCTATAATTCCCTGGTTGAGCTTCTTTATACCTCAATTTTCCACATGTGGGACAACTATCCAATGACTCATTTTCGCCAGAATATAAGATGCAATCATTTGGACATGAATGAATCTTCCGATAACTAAGGCCTAGATTACGAACCAGCCTCTTGCTCTCATAGTAATTTGTAGGAAACACATTTCCTTCTGGTAACAGTGTTTTAACCAAAGAAAATATCTGATCAAAAAAGTTGTTTGACATTGCATTATCTAATTTGATAGCCATAAATTTTTCAACCGCTTCTAATTTACTTATCTTGCAACCAGGATATAATTCATCCTCAACAGACCTCAACAACGCATAAAATTCATATGGTACCAACTCAAGAGTTAAATCAATATCATCATGAGTTTCAGTTTGTTGCACAGATGGACCTGTAACATCATGTACTAAATTTTGAAACTATGATGGATCTGGAATCAAGTTATTAGGATCTTCTCTGGAACTGTGTTCACCGTGTTGATACCAAAAAACATAATATGGTTGAAAACCAAACCGCAAGAGATATACCCCAACGTTATCAACTATGTCAAACGTTCTTAGAGCACATTTTTTACAAGGACACTTAATTGTGCCTTCTGAAACATATTCTGGTTTTGATGATGCAAATGCTAAGAAAGATTCAAGACCCTCAATATATACAGGATTTAAACCAGAACCATTTGGATTTCTGTGCTGATTTATCCAAACGTGGTCATCTAAAAATGACTGATGTCGACTTCCTTGTTCCATATTTTTCTACATAAAATATAAAATCATCACTATTTTTGAATAATTTGAAATTATAAAAACACTATATGAAAAATGAATATTTCGTTGTGGAGATGATTACAAATTTTCCCTTCATTGTCCAAGAAAATTTTGTTTACTAATTATTACTAATTCTTACAATTTATTACTAATTATTACAATTTATTAATAATTATTACAATTTATTACTAATTATTACAATTTTTTACATAATTATTACTAATTATTACAATTTATTACTAATTTAGCAATACTTATCAATACATTTCAAAATGAAAACTACATGAATAATGAAATTAAATTTGGTAATCATCGTTTTGGAGATGATTACGAATTTTCCCTTCATTATCCAAGTAGATTTTGTTTACTAATTATTATGAATAAAAAAAATTATATTATCAATATTTATGAAAAAAAATATTAATATTATTAAAATAATAAAAAAATATAAAATATTAAAATTATCAATATTCATAGCAGGCTTTGCTCTATTCTTAACATGTTCAAATCTCAAATGGTCGCCAATTGTCAAGTCATGTGCAATAAAAACTTTGTGTCATCCATGTCCAATGTAAACTCTATAATTTTCTATGCATGGTTGATCACCTCGCAAGTAGTGTTGCAATAGGACGACCAAATTAATGTTATTCTTATCTCTAAGAATCATCTCGCTCCCTTTACATAGATCATTCTTCTTTAAAAATTTGATAGGACATCAGTATCTTTCCCTTAAATTTTCAACGAAAAATGGTCTATGTAAAGGTTCATGTGAGATAATTTTTATAGATGAGAAGGTCATGACATGGGTTGTCCTATTGCAACGCTACTTGCAAGGTGATCAACCAAGCAAGGACAATTATAGAGTTTACATTGGACACGGCTGACACAAAATTTTTATTGTGCATGACCTGACAATTGGCGACCCTTTGAGATTTGAACATGTTAAGAATAGAGCAAATCCTGTTGCGAATATTGATAATTTTAATATTTTATAAATTTTTTATTATTTTAATAATATTAATATTGTTTTTTCATAAATATTGATAATATACTTTTTTTATTCGTAATAATTATTGCTAATTATTGATAATTATTGCTAATTATTGCTAATTATTGGTAATTATTCCTAATTATTGGTAATTATAGGCAATTATTGGTAATTATTGGTAATTATTGGTAATTATTGGTAATTATTGGTAATTATTGGTAATTATTGGTAAATATATCTAATTATTACTAATTATTGGTAATTATTCCGAATTATATATAATTATTGGTAATTATCACTAATTATATCTAATTATCACTCATTATATCTAATTATCACTAATTATATCTAATTATCACTAATTATATCTAATTATCACTAATTATATCTAATTATCACTAATTGTATCTAATTATCACTAATTGTTTCTAATTATCACTAATTATATCAAATAATATCTAATTATTACTAATTATATCAAATTATTACTAATTATATCTAATTATTGGTAATTATTGGTAATTAATCCTAATTATTCCTAATTATTACTAATTATATAATATTATTACAAATTATATCTAATTATAACTAATTATATCTAATTATTACTAATTATAGCTAATTATTACTAATTATATCTAATTATTACTAATTGTTGGTAATTATTACTAATTATATCTAATTACTACTAATTTTTGTTAATTATTACTAATTATTGGTAATTATTACTAATTATTGGTAATTATTACTGATTATTGGTAATTATTACTAATTATTGGTAGTTATTACTAATTATTGGTAATTATTAAAAATTATTGGTAATTATTGCTAATTATTACTAATTATTACTAATTATTACTAATTATTACAAATTATAACTAATTATAACTATTTATTACTAATTATATCTAATTATTGATAATTATATCTAATTATATCTAATTATTGGTAATTATTACTAATTATATCTAATTATTCGTAATTATTACTAATTATATCCAATTATTACTAATTATTACTAATTATTACTAATTATATCTAATTATATCTAATTATTGGTTATTATTACTAATTATCACTAATTATATCTAATTATTACTAATTATATCTAATTATATCTGATTATATCTAATTATATCTAATTATATCTAATTATATATAATTATTACTAATTGTATCTAATTATTACTAATTGTATCTAATTATTACTAATTATATCTAATTGTTGGTAATTATTACTAATTATTACTAATTATATCAAATTATTGGTAATTACTACTAATTATATCCAATTATATCTAATTATTGGTAATTATTGGTAATTATTGGAAATTATTCCTAATTATTACTAATTATATCTAATTATTACTAATTATATCTATTTATCACTAATTATATCTATTTATCACTAATTATCTCTAATTAGCACTAATTATATCTAATTATCACTAATTATATCTAATTATCACTAATTCTATCTAATTATCACTAATTATATCTAATTATCACTAATTATATCTAATTATATCTAATTATATCTAATTATCACTAATTATATCTAATTATATCTAATTGTTGCTAATTATATCTAATTATTGCTAATCATATCTAATTATTACTAATTATATCTAATTATTACTAATTACATCTAATTATTACTAATTATATCTAATTATATCTAATTTTATCTAATTAATACTAATTAATACTAATTATCCCTAATTATAACTAAATTCCGCTAATTATCTTTAATAATCTCTAATTATTGCAAATTAACAATAATTATTTATAATTATCACTAACAACATCAATTTATTACAAAAAATAAATATAAATAAAAATCAATTTAAATCTAATTTAATTAGAACTAAAAAACAAAAATTAAAATTAATATAAAAAATAAAATAAATATAAAAAAATTAAAATATAAATACCTTAAACTTTGATATTCTGAAGGTATTGACGCCTTCCAATTGCTCTTGTATAAAAAACATTGACTAAAAGAAATTTTTCCCTTAAAACTAGGGAATGAAGAGAAAAAGAGAGGAAGATCTGAGTGATTTGAAAAAAAAACGGGTGGTGGTATATATGGGTTAGATTAGTTGTGGTGGGGTTATTTGCGCTGGGAAACCCATCGCAAATGGTGGTATTTGCGACTGGGCCCGTCACAAATACCCTCACCTGCATTAATTACAGTCCGCGATTAAAAGGGTATTTGCGACGGGCGGATTTTCTCATCGCAAATGGTATTTACCGCGCCGGGATTTTGCGACGGGCCCATCGCAAATACCCTCATCCGCATTAATTATCCTCGGTGGTTAAAAGGGTATTTGCAATGAGGCTCATTGCAAATAGTTCCTACCGACACTCTTTTTGCGATGGGACGACATCCCGTCGCCAAACAACTATTAACCGCCGCCGGGTATTTGCGACGGTACCCGTCGCAAATACTCTTGATCTGTTTGGCGCACAAGTCGCACGTTTTGGCGTGCAAGTCACGCCAAACTATTTGCGACGGGAGACGAAATCTTGCCGCAAATAACCAATTATTTATGACGAGGAAATTTTCCCATCGCAAATAACTTGTCGCAAATATTTATTTTTCCTGCAGTGTACCTATTTAGATGATGAATTATTTTACTTTTTGGTCACTAGACTTTTTCATTAATTATTTATCATTTGTACGAGAGGCTCTAAGGTGGATCCTATTGAGTATACCCATTCTACTCACTATATGTATATATAAATTGTATTTGAGGTCAGTATGAGCGGGTTAGATATTGGGATGGATATTACTAGATCATGGTTATTCATGAGTTTTATAGCCTTCATGGTTACTGTTGAGTTTTTTTTCTTATAGTTATTTTCATTGTATTAGTTTTTCATTTTATTACATGCGTTTACTTGGGTTTGTTTTACTATATATGAGATGAAGTTGACTGGTGTTGTTATCTTATCTCTAATTCATCATGTTCTGTTATGTCATAATTCCTCTAATTTGTATGTATATTATAACCTTAGTGATTTTCTCCAACCCATGGCCTATTGGAGGAGGGATTCGGGCATCATTATCACTCTTCCATCATTTCTAGACCAAGAGGGGTACCTTTGAGGGGAGGTGATTATGACAAAAGAAATATTGTTGGTTATTTTTAAAATATTTTATCATCCATTATATCTACCAAAGTGAGGAAATTGGAACTTTCACTTGAAAATTGCATGAATTAACAGAGTAGAATAAAAACTAAAGGGGTTTATCATATAAGTATCATATAATTTCATCAATGTAAATTCAAGTACAAATAATACCAATAAAATGGATTAGAAACATACTTCCCTAACCTCTTGGAAAATTTTGAATCAAAAACCATATGAAAGAAATAACTTAAAATGAAACTTTAAATACCATGAATATAAATAAATTCATGATATACATATCAAAGGTTATTATATACACCATGTGAAAGAAACAAGTGTTGAATATGGCATATGTCTCTTGGAAACAAAAGTGAGACGAGAAACACTTACCTTACGTTTGAATTTTATTTTATTTTTTTTAGCATAATTTATATTATATTTAAATTAATTATAATTATATAAAGGGACAATATACATACTTATAATATCATATATGATCTAGGAAGTTCCAATTGATCAAATAAAAATTGACAAGGGGGGATAAATCAGTTGTTTAAATTTTATAAGTTTCAATAATTTTCAAAAATTTACCCATGTAACTTGTTAAGATTTATTTCGTTGTCATCTTTTATAAAAAACCATGCATAAAAAAGTAGGAAATCAAGTAAATAACACAATATTGATATGGTTTGGCCTCAGTGTGAGAACCTACATCCTTTCCATAGTCACCCCCGTGGGTCTATGAAAATCCACTATTATGAAGAAATAAATACAACTTGTGCCAACTCTCATTAGACACCTTCTATCTCCTGATAGGAATGATTATATTCACTCCCATCAATTTACAAATTTTCTTAAAAAATAGTTGATCTAAAACAAAATAATAAGACTAAGTTCAATTCCCATAACAAAAGCACAATTTGGGTCTGATTTTTCTGGATCTGATTCTCTCAATCTGATGAGGTCAATAAGATTCTCCCTTACTCAATCTATAAAACTAAGACTCTACTCAAATAAGCAATATGTTCTTCTTCAGTACAATTGAATCCATTTGATTGAATCAATATGATTATTCTCTATATGATTCTTTTTTCTGGTAAACAAAACATTCAGGTGTCTAATCTTCTTATGTCATCATAGTCCAGAAATAACTTTCACTCAAATTCTTCAGTGCCCTGCCTTTTCTGTTTTTGTAAAAGTTAACTCAGAACAAAATGATCTTACCAAGTATTTTTAGGTGACTCAGAAAATAAAAATAGAAAACTTGAAAACTTTCCCCCTTCCTCATATTTTAAATACTCAAAAACATACTCACATTTAAACTTCATCTTTGACATATCCAATCCTCCTCATATTTCTCAATCATTTATACAAAATTTAATTTCAAGTTTAACCTATTCAAATCTTTATAAAAATACAAGAATTTTATTTCTGAGTCTTCTTCTTAATCAGGTCATTATGATCTACCTTTCTTTCTTAGTTCATTGCGATCAATTTCTTTCTAAGCCCATTATGAATCTATTTTCTTATCACCTCATTACAAATCTGTTTCTTTCTCAGTTCATTTATATTTATGTTTATTTCTCATCTCATTACGTTTTTTATTTATTTGTTAGATAATTATGATTTTTGTTTATTTTTTATCTTATTACGAATCTGTTTCCTTCTCAAAACGAATCTATTTCTTTCTCATCTCATTAAATTTTATTTTATTTCTCATCTCATTACAATTTATGTTTCTTTCTCAGCTCATTACGATTTCTATTTATTTCTCATACCATTATGATGGAATTAACATTATGATGGAAATATAATTACGATGATTTTTCAATAACGATGGAAATTATTCAATGATTAATCCATTTAGAAACATTGAAATTCTTCAAACTTCATCATCTTCATACATTCATATTATTTCTTAAATTTTTTACCTCTAATGAATATTTCATAATGATGGAATCCCCATTATGATATATTACTCATTTTGATCAAGTGTATCCAATGATAACTTTACTCAGAAACATTGAAAAGTCTCAAATCTCCTCATCTATTATTCATTAAAAAACTTTGTCTTGATTAATGGAACTAGTACAACCATTATGATTCCTTTAATTCTTAAAAATATTTTATCATGAGTATGTTTCATGATTTATGAGAACTTTATTATCAGAAAAAAATCGTCTGACTTAGTTTAGAAACTATGAAAACTTTCTAACTTCTGACTTCACAATATTTTTTCAAAGCTCTTCAGTAAAAATAGGAATTCTTCACTTAGTAACTTATATCTTTCTAACTCAGAAACTTCTTTCTTTCTCTGATTATGGTGAAGAAAAACTTCCAGAAAACTACAATTTCTACCTCTGATTATTTTGGATCTGATGATCTAAATCCTATACAGATGGATCTGATACTATAAGTCTATTCCTTCTTAGTCCAAAATTGTTAGTCGAGAAACTTGTGTCAGGAAAAAAACTTTCTTAATGAAAAAAATTTCTCCGCCTTTATACTTGGGTTTGAACATTTAAAAACATTCAAATTTATTACAAAAAACATTATGATGAGATGGATCTGATTCCTGAATAACAGAAACATTCTTATACAAAAATTTAGTTGTCAAAAAATACAAAAACATTGTTAAAAAAATTTATCACAAAGGTTCTTTAACTCACTCTTGGTATTTGTTTGACAACCCTCCTTAACAAATTTTTCAATGATCATAAAAAATTCACTACTCAACTTTTGTAAACAACTCAAGTTTTTGAATTTTATTAAAACATATCCTTTCTTAAAATAGAGAGCCTTGACACAACACTACTGGATAATATAACATTTTTTAAATAATTTCATCCCTCGTTGGAAATAAAATTTTTCATCCATATAAAGATAAAATCTCCCTCATTTTTCTTCTTCTCTCACTTTATAATAACTACAACTTCAGATTCATTTAAGAAAGATGAATAAAAACTTCTTACAAAGTAGAAAGTTGTTACTTTCTCTCCCCCTTTTTGAACATAATCCAAATAATGGTTGGGGTACTTTTTTATTAGGTTTAGGAAGACATGGGAGGAGTATGAACAAAAGGTTGTAGCCTCAATTACAAAAACCTTTCTTTTGACATTACTTTTGTAATGATATCATCAATCTGATACTTTGTTGTGATTTATTCTGGTAAAACATATCTAGTAGAAACTTTCTCTTTTATAAATTGAAACATTATATCAATGTGTTTTGATCTTTAATGTTGAACAGTATTTTTACAATGTTTAATTGCACTCTGATTATCATAAAGTATCTTCAATGGTTTAGAAACTTTTTCATTCAAATATTCTAGCTAAACTTTAATCCACAATAATTGAGTACAAGCCTGAGTCTATGCAACATATTCTCATTTATTTGTTCTCAAAGTCACTGAACATTGCTTCTTACTACGTCAACTCACACAACATTCTCCCAAAAATAATGTTCCTACTACCGTTGATTTTCTATCATTACAATCTCCAACCCAATCAGTATCAGAATAACCCTGAAACTTCATCTCATAATTGCTTTTGTATAACAACCCATGTGAAGTAATTCCATTGAAATATCTCCGAACTATATTTACATCCAACATATGTGATTAATTTTTATTACGTTAATACCTTGAACACAAAGTCTGAGAATAAAAAATATCATGTGTTGAGGCTATAAGGTAAAGTATATTTCTTATCCGCTTCTAAAATTTTTTTAATTCAAACTTTTTCTAGAATCATCTTTACTCAACTTTGTGCTCATAAATATATGAGTAGTAACTTCATTGGATTCTTCAATCCCAAACTTATTTAACAATACCATGACATAATTTTCTTGAGATAATAAAATTTATTTTATTTTTTTAACTTGTAATCCAAGGAAGAAAGTTAATTCTACGAACATTAAAATTTCAAAATTATTCTTCATTTATTCAGAAAATGTTTTACAAACATTTTATCTATCCCCCAAAAAAATTATATCATCTATATAAACAATTACAATTAGATATCCAAAGTCAACATCTTTCACAAATAATTTTCTATCAACTTTTCCTTTAGAAAAATTTTACATCCTTAGACAATTGTAATGTTTTAAATAACAAGCACGTGGATCTTGTTTCCTCTCATATAAATATTTCTTCAGTTCAAAAATTTTGTTTTAATAATCATCAAATAGAAACCCACAAGGTTGTTTAATGTAAACTTCTTCGACAATATCATCATTTAAAAAGGATGGATTTACATCCTTTTGATAAACTTTGTAATTCTGACGTGCGGCCACTGAATGAAACATTAACATACATTATAATCTTGAAACTGGGGAAAGTTTTCTTCAAAATCCACACCTTCCATCTATTCATAGCCTTTACAAACAATCCTAAATTTATTTCATGAAACATATCCATGTTCATTTAACTTGTTTTTATAAACCCACTTGGTTTTGTAAAATTTTTATTATCTGGCTATGAAACAAGTTCTCATGCTTAATTATACTAAATTTGATCTAACTCTTCATTCATAAAGTCTACCCATTATTTTTATTGAATATATTATGAAACTGATTCTGGTTTAAATTTCAAGAGAAGTGAAGTCTGATTCTCAAATCACAACTTTTTTATTATTTAACCCGGAGCCCTTTTATTTCTAATAATGTTTTAGAACTAAACTTGTTTTTTAAAGTAGTAAATTTAAAATTTTCATTACCGACTAAAATTTCCTTATTATATGAATTCTTTGAATCTTGAAAAGGATTTTTTGACTTAATTTCACTATTATTGGAAATATCTAGTTTATCCCCCTCATCATTCTCAACAAATTTTATAAAGAATTTGGATTTTCAATTACATTCACATCATATGAGTCCACCAACATTTTTAAATGTTTTTAGAGAATTTGTAACTTATTCTATTTTGTGAATAGTCCATAAAATTTTCTTCCTCATATTTCTCCTCAAACTTTCCCAAATATAGATTTTTTATTTTTATCAAACATGGAATTCCAAAAACAATGAGGTATTTAAATGAAGTTTTTTTTGTTATACCATATTTGAAAAGGAGTCATGTTGGATTTCAATCTCAATAAACATCAATTTAGAACTTGTAAAATATTACTAATATATTCTCTCAAATAAAAAATTGAAATTTTGTATTGTTCTAACATACTTATTCCTATTTCCTCCAAAAGTTTATTTTTTCTTTCTCTTACTCCATTTTGTTATAGGGTATATAAAACACTATACTGATGTTTGATACCATGTTTTCTAATATATGTATCAAAAGTATTTTTTGTGGACTCGGTACCATTATATGTTCTCAACTTATTTATATAAACCCCCATTTCAATCTCAACATCCTTTCTAAAAAACATGAACATTTCCATGTCCTCTAACTTATGTTTCACAAACATGATGTTTTTTATCCAAGTGGAATCATCAATAAAAGTGATAAATTATAAATCTATTTTTTTTATTGATGTCTCTTTATACCAGATAAATGGGAATGAATAATTTTAAGAGGTTTCTAGACAGAATCTCAACTCTCTTATGACTTTTATTAGTCATCTTTTCTTTCTGACAAGTAATACAAACATCTTATTCTCTTATTTTCAATTCAGAAAAGTTTATTATAGCACCAATATTAGAAACAAAATTCAATTTTTTCGTCTCAAGATGGACAAGTCTTCGATGATGCAACTTTTTTTTATCTTTATCACTTAAGTAACATGAGTTATTAAGTTCTCCTATTTGGAATTGATTCTTACTAGTTATTTCTCTATTTGTAATAACATTCCCATCTTTCCCACTTTTCATAACACAAGAATCATTCCAAAAGATTACTTCTTTACCATAATCCCAAAGTTAAATTATATAAGTAAGTTATGTTTCATCCCATCAATGAATAAAAAATCCTTAGATTTCAACTTTTCTGCTTCAATCTTAGTGCTTCCGATTCCTTTGATTTTTAAGAAACTATCATTACAAAAAAATAATTGCGCCTCCATCATGAATTTCAACATGTTTAAATATTTTTATATCACTCCTCATATGTGAGTGACAACCACTATCAAATATCCATGGTTTGTTCTTCTTACTTTCCTTCAAATCTATCTCAACATCAAAAGCTATTTCTTCAACTTTATTCTTTACGGATTTCTTTTCATTACTATTATAAGAAAATTCTTTTGGAAGGAGTGTGATACATTTTTTGGAATGATGACTATCCTTATCACATATTCCATAAAATTATTCCATACATACAATTTGATTTATATTTGGAAAGTTTTTAACATCTTGAGAATTTACTTTTTCAACTTTATAAAATTTAGGAAAGTCACTCATTCTACTTCCACTATTTCTTCCACATTTCTCAAATATTATTCTAGGTATATATATTTTGTGCCAAAAATTACAATATATATTCCCATATATTACACAACACCTACAATATACATAAAATATTGATTTTTTATGTAAGAAATATCTTTCTGTGTAGAATCATTTTTGAGGTTGGTAACTTTATTTAGCTCTAACATAATCAGGATGTGAACCATCATTCCTTTTAGGTTACTATGTCAATTTTGAATATGAGATTTGTTTCTCACATTATTTTTTCACCCAATATTTCCCAATAATTTTTATAAAACCTGAAATATTAGAAAAATCAGATGAAAAGCTATTATTGGTGGATGAGTATTTCACCTAATTCTTGATTTAAGATTTATCAGCAAATTTAAGAGTCTAAAATTTTACTTCTGAGAATTTATTGAAGATTTAATTTATCTTCTTCATGGTATTTTCATCATCTAGAAGTTTTGATTGAAACATGTTAAATTCTTCTTCCTTAGCTTCTAACGTCTTACTGAGATCTTCAACCATATTTCCCTATTTATCAATTCAAAGTTTGTAACTTAATATCTCTTAAATGTATTCATACCCCTTCTTAATCACATATTTTCTTTCTTCAGTAACTTCTTTAAAATATTTATTTATCATTATGATTTCTTTATTGATGGATTTTTTTTTTCCAGGGCATGTAAGAAGTTCTATTCTGAGCTGATACTCTCTATAATATTCTTTACCTCCTTCTTCTTCACTATTTAACGAGTCTTCAACTTTCTCAACATTTTAAATGAAGGTTCAGAAACTTCCAAAACATTAATCTTCTGAATAATTGTTTTTAGTTTAGTTTAATTCATATTTCTTACTCAAAATACTTCTATTTTTCCTAGTAAAATTATTTTTTTATTTTTTTATGAATTTTCTTCTTTAGAACTTTTTTTCAACTTCCTCCGTTGAGGTTTTTCATCAAAATCATCTTGATATTCACCAACTTTATTCTTGAGTAAATTCATTGAAAAGGGTCAAATTATACCATACTCAAAACATTTTAGAGTAAGTTTACCTCCATAAATTCATCTTCCTCTTCAATTGTTCTTGGATATAATATACATTATTTTATCATTCAACTCATCATCATATTTACCTTCTGAGTCAAAAGGATTGGCATCTTCAATATACTTAATTTTAAAATTTCTCATAGATTCAAAAGGAATTTCATATTTCATATTCTTTTTAAACATTGGAGAATTTATCATTTCATAAGAAATAAGAAATTTATGAAATCCATCAAGAGATAAATCATCCTTATCTTATAATAAAGAAATTTTATAATATAACAGGTTTAGAAAGTTTCTCATAAGTTTATTCATAATTTTAGAATCTTCCAAGACATATCATGATCCTATGATGTTCCAAAAAACTTAATTTACTTTGGTGAATCTTTCATTAATAGTTTCTTCATCTCACATTTTGATGTTCATACTTACTATGCCAGATTTGTAGAATTTCTTCCATCACTTTATTATTCCCTTTGAAAATACTTTTCAGCTTGTCCCACATACTTTTTGAAGTATTGTTACACATAAATATATGATAAATATTATCTATACATAAGGATTACATTTATGGCCTTTCCATCGACTTCTATATTTCCCTTGTCAATAAACATCATAGGATAATTTTTCTTAATAGGTGGAAAACCAAAAGTAGGAGCATCAATGACTTCTAGATCAAGAGATACGAGATAATGATTCATCCTTTTTTTCCATTGATAATAATTTTTTACATAAAATATAGGAATTCCTATACTATTGAGATAATTGATATTATCCATGATAAGGATTCAACAAGGGAACCTCCCTCTATTTCTAATTGAAGTTACAAAGGATCGAATAACAACTAATAATGGGGGTTGAATTAGTTGTTTTACTTTTTATAATCTTAAATAATTTTCAAAACATATCCCCTATAAATTGTTAAGATTTATTTCCATATAATATTTTATAAAAAATAATGCATGAAAAAGTATGAAAGAAATTAAAGAACGCAATATTTACAAGGTTCATCCTCAGTGTGAGAACATACATCCTTTCCATAGCCACCCTCATGGGTCTATAGAAAACCCCTATTATGAAAAAGTGAATACAACTTATACCAACTCTCACTAGATACCTTTTATCCCCTAATATGAATGATTATACTAAATCCTATCGGTTTAAAAAGTTTTCTACAAAAATATTTATCCAAAACAAAAGAATAAAACTTTTTTCAATTTTATCCACAAAAGATGAGACTGGATCTAATTTTTCAAGTTCCTATTTTCACAATCTAATGAGGTTAACAGGATTCTCCCATACTCAATCTAAAAAACTCAACCCCTTCTAAAATGATCCATAAGATCTTCTTCTGTCCAATTGACTCAACCTAATTGTCTCAATATAATGATTCTTAATATGATTCTTTTATCTGGTAGAAAATTAAATCAGGTGTCTGATCATCTTCTGAGATCCCGGTTCGGAAAGATCTTTCACTTGAACTCTTTAGCGCTCCACCTTTTCCAATTACGTAACAGTTAACTTAGAAGAAAATGATCTGACTAAGTATTTATATGAAACTCAGAAAACAAAAGTGAGAAACTTGAAAACTTTCCCCTCTTCTACAAATTTCAAAAACTCTGAAAAAAACTCACATTTAAATTTTACCTTTGAATTCTTCAATCCTCCTCATATTTCTCTAAGATTTATGAAAAAATTAATTTAAATATTGACCTATTAAATTCTTTATAAAACATCTAGAATTTTATTTTTGAGTCTTCTTTGTAATTAGTTAATTATGATCTACCTTTATTTCTCATATCATTATGATCCTTTTCTTTCTCATCTTATTACGAATCTATTTACTTCTCATCCCATTATGAATATTTTTATTTCTTAGCTCATTATGATTTATGTTTATTTCTCAGATCATTATTATTTTTCTTTCTTTCTCATCTGATTATAGTTTTTTTCCTACTCTTCTCATTAAGAATATGCTTCCTTCTCAGCTCATTATAAATCATTTTCTTTCTTAGCTCATTATGATTTTTTTTCCTTCTCTGGTCATTATGACGACTGTTTATTTCTAAGTTCATTATGGTTTATTTTTCTTTCTTATCTCATTATGATGGAATTCCCATTATGATGGAAATAACATTTTGATGATTTTTCCATAATGAAAGGAATTATTCAATGATGAATCTACTTAGAAACTTTGAACTTCTTCAAACTTCATTAGCTTTATACATTCTTATTCTTTCTTAAGGACTATGATCTGGTGGATATTTCATAATGATGGAATCCCCATTATAATGGATTCACCATTACAATGGATTCCCCATTACAATGGATTCTATATTACAATGGATTCCCTATTATAATGGATTCCCCATTATGACCAAGTGTATCTGATGATAACTCTGATTGGAAACATTAGAAAGTCTCAAACCTCTTTAGATATTATACATTGACAAACTTTGTCTTGATTTATGGAACTGATATAACCATTATGATTCATCCAATTCTTTAAAATCTTTTTACATGAGTACGCTTCATGATTTATGAAAAAATAATGATCAGAAATAAATCATATTGTAGAGACCCGGTTTTTTCCCTGTAAGACTTTAGAATATTTCTACATATATTTCCAGAGCTAGGAGCTGAGACGGCGTGTGATTCCGAGGCCCGGTGTTCCCGGAATAAATATTATAAAATTATTAAGTTTTTTTATACTATGCACGTGGTGGGGTGGTTTTTCCTTATAAATAGTAGCTTGGATCGGAAGTCTGAGTGAGCGGTTGCATCCGGAGTGTGCCGTTTACCCTAGGCACGGTGTAAAAGTTACATGTGCTGGCCTACTGTGAGAGATGTCACCTAGGGGCAAAACCGTCATTTTGAAATAATGACTTAGTGATTTTTATCACTGACGTTCTTTTTGAATAACATTCGAATGAATCCTTGGAATGGAAATCCAAGACTTCTGTTGAGTACTAAATATGGTGTTTTTCCTAGGCGTGTTATAAAATGAGCGGGCACAGAGGATTTGGAATCTGCGCCCGTCGGCAGAGTGTCAGAGAGTTTATAAATTCACTTAAGTGGTGGATTTAAGGGAAAGCCATAAATTTTATCTTCTCTATCTCTATCTCTATCTCTCTTGTTCTTTAGTGTTCTTCACTATTATTCACCGAATTGATGAGTAAACACTACCAGAACCTTGGCGGATTGAAGCAGGAGCGTCGTGGACATGCCGCCAACGACGCACGACCGATTCGAGGTAAAATTTCTGATTAAATTTCGCATCTTCATCAATTTCTTGAATTTTTTCCAATTTCATTGTTTAAATTCTATAATTTTAGAATTGGGGAGATGGCCTAACGAACACGGCCAATGCCCAAGCCCCGTTTTTAATTCCTGTTCTTGGATGTTCTTCGTCCCAATTTTCAGATGCGCAAATCTTGTCGGATCAAAAATTGGGGGAAAGCGCTGCGAAGGGATCATCCCGAGGATCCCGAACCCGTGTTCGGTTTTGAAATCGTGCCACCGGAGTGGTGGTGGAGGTCGTCAGAAGCCCCAGATTTAGCATGGGTGGTGGGCGGAGGTCGGGGTGGCGCAGCGGGGTTCGAGCTTCAGGCAGCGGGTGCGGCCGGGAGCGCAGTGCTCAGGTGAGGTTCGGTCGGGGGTTCAGACGAGGTGGTGGTGTCGGGTGTCGCCGGTGCGGATGGCGGGTGTTAGCCGGCGACTTCGGATGGAAGTGGCAGGTCGGGGCGCTGTCGAGCCGGAGGTGTTCGTCCAGTGTTTGGTGACATCTGGCAGTGGAGCCGAGCAGGGCAGCTGGTGTGCAGCGGCGTCAAGTGTGGCGCGGCGGAGCGGCGAGCCCAGGCGGAAAAGCAGGGAGCCCCAGGCGGGCACGACGTCAGGTTGCAGTGTCGCTGTGGTGTTCTCCGCAAGAGGGGAGCGACGGCATCGGGGAATCACCTTTTGGCCATCACGCTCGGGAGGAGCCCCAAGGCATTGACCTCGGGGGGGGCGCCGCGGACAAGGACCCGCAAAGCATGGGTCCTGCTGGTGAGGCGCAGAGAAGACCGGCCACATGCCAGTCTGATTTAGAGAACCAGACCTGAGGTGGGTCCTCTATTGCTAGAGCGAGCCGTGGCGAGTCGGGCCAGACCTGCGGCTGGGTCGTGGGCCGGCGGTTCAGACCGGGTCGGCCTGGGTGAACCGGCCCGGTTGGGCCCCTTGCGATCAAGGGACCGTATCTCTTAAACGATGCGTCTGTTTGACGCACCTTCTGTGGCTGTGGGTCCGTCTCTTCGAGACAGACTATTTAAGTTGGGTTTCTGGGTTTTTGGGTTCTGCGCCCAATGACGGGTGACCCTAAATGCTTTAATTTAATAATATTAAATTATTATTAAAAGTTTAAAACAGACGTATTCATGAGCCGGATGTCCGTTTGACGCGCCGTCAGAGGCGCTGTAGCCCTGGAGTTTAGAAGGTCCTTCCAAAGTTGGTTTGGGACCCTTGTGGTTTTTTTTCATTGCTCGGTGGCATGAAATTATTAATGCAAAAAATTAATTATTTAATTAATTAATTAATTATTCTTGCGTCGGACCTAACTCCTGCTTGGGATGTCCGATTGACGCGCCGTCAGTGGCAGCATGACCCTAGTTCTCGTGCGGACATTTTGAGATGCTTTCCGAAGTGTTCAGGTTGGAGACATGGTACAGGCCCCATAGGGCCTAGTTCAGAAGTTTTACAGTGAAACACCACTTTTTCACCCAACACCCGTTTGGGATGTTTGAGTACTCGTTTCTGAGTGTTCTTTTGAGGGGATTGTGATGACGCAATCCGCCCGCCTAAATTCGGGCCTGAGGCATGGGCCCCACGAAGCGGCTTCCAGACGTATGTTACTTTTTTACGCCTTATGCTTCATAAGTCCGTTCTGGGAAAATAAATAGCCTACACCTCATAGTTATCTGCAAGGAACATAATGGTACGATCAGCGTTACGTGTTTTAGGGTCGACAATATGGGCCCCACAGGGCCCCGTTTTCATAATGCGGGGAGTGGTAGCTTCTGTATCCGGAGTCCGTTTTAAGCGTCAGTAGTGGCGTTGTGGCCCTGACATCGAGACGAAGTTGACCAGGGTGGTTTCAGGCGTTGAAGCCAGAGTTGAGGCATGGGCCCCACGGGCCGTCTTTTAAGTTGTGAGCAGCGTTGGGTGACTTTTCCATCAGGCATCCGTTTAGAGTGTATGAATAGTTGATTCAGTGTATTTTTCCAAGAAGATAGCGATGGCGTAGTTCGCCTGACCTTTTTTGGGACTGAGGTGCGGGCCCCATGAGATATCGTATGGGCGTAAAGCGGTGTTGAATAACTTTTCCATCGAGAGCCCATTTCTAGCATGTAAATAGTCTATCTCACGTGTTTTTTCACGAGGATTACCACGTTGTAGTCTGTTTGGGCATGTGTAGCCTCTTTCAAGATCTCATTAAATGTGTAAACATGGAAGGACATTTGTTATAGGATGCTTTGACACACTCCGAACCTACGCACGGTAGCGGTGTTAGTGACACCCGATGATGGCACGGGTAGTACGGAGTTATCAGACCAGTTCTGGGTTTACCCTCCAGTAGGACTGGGTAGTGGGTTACCCATTGACATTATGGTTTACCCTCCAGTGGGGTTGGGCAGTGGGTTACCCGTTAACCTTAGGGTTTACCCTCCAGCAGGGTTGGGTTGTGGGTTACCCGTTCACCATAGGGTTTACCCTCTATTGGGGCTGGGCAGTGGGTTACCTGATGACCTCTGGGATTTACCCTCCAGTGGGGCTGGGCAGTGGGTTACCCGATGACCTCTTGGGGTTTACCCTAGAGTGGGGTTGGGCAGTGGGTTACTCGATGATCTCTTGGGGTTTAACCTCCTACGGGGCTGGGCACTGGGTTACCCGATGATCTATTGCGGTTTACCCTCCAGCAGGGCTGGGCAGTGGGTTACCCGATTATCTCTTGTGGTTTACCCCCCCCCCTAGCGGGGCTGGGTAGTGGGTTACCCAACGACTTCTTTCTGACTTATCCCTTTCTATTAGGCTAGTCAATTACTTTCTCCGTGATTATCAGAGTGGGACCCTTGGTTGTATGGTTTAGCGATGAGGCAGATTTTGCATGTGGGACTGTTGGTCATTAGTGATGGATATCCTTTGAACTGTTAGCCACTTCTCTTGATCTGATCTTGGAGATAGAGATCCCCTTACACACTCATTCGGGTTTCTTTTTGATCATTTATTTACACCCTACTTTTTTTCCCACCCCTTTGGTTCAGTTACTCTCCTTCTAGGATGGATGAAGATGTGCGGGGTATGCCACGAGCTTTCCGTGTCTAGCTCCTCTTGGTTGGACAAGCCTATTTCCTTTCACTTTTCAGGTTGAGCTGCACTCTCTCTTTTGTACTCTTACACTGTTCTTGTTCTGTCTACTGGTCACCGTTTTAGTATCTCCTTTGTTGCTCCCTTGAGATTTCGGGGCATCCTACTGAGTATCTTTATAATCACCCCTTCTTGGGCTTTTCCCGCACTTGGTGTGCCCTTGTAGACAACAGAGAGGTTGATCAAGACTATGGATGAGTGTAGAGGTCACTAGATCTTGGGAATCATTCAGTGCACATAGTAGGACTTTTAGGTGCGAGACTCACCAGCGGTTTACTTTAATTTTACTTGTTGCTGGGTTGTGGCACCTTTCTGGTTGGGCGCGTGTTTTGCCCCTTTTACTGTTCAGTTTACTTATCTGTTTAATTTTCAGCACTTTACTTGTACTGGTTAGAGGTCGATTCATGTATGTTGGTTTCCCTTTTGTAGCAGTGTTGTATCTTGCTTTCTTTTCTCTGCACTTTTTCATTGAGTTAGCTGCATGTGTGTGTACACTTTCTTAGGCAAAGGCCTCCCCTAGTTTGTTGTGCCTTCGGTGCTAGTCTCCATCCCCTGGCCTATAGAGGTGGGCTTGGGGTAGTTGCATCTCGAGCCCCGATATTGGTTGGGTCGTGACAAAGTGGTTTCGGAGGTGGTTCGTTCCTTAGGGAATTGTTCGGACGTCCCTAAAAAGGAATTGGTTGAGTTTTGGGGCAATAGTGTCAACGTGTCTCGATAGTGGCTCTCAGGCCAGGGAGTCCAGTGATGGTGTGGCGACCGACGTATCTATTCACCAGGACCCTGATAACTCGCTTGTCAACTCGGCACACTGAGACACTTGTTGCGGGGAATTTGGTTAGTGCATCATATAGGATTGAGTCTTTGAATTTCCTTCTTGAGTCAGCTCCCCATCGTTGTAGATATATATATGCTGATTTGACCGCGGTACTCCTGGATCGGATTCAGGATGTCTCCACAATGATATCCAGCCAGGATACTAGCTCCGGTTTGTGATGATGACTATGTGAGCGACGAGGCCTTAGTTCAAGATCTAACATATAGTTACCCTTTCTCTAGGAGGACAGGAAGTAGAACCTCCACCTGTGCAGTAGCAGATAGTACCCGGCATTGAAGGCCGATGATGAGCACAGGTTGGGCACGCTACATGAGTTGTAGCATCAGAGAATGCTGAGGTTCCACGGTCATCCATACCCTCAGACAGTGAAGGTTTGGTTAGAGTTGGTGGTTCGCCTCTTCAAGATTGTTCGGACACTGAGAGGTTAGATGGTGGCTTTGATAGCCAGTCTTTTTCCCCCAAGTAGTTTGGTGTAGTGGAGCCAGTGTTACTCAGATGCACGATGAGTTGGTACTCTCATCGTATGTCTTCTAGCAGCTATTTCATGAGGCGTACTACCCCTCATACATATGCTTTATACGGATTCAGGAGCTACTGGAGCTTAAGTGGGGAGTTATGGCAGTGGCTGAGTACGCGACTAGGTTCACAGACCTTACTCGGTACTCTTCGGATGTGGTCCATGATGGAAACTTCCAAGCACAGAAGTTTGAGCGATGTTTCTTTAGAGGAGATTCGTGCCAGCATAGTGCCCTTTTGTCTCCTCACCCATCTTAGGGTGCTGGAGGAAGCACTGGTGACAGAGAAATTTCTGTCAGAGCGATGTCAATTAGCAGGGCCTCGATGTTGGGGCTCTCCCCTTGATAAAACTCAGGCACATGGTCAGGGAAAATATAGAGCATCGAGACGGCACAGGGAGTACTAGTGTTATAGTTGTGATGTGTGAGGTCACATGGCGTGAGACTATCTAACCAAATGTGATGAGTCTTCTAGATAGTTGGGAGATGCACTGCCACGAAAAAGGTAGTGTCATGATCAGAGAACTCCCAGGTGAGGACAGGGTGGTCCCCAGGGAGGCGGTGTTGGCAGAAAACCAAGAAGAAATGTGGTTGCTGTATGACATTTTGAGGTCCTTCCACCACCACTAGGTGTCCCATGTCAGGCTCAGGGAGATGACAGACGGGGTCGCGGGTGGCTATGTGCTATGGATGTCTACAATACTAAAACGCATGAGATGATAAGAGGTACACTCTGTGTCTTTTTCTACTTTTCTTAGTAAAACTTGTTAGACGCTGTGTGAAGTACTATTTTCATCTAACTCCTTGTTTGAGGGGTTACTGAGGGTGACGCAGGGCATCAGTGTGACCTTGTGTTGGTGTTGTCCGATGTAGCTTTGAATGCATAGGAAAGAGGGGTTCTTCCCCCACTGAGATGCGTTTTTGTGATGTGATCAAAACCATGAGGGAGAGTCAGTAACACCCAAAGTAGATAGTATTGAGGTGTGTTTTATGAGTCTCTCTGACATGTGCATTCATGGTGGGGTTGTGCGGTGGAGTGTCAGAACAGGTTCTGGGTTTGCTAGTGGGGCTTTTTTTCTTGACCTCCCTTTACTTGAGGTGTCACTAGTGGGTTTGGAAGAGTACCTGTTTTGGATATTACTCTTCTTCCAAGAGGGGAAAATAAATGTGGAGTATTCCACATGCTTTCCGTGTCTAGCCTATAGTAGTTATATGAGTTTGCTCGCCTGCCCTATTCATTGGTACCTTGCGTGGTCAATGTCAATCTTGATACCGTTATCAAGTAAAGGTTGAGGTGATGGAAACCCAAAAAATAGAACTATGTGTTTCACTATGTGGTGCTAGTAGTGGTAGTCTATGTTCTGGAAAATGGCAGTGTTGTTGCAGGTTCCCTTAGTAGGAAGTCCCATGCTCGACTAGTGCGGGAAGTTTCAGAGCAGTTGGCATCCCTACAGCTGAACTTGGTGGATCATCAGGGTATGGATTTTCTGTAGTCGATGGGGTTGAATCATCCACTTTTTGAGTGTGTAAGAGAGTCTCGGTTGTGATGCACCGACTGTGGAAACTTGTGAGACTTAATATCCTTGGGTGTTTCACCAGATGGTTATTCTGAAGGAGGGAATCATGATACCATGTCCCAGGAACAAACCGTGATTTCCGTCATGATGTGGAAAGTATAGGTTCGTCTGGGGAAGTCCCCCCGAGTTTCTTTGGGCCGTTCGGGAATCATGCAAGTGATTGAGAGGTTGTTTACCATCTTTCCCTACCCTCCCAATATTAGGAGTGGGCACACAGAGTCTTCCACGTGTCGCAGCTGATGAGGTGTGTGCGTGTTCCTACGCATTTCTTCAAAATTGACAGACCATATGAGTACGAACCATCCCTGTGGTTCACGTTTTGTGCCAGAATGGTGTTGTGAAAGTTTTCTTAGGAGTGGGAGAGCTAGGTGTGATCTCTGTATCCGGAGTTTTTTTCCCTAGTTTTTCTTTTCGGGGATGAAAACCTTGAAGGAGGGAATGATGTAGAGACCCAGTTTTTTTCCCTGTAAGAATTTGGAATATTTCTACATATATTTCCTGAGCTAGGAGCTGAGACAGAGTGCATTATGAGGCCTTGTGTTCCCGAAATAAATTTTATAAAATTATTAAGTGTTTTTATACTATGCATGTGGTGGGGTTTTGTTTCCTCTAAAGCGGTAGCTCGGATCGGAAATCTGTGGGCGCGGTTGCATTCAGAGCATGCTGTTTACCATAGGCGGGGTGTAAAAGTTGCGGGCATGGGCCTGCTGTGAGAGATGTCACCCAGGGGAAAAATCATCATTTTGAAATAATGGCTTAGTGATTTTTATCACTGACGTTACTTTTGAGTAAATTTCGAACGAAGCCTCAGAATGGAAATCTGAGACTTCTGTTGAGTTTGAAATGGGGTGTTTTTCCTAGGTGTGGTATAAAATGAGCGGGAATAGAGGTTTCAGAATCCATGTCTGTCGGCAGAGTATCAGAGAGTTTATAAATTCACTTAAGTGGTGGATTTAAGGGAAATCCATAAATATTCCTTTCTCTCTCTCTCTCTCTCTCTTGTTCTTCGGCGTTATTTGCTGTTCTTCAACGAATTGAGGAGAGAGAACTGACGGAACCTTGGCGGATTGAAGAAGGAGCATCAAGGACATTCCGCCAATGACGCACGACTGATTCAAGGTAGTATTTCTGATTAAATTTTTCACCTCCGTCAATTTCTTGAGTTTTTTCCTATTTATTCATTTAAATTCTATAATTTTAGAATTGGGGTGATGGCCAAACGAACACGGCCAATGCCCGAGCTCGGTTTTTAATTCCCGTTCTTAGGCATTCTTCGTCCCAATTTTTAGACGTTAAAATCTTGTCGGATTGACGATCGGGGGCAGGCGCTGCGAGGGCCTCGTCCTGAGGATCCCGAACCTGCGTTTAGTTTTGAAATTGGGCCACCGGAGTGGTGGTGACGGCCGACGAAAGCCCCAGATCTGGAAAGGGCAGAGGCCGGAGGTCAGGGTGGCGCAGCGGGGTTTGGGCGTCAGGCTGCGGGTGTGGCCGGGAGCACAGTGCTCAGGTGAGGTTCGAATGGGGGTTCAGACGAGGTGTCGGTGTCGGGTGTCGCTGGTGCAGACATTGAGTGTCAGCTGGAGTCTTCAGCCGGATGTGGTAGGTCGGGGAGCGGTCGAGCTGAAGGTGTTTGGCCGGTGTGTGGCGATGTCTGGCAGAGGATCCAAGCAGGGCGGCCGGTGTGCAGCGGCATCGGGTGCAGTGTGGCGGAGCGATAAGCCCTGGCGGCGGAGTAGGGAGCCCCAGGTGGCAGCAGCGTCGGAAGGCGGTGTCGCGGCGGTGCGCTCCGCAGGATTGGAGTGACGGCATGGGGGTGTCTCCTTTGGGATGTCACGCTCGAGAGGAGCCCTGAGGCACTGACCTCGGGGGGGCGCCGCGGACAAGGACCCGCAAAGCACGGGTCCTGCTGGCGAGACGTGGAGAAGACCGGCCACGGGTCAGTCTGATTTGGATAACCAGACCTGACATGGGTCGGGTGTTTCTTGAGCGGGCCATGTCCAGCAGGCCACAGCGAGTCGGGCCAGACCAGCGGATGGGCCGCAGGTCGGCGGTTCGGACCGGGTCGGCCGGGGTGAACCAGCCCAGTTGGGCCCCTTGCGATCAAGGGGCCGTATCTCTTAAACGGCGCGTCCGTTTGACGGCGCGTCTGCGGCTGTGGGTCTGCCTCTTCAAGACAAACTTTTTAATTTGGGTTTCGGGGTTTTGGGTTATGCACCCAAAGATGGGTGACCCTAAATGTTTTAATATAATAATATTAAATTGTTATTAAAAGTTTACGAAGGACGTATTCGTGAGCCAGATGTCCGTTTGACGTGCCGTCAGAGGCGTTGTGGCCCCGGAGTTGAGAAGGTCATTCCAAAGTTAGTTTGGGACCCTTGTGGTTTGGTTTTGTTGCTCTGTGGCATGAAATGATTAATGAAAAATAAATAAATAAATAATTAATTAATTATTCTTGCGTCGGACCTAACTTCTGCTTGGGATGTCCGATTGAGGCGCCGTCAGCGGCAGCGTGACTCCAGTCCTCAAGCGGAATTTTTTAGATGCGTTCAGAAGTGTTCAGGTTAGAGACAAGGTGCAGGTCCCATAGGGCCTAGTTCACATGTTTTACGGTGAAATGACACTTTTTCACCCGACACCCGTTTGCGGTGAATGCGTACTCGTTTCTGAGTGTTCTTCTGAGGGGATTGTGACGGCGCAATCTGCCCACCTAAATTAGGGCCCGAGGCATGGGCCCCACGAAGCGGCTTCCATACGTATGTTGCGTTTTTACAACTTATGCTCCATAAGTCCGTTCTGGGCAAATAAATACCCTACGCCTTGTGGTTATCTACAAGGAACACAATGGTACGATCTATATGACGTGTTTCGGGGTTGAGAATGTGGGCACCACAGGGCCCCATTCGCATAACGCGGGGAGTTGTAGCTTCTGCATCCATAGTCCGTTTTAGGCGCTGGCAGCGGCATTGTGACCCTGGCAGCGATACAAAGTTTACCAGGGTGGTTTCAGGCGTTGAATCCAGAGTTGAGGCATGGGCCCCACAGGCCGTATTTTAAGCTTTGAGCAGCGTTTTTCAACTTTTTCATCAGGCATCCATTTGGGGAGTATGAATAGTTGATTCGGTGTGTGTTTTTTTTAGAGAATCATGATGGTGCAGTTTTCCCAACCTTTTTTGGGACCGAGGTGTGGGCCCCACAAGATGTTGTATGGGTGTAAAGCGGTGTTGAATAACTTTTCTATCGGGAGCCTGTTTCCAGCAATTAAATAGTCTATGTCACGTGTTTTTCCGTGAGGATTACTACTGTGTAATCTGTTTGGGTGTACGAAGCCTATTTAGAGATTTCATTAAATGTGTAAACATGAAAGGGTGTTGGTCAGAGGTTCCTTTGACACACTCCGAACCTACGCATGGTAGCGGTGTTAGTGACACCCAGTGATGGCACGGGCAGTTCGAAGTTATCAGACCAGTTCCGGGTTTATCCTCCAGCGGGGATGGGCAATGGGTTACCTGTTGACCATAGGGTTTACCCTCCAGCGGGGCTGGGTAGTGGGTTACCCATTCACCTTAGGGTTTACCCTTCAGCAGGGCTGGGCAGTGGGTTACCTGTTCACCTTAGGGTTTACCCTCCAGCGGGGCTCGGCAGTGGGTTACCCGACGACCTCTTGGGGTTTACCCTCCAGTAGGGCTGGGCAGTTGGTTACTCGACTACCTCTTGGGGTTTACCCTCCAGCGGGGCTGGGCAGTGGGTTACCCGACGATCTCTTGGGGTTTACCCTCCAGCGGGGCTAGGTAGTGGGTTACCTGATGACCTCTTGGTGTTTACCCGCCAGCGGGGATGGGAAGTGGGTTACCTGATAATCTCTTGGGGTTTACCCTCCAACGGGGCTGGGCAATGGGTTACCCGATGATATATTGGGGTTTACCCCCCCCCCCCCACCGGGGCTGGGCAGTGGGTTACCCGACTACTTATTTCTGACTCAACCCTTTCTATGAGGCTAGTCAGTGACTTTTCTCTATGATTACCAAAGTGGGACCCTTAGTTATACGGTTCAGTGATGAGGCGGGTTTGGCATGCAGGAATGTTGGGTATCAGTGATGGATATCCTTTGAACTGTTGGCGACTTCTCTTGGGCTAAGCTTAGAGATAGATATCCCGTTACACAATCGTTCAAGATTCTTGTTGAGCATATATTTACACCCTACTTTTGTTCCCACCACTTGGGTTCAGTTACTATCCTTCTAGGAGGGGTAAAGACACACGGGGTATGCCACGTGCTTTCCGTGTCTAGCTCCTCTTGGTTAGACTAGCCTGATTCCTTTCTCTTGTCGCGTTGAGCTGGACTCTCTCTTTTGTACTCTTACACTATTCTTGTTCTTTCTACTACTCACAGTTTAAGTATCTCCTTTTTTTATCCCTCAAGCTTTAAGGGCATCCTAATGAGTATCTTTATAAACACCTCTTCTTGGGATTTTCCCACACTTGGTGTGCCCTTGCATACAACGGATAGGTCGATCAAGACTATGGAGGAGCGTAGAGGATATAGGAGCTTGGGCTGCGTTCAGTGTCCATAGTAGGAATTTCAAGTGTGAGACTCACCAGTGGTTTACTTTCATTTTACCTATTTCCATGTTGTAGCACCTTTCTGGTTGGGCACATGTTTTTCCCCTTTTACTGTTTAGTTTACTTGTCAGTCTACTTTTTAGCAATTTACTTGTACTGGTTAGAGGTCGATGTATGTATGTTAGTTTCCTTTTTTGTATTAGTGTTGTATCTTTCTTTCTTTTCTCTGCACTTTTTCATTGAGTTAGCTACATGTGTGTGTACAGTTTCTTAGGAAAAGACCTCCCCTAGTCTTTTGTGCCTTCGGCGCTAGTCACCAGCCCCTGGCCTATGGAGGCGGGCTTTGGGTAGTTGCGGCTCGAGCCCTGGAATGGGTGGGTCGTGACACATTTTACTTAGTTTAGAGAGTATGAAAACTTTATAACTCCTAACTTAAAAATATTCTTTCAAAACTCTTCATAGAAAATACAAATTCTTCACTCAACAAACTATGTATTTTTCACTCATCAACTTCTTTATTTCTCTGATTATAGAAAAGACAAGCTTCCAGCAAACACTAATTTTTTTCCTTAGATTATTTTGGATCCGATGATCGAATGCTATGTAGATGGATATGATAATCTAATTCTAGTGCTTCTCAGTATGAAAATGTGAGTCCAAAAACCTATCCTGAAAAAACAGCTTTCTTAAAAAAACGTTTCTCCCCATTTATGTTAGGTTTTGAACATTTAACAACTCTCAAATTTCTTACAAAACTCATTATGATGGAATATATATGATTTCTATATAAGAAAAACATTCTTATAAAAAAAGTTTAGTTGTCAAAAAATATGAAAATTTTGTTAAAACAATTTATCATGAATGTTATTCAATCTACTTATAACATTTCAATGCTAATTTATTGTTAATTCATTATTAAAATCATCGTTGTTGTGTGTTAATTGATTAGTTTTTCGTTTATGTTTGGGTTTGATAGTACTAGTCCTTATATATTTTATAGGGTTACATATTATCTAGAATTTTGATAATTATATAAATATCATATATTTTAATTAAATACATATTTATAATAATACATGAATGGTTTACATGAAAAATGGATCTCATCGCCTCATGGAGATGGTACTCCACAAGTAAACACAAGTGACATTATCATTTTTTTAACGAATAGAAGGGAAAAATGGTAAATGATATCTTATATTTCCTGGAAAATTTTATTTAATAAATATAATATATATTTATTAATTCTATCTTTACAACCATCCAAGTAAAATGATGATGAAAAATGAATTACACCGCTATGTGGAGACAGTAAGTCATTTGTACACACGAGTGATGTTTCCATTTTTCATAGGATGTGAAAGAGGTTGAAAATGTATGTAACAAAATAATAATAACATATAAGTATATTTATGATGTTGTAGAAATTATTTTATTATGTTTACAATAGATTTAGAGGAATTAAAAGAGGAAATATATTTAAAATAGTCAGCAAAAATGATTACCTCTTCATTGATATACATCTATAAGATCCCATATTAAAGACCCATTGAATGGTATTTCTAGAATATAAAAGAATATAAGTCAGGTATAGGGAATTTTATAAGATAATTGTTTATTTTTTGGTCAAGTTAGATGGGTCAAGGTGGCGTAAATAATATAGGAGAGGGGTGACCTTTTATAAGTGGAGTAAGGGACACACATGGAATTAATAAAAAATATTTTAATATAATAAATTCAATTTCATGTTTAAGTAAAACCACATGGACTTAATTTCATAGATAATTTATTATGAGGTTGAAATCCCTTTTACTAATAAAATAAATATGGGTTTAGGTGGTATTTTAAACCTTATCTTTTTGTTTAACCCCTTTATTATCCAATTTTAACCATAATTGCGGTAATGACTTTTTCAATATTGAAGATTTATAATTTTCCCTATAAATTAAAAATTAGCACATAAATGTACATGATATGAAATTTTAGACCATTTATCATCATATATATAATATTTTAAGTTTTCATGATTTCTATATAAATTAATAAGATATTATTTGACATAAAATACTATTAAAGTCATTTTAAAAAATATTCACATAATTAGACTTTAAAGAAATAAATAAAACAATGTAATTAGAATATAATACATTTATCCATCAATAATAAATTATTATTAACTATAAAATTAATTTGAACCATAATAATTCACAAATATATTACTTTAATATTCATTCAAAACTTCTTTTATCCCTATGTGAACATATAAATGGAATTTTAAGGCAAGTGAGTGGGATTTTGTATTTTTCTTTACTTAAAATATTATATAGGTCATTATCAAAGAAAAAAGGATCCAAGTAGACATAAATTCTAAATTTATATGAGATTGTATTAACTCTACTCATAAAATTGGGTAAATTCAAGTGTTGGGTATATTTTAATGCCTTTTCATATTAGTTTTAGCCTTAATTAACATGATTTACCCTTTACTGTGGTTATAACTATTTAACATATTTACTATTCACAGTGGCCAAAAATGGAATTGGACTAATTACTAAATTTTTACATGCTGATTAAAAATATGGAATCTATTTTTCAATATTCCCTCTCTAATAATGATTGAAATTAATTTAAAATACAAATTTAGAAGGCAATGATAAACAGTTTTTTAAAAAATGATTTTTAAATATAAAATTATTTCTATATAAATATCAAGTATAATATTGATAAAAAAAGTATAAATTTAATTATTTATAAAAATATGAAATTAATGAAATTTTAAAAAAAAACTAATCAAAATGGGTCTTTGAAAATACTTGAAAATAAAATAATGTTTTATAAAAAACAGTATTTTCAATATTCATTGAAAAATTAACTATTATAGAAAATTAAAAAAACACTATAAGATAATTTTGATTTGATTATTTTAAAAATGATATAATTTTTATAAAATTTAATTTCTAAAAGTTTTAGAAATTAATTATAATATCCACACACAAAATTTAATAAAAACCATTTTTGAAAACACAATTATTTTTATAGTATAAAATGACTTGACTAAAATTGAGTGCTTATTTATTTATCATTAATTAATAAATTTTTATTAATTAAGACCATTATAAATATATTTAATAATTTGGTTACTCATATTCATGCTCACCTACTCAATGTCTAGGATATAATGGTAAAATTTAAATAATAATATTTCAATAATATATCAAAATTCGGTTAAAGGGTCAGTATAATGTTTGAATTTGTCCAGTTTATATAGGTTTATCACTCACCCCTTAAAAAAATTTGATATAAAAAATGAAATTTTCAGTTAGTCTTAAAGCTCATTGTTTCATGTTGAAAAATATATTGATCACACTATTATTTTAAACTAAATTTTAGGGTGTTACACCCTTTATTAATTATATAATAACACTATATATATATCATATCTCATGATAGTCATAAATAATACCATCAATTCTATATAGTTATTTTATAATTGATTATCCCAAGAGAAAAATATGATCTAACACATGTACAAAATAATAATTAAGAGATACTTCCTTTATAAATTTTTAAATCTAGATAAGGTTTCTTACACACTTCAGTAAGTCTATCTCATCCTTGGTCTCACACAAAGTGTGATCGCTCATAAAATTCCTCAAGAATCCCATAATAAAACTCTGATAAATTTTAGAATGTAAAGAGATTTTCTACTTTATCATGATCTCACATCGAATGATAATTTTCCTCATCAACTATTTTACATGTCTCTTAAACTCATAGAGGTTCATAAACCAAAATCGTCACCAATATCACCATCACCATATTTATTTTAGGTAATTAAATAAAAAATGTCACAAATAAAGTTTAAAAACATTCTATCTTAACTTCGTTGTAAGAGAGATACTATGTATGGACTTGAGTTTTCACTATGTATTTTTCTTAAATAAATATTATGTTGATAGCCAGTTCTACACAAAACCACAGTGAATCAAAAAACGGTATATAACTATTAAAATTAATATTTATAATTTGTGGGTAAAAATAGATGTAAATAAATTATTAAATATACATATATAAAGGTCATTATCTATGCTATAGAATTGATAATAAAATTAACATAGAAAAATAACTAATAAGACTGATTTATACTTTAAAATGTATCTTTTCTAAAAATTGATTTCAATGTGTTTTTTTAGAAAAATAAATAGAATATGGATAAAATATTCATTTTATATGAATAATATATTAAATCAAATATAATTATTAATTTATTTTAAATGATAAAAAAATTTAGTTAATATGGTTTACAAATTATTTTCTAATGAAAATAATTTTCAGTACATTTTTATGTGTTTTTTAAAACTTAAATTATTTTATCTTATATTCTTTATTTTAAAAATAAAATTTATTTTTAGATTCATAATTTCAATTTTATATTTAGATTAATTTTTGATAATTTTCTTAAATAGCTGATTTTTATGAAAATAGTGAAAAATACATTTTTTACCAAAACTGTATATTATATTTATTTATGATTTTATAATAAAGACCTAGAAATTCATAAAACATTTTAATTTATTAGATATTTATATCTATAGTAAAAATATACATTTTAAAATACCACTCTGAATTTCAACAATTTAGGAACTCATGTAATATTTTCCAATAAAAACTGTATTTTTTTCTTCTATTTTAATTAAATATTATTTTGTTAAAAAATATTAGATTTATTTTAAATTGAAATAAGTTTTATTTTTTTATAATAAACTAATTTATATCATGAATATAAAAAAATTTATAATTTTATCATACAAAAAAATTATGTATAAAAATATACTTTTTCTAAAAATGGGTTTTACGCGTTACATGCACTGGTGTTAAAATTAGATTTTATTAAACTTATAAATTTTATATAATGAAATTAATTTTATATTTGGAATCTGTAGTCCCAAATTATTTAATATGTTCCATTTTTTCTCATTAAAATTAAATTACTTAGATAAAAACTAGTTACCACAATAAAACACAAAATGGTAAAAGTGAAAATTTTAAGTGTACAGGGCATATAAAAATATTTAAAACTTCTATGAAAATTAATGGTTGAGGAAAGATAAAACATATCTCATCCTTGAACCCATAATTTTTATTTTTTTAGTCTTCTAACATTCTAATCATGTTCACTCCTTATATTATGTTGAAATATTAAAAAAATGCATTTCTCACCATTTATAAAAGGTTCCACTCACTACCCCTTAAAGATCATCCTAAAAACTCCTATTGAAAATATACCCTGTTATTTTACCATGATTCAAAGTCCTTTTCCTTGAACCTTTGGTTATAATATATATTTATAATACCTCCATTTCCAAGGAGTCTTCCAAGGGAAATCCTAAGTCCTCAATGTGAGTACTTTTTTCTCAAACTTATTTTTCTCATTCTTACTTTCCAAAATATAATTTTTTATTTAATATATAATAAAATAAGTATAATTTTTATAATTAATTTTATTATTATTATGAAAAAATATTAACCACATTTTTAATTTTCCATTAATAAAAATGAAAAACTTCATCTATGTGTTTTGCAGACTACTGTATCCATGAAGCAACGACATCTATTTTTCACCTTCACTATTATTAGATAGTTATGAGGGTGAAATCAGAAAATAAATTAGAAATATATAATATAATTATTATTATGAATTTAAAATCTATAATACACCTTATTTCCCTCTCGTTTTTAAAGAAACTCAATCGTTAATAATTTTCAAAGGCCGTGTATAATACTGCATGAATGTTTCTGTATAGTTCCCACTTTTCCTCAAATTGGACTTTTAATAAAAATAAAAAAAGAATTTTGTGGTAATCGTTAATAGTGAATTGTGTGGACTACCACCTCCATTAAGTGACGTATCTCATTTTTCATCTATTTTATTTATTATTTATTTAAATCTCTAAAAATATGATTAAATTATTTAAAAATATATAAATAATATCATTATTATTAATTATAATGATATTGTTCCAAAATAAACCACTTTCATAATCATAATCATCCCTTAATTATGGTATATTAATGTTTGGGTTGGTCTAACCACCTACTTGAATAGTTATATAAAATAATGTCATGGTTGACTGTGGGAACTTAATTAAAGAAAATATATGATATAAATAATAAAATAATTATTTTTTCTAGTTTTTAATGGTAACATTACTATTAAACACATTAATTAATACACCAACGTCTATTCATTAAAAATCGATAAAAAATATTGATCATCAATTTTATCTTTGAGGATAGTAACCAAAACTATCATTGAATGAAATTATAAAATTATAAATACTTATAAAACATAGATTATAATACCTTGTATTATTTTTGAATGATAAACTTTGGGGGAATAATTAAGAGCAACATCGCTATTAGAAAACTATTTCAAAACGATTGTGATTACTCGGTTGATTTTTAAAATAGATAATAACAAATTAATATAAATATAGATAATAATTAAAAATTATGTATATAAAAGTTTATATAATTTAATAATGTTTTTAAATATATTATTAATATATTTATTTTTTTATATTGGAGATCTGATCAGTTTAATGTAAGTCAAGAATTAAGGTAAGGGGTTTCTTTTCTCAAATTTAATTTCTTGAGACATATTTTTTATTATACACCATGTTTTATATTTAATTTTATATATAATTCCCCATTCATATTTTGTATCATGGTCCTATAATTATTCATGATATTTAATATTACATTTTAAATTAGATCATTCTATGGGTTTTGATTTCAATGTTTCTATTTTTGAAAGGGTTTCTTTGTCTCATTATCAATTCCATGAGACATGTTTCATATTTCAAAACATTTTTCATTTATATCATTTATTCACATCCATATTTAATTTAATTATAATGAATTTATTTCATTTAATTATATTTTAATTTCATGGTACCCCTATCATGTTCTTTTTATTCTTACATTACCATTTCTGAGATTGTTTTTTAACATCAATTTTTCTTCATTGAGATATTATTCATATTCAACACTTGTTTCCCTTTTTTTGGTGTATATATTGTTCATGGATTACCATATAATTCCTATCAAGCTATTTGATTTTGGGAGATTTAATTCATTTAGATCCATAGATTCCATTATCATTCCAAATCATCCTTCATTACAGGTATAATTTTTCTTCAAATTCATTTTCATTGGGAACACTCTATATTTTCTTCCATTGATTAGATTGTGTTCACCTAAATGTCATATGTAAATTTATTTTAGAAACTATTTACTTAACCATATACCCATTACTATATATATATTTTTTTTAGGGAGGATTATGTATAAATTTCTTCCTTTTATTGAGTATGGAAATATTGAAAATCTATATACTTGTTATTTAAATATTGGTGTTTCTAAATTGATAATAAAAGTTGATTATGTATTGTTTAATTATTTAAATTCCTTATTTAGAAGATTTATTTCCATTTTATCCCATTTATTTACTAGGAAACTATAATGTTCCATATTATTATATCTCAATATGAATATTTATAGATTCCTATGGTATGTAAATTATCAATTATATTGATATTTATGTATTTCATATAAGGAATGTGTCAGACATAAAGTAGTAATTGGTGGGACCCAGTATTATATATCCCCAAAATGAATCAATAGGTCTAATGATGCAAACCAACTTGGTTATTTTTGTGTATTCTTACCCAAAAAAATATTTCCTTGACACAGTGCCTTGAAGGTAAGATCATGATGTCTTGGATTAAGGCATTTAATTAGCTATCTAACATTATATATTTCATCTCCAAGGAACCAATCATTATTATTCATATGATATTTTCATTTCTATTATTATAAATGTATATATTATTATTTAAATTTCATTCTATTATGGTAATAATATTGGTAATATATTATTTATGATAATTTTTTCTTAGTTATGATTATTGAATGTTATCAATTACATTTACAATTACCCAGAATTTGATCTCACCCATCTTGTATTTACATTTCCCCAAGATGTAATGAAATTTTTTATAAATTATATTTCTAATAAAATATATTGTGTGTAGAATTGTATGGAGAAATTTAATAGTTATTATAGATTAATTGGTTTCTTATGTAGTGGAAAAATGTATATTTAAAGATAAATACTTGGGATTTATTAGTTAAAATATTTTACCAACTATTTAAAAATTAAAACCTAAAAGTTTCGTATAATGTATATGACTCTATATTTATTGGTTATATTATAATTATTTATAGTTCAAACTAGGTTTCTATGGTTAATTTCAAAGTTGGTATATAAATAAGGTATTTATAAGAACTATATCTATGAGTGTGGGTTTGGCGTATCAAATTTCTATCAAAGTAGGGTTAAGATATCTTTAGAGGACAGGATGTTATTTTAAGATAATTTAAGGGTTGGTAAGTTAATTTTGGTCATAATTTCAATGGTTTAGATAATACTTTAGGTTAGTTGATGTAATATTGAATATTTTAGGGATTATGGTAAGATAAATTTATTAAACCCTGAAAGATAAGTCTAAGTATAATATAACATCCCAAAGTATCATTAAAGTAAATATTGTGTGGTTATTCAAGAAAATTCATCCATGTATGGATACTATAAAGTGTATGAGGTTATTCAATAGATCCACCAAGGGGTAATCCCTCTGAAAAGAGTTGGTTGGGAATTTAATTAATCACCAATCTGATGTGTAATGAGTGGGACTAAGCCTACACACATAGATAGAAACTCATGGGGGATATTCTTGGGTTAATAAAATTATCTTTAAAATCCATTATAATCATTTATTATGTTAATGAATTAGGTTATGGAATATGAGATAACTCAACCTAAATATACCTAGGTTGAACTGAGTGTGTTTAAGGTTTAACAAAAAGCTAATGTAATAATTTTTAAGAGTGATACATTTTGATATTGAATTTTTTATGCAATTATCATAAAATAATTATCTTATGGTTCTCAACACTCATAATTTAATCATTTCAGTTTTAGTTAAGTCTAGAGTCTGAAGGAACAAATTTAATTATAGATTCCATGGATAATGAAAATATTTTCTCAATAATAAACTTAACTAGATAGAATACAGAGTAAAAAACCTTGTGATTATTTAAAACCATCTATTAATAAATGTTATTACCAACGTGAACATAGATGAGTCCTAAAAACTAAATAGAAAATAAATATAGATTATCATGGAATTTCAGCTGATAAAGATAATAAAGTAAAGAATACTCAACTTCCTTTGTGTCAAAAATGTGGTAAGAAACACCAAGGGGAATGTCTTAATGGAAATAATATATTTTTATGTGATGAAAATGAGGGTATATAGCACCAAAATGATGAGGAAAATTAAATATATCAGTGTACATGGTGAAATAAAATAGATCTCTTCTGGAGGTACCACTAAAATTTCATTGTATTAAATGTGGGAAAATTGGACATTATCCATGCCAATTTTATAATCAAAGGGCTAACAAGGATGACATGCACTAGATAATTTCAAGAAAATCTAAATCCTCTAAAATAAAAACATTATATGTGGGTTATAAAAATGATATTTACTAAGGAACACTAATCACCCACTCAAGAACTATGAATACTGTATTTATATCTGGTTCCTCTGTACTAAGAACATAAAATCTCCACCATAATGACTAGATGTTTAATTATTAATAAAAAAAATTATTTTGGTATGATTAATATATCCCAAGTATATAATTCAGGTATAATATATTTTTATAGTAATGTTCTTCCTATAAATCATATAATCCTTCTTTTAGTAAAAACTTTTGTGCTATTAGGCACATATTGGCTCTCATGACATAATAGTCATGATAATTTCAAAGATAGGAAAACAAAATCTGAAAAGTAAATTGTGATAACCTATTATTAATTAATATAAAATCCCTATGAAATATATTTATCCCCATATATCATTGTATCTAGATTAAATTGTTAAATAAAAAATTAATATTAGTTGTATTCTTAATACATTGGAAAATATGAGTTCACTGGGTACACTAAGGATAGAAAATATGAAAAATCATTAGAAATTAAATATAATGTCATATATACCGTATAATAACCTTTAATTATTTATTTATTTAATAATAATTGAAATTGAGAGGTATAAATTTATTTAAGGGGGGATGTAATGACATGAGTTTTCCCTATGTATTTTCTTAAATAAATTATTCTTAATACATTATTATACATGAAATAATGAACCAGAAAGAACCATGGAATGGTATATAACCATTAAAATAAATTTTCATAATTGAAATGAAAAAAATATATGTAACTAAATTATTAAAGTTCATTATCCATCGTAAGTCATCGATAAATTAAATTAGTGTAGTTAAATAACTAAGAAGAATGATTTCTTCTTTAAAATGTATCCTTTCAAAAAATTAAATTTTTATATGTTTTTTTAAGAAAATAAATATAATTTTTATATGAATAATATATTAACACCAATTTTATTAGTAATTGTTAGGAAATAATAATAATAATAGTTAATATTTAAAAATATATGTTTTCCTATGAAAGCAGTTTTTATTATATTTTTATGTTTTTTTAATTTAAATTCTCATATTTTAGAATTTGGATTTGACAAAAAATCATTTTTATATTCATCATTTCAATATTATCTTAAGATTATTTTTTTGTATTTTCTTGAAATAATTGATTTTTCGGTTAGTAAAAAATACAGTTTTTACCAAAACTAAATTTTTTTTGACTTGATCATTATATAATAAATAGATAAAAAATTAAACTATTTTAATTTATAAAATATTTTTTTAAGGAATAAAATTATATATTTTAAACTACCATTCTAAATTTTATAATTTTAGGAACTTAAATAATATTTTCGAATAAATACTATTTTTCATTTCTGATATTTTAATATTATTTTTGTTAAATTAGTTTTTGGACTAATTTTAACTCCACATAAATTTTATTAGTTTTATAATAAACTAATTTATATCATGAAAATAAAAAATAGTGATAATTTTGTCCTACACATAATTTAAAGCTTAAAAATACACTTTTTAAAAAAAGATTTTTACACGTTAAATGTGCTAATATTAAAAATTGATTTTTCTAAATATATAATTTTTATTAGATAAAAATGATTCAATATTTGGAATCTATTGAATAAAATTATATAATAATTTCCAAATTAATTTTATCCA
This sequence comes from Viscum album, assembly GCA_963277665.1. Lineage (NCBI taxonomy): Eukaryota > Viridiplantae > Streptophyta > Magnoliopsida > Santalales > Viscaceae > Viscum > Viscum album. The sequence goes on from OY728126.1 coordinate 1,326,733,588, forward strand.
TTAAAATTAAATTACTTTTTTGAAAACTTGTTACTGTAGTAAAATGAAAAATGGTAGAAATGAAAATTCTATGAATAAATAAAAAATGATTAAAACATGTGTGAAAATTAATTTTTGATTTATTATTGACCTTATTAAATTTCACATACCATTATTTTTATTTTTGAATCTTATTTACATGTGAAACATGTGTTCTCATTATATTATGTATAAATTTTTACAAAAATACCTTTCTCACCACTTATAAAAGGGGTTTACTACCCCTTCTAGACCACACTAAATATTAAGTTTCCTATTGAAACTGTGAAATTTTTATTTTCCCCATAATCTTATTCAATTTCCTTAATCCTATGTTCATAGTATATTATCCTAAAACCTCTGTTTCCAAGGATTCTTCCATAGAAAATCCCCATACCTCTATGTGAGTACTTTTTCCCCTAAATTATTTTATTTTCATTAGAACTTTGCAAAACATAATTTTATAACTACTATATAATAAAATTAATATTTTTTGTATAATTGAAGTTCTTATTCTAAGTAAATAACTATTAAATACATTTTCCATTTTCTACTAAGAAAAATTAAAAACGACATTCTTGTGTTGTGCGCACTACCGCCTCCACAAAGAAATGACTTATGTTTATCTCTAGTTCTTCTATTTGATATTAATAAGGGTAAAATTAAATAATAAACATGAAATATATAATATAATTATGATTATGAAGATACAAATTAAAATCCACCTTCTTTCCCTCTCATTATATTAGAAATTAAAATGTTAACCGTGTATTGGGTGGACTACCACCTCCATAAAGTAATGTATCTCATTTTTATCTACTTTAGTTATTATTTATTAAAATATATTCAAATATGATTAAATGCCTTAAATTTATCTAAATAATATCATTCTACTTATTTAATAATGATATTATTCCAAAATAAACCACTTTTATAATCAATACCATTCATTCTATTACGGACTTAATTTTTTTATCTATTCCTATCATATTATTCATTTTTATATTATTTTCAATAGTAATCTTTGATTTTTATCACTTATGTTTACCTTTAATGAGCATTTTATCTCACACTTCTTATCTTTCCATTCCCATGGGTTATTAAGAAATGTATGACACATGATATTTATAATTGAATATCTTATTTTGGGAATTTTTGGGAGATGTTCAAGACTTATTATATGTTAATTATTTCATTATGTAGTGGAAAATTTCCATTGGGTAAAAGAAATGGGATTTAATAGTTAAAAGTTTTCCCTACAAATATAAAACTCAAAACATAAGTTTTTATTGAAATATATGTGACTCGATATTTTTTTATGATATTTTAATTATTGATTATTTATATGGGATTTGGCGGTACTCGTTAACGCTCCTGGTTGGATATTAAGCCTGTGGTCGCCGGTTCGAGTTGTGAGGGAGGGGAATTAAAATTCCTATCGGGCAGGGAATAGTTCCTGCCACGTGTTATATGGGCCAGTCTGAGGTGGGGGCATATTATCTGCCTGAGGGTGGGGGTCTTCTATCTGCCAGAGGGCTGGGCTCAGGCGTGGTCGAGTTTGGTTGGTCTTTAGGGCTACCGGCTTCATTACACATTATTTGTTCTCTTATTCCTAATACATATACTATGTATTCTAAATTTGTATATAAATTAATTGATCAAACGTCACTTGTGTCCCATTCCCTCCATTTGAATAATTTACCCATGATTTACAATGCTAAAAACACCCATTTACTGTGGATAACTCTTCACTCCCAAGATTCCCCCATATAAAATAACCTATCTTGAGTATAAATTAATAAAACATTATACTACGTAGCTAATTTCATTGAATCATACCACTCTAGGTTGAGTATATTCATCACAAGTATCTATTTCTTATCAATGAATCACTTATCCCATATAAGTAAAAACTCAAAAAAAACATATGTGATTCAACCACATTTTTCTTAAGGAAATCCATATTCCAAAACACCAATCCTAGGGATCCCATTCTCATTAGGGTATCCACATAGAAAACTACCCTCCTTATGTTTTTCATTATATCAATGTACATATTCATTAAATTACTATTAAAAATGTGTATCTAGGAATCCATCGCATTTATATTTACTTAAGTAAATAACCACAAATAATTTGTTCAATAAACAATTGAAAATTTATTTTTGATATTTTGAGTCACCATAACCCATTTCAAAAACAAGTTTCTCAATCACACACAAACAAAAAAAAATCATGTGAACCTAATTTTCAATTATAATTCATTTATATACACCTCTTAACACCCTGATTCATGATTAAAATAACAAATCTTAATCATGAACATCATTCTTTTTTTAACCCACTCATCTATAATATAATAAATCAATAACCTTAATTCCAACTTCCTATAACTTGAATTTACTTTCAAACTTGTGATGGAAAAGCATAATTATGCCTTTAATTCCAATTTTTGTGTAGTCTAATATCCATTTACTATGTACTAAATAGTAATTCAAATAAAATAGTGCTCTAATTCCATTTTTTAATTTCCAAATCCCAAATCCTACTCACACATCCTAAACTGAATCTCTACACACCTCAGCCACACCACTTTATACTAATAGTCATGGTAGGGTTGGTGAAGAAACACCTAAGAGGGGGTTGAATGAGTTTTGCTCAAATTTTTACCAAATAGAAAATTTTGTATCAATATTTAACCCATTTAGTCTTCTAAACTCTATTTTAAGTTAATTTCAATCTTCCATTTCTTATTTTACCTAAAATATCCCTATATTTAATTCAAATAAAGTAGTATTATATAGTACATATGTCTTTAAAAGGTTTATTCAAAATGTTTTAATCCCACTACTTATTATTACTAGGTTTAACTGAGTCACAGATTATCCACTATAAATTTTAACATAAAATAATAATTGGTTGACCAAGGCTCATATTGAAACCAAATTCTCCATATTACATAGTTGAAAGATCATTATATCACACATGTAATATGATATTATCTTTTGGGTTCTTTATATTGGTATCACACAAGTTCCAATAACTCCTTTCTTATTCTTAAAGTAGATCATATGTCTATAAAATTTTCACAACATCCAAAAAATTTGATCCAGTTTCTCAACTCAGATAATCTTTGGGCACCTTTAATTATTCGATAACAAAAATAAAACTTGGTCTCTATTCATATCCTTTCTTCCTGTTCTTATTCAGAAACTATTATTGGATACTCTCAAATATTCTTCAATTCACAACCGAGAAAATATTTCTTAGTGATTATACACTAAATTGAATAGATCTATAATCTTACCTGGTGATGAAAACAATGAACCATAGGTTTCTTGTTACTTACTACTAGATGATCTTATTATGACTGATATTTTTTCACCTTATCCTCAAATTTCTACAGCATATAGTATAGTATTTACTGGTATGGAAACTAGATTTCTCTTCTTTCTTATTCTCTCTTCCTCGATACTAATATAATTTTCCTTTCAACATTATATCATCTCCTCTTTTTCTTCCTTGAGAGGTACTACTTCAATCAGCATCTCAGTTGCAGCACACACTACTACATAAAGTTTTACCTAATTTATTTATATTCTAATTTTGAAGAGTTATATCTATATTTGATAACCATCTATACATGAGGATTCAATTTTAATTTCCATCATTCTCATATTTAATAATTTGAAATATTTATCACATTATGTGCAAGAAAAATATCTCACCCATATAAACCTGATCATCCACAATCCTAAAGATCTCTAAAATATACTTTTTTAGTTGCCTTACATGGTTTTATCTCTTATTTTATTCTGGAAAATATCCATGGAAAATTTATCTCTCGTTTTCATTTAAAAAACTTAGGTAAATATCATATTCTATATTTTACATTTTAGGATCAATATATTTTATTCATCTCAAAATAAACTATAAAAAATACACATTTTACTATTTTTCAATGGTTTTATAAAAATATAAACCAATGGTTACTTTTGGATAGGATTCTCATGGATTTTAATGTGATATATCCCAATTAAAACTAGTATATACTTCAATCTAGATTCAATAAACTCCAACAACAACTCATTAATAACATATCCATCTCATTTTTCTTTAATAAAAAAACTTTTTTAATATTTAAAACCAATAAAGAATGGAATTAGAATCAATAAATTTCCATATAAAAATATTTCATCTATAAGTTCTTCTTTTTTTGCATGATGATTATATAACCACCCATCTTAGTAATCATTGACCTCCTTTGATTCAGTCATGAAGACCTACTTTTAACTCATTGATTCAACCTTCCATCTTAGCTAGATTGAACTCTCTCTAAAATACTTCATTAAATAATTATCAAGAATTATCAAGAATTATCATTAAATAATATATTATATAGGTAATAGATATATTATGATAATATTTATAACAAAGATATTTCATAATCAATGTTATCATATCATACATGTGCTACCATCTTACATGAATCCTATATCATATGTGTCTTCAATCTTACATGTAGGAAGTATCATACACATTTTTATTTCATATGTGTTAGAAATATCTTATGTATTACTATTTCATGTAAAGTATTTGGAATCATATAAATTCAGTATTTCTTATGAGAACGACATATATTATGTGTTTTTATCTCATACACATTGGAAGTCTTCTTGAAGCCTTCTTTATTAAACATCATCATTTCTTATGTAATGATGTTTCTATCATTTATGGGATGAATATCTTATGAAAATCACATATTTATGGGATTTTTATAATATATAACACTTTAAAAATTTCTAAAATTTTAAACTCCATAAAATTTTTTCAAAATCTCTTCATTTCAACTTATGTCCATTCAACTCTTTTCAAAATCACTTTAATCACCCTCGAATGGCAGAAAATAATTATAGGAATTTACATAATATTTCAAAATACTTTAAAGATTATTCCAAGTTACTTTAAAACATTTAAAATACTCATGTAGGGTATTTCAATAAGCTCCACTACCTCTAAAATTATGTGTTCACTTAAACCATAAAAAACATTCATCCAATGGATATTATCACAGATTTCAGAAGTCATTGAGCTTAACACTCCATAGATGATTTCTATGATGTTTAAACTATATTTTCCCAATAAATTGAACCTATTTTATTCCTTTTAACTATATATTATACAATTTTTCCAAATTACACATAGGTTAGAAGATAGATTCTCTATTCTTAGCTCTTCTATTCAAATTGTTGTATACAAGACTTACCATATATATTCTGAGGCAACCTAATAATTCCATAAAAAAATATTACATCATTTTAAAATAATATTCAATACATTTAATAATATTACACTCTCCATAACCATAAAGGTTTAGTATATTTATAGACTAGATACATAATCAAATTATTACATTAAATATCTTTAACATATCCCAAAAAAATTCACATAGTACCCTTCTTATACATATCCAACTTAATATGTTTCTTCATAATATAAGGAAATGGAAACCTAAGAATGGTGATATCATATGCTTAGTAAGGGTAAACATGGGAAACATCAATTGAATATCATAAGTAGGAATAATATAATCAAAAGGGTAAGATATCATGATCATAACTTAAACATTTCATACCCAATTTTTTATAGATTATAAATCATGAGTCATGGTATAAAACTTTATAATAAAAAACGATATTAGTTATAAGAGTGTGAAATAATTAATATTCAGTCATTATCCAAGAGAAAATATCATAAGCACAAGAACATTTTCTGGGAATGTGGAATAATAATAAGTATATAAAATCATTTCATTAGTGGAGGACCACCACCAAGACTATCAAATCATAGTGGAAAGAGTCCCATGTAAGTTTGTGTTTACTACATATTCCCTTTTCATTCATGGTGTATATAATCCCACATTGGATTGGGTTTACTCTAGATTCCACTTAATATTATCACATGAGATATAAATCTTTATCCAATTCATTTTAGGGCTATATAATAATTATAACACCCATAACATAAAGAAAAACATACATATTTTTGCAACAATATCACAATAACATCCATCATTTCATCATAACATAACCCACGCAAATTAAACGGGTTTCATAAATATTTATTCATCACTTAATAATAATAATAATAAAAATATATCTAGAGATAAAAAATAGATAGTTTCATTAGAGAATATACCCAATGAATCATAATATAACTTAAAGGATGTTCAAATAGATGAAAAACCCTTATAAAGAGATTATAAATTCCCTTTGAAAACAATAATAAATATTATTTTCTTTTGAAAATATTTTAAAACTAAAAAATATTAGAATAATGAGAATAATATTTTATTTGAAAAATCATGGAAATTTACTGAGGATTATTAATAATGAATAATGTCTTTGACAGTAGTAAAAGGATGTTATGGGTTAAAAATTAAAAGAACATTCATTTCAAAAATTTTAAAAATTTAAAAATGACTAGTATGGAAAACATTAAAAATATTCCTTTTCAAAAATATATTCCTCTCTAAAAAGAAGAAGTAAGGTCGGTTTTTCTTCAAAATATTCTTTAGATGGTTTTTTAGTACCAAAAAAGTTGAAATGGAAGGAATAAATTAAAACCCCATACATAAAAAAACATAAAATATATTGGTTTCAATATATAAATAAAATTTAATTTCCCTAATGGAAATTTAAAAATAAATTTTTCAGTAAAAAATGAGATTATATAATAAAGTCTTACATCTAGTATCAACATGTTTCATACATGATCTAACCTCCTAAATAATAAATTTTTATTTATTATACATATATATATCATAACTATATTCATTCTTATATTACCATATATAATTCATTCAAAATTTACAACAACCCATTTATTAATAATTCACTATTAAAATCAATATTCTAAGTGTAAAATGTTTCGTTTTTCAAGTATGTTTCAATTTGTTGATTCCTTTATTTTTACCTTGGTACTAGTTTTGTGATATATAGAATATTAATAATTTAATAACAATAATATTTATTAATTACATACAATTTTATAAAAATCTATGTAATTCGGTGATGAAAAATGAATTACATCGCTTCGTGGAGGTGGTAGTTCACACATACACACTGATAAACCTTTCATTTTTCAATGGATAGAAAGAAAGGATGGTAAATAATAATTTATATTTATATAGTTACAATTAAATAATAAATAATATATATATATATATATATATATATATTCATTAAATTCATCAATATAACCATTCATGTTAATAGTGAGGAAAAATGAAACACATCGCTTCATGGAGATGATAGTACGTACATATGCATGAGAAACGCTTTAATTTTCCAATTGAAGGAAAGTATATAGAAATTTTTTATACCATTAACATAAAAAATTATTATTATAAAGTTACTTATTTCATTATATTAATATGGTTATGGAATATTTTGAGTAGGTTGAAAAAGAATGAAACGTGAAATAGATTTGTAAATACAATTACCTATTCTTTGAGAATATTTCTTTAACATACACCTTAAGCCTTGTTATTATGTAATTTTAGTGAGAAAATTTCCTATAGGATGTAGGGGAAATTTGGGAAGGGATTTGGGTATGTATTATCCAAGATAAATTGCTCAATGTTTATTAATAAGTTAGGATAGGAGGTTCCCTTTTTTAAGAGAGGGGAGTGTCACCCTTGTAAATATTAAGAACATTAAAATATAAAAAGGTCTCTATCATGGGAAAGTGGAACCAAAACACAAAATTTTAAAATATAAGGTGAGTGTGGAATAAATACACCCAACCAATGAAATAAAAGATAAGTTTCAGTGATATCTTGAAAGCTTTTCCATTTATTTTATCCCTTTTAACCCATATTCACCTATACTATGGTGACAATTTTTTTACCATGGTAAATATTCATCTTGGATAAAATATAATTTGACCTTATTACCGATATTTTTATTCAAAATTTATAATCCATTTTACAATATTCAATTCCTATGGTTGTAAAAAATTATTTCTAATATTCCAACACAAAACACCTAACACCTTTTTTTAGAAAAAAATGAAGTATAAAAATGATTTTATTCTTATTAATTTTATAATAACAACCATTAAATGAATTTTAATTATTTTTATAGAATATATTATACTAAAATTACATTAAAATAACTCATAAATAGTGATTTATTTAATTCATTAATATAAAAACACATTGCACATATAAAAATAGTTTTCGAAAATATATCACTTTATTACCATAAAATGTGTTTATCATGAGTTATAACCATTTGATAATCAATAAATGAATGAATATTAATTTTTATACATGTTTAAAAAATAATTTTCCATAAGTTTTATACATAAAATAAAAGTAAATAACTTTTAAATAAAAAATATATAATTAAAATAATGTTTTTAAGAAAAACATTCTTTTTTCCAAGTTTTACTAAACTAACATTCCTCATAATTTATAAATTATTTAATAAATTTCCTTACCTAACTTTATTAATATAATTTTATAATTTTAACTATATAATAATTTCATTCATTTTATATTTTTAATAATACACTATTATCTGAAGTTTTTTGTTGTTTTCATCATAATAAATTGAACACCTCAAAATTATTATAGAAAAATATATTCTAAAATAGTATGATCATTTCATTAATCTTCAAATGTTAGGGACACACACTTGAATCTATCTAGGAAAATACTCAAGTGAGTCACTTCATATTCCATTTATTATGTTGGCCACTTTCTTTAAGGGGATACTCAATCCTTCACCCATTTCCTCATGGACCTATTAACATGTTTATTGAAAAAAACATCCAACACCCTTTAGGGTATTTCAACCTCCCTCTTTTGTTTTATGTTAATAAAATTTCTCATTCACTCTCCCCTTTAATTATAAAAAATAAAAAATGGTTAATTTATTGTCCCCTATATACATTATAGGGTAGGATTAAAATTATTATTCTTCCCCTTAATGAAATCAATAATTGAAATAGAAAGTTTTCTTATCACAAAAAAACTCTCCAAAATTTAAGAAACTTATTATCCAATTTTTTTCATTCACTATGAAAAATTAATTAAATGAGATAAGGATTATATCACATGATTAACATAAATGTTTTATCAACTAATAAAATATATGTATATGTGGGATAACCTAGTTTAGAAAACCATAGTGACTCATTTGGACAATAAAATTATCCATTAACTTATAAAATATGATATCATCTCTAAAATTATTTCTCTTGGGGATTAACCAACCAATTTTTCAAGAGATTTTATAATCTCTCACCTTACTTGAAAAAACACACAAAATAATTTCAAGTGCATCTATGTCTTTACACATTTATTTAAATATACACTCCTAATTGTATATATATTGAATATGATTTAAAACAGTATTGGAAGAATGAAAATTATACCTCAAAATGTATTTATATTTAAAGCATTATATAATTCTATATTAAGTGGAAAATGATGAATCTATGGTATCTTATACTTAATTGATATCTCCCTCTATAGGGATTCAGTTCATACAACACAATGTTTGATTCTTCAGAAATAAGCTTCTATCATTATTGATACCAGTTTGAGATGTCTTACACCAATTTATATTTAACAAGTAATGTTTTATAAGGATACATCAAGATAAAAATTATTAAAGACCATAATATATAATTAATTAATACTTTTTTAAAAATAAAAAAACCATAATTTCTCTATTTTTCATGAATCACCTTTAATTACCTCTTTAAATTACAACAACCCAAAATATATTGGAATAAGGTTAAATTTATTCTGCACTTCAATTTGCGAAATAGGGATAAAATTTTTCTCTCAACCTTATTTTACTTAAAGACCTAAAATTTATGATTCTATTCATTATTATTTAACCATTTATTTTCCAAATTTTATCCTATTTTGGAATAATTTTCTTCTTTACATTTTTAGTTTTGTTCTTAGCTAGATTGTGCTTCTTAACATAAAAATTAAGAAACTATCTTGTTTTTCTAATGGTGCCATTTTTCTATATACTTTAAATTGAGTGGAAATATTGTCAAAAATTTCTTGGGTACTTGTCCATTATTCTTATATGGTGTGGAGATTTTTCTAACAGTAACACTTTTAGTACTAAAACTAACTGGTTCTTTCCCTTGTTCTTCATCTATCCAAGAAAAATAGTCACATGTATAACAATTGTATGTATTTCCTTCTTTCACCTTCCATACTCATGTTTAGAATCTATAAAGTTTTCCTTTTTGGAAACCACTAATACTATTCATCGAGAATTTAAACCCCTAATAAAATCTTGCTATATCTTTCTTGGATGGATTCCATGTTTAGTTCTAGCTTGATCCCTTTTGATTTCATATCTATGGAAATATTTTAGTGATGTATGATTTTCCATTTATTACCATAGTGGAATAAAATTCTCCTGATTGGTTTTACATTTTCTATTGGTTTCTATAATTAATTATTAGGAGTATTTTTTCATCACCCTTCTTTTTAGTTTTTTTCCCATAGTAGACTGGTATTGTTTTACTTGTATCTTCTCATACTATGACCTTGTATACACATCAATATATGACTTTTTATTTTGAATATACAATTAAATTTTATATAATTTGTTATCTATATTGATAAATTCATGTAATTTATCCAATCCTTAAAATTTATTTTATCGAGATAGATTCGGATTCTTCTGTGATAAATTCTTTTGTCCAATGTCTTTCCTACACCTTTATCACTTCTCCCCATAACTTCAAGAATTCTATAGCTTGTATGGGTTGAAATATTAATCCAAAAATAAATATCCATATATCCTAATCTCTAAAAAACCATCATCTTCAAATAAACCAATGTATTTTCCTAGTAGAATAGATCAATCTTACATTACAATCTTATTGCATTTTGATAGTTTCACCATTCTTTTGATTTTTATTTATAGGGTTTCTACTCATAGAAATTATTATTATCACCCTATATGATGTATTGAATTTCATGTAATTTTTATCCATGAATTTATTTATATTTTTTTCCTTAAATCCTAGCCATTTAGTGGAAATGGATTAAATACAAGAATAATTCATTAGGTTTTAGATACCTTTTTCAATTAACTGGTTGTGTTTTGATTATGAGATTACTCACATCGCTTGTTTCGACCATTATAATTCTTCTTATAATCAATATCTTTCATGGAATTTGTGTGGTAGTACTTTTTTCTCATATTTTTTTTTATTTTCTCATTTTAACCACATCTATATTTTTCATTTGTATTTCCAGATCAAGACACTTCAAGATGAGGGTGTTCTTCTTAGTTTCCACCGAGCTCAATATATCTTCTCATTTTTGATTTAGCATAAAAATGATATTTAGGAATAATATTTCATTATTAAATTGTATTATCAATAAATTTCTCCATTTTTTATTAAATCATCAATTGATCATTCTTTACACCCATAATAGGTTTATGTGACTATTCTAATGCATGAATTTTATTATCATTAATTTTTATAAGTTTATAATTCACATGAAGAAAAAAATTAAATATATCTTCAACCATTGAAACTTTATCCTTGTAGATATGTATATATTTATCCTTATATTTCATCCCTTTAATGAGAGTGTTTTATTTTTGAAACTGTATATTAATATCTTTTTCACATCTCTTGCATCATTGGATATTTTTGTGTTATCATCATCTATTTCCTAAATAAAATCAATTATAGGAGTGAAATTTTTAGTAGGATATTTCTTCAGATAATTCTTAACCTCATGATAGATGTTTCTAGATGACTTGGTATATTTATCCTCTTCACTATATGAATAATATTTTTAACAAGAACGAATCTTAATAGATTTATGAGATGAGATACCACTTTTATGGCCTTCGAAAAGTGTTTTCACGTATTTCTTATTTGAAATTTTTTTATTATTCATACCATATTTCTTATATCTATTCTTTATTATTTTAGAATATATTTCCAAATATTATTCACTGAGAATGGAAATATATTTCTCCAATAGAGGTACTTTTGAACTCATCTCAAATATTCAAATCATATAATCAGTTAAAACAACTATTTATTCAAAATAGATCTTATCAGAGGTAACCTTTTCTATGATGCCACTTGATAGCCCTAGAAGGTTCAGAGCAAACAAACCTGAGAGGGGGAGTCAATCAGGGGTGGTTAATTATTTATTCAAGTCAAGAAAAATTAATATTTAACCCTTTTTCCTTTTGAACTTATATTGGTGGTTAAGACATATAGATCTTTTCTTAACCTAGAATACACCTATATATAGTGAAAGTAAAGTAGTAAAGTGTATTTTATGTGTTCTTATATGGTTCATCCCAAAATCTGGGAAACCTACTATAACATACAAATATTTTAGTATTAATTTCCCTTTAAATAAATAAAATTTTTAATAGAATGAGATACACAGAGAACCATACTAAAAAAGTCATGAAGTATTAGAAAAATATTATTAAGAAAACTATATGAATAATAAAACCACTTGAAAATAAAAATATATCACTCAAATAAAATTAATTAAATTTAGATTAAAAATATTAAATATTTAAAATCAATATATTAATATTCATTTAATTAGAAATTTATAATTAATAAGAAAAAAACATTTTAAGTTTAAATGTTTAGTTTTATATAAAAATTATTTTTCTTTATATTTATTATTTTCATTTAAAAGATAAATTTATATATTTTAACAATTTAATTTTAAAAAATAAACTTAATATTTTAATTTATAATGTCAAAATTATCTTAGATTTTATTTTTTTGATTTTCCAAAAAAGATTTATTTTTAGGTGAGTTGGGAAAAATATTTTTTTATTAATATTATGGGGTTTTTGATATCATTATAATTAAAGAATGACGTCAAAATTTTATAAAACATTTTTCATGAACAATAAATTTTTTAAATAATAAAATTATTCATTTAATATTACTATATTTAATTTAGAAAATTCATGTTTAATATTATGAAACTTAAGTAATATTTACTTTAATAAGACAACTTATCGCATGTTACTTTTAATTAAGTGTCTAAAAGGTGAAATTTTATTTTTATATACTTTTAAATCCAAATGAATAAAATTTTATAATAAAAAAACTGATTAGTTACAAAGAAATCTACAAAATGGATAATTTTATCTTATAGATAAATTTTAAGCAAAAAAATACACTTTTTTCTAAAAAAATAGGTTTTATATTAAAATTAATTATTATAACTTGTAGAAATTTTATTTTAAAAAATGGATTTTATATTTGGAATAATTAAGTCCAAATTACTTTATAATACCCTTTTTATTTTATTTAATTAAATTTAAATTACTTCAGTAAAAATTAGTCACCACGGTAAAAACCAAAAATGGTAATAGTAAATTATTTAAGAGTAAAATACCTAAAAAATATTAAAAAAATGTTTTAAAATTTATTTTTTATGATTTATTAACCGTAAACCTTCCTAAACTCCTTTATTTTATATTATTAGATCCACATGATCATTGAATAGTGACTTGTCCTATCATATTTTTATGAAAATACCACTCATCTACCTTATATAAGGAGTCATCACCACCCCACTTCTACTCAAACCTCGTGCCTATTCTATTTGAATTAAATATACAATAATAATTCCCCAACACTATTATACATTCCCTATAGGTTCTATTCCTCTCAAATTACCACCTCTCAAAGCCTTAATCCAATTTTCAAAGGGGCTCTTCCAAGGAGTAAGGTAAAGTTCTCAATTACTCATTTTTCATTTATTTTCCTTTATGTCATCTTGAAACTTTACTAAATCTAATATAAACAAGTTTAAATAACTAAATTATTACATAAGTATACTAAAATTTTATTATGTTCCTGGGATAACCATTATATACCTTTTTCCCAACCATTCTAAAAATGAAAAGGTTGTTTGTGTTACGTGGGGACTACCACCTCCGTAAGAAATATAATCCATTTATCCTAACCACCATACATGGATAGTTGAAAAATTTTATTTAATGAATAATTATTATATTTACAAAAAAAATTAATATTCTTAAAATATAAACCATTTCATACATTTTTTCAATTCTATAAAAAATGAAGACATCATCTGTGTGTACGTATGGACTACCACCTTCATGAAGTGGGGTATTTCATTTTCCATATATCGAGTATTTTATTCTTTATCTAATCACTTAAAATATTTCCAAAACCTTAAACATATAAATAATATAATTATACTTCTATAATAATGATATTCTTCCAAATTAATCCCTTTCGTAACTATACCCATCAATTGATTATAGAATATACTTGTTTGGGATAGTTTAATCACCTGCATGAACAATGGTGTAAATATCTATTATGAATGGCCATGAAAACTAAAATAATGGTATTATTATATATTAATGAGAAAATAATTTAATCCTTATGGTTTTTAAAGGTTAGTTTAATATTTAACTTAATTTTATTACATCCCATTATTTGTTTATAATTTACCGAAACAAGGTAGTCACTAATTCCTTTTGCATAAATCGTGACTAAGGATCTCATAAAATAAAATTAGAACATTATAAATAATTATAAAACCTATATATAGAAAAATTTATAATATTTTAATAATTAAATTGGTAATAAATAATAGGTATTGAAATCGACAATACAAATCATGTGAAAAACAAATAAAATTGAAAACATCTGATGATGAAAATAAATTATAGCTAACTAGTAAATATATAATAAATAATTATAATTTGGAGTATAAAAGGTAATATATATTAATATAGTTTTTAAATAAGTTATTAACATAGCTATTTTTGTTATATATTTATTAGAACATGATTAACTAAATTTTAATATAAGGTAAGTGTGTTTCTTAACTCAATACCATTTCATTTAGTTATAATGTTCCTCATTGAACTTCATTTTCATAGGTTGGTTAGGTTTTTACACTGTGATTGTATTATTTTTTAATTTATATTTATTTCGTGTTGATTTACATTTATATCACATAAACCCCTTTTAAAATGTTTATTACTTCATCAATTTTGATATCTGTAAGGGTTTCTCATGTCTCAATTTTCATTCTTTGAGACAGATTTCATAATCACCACTAATTTTATTTTGTGTTATATATAAAATATAATATGAATTAATTTTATTATTCCTTATATTAAATTCAAGGTATTTTAATATATATCTAAATTTATATTTCCATGTTTTTTTATTCAAGTGATTGTAATTCCATAAGAGATTTTGTTTACTCTGATTTCTATTCGTTAGGTTAGAATTTTTCTTCTTGAAATTAATTCTATAATATTACATTTAATAGTCTATTTAACATTTTAGATTATATTAATTATTCTCTAACTAGTTAATATAATAATTTAAATTCAAATATTCTTAATTAATTTCCTTCCATAAAAGTTTAACGTGGTAGAGAATAATTCGCATCCTCTTTGATCATGAATTATCCTCCTTGTCCATATTTTCTCTTTCTTCTAATGTTATCATTAATTGGAAACCTAATTATGAATTATTTCATGTGACTATCATATTTTTCTTTATCCATTTTGAAAATTAATTTTCATCATCATTTTATTTATACGGTATTTAAATAAAGGTATTTCAAATTATTAAAAGGTGTTTACTATCATAATTATATGTTTTATCTTCCATTATAAATTTCCAATAGAAAACCAATATGTATTTGAAAATTATCCATTATTAAATATTTGTTTTGAAAGTAAATTTTTTAAAAGGTTTTCACTAATTTTTTTTGAAAATGACTATTTAATGTGATCCAAAACTTAATCATTTTATGATAATGTAAAAAATATTTTTAAATATCTTATTAACATTTTCATGTATGAATAAATTCTTTAAAATTTATGACCATTCTTCTCGAGAAATATTCTTTACATTTGTCACGACTCCTCCCCCAGGGCCCGTGCCGTGACTACCCCAAGCCCGCCTTCTATAGTCCAGGGGCTAGTGACTAGAACCAAAGGCGTAATTCCCTAAATCTGGGAAGGCATTGCCTTTATAACCTGTAAACACACATAGCAAATACGATCATGAGTAAACTGAATAACCAACAAGTGAGTATAGTAAGTAAAAATGGGCTAGAATACAACCCCAATAGGAAAGTACAAGAAACTAAAAGTACAAGTATAACTGAGGAATTAGGAAAAATAGCCACTAGGACATCCTCTGAGGTTCCTACCTGAAGATTAGGTACAGATTGTCTCCTCAGTACTCCACGTCTGTTAGTCTCCTCGGTTTACCGACACGCTGTAAGGTCCACCTCTAGGTATCATCCAGTCCCAGTACTCCCAGCCTCTATCAACGTTTCCCATCGTCTACATCCAACACAACGAGGTTAGAGCATAACCCATGTAGGGGTGAGTATAACGATACTCAGTAGGGACCCCAAGACCCACAAGGTCTCACAAAATCCAAAATGGATAAACCACAAAATATGAAATAAACAGATAACCCCACTTAGGTATATGCCCATACATATACCCATGTTATCAGGTAATCCATATCAATCATGAGGTAAACAAAAAAGTTACTAAATCAGTTCACATAGGTATAAAACTTATGTAGAGAGATAGAGATGATTAGATGTAGCCATTGAATCATCTCCTCTGTCGAACCCACGTAGGATCCTGGTACAGTAATCAGAGTTGTCGAACCCACACAGGATCCAGGAATAGTAGTCAGAGCTGTCGAACCCACACAGGATCCAGGAACAGTAATTAGAGCTGTCGAACCCACACAGGATCCAGTAATAGTATTTTGAACTTTTGGACCCACACAAGATCCAGGAACAACAATCAGAGTTGTCGAACCCACGTAGGATCCAGGAACAACAATATGAGCGCCGCCAGCCATAGGGTTCTGCACAAAGCATGTTTGATTTTGGGAGATTCCACTCCTTAATCCAAGTGTATATACATCAACTGCCACAAAGTCCCAAGTTTATGTATCGGAAATATCCATCTTTCCAAAAGAAACCCAACGCGATAGACGGTGCGTTAATCGGACGCACAGTCTGAGAGTTATTGCCATTTTCGTTCTGAGGGCTCAGTTGGATTTATGTTAGATCCAACCCATCCATACCCCAACTTTGTCCAAACCTTGAGTGGGGTATAGAAGAAGAACTATATCCTTCCAAGGTTTCTGTCGCCGTAGACGGTTCGTCAATCGGATGCTCGTAGCTCAAGTTACGGGCAAAAGAGTGGAAATAGGTCAAATGGGTCCAGGTCCGGTCCGGCCCAATCGGACCGACCCGGACCCACCCAGATCTGGACTAGATTCCAAACCTTTCCACGGGTCTGATACCGCCTGTTGGGGTGGCCCGGCCTATACTGGGTTTGGCCCGCGTGAGGCTCGCGGCTGGCGGCCCTTGGGGACCACCCTAGCCACGTTCATGGGGGAGGTCGCGCACCCTGGAATCCCAAATGTTTTATCCCTTCAGGGGGGTTAAAAACTAGTGCCACGTGGCACCGTTCCATGTCACGCAGGACCCATGTGGTGGGGTCTCGCTGTTCCCAGTTGCCCGAGCGGCCAGCAGCCTCACGCGCGGTGCAGTTGCGTTGCGCCTCCTTCGGCGGCTCAGGTCACTGGTTCTTCTCGCATCCGGCCTTGAGCCGGTCGCCGCAGCACCGACATGGCTAGTCGACCATGGCCCACTCCTCCAATGGTATGGTTTCACTGCCGCTGTCCACGCAGCCAAAGGAGGTCTATCCACCTTTCCTTCGTTCTACCGGTGTCATTCGCCGATTCCGACTGCCGGCAAACCTTCCACGGGTCACCGGATGAGTTCCGGTGGCCCGATTCTCATTCCGGAAGTAGCCACGCACTCCTTGAGACGTTGCCTTCATTAGACAACCATTTTTTACGAGAATTTATCATCGTGGTCTCATGTTACGTTTAGCGTCAAATTTCACAAAGAAGTTGGAGGGGTTGGGCCATGTCCGTTCGGCCCGCACCCTCCGCGTTAGGGTGATAGCATGCAGCATCGAATAAAAATCCTCGATGGAAAACGAAGAACAAGAAACAAAACAAAGTTCGAACCCCTACCTTTGATCGGTGTTCATTGATGGAGTCGTGGGGATGAAGACGGTGTTGTCATCATTCGTCGCGTCCATCGCACACTTCCAATCCCAAGATCGTGCGTCTGTTCGTTGACAACGATGAGGAGGGAAGGTCGGTCGAAGACGTCCCACGTCGGTAAGAGTCTGTGAAGGTCGAAGGAGATCATTCTTTGTTGTAGAATACATTATTCATTCTTCGTTGGAGAGATATTTTCTCTCAAAAGATCCAATCCTCCCTTGGCCAACCTTTTTTCCAACCAAAAGAAAGGAAGCCAAGGTAATAGATTTTAAAATCTATCGTTGGCATAAGAATTCAAAAAAAAAAGAATTAATTAGTTTGGCTCCACTTAATTAATGAAGAGGATATGGCACAATTAAATTGTGAGAGTTGGCATAATTTAACGTGGAGGAGTTGAAGAGGCTCCCCCCACATTATTAGGGATTTGAGAGGATTCTCCCAATTAATGGGGGTTTCAAGGGGTTAAAAACCCGGGTGGTCCCCGCCACAATTAACATGAAGAGGAGATTAGGTTCTGGTGGGTCCCACCACCATAACCTCTTATGGGAGGTTAATGTGTGGTGGTCCCCACCTCCAACTTCCACATGGAGGCTTCAACCAACCAAATAAAAATAAAGATACAACTTTATTTTTATTTAATTCTTCACTACTACAAAAACGGGCAAGGGAAGAACTACCCTTTTATCAGCACTGATAAATGGGGCCTTTATCAGTGCTAAAAAAAAGCACTCATAAAGGGGGTCCTTTAACAGTGCTAAAAAAAGTGTTGTTAAAAGTGACCCTTTATTAGGGCTTTTTTTAGCACTGATAAAGGCCCCCCCTTTATCAGTGATTTTTTAGCACTGCTAAAGGGGATCCCTTTATCAGCACTTTTTTAGTAGCGCTGATAAAGGGGGGCTTGATCAGCACTTTTTTCTAACACTGATAAATTTTATGTTTCAAAAAAATTAATTTTTCAGGAAAAATAATATATTGTCATATAAGTATATTTATATCGATATAAATATAATATATATTTTTTAAATATACGTATATATATACTATTACATTTAATATATAAGAAATTTAGTGAAAATGGATTTAAAATGTTTTAAAAAATATAATTAATTAATAATTTTCAAATTATTATCGATTGAAAATAATTTAATAACAATTTGAGGACACAAAAAATCAAAACAATTAATAAAAGATCTAAAATAAGTTGAAAATGTAACTCATACTTCAAACAGCCATAAATTTTGATCTAGGTGTCCATTTGAGCTCTACAGCATATGAAATCAAAGTATGCGATGAAATCTACGCGCTTGTGACCCAAACAAAGCTTCTGTCACATTTTTTGAGTCCAAAAAAGGACTAGAAGTCATCCAAAACTATGTTTTTAGTCAGGATACCCCGATTTGTTAACATTCAAACATGTATAACTTCTGTTCCGGATGTCCTTTAAGCTTGTACCAGATATCATATCGAATATTGTTTTATTTTCTTCGATTTTACTGGTTGTGGAGTTGAAATGGGCTTCTATATTAGAAGTTATGGTCGTTTTAACATTATATTGCTTTTCAAATACACATATATATATGTATTTATTAGTAAATATGTGTGTGTGTGTTGTATATATGTATGTATTTATTTATTTATTTATTTATTTACTTATTTAAAAACACACATAAAAAATATTTTATAAATGTATTTAAAACTAATCTTATAAATATATATTAATATGCAAATAAATATACAGATAAAAAATTGTAACTAAAAATATATATATAAATATATATTAATATATATTAATATACGGATTAATATATATATACTAATATATGAATAAACATATATGTATTAATATAACTAAATATATTTATATTAACATGAATCTATATTAATATAAAAATAAATATAACTATATATATATAAATAAATAGATGTATCATTAAATAGAAGAAAACGAAATGGATTAGTGGTAAAGGTGATGGTGCGCAAGGGGGAGGTCGCGGGTTTGAGTTCGGGTGGAAGCAAGGAAGTGAATGCACATGTGTGGGACGTGCGGGCAAGGGCAGCGCGTGGGAGTGGGAGGGGCCGCCTTGCACTGATAAAGGGGGGCGTTAAGCGCTGTTAAAAGCACCCCTGAATATAAATTATTTTTTATTTTTTTTTATTTTTTTACTTTTATCAGTTCTTTTTTTTAGCGCTGATAAAAGGGCTCTTCAATCAGTGCTTTTTTTAGCACTGATAGAAAGGGTCTTTATTAGCACTTTTCTGAGCACTGATAAAAGGGACCCCCCTTTATCCTTTCCTCTATTAATATCACTTTTTTAGCGCTATTAATGCACTTTTCTAGCTCTGATAAAAGCCATATTTGTATTATTGATTTCATTAAAAACCCAAAAACTGTCTTTTATTTCCAACCACCTGTCGTCAAGGTGAAATTCTTCTTTAGCGAATATCAGTGCTGCAAGTTCAACGGTGCCCTTAGATTTCAATTTCGAGCAATGGTTAAAAAAATTTAAAAACCTGCTCATATGTTTACTGAACGTACCCGAAAAAAAAATTATTAATTGATTCCGGGCACTTCGGGCCTCAGAATCATGCGCCGTCAATTTTCGCGGACTCGTAAAATTCCCATGTATTTAAGAAAAAAAATTTACATAGAAATTTTGGGTCATTGCATTCTCCCCACCTCAGGTCTGTACATCCCTGTAAGCTACAACTCGAACTAAGGGAACAAGTGGGGGTACTGAGCATGAATCTGAGCCTCCCGCTCTCATGTGCTCTCCTGGAGGTTCCCGTGCTACCAGCAAATGCGCACGAGAGGTATCAACCATCCACGAAGTACTCACTCCTGTCGATCCTCAATCTCTACTGGAACCTCTGTGAATGTCTCCCGATCGTCAACATCCAACTCTCCATGGTGGATGATGTGAGAAGAGTTGTGAACGCATCTCCTCAGCTGGGATACGTGGAATACGTCGTGCACCCAGTGCAACTGAGGTGGAAGAGCTAACCGGTAAGACACCTCGCCAACTCTGCTGAGGACCTGAAAAGGTCCGATGAATCTCAGAGATAACTTTCCGCCTCAACCAAATCTCTATAAACCTCGTCAATGTGAGACCCGTAGAAAGACGTGGTCGCCATCCTCGAACTCCAGAGGTCTCTGTCTTCTATATGGATATGACTTTTGCCTGCTCTGTGCAGTCTTCATCTACTCTTGGATGATATGTACCTTCTCTGTGGTAGCTTATACCATCTTTGGTCCCACCAGTGCTGACTCTCCTGGATCAGTCCAGCATAAGGGTGATCAGCAAGGTCGCCCGTAAAACGCCTTAAAATGTGTCATCCCTATGGTGGAGTGATATCTGTTGTTGTATGAAAACTCCACCAAAGGTAAGTGATCCTCCCAGCTGCGACCTAAGTCGAGGAAACAAGCACAGTGCATGTCCTTGAGGGTCTGAATGGTCCGCTCAGTCTGGCCAACCGTCTGAGGATGGAATACGGTGCTCAGATGAAGCTGCATCCCAAAAGCCTCTCGCAACCCATTCCATAGTTGGGAAGTAAACTATGTTTCATGATCAGATAAAATAGAAGAAGGTACTCCATATAGCCACACAATCTGCTACACATAGAGGCGTCCTAAACTCTCTACTGAACCTTACTCTCTGATCGGTAAGAAGTAGGATAACTTGGTGAGTCGGCCAATGATCACCCAAATAGAGTCATGACCCCTGGATGTATGTAGAATTATTATCAAGAAGTCCATGGATATCCCATCCATCTTCCGATCTGGGACCTCTAAAGGCTGAAGAAAGTCTTCAGGTACCTGATACTATGCCTTCACTTGCTGAAAAGTGAGGCATCGAGAGAGGAACTCTGTACTTCTTTCTTCATTCCCGGTCACCAGTGTTGTCGTCAGAGATCTTGGTACATCTTTGCCACTCTTGGATGTACCTCTAGATAAGATGTGTGGAACTCCCTCAAAACTTCCTCCTGAAGTGACGCTGGTACCATGGTACGTCCTCTGAAGAGGATGACATGCTCCCCACCTTCAGAAAATCCATCAGGTGCCTGCCCTATGGATATCTGAGCATGTCGCATCTCAGAGTCAGCATCCCCACGTTGCGCCTCCCAGACTCACTGAAGAAGTGGGGGAGTGACTGTAAGATACTGGAGGAAGGCTGATCCATATCTATCCACAAAGGATATCTATAAAGCATCCAGCTGCTCTATTGCCTCACCTAGTAGCTGTATACCAGTTCTCCTACTGAGTGCATCTACAAAAAAATTTCCCTTCCCAGGAGTATAGACTATCTCGAAACCATAGTCCTGGAGGAACTCAATCCAACAGTGCTGTCTTGGGTTCAGGTCCTTCTGAGTGAAGATATACCTAAGACTCTTGTGATCAGAGTACACGGTAAAATTCTCGCCCATCAGATAGTGTCACTACATCTTCAAGGTGAAGACCATTGCTGCTCACTCTAGGTCATGGGTAGCGTAGTTCTGCTCATGTCATCTCAGCTGTCGTGAACCATAAGCAATCACTGCTCGCTCCTGCATCAAGACACATCTGATTCCGATCCCTGATGCATCAAAGTAGACTACATACCCAACGCCTTCCTATGGAAGCCTCAAGATGGGGGCACTAGTCAGCCTCTACCTAGGCTCCTAAAAGCTCTACTGGAATCTCTGCGACCACACAAAGGGTTTCCCCTTCTTCGTCAAGGATGATAGTGGTGCTGCAACTCTGGATAAATCTGGCACAAACCTATGGTAATAACCAGCAAAACCCAGGAAACTCCATGCCTCCATCACACTCCTAGGTGGCTCCCAAGCAAGTATTTCCTCAATCTTCGCTGGATCCACTACAACTCTAGCTTCCGATATGACATGTCCCAGAAAGCGAACCTATCGGATCCAGAACTAGAACATAGAGAGATTACCATAAATCTCATGCTCTCAAAGTTTTTCCAGTACTACCTTCAAATAGTAGGCATGCTCCTCCTCAGTAGTCGAGTACATCAGAATGTCGTTGATGAAGATTACAACAAAACGATCAAGGTATGGCTGGAAAATCATGTTCATGAGTCCCATGAACACTAATGGAGCATTGGTTATGTCGAATGACATAACCATGTACTCGTAGTGCCCATACTGACATCTGAAGGCTGTCTTCTGCATATCCTCATCTCGAACTCTGAGCTGGTGATAGCCTGATCTAAGGTCTATCTTCGAGAACCACTGTTCTCCCTTCAGCTAATCAAAGAGGTCGTCAATCCTCATGAGTGGGTACTTGTTCTTAAAAGTAACTTGGTTTAGGTGACGGTAGTTAACAAAAAGCCTAAAGCTCCCATCCGCCATCTTGGTGAACAGAATAGGGGCTGCCCAGGGAGAAACACTAGGCCAGATGAATCCCTTCCCCTACAAGTCCTCTAGTTGTACCCGCAGCTCGCGAAGCTCCGCTGGAGCCATCCAATACACTGGTGTAGATATAGGTTTCATCCCAGGGTAAAAATCAATGTAAAATTCCACTTCTCTATGAGGAGGTAGACTTGGGACATCATCAGGGAAACCATTCTCATACTGGTCCAACACTACAGGATAGCTAGGACTCTCCACATCAACTTCTTTGAGGGTAAGGTAATCCAACTGATGAGAAATTGGTTGTACTCTCCTCTGGGAAAGTCCATCCTACGTTGCAAAGGATCCCTTCTCACCGGTGAAGGTGAAACTGGTCCCATCCATGCAGACACACTACACTTTGTGCCTAATACAGTCAATCAGAGCATGGACTGTAGAAAACCAATCCATACCCAAGATGATGTCGTAAGGCCTCAACGCCGCTACTAGGAGATCCAAACCAAAGCTCTCACCTCCTAGAGTAATCTCACACTGCCGTCACCAGTGCGTAATTGTAAAATCTACTCTTGTAGGAATATATAGCCGTAAGGATCGATCCAACGGCTCCTTCAGAATCTCCGAGCTCCGAACGAGGGCGGTGGAAAAGAAATAGTGACAGGAACCTGTGTCTATAAAAACTACAGCTAAGGTCTAGTTTACATAGATCATACCTCAAATAATCTTTAGAGAGCCATGATAGTAAGCCTAAGCTACCTGGAGCTGAGATCTTGCATGTCCGCCTGCTCCCTATGGTTGGGGTGGACCTCCAGGTGGTGGTGGTGGTAACACCTCGTAACGTCATCCACCACCATCTGCACGACCAGATCCTCTGCCACGTCTGCCTATGCCCTGCGGATCACCTCGACCGAACCTCGAACTCTTCCTAGGAAGTCCCTCAATTGTCTATTGATCATATGAATAGTGGGTCAGACAGTCATGAGCCATGTGACCCTGCTCGCCACATGTGAAAAACTGCATGTTCCTCATATGACTGGGTTTATCTCGTGTTCCTCGCACAACCAAACCTGTGTCTTGAGGTCGTCCACCGGATGGTCTGGTCTGCTTGTATCACTATGAAAACTATCTGATGTCAGCTATAGAAGACCATGATACGCGACGCTGGGTGGCGGGTCTCACTATTGGTGACTGCTCAGCAAGGAAACTCTCTAATAAGAGGGCTCTCCTCAACACCCCCGATTGCGTCGGGATTCTGAGGGAGATCATCGAAGCCCTGATCTCTCTCCTGAGCCCCTACTCAAAGGTTCGGTCTTTAAAGAATGGGTCTCGTACCATATCTGTGGCATAGTGCGAGAGGTCGGTGAACCTCACAGAGTATTGTGCCACCGTCATGCTACCCTATTGTAGATGAAGTATCTCATGTATCTGCACTTCACATAGGGTGGCTGGGACAATCTCTGCCCGAAATAGGCTCTCGAAGTCTGCCTAGAGTAGTGTCACCTCATTATGAACCTGGAGCATCAGGCTCCACCATCTGCCTGTTGTTGCCTGAAGGAGACTCATATCAAGGATCACCATAAGGTCAGTTGGTGTCCCTACCAGTCTAAAGATTCTCACCATAGCCTCCATCAAATCCTTAGCTACCTGCGGGTCCGTCTCACCCCTGAACCTGGGCAGCCTCTGGCGCTAGAACTTGTGCAATGTGCTCAAGCGGCGTGAATTCACTACTACTGGGGTCGGTGGCATCGGTGGCCCAACAGGTAGTGATACCACTGGTGCCTCTGCTATGATAGGGCCCTACATCAAGGCCTCATCACTCAGTGGGCTTCCATCTCGTACAAAGCCTGGAACCCTAGCTAGCTATCTGTGTGGGTCCATCCTAAAAAGAAATAGGTGTTTCATGGTCAATAAGTTATACCTGGTGATCTGACTCAAATAATTCACAAAGAAGACTCTTGAAAACACACATGCAATCAGTGTTTTCGTGCACTGAGTCATTAATTTGAAGTAAGGGTCCTGGTGTATGGATACATCGGTCGTTGCACCAACACTGGACTATCTGAGCTAATAACCACACTCCCTGCACTTAACACTATTTATTTATAGAAAAAATAAAAGTCCTAAGTTCTGCAGTAGAACTGACTCCTTTGATACCAATTTGTCACGACCCATCCCCCATGGACCATGTCGTGACTACCCCAAGCCTGTCTTCCATAGGCCAGGGGATGGCGACTAACACCAAAGGCGTAATTCCCTAAATCTGGGAAGTCATTGCCTTTATAACCTTTAAAAACACATAGTAGATATGATCACAAGTAAAATGAATAACCAACAAGTGAGTATAGTAAGTAAAAAGGGGCCAGAATACAAGCCCAATTGAAAAGTACAAGAAACTGAAAGTACAAGTACAACTGAGGAAATAGGAAAAACAACCATTGGTTCATCCTCTGAGGTTCCTACCTGAAGGGTAATTACAGATTGTCTCATTAGTACTCCATGCCCGTCTGTCTCCTCCATGTACCGACACGCTGTAAGGTCCACCTCCGTGTGCTTTCCAGTCTTGGTACTCTCACCCTTTGTCAACGTTGTCCATCATCTGCATCCAACACAACAAGGTACAGCCATAGCTCGTGTAGGGGTGAGTATAACAATACTCAGTAGGAACCTTGAGACCCTCAAGTTCTCACTAAATCTAAAAAGGATAAACCACAAAGTATGAAATCAACAAATAAACCCACTTAGGTATATGCCCATACATATACCGAAGTTATCAAGTAATTCATCTCAATCATGAGATAAACACAAAAGTTTCTGACTCAGCTCACATAGGTATACAAATTATGTAGAGAGATAGAGATGATTAGTTGTATCCACTAAATCATCTCCTCTATCAAACCCACGTACGATACTAGTACAGTAATCAGAGTTGTCGAACCCACACAGGATCCAGGAAGAGCAGTCAGAGCTGTCGAACCCACACAGGATCTAGGAATAGAAGTCAGAGCTGTCAAACCCACACAGGATCCAAGAACAGTAGTTAGAGCTTTCAATCCCACATAGGACCCAGGAGCAGTAATCAGAGGTGTTGAACCCACATAGGATCTAGGAACAACAGTCAGAGCTATCGAACCCACATAGGATCCAAGAACAGCAGTCAGAGCGCAGCCAACCACAGGGTTCCGCACAAAGCATGTTTGATTCTGGGAGGGTCCCCTCGTCAATCCAAGTTTTTATAAATCAACTTCCATGAAGTCCCAAGTTGATATATCCAAAATATTAGTCTTTCCAAAAAAAACCCAATGTGAAAGGCAGTGTGTCAATCAGACGCCCGATCTGAGAGTTATTGGCATTTTCATTCCGAGGGCCTGATTAGATTTACATTTGATCCAACCCGGACATACCCCAACTATATCCAAACATCATTTGGGATATACCAAAAGAAATGTCTCCTTCCAATGTTTTCATCGCTGCAGACGGTTTGTTAATTGGACGCTTGTAACTCAAGTTACATGCAAAAGAGTGGAAACAGGTCAAACTGGCCTGGGTCCGGTCCAGCCCAGTCAGACCTACCCGGTCCATGGGCCCAATCTGGCCCATGGAGGCAGCCCGGCCCGCACTCAGCTCAACCCGCGCGAGGCTTGCGGCTGGCGGCCTGTGGGGTCTGCCCTAGCCGTGTCCAGGGGGAGGCCGTGCGCCCTGGAATCCCGAATAGCTTAGTCATTCAAGGGGGTTCAAAACCAGCACCATGTGGTATTGATCTGTGTCACACGAGACCCACGCGGTGGGTCCCCCTATTCCAGGCTGGTCGAGCAGCTAGCCACCTCCCACGCAGTGTGGTTGCGCCGCGCCTCCTCCAGGGGCTCAGCGGCTTGGGCCGCCGGTTCTTTTCGTGGCCGGCCTTGCGTCGGCCGCCGCTGCACCACCGCGGTCGATCGGCCATGGCCCACTCCTCCAGCATAAAGGTTGCGCCACCACTATCCACATGGCTGGCCGGAGTTTCGTCCACCCTTTCTTCGTTTTACCGGTGACATTCGTTGGTTTCGACTGCCGAAGAACCTTCCGCGGGTCACAAGACGAGTTCCGGTGGCCCGATTCTCGTTCCAGAAGTAGCCACTCACTCCTTAAGACATCTCCTTCATTCTGCAACCATTGTTGATTAGAATCTCTCATCCCAGACTCATGCCATTTTTAGCATCAAATTCCACAAAGAAGGCGGAGGGGTCAGGCCATGTTTGTTCGGCCCGTACCCTCCACGTTAGGATGATAGCATGAAACTTCGAATAATAATCCTCGACGGAAAATGAAGAATGAGAAACAAAACAATGTTTTGAATCCCTACCTTTTCTCATTGTTCCTTGATAGAGTCATGGGGAAGAAGATGGTGTTGTCGTCATTTGTTGCGTCCGCCACACACTTCCAATCCAGAGCTCATGTGTCGGTTCGTTGGCGACGATGTGGAGGGAAAGTTGGTCGAAGATGTCCCACGTCAGTAGGAGCCTATAAAGGTCGAAGGAGATCATTCTTCTTTGTCTAAGGTGTTCTTCTTTCATTTTTGGAGAGATATTTTCTCTCAAAATCTCTAATCCTCCCTTTTCCAACCGTTTTTCAAACCAAAAGAAAGGAAGCCAAGGTAATAGATTATAAAATCTATCATTAGCATAAGAATTCAAAAAAAAGAATTAATTAGGTTGGCTCCACTTAATTAATGAAGAGGATATGGCACAATAAAATTGTGAGAGTTGGCATAATTTAACGTGGAGGAGTTGAAGAGGCTCCCCCCACATTATTAGGGAGTTGAGAGGATTCTCCCAATTAATGGGGGGTTTCAAGGGGTTAAAAACCCAGGTGGTCCCTGCCACAATTAACATGAAGAGGAGATTAGGTTGGGGTGGGTCCCACCACCGTAACCTCTCATGGGAGGTTAAGGTGTGGTGGTCCCCACAACCAAATTCCACATGGAGGCTTCAACCAACCAAATAGAAATAAACTTACAACTTTATTTTTATTTAATTATTTCATTAAAAACCCAAAAACTATATTTTATTTCTGACCATCTGTCGTCGAGGTAAAAGTCTTCTTAAGCGAATATCAGCGCTACAAGTTCAATGGTGCCCTTGGATTTCAATTCCGAGGAACGATTCAAAATTTTTAAAAACCCGCTCATACGTTTACTGAACATAACAGAACAAAACTTCAGAAATTTGTTCCAGGCACTTCAGGCCCCAGAATCACACGTCGTCAATTATCCCAGACTCATAAAACTCTTATGTGTTTAAGAAAAAAAATCTATGGAAATTCCAGGTCTTTACAAAATTTTTAAATTGGTTTACTAAATAAATTTAATTTTTAATTATTATAACAAGAAAAGGGGTATTTACTCTAATTTTTCAAATGATTTATCCAATGATCATAAAACAGTATATTCTATCTTGTTCAATATCCTTAATTCTCCTTATGTTACACTGAGTATATTTCTTAGGAAACCATACTACTTCTTTCTTTGGATGAAATGTGAAATTTTCATGGAATTATTTTCCTAAAACCAATCTCCTTTAAAATGATTAATGAAGTGATGTTTAAATTATGAATGTTTTCATGTTCTAATGGAATATATATACATCGATGATTATTAGGTTCTAGGTCAGACCTATATAGCCTTCAGATGAATTATGTATATACATAAATATAAAAATTTAATAATGGGAAACAATTAATGATAATCAATCCACTATAGTAAAAATGTAGTGTTTCCCATTACACTATGGAAATAGGTTTTGTTTTCAGATAACCTATGGGAAATGGGTTGTTTTTTCTAATCTACTCTAGGAAATAGCTAATTTTTTTCTAATCCACTAGGGGAAAAAGGTTGTGATCATAGAGGAGGTTCTGAGCATAATAGAAGCATGTGATGGGTCATTCCAAACATTTCTTTTTGTCATAATTGATGATCAATTTGAGATTTACACAGTGATAAATGTCATGATCTATAGAATTGACTAAAAAATATAGAAAATGGATATAAATTCAGAACCACGGAGAAGATCATCACATATTATTTATAATAAATATAATTAATTAAAGAATTTCCTTTTCGGAATTCTTTCTTCATTTATAGATTTGAAAACAGATCTTCATTGTACCATCATTTTGTTGTAGGAATCAACAGAATATTACCGATAGTGGTGACCCACAAATGTTCCACAAATATTTGAATGTCATTGTAGAAATATTTAGGTTCTAGCAAGGAAGATATTATCAATTGAGTCGTCCTCCTTTGATCGCCTCGAGAACCACTTCCAAAGTGTTCTCCTTGATCTCTCTTGACTTGAGAGTTGGACGTGTAAAATGATTGATCTCTGTTTATGGGATTATTCTTGGAAAAATGGAGCTCTCTATAGTTTTAGAGGGTTCTCAAAATCCATTGTGCACAACCAAAAATATGAATTAGATCTTTGAGAAAATAATATAATTGGGTTTATAAACTGTTATCGGTAAAATAAAATAATTTCAAAAGTGTCATATTATTTATTTAATCCCTCTAGAACCTCTTGTCAAATATTATTATAATTATTATTATTATTTCTCTACATGTGCTTAACTTGTGAATTAAATTAAATATTATTTAATCAAATAATATTAAATATTTATTATTTATCACCTGACCATTAAACTTGGTTTTCCATTCCACCACAATATTTATTGGGCATCGAATAATGATTATTTATTTATTAAATAATTATCATTTCATTATTCACCAATAAATTAATAAATAAATATTAAATATTTTATTCACATTATATTCTCTTGAATAACTGGTGATGGAATATATTCAACCAATAAAATATGAATAATTATTAAACCACATGTGGGAATAATATTTATTCACCTTGTTAAATAATAAATAATAATATTATTATTTAATTGAAATTCTAGATACACTTATTGTGTGACCCTCTAGGCCTCTTTATTAGTGGAATTAAGAAAAGAATCCAAAAGTCTAAGGTTAGCATCTAGTAGCACGCCAAGACACCAACAGAGAAATAAGTTAATGTCACAATGACATAAAAACTCATACGGATGCTTATTGTGTGATATAATCCCTTTAACGTGATACTTATAATCAAATAGGTTGCATGCTACTATCATCAACCTTTATGCTCGATGTCTTTTTCTTTGAATTCCCAGAAATTGAAGTTTCC
Organism: Viscum album; assembly: GCA_963277665.1. Lineage (NCBI taxonomy): Eukaryota > Viridiplantae > Streptophyta > Magnoliopsida > Santalales > Viscaceae > Viscum > Viscum album. Next base: position 1,326,764,313 of record OY728126.1, read on the forward strand.
TATATAACTCTGTGGCCATGGATTTATTTATACCATATCATTAACATTAAAGGGCCTAAGATATGAACTTCAATTAAATAACAAAAAGGATAAATCCTTTATCTCGTTTTTTTATTAATAAAATATTACTTATGATGCACCCAACATATCCAACCTCGTCATGAACATCTTTCATCATAGTTATCTTCAATACATCAAAGTACATTACTTTGTTCCACCTCTGAGGTGGAGCATTTCAGGTTGGTGAGAAAATAGTCTGACGAGAATCGACACCTGTCTCTTTTTCCAGAGAGGGTTTCTTGTCCAATTCACCATTTCATTTATTTTGATCCATTCTGCGTCATTATCCTTTAAAGGATGGTTTGATTAACCCTGTGGGGACTGGTTAACTCACCCCTTTCATTTTTCTAAGTAGATTCCATAGACATATGGTCCCATCGTGCGATTTCATGGGGTTAAGTACTGGTGAAATTGGTCCTCTTCAGATATAACTTCCTCAGATGGTCTCAAACGGGTTTATTCATGGATCCAGAAACACCCAATGGCCCTGGTATCCATGATTCATAGACCTTATTTCCAAATTCATGTGCTCGTTGAACAATAGTTTTTCCAAAGACACTTAAAAACTCCATTGGTCGAGAGGATGAGATGTATAGCTCACCTCACCCATTCTAGGATGAGTTACTACCTATTCTAGGACTCTGTTATAGATTTAAGTCATTTTCAGGAATCCTTGTTTCATTCTTGGAGAGTGTCTCTATGGGTTACCCCTAGTTTGCTGGATATTCATAAGCACACATATATTTTATACTATAGAGGTGATGCTGACTTGAGCCATACAATAAGGCACTTTGAATTTATCTTCATCCAGGGGGACATAAGGTGACATGATTTTGGGATCGGACCCATAAGATGGGTTTCCTACATATCCTCAGGATAGGAATCAGAACCCATGTAGTTTGGAATTGTTTGGGGCTTGCACATGGAAGCTTCTCATTTAAGAGAGCATGGTTGGGTGAACCCTTTTAAATGGGCACCCTTTTGAGCTTCGGCCTTCAAGTAGGCATCCTATGTATTCTGGTTTGAGCAGTAGTTATAGTTCTCGTAGTTCAGATTTTATGGGTCTTACGTGTGGAAGCTTCGCATTTGAGGGGTGAAAGTCACTATCATGGGTGCTTTCAAATGATGTTCGGTTTCGGGTTACTTAGGTGCAGCAGAGTGGCTGACCAAGGCCGTCTCTAAAATGAGAAAGAAAATTAAAACAACTTCTTTAAAGGTATTCTAAAAATAAAATAAAATAGAATAAAAACTCGACTTGAAAGGATGGGGGTTGTTTATCGTTTATAAAACTAGAAGAAGTTTGCTGGAAGAAGATTTCATTTTTTTGTTTTTATTTTTGAAATGAAGTTAGATTAAAAAGACACAACTAGAAGATATTTTTTAGATAATATTTAAAAGGATTAATCGATATAACTCTACCTATTCACTCAATTATTTATCATTATCATCTAAATTAATATCCACTTAATTATGATCCCCTAACTTGTTAACCCTCGAACCCTATGAGAATTAACTTTACCACAAAGATGAAGTGAATTAAACCCTAGGTTACATTTCAAACATGCAATCATGGAACCCTGATTTGATTAATGTTCTAAATCTAGATCATGGTCTATGGTAAATTAAGGCACATGTTTATTCTGGAAAATGAGTATTAATTTAGCTTAGGGATTATAGTTTAAATATTAAAATATATCCCATGTGGTCTTGTTTTACTGATTAATTTTGTGCTCTCACAATTTACACAATACTCGACCTCGCGTGTTTTTGTGTTAATTGGTCAATTTCTTGATTTGATTCATTTAAATTAAAAACTCAATTAATAGACCATTTGAAGTGAATTACAGTAGCTTGTTGATTCGAAATAATTTAATGAATAAGTTTAGAGGTAGATGGATTACTAAAATGAACTACTCTTCCATGGACAGTGTAGTCATCTTAGAAATGTTTTACATGTGCAAAGGTTTAGAAAGGGTAGAACCCAATCACATTTCTACTCATTATTACAGCCCAAAAATAATGATTAAGAGAAGAATAAATTTTAATAAACTAGAAGAAAAGAGAAGAAATAGAATAAGAACAAATAAGTTTATTATGAAAACACAAACATTACAACATGAAGAAGAAGAAGAGGGCTTCGACGAATGGATCCTTGACTCAAGAGATACCCCTATTGAATTTCTTGGATAATTAGAGTGGTACCTCCTATACTCTTCCCCAAACTTCCTAATTCACGTCCCAACCCCTCCAAATGAGAAAAACACAAATTTATAGAGTGGAGGGTAGGCTAGGTTTAAATAGGTTTCAAGTGTGAATGGGGAATCTCGGCCAAATATTTTAATCCACCTTGAACCACCCATATGACTTCCAAATCGCGTGAACCAGCTATTCTTCTATAATAACTATTTGTGCACAATTATGTTTTCGAGCTTCTCTAAAAATTTCATCCCAATCAAAGCTCGGATGAATAAGTTATGGCCCCAATACAGAAATGATGTCAAATCTGTTGGGTCTAGACCACCTTTGCCTTCATGGTCCATTTAATCCAAAACAAATGAAATATTTAGCTCTAATGTCGGGAAAAAAAGTTATAGATAATTAATTGAGGAACACTGTTACAAAATTTTATGTTCAAATAAGTCATATTAAAATATTTATGGGTGAAATACTACAGTGCATTTCAAAATGGTAAAACTAAAATTTTCATCAAATTTTCAAATGAATGATCTAATCCCAAATATTTAACAAATGAACATATTATCACAATATGAGGAAATTATGTAATTTATTATCAATAAAATATTCAACAAAATATTTTTTTATCAACTCCCCCACACTTACCCTTTTGCACTCCTGGGAAAACCCCCATATTAAGTACACATCAATATCAAATCAAAACAAATTCTAAAACACACATCCTTGAGATCCAACAATTCCACACTAAGAAAAAAAGATATCATGCCTCATAAATAACCATTATTTCAAGTTCTCCATTTATATCATTCAATATATTTCCACTTCATTTATCCTCCCATGCACAAAATAATTACCTCACTTGAATTTTCTCTTATCACACAAATGTCAATTTTTTTAGCAATGTCTTTCTCATCCAAACTCGTACAAGGGCCACCATAGGATTGATAAATTTCTACATCGCCACCTGATGTGAGTCAAGGAAATGTGTTTATCATGATGAATTTTTATGGTTTTTCTGTGGCTTTCAGTTTTTAGGATTAAGATGTGAAAACAATTGAGGCTGAATGATGGGGGCTTGACTCTTTTTGAAGAAAAATTGCATTATTCTAATTGTCACTCAAGTATGGTCTCCTCCTCACACCTCTTCATATCAATACAACTCCATCATCATGAAGACTCATGGAAAGATTAAACCATTCATCATTTCAGCAACAAAAATGTCAATCCTCTCAAACATAGTTTTTCATGAAAGATACAGATAGGAATAACTTTCTTTCTTCATCAGAATCTCCAGAAAGGCACAGCATATTTTATCATGAAAGCTCTAGAAAGGCGCAGCTTTCAATGGAATGACTTTTTTCAGTAGAAAACATGTCTCTTTGTAATTTTATTTTCCATCCAAAGTCTCACGGAATTTGGTAGTACAACACAAGATAGCTTCCCCCATACTTATGTTCAACTAGATTATGCAATTTCACTTCAATAGTTGGTTGGATAGAGAAAATTGGCTTGTAATGTGGCTAACCAAACAGGTTCTTCATGGATTATAAGGGCCAAAAGGATTAAATGTTCAAGGTATACCATTATAAAAAAAGTATTCTCTGAAATAGGGGCTTTAATACTAAACAAATGCCTCAATAATTTAAACATATGTACCTCAAACCCTCATGTTTTGACAGGAATAAATCAAATTATGGTTAAATAAAGCATGGTTTGGTTCTCTCAAGAAATGAGTTAAATGTAAATAATATGAAAATAATAGTTCAGAAGCCTCACAGGAAAATTATTTCAAATATAAATACAGTGATATGTGGCATGGGATTCAAAATTCAGAGTACTTTTCATGAAATTGTTAAATATTTGAACTTGAAACAAAGTCATTTTCAGTATTCATTTAAGCATAGTTTCAAGGGATAAGTTGTTTCATTTATTCATATGGATTTCAAAATGGTTATTAGAATAATTTCAGCTCAAAAGTTTCAAAAAAACACAAAAAATTGAAAAATAAACAAATTTTTTTTTGAAAACCACACAATTTTTTTAAATCATTGAAAACAGGAAAACAATTGAAATTACTAAACTAAAAGGTTCCCTCCCCCACAAATAAAATATTTCATTGTCCTCAATGTGAACCCATGAGATGATATATGCACATGAAATGTATAATTTTAAATAGGAAAAATAATAAATAAGTGAAATGGTTTGGAACAGCCCGATATGCTCAAGTGATGATGGGGTCATGAAGTGTGATTAAATCCACTGCAATGGTTGGAAGTCCCTCAATGTATCTATTCAAATTTTACCCATTGACTTTAAATATCATTTTAGTGTCCTCTTTCATGATCTCCACTACACCATAAGGAAAAACATTAGTCATAACATATGGACCTAACCATCTGGAATGCAACTTACCAGGCATCAACTTCAGTTGTGAACTGTAGAGGAGGACTTTCTCTCCAACATGAAACTCTCTTTTCTGGATCATTTTGTCATGAGATACTTTTGATCATTCCTTTTAGAGCCTTCATTTCTCATATGAAGACAATTGAATCTCCTCAATCTCTTGAATTTTCATCTTCCTTTGGATTCCAGCTTGGGCCAAATCCATGTTACATTTCTTTATAGCCCAATAAGCCTGATGATCAACTTCCACAGGGAGATGACATGCTTTCCTAAAAACATTCAGAAATTGGGACATACCAATGGGTGTCTTGTATGATGTTCTATAATCCCACAATACATCATCCAAGTTCTTGCTCTAATCTTTCCTATTTGGCTGCACGGTTTTCTCCAAAAAAAAATCAACTCATGATTTGAAACCTCTGCATGGCCATTTTTTGGGGGTTGATTGGTGTTGATGTTTTTTGTGTCACCCCATACTTCTGAAGAAGGGAAGCAAGATTCTGATTGTAGAAGTGTGTCCCTTGGTCACTGATGATGGCCTTTGGTACTCCAAACCTGTAAAAAATCTACACTTTGAAAAAGTCCACAACAACATGTGAATCATCAGTCCTAGTGGCCTTAGCCTCCACCCATTTAATCACATGATCAACAACAACCAAAATATAAAAAAACCCAAATGAACTTGGAAAAGGACCCATAAAATCGATTCCCTACACATCAAAAATATCATAGAATAATATGGGTTGTTGAGTCATCTCATTTCTCCTATAAATGTTTCTCATGTGTTGGGAACGTGATCATGACTTACAATACACATGAGAATCATGGAATAAGCTAGGCCAATATAATCTAGAGTCTAAAACATTCCTAGTTGTCCATTTTTGTCTAAAGTGTCCACCACAATCAAGTGTATGACATAATTGTAGAATAGACTCAAACTCATGATCAGGAACAGACCTCCTAATAAATTGGTCACTACACATGCACCATAAGTATGAATCATCCCAAACATAAAATCTGGACCCACTCTTTAATTGTTTGACTTGATGTTTATTTAAATTTGTAGGGATTTCAGAGGAAACAATGTAGTTAACTAAATCTGCATACCAAGGATGCGTACCTAAAATGGAATAAAGATGCTCATCGGGGAAAGTGTCCTGAAGTGGTACCTAGTCCATGGTGTCATCCTCTAGTGTGTGAGTAAGCCTACTCATGTGGTATACCACCTTGTTTTCTAACCCCTTCTTTTCCTTTATCTCAATATCAAATTCCTGAAGAAGGAACATCCATTGGATTAGCCCAGGCTTTGCGTCTAGATTCTTCAAGAGGTACCTCAGATCTGTATGGTCAGAAAAAACAACTAATTTAGAGCCCAAAAAATATGAACAGAATTTATCTAAAGAAAATATGACATCAAGAAACTCCTTTTCCATGGTTGTGTAGTTTTATTGATCTTAATCTAGTTTCCTCAATGCATAGGAAATTACATGTGAATCTCCCTCCACCCTCTGAGATAAGACAGCTCCAACTGTGAAGTTGGAGGCGTCACACGTAAGCTCAAAATGAATCTCCCACTGTGAGGGTTGTATGATCGGTGGAGTGGTAAGACACTTCTTTATCTCATCAAAGGAAGTCCTACAAGAATCATCAAACATAAAATTAGAATCCTTTTGAAGTAATCACGTCATAGGAAGAGAAATCTTACTAAAATCTTTGATGAAGTGGATATAAAATCTAGCATTAACTAGGAAAGATCTAACATCACACACACATAAATTATATGTTAAGGATAAAATAATTTCTATATTAGATCTATCAACCTCTATCCCATGTTTTGACAATACATGTCCTAAGACAATGCCATGATCTACCATGAAATGACACTTTTCATAGTTCAAGACCATATTATTCTCAATACAACGATTCAAAACCTTTCCCAAAATAGAGATACAATAATCAAATGAAGACCCATAAAATGTAAAATCATCCATATATACCTCCATGCAGGTCTCAATAAAATCAGAAAAAATACTCACCATGTATATCTGGAAGGTACCTGGTGCATTTTAAATTCCAAATGGAATCCTTCAATAAGAAAATGTACTAAATGGACAAGTGAATGTTTTCTTCTCTTGATCCTCTGGAGAAATAAGAACCTGAATGTATCCAGAAAATCCATCCAAGAAACTGTAGTGTGTTTTCCAGCTAGTCATTCAAGCATCTAATCAATAAATGGGAGGGTGAAATGGTTTTTGTGAGTGGAATGATTTATTTTTCTATAATCAATACACACATTCCAACTGTTTTTCACCTTCATTGTAACTAACTCATCTTTATCATTTTTAATAACTATAACACCACTTTTCTTAGGCAAAACCTGAATAAAACTCACCCACTGGGTATCTAAAATGGGAAATATTATACCAGCCTCGAGCTATTTTTCAACCTCTTTTTTAACAAATTCTAGAATGGTTGGATTTAGTCTCCTTTGTGGTTGCCTCACTGGATTTGCCCCATCCTCTAAAAGAATCCTTTTCATGTAAATAGAGGGGTTAATACCTGATATGTCAGCCAAGTTCCACCCGATTTCCTTAATGTTCTACCTCAAAATATTCAAAATTATTTTATCATGTTCAAAAGGAATATTATTAGCAATTATAAGAGTTAATCTCTCGCCACTCAACAAGTATGATTATATGAGATTTGGTGGAAATGGATTCAGCTCCAATGAAGGGGGGTGGTGTATCGATGGATACATTGAAGGAACTAAAATATGTGAACAAAGAGCATCAGTATCAGAATAGAAATATCACTATCAAAGAATAAAGCATCAAATCCATCATCATACTCAATAGTCATGTCATAATCAGAGTTCAAATGATCAGAATATGATTCCATTTCAAAATAAAATCGAAGAGAGTCTTGTTAATTATAAATATATGTGGAAGTACTCTTAGACATCAAACTAGAACTAATAATCATAATCTCCATAAGCATAAGACAGTTGAATTCCATGGGTTTTTTATTTGGTGGTTCAAAATGGGAGATACCAAATGCAGAATGGACCTCTGAGGGGTACTTCATGGATTTCATAACATTAAATATCACAACTTTGTCCCCAAAATCCATGGAAAGTGTACCCTCATTGACATTTATGATATTTTTTTACAGTTTTGAGGAAGGGTCTACCTAAGATAATTGAATCATGAGAACTTACCTGATCATCCTCCATGTTAAGCACATAGAAATTTTCTAGAAAGATAATGTCTCTTACCCGGACAAGCACATCCTCATAGACTCCCACTGGATATTCTGTAGCTCTATTTTCCAACTTCACCACTACTCTCGTTGGTTTCAGCTCACCAACCTGCAAAGAAGAGAATACAGAGTGAGTCATCACATTTATGGAAACTCCCAAATCCCAAAGAGAATCAGAAAAGTTCAACTCCCATATGGTGCATGGTATGGTGAATGTCCCTGGATCCTTACACTTTGTTGTCATTGCTAGAGTTGGTTTAATGAGTGTTGAAACATTCCTTCCAAATTGATCCTCTCATTTCCATTGAACCCTCATCGATTGGTATAAAGTACTTTTAATAATTTTTCATACCTTGGGATTTTCTTGATAGATTCAAGTAGAATAATGTTGATCTCCACATGCTTTAATGTGTCCAAAACATCCTTTTGCATTGATTATTCATCCATCCTTTTGGTTTGTACAAATCTGTTTGGAAATGGAAGGGGTTTAGGAGGAACATCATCAATCTTTTTCATACCTTTGTCTTTCTCCTTGCATTTCTCATCAGTTGGTGTGGAATGGGGATTTTCTAGATTTGAGGTGAATCCCGTTGGAATGGTAGGTACAAATGTATAATTTATTTTCTCCCCACTTCTCAATGTGATGGAACAAAAATTCCCCTTGAGATTTGGAGTATGTTTTGAAGGTAGATTTCTATAATTCTTACTTACCAGTTCGTGGAGGGCAGTGGAAATCTGGCTCATTTGAGTCTTCAACTCCCTCAGCTCTGAACCTTGACTCTTCAGCTCATTCAGTTGATTAAGAATAATTTTCTTTAAAAGTTCATCAGTGTTATAATCTACCTTGGTTTGGGGATTCCATTTTTGCTGGCTTACTGATACTTGGGCTTCAAATCTTCTTTTGGGTTGTTGGAAACCCTGCTGATAAGGTGGAGGCTGCTGGAAGTTTTGTTGAAAAGGGGGCCTTTGTTGTTGTCCAGAGCTATACCTCATGTCTGATTGATCTTTCCACCATTGGTTGTATGCTGGTGAAAATTAATCGAGCTTCTTTTGGGGATATGGTTGTGGTTATTGCTGATATGGTCTCCAAGGAAACACGGTTTCACAATCTTCTGTTTCTTGTAGTTGGGGGCAGCAGTCAGTTGGGTGGCTTGTCTCAGTGCAAATGCCACAAGACCTTAAATGTGGGGGTTGGGATGTATTTTGAGACAAAGAAATCTGTCTCACCATAGTTTTCAATTCATTTAACTTGGTATCAATCAAATAACTTTCAAGAGAATATGGACTTACCTGATATACTCCCCTGACATGCGGTGTACCTCAGTCACCAAATTATTGGGATTTTTGGGCCATTTTGTCGATCAACACACATGCAGCTACTAGTGTCTTATTCACCAATTCTCCTATAGCCATAGAATCTACCATTCTTCTCTCCATAGGTGTGAGTCCTTCATAGAAGTACTGGATGAGGAGTTTCTCACTGATTTGGTGATGTGTACTACTTGCACACAACTTCTTGAATCACTCCCAGTACTCATACATTGACTCCCATTGTTCTTTCTTGATCCCTGATATCTTCTTACAAATGGAAGTGGTCCTTGATTTTGGAAAAAAATCTCTGCAAGAAAAGACGTTTCAAATCATTCCAACAAGTTACATCTTTGGGTTGTAAATAATACATCCAATCTTTTGTAGCTCCATCAAGTGAGAATGGAAATTATCTTAGTTTTATTTGGTCTTCAGATACATTTCATGGTTTTAGGGTTGAGAAAACCACATTAGATTATTTAAGGTGTTTATTGGGATCCTCACTAGAGAGTCCATGAAATTTTGGAAGCAGGTGATTTAATCCAGATTTCAGTTCAAAATCTGATTTGAGATTTGGGTATGCAATGCTATTTGGTTGATAATTAATATCAGGTGCAGCCAATTCTCAAATGATTCTATTAAGTTCATTTCTATTATTTTCAGTTGTTGGTTCTTTTTTTGGTTGAATTTTAATTTCTTTCGATTTCAATGTTCTGAGAGTGGGGTAATTCTCCAACTGGTTGAATGTTGAAACTTCCCGTAGACTGAGAATGTTTAATTCGAGCACGAAGACTACATTCAATATCAGGGTCAAGATCTAAAATATCCTTAGGATTAGTTCATGTCATAAATCAAATAAAAATAAAAATGATAAAATTGGACCATAGTAAAATAAAAATGATAAGTTTGAGTTGATGGTCCAAAAAGAAGTAGAATAAAATAAAAGAAGAAAAAAAATCAGATTTGGTAAAGAAGGAAGAAAAAAAAGAAGAGAATAAAATGTAAAATAAAATAAATACCTATAATTAGTTTAAATAATTACATAACTCCCCTGTAATGATTCCAATTTGAAAGGTGTTGTGGTGGGTGCTTTCAAATGATGTTCAGTTTTGGGTTACTTAGATGCAGCAGAGTGGCTAACTAAGGTCATCTCTTAAAGGAAGAAGAAAATTAAAATTACTTCTTAAAATTATTCTAAAAATAAAATAAAATAGAACAAAAACTCTACTTGAAAGGATGGGGTTTTTTATCATTTATAAAACTAAAATAAGTTTTCTGGAAGAAGATTTCATTTTTTTTGTTTTTATTTTTGAAATGAAGTTAGATTAAAAAGACACAACTAGAAGATGTTTTTTATACAATATATAAAAGTCGTAATTGATCTAACTCTACATCTTCACACAATTATTTATCATTATCATATAAATTAATATCCACATAATTATGATCACCTAACTTTTTAACCCCTGAAACCTACAAGAATTAAATTTACCACAAAGATGAAGTGAATTAAACCCTAGGCAAGATTTGAAACATTCAATCACGACACCCTTCTTTGATTAATGTTCTAAATCTATCTTATGGACATTGGTAAATTAAGGAACATGTACATTATAGAAAATGAAAATTAATTGAGCTTAGGGATTATATTTGAACTCTACAAATTAATCAAGTGTGTTCTTGTTTTACCGATTATGTTTTCGCTCTCACAATTTACACAATACCTGACCTCGCGTGTTTTTGTGTCAGCTATTCAATTTCTTGATTAGTTTCATTTAAATTAAAAACTCAATTAATAGATAATTTTATGTGAATTACTATATCTCATTGATTCAAAATAAATGAATGAAGAAGTTTATAGGTAGATCTATTACTAAAATGAACTACTCTTCCATGGGCGGTGTAGTCATCATAGAAACGTTTTTCATGTGCAAATGTTTAGAAAGGGTAGAACCCAATCACGTTTCTACTCATGATTCCAGCCCAAAAAGAAAGATTAATAGAAGAAGAAATTTAAATAAAACTGAAGAAAAGAGAAGAAATAAAATAAGAATAAATAAGTTTATTATGAAAACACAAAAATTACAACATGAAGAAGAAGAAGAGGGCTTCGACAAAGGGATCCTTGCTTCAAGAGCTACCCTTATTGAATTACTGGGATAATTGGAGTGGGACCTCTTCTCCTCTGACCTCAAATTCTTAATTCACGTACTAATTCCTACAAATGAGAAAAAAAACTAATTAATTTAGTAGAGGGGAGGCTAGGTTTAAATAGGTTTCAAGTGTGAATGGGGAATCTCAGCCAAATATTTTAATCAAACTTACACCGCCCATATGACCTCCAAAACGCATGAACCAACTGTTATTCTATAATAACTATTTGTGAAAAATTGGGTTGGAGATATCATCCCAAAATTTTGGTCCAATCAAAACTTGGATGAAGAAGTTAGGGCCCAAATACTGAACTGATGTCCAATATGGCGGGTCCGGCCTACCTTTGCCTTCATGGTCCATTAGTCCACACAAATGAAATATATAGCTCTAATGTTCAGAACAAAAATTGTAGAAAATTAAGTGAGGAACACTATTACAAAATTTTATGTTCAAATAAGTCATATTGAAATATTAATGTGCAAAATACTATACTGTATTTTAAAAGGGTAAAATTGGAATTTTTTTTCAAATTTTCAAATGAATGATCTAATCCCAAATATTTCATAAATGAACATATTTATCACAATTTGTGGAAATTATTTCATTTATTATCAATAAAATATTCAAAAAAATAGTTTTCGTCAAGGGTTCATGGTTGGGTGAACCCTTTTGAATAGGTACACTTTTGAGATCGGGCCTTTAAGGAGTCCTACGTATCCTTGTTTGATCAGGAATTAGAGTTCTTATAGTTCATATTGTGTAGATGTTTTAATCATAAAAAATATAAAATCGCAAATGAGTCATGATTTGTGTGAGAAACAAGAGGATGTGAAATATTTAACAAATCACATGCTTCCTCTCCCGAGGGTGGAAGAGGGCGAGCCTCGGAGAACGATGTCGGGGCAACGGTGGGTGAGGGCATGGAGAAACGAACCCTTTAATGTGAGATGATATTAATGGTCGCATGACTCGGCCTCAGAATATTAGGGACTTAGCTCAATGGGAGTGTTCCAAAACGCATCATATGAGGTATACTTCAGTTTAAAGTCATATATCTTGGATGATGGCATCACAATTTAACGTAATGTGGATAGGAATATTTGGGTTATTGAAGTTTAGGGTCATGAGATAAGGGCCAATTACAATAGAAACCATGATTAACTAGATGAAAATAATGTTTGGAGGTTCTAATGTGCCTCAAACATGAGAGGGATGCAATGTGTAAACTGTGCTTATAGAGGATCCCAAATTAGGAGAAATGATATGAGGCATGGAAGCCGTTGAGGCATACAGAGATAAGAGAGGCCTCTCCTAAGGATGAATTTGTCTCTTGTTGATAAGAAATTTTTGTTGGCAACATATGTAGATCCATTGGGGCATAATGTTCATAGTCAAGCAGAGGTATCCTTAGGAGACTGATCATCCATTTATGACAAATGATGAGTTTATGAAGATCCAAAATCACCCAGTATACTACAGTTTAAAGTCATATATCTGGGAAAATGGAATCATAGTTTAATTTCGTATTACATGGAATGATACTATACAGTTTAACATCATGTAGTCGGGACGATAACTCATAGTTTATTGTCATAGAGTTTGGATCATTTGTTATCTAATCTATGATTAGTTATTGGATAATCGGGATGGGATGTTATGACATGGCTCTAACATGAGTGGGAATGAAAGTGTAAACCGTGAATTTAGGGACTCTTGGATCAGGAGATATGATATGGGACATGGATGCCATTGATTCATATAGAGGTAGGAAAGGACTTGCCTGAGGAAGAACTTGCCTTTGGTTGACGGTTGTTTTTGTGGGAAACATATGAAAATCCACCAAGGCATGATGTGAATATTCAAGTAGAGGTCTCTTCAGAACACTGGAATTCCTCTTCTGATGGCCATGGAGGTTTATGAGGATCCAGAATCACCAGATACACAGAGTTTGATGGATGGAAAGGATGTGTTTGGGCATATAAGAAACATTAATTTTGTGAATGTCTATGGAGTTATGAGTCAACCTAGAATAAGAGGCAGGTGATAGGGCTTTTTTGAGGCGCATGAGGAATGTCTCTTCTCATGGTATTTAAAGGACTAATATTTGGGTGTAATAAAGGCACAATGGAAAATGTCATCGACCCGGCCTGAAAAGTACACAGTGTGACTCACTTTTTTCATCGGGTCAAGGATGAAAGCAAAGGGATCGACCTAGAGGGATAGGACCGCAGTCTGGCGCTATCCTCAAGGGGGGTGTGAGGGCATAGCCTCTGTGGTATAGACAGGTGGGTGAGAATAGTTTTCCGCATAATGATGTTCGCGTAGGGTCTGGTCACAAACTCTATGTTCACCAAGTAACTGGCCACATAGGATGGTACGTGGAAGAGCTAGCCACCAAGGAAGGTTCATGGAAGAGATGGACACCAAGGATGGTACACAGAAGATCTAGCCTCCAAGGACCATCTTCATACTGGGTTCCTCGTATGGGAGTCCACGTACTGTCTTCCGCATATGGGAATCCATGAATCGTCTTATGCATATGGGCGTTCACGGACCATTTTTATTATATTGTTTTATTGGTTTGTTGGTTGGCTAAGAAATTTCTTTCTAATATGGTTTGTGGGAAGGATATTCATGAAGTGAATATGTTTTGAATTATAGAATCCTCGAACTACTTTAGGTGTGGGATAAATTTCTCCCGTACCCTCTATGTTCTCCCCCTCCTTTTCTTTCTCTTCGTCTCCCTCTTATAGAGTGTCACGGAAGCTGTATTTGTGATTCACGTGGCGCCTTATGTGGAATCCCATAGATGAAATTTGTCCAGCGGATGACTCAGTCAACCAAAATTTGTGGAGTTGTGGGATTCTGTTGGGTTCTCCTCATTTGAGAACCACAATTTTCACGGTGATGGTACGCGGGGCGCACTTCCATCCGATTATCGACATCAAAAACATTTCGCAGTGGCTTCAGTTCGCGGGTGGAAATTCATTGTGAACAGCTTAATTTGTTGTCCAATGCCTCGTAGGACAGAACGTCATTTGTAACACCCCAAGATTTTATGAAAAATATTCTTTTTAATTTCATTAATGTCTTTTGTTGTATTCTACACCAAGATTACCTTGCGCTATACGCAACACCGTATTAGCTTGCAGTATACGCAACACTAGTCTTGGACCGTGTTACACACAATTTTGATAATAGTTATTCTACGCAACATTGAGTATATATATATATATATATTAAATGTATAAATGAAATGTGGTTGGATTTTGTTATATGAAACAACGAAGGATTCTTTCACAACACGCAACCCTGACTTGGCTTTCATTACACGCAATCGCGACCTTCCTCGATAGTGTGTGTTGTACGCAATACCGGGTTTTAATAAACAATGATATATTATTATAATATTGTCATGAACTAGCCATTATGAATAGTATTAACTAAATTTTGAATTTTATAACATTATTATTCATCTCACACATTTTCTAGAACATGGTATAAGAACAAAATAAATTTTTCGGGTAAAATAAGTATTTTTCAAAAAATGCAGTTTTGCCGCCTTTTGATGGCGCACCCACACTAAATCTAGTTTTTGACATGTTTATATGTTCAATTTGACAAAATAAAATTCTTCTTTTGAATCAGGATGTAAAAATTTACATTAGATAAAGTTTTGATATTTTTCCGATAACTTTCATATTTTAATGAATAGTAAAAACACGCTATATTTTAATTAAAAACAACTTTTTTCATCATAATATCTTATGTGGTTAAATTATAATATTTAATGGTTTTAAATTATAAATAGAATATATTTTTACCATTTAATATAATGTATGTCATTAGAATTGATTTTACCTTGAATTCGTAGGTTAAATCAATTCAATCTTTTGCAATGTTTTAAACAAAAACCCGTTTTTATTCGACAACGGGGTTAATTTTAATTAAATTTATACAACTTCTGTGTATTGAATTTTAAAAAATGGATTCCATATTTGGAATCAGTGGGTCCAAATTATGTTAATAGGCTACTTTTTATTTTTGGGAATTATGAATAGTAACTACGGTAAATTTTATTTACCATAGTTAAAGGTAAATCGGGTAATTAAGGGTAAATATAATATTATAAAATTACCCTAACACATGCCAAAATTCTATTTGATGGCTAAAAGTAAACCCATATCAACTAAGGGTCGGATTAGATTTATTTTATGGACTTTTGACCATGAAAATAATTTAATTATTATTAAAACCAAAGAAAGTGACAACATGTCACTTTCTTAAATCTTATAAGTATAATAATTTTAACTTAGTGATAAACATCATAAAACTTCGAACATGAATAGTATCCAGAAATCTAACAAAATTATCTACATCATGAGAATTTATTTATAATTTTTTGGATTAAATAGTTATCATTAATTATGACACAATAATGATGCAGAAATTATTTATCTAGTGAAAAATCAAGAATATAGTATTTATTAAAATAATAGTGACCATAAAAGGCACAAAACCCTGCCCAAAACTTATTGGTAATGTAAATGGAAACTATAATCATCCAATGGTCGAATATTTGACCATTTGGAGTCTTATACAAGCAATTATGACACTTATATTATTTTATTTTAAATGATGCCAAAGTTTTCACCTTCATAATTTAATAAATATAACAATTTAAATATTGTGATTTTAAGATGATAAATTCGAGTAAAAGTATTATTGTGAAAGGTAATATATTTATCTTCATAATAGGATTTTATTTTAAATTTTCATCCAACAAATAAGTATATTAAATAATTATACAAAAATGATGTAGTAATTATTTTATTAAGAGATAAACCAAATAAATGGTTTTAAAAATAATAAAATAAATATTATATGAACTATTTAATGTGATACACTAATTTTATAGATACATATGACCTTTTATTAATATATTAAATCTTTTATTTTGAACATATCTTCTGTATATATTTTATTTAAATTCAAATAAATGAATAGTGTCAAAATTGACACTATTGTTATTTTATAAAAATAACATATTATAAAATTGTTTAAAAATCACAAAAATATTTAAAAATTATAAATTTAAATTTATATGGTCTATAATGTTATAAAGTAAACAATTATGGAACATTCACAACAAATAAGTAATTATTTGTTATAATTTAAAATTTAGAATTTTATTACCACAAATAAACTTAAATAGATTAAATAAGGATAAATCAAAATGATAAAGTTTAAAATAAGATCCAAACATGTCTAAATTTGATTGGTTGATGAGATTACAACCCTATCTCATCAAATCTTATAATATGAGTCATTTTTGGAGGTTTTTAAGTGGGGTTAGATTTATTATAAATTAATATTTTTAAGAATTCCAAAGGTGCCCCTCTCCTCCCTTATAAAAGGACACCTCCTCCCTCTCTTCCTCACACAACATTGAGCCTTAAAGCTCGGCCAACCCCTGCCAAATTATCTTCTCCACTTCCCTAGAAACATCCTAGAGGTTCTGGTCTTCCTCAAAGACCAATTTTAGTGCCCTAAGAGGAGGTCTCAAAAAGGCGCTTCAAAGAAGAGGTAATTTCCGTTACCGTTTCTTTCACCTTTATTTCTTCTTCCACTTCTTCTTATTAGGTTGTTTCATTATGAAGTAATAACATCAGTATCACTAATATACTGATATGTTATTATAATTATGAAACAATCCTAATTCACCATTTATCCATCCTACAGAAAACGAAATCACTACGCGTGCGTACGTACGGAATACCGTCTCCACGCCGTGGTGTAATATGTTTTTCCACCAACACCTTACATGGATGGGTATTATGGTGTAAAGAATAAATATACATAGTTATTATAATATCATAATTATTCTGATTATATTGTATCATCCACTCCACTCCAATTCAATAATCATGAAAATGATATCATCGCTCATGCGTACGTACGGACTACCGTCTCCACGACGCGATGAGATTCATTATCTACTTTAACCATTCATGAATGATTATAAAGTATATATAATAAGTAATCATGAAATATATGACATAATAATGATACTGTATTTATGTGTATATATATTAATGTCATCTACTTAATTCCGTTCAACTCAATAAGGAAACGAAAACAGCGTTCATGCGTACGTATGGCCTACCGTCTCCATGAACGGTGTATTTCTTTCCATTTAATGATTTATTATATATATGTATATTCTAAATATATATTATATATAAATCATGTTTTTTATTCTGGAATTAAGTAATCATGATCTACGTAATCATATGAATAATTACAAGTTAAAACACGAACGACAAATGAGATGATTTTACCCAAAACGCTACTTTAACATGAATTTACAAAAGAATGGGTAATATAAAGTCATAAGTGAACCATATATGATATAATAACAATGAATATTATTCTTTAATAAGTAAATGACATTATTTAAATCATTATACATGAGGTTCGGACACTTACGAAGCAAATCAGACCTAAGGTAAGGGAAATATCATAATCTCATTTTTATCCGAGATTGTTTATACTTTGAAATTTATTGGGGTGTATTTTATCATCCACATCCATGTTTCTTCAATATGTAATATTATTTACATCCACCTACAATTTTTTAAATCCAATTTTACCCTTCGGTGAGTTTTTAGTAAAAGATATGAAATAAATATTTTGTCGTTTTTCGTACGAGGTATTTTTTGACTTTTCCGAAAAAAGTACGAAGAATGTTTTTTTAACTTATATGGCATGAATGGATTTTTAAAACATTATTTCAAAGAAGATTCCTTTACAAGTTTTCAAGTTTATTTTTAATCAAATTATTTTATTTTATAATTGTACGACATGTTAAGAAAGGAAAGGTGTTTTTGAAGTAGAAAGGATATTTTCCTCAAGAATGGAGTTCAAGTGTTTTATCAAAATTATTTTCCATCTAAGATAATAAAAGGTTATGTTTTTATACCTATTATTACATTGATTTGATTATGTTGTGATGGAATTATTTTTATGAATTCCTTTATCTTATATGAATTGTTTTATGATGTCACAATGTTTAAGAATCCCATTTTTATTACATGGGTTATGCTATGATGTATGGTTTATGATTTTGTGGCACACATAAGAATGGTTTCATTATGAGATGGGTGGGACCTATATATACCTCCAATGCATTGGGTAAAGATTTTATATCTCATGAGATAGACATGGCTGGAATGGTAGGTTATACCGGTTCAGTGAAACAGGACTGAAACGAGGGTGACTCGGTTCAGAAAGGGACTTTGTCCACTAAGATAGTCTTGGAAATGAGTCTTGACTAATAATAAATGATTATCTATGATTATGTGTGTATGACACAAAGTTTAATGTTTTATGTTATGATTATTGTGATTACATTTCACTGCCAAGATTTATCCCAGCTTATGAAATTATGATCTCTTTTACAGGTTAAGATTTCCAAAAGTTATGTGCTTATGTATATGATGTGATTGATATTTCTTTTGTTTACCCTTACTGAGCATTTGAGATCACCCTTTTATGTTTTCTTTTCCCCAAGATATAAATAAAGGTTTTAGGTATAAAAAAAAGGAAGATCTTTATGGGAGATGTTGAAGATCTTTCACCAAGATTAGAAGATTACGTTCCGAGTTTCCAAAGACACTAAACTACTACGGTCCTTGTGTGTGTGTTTTTGTTATGTAATAAGTATTATGCAAAAGTAATTTAATGTCCTTGTACGTCAGGCTTCAGGTCTCTACATCATTGGCCATCTGCATACTGGTGGTTTGCGGTTTATGCCTTCTGCTAACCTTTCCCAGTGATGGTACGCGGTCAGGCCAGATTCGTTTGAAAATTTTGATTTCTTCAATTTTCTTCTCAATTTTTCAATCAAACATGCATACATCTTCTTTACTAAACATTTGGGAGTATTTTACTTCCCCTTGATTAATTTTTGGGACACTAAAAATTCCCCCCATCAGAATGGGATCTGATCGGGATGAATATGTGGCAATTTCGATGTAGTTGCGGT
The DNA here is from genome assembly GCA_963277665.1 of Viscum album. Taxonomy (NCBI): domain Eukaryota; kingdom Viridiplantae; phylum Streptophyta; class Magnoliopsida; order Santalales; family Viscaceae; genus Viscum; species Viscum album. The sequence continues at coordinate 1,326,783,739 of OY728126.1, forward strand.
CCCGACTTGAATGATCAGATAATGCTCTAATTTTTTCCTGAGCTAAGGGACTCAACAAGCATAGTTATACTCTTGCTGAGGTTTTATGGAACACCTCATCAAATTTTGTGTTTTTTTCATTATTACTCTAGTTTTTTCCTAAACCTACTTAACATGGCCTTAGTGGGCATAACTCAACTTTTTCTTAGGCTTCCCTTTGTGGGTTTTCAACCAAACTAGTTTTACCTATTTTTTGATGGATGAAATTTTTTAACAAACTGATACTCGAATTTTACATAGAGGTTCCTTCTATGGATTTTCCCTCTGGAAATTATATAATCTTTTTCCTTATCTAGAAGATAATAGTCCTGATAATCAAACTTATTACTGGTGTTATAGGTTGAATAGATTTGACCAAACTAAACGGGGTAGGACCCTAATTCGGGATTATCAGCCAAGAATGTTCTAATATCCTTCAGACTTGGATTAGGGATTTTTCTTTCCCCTTAATTTGTGAATTCTGGATCCACATGAGGCTCAGAAGCTGTTTTAGGCTTACGGAGGTAGGAAAGGACTCTCATGGGGACAAAGTTTCCTTTTACTGATGTTTGTTTTGTAGGAGACATATGTAGAGCCACTGAGACATGATGTGCATAGTCAAATAGAGGTGTTCGTAGGACCCTGGCCTTACATCTTCGATAGCATGGTAGGTTTTGAAACACTTTAATTTTATTTTGATGTTGGGAGCCACAGCCTGTGGCTGGCCTGAGTAGTGGTGTCTGAAAATATTAGGGACATTCATATCAGCTTTGAGTGGGCAATAGTTCTCACTCGGTTCTTACTTACATAAGGGAGAGATAGTGAGTGGTCAGTTCAATTAGAAACCCCCTCCCCCTTTATGTTAGGGGAATCTGGAAAGAGGAAGGTATATAATCTATTATCTAGGGGTTTTCCAAATCTGGGGGTGTGACAGGACATGAATTTCATTTGAGAGTACGAAAACCGGAATTGACTCTCCTAATAATGAATTCTCCTTTGATTGATAGTCGTTTTGTAGGCTGTATATGTAGAGCCTCTGAGTCATGGTGTGCATATTCAAACAAAGTTGTTCATAGGACACTGAAATTCCATCTCCGATGGCTATGAAGGATTATGGACATTTGGAACTTTTTGAATATGGTATGTAACCTTTAACAAGGGGTACACCTAAACACAAAAAAAGGTATTTTAACTGAACTTCTCCAAGAAACTCAAAAATGAATGGGGCCATTATTCTTTTGTATGAGGGTTACTTTCATTCATATAGGAGGGGTATATTTAGAAACCTCAAAAAAGACCAGAGATGAATCGGGACCGCATGATCTGATATGTCCAGGATGTGTGTAGGAAGGAAAATGTAAACCATGACTTTGAGGGCCCTTGAATCAGGAGGGATGGTGTGAGGCTTGGAATCCATTGGGCATACTAAGATAGGAGAGGACTATCCTAGGGACGAATTTTCATTTGATTGATGGCCATTTTTGTGGGAAACATATGCAAAGCCACTGGGGAATGATGTGCATAGGAAAACAAAGGTGTCTGCAGGACACTGGCCTTCCATATTAGATGTCCATGAATGATTATGGGGATTTAATATTTATCATATCACGAAGTTTGAGGTATGGAAGGAGTATGTACAGACATATTGGGGAAATTTGGGCTGCAGTTTACTTCTAGAGTAAGGTATCTCTTATGTAGATCTGGCTCATATACAGGGTGAGTCCTTTGTCCCATCTTTGGGGTACCTGGTCATTTAACATCACATGGCCAGGATGTGGGGTTCTTCTCGGGGAAGGGAACCGTGACATGGCTTTTAGGGTCGGGCTTCAAGGACCAAACTCCTAGACTATTTTACCATAATATCATGGTGGGTCTCTCGCTATGATCCCTAAGCTCACGTGAGCTATGCTTGGTGTGAGAAACAAGGGATTATGGGGATTCCAAGTCATTACCTAAGAATAGAATAATCAAAATCATAGGGAACTTTAGGCTTAAACCATCTATATTCAGTTTAACTTCGTACAACAAGGAACATTTTTCCCTTTCATTTTAACGTCGTGTGGTGAGGACATGATGCGATGTAGTTTAGAGTAATGAAGCGAGGATGATTTTTCTATCATAAAGATCTTTAATAGATTTGAGTTAATCTCAATCAGGCTATTCTAGTGTTCCTTAGATGTGAGTGATGATAGAAGGTGCAAACCATAGTCTCGAGGGAACTTGAATTATGAGGGTTGATATGGGGATTAGAAGCCATTTGGAGTAGTGAGATAGGAGAGGACACTCCTGGGGACAAATTTTCCTTTGATTGAAGGTCATTTTTGTGGGCAACATATGCAGAGCAACCAGGGCATGATGTGCATAGCCAAACAAAGGTGTCTGTGGGACACTGGCCTACCATCTTTGATGGCCGTGAATGATTATGGGGATCCAAGTATTCTCATAATATGGAGTTTGAAAAATAGGAAAGATGTTCCTGTGAACATAAATAATACCTAAACTATGATTAACTATGAACTAATAGAACTTCCACATAGATCTGACTCATATTTATAGGGGGAAGCAGGATCCTTTGACTTCTCATGACTGAGGGGCATGTGTGGGATTAGGTAACACTGAGAATCGGGCCACACATAACTCTTGAAGAATCTTGGGCTTTATTGTCATGAAGTTAGGACCTTCCGCATACTTCCCATACAATTATGTCCTAAACATGGGGAAAGGGGCATTTTTTATGGTGGCTAGGTCGGCATTCCAAATCTGGGCATCACTATGTATCTTGTAAGAGTAGGAATCAAGACATACGTATTTCTGGATGTTCCCCATACCTATTTGACTCGGTCTATGTGTAGGTACATGTGAGGGATTTTTTTTATTTTTGATGGCTGGGCCGGGATGCCAAATCCAAGCATCACTATTTATTCTATAAGAGCAATAATCAATCCATACGTAGTTCTAAATGCTCCTCGTACCGATTTGGCTCGGACATGGGGGTGGGAACATTTTTTTCATTCTCTATGGGTGTCGGGTCTTCTATACTTCTCTATAATGTGTTTTCATAATAGAATCCTTACCAATGATCCTAAGCTCCCATGAGTTATACTCTTTGTGAGAAACAATGAGTGACAAGGGATTCTCACACTAGTGTAGGGAAATATAGGATATGATAGAGGAATTTTTTTTCTGGTGGATGGGCCAGGATTGAGGATTGAGGCATCTCTACGTATCCTTCATGGGCGGGAATCAAGTCATATGTAGTTCTGTGAGAGATCATGAAGTTTATCATCATGCAATTAGAACGATTTGTACCATGCAGTTTAACGTCTTACAGTGAGGACATGATTCACGGTTTATTTTCGTGTTTCAGGGATGATTTCCTTATAGTTTAACATCATTTGGAAAGGATTATGACTCATAGTTTAAGGTCATAGAGTTTGGACCATGCCATCATGGTATTACTTATCATATTTTAAGGTCTTAGAGTTTAGACCATGGGGATAATACCATAAATTTTATTGTCATGTTGGTCAGGACAACAACTCATAGTTTAAGGTCATAGATTTTGGACCACGGCATGGGTGTTGCTATTACGTGAAGTACTTCTTTAGGATCTTTGCATTTGTGGGATCCGTGATGAGATTCTCTTCCATCGATATCAGGGTGTATGCTCCATTGTAATAGACCCTATGTATGAAATATGGTCCTTCCCACTTTGGTTCATGCTTTAGGGGATTCTTCTTGAGTATCATTGGGGTTCTGAGGACTAACACCATTTCTCCTTTTAGGAAATATTAATGGCGAACCTTTTTGTTGAAGGCTCTTGCAATCCGATTTTGGTATATTTCCAAATGGTTTAAATTGTGTAGGATTTTTTCATTTAGTTACTCCAACTCATCAAATGGTCTCTAGGATTTATTTTCCAAGGAAAATGGATCACAAATGGCCATAAAAAGTGATGGCACTTGAATTTTGATTGGTAAAATCGCCTCTGCCTCATATACTAGTGAGTATGGGTACACTTCGGTGGCAGTGTGGGTCATGGTCTGGTAATCCCATAAAGCATGAATGAGCTTGTCTGGTCATGATTTCTTATCCTTATCTACGATATTTTGGAGTATGTTGGACAAAGTCTTGTTGAAATCCTCTATATATCAATTGGTCGCAGTGTGGTAGCAGGATGAATGGTTAGCTTTGATTCTATACTTTTGTTACAACTTTTCCAACTCATTAGAGTAGAAATTATTACCATTGTCCATTAGTATTGTATGAGGGACCCTATATCTGGTAATGATGTGGGCTTTCAAAAAGCTAATGATGTTTCTCTCCCTAACTACTTTGAGGGGTATGGATTTGACATATTTTGAAAATAAGTCAGTTTCTGTGAGTGTGAACATGAATTGCTTGGCTGTAGTGGGAGGATATGGTCCCACAAAATCCATTACCCCATGCGGTGAATGGACAAGAGTACTTAGCTGTATGAGGTAAATCCGGGGTTCGGTGTATAAAATTGGCATGAACTTGGATGGAATGTCACTTCTTGGTAAATATGGAACAATCTTATATCATAGTGGGCCAGTAATTCCCAAGACTTCGGATTTAGTGAGAGATCTTGGTTGTTGATTGGTGCGCTCCACAAGCTCTGGTGTTCACTTCTTTCATGATGGAAGCAGTCTATTCTCCATCAACGCACCTGAGAAGGACTCTGTCGAGGCCTCATTTGTAGAGAATATTTTTTTACCCCATTGTATAAGACAAAGTTGACTGCTCATCTTCAGACCTATTCCCTTCCAGTCCTATCTAGGGGGAGTTCCCCCTTCTGATGGTAATTTGTACTAGGAATAATCCAGCCGGTGGTGTGACCATAAGGCTCGAAAATGGGGCTAATTTCATCAATTTGTCTACATTACTCTTGATAAAATGGAAAGACCATCTGGTAGTGGGAAATGATAATGACCGTTTAATCCCCATATAGATTAGCCAAGGTCGTGGTTGCATTGACCAAAGCGTCGGCTTGGGCATTTTGTGATTTGGGGACATAAGTCAACGTTGGTTATAATGGGAACTATTCCATCAGTTCTCAAAAAATGATCATCAAGGGGGACAATACTTCTTTCTTAATGGCATAGTCCCCACTGACCGATTTTATGACTAGATATGAATCACCCATTATCTTTAGGTGTTTATCTTGCACATGAAGTGCTAGTTCAAGTCCTGCAATGAGGGCCTGATATTCTGCTTCATTATTTATACACCCTTCCAAAAGAAGAAAATAGTAAGGTAGGACAACCTTTGGGGGGGGGGGTAAGAGTATAATTCCCAGTTCCGTTTTTTTGATCTTGTAATCCTCCATCATTTTCCCTATCAGGAAGAAGGAAGCACCATCGAAGTACATTTCCCATTTCTGGGGGTCCTCCTGGACGGAGAAAACATCTTCATCTAGAATTTCAGCATCCAATGGTGTTGTTTCTTCCAAGGGGTGATCTTCAAAGAAGTCTGCTAATGCATGGACTTTTATGGACTTGAAGGCTATGTACCATATGTTAAACTATTGTAGGATGACTGCCCATCATGATAGGAATCCATTTAACAAAGGAAAATTTAAGATATATTTGAGTGTGTTGTAGTAAGAGAGTAGGTTCACCTCATGGTTTTGCAGGTAATTCCTGGGTTTCTGAACCATGAATATTAAGGCTAGGAAGTTCTTTTCAATTTTTGAGTACTGAGTTTCAGCATCAATCATTGTTCATCTGAGGTAATAGAGTCTATTCTTACTACATGCATCATTCTTCTACATGACGAATGCACCTAATGAACATTCCAGGGCGGTTATGTACAAAATGAGTGGTCTCCCCTCAACTGGAGGCATCACCACTGGTGGTCTCAAGATATATCTTTTGATATTGTTGAATGATTCTTGGAAATCTTTACACAACTCATATGTAACTCTTTTCTTCATGAGCCTGGTGAAAGGTAAACATTTACCCACCAAGCTGGCTATGAAGAGCTGAATGTAGGCCATGTGTACCTAGATACCTCTCAAATCAGTGAGTTTGCAAGGTGGGGACATTCCAAGGATGGGTTTTTTCTTCTTATGGTCAACTTTAAAGCCTCGATGTCATACGACAAAGCCGGATAATTTTCCAGAGGTAATGCCAAAGGATCACTTTAGGGGATTCATCTTTAAATTGTGTTGTTGTAGTTTGTTGAAGATGGTTTCAAGATCATCCATGTGGTTTGAGTGGTTTCGTTATTTAACCACCAGATTGTCAACATAACACATGACGAACTTTTCCAAGAAGGGCTTGAAGATGCGATACATGTCACACTGATATGTGGTGCTGGAATTTTTTAGACCAAAGGGAATCACCTTATAATATAACACTCCCTGAGGGGGCCTAAAATAAGTAGCTTCTTCATCCCCTCAGGCCATCCAGACCTAGTTTTATCCATAATAGTCATTCGTGAAGGAGAGGGATTCATATACGGCGTTTGAATTGATCAAATATTCTATGATCAGGACCAGGAAATCGTCTTTTGGGAAATGTCAATTAAGGTCCCTAAAGTCAATTTAGATTCTAATCTGTCCAATCTTATTTTTGTCAGGGACTATATTCGCCAGCTAGATCGGATATTGGACTTCCTGTGTGAAGTTGGTTCTGATCATCTTGTCTACTTCAGCCTCTATTTTGGCAGCATGCATTGGGTGGGTCCTTCTGGATGCCCTCTTATAGCCCTAGTGATTTTCTAGTAAGCCCATATGATGAGTGGAAACCTTAGGATCAAATACTAGCATTTTTGTGTAATTCTAGGAAAATGCATCTCAATTTTTCTTTAGTATTGAGGTATATTCCTCCTTCTCTTTGATGGGTACAACCACAATAATCATAGAGGGCCACGAGTCATTTTCCGTGCCCAGGTTTATCTCTTTAAGTTCATCAATTGTGGTGGAGACACCTTCTTCGAATATAAGAGGTTCATCATTGAGGTATTCATATTTTTCTTCTTCTTCATATTCTTCCTCTTCTTCCTCTTCTTCCTATTCTTCTTCTTCTTATGGAGAGAGTATTCTCAAGAAGAACACTCCAACGTTGGGAGATAAATCGTCTCTTTCCATAGTGAGTAGGGCAAGGGTAGTTTGGGGTCCTGTGGATGGGTCAAGAGCATCTCTGTTAGGGGTTTTCCTGACATCAGGGGAGTCAGCCTACACTTCTGTGTCTTTAGACTTGGCAGCCATAACAGAGACTATGCTGGCAATTGAGTCTACATTTGGACTTTCACTTATGCATTCACCTTGGTTTATGGGTAATACATACTCTTCCTCAAGCTGTTGGAGGGGATCAGTGGGATCCATTTCCAATCCGTTCGGGGTAGTAACCCAATCAACGTCTTCAGTCAATCGATGTTTTCCTTCTGACTCATAGAACCTTGAATCAATATAATGTGACCCAGATGACTCAAATAGGGATTTATCAGCATACAATGTCCCATTTTTCCCATTAGTGAAATATTTGATGCACTAATGGTATGATGATGGAATTACAGCATGCTGATATAGCCAAGGCCTCCCTAACAAGACATTAAAGTTCGTACTTTGTCGTACTACCAGAAAATCAGAATCCAACATGAGGTCTCCATGCCAGGTTTTAAGCTTGATTCATCCTAGTGGCTTCTGCTCACTTTTTCCATATCCCAATAGAGTTGTGGTGCAGAGTGTCAAGTTTTCTTCATCGTAACCCAGTCAATGAAGCATTCTTAGTGGGAGGAGGTTGACTCCAGAGACATTGTCACTGAAGATCCTCTGTACATCAATTACATTTATCTTTTTGAACACATACAAGGGTTTTATGTGACCTTTCATGATGGAATCTTCATCCCTATCTCTGAAGGAGATGACGGTGTGACATTCTTCAGGATTGGTCTCTATTCGATAGACTTAAACTGCTTCTACTTCATCCTCAAACTCCTAGGGACTTAGTAAGGCTTCGATGAGTTCCTTCCGAAGATCTGCAGATAGGCTTAACGCATCCAGGATTGATAGTTTTTTTGGTACTAAAGCCACCTGCTTTAGAATATATTATTTTTGTTCTAAAGTTTGGTGTTTCCTGGCTCGGGTTTTCTCTTTAACAGACACTTTAGGGGCTTAGAATTTGGACGTAGAGGGTTCGGCCTCTGTGACAGGGGTTGGTGGTGCTGCGGTCCTTTCTGGGTTTTTCCAAACTAGTTATCCCATATGCCTTGGGAGATTTGATATTTTTTCTTCCCCTGATGTATATTCCAAGATAATTTGTCTTAGATTTCTTCCAATGGGGTTGGATGAGCATTTAGGTTCTTGTGGTGTCTGTTGGAGGTTCCTTTCGTGATTTTACACAATGTTAATGGTTTGACTTATGGTGTCGCAAGGAATTTGATTTCTGTCATGATCATGTCTTCCCGGAAATGTTTGGCCTATGCAGCCTCTTCCTCTGGATATCTAGTTGGGAAGGGGGGGAATGCGGTTTGATGGCCATAGCCCCATACAAGAAGGGGTCCATAAATTGAATGAAATTAATGGATCTAAAGATCAGTTCTCGATCTGATAATGTTTCTGTCTGACTATACCCTTCTGAAGGTAACGTTTGGAGGGACGGTGCTCATTTTACTATTTGGAGGGGTGGTTCCTATTGTGCCAAGTATTTTGCAATTAAGTCTAAAAGTTTCAACACTGACATTGGCTTTGGTTTCATCCCATCTTCTTGGTCCTCTTTCTACCCTTCTGGCCTTTAGAGGGTTGCAGAGCCTAGGAGGACGGTTGTGTTGTATTGGGAGATTTCGGGGGCATAGTTGGTTTTTTCAACTATTCCTCGAGGATGTAATGGAATCAGTTGACTATATTCTGGGTCATACAATTATCAAAAAAAATCTCCTTCTTACTGGAGATTGTTTGTAATTCCTCTTCTTCTCTTGAGTCTAAGGTGGAAACATACGCCACTTGTGCTAGCGGTGGGACCAACATGACTTTCCCGAAATCCACCATCTTTTGTAAGAGATCCTTGAAAATGAATCATTCTTGGATGGTGTGTCCTAGTATCCAGTGATAGGGAAAATAATTTGGATGGTCATCAAGACCAACTTCATTGGATTTCTTTGGCTCTGGTAGCCAGAGAAAGTTTCAATTCATGACATCTATGAAATAGCTGCGGACTTAGTCATATTTGGATGGGTATACATTATTTTCTCATTATTCGAACTAATTTCTTTTAGCACATCATCACTCATCTTGTCATGTTGGGGGGGGGGGGGGTTGGCATCTAGCGGGTCCTGCACGGTTTGGTGGGAGCCTTGCAACTGAATCTGGTGTCAGGGGTGTCTTGAGATTAACAGAAGCTTCTTTGGCTTTTCCTATTCTTTTCCCTAGGGATAATGGGGTTACTCAAGACTTGAGATTGGTCCATTTCAAGGATTCTTCTTTCCATTGGGCAATGGTAGATAAGTCTCAACACCCACTTTTATACTTTACAAAAATGAGTGGTGTTCATAATTCATCCTGAATGTTATCAATGCACATTGAGAGCATTTCATCCTTGGGGAGCGGCCGGTTCAGTGAATAAGCTAGGCCTTTCCATCTAGAAATGAAGTTTGAGACTCTTTCGTTTTCTCACTACTTGCAGTTCATGAAATCACTGACTATCATCTTAGGTAGCATCGAACTGAACTGGAATAGAAACTATTGCCAAAGGTCCTCCTAGCCTATGATTGAATTGGCAGGAAAGCTAATATACCATACGAAAGCTGAGCTCTGTAGGGTTCTTATGAAGAACCTAAGTTTTATAGCTTCTTGCTGATACAGAGTCCCCATCATGGGGTCGCATTATAGTGCATTAAATGCTGTTAAGGGTCCCCTAAGCCATTGAATACTGGGAATATGAGGTTTCTAAAATTTGGTATTGGTGGAACAATGCTTACCAAATCAAGAGAGGGTTTGCACTCTACCTATATCGGAGCGCACCTCCCCTCCATGGGCTCTAGTTCAGCTATTAATTTATCGATGGTTTTCATGATCCCTTGATGCACATCCTTATGGGTTTGAGCTTGGGCCGGTACAGCAGTGGCCAAAACTGGGTGTGCCAGTGCTGCTGTAATTTGGGGTTGATACCCTATTGGAGGTATCATTTGTGGGTTTAAATGAATATATTATGGCTTCCTTCCCAGTGGGGGGGGGGGGTTTATGTCCTTTTGGGGTTGGGTTTAAGTAAATTGACAGTCCCCGTGCTGGATTGAATGGGCCTCTGAGCTTGGATTCATTAATCGGGATGAGTGCCTATGGAAAAGGCACCTTTTCTGGGATAACCTACTGACGTTCAGTAGGGGAAACACATCCGGGGAGGTAGCTCCCTAAATGTAGCTCAACATTAATTTTCCTGATCTCTTTCATTTCTTCTTCTTACTTGTAAAAACTATCCTCGAGGGTGAGGGACACATTCTTAGGGGGAAGAGGTGGTGGTTCATAGAGGACCTTGGATTTATTCTTCTCCTTTTGGGGGTTTTTTTTGGGAGGTAGTGTCGGATTAAATGAGGGGGCACCCAAATTTAGGACTGCTCTCTAGTTCCGGGTAAGCACACTATCAGGCTCGATGGGGGATGTATCTAGGAGGGATCCATCTTCCCTTTCTTCCTCTCCCTCTACATCATTTCATGTGAGATCCATGGGGTTGATGTTTACCAAATTCAATGAGGGATACCGCATGGGGGTGGTGTTCCTAGTGTCGAATGGTAGGAAGACTTTATACATCTTTTGTTGGAATTTCTCCTTCCATTATGTGGTATTCTTTGGGTTTCTTGGAAAATATTAACCTAAAAGGATCCCCAATCTGACCTTGTAATGCACCTTTGTCTTAGAGGGTGCGAACCATGAGAAGGGGTGGAACGGGTGACTTCTCTGTCCATCATTCTTCCTAGACAGGATAAGATAGAAAGTCATTGTGTGGGGACTTGAGGTAAAAATACCCCGAGTCATGTGGGTTGGGGTTGTTCTCATTCCTCTATTAATTCACTATGGCCTAGATTTGATTGTCTTATAGGGGAAATCTGATTTAAAAATGCCATGATCCCTATGTGATGGGGTTTTTCTCGCATCATAGTGGAAGCCTCTCCTATTTCCAACTTTTCAATTTCACGTACTTCTGTGTGGGTATGAGCCGAGTATGGAATTGGGCCTGCATGGAGTCTATGGTATTTTGAAGACATGAGCACTACTTTCTGGTTGGCTTCCCTTAGGTGGGAATCCTGCTGGATGTTCTTGGTTGCCTGACTCAGAAGATTTTTGATGGCTTAATCTCTTCGGTCCTGACGCTTTTGAGACTTACTCCGGGCCGGTTTTTGCTAAGCATTCCATCTTTCCTGTGCAGGGGTTTCACTTAATTTCTGCCTTTTAGTGATGGAATTTCAAGATTTCATTTCCAATGGGGTTTGCTGGAAAGGATGAGGGGTGAAGTGTAGAGCTCTGTGTTCTCCCCATCCTCGAATATAAACTCTAGTCTGGGAATCACCAATAAGGACACACAACTTATGCAGTTCATAGAGGCAAGAAAGTTCAAGGTTTTTCATTGACCTTTCTGATAGTGGATACTGTGTAGATGGGAGGGCTTCTAGGTCGATTAGATGGAGAAGTTACCCTAAAGTGTTGATATGGTTTGTATACCCTTCGTAGGGTAGAAATTTTTATTTCAGCTGATGAAGAGTCATCAATATATTTACGTGAATGTCATGTATAAATTAAGAAGAAAACTCTCTAGTTATGTCGAAGTGAGAAGTGGTCATAGGACAATACATCACTGGTATATTATCCTTAGCCATTTGTATTCTCACAAGTAACATATCCTAATGTTGTTTTTCTGGAGGCTCCTCTACTTGATATTCCCAGCTCTATTTCTTATTAATAATTTCATTCCATGCAATCGGGCTGGTGGGAGCCTTATTGAATTGTGGATGGAATGGGGGTGGCTCAGAAGATGAATGTGGCCCCGGGACATCCTATGGTTGAGAAATAATATCACCCATTATAGACAGAGTGCCTGATGTGTCTGACTCCATATTTCCAATAACCTCAGTATAAGAGGAATTTCTAAACTTTTTTCTAGAAAGGGGAGGGCCTTCTTGCCAATATTAATTTTAGTTGTGGGGAGGACCTTCTCAATTGGTGCTACAATGGTGAGGGACACTATTGCAACTTGATGCCAGACTGTGAGAAATTTATTTACTGTGTATACCTTTGGGAGGACTTTCAGGGTGGGCTATAATGAGAGGAGGACATTCTCATTTCTTGATGTTACTATGGTTAGGACCTTCACAACAACTTCCATTGTGGGGGGGCCTTCACAATGACTGTCATTACGGTGAGGACTACCATCATGACTTGATACCTGGATGCAAGGAGAATTTTTGCAGTGTACATCCTTGAGAGGGCCTTCAGGATGTAGTAGAATGATAGGAGGACCTTCTCGTTGCTTGATGTTACTATGGGGAGCAGCTTCACAATAACTTCCATTGCGGGGAGGGCCTTTGCAATGACTTTCATTATGAAAAGGACTACCATCATGACTTGATGTCCGACTACAAGGAGAAGCATATCTATCATGTATACCCTGGGGAAGACCATCAGGGAGGACAACATCAAGGGGAGGATTTTCTTGATTTTTGATCTTCTGGTTAAGGGGAGGGCTACCCCGACACGCATCAGGAGATAGGCTCTCACGATTGATCATTCCTGGACCATAGAGTGAACCCATGTGGGTGCTCTGGGGAGGACCTTCAGAGATGATGGTAGCGACATTTTGGGGAGCTAATTCGCAACTGCTACTACCACTTACATAATTTTTTAATGGACTGATGGGGTCTCGAGAATTTATTGATATATGTTTGAGGGTTTCAAGAACCCCAGCTTCCAGCAGAGTAGGATCATGTATGTGCTCTTCATTTCCTGTTGTCTTGGGCGCATTTCATTTTTGAGTGCTCTCTTGTGGGAAATTGGGGTCATCATCTGTTGGTAACAACCTTCATATATGGTTCCCTATCTTGTTGAATTTCATGATGTCATTGGGATATTCCAACGGAAATCATGAATTTTGGAAGGCATACATGCCTACCCTGGAGCGACCACCACATTGGACATGTTTCCCCCGGTTGGAATGAGTATTTGTTCCCAATCCGGTTGTCCATGTATCGTGGGATATTTTCATCGACCCTCCTAGATTAGAGCAGGGATGCATAAATACTTCGGAGTGACTACCTCATTTTGCGAATGAGTCTTTCCATTCGAGGAAACTAAGTTGTGGGCCCAGTTTCTCACCTTTGTCACCGATGAAATAATGTCTTGGAAAGTTTGGATGATATGGTCTTGGATCAACGTCTGATCTTCCATCATTTCTAGGATGTGTTTTGATACATCATTAGCTAGAATAGGAATGAAGGACCATTTCAATATCAGAGTAGGATTTTGTTCCTGCTCAGGTCTTCCATGAGTTACCAGTAGATACTGGCATTTCTCATGTGTCGGGATAGAGGAACGAGTCTTCCACTGGTTGTCTTCTCTAGTTACCACTGTATTTTACTGGTGTACTTCATATTAATGAGCAGGGATTTTCATATGCTTGCTTTCCACTATATTTTTCTCATGAGATTTGTATTCATCTGTAGGAATTTTACTCTTCTCATATTTTGTTGTTTCCCTATTTAGATGGCGGGCTTGAAATGCATTTGACGATATTTGTGTCTCCGTGTAGCTGGTTTCCGCACTATTGGGTTGACAAGCTTGTTTTGCATTGGAAGATATCTGCATCTGCCTATATTTTTCTACTCTGTCTTCATGGTGGGACTAGAAAGCATTAACAGGAACATGAATGTGTTTGTATTATGCCACCCTATTTATGTGGTGGGCTTGAGTGGAGGCAGCAGAGTTGTATGTATGCCTATTGGATTCTTCCGTATTAGTACAGAGGAGTTGCTCCTTAGGAACTAGGGTGATAGCGTGTTCTTGATTATATATGTGCCACCCTTAGCGGGCAGCCTGAGGGCCCCAGGTCTCTTGGACTTCAGTAGGTGCCCTTGGTATAAGGTCCTCTTCTTTGGGAGGAGATATGGTCATTCGGTGTTGGAGGCAATGCTCTCTGGCGGTGGGGGGCATGAGTAGGACCCATGTACAGTTGAGATGAAGTTGTCAGCATTTACTTCATCTACCTTCCTAAGATATTGGAGGTACTCATTTTCACATTCCAAGGACAAGCTCTCAAAACAGTTTAAGACGACCATCAGGGAAGCCTCATGCTGGGGTGATGGTCACGGCTGAGGAGTCAGTTGGCGATTATTTACATACTTGAGGGTCTATCTCGTAGCCTCCACCATGGGGAGAGTATCATTTTGGTGGTACTCTTTGATCAGCATGTTGGATACCCAGCGTTCAAGATGCTGGGTAGGCGAGGGGGTCCTGCCCTTTGTTGGGTCTCGTCCTCTTATGGGATCGCTGATGTATGTGTTTGCATCAGTCATTGAAATGTTATTTGGATTTAAGGTTGCTCTGTAGGAACCTAAAACATAAATATAAGACATAAAGACCACAAATCCTCGTAAAAGTATCATTCTTTTAATATATTCATATCTGACGATTCAATTTTTCCCCCTTCCCCTTTCCTATTTTTTTTGTGGGTCGAAGGGGGTTGAGTGGGGTATGACCACCACATTGGTTAAGGATTCACATCGGTTTCACCATATTTGTTCCGCCTCCGAGGTGGCACATTTCTGGGGTGCATGAGGGGTGAACAAAATAGTCTGACATGCAGTATCCTTTTGCGTTTTTTATCATTGGGGTAGACTCACCACCTCGGTTAAGGATTCACATTGGGTTTTTCGTTTGTTACCATTTTTGTTTCACATCTAAGGGGGCGCGTTTCTGGAGCACATGAGGGAAAAACAAAATGGTCCAAAGTGAAATATCATTTTGTGTTTGTTATCATTGGGGTAGAACACCACCTTGGTTAAGGATTCACATTGGGTTCACCATTTTTGTCCCGCCTCCAAGGAGGTGCGTTAGTGGGGCACTTGAGGGTCAAAAAAAATTGTCCGATGTGAAATATCCTTTTGTGTTTATTATAGTTGGGGTAGAACTACCACCTTGGTTAAGGATTCACATCAGGTTCGCCATTTTTGTTCTTCCTCTATGGTGGCACATTTTTTGGGCGCATGAGAACCGAACAAAATGGTCCAACGTGAAATATCCTTTTGTGTTTGGTATCATTGGGGTAGAACCACCACCTTGGTTAAGGATTCACATCGGTTTCACCATTTTTATTCTGCCTCTGAGGTGGCGTATTTCCCGGTGGTGAGGAAATGGTCCGACTAGAATCACCACCCGTCTCTTTTTCCAGAGACGGTTTCTTTTCAAATTCACCATTTCTTTTATTTTGACAACTTATCCATAATTATCCTTTAAAGGAAGGTTAGATTAACACTATGGGGACTGGGTAAGTAACCCCTTTTGTATTGCAAAGGAGATGCCTAGTCAGATGGTCCCGACGGGCGATTGCATGGGGTCAAGTACTTGTGAAATCGGTCCTCCTCAGATATAACTTCCTTAGATGGTATCCAACGGGTTTATTTGTGGATCTAGAAACACCCAACGGTCCTAGTATCCATTATTCATAGACCTTCTTTCCAAAGGAAGGCGCTCGTTGAACAATGGATTGGCCAACAACACTTAAGGACTCCATTGGTCGACAGGATGGTAAGTGGGGATCACTGCACCCATTCTGGGATGAGTTACTACCTATTCTAGGATTCTTTTATAGATTTAAGTCATGTTCATATGTTCATGAATTCTTGGTTCATTCCCGAAGAGCGTGTCCACAGGTTACCCCGAGTTTGTAGGATCGTCGTAAGCATACATATATTTAATGCTATAGAGGTGATGCTGAATTGAGCTATACAATAAGGCACTCTGGAGTTTATTGTCATCCATGGGGGATGGAGGTGACTTGATTTTGGGATCGTAACCATAATATGGTTTTCCTACATATCCTCTAGAGAGGAATCAGAACCCACATTGTTCAGAATTGTATGGGGCTTACGCTTGGAAGTTTCCCATTTGAGAGGGCATGGTTGGGTGAACCCTTTTTAATGGGAACCCTTTTGAGCTCAGGCCTTCAAGAAGGCATCCAATGTATTCTGTTTTGATTAGGAATCAGAGTTATCGTAGTTCATATTGTGTGGGGCCTATATGTGGAAGCTTCCCATTTGAGGGGGGCATGGTTGGTTGAACACTTTTTAATGGGAACCCTTTTGAGATCGGGCCTTCAAGAAGGAATCGTACATATCATGTTTTGATCAGGAATTAGAGTTCTCATAGTTTAGATTGTGTCGATGTTGTAATCTTCGCAAATCTCTAATCCCACATGATTCATTATCGGTGTGAGAAACAATAGGATGTGAAAGATTCAACAAAGCACACACATCCTCTTCTACTGGTGGGAGAGGGAGAGCCTAGGTGGATAAGTCCAGGGTGACGGTGGGTGAGGGTGTGGAGAAACGAACCCTTTAATGTTATATGACATTAAAAGTCGCACGACTCAGCCTTAGAATATTGGGGAGTTACCTCAGTGGGAGTTCCCTGAAACACGTCATATGAGGTATACTATAGTTTAAACTCATATAGCTTGGATGATGGCATCATAGTTTAACATCATGTGGATAGGACTATTTGGGGTCTTGCAGTTTAGGGCCAAGAGATGAGGACCACTTCCTATAGAAACCATGATTAACTGGAGGAAAATCATGTTTGGAGGTTCTGACGTGACTTGGACATGATTGGGACGGAATGTGTAAACTATTCTTATAGAGGATCCCGGATCAGGAGAAATGATATGAGGTATGGAAGTTGTTAAGGTGTACAAAGATAGGATAGGCATATCTTGAGGATGAATTTGTCTCTTGTTGACTTTCCATTTTTGTGGGAAACATATGCAAAGCCAGCAGGGCATAACGTGTATAGTCAAGCAAAGGTTTCCTCATGAAACTGACCATCCATTTTTGATGGTCGAGGATGTTTATGAAGATCCAAAATCACCCAGTATACTACAGTTTAAAGTCATATATATTGGACAATGGAATCACAGTTTAATGTTGTGTTTCATGGATAGATACCATACAGTTTAATTCCATGTGGTCAGGCTGATAACTCATAGTTTATGGTCATAGATCTTGGACCTTTTGTTATAGAATCCATGATTAGCTATAGGATAATCAAGTTGGGATGTTCTGACATGCCTCAAACATGTGAGTGAAGGAAAGTGTAAACCGTGAATTTAAGGATTCTCAGATAAGGAGAAATGGTATGGAGCATGGAATCCATTGAGGCATTCAGAGGTAATAAAGGACTCTCCTAAGGATGAATTTTTCATTGGTGGATGGCCTTTTTTGTGGGAAACATATGAAGATCCATCAAGGCATGATGTGAATAGTCAAGTAGAGGCGTCTTCAGGACACTGGCATTCCTCTTATGATGGTCATGGAGGTTTATGAGGATCCGTAATCACTAGATACATAGAGTTTGATGGATATAAAGAATGTGTATGGGTATATAAGATACATTCAGGCTATGAATGTCTGTGGATTTATGGTTCAAAATGGCATAATAGGCAGGTGATAAGGTTTTTGAGGGGCTCATGTGGAATTTCTCTTCTCATGGTATTTAAAGGACGGATGTTTGGGTGGAATAAGGGTGAAAAGGAAAATGTCGTCAACCCAACCTGAAAATTTCATTGTGCAAGTCTCCATTTTCATGGGGATCAGGAATGGAAGAGAAGGGACCACCCCAAAGGGCTGGGACTATAGCCCTGCTATATGGACCAGTGGGTATGAATGGTTTTCCGCATAAGGTTGTTCATGTAAGAGTTGGTCATGAACTCTCTGTTCACCAAGTAGCTGGCCTCATAGGATGGCACACAGAAGATCTGGCATCCAAGGACTTTCTACATATTGGGTTCTGCATATGGGAGTCCACATATTGTCTTCCATATATGGGTATCCATGAACCGTCGTCCACATATTGGAGTTCAAAAACCATTTTTATTATATATTTTTATTGGTTTTCTGGTTGGCTGCAGAGGGTCTTATGAATACAGTTCGCATGAAGGAGATCCATGAAGTGCATATGGTTCGCATGATGGAATCTGGGAACTATTTCAGGTATGGGAGAAATTTCTCCCGCACCCTCTATATTCCCCACCTCCTTTTCATTCTCCTCATATCCTTCTTATAGAGTATTGTGGAATCTTTATCTGGGATTCACGTGAAACCTTATGTGGAAGACCATAGAGGAAATCTAGTATGTGGATGACTCTATCTACTGTGATTTGTGGACGTGCAGGATTCTGATGGGTTATCCTCATCTTTTAGCCTCATCATTCGTGGGGGTGGTACTCAAGGTTCACATCCATTGTATTCTCACCCCTGAAAACAGTTTTTGGCGGCTTAAATTTGTGGGTGGAAATTCACTATGAACAGATTCATTCATTGGACAATGCCTTACGGTCCAGCGCTTTATAGGCCATCCATGTACCAGTGGTTCATTGTTTACGCCTTCTGCTATCCTTTCTCAGTGATGGTACGTGGCCAGGCTATATTCCTTTTCAAAATTTAATTTCTTCATTTTTATTCTAAATTTTTCAATCAAACATGCATCCATCTTCTTTAACAAACTTTTGGGAGTATTTTCCTTCCCTTTGTTAAATTTTTGGGACCCAACAGACTCATAATAATCATTAATAATAATATTAAAGTATAATTACCAATAAACATGCCCATATATAGGAACATCTAATGACATGTATAAATATTCATTTATTACTAGCGGGGCTTGTTCTCATAATATCCTACTGGATATTACCAAGGGAGTACACAATGAGAAGGTGCCTCCAAGTCCTATGAGTCTCCACCAATAATATATTATATCGTTTGTGTCCCTCAAATGATATAATCTATCTATAGAATATATATTTATGAATAGATTTGTAGCACTTCTAGATTATAATCATAGTAGGTAACTATTAAGACCTTTTAGTGTGAAAACTAGTTTTAAGAAATTATCACATACTATGTTACACATATGAATAATCATTATATGATAATAAATTTATTATTATTCAAAAATATGATTAAAAGTTATCATAAAGTACACAGAAGAAGGTTCTAGGGAACCAACTCCAACTGACTCCCACTTTTACTAGAGTTAACTACTGAAAGACTTCATTCTAATAGCTCTCACATAATACTCATGCTTTTATTAATATTGGACTTTAGTCAAGGGGTTTTCCACATTCCATTATGTGGGTACTATACTTACTACAACTTCACCCCTCTGATATAAATCCCTTAAGAGCAGATACGTACAGAGTATGTTCTTTTTACATTAGTGTGACCTTGGATCTTTTACAAGATCCACTGAAGCAGTATTATCATAATATAATGTGATAGGGTCTTTATTGTTTGGTACCACATCAAGATCCTTGACAATGTTCCAAATTCAAATGGGTTCCTTGGCTACAATAGAAGATTCTATGTACTCAAACTCAATGTAGAATCATTGACTACTCATTGCTTTGAATTCTTCCAGCTCACTAGTCCTCCATTGAAATAGAAAACATATCTTGACTATGAATTAAAATCATTCTGATCTATCAGAAAACTAGCATTAGTATTACTCCTAATGTCTAGATCCTCATCTCCTCAATATACTAGGAACATGTAATTAGTTCTTCTCAGATACTTAAGTATAGAATTAACAACAGACCAGTGATGTTCTCTTAGATTTTCTTAATATCTCCCTACCATGCTCAGCGCATAAGTAACATCAAGTCAAGTATATAACATGTCATACATTATTTGTCATACTTCATAAGTTTATGGGATCTTACACATTCTCTATTTCTCATGTTGTGTCTGAGGACTCGTTTTCTTAGAAAGATGTAAACCATGTGACACTTGAACCAATACCCTCTTGTATTTTTTTATACTAAATATCTTTCCTATCTGGTCAACATATATTCTTTGACTTATTCCAAGTAGCCTAATGGATCAATCATGAATGATCTTGATCCCTGAAATATAGGCTACTTAACTTGAGTCCTTAATGGAGAAACATTTGTTTAACTAGTTATTAATAGACTATAATACTAGTATGTCATTTACAATAATTAATATTTCCTCAAAACATACTACTAGGATAATAACCGCATTCCCATTAAACCTCTTGTAAACACACAGTCCATATTCATTCTTAATGAAACCAAATTCTTTTACAGATTCGTTGAACCGAATGTTCCATGACCTGGATTCTTGATTCCATCCACAAATGGATCTCTATAACTTGAGAATCCTTTTAGCATCACCTGGAGTCACAAACCCATCTGGTTGTTTTAAATAGAAATATTCTTGAAGCTTCCCATTAAGGAATGATGTTTTGAAATCCATCTTCTAAATCTTGTAGTCATGGTAAGCTGCTTTAGTAAGTATGATTATAATGGAATTTAACATGAAAATTGGTGAAAAGGTTTCACTGTAGTCAGTTCCTTGATTCTTTTTAAACCCTTTAGTCACTAGACTTTCTTTATAGGTATTTACTTTAACTTTCATGTCCATTTTTCCCTTGAATACCCATTTTCATCCAATAGGGTTTACATCAACTAGTGCATCAACCAGAACCCAAACTTGGTTTCGATACAGGGAATCTATTTCAGAATTCATGGATTCTTTCCATCTTGTATCTTTTGAGCTCTCTACATCCTCCTTGTAGAAGATAGGTTTATCATTGTTAACCAATAATGATTCATCATCTTCTATGAATATTACCTACCTTATTCTTCTATGTAGTACTTGTGTTTCAAGAACTACTTATTCTATGGGGACCTATGAAATCTGTTTTTATAGAAACTCTTATATATCTTGAGCATTAACTTCATCAAATCCAATCTTTCTCTCACTATCCTTTATGATGATGTGCTACCTCTCAAGAAATATGTCTTTTTTATAGATAGTCACATTCTTGTTTGAGGGGTTGTATAGGTATTATCACTTTGTTTCCTTGGGATACCCTATAAAGATACACTTTGTGCCTTGGGATGCTAGTTTGTTTCTTGAGAAGGCCTTAAATAATTCCTCACAACCCCATATGCATGTGTGGGAAAAAATGGGTTTCTTTCCACTGCATAGCACAAAGGGAATTCAATTTCCCACTTTATTAGGTACTCATTTTAATGTGTATGCTGCATTTTCTAATTCATATCCCCAAAATGATAATGGAATAATTTCATGACTCATCATCGACCTTACCATGTCTATCAAGGTATAGTTTCCCCTTTCACTAACAATATTCCAATATGGTGTGTAAGGTGTAGTAATTTGATATATAATCCAAAACTACCATATAAAGTCAATGAACCTTTGGCTATGATATTCACTACCTTGATCTGATATAATATTATTTATCTTCTTTCTAAGTTGATTTTATTCTTCATTCTTGAATTCCTTGAATTTCCCAAAGGACTTGGACTTATACCTCATCAATTAGACATAGCCATATCTACTCAATTCATCAGTAAATGTTATGAAGTAAAAATATCCACCTCTAGATTATACTAAAAATGGTCCACACACATCTATGGGTACCAATCCTAGAAGATATGTGGCCTTTTCACCCTATCCACTAAATGGTGGTTTGGTCATTTTTTCTTGTAAACAAGCATGACATCATTCAAGTGGTTTAATCTTAAAAGATACTAAATAAATATCTTCACATATCTTTGTAAAATTCTTCTCATTTACATGACCACGATGGTGATTTCATAGTTGGTTGTTATATGAGTCATGTGAATATGATTCGTTATCAATTACCAACACTTTGTTTCATAATTTAATACATAAAGACCACAATTAAATATTTCATACCATAAAATATGTTTTCCTTATAAAAGAAACATCTTTTATTTCCAAACATGAAAATAAACCCATATGCATCTAGGCATGATATAGATATTATGTTCTTGGAAACCTTCGGTACATAATAAAAAAAATTAAAACGAAAATAATTCTTGTTGGAAATGAAAGGTGGTAGTCACTAATGGCCAGGGAAGCCAGCCTCACACCATTAGTAGCTCACAGATCCATCTCTCCTATAGAAATATTTCATAATCTACTTGGTTCTTTCATTTGGATACAGATGTTAGAACTACAAGATGTATCTAATACCCAATATTTTGATAGTTAAATATTACACTCGATAAATAACATACATTTAGCTTCCCCTTACTTTTGGCTATAGTTACTCTTCCAGTGGCCTGACTTGCCACATGTAAAACGTAATGCCTCCTTTTCCTTATCCTACCATTGGATCATCCTCATCCAGGAAGGACAATTCTTGGGAGCATTATACTTTTTATGATTCTTGCGCCCCTTTTTCTTATTCTTCCTTCTCTTTTTCACCTTATGGATCGCGGGTTTATCATGCCTCATGTCTTTAACCAGTTGAATAATAAACAAAAGATGTTCTAAAATACTCTTCTCATTATTCCTCATATTTTAATTAACAATAAAACTGGAGAAGGTATTGGGCAGTGATGAAATTATGAGATCTTTACACAAATAATCTAATAATTTAATTCCTAATATGTTTAATCATTCATTATAGACAATAATATTGACTACATAAGGCCTATCTAACACATTCTCTCCAATATTAGTTGTAAATAAAGAAATGGAAACCTTGTGACTCTCTTATCTTTCATTCTCTTGATAGAGATCTTGAAGTTGAGACATCATGTTATATGAATCCATGTCCTCATGTTTCTTAAAAATATCATTAGACAAGGATGATATCATGAAACACTAAACATTTGTAGCATCATTCATATGTTTCTCATAGATAGATAACTCTTAATCAATTGCCTCATTACCAGGAACATCTAGAATAGGTTCTTATAGAACATGTAATTTCTTTTCATGGTGAAGGATAATGTGTGAGAAACTTTTTACTCTTGAGAGTTTTTTCTAGTGAGAAGGTTATCCTTCACAAGTATGGGTCGCAGCGATATGTTTGAATTTATTTTAATATTGTTTATACAAATAATATGACCATAATTTTAGTACTGTATTTGATAAAATTTAGGAAAATAAATAAATATTATAATTATTATTCTCCCACTATTTTGTCAAAACTTGATATCCCTCACAATCAGATTCGAAATATCATGTTACGTGGACATTATAGTGGAAATGATCCATATTCTCCTTCTCATTACCCTAAATTTGGTTGGTCAAGAAACATGAATGGTTATAGGTAGGCATTCTAAATGCCACATGCATTAACTCACAGTTCATTGATCTATTGAGCAGACTTCCCAATACTGAAATCCTTAAATTGGATTTCCTCAACCATTGCCTCTTAGTTACACCAAGTCCTTTGAAATTCAACCCTTAATGTAAACTAAGTTAATTTAACACAAAAAAATAAAGTTAGAATTCCTCGACAATTAAAACCTCTGTAACTTTGTCTGGTCAAGCACTTTGAACTATTGTTTAATTTTAACTAAAGTGGTGAAAGTCTATACTGACATAATAATTATAATTGAGGGATTTTATCCTTTTATTTATAAATTTTTAATTATTATTTTATCACATTATTTTAAATATTAAGTGAATATATTTTATGTGATTGATCATGTATTATATAATATTTATGCATAATATAATCTATTTCAGTTTTATCTTACAAGCTCGTTAATTTCATTAATTCGTGTGATTGTGAAGAAACATCCATAATTAAATAACCATAAAACTTAACATAAATAAAATAATAAAGTGGTATGATTATGAGATTTTATTAATTTTTATCTATAGGTTGATAAACTAACCATTGACCTACGGGAAAACACCTTGAACTAATCAAGGTTCATGTTACACCTTTCCACCTATCGACCTATGTATATCTCTTAGATTGGTTTCATCTCAGATCCAAACTTGAACCACCTCCACTAGCTTGGGGCATTATCCATTTCATAAGTTTTTACAAAAATACAGGTGAGGGGGAAAGGGTTTACATAAAAATCCATGGGAATGAAATACTTTATATAATAAGAGCCGAGAAGGGATGCAGACCAACAATTTAATTTAATAATAAATTAAATGAAAACAATCACATACAAAGGTATGGTCTATGCTCACGATCATTCACATGCATCCAATGAATTAAGCATTTAATTATTAATTATTCTTATTTTAGATAAATCTCAATCAAATCAATCAATTATCACCTTTAATTAACTAATTCTTTTATCTTAATTCTTATCCAAATTTCCTTGAGATTATCATC
Source organism: Viscum album (assembly GCA_963277665.1). Classification (NCBI taxonomy): domain Eukaryota; kingdom Viridiplantae; phylum Streptophyta; class Magnoliopsida; order Santalales; family Viscaceae; genus Viscum; species Viscum album. Next base: position 1,326,808,142 of record OY728126.1, read on the forward strand.
CATTATAATTTTAAAAAAATTAAATAAATTTATTTATAATTAACTATTTACATAAATTTACTATCGAGAAAACATGGTGAATACCTATCTGAATCTACCCAACATGTATTATACTCATATATTGTTTACTCTTGTGCCATATGGAATACAAGATTTATCACATACCTTCATGGCGTGCAGTATCAACTTAATTATTACACAAATTACATGATTTTTCAGTCATGTGTTATGCTTCAATTCATGTAGAGTAACAACTATAATACAACTCATACATGATATATAGATCTGAACATTATGTAGATGTTAATTAAATATTTATATATATAAATATATATTATAAACCATCACATGGCATGCCCTATCAAATTAATGACCACATGCAAGCACATGTCAATAAGGTTTACATAATATATTAAATAAATTTTAAATCTATGTAATTTAGTATAAGTACATGGTGTGTACAAGTGAGCTACATGGCATGTACATCTCTCACTGTCTATCTGAGGTACACGCCTAGGGACTCTATGTGTAAATATTACCTTAAAATGGAGTACACGGCATGTAAATTGGGTTACACGGTGTATGGTCTTTGAATTAAATGTTCACCAGTAAAGTAGGTTATGTATAGAAATACATGGCCCGTCTTTGACTAAAAGGGACTACAAACTTTGTATGTGGGCTACACAGCATGTACTCCAGATGATTGTGCACCACCTTGTCCCAATAAACACTTAGTGTTTGTAATAAATGTATTGTGTGTCATCAATGTACATAGTTTGAATTAATTATAGAATTAATTCCTAATTCATTAAACACAAGTACATGGTGTGTAACTCCGATTACACGATGTGTACTCATATTTTATCTGGCCTGAATCCTTGGAACCTCTGGATGAGATCATCAATTTTATTTCATTCATAAAATTAATCATATTGATTAGATCTTTGAGAAATGAAGGAGGAAGAAGTAGATCTCACAATTTGGATTAAAATACTGATTAAACTTGAATTCAAAACTAAATAAAAAATGTGGAAATAAATCAATGATATTTAAATAATTATAAATAATTTTTTGATCACTCTGTTACCACTTAAAGGTTCTGTGGGAAGTAGAAGCATGTGATGGGTCATGCCCAATGTTTCTTTTTGTCATAATCGATGATCCATATAATATTTACACAATAATAAATGTCATGTTCTATGGAATTGATTCAAAGAATATAGGAAAGGGATAGAACATTGAAAAAAGAGATAGGATCATCACATATTATTTATAATCAATTTAATCAATTAAAGAAATTACCTTGTTGGAATTGTTTCTTCGTTGATGGATCTGAAAATAGATCTACAATGTATCATTGATGCATTGTAAGGATCAAGATAAGATTCCCCCTAGAGGTGATCCACACGTGTTCCAAAAATATCCAAATATAGTTGTAGGAATATCAAGGTTCTAGAATGATAGATCCTATCGCTTACGGAATCCTCTTTTGATCTCTTTAAGAACTAATTCCAAAGTGTTCTCCATTTTTACTTAAGAGTGGTAGGGAGAGGAAGATCACTCACCATTCTTGGTAGCATTATTGGATAAGGGATCTCTCTATGGAATTGGAGTATTCTCTAAATTTTTTGTGTACAACTAAGAAAATGAATTGGCTCATTGAGAAAATATTGTAATTGGGTTTATATACTCCTAGGGTTAAAATAAAATAATTGCACAAGTTCCCTATAATTTATTTAATCTGTGCAGAACCCTATGTAAAATAATATTATAATAATTATTATTATTCTAAATTCACTTGACATGAAAATAAAATAAAATAAATTTAATCAAATAATATTCAATATTTATTATTTCTCACTGGACCATTAAACATGGTCCGCCATTCCTCCACACAATTTATTGGGCATTTAATAATGACTATTTATTATTAAATAAATATTACTACTTTATTTTCCAATAAATATTATATTAAATAAATAAAAAATGAATATTTATTAAATATTCTTCTTACATTATATTATCTTGAATAAAAGGTGACATAATATATGTGATCAAGAAAACATGAATAATTATTAAACCATATAAGGGAATAATATTTATTTAACTTGTTAAATAATAATAAAATTATTATTATTTAACTGAGATTATGGATACACTTACTGTGTGGCCCTCTAGGACTCTTTCTATATGGAATTAGGTGCAGCATCCTAAATTCTTGGGTTAGAATCTAGAAACACACCAAGGCACCCATAGAGAAATAAATTAATGCCATAATGATATAATACCTCATATGAATTCTTACTATGTAATATAATCCCTTTATCAAGATATATCTAATCAAGAAGGTTTCATGCTGGCGTCATCAAATTTTATGCTCGATGTCTCTCTCTTTGACTTCCCAAAAATTAAACTCATCTATCGAACACCATGGTCGTGGATTTATTTAGGTTGTATCATTTCCATTAAAGTTATTAAAATATAAACTTACATTAAACGACATAAGAGATAAATCCTTTCTCTCATTATTCATTAAAGCAACATTACTCATAATGCACCCAATGTATGCTACCTCACCACGAACATATGTCATCGTGATTTTCATCAATACATAAAAGTAAATGAATCATAATACCCATTAATAATAATCTTAAATTATAAATACCAATACACACACTTGAAGATAAGAATATCCATTGAAACATATAAATGTGTATTTTCTACTAGTCGGTCTCGTTATCATAATATCCTACTGGATATTACCATGGTCATACACCATAGGAAGGTGCCTCAAAGTCCTATGAGTCTCCAACCCTGATAGCTTGTATCATTTGTGTCTCTAAAATGATGTCATCCAGCTATTGAAAATATATTTAAGAATAGTGGTGTGGCACTTCCGGGTTCTCATCATAGTAAGGAATTTCTATGACTTTTAGTGTGAAAAATACTTTTAAGACATTATCACATACTATGTTATGCAGAATAATAATCATGATTTGATAAGAAGTTTATTAAAATTAAAATCTATGAATACCAGTTATCACAAATTCCATAGAAGTTGGTTATAGGGTACCTACTCTATCATATAGATCCATTAAAGGAAACATAAATTAATTCTAGATCCACTATATTGTTATTCTTATTCTTAGTTTTGTTCAACATTTCTATGTTATATTTCAATGGTTATTCTTCATGGATCTTGTTTATTGTCTCACTATCTTATGTCATAGTAAATTTTTGTTCATTTGAGATTACATTTCCCTCTATCATTAATTATAATTAAATTATTATTACATTTTATTTTTAATAATATATTTCCCACATGATCATGTTTTCTCTTATGCCAATGATCTTACCCTTGATGACATGTTGATTATTTTTCCATTATTTTGAATTTTTCACACCTATTTATTATGATTTAGTTCCCCAGGTTATGAATATTTGTATAACTTATGAGGAGTCATTAATGGATTCTACTATGATTAGATTATAGGGAAATGTTTATAATTATTATAAAATAGTTTTCTTATTTAACTGATCCTCAAAGACACTAAACCTTTTGTTATTGTGATTTTATGATTATTTTGAAATGTAATGTTTAAACTATTGTTTCCCTAGAAATCCGGGGATTACCTCCTTTTGATGGGAGGTTCAAACGTTCTGGTCGGTTTCTAACGGGTTTGTTCGTAGAACCGGAAACATCCAATGATTCCACATCCATTCGGACCTACTTTCCAAAGTTAGGTGTTCATTAGTTCATGGACTGATGAGGCTTAAGAATTTGTATTGGTCGAGAGGATGGGATGTCAGACTCATTACACCTTTTTTAGGGGAATTATTGTCTACTTCGGGACTCTCTTTATAGATTTAAGTTATGTTCGTGAATCCTTATTATGTTACCAAGTATAAAATGAGCTTTCCTTCAGATCTGACAATCAATGATAAAATATATATTAATTTTAGAGAATATTTTATATGTATTCGAGGTTATTCATCGATAGGGAATCATCTGTATTTATTAGAGATTCGTGGTCAATGGTACCCTTCGACACATTTATATAGAATTCTCTTGGTCATTATGATGACAATTCTGGTTTTAAAGCCACTCAGTGGGGCACTTGAAGTTTATTATCATTCAGAAAGACATGGATTATTTCATAGTTGGGATCGAACCCACAGACGGGCTACCTACGTATCCTTTGTTTAGAAAAGGAATCAGAACCCACGTAGTTCGATTATGGGAGTATGATGTTTATGATTGATGGCTGGATCAAAGAAGAATGTCATAGTCACTTTTACACTCTATGCTCACGTGAGTCATGCTCGGTGTGAGAAACAAGAGGTATTAGTAAAAATTAGAAAATTGTTCCATAAAAGATGCAATCATAAGAAATAATGTGGGGCTTATGTATGTATGAATGCCCAGATAAATGAAGGTTATGATTTACTTTAGGGAAGAAATCTAGGAACAGGGTCCATAAAGGTATATGTGCTTCATAGAGATTTTGAATACTCTAACTTGGGGCTTACTCCTAAGGAGGATTCCCAAATTAAGAGAAGACTTATGATTGGGTTTTACTCCTAAAAAGGAATCTCAGATAAAAGGTAAATTATGACTGGTTAAGAGAAATTAAGACTGGGGCTTACTCCTGAAAAGGAGGCCCAGGTCAAGGATTAAGGTTTGGGGCTTACTCCTAAGGAGGATGCCGAAATTAGGGGACTGGGGCTTACTCCTAAGGAGGATTCCTAGATTAGGGGAATTTAAGAATTGGGGTTTACTCCTAAGGAGGATGACCATGTTAAGAATTATGACTGGGGATTAATCCTAAGGAGGATGACCAAGTTAAGAATTAGACTGGGGCTTACTCCTAAGGAGGATGCCCATATTTGAGACTGGGGCTTATTCCTGGAAAGGAAACCCAGGTTAGGGGATCTGGGGCTTACTCCTAAGAGGATGCCCAAATTATAGGACTTATGACTGGGGATTATTCCTGAAAAGGAGACCCAGGTTAAGGATTCTCTCATCTTAAAGGATGAGGTTGAATGAATGAAATCTCAATCTTTAGTGACATAAAGATATGTAAATCACTAGGTTTTGAGAGATATTCCACAGAATTCCTTTTAGATAAGGAAGCCAAATCAAGAAATCATGCCATAAATGTCTTTGAAGAGTGTCTTAAAGATTGAATCTTGAATAGGAAAGGTGTAATGACTTAAGAGGGGTGAAATGGGCAAGAAAGGCACCCAAAAAGGCAGGGGCGCACAAGTCCTGGTAGGCGCGCAGGTACTGCGTGGGCGCGCAAGTCCTGGTCGCGCAGGTATGCCTGCACGACTCATGGGTTACTTGCGCGATGGTTAACCAGCATGGTAATACTTGAGAGACTCTTGATTAAATCCTTTAGAATCCCCTTGAGGTTCTTCCAGAAGAGGGGCGCGCAAGTTCTATTGAAGGAGTAAGGCGGCGCACAAGTGTGGCATTTTCCCTTAAGGGCTGGCCACTCAGGCGCGCAAGTGTTGATGAGTTTCAACACTTAGGCCTTCCTCCCACTCTTTAGATCATCCGTTCTAGGTAAAAAAATTACCTTAGAAGTGCTTCGGAAGCTTTGAGAAGAGACTAGGGTGTCGGGAGCTCAAATCTGAGTTTCTGGAAAAAATCCTTCTCGAATGGGGGGCCCACAGGGTATATTTATAGGTAGGAGAAGACCCCGGGCGGTTATCACTTAGGTCGCGCAAGTGACTTGCGCGACCACTAGGAGTCACGCAAGTGGACTTGCGCGACAGTGATAGAACATGTGCGGCGCATGTGCTCTTGATCCCTAGTTCATGCCTTTGTCTATTTTTGATATTTTCTTCAAAGGATAGATCAATTTGTGCTAAGTCATTTCCCTTTCCATTCTTTTCATTATGTGGCGAAAGTTGCGTCAACAAAAGTCCCCCCTCGGAGTTGGATCTGGAGAGAATAGAGGATTTGACTCTGAGGAAAAGAAGACATCCAAAGGAAAGGTGGCGCGCAAGTCTTGATGGCGTAGAGGGCGACGCACAAGTGCACATCACGCAGGGTTCTGGATGCATCTATAAATAGAGGTCCTCACTTCTGTACAAAGCATCTGGATTTCCGGACTTCAAACCTTCGATCTCTCACCGCGCAGGTCACCTTAACCGCGCAGGTTGCTCTGTTTTTCAGTGTTTCCTTGATGGCGCGCTGCTGTCAAGGTATCTTGACTTGCGCGGTGATACCTATGTGTCAAATACTTGTGCATCACATTCAAACTTGTGTGCCAAGTTTTATACTTGTGCGCCTTAATGCCTTTGCCATTTTTATGAATTCTTTCACAAATTTTATGAAAAATAAACCCATTTAAGAGTTAGTTTATTAAACTTTTGTGCAGATTCAATGGATCCCAAGAGAATTGGAATGGCTGATGAACTGGCTAGAAAGTGGATTGATGACATGATGAACATTTTTGTCCATGATTATTATGATATCTATGATAGCACTTTCCCAGATTTGGCTAAGTACTTGAAGAAATATCATCTTAATTTCTCACAGAGAATCTACCTGTCCCTGTATGGTCATGGTCATTTGCAAGGAGTCAATGTTCCAAATGCAAAGAACCATAAACCTGAAATGCAGCTGCACTGCTACTCCTCTATTTTGGTTATGTTGTGCATTAATAGAAACAACAATGGTGTGAACTTTCAAATTCTTCATCCATGCCATTTCCTTGCATATATGAAAATGGAAAACCCATGGGCTGAAATGTTGTCCACTGTCGGTTGGTGGAGAGAAGACAAACATGGAATTAGAGCAATATCTGAAAAGAGTACTCTCTCCAAATGGATCTTTACTTCCAGTTATCCATTCTCAAATCCATGTGTCCATCTTCCAAGTCTCTTGGATAGAAACAGAGTCACTGTTTGATCAGCAGAAAATTTTCCTCAAACCACACTCAAGAACATCCTTTTACAACTTTTCCAAGAAGAGCTGGTATCATTGCATCTCTTATTGTATCCAGTTGAATGAATGAATTCTAGGTGGTTTTTGATGAGGCTCGGGATGCCGTAAATCAAATGAAGAGTTATTTTGAAAGCCTCTTGTAATTCTTGAAAAAGAGAAGAGACTCCAATCTGTGGATGTCCTTCTAACTCTTGTGCATCAATGAAAAACACTTTCACTGACACTGATTTGTACCTGCATTCTCTTTTTCTAAAGGCTTTAGACTTTACCTAAGCCAATGGGCCTAGTAAGCACAGTTTGATTTTTACTAGGATTAATGTAAATAACCCTACAAACTTCAAATATTTTAATTGCTCAATGTTACCTAATCATACAAAATGTATGTTTAGTGAGCTGGGAACTTGACTTTTATTCAGAATTCCCTTGTCTTTTGTGGGCAGTTTAAATTCATGCACGTCAGACATAAAAAAGGCTAATGTTTAAGGTCGAAAATAGCTTTGACCAAATGAATTAGAATTGACTCAATTCCTTGACAATTTATCTGAAAACATAGTACCATACTCAAGTTATGAGGGAAAATATGTAAACTATGACTTAAGAATATTTGAATCTGAGGATTGATATGAAAAAGCACTAAAAGTCATTAGAAGAAGTAGTTCCCAAGAATGAAGTTACCATTATTTAAAAAACCCGTTAGGGGGTTGAATTATGCAGGGCCACCTAAGGTCATTGGCTGCATAGTTAAATAAAATAGTATCTTTTGGCTAACAAGCCTGTTATGTAGACTGTTTATGCAAGGCCTCCTATGGGAACGTGCTGCATAGTCAGGAAAATGAACTCTCAGAAATTTACTTTCCTAGTGCTAAAAGCCAGTAAAAGTTTATGGAGATTCAAATCTTCCAAAGTATAGAATTTGCTATATGGAAATAGGTACTTGAATATGGAAAAGATATTTCCAAACAAGATTATCAAAGAACTAGATGAATATCACTCCTACGAAGATCTGACCCAAACGTAGGGAAGGAGAATATAAGCCATAGACTTGAATACTTTTAGATCATGAAAAAGTATATGGGACAAATATGTTAAGGATGGCTATTTTTGAAGATCCCTACATACTATCATTTAAGACAAATAAGGAAAAAATAGGCATTCTTCCCAAGAATGAAGTTATCACTATCCAAAAAACCCATTAGGGGGTTGAATTATGCAGGGCCACCTATGGGCATTGGCTGCATAGTCAAATAATAGTATCTTTTGGCTAACAATTCTATTATGTAGACTGTTTATGCAAGGCCACCTATGGGAACGTGCTGCATAGTCAGGAAAAATAACTCTCAGAAGTTTGACATTTTTGTGACTAGAAGTCGTGAAAAGGGTTATGAGGATCTGAAAATATTTAAGGTTAGGATTATGAAACATAAAGATGGGTATTGTTCAATGTATACAGAGATACACAGATCAATGCTAACCATAATCATGTTGTGTTCGGGTCCTGAATTGAAATGTTGGACTTCACTATGTATCCCATAAGGATGAGAATCAAGCCATACATAGTTCTTAAACTACAGTTTAACGTCGTGTGGGACAAAAGGATTAGAGATCTTAGTTTAGGGTCATAGAGCTTGGACCATTGTAAGAAATACACAATGTGTGTTTTCATGGGGACTTTTCATCCAAGGGACCGAAAGAGGAATTTGGGGTTAGGCCCAAAGACTTGGGACTGGATTCAAGGGATACTCGAACGTTCCTACGTATCCCATAAGGATGGTAATTAAGCCCACATAGTTTTAGAAATACCCTTTGTAAAAATTTGGTTCATACATGTGAAGGGTGAAAGGGTACTTTAGTACAATGATGGTTTAACCCAAGATAAAAGGTTTGGGCATTGCCATGTATGCACATAGTCTTTGAAATGAAACATGATTGAAAAAATCAATGTAAATAATGGTTCCCTCTCAGGTGAGGGAATCAAAGAATATTTTAGTTTATTGTCATACTGGACAAAAGTGTTGTACAGTTTAACGTCGTATAACAAAGACGAAAGTGAACCAATGTAAAGATATTGATTCTAGGGGCGGTTTCACGAATCAACATCATATGAGATGGAGGTGAACCAATGTGAAGAGATTGGATTTGGGATTTAACCTTGGGAGGTTTCCTACATACCCATCCTAGAAGGAAAGGATCAAAGTCCGTTTGGTTCAATTAATGAATGAATTAATGATCAAGTTGTTCTTGGGGACAATGACCTAATAAAAAAAATGTTGTTGGGACTTACACATGGTTAGCGTCCCAAAGAGAGTGTTATGGTTGAGGTTTTCTCTAAGCTCACGTGAGTCATGATCGATGTGAGAAACAAGAGGTAACAACAACCTTAATGATGCATAGTTTAATGTCATGTAGGACATATAAAGGGACTATGCAGTTTAGAGTCTTTCTGTTAGGACTATTGGTGCTGCACAGTTTAGTGTCATGTTGCAGGGACAAAGTACAGTTTAATGTCATGTAGGACGTATCACAGACTTTCTGTATAGTTTAATTTCATGTAATTAGGACGATGGGAACAATAGAGTTTAATGTCATGTTGGACGACAGGGAGACTGTGCCGTTTAATTTCATGCAGCAAGGACAAAAGAGTACACCATTTAACGTCATGTTGGACGAAAGTGTGAATAGTTTAAGGTCATATGCATGGACCGTGGAAGGTGAAGTTTAATGTCATGTTGGACAAAAGTGTAGTTTAAGGTCATACTGGACCTTTGATGATTATGTAGTTTAATATCTTTCCATATGTAAGGGACTTTTATACAGTTTAGCATCATGTAGTTAGGACGTCACAGTTTAACATCTTTCTGGACGTAAGAGACTTTTTTTCCACAGTTTAACGTCATGTTGGACGAAAAAAAAGGGACGATACAGTTTAGCATCATGTTGGATGAAAGTGCAAATAGTTTAAGGTAATATGCATGGATCGTGGATTATGCAGTTTAAGGTCATACATGACCTAGTTGCAGTTTAAGGTCATACTAGACCATTTAGGTAACTTTTTCACAGTTTAACGTCATGTGGGACGAAAGTGAAAATAGTTTAAGGTCATATGTATGGACCGTTGCTGTACAGTTTAACGTCATATAGAAAGGACGAAAGAGGGACTTTGTAGTTTAATGTCATGCAGTGAGGACAAAAATTAATACAAATAGTTTAAGGTCATATGTCTGGGCTGTTGTTGTATAGTTTAACGTCATATAGCAAGGACGGAAGAGGGACTTTGCAGTTTGATGTCATGCAGTGAGGATAAAAAAAATAATACAAATAGTTTAAGGTCATATGTATGGACTGTTACTGTATAGTTTAACGTCATATAACAAGGTGAAAGAGGGACTTTGTAGTTTAATGTCATGTAGTGAGGACAAAAATTAATACAAATAGTTTAAGGTCATATGTATGGACTGTTGCTGTATAGTTTAACGTCATATAGCAAGGACGAAAGAGGGACTTTGTAGTTTAATGTCATGCAGTGAGGAAAAAAATTAATACAAATAGTTTAAGGTCATATGTATGGACCGTTGATGTATAGTTTAACGTCATATAGCAAGGATGAAAGAGTACTTTTTAGTTTATACAAAATACTTCTTCAAAAATCTGTCATTGGTTGGAGTAGTAATGAGTTCTCCATCCATTGAGATTAATGAATAAGCTCCATTGGAGTATACCCTATGTATTGAATAAGGTCCTTCCCATTTTGGCTCAAGTTTGGGAGGTTTCTTTCCTAGTATCATTAGAGTTCTGAGAACTAATACCAATTCTCCCTGAGTGAATGAACGAAGATAAACTTTTTTGTTAAAAGCTCATGCTATTCGATTCTGATAGACTTCCAAGTGGTGAAAAGTGCACAATATTTTCTCATCTAATCATTCCAATTCATTCAATCTCTTTTGAGATTGTTCATATGTAGATTATTGATCAGAAATGGAAACTCTGAGAGAGGGTATTTTAACTTCAATGGGCAAGACGGCTTCTGTTCCATATACTAATGAATATGGAGTTGACCGAGTTGCAGTGCGGGTGGTAGTCCGATAAGCCCATAAAGCATGAAAGAGTTTATTAGGACATGAACTCTTATCTTTATCCACCATATTTTGCAGTATATTTGAAAGAGTCTTTTAAAAGCTTATATCTAGCCATTGGCCGCTGCATGATACCAAGATGAATGGTTGGATTTGATGTTGTATTCTTGATACAACTTCTTCACCTCAGATGAACAGAAATTGGTTCCATTGTCCCTCAATATGGTATTAGGGACACCAAATCTGGTAATGATGTTAGACTTGATGAAGCTAACAATGAATTTAGAACTGACTTCCTTGAGAGGTATTGCCTCTGGCCATTTGGAAAAGAAGTTAGTAGTAGTAAGAATGTACTTAAACTGCTTGGCCATAGCCGAAGGGTAAGGTCCCACCACATCCATTCCCCATGTGGAAAATGGACATGAGTATTTAGCTGTATGAAGCAACTCTGGAGGTTGATGAATGAAGTTGGCATGTACTTGGCATGAATCACACTTCTTTGTGAAATCGACACAATCTCGTATCATTGAAGGGCAAAAGTATCCAAGCCTTAGAATCTGATCAGATAGTCTATGTCCAGACTGGTGGGCACCATAGACTCCTGCATGTACTTCTTTCATGATAGCCATTGTCTCTTCACCATCAATGAATCTGAAGAGAACTCCATCAAAACCACGTTTGTAGAGAATTTCCTCTAGGTGATCTGGGCTATCATAAAGAGTAAAATTAACCACACATCGTCGGATTTTTTCTTTCTCAGCTCTATCAGATGGAAGTGTTCCATTTTGAAGGTATTTCATGATAGGTGACATCCATCCTATAGTATGACCATATGGTTCAGGAATGGGACAAATTTCATTAATTTCCTCTGTTCTGATCCGAACATAAGGTGAAATTTCACGACAGTGGGCAATACTGATGGTTGTCTCGTCCCGATTTGGATCTGCCAGAGCTGTGGCTATATTAGCCAATGCATCATCTTGAGCATTTTGTGATCTTGGGACATAAGAGAATGTCAGTTCCAAAGGGAATTCCGCCATTAATTATCTAACATAGTCATACAAAGGGATTAGTTCTTCTTTTCTGATGGCATAATCCCCATTGACTTGTTTGATTACCAGGTTTGAATCACCTTTCACCTTTAAGTGATTCACTTGTGCTTGAAGTGCTAATTCCAATCCTACGATGAGAGCTTGGTATTTTGCTTCATTATTGGTACCACCTTCCCACAGTAAGAAGGAATAAGGTAACACTGCCTTTTTTTGGAGAAATGAGTACAATTCCTAAGACAACTTTTTTGAATTTAGGATTTTCCATTTTCTTCCCTGTTGGACTTCTGGAAGCACGATAAAAATACATTTCCCATGCCTGAGGTCTTTCTGGAATAGAGAAGACTTCCTCATCAGGGATTTCAATATCTAAAGATGTATCTTCCACTGAAGGGTGTTCAGCCAGGAAATCAGCCAGATTTTGGCCCTTTATCGCCTTTTGAGACACATACTGAATGTCGAATTGCTGGAAAATAACTGCCCGCCTTTCCAGACATCTTGTAAGCATTGGACGACTAACGATAAATTTGAGAGGGTTATTACGAGATACCAATTGGACCTCGTGATGTTGCAGGTAGTGTCTCAACTTCTGAACTGCAAATATTAATTCCAGGCAGCACTTCTCAATACTTGAATATCGGGTTTCTGCTTCAAGCATGGTTCGACTGATATAGTAGAGACTTTTTTCATTCCAAGTATCATTCTTTTGAGAAACAAAGGCACCCAATGATCACTCTAGAGCTGTTACGTAGAGGATAAGTGGTCTTCCTTTAACAGGTGGCATGAGTACCGGTGGACTCAAGAGGTATTTCTTGAGAATATCGAATGCTTCTTGAAATTCTTCAGTCCACTGGTATGTGACTCCCTTCTTCATCAATTTGGTGAAGGGTAAACTTTTGCCTGCCAAATTTGCGATTAAACACCGAATATAGGCTATGTGTCCTTGAATTACTCTTAATTCATTCAAATTTTGAGGAGGTGACATACCAAGGATTGACTTGGTCTTCTCAGGATCGACTTCAATACCACGATGGTGTACCACAAAGCCGAGAAATTTTCCTGAGGTTACCCCAAAAGCACATTTTAAGGGGTTAATCTTCAAATTATGTTGTTGAAGCTTGCAGAATATGACTTCCAAATCAGCCAAGTGATTAGAACATTGTTTGGATTTAACTACCAAATCTTCTACATAGAATTCAACAAACTTCCCTAATAAGGGTTTGAAGATACGATGCATGGCACGCTGATAAGTTGCGCCTGCATTCTTTAAGCCAAAGGGAATTACCCGGTAGCAAAACACACCCTGAGGGGATCTGAAGGCTGTAGATTTCTCATCTTCTGGGGCCATTCGAATATGATTATATCTGGAATATCCATCCATGATGGAAAGTGCTTCATAGCCAGCTGTTTCATCAATTAGAAGTTCTATAATCGGAACTGAGAAATCATCCTTAGGACAATGCCGATTAAGATCTCTGAAATCAATGCAAACTCTAATTTTTCTGTTCTTTTTCCTTACAAGGACAATATTATCCAACCATTTGGGATATTGAACTTCTATGAATAAGTTATCTTTGATAAGCTTATCCACTTCAGCTTCAATTTTGGAAGCATAAGTTGGGTGTGTTCTTCTCGCAGCTTGCTTAAATCCTTGATGTTCTTCTGGTAATCCTAAATGATGAGTAGCAACATCAGGATCAAGCCTGGGCATTTCTGTATAGTTCCAAGTAAATATATCTCTATTTTGCTTTAGAAAAGAAATATACATCTCTTTATCTTCAAGAGTCATGGCCACACTGATTAAAGAGGGGCGTGGATCTTCTTTTGTACTCAGATTTATTTCTCTGAGTTCATCCACAGTGGTAGAGATACCCTCTTCAAATGCTGGAGGAGAATCTCTGAGATCTTCCTCTTCTTCTTCATCATGTGTTATTTCTTCTTTTTCTACTTGCATAGTATATGATAAAGTAGAATTCTCATGATCCTAAGAGATGTCAAAATTTTCATATCTTGAATAAGAAGCTTCCATTTCCGACCTGATTGATGATGAAGGGTCTTCTTTGGGTAATAAAGAGGAGATGATGGATTGAGAATCGACATCATTGTTCACCACCGATGTTGCTATAACTTCTTCTGGCCTAATTGGAGAAGTATAGACTTGTTGGATTTTAGTATATGAAATGAATACGTCACCATTTGTGCTTTTATCACTGCTTGGTAGATTACCAATTTCTCCCATGTTGTTTGGCTCGATTGCCGTAATTGACATTATGGATCTTTCCATAAGAGTATTTTGATTTGGGTCTATCTTGTCAATTTGAATGATAGGAAACACATAATTTGTACTCACATGTGTAAATGGATTTACTGGAATTTTTTCCAAACCATATAGAGCATTAAATTTGGTAATCTCCTTTGTTGTGGATTTCTCCCTTCCCTTCATGTGATAGAATTACGCCTCAATGTATTGAGACTCACATGTCTTGAACGGGGCCTTATCACCATACAATGTCCCAACTTGACCATCGAAACAATATTTGAGACATTGATGGTATGAAGAAGGGATAGCCGCATGTTGATGTAGCCAGGGTCTTCCAAGTAAGATGTTGAAGGCTAAGTCTTGATCAACAACCATGAAATCTGAATTGGATACAAGATCTCCAAATTGAGTTTTGAGTGTAACTTCGCCCAGTGGTTCTTGTTCATTTTTATGATATCCTTGTAACATCATGGTAGAAGGAGATAAATCAGATTCTGTGAGGCCCAATCAACGAAGTGTATGAATGGGCATGAGGTTGACTCCTGAACCATTGTCAATGAAAGTTCTTCGGATGTCTACGCCATTGACCTTTCCAAACAAGTACAATGGTCTAATATGTCCATGCACAACATTGTCTTCATCTTCATCAGTAAAAGATATTATTTCATGGAATTATGTAGGATTATTCTCTATGTGATAGACTTCAGTTGCAGCAATTTCAGTTTCAAACTCTTGAGGACTTGACAAAGCCTCAATGAGTGCTTCCCGAAGATCTTTTGACATATTGAAAGCATCCAAGATTGATAAGTTGGCTGGTACTTGGGCCAAGTGTTTCAATATATCATAGTTTTGATCCAGAGGTCTGTGTTTCCCAACAGGAATATGTGATTTAGCAGGTACCTTGGAAGCAGATGCTTTGGAAGTTGATGCATCTTGTATCGGGATAGGAGTTGGCAATATTCCTGGTTTTGGAATATTAGACCGATTAGATCCATTTACTTGTTGAGAGGAAGAATATTGAACCTTCAACCGGTCTTCCAAAATGACTGTTCCAGGACTGAATTTGCTATTGGTAGAAGAACTTGCTTGTTCTTGTTGAGCTCACTAAAGGTCTCTACCACGAGTTTCTGCTGCGTACACAGTTCTAGTAGGGGTATAATTGGAATAGTGTATTCTAAAAGATCCACGTCTTCCCCTGTATCCTGAGCCCCTAGAACTTATTCTGATTCCTCTGTTTGATACATGGAATTCAGGCTCATTGAAATCAAAACTGTGATTAGCATATGGATCTGTTAATTGAATCATATTAACAGAACCAAAGATTAAATCTTCTTCTGATGAAGACTCTACCTGATTAGCCTGTTTAGGCTATGCCATTTGGTGGGGCGGTGCCCGTGGCTTTGAATTTTATGGAATGAAATCTTCCAAAGTCAAAGACAACTTAGGCTTTGACACATACTCATCTTCTTCTGATTATTTTTCTTTCTTTGAATCATGCCATTTATTTGAGGACTTTCCCTCTGACGAAGAAGGTTTTGTCGTAACATTCATGGCAGAAGACACAATTGGTTTCTTTAATTGTGTTCGCAAAATAACATGAGTTCGATTGATTTTCCTTCTGACCATCCAATCATCATACTTCTGTGCATTTTTTCTTTTGACTTCTTATCATTCATCTTCCTCCTCTAGAACTGTAGCAGTGACACATGCTACCTGGGCTGAGGAGCCTTTCAATGTAACATGTCCCGAGTCGACCATCTTTTGTAGGAGGTTTTTGAAGACAAAACATTCCTGGATGGGATGCCCCAACATTTGATGAAAAGGGAAATAATTGGGACAATCTTCATCTCTTTTCTTGTTTGGCCTCTTGGGCATTGGAAATTGAACCAAATTGTTTTCCAGAGCCGAAATGAAATAACCAAGAACTTGTTCATTTCGAAAAGAGTATGTTTTGCTATTCATATCTTCAAATTGTTTTCGTCTTTGATCTCGTTGATCGTCTGGACGAAAAGGGCTTTTTTGTTGGTGCTCAAAAGGTGGATCCCTTCGAGAAGATGAAGGTTTTGAGGTAGAAACAAGTACAAGTGATTGTTTAATCATAACTGTAGCAGTTTCTGCTTTACCCATTCTCCTTCCTAGAGCTGATTGAATTACATGAGATTTAGCCTTAGCCTGTATGATGGAATCTTCAATCTGCTGAGCGATTGATGTAAGGTCTTGAAACCCTCCTGTGTATTTTATAGGGATTAATGGGGTGCGTAATTCATCATGCAGATTTTCCACACAGATTGGAAACAACTCTTCTTTAGGGAGTGCTAAACTCAAGGAATATGTTAATCCCTTCCATCGAGCAATGAAATCAGAGACCCTTTCATTCTCCCTTTTCTTACAGTTTTTAAGATCGAAAACTATTGTCTTTGGAAAAGTTGAGTTGAACCGAAGGAGGAATTTTTGGTGAAGATCCTCCCATCTGGTAATTGACCGGGATTACACGCTTGTATACCAAACAAAAGCTGGTCCTTGCAAGGTTCACACGAATCATCTGAGATTCGCTGCTTCTTGTTGCTCCGGAGTTCCCATCATGGGATCGCAAGAAGACATGTAATGTGTCAAATGATGTTCAAGATTTCCTGATCCATTGAAAATAGGGAATACAGGATTCCCAAAACTGGATGGAGGAGAAATTGAATCTACCCATTCAGGGTAAACTTTCTTTTCTGGTTGAACTTGCGCACATTTCCCATCCATAGTTTCTAACTGAGCTGTTAATGACTCAATAGTAGTTATTAACTTTTGAGAAACATCCGGTTGAACTTGGACTTGTGTAGGTACAATGACTGGAGCTTGGACAGATGTGGCGATTGGTGTTGCAACTGATGGTAGCACTGCCAACTGTTGTTGCACTTGACTCGTAGGATTAGACCTGTGAGGGTGTATTGATAGAGGAGGATATTCTTGATCCATCTTAGTAGCTGCAACAAATTCCTTTGGCTGACTTACTCCAGCATGCTTAAGAAGAAGACTACTCTGAAGTAGTTCTGCATTCAACCTTCTTAATTCCTTCATTTCTTCCTCCTGTTGTGAAAACCTCTTCTCTAGTGAGAGCGATTGACCTTTTCTAGAGGAAGGATATGCAACCTGGTTCTTTCCCTTCCCTTTGTTGGATCCTTTTCGGAGAGGGGGAAGTGGGTTAATCGAAGGATTACCTAGGTTCTGATTAATCATTTGACTTCGTGTACGCACACCTTCTTCATTTGTGTCGGTGCGTACATCTTCTTGAGCAGGAACCTCTTCATCTGAGTCCCCTGAGTGAGCCTCATTTGGTGGATCAGCAATAACGGCATTGATGACATTGATTGATGCATAACTCATTGCATCCCTTCTATCATCATTTCTTTGATATTGCCTTCTTCCATGTCATTGATGAGACATTGCCTTTTGTTGATTCGATCCTTTAGTAACTTCTTGACGAACCGTAATTTGGAGGGAATCTCCTGATAATTTGGATCTTCGTTCCTCTTGAGGTTTCTTTCCCAATAGAGAAAAGACCGACTTTCTCTGAGGAGGGGATTGATGATTTGAAAAAGTCCCCAGTCCAGTGGACTGGGGTTGTTCCTGCTGTTCTCGCTCAACTCCTCGAATCCAATTTTTTGATTCCGAGGGTTGGTTTAAAAGAGTCCCCAGTCTGGCGAGCTGGGGTGGTTCTTGACATGCTATGTCTGAGACTTTCTTGAACGTCCTCCTGATCTTGAGAACCTTAGTCCGAAAATTAGCTGGATGCATTAACCTGTATCCGCTTTTATCACCCGGTTCAAAAGACTGTTGGATGATTTCTGACACTTATTTCACTTGGGGACGTGCTTTCTCCAAATGAGAGGCCTGTTTAATATTCTCGTTTTCTTTATGCAAGAGTAATTCAACAACTTGTTCTCTATATTCTTGATTTTGAGAGGAACTAGTTGAAGCCCATTCTTGGGCATGCTTTTGATTACAAACAAATCCCATTGACTGTGGCCGGTTATGGGCAATAACATTGCATGAAACCATTTTCGGTGGGCTTTTCTGACCGGATAACACCATGAAATGCAGTGCTCCATGAACACCCCATCCTCTGACACGGATACCAGATGGGGAATTGGAAATTAATAGATGCAATCTTCTTAGTGCACCAAGTCATTAACGTTGAAGGGATCTCTACTATTTTTCAGCCTTCGGATATTGAGAGACTGATAGAGACTCCAAATCAATCTGATGTTGTAACCCTTCTATTATCATAAGATGATTTTCATATTCATCATAAGATAATACTTTCTTTTTTAACTGACAAAGAGTTTTCTATATGTTGAGACAAATATCATGAACTTAATCTTCCGTCAACATTTCTGGAATATTATACTGAGAGTCAGCCAAAGGCCAAAACATGACTGGAACTTCACCTTTCGCCGGTTGTTTTCTCATGTTCAACATTTCCTCTTTATCATTTGATGAAGATTATTCTACCTGATTTGACCAGAGTTGGTGTTTCCTTGTTGCTTCATTAGATTCAACAGGATTGGTAGAGAAATCATTGATCAAACTAGAAGATGCATGATTTAGGGGTGGTTCGGAGAATGACCTACACCCTGGGCTATATTTTTATTGATAAAGTATTTCACCTGCTAGCGATGAAGCTTCAGACATGACTGGTTTTTCATTTGCAAGTGCCTCAAGATAAGAGGGATTTCTCGGAACTACATTGTCCACTGGAGCATTTTACGGGAAATGTGCATCACTACTGTGGAGAGGACTTTCGCAGCGAAATTCATAATCATGGGGAGGACCACCATAATGGGTTACAGCAAAATATGATATCTCTTGCTCCTTGGTCTTCTGACCACACAGAGGGTTCCTGTGGCTCTCATCTGAAGATGAAACTTTGAGATCGACCGAATTGTCATGAAGCAAGCCTTCATGAGGAAGTGTCTATTGAAGACCTTCAGAATTAATGTTCCCACTATTGGGAATTGAGGGAGTAGAATCTTGAATTCCAACAGATAATTATCTATGGGCTTAAAGAACTCCAGCATCGAGCAAGGCCTTGTTACAGATTGGCACTTGATCTCATGACTTTGTTGGGCGGTTCTTTTTCTTAGACGCCTTCTTAATCACCTTGGAAACAACTTGTTGACGAAAGTGGCTGATCTGAGCAGGTGTATGTGCCTGATCAGGAAAGATGGCCAGGTTAGGCTGATGATCTCCTCTCAAATCAGGTGTATGTGCCTGACTTGGTTTTCCGTATGATATGGGGGAGTATTCCCCATAACCCTCTTAGACTGGAACAGATGTGTGTGTCTGTTCCGGAGTGAATTGTTGATGTATCACTCCACTGGTAGGGATAAATTTATGTGTCTTTCCCTGAGATTCCGCTGAATTTGTTATAATATCCTGGCAAGCATCCAGAATATGAGCAGGGATTTTTTTCTGCTCTTTCACCATTGATAGAATATGCTTGGTGACTTCAGCTGCTAGAACGGGAATATACGTCCATTCCAGGCATGGAGTAGGTGTATGTACCTGCTCCTGTCCTCCTTTTCCTATCAGTGAATCCTAACAGTACTCAATTGTGGGGGAAGAGAGTTGAGTATGCCTCCTATTTGTTATCGGGGCTTTCCGACTAACTTCTTCGAATGCTACCAAGCGAAACTGTTGGTAGGCTTGATTAATACTAGCAGTTGTATATGCCTGCTGATTGCATTTCGCCAAATGTGGTTGACGAGATCCATCATATGTAGTCAGACGAGCCTGCTGACTAGCTGATGATGTATAAACAGGTGTATGTTCCTGCCTATAGTACTCCGCCGGAATTGCCAGGCGGGATTGGCGTGATGCTGCCAGACGAGTCTGCTGGACAGCGGAATTAAAACGGGTAGATGTATGTGCTCGCTCGTTGCTTTCCACCAAGTTAGGTTGGTGGAATTCTCTAGAGATGTCAGAGATGAGAATCTGCTCACTGTTGACCGGATTCCACCTCTGGTGGTTCATCTTTCTTGCTCGGGTTCGAGGAACCTAAGCCGAACGCCTGGAGTCGGTACCCTCATCATGTTGAGGGCGTACTGCCACACGAGTCTGGCAACGATTGTTGGTGGGAGCCCTTATGAAGGACTCTTGTCTGTTTGAATTAAGGCCCTGAGGGACCTGCTCATTCACCTCCCCAGAATAAGGGAGCGAATGGTGATTACGTTCCAGGGATAACGACCTGAAACAGTTGGAGACAGTAGTCAGCACTACCTTCTTCTTGGTCACTGGTCGTCGTTGTCTGGACGACCGATGTGAGTTGTTTACTTGGAGGGCTTGTCGGGCAGCCTACAGAGTTGGGATGGTACTGTGTTGACGGTACTCCTTAACCATCGTGTTTGATACCCCACGTTGAAGATGCTGAGTAGGTGATATCGTCCTTAGAACGGACGATGATCCAGCAGGAGTAGCAGCAGTGGCATTTACAGCAGCAGTATTCACAGGTGTGAACTTGAGAGCATCCATTCTAGAAATGTAGAAGATCTGGGAAAAGAGTGCATATTTGATATAACAGACGTAATCAAGATAAATTCAGCCACTACATCTTTTGGATGAGCACATTTTTCAATGATTGTTTTTGTTGGCCCTCTCATTGAGTTTTAAATAGGGGCCTAACAAATGGGTAAAACATTATTTTAACTTGGTCAAGGATTCACGTTGGGTTCACCATTTTTGTTTCCCTCGGAATCCGGGGATGACCGCCTTTTGATGGGAGGTTCAAACGTTCCGATTGGTTTCTAACAGGTTTGTTCATAGAACCAGAAACATCTAATGATTCCACATCCATTCGAACATACTTTCCAAAGGTAGGTGCTCATTAGTTCATGGACTGATGAGGCTTAGGAATTTTCATTGGTCGAGAGGTTGGGAGGTCGGACTCATCACACCTTTTTTAGGGGAATTATTGTCTACTCCAGGACTCTCTTTATAGATTTAAGTTATGTTCGTGAATCCTTATTACGTTACCAAGTATAAAATGAGCTTTCCTTCAGATCTGACAATCAATGATAAAATATATATAAATTTTAAAGAATCTTTTATATGTATTCGAGGTTCTTCATCGATAGGGAATCATCTGTATTTATTAGATATTCTTGGTCAATGGTACCCTTCGACACATTTATATAGAATTCTCTTAGTCATTATGATGACCATGCTGGTTTTAAAGCCACTCAGTGGGGCGCTTGAAGTTATTGTCATTCAGAAGGACATGGATTATTTCAGAGTTGGGATCGAACCCATAGACGGGCTACCTACATATCCTTTGTTTAGAAAAGTAATCAGAACCCACGTAGTTCAAGTAAGGGAGTATGATGTTTATGATTGATGGCTCAAAGAAGAATTTCATAGTAACTTTTACACTCTAAGCTCATGTGAGTCATGCTCGGTGTGAGAAACAAGAGTTTTTGGTAAAAAATAGACAATTGTGCCATAAAATATGCAATCATAAGAAATAATTTGGGGCTTATGTATGTATGACTACCCAGATAAATGAAGGTTTGGATTTAATTTAGGGAAGAAATCCAGGAACAGGGTTCATAAAGGTATATGTGATTCATGGAGATTTTGAATACTCTAACTTGGGGCTTACTCCTGAGGAGGATGCCCAAATTAGGAGAAGACTTGTGATTGGGTTTTACTCCTAAAAAGGAATCCCAGATCAAAGGTAAATTAGGACCGGTTAAGAGAAATTAAGACTGGGGCTTACTCCTGAAAATGAGGCCCAGGTCAAGGATTATGGTTTGGGGCTTACTCCTGAGGAGGATTCCCAAATTAGGGGATTGGGGATTACTCCTAAGGAGGATGCCCATATAAGGGGACTTTAAGAATTGGGGTTTACTCCTAAGGAGGATGCCCAAGTTAAGAATTATGACTGAGGCTTACTCCTAAGGAGGATGCCTAAGTTAAGAATTATGACTGGGGCTTACTCCTAAAGAGGATGCCCATATTTGAGACTGGGGCTTATTCCTGGAAAGGAAACCTGGGTTAGGGGATCTGGGGATTACTCTTAAGAGGATGCCAAAATTAGAGGACTTATGACTGGGGATTATTCCTGAAAAGGAGACCCAGGTTAAGGATTCTCTCATCTTAAAGGATGAGGTTGAATGAATGAAATCTCAATCTTTAGTGTCATAAAGATTTGTAAATCACTAGGTTTTGAGAGATATTCCACAGAATTCCTTTCAGATAAGGAAGTAAAATCAAGAAATCATTCCATAAATGGGTTTGAAGAGTGTCTTAAAGATTGAATCTTGAATAGGAAAGGTGGAATGGATTAAGAGGGGTGAAATGGGCAAGAAAGGCACCCAAAAAGGCAGGGGCATCCATATCCTGGCAGGCGCGCAGGTACTGCATGGGCGCGCAAGTCCTGGTCGCGCAGGTATGCCTGCGCGACAGATGGGTTACTTGCGCGATGGTTAACCAGCATGGTAATACTTGAGAGACTCTTGATTAAAGCCTTTAGAATCCCCTTGAGGTTCTTTCAGAAGAGGGGCATGCAAGTTCTATTGAAGGAGTAAGGTGGCGTGCAAGTGTAGCCTTTTCCCTTAAGGGCTAGACACTTAGGCACGCAAGTGTTGATGAGTTTCAACACTTAGGCCTTCCTCCCCATCTTTAGATCTTCCGTTCTAGGTAATAAATTACCTTAGAAGTACTTCGGAATCTTTGAGAAGAGACTAGGGAACCGGGAGCTCAAATCTGAGTTTCTGGAAAAAATCCTTCTCGAATGGGGGGCCCACAGGGTCTATTTATAGGCAAGAGAAGACCCCAGGCGATTATCACTTAGGTCGCGCAAGTGACTTGCGCAACCACTAGGAGTCGCGCAAGTGGACTTGCGCGACAGTGATAGAACTTGCGCGGCACATGTGCTCTTGATCCCTTGTTCATGCCTTTGTCGATTTTTTATATTTTCTTCAAAGGATGGATCAATTTGTGCTAAGTCATTTCCCTTTCCATTATTTTCATTCTGTGACGAAAGGAGTGTCAACAACTATTAAAATATATGTACATTTAGTTTGGTAAATCTCACTTGGTATAAAATACAATGTGTATAGTTTTTTTAGCATCAGACCCAAGTGTGTGGGTCTAGGGTTTCTTAGTTTGTATTGGAGAAAAGTTTAGTTATTTTGTGGGATAAGTCTTTTATGTTTGGAGGTTATAATGAGAAAAATTTAGTAAGAACCCTAAGGATAAATATTGATATAGGATAGTATCATAGAATTTTATTTATGTATAGATTGTGTAGTTTTCCTAGTAATGAAATCCATATCAGGATATTAAAAGTAGAAATAGGATCTTGTATAGAGAAACCTATGGGTAATAACCTTGAAAAGGATGGTTCATTATTAACTCAATCTTCATCGGGTGTAAAAAATATATTCCTAACTATACACTTGGTTTGAAACTACCAGGGTATACAATTTTTTGATTCACATGATCTTTATGAACAATTTTTAGGGATTTGAATATATAAGGCTTATAGATCCTAATAGGAAAATAACCATGGAAAACCTATGTAAAATAATAAGAGTTATAGGTTGATCCAATTATATCATAGTTTAATTTAATTTATCATAGGTTTAAATGAATGTATTACTGGAGAAGACATCTTAGGATTGAGTTTTCATATTAATATGATTTGTTACTCTAATTTTGGACATAATCAAAACCATTTGTTTTTAATATTTGGTTGGAATCAAGATCATGATTCTTTGAATAGTATTCCTAAATAAACCCTTATGTATTATAGGCTAAATAAGAAATAATATTTAGCATAAATGGTTGTGAAAAATGAAAATATAGAAATGTGTTTTTTAGGTAAATCATGAGTTCCCTGGTCTTACTTAAGATAGTTAGGTTGGTATATTTATTGAAATTGTATCCTAATTCATGCATATCTTATGGATAATGGAATCTATTTTTATTAGTAAGTGATAATTATAATTGTGAAGAAACAATTTATTTAAAGGGGAGAATGTAAGTCCTTGATATTTTATTATAAATTTTCCATTAAATAAATTCAATTTTTAATAGATTTAAATGTGCACAACACCAAATTAAAATGATATATGACATATTAGAATAATATTTTTAAGAAAATTATGAAAATAATAAAGACTTTAGTAAATAAAATAAATATTACTCAACAAAAAATACACAAATTTTAATGATAAATAATTAATATTTTAAATTAATTTATAAATTTCCATTTAATTAGATATTGATATGAAATAAGATTAAGAACATTTAAAGTTTAAAAGTTAATTTTTTTATAAAAATATTTTTTCTTTATATTTTGTGTTTTTATTTTAAAAGATAAATATTAAAATTTTATATTTTTCATTCGATTAAATGAATATAATTTTTGAATTTATCATGTTACAATTATATTAGGGTGATTTTTTGGGATTTTTCAAGAAAATAATGATTTTTAGGTGAATAGTAAAAAAATACAATTTTTTATTAACACCATAGAATTTTTGGTTTTATCATGATATTATAATGATTTAAAAATTCATAACCATGAAATTACTTAATAAATAAAATGATTCGTTTGAAAAAAAATATTAATTTAGAAAACCCATATTTAAAATCTTAAACTTAAGTAATATTTACTTTAATAAAAAAAATGTTTGTTCTTTTTAATTAAGTATCCAAAAGTGGAACTCTATTTTGACATACTTTCAAAGAAAAATAAGTTTTCTTTTTTTTATTAATAAACTAAATAATTTCATATAAATCAACCACAGTTATAATTTTATCCTAATCATAATTTTTTGGCATAAAAATACTCTTTTCTAAACAAGTTTTTTATGTGTTATGTGTGCTAATATTAATATTAATTTTTATCCTTGTAATTAATATTATTTTAAAAAATAGGTATAATATTTTTAATAATTAGATTCAAACTATTTAATAAGTATAATTTTATTTTTAGTCATTAAAATTAGTTTTCTTAGGTAAACATTAGTTACTATAGTAAAGAACAAAAATGCTAAAAGTGAAAATTTTAAGAGTAAAAGACTTAAAAACAAGTTTAAAACATGTCTAAAAATTATGGTTGAGGATTTATTGACCTTCCACTTTACCCTACTCTATTATGTTCCATTATTGAATTCATATGACCTTTGAATGGAGACTTTTCTTTTTATATTATTATAAAAATTTCACTCATCTCCCTTATAAAAAGGATCCATCGTCACCTCACTTATCCTTAAACCCAAATAATCTTATATTTGACTAAAATCTATCCAAATAACTCAAAAAAACTCATATCCATGTCCTATAGGTTCTTTTCTTCACAAAATACCACCTCTAAAATCATTATTCCAAATTTCAAAGGACTTATTCCAATGAGTAAGGTAGAATTATCAATTACTCATTTTTCATTTCTTTTTCTATCTTAATTATTCTACCTCTTTTGAATATAATCTACCAATTTTTACACAATTACATAATTATCATAATTTTACTAAAATTTTATTATTTTTATGGGATAATAATTTTCTATCTTCATCCCATCATTCAAGAAAATGAAAATATTTCTTATGTTATGTGCTGACTACCACCTCCATAAGTGGCGTGATCTATTTTTTATAACCACATTAGATGGATAGTTTAAAAGATTTATTTAATGAATAAATATTATATTTATAAAAAAAATTATATTATTAGTATATAAATCATTTCTTTACCTTCTCCCATTCTATAGAAAATGAAAATATCATTTCTCTATACGCGCGGACTACCGCCTCCATGAAGTGACATATTTAATTTTTCATCTCTCTGGCATATTATTTTTTAATGATATATAGTACCATATAATTAATAACCATAAAAATGTAAATAATATCATTATACTTTTTTAATAATGATATTATTTCAAAATAATTACTTTCTTAACCACACCCATCCATCAATTATAGCATGCCTTTGTTTGGGTTGGTTTAACCACCTACGTGAACAACAGAATAACTATATATTATGGATTACCATATAAACATAACTAATAGTATTATTAGTCATTAAAAGGAAAATAATTTTTTTATGTTTTTTAAAATTTTGTGTTAATATTTAACTTCTTTTTAATACCACCCTTCATTCGTTAAACTTTTACTAAAACAAGCTTGTCACTGATTCCATTTTCATGGACCGAAACTAGAACTCTCATGAAATAAAATAATAAAATTATAAAAAAATATAAAAAATATAATCCAGTTTCTTTAATAATCTGGGAATTCTAAAAATGGTATTAAATAATAAGAACTCACATCATCTTTACAAAACATGTGCAAAATAATTAAAATTACAAAACATCTGATGATGAAAATAAACTATAACCAAACTAGAAAAAATATAATAAATAATTATAATTTAATAATATAATAAAAAATATATTTTGGTACCTTTAATAATATCAGAATTATGTACTTGTAATAAGATAATTGGTATCGACATCAAATTTACAAAGCATGTGCAAAACAATTAAAATTAAAAAATATCTAAGAATGAAAATAAACTATAACCAAATAGTAAAAATATAATAATTAATTATAATTTTAGAGTATAAAAGGTAAAATATATGAATAATGTTCTGAAATAAATTATTAATAGAGTTATGTTTGTTGTACAACATTTTATAATGCATTCAACTAAATAGTAATACAATCTAAGGGTGTTTCTTAACTCAATACTATTTCATTGATTTATAATGTTTATTCTTGAATTTCATTTTTATAATATGGGTAAATTATTACCAATGATTTTATTGTATCTTATTCCCATTTTTATAGAGATTTATTTTTAAATCACATAAACCCATTTTCAAATGTTTTTTTTTATTTCATGAATTGTGATGTTCATAAGGGTTTTTCTCATCTTGATTTTCATTCTTTTAGACACATGTCATATTCACTAATTGTTTCATTTTGTGTGATATATCTAATTCCATATGAGTTAATTTTATCATACCTTTAATTAAATTAAATTGATTTAAAAATTCATATCAAGTTCTCTTTATAAGAGTTTTTTATCCATGTAATTTCAAATCCATGAGATATTTTGTTAACTCAAACTTCCTTTCATTAGGTTATAATGTTACTTCTGGAAAATCATTTTATTAAGTTCTCTAAATTATTCTATTTCCCATTTCATATGATGTACCTTCTTATCTCTTTATGGAAAATAAAATTTAAATTCAAATATTATTCCCTAATGAATAGTTTCTCTTCCCACCATCATTCTCCTTATTTGGAAATGAAATAGTGAATTATTTCTTATAACCTTTATATTTTCCTTTATCCATTTTTAAAAGTATTTTTTGTCATCCTTTTTATGATGTGTGTTTTTAAAAAATGTATTTTAATATATTAAAAGGTTTTTTCTTTCATAATTTTATGTTTTATCTTCCACTCCACATTTCATCTGTAAAACCCTTATGTCCTCTTCAAGGTTCTATTATTTAAGATTATTTTTAAAAGTAAACTTTTTAAAAAGTTTTCACTTCACCATTTCTAAAATTACTTTTGAATGTGAAATGTAACTTCATCTTTTTATGATAAGATAAACAATTGTAAAATATATTTTTAAAATTTCCCGTGTGAACACATTATTCCTATATTATGATCCTTATTATCAAATAATCTTAATTTTCATATTTTAAAATGTTTTAAAGAATAAATTTATTTTTCAATGTTTTTAAAAATTAAAATGGGTACTTCATCTTATTTTTATGTTTTTTATCGAAGGATCTTAAATAGGGTTTTTCATCTATTTCAACATCTTAAATAATCCTTATATTATAATGGGTATATTTCTTACTCCACCATCTAAATACCTTCTATAGATGAATTATGGAATATTATAAAAAAATCATGAAATCCATCTATTTTCCATGGGTTTTTTGGATTTGGTTCCCTAGAACCAACTTGTGTAGTAATTGATTACATGTTTTGAATATAAACAGAACTTTTTATCACATTATTATTGTTCCTCTATATTAAATTTGTATGTGATAATATTCTATGAATATATTTCATATTTAAAGATCATAGTAGTTCTATGCTATGATGAGAACCTATAGGTTCCACAAAATTATTTGTGAACCATGTTCTATGAATATATGATATTGTACGATGGGACACAAATAATGTAGTTTATTAGGGGTAAGAGGATCATAATACTTTAATACACCCTCTCATGGTGTTTTCCCTCAGTAATATCCAAGATAGTAGGTTATAAGAACATACCCATCAATATAAAATCCACATTTCCATATTTCATTGGATGTTCTAATATACGAATGTGTTTATTGATCCTTATACATTAAAATAATCATTAATGGATATCATAAATCATGTGCTTTATGGTATTTATGAAAATTGTTATGACATATTCATATGGAGAGGTAGGATACTCTGGGTGGGCCATGATTCATATTGAATTAATTGATAATTAGAGAAAGTATTTTTCCCTTCCATCCCTTTATAGAATTTTATATATCATTCCCTTTGATAGGAATAGAAATGCTTACATAAATCTATCACCATGGTTTTTTGTGGGAGAGTTATTTTTAGTAAATTCAAATAAAGATTCATATATCATATATGTTTATAGAACCAACTTGAAATCTACTTGATTCAAGATATCATGGTAAATGGATTATATTACACAGTAATATTTTTTAGGAGGTTGTATGTCATTGTGACGTTAAATTAATTCTTTATGGGTTCCTTTTTATGTTACTATATTATAACCTTGATCTTTAGGTGGTTATGCCTAATTACAATGAGAAATATTTTTAGAGGGTTACACACTTAGTTTATCTATAATCTTAGTAAAATTCAAGTAATGAATTTTATCTAGTTTGAAAAAACAAGATTTTTTTGTTTTGGTTGATCACCTTAATTGAATCACAAGTTATCAGAATGAATAAGTTATATAAATAATAATAATAAATATTTATTTTCATGTTAGGAAAATATAGTATTTATTATAATAATGAAATATGATTTATTAATTAAATATTTATCATTAGAGGATTAGTAAATGTTGATGCAGGAAATCATACTAAGTTTAATGGTGCGATTGAAAATTAAATAAATGGTATTTATTTATATTTTTAATTGGTTTCACAAATCAAGATATTAATAATATTAATATTATTAATGTAAATGGGTTAAAATAATAATATTAAATATTGTAATCATATTGTGTGTGATTTTTCAACCCTATAAATGCCAAAATAAATAAATAATTATATCACTTTCTAAGACTCAGTTTTGGTGCACCCAGAGAATATAGAGTGACTTGATCAAGCACTATAATAAATGTTATCTTTCTCCTCTATTAAGACTTCAATATAACACCAAGAGTTCTTCCTCCTTAGAGATGAATATTTATGTATAAAACCATGAACAATGTGATAAATTGAGATCAGTAGTACTATCACCCTATGATTCTACAGCATCATTCATAGATTGTGGTGCACATGTGGATTACCGCTAGAGGCGTTATGTACTTGGATGCTGCAATGAAACAATGGTATGATGAGATCTAGTTAATTGAATCCTTAGTGAAAGCTAAACTATAAGTTGATATAATTATATATCTTCTCCTAAATCAATTATAGATTACACGTGAATATCCTCCTCTTCTAGTTCCAGTATTTTAATCTAGTAAAGTAATCTATGGCTTTCATTAGACATGACATTTTGATCCCATGTGCAGAATATTAAAAATTAATTAATACTAAAAGATGAGTTGTTCATACCATCAAAGGATTCTTCTACCATGCCCAGAACCTACAAGTTGTATCAAATTGGTCACATGTTTAATTTATAATTATTTATCATTTGTTGATTTGTTTCATGTGTTTTTATTTTATTTTATTTATATCGATTCATTTTAATAGTTTAACATCATTTTATCTTCCTTTCTTTATGCATGATAACATAACCAAAAAAAATTAATGATTAAAAATGGTGAATGATTAAAATATCACCATCTATAGGATCCAAAGGATCTACCCGGAAAAAACCAGAGTACATTGTATGTACTTCTCGCATACACACCATATAATTTTTTTACATCTATATCTTGTGATAAAGTAGGATTGATCCAATGAAATAGGATTTAAGATCTAAAAAAATAAGATCGAAGTATAGATCTTGAATGTTTGGAATACCAATTGAAGAAATACATGTCGTGTAATCATTTTTCACGATGTGCAATCCTTGTTATCTAATGGCTAAGTAAACAAGGTGTCTTAATGAGTCATGTATCTGATACACGACATGGGGAATAAAATTCCACGAAAATATGAGGTTACACAACATATATTTGGATAACATGTTGTGTAAATTGATCTTTTCTATGGAAATGAACATGTCTAGTCCCATGGTGTATGTCACAAAGACCAAGATAAGATAGTACATGTCATGTACTATATTACACACTATGTAGTATATTGCAGACAAAGTGTCTAGTTTTTCATGGAGAAATTTTAAATATATAATCAAACCTATTTACATGTGTTTGATGTGTAATTTATTTAACAAAGTACATTCCATGTCATAATTTTGATAATTATAAATTCAATATATTTCATGTTAAAATATTGGATAATAACACAAGTTTCCTCCAAGTATAGTTGTGTACTTTATTAATTTTAATTAAATTTGATTTTAAAAAAAATTATAGATGATAGTGGGTTATTGATTCTTTGATGGAATTTAGATAAATTCAATTAATTGGATTAATACATGGTTAATTATGTTAATTAAAGAAAAAATCAAATTAATTGATTAAAATATTGTAAATTTATGCATGTTTCATGTTATATGGATGAACATTATATTAGACCAACTCTTTTTATGTGATTGGTTTATTTTAATTTATTTTGGTTAAATTAAAATTGATGGCTTGTGAGTCATCCCCTCCTACTTATTATGTAACGGAATGTGTTCAATGTTTTTTTTGTAAACCCCTATCATCCTATCCATTGGATACCCTTTCCATAAAGTGAGTAAAATAATTTGTAAGGATGGAGCTCCTACTCAAGAGGAGGTGGTCCAAGTCAATGATCCAAGGTGAAACCAATAAAGGTGATACATAATAACCATGGTGGAATGTTGCAGCATGAACCAAGCTATGGTTAAAGGTGTTTTACCCTAGTTTCAAGGGTTATTTTACCATCCTCTAGATAAAATAGCCATTATAAAATCTCATTATCATGCTACTTATGTTTTATTTAAATCTGTTTCATAATAAATGAATTAACAATAATGAAATATTGAATAAAATATAACCAGATTATGTGGAGAAAAATTATGAGACATAATTAATCACTTAATTAAAATCCACTTAATATTAACAAGACATTTAAAAATATAAAATGAGATTTACACATAAAGACAAAAAATCCTCAAACTAAAATATTAAGTCGACATTGCCTTCCAATACTTGAGTTAGAAAATACCACATAGTTCAATGTTCTTGATCAACCCAAGTTGGGGTGATTTTAATTATCATGGAACAATTACCTTGAATTTTTAGGCTGAATTAACATATTTTACATAAAGGGTTTACTACCCAAGTAAGACTTGGTGAAACTGATAGTAAAAGGTGGAGGAAATATTAAAAATAGGATTTCAAGATTGGAGATTCCACTCGAGAAACCATGGAACTACATGTTAATTTAATTGGAATGTTACAACTACCTTAGAAAGATTCAAATTGATTGTCAAGCCCAAGTATGGGTTATGAGAAGGGGAATATAGATCTTGAGAACTAGCATATATAAGTGATTATATATTCTAAAACTGATGGTTATAGATATTAGGTTTCAAAAAATAGTGGGAGATTAATGGAATTTAATTAAATTTTAAATTTATTAATCTATTTTTTAATCAAAATAAATAATAATAAAATACTCTTGATTTTTAGAAAATGAAAGATCAAATGACTTAAAAAATATCACTATGATCCATACTATATAAGGATAAAATCCTCACTGATGTGAATTTATAGGAATGGTATAGAATCTTTCACAATACACTACACTATGAATAGGAATCATACATACTAGAAACCCTACTTTCTGAGTAGCTTTCCCAAGAGGCTAGTGATGAAGAAGTATCTCTCTATGTAAAATATATGGATGATACTATGGATGTCCAATTTTGAATGTTATCCTACATTTCTATGGTCTTATAAAGTAATGTGAGGATATGGATTCAGATAACATAATTTCTAACCCTAAATATATTAATCAATAGAAGGAGAGATCGAAGAGATATGAGACCTCCAATGAACTATTCACATGGAATCTTGGAGATTTCTTGCTAGATGAGTCACATGTGTTCAAGATGATTGGATACATTGAGCACTTAGACATCTTGGGTTTTAAGATCCCAAATTAGTTGTGCACATATCTCATTTTTCCCCACTACTAAAAAAGATATTCATTTTTATTATGATTTATAATATGAGAAATAGAAATAATACACTTTAAAAACTTATTACACTTTTCACCAAGTTGATAAAGACATGAGGCGTGAAAAACCTATTATAATTATGGAAAATAAGAAGTGGAGGAAAAAAGGAAACTAGGATGAAGACTTATTCTAAGTCTAATGATCTGAAGAAATATACCTCCAATAAAAATAATACCCATAGGAAAGGAAAGGAATAGGATGTGATGTGTTTTTTATGTGGCAAGTAGGGACACTAGAATAGAAATTTCACCCATCCAAAGAAGAAAGGGGGAATATTCAGGTGTGTTCATTATTAATTTTAATATTTTCATGTATATAATATGGGTATTATATACTATCTATGGTGCTTATATTTGTATCTAACTATAGGAACAAAGTATATTTTGTAAGATTATGAGAGATAAGGAGGATCTACAGGATTCCAGTCAGTAAAGGACAGATTCTCTATCCACTGTAGACTATTATCTCACATTTCTAAAGAGATTAATTTTGGTTTTAAAGAATTTTTATTATATTCCTCGTGTTTCCAAGAACATTTTTTCAATCTATTGCTTAGATATGGATGATTTTTTTTTTTCATTTTTTGAAATAATGGTTTCTAATTTATAAAGATAAAATATTTTATGGTATAGAATAATTGAATAACGGTATTTATGTATTGAATTGCAAAATCCTAATTTTGGAAATTGATACTAAAACAAAGATGACAAATTCATATAACATCCAATTGTGGAATCTTCATCTTGGTCATGTAAACTAGAATATCATAATTATTTATTTTATTATTAAAGGGAGAACAAACAACTGGTAGACCAGATAAGAAAAATACAAGAGGCTACGGAGGCCTGAAGTGGTGAATCCCAAGGGCGTCCCCTCTAATGAGATTCTTCCCTTCATTAAAGAAGGAAAGCAAGTATGATGGGAGAAAGATGTTGAGACCCTGCAAAGATTGAGAGGTAAGATTATATGCAACCATATTACCCTCCATCCGAGTGTAAATGATGTCATTTCTAGCACTGATAAGAAATATTCACCTTCTCATAATATAAGAGATAGACCAGGAAGTTTTGCAGTTTCCATGCATGGAGTCCTGAATAATGAGAGAATCGGTTTCAATCGTAGCCAATTCGATACTCCTATTCCTGAAAATATGAAGACCAGTTAGCATTGAAAGAGGCTCATTCATAAGAGAATTCCCTCTACCAAAGTTAACTTTGAAGGCTAGAACAACACAGCCTCCTGAGTCCCTAACCACACCACCACCTTTCATGTCATTCAAGCAGCAAGATCCGTCAATATTAATCTTGAGGCCATACGGGTTTGGTAACCATCTAACCCAGTTACTAGTATTCCGTGGACCTTTTTCATTGTCCCCCACATTTAAGGGTTTGAGGGAAGGGGCATCAATCTAGTTCCTATAGGATCAGACCATATGAACTAGTATGAGTTTTGTTTGTGCCACTAGTGCCTGACCAGAGCACAAAATTCCATCATGCCTAGCCTTTTTCCTTGCCAACCAAATACACCAACATCCAGTCACCAGAATGACGGCCTAGGATTTCCTCTATGGACCAGCATCCCCCACCCCATGGAACCAACGATCCAATAAAGTAGAATCACTTAATTCTAGAATAGATAATCCTATGAAATCCCTTAAGGATCGCCACACTTAGAGAGACCAGTCACTATTGAAAAACAGATGCTCTGAGCTCTAATCATTATAGACCCTACAACAAAAACAACGTGAAACCAGTAAAACACCAGTCTTCTTAACATTCTCATTCGTAGGAAGGGCAGGATTCCTGATGCGCCACACTAGAAAATTAATCTTAATGGGAATCTCCTTGATCTACAAAGACGAATCCCAAGAAACTTGTTGATACATTGTACTACTCACCCTCTGGTAATACCTGGTGGAGAAATAATCTGAGGACGATGCAATAAAAATGCATCTATCTGGTTCGTCCGTGACGTCAATGAAAATCATACGTTGGTCCCTGTTCAGCACAGCATTGACAAAATCCGGTAACTCACTAGCTTGCTTGAAGGTGATGTTGGTAACTGGGAAACTAGGAAACTCTAGAGAAACATCATCCCAGTTTTGATGCCAAAATGAAAGATCATTGTTTCCCACAATCCATATAATGTGGGGATGTAGGGATTGAATGAGGGAGGGACCACAAACCGCAATGAAGCCTGACTCCCATTATCTCCACCACCAACACCGCTAATTTTTTTGGCCATTAATTTACCCCACAAGGAGCGAGCCTTAATAACCTCCCATGTCATCTTCGATCGCATTCCTTGAAGCATATCAGAGATAATCTCCACGTAAATACCCCCCTCTTGAACAGGTCTTGAAAGTCTTCTACATGGATTCCAATGCCTCCTTCATTCCTCATGAACATCCCATATGAATTTAAAGAGAATAGATTCAAGTTTGTTGATCACCCCCTTTGGGACTTTGGTGGCCAAGAGGGCATGACACAAGATAGAAGACAAGACATAGTTGGCCAGGATAATCCTACCTCCAAAGGATAAAAATTGGTTCTTCCAATTGTGTACATGGCCAACTAATTTCCCAACATTATTATCAAATTAATGAATACGAATCCTTCCAGGGGAAACATGATCACCAAGATATTCCATGGGAAATATGTCGTGCTTCATATCCAACCTACTTGCAAGGGAGCCAATCCTTTTGTCCTAGCAATGCCTTGAGAGATATAAATGGATCTTACTCCTGTTAATATTCTACCCACTCCAAAGGTATTAATCATCTATAATTTTATTAATCCCGCGAACATACCTCAAAACAGAATTCATAAAAATAATTGTATCATCAGTGAACATGAGATGAGAGATACCACAAGGCCTAGAATTGCAGCGGTATGGCAGGATGAATCCATGCATGATTCCCTTACTGATGAGATAACTGAGAACATCCTGGGCCATAATAAAAAATCTTGGAAATAAGGGATCCCCTTGCCTCAACCCCCGAACCACTTTGAATATGCCAAAATTCCATCCCATGAAATGAACAACCAAACATGAAGAACTGAAACACCTAAAAAGTAAGTCAATAGCCCAAGAGGAAAATCCCATACCTATCAAGACTTTTATAATGAAGGAACACTTCAGCCTATTGTATTCCTTATCCATATCCATCTTGATCACTATATTACAACCATGGACTTTATTATTAAGATCATCAATGAACTCTTGGAAAATAGTGATAGCCCCTTGTATTGATCTTTTCTTGAAAAAACCGTGTTGTTATGGGGAGAACCATTGAGGGAGCAGGCTACTTATTCTTTTGTTGAGAATGGTGGAAAGGACCTTATAAGAGAAGTTTCACATATTCACAGGGAGATAGTTCTATAGAAGTGAAGGATTTTTAATCTTCAGGATAAGGACCATGGTGGTAGCACTAGTAGCCTGAGGAAGGGGCCCTCCATGGAAGAAATCCTAAATAGACGCCACCATGTGAGCCTTAAAAATGCTCTAAGAGGATCTAAAAAAGGATCCAATAAACCCATATAGGCCAGGAGAACTCTCCAGGTTGAGGCTTCTCACAGCCCCTAATATTTTATCCTCCTACATCAAGGCCACAATCTTCTCATTATCACACCAAGACACCACAGTAGAAACCACACCTGTAACCTCTTCATGACTCCCTAGGTAACCATCTTCCATACAAGGGTGGGACCCACAATAGGGTCCTTGAAAAAGGATTCTTCCATGCTACCAACCATGTTGAGATCATCAGAATAGGAACCTTCTTCCAACCAGATATTGGACTGAGGTAGCCTCCAGTTTTCCTTAATACAAGCATAAAAATATGTTGTGTTTTGATCCCCCTCTCACAACCATCTGAATCTAGATTGATCGCGAGCCAGAAGTCCCTGTCTTAGGATCATTTCACCCATCAAGTCCTTCTTAACAGCTAGCTCCCCAAATATGGAATCATTCCAGTCAGATTCCAGCATGGATTCAAGATGGTCAATTTCCAGCTGGACCTCATAGCTTAGGGGGGCACATAGCTTATATATTTGGTACACACTAATTTGTGGGGAACTATTAAACTAAAGGATAGAGATTTATTCCCATAATTTATTAATTTTTCCAATGACTTGAGTATGTATGGATATATCTACTTAATGTGGTATAAGTTTGAATCCTTAGATAATTTTAAAGAGATCAATAATGAGATTGAGAATCAAATTGGAAATAAGATAAATAAAATTCAATCAGATCAAGGGGTGAATATCTTAACCAAGACATTATTTAATTTCTATGGGAGTATGATATTTTATCTAAAATAATTACACTTTATACACAATAGTGGAATGGTGTTTGTGAAAGGAGAAACTAAAACTTGTTGGATATGGTAAGTTCAATGATGGATCATGCGAGCATTCTATTATCCTTTTGGGGATATGCGTTACAGATGGCATCATAATTACTAAACTGAGTACCAACTAAAGAGGAAAATAGTATACCCTTTGAGTTATGGAGTGGAAAGAAACATTCTTTGTCACATATTCATGCTTGGGGTTTCGAGGTGTTTGTTAAGGCTAGGTCAAGAAACAAACTAGCACCTCCATACAAGAAGTGTATCTTTATTGGGTATCCCAAGGAAACAAGGGAATACTATTTATACAACCCTTCAAACAAGAATGTAACTTTCACAAGACAATCCATATTTCTTGATAAGAAACACAAAATAAAATGGGATAGTGGGAGAAGGATTGAATTTGATGAAGATGATGATCAAGATACACAAGATTTGGTATAAGAAAAGATTATATAAGTCCCCATGGAAGAACTTTTTCCTGAAACACAAGTGTTTCATATGAGTGTTAGAGAGGTAAGAGAACAAGATAGATATGGTTGTCTATTCACCGATAATGGTGACTCATTATTGGTTGAAAATAATTATATATCTCTTAAAAGGAGGAAGTATTGATATTAGAAGTTTCAAGATTGAAATAAGCCATGAATTATGAAATGGATTCCACATATCAAAACCAATTATGTGTTCTGATTGATTTCCTATTGATGTAAATCTTATTGGGTGTAAATGGGTATTCCAGATAATTTTGTATAATGATGGTAAAGAAAATACCTATACAATATGAATACTATCTAAAGGGTTTATAAAATTTCAAGGCATTGAATTTGATGAAAATATGTCTCCAGTTTCCATGTCTAAATCCCCCAGACTTTTTTTTCCATATTATCTTACCATGAATATGAGATTGAGAAAATGGATGTCAAAATTGATTTCGTTAATTGGAAACATAGAGTAGATGTGTATATGACACAAAAAAAGGGTTTGTGACTAAAACAAATTCTAAAAAGTTATGAAAGTTGTAGAGAGATATATATGGATTAAAGAAGGCATCCAAGTTATGGAACATTTGATTCAATGAAGCTATAAAGTAATTTGGTTTGATTTAGAATGAATGTGATCCATGTGTATACAAAAGATTTAGTGGTAGTATGGTTATTTTTCATATTTTTATATGTGTATTACATATTAATAATTAGAAATTATATATCAGCCTTATAAGAGGTTAAGAATGGTTGAGTAAGTGTTTCTCTAAGAAGAACTGAGGTGAAACAAAAAACATTCTAGGGATCAAGATCATGTGTAATAGATCCTAGAAGCTTCTTGGACTAAGTCAAGGTATATACATTGGATAGATACAAAATATTTTTATTATAGAATAATCCAATAGAGGATTGGTTCTACTATCACATGCTATACATGTTTCCAAGAAAGTTTATCATCATATATAATAGGAAAGAGAGATAATGATTAAGATACCATATACTTCTTTGATTGTATCTATCATGTATTATATATTATGTATGAGGATAGATGTTTCCTATGTTTTGAACCTGGAAGGAAGATATATTGAATATCCTGGTGAAAAATATTAGACTAAAGTCAAGGATATTCTTAAGTTTCTTAGGTGAACTAAGGATATGTTCCTAGTGTATAGAAAAGATGAAGAGCTAGTTATCATGGGTTACATAGATCCTAGATTTCAGACAGATTGGAATGATCTGAATCAACTGTCTGGATATATTTTTGTCTCAACCAAGTATTTGTGAGCTAGAACAGTTCAATGCAGCTAGTTTCCACCAATTCTATAGTGAAGTTCGAGTATATTTTATCTTGCAATATAGAAAAATAAGCACTATAGATTAACAACTTTTTCCAAGATCACAATGTAGTAACTAGAAATAAAGACCTTATCAAAGATTATTATGATAACACTATAGTGGTGGCTCACTCCAAGGAGATGAGTTTACACCAAAAGAAAAATCACATACCTTGGAAGTTTTATCTCTTGAGGGATTTTTATCAATAAGGTGAAGTTGCAGTGAGAAGAGTATTCAAGGTGGAGAACATGGTAAACCCCTTGACCAAGGATTTATATTAGTAGAGGCATGAGTATCATGTGACAGTTAGTGGAATGAGATTTATTGTTAGTTGGATCTAGTAAAGTGGGATTCTATTGGAGTTGGTTCCCTATACACAACTTGTTTAATACTTGATTACATTTTTTCATTATTAATTAATTTTTATTATTGCATTATTATTATTACTATTCATGAAATTTTTATGTGATAGTGTCCTAAGAATATATGTCACACTAAAAGGTCATAGTAGTTCCCCACTATGATGAGAACCTAGAGGTGTCATGACATTATTCATGAACCTTTTTTCATTAATGGATGATATTTTATTATGGTACATAGACGATACAGTTAATCAAGGGTAAGAGGCTCATAAGAAATTGAGACACCTTATCACGGTGTTACCATTGGTAATCTCTAAGATAGAAAGTTATGATAATTGAACTATTAATAGGAAGTCCACATTTCCATGTGTCATTAGATATTCCTATTTACAGAAATTTGTATTGAAACTTAGACTTTAATATTATCATTAATGTATAACATTAATCACATGCTTTGATGTATTAATTAAAACAATGATTACATATTCTCATTGTGAGGTAGGATACTTTGGGTGCATCATGAGTGATATGTCATTAATGGATATTATGAGAAAGGATTTATCCCTTCTGTCTTTTAACATAAATTTATATCACAGGCCCTTTGATGGGAATGTAACTACCTATGTAAATGAATGTAAATAGTTTTTGGTGGGAGAATTAATTTCCATAATTAAAAAAAAGTGACATTGAGAAAATAGGTCAATGGAACAAGTATTTAACCTTCTTGATTTAAGATATCAGGATAAAGGGATTTCATTACATGGTAATCATTCATAAGAGATTTGATGTATTGTGACATTATCTTCTTCTCTATGGGTGTCTTGACATGCTTCTAGATACTAACCTTTGACTTTAGGTAGTTTTATTCTAATTACATTGTGTAAGAGGATTAGAGGATCACACACTTTGTGCATTTACAATCTTAGTTAAATTATAGTAATGGATTTTTAAAAGTTAGAACAAATAACATTTATTTGGTTTGGTTGATCTCCATAATTTAATTAAAATTTATTCAAAATAATAAGGGAGGTAAATAATAATAGTAAATATTTATTTCAAATTTTGGAAAATATAATATTTATTAAAATAATACAGGGACATTTATTTATTAAATATTCATTATTCAAGGATCATAAATGTTGATGAAAGAAAGTATACCGAGCTTAGTGATCCAATTGAAAATGACATAAATGATATTTATTTATATTATTAATGTGTTTCACATGTAAATAAGTTGATAATATTATTATTATTAATGGACATGGGTTTAACTATTAATATTAAATATGGTAAGAGGCTTTTGTCTAATTTTTCAACCCTAAACCTATCATAACAAATAACTTATTATATCACTTTCATATCTCAATTTTGGAGTTCATAATGGATTGATAGAAACTTGATCAAGTCCTAAAGTGAATTCTATCTTCTTAATCTATCAATCCTTTAATATAACACTAATATTTATTCCTCCTTCATGAAGAAAATTACTATAATCAACCACGAACAACATAAGTGATCGGTATCAATAGTGCTAGAACTTGAAAATTCTATGACATCATTAAGAGATTATGGTGTGCATGTGGATTTACTATAGATGGATTATACACTTTAATCCTATAGAAAAAATGATGTTATGATGAGATATAGTTAACTGGATCATCAGTGAATGTTTAATTACAAGTTTAGGTAATTCTATATATATACTCGTATATTAATTATAAATTAAATTTTACAATCCTACTATTAAAGTTCTGACATTTTAATATAGTCATGTAATATATGTTTTTCATTTTACATGATGTTTTGATCATGTGTGGAAATTATTACACATAAAGTTAGATAGAAAATCAAGTTGGTCATACCATAAAAGGATGCTTCTGATGTGCCCAGAACCTACAGGGTCAATTAAGTGAGGTTTTAAGTATCAATGATTTCATGTTGTAATGTAATATATATGTATGGATTATTATTATGTGATGATTGGGTCCTATATAAACCTCTAAATAAGTGGGTATATATTTACATATCATGATATAATAATGAGAAATTAGTAGTGATACTTAATCAACTATGGGGAAAAAATTGTGTTCCCTAGTCCACTATAGAAAACAGGTTGTGTTTCCAGATTCACTGTGATAAAAAGGATGTGTTTCCTAATCCAACAGTGGAAACAAGTTTTGTTTTCTAACCCACTATAAGAAATAGTTTTAGTTTCATGATCCACTATGGGAAATAGGTTTTGATTCCCAGTCTACTAAGGGAAGCATGAAGTGATTCTTGGTCCACTATGTTATGATTATTATGCGTATTTTTATGCTACATTTATATTTTATATTCCTATGATTATACTCTATACATCATGATTATTGTCAAAAATTATTATGTCTTGGTTCATTTTTATTCATTTAAGATTATATGACCTACTATCATGAATTATGGAAAATAATTATTTGTTATATTCTTCTTAATAATATATTTCTCCCATGATCGTGTTTTCTCTTACACTTATGATTTTACCCTTGAGGACATATTTTTGAGTTTATCCGTTACATAGCATTTAAACACACCCATTTCTTATATTTCTATTCCCCATGTTTTAAACATGAGTATAACATATTAAAAT
This sequence comes from Viscum album, assembly GCA_963277665.1. Classification (NCBI taxonomy): domain Eukaryota; kingdom Viridiplantae; phylum Streptophyta; class Magnoliopsida; order Santalales; family Viscaceae; genus Viscum; species Viscum album. Next base: position 1,326,850,186 of record OY728126.1, read on the forward strand.
TCTAAAAGGGAGTTTAGTGTGGTTTGATTACAGAGAAATGATCACAAGTATCATAAAATAAGTTTCTTATATAGTTATTCCTCAAATACACAAAACCTCCAACTCCTAGGATTGTTTTATTATTATTAGATGAAAATTTTAAAAATATTTGAATATATGTATGTTTATATTTAAAAATATCACTTGATATGAAATATTTTGTGTAATGTTTTTGTTTTTACCACTGGACTCAAGAGTGTAGGTATGAGGAACCTCCCATTGTCCTTTCTAGGATGGGATTTCATTGAGCCATAGATTATCCATTATAATTCTTATCATTAAAGTACAATGGGTTGGATAGGGATCATCCTGAAATTAAGTTCACCATATTAAAAAGGTGAAGGATTACTATATTACACAAGTGATCTAACCTACACACATAGGCTCTTTATACTAGAATCTTATAAGTTCTAGTAACACCTTCATTCTTTAAAGTAGATCACGGGTCTATATAAATTTCTCAGCATCCACAAAATCTAATCCACTTACTCAAATAAAATAATATTTGAATTCCTTTATGTTTTATATACTATCAAATAGGTATATGATTGATACTGAGAGGGAGGTGAATCAGTATTGGTCCTTTTCAATGACCAATTTATTCTTTTATACTTTTATCCATTTTATTTTACCCCATCCACTGGTTAAAATGAATTTATTCTCTTATTATCACTTTCTCTTCTCAGTCCTCCTTTTTCCTATATCATAATCAAAAAACACACATGAAATAGGAATAATGATTTACAAGGTCTACCTCTCAGTATGAGAAGTTTAATCCTTGGTGTGATCTGGTAAAACCTGTGGTCACATAACCTACTAATTAAACCCTATGATCATTATAATATTTTCGCTCTCTAGTGTAGAGTGTGCATACCAAACATTTTTATGTGAATCCCATTATCAAGTACATATCATACCATTGTAATTTAATATATAGGAAATTGTAAGATATTATGAAACTAATATAGAATGTTATCTTATTGTTGATTTTCTACTCCTTATTCTCCTTTCCTTTCAATATAGAAATTCTGTTATTATATTTGTATTCAGATCACTGCACACAACTTCTTATTATTCTATTCACAATAAAAATATGATAAGATACTCCTTCCCCTTATTCTTTGTATACAAGAGTACACAGATCTCTTCTTCTATCTTCTTCATTTTCTTATTCTTATTACTTTTTGAATACATGAGTGTACAAATCTATTATTCTCTCTATAAAATTCATATCTAACTTCGTCAATTCTTCTCCTACTTCTTCTTCTTCTTCTTCCTGTGAAAATAGATAAGCATAGATCTCCCTTTTATTCTTCTATTATACCCTATTTATTATTCAATTAATAATAGGATACCCTAGATCTCTTTTTATTTCTCTAAATATTTATAAAGTATCTGAATAATCAAAGATTGGATCTCTATATTCTTCTTCGATACCTACAGATATTTCTTTTAGATTTTGTATCAGGTCAATAATAACAAAATCAACTTCACATTTCTTCGAAAACTTGCAATATTTATATATATATAATAATAATAATAATAAATTCATAATTAGTTTCTCCTCTACATGATCTTCACTCACATATCTTCCTACATGATTTCTTCTTCATAACTTCATGTAACAAAGGCAATTAATTTTTCTTTTAATTTGGTTAGAAATAAACTGAATTATTTTCATATTAATTATTGATATTATTTTCAATATAATATCCTATAATTAATATTTATCAATGTGGAATGAATCATTGTCAATATATCTTTATTATCTTCCTTGAAGGCTCGTCTTAGTTTCATCTTCAAGGTCATTCTTTATAACTCATCATTTAAATACCCCATTAAATCGAGTATTTGTTCTTATTTCTCTCTATATGGTAAAAACTTACACAAGCTATGGAAGAAAATTTCTATCCTTGAATGAATTATTTATATAAGTGACTTAATCAGCTACATAGTTTAAGATGTTTATGTGACTCACTTATAATATCCCGACCCAGATTCTACTAACCGGTTCCCTAAGTCGATTCTCCACAAGGCCTCAACCACATCTACCCATCCACCAAAGGATTCTGAATAGTAGCAAGGTGCTAAGGTGTGTCTATAAGGAGACGGTTCCCTTATGTTAGAGTAAGAAAATAATGGAAATGACTAAGGATTATCCATCTCAGCAAATAATTTGAGTGCATAAGCAATAAATAAACTGAAAAATAAGCATGTTGTAATCATGAATGAAATGCAGTAAAATCCTAAAAGACTATGTCATATATATATAACAAATCTCCCACTGGGTTTAGCACACATTTATTAGTACATTATTGAAATTGAATTAAAAGTACATGACTTTACTATATACTCTAATCCAAACCACATACCCAATATCCACATACATATCTTAGCCATCCTACTTGATCTATCCGAGGCCTGAATTTAACATTTTCCTACAAAATAGTGAAAAATGGTCATGTACCCTAGTGCAATGGTGGTCCAAGAAGGGTGTGAGTACAAATATAGTAGGGAACCTCTAACTGGGTCTTGTAAATAGCTATAAAATGCAGTGTATGTGTATTTGAGTTTCTCATAAGGATAACAGTAATAATAATAAATATTGAAAATAAACTAAACATGTTTTATAAGGAATTCCATAAAAATTACATGGATAATCAAAGTTTATAATCTATCCAAGACATAATAGAAATGATAAATAAAATAAATCACAGTTGATCCTTGGGACCATGATCCTAATAGATGATACTTGGTTCGTCAAATTTTGGACATGTCTCTGAACACTTATAATCATGTATATATATATATATATATGTATGTACGTATAAATATATATAATATTTACACATATACAAACACACACACATATATTTATAGCACTATCCATGACCTAAGGTGTGAAACCAAGGAATCCATGCATAACATCATAGGGGTCTCATAAATTTAATAATGGGAAAATAACCCTAGCATTCAACTGAGGATACATAGCACCCTGCCCAACAATATTAGTCAATGATGTGAAGCATCATGTAAAATATACTAATAAAGGGGCATAAAAATCATGTAAAATAACCCAATAATGATGTGAAATTCCATTTCCAACATCCTAGACCAAGGGAGAGTGAAGCATCTTATCCAAAGACCCTAACCAAGGTCTCTCTATAACTGAGATAATAACTCGCAATCTATTCAATAATCGGATCAACTGGCCACTCCCAGACACATCTAGAGAGTACAGAAATAGTTTTTCCACACAAAACGAGGATGAATCCTAGGAATAATTTTAATAGACCATAATCAGCCTTGAGAATATCTAAATATCAAGATCTCAGGTTAAGTTCACCCTCCTAAAAATATTTGGAAATTCATGTACACTAATCCCAATAACTGATGAGGAGTGTCATGTCAAATATCTGATCAAGTTAGGATCTTATGTCGAACCACAATATTTACATATAAGAATTCTAATAATATAATAATTAATAAAAACTCTCATTATCCAGGTCCTCGAAAGTACTCCTAGGCATCCCAAACATATATCACCTCACGTCAAGCCCATAGATCTAGTACAAGGAAACACCTACAACGGTCATATATTTATAAATAGTAACCATGTGAATGAATAAATAAAAGAGTGATGGTGTTTGAATTATTAAACCCACAACTATTGTCACTACCTCTCAAGATTACATGTTCGATACAATTTCCTAGGTAAAACCTGTTATCATCTTAGAATTGAAATCCTAGGAAGTTCCTCTGGAAATCCCTAAAATATGTCATACTATTTTCAGAACATTGGACAAGAAATGGAAAGAACCTATGGAAATTATATCTACATTGAGGGTAACCATATGAAATTTTTTAATAAAATATTGAGGGTTTCAGAACACCTAACCCACCACTACTACAACAGCCTCTCGGTCTCACAAGTTTGGTATGTATTCTAAGGTGAATCCCGCTACCATCTCTACCCAAACCCAATATACTAGCTCAAAGGTTGGTTAAACATCAGGTCACTCACTGGGTCCCCTCAATCAAAACATTAAATATTTATCCTCTATGGGATCCTCTATGTTAGAATGTAAAGAAAGGATCTACCTTAGGATCCTCAGAAATAGTACGCGAGTGGATGTATCTAATGTTGAATCCTCATAAAGATTAAGAAAATGAATAAAATATGAGATCCTCATAATGGTATTTAAGAGAATACATTCTACATGGGATCCTTGGGGTTGAAATGTAAGTAGAGGTATCCTACAAGGGAACCTTGAAAAAAAAATAATCTCATGGAAACCTAGGCCAAAAGGGCATATATTGCAAGGGAGACATCCTAAAATGAATATATATATATAAGAATCAATCGTATGAGATGGATCATAGAAAATATCGTCTAAATTTATCACTCTTAATAGAAAACTATATTTCATTACTGTATGAATGATATCTCTATAAAATCTCTTTTTCCCCAAAATTCCTCTTTGGAGTCCTTAAATCACCCCAAGGGTTTCAACATAATTATCTATGTAAAAAAATAATAAAAATAAACTAGTAATACATTAAATTAAGAATTTGGGTCATAAAATTATTAAAAACCCTCAACAGGGCAGCAAGGGAGAAGTACACTGCATGTATACCTAAGTAAATAACATTTACTCTCAAATTCCCACCTGGGAATATACTTCAACTTGACTCGGCATATAAAACATGAGTACACAAAATGTATAACTTGTACACGGTGTGTACCCTACATGGGATACTAGCCTGTGTACCTCACATGCAATAGTCATTTATGTTTTCCTGTTTTTGTAATTATACATAGTGAATGGCCCTCATAGGGGTCTAGCAGTGTACTCTATATAGTCAAGTGCCCCTACACGGGCTACCTGGCTAGGTGCTCAGCTACATGTCTAAGCACTAGTAGATGGAATATGCTCCAAATACATAGTTTTTACTTATAAAATTTTATTTTCCTCAGATGGAAAGAACACATGGCATGTGTTCCTGAACTATAAAATGGGTAATTAGGATTTTCAAATAGGAACCCCTTGTGAATGGCCTGACACCCCATTTTTTTACACGATAGCTATAGGTCGACCTGTTATGGGTTCATATTAGTCATAAAAGGGATATAAAACTAGAAAGTGGTAAATATATATGTATTTATGGAATAAACTTAAGAAAACCTACCTTTAGGTAAAATACACAAAATATTCACTCGTATTCATGTTCCACCATTTTCGTGTGACGATTTGGATCCTCCCGAGCTCCACAGCAGCACCTCTCTTTTTTTATCCCTACTTATCTCTCTCATTATACCTCTAATATATTGGTATTGATTAATAAAACCCATATAGAGAATTCATAATAATCCATGGGAGAAAATATAAAATAAAAGGGGAGAAGGAAAAAGGGATAAAAGATAAGAAAATGAAAAGGAAAAAGGCTTGACCCCAGCCCCAAACCCAGTGTCCGACATGATTTTATACCCCGCCTTGGAAAAACGTCCCATTCTGGACTCAACAACAGTGATGAAAACTCAATCCAATGCTTCATTGAAAATATATAGTCAAAAAAAATTAAAATAAATTGATATTGAATTAATTTAAACATTAAATATTAATTATTTGATGAAAATTTGACCTAATTGTACTTCCAAAAAACTTTTTCCCTAGGGTAAACACCATATTCCAGGACCAATGGAGTGATTATAAAAATTATCTGAGATCATATGCTATACTAAAAGACAATTTTCTTACCTGATGAGTATCTAGAAGAAGAAAAAAAATTTCTCAATTTCATAGTTCATAAAAAACATGGTTCTTTACATCGAGGTATCATACATGTAACAGATTATTACATGGACCATGTATCATATAAATTTTCTATATTATCCACATAAAATATCATACATGTTTTTATTTATTATGAATTAGACATATATTTTTTATTCCTTTTTTATAATAAGTAGCTTGTATAATATAAATTATAGAATTCTTATGAGAACACCCTATCTTATGTGGGTTTGTCTCATACACACTAGTAGTCTTCTATGAGAATTATTTCTCATGTGTCATCCTTTCTTATGTAATAGAGGTGGTATCATATGTGGGTTGTCTAACTTATGAATATAATTTATCTTATAAAATTTTTATAAGATATTATACTTTTCCATTTTCTTGAAATCTAGACTCTATCACATGTTCATTGTAGCTCTTCATTTTAACTCAGAGCCTCTCAAATATTTTAAAATCCCTCCAATAACCTTATAATGGTTCTAAATGATTATATGAATTATATGAATAGTTCTAAACACTTAAATCATGTTTCCAATGTCCTTTTCAGCATGTAAAATACTTAATTAGAGTATTTACATATACTCCACTACCTCTAAAATTCATCCTTCATATAATACATATAAAATCATTATCCAAGGGATATTATCTTTGATTTTAGAAATATTTGAGCTTAACACTCCATGTATGGTTTCACTAACATTTAAGCTATATTATCTCGATATAGTGAACTAGTTTTATTCCTTTAAACTATAAATTATAAAATATTCCCAAGATATAAATAGATCTATATCCATCTTCTCAATTATAATATCTTACATTCATATTATTGTATACACTACTTTCCATACTTATTAAAACTTATATTTAACTTTAGGATCAGCTCAATAATCATCTAATGTAATGGATGTCCACTTTAATCTATCTACTCAAATATTCTTGATAATAACTTCCATTTCTATTAATTATGGAATCAAAACATTTTTGGTGGATACTCAATACATTACCCATGTTCTCATGGATCTACTAAAATTATTATTAAAAAAATACAACTAACACACCTTCAGTAACTTCACATACATGATAGAATATAGTGTATCAAACAGGTTTAAATAAAATCTCATATAGAGGTTATAGCCTTTGTCTTGTAATAACGATCACACATAAATAACATAAAATATATCATTAAATATAAATATAGGGGTGCATTTTCACTCCTCGACCTTTAATTTCCTTATTTTTTTCTTATTTTTTATATTTTTATTTTTTATTTTAGTTTCGACTCGTTCCTATTATTTTTTTTAACTAATGATATTATCTATTGCATGATTTGATTCACAATTATTAAAAACATGATAGGTGTGTTATAATTTTTACCAGGGATATTTAAAATGGTTTGATCATTATTTCAAAAAAAATCATAGTTCCCAAGTTAATCTACTAAGGCTCACATGGTTTTCCAAACTATGTGGCAAAACCATACATCCGGTCCAACTCATTAAAATTTGGAAATTACTTCTTTGACCCCCCCCCCTTTGATTTAACCCAAATTTTATCTTTTATTCCTTATTTAGAATTCATGACCCCCAAGAACTCCCTTATTGGTTTTTTTCTCCTCCCCTTGGTGATTCTTAGATCTCTTACAGGTTTAAGTTCAAATTTTTAAAGTAATAACCACAAAATATCTTTTTCTCCCAATTTTCTCATTTATTACTTCTTTTATATCCCTAATGATGTCTTTGTGACCTAGTTTTTATATTGTGTGAATTTTTCATTTGATGTTTTGTGGTTTTATATCTCCTCTTAGCCTCATTAGGTTCTTCATGCTTTATTGGGGTAGATTAACACTATTAGGTGTAAAAGAGATGATATTTGAGGTAGGTTTTATTATATATGACCCTTTAAGATTGAAATCTTGATTGATTAGATGGTTTTTATTAATTTCATATAAATTTTATAAATTTTATTAAGGTAATTTTAAAATTATTGATCAATATTGATAATTTTTCTTGGAATCTCATGGAAATATAAGGTATTACTCCATTGGTTCAAAAATGTAAATTTATTTGGAAATGGAAAGCACTCCCGGTATTTTATTAAATAAAATTTTGGAAACCTTAATGGAGTTATGTAATTAAATAAAATGGTTTTTCCTTTAGAAAATTTCTATAAAGTCTTCTAACAAAGTTAAAGGGTGTATGTGTTCTTGAAAGGGAGTGAAACTATTTTAGAAAACTATAATTTTATGATACTTATATGATCTTATTTCAAAGATATTTTATGAAACATGATTTATTAATGGCTATTAAAAGTAATGTTTGGTACCTTAAAATGGTTTTATAAATATATTTTTCCATTGAGACACTCCCCTTCTTTAAATGAAAAATTAATGTTTAATTATTTAGTATATAAGGTTGATGATCAGGGAAGGGGTTTCAAAGGTGAGTTTGTGAGTTATTATTTACTATAATATTATATTGTATTGAATGTTTTTTTGGATCACATACATGTATTTTCATGATAATCCATGGGAATTTAAGTGGTAGAATTGGAAAAAAAATCTACACTAGTGTATAATCATGCTCTGGATAGTAGAACCTAAGGTGAGAGTTTTCTTTTCTTAGGGGTTTTCCCCTCATTTAGGTCGAGTATATAAATACCAAGTGTTTGGGTAGGTTATTTATATCTGATGATGGTTGTTTATATATAGGGATTTTAATATGTGTTCATATCATCCCAAGGGGTCTTTGGTTACTATGATGTTTTCAATGGTTTTACTTGTTTTTTGTTGAGTGTTACTGTGATTTGTTTATATTTCAATTTTTGAACTTTTATAACATGATGTTTTCAACCATTTTCACCCATATGTTAATTTTAAAAAAGTTTTGAAATTGGTTAACTTTCTCTTCAGATGTTTCATCATCCTTTAAAATTAGTTTTAAAATAAAGTGAAATGATTTTTATTTTAAAACGAAACATAAATATTGTTTTCTAAATGTATTTAAACTAGTATTAATTTATTTCTTTTTTAATAGTGGTGCATGGGTGTGCGGTGGTACCTAATGAGATTTGTTTCTCACACCTAAAAAATTTTATTTTTTTGAATATTTTAATATAAATATGAAATTGAATATCATATTACTAGTTTGGGTTTGTTGGTGGTGGAAAGTGAAAATGTTCCTCTTATGTATAGATATGGGTGGAAGTGGTTTTATTAATTTTATTAATTTTTAGTATCTTTAATATATCAGTTAATTTATCCTACCATGATTTATTTGATCTTGTTCTTATAGTTGGGTATGTAATTAGTTTTATTTTTTTATTTGAGAATTTTATTATTATGATTCCATGTTTGGTCTTGTCTTTATTTTATAATTATGTACTATGATTTGTGCCCTTAAAATATATATAAGGGTTATGTTGATATTCTAGGTGTGATCTCTTTTTTTATTGATTGTTTAGGAAAAATCATTTCCGATGGTTTTTATTGATTCCCTAGAACTTTTCTCTAGATCAAGGTGATCGAGAACATTCCTTGGGTATGTGAAGGGTCATCTCAAGTGCCCAAATAGAAGGTGGAAAAGAGTGTGTTCATGAAAAAATTGTATTTGATACTAAGTTCTTAAGGGTACTAGGTTCTACTATAGACATTTTTATTTTTTATATTCAGTATAAAGGTTATAGGATCATCAAGATTCATGTGGAAAGTCGTGATAAGGTTCCAAATAAACACATTAAAATACAACAATTCACTTATTATGGCTATTTGGGATGTTTGTGTCTCAAATTTGATCTTGTATCAGGTATTTTTCTATGTTTTCTTGTCATTATATAAGTCTTTCATTACTGTTTTAATATTTTATGGTTTTTTTGAAAAAAAATGAAGTGTAATTTAGAAGGAAATAAATGGTCGCGTAGTCATTATGCATAGTCTATAAAACTATACATAGATTATGTTACCAATATAGATTTCCCTCTAGTTATATTATAATGGTTGGGGAATGGTTTTTGAAAGTATAAATTCAAACTTTTTAGAGTTGTAATTTCTCCTAAAATTTTTATTCTTTGGTACTTTATGGTTTTGAGTTTCCCTTGTTTCTTTTTTCATTGATTTATGATGTATTAGGGATTTAGTTGTAAATTAATAATGGTGTTTGTTTTTTTATTTTTATTTTCATAATTGAAAATTGGTTTTATCTTAAAGAGGAGTTAAAATTTATGAAAATAAAGGATTTTAAGAAATGTTTTTGATTTTATGTGGTTTCTGAATTTGTAAATGATTTTATTTACTGAAAAGGTAGGTTGGAAAAAATGTTTTAATTGTTTTAAATTACAATTTTATGAAATATTATTATGGTTGTATTGAAATGTAATGAAATAAATATGTTCTAAAAACTAATTATCTGGTGTTTAGTAAATGTGTTTTGAATGGTTTTAAAATTATTTATTATAAATGTTTCTAAAAAGTAGATAAAGTTATTTTTTATTAATGTTTGAAAAAATTTATGTGATTCAGAGATTTAATGAATAGATGTGGGTGTGATGTTCTTCATGATGTTTTGAGATTAACTATTTTAATTTTACCCATTTTTTGTAAATCTTGATTCTTGAGATGTGTTTGTATTTTTCTTATTTCTTTTTATGTAAAAGTACACCCCCATTATGTTAAAATGGATCCTAAATAAGGAGTTGTGGGTGGTTTATAAAATGTATGTCCTTCTATTGATAATGTTTTATTATATTTGATTCTTAGATCTACTTCAGTTATAGGGTATGGTTATCTTTATCTTATTGATTATCATAGGAACTTAATTTAAGAGTTTTATAATCAAAACCCATCCCATTTCCATGTAAAAACAAACTCTAAGGGATAAGAGTCTTGGTTACAGGAGATTGAGGGGATTCTCTTTCATCTTAATATTATTGAGTCTCCTAGGGTTATTTTTTAAACCTTAATGTTGGAAGTTTTGAGTTGTAAGTGGTGTAAATCTATTATTTGTACAAAACCACATAATTATATCTCCTAATAATGCTTTGAGGAACTATTAACCTCGTAATACTTCAATGATATTGTGAAGATAGTGAGAGATTGTGAATTTTATGGTCTTCATAAAGGTAGCTCATTGATGTTGGAGTTGATATTATGTTGTTCTTGTGTTCTATCTTCCTAATCTGTCTTTAGATGATTCCTTAAAAGATTATTAGTTTGGGATAGGGATTCGAATATCTCTTTTATCGGTAGTGTATTTTCTTGTCCATGACACCTATGAAGAGGTGATGATCTAGGCCATCATAATATAGGCTAGATTGGACATAATTCTAGAGTAAAACAATTTCTCCTTTATTATTAGGATTATTTAAGAAAATCTCAGGTAATGGAAAAGGAAATTGATCCAAGCTTGGGTAGTTGGGTATCGATAAAATGTTACCACCTTTTTTTCCTTATCATCTTTTTTGAGGCGTAACCCTATACTATGAAATTAATGTGAAAAGGTAGGGCATAAGAATACATAGTGTCTAGATACCCCCAAGACCTATCATATCCATGGTTATCTAAGACACCTATAAAGGTTTTTTAAAAGGTTTTCTCATTTTAGGGGTGGATCTTGACTGCTTTTTCATAAGATTAACATGTTTGAACTATTGTACATGATATCTATATGGCGACTATTTTAGGTATTCCTTATTGATTTATAATTTTCATTATTTTTCCTTTTATCCATGTGTTATTTTGGGATAATAATCATTTATTTATTCATGGTAATTTTTTAATGGTAGAAATACCTTCTAGTTAATTTTGAATTTTTATAATAAACCATAGTGGGTTTTGGTGTTGTTACTTTTTTGCATAAGTCCTTGAGTCCCATTGGGATTTCATAAGTTGTTTTAAGTTTCATCAGTTGGGGTTCGATGAAGATTACTAATATTATATACATACCACCATTGATTAATCTCTCAAAAGTCATAGTTTGTGTACATTCTTGTATTTTTTTGTTAGGGTTTGGTATCTAGATATTGGTTTAGTCCATTATTACCACCCAACCTGAACTATCTTTTATCTATTTGACTAGTTTTGGGTCATGTATGTTGTTATGAATAATTCTATATATTTTTATTATTCTATAATAGGTACCTCTAAATTTGTCTATTCTCTGATATTGGTGTTTCCCATTTTTTAGATCTTCTATTAAAGAGTCAAACTTCAATTTTTCCTAATTCATTCATTAAGTAGTTGTGATTCCTTCAATGTGTTGGTCATTGATCTTTTGGGATGACCATTGAGTCATAAAATAGGTATGGGTGATATAATAAAAAAAATTGTATTAATTTATCAGTTTTATAGTGTCTCTTATACGTATAGGTGTGAAAATTATCGAGTGAATGTGATTTTTTGAGTATAGTGATTGGGTTATTTTGAGAACCATGAATAAAAAATGAATGGGAGGTTTAATGGGGGCTTTGAGGATCCTTTAGAGAGTTATAGTAGCTACTATATCCAAAACTATACCAAAACCACCGGGTAGTAGGTAGGCACCACTGTCTAGATGATTTTGTCAAACAGTAGAATATACTACTTCCTATAGCCAATGGAAAGCTAGTGGATACCAACATATAAATTTTGGGCTTTAAATGAGTAATAATTACAATTCTACCCCCCACACCTTGAATTTTATAAAGTGATATCCCCCTTCCCCTCTTGTTGTTGCATGCGAGTAGGGAGTCAAGCCCCCTATTCCCGCATTCATTCCCTTGGTTTGGGATTCTCTTTTAGGGAATTTCGTATTGATATGCGGTAAATTTTCACCTCATATAGTTCCCACTCTTCATTTTTTCACTCTTATCTAATTTTAGTTTCATTATTTGGGGATTTGCTTCCAATTCCATTGGAGCATGGTGGAATTGGTAAATTCTCATGGTGATTTTATTAAACCTATCTTCTGGATGTCCTGAGATGATGTTTTATTTTTTTTCATTCATCATTTCATCAAAGTTTTGTAACCATGTGAAAATTTCAAGGATTTATTTAAAAATTAAATAAAATTTTATTTTATTTTTTTGAATTTTTTATTAGGGTTTTAGCTCGGTGTAGGGATGGGAATTTTAGATGGTCCCTTTGGCTTCCATTATTTGTGGTTCCATTATATAAAAAACATTTAGTAATAAATTTAGAGTTATAACGTTTTGGTTAAGATTAATTAATTAATTATAAATGATTTTAATTTATTATGTGTGGTGCCTTAGTGTCACATTAGTTCCCAAGATCATGGGAGGTTACTGGTTGAGCCAATGATAGATTAAGTGAGGCTAAGTTGAGAGTTTTTGAGTTGTGAAAAAATGTAATAATGTCTTTAAATTGATTTAGGTGGTATCACGTTTTATCCTTATGGTTTATATTCTTTTTTTATGCCATATTAGGTGTGTGGGATCACTGCTAGAGGATATGAACTGTCAATTATTTTAGGTAATAAATTTGAATTAAATGGTTAATTTTAATTTAAAATGTCAAATTGATTTAATTTCATTGGTGAAATGAACTAAATTTCATGGACCATCTGAGGTTTTGTGCACAAGACTGATGCCTCAGTTGTTGATAGTGGAGGCCTTAATTTTTGAGATTTCATGGGACTTATGGGCCCTTGAGTGGGGTGACCGAACATAATGAGATCTAGTGTCCAAGAGTTTGATCCTTGAAAATATTTTTAATGAAGTGTGTTTTGACTTGATAATACCATCCCAATAGGGCCATGTAAGACTCATGAGACACCTCCAAGAAGAATGTGAGGTTTAACTTAGAGACTTTGGCCTATATTGACCTTAAAGGACCTTTGGTATGTCAAAAATCCAAGGGGGTTGTGGTGTTGGATGGGATTGATCACAAAACTTTCCCTTTATAGTGTTGTAGCCTAGGTGGATGACATTAGGCTGGATTAGGATTGTTTTGGGTGAGTGTACTAACTTAATGGGACATTGGAACTGAGATGGAATATGGGTAATCTCCCTAGAACTTTGATTACATGACTTCCCATTTGATTCCAATAGATCATTTTTTGTATTAACACTTCTGGGAATAGTGTTTTCATCAAGTGACATGAATTTTCCTAAGATACTAGTTATAGAAGAAGGTAATAAAGGGATGTATCTACCTTTTACAAACCTAGAGGGTCTCAATATGGATTCCTATACTTACTTTATAACCCTTAGGATCCCAATATGGATTTTTTTACTTATCTGATGACCTGGAGGGTTCTATTAGGGATTCCTCCACTTACGTACTAACCTAGAGGACTCGATTGGCTTCCCAATTGATAGATTATCCCTGAGCGGGTGTGTGTCTGTGGTTGGGTAGTGATGGTTCTTCTTGTCACATTATAACCCAAACCAATATTTAAGGCTGATGGGGTTGAGATTAATATGTCTTGTGTGGGTGTTCAACCAGACTTTATTTTATTTTTTGTTGATGTTTATGATTGAATTTTTTTAATTTGCCTAGGATGCATGGAAATTGAACATTGGTCCTGATATTATTATGATTGTTCAAGGCTCCTTGGATTAATATAATGATATACATGAGACATTGTAATGCTCTATATATATGATATTGATACTCATGGAAAATTATGGGTGGGTTCCTAGTCTTAATTATATCTAATGATGTGGATAATTTAGTTGTGTATTCCAAGATGTGGTAGCTAGGATCTAGAATTTGAGCTATGTCATATCATGCATACAAGAATTCCAAAAATTAATAGGATTCCTTTGATTATAGTGAAGGCCATTATGAATTATCAGGGAGCCTAGGATTCAAATGAAAATATTGTTAGAACATTTTGAATGGCTAAGATTTATAGGATTCAAATGGTGGTATGAGGTTATGGGTGGGCGTATATCCTAAAGTACAAATTTAGAATATCTTGAGGGTATTTTTTGTATCCCCATGATTCATATATAATATTCCCCCTATAATCAGGTGGATACACTATTTTTGGATTGATTGAGGAGTCACCTGGTATTAGTTGTCTGATAGATTGATTATGGGATCTAGGTTGGGTAATGCATTTGATTTCTTAGGTCACCCAAGAATCAGTCATCCCAAGATGTATAAAACTACCTAAGGCATCCCCCTCCTAGGAATCAGACATCATCTATACATTGATAATTACTTGGTATTGTCATGAGTTTTATCATTAGGGATTAAGGATAAAGGATTTATGGTGACACCATAAGATCCTCTACTCATCAATGGAGGTGTGGGAATTGGATCACAGGAGTGTGGAAATGGGTCATCTTAGGCGATTTTAAATCTCAGATATATTCCATCATTTTCCAAAGAAAGTATGGTCAATTGTGTCATGGAACTAAGGATTGAAGATGGTTATTAGACTTGGGTCATGTTATATGTGTACTCCCAAGGGGTGGTGGTAATTCTATGGTTGGCATGGTCAGCGTGATGTGCTCAGATACATTTTGAAACGGACCAAGGATAGTATTATGGGTTGCTATTTTTTTTTATTTACCACAATTTCTTTATTTTTTTTCCTTTCATCAAATCATGTCACATTCATATATCCTATCATATACCAATTAGTACGGGATGTTTCTAGTGGAAACCTACTTATTTTTTTACTCATACACTGCTAAGGGGATGGTTTGGCTATAGTTTGGATTGATCCAGGTTGGGGTGTGAAAAATTTGTATCATATAATTTTATATTATGTTTTACTATTTGGGATATATTAAATAGGTGACATATGAATGTTTCAAGTCCTATGGGTGATATTGGATTGGTGCATTAAGAACAATTATTCTGATAATAATTCTAGGTTACCATGGGCTAGGAGTGTGGTTCTTAGTTTTCTATGTTATGGTTATATATGAATTTCACCATTAGTGACTTACATGGATGTTTGATTTTATTGATTGGTTATGGATTTTTTCTCTTATTCTTAGAGGAATTAGGTGTCTCATTCATCATATTTTTCACATAGTATTCACCTGACATATAAGACTTCTAGTTTGATTATGTCCACTTATGATTAATTCTTATTTATTTAAAGTGTTAAAAGTTTATCATAAAAATTTTACCCATATAAGTACTTACTATCATTCCACCCAACTGGGAAAATTTTTATATGTATTTCCTTTTTATGGTAGTTCATGTGGTTCAATGTTGAGAAACTTGAGGGTGATGGAGTATCCCATGTGCACATGAGGTTTTTCAACCTATAGTGGGTCATAGTTGGAACTTGGTGTCATTGTGATGACTCTGGTGGGTCTGTTTAGGCATATGATGCCTTAGTGTTAATACCATGATGGTGGTTTAAGAATTGAATTTTCAGTTATTTAAAGTTCCAGAAAACATTTATGGTTTTTTCCCATATATCTTGGAATTTAATTCTACTTAACTGAGCCTCTCGACTTTGGTCCCTTGACACATATCATCTTGGATGGTGTTATGGGGGATCATCATGGGTTGTTATTATCAAGGGATTAATATTCTTTATGGATGATCAGTGATAATCAGTTCCTTGGTAGGAAATTTCATGGCATGAGATGTTAGTTTTATGTGTGAGACCCTTGAGGGGTGTTAGATTATGATATGTCATCCGCTTTATATATGAGAACAAGACAATTTTCTAGGAACATGGACTCTAGTGAGACCCTAGTTTATGGGCTTGGTGGAAGAAACTAGTGACCATATTGGTATACGGATCATGTTTTAGTGATTCATTTTCTAATTTTGTTTTACATAGACCAACATGAGGGGGTATCCAAGGTTTTTTATATCCTTATAGGTGGGAAGAAATAATGGATGCTTGTGTTTGAGATTTATGTGAGAAGGTACTATCGAGTGTGAAATATAAGTAGGGTTATACCTTAGTTTCTTGAGGAAGTAATTGTGAGTTTTAATTATTAGGTAAGGATCATTTGGATGTCTGACCCAGTTGGTTTAGATTAGCTTTTTTGTGTGGTTATGGAATAGTTGGATGCTTTGGGTTTTTTGAACGATGTCATGATGTATCAGTCATGGGAATATTTTTTTTACATGTAGGGTGCCCAATTTTAAAGATAAGCACCAAGGGTGCATTTTTTAATAAAATTGGTTGACTATGTCATGGGAAGTGGTTCACCTATTTTTATGACATATGACCGTAGAGTTCATCATTCGAGTTTTAGAAGTTGGTTGTAGCAATGCATGTGAGATTTTTATTATTGAGTTTGTACTCAAGTAACAGTATAGGGGAAGCTATATGATGAGGAGTGCACCATCAGCTGTTTGAAGGTGTGACCCTTGTTATGGATGAAATGTAATCAAGTTTCATGGTTTTAATTCTCATGATCTGAAAATAATTGTTTGGAGATGTTTTTTGTTGGTGATCAGTTATAAGTGTTACGACCATGTCAATACATTTGGATTAGCAATGAATGGATCATGGAGCATGGTGGCTGGGATTTCATTTTAGAAAAGTGATGGAAATGATACTCATATAGTTTGGAGTGATGTTCTAGTCATGGGAATGTGGAACCGATCATAAATGTTTATGATGGAATTCAAATGTTGCTGTATGATGGAATTTATTAATAACTTTATTCATCTGGAAATTCCATATATGAATAAGATTTTTTTGTGGATTATAACTGAGTTTTGACTTCAAGAATGGGATAAAGTTGAGTTATATGAGGTATATTGGATTAGAGATGCATCGGTTTCTATGGTAGGACATGATGAAAATTTTAACAAGTCAAGGATCCAACATGGGAGTTACACCAGTATTTGGGTATATAATTTAGTGGGAGTGTTTGGATGATCATGGGATACCACAAGGCATGAATTCATCATGATCAGGTAAGCGGTGATGCATTAGGGGATAGATATACGCATTTTAATATAGGTTAACCATAGGAGGTTTGAATAGAATTCTTTTGTGGAATTAGATGTGGTGAGTTTCAAACCATATCATACATGTTATTTTTTATACAACATCTGTGTTTTGAAAATTAAACTGGGATTTTTTAGGTAAACTCGGTGTGATCCAAGCATCATTTAGATGGTGGTTATATGCCCATATCATTATAGTTTGTAAATGATAATTGAGAGTGGTGTGTGAGTGTTGTACTTATGTACGTTTGGGTCTGGTAAGGTAGAAACTGCATCGAGAGAATCATTAGAACACAGGTTCCCTATTTCAAAAGGCAGTCCCAATGTTGGAAGCACCACAGCATTGGAATTGTCCATTATGAGGTAATTCCTATAGTGAAAGCACAATAGGAATAATAATGTCTTGGTAAATGAAATGTTTTTTATTAAGAAAGGATAATATCAGGTAAAAACCATCGATGTCTTTCAGTAATGGTCATGAGTGTTGGATCATGTTTTGGGTGGTCTGAGAACCTTGGAATGGAGGTTGTGATGTGGATGTTATTTAAAAATTTAGGAAAAGTAATGAATCCAATTGAAGAGAATTTGACAACACATATTGGTCAGTACATGTGGTTTAATGGCCACTGAGACTTATTAGCGATGAGAAGTGTTGTGGAGGGGAGTTTTGGTGTCATGTGTTTGTACGGTTGTGAAAATTCTAAATTGAATTTTATCTTTTGAGTGTAGTGGTCTGGTGATTTTGAGAATAAAGATTTGGAATCAAATTAAATGGGTTTAAACATCTTTAAATGATTTTTTTAGACATGTTAAGAGACTTGGGTGGCATATCGAGGGTTTGGAGGAGCCTCAGGAGAGGTAAAGTGGTAGTTGCAGCCAAAACTGTAGCAAAACCCCTGGCTATGCGGTGGTGTCTGATGGTAGTAGATACAAATGTATGTAGACACCAACTAGATGATGATAATTAAAGGGGAAATCTGTAATTCTTCCCACCCACCCTTAAAATTTAAAATTGGGTATCCCCCTTCCCAACTTCTTGGTGTGCATTATAAGGGGGTAAATCCCCCCTCTTCTCCCCTTCTTCCCCTTATCTTGGGATACTCATTGAGGGTTTTTTGCAGTGGTATAAGGTACGTTTTTTCTTCTATTATTTCCCTCTCTTATTTTTCATTATTCACTAATTTTTTATTTTAAATTTAGTTATTTAATACCGATTCCATAGTATCATGGTGTAATTAGTTGATTTACATAGGAATTTTGTTCATCCTAGCTATGGGATGTCATGAGATGACATTCAGGTGATGTAATTCATCATTTCATCAAAGGTTCATATTCATGTGAAATTTTTTAGGGTTTCATTATAAATTAAATTAAATTTCCTTTTAGTTTGGAATTCTATGTTGGTATTTTCACTTTATGTAAGGACAGGGATGTGAGGTGGTCCATTGGGGTTCCATTGGATATGGTTCTGGTGTAGCAAGGTGTTAGGTGAGAAATTGGGAATTTGGCCTTTTTTGTTAAAATGGATAAATTAATTATAAATGATGATAATTTATTATATATAGTGACTTAGTGTGATATAGATTCTTTGGAGTGTAGGCAATGACCTTTTAAGCTAATGTATGCTTGGGTGTGGTCAGGTAGTAAGTTTTCAGGTGGTGAAAAAAATGGAAAAAAATGGAAAAAAATGAATTTTAAATGAGTTAGGTGATCTCATGTGATAGACCTATAGTTTATATGGTATAATGTGTGTGGTATTATCACTATATTTGATTCCCTTTCAGTTAGCTTGGGTAATTAATTTGAATTAGAAGTTAATTTTGAATTAAAATGTGAAATTTTTTGAACACATTGGGAAAACCGAACTAAATACCAGGGTACACATGGGTTATTTTGCATTATCCTAATAAATTTTGTCACCTATGGTCAATTCCTTAAAATTTTTGATACCATGGGACGTATGGGTCCTTGAGAAAGGTGAATAGGCTTAATGAGATGAAGTATCCCTAGAGTAGTAGCCTTGTATTTCTCTAAAAAGATGTATGGTTTTAATTTAGATGACCAGCCCAAGAGGGATAAGTGATACCCTTAACACACCTTCAAGAAGGAGGTTAGGTATGACTTAGAGACCTTATAATTTATAGGCCATAAAGGACCATTGTTATACCATTTATATAAGGGTATTTTGGTGTCGGGTGGTATCAATCACACCTTTTTTCCTCTGTAGTGATGTATCCTAGGTGGATGACCTTAGGTTGAACTAGGATTGGGTTGGGTGAGTGGACCAACCAAGTGAGACTTTGGAGCTAAGATTGGCCATGGTCCATCTCCCTATACTAAAGCTTACATGGATTCCCCTTTAGGGATAAAAGGTCATTTTTTGTACTAACCCTACCGAGAATTATGTTTTATATAAGATATTTGAATTGGTCCAATAGGCATGTTTTGACCAATGATACCAATAGGGATTACTCTACTTATGTATTGACCTATAGGATCCTAAGTGGGGTTCCTCCGCTTATGTGTTGTCCCCAAGGAACCCTATAGGGATTCCTCTACTTGCGTGAAGACCTATAAGATCCAAAGAGGGATACCTCCACTTATATACTTGCCTATAGGACCTGAGTGGGAGACACAATGATAGAGAAACCATGAGCTAGTGTGTGTGGCTTGGTATTGATGGTTGTGGGTGTCACCTTAGAACCCAAACTAATGTGGAATACCAATGAGGTTCAGACAATGATGGAGGGAATAGGTGATCAGATAACACTTATTTTATTTTTTTATGGATGTGTATGCTATAAATTATTGAGATTTACCAAGATTCTTTGGAATCATCCTAGGGATTGATATTATTGTGATTTCCTAAGGTACCTATGAATCACCTGATGAGTTGGATGGGACCATGGTATGCCCAGTATGTATGAGATCTAGTCTGATAACATATTGGGGATATGTATCTAGTCTAACTAGAATCAAATGATATGGTTGATGTAGTAGTGGATTCCTAGAGTTGGTACCTAGGATCCAATATTTGAGCCATGTGATAGTGTGCAAATAGTAATTCCCCGGATAAATGGGATTCCTCTTATTATAGTGAGGACCATTGTGAATGTTCTAGGATCTTGGGATTTGAATTTTTATTCCACTAGGACATTGTTAATGTGTAGGATTGTTGGGATTAGAATAGTAGTATGAGGTTTTGGGTTAGTATATACCCTCAAGCATGGATGTTAGATACCACAAGGGTGAATTTTGGATCCCATAGATTGACGCCTATGATACCCATGGGATCAAGGGGATGCACCAGTTTTAGTTCGATTAAGGATTTTTGTGATATTTGATGCCCATGAGTCTGATCATGGGATCTAGGGAGGGAATTCCTCTTGATTTACTAGGTCATCTTGTAATCATTCATGCCTAGATGTATAGGATTTCATAGGGCCTCACCTTCTATGGAATTAGACATTGGATTAGAATTGATAATGCCTAGGTACTACTCTAAGGTTCATACTAAGGGACTTAGGATAAGGGATGATTGGTGATTCCCCCGGATCCACTACTCATTGATGGAGGTGTGGGAATGGGATCCCAAGTGTGTGGACAGTGGTCCCCTAAAGTGATGCTCATGCTCAAATGCAGTCCAACATTGATCAAAGTAGGTATGGTCGATCAGGGTCATGGACCCAAGGATCGATGATGGTAATTAGGTTTTCTCATTGTATATGTGTATCACCTTAGGGTTTTAGTGATATTTTGGTAGGCATGGTCATCATGATATTCTAATAGATATTCCATAACTATGAAAATTAGATATTGTGGGATGTTATTTATTTGTTTATTTACAATAGTTAGTTTATTTATTTCTTTTAGTAGATATTGTCACATTCACATATAACAGCATGTATTGACTAGTAAAGGACCACTTTGGTGGTTCCTTATTGTTTTTTACTCATACCCTATTTGGAACTCTATTTCACGTGGGTTCCCAAGTATCACTCACTTAATTATGGGTATAGGTCTTTCTGAGGACTGATATTGTGTGTTTGAGCTACAACAGCTCAAGTGGGATTAAGAGATTGGATATGTGGAATAGATCTAGGGGTAATACCTCTTTTCTAGAATTTTTTCTTTATTTTCCTTGTACATATGATCGGTCTGGTGAGATATAAATCTTTTATTCTGTCATGGTTATTTAGGCCTATGTTTTTTCCAAATTGATTTAATATTGATGGATATATTTTTCGCTTTTGTGTACTCTGATGTGATGATGAGGTTATTATTGGGTTATTTATCAATTATTATTTTACACTAGTACTAGGGGTATAGTCTCCTCATAACACCGCCTAAGAATGTTGATATTAGTTGTTAGCCTCTGGTGTTTGAGGAGATGCACTAGAGGTCATGTTACAATCTATTCTACCTATTATTTTGAGTGATCTAATCCAATACAAGACATGGTTATTTGAGGATATTCTTTTAGTTCTGTAATACTTTATCTCTCAGGTTGTATCTTCATGAGGAATATAAAACTCGAGTTGTTTCCTTAATCACTGGTTCTTTTGAAGCTTTATAGGGGTATAAATCCATATATTGAGGGGAACTGTAACACCTTGACCTTTAATTTCTTTATTATTTTTTATTTCTTTGAGTTTATTTTTTCCCTTGAGTTTTGGGTATTATCCTTTTATATTTTTTTAGAAAACCTAAAGTTTTTATCTATTTCATTGTTTAACACAAATTTAATAGAAATAATGTGGGAATCATATAGGTGTGTTAGTGGTTGTACCAAAAATGTTTTTCATTACTAGTACACAGTTTCCAAACTATGTATCCAAAACATTTCTAGTGTTTAGGATGATCTAGTGAGGATAGAAATATTGGCGCACAATTTTCCAAATCATGCATCAAAACCACACAACCTATATAAATAATTAAAAATTGGAAATTAAATCCTTTTCTCTCCTTCTATTTAACCCAAATTCTCTCCTTTTTTACCAACATGGCTCTCATAACTTCCAATCTATCACATCTTGGTTTTCCTCCCCTCCCTTGGTTATTCTTAGATCCATTCAAGGATTAAGGTCATATGTTAATGTCACCCTAATCTCTTCTTCTCACTCTTTTTTTCATTTATTTATTATATTCATTTCCTAATGAATTCTTAATGACATGATATTTCTATTGGATCAATTTTTAATTGGGGTATTTATGGTTTTAGGGATCCTCTTTGCTTCCTTATGTTCTTCTTTCTTTGTTGAGGTGTATTAACACCTTTATTTGTAAAAATAATTTGATTTGAGGTAGGCTTATCCATGTATAAGCCTTTAAACATTAAATGATAAATTATTTAGGTTTTTTTTGTTTTTCTTGAAAATTTTTAAAATTATATAAAGGATATTTGATAATTTTTTCTTAAGAATTATATTTTTTCTTGAAATCTCATGAAAAATGGATGTATTTGTCCTTTAGTTATAAAGTATAAATTTTAAAATATATATATATAAATAACACCAATTATTTGATTAAATATTGATTTAGAACCATTATATGAATCATCTCATTAAGGAATATTTTTTATTCCTTAAACAATTTCTATAAATTGTTTATTTAAATTTAATGGTTTTTTTTATTTTTAAAGGGAGTGAAACCATTTTGGATTATTATTAGTTTATAGTGGTTATATGATTTGGTTTCAAATATTTTTTAAAATAACATGATTTCTTAAAGACAATTGAAAATACATATTGGAACCTTATATGGTTTTCTAAAGATAGTAGGATATTGAGGCATGAACCTTGTTTAATTTAAATGAATGTTTAATTATATCTTGTATATGAATGATTTTTTATGATGGGTTTTCATAAGTGATCTTGTGAGTTATTATTTACTATTATAATATTATTGTATTGGAAGTTATTTTTAATCACCTTAATTTCATATCATGGGAATTTATGTGAATAGATCGTGTGGTTTCCATGGGTCGTAGTTAGCTAGAATTTCCATTTTACTCCAAATGCATCCTAGTGGATAACTAGGGTCATCTCTCAACGAGAAGGGTTTGGGGGTCTCAATATCCTATAACTTATTTATTTTTTGTTTTTGTTTTCTTAATTTTGAAATAATATATATATTATTATTGGTTTTTTGTTTTTTATTTAAAAAATTTAAAACAAAATAAACATAATTCAACACATTCATCGGTGAAAGGGGTTGGATCCCGGGTTGAATGGAAAAATCCTTCATCATTATCTAGTTCTCATCCAAAAATAAAATCAATATAATTATTCCATTTATCTCCTATATATAATTTATAATTCTAAACATAATAAAGTAAAATATCCCTTGATACATCTAGTTCCACCTACTCTATAGTGAAGAGGAAATAAAAACACTCGATATAGTCATTCACTATCTCGACACCTAGCCCCATCATATGTTGTTCATCCATAAATCAACAATACTCCACTGGTATTAATTATAAGGAGAGAGATGGAGGAAGAGTTTATTTGATATATTTAAGTATATAGCATCTCATTGAGAGGAGTATATGAATATCATTGATCTATATATTTCTAGTTTTCTACAACATCAAGGATGAAACCTATCAATAATTAAAGAACAGGGTGTATGTGTGATCTCCCATGGGGACCTAATCCTCGGGTAAGTTCTCCATCATTTATAGTTTAAGAGATCATGTTACAGCATGGATAATGGGTAATAACATGAATAAATAGGGGTAGAGAACAACACAACATAATTTAAAAAATAGAGAAAACTAGTATTAACATGTGGAAATAAATTACATAAAGAAAGCTATAATGGAATAAAAACCTAATAAAAATATGTCTAATGATTCTATTAGGTGAGGTTGAAAGATATTTTTAGGAGTTATCCTTCTTCATCCTCATATTCAGTTTCAAGGTGAGAATTTCATATGGATGTCACGTGTTCATCTCCAATGGTTCTAATCAATTCTATCAAGATCATATCTTCCCAATATCAATCTATGTTTGCTTCAATATTGAATAAATTTAGTACATCATAGTACATTGGATGTTATTATATGCTCAAAATGTTGGTATTTTGATTTTAGTGGGCCTTGGGAAGTGGGTTTGGAGGTATTTGTAAAAAGTGGGAAGACCAGGCTTGGGCCTAGGATGTCACAGGCATGGTGGTGAACGGTTCTTAAAGTGTGGAGGGACTTTAGTGGATCATTTTCATCCACGGTGGAGTGGACTTCTCCCCTAATAGAAGAAAGCGATGGATCTTGAAGATCTTCAGCAAGGTCAAGCTTTTATAGTGGCTTGACTCTTCTAGTATTCATAAGCAAGGGAGGCATTTGGTAGTTCAGGAGACTCGGTCGGAATGGGTTCTTGGAAAAGTGGGTGTGGGTGCACGGCCATTATGGTGACCGTGATAGGGGTAGAGATGTTTCAAGTGGAGTGACCATGTCATTACTTGTATTTGGAAGGGAAATCATGGTCATTGTAGTGACTATAATATGGGGGATGAAATGGGTTGGTGTTGACCATGAGTTGGTAGTGCGGTAGAGTGGTATTGAAGTTACCACAGGTGGTATCCACATTAGGGTATTGGACATGTTATAGGTTGTATAAAAAGTTAGAGGTTACCAAAAAAATGTCTCATGGTCGGTGCACTAACCATGAGGAGGGTTTTTCATGGTTAGTTAACAATCAACACACATAGTTAGTGTAGTGATCAGATAAGGCATAGTCACTTCTGTCCTTTTCATTTTTTTTACTTCCATAAAAAATAATTTCACAAAGTGAACCATTTAGTTCAAATTAATTAATTTCAATTCATTTAAATATCAATTTTAAATAATTTTATTTCAAAATAATTTTAATTTATGTATTTTAATTTAAATTCAAAATAATTTTTTTAATTAATACTCAATAATTTAATTTATTTAAGAAATTAATTCAAGAATGAATTCCAACCATTTAATTCTAAAGTTTAATAAATAATTTTTATTTATATATAGATTAAAAATTTAACATAAAAATGAATAAGTAACTAATAACCATGATTTTATCTAATTATCAGTAAAGTTATAAATTATCAAAATCAATAAAAAGTCATATTTTCCTGGTAATTTAATTAAATTAGGGGTATTCTCATTGAAAAAATTAAAACAAATATTGAATATTTCACCTCACAGTACTCCCCCAGATTTAAACAATTTTACTCCTAGGAAACATTATCATTGAATCTAGATTATTCAAAATATCAAAAGAAATTCACCCTACCTATATTTAAATTTATTGTCCAAAATTGAAACAAAACACAGATCCATCTGAATTTTGAAATATCATGCCTCATATGTGATTCAAGACACTACCACACATCAATTCAATAAATGTTTCAGTTAAAGATTGGATCAAATTAGATTTAAGTAAAATCAAAATTTTAACAAAAAGTACCTCTATTTATCCCTCTTTCCTAATTTTCCACAAACCAAATTTGGTTTCCACAAACCAAATGAATTTTATATAATTAAATTGTCCCCTTCATGGGTTAAAAATTCACCCCACCTAAATGAATTAATTTTTTACTTAGAAACTTATTTTTTAAAATTTTTCTCATCCATGTATGAGCATAGAACTATGAAAAAACCCTTATTAAAAAATTACTAAGGGATACTCACACACACTGTGCCATTGTCTCATAGATCCATTATGGGTTCCCAATTGCCCATTTTAATTTGAATTTTAAAGGACTTATAATATTTTCAATTTATTTGGATCCCTAAGGTTTTCTTTCTCATATATTTCAAGTTACCTCAGATTAAGATCTATATTCTAGTGAATTAAGTTATAAAATTAAGTCTACATAAAAAATTTCACTCACACTCTTCCCATTATTTCTAAGACTAAACTTCAATGAATATAGTGATCGATTTCACTCAGTAGTCATTAAAATATAATAGTTTTAGGACCATTGAATTACTTTACCTCTAGAAAAAAAGGAAAGATGCTGATAAAGTTCAAGAAAAGTTTGAAAAATAAAAAAAATCTTTTAAAAAGTTATATACAAAAATGTATTTATAAAAAAAATTAAATATAGAAAAATAGAAACATATAGAAACTGTGTATAGATTCAAAAAATTTAAAGATTTCATTTGATTTTAATTTTTTTTAAATTAAATTAAAAAACTAAATTTAAAACAAAAAAACGTTATTTATAATATTTACAAGAAAATTATTTTGTTATTTATAGATTTACTCAAAAATAATATAAAATAGTGAATAGAAATTATTCATAGAATCTAAAACAATAACTAAAAATTATTCTAAAACTATTATAACAGGTTTAAGTATCTTCCCCACACTTCTTCATGATACTTCCCATTAAGTTCTGGTAGAATCAAAAAAACATTATAGTGAATAAATAGTGTAAAATTATATATACAACCTGGTATTTATTTTATTTAACCAGTGGTCTCCAGGAATGATCTCCCTAAGTGTACTTAATTTATTGTTATATATAGTTTTGAGAAATCCACCTAGGTTTTGTCCACATAGGTAAAACTATATAAAAAATACAATATTAGAAAAATTTATTTTAGTGAAAAGTAAAAAATAGTAAAAAGAAAGTGAAGGGTTAATATTCTTGGTTAAAACCCCCCAATAAGTGTTATAGTTAGACTATTCATAGCTAGATAGTATGGTGTTCATCCTCAATATGTAGGAGGAGGGATTTATATGATCAAAAACACCACATTCAGTTCCTTTTTAATCTATACAAATTTACTCCTTGGAGGTCCCCATTGTCACAATACAACATTTCCAACACGTTTTCAATGTAAATCAACTTCAAATTTTGGGCTGGAAGGATGATAAATGGGGTCTCCTTTAGTTCTTCCATGGATTCTATGTAATCTTCATCCAATAGATCCTCCAGTAATTTTGATTCAAAAATAACTAGGAGAGAGTTAGTATAAATCTGTAATTGAAAAAAAATAAAAACAAGGTGATTTTACATCAAATTTATCCCCCTCATAGAAAATTACATCTTAATCTATTTATTCTTGCATAGTAGACATTAGGAATACATCTTATATTATATATTCTTTTATTTTATGTTCATGGAAATTTTGAGGGAGTACTGACTTTTCCACAGGTCTAGGGACTTCTTATTCAGTAATCACTTCTCTTATAGAATCTTATTTAAATTATTCATAAGGATATTCAAGAAATTATTCAAATTAATCTTCATATATCTCCCCCTATTAATTATCCTAGAAATATTTTTCCTTAATTTTCAGTAGCTTTGGTTTCTCCTATTCTATTTCCAGCTCAAATTTTTCTTCAAGTGGGGCTATGGAATTAACTTTATCTTATGTATCCATAGAGAACACTAGTTGTACTAAGTATGTAAAATTAAAATTTGAGGGATTAATATAATATTAAGCATCTATAAACTTAAAAAGAAATGAATTTAGTGATGTGGTTTCTCCATCATTGGTTTTATCTTATAGATCAATTTCTTAGTAAAATATTCCCTTGAAATTGTCTTGTATGGATGGGGGAAGTAGGGGTTTTTTAAATTCTCTTTGAAAAAACTGTTCATCTATTTCATCATCATCCACCAAGATAGTTATCCAATCTTCAGATCCTTTTGTTTTATTTACAGTAGAAGGGAGATCAATAGACAATTGATTTTTAATAAAATTAGAGAATTCAAATTTTGAGATAAATTCTCCCTAAAAAATATCAACATGTAGCTTCTTGGATCAGTACACTAGTTTAGGGTAGATGTGCTCAAGGGTGAATATGGGAAGATCCTCTGATTCCAAAAAAAATATTCCTTCCTATTTTGAATATCTTATATAGAAAATATCAGGGTCTATAAACTTTCATCTTCTTGCAGTTTTCTTTTCTCAATGAGTTATTGAAGGGAAGTGACTATTTCATATTGAATACCCTTTAATTCCTTAATCATTTATCCATGTTCCTCCATTTTTTAGTTCTCTTTCACTTGAAATCCCTTCATCATATATGAGTACATCTAAATTTACTCCAGTGTATGATCTTATTCAATTTTATGGTTTTGGGTAATATTATATTGATGGTAATTGGATTCATTCATATAGTAGTTTCCATCCTCTTACCCATTGGTTTATGTCGAGGGTCGTTATTGGTAATTCTAATGAGAGTCCATCCGGGCTTCTTGTGGGACTATGAATTGGGAATATGGGTTAGTATTCATTAAATAATGGCCTCATAGTATTTTTTATCCCATTATGCAGAGAAAAAGAATGAATAAAATTGAAACAAAGAAAAACAAGAAGAAGAAAAGGAAAATTCTGTTTATAATTGTGTTTAGATAGTGGGAACTCAACCTTTTTCCCTGGAAATGGTACCATTTTTATTTTGTGGTTATCATAGTTCATGGTCAAATAGAATTTTTATTTTACTCCTAATGTAGCCTAATATCTAGCCAGGTTTATATATCAAGGATGAGGGTTTGAGAGTCTCTCTATCCTAGAACTTATGTATGTATTTGGTGTTGTTTTCTTAATTTTGAAATCATCCAAAGATGAGGATTGGGTTTTGTTTATTTTTTGATTTAATAAATTTAAAACAAAATAAATAGAAATTAAATATAAAAATGAGTGAAAGGATGAAATGTAGAGAGGGAGGGAGATGTTATTTGATAGATTTGAGGATGTAGCAGCTCATTGGGGAGAGAATATGAATATCATTGATCTACTTATTTCCATTTTTATACTACATCAAGGATGAAACCTAGAAATAATTAAAGAATAGGGTTCTGGTGTGATCTCCCCCATCCCTTGGGTTGGTTCTCCATGGTATAGATTTTAAGAGATCACGTTATATCATAGATAATGGGGGAGAAAATGAAGAAATTGGGGGGAAGATAACAACACGACACAATTAAAAAAATGGAGAAGAATTAGTATTAACATGATGAAGTAAATTACATAAATAAAGTTACAAGGAAATGGAAACCTATTCAAAAGATGTTTAATGATTCCATTGGAGGAGGTTGTAAGATATTTATAGGTAATAACATTCTTTATCCTCATATTAAGTGTCTAGGTGAGTATCTCATATGGATTCGATGTGTTTAGATCAAATGGTTGTGATCAATTCTATCAGGAGTTTCTCTTCCCAATATCAAGATCTATTTACTTTAAAGCTGAAGGAATTTAGTACATCGCATCACAGTGTAAAATATTATACACTTGAAATTTTGGACTTTTGGATTTTAGTGGGCCTTAGGAAGTGGTCCTATATGTTAGTGAAAAAAGTGGGTATACCGAGCTTGGGTTCGGTATGTCATGGGAATGGATGTGTATGGTTCAGGGAGTGTGATGGGGCTTAAGTGGTTCAGCTTCATATATGGTGGAGCGGTATCCTACCTAGATGGGGTCAGGTGGTGGACCATGATGATATTCAATAGAGGAAATCTTCAATTTTATCATGACTCCTCCAATATTTACATGTGAGGGAAGTGTTTGGGGGTTTGGGAGTCTCAGCTATGGGTTCTTGGAAAAGTGGGTGTGGGCACACGGCCATTATGGTGACCATGAGAGGAGTGGAGATGCAGAAATGGAAGTGAATGGGTAATTGTAGTTAGTTGGTGAGGGGACTCATATTTAGTGTAGGGACCATGAGACGGGGTTGGAATGGGTTGGTGATAACCCTGAGTTGGCAGTTTGTTAGGGGGTAGCATAGTGACTGGGGGTGGTATCCATGGTAGGTTGTTGTACATGTGTTAAGTTTCACAGTAACTTGGAGGTTACTAAAAGAAGGGATCATAGTCATTGTACAGATAGTGAGGATGTGTTTTCATGGTTAGTTGAAAATTAATGTGCATGGTTGGTGTGGGGACCATTCAAGGCATGGAAACTTCTGGATTTTTCATTTTTTTGACCTATATAAAAATAATTTCTCTCAGTACACCGTTTTGTTTCAATTAGTTAATTTCAATTAATTTAAAGGTTAATTTTAAATAATTTTATTTCAAAAATGACTTTAATTTATGGATTTTAATTTAAATTTAAAACAGAAGGTTGAAATAATTAATACTGAAAAATTTAATCCATTTTATTAAATTAAATCCATAATAAATTCTAACCATTTTATTTCAAATTTTAAAAACTAATTTCAATTTATGTATTGAATGAAAATTTAATATTAAAAAATGAATATATCACTTAAAACAATGATTTTATCTAATTATAAATAATGTTCCAAATTATAAAAAACAAAAAAAATCATATTTTACCTATGAGTTGAATTAAATTATGGGTATTTTTAATGAAAAGAGTGGAAAATATTTAAAATTTCACCTCACGTAAGGTATCTATGTGAGATACGTAGGGAAAATTTATATACTAGTGTATGATCATCCTTTGGAATGTTTTTATAAGGTGTGAGTTTTATTAAGTTAGTAAGTTTCTCCTTGGTTAAGCTGATTAGGTAAATACCATGTGTTATGGTAGGTTATTTATATATAATTATTTTTCAGATATGGTTAGGTTATCCTCTGGGTTCCTAGGTTCCCATGATTTATGTGTTAGTTTCACATGTATGTTGGTGTTTATTACTATTACTTATTTCAATTTCAATCTGTGAACTTTTATGAAGTTACATTTTAATCCATTTTCACACAAATATTCATTTTAAACAAGTTTTATAACCATTTTAATTTCTATAAAAAAATTAATCATCTTTTAAAGAGTGTTTCAAATAAAATTGACATGGTTTTTCTTTTCAATGAAACATAAATATTATTTTCTAAATGTAATTCAAATTACCAAGAATTGATTTCATTTTTAAATATGTTGAATGGGGTGTAGTGTAGTGTCTACTATGATTTTTTCACATTCCTATCATATGATAGGTCAAATATTGATTTTCACATTGATGTGGTGTTTGATATCATGTTCCTGGTTTGAGTTTTATGGTGTTTTTAAATGGGGATGTTCTTATTGCACATGGAGATGGGTGAATGTGGTTTTTAATCCTTTTATTGATTTTTAGTATCTTTTATGTGTCAACTAATTTTACATTCCCTAGTTTATAAGATCTTATTATTTTAGTTTGGTATGTATTTTGTTTCATCTTATTTTTGTTATGTTATATGTTTATTTTCATTATGTCATGGTTGGAATTATCTTTACTTTATAAATACATAATCTAATGTGTTCTGTTTCAAGATATAAAAGGGTTGTGATGAGTTTCTAGGTTTGAGAACTTCGTTTTTTATTTATTCTTTGAGTGAAATAATTTCCAATGGTTTTCATTCATAACCTAGCTCTTGTTTCCAACTTGGGGTAATGAGGAATGTGACTCGGGTATGTCATGGGCTAGCTTAGGTTCTCAGATCAGGGGTGTAGCATCCCTGACCCGAACAGCCACCCAAAAAGTGCTAACGGTCTATATTACACTGGCTTTAGGTGAACCTCCCCAAACACCAAAGGTTTCCGACTAGTAGTGAGGGTGTAAACAGGTATAGTGGGGAGGCTATACCCTCTGGGAATAGATAATATACTAGTCCGAGCATAATAAGATAACATATAGTGGAAATAAATGACTCAGTAGACTCGAACCAGACATGCAGAGTAGAAGAACATTCAATCTCAATAAACAGTGGAAGCTATATAGAAACAAAAATAGTGTAAAGTAAAAAGAACATCATGCCAGCAATCCACTAAACAAAACAAGGTACAACATGTATTTCATATCATTTTTACAATACAATATCCAAGTTACTTTCCATGGACGACCATAGTAGATTACTTGTGGTTCCTTAGATGCTCAAAACAGCCCCGGTGCTTCGCACCTCAATCAAATACTACATCCTTGATGCCCCGATGCCCAAGGCACCGCAAGTAACCTACATCCCTCAGATAGCCTGATTCCAAAGCACCTCAAAACTCATATCCAATAGTGTTCCTAATTCTAACCATCTCATATATATATATATATAATCACACTCGCGAGATGGTTCCAACCTACTGACCAATGTTTGGTTAGTCCATATAAATCTTGTGCACCTTATGAACTCAAAATGGGCATGTCTCAATATGCCATAACAATAAAAAATAAAACAATCATGGACACACCCATGGAATACCTCTAACCATAATCATCTCACTAGCATGGACAACGCCTAACAGCTCTATGGTGTGCACCTAGCCTAACACATGGCTTCCTGAATCCTAGCCTCCCTGCGATGATTCATCAGTCACCATCAACTAACCCCGTGGTTGGGTCCAACTATCTCTACCATGTCCTCCGCGTATAGATAAACCTTGGATACCCTCACCTAGTACCAATCCTGATCTGACCCCATATGCTACATTCTATCATGGTCCCTAATCACTAGCTATCTGAGAAGGCTCCCTACAAAACCTCTCAACATTCCCCACCTATCCAAATTCTCAAGACTCCTTTGGAGGCCTATCACACTAGTTCCATATATTCCCTAGATGCCCACACTGAAATAAAATCACTAAAGAGATACCATGAGGTGGTCTAATTGAGTCATTGGCCTGTCCACCCTATTGGAACTCATCATGTCCCAATTTCCTACTATCGGAACCATCGCCTAAAGCTGATGCCCTGTCCAAATGGGACATGTCTGTCAGATTTTCCTTAGCTATGAGTGCCTGATTCACTACCTCTAAGATTGAGGCTAGCCTAAATATGTTTACATACATGTGAATTGAGTTCTGTAAGACATCTTCAAAGAGCTTCACCCTTTAGGTTTCAATGCTTACCATACCTAGTACAAAGCGAGACAAATCAGTGAAAGTAGATGCATAGTCCATGATGGACATGTCACTCTACTAAAGGCTCAAGAACTTATGATCTATCTCCACCCTCAGTGTCTCTGGGAAAAAATGGTTAAAGAACTTGTCCTCAAAGTCCTTTTATTCCAGTACCTCATGTCTAAGAGCCTGAACCTACACATCTCACCAGCACTTAGCTAGTCCTATAAGCTTATATGTCACCATCTTGACCCTCTTCTCTAGAGGTGTCTCCAGATACTCAAACATGGTCTTAATGATCTCTATCTAGTTCTCAACTGTATGAGGACCACCCTCACCATGAAAAAGTGGTGAGTGATGTGACTGGAAATCCCACGTCAGATACATCATCAATGGCTCTTCTCCTTAAGAACCTTTGTCAATCCCCTACAAGACACATACCATGCTCAATCGGAGCTGATAATCAAGCCACATCCCAAATGCTATCAAGTCTGGCAGTAGCCCTGCATACACTGGGGCCTGAACCTGAGCCTATCCCTCAGCCTATACTTGTGGCTCATGCTCTACCTAACCCTTAGGGGTCTGAACCTGATCATGCTCATGTGGAACTGTATCATCTCCTGCCTGACACTACATCCAATCCATCCATGAGGAATCTACCAAATACTATAAATGGTTAGACATCCCATATATATAACAATATATATAACACATATATGTAAATTTTTAAAAATTCATTGCATCATCGCTACCCTAACTCTCCTCTACTCCAACCATGCCCCATGGCATCTTGGCCTCTTGGAATCCTTACCCACCCTCAACAGAGCCATGTATCACAATATCATTGGTCCATACCAATCCTGACAACCAATGTTGCCTCAAACCGATGACCTAGTCACCAAATCATAGTGATCAAAATCACCTCAGTCATAGTACCTACCTACTCCTATAAGATCCAGGATCAATCCTTATGCCACATATAATTTCACAAATATATAAAGTATGGAATATCACAGTTCAAATTTCAAAAGAATTTAAAGCATGAAATTTCACATTTCGACATGAAATTTCATATTATTCACATGGTATAATCATTTTACATAGAATACATGAATTTATAAAATTAAGATACCCTAAAATGTGTCTATCAAAATCCAAACAAACAAGAATAATATCCCCCTTTCAATATCGGGCCAATTGTCCATCTTGTTCGTCACCATACCAGGCCAACGGTCCATGTCTCACATCATAACCAATAAAATAACATTCCAAAAGAGCCACCAAGGTGGAAATAATATAAAATATAATCTGATCAAAATCAAAACAATATAACCCACCTAAGGTAACTCAATCCAACCCTCATACATGGGGCTGTAGGCACCCAAGCATGAGTTCAAAATCTAGTTCTAACAACAATCTATCTCGAGTATACCATAACCCCAAATAGTAATACTAAGAAAAGAGTTAAAAGAAACTCCTCTGGTACCACTTATAGAATCACAGACCTGAACATCCACCCAAATAGTTCTAACGGGCCATGTTCCACTGGCCTTAGGCGCACCTCCCTGAATGCCAAAGGCTTACGACTAGCAGCAAGGGTTTAAAATAGTATAGTGGGGATGCTATACCCTCTGGAAATAGATAATATACATGTTAGATCATAATAAGATAACATGAAGCGGAAATAAATGACTCAACAGACTTGAGACAGACCCATAGAGAGGAAGAACATATGATCTCAATAAACAGTGGAAGCAATACATAAACAACAATAGCGAAAAGTAAATAGAACAATATTCTAGTAATCCACTAAAAAAAGGTACAACATGAATTTCATATCCGTCATACAACACAATATCCTAGGTACTTTCTATAGAAGACCGAAGTAGCTAAATATAATAATCATGCTAAAACAGAAGGAAAACTGAACAAAAACTCTATCTAGGAATGACCTCAAAGTCCATACCAAATAGTACTACGATCCAACTTCTAAATATGACTCGTTACCTGTACATAAAACCATAAAGTCTACACAAGTCTCGAAGGTACTTTTTAGGGTGTAAGACAAATCCCAATAAGATTCCACACAATGTTCTGTACTGAGTATAAGTGTTTAAGAACATATGCATCTCTATGTAAAGTAAACATTACAATTCAAAATATAAACACAACCTCCACTAGTTCTCAACAGCCACCAGGGAGTTTCACCTACTTCGTCCAATGCTGGAATCTCATAAGTAAATATATTCCTTTCCCCATGGCCCAAGGTACCCCTATAGTCACAAATTCCTAGTGAACCCTCAGGTTCCACCTCAATCGTATAGACCAACACCATGTACCTCTTGACACCTCATGTCTCAATGTACCGATGTCCATAAGACACGCCCAAAAAATAGTATCCCAGTCTCATGGACCCCTTCTTGAAATCTCCTGTTGTCCCATGGCACAAAAACCATAGAAACAATGATGTTTGTCCTCAAATAAATATACAGGACCATTCCCTCAAGCATAAAGATCCTCATCCCTCATCCTAATGGCCTCATCGCTATCAACCGAAGTCTCCTGACCTTCCACATGGGTTTCTATAGAAAGAACCACCAAACCATAAATACATAAGATGAAACTATCAAGGGACTATACCCACACAAGTGGTCAGAACCACCTCATTATGGAGTCATCCTATCTGCGGACTCAATCAGCACTTTGGAAATCACCAAATAAATGACCTAAGCCACACCATCTATGGAAATTCGTGCCCCTACGACCATGTCGCTCAAATATGATGGTCATTCCATCCAAGAATCATGGTCCTTTCTCAACCTGACAGCCTCTCCGCCTTAATCCAACATTCATGATGCTCAATCATGTGGTCAGAATAACTCAAGAAAATCCAGGTCAAGCCCAACCAGTGATCAATTTCATTCAATTCTAACGGTCATTCCATCCCAACCTTGAGCCTAGCCCATCAAAACCCCAATAGTCTCAGTACATGTAATATCAAGAATTACATGATCATAAAACAAATTTAAGAACTTTAAATAAGTAATTCAATTTGAACAAATTGAATTGAACAAGCTACCATCTATAGCCCATTAGTACAGAGGTCTTGAATGCATTTAACTCACTTAATCAACATTCAACAAATTAAAACATACCAATTAAATCAAAAAAACATTTAAAACCACTTTTTTCACCCCTAAAAAAAGTATCCCGAGGAGAAATGGCCTCTCACCCCGCCTCACTCAAGCATAATAGGTATAGGCCCTGCCCATGACATCCCACATAGTCTAATAATCAAGTTAATATTTTGTAATAGGGTTCTTCTCAAAACTTATTGTTGCGCTGAAAATATGAAACACCCAAAATTCTATGAAAACTCAAAAAAAGTATACACCACCTAAAATATACTCTTAGTCATAGGAATATCCGATATCTAAGTCTAATTCTATGTCGATTGATGTAGATATGAGTTTCCATATTTAACCATGAAATCGGATCAGAAGAAAACATCGGTTCATAAGGAGAAAACCAAGATAAAGAGAAGGGTGTGTGGGGTTATCCTTACTGGTTCAGTTAGATAGCCACCAACAGATCGAAGAAAAGAGTTTTTATATAGGATTTGGATCAAAATCCACTAAAGGAGAAAAAGAGGAGATCCCACTAATGTGTGTGTGTGACTAGGGAAAAGGAATGAAAGAAAAAGAAAATAAAAAGAAAAAGGAGAGGAAAAAAAGAAAAATTAAACAAAACACCTTGTATAGGCCGCATGGTTTACCCTCATAGTTTTCCAAACTATGATGCAAACACTGCCTAAGGTTGAAGGCCCGCACGTCCACCCTACATGGTTTGACAAACCATGCGGTAACCATGCGCCTACACCTGCAACTTCAAATCAGTCTATTTGGCCTCTAATACTCCCAAAACCAAACTGAAACACCCGGGGCACTCTCCAAGCCTCTAGAACAACCCAAAACCATCACAAAACTCCAACATAACTCTCATAATTGAATTACATTTAATGCATAAAAAATTTTCAAAGGCTCCAATTGAAAATTCAAATCAGGTAGGGATTTTGACCCATTCCAAAAACCCAGGTCGTTATAAGGGCTTCCCTAGTGTTATCTCATAACATGAAGAGTATAAATTTTCAATTGTAATTATAATATAATGAATAAAAATATTGTGTTATAATAGATTAACCCTTTTTGTGTCACAAAAATAATACAACACAAGATAAATTAACCAATTGGTTGATCCAATATATTATGAATATGTAAGAAGGAAAATAAAATAAATTAAGTAGACATTGTTACTGATCCTCAACCTTAAAAATTCTAGTATCTTTGTGAAAAAACCATTCTAAATTATCAATGTTGGGAATGAAATTCCTAAGTTCTAACAACTAGACATTAGGTGGATCACATCCACCCCTAAACACATTCATAGTGATTGGGTGTCTAGATTTCATCCCATATAAACTGATAAGAATCAAGTGTCTTTCTTCCATTTTATATATAATCATATGGTTTTGGTGGCTAATTTCCATCCTATCCAATATCATGGGAATCATGTGGCCCACATCCATCATTTTTATGTTATAAGGATCAGGTGTCCATTGAACATTTCATCTGATCAGATAGGCATTAGGTAGCCCATATATAGCTTGAGAACCCTTATAAAGATTGTAGTTCTAGAAACTATCCCATGAAAAATGATAAGAAATAGATATCCAATATACATCATGTTCATACTCATGTGGATTGGGTGGTCTACATCCACACTGAATTTCATCTAACACACCTAGGTATAAATTCCCTCTCATGCATGTGGGTGGTCAACCAGTATTATACTCACCTAGATCCCTAAGGTATCATGTAGTCTGAGTCTATATTTTACCATATGTAGTAATATTGAATATATCCTCTCACCTTCCATCCATATCTTCTAGATTGCAGAAACACAAACATCTCAAATACTTAAGTGATCACCTGATTATTAGGACCAACCTCCTTATCCATCCCTTATAGCAGCATTCCATAATAACAAATAATATTAGAGTATATAATCAAAATCATTGGTTATGTTCTACCCAATACTTTTCTTTGTATAATCACTCATTTATCCTCATGTATCATTCATACTAACATAAAATTATCTATTCATTTTCAAAAAATCAACTTATACATCACATGATTCAATCAACCTAATATAATTAGTACTACCTTATCCATTCTAGACTCAATCAATCATTCTTAGTAACCACCCCTCCTATTATACTAGGCCTTAGTCCATAACTTGTAAGTATATAGTCAATGTCTCAAAGTAGTCCCATCATTTCTTAGCTGATTTGATACCTGACACTTTTTTTTCATCACTCATACTCATATATGACCACATTTTTTATTCCATTTTCCTCATCCATTTCAAAAATCACCTCCCCCATTGTGAATTATATTATAAGTCTCGTTATTAAATCATCTTATCCATAAAACCCCCAAGTTGAATCAATCACTGTGCAGTTAAACCACCAATATA
Organism: Viscum album; assembly: GCA_963277665.1. Taxonomy (NCBI): domain Eukaryota; kingdom Viridiplantae; phylum Streptophyta; class Magnoliopsida; order Santalales; family Viscaceae; genus Viscum; species Viscum album. Next base: position 1,326,889,205 of record OY728126.1, read on the forward strand.
CACTTGATAAAACACCATCTCTTTCTCTATACAACCAATATAAGCATTAAAAGTTCATTATTGATAATCCTAGTACTCCCCTATCATTTACCCCTCTTGGATAACCTAAATCCACAGGGTTTCCTAGGAAACATTTATCTTATCTTACACATATCCCATCACTATAAATAGAGTATTATATCACATCACACAAGACCTAAGGCTACTAAATCTATTCATCATTAACAAAAAAACCTCCATGGGATCCTCTCATAGTTCTAACCAGGGATTATTATGTAATAGAGTCCTAAAATGACCCTAACTTAATAGAACAAATGTGGACCATTTACCATTGGTCTAATAGGTTACATTTGATTCCTATACTTACTTTAGCCCCATCAGCTCTCACTTGGGTCGATCACACCCACTTACCCCAACTTATGTAATACACATTATAGATTTCTAGAATGGATCTAGTGAGAGGGGTGAATCAATTGTCACTTTTTTAAATTATTTTAATTCAAAATCTATGGATGGTTAATGTAGAAATCTCATGTTCAATGAAGTCCCACTTCTCCTATATGCAAGAAAATGAAAGAAATGGAAATCACATAAGGGTTTTTACAAGGTTCAGAAAAATAATTCTCCTTATTGTGATCAACCTCTGGTTGTTTCACAGATTCTATTATCACTATAATTGTTAGCAATTACAAGTGCTAAAAAAATTCCTATATGCTTAGATAGGTTAAATCCATGATTTTTAAAGGAAAGATGATGAAGAATATTCACTTATTCATACCTTGTGTAATTTTCCATTACAAAAAGATTGCCTACTTCCTTTCTTCTTTCAAGGAATATCAACATACAATATATTTATTTAGTTAGGTTCAATTTTTGTGAGTTATGTATGTGCATGTACACTATGCTTATCCCAAACTGAATGATTGTAAGACTTATGATTCACATGTTGTGTGCACTATCTCTTTTCTTCTTATGCACAAACCAGAATGGGTATAAGCCTTTTTGAACAAGATTTTGTTCACGATTCATAGTGTAAGTATAAAATTCTCTGAAACTATCTAAATAAGTTCACTCAAACCCGGAACAGTTCAAAAATCTAATATCTTCACGAATTCCTAGGAGACACATTATATAATTGTCATATGTATATTTTCATAACAACATTTCTTCACAAATCATTTTAGGAGTGGTTTTTCACCAGTTTAATGTACACAAGATTATTATCCTTCATGCTAGAAATTTTGTTGTGTGGTGTCTTCTCCTTTGTGAACCAACAGATTCACAGTTCTCTATTTCATTAGAAATAAGATCTTTTCAAAAATTATTAGTAGCACATATCCTTAGGTATGCCTTAGTTTTTTTAGGTAGCTCTCAATTCCTAAGATCTGCAAAAAGTGATGCATTTTGGAATCATTAAAGACTCTAATATTTATTCCATTTCTTGGCTACATAAAATATCCTGAGTCATTATGTATTTATTCAATCATATTATGAAAATGATGGTGTTACCATTTTCTGAGTTCATGATGTTCTCTGTGATGAGATCCTCTCTTCCATGAAGTGAAATTGTGTGCTCCTTGTGTCTCTAATATTGAATAGACTTCTATAACTAGTTTTTTTAGTTTTAACATTTCTCATGTTCTTAGATTTATCACATGAATTCAACATTAAATTTCATGAATGATCTTGGTATTATCATAAGATCCTCATTCTATTGGTGAGGTCATCAAATTTGGTTGGATTTATTCACGGTGGGATCGGGATTAGTTCTGGTGCACTGGTATTCATTGGGGAGTGTTGAGGAAGAAGGAGATCAATGATTATGATTAGGAGGCCAAGATAAAATGACCATTTGGTTCCAGTTATGTCCCATATTTTTTAGTTGGAGGAATCGTACATGGATGAACCTTGTCCCACATCGAATCTGCATAGCACCAACCTATGCTTTATAAGCTAAAGTGTTCCATCAACATCCCATAAATCACCTCTCCCTCTTGATACTACCCCATAACATTCTCCCATCCACCATGATTCCCTTCATAGTTGAATCTCCACATATAAACCTTATTCACATGCATTATTGGCCTTAAACATGGCTCAGTCTCTACCACCTTCGGGCTGGATATGGCTTCCTTCCTTTGGGTGTGGTTGACCCCATGGGTCCTACATGTGCCCTCGGTTGATGTTGTCCTTGTCTACCAGGGGGTTGGACCATTTTTTAATGTATATACTAATGTATACATATAAAATTTATAAGTAACAAAGAAATTCAAATCCATCTAAAATTTTATTTCCAACTCAACTCTTATTCTATTATCAAATAATCAATCACTTTTTTCATGGACTAAACGTATTGTAAACAATGTGAAAGATCCTTAGAACATGTGTTAATAATTTGATATCACTTCAGACAATTTTTAGAGTTAACAACATAGAGAATTAATCAAGCATGACATCCAATGCTAGGAATCCATAATATTTTCCAAGCATCACCACTTCTCATCATCAGCTTACCAAACACATACTGACATATCATTGATAAAAAAATCCACATTGGGCCCAAAAATCTCACCCTTTGTATTTTGTTTTTAATACCTCTTTATCACACATTGTAGGAATTAATGTGTGTGCTCACAATTTTTATCCCCATTATTGGTAATCAAATTCAAAGGAAAAGTGTGTATTTTTTTAACAAAAAATATGATCTTCTCCCTTTGAATATCATTTATTGAGAACCAATGAGAGAGGGATGACATCACATGGTTATTTTAGAAAATAGGCTTTAGTTAATCAACTCTAAGTCTACTTAAAAGAACTCAGTGTATAAAAAAAGAGATATATAACCAAGGTTTTCAATGTTGTCCATAAAAAACCATGCATGTGAAATCATGCTCAATAAAAAATCATCAAAGGGAGTCCTAAATGAAATCTCCCTTTATCTCATCTTATCATACCCTCTTTTAACAATGAATACCAAATACTTGTGGGGGTCTCAACCAAGGGTTTTTTAATGTCTCATAATGTTCTGAACACCCATATTCTACCTTAGTGTCTCAAATATGTCCTTAAGAGAAACCTTGGTGAAGATATCTTCCAATTGATCTCGAGTTGAAATAAATTCCAACTTAATGTCTCCATTTTCAAATTTATCCTTGATTTAATGAAATTATATATCAATATTATTGGGTATTGAATGTTTTATAGGATTTCTAGAAATATCTATTTCACTTTGATTATCATAGTGAATTTTGAAGGGTCTTTCAATTTTAACCCTTAAATCATCTAATTTTTCTTTCATCCACATCATTTGTGTGCAAGAACTTTTCATTGAAACATATTCTTCCTTGGTAGTACTCAATGTTATTGAGTTTGGTTTCTTCTAGTTACAACCCACACAACTATCTCCCAATAAGAAAATTCCACCCGAGATGAATCTTCTATCATCATAGTCACCTACCCAATATGCATCTATAAACCTAGAAAAAATTAAGCTTCTTCCTTATAAATAATACCATAATTTATAGTTCATTTGATATATCTAAGAATTATCTTAGTATCCATAATATGTGAGTCTTTTGGATCACTTTGATATCTGGCATAGAGAATCATAGTATAACCAATGTATGGTCCGTAGGCTATGAGATAAATAAGACTCCCAAAAAATATTCTAAATTATATTTCATTAATATTGTATCCATTTACATCTTTTGAAAACTTCAAAACCAATTTAATGGGTGTAGAAATAGTTTTTTATTCTTACATTTTAAAAAATTGCAACAATTCTTGAGAGTAATTTTCTTTGGATGAGAAAGTAAAACCCTCTTTTTTCAAGATTCATAATCCCAATAAGTATATCAACTCACCAAGCATATACATATCAAACTATTGTTTATTTTGGTATGAAAAAATATATACATGAATTTTCTTGATCGCCTACAAAAATGGTATCATCAACATATACAATAACAATAAGTGTACATGTCTTCATTTCATTGATATATAAGTTCCTATCCACTTTTCATTAGAGAAATTTTAGTTCTCTCAAGCAGTTCTCCAACTTTTAATACCAAGTCCTTGGGGACTCTTTTAAGCCATAAAGAGTCTTATTCATTTTTCATACTCTCATGTCATCATTTTCTAGGAAAAATTCATCATGTTTATCTATATAAAATTCTTCTTCAATCTCACCATTTAATAAATTCTACTTGACATTTGTTTAATAAATGTTATATTTTTGGAAGGCTGCAACCACAATAAACATTCTAATAACTTATGACCTTGCAACATGAGTTTTATTCAAAATCAAAACCTTCTACTTGTGAGTGTCCCTTTCATACCAGTCTGCATTTATTTATGACAACCTTTCTCTAGTCATTTATCTTGTTTCTATAAACCCACTTGGTTCCAATGATATTTTTATCATTAGTTCTTTGAACAAGACCTCATGTAGAGTTTTTTTCAATTTGAACAAGCTCTTTATTCATATCCTCAATCCATTCATCATGTTTAATGTATTCTCTTATTGATTTGGGCTTAATTTGAGAGATAATAGATGTTTGGTTTTCAATCCCAAAACTTATTTTAGTTGATTCTATAGTATCCTAATTGTATCTCAACTTCTTCCTAATCTGCAAAGGCCAAGATTGTTCTTTAATGATATTGTATCATTCCACATGTTTATACAATAATCATTATTTTTAAATTTTATCAATATCCTTTTCATCATATGTATGATCTGAATCAACACTTTATGTACATGGTTCAACTTGAAATTGTTTTTCATTAACATACTCAGGAACCTATATGTTGTTAGCACTATCTTCTTCAAAAGTGGTTATATTTGAATCATAATTTGAGAATTAGTTCTCAATGATCATGATATCACAACATTCAACCATTTTTTGAATCTTCTTATGCTATCCTCCATATCTTTTCCCAATAAATAGATATATAAGAAAGACAATTTCCACTTCTTTTTAATCAAATTTTCCCAGATTTGTGACTTTGATTTTGAGGATGCAAGGACTCCCAAAGACTCAAAAGTATATTATAGTAGGCCTTCTTATATATAAATTATTATGAAGTCTAATTTTAATTTATTCTAAGGAAACATAGAATTTGAATATGTATTTCAGTACATACTGCTTCCTTTGAAAATAATTTTTGTCTCCCAAACTCAACAAGAATAGTTCTCTCTTGTACCACCACCAATATATATTTTTTTATTTTTTAGAAAAAATCACTTTTTAAAGGTTAAGTGAGAACTCGCACAAACCCAATACCACTAATAAACCAAATTAAACTAAAAACACTAGATGAAAAATCTAAAACAAATGAAATTTAAAAATTTAAACTACAATCATGTGAGCATGGTCAACCCCTCAAGCCCAACACTACCATTGTAGCTTGATAATCCCTACATAATCACCTCGAGGAAATGCCTATGACTTTTTCTTTAAAAATAACACTCTTGTCATTATCATGAAATCATCAATGAATGTGATAAAAAAACATGCCAGTTTTTGTATATTGGTGTCTCATATGTTCACACAAATCTGAATGAATTAACTTAAGAGTCCTTGTTTATTTTTTGTATACTCTCTTGTGGTTACCTTGAACCATTTTTCCCTTTTGATACATTGTAAAAACCTGGTCATTATCTTAGCATAACTAACACCTCCTGTGAATTACTGGATTTCTAATCTGAAATATATTTCCACCAGTTCATTCTCCTCTTATAATAATTTTTGGATCATCAACTATTTTGATTAAATAATATTTATTATTAAATATGACCTCATTTCCTTTATCACATAATTTACTAACACTTAATAAGTTAATTTTCAGTCCATCAACAAATAACACCTCTTGGGAATTAAGTTTGGATGATTCAATTTCAACTGAACTAGCTACATTAATTTTTAACAAGCTCTAATTTTCCAGAGGTCACAGGTCCTCTATCATGGTCCTAAATGTTTTTCATAATCTTAGTATCTCCTATCCAATGTATAGAAAACCCACTATCAATAATCCAAGGTCTACCTCTTTTACTGGCGTTAAAATTAACTTCCATAATTAATGATTTTTTGATCTTACCCTTTTGTTGAATATTCTCATATCTAAGAATTTTTTTCTATTGATCAGGAAGAATAGTCAGAAATTATTCAACATAGTGATATTGTTGGTCACATCATCACACACTTCCTCAATCCCATCAGACCTATTTTTATTAGAACCCACATACAAGTTTTCATTCTTTATTTGTTTTTTAATAGGCCTCATACTCCTATTATTTGAAAAAATCCACTAATATGGTGGCCCTTTTTGTTTATGGGAAGAGACATTTTGTACCATTATATGATATATTTTTTTCCATAAGTTCCACAACACCAGTAGTATCCCCTGAATTTTGATCATCCAAAAAACTATTGATGAAATTTAGATTATACTTCTCAATTAGAACCTACTTTCTTTTGAATAGGTTTTAAGGAAACTTTATTCTTTTTTTCATTCTTTATTACCCCAGGTGAGGATAAATTTATTTATGAGGTTTTTTTAACCCATATTTCCCAAGGAATACTCATCAAACCTACACAATTAGGCTGTACAAATTTAACATTTTCATTTTTAACAGGTTGAGAGTTTAATTGATAATTCATAAAACATTTCTTAGCATTATGATTTGATTAAAACATTCCTTCAATTGATTTAGAATAATAATTCTTTACATTCCCATATTTCTTATTTTCCTTGAAGATTCTTGACTCAAACCTTTTATGATATTCCTCCAGAGTGGTCATCTTCTTCTCTGATGCACTTATAACTCTTTTTTTCTCAACCACTTTTACCTTGAGAAGTTTAATATCCTAAATTTGATCATATTCAATATTATTCATTCTATAAACTTCCTTATTATATGATTTTTCTTCTTTCTTAATCCTATTGTTTCTTTCTATATAGACTTACAATTATTATTTTAGTATATGAATCATATAACCCACATTTATTTATTCTTCTTCACTATTATAAGTATCATATTTAATTTTAACATGTTTCATAAAGTTAGTGTCTTTTATTACATATTCTTATTCTTATTCATAACTTATAGATAACCTCTTTCCTTAACATGGTTATATTTTTCTTCCAAATAGACTTCATTTTTTTCATTAAATTCCTTATAGATTTTACTATATTTTCCTTTTGACTTCCTTTATAATTTTTTTTCTTCTTCGTCATCTAATTCCATGGATTTATTCTTCTTTAGAAAATCTACAAAAAAATGAACAATACCACCATAACGGAAAAATTTAATTTGTATCTTTCCTTTATACTTCCCTTTTACCTTTTTAATATTTTTGGATATGAGAGCTATGATTTTCTTGTGATTCTCATCACTCTCATCATCATCATATAAATCACTTTGGGGTTCAATCATTTTTTCATCCTTGGTCTTAATTTTTTTCATGGATTTGAAAGACATTTATTCCTTTTTCTTGAAAACTCAAGATTTTCTCATCACATAATTCAGGAGAGTATTGTTTAATTCATCAAGTGGAATGTACTGTATTTCCTCCAGAGTAAAAATATTTATGTCAAATCTTTAAAGAAATTTTTTCATTGATTTTTTGAACACTTTTGAATCATCCGGTTTATCACAAAAACCTATAATATGACTAAAAATATTATTTAACCTTTAAAAATAGTAATCCATGCTTTCATCTTCAACCATAATAACATATTAAAATTTCTATCTCTGGATTTTTTATTTTAGTTCTTTAATTTTGATGTTTCCTTCATACATATTCTTTATTTTTTTCACATTTCATTTATTGTCTATAATCCCATCACTTTGTTGTGTAATTTTTCTGATAAAGATAGTAGAATAGAATTTCTTTTTTCTTCAAAATTCATAGCCCCATATCTTTTAATTGGTGGATAGAAAATTGTGATACCATTACTCACTTTCATCCCTTGTGATAATAGATATGGAAGCATTTGATTCTTCCATCCCTAAAAATTATTTACATATAAATATGGAACCCATCTGCTATTCACGAAATTTTTAATCTCCATAATAGACTTTGAAAGAGAAAAAATTAGAGGAACCTAGTTTTCTTTGATACCACTTATAGAGAACCAGACTGGATCTACTGAGAGGGGTGGTGAATCATTGGTCAATTTTTCAAACTCTATGGATGGTTGAATCCACAATATCTTATTCAAATAATTCCCACATCTCTTTCATGCAATCAAATGAAATAAATGTAAAGAACAAAAGGATTTTTACATGGTTTAAAAAAAATCATACTCCTTGTTGTGATAAACCTGTGGTTATTTCATAGATTCTATTATCACTATAATTTTCAGTTATTACATGTGATAACTAATTTTTTTAAAAAAATTATATAGGTAAATTCCACACCCTTTAAAGGACAGATGATGAATAATATTCACTTCTCCCTACCTTGTGCAATTTTCCTTTTCAAAAAATATCGCCTCCATCCTTTATTCTTGAACACACTATCAACAGACACACTATCTATTTATTCAGTTAGGTTCAATGCATGTGAGTTATACATCTGCACATGCAGTGTTCTTAGCTCAAAGTAAATGATTGTTGGACTTATGATTAATGGGATGTGTGAACTATCTATTTGATTATTGTGTGAAAACTTGAATGGTATAATCCTTCTATGTGAAAGATTTCCTTATAAGGTCACAGTGTAAGTATACACTTCCCTAAAACTATCTTAAGAATATCGCATGAACTAGAAAGGCTTAATGAATCTATGATCTTCACAAATTACTATAAGACATGTTATAGCATTGTCCTGAGTGGATTCACGAACAAAATTTCATTGTAAATCATTTTAAGAGTGATTTTTCATAAGTTGAACACTTGTAGGATTCTGAAATTTCATGGAAGAAGTTGTTACAAGGGATGGATTTTCCTTTGTGAACCAGCAGATTTGCCATTATTTTTCACTAAAAATGAAATCTTTTCACAAATTTTTAGCAGAATATATCCTTGGGTATGCCTTGGTTTTTATAGTCATCTCTCAACACCTTATATTTGAAAAAAAAATGTTTCATCGTAGACTCATTAAAAACTCTGAGTTTTAAGCCATGTCTTATATCCATAAAATATCCTGAGTCATTTGGGATTTATTCAATTTTACACTAAAAAGGATGGAATTCACCTTTCGTGAGTTCACGATGTCATTCGTGAAGAGATCCTCTCTTGCATGCGGTGATATTTCTTTCTCCAAATTTATCTAAGCTCAAATGGAATTCTATAACTATCATTTCTATTTCGTTAATAGATCATGTTATTCTATTTATCTCAGGCATGAAAGATGAAATTGCATGCATGATCTCAAGATGATCAGACAAACCTCATTCCTTCAGTGAGCTCATCAAAGATATTAGAAGTAGTTCATGGTGGGATAATCCTTAGTTCTGGCATACTTGTGTTCATCAAGTAGTTTTGAGGTAGAATATGATTGATTAGTATGATCTGATGGCCAAGATCAAATGATTGTGTGATGATATTTATGTCCTTATTTCTTAAGATGGAGGAATTGTACGTGGATGAATTGTGTCCCACATTGAATCCACGTAGCGCCTTCCTCTGATTTATAAGCTAAAGTGCTCCATCAGCTAACCAAAAGTATCCTCTCCCTCCAGGTACCACCTCATATCATTCTTCCTAACACCCCACATGGTGGATCCACCACTCAAGTTCCTTATAAATGGATGTTATTGGGATTAAACATGACCTAGCCTCTACCACCTTTGGGCTGGCTAGGGTTTCCTTCCCTTAGGCTTGATTGACCCCATAGGTCCCACATGTTCCCATAGTTGAGGATGGCCTAAGTTTTCATGGGGTTAGGCCATTTTTTAATGTAAGGAACATTGTATAATTAGAAAATTTCAAAGTAACAAAACAATTCAAAGCCATCTCAAAATATAATTCCAACCCAACTCTTCTTCTATTCTCAAATAATCAATCAATTTTTTCATGGACTTCACTTGTTTTAAAAATTTTAATGCTTCTGAGAACATGTGTTAATAATTTAAGATCACTTCAAACAATTTTCAGAGTTAAAAACATAGATAATTGATCAATAATGACATGTAATGCTTTGAATCCTTAACAATTCTTTAGGAATCACCACTTCTCATCATCATCTTATCAAACACATATTGATATATCATTAACAAAAAATGTAATGCTAGTCCCAACACACAACATATTCACATACATATAAAAGTGATAGATAATAGAGACCCCCTACCTTTACACAAGGTCATCCCCTCTTAAGTGATGTATGGTTATCCTCAACCAAGCCTGTAGTGATAATAATTTCCATGATAAACCCCTATCACTTTCAAAATGTCCCTTAATTAATTCCTAAAATATTATAATCAAATTCATTCATTAATTTAAATAGGAATAATAGAGTTATCCTTGCCAAATGTGTAATTACCTCAATTCCCCATTCATGAAGCACTAATGGATTGTGGATATATTCTGAATCCTCTATAATAAAAAACCAAAAATACCTTATTAAATCATTAGTCGATTTTAACCAAATTTTATAAAAACAATTGATCAATGAAATATTTACCTCTAGTGAAATTGAAATTAACCATGTGTGTTTATAGTTTTTTTGTATCCCATAACCTATGCATAATAAATCTCCATCATTGTGGTGTGATTTTATCATACTCAAATGAGTTCACACCAAAGATCCTTATTTTTAACCACACCAAAACAAAGAAAGAATGGGGATGGAATAAAGGGGTGGAGACCAACCTTAATCAATAATGGAATCTATCTTAGATGTTATGGATAAAAGGTGGAAGAATAGGAGAGGAGGTTGATAACCCTCATTTTCCACCATTAAGAAAATGGGCTTAGACCCACCAAATAGATAGTGGACCAAATCCATCAACCTAATGTCCCATGAGATACTTGGTAGTATAAATTCATCAAAATTATGTCCAAACCAGTTTATAGAACCCTTAGTCCTTTTAACAGATACCTTGTGCTATACTATAAGTATATGTTGTCTCTAATAACCACCCACCATTTTTATTTTAATTATTCAATATCTAACCACTCATTTAAACTGTTTTACACCCACGTTTATACCTAAACACCTCCATTTAAACATATTATACACATCCCAAGTATCTTTGTACTAATTAAAATTCAAAAATTCAAATCTAGACTGACTTTAGTTCTATTAGGTTATGAAACTTCCTGGGTTCCACCAATACATAATGGCATAGGTTGTTATAGAGGTGTTAATTTTAGAATAATATTATGCACCTATTGAGTAAATAAAGGAATATTTCTAAGAGTAAATTGAATATTCATTCAAGGTATAAATTGAAGAATATATAATGGATCTCTATATTTTCTCATCCTTAACTGCTTTTATATTTACCATGAGACAAGGTATGGACTCATGGTACACTTAATAACGGTACCACAAGAATAATTCCATTTGGAAGTACAAGGGACCAAGTAAAATGTGGGGGACCTATTAAGGAATTCACATCCACTATTATATTTTATATAACCATTTTACTATAGATCTGTAGATAGAACAAATATAGAATTTTTTAAAAGTTATCCTATTATTTTCACTTTCATAAATTTTTATTTTTTTATTTATCAGTAACTTAAAATTTGATTTTAAGCATTAGTATTTTCTTTCATATATGGTTTTCAAGGATAGAAGTAATTTATGGATATATTTAAGATAATTTGAATAACATAAATTAGTTTTCCATCCTAATAATTTATGTTGTATATCACTATACTCATCCTTATTATTGTTTATTAATATTCAATATATAATGAATTAGGTTTTTAGGGGGTGAATATTGATCTATATTCAACCTAATCTTGTGTAATTGTTAATGTTTGATAAATTTGAGGTGTTAGTGGAGACTATAAACCAAGTTTTTTGAAGTTTCAAACTTGTTCAAAATAAAATTAAACTATATGAATAAGTTCATGTCGCATCATAAAGAATTTTAACATCATGAGGCAATATGTAATATTAACTTTTGGTATATTTGGTTATTCATGTCACAATGATTAGTTATATCACTATGAATCCTATGATAATGGAGGTGTTTCATGAATGTGGAAGTGTTCATGTTGTAGTGTGACCTAGGGAATGAGTTGTTGGGTTTCATAGTTATGTATAGGAGAGAGGTTTTGTGTTGTGACCCAAAGGTTCATGCTGAAATATGGCCCTAGGCAAGGTGTTTCTCTATAACTAGGGTGTTCATACCTCAAGAGGGGTTCTGTTTATTTAAAAAAAATTAATTAAGTATAATTAAATTTTAAAACGAAAAAATGGATTAGCCTCTTTTATTTCTAGGAAAGTAATATGCCTTATCCACTTTATATCTTATTTCCCTCTCTTCACAAGTGGAATATCATTTGGTTTTAGCCATTTCTCCATATTTTCTAATTTAGTGGGTCACCATAGGTATTTTTCATTGGAATCAATATTAATTCCACTTTATGATGAATCAGGTTATGGAATCAGGCAAGTAGAATCCTAGTAATACTACGTAAGTATTTCCTATCTATTTATATTAGTATATGTGATTCTATAAATTGTTTGATTTTTTTCAGGGATAGAGTCATGTGAGTGCCCAAAAATAGGATTGAATATGATCTAATGGAGTCTAGGAAAACTTCCTAGGTACATTCTTTTAATGTTATAGACCTTATTGGTCATTCCATTACATTTTCATATGGCTTGGTGGTTCCAGAAGAATGTGTGGAGGTGTTTTGGGGTTTTAATAGGTCCTTGGGACTTTATGGAGGACACCATTTCTTGGTGGTGGGTATGGTGGTGGATGTTTTGTTTGTTTGGTGGTTGGTTGTGTGGTTCTTGGTACACCACAGCCATCAAAATAGCTTGTCAATCCATTTTGGAAGCTATTTTTGACCTGGTGAATTTATTTCTAAAATAGGATGGAGGCAAAACCTGGGCTAGGATGAGGCTCCATGGAGGACCACATAACCAAAATAGAGAATAGAGGGACACCACACCCATGGTCTTGGAAGTGATGAAAGAAAAACTCCCTAACTATTAGAAACATTCCCTAGCACAAGCTGTTTCAGGATGATTCCATAAAGAACCAAAATGGACATGTCTAGACTATGGTGTAAGTCATGTTGGCATTCGAGATTTATTTAATGTAACACCCCAATCTTCCATGGTACGTTTCCCTTTGAATAACGTAATAGCTTTCATTGTACGCAACTTCGAGATTCTAACACACCGTGACCAATCAAACTAGCCGTTATGAATAGTAATACCCAATTTTGAAATTTTATAAATTTTATCTTTCAAAATGGAATTATTTTTTGAATTCGGAATATCGAAATTAGCTTAGGGTGAATTTTTGGTATTTTTCTAAAAACATTCAATTTTTGATGAATAGGGAAAAACACTAAGATATATAGTTTAAAACCGAATTTTTATTTAAATAATTATTTATTTTATTAAAATTTATTTTAGGTCAAAATAGATACCTAATACCTATATAATTTCCATGTAATTCATTAGATTCAGTTTATAATAATTTTAGATATATTAAAATTTTATTGAACTTTTTAATCGTCTTTTACCCACCTCCTAGGAGCATTTGAAAATTTGAATAAAACATAATTTTACCGCTTCTGTGAATTGAATTTCAAAAATCTGAGAGACATGGTTGATATCAGTAAGTAAAATGTGGTTCAATAAGATAAAATATTTTTTGGTGAATAGTAACTTTTGACTTTTATTTACCACAGTTAAAAGTAAATAGGATAATTAAGGAGGAAAATGATATTATTATTACCCTAACACATGTTCTAATTATATTAGATAAGTGTAATTCGACCAAAAACAACCATAGGAATAAATTATGATCCTTTAGGTCCACTTGGATTAGATTAGGACATTTATTATTATTTAATTCAAAGAAGAGTTAAAAGTGTTAAATCCAAAGCTTAATAACTAAACCATTTTTAAGATAGGGCTATACATAATATAAATTCGATTATGAATGTTAATTAGAAATATTAAACTATTTCTTACATAATGGTATTTTATTTATATTTTTTAGAAAATAAATAATTTAATTTATTTTTGACACAATGATGATGTAGTAATTACAAAATTAATGAAATATTAAAATATTTAATATTATAAATATAAAAATAAATATAATTCGGACTTTTTATGAATTAAACTAATTTTCTAGGTCAATATGACATGTTAGGGTTGGTTAGATTAATTTTTTTGAAGTAATAATGTTATAAATTTTGCAAAAACAAAATACCAAATAGTGTCAAAATTGACATAAAAGAGTTTTTAAAACAAATATTATATTATTAATTGATATTCTATTCTTAAAAATCTATGGTTTGGAAAAAAGACTTATATAATGATAGGTATATCATTAATGAATCACTTAGGGTTTGCTTGGAAGTATATAGTAAGTTTATTAACCATATAATATAAAAATATAAAGAGACATGATAAATGTCAAACTATTTAACTAAGAGTTAAATCTAAAAGATAAGGTTAATATAGTGAACCAAGCCTGTCTAAAACCTATTGGTTGAGTGGTTTTCAACCCATAACCACCTTATCCTTTAAATAATCCACTTTGGAGCCATTAGAACTGAAAATGATTTTATTATAAAATAATATTTCTAGCTTTTCCTAAGGTTCCCCTCACCCCTCTTATAAAAGGGAACTCCCCCTTATCTCTAATTCACACCTTCAAAGTCATTTGGATTGGACAAACCCTACCCAAATACCCTCTTAACTATCCACCTTTCATCTTATAGTCCTTCCCTTAGTCATAAATCCAACCTAATGAGCCATTTTGATCAAATCAAAAGGAATAACCCGAAGAAGAGGTAAATATTTCATCACCTCTTTCAAGTTCCTTTCTTCTTCCACTTCCTCTTTATTTGTTATTTCCATTATAAAATAATAAATCTAGTATATTCTATATACTTTGATGTTATTATAAATATTTTACAACCATATTCATTAATCTATCCATCCTTTCAATGACATGTCAATGTACGTGTGTACGTACGGCTTACCGTCTCCATGTCGTGGTGTGATTGTTATTCAATACATTATTATTTGAAAGTGTATAACAATGATGTGTAATTTATATAAATAATAAATATAACATGATAATAATTATTTATATATGATATACCATCCAATTATATATTATTTTAATATCAAAAGAATGATATTGTTGCTCGTGCAAATGTACAGATTATCGTCTCCACGAACGTGTTGAGATTCATTCTCCATTGTATCCATTCAAGAATAATTTTCATTTGATGATTAAAAATAATGTTTAGAGACTTGATATAGTTCCATATATGAATAAGATACATCCCATCCATAACAAATATGACTCACATAACAAAGAACATAAATGAAAATGAATCTGTTAACACCTGAAACGACGATAATACTAAGATATTATTAACAAAGAAATGTTAAAAGATCGTATATGATATCATATTAATGTATATGATTCTTATATAATTTAATAAAAATTATTTCACCATTATTCAAGATTTTAACCTACCCTCTACCATGGAAAAGTACAAAGTAAGGGGTTTCTTATCTCAATTTTAATTTTGTGAGATTTCCATTATTCGCCACTTATTTATTGGATGTGGTGTATTGTGTACTTCAATTTGATATATATTATCATGATTCTCTTTATATTCATGGTATTATGTGATTCATTTTGTGGTTATTAACTTTTGTCCACATGACTCGATTGATTACAACGAAGTAAGGGTTTTTCATCTCACTTTTTATTCCCGTGAGATTCATGCTATATTGGTCAATATTTCCTTTTGTGTGGAGTATGTATTGTCCATGATTGTATTATTAGTGTAATATAATTTAATTTATGGGTATTTACATCTTCAATTTTGTGATCCTTCTTTCATGGGTTTTATGTTTCATAAGTTACCAAATCGGTAAGGGAATTTCAAATTTCAATTTCCACTCACTGGGCTTTACGCATACTTCATTGATTATTTTACTCCAAGATTATAAGTGGAATCACTATTTATTATTTATGTAGTAATCTCCACTCCCATTTGTGTGTATATACTTTTGATACACATAATCAATACATTGATAATTTCTCAAGTCATTGATATAAACTTTATCTTAACTCAATTTCTATTCATTGAGTTAAACATCCAAGTCATTGGTATTGTTTTTACAAGAATATGTGTGAATATACTCTGATTGATTTAAACTGAATATCCAATCATATTGAGTGTATTTAAATTTTTCACACATAATTATTTCATTGATGTATCCTTTACCTAAGGATACTATCTTTATAAGGTATTTCATCTCAATTTACATTCCTTTGAGACTTCTTTGTTGTTATCCACCCATTCACTTTTATATGGTGTATATATTGTCCTTTGACATAGTATATAATGAAATAATTTATTCTCAAGATATTATAAAGTTTATATTACCTCAATTATTTGTATTCATTCGTCTCTCATTTGGTTACGAACTCTAACTAAAATATCATTTTAAATGTTTTAAAAATTTATTATTCTAAATCTTTCTCATTAATGTCCACGTTTTAAAAATGGTTTTAAGAATTTATTTATATAGACATTAATGTTTTAAAATTAAAATTACTTTTAAAATTTTCAAAGTGGTATGGGAAACTTTGATTCAAAAATCTATTTTTAAACATCTTTTTGACAAATAGTGTGACTTTTAAATGTTTTCAAGAAAAAAAGGGGATATTTCTCTCAAATAGTTTTGATGATTATTTTCATCTATGTCAATATCCTTCATTATTCTCGATTGAGGTTAATATGTACAATATAATATGCCATATTGTATTGAATGAGTTATTTTTGACTGTGGATGTACTATTTTTATACCATTCATGGTTTTTGGATAAAGTATTGACATTTTGTATGCTAATTTTAATATGAATGTTTATGTTATGTTTCAAAATTTTCATATTAGGAATGCATTAGACTTATTAAGTTATAGGTGGAGCCTACTATAGCTCCATGATGCATCGTTAGATCTCATGAGACAAACTAGTGTCTTGGCATAAGGCCTTGACAAAATCTTATTTGTAGTCTTGGCACAAGGCCATGACTATGTGGTTATAAAAGTCTAGAATTATACATTCCATCATTATGAAAGTGGCTATTTATATTGCATGTGATTATTTGAATAGTAGAATATCCATGTG
The DNA here is from genome assembly GCA_963277665.1 of Viscum album. NCBI lineage: Eukaryota > Viridiplantae > Streptophyta > Magnoliopsida > Santalales > Viscaceae > Viscum > Viscum album. The sequence continues at coordinate 1,326,906,524 of OY728126.1, forward strand.
AATAAGTAAATGGCATTATTTGATTTTATCTTTTCCATATTATGTTGAAGTTCAAGTTTAAAAGGCTTTTGTTTTAGTCTTATACATTTCCTTAAATGTTTATGCTTATTTATGAAAGTTTCCGCTATATTGTTATCCTTACTGAGCACCTGAGCTCACCTTTTTCTATATTTTATTTTTCCCAGGATGTGAAGAATTTTATTATGACCGACATGAAGGGATTGTATATGGGATCTCAGAGTTGTATATGGAAACAATGTTGTTGTATTTTTCCATTTTATGATGTAATGTAACCCTTATGAATTTATCTAGTATTTACAAGGCTACTAAACTGTTTGGTCTTTCGGGACATGATTTCCTTTTATCATGATAATGTTATATAATAACGCACCGACTTTGGGTAACTGGGGTCTAGGAATTACAGTTGGTATCAGAGGAGGTTTAGTACAAACCTTGGAAACTAGATTTAGATAAACTCTGATTAGAGCACGTAGCCCTAAGATATACTTTGAGGATTAGTATAGAAGAACTTCCTAAAATTTTGGTATTGTATAGATTTTGTGATTTTTCCAATAAATACATCCATGTCTGGATACGAGCAGGTAGAGGCGGCTCTGGCACAGATGTACCTTGGGGTAAAACCCAGAAACACCGCTTTGATCTAGACTCGAATGGGAACCGGTGCATGAAAACGGGCCTTGCAGCACTCTTGGTTATGATGCTCCTGGGGGATATGCTTAGGATAATTTACATTTTTTTTACAAACCGATTTAAAGAATTTTAATATAAGATGAGAATAAATGACCTTGGTTAATCCTAAGGTGTTTCAAATTGAAAATATGGTGTCATGATATTCTCTAAATGATTTTATGACTACTGTTACTCACACAATGATTTCTAGTTTTAGTCAATGGCTAGATTCCAAGGAAGTCATAGTAACTTTGAGCATGATGTACAAGGTGGGAACGGTGGTGGAAATGAGCAACAAAATAGAATGTTGGTAGGAATAAAAGATATTTTGCTCATGCCAAATAAGTTTTCCAAAAATATGATCAACAACATATATATTAACCAACTCCTGAACTCAACAAAGAAGAGAAAGGTGATGAATGATAAGAGCTCCAACAGTGGAGACCATGAAGAAAGGAATCCTCAATTTCCATCATGCATGAAATGTGGAAGGAGACACCCAGGAAAGTGTCTCAATGGAACAAATAAATGCTTTACGTGTGGTAAAGAAGGACATAAAGTAAAGAATTTCTACGGAAAAATGAAGAGTTCTATGGAAGAAAATAAAAATGGTTTCATGAATCCATTTACAGTCATTTTTCATAAATGTAGGGGACCTGGACATTACCTGAGTGAATTCCCTATTCTATAGGATATTTTCTTGGTCAAAGAAGAACCTATGTGGAAATAAATGGTTTGAGAAATGTTTAAAATTATTATTTCTCTCTGTTTATGGGATTACTTTGGAATAATTTTCTCTTGTATTTGTAACCCTGCAGTTTGTCATGTGAAAATGATATTTGAGGAAGAATTATATTTTTTCTTGTGGATATAGTTATAAAAAACCATTTTTTTTATATGATCATTGGGATTGAGGAAATTACAAGTTATTATATTTTAAGATGAAAATGAAAGGTATGAGATAAAATTTGTGGTTAAATTATGTTATGGTTATTTTGAGGAATTTATCTCATTTTGGTAATGTTATGAAATATAGTTTTTGAAAAAGGACAATACGCAGACTGTGTGACAACCCGTCGCGTCGGACAAAGTTGTGGGAATCGAACCCCCAACCAGAGTGTCATTAAGATTTATTGCCTACCACCGGACTACATGAAGTACTTGGTTAGTGTGACTAATTGTTTTTAGTTAAATGGTTTTATTGGTCAATAAGAAGTTGATTTGAGATCTTATGTATTATCAAATGAATACCCTTAGTATAGAAAAATGATTTGGTGATTAAGTGATAAATGTTATTTTGGAAGAAGTTCGCTTTGTTGGGAACACTATATGCCTAAGGAAAATAGAATACTATGATATTTCATTTGAGGAGTAATGGTGGATTTTTATCTATGTATTTATTGTGTATTTATAGTGATTTGGGTTTTTTATGAACATGATTAACCTATAATAGAAAATATGTGATTAGGTTAATTACTTTTAAGTATGTGACTTTAAATTAGTCGATGTAATTTGGAGATACAATTTAACATGGAAGACTACATAACCAAATTCTTCTATGTTTTGGGTTTCAATATTAGTTTGGATTATATTGAAGTATTTTAAGGACAATTGTTTATTGAATGGTATTTATTTAACTTTAGGGTATTGTTGGTTTAATTTTAGAAATTAAGATTAGTGTTTCTTTCTCTAAAGGAATATCCTTTTGGGGGATCATCTGATCTTTTACTAACCATTTTTGTTTTGATTAATCTCTAAAGACAAGGTAAATATATAGTTTATCCTTTGAGGATCATGTGATTCTCTATAAGTTGATTTTGGCTCTTCCGATGAGACCAAGTCATCTTGAATACTCATCATTTGAAAAAAAATGAGTTAGTGGTAGAAATTTATTATGGAATGAAACTGTACTTAAAAATTAAGTATATCTCTTTATTTTCCTAGTAAATATTATAAATAAATTCCTCATATTTATGAAATGTAACTTAAAACACAAAAAATTTTGTCTGTTTACTTTTCCTACTAGGAAACTAATAACCGTTTGTGCCATCACAAGTTTGTGGTTTTCTTATTGTTAACTTTCTTTTAATCATGTTTTCTATACCTCTCCATCATAACTTGAAACTTATTTTATCTTCCATATCCATGTTTTCCTACATGGAATCGTAGTATGGGTTATCTCGGGTGACCTTTGTACTTCTCTTTCTTTCTTTTAAAGTGATAGTTTTATTGACTCTTTTTCCGATGTAGGACTTTCAATTATGTTCCCAAGACCAATTTTAAAAATTGAGAGGATGCAATTTCCATAATGTGGAAAGAATGTAACACCCCAAGCTTCCATGGTACGTTTCCCTTTGAATAATGCAGTAGCTTTCATTGTACGCAACTTCGAGATTCTAACACACCGCGACCAATCAAACTAGCCGTTATGAATAGTAATACCCATTTTTTGAAATTTTATAAATTTTTTCTTTTAAAATAGACTTAATTTTTGGATTCAGGATATCTAAATTAGCTTAGGGTGATTTTTTTGTATTTTTCTGAAAACTTAAAATTTGTGATGAATAGTGAAAAACACTAAGTTATAGTTTAAAACCGAATTTTTATTTAAATAATTTTTTATTTTATTTAAATTTATTTTAGGTCAAAATAAATACATAATACCTATATAAGTTCAATGTAATTCATTGGATTCATTTTATAATAATTTTAGATATATAAAAATTTTACTGAACTTTTTAATCATCTTTTACCCACCTCCTAGGAGCATTTGCAAATTTGAATGAAACTTAATTTTACCGCTTCTGTGAATTGAATTTAAATAATCTGAGAGACACGGTAGATATCATTAAGTAAAATGCGGTTCAATAAGATAAAAATATTTTTTGGTGAATAGTAACTTTTGACTTTTCTTTACCACGGCTAAAAGTAAATAGGATAATTAAGGGTAAAAATGATATTATTATTACCCTAAAACATATAATAATTCTATTGGATAAGTTTAATTCGACCAAAAACAACCTTAAGAATAAACTATGTTCCTTTAGGTCCACTTGGATTAGATTAGGACATTTATTATTATTTAATTCAAAGAAGAGTTAAAAGTGTTAAATTCAAAGCTTAATAAATAAATGATTTTTAAGATATGGTTATACATAATATAAATTAGATTATAAATATTAATTAGAAAGATAAAAATATTTCCTACATAATGGTATTTTATTTATATTTTTTAGACATTAAATAATTTTATTTATTTATGACACAATGATGATGTCGTAATTACCTAATTAATGAAATATTAAAATATTTAATATTATAAATATCCAAATAAATGTAATTTGAGACTTTTTATAAATTCCACTAATTTTATAGGTTAATATTACATTTTAGGGTTGGTTAAATGAATTTTTTTCAAAGTAATAATGCTGTTATGAATTTAGAAAAAACAAAATACCAAATAGTGTCAAAATTAAGATAAAAGAGTTTTTAAAAAAAAATATTATATTATTAATTCATATTCTATTCCTAAAAATATAAGGTTCTTCCAAAAGAATTATATAATGATAGTTTTATTATTAATTAACCTCTTAGGGTTCTCTTTGAAGTATATATTAATTTTATTAACCATATAATAAAAAATATAAAGGGACATGGTAAATGTCAAACTATTTAATTAAGAGTTAAATATAAAAGATAAGGTTAATATAGTGACCCAAACCTATCTAAAACCTATTGGTTGAGTGTTTTTCGACCCATCCTCATCTTATCCTTTAAATAATCCATTTTTGAGCAATTATAACCGAAAGTTATTTTATTATAAAATAATATTTCTTGCTTTTCCTAAGGTTCCCCTCACCCCTCTTATAAAAGGGAACTCCCCCTTCTCTCTAATTCACACCTTCAATGCCATTTGGCTCAGACAACCCCTACCCAAATACCATCTCAAATATCCTAATTTAATCCTAGAGGCCTTCCGTTAGTCATAAATCCAACCTAAGGATCCCTTTTGATCAAATCAAAAGAAAGAACACGGAGAAGAGGTAAATATTTCATCACCTCTTTCAAGTTCCATTATTCTTCCACTTCCTCTTTCTTTGTTATTTTCATTCTAAAATAATAACTCTGGTATCTTCTATATACTGTGATGTTATTATAAATATGGTACAACCATATTCATTATTTTATCCATCCTTTGAATGACATGTCATCATACGTACGTACGTACGTCTTACCGTCTCCACGTCGTGGTGTAATTGTTATTCAATACCTTATTATTTTTATGGGTATAATAATGATGTGTAATTTATGTAAATAATAAATATAACTTGATAAATATTCTGTATATATGATATACCATCCAATTATATATTATTTTATTATCAAAAGAATTATATTGTCACTCGTGCATACGTACGGATTACCGTCTCCACGAACGCGATGAGATTCATTCCCCATCGTATCCAGTCAAGAATAATTTTCATTTGATGATTAAAAATAATTTTTAGAGACTTGATATAATTCTGGATATGAATAATATACATCCCATCCATAACAAATGTGACTCACATAACAAATAATATAAATTAAAACGAATCTATTAACACCCGACGATAATACTAAGATATTATTAACAAACAAATGTTAAAAGATCATATATGATATCATATTAATGTATATGATTATTTTATAATTTAATAAAAATTATTTCATCATTATAAAGGATGTTAACCTACCCTCGCCCATGGAAAAGTACTAAGTAAGGGGTTTCTTATCTCACTTTTAATTCTGTGATATTTCCATTGTTCGCCACTTATTTATTGGATATGGTGTATTGTGTACTGCCATTTGATATATATTATAATGATTATATTTATATTCATGGTATTATATGATTAATTTGGTGGTTATTAACTTTTGGTCATACGACTTGATTTATTAGAATGAATTAAGGGTTTTTCATCTCACTTTTTATTCCCCTGAGATTCATGCTATATTGGCCATTATTTCCTTTTATGTGGAGTATGTACTATCCATGATTGTATTACTGGTGTAATATAATTTAATTAATGGATATTTACATCTTCATTGTATCATCCTTATTTCATGGGTGGTATGTTTCATAAGTTACCAAATCGGTAAGAAAATTTCAAATTTCAATTTCCACTCACTAGGCTTTACGCATAATTCATTGATTATTTTACTCCAAGATTATGTGTGGAATCACTATTTATTATTTATATAGTAATTTACACTCTCATTTGTGTGGATATACTTTTGATACACATAATCACTCCATTTATAATTTCTCAAGTCATTGATAGAAACTTGATCTTAACTCAATTTCCATTCATTGAGTTAAAAATCCAAGTCATTGGTATTATTTTTATAAGAATATGTGTGAATGTCCTCTGATTGATTTACACTGAATATCCAATCATATTGAGTGTATTTATATTTTTCACACATAATTATGTCATTGATTTATCCTTTACCTAAGGATACTATCTTTATAAGGGATTTTATCTCAATTTTCATTCCTTTGAGACTTCTTTGTTGTTATGCACCCATTCACTTTTATATGGTGTATATGCTGTCCTTTGACATAGTATATAATGAAATAATTTATTCTCAAGATATTATAAAATTTTTATTACATCAATTATTTGTATTCAAGCATCTCTCATTTGGTTAGGAACTCTAACTAAAATATCATTTTAAATGTTTTAAAAATTTATTCTTCTAAATCTTTCTCATTAATGTCCATGTTTTAAAAATGGTTTTAAGAATTTATTTATATGGACATTAATATTTTAAAATTAAAATTCCTTTTAAAAGTTTCAAAGTGGTATGGGACACTTTTATTCAAAAATCTATTTTTAAATGGCTTGTTGACAAATAGTGTGACTTTTAAATGTTTTCAAGAAAAAAGGGGGATATTTCTCTCAAATAGTTTTGATGATTATTTTCATCTATGTCAATATCCTTCATTGTTCTCAATTAAGGTTAATTTGTACAATACAATCTTCCATATTGTATTGAATGAATTATTTTTGACTATGGATGTGCTATTTTTATACCATTCATGGTTTGTGGATAAAGTATTGACATTTCGTATGCAAATTTTAATATGAATGTTTATGTTATGTTTAAAACTTTTCATATGAGGAATGAATTGAACATAGTAAGTGATGGGTGGATCCCTCTATAGCTCCTCGATGCATCGGTAGGTCTCATGAGACAAACTAGTGTTTTGGCACAAGGAATTGACAAAATCTTATTTGTAGTCTTGGCACAAGGCCTTGACTATGTGGTTATGAAAGTCTGGAATTATGAATTCCATCATTATGAATGTGGCTATTGATATTTCATGTTATTATTCGACTAGTAGAATATCCATGTGAATAATTAAATGGAATTATTTGATTTTATCTTTGCCATACTATGCTGAAGTTCATGTTTAAGAGGCTTTTGTTTTATTCTTATACATTGCCATAAATGTTTATGCTTATTTATGAAAGTTTCCGCTATATTTTTATCCTTACTGATCATCTAAGCTCACCCCTTTCTATGTTTTATTTTTCCCAGGATGCGAAGAAGTGTATTATGACTGACCTGTAGGTATAGTATATAGGATCTTAGTGTTGTTGTAACATCCCAAGTGAGTAATGAATAATATATATTCTTATCTATGTCTATTTATGAATTATATAGTGTTTAGAGGCTTAAATGAGAATAAATCCATTCTTAAGCATGGAATACACTAATATTTTTAAAAGATTGTTTTACTGCCTTTTGATGGAAAACCATTTTTAAATCAAAATTTTGACAATTTTATAAGCTATATTTTTCAAAATAAACTTATTCTTTATGATTGGGACATTGAAATTTACTTTGGGAAAATTTTTGGTATTTTTCCGATAAAGTTCATTTTTTTAATGAATAGTGAAAAATGTTGTATTTTAATTCAAAACCTATTTTTAATATAATTTATTTATATGATTAGATTATATTTTTAATTGGTTTTAAAGTTCAATTAGAATATATTTTTACCATTTAATCCAATAGTGGTCGTTGGAATTAATTTCACATTGAAATTGGACTTAAACTAGTGTCAATCTTTTGATACTTATTGTTTCATAAAAACACGCTATTTGCTCTGACAGCGGGAATTAATTATTAAATTAATTAATGTAACTTATATGTTTTGAATTTTGTAAAATATACATCATTTTTGAATTTGTAATATAAAATATATCTTAGGGTGATGTTTTGGTATTTTTCTGAAAAACTTCAATTTTTTATGAATAGTGAAACCACTAAGTGGTACTTATAAAAACTGATTTTCCGTTTAAATGAAATTTTACCACCTCTGTGTTTTGAATTTAAAAAATCCGACATATATGGTTTTCATTAAGAAGTAAAATTTTGTTAAATGGGATTAAAATAATTTTTTGGTGAATAGTAACTTTTAAGTTTTTAATCACGATTAGAGGTAATTAGTGTAGTTTAAGGTAAAAATAATGTTTTAATAATATGAAATGAACTTGACACATGTCCTAACCTTATTGGATGTTTCATGTCCGACCAAGACAACGCATGGGTCTATTTTTGGGACCCCATGGAGCCACTTGGGTATGATAAAGACATTAATGCTTTTTATTTAATGTAAAAGTAAAAATGACACAAACATGAGTTGTTTTACTAAAAAACATTTTAAATGGGGTTATAAAAATAATATGTTTGACTATAAATAGTCATTGGAAAGATAAAAATATTTCCTACATCATGATATTTTTTTTATAATTTTTAGACATTAACTAAATTAAATTATTTATGACATAATGATGATGCAGCGATTACCTCATTATTTAACGATTTAAATAAAATGAAAATATAATGTCAAATCTAAGACCTACACTTGTCTAAAACCTATTGGATGGGTGGATTTCGAACCCTTATCACCTTATCCTCGAAATTTATAATTTTGGGACCTTTTTTATCCGAAATCATTTTATAACAAAGTATCTTTTCTTAACTTTCCAAAAGTGCCCCTCCTCTCGTCTTATAAAAGGCCCCCACCTCTACCACATTACCCACACTTCCAAAGCCTTTGGCTCGGCCAACCCCTGACCATTTTATCTCTCCACATCCCTTTATAACTCTTAGAAGCCTCACTTTGGGCAGAAGTCTTCCCAAGGAAGCCTTTGAGCTCAAATCAAAAAGAGTTACCCGATTTAAAGGTAGTGTCTTCTATTGTGTTCTTATGTTTTATTTTGCTTCTCCAACCCCCTAAAATATTTTTATTAATTTATTTTGTAACAACACCAGTATATTCCATATACTAGTCTGTTTTTATAAGAAGGATTCTAGCTACACTTTCAAACACCTACATCTAATGGTTAAAGAACATACTGTTTTCGTGGATGGCGAATTTCTGCCTCACGAAACGATGATTGTTCAATATTCTTTTAGCACCTTCAAAGGTGGACATTAAGTTGTCACTATATTTATATATGATATATAATATGTTTATGTTTTACTTAAGCTTCTGTATTTTTCATTTATGGCATAACTTTAGGGTTTCCATTATGGTTAAACGTGATATCTTCATTTTAGGAAGTGCGGACAACCGCCCCCTCAAAGTGATTTGATTCGTTAATGACATATGTGGGATGTATAAAGGATGTAATTAATGTTATTATATATGATATTATACTAGAATTATAATATACCTATATATAATTATGATTCCATTCCATAAAATACGAAATAGAAATGAAAGTAGCGTTCGTGCGTACGTACGGGTTACCGTCTCCATGAACGGTGCATTTCATTTCTTACCTATAAACGTTATGTAATACTATAAATGCATGTATATAGTGGATATATATGATATATATGATATCTACATCATGAGTATAACTCTGGATATAATGGATACATGAACAACTTGTAATTATAAAGAGGTTATTTTTGACTCAAGTACCAATGATCGTTAAAACGACCGTTATTAATTTAAATAATTACATAGTGTTCATGACATGGAAATAAGTGATATAAAAGTAATAATGAACTTGAAAAAGGTTCTTAAACAAGTATAAATTAACTCAAGTTTATTATTCAGGATATTAGAGAACGATCAAGTCAAGTCGGATATGAGGTATGGGACTTCGTCTCAATCTCCTTTCATTGAGGCATATTTTGTTTTATACACAACCTTATTTTATACGGTATATAAACCCCTTTTACTTTTACGTTTATCCAAAAGGAATATGTTTTATACAACTTGTTTTACTAAATGACAAAAGGGAATGTTTTTGTCGTACGTATGCGGCGACAACGACTTCTCTGCCACTGTGACCATTATTTAAGTTTTGACTTCCTCTACAAGCCATATCTTTTTTTAAAAAAGAAAAATAAATAGCTTGTTTTACTTTTCTTTTATTTTGGTATTGAAAATGGTTTTCATAATGTTTTTATATCAATGTGTTGTATTGATATCTTGTGATTGAAAATTGGAAATGTTATGTTTCCTTTATGCATGTTTTATGTGATACGATTATGTTATGGTTCTTGGGCATTATTATGAAGACGGGTGGTTATGTGATAAAATAAGGGTGGGTGGTCCCAATATAGCTCTCCAATGCACTGGGTAACAAGAATTAGTTAAATTTTAATGTTTCTCCGAAGAGATTTATGGAATATACTGTGATGGGTATTCCAAACGTAACCAAGAGGGTTACTCCCTATGTAAGAATGTTATGAATGCCTCAAGTTACCTTTATGTCTTATTATTTCTATGATTTATTCATGATTTTAATGAGGTATGTTAAAGTGCTTATGTTTTATGAGTAGAGTATGATTTCATTGATTCTTATGTATACATGTACTCATGTTTCCTTTCCATATTTTTATATCCCTTACTGAGATTTTTATGCTCATACCAAGTTTTTGAAATGTTTTCACAGGTCAAGGGAAGGGTACATGATATGATGATAGTGTCAAGGAAGTTTCAAGAAAGAATCCATGTTTTATTTTAAATATGTTCCTGTTGATGGGAAAAAATGAATACTCTCTTTTATTGTAACCACTTTGTTTAAATGTGGGATGTAATGCATGTTTTATGATCTAATTCTCTAAAACTCTAAAACTGAAAAGATCCTCAATGTGTAATCTTGTAATAACTCTAGATTAAGTAAGGTTTAAGGCTGGGGCCTTATAGTTGGTTACAAAGGTCAGTTTAGATAAATTTAGGAGTTAGAATTTTATTAAATGGTTATCCAAAAATATATTTTTTTTATGGTCAAGTTGAAATGATACAGCATTTGAAGATTAACATGTTGCTTCATCTAAGACATATTTGTTTAGAATGGTTTTCCGCAGAGGAAACGGGGAAGAAGTGCTAGGAAGGCATACAGAAGGAAATAACCTTCCAAATCAGCATCCTGAGATGGTCGGAATTGGAACTGAACAGTTTGTTGCAGAAATGGCGTAGTTGACTCAAGCGATAAATGGTGGCAGTATCCATGCACGAGATCTGCCAGATCAACCGCAGAGGAACATGTCAATGGTGGAACATTTCATGAGGCAACATCCCCCATCATTCATAGGATCATCTGACCATGTGCTAGCTGAAGGGTGTATTAAAGCACTGGAGAATATTTTTGATGTCATGGGGTGTTTAGACAATCAAAAGGTTAGTCTTGCTATTTACCGTTTGGAGGGTGAAGTAGATCAGTGGTGGTCGATGGTTAAAAATATCAGGGATGCTGATGAGATTGATGCTCTCGACTGGGATGAATTCAAAGGTGTGTTTCTTGAGAAGTATTTTCCTAAGGCTGTTCGACTTAGGATGGAAAAGAAATTCTTCAAATTGAGGCAAGAGGAAGACACAGTGGCTGCCTATGAAGAAAGGTTCACTCGATTGGCAAGGTATGATCCAAACTTTATCCGAGACCTTGATAGTAAAATCAATCGTTTTTACTCAGAATTAAAGCCAAAATATCGAAGGGCATTTGGTTATCGTGAGTTCAAAAGTTATGAAAATCTTGTTCAATGTGATGAGAAGGTGGAAATGTATTTTTCTGATGATAAAATGTTCTATAACAACCAGCAGAATAAGAGACCGAGGTGGCAGGAGAAAGGAAAGAATTCTTCAAAAAGGTCTGACGGTAAGAAAACTAAGTTTCCAGTTTGTGATAAACGTGGTTAAAGGCATGCTGGGGAATGTCTTTTTAATTCTGGAAAGTGCTACTGATGTAGTAAGATGGGACATAAGGCTCGTGATTGCACTGAAAAAGATCAGGGTGAAGGTAAGACCAAATTTGATTTATAGTTAGTGAAATTTTTTAAGTGCAATGAGATGGGTCACTATACAAATGAGTGTCTGACAAAGAGCTCGAGTGATGGGAAGCAGTTAGACTATAAGCAGAAAGGGGTGGTGAAATCCTTTGAAACTACTTCAGCAGATGTCGGGCCATCAAATGAAGTGGTATCAGGTACTTTGTTTGTTTTTTCAGATTATGTTAGTGTTTTGTTTGATTTGGGGTCTACACATACTTTCATCTCTAAAAATATTTCTAGTAAAATGGGAATACCATCTCAAGAAATGAATCCTGAACTTTTGGTAAAAACACCTGGGGGAAATGTTGAGGCAAAAAGAATTTTTATGAGTCTTCCTATCCTTATCCGTGGAAAGAACCTACTTGCAAACCTTATTGTTTTACCTCTAGTAGAGTTTGATGTTATCCTGGGTATGGTCTGGCTCTCTATTTACCATGATAAGATTGACTGTAGATCTAAAGAAGTTTCTTTTCAGAAAGACTTTCAGTTTGTGTACAAGAATGAACCCTTACTATTGATAACGTATCAAGAGGCCGAGAAACTTGTAAAAGATGGAAATGAATGTTACCTTGCACATATTGTTGAAAACAAGGGAAATGTTCAGATTAATGATGTGCCCGTGGAAAATGAGTATCCTGATTTTTTTCCTGATGAGTTTCCTAGAATAATACCAGATCGGGAAGTTGAGTTTATTATAGACTTAGTTCCTGATGCTAAGCCAATTTCAAAACCCCCTTATCGAATAGCTCAAATTGAACTTTTAGAGTTGAAGGAGAAATTGCAAGATTTATTAGAGTAAGGTTTCATTCAACCTAGAACATCACCATGGGGTGCTCCTATTTTATTTGTTAAAAAGAAAGATGGTTCTATGAGACTTTGCATTGATTATATATCCTTGAATAACATCATTGTTAAGAACAAATATCATTTACCTCATATCGATGATTTGTTTGATCAGCTCCAGGGAGCTCAGTATTTTTCAATGATTGACCTGAGATCGGGGTACCATCAGTTGAAGGTAAAGGAAGCAGATATTCCGAAGACCGTGTTTCGTACAAGATATAGTCATTATGAATTTGTAGTAATGAATTTTGGGCTAACCAATGCACCTGTTGTATTCATGGACTTAATGAATATAATTTTCCATCATTTCTTGGATAAGTTTGTGGTTGTTTTCATTGATGATATTTTGGTGTTTTCTAAAAGTAAATAGGAGCATGAAAGACATTTAAGGGTTATTTTTCAAACCTTAAAAGAAAAAAAATTGTATGGGAAATTCAACAAGTGTGAGTTTTGGTTGCAACAAATTTCTTTCCTTGGTCACATTGTTTCTAAAGATGGGATAACTGTTGATCCTGCAAAAACAAAGGTTGTTGAAGAATGGCCAAGACCCACAAATGTGACTGAGATTTGTAGGTTCCTTGGTTTGGCAGGATATTACCAAAGGTTTGTTAGAAATTTTTCCCAATTATCTAGTCCAATGACTAAGCTAACTCGGAAGGGTGTTAAGTTTATCTGGACAAAAGAATGTGATGATTGTTTTTAGGAGTTGAAAAGAAGATTGGTGAATGCTCCGGTTTTGGCACTACCTTCCAGGAATGGTGAGTTTATTATCTATAGTGACGCTTCATTAAAAGGGCTTGGTTGTATCCTAATGCAGAATGATCAGGTAATTGATTATGCTTCACGTCAGTTGAAAACTCATGAGGTAAATTATCTTACACCTGATTTGGAATTAGCTGCTGTTTTTTTCGCTTTAAAAATTTGGAGGCATCATTTGTATGGAGTAAAGTGTGAAATATATACTGATCACAAAAGTTTAAAGTATATATTCACTCAGAAAGAATTGAACATGAGAGAGAGGAGATGGCTGGAATTAAACAAGGATTATGATTTTATAATTCATTACCATCCGGGAAAAGCAAATAAAGTGGCTGATGCTTTGAGTCGAAAAAGTAATGTTTCATTAACAATGTTGCTTTTGGAACATGATCCTTTGGTTAAGGATTTGATGAACTTTGGCATAGATGTTTTTGGTGCAGGATGTCCTTCTGTTTTGTTTCAGGTATCAGTGAAATCTTCCCTATCAGACAGAATCAAGCAAGCATAGAAGCAAGATAGTGAGTTGCAGAAAAAGGTAGAGCTGGTTCAGAAGGGTAAGTTGCCTGAATTCAATATTGATAATGATTGTGTTAAGATATTTGGGAAGATATTGTGTGTGCCTTGTGATTCACAGTTGAAGAGAGAGTTGTTATGTGAAGCTCATAGTTCTCAGTTTTTAGTTCATCCTGGCAGTACTAAGATGTACAGAGATCTGTGGGAGTATTACTGGTGGATGGAATGAAAAGAGATATTTCTGATTTTACTATGAAGTGTTTGACATGTCAACAGTTTAAAGAAGAGCGGCAATTACCGAAAGGGATGCTTCAGCCTTTACCAGTCCCAGAGTGGAAATGGGAGAATATATCCATGGACTTTGTTGTGGGATTACCGAAGACATCTCGAGGTAATAATGCAAATCTAAGTTATTGTTGATCGCTTGACTAAATCTTCTCATTTCCTTGCTATACGAGATACTTTTTCCCTATATCAACTTTCTCGTTTGTATCTTAAAGAGATATTCAGGTTACATGGAGTTCCTCTCTCTATTGTATCTGACCGTGATCCCAGGTTCACTTCTATCTTTTGGAAAGGCCTTCAGAAGTCATTGGGTACTGAATTAAATTTTAGTACAGATTTTCATCATCAGTCAGATGGGCAGTCAAAATGAACAATTCAGATATTGGAGGATATGCTACGTGCTTGTTCAATGGATTATCAGGTAAGTTGGGACCAACATCTTTCCTTGGTTGAATTTTCATATAATAACAGTTTTCATTCCAGTATACAGATGGCACCATTTGAGGTGTTATATGGGAAGCGACGTCGAACTCCAGCTTTCTGGGATGAAGTGGGTGAAAGGAAGCTGGTGGGACCAGAATTGGTAGAAGATTTGGCAGAAAAAGTTCAGCCGATACAGAAACACATGAGAAAAGCTCAGAGCAGGCAGAAGAGTTATGCGGACAACAGGAGGAAGGATCTCTCTTTTGAGGTAGGTGATCATGTTTTTCTCAAAGTCTCGCCATGGAAAAGTGTGATGCGATTTCTTTAGAAAGGAAAGTTGAGTCCAAGGTTCATTGGACCATATGAAATTCTGGAGAGAGTTGGATCAGTTTCTTACTAAGTGGCTTTACCTCCAAGTTTATCTCAGGTACACAATGTTTTTCATGTTTCAATGTTAAGGAAGTACATGCCAGATCCATCTCATGTTTTGAGTCCAAAGGTAGTTCAGTTGGAAGAGAACATATCTTATGAGGAACAACCGGTCCAGAATCTTGACCACAGGGAGCAAGTGTTGCGAAATAAGGTGATTCATCAGGTAAAGGTTTTGTGGAAAAACCACATGATTGAAGAGGCAACATGGAAATCTGAAAATGCAATGAGGGCTAAATACCCCCACTTATTTGACAAGTAAATAAATTGTGGGGAAGCAATTTTCTAAAGGGGGGAAGGATGTAACATCCCAAGTAAGTAATGAATAATAGATATTCTTATCTATGTCTATTTATTAATTAGATAGTATTTTAGAGGCTTAAAATGAGAATAAACGCAATCTTAAGCATGGAATACACTAATATTTTTAAAAGATTGTTTTACTGCCTTTTGATGGAAAACCATTTACTTTTGACAATTTTATAATCTCTATTTGTCAAAATAAACTTATTCTTTATGATTGGGACATTGAAATTTACTTTGGGTAAATTTTTGGTATTTTTCTGATAAAGTTCATTTTTTTAATGAATAGTGAAAAATGTTGTATTTTAATTCAAAACCTATTTTTAATCTAATTTATTTATATTATTAGATTATCTTTTGAATTGTTTTTAAAGTTCAATTAGAATATATTTTTACCATTTAATCCAATAGTGGTCGTTGGAATTAATTTCACATTGAAATTGGACTTAAACTAGTGTCAATCTTTTGATACTTATTGTTTCATAAAAACACGCTATTTGCTCTGACAGTGGGAATTAATTATTAAATTAATTAATGTAACTTATATGTTTTTAATTTTGTAAAATAGACATTATTTTTGAATTCATAATATCAAATATATCTTAGGGTGAAGTTTTGGTATTTTTCTGAAAAACTTCAATTTTTGATGAATAGTGAAACCACTAAGTGGTACTTATAAAAACTGATTTTCCGTTTAAATGAAATTTTACCACCTCTGTGTTTTGAATTTCAAAAATCCGACATACATGGTTGTCATTAAGAAGTAAAATGTGGTTCAATGGGATTAAAATAATTTTTTGTTGAATAGTAACTTTTAAGTTTTTAATCGCGATTAGAGGTAATTAGTGTAGTTTAAGGTAAAAATAATGTTTTAATAATATGAAATGAACTTGAAACATGTCCTAACCTTATTTTAATGTGTCATGGACGACCAATAAAACCCATGGGTCTATTTTTGGGACCCCATGGATCCACTTGGGTAAGATAAAGACATTAATTCTTTTTATTTAATGTAAAAGTAAAAATGACACAAACATGAGTTGTTTTACTAAAATAATTTTTAAATGGGGTTATACAAGTCATAATTTTTACTATAAATAGTCATTGGAAAGATAAAAAGATTTCCTATATCATGATATTTTTTTTATTATTTTTAGACATTAAATAAATAAAATTATTTATGACATAATGATGATGCAGCGATTACCTCATTATTTAACGATTTAAATAAAATGAAAATATAATGTAAAATATAAGACCTAAATTTGTTAAAAACCTATTGTATGGGTTGATTTAGAACCCTTATCACCTTATCATATAAATTTATAATTGTGGGACTTTTTTTATTCTAAAATTATTTTATAACAAAGTATCTTTTCTTAACTTTCCAAAAGTGCCCCTCCTCTCCTCTTATAAAAGGCCCCCACCTATACCACCTTACCCACACTTACAAAGCCTTTGGATCGGACAACCCCTGTCCATTCTGTATCTCCAAATCCCTCTATAACTCCTACATTCCTCACTTTGGGCAGAAGTCTTTGCAAGGAATCCTTTGAGCTCAAATCAAAAAGAGTTACCCGATTTAAAGGTAGTGTCTTCTATTGTGTTCTTATGTTTTATTTTGCTTCTCCAACCCCCTAAACTCTTTTTATTAATTTATTTTCTAACAACACCAGTATCTTAAATATACTAGGATGTTTTTATAAGAATTATTTGAGCTACAATTACACACACCTACATCTAATGGTTAAAGAACATACTGTTTCTGTGGATGGCGAATTTCTGCCTCACAAAATGATGATTGTTCAATATTCTTTTAACACCTTAAAAGGTGGCCATTAAGATGTCACTATATTTATATATGATATATAATATGTCTATTTTTTACTTAAGCTTCTGTATTTTTCATTTATGGCATACCTTTATGGTTTCCATTATGGTTAAGCGCGATATCTTCATTTTAGGAAGTGCGGACTACCGCCCCCTCAAAGTGATTTGATTATTTAATGCCATATGTTGGATGTATAAAGGATGTAATTAATGGTATTATATATGATATTATACTGTAATTATAATATACCTTTATATCATTATGATTCCATTCCATAAAATACGAAATAGAAATGAAAGTAGCGTTCATGCGTACGTACGGCTTACCGTCTCTATGAACGGTGCATTTCATTTATTACCTCTAAACATTATGTAATATTATAAATTCATGTATATACTGGATATATATGATATATATGATATATACATCATGATTATAACTCTGTATATAATGGATACATGAACAACTTGTAATTATAAAGAGTTTATTTTTGACTCAAGTACCAATGATTGTTAAAATGACTATTATTAACTTAAATAATTAAATAGTGTTCATGACATGGAAATAAGTGATATAAAAGGAATAATTAACTTGAAAAAGGTTCTTAAACAAGTACAAATTAACTCAAGTTTAATATTCAGGAGATTAAAGAACGATCAAGTCAAGTCGGATACGAGGAATGGGACTTCGTCTCAATCTCCTTTCATTGAGGCATATTTTGTTTTATACACAACCTTCTTTTATACGGTATATAAACCCATTTAACTTTTAAGTTTATCCAAAAGGAATCTTTTTTATACGAAGCGTTTTATAAAACGACAAAAGGGAATGTTTTTTTCGTACGTATGCGGCGACAATGACTTCTCTGCCGCCGTGACCATTATTTAAGTTTCGGCTTCTTCTACAAGCCATACCTTTTTTTAAAAGAAAAATAAATAACATGTTTTAATTTCTTTTATTTTGGTATTGAAAATGGTTTTCATAATGTTTTTATATCAATGTGTTGTATTGATATCGTGTGATTGAAAAGTGGAAATGTTATGTTTCCTTTATGCATGTTTTATGTGATACGATTATGTTATGGTTCTTGGGAATTATTATAAAGACGGGTGGTTTCGTGATAAAATAAGGGCGGGTGAGCCCGATATAGCTCTCCAATGCATTGGGTAATGTGAAGGAGTTAAAAGTTAAGGTTTCTCCGAAGAGATTTAGGGAATATACTGTGATGGGTATTCCAAACGTAACCAAGAGGGTTACGCCCTACGTAAGAATGTTATGAATGCCTCAAGTTACCTTTATGTCTTATGATTTATATGATTTATTCATGATTTGATGAGTTATGTTAAAGTACTTATGTTTTATGAGTAGAGTATGATTTTATTGATTCTTATGTATACATGTACTCATGTTTCCTTTCCATATTTTTATATCCCTTACTGAGCTTTTTATGCTCATCCCAAGTTTTTGAAATGTTTTCACAGGTCAAGGGAAGGGTAAATGATATGATGATAGTTTCAAGGAAGTTTCAAGAAAGAATATATGTTTTATTTTAAATATGTTTCTGTTGATGGGAAAAAATGAATACTATCTTTTATTGTAACCACTTTGTTTAAATGTGGGATGTAATGCATGTTTTATGATCTAATTCTCTAAAACTCTAAACCTGAAAAGATTCTCAATGTGTAATCTTGTAATAACTCGAGATTAAGTAAGTTTTAAGGCTGGGGCCTTATAGTTGTCTATGGAAATAACGTTGTTGTTGTTTTCCATTTTTTTGATGTAATGTAAACCTTATGAATGTATCTAGTATTTCCAAGGCTACTAAACTGTTTAGTCTTTCGGGACATGATTTCCTTGTATCATGCCATTGTTATGTAATAATGCACTGACTCTGGGTAACTGGGGTCGGGGTGTTACATTTAAAATGTTCAAAATAGTATCCTTCTTCACATTATCTTAGCCGGTTTGAAATGAGAAAACACATACACCTTAATAAGATATCTTGAATGTAATTTTACATCATTTCCTTAACTCTGATAAACAATTCACACTCCACCGCTTGAATTCCTCCATTTTCTAGATGTTTTGGAAAACCTAGGGATTTTTAATTCATTATCTCACATGGAGGTACAACTGCTAGATTTTTTTTCTAGGTAGTGTTCCTTATACCAACCTTTGGAACCCCTTGATTGACTCCTTGAGGTTCAAACCCTTATTTCATGGTGAATCGAATTATTTTAGTTCAAGGTACCTTTAACTAATTTTAACATCATTAATTCATTTTTTAGGATGTTAATTAATAAAATTCCTCCGATTTGAGTGAGGTTTATTGGTGCCTTGTCGGTTTCAGGTTTTGATTAATATTCCTTTAGTTTTGGTGATGGTTAAAAATTGATCATTTGTTCTTGTGTGAAGAACATTGAACTTCTAAATCAAGGTAGGGGATTCATTTCATCTTGTATTACTTTGTGTGAAATCATAAAGTTATCATGATTAATTTCTTTTAGTGACAGTGTAATTAACCTTAATAAATATTATACTATATTAAATAATGAACCTTGATTTTGGTTGTACTGATCGCATGTGTTTCCATTGGGATAACAGTTTGCCTATTATTTTTCTAGATAGTGTTCTATATTTGTTTATTATATAGTTAGAATGTGTTTTCATACTTTGTATTAGCATATCTTTAATATTTAAATGGTTAAATAACATAAATTTGATAGTTTTTGTTCACTAAATATTTAAAGAGGCATGATTAAATGATATTGTTTATTATAATCTAATAGAAACCAAAGTTATAATTAATTCATGTTTAATTGAAATTTTTATCCCTTATGTTAATGTAATTTTTCTAAAGAATATAAAGATGGAAATTATTCTTAACTAAATAATAAATAGGAATGTTAATTAATAATTTTCTTTATTATTATTGTTGAAACTGTAATTTATGCTTTGAAGCATGTTTAAATAATTCCTAACATTTAATAGCATATGCCTAAGGTTTATTATGGTTGAAACCTATGATAAATTAATTGGTTAATATAAGATGGTAATGAAATGATTTTTTGATAAAGATAAATGGTTGGGTCTGAGTGATCCCATTTTATTGTGAAGACTTGAGGATTTAGTTTTTTGGGCATAGACTCCATGTTGAATTTTTTTTTACTTTCTTATTGGTCTAATTTCTCTATATGTGATCCTTTCTATGTGAAATGATGTGATCCTGGGATAGATTATGGTTAAAGAGACCTAATTTGGGAGGTTCATGTTTTTGGTAGCAGTTGGCACTAGTGATGGCAGGATGGATGCATGGTGATATGCATAGTGGTGTATGGGATAGAACCAAGACTGATGGATCATACAAAATTTTGAATTACCTATTGTTATTGTGATTAAATCTAGGATTTTTTTCTTGTTGACAAATCTATATAAAAGGACGGATGGATAGGTTTCTTGTTTATGTATTCCTTTCCCCACTGCTTGAGGCATATAGTTGTTCATGATTTATCTTTCTCTTTATAGTTTATTAAGATAAGTCCTAGTGTGTTTATAAATATATAATGTTAATGAATATAAATTTTTTAAACCTTGGGTTTGATTGCTTTTTGGATTGAAAAATATACTAATCTTGAGAAACCATGGGATCAGTTGGTTTATTCCTAGAGGGAATGGGAATCAGTTGATGGTCATGATAAAGTAATAATAAGCAATGTTAATGGTTAATTGAAAGAATTAAAATAATTTTAAATTTTTAATGGAAATAAATAATTAATTAAAATTATTCTTGAAATGTTTCTATTCTAATTGTATATCTAGTCCTTAAATGTGGTAGTAGGGTGTCCAAGTTATGATAGTTACTGTTGACCCTAGTACATGGTTGGTTCCCATTGTGTGTTTGTGAGCTATATATATCTTGTATATTATATGATTTCATAAGCTACCCCACCCATGTCAGCAGGGTGAATGACACCTAGTGGACTCTAGTAAGGTGATTTTTCCAACATCTAGGTTGGTGAGGAATGAATGGATGACTAACACCTCTTTCCCTTCTATCTTATCCTAATAGTATGTGATGGTATGTGTGGTGGTTACCTTTCCCATATATATATGAATAGTATTATAATGGATTATGGTTATTTCATACAGTTTAATATTAATATATAGTATCTTGTAGATTATTATAGGTATTTCATGTATGGGTTTTAATGGATTGATATATAATAAATGACATACAGGATGTAGTGGATCCCAAAAACTACTCAGTTACTATCTAGATATGTGGCATGTAATGATGAGATGATGTGATTCATAGCTTTCATGGTATGATACAGTATCTTTGAAGTCTTCATGATGTCTTAATTTTAGATAGAGATGGATCGGGATGTGAAATATTGGGGCTTAGTGGAAAACTAGTGGGGGAGTGGTGACAAGGTACCTTCTCTTAATATTGTATTATATGATCACTTTTATGTGATACTTTGTGGTAGATCTATGGTGAGGCTTATAACATATAATACATTATTATGTGATGATCAAGATTCACTTATAGTTTACTGGTATTTAGTATACTTTCATTATCTTTTTTATAAGAGACTTTGGGGAGTATCTAGATGAGTATACATGTTACGCTCATTCTATGTATATATAAACTATTTTTAGGTCTGTAGGTGTTGGTTGGTGATAGGGATAGACATTACTAGCTCATGGTGTTCTCCAAGATTTTTTTTGGATCTGATTTCACTACTGAACATTTTCTTTTGGAACTTATAATTTATTTTGAAGTTGTTTTAGTCTTTGTAAAAAACATACAAGCACTTGTGATATTTTATTTTATCTTAAACTGGAGTTGTTTGGTGGTTTGATATTATTTAGTATTCCTCATTTTCTTTATAGAGGTTAATTCCTTTTTTTTTCATGTATGATATACCCTCTATTATTTTCACTAACTTATTCCCTATATAAGTGTGAATAAGGCATCATTTTCTCCCTTATCTCATTTTCAACCCAAGATTGGTGCCTTTGGGGGGAGGGTTCATGAAATAGTTTTATTAAAGGTTCAGGATAAGGGATAGGATGGAGTTCGTATGTTGGTTCCAATGAGGACTGCATAGATTGGTAGGGAAATAGTGTTAGTTTAAATTAGTAAGTGAGGTAGACGGGGGAGACTTTCTAGGAATTTGGTATTTATGTTCACCTATGATTTTTTTCATGGACCTTTAAGTTTAATGATCCTATTAAGTGAAGTGATGTTGGTTGTGCGGTATTGACCTTAGAATATATCATGAATCATTCTTCTTTTTTCCTATATTTGAAATGGGTAGACCTTAGGATTAAATTAAACCTTAATTAATTAATAATAATATAAAATATTCCATATTTCAAGTTTATAAGTCTCTAATAGTTTTTTTATATATTTGGCTCCATGTTGGTTTCCTCATCGGTTTCATGATAAAGATGTTCAAAAGTTTGTGTCATTATATCACTATAGATTAAATGGTGATGATGAAGACACTTGGATGAGGACTCCACTAGAGTTTTAGTTCAAGAGTCTATAAAAGTATAAGGGATCTATTTTGGACTCAGTGAAAAAAATAATGTTTGGAGGAGGTGGATATATCCTTCATTTAGATCCATTCTCATAAGGTGAATTGGGATTTATTAGTGATGAATATGGTTCATGGGTAAGTGAGGAGTGGTGGTTATTATTCTTAAGGGACCATAAGGAGTCATATATCTCATGGGAGAAGTTCAAATACCAATTTTGAACTGATTTTCTCTCTTTGACTATGATGGTGTCCAGTATCCAGGATCTTCTTACCCTTTGATAGAGGATTTATTATATCTGGGAGTTCAATATCATTTTCAATAACCTTATCTGATATTCTATAGACCTATTACCTAATTAGGAGTATAGGGTAAATCATTTTCGAGGAGGATTTGTATCCAAGGATCCAGTTCTAAGTCACCCCATTTATATTCGTGATATATATTGAGGTACTTGCGAGAGAAAATATTGTTAAGAGGATTTTAACCAAAACCTAATATTCACAATAAGGGATTCATCAAGATTCTACTCATTACAATTATTTGGTTTGGGATTCCCATTTTCTTAAAAAGAATATTTTTGGATAGCCAGAGGTATGTCACATCCCTCATCATCTCATTTTTCTAGGTTTGGTGGCACTTAGGTTCCCTAACAATGGATTATATGATTGTTTTCCTTATGTAGGACATGGTCTTCATGGAAAATAGTGTCTGACCTTTCAGAACAAGAATCATCCAGAAAGTGTCTAGCTTCAAGTTCCTCTATTGTGGTTATTTCATTTGGGGTAGCAATAGCAAGGTGCTCTAGATTTGAAGTAGTAGAAGATAGATGGGGAGAGTATGATAGCCTCGTGATGATCCTCATCCTCATAAAGAAAAGTGAAACCATGGAGGTGGTCATCATTAAGGTTAGAGAGTCCATGGGGTATGTCAGGGCTAGCTACATGCTCTAGAGTTTCCATTATTGAGTGAGCCATACATTTTCTAAGGAATCCATTTCTTGTTTTCTACTTATGTGCATGATTTATTTGATTCAGAAGTTATGTACTCTTTCATATCACCTACCATAGTCCATTCTTTGGGAATTGATGTGGATAGGATTTTAGTGCCCTTGGAATTGACTATTCCAGTTAGAGGTTGATCTTATTTGTATGAATTATATAGATATCGTAAGGTATTGTTGGGGAAGAAACGTTCTTGAGAGTACATCCTATGTTTGTATATATAGACATATTATATCATCCTTAGTATGGACTAGATATATTCAGTGATAGATATTATCGATTACTCTAGAAGGCATTTTGCATTCAAGGATGATAACAGAGAGTCTTCCATGTTCATTAGAAAGTGATACCCTCATATGGGTTAGAGGAAAATTATTTCCTTATCTCATTTGATGGATAATTTCATGTTGAATTCATCAGAGGCTTAGTAGGTGGCATTTACCCAGGGTTGTGGAAGAGTGGTATAATATCTTTCCTAAGGATGTTGTGACATTACCCCCCTCAATGAGAGATAAGGTTTGGGATATAGATAAATTAAATCAATTCCATGATCTATATTTACCCATATATGGTAGTCTATTGTAAGTTTCAAGTTCTACAGGTATAGATCAATGATCTTTTTCATATAGGGTTTTTTTACCTAAGCATGTCACCTTGAGGTGCTCTGGTTTTATTCATGAAGAAGGTCGATAGTAGTTTATGTCTTTGTATCAATTATTGTCACTTAAATCAAGTGACATTGAAGAAACCCTATCCACTTCTATGTATTGATAATTTATTTGATCAGGTGAAAGGATCTAGTTGATTGAAGAATATATATCTTTGATTGGGACATCATCATATGTAGGTAAAGGATAAGGATATATCAAAAAAAATTATGTTACCATTATGAGCATTATGAGTTCATTGTGATGTCATTAATTATGATGAATTATCTAGTTATGTTCATGGGTCAGATGAATGTAGTTTTCTAATAGTTCCAAGATTGGTTCTTGGTAGTTTCCATATAAGAAAACCTTATGTACTATGCATCTAAATAGGATTACGCAAAGCATCTATGGGTAGTTTTGATAGTTTTTGATTGTCAGAATCTATTCAGGAAGCTATTAAAGTGTGTTTTTGGGATCATGAGGCACATTTTCTTGGGTAATTTCATGTAATAATGTGGATTATCCATGTATAGTTTGAATATTGAGGCACTAGTTTCTTTCAAAACTCCAAGACTATTGAAAAGGCCCGATTTTACTCGATCTTGTATGCTGCTATAAAAGTTTCATGCCTAACTTATCTTGAATTATGACCACTCTAATAACTTTGACCAGAAAGGATCAGGTGATCCTATGGACTGACTAGTGTTAATTAGCTTTCGATTACCTGAAGTAGAAGTTTTCTAGTGCTCTAATCCTTCATTTTCCAAAAAAAAAGAGTTCAGTTTAAGGTTTTTTATGATGCTTTTCATATTAGATTTGGAAGTGTCTTCATACTGTAGAAATTGTTTTTTTCTTATGTTTCTTGTAAATTATTCCTCTATGAATATAACTATTCCACAAATGATCTTTAGTTGGCAGTAGTCATTTTTTCCTAAAAGTTGTAGCGACATTGCCTCATCAGTGAGAGCTTTGTAGTTTTCACTGATCACAAAAACATAAGGTATATATTCTCCTGGTGTGACATGAACTTGTGTCAATTAAGGTGGTTGGAATTATTACTATAATATGACTTTTATATTTTATATACACTAAGAAAGAAAAATTTTGTAGCTTTTGAATAAAGCGGTAAATCACACAGTGATGCTGTCCATAAATGTAGAGATTCTTAGAGAGTGATGGAATAGAACTCAGTGATTCATCTTGATATGGGAGAGGTTAGTGGTAGAGGATACCTTTTCGATATGATAGTGAAGTCATTTTTTGTGTATAAAGTGGAGGATTCCTAGCTAGAGGATTCCTAGGTGGAGTTCTAGTGAGACCAAGTTGTTTATAGTAATGCCTTTGACAGTTGGTATGAGGAAAATATATATAGAGTTTTGTTTTAGGGGAGGATTTTTTTTTATTTTATTGATGCATGAATTAGTTATCTATGAGTTACATATATCACCCTTATTAGTATATCCTGGTTTGAAAAAGATGTACCACACTCTAAGGGGTCATTTTTTGTGGTCTAGGTTAAATATTTCAATTGTAGACTTTGTGAATTGATGTTTGGTCTGCCAGAAGGTAAAGGTTTAACACTGTGTTCATAGTGTCTTGCTCCAGCTATTATTTTTTTCTTAGTGGGAGTGGGAGTACATTTATATGGACATTATCACTAATTTAACTCAATATTAGGGATGTTATGATGTTATGTGGATAAAAATGGACTGTTTGACTCACTTTTTAGTGATCAAGGAGTTGAGCTCAGGGGAGGTTTTATCAAGGCAGTATTAGGAGGATGCATTGAGACACCATGGATTCTTGAGGATGATTATTTCTGATCATGATCTTTATTTTACCTATAGGGTTTGGAGAGTTCTTCAGCATGATTTTGGATCTTAGTTTTTCCTTAGCACTATTTTTCATCCACAGACAGGTGGTCAAACAAACTAGAATATCCAAACTCTTGAATACATGTTTCATACCTGTATCCTAGATTTTAGAGGTTTTTTTATGAAGAACCTGTCTTTAGTTGAGTTTTATTACAAAAATTGTTTTTAGTCCACCATTAGTATGGTAGTGTTTTAATATTTGTATGGTCACTCTTTCCATTATCCATTATGATATACTAGGGTCAAAGACTTAGCAAATCTTGGTCTGGAACTAGTACAAATCATGATAGATATGGTCCAAGTGATTCATGATAGGATGAAGGCAACATAGAATCATTACAAGTATTATGTTGACCATAGGAGGAGACATTTGGAGTTTGATTTTAGAGATCATGTGTTCCTAAATGTGTCAAATCGTCTTGGAAAGTGAAGGTTTGGAAATAAGAGTAAGTTTTATCCCTAATTTGGTGGACTTTTTGATGTGTTGGATCTTGTTGAAGCCATCATGTATTGGATAGAACTTCCCCTGCAAATGATAAAAATACATGATGTTTTACATATTTAACATCTTTACCATTATCTTTATGATTACTCTCACATCATCAATTGTGGTGATATTGACATTTATGATGATGTTACCATTGAGTAGTAGCCTATGGAAATCTAGGACCATCAGTAAAACATGTTGTGTGGGAATAAAATTCCCTTGGTTCATGTCTTGCTATAAAATGGTGTTGTGGAGGTGAGAGCCTGGGAACCCGAGTCACAGATACACAATCATTATCTAAATATATTTTATTCTTATATCTTATTTTGTATCAATGTTTTGTGGATGTTTACCTTTATATCTCTAGTGAGAAGGATTTATATTCTTTGATTCTTTATTTATATCCTTATTGTTGTCTGAGATATATATTCCCTTGGATACTATTTGGGAGTATATTGTTGATGTTGTGTTGATTTTCACCTTTCTCTTCTAGGTGAGGTAGATATTCTCCCATGTTTATGATATTCTTGAGAGCTATCTCACAGGGTGGATTTTCAAAAGACCCCTTTTCTTCCTTCTCTTCATGTTTGGTTTTATATTCTCAAGGATAACAATTATTTAAGAGGTATCCAATGTAATGGTCTATACCTTCTCAACCTTTTCATTTTTTCCCAAGTCTTATTGGTTTCAAGAGGGAGTTTTTAGGTGTTTATGGGGCTTAGAGAAGGCCTTGGGACTTTCTAGAGGTTTCCACACCCAAGTGGTGGGTGTGGTGGTGAGTTTTTTGGGTGTTTGGTGGTTAACCATGTGGTTCTTAGGGAACCATGTCCATAAAAATGTATTTTCAATCCCGAAGATTTTTTTTGAGATTGGTGAGTTTATATCTAAATTAGTTTATAATAAATTCCTAGGATAGGGTGTTATACTGGGCATGGAGCCAAAGAGGAAATCCTGACCAACATTTGTGAATAGAGACATACCAAACACGTGGTCTTGGTCATGGTTAGGGTAAAACTACCATGATGTGGGTGACACAACCTTGCTCAAACTATTTCAGGATGACATGTTGAAGAACCACCATGGCTATGTCCAAGACATGGTGGAAGACATGTTAGCATTTGGTCTTTCTTTGAAATTTCCAAAATGGCCACCATCTTCCTATGACCACGACTAGATTGAAATGGTAGAACATGTTAACCTTAATTGGGGGGTCTTGAATGTGTTTTTAGGACATTTCTTCCTCTATAATAACTGATTTTTTCTCCTCCTATAAAATTCATTCATCTTCTAGACATTCTAGAAAACCATAGGATTGGTTGATCATTCTCTTTCATGGAAGTCTCATTACCATAAGTTATTCTTGTGTAGTGTTAATTTTGCTTCCCTTTGGCACCCCTTAACCAACTCTATGAGTTTTAAACCCGTAGTTCATGGTTAATTAAATGATTTTGGTTCAAGTTACCATTGTATTATTTTTTCTCTATTCATCCATTTATTTCATATGTTCTTTAATCCAAAACCTTGTATTTTGAGTGATGTTTTTTTGGATTTATGGTATAAGTTTTTGGTGAATCTTCCTTCGGTTTTGGTATTGGTTGAACCATGATAAACCATTATTGTAAAAATAATATTGAAATTCTAAATCAAGGTAGTGGATTCATTACCTATACTATTATTTTACAAGAAATCATAATTGTATCATTATTAATCTCTTTGGATGGTGGTGTAATTAACCCTAATAAATATTTAACTTGATTAAATAATGAACCTTGGTTTTGGTTATAGAAATATCATGTGTTTCTACCATGATAATGGTATAACTCTTATTTTTCTCGATAGATTTCTATCTTTTTTATGTTATTGTTAGTATGTTTATTTTTAATTTATATTATCATGTATGTTATGTAGAAATGGTTAAATAATGTAAAGTTGGTAATGCTTATTGGATAAAAACTTAAATATTCTTGATTAAATGAAATTGTTTCTTATAATATTATGGAAATAAAAGTTATTTTAAATTCATATATAATTGAAATTGTTCTTACTTATTTTAATAGAATCTAGATTAATAATTTGAAGCTATAAATTGTTGTTGATGAAATAATAAAGAGGCATGTTTATTTAAAATGTTCTTCCTTATAGTTTTTAAAATTAGAGGTTATTCTTGGAATCATGTTTAAATAATTAATATCTTTAAATAGTTTATTTCTAAGGTTTCATATGGTTTTAACCTCTAATAAATTAATTAAGTATTATAAGACGGTAATAAATTGGTTGTTTGATAAAGATAAATGTTTGGGTATGAGTGAGATTTGTTTCTTAGGAACACTAGATTCCTTGGTTTTTAGGGCCTATATGCCTTATTAAAAAAATTATTACTAACTTGTGTGATTTATCTAGATTTTATCCTTGTTATGCAACATGATGTGAGATTAGTATGGATGATTATTGATGATACATGTGTGGGAAGGCTCGGGTTTTTGGTAGTAGTCAGTACCGGTGATAGAGGGATGGATTCATGGTGATATATATGGTGGTGTCAGGTATGGAACTAGGACTAATGTAGTGGGCTAAAGTTGGGGTTTCGGTTATTACTATACTTAAATATAGGATTATTTATTATTGATAAATATACTTAAATGTTTGTATGGGTAGGTTTCTTGTTTCAACATTCCTTTTCCCAATGCGTAACACAGCTGGTTGTGCATGGTTTATTCATATCTTTTATGGTATCTTAGGATGAGTCCTAGAGTACCTGGAAATATATAATGATAATGAATATAGATATTTTAACCAATAGGGTTGTTGGATTATTGGAATGAAAATGATGATGATCTTGAGAAACTATGGGATCTATTAGTTTATGCCTGGAGGGAATGGGAACCAGTTGATAACCATATTAAAGTAATAATAAAACAATGTTAATAGTTAATTGAAAGAATTAACATGATGTGAAATGTTTATATAAATAAATAATTAAATTAAAGTCTTCTTGAAATATTTTTCATCTTATATGATATCTATTCCTTAGTGATGGTAGTCGGGTGTTCGAGTGATGATAGTTACAGTTGAGCCTAGGACTAGGTTTATTCCCATAGTGTGGTTGTGATATATATATATATATATATATATATATATATATATATATATATAAGTTTCATTTATGTTATGTGATTTCATTTACAATCCCACTCTTTTCAGTAGGGAGGCTAACACCCAGTGGACTTTGGGATGGTGTTTTTTTTCTAACATCTAGGTTGGAAAGGAACGGATGGCTTATTACACCTATTTCCCTACTCACTTCTCCCGGTAGTATGTGTTGGAATATATGCATGGTGTTAATCATTCCCATATATGTGTGTACAGTGTTGTAATGGATTTTGGTTATTTTATACACATGTATCTTCAAATATAATAACCTAAAGATTATTATAGGTACGTCATATATGATTTTTTATGGATTAAGGTATAATATATGACATATAGGTTGTGGTGGCTCCCAAAAACTACTCAATTACTATTTGGGGATATAGCATGTGATAATGAGATGATTTGATTCATGAGGTTAATGGTACATAATTATTTAATCATTTGATGCATAAGGTGCATGGTATGATACAGTAGCCTATGTGTCTTCGGGTTAGCTTACTTTTGGAGAGAGATGGATTAGGACATGTGATGTTGGGGTAGAGTGGAAAACTAGTGTGGAAGTGTTATAAGGGTATCTTATTTTGATATAATATTATATGATCACTTGTATGCACTAATTTTTGAGAGAGAGATGATGAAGATGGTAACTAAGAATACTTGATTAGGTGACGATTTATCTTTACTTATCATTCACTAGGATTTATTATAGTTTCTTTATCTTCTTTATGAAATGTTTTGGGGAGGATCCTACTAATTATACATGTTATGATCATATTATATATATATATAACTATTTTTCATGTCTGTGGAAGTTGGTTGGTGATCAGGATGGAAATTACAAGATCATGGAGTATTTCAGGAGCTTTTTTGTCTTTGAGGTCACTGATGAGGATTTTCTTTCAGTACATGTAGTTTAATTTTTAGCTATTTCAGTATGTATTACAATAAATTCATGTAATTGGGATCTATTATTTTATCTTGAGAAATATTGTTTAGTGGATTTTTCTTATCTCTAATTCCTCATGTTATTCTTAGAGGTTAATACCTCCCATATGTGTTTATGATATACCCTTAGTGGTTTTCTCTAACCTATGGCCTATTTTTAAGTGGGCTTTAGGCATCATTACCACCCTTCTCTCATTTTTGGCCTAGGATGGGTGAATTTGGGGGGAGGTTCCATGATAAGTCTAGTGTAGTTAAATGTGGCTATGGGTTGAGCTACACAAATGGAATATTGTTTGATAGTCATTGTATAAATGGGTTTATTGGAAAACGTTTATGTGCTTTAGAGTGGTGTTTCATTGGAAGTATTTCTTAATGAGGTTTCTTATTAATGTGATGGGTATAAATTATGTGGTTATGGGATAATTTTAATATTTAGTATAACCTAGGGTGGTGTCGATCATTATGGATAGTGGTGATTGAGGTTCACCAAGCATATGTGGCCATAGGTTTTTGGTGATTTTGTAATACCTTGATATTTTATGTTATATTTCTCTTTAAATAAATTTTATTTCTCTGGTAGATAGTTTTATATGAAACACCAAGTTCAAAAAAACCGCGATATACTGTTGAATTATTATTTTTTAATGTGATAGTTATCACCTAGATTTTTTATTGGTGGGTATGAATATGATTAAATAAATTATGAAAAATTATTTTTTACATAGGTATAAAATTAATTCATTGGTTGGGAATTAAAATAAAATCATTTGAAGGTAAAAAAAGATGCTTTTCTAAAATGCTTATTTTATATGTAAAATGTGTTTTTATATTAATAAATTAAATTTATATTTATGAATGAATTATTTTAATTAAATTTTTATATAATATATTCTATAAAATATTTTATCAATCATAAAATATTTTTTACAAGGAATGGAATGGATGTAAACTCTATTTTATGCATAAAATGCATTTTAAAAAAATGGTTTTGTTACATTTTACACACTTATTTTAAAATGAATTTCTACAACCTATAGATATATAATTTAATTAAATGGATTAAATATTTGTAATAATAATAATTATTAATATTATATAATAAGTTTAACTTAATTTTTTTCATTGTGAATAGTGATCGAGTTAAAAAATTATTACTACCATAATGGTTTAAATTGGTTAATGAGGGGTTAAACTAAAGATAAAAGGTTTAAAATGACCTAAAAAATTTTTAAATACTATTATATAGTCATATTTTAACCCTATATAATCTAATATTCCAATATGTGTCAAATTAGATCCATTTTTCTTAATTAAGTCATTAATATATTTTAATCTTTTGAAAAATTTCATGTGTTTCCTCTCCCTCACTTATGAAAGGATACCACATCTCCTATCTTATGTACACTTAAATATCCTATTAACTCATCCAATACCTACCCAAATACATTCATAATATCCCTCTAAACATACTATAGTTCCTACTTCTATCATAATACAATTATAATATGTCTTTATGTATAAAGCTGAGGAGGTTGTCCGAAAAAGAGGTATATGTTCTTACTGATCTTTTTAAAGTTTCATTCTTCTTATAATTCCTCTAAATAACTTTTATTGGCCCTAAAATTATTAATAAAGTATCATAAATATATTTATATGTTATTATGATTATGTTACAATCATTTTCCACATCCTTTACATCAAATGGGAAATGAAAGTATCGCTCATGTGTACGTTTGTACTATCGCCTCCATGTAGTGATATGATTCATTTTCCATCCCCATCTTTAATGTTTGGTTATTATGAAAAATTTAAGTTTTATATATTTTATTTATTACATAATTATTATTTTTTAAATATAATATCTTATCAACCTTCTTACTTTCCATTTGTTGTAAAATGATAACGTCACATGTGTATATATGTGGAAAACCATCTCCACAAAGCTATGTGATTGGTTTTTCATTTATGATTTACATGGATAGTAATAAGGATAGATTAAATTAATATATATTATATTTATTATATAATAATGATTCTGGAAAAGTTAATTATATTTTATCTTTCTTTCTTTTTATCCATCGAAAAGTGAAAACATCACTCGTGCATATGTATAGAGTACCGTCTCCACGAAATGATGTATTTCATTTTTAATCATAGTTTTATATGAATGGTTATAAAAATGTATATAGTGAATAAATAATAAAAATATGTGATAATTAATATTCTGTATATCATAAAACCATGAACAAGATGAAACCACTAGAACCATCAAACTGAAATATGCATGGAAAACAGACCATTTTTAAACTGAATGTCCATTTTAAGGAAGGATTGTTAATAAAAGATAATAAGAAATTATAAATGAATGAATAATAATAATTTATGTATAAGTATTAATATTTAATATATTTATAATAAATATATATTTATTAAATAGTATTTTGTAACACTTACAAATCAATATGAGACTTGAGGTAAGGGTTTTACGTTATAATCTCAGTTTTATTGGGATTGTTTATGCTCAAATTTCCAATAATGTAATTATATGATATATCTCTCATAAATATTATATATTTTATTATCCTATGGTTATTCCTAAAATTTTCAATAATTATTACCATTTTTCTCTCTTTATTAATTAAAATAACTAATAAATTTTTTTAAGAAAAATTAACCTTGTTCCCTCTTTGGTCGGGAATATTTTTATCACACTTCCATATTTTCTTGAAAAAAACTTCAAGAATGCTTTTAATATTGTCCAATGACTTATTAAATTATTTTTTAATGATATTATTATTTATATAAAAATTTTAAAAGGAATCTTCTTTTCATTTTCCGAATAAGGTAATTTTTACCAATGGTGTGAACAGAATCCTTATTTTAACATATACCACATGAATGAATTTTCCTACCATCATGAATAGTCTTTTATTTGAAGATTAATTTATAATTTTCCATGTTTATTTTAAAATAAATTTTTTTCCTAATATTTTGTATATTTTTAGACTTTAAATAATATATTTCAAAATGATAATTTTATTTTCCTCAAGAAATATTAAAGTGATATTTTAAAGGTATCACCTTCTATGAAATCATCTTTTGATGTTACTTATGATTCACTAGGTACATGATAAAATTATACCATAATTATTATTTCTTTGTATATTTAATTATTTTTATGATAAAATCTTGATGAAACCTATTTTATTTTCTTTAGATTAACCTATGATTAAATGATAAATTTTTTCATGAATTTATGGCATACATATGAATGGATTTTGATTATATGATGGTTGGGTCTGTTAAATCCCTCCAATTAATTGGGTAATGTAATATAAATATATCATGAGATAATGATGATAATTGTGTCCATGATTGTGAATATCTATGTTTATATATTGTTTCATTATTATGATTTCTTCTAGTTATGATCACAAGATCATGCGTGGAGACGATTATGAATATCTATGTTCGCATTCTGATTCATGTGTATGATTTATTCTAGATATAATCACAATATTATGTGTGCACATGATTTTTAATATTTATGTTTTCATTATGATGTGTGAGTATTATTTCTTCTAAATATTCTCACAATATTATGAATGGGCCTAATTAAGAATATATTTGTTCATAATGTTATGATTTCCTACGTTTATAATGACACATGCCTATGTTATGACTCTTGAATGATGATTACTGTGTTGACACCCTTATTAATCCTTCTTCTATATATGACTTGATTTTGGAGTTTATATTCTAAGATCTTCTAGGTATGAATTTTTTTTATGTTGAGAACTTTCACTTGGTTATATTATCATACCCTTATGATCATCTTATGTTATCTTATGATTGATATCTTCCAAATTTTCCCTTACAGGGAAAATGAACTCTCCCTTTCTTATGTTTTCTTTCCCTAAGTTTTGATGGTATATTCTAATTATGATATGTATATAAGTGTACTAATATGAATATATTTATGAGAGATATTGAAGATATTTTAAGAAATAAGTTGATTATATATCTAGTATCCAATGATACTAAACCTATATGGTCTCTAGACATGTATAATTGTAAAATGTACTAAATATTCATATAAAATGATGTATCATTTATATATTTTATGCTCATGTCTCTATGTATGTCACTCATTGTTGGGGTAGAGGTTTTTAGGGTCAAGTGCACAAAAAGGGACCTATATGGTGGTATTGAACACTAGATGATTGATCATATACTCATTAGATAAGAGGATTTATTTGATGATGTTAACCATAAAAAAATTAATTATATTTCATAGATGTGGATACGATATTGAGGGTTAATTTTTATTACCAGTTGGGCTGAGATTCTTGTTGTGTTTTTGAATCTCATCAGGACAAATAGTCCATCCATGATTAGGGGAGTGTGGCCTATGTGATGTTAACATGTAAACCTTATAGGTTTTCCAATGGTTGGGATTGGTTGATTGAAATTGTTTAGAGAGCCTTGGGTTCCTCTGAAAGTTTTCAGAATATGGGTGCATCATCTATGGAAATAGCTAAATCTGGTAGGATGATTATCCATGAATTAATAAGCACATAGTAGCATAAAATGTGTTTCATGTATTTTTTTTCATAAATTTCATGTTTCATTCACCCATATACATATTAATTTTATATTGGGACGCCATTAATGGTTTCCAGATGTTTTTATACTCACACCCTACACAATTATTATGAGATATGTTTAAACTTCACATGTCATGATGCATATAAGGGAAAGGGATCTATTTCTAGTGTGTAGTAGACTGTTGGTACAATGGATTCTTGGGAGGGACATCAATGGATTTTGGGATATTGATGGTGTGGTTCCTCTATGCTATGTTGGAGTTATTTTCAATATTTTTTTATATGTCTACACCCATTAGCCAATGGGAAATTGAGGTTGTTTTTGTATAACATTTTTGAAATTATAGATATTATTATATTGTTCATATGGTTGTATCATATAATATACATATTTTATATATATATATTTTCATTATTATTACTGATTTATATACATAGGGTATAGTCTCCCCATAACTGCCTATTTACCCTTTCCATTGATCGGAATCCTATAGAATATGAGGTGGTGTGCCTAAGGTTAACTGGAACAAATAGCCTTGGATTAATTCAAGTGATCAGGGTCAAGGAATGATTAAAAGTAGTATAACGCTGGGATTTTTATTTTTTTTATTTTGTTTGTTGTAGATTTTGATCTAGGTATGTGTTAAGACTTGGAATGGATTCCATATTATGGGTCTAAAAAGCACAAGTACAGGCTGGAGACCATGTTACTAGGGAACTGAAACCACTTTTTTTGGTTTTCATGGTTATAGTTGAGTTATTTGACCAAGAAAAATGTGATTTTTTGATGTTATTGATTTATGATTTATAACTATTTACCCCTGGAGGAAAGAGGTGGTATATGTGCATCATTTTAGGCATTTAGGACTCCCATAAAATGGGGGTGTATTCTTATGATAAATATTTTGATTCTTGAAATAGTTTATAGTTGTTGAATTGTTAACAATATTCTAAATAGTATTTACCTATATAGCCCCTTAGTGGAATTATACTCAGCTAAACTAGGTACATTATTCTTGTCATAAATGGTCATGTGGATCTTATAAATTTGTGTGATTCCTAACTCTAGAAAGGGTAGGTGAGGCTGTAAGGTTATATGGTATTAGAGTTGGGTATGGAATGGGATATGTAAGAGATAGTAGGATTTATATCTTATTATAAATTTCCCTATTTGAGATATCTATATTTTTATATATTTATTGATTGTGGCATTTGGTTCCTATCAATATTCCACCTTAACAACCTATATTGGAGTGTTATTAGCGCATAAATGTGGTTCCACTAAGGCATGAGATGGTTGGGGTCCTTAATGGTGTAGATAAGCATGATTATTATATAGAAGTTATAGGGGAGTTTAGTTAGCCAGAGGGGATGTTTGAGAAAGGATAGTTTTTCAATGACTGGTTTAGGGTGATTCGGGTGTGGTTCATTCAAAGTTTTAGTTGGGAGACTTAGAGAGTTGATTTTTTTATGATGTGTCTGGAAAAATATTTTCAGTCATAGCATCCTCAATTGGTTCAAGGAGATGGTGGGACTCAAGTAGTAAAGTCCTAGATAGATTTAGTTCAAACCATATTCAGTTGGATCAAGTCACCTCCAAGGTGAAGGATGATTCTGGTGACATATAATCTTAGGGTTAAATTGCAAAATTGGTGGGATGTATAGGTTCAAGCTAGTAAACATGAGGGTATTTCTTATAAATATTTTTTATGTGAGTTTATTCGAGATTTTTTCCCCATGATAATGAGGGCTGAGAAGGCCCATGATTTCATGCACTTGATTCTATAGGAGATTAATTTTGAGGATTATTCCACCCACTTCATTAATTTATTTCATTTTTCATATAAATTAGTATAATATGAGATCACTAATGTGGATACATTTGAGAATAATGTTTCACCCATCCATGGTGCAGGTAGCAGGGATCCAGGTAATCAGAAGTAGGGATATTAGGAGACCCAAAACACTAAAACATACATGTAAAGGTAAAAACCATAGAAAAAATCTCATATTGATGTGAAATCATAGGATAACGATCATTATTTTTTTTATGTATACACATAGAAAACACATCCATCTGACATGCGGTGTGCTCTGAATGACTCAATAAGATGTTTTTAAAGATATGAAAGTCGTTAAAAATGTGTGTCATGGGGTCAAAACTATGAAAATAATGTATAATGGACATTAAATCATAGGAAAATGACTATATATTTATTTTTAAAATATAGAAACTGAAAACATGTAATTCTAAGTTGCGGTTTTCAAAGGATTTCCATAAACGCATTTTCAGTGTTTTAAAATACTAAAATGTGTGTGTAATGGTCAAAACCATAGAAAAGAGCCTCATATTGATGTGAAATCATGGGAAAACTATCATAGAATTATTTTTGATGTGTACTCATAGATAACACATTCGTATGATGCGTGGTGTGCTCTAAATGACTCAATAAGTAGTTTTTCAAGATACTAAAGTCTTCAAAAACATGTGTCAAGGGGTCAGAACTATAAAAATGATGTTTTATTACTGGGAAATAATAGTACAATGATCATATATTGATTTTTTAAATGTTGGAATTGAATACATGTCATTCTAATTAATGTTTTTTTTTGGGATTCCTATAACCATTTTTTCAGTGTTTAAAACACTAAAACATGCATGTGATGGTAAAAATCATATAAAATGACATCGTGTTGATGTGAAATCACAAGAAAACTACCTATGAATTATTATTGATATGTATTCATATAAAATACATCCATATGACTTGTGGTGTGATCTGGATAACTCAATAAGTAGTTTTTAAAGATACCAAAGTCTTTAAAAACAAGTATTGGGGGGTCAAAACTATGAAAACATCATTGGGTTGAAATGAAATCATAGGAAAAATAATATATACTATTTTTTGAAATGTAGGAACAAAAAAAATTTCATTTCGATTTATGGTTTTCACGATATTCTCATAAATGTGTTTTTAGTGTTTTAAAACACTAAAATGTGTTTGTGACGATCAAAACCAAAGTAAACAACCTCAAATAGACATGAAATCATGGGAAACCCATCATTGATTTATTTTTTATGTGTAATTATAGAAAACATGTCCATACAACATTTGGTGTGTCTAAATTACTTAATAATAAGTTTTTAAAGATAACAAAGTCTTTGAAAACTTGTGTAGAGGGGTTAAAACTATGAAAATGATGTTGTATAGATGTGAAATCATATGACAGAAGCCATATAATTATTTTTGAAATGTTGGAATCAATGACATGTCATTCCAAGTTAGGATTTTCCTAGGATTTTTGTAAACACATTTTAAGTGTTTTAAAAATCTAAAATGTGAATGTGATGGTAAAACCCATAGAAAACAACCTCAGATTGATGCTTGTTCTCTTAATGACTCAATAATTAGTTTTTAGAAAACATTCATGTTTTAGGTATACACATAGACAATATGTCCATCTAACATGTGGTGTTCTCTAAATGACTCAATAAACGGTTTTTAGAGACACTAAAGTCTTTAAAAATATGTGACAAGGGGTAAAAACAAAGAAAAAAAATTTCAAATGGATGAAAAATCAGAGTAAAATGATCATAGATTAATTCTTGAAATATATGAATTGATGTAACATCATTCTGAGTTACAGTTTTCCCATGATGCACATAAATGCATTTTCGGTGTTTTAAAACACTAAAACATGAGTGTAATGGTCAAAAAACCATAAATGATCTCATATTGATGAAAAATCATGCGAAAAGCACCGTTTAATTATTTTTTATGTGTGTGTGCAGAAAACATGTCCTTATGACATGAGGTGTGTTTGAAATGACTTAATAAGTAGCTTTTTAAGATACAAAAGTCTTTAAAAATATGTGTTACAGGGTTAAAACTATGAAAATAATTTCATTTGTCTGTGAAATCATAAGAAAATTATTATAGATTGATTTTCGAAATATAGAAACCCACAACACATCATTCTGAGTTATAATTTTCCTGAGATGCTTGTATGTAATGACCCAAACTTTCATTAATGAAAATTCCTCTTGATCTAATTAAATGTCTAATTATGTAAAATGGATATATAACATATGAACTTCTTTGGTTTTATGCTTTTTTATTTTCAAATACCATTAATAATTTTGATCATTGCTAATATATCCGTTAAAAAGTGATCATATGATTAGTATAAATATAGGGCTTTAACAAATCCAATTTACTCAGAAAAAGGAAGTGATGGACTCATCCAGTAGATTTTATCCATACGAATACCATTTTTTGGAGCTTGGAAATGAGGTGGCATCATTGGGCTTCGCTCTAGACCAAGCCCAAGTCGAGCTTCAACACGTTAAGCTCGAACGGAACTGCCTACGTGAGAAGTGGAAGTTGATAGATATTACCACTCGAACGATGTTATCCGAGCCACCCCAAGAGTCTTTCACCATCGCACACCTTACCCTTAGGACTTATGTGGGTGTCATCAGGGGTTATGTAATAGTAACATATCTCTATGATTATGTACATTATTTTTATAGAGAATATAAATTCAATTTATTATTGTTACTTTGTAAATACTTTTTAAAGAAAAAATAACATTTTTAGTTAATATTCAATTAAGAAATCTATTTTGACGAATTAATGTATTTTTTTGAATTAAATAATATTTTAATAAAATATTATTACTAAATTAATTTTTATTAAGTATACTTGATACTATAATTTTTATGAATACAGTAGTGATTTTTATTAAGTTTTGAAAGTTGTTTTTATCAAAACCCATGAATTTTTTATAAATGTCGGTTTTTATTTTAAAAAGTAAAACATTCACATATTTATAAAATTATTTAGATAAAATTAATATTATTTTTGGAATCAGGATATCTAAATTATACAACAGTGAATTTTTCATTATTTTTTGAGATAGTCGAATTTTTGGGTAAAAATTAGATACTATTTAAATATATAATGTGTTTTGTGACATCATAATGACCCAATAGTGATGTAATATAATACTATAAAAAGTATGTTCAGCCAATATAAGTTTTACCATTAAAATAATGTGATTTTACTTTTGTTTTATTGATTTTAAAAAGCCATAGTGGACCCTCCAAGACTTATAAAACATTCACTAGTAGAAATGGGGTCTATTGCCACAGATAGATACCAATTGTTTGTCATAAATGTTGGGATAGATACTATATACCAAAGGTTTCATAAAAACCATTGGTATATACCCCTCTAAATCACTTAATCACCCGCTCTCCATCGGGATCACCTTCTCTTGTCCAACTTCCCCTCGTGCCCCACTTCTCCAATCCCTACTGCACTGCTCCGCTCCCCTCCTCACCGCCTCTCCCATCCTGACTCCTCGTCGCTGTCGCTCTCATCGCACACACGCTTCCCTCCTCCCGTCCAGACTCCCTATCACTACTCACCACTCACTACTCCCCAATCGCCGCTCCGTACTCACCGTTCTCCATTCACCGCTCTCTGCTCGTCGCTCGTTGCTCGCCACTC
The DNA here is from genome assembly GCA_963277665.1 of Viscum album. NCBI lineage: Eukaryota > Viridiplantae > Streptophyta > Magnoliopsida > Santalales > Viscaceae > Viscum > Viscum album. Next base: position 1,326,947,726 of record OY728126.1, read on the forward strand.
GACGCTCGCCGCTGCTTGCCTCTCCCCTCCTCCCATCCCAAGCCCTAGAAGTCGTCACTCGCACCTCCCTCGAAAACTCTTCTCTTCGTGTGTCATTCACAGGATGTGTATAGAGGTATTCCACCTCCCTCCTGCATTTTTTACCTTATGACATTTCTGATTTCCAAAGTTTCTTTTTTAGGGTTATTTCAATTTCACTGAAGTATGGTGAAATCAATCATTTATGATAGAGATTTTTCTATTATTAGAAATAGGGGAACCCAAGATCATGCCTTCCTATTTTCTTACATTGTTCTATTGAGGTATTCAATGTTTCATATTCTTTCAAGGGGTTTTTCCCAAAATCAATTTTATTAGCTATTGAATAATAATTTTTAATAGGGGATTTGTGAATTCTAGATTCATGGATGCACTAAGAAGTGGAATGGGTGTTGTTGCTGATGTTTTTGACATAGAAAAATTTCCTGGTGAGTTAATCAATAATGTGAAAGGGTTCAATTTAATTAATTAATTAATTATAATTAATTAATAATTGTTTCTTGATGAAACTTAGAAGCTCCGGGCGATGTGATGAGCCTGGTTGATCAAGAGAGAGGATGGATGAGCTTTGTGGGCCTTGATGGGCCTTGGAAGCTATTGTTGGCCCTTGGAATCAAAGTGGAAATGACTTGGTAAAATTTATGTGGCCTTTCATACTTACCTTACGGAATTTACTTTTGTTTTATGATTCATGTGGATGCTCAGGCATTTCATTGAGGTTGTTTTCCATTATTAATTTATTTAAATAAAAGTTTTTATTTAATTAAAAATCCTTAATTGGAATATCTAAAATGAACAACCCTTGTTTGATTTCTTGATATTTCACTAATTTTCGATTTTTGATCCATGTTGCCAACCCCATTTAAATATTTTTAAAACTTGTTTGTTGTTTTTGTTGCAGATGACTTTTTTTGGTGTGTGCATTTTTGTTTTCCCTTTTAGGTGTGAGTAAGAGATTCTTTTTTTATTTTCTCTGATGGATCCTTTACTACTATTTTTATCACTAAAATTGGGTATTCTATTTTAATCTTATTCATCTTGTTGCTTCTTTGTTTTCTTTGTCTACCTAATAAGATAATTCTTCCCATATCATTGTTTCATCAATACTAATGCACCAAAATTCCAACATGTAATTCCAATATTACATGAAAACCACTACACATTATCCCTAATCTACATAACCTAAAGAACTATCCCATGAAACTCACTCAAGAATTTAAGGGAATATGAATACTCTACACAAAAAATATAGTTGATGCACATAATAGGAAAACCCTTATCTTTTAGCAATGGTCAACATGAGAGATAAGGGTAATAATTAAGACTAAAGGATAATATGCAACAACCCATTTAATAAACCTGACCCATTATAACAAGTATGTGTCTCTTTGAAGGATAAACAAGAATCATACTCTGATTTACACTTGCTAACAATGGGACTTAAATATATTCTATGTGCATCATTCGATATATATATTAGTTTGGATGAATATTAACTCCAGTGGAGGATCTCATGCCCTTTTTATCACATAGTTATTCCAAATAAGAACTATATTGAAAGATCCAAGGATCATGTAACTGGGAAGAATACATATCCTATCTGATCCACATATTGAGTATCCTTATTCCCCATGTAGTCAGATTGGAATACCAACCCTTAGGATTATGAGAGGGATCCACATTCTAACATAGTTTCATAGTCCAAAAGGTTTCTATCTACTAAAGAATTCCCTGAATGACATGCTTGATATTTTTCATCTAGTATCCAATCTAAATGGGGAAAGAATTTGAATATCAGTTCATGTAAAATCTCTAATATATAAGAAAAGTTAACCATAAAAATATATGTGGAAATATTACACATTATATACTTCCTACACGTCATGATCTTACTTTGGAGAAAGAGATATGTCATGTGAATGAATTTAGAAGAAGTAAACTATGTGTAATATTGTATACAGGGTGTGTAGAACCAATAGAGGTACTTCGAATGTACCTTAGATTATCATGTAATGTAAACTTATGTACATGATGTGTACTTCTATAACACACAACCTATAACTCGAGATGGTTAGTCAATGAGTACTTTGAGAGGAATCAAAGTCATTTTCCACCCATGGTACATGTATTTTGGTCATGTACAACATGGTGTTTACATCGAAATGATCTTCTGGGAGTGTACTCTTTATTCATGCTAGGATGTTAACTACAGGTACACAATGTGTGTTATAATATTAAATATCCTGTGATATTAAATATTCTATAAACCATGTCCATTGCATCCTTCAATGTACACTTCATAAGGTATTCCCAACTAGACCATATAGTCTAGAATTTTAAGTCAAATTGTTGGAATAAACCAAATATCATTGAATCCTCCAAGTCATCCATTGATCATTATGAGACCATTTCAATTTTTTACATGGTTTTAAATCTTTTACAGGTTCTGGATGGAAGGTTCTAGCTGTAAGAGGTACCTATTGTTTTATTCTGATGGATTATACTGGTTATATATTAGATTACCAATACATTGGATCCTTATTAAAATAATATGTAATATGAGAGTAGAAGTATTTAACTATTTTGATCTCTTTATACTCTCCACATCTTGTACTTGAATTATCAAAAGGATATCTATGAATAGATTCTATGTATCTACCCTTACCACTTTGTTCAATTCTAGGAAGTGGTTGATCCTTCTCTTACTTTATATTTTTCCTTGCCTTATTTTCCTAGTTCTTTTCTGTATTCATTAGATTTTCTTTTCATAATTCCATTTCTAATTCATCAGAGATAGAGACATAATTATTTATTTGATATTCTTATTCAAACATCTCAAAAATACACTTTATCTTGAGGTATCTTAGGTCTTTTTTGTGGTAACCTATAATTTTCACCCCCTACTCTCTCAAAAACTCCCTTTTTAAGAGCCTCACCTCCTATTATTCCTCACATGGGACCACTAAGAAATATCTATGGGGATCCTGAAAAACCTAGTTGTTGTTTATTTTCAGGCTATAATTTATCATGTAGTAACCATGATTCCCCCTAATGGAATGCACTTTCCAGTTGACAAGAGTGACACATGCTCTATCATTAGACTTCTTATTTTCCAGTACACACTCCTTGGCCCGAAATAGAAATCATGGTATTATGTAGGGCCTGTGTATTTCCGAGTACATGATGCTTAGCCTCTGGTTCTGTCACAACCTCCTATTCTGTTTGGGTGTGTATTTTTCAGTAGGGCCTGTTTGGGTATGTATTTTTCTATATGGCCAGTTTTGGGTATGTATTTTGTAGGTCCTGTTTTGGGTATTTATTTTGTCACAACCTTCTTTTCTGTTTTGGGTATGTATTATATAGGGCCTTTGATTCTATCACAACCCAAAATAGAAAGCATGGTATTATATAGGGCCTGTTTTGGGTATGTATTTTTCTGTTGTTCTTGTTGAAGAATTCTATCTCTTGATGATAAGAGACCAAAACCTTTGGAGTTTGTTGAAGTATCTATTTGAGGTTTTCAATGGAGTCCTAATCATACTTTTTTCACTCTTGAAGATTAATTCACACACAAAGAATATGTGGAAGGACTATTTTGATGTTGTCCAGTTAAAGACATTTCATTCACCGTTGAAGAAACACTTGAGGGGGTGTTTATGCTTATTTGAAGATTATATCACTCAAGAAGAACAAAGATAATTCTATTCATGCTTGGTCTATCAAGATCCATCACATATACATTTAGATAATCCCTGAGGTGAGGTTTGACTAGAATCTCTTGCATTCACTGTTTTGTTTGCTGAAATAAATGGTTTACAACACATATCCATGTGAACAAGTGAAGGAGAGAGTAAACAATTGTAACTCATGAAGGTGGAGGAGGGAGGGATGGATTCCTATGGTTTGCACAAATATATGAGGAAAAGGGGACCTCCCACTTGAAAAACACAAGGGGGGATTTTATAACTTTTACCCTCAAAAAGATCATTAGTCATCCAGTGGTCTGTTGTAGTTTTTCCACAACCACCTCCACCCCTCATTGATGCTCCCATGAGCTCTTGAGATACATCTCGAGACCTATTCTATTGTTCAAAATTAATTTTCAATTGTTTCTAACCCTCAAATAATAGAACTCAAACAACTATTGAAAACCCCCTCCAGTAATTGAAAATTTAAACTTTTCATCAAATTCTGAAGGCCCGTATGAACACATGGATTCATAATATTCCCATTATAATTCTTATCTTCCCCAAGAAGCCTCAATGGCCAACAAATCCATATATCCTAACCTATTTTGTTCAATAATTTAAGGCTGAACATCCTCATTACACTCCCAAATTCTCAAAACACATCCAAGGAATAACCATTAGTTTATGGTTCTCTAACCGAAAAACTAGATCCAATGCATGTTTTCATAATTGAAACACAGAGATGTTGCTTACCTGTGCCCATATATCTAAAAACACTGATGGTGTCATTATTTAACACCTGTTAGGCTTATGGTTCTCCCCACCATAAGCTTCATATTACCACAATCAATTCATATAATTTACTGCCTCTTCCTTTGAATATTCATATTGAAACATTTCTCACATGATCTAATGAGAAGAATTGTAGTGGGGACACTCACTAAAGGCGTTCTTCTCACCATAGTGGTCCTATGTATAGAAAAGTATAGAATGATGGTGTCATTATTTAACACCTGTCAAGCTTAGATGGTTTTTTTCATTAAATATTTGTCACAGAACTTATCGAGAGAAGCATGAGGCCTTCTTGCTTAATGTGATGGACTGTGGTTTGGTATCTGATGGTGTTCTTGCACAGGACATGAATCAGACAGCCTCATTCATTCTAGCATATTCATGAGGTTTTTTTCCCAATTTTATTTCAGTGGTTACGTTGTATGGAGGATTTACCTCGAAGCCATATAACCACCCAAGTTTTTTTGCATGCAGGGCATACCAGAAGCATTGCTAAAAGTAGGGGCTATGTACAAATATAATCTTTCATTACCTATGGAAATGATTTATAGTCTTGTTGAGGAAATGAGAGTAATACTAGGTAATTATGTTGAAACTTATTAGTAGCATTCCATGTCTTTATCTTCCTCAATTTCAGAATTATTGCACCCAAAATTGTTAGATTCATTCTCTGGGTCTCAACTGATTATGAAAATTATGCATTGATAGAACACTTCCTTTTCACAGACTGATTATTTTTGTGCCTAATATTATCAAATTTGTTCTTGAGGTCTTAATTAAATGGAGATCATTACTAAGAATATTTTTTTTGACAAATTTCCTTTGTACTTGCATTTTATGTTTTCAGGTCATTCTTTCAAAGTAGTTGGGTACGTTCACCTTAGTGATGACAACTTGCATCTTAATATTTCAGCTACACAGTATGATGATATTGTAATTCCTCATTCTGGCCTTGTTCATTGAGATTGTTAGATTCCATACTGCTGACATGGGTTAGTACAGATTTTATCATAGATTGAACCTTTTGTTTATGAATTGACCTCAAGCCACCATGGGAGAGTCAGTGTTGAGCATGGCTTAGGATAGATGAAAGCTGTCAAGATACATTATAGCAAGTCACCTGAAACTGTAAGTGTAGAAATCTTAAGGATAGTTCTTTCCTGATGGGAGGGTAAATTCTGTTATTTTCATGTGACTAGTTTTTTTATCATTCTTCATATTTTTAAAGTGATTATTTCTAGAAACTCAGTTCATTGTGTGTATGAACAAATCCACTATGATAAACATTATTACTTATGATCGTAGTCCTAATATGTAACTAACCAAATAGGCCTTTAATTCCAACAGGTTGAGGTCACCTTTATTTAATAGGCAACATGGATCTTCATACCTAGATGTGAAACTAAATCTTTTCACTTTCCTCCCTATAAACAAAATTATACTCCCTGTTAACAACACATCATCCCTTTTGTTTTCCCCTAATCATTCCCTTTTTATCACTAAGTCCAAATAAATCTCATTGAATCCTCCAAATCATCCACTGATCATGTTGAGACCATTTCAATTTTTTCACACGCCTGTAAATTTTTTTACAGGTTATGGATATTTTTTTACAAGTTCTGATTATTTTTTACAGTTTCTGGCTATTTTTTTACAGGTTCTAGTTGTTTTTTACAGGTTCTGGATTTTTTTCAGATCCTGGAGGATATAATAATGGTTCTCGGAACCGTTGGTATATATTTTGGGAGAAGAGTGTATCCTAATGGTTCAAAAACTATTGGTATACATATATCCGAATTGTTTAAATGAAACTGTTGGAAGAGAGAAGTGATCTCTAGGTTTTTTGGGATGTTCTGGGCAGTATGTATACCAACGGATTAATAACCATTGGTATATATATATCTTAATGCTTTTATTCAAACTGTTGGAATAGATAAGTGTAGACAGACCTATACCAATGGTTCCTATAAAACTATTGGTATAGGGATATTGAAATGCCTAATATTTAAACAGTTTCTCAAATCATTGGGATATATTTTACCAATAGTTTTAGGGGTTATCCCAATGGTTTCAAACCATTGGGATAGATAAAATTTTCAGTAGTGATTTTAACATTTTAAAATGATTTCCTTTAGAGTGTGACCCACCTCCACATCAGAAAACCTAATATTTTAAAATTTTCGTCCATTGACCTTATAAAATATTGTTTTCCACTCCCCTTTGGAAAAAACATGGGCAAAAACAATGGTTTGGTTTTCTTTTTGGATTAGTTTGATGTGTGGTGACCCAAACCTAAATAATAAATAATTCCCTCTCATTTCTTATATAAACCCACCCAAGATCCCACTTCCTCTTCACTCAAAGCCTTTGGAGTTTTTCCAACCTATGAACTATTCTCCGTAGAATCCTTCCAAGGTTCCCTAAGCTCCCAAGAAGCCTCTATTAAGCCCCTCACAAGCCTTTGGGATCACACTTCCAACTAAGGGATTCCTTCCTTTCTCATTTTATCCAAGTTTCTTAATATTGTTATACCCTTTTATTTCAAATTATAAATGTTATGTTATGGTTTTTCACCTCCCACATACTGCCCTATTTATGTTTGAATGATGATATACCCCTTTCTCCCTCATTAAACCATCCCATGTACAGCTGTTACCTTGCCGAAATTCTGTAAGGAATTTCTCTCTTCTCGTTTACATTCAAGAAATTCTATTGTATTATGAATCTAAATTACATTAAATTTGTTGGTACATGTATCTATATGACCCAATTTATTTCAATTTCATGTACATATGATTAGACATCCCTTTATCTCTCATCAACCATTTTTATGAATTTTTATGTGACGCTGTTATGCTGTCGAAATTGAACTATGATTTTCCAAGCCAAAGACATTGTGTAGTGAATACCATGACCATTTCTCTATCAAGGGTATTCACCTTTATAAACATTTACTTATTTTTTATATAGTTTTGTGTATAAATTCCAAATTCCTTAATTGTAGAATAAATGATGATGTTGAATGATTCCATGTTGTAAGATCCATGTGGCGCACTTATGCATGAAATGAACTGTTTAAGAAGGGTGTTCCCTAATAGCGATCCAATGCATTGGGTAAATATTAGTATCATGATATGTCAAGTGAAATGAGGGTTTACTCATTATTCATATGCAATAATCTTTGGCTCATGCTAATACCATGTTAAGTGTTGTCTCCACATTTCTACGTTATAATAATAATGATATATCATGCCTTTATGTTCATGTTTCTTTTATGCTCCATTGACATTCTATTGCCTAACATGTATTGTATCATTCATGGTATGCCTTGTTTACTCCCTTAGTGGGATTTATATCTCACCCTTTTTTATGCATGTCTACAGCTTATCCCATGTAATGCTAAGTACGAGGGAATGTAGTGGTCATAAAAAGAAAGTTTTCAATAATGATGTTATGTTTCATGTTTTAAGTCATTATTTAATGTTCCAAAGCCCCAAAGACACTAGACCTCTCGATATTATATGTTTTATCAAGTGAAAATTTTATATAATAAATCATTTTTAAGTGTGTAATAAAGATCAGGGTTGTTATACTGTAAATGTGTTTTCAGTTTTTTAAAACACTAAAACGTGTTTATAATGGTAAGACCATAGAAAAAACCTTTTATTTAAATTAAATCATGGGTAAACCACCATTGAATTATTTTTTATGTGTAATCATAGAAAACATGTAAATAAAATGTGTGTTGTGATCTGGATGAATCAATAATTATTATTTAAAGTTACCAAAGTCTTTGAAAAATATGTTAGGGGGTCAAAACTATGAAACCAATTTCAGATGGATGTTAAATTATAGTAATATTATCATTGATTGATTTTTTAAATATAGGAACCGATGAAACATCATTCTATGATGTGGTTTTCTCGAGATGACCATAAAAATGTTTTCAGTGTTTTAAAAAACTAAAACATGTGTATAACAGAAAAAACCATAGAAAATCACATAGTACTAATTTTAAATAATGGGAAAACCACTTTTGAATTAATTTTTACATGTACACTTAGACAACACATCCATATGGTGTGTGGTGTGCTCCAAATAACTGAATAGGTAGATTTTAAAGATACTAAAGTCATTAAAAACATGTATCAGTGGGGTAAAACTACACAAATGATGTAGGATGGCTATGACATCAAAGTAAAATGACTTTAGATTGATTTTTGAAATGTAGTAACTAATGACATGTCATTCTGAGTTATGTTATTTTATGCTCGTAAACATGTTTTGAGTGTTTTAAAACACTAAAACTTGCATATTAAAACCATATAAAAAACCTCATATTGACATGAAATCATGGGAAAACCATCATTAAATTATTTTTGATGTGTATGCATAGACAACACATCAATACGATGACTGGTGTGCTATGAATGACTCAATCAGTAGTTTTTAAAGATCCTAAAGTCTTTAAAATTTTGTTTCAAGGGGTCAAAACTATGAAAATGGTGTTGGATGTCTATAAAATCATAGTACAATGACCATATATTGATTTTTGAAATCTATGAACCTATGAAATTTCATTTCGATTTATGGTCTCCTCGAGAAGATAGTAAACACATTTTCAGTGTTTTAAAACACTAAATCATGTTTTTAATAGTAAAATCCATAGAAAATGACCTCAAATTTATATGAAATCATGGAACAAACACCGTTGAATTAATTTTAAAATATGTTACATGAAACCATATCACAGTATTAATATTTTTTCTATTAATTAAATTTCCATCACATTGCACATTGATTTAAAAATTAATTAGTTTTTTATGTACATATCCCTTTTTAGTTCTAAGTATTGAATCATATCTTAAATATCTAAGTTTATTTTTTCAAAGTGTGTTTCATGATATATTATTTTTTTATGTTAAAATGTATTATTTTTTGTTAACAAAATTTTAATGTTATGTGTAACATTTTGAATATATCTTGTGTCTATTCTCTTTTTCATTTCATTTCTTAAATGTTATGGTTTTTATTTTAGGTGATAGGTTTTGTAAGTAGGCTAGATCATAACCATTCTAATCCAATAAATTTATTATAAGGCAGTCATGATGGTTCTTAGTTTTTATAGTATGTTTAAATATTATCATTAAGTCTACTGTAATTTTGATTTATTATGTTCAATTCTAATTCCAATATTCTTTTTTATTGTTGTTGATGATATGATTTGTTCAGTTCCAGTTGATGACATGATGTGGAGGTAGATGGATATCGTGGAGGTCATGATATGGATGTATATTTTCCATGAGTAATTATTGGTGGTGGAAATATTATATATATATATATATATATATATTAATAACTAAGGTCATGGATTGACTGAGGTTATGAGTTGACTGAGGTTATCGTGGCTGAGGTTGTATATATATATATGATTCTGGGTGTATGATGGAGTATGTATGATAAGTTTATTATGCATTTATTTTTTAGTTTATTGTATGTCATATATTTTATATTTATATTTTTAAATTAAATATTTTTTAAAAATAAAATTTTTAGAAATATATTTACCAGTTATTTATAATAACAACCACTATATATTTTTTTATGAATCTATTTAGTGGTAGTTATCCTTAAAGTTTTTTAAACATAACCACTACTAATGAAGGTAACAGCAATTATGTTCATTTTTCTATTTTATTTTCAGTTGTATTATTAAAAAATTCCACTAAATGGTACAAAAATGACATATACAAAAATCGATGCTAAAAAAAGAAAACCACCACTAAATGATTTTTGACCATAAAATAAGTGGTGTTTTTTGTAAACTCTATTAAATTATATAGCGGTGGATTAAATCGCCACTAGCAGAAAAAACTTATCGCTAATACCTCCATTTTCTATAGTTCTATAGTTAGGTTTTCTTCCGATTTTTCATTTTTATGTGTTTTTTAAGCTTAAAAGGATATTAAAATATTTTTTTACTCCTATTAATTTTATTAGAAATTTTATATTTCAAATAAATGTTTCAAACGATTATGAATATGTTTTTATTTTCTTTGATTAATATTTTTGAGTATTTTTTCCAATTTTTTAAGTTTATGTCCATGATTGATTGAAAAATATCATCATTACTGTCCTTAGATACATTCAAGACCTTTTTGTTAAGTTTTTTCTTAATAAATACTTTTACTTTATATAATATTATGATATATTTATGGAGAGATAAATTTCTCTTGTTCTCTTTAAAATTTTGTAATTAAATTTTTTGGGTCAATATAATTAAGGAACATTTTTGGAATACTTTATTATTCATTGACATGAAACATAAGATTAATTATTATGTTATCACATTATTTTCATTTATGGACTTGTATATAATCTATATTTAAAACCAATATATTTTTTTATTTCTTACTCTTAGTGATTCTCATGAATATTTTCAGGCTATGTGGGGGAGTAAAATTGATCATGTTTTCTTTAGGAAGAGTGATATATTTGGGGGAATGATATGTGTAAAATATTTATTAATTAAATCATTCATTTCATTTCAATGATTTATATTTTACCTCTTCTGTATGTTAAATAAATAAAAAGAAAATTTTAACATAAAAAGTTAAGTAAATATTGAAGAATAAAATAATTAAAAAATATAGGGATAGAGGAATATTCATCATTAACTATTTTTTATAATATCTATATAGAAAGGGATTTTTCCTTAGTGATTTATTTATATGAGTGAGTAATTATTATAATATTTGAATGATTATCATGCATTATGTTTTATGAAAAAGTTATGGCTATAATTCACGCATTAATTTTTCCCTTAAATTCATTAATTTTAGAGTTTAAAAAATAGTTCATTCTTAATTTAATTTTTTTTATATTTTTTAAATAAGAAAAATTTATGTTGAAATTTGGAAAAAAATAAAAGAAGGAAATGATTTGTAAAAGGAATTTTAAAAATATTAGAGTATTTTAATAAAATTTCTAGCATGGATAAGAGCCATAGGAGTATCCAGAATAAGACTGAGATGCTTATCTAGTTTACCATGCCATGTGGGGTTCAATGAAGCAACTTCCTCCCAATAAAATTTTCTATGTGGGATATGATAATATCGGACCATGGATTTTTGAACAATAAGACACCATCCTGATCATCTGTTTCACTTCACCTTTGGTTTTCCTATAATGCATCACGCCATCCTTGTTAATTCCATGAATCATCATGCAATGGGGTGCTCAATGATAGACATTTACTAGTGATGGAAATTTATACTCCATGATTTGATATAGTTTGTAGTCATTAAGCACTATCATAGATCGCGCTTTAGCCAATGCTAGATTTTATCATCACTAAACATAAAGTGTTGGTAAAAGGATATCCTTTATTAGTTCTGGATAAAAGCACTGATAAAGGTAACTTTTATCAGTGATAAAAATTGCTGATAAAAGTATAATCTTGATTAGTTCATTTTTAGCACTGATAAAGGTGCATCTTTGTCAGTTCTTTTCTTAGTACTGATAAAAACTTTTAATAAAAAAATATTATTATTATATATAAAACTATCATATTTATATTCAAAAAATAATGTTTATTTATATAAATTAATTACAAAATACATGTATTTAATTAATATATATGATATATTAATATATATATATATATATTAATAATTCAAACAATTATATAAAAATAAATTATATATTGTTGATATGTGATATTGAAATTATATATTTATATCAATGTTTATGTGCATATAGGAGGTTCCAGAGCTATATTTTCATCATTACAGATCTTTATGGATTTGGATGTTTGAGAGGGTATGGAATTAGCCATCAGATTGGGCTTGTGCCTTGACACAGGATACTTGCTTGTTGTTCAGCCTTGTACTAGTGCATAGCTTTTCCACAATCAATTTCTGGGGAGGGGTATCTCCTTATTTTCAGTTTGGTTTGTCTTTCTATACCTTCTGGTAGTGATTTGTTTTAAGTCGATGATTTCTGTTAGGGTTTCCCCCCTTATCCCCTTAAGGGGGGGGATTATTTAAATAAATAAAAAATTTGATGGCCTCTAGGTCGTTGGATGGAATGTTTATATGCATATATGTGTATGCATTATGTATGTGGGATGTACATATATATAAAACACATGTACATGTGTATTTATAACATGCACTTATTTCACATTTTACATATATATTTTTCATTTTTTGATATAATGTTTTTTGAATTTATTCATTTTTATACATATTTATATTTTTCTAAAGTATTATTTTTAATATGTGTTTAATTTATATGATTTTTATTTATTCAAATTTATTTATTAAGTTTTAATATTTTTAAAATATTTGAAATTTATATAATTAAGTTATTTAAATGAGTTTTTTAATATTTCCTTCATTTCTCTATGTGTTCATAATTCATGTAGTTAATCTTATATGAATTAATTTTTAAAAATAGTTTTGTCGATTAAATTATATTTATTCATTTTTAATATTTATTTTATTTAATATTATTTATTCATTTTAATATTTATTGATTTTTATATCTTTTGGAATTTAATCATTTTGTAATATTTATTTATACATATATCTGTTTACTATACATGTAATATTTTCAATATGTTTGTAATTTATTGGAATAATATTTATTCATTTTTGTTTATTAAGTTTTAACTTTTAAAATATGTTTGAAATTTATATAATTAACCTATTTAAATAAATTTAAATAGTTAGTTATTAAATTATAAATATATATATATATATATATTAAAAATAATTATTTATAAAATTAAAAATAATTATATATTTAAATAATTATAAAATTATGATACATATGTTTAAATAATAAATATATTTATTATATTTATAATTATATATTTTTTGTAACATTCTCTTGCCTTTCGTAAGTTGTGCCTTGTTCTTTGGTCTTGGCTGTCCTTTTTGGTTTTGGATTTTTCAGCAAAATATTGGTTTTTTGCTGTTTTTTGGGAAATTACACATCGTGTAATGGTATTACACATCATGTATTTGTTTAGAGAAATATTTCATGAAGATTTTATAGGGTGTGAAAGGTTACACGCTGTGTACTTGGAATTCATGACTTGTAAGGAAAAATGGATTTTAATAAAAAGGAAATGTTTTTATTGATGTTTTCAGCCTTCATGGATTGCACAATGTGTGATAGGATTACATGCCATGTAGTTCTCACTAGTTTTAGTTTTTAGTGTGTTACTTGTCTGATTTCCTTTTTTTTACCTTCAGCCCTCCCTCTTGCAACCTAGAGCCTTCCCTAGGTAATTTTCCCTCCTCTAAACCCCTTTCCTTCGTGGATCAAAGTGGCATTCACCTTGTTCAATCTCCTTTGTTAAGTGGATCTTATCTCTTTTAGTTTCATACAATCTCTCCATACATACTCCTTAGATTTTTATGGATTATCACATATTGGATGGGTCTAAACTCCATTTTATTGGATCTTGATTCTAGGTTTGATTTCATAGTTTTTGATTCCTTCATTCTTCATTGGTGAATCCCATTGTAGGTATTGATTCTTGATCTTTGATTCAAGGTATTTGGTTTCATAATTATTTTTACTAAAATTTAAACCTTTAATTTCATGACCAAATTTAATTAATTTTTAATTGATTCAATAATGTGTAATTATGATGAATTAATTATTGATTTGAAAGGGGCATGAAAATTGATAAAAACCCCAATTTTAGGGAAATTAAAATTATGAGGTGAATTTTTGAAAATGGATAGATCATTTTGTAAGTTTTTTTGATGGGAAATGTTTTGATATTGATCTTTAGAAAAGTATTAAATTTAAATATGTTTTCAAATGGCATGAAATGATGAAAACCAATGATTTGGTTTTGAAATGAAAAGACATGTTGAAAATTGAAAATGGGAAATTTTATTTTGAAGTATTTTAAAATGATTTATTTCTAATTTGTTTGATATAATTTCCCTTTAAGTGGGAGTGTATATAATTTTACCTTAATTGGTAGTGGATTTAATTTTCTATTAAGTGAGAGAGGATGTAATTTTCCCTTAAGTGGGTGTAGTTTTTTAATTTTTTATATGTGTCATTGATTTATGAATTGTTTTATTCATTCCAACTAATTTATATAAACTATGTTCTATAAAATGTTCATTTAATTTTGTTTGAAAGTTTTTTTATATACCTTCCATCTATTTGAATAAAATAATGTTTTTTTAGTATGTAAATGAAATTACATGCCTAGTTTAATTTAAATTGATAGGATATTTGGTTTATTATTTTTGGAATTGATTGTGGAACACTTGGTAAGACCCTACAATAATTTATAGCTCATATACTACCTTTAACTTCATGTTTTTTTAAAAATTATTATGCCAGGTCTGAGAAAAGGGTAATAACCTATTAGAGGAGGTGGATGTTCTTGATCCTTTGGGCTCGGAGTGATAGAGGTGACCAATAGAGGTATCATCCACTGATTTCTTGTGATGTTTGAGTTTTATATTATTATATACTAAGTACTTTGATGATGTAATACTTTGGGTTTTGTTTTACCTATTGTTTTTTGTACTTTCTTCCCTTGTATTGTTGAGCATACAAACTTGTATCTTTTATTTTCTTCTATTTTGTGATAAATTCATTCCCTCTTTGATCTTGTATGATGTTAGGTGATAGTCACCAACCTGTGGGGATCGAGAATGCTCTTATGGAAATTTCAATATTGGTTCAGGTATCAGGGTAACTAGGTATCTAGGTTGTTTCATGAAAAATTAGTGTCAAAGGGAGGTTAATCATCTTTCATTGATGTCATTATATAATTTGGGATGTATTTTCGGGACTTAGAAGGTAGTTATGAGTGAGCGTATGTCTAGATATCATCATAATGAGACTCAAGTCACCAAGGGTAGTTTTGGAAATACATCTTGAGGAATAATTTTATATAATTCTAGTATTTTACCTACTTTTTATTCAGGTAGTTTGAAATCCAAATCCTGATATTTTATATGATAGGATTAACTTTCTTATTGCTCTTGTTTGAGTTATTGATCTAGGTAATCCTATGATGTCTTCAATGTTTTTTTAAATGTTTTTTAACATCATTAATCTGAGAATATTTTTTAATAGGCCCTAGGAAGAAGTTTTTGGTGAACCACAATGACTGGATACCCCCATGGGATGGATTATTATTGAGATTAGTGTGTGTGTTGTCTAATCTCTAAGATAAGAACCTACACCCATTCTTGTTCAGGCTCCAACTATGGAACATCAAAGGGATTAATCTCATAATCATGATTAAGATATATTTCATTATAATTTACTAGTGTTCCAAGGATATAATTATCCTAAAGAGGCTAAAGATTTTCTGAGAAACATAGTGCTTTTATTTGATTTCTTGGAAATTACTGATTCGATTAAGGTGAAATATGCCACCTTCAAGCTGGAGGTGTTGGATTTGGTATCCTAGGACCAACTAATTTTACTTTTATTACATATATATTTTATATAATGAATATTAATTAAATATATTATTACACATTGTATATTTTTTCTTCATGAATTTAACGTAAAAATTTCCTAGATTATTTGCCTCATTAATAAGGTCATAGTAGTTCTTTGCTATGATGAGAACCTTAAATTTATATGAAAATATTATTAATATAGTTCTATGGTTAGATAACAGACTATGAAAGAAAAAAATAGTATATATATTTTTAGGTGTGAGTACTCATAAGAATATGAGACTTCTTCTCATGAATTTTTCACTTGTTAATCTCAAATATGGGAGATTATGAGATAAAACCACCAATATAAATTAAAAATGATTTGTTTTCATCAGATATTTCTATCTTAAAGCTTGTGTAATGGTCCTAAAACTTTAATATTATCATTAATGCATGTCATTACTCAAACAATTAGATTTAATAATAAAAAATTCCATACCATATGTTTATGGGAAGTAGGGTAGGTTAAGTGAATCATGATTTACATGTCATTAATGGATAAGTTGAGGAAGGATTTATCCCTTCCATATTTATGGAAGACGATATCTTGTTACTTTTATTAGAACATAACTATCACCCTAAATTCTATGGACATCATGTAATGGTGTGTTTATTTTATATAGTCAAAAAATACGTATCAAGTATGTAGGTTAGTGTCATGGATGTATAAACTTCTTGATGATATATTGTGATAAAGGGATTATATTACACAGTGAGTGTTCATATGTAGTTGGCATCATTACAACATTAAGTTATTTCTCTTGAGTGTCTTGACCCATTACTAAATAGTAATCTTGAACTTTAGGTAATCTCGGATAATGCCAATGAGAAAGAATCCTATAGGGTCACACACTAATTGTTTCTATTGATCTTGATTAAATTCTATTTGAATTTTATTAATAGAATAGATATTATTCTAAAGATTGAGGAATAATTTTATTCAAGTTATATTGTTCTCATAAATTAAATAAATATTTATTCGGAGGCATGTGAATAAAAATATATTTTTTTATTTTATTGAATATTTAATAAATATTTATTCTTAGTTATGTGAATTAAATAATTATTTATGAATAAAATAATTATTCAGGTATTCAATAAATACTGAGAAGTTTGAATGGAGCAAGACTACATTAGGTGATGCAATAATTATTTACAAGATGATAAATATTATTTAACAATTCTCACAATTTGGCACACCAAAAAATAATATTATTATTTCTATAATGTGTCATGGGGTTTATTAAAGGTTCATAACTAGAAAATTCACCTATAGCCACGGTTTGGAACCATGGTCAAAGGACAAAAACCCATGGTAATATCCTAGGGAAACAGTTTTCCAAAACCATGGTGTCTAGAGATGTTGAAATAAGTATTACCTATTTTCACATTTTAAACCATGGCTATTTCAAGAAACATCCACAATTTAGACATGGAAATTGGAAACTATTTCTATGGTTAAAACCATGGTAGTAGGTCCTCTGTAGCCCTGGTTTTAATCGTGTCTTTTTCTTAATATAGTTATAGTTAAACCATGGAAATTAGAGGATAATTCCATGGTTAAAATTGCGGCTATATCCCTTATATGTTAATAAAAACTAATTTTTTTCCTAAAAATGCATTAATCTACACACACGCATATAGCATAAATGCATGAATCTACACACACACATAGCATAAATGAATGAATCCAAAAAATACAAGAGAATCAGTTTTTTTATGTTACCATATATATAAACACACAGCAGAAACAGAACCACACCATTTATATTTTACCTAATCAACCCACCATTATGTTTCACTCTCTTATTATAGTCTTCCTTGGATTCTTATCATCCTCACAAGTTCATTGGTTGAGTATAAGTGTGGTTTGAATCCTCTTTGATCCATCTAAAGATTTCTTGCATAGAAACAGGAACTCTACATCATCACCAACATTCTGAGTTTGGTAAATAGCATGCCCCCTGCTGGTCGAAGTTTAATTTAACTACAAAACATAATTTTTTCTAAAGAAACTAATCAATGCGGAGTGAAAGTTGAATAATTGAACACCATATATTAACATAATTCACTGTTATACATAATATAGGTAACATAATGCACTTTTAAACATACATATTTTTTATAATGATATATCAAGCAGGTTTTCATAATGCAGATAACATAATGCACTATTATATAATTATAACAGGTTTTCATATAATTATAATAAAGGTTTTCACATAACGTATGTGTGTATAATACAAAAAAAATATTTTTATAATTCTTGTAACATGATAACAGATGTGAAAAAAATCACTTAATTATAACATAATAACAATAATGTATTAGAAGAAATAGGTTTTCATATGAAACAAACATAATGTAAATGGGTTTTCATATAAGAAAATAGTTTATCATATAAAAAAAGTTTTCATGTGTAAAATTAGACATGAGAACCTGTTATATGAATATGAAAATAAAATCATGAAAACCTGTTATGAATATGAAAAAGAAAACATGATAATACATAATTTTCATCAAGAAAACCTATATGCCTATCATAAAAGTATTTTTCATTATAAAGGATACCCATACATAAATTTAGTAATAGTTTTTCATGATGGCCATGAGGACAACCTATAATACAAATTAAATACATATATTTCAATGATTGGATTTTTGGTAGTCAAATTTTTTTTTCAAACGACATGTACATAACTATTTCCCAAAACACATTAAATTATCATAAGAAAAATTATCTATGAAAAATTAACATTTTAGATGAATAAAATATAAATAAAATGAAGAAATATATTTAGGGCTTGAAAGAGGAAGACCACACTAATGCAATTATATAGCAGATAAACTATTTCTCTAAGATTTCAAAACCACTTTTTCTACATCTTTAAGCAGGGATTAAATCAAACCTGAATGATGAAAACATAGAATAATGAAATAAATAAATAGAACTCTAAGGTATCATTTTTAGGGTTCATGTATGTGTTTCCATGTATAATTTAGTGTTAATTCATTACCATTCATTCCATTTTAATGTTAGCTCATACATATACCTCTAGTGATCATAGGATTCATCCTATAAAATAGAGGATATTACAAACAAACAACCAACTCATGTTTAGATATGGGTTTGTGATGTTCCCATACCAATCAAATAGAGGATGATTTTTAGAGTTATTTAACTTATGTGAATTGGATTATTAATTTTGTTAGTAATGATATGGTGTTCATGAGTTTTATTATCTTACCAGTAAACCTAGTATATGAGTGGTGGCAGATATATGATTTTTTTAATACATTTATAACCTATTAGTTTACTTAGAACTCTAAGGTATCATTTGTAGGGTTAATGTATGTTTTCAAAGGTATCATGTAGTGGTAATTCATTAGAATTAATTCCATTTTTATGTTATCTCACACATATACCTCTATTGATCGTAGGATGCATCCTATAAAATAGAAGATATTACTGACAAACCACAAAATCATATTTAGATATGGGGTCGCGATGTTCCCATACCAATTTTTGAAACTCTCTTTACCGATCAAGTTGAGTAACAAGGAGTTAATTTTGTGTTCCTATTGTGAGGTTTCGTTGCCTCTAAATAATAAGTCTTATCCTATATTATTTGTGACTTATAAATATTTTCATGTAGATGATATGGTAGTTCTCACTTATCTAAATAGAAATATCTAAAATAAAGTGTTCTGTATATGTTATAGCAATTAATTCGGTAGAGGTAAACAATTTAATAATAATACTTGGGTGAGAGAGGATATGTTGAAGTTAAACATTCTTGTTTTACCATATTTTTCCCATTTACTAACTATATAATAGTATTTATAGATTAAATGCTTTGAATATGATTTTAGTTTTCTTAAAATGTAAGAGAATGTACTAAATAAATTATACATATTAGTATAATAGACACTTGTTTTTTACATTTCATATTATCTAAGGATAAAAATATTTAAAATTATTAAAGAATTATAAGATATTTATAACTATTAAATGTATTTTTAAATGTATAATGATAGTAAATATCAACAATCTGTAAAATTTGTATAGTTGCAGATTGTTTCACTTCAAATTTTACTCATTATAAAAAATTTCAATTTGAACATTTGAAAATTGAAAAGATATTATATGAATGCATTGAAGTTACTTCACTAGAGGGAGACATAGAAAAAAATTCATCTCGTTGATTGTATATGTTTGAACATGCTCAATGAAATAGAATTTTATAGTTAAATTAGATATTGTATCAAGAAAAGTCTAAAAAATATTCTAGTACCTTTATATTTACATTTGATCTTTCAAACTATAAAATTTTAATGTTTTCATATAAAATGAACAAAAAAAATTAGTAATATAAATAAAAGTAGTAGTTGTGCCTCTTTTTCTTATGCAAGAGTATCGTAAAGTATGACCACATTTATATCATCTCTAAAAAATATATAATTTTTGAATTTATACATATATATATATATATTATAGAATGTAAATATATAAATTTTATAATGTTTATATAAATACTTTAATATACTCACCATATAAAAATTCAACACAAACACAATTAAAACACTCTTTTATAAATGAAAAAAAAACATGGCTTTGATGATTACTAACATAGATAGTGAGGAATGTACAAAACTCAAAAATACAGTTCTAAAATAACCTTAGAAGTTACATATTGTAAATATAATTGAACTAATTACCCTTTCTGTGAAGTTTTAGGATCATAGTTTCTACTATACTGGTATTTGAAGATGATTTTTAGGTTAAATCAATGGTGTGTGTTGCGATAGCATTTTCCATGTAAACTGATCAAAAATCCCCAATGGCATCCTATCCAAAACACATCAACCAAACATTAACTATTTCTCATTGAAAGCACTATGTATTGACCTTCAAGTTTCCTAAGATCATATCCTAGGTAATCAAATAATAGGATATATTCGCCAAAAATTTTAATATACAATTGTTACACATTTTAATTATTCTAGTCCAAATATGTATTATATGTGCCTAAAAACAAAATTATGATATGATTAATTCCCATTTACTATGATTTTTCTTTCAAATTCTATTTTTGAAAGTTAGAAATATATTTAACCAAGTTATAAACTATTATAAACAATAATGATAAACATTAATCTTTAAATTATTGTTAATTTAAAAGGCATTGAAAATTTGTATCTATATAGTTTAAGAACATTAAAACATACTAATGTTACACCATAGAAATGTGTAATTCCATTTTATAAAAGTAATATTTGATTAGATAGATAAAATACATCTATATTTATATAAAAAATAGTAAATATAATAGTGCACCCAATGTTTGTAAGTTTCAATATCATCATCATCATTTGAAACATATGGATATTAAATAAGAAAAAAAATTAAAATTGAAAAGCACAAGGTAACATCTATAAATGACATGATTATCATGCATCGATAAACTGTAATTATAGAGGGTATAAATAGGAAATAATAACATATGTGTATTATGTCATGTTGTAATGTGGAATTAGAATGACATGATTATCATGCGTGAAGAAGCTATAATTATAGAGGGTAGATATATAAACTAATAACAGGTGTAGATTAAGACATGTTGTAATTTGATCTTACTAATTAATATTAAAAATTCAAGATTTAATTTTCATATTAAAACATGAAGAAAATAATCATCATACCTAATATAAGAAGGATTAATGCTTCCTGTAGTGGCCATACTGAAATTCATACCCAACAGTCCATGTAGTTTATATGACATCTAAGCACATGTGAAGTGAAAAAGTGTTAGGTAAAATATTAAGAGAAAAAAGGGTAGACCACATTAGATGATAACATCTAAAAAGAAAATATATACTAAATAATTGAAAATGACACACAATAAGAAAAATATAACATGTGTATTCTTGCATGAAGCATACATTGGCCGCCTTATCTCAAATAAAAAGGTAAAGGCCCATGAAAAGAAATTTTTTTGTTGTGCTTATTACTACCCTTGGTGAAGAATATTATCAATGAATTTTTATAAATTTAGTTTCAAAGAAATTGGATCATTCATAAGAACTAAAAAATTTTCAACATTATGAAGAGGATAACATTATTCAAACAAATTATATAGATGACCCTACCGTAAATGATGTTTCAATCTTAAAAATTTACACCAAACATTATAGTTTTTGAAAGGATTATTCATCACAAGCATTCAAAAAATGTATCAACTAGATTCATGAGAGTAATGGGTTGAGAAATGTAAGGGGTTTCAGGTTATGAAGTCAATAGGGATAGTTATCTAGACTACTTCAGCTGGAGATTTTTACTAGTGGTGATCAAACATTTGCTCATAGTGGTTAAAAGATGGATATTTCCCTCTTATGAGATAGGTATTTTATGGGACTCTGTTATGTTTGGATAATACACTATGGATTCATACTTTTTGTGAGATGGATGGGTTTTAATAGTTCTATTGAAATTTGTTGTTGAGTATATGGGTAAAGGTTACCATTTAGTGGTGAGAGGTACTGATCAAAAAAAATGTCTTATAATTTCTATCATTCAAAAATTGACAAATATATTTTCATTATTCTGGTGTTTTACTAGTATCTCTTACCATTTATGATGTAGTTTTATATTTATGAGGAAGATAATTGTTTAATTGGGAGACATATCGAATATGGGTCTTCAATAGGCTCGGTGTTATCAATTTGACCTACATAATGGGTCAAAGGGGCCATTGGAGGTTGAGTAAGGGTCATTTTCATTCCATATTCAATTTTATGGGGATGATATCCTACTAGGAGTGTTCAAACATAATTTAAAAACCATTTCCTTTTAAAATACCCAAATGTTTTATTGAAAATTTTATATAGCATAAGAATGAAATATATAAGAGCATACCCAAAACCAAATTATAAAAAAAATTATACTGATAAAGATATTATAGGAAACTCACCCCGAAAGGAATTTTATAAAGAAAAGAACATATTATATGCTTATGATTTATTCCTAGTAATATTTCTTATGATACACTTATAAATAGAAAACATATAGCATTCATTAGTAGATAAATGATTAAGTGGTTCTAAAACACATTTTCAACTGAAAAAACATAGCATGCTCTAAAATTCATATCATTATAGTTTAAATATTATATAATTAAATATAAAACCAGGCATATCATGATTAGTAATGAATTCTAGGTATAAAAAATTATAATAATACATCACTTTTTTTAAATATTATTATTAATTATTTTTAGGTGTTTTCTCCATCAATATTTTCCTACCAGTGAACTATATCACATATACCAAATGAGGTGATTAAGCCTACTAAGAAATCATAAATTGATAAAAAATTGGTTTATTTACAATGAGGAATTTCCATGTTAAGTCATAAATCAATCATAATATTCTTTAATATTTCTATATCATAACAAAATGAAAGGACTTTTAAGTGTAATTTATTAGATTATTTAGATTACTATATCACCATTACAATAATATTAATATCAATATCACCATATGTAGTTCAAAGAATCATTAAAATATCTACACATGATTATCATGATTTATCCAAATGATTATCTCTAGAAATTCGTAAGCTCAATTGAATGCTTCACAACTACATAGGTACCTAATAAGAACTAGAGAAAGCTTCAGGTCATCCATGGTATCCACACTGGGTGTGAGTATATATATACTCAGTCAGAACCAACCAATGTCTCTCAACCTAGTATTCAAAATCTAGGGGTATCAATTTACATTTCTAACCATTCATATAAATATAAATAAAAAAATTTAAAAAAATCAACAAAAAAATAATCGAAACAATATTGACATGTAAACACTATATTAATCAAAGATTATATTATGTAACACTATACTGGTAGGATATATACATGAAATCACCTGACCATACTTTTGTTTCTAATGTTAGATATCAATATCAAGTTGTAGGTTGGTCAATCTTTCGGTCTATCCCCTCCAGGCTCAGAATTGGGTTTGTCTTGCATCCCATCCCACCCAGGTGAAATTCTTGAGTAGGGCTATAAGTCTACTTAATAAAAAGGGTAAAGTGTACATAAATTTAGGTCCAAAACCATCTTGTAGAATAGGGTAAGTTGTATACTCAATAAGTACTCAAAAAACTATCCCATATAATGCACCAGTATGTTAAAACTCGACTAACCTACTTTAACAATTTATAATAACAAGAACATATACAAACATACCCCTTCTATCTTTCTCATGACATTTCAAGGAACTATCATGCTTCAATTATAAATCTAGTATACCAATCACCACTCTTATCAATATAAAAATGTGAACATTCATCTCAATGATATACAATATATAATATTAGCATGGCATAGAGATGCACACTCCCATAATTCCATAACCTTAATTCCAAAATATATATATATATATAAGTTAAACATGGAGAGTAGTGAACATTATTAGGGAGTTGTAAATACCAAAAATAATCTTCAATTTGATCATCATTTAATATTCCATTTCAAATTTTCCAAACAATAAGATGGGTATATCAATAAGGTTATATATTTTCAATAAGGATAACTATGATACTCAAAGTATGTTCAATAATGCTCATGCATTTGAGGATGGTGTGAAACACCATAACCAATAGATCATTTAATTAGATAACCTTTATTTCACTACCAGTCTCCTAGATATTCCACCACACAACCTAGCTTTTCCAACATCCTCCACTATGTGCAGCCAAATACCTAAAGAGTGATAGAGGAATTTTTCTTCAAAACAACTATTGTTAGTTCTCGTCATAATGACTAAAGAATGTACATCTCTAGACACGAATCAAACATTCAGTCCAAGAAAACATCACTCATCAACATCATTCAATCTATATGTTTGATCATTATGTTCTTGGTGTTGGAGGATTAATTTCTTCACAATCTAATCATATGGATATTATTTCTAAAATAATTCCTATTGATTTGAATTTATACACACATTTATAAGAAATAACATCAAAAAATATCTCAAAATAATAACTAAATCCATTATTCATATTTCCAGTAATATTATATCATTATAATGATATTGATAGATAGAACCAAGTTATGTTTACCTTTCTTCAGTAATTTTATTTTTTGACCTTCAAATCATAGTTAAATGTTTGTAACTATTGAACTACATTCTAATAACCTTAGTCTATATCTTATATTTATGTCATTACAAATTTATCATACTCTTAATTTTTAAATAATTACTATATATAAATTTAATTTCATGAAAATAAGAAAAAGAAAACCATATGAATAGTCATAAGAACTATAATATTTAAAATTTATATGTATTATAGTGTATCTATAAACATAAGCATCAGTATAAGCATTTGCACAGGAGGGTTGAAAGAAGTATCTTAATCAGTTTTTAGTCATTTTATGATTAATAAAAAAATAATTAATTGAGATTGAATAATTTTTTGGAAGTATTAATTCTATTTTCTTATTGATTAATCTATTGATTGAAGGAAATCTGTTTAACATTCAAAACATGGAAATTCAAAGGGTGCAGATATCCAATAAAATTACAATGAATGATTTTGGGAAGTTTACAAACATATATTAGAGAAATATAAACTATAAACTAGATTAATTTAAATTAGAATAATGTAAATATAAATTATCATCTGAATATAAGAATGTAAGAAACATACTAGTTTTCGAAGAGGTGTGAGCATGTCTAGATTCAATATAAATGCAAGGAAAAAGTTACATATTGATTTAGTAAGTTTTCATTTATTTTTTATATTAACTTATACTTTTAATATTTTTGTGAATTGTATACTTAGTATTAAATTTTACTACTATATTTGAGATAGGTGTTATGTACCATAGGATAAACTAATGGTGATGATACATTTATAGAGTTACTTATCCATAAATTTGATTCAAAAATAACTTCCTATTTGAAAATTAGAAGACAAAGTGATATTTCATATTCCAAATTGTGTTGATAAGGATATAAAACATTAAAGAGTAATCAAATAAAATATTAAATAATATAATAAAATAAAATTAGATGATTTCTAGAATCAAAATATATCAAATCTCTAACACGCAATAAACTGTAGAAATATCATCAGAGAGTAAACTCATATATTGGCTTAAATGTGGAAGTTTTGTGTTAAGAATGGTAAAAATAACTTATGATTAAACTAATAAATTTATATTTATCATAATAATATTAAAAATAAAATTAGTTACATGTCAATAGAAGAAAATAGTATTCCTTGGAAACTATAACATCCTGACCTAGGTGCCACGCATCGGTGCCCCAAGTCAGTTCACCACATGACCTCAAGCGCACCCCCCCCCCCATACGCTAGTGGCTATAGACTAGAAGTGAGGGTCGGGTAAGTCGTTAATGTGGATATTATACCCTCATTTATCAGACTAAAGCACCAGCATAAATAAATAAACAAAATAACACGCATATATATAACTAGAAAAATACTCATGTCACAGGATAACCAAACATGACTTACAATACTCAACTGAAAGGAAAAACATGCTATGACAATATAAGTGTTAATTGTCTATAATTTAACTCAAATTAAAGACACTAAGACTCCCCAAACAGGTTCTGAACCATGTCTGGTTCCCTCCTCCAAACTCCATCCCCAATCATCCATTTATCCTAGGGAATTTTCCCTTAACCAGTCATGTAATAATATAATCTATTCGGGTACCAATAAGGCATCCCAAATAGGGTGTGATTACAACTCAGTAGGCCACCACCAATGGTGTCTAAATCAATTCCAGACAAAATATAGTGCATTTGGTTCTATAATGAAATAAGTACGATGCAATAATAAATAGTTTATCACATTATCATTTATTTTTATCTAACTACATTAACTCTAGGGTTCCCAAGGATACTCATACCTCAACAATAACTTCATCTCGTATCAGATCTCGAAGTGTTCCCTATGTAATATCATATCCTAATACTTGATTATTTCCGAATCTTGAAGTATTTAAGGTGTTATAATATCTCATTACCTGATTCGACTTATGTTGGAGTTCAAATATTATTGTGTCAAACCATAACTCACTGTTCCATTATTTCCATTATTTAATTTCAGCTTTATAAGACACATTTCCAAAGTTACCAATATCAAAAACATAACTAAGATGACCCTTCTACCATGCTTACTCCTCAATAGAATGACCATGTTCCCATTATCTTTACTCATAAGTATGATGACCATGTTACCATTTGTAATTATCAATTTAGAATGAACATGTTCCCATTATTTATCACATAATTAATTTACCAATTAATTATCCACACCAATCCCATTACTAATTCAATAATTAGTTAAACACATCCATTCCATTAGTTAACTCAATAATTAACTAAGTGATTTAAACTATTAATTAATTCATCAATTAATTAATAAATATCATAATTCATATTCCATAATTAATTTTCTAGAATTAATTATCTCATTCTAATCTCAACTTTCCATAATTAATCCCACAATTAATTATCTATATCATATTATCAAAGGCATATAATTAATCCATAATTAATTATCTCGACTTAGCCATTTCAAAATATCATAATTAATCCCCCAATTAATTATATGAATTAAAAACCCCTACCTCCTATAAGAAATTTCCCCAAATTAATGATCTAATCAGTAATCCCCTTAATCTCATGATTAATTCCCCAATTAATCACCTATTTCAACAAAGATTTGACAACTCAATTGGTCAATCTAATTAACTCAATTCAAGAAAATCAATTGATAAAGGATGCTAAGAATTATAAAATCTTACATATAATTATCAAATACATTATAATGGGACTTATATTTATACCACATACCTCAATTAGTTGATGTATGTTTTCCTAACAGAAATCCCCAAAAATCCGAGCAGCACAACGACATTGATAAAAGATCCGGATCTAAATCCCTAAACCAAAATCAAGATCAAAGACATTAAGATCTCATAAATCTAGATCTAGATACGTAATCCTGGATCTATATCTCACCACAAGGGTTTATATCCAAGGAAACATAGGATATCTTCTATGATAATATCAAAGAAATATAGAAGAAAAAATGGGAGAATCATCGGGGTTAAGTCCATTTACTGGGAGAAGATAGGATCTTCAATTCGAGCTTTCGATCTCAAAGAAAGGTGTTCATAAGGCCTTGGAATCCCTACAAGTCAATGGGAGAACATTCCATTACACTTAATAAAGTAAAATACCAATTTAGGACTACATAGGAGGTGAAATAGGTCATTAAAAGTTGAAAATGAGTGAGATGCACAATTTTAGGATCTCGCTATCATCCCTCACATGATTTAGTCACACAGTTCAAAAAATTGTGTGCTAAACATGCATTAGACATTGATTCAAGGGGGAACTTTTCATGGAAACCTTGAATGACCTCTCAAAGCATGCTTTAACTATTTCTAATCTACTACCTCAAAGACCATAGATCACACTGTTTCTCTTAGGTAGCTGCACAATTTGTTCAAACCGTGCAACAATCATGCACAACCCCATTTTCTCCAAAATTATCTTAGACTTCACCCAAATGAACCCCAAGCCATAAATCCCATCAAATGTACTTAAGTAAAAAATACCTAGAATTGCACTAGATATAACTCTAGAAAAGGTTGGTATCTTATAATCTCCCCACATTATAACAGCTCATCCTTGAGCTGCACTTCCAAGCCTTTTTAAGATTATGAGCCAAAAATATCAGGCCATTGAGACCTCATATCTACTTCTCTTTACCATGTTTATTCTTGTACACATCCATGTTTCCATAACACATGAACTATCAGCATGGTATTTCCTCACAATGCTTTCTCATTATGATCCAACACACTTATCGAATGCTCCTCAAAGGAAGCATCTAACTCAAGGTCAGCCTCATCTGTGTTGATAACATGAGAAGTTTCATGGTGATACTATCAAAGTTATGATGCATGGAAAACATCAT
Source organism: Viscum album (assembly GCA_963277665.1). Taxonomy (NCBI): domain Eukaryota; kingdom Viridiplantae; phylum Streptophyta; class Magnoliopsida; order Santalales; family Viscaceae; genus Viscum; species Viscum album. Next base: position 1,326,976,777 of record OY728126.1, read on the forward strand.
GTATAGAACTGTATCTTTATAGAAGATCCAATCGATATGCCACCAGCCTGATTCTCTTCTCTATCTCAAAGTGTCTAATAGACTTGTGCACCAACTTGCCCTACCTCTGTATCCTACGGTGACCCAACCTAGGTGACACCTGAAAGAACACGTGATAACCCTATAAAAACTCTAGGGGTCATCTTCATCTACCAGAATAAGACTTCTGTCTACTCTGAGACGTATCCATATGTTTTCAAATCAACTGCACTTGTTCAGATGTATCCTACACAAGACTTAGTCCCAACAACTCTGACTCACCTACTTCCATCCAGAAAAGTGGTGATCTGTATGGCCTACCATAAATATCCTTGTATGGTTCCATATTTATAGTTTCCTGATAACTGTTTTTATAGGTGAACTCCACTAAATCCAAGTTTTTTTCCCAAGATCCACCTAATTAAAGAACACATTCCCATAGCATATCTTCTAGAACTTGCATCGTATATTCTGACTACCCATCTGTTTGTGGGTTGAAATATGTACTCAAAAATACTCGTGTGCCAAGCACTTTCAGAAAGCCCTACTAGAAGCTTGAAGTAAAGTGTGAATCATGATCTGAAACTATAGTCTGTGGAACTCTATATAGAAAGAATGTCTCCAAAACATATATTTTTTTCAACTATTTTACTGTAAAGTTTTTCCTTATAGGAAGAAAATTTGATACCTTTGTCAATCGATCCATAATGAACCAAATAGATTCATTCTTTCTAATCATATTTGGAAGACCAACCACAAATTCCATGTTCATTTCATCCCACTTCCATTCTGGAATAGTAAATAGTTGTAGTAAACCTCCAAGTCATAGATGCTCTGCTTTCACCTGTTGAAAAGTGAATCATATTGTCACAAACCCTCCTATATCCTTTTTCATGTCTGGCCACCAAAACTTTTTCATTGGTCATAGTAAATTTTAGTTACACCTGGATGTACTTCCCACTTTGAGGTATGAAATTCATGTATGATCTCCTCTCACAATCTCGTAGGCACAACAACTTGATTCTTAACATAGATGATATCATCCTCATCTATTAATCAGTCTGAATATGTATCCCCACTTTCAAAGATTTCTCTCAAGGATAATCACTATGGATCCTAATATTTTCTATCTCTGATCTGTCTTAAAAGAGTATACTCTACTACAACTAAAACCACACCCATCTACTCCTGGTTCTCCTAAACTACCACATGTGTTTCAGCTAGAAAGGTTATCATTTTCCACTCTACACTCGACTCCTAAACCAACTAAGTTTCATTTTTACTTTTCAATGCATCAGCAACACTATTTCCCTTCCCATGCATATATTCCAGTTCAAAATGGAAAGACTTCATATACTCAATCCATCTCCACTACTTAAGATTCAAATCATGTTGTGAAAATATATACTTTAAGCTCTTGTGATTTGTATAGATTGTAAAATTTTCACCAAAAATATAGTTTCACCAACACATAAGAGCATAATCCACTGATTCCAGCTTGAGTTTGTGCGTAGGATAATTCAGTTCATGAGGCCTCAACTGCCAAAACCCATACTCCACAACTCGATCTCTCTGCATCACCACATCTCCCAGTCTGATCCCATAAGTGTCACAATAAACTGTATACTCCTCACCTGACTCAAGTATGATCAATATCGGTGTCGATGTCAATCACTTATTCAAATCCTAAAAATCTCTCTCACAAGACTCTGACCATTAAAATTGTAATCCCTTTTTGGTCAACCCTGAAAGTGATGCTTCCAAATGGGAAAAGTCTTGGAAGAATCTCATGTAATATCCAGCTAATCCCAAAAATCTTTGGATATCAAAAACATTTTTAGGATACTCCCAAGAAACCACTTCCTTAACCTTCTCTGGGTCCACTGACACACCTTCTTCTAAGATGATGTGCCCCAAGAAGTTTACATAATGAATCCAAAACTAACACTTAGATATATTAGAATATAACTAATTCTCAATCAGTGTACCTGGGAAGATGTCAAGATGTTGGGAACGATCGTCATGAGTCTTGGAGTACACCAAGATTTCGTACACAAACACCACCATGAACTGATCTAGATATGGATGAAATATCTTGTTTATCAAATCCATAAACATTTCTGGTGCATTTTTCAAACTAAACAACATTACGATAAACTCATAAAGGTCATACCAGCTTCTAAAAGTAGTCCTTAGTATATCAGAAGTCAGTAATCTCAACTGATGATACTCTGATCTCAAATCTATCTTTTAGAACACACAAGATCCATTCAATTGTTCAAATAGATCATCGATATGTAGAAGAGGATATCGGTTCTTTATAGTCATTTTGTTCAACTTCTAGAAATCGACAACCAAATTTAAACTCCATCCATCCTTTTTTGTGATCAAAATAGGTGATCCCCAAGGATAAGTACTTGGATGGATAAATACCTTATCCTCTAACTCCTCCAACTAAGTCTTAAGCTCTTAAAGCTTAGTCGTTTCCATTTTGTATGGTGGAATAGATACTGGCTCAGCCCCCGACATGAGGTCAATAGTGAATTCCACATCTCTCTCAGGTGGTATCCATGATAAGTCTTTAGAAAAGACATCCTGAAACATCTCCACTAAAAGTGGAAGGAAACCTTTCCTAACACCCTCATCATCCAACAAAAGACTCGGAACTTGAGCTATGAGCTCTCCCAGTTGTTGAGTAATTGGCCTTTCTCAGCTTACTTGGATATCTCACTCTCCACGATGAATATACTGATCACCTTTAGGAGACACAAAGGTTAATTTCCTATGGTAACAATCAATGTGGGCTCGGTATGCGACTAGTCAGTCCATACACATAATTAGGTCGAAGCCCACCATATCAAGAACATAGAGATCCCATAGGAAATGATATTCCTCGATCTCTAGTGAACATCCCTTGCATAGACATATATCTCTAGACTGCACTCCTGACGATGTATCTATGGTCATTACCCTTCTCACAAACTCTAATATCAGGATCAAATCATTAAAAAAATTTATATATATAAAGGAAAGAGAGGCACCAGTATCAAACAAGGTGCTAGATAAAGTAAAATCTATAATAATAGTACCTCTAAATGTCAATGTTCTATCATCACTATCCACAAGTGTAGGTTATACTACAAGTAATTGTGTTACCCCTATTCCATGTGATGTTGTCTGACTCCCATGAGTAGAACCACTCTATTTATGTGAGCTCTCCTACCCAAAAGCACCATGTCCACTACCTCTACCACCTCAACCATTATAACCCCAACTGCCAGCCCAATTTGGTGTAAAAGATCCTCTTCCCAGACTCTGAATCTTCCCAGCTACTCCATCAGTACCAGTCAATTGTTGTGACCTTTATAATTTATTTAGATTTCTGACCATGCCGCAAGATATAAACTCTACTGGTAGTCGGTAACAGTGTCAAAAATAGTGTCCCAGCCTACCACATTGATGATAGGTCACCCTAGTAAGGTCCTTTCTATCCAACCCTCCTATTTGCATACTCTAATTCCCACTACCTTGGATAAATTTTTCATAATTGTGCTTCCTTATCTTGGAAGTTTCAACTCCTAATTATATAGTAACAACTACCTATCTAATACTGGAAGCCTCCATCAAGTTCCATTCAACTATGATATTTCGATACACCACTTCCATAAACTTATTTAGCCTAAAGATATTCACCTAAGACTTAATCTCACACTTAAGTCCATCCTGAAAATGTTTTTCCGTAGCTACCTCATCTCTTACTAAATCTGGTGAAAATAATTTCAGATCTACGTATCATTAAGCATAGTCCATCACCGACATTCTCCCCTATGTCAGATGCATGAACTCAAAATATTTCTCTTGTCTTAGCATCTCTGGATAAAAGTGTTCCAAGAACCTCTCCAATAATTCCTTCCATAACATACTGTTAGTCTATCCATTTCATGTCTGAATGTCTCATCAGCACTTCACTGATCCCTATAACATATAAGTATCCAACTTGACTGTAACAGCCCAAGATTTTATAAAAAATATTCTTTTTAATTTTATTAATGTCTTGTGTTGTACGCTACACCAAAAGGAGCTTGCACAACACGCATCCTTGACTTGCCTTGCATTACACGCAATCGCGACCTTCCTCGATAGCGTGTGTAATACGCAATACCGAGTTTCACTAAACAACGATATGCTATTAAAATATTATTAAAACTAGCCGGTATGAATAGTAATAACCACTTTTTAAAATTCTGTAAATCTTATTTTTCAAAATGAACTTCATTTTTGGATTCGGAGTATCGAATTTATCCTAAGGTGAAATTTTGGTACATTTCGGATAACTTTCATATTCTGATGAATAGTGAAAATTACTAAAAAACAACTTTTTTAATCGAAATAATTAATAGTGATAAATTATTAATTGGAGTAGTTTTAAAGTATATTTAGAATATATTTTTACAATTTAATACAATGTTGGTCATTGGATGTAATTGCACATTTAAACCAGACATAAACAAGTGTCAATCTTTTGATAGATATTGTTTCTTAAAGACACACTATTTGTTTTAACAACGGGATTTAATTATAAAATTAATTAATGCAACTTCTATGTTATGAATTTGGTAAAATAGACTTCATTTTTGAATTCGGAATATGAAATATAGCTTAGGATGAAATTTTGGCATTGTTCTGAAAAATATCAATTTTTTATGAATAGTGAAACTACTAAGTGGTAGGTTAAAAACTGAATTTTGCATAAAACTTAATTTTACCACTTCTGTGAATGGAATTTCAAAAATCCGAGAGACACGGTTGATGTCAGTAAGTAAAATGTGGTTCAATGAGATGAAAATAATTTTTGGTGAATAGTAACTTTTTACTTTTTTTTACCACGGTTAATAGTAAATAGGATAACTAAGGAAAATTATGATATTACTATTACCCTAACACATGTCCTAATTCTATTGGATAAGTGTAATTCGACCAAAAACAACCTTATGAATATAATATGACCATTTAGGTCCACTTGGATTAGATTATGACATTTAATATTATATTATTTAATGAATAGTTAAAATAGTTAAAATCGAAGTTTAATAACTAAAACATTTTTAATATGGGGTTATACATAAGATAAATTCGACTATAAATATTAATTAGAAAGCTAAAAATATTTACTACATAATGATATTTTATTTATAATTTTTAGACTTTAAATAAATTAATTTATTTATGACACAACGATGATGCAGTAATTACCCTTTTAAGGAAATATTAACATAATTGATGTTATAAATGCTCAAATGAATGTAATTTGAGACTTTTTATGAATTACACTAATTTTCTAGGTTACTATGATATATTAATGTTGATTTAATCAACTTGGTTCGAACATATAATTCTGTTATGACTTTCACAAAAATCATATATCAAATAGTGTCAAAATTGACACAAAATAGTTTTTAAATCAAATATTATATTATTAATTGTTATTGTATTCCTAAAAATCTAAGGTTCGGCCAAATGACTTAGATAAGGATATATATATTAATAATAAACACTTTGGGGTTCTTTTGGCATGTTATAGTAAGTGTATTAACCATATAGTGAAAGAAAACAAAAAGACACGGTAAAAGTTAAATTAATTAACTTAGAGTTAAATCTAATTGATAAGGTTAAAATAATACCCTAAACTTGTCTAAATCCTATTGGTTTATAGGATTTCGACCCATCCCCACTTTATCTTCGAAATAAGACCCTTTGGAACCATTATAAACCGATTTTGACTTTAATATAAAATAATATTTTGAGATATTCCTAAGGTGCCCCTCTCCTCCCTTATAAAAGGACACCTCCTCCCCCTCCTCCTCACACCAATTTGAGCACTCAAGCTCGGTAAACCCCTGAAAAAATCTCTTCTCCACTTCCCTAGAAACATCCTAGAGGTTCTGGTCTTCCTCAAAGACCAATTTTAGTGCCCTAAGAGGAGGTCTCAAAGAGGCGCTTCAAAGAAGAGGTAATTACCGTTACCAATTCTTTCATCTTTATTTCTTCTTCCACTTCTTCTTCTTAGATTGTTTCATTATGAAGTAATAACATCAGTATCACTCATATACTGATATGTTATTATAAGTATGAAACAACCCTATTTCACCATCTATCCATCCTATGGAAAAAGAAATCATTGCGCGTGCGTACGTACGGAATACCGTCTCCACGCCGTGGTGTAATCTATTTTCCACCACCACCTTACATGGATGGGTATAATGGTGTAAAGAATAACTATACATAGTTATTAAAACATCATATTGATTCTGATATGTTGTATAATCCACTCCGATTCAATTCAATATTTATGAAAATGATATCATCGCTCGTGCGTACGTACGGACTACCGTCTCCACGACGCGATGAGATTCATTCTCCATGTTAACCATTTAAGAATGATTATAAAGTATATATAAGAAATAATAATGAAATATATGACATTATAAAGCTACTGGATTATGTATATATATATATATGTATGTCATCTACTTACTTCCATTTCAAGACAATAAGGAATGGAAAACAGCGTTCATGTGTACGTACGGACTACCGTCTCCATGAACGGTGTTTTTCATTTTATTTATCTATCTATTATATATATATATATATAATGAATATATATGATATATAAATCAAATTTTATATTCTGGAAGTAAGTAAATCATGATATAATTAATAATAATGTCAAGAACAACAAGTCAAAACACCTACGATAAATGAAACGATTTTACCCAAAACGCTTCTTTAACATGGAATTTACAAAAGAACGGGTAATATAATGTCATAAGTGAACCATATATGATATCATAACAATGAATATGATTCTATAATAAGTCAATGACATTATTTAAATCATTATACAGGAGGTTTGGACACATACGAAGCAAATCGGACCTAAGGTAAGGGAAATATCACAATCTCGTTTTTATCCGAGATTGTTTATTCATAAGTATTTACTGGGGTGTATTTTATCATCCACATCCATGTTTCATCAATATGTAATATTATTTACATCCACATACAATTGTTTAAATCCATTTTTACCCTTCGGTGAGTTTTTAGTAATATCTATGAAAGGAATCTTTTGTCATACGAGGTACTTTTTGACTTTTCCGACAAAAGTACGAAGAATGTTTTTTTAACTTATACGGCACGAACGGATTTCTACTGTTTTATAAAGCCTTATTTTCATGAAGCTTCCTCTAAAAGATTTCATGACTATTTTCAATAAAATCTCGTTCTTTTAAAATTGCATGATGTTTTGTGAAAAGAAATTGATTTTGAAGAAGAAAGGATATTTTCCTCAAGAATTCAATTCAAGTGTTTTATCAAAATTATTTTCCATCTAAGATAATAAAGGGTTCTGTTTCTATCCATATTTTTACATTGATTTGACTATGTTGTGATGGAATTATGTTTATGAATTCCTTTATCTTATATGAATTGATTTATGATGTCATGATTTTTCAAGAATCCCATTTTTGTTACATGTGTTATGCGATGATGTATGTTTTATGATTATGTGGCACACATAAGAAAGGATTCATTATAAGATGGGTGGGACCTATATCTCCCTCCAATGCATTGGGTAATGATTTTATATCTCATGAGATAGACATGGCTGGAATGGTAAGTTATACCGGTTCAGTGAAACAGGACTGAAACGAGGGTTACTCGATTCAGAAAGGGACTTTGTCCACTAAGATAGTCTTGGAAATGAGTCTTGACTAACAAGAAATGATTCTCTATGATTATGTGTGAATGCCACAAAGTTTCATGTTTTATGTTATGATTATTGTGATTACATTTCACTGCCATGATTTACCCCATGTTATGAAATTATGATCTCTTTTGCAGGTTAAGATTTCCAAAAGTTATGTGCTTATGTATATGATGTGATTGATATTTCTTTTGTTTACCCTTACTGAGCATTTTAGCTCACCCTTTTATGTTTTCTTTTCCCCAGGATATAAAGAAAGATTTTAGGTATAAAAAAAAGATCTTTATGGGAGATGTTGAAGATCTTTCACCACGATTAGAAGATTATATTCCGAGTTTCCAAAGACACTAAACTATTACGGTCCTTGTGTGTGTGTTTTTGTTATGTACTAAGTATTCCGCAAATGTAATGTAATGTCCATGTACGATAAGCTTCGGGTCTCTACAGTTGGTATCAGAGGAAAGGTTTAGTCAACCTTTGGAAACTAGGATGCGAAAACGTTAGTGAGATCCCTAGAGATATTTCTAAGGTATGTCTAGGGATGTCTCTAAGGTTAAGTATACGTATAGGTTATAGTCCTAGAATTGCGCTAACGATCTTCTAATTTAACCTAAGATGTTAGATATTGAGGGTACTACCCCATTATTATGTTGTTTTCCCTAGCATGATTTTTGCCTCTCATACTATTCTTTTGGGGTTTTAGACGATGGCTGGAACCCAAAGGAACCGTGTTAATGCGGAATGTGATGGGCAATGCAATGATTGTCCCCCTGAGCAACCAAACGATATGGGAGCCGGAATGCAAAATCTTGTAGCCATGCTCACACAACTTTCTCAAGCTATGAATCATGCAGGACTTCCAAACGAGCAAAGGAAGGAGCAACATTCTGTTGAATCCTTCATGAGGCAGCGTCCACCTTCTTTCAGTGGGTCTACTGATCCATTAGTTGCTGAACAATGGATTAGTACTACTGAAAAGATATTTTCAGTTCTTCAATGTTCTGAACATGATAAAGTCATCCTAGCAGTGTATCGTTTGGAAGGAGATGCTGATCAATGGTGGAATCTTATTAAGAATACGAGGCAAAGGGATGAAATTGAGTCTATGGAATGGGACGAGTTCAAGAACTTATTTTTCAATAAGTACTTCCCTCGTATTCTCCGAACAAAGACGGAGAAAGAGTTTCTTGAACTGAAGCAAAGGGATGATGAATCTGTTGGTACCTATGAAGCGAATTTTACAAGACTTGTAAGGTACGCTTCTAGTATTATCATCCAACCTGAAAGTAAAGTTGATCGATTTTTCAGTGGCTTAAAACCAAGTCTTCGAAAGGCATTAGCTATAAGAGACTTCAGTAGCTATGAAGAAATTGTGCGTTGTGCTATCAAGGTAGAAATGGAAGTTGGTGTTATATATCCATCTCATGGGTTTGACAAGAAACGAAAGATGGAGTTCAAGGAGAAAACTCAGAATAATGGTGAAAAGAAGATGAATGTTTCCTTATGCACAAAGTGTGGAAAGAAGCATGGTGGAGATTGTCTTAAAGGGACTAGAAAATGTTTTAAGTGTGGAAAAGAAGGTCATCGAGCAGCTGAGTGTCTAAGTAATGTAAAAAGGGATTCTAATGAAGTGAATAAAGCAAACACTGCAGAGAACGCACAACCAACACTTCAATGCTTCAAGTGCAAGGAGATGGGACATTATGCCAATAAATGCCCTAATCCAAGGGTTAGTGATGATCGACATGAGAAACCGCTTAAGGCAAAGGACAAAGGGAAGTCACATGCGATCACTATTGGCAATGTTGAATATGACAACGATGTGGTGGAATGATTAAGTTTTTATGTAATGGGAATCCAAAATAATGTTGTATCATGGAATATTGGAATATTTATGTATTGGTCTAATGTGGTATTCAAAGTGATTGAGATATTATGCGCATAATGAAGGGAAAACGAGAAAATGAAATGTTTAACAGTATTCATGAGCTCATGATTGATATAAGGACTAAGTGATATCATGGTTTGAGTATATAGAATTTTGAGGATTTTGGTATGTGGAAAGTGTTAACTTTAAACTGCATTCATGTTTTCACTAAGGTATTCAAGAGAATACATGATTAAGGACTTTGAATGTTTGGAATGTGACCAACAAAACATATCTTATGATATATGGGGTTTGACGATGGTGTTAAATCTCTGGTAATCGTTTTCACTATGTTATGAGAGTGGACTGCAGTATTATGGATAAGCCTAAAGATTGGAATGGAATATGTTGGACATAAGTTAGTATTGTTTAAGGATAGAATTTTTATCGATATTATTGATGGGATGTTATAGTAATATAGTTTTAGAAAAAGGACAACATGCAGGACGGGCGACAGCCCATCGCGTCGGACAAGGATGTGGGAATCAAACCCAAAACTGAAGTGCGACTGGCCTTTATCGCCTACCACTGGCCTACAGGAAGTCCCTGTTTAGTAGAAACTAGTTTTATTATATTAAGCAGTATGATATATGAAGTATAAGTCCATTTTAGGAACCATATATGATTAATCTCACTATAGATCGACTTATGCATATAATTTTTGCTAACCTTTTGTTTGAGACAGATGGAATGACCCGTCATTCTATGATCTGCTAACACTTCATGAATAACAAATTCAACTTCATTTATTTAAGAGATGAAGTGGAAATTGTTCAAGGCACGAACAACAGTGAGATTGTACCAAAATAAAGTAAGTATTTATTCTAATTCAAATTTTCAACTTTAGGGAAATGATCTTGAAAACCAAAAATGTTGTCCTAGTGATCTTATACCTGATGAATCAGATGGTAACTTATATCATCACAAATCTATGGATTTGTGATTACTGGCTTTTCCATAGCCATGTTCTCTACCACTCTCCATCAGAACATGATGGTTAGATTTCTCTTCCATATCCATATTTTCACCTATGTGGAAACCCAATGATTAGTTTATTTGGGTAACCGTTACGTTTCATACTTTTGTTTTTAAAGATTGGTTTTGATATTCCTTTTTACGATGTGGGTTTCTATTAAAGAAACTTTCAAATAGTAAACCATTTATAACCCCGACGAATTTCGAGGGCGAAATTCATTTTAAGGGGGGTAGAATGTAACAGCCCAAGATTTTATAAAAAATATTCTTTTTAATTTTATTAATGTCTTGTGTTGTACGCTACACCAAAAGGAGCTTGCACAACACGCATCCTTGACTTGCCTTGCATTACACGCAATCGCGACCTTCCTCGATAGCGTGTGTAATACGCAATACCGAGTTTCACTAAACAACGATATGCTATTAAAATATTATTAAAACTAGCCGGTATGAATAGTAATAACCATTTTTTAAAATTCTGTAAATCTTATTTTTCAAAATGAACTTCATTTTTGGATTCGGAGTATCGAATTTAGCCTAAGGTGAAATTTTGGTACATTTCGGATAACTTTCATATTCTGATGAATAGTGAAAATTACTAAAAAACAACTTTTTTAATCGAAATAATTAATAGTGATAAATTATTAATTGGAGTAGTTTTAAAGTATATTTAGAATATATTTTTACAATTTAATACAATGTTGGTCATTGGATGTAATTGCACATTTAAACCAGACATAAACAAGTGTCAATCTTTTGATAGATATTGTTTCTTAAAAACACGCTATTTGTTTTAACAGCGGGATTTAATTATAAAATTAATTAATGCAACTTCTATGTTATGAATTTGGTAAAATAGACTTCATTTTTGAATTCGGAATATGAAATATAGCTTAGGATGAAATTTTGGCATTGTTCTGAAAAACATCAATTTTTGATGAATAGTGAAACTACTAAGTGGTAGGTTAAAAACTGAATTTTGCATAAAACTTAATTTTACCACTTCTGTGAATGGAATTTCAAAAAATCCGAGAGACACGGTTGATGTCAGTAAGTAAAATGTGGTTCAATGAGATGAAAATAATTTTTGGTGAATAGTAACTTTTTACTTTTTTTTACCACGGTTAATAGTAAATAGGGTAACTAAGGGTAAATATGATATTATTATTACCCTAACACATGTCCTAATTCTATTGGATAAGTGTAATTCGACCAAAAACAACCTTATGAATATAATATGACCATTTAGGTCCACTTGGATTAGATTATGACATTTAATATTATATTATTTAATGAATAGTTAAAATAGTTAAAATCAAAGTTTAATAACTAAAACATTTTTAATATGGGGTTATACATAAGATAAATTCGACTATAAATATTCATTAGAAATATAAAAAGATTTAATACATAATGATATTTTATTTATAATTTTTAGACTTTAAATAAATTAATTTATTTATGACACAACGATGATGCAGTAATTACCCTTTTAAGGAAATATTAACATAATTGATGTTATAAATGCTCAAATGAATGTAATTTGAGACTTTTTATGAATTCCACTAATTTTCTAGGTTACTATGATATATTAATGTTGATTTAATCAACTTGGTTTGAACATATAATTCTGTTATGACTTTCACAAAAATCATATATCAAATAGTGTCAAAATTGACACAAAATAGTTTTTAAATCAAATATTATATTATTAATTGTTATTGTATTCCTAAAAATCTAAGGTTCGGCCAAATGACTTAGATAAGGATATATATATTAATAATAAACAATTTGGGGTTCGTTTGGCATGTTATAGTAAGTGTATTAACCATATAGTGAAAGAAAACAAAAAGACACGGTAAAAGTTAAATTAATTAACTTAGAGTTAAATCTAATTGATAAGGTTAAAATAATACCCTAAACTTGTCTAAATCCTATTGGTTGATAGTATTTAGACCCATCCCCACTTTATCTTCGAAATAAGACCCTTTGGAACCATTATAAACCGATTTTGACTTTAATATAAAATAATATTTTGAGATATTCCTAAGGTGCCCCTCTCCTCCCTTATAAAAGGACACCTCCTCCCCCTCCTCCTCACACCAATTTGAGCACTCAATCTCGGTAAACCCCTGCAAAAAATCTCTTCTCCACTTCCCTAGAAACATCCTAGAGGTTCTGGTCTTCCTCAAAGACCAATTTTAGTGCCCTAAGAGGAGGTCTCAAAGAGGCGCTTCAAAGAAGAGGTAATTACCGTTACCAATTCTTTCATCTTTATTTCTTCTTCCACTTCTTCTTCTTAGGCTGTTTCATTATGAAGTAATAACATAAGTATCACTCATATACTGATATGTTATTATAAGTATGAAACAACCCTATTTCACCATCTATCCATCCTACGGAAAAAGAAATCACTGCGCGTGCGTACGTACGGAATACCGTCTCCACGTCGTGGTGTAATCTATTTTCCACCACCACCTTACATGGATGGGTATAATGGTGTAAAGAATAACTATACATAGTTATTACAACATCATATTGATTCTGATATATTGTATAATCCACTCCGATTCAATTCAATATTTATGAAAATTATATCATCGCTCGTGCGTACGTACGGACTACCGTCTCCACGACGCGATGAGATTCATTCTCCATGTTAACCATTTAAGAATGATTATAAAGTATATATAAGAAATAATAATGAGATATATGACATTATAAAGCTACTATATTATGTATATATATATATGTATGTCATCTACTTACTTCCATTTCAAGACAATAAGGAATGGAAAACAGCGTTCATGCGTACGTACGGACTACCGTCTCCATGAACGGTGTTTTTCATTTTATTTATCTATCTATTATATATATATATATATACTGAATATATATGATATATAAATCAAATTTTATATTCTGGAAGTAAGTAAATCATGATATAAGTAATAATAATGTCAAGAACAACAAGTCAAAACACCTACGATAAATGAAACGATTTTACCCAAAACGCTTCTTTAACATGGAATTTACAAAAGAACGGGTAATATAATGTCATAAGTGAACCATATATGATATCATAACAATGAATATGATTCTATAATAAGTCAATGACATTATTTAAATCATTATACATGAGGTTTGGACACATACGAAGCAAATCGGACCTAAGGTAAGGGAAATATCACAATCTCATTTTTATCCGAGATTGTTTATTCATAAGTATTTACTGGGGTGTATTTTATCATCCACATCCATGTTTCATCAATATGTAATATTATTTCCATCCACCTAAAATTTTTTAAATCCATTTTTACCCTTCGGTGAGTTTTTATTAATATCTATGAAAGGAATCTTTTGTCATACGAGGTACTTTTTGACTTTTCCGACAAAAGTACGAAGAATGTTTTTTTTAACTTATACGGCACGAACGGATTTCTACTGTTTTATAAAGCCTTATTTTCATGAAGCTTCCTCTAAAAGATTTCATGACTATTTTCAATAAAATCTCTTTCTTTTAAAATTGCATGATGTTTTGTGAAAAGAAATTGATTTTGAAGAAGAAAGGATATTTTCCTCAAGAATTCAATTCAAGTGTTTTATCAAAATTATTTTCCATCTAAGATAATAAAGGGTTCTGTTTCTATCCATATTTTTACATTGATTTGACTATGTTGTGATGGAATTATGTTTATGAATTCCTTTATCTTATATGAATTGATTTATGATGTCATGATGTTTCAAGAATCCCATTTTTGTTACATGTGTTATGCGATGATGTATGTTTTATGATTATGTGGCACACATAAGAAAGGATTCATTATAAGATGGGTGGGACCTATATCTCCCTCCAATGCATTGGGTAATGATTTTATATCTCATGAGATAGACATGGCTGGAATGGTAGGTTATACCGGTTCAGTGAAACAGGACTGAAATGAGGGTTACTCGATTCAGAATGGGACTTTGTCCACTAAGATAGTCTTGGCAATGAGTCTTGACTAACAAGAAATGATTCTCTATGATTATGTGTGAATGCCACAAAGTTTCATGTTTTATGTTATGATTATTGTGATTACATTTCACTGCCATGATTTACCCCATGTTATGAAATTATGATCTCTTTTGCAGGTTAAGATTTCCAAAAGTTATGTGCTTATGTATATGATGTGATTGATATTTCTTTTGTTTACCCTTACTGAGCATTTGAGCTCACCCTTTTATGTTTTCTTTTCCCCAGGATATAAAGAAAGATTTTAGGTATAAAAAAAAGATCTTTATGGGAGATGTTGAAGATCTTTCACCACGATTAGAAGATTATATTCCGAGTTTCCAAAGACACTAAACTATTACGGTCCTTGTGTGTGTATTTTTGTTATGTACTAAGTATTCCGCAAATGTAATGTAATGTCCATGTACGATAAGCTTCGGGTCTCTACAGTTGGTATCAGAGGAAAGGTTTAGTCAACCTTTGGAAACTAGGATGCGAAAACGTTAGTGAGATCCCTAGAGATATTTCTAAGGTATGTCTAGGGATGTCTCTAAGGTTAAGTATATGTATAGGTTATAGTCCTAGAATTGCGCTAACGATCTTCTAATTTAACCTAAGATGTTAGATATTGAGGGTACTACCCCTTTATTATGTTGTTTTCCCTAGCATGATTTTTGCCTCTCATACTATTCTTTTGGGGTTTTAGACGATGGCTGGAACCCAAAGGAACCGTGTTAATGCGGAATGTGATGGGCAATGCAATGATTGTCCCCCTGAGCAACCAAACGATATGGGAGCCGGAATGCAAAATCTTGTAGCCATGCTCACACAACTTTCTCAAGCTATGAATCATGCAGGACTTCCAAACGAGCAAAAGAAGGAGCAACATTCTGTTGAATCCTTCATGAGGCAGCGTCCACCTTCTTTCAGTGGGTCTACTGATCCATTAGTTGCTGAACAATGGATTAGTACTACTGAAAAGATATTTTCAGTTCTTCAATGTTCTGAACATGATAAAGTCATCCTAGCAGTGTATCGTTTGGAAGGAGATGCTGATCAATGGTGGAATCTTATTAAGAATACGAGGCAAAGGGATGAAATTGAGTCTATGGAATGGGACGAGTTCAAGAACTTATTTTTCAATAAGTACTTCCCTCATATTCTCCGAACAAAGATGGAGAAAGAGTTTCTTGAACTGAAGCAAAGGGATGATGAATCTGTTGGTACCTATGAAGCGAATTTTACAAGACTTGCAAGGTACGCTTCTAGTATTATCATCCAACCTGAAAGTAAAGTTGATCGATTTTTCAGTGGCTTAAAACCAAGTCTTCGAAAGGCATTAGCTATAAGAGACTTCAGTAGCTATGAAGAAATTGTGCGTTGTGCTATCAAGGTAGAAATGGAAGTTGGTGTTACATATCCATCTCATGGGTTTGACAAGAAACGAAAGATGGAGTTCAAGGAGAAAACTCAGAATAATGGTGAAAAGAAGATGAATGTTTCCTTATGCACAAAGTGTGGAAAGAAGCATGGTGGAGATTGTCTTAAAGGGACTAGAAAATGTTTTAAGTGTGGAAAAGAAGGTCATCGAGCAGCTGAGTGTCGAAGTAATGGAAAAAGGGATTCTAATGAAGTGAATAAAGCAAACACTGCAGAGAACGCACAACCAACACTTCAATGCTTCAAGTGCAAGGAGATGGGACATTATGCCAATAAATGCCCTAATCCAAGGGTTAGTGATGATCGACATGAGAAACCGCTTAAGGCAAAGGACAAAGGTAAGTCACATGCGATCACTATTGGCAATGTTGAATATGACAACGATGTGGTGGAATGATTAATTTTTTATGTAATGGGATTCCAAAATAATGTTGTATCATGGAATATTGGAATATTTTTGTATTGGTCTAATGTGGTATTCAAAGTGATTGAGATATTATGCGCATAATGAAGGGAAAACGAGAAAATGAAATGTTTAACAGTATTCATGAGCTCATGATTGATATAAGGACAAAGTGATATCATGGTTTGAGTATATAGAATTTTGAGGATTTTGGTATGTGGAAAGTGTTAACTTTAAACTGCATTCATGTTTTCACTAAGGTATTCAATAGAATACATGATTAAGGACTTTGAATGTTTGGAATGTGACCAACAAAACATATCTTATGATATATGGGGTTTGACGATGGTGTTAAATCTCTGGTAATCGTTTTCACTATGTTATGAGAGTGGACTGCAGTATTATGGATAAGCCTAATGATTGGAATGGAATATGTTGGACATAAGTTAGTATTGTTTAAGGATAGAATTTTTCTCGATATTATTGATGGGATGTTATAGTAATATAGTTTTAGAAAAAGGACAACCTGCAGGACGGGCGACAACCCATCGCGTCTGACAAGGATGTGGGAATCAAACCCAAAACTGAAGTGCGACTGGCCTTTATCGCCTACCACTAGCCTACAGGAAGTCCTTGTTTAGTAGAAACTAGTTTTATTATATTAAGCAGTATGATATATGAAGTATAAGTCCATTTTAGGAACCATATATGATTAATCTCACTATAGATCGACTTATGCATATAATTTTTGCTAACCTTTTGTTTGAGACAGATGGAATGACTCGTCATTCTATGATCTGCTAACACTTCATGAATAACAAATTCAACTTCATTTATTTAAGAGATGAAGTGGAAATTGTTCAAGGCACGAACAACAGGGAGATTGTACCAAAATAAAGTAAGTATTTATTCTAATTCAAATTTTCAACTTTAGGGAAATGATCTTGAAAACCAAAAATGTTGTCCTAGTGATCTTATACCTGATGAATCAGATGGTAACTTATATCATCACAAATCTATGGATTTTTGATTACTGGATTTTCCATAGCCATGTTCTCTACCACTCTCCATCAGAACATGATGGTTAGATTTCTCTTCCATATCCATATTTTCACCTATGTGGAAACCCAATGATTAGTTTATTTGGGTAACCGTTATGTTTCATACTTTTGTTTTTAAAGATTGGTTTTGATATTCCTTTTTACGATGTGGGTTTCTATTAAAGAAACTTTCAAATAGTAAACCATTTATAACCCCGACGAATTTCGAGGGCGAAATTCATTTTAAGGGGGGTAGAATGTAACAGCCCAAGATTTTATAAAAAATATTATTTTTAATTTTATTAATGTCTTGTGTTGTACGCTACACCAAAAGGAGCTTGCACAACACGCATCCTTGACTTGCCTTTCATTACACGCAATCGCGACCTTCCTCGATAGCGTGTGTAATACGCAATACCGAGTTTCACTAAACAACGATATGCTATTAAAATATTATTAAAACTAGCCGGTATGAATAGTAATAACCACTTTTTAAAATTCTGTAAATCTTATTTTTCAAAATTAACTTCATTTTTGGATTCGGAGTATCAAATTTAGCCTAAGGTGAAATTTTGGTACATTTCGGATAACTTTCATATTCTGATGAATAGTGAAAATTACTAAAAAACAACTTTTTTAATCGAAATAATTAATAGTGATAAATTATTAATTGGAGTAGTTTTAAAGTATATTTAGAATATATTTTTACAATTTAATACAATGTTGGTCATTGGATGTAATTGCACATTTAAACCAGACATAAACAAGTGTCAATCTTTTGATAGATATTGTTTCTTAAAGACACGCTATTTGTTTTAACAGCGGGATTTAATTATAAAATTAATTAATGCAACTTCTATGTTATGAATTTGGTAAAATAGACTTTATTTTTGAATTCGGAATATGAAATATAGCTTAGGATGAAATTTTGGCATTGTTCTGAAAAACATCAATTTTTGATGAATAGTGAAACTACTAAGTGGTAGGTTAAAAACTGAATTTTGCATAAAACTTAATTTTACCACTTCTGTGAATGGAATTTCAAAAAATCCGAGAGACACGGTTGATGTCAGTAAGTAAAATGTGGTTCAATGAGATGAAAATAATTTTTGGTGAATAGTAACTTTTTACTTTTTTTTACCACGGTTAATAGTAAATAGGGTAACTAAGGGTAAATATGATATTACTATTACCCTAACACATGTAATAATTCTATTGGATAAGTGTAATTCGACCAAAAACAACCTTATGAATATAATATGACCATTTAGGTCCACTTGGATTAGATTATGACATTTAATATTATATTATTTAATGAATAGTTAAAATAGTTAAAATCAATGTTTAATAACTAAAACATTTTTAATATGGGGTTATACATAAGATAAATTCGACTATAAATATTAATTAGAAAGCTAAAAAGATTTAATACATAATGATATTTTATTTATAATTTTTAGACTTTAAATAAATTAATTTATTTATGACACAATGATGATGCAGTAATTACCCTTTTAAGGAAATATTAACATAATTGATGTTATAAATGCTCAAATGAATGTAATTTGAGACTTTTTATGAATTCCACTAATTTTCTAGGTTACTATGATATATTAATGTTGATTTAATCAACTTGGTTCGAACATATAATTCTGTTATGACTTTCACAAAAATCATATATCAAATAGTGTCAAAATTGACACAAAATAGTTTTTAAATCAAATATTATATTATTAATTGTTATTGTATTCCTAAAAATCTAAGGTTCGGCCAAATGACTTAGATAAGAATATATATATTAATAATAAAAAATTTGGGGTTCGTTTGGCATGTTATAGTAAGTGTATTAACCATATAGTGAAAGAAAACAAAAAGACACGGTAAAAGTTAAATTAATTAACTTAGAGTTAAATCTAATTGATAAGGTTAAAATAATACCCTAAACTTGTCTAAATCCTATTGGTTGATATGATTTCGACCCATCCCCACTTTATCTTCGAAATAAGACCCTTTGGAACCATTATAAACCGATTTTGACTTTAATATAAAATAATATTTTGAGATATTCCTAAGGTGCCCCTCTCCTCCCTTATAAAAGGACACCTCCTCCCCCTCCTCCTCACACCAATTTGAGCACTCAAGCTCGGCCAACCCCTGAAAAAATCTCTTCTCCACTTCCCTAGAAACATCCTAGAGGTTCTGGTCTTCCTCAAAGACCAATTTTAGTGCCCTAAGAGGAGGTCTCAAAGAGGCGCTTCAAAGAAGAGGTAATTACCGTTACCAATTCTTTCATCTTTATTTCTTCTTCCACTTCTTCTTCTTAGGTTGTTTCATTATGAAGTAATAACATCAGTATCACACATATACTGATATGTTATTATAAGTATTAAACAACCCTATTTCACCATCTATCCATCCTACGGAAAAAGAAATCACTGCGCGTGCGTACGTATGGAATACCGTCTCCACGCCGTGGTGTAATCTATTTTCCACCACCACCTTACATGGATGGGTATAATGGTGTAAAAAATAACTATACATAGTTATTACAACATCATATTGATTCTGATATATTGTATAATCCACTCTGATTCAATTCAATATTTATGAAAATGATATCATCGCTCGTGCGTATGTACGGACTACCGTCTCCACGACGCGATGAGATTCATTCTCCATGTTAACCATTTAAGAATGATTATAAAGTATATATAAGAAATAATAATGAAATATATGACATTATAAATCTACTGGATTATGTATATATATATATGTATGTCATCTACTTACTTCCATTTCAAGACAATAAGGAATGGAAAACAGCGTTCATGCGTACGTACGGACTACCGTCTCCATGAACGGTGTTTTTCATTTTATTTATCTATCTATTATATATATATATATATACTGAATATATATGATATATAAATCAAATTTTATATTCTGTAAGTAAGTAAATCATGATATAAGTAATAATAATGTCAAGAAAAACAAGTCAAAACACCTACGATAAATGAAACGATTTTACCCAAAACGCTTCTTTAACATGGAATTTACAAAAGAACGGGTAATATAATGTCATAAGTGAACCATATATGATATCATAACAATGAATATGATTCTATAATAAGTCAATGACATTATTTAAATCATTATACAGGAGTTTCGGACACATACGAAGCAAATCGGACCTAAGGTAAGGGAAATATCACAATCTCATTTTTATCCGAGATTGTTTATTCATAAGTATTTACTGGGGTGTATTTTATCATCCACATCCATGTTTCATCAATATGTAATATTATTTCCATCCACCTACAATTGTTTAAATCCATTTTTACCCTTCGGTGAGTTTTTAGTAATATCTATGAAAGGAATCTTTTGTCATACGAGGTACTTTTTGACTTTTCCGACAAAAGTACGAAGAATGTTTTTTTTAACTTATACGGCACGAATGGATTTCTACTGTTTTATAAAGCCTTATTTTCATGAAGCTTCCTCTAAAAGATTTCATGACTATTTTCAATAAAATCTCTTTCTTTTAAAATTGCATGATGTTTTGTGAAAAGAAATTGATTTTGAAGAAGAAAGGATATTTTCCTCAAGAATTCAATTCAAGTGTTTTATCAAAATTATTTTCCATCTAAGATAATAAAGGGTTCTGTTTCTATCCATATTTTTACATTGAATTGACTATGTTGTGATGGAATTATGTTTATGAATTCCTTTATCTTATATGAATTGATTTATGATGTCATGATGTTTCAAGAATCCCATTTTTGTTACATGTGTTATGCGATGATGTATGTTTTATGATTATGTGGCACACATAAGAAAGGATTCATTATAAGATGGGTGGGACCTATATCTCCCTCCAATGCATTGGGTAATGATTTTATATCTCATGAGATAGACATGGCTGGAATGGTAGGTTATACCGGTTCAGTGAAACAGGACTGAAACTAGGGTTACTCGATTCAGAAAGGGACTTTGTCCACTAAGATAGTCTTGGAAATGAGTCTTGACTAACAAGAAATGATTCTCTATGATTATGTGTGAATTCCACAAAGTTTCATGTTTTATGTTATGATTATTGTGATTACATTTCACTGCCATGATTTACCCCATGTTATGAAATTATGATCTCTTTTGCAGGTTAAGATTTCCAAAAGTTATGTGCTTATGTATATGATGTGATTGATATTTCTTTTGTTTACCCTTACTGAGCATTTGAGCTCACCCTTTTATGTTTTCTTTTCCCCAGGATATAAAGAAAGATTTTAGGTATAAAAAAAAGAAGATCTTTATGGGAGATGTTGAAGATCTTTCACCACGATTAGAAGATTATATTCCAAGTTTCCAAAGACACTAAACTATTACGGTCCTTGTGTGTGTGTTTTTGTTATGTACTAAGTATTCCGAAAATGTAATGTAATGTCCATGTACGATAAGCTTCGGGTCTCTACATTGACCCTCCTATTAGTCGGAGTCTCTAAATGGCCAAGTATTGTCTCTATGGACTCAACCTAGAATTCATCTCCCTCGGGTATACCCTCTCTAGTAAAAGTTATAGGGTGTTGCAACTGAAACTCCCTTGTTAACTCAAACATAATTTTTACAACCTACCCTGGGTCTCTTTCTATGAATTGCATAAAGTGAGAAAATTTATCTTGAAAATTCTCCCCTTCATCTTCAACTGTCATGATTGGTTCCCCAAGTTCCCTAACTAGAAAATCATTTTTAGGTACTCCCATTAGTCATCCCTTCAACAAGAATCGTGGAGGCATACTCTCTACAATGCCAAACACACATCTTGGGTCTCATAATAAAACCTTATAACATTTACATAAGAGGAAATAATCACAACACGCCTTTTTATCCCACCTCTCCACAAGGTCAAAACTTAGGTTCTATCACTACCCTTAACTATCCTACTCTTAGGTTTTGGTTAACAAGGGTAAACACACTATCATAAACAAGTTTCTCATTAAAAAACCAAATTATTCTCATTTTTCATCATTTTGAAAACCTTTTTTAATTCATGTTAGGCACCATTTTTTATTTTAATCTCAAAAATAAGTAAAATTGTTCAAGTTTAATAAATTTCCCATAACCTATTTTCTCATGCATGCCTAAAATGATGCATGTCACAATAACCATGAGTACCTAGAATAATGCATGTATACTCAAATATTATGCCATTATGGGCCACGAATCAACACTCAAAATTCTTAGAAACAATAATCACATCACACCACAATTACATTGCCCAAGGTGAAGTAATATTCAACTGTAACAGTAAACAAAAATAACCAAAATCCCACCCTGAGTACTTGGGTTTCCCTCAGACATGAGCTTGAAACTTCCATATGAAATCTCATTACCAAGCCTCAAATCTTCCTATTCTTCTATCTAGAATTCCCAAAATAGTGATCCAAAATAATAATAATGAAAACTAGATCTCTAATACCACTTTGTAATGTACCGACCCGGGTGCCACGTATCGGTGCCCCAAGCTAGTTCGCCACATGACCTCAAGCATGCCTCCTCATACGCTAGAGGCTACTGACAAGAAGTGAGGGTCTGGTAATTCATTCATGGGGAGATTATACCCTCATTTATCAAATTAAAACACCAATGGAAAAAATAAATAAAAGATAAAGCATATATATAACCAGAAAAATACTCATGTCACAAGATAACCAAATAGGAATTACAATACTCAACTAAAAGGGAAAACATGATATGCCAATATAAGTGTCAGGTTTATATAATGAAACTAAAAGTAAAGATACAAAGACTCGCCAAATGGGTTCTGAACCATGTCTGGTTCCCTCCTCCAAGCTCCATCCCCAATCAACCACCTATCCTAAGGCCTTTACCTATATCCAGTCCTCTAAAAATATAATCTATTCAGGTACCGATCAGGAAGCCCAAATATGGTGTTAGTGCAACTCAGTATGCCACCACCAATACTTTATAAAACAATTCCAGTAATATGATAGTGTATTCAGTTCTATAAGGAAATAAATATAATGCAATAATAAACAGTTTATCAATGGGAGAAGCATCAGGATGAAATCCACTTACTGGGAGAAGATAGGATCTTCAATTCGGACTTTCGATCTTGAAGAACAGTGTTCATAAGGCCTTATAATCCCTTTCCGTCAATGGGAGAACCTTCCTTTACCCTTAGGAAAGTAAAATCCCAAGTTAGGTCCTCATAAGGGGTAAAATAGGTCATTAAAATTTTAAAATTAGTGATATCTATAATTTTAGGATATCATTGTCATCCCTCGTATCATTTAGTTTCATTCTTAGACAAATTGTGTGCTAACCGTGCATTAGCCACTGCCTTAAAGGAAACATCTCATGGCTACCTTGCATGTCCTCACAAACCATGATTTAATTGTACTGAAGATACTACCTCAAAGACCAGAGATCGCATGGTTTCTCCTAGGCAGCAGCACGGTTTGTTCAAACTGTGCACCAACCATGCACAACCCCTTTTCTCTAAAATTATCTTAGACTTCACCAAAATTCACCCCAAGCCATAACTCCCATAAAATTTACTTAAGTAAAAAACAAAAATTACCTTTAATCACTCCAAATATAACTCTAGAAAAGGTCAAGATCTTACAAAAACATGGTTTAAAATTAGGTCATAGAATTAAGAATAAGAATCACCAAAATATCTGTATAAATGGTACAAAGAGTGGAAGTAGTTTGAAACCACTTTAAGTAAGACCAGGTAACACTAAAAAAGTACTAGGAACCCAAAAATTAGAAAAACCCTAATTAAAATTGGAATTAAATGAAAGGATGATGGAAACCAACCTCAAAACGGTGGTGGGTGATCCAAAAAGGTCTGATATGATTCGCCTTTGGTGGTGAATGATGAAACACACCCTAATCCAACCAGAGAGACTCATTACATTCCCTAAAAATGAAAGAAAATAAAAATAACCCATTTAACCCTTGAATAATGTTTTGGATGAACAAAATAGGGCAATGGGGAGAATAGAAATTGTCCAAAAGAGAAAGAATAAAGGGAGAGGATAGCTTACATCGAAAATTCAACTAAAAAACTGGAATAAATATGATAAAATAGCTAGAAGAAGAGTCCTTGAGAGAGAGAGGGTGGCTCAAATATCTATATAAAATATGGGGAGATGGTTTTGTGAGATGGTAACCAGAGACTCGATAGGGAGGAGGCAATGGGAACTGTAGATTTGGTGGGAGGAGGAGATGGGAACCGAAGAGGGTGGAGGGCTCGATCTTGATCGGGAGGGGATAGGGTGGAGGGGTTAGGAGGGAGGGGATGAAGTTTTATGGGTTTACATGGTTTAAAATAAATTGTGGCAAAAGATAACTTATTTCCACAGTTTTAATAAAGTGTGGCAATATATGTGTTGAAATAGGGTATTTTTTTAGTTGTGGTTTTCATTTTTATTTAATAGTCAGGTTGTAATTAAAAAATATTTTAACATAAAAGATTAATCTATAAATATATGGTTATGTATATTTTGTATTTTATCCAATATTGAGAATAAATAATTTTTGTGCACAACAAATTCTCTCTTGAATCCTCCTTCTATATCCCTCTGAAGAATGAGAAATGCAAGATATATTTCTTCAAGACTAAATAACAAGCAATCAAGAATGAACAACACAAGACATTCAGTTCTCTATACTAGCACCTTAATATCGAGTGGCATTGCTCAGAGATCCTAGGAGCATGTGTGGATCAATTCAAGAGGTATTCTATCCTTGAATCCTCACAATGAAATAAAGACAATCAAAAATGATATTTTTAGATGATAAAAATTAATCAATGAATAAAGTTTCTAAGACCATGTATTAATTTCTGTAAATATTAAATAAATTAATTATAAATTTTACATGAAATATACTTACTGATGGTTTCATCCAATTATAATTAAAATAAATTTTAATATATCTTTTACCATCACACATTTCTGTTATGACCAGAACCATCAACTGGTATTAGATAATTCATATAGAAATTTTTAATTATTTATATGATTGTTGATCTATGTGAAATTATGGTTATATTTTGATTTTATATTATTAGTTATTTAATATGATTTGAATTAACATGTTATCAACATATCAATCATGTCTATTCAGTGTTTCATTTTCTTAAAGGTTTAAGAACAAATGAAGAATGACCAGACATGCCATCGGGAAGTTCCAAGTCTTTGGCTAGTAAAACTGGATTACATGGCGTGTAACTGGAGAACACGCCATGTACCCATGTGAATTGTACATGTATGCACAGATAATTTAATTACACATGGTGCATTTATTTCACCCTACACATTCACCGAGCCAATATGGCACATGTAAAGCGGATACATGGCATGTGTCTAGCATGTACATGCAGTGTAATTTGGCTGAGTTAACATGTTGAACCCCCAGAATTGATACCTAGATACATGGAAACTGAGGTACATGTGTAGATGGATTATACATGTTGTGCAGTATCCTAATTAATGACATAATGAAATTACATTAAATTGAAAATTTTAGTATGAAAACCTTAATTTATTACTTAAAATCTATTGTGTTTTTTACAATTTAATAATGTTTTTAAATATTTTTAAATGCTCAACTAATTTATTATAATAAATATTTCATTATTGGTTATGCCATTTATTTTCCATGAATTCTATAAATAATAGGTATCTTCAATTAGGTTAAGATGATCATTAAGATGAAATGGAATTAAATTATTTATTTATTTATTTATTAATGAAATAATGTTTATCTTAATAATAAAGAATGAATAAATAAATGGATAATATATGGTTAATTTTGTGTATTCATTGCATGTATGACCATTCATGATCTTGAAAAAAACTTGTGTATGTGTCAGAAATTTTAATTTAATTATTGCATGGGTTTTCAACTATATATTATTAAATTAAATATGATGGCATGTGATTCATCCCTCCCCCAATTATTATGTAGGACCTATGTGTCCAAGGATATTTATTTCATCCCCTTTTAACCAATCCTTTGGTTCCCCTCACATGTGTGTGAGTCATAATTACTTGTAATTAATGGAGTATCCCAAGGTGAATATAGGTGGTTCAAGATGGAACTATAATGATGCTAACTCAGGTGATACATAGGTATACAGGTGGAATGTTGCAACTCATGTTAAGACTAGAAAAATGATTTATTTCACCTAGGTCATAGGTTGATCTAACTTCCTATTATTAAATCAATCTTTAGATAAAAATCATGAATGGGTTATTTATTTATTTATTTATTTATTTATTTATTTATTTCAATCTATGTAATTATTTATTTTATAGATATACAGTCATGGACACGTAAATAAATGAATTAATATGAAAATATGGAATTTAAATAAATTTATTATGTGTAAAAGTTTTATCCATCATTTTTAATTAATTAAGTAACATCCACTTAATATTAAAAAGACATATTAAGGATTAAACATGATAAAATTTATGCATAATAAATTAAAAAAATGATTTTTTTGTAAATTTTTTATCAAATATGGTTAATTAATCAAGTAATATCCACTTAATATTAAAAATACATGTAAAGGATAAGACTAGATAAAATTTATGCATAATTAATTAAAATCCCTCGACTTAATATTAAGTCAGACTTGACCTTATATTACTTTATTAGAAACAAAACATAATAGAACTAAGTGTCTTACCAACCCTTGTTGGGACACTTACTTTTATAAGGGGGTTATTATAAAGGTTTTGGGTATAATTAACCATTTTACATCAAGAGGAGTAACCCTTTATAAACTTGGTGTAATTTGGAGGCAATTGTTGATAAAATCCAAGTCATGATTTCAGGATTTGGGAATCCACTCAATAGATTAAAGAGATGAACGTCTGCAGTTAGTAATGACATGCCTACCTAAATACCTTCAAGTAGCTTTACCAGCCCTTATTGGGGTTATGTGAAGGGTAATATGGATCCTTTCACTGGAATGTTAAAGAAACTATACATTATGAGTTAAATGGTGAGGGATATTGAGACTTGATAAAATATTGGGAGATTTAATAAAATCAATTAATTTATTATTTCTCACATAATTTTTAATCAAGAAAATTTAATAATAATATGAACATTTTTATTTTAGAATAAAATGGAAATCCCATCATCCACATTTTTCCTATGATAAATATTGGAGAAAGACAACCACTAAATTGAAGTAACTTCTAAGTGTGGTTTAAATGCCTTCAGGTTATTCTACATCATGAATGGAAATATTGTGTGATAGAATACTCAATAACTAATCCACCTGCTAAGGAGGTGAGTGATGAAGATTTCCTTGTCTATGAAAAAATTTGAGCGATGTGGTCAACATTCAATGTTTGATTCTTTAATCAATGTCTAGTAAACTCATAAAGTATTACAAAAACATGGATGTGTATAGCATTCTTGAGCACCTCGATGATATTTTCTAGGAAAGAGCTAGATAGGAATATTTTGATATTTCCAAGGACCTCTTTCAAAAAAATATTGGAGAGGGTTACCCTTATGGGTTGTAATGTCCTAACCCGGCTCACCCCTGAACCGGTGGCCGGACCGGTCGCTACATGACCTCAAGCACATCTCCCCGTATGCCAGAGGCTACCGACTAGCAGCGAGAGTCTATGGATAGTCAGTGGGGAGACTATACCTTCATTTCAATGTTCAATAATAGACAAAGGAAATAAATAGCGGAAGGAGTCTAATAAATGATAAAGTATTGGAAAGTAGATTTTATAAATCTTGTACAAAATAAATAGTCAATGCCAATTATACAAAAGATTCATGCATGACATGATAATGATACAAAAATATAAAATAGTTAACAAAACATATTTCTTTACATTCCAATACAAAAATAAATAAACAATGACTTAAGGCCCCAAGGGAGGTCTCCTTGAGCATACCAAGCTTATGCTCGGTCCTCTGCTCCTATCTCCCAAGTAAATGCAATAGCACAATCCTAAAACCAAATAGAATCTACTCAGGTACCCCAGTGCAATGGCATCCCAAGTAGGGTGTGAGATATAAATCTCAATAGGATGAGACCACTGGTGTCTACCCCAAATCTAGACATTTAATAAATAATTTAAAACACGTAAAGGCATGCGTCTCCCCGTATGCCATAGGCTACCGATTAGCTGCGAGGGTCTAAGGATAGTCAGTGGGGAGACTATACCCTCTTATTAGAGTTGTACAGTGGTGTATCAAAGTAAATAACAAACAATGGCAATAAATAGTGGAAGTAGTCTAATAAATGATAAAGTAGTGAAAGGTAGATTTTATAAATATTGTACAAACAAATCGCCAACATCAATTATATAGAAGATGCATGCATGAAATTCTAAACCTGTATTATAAATTTTTCATGCATACACAATAGTCCAATTGATAAATGAAAATGATTGTGTAATGACTATTGTGTATGCTTGAAAAATGTATAATACAGATTCAGACACTAGCTGAGAGCTGAAGCAGGTACTTGGTTATATAGTTACATTGTACTGCTTACCTTAATTATGCATGCTTGCACTGTTTAAATTATTTATTGAACGTCAGGATTTGGGGTAGACACCGGTGGTCCTGGCCTACTGAGATTTATATATCACACCCTACTCAGGTTTCCATTGCACTGGGGTACCCGAGTAGATTCTATTTGGTTGCAGTATTGTGTTGTTTCCATTTACTTAGAAGATAGGAGCAAAGGACTGAGCGAAAGATTGGGATGTTCGAGGAGACTTCCCTCCTAGCTTGGAATCATTGTTTATTTATTTTTGTAATGGAATGTTCAGAATGCTATTTTTTTCATTGTTTTCCATTTTGTATCATTATCATTCCATGCATGCATCTACTATATAATTGATGTTTTCCATTTGTTTGTACAAGATTTATAAAATCTACCTTCCGTTACTTTATCATTTATTAGACTCCTTCCACTATTTATTTCCTTTGTCTATTATTAAACATTTAAATGAGGGTATAGTCTCCCCATTGACTATCCATAGACCCTCGCTGCTAGTCGGCAGCCTTTGGCATACGGGGAGACACGCTTGAGGTCATGTGGTGACCAGTCCGGCCACCAGTTCAGGGGTGAGCTGGGTCAGGACGTTACATGGGTATCATGTAGTCAAGCTCATTTTCTATATTGAGTTCCTAGAGGTTCTAGGGTTTAAACTCCCTGAAGAACTAGGCATCGAACTCATTTTGTAATCACTCCCTCAGAGATTCTACAGATTTTTTGCGAATTTTAATATGAACAAAATTGGGAAGTATCTACCAGATCATATCAGTCTTCTTTTCCAAGTAGATAAGGATATGAAGTGTAGAAATCCTTTTGTCCTTATGGTGAAAAAATGGAAATTGAATTCAAAGAGATGTAAGGCCAAAGCTTCTTCATGCCCTTTCAAGAAGAGTAAGATCAATGGAAAATCAAGGTAATAGGATATTGTCTGTTTCACATGTGGCAAGAAGCGCTACTGGAAGAAAAAATTACCCTATCCAAAGAAGTAATGGAAAGCTTCAAGTACATTTTTTATCAAGTAAAATTTCTATATTTCTAAAAATTGGGTATTAAATAAAACTTATGTTGTTCACATATGTATTCAAATATAGGAACCAAGTAGATTCAAAAAGAGTGACCAAGGGGAGGTAGATCTATGAGTAGCAAATAGAGATAAACTTGTTGTTTTAGTTATCTAGGACTACCACCTCACGTTGTCGAATAGAATGATCTTGGTTTTTAAAGGTTTTTACTATGTGTTGTCTATTACGAAAAAATATATTTCTATATCTAGACCTGATACATATGGATTTATTTTTAAATTTGAGAATAAATGTTACTTATTTTATAAATATAGAAATTTTATAGTAAGGAACATTTAAATAGTGGTCTTTATGTGTTGGATTACACAAACCAAGTAATATAGATTGATAACAAAGTCACTTCACATGACTCATACCACACCCAACTTTGGAATCACCAGATAGGTCATGTAAAAGAAAAGTGATTGATTAAATTACATAAAGATGGATATTTAGATTCTTTTGAACTAAAACCACTTGGTATATGTCACACATGTTTTCAAGGCAAAATGACCAAATCCCCATTTAGTAGGAAAGGTAAAAGGTATAAAGAGATTCTTAAATTAGTTAATATTGATGTGTGTGGAACATTTTCTATTGAAGTAAGGGGTGGGTAATCATACTTCATAACTTTTATTAATTATTTTAGTAGATATGGATGTGTCTACTTAATGATATATAATTCAGATTATTTTGATAAATTCAAGGAATACAATAATGGAGTTGAAAACCATATTTGTAAGAAGATTAAGAAACTCCACTCATGCCATGGTGGATAATATCTTAATCAGTATTTCAATGATTACATATGGGAGTTTGGGATATTATCCCAACTCACTTATCCTTACACACCTCAGTGTAATGGTGTAAGATAAAGGAGTAACCACACCTTATTGGACATGGTGGGATCAATGATGATTCATGTGAGTCTTTCATTATCCATTTGGGGATACACGTTATAAAAATCATAACAAATACTAAACCAAGTACAAACTAAATTTTTTAGTGGTATTCCCTATGAATTTTAGAGTGTAAGAAAAACCATTTTATTAAATTTACATGTGTTGGGAAGAGAAGCGTTTCTTAATGCCTCTTCAGGTAACAAACATTCAGCTCGAGGCAGAAAGTGTTCCTTTATAGGATGCCCTAAAGAAACAAGGGGATATTACCTATAATAACCCTCATAAAAAATGGTTACAGTGGAAATAAATTCCATA
The DNA here is from genome assembly GCA_963277665.1 of Viscum album. Taxonomy (NCBI): domain Eukaryota; kingdom Viridiplantae; phylum Streptophyta; class Magnoliopsida; order Santalales; family Viscaceae; genus Viscum; species Viscum album. Next base: position 1,327,008,186 of record OY728126.1, read on the forward strand.
TTACTTGAGAGGGATCACATTTCAAAAATAGATATTGGGAAAGAGATAGAATTCAATGAAGTTGAGGATCTAGACACATAAGAGTTTGTATATGAATAGATTCCACAAATCCTCATGGAAGAAGAAATTGTTCTAGAGACACAAGTACTACATAGGAGTGCAAGAGAGTTTATATAAATAGAATGTTATAGTTTTATAGTCATTTAGTATGGTGACTCGTTATTTGTTGATAATAATGATCCTATAACCTACAAGTAAGTAGTAAGTGGAACAGAAGTTTCCAAGTGACAAGAAGCCATGAATTCTGTAATAGATTCCATGTACCAAAACCAAGTTTAGATTTTGGTAGAACATATAGTATATATAACGTATATTGGTTAAAAATGTTTATTCAAAAAAAATTGACATGGAAGGACAAGTCAGTACCTATAAGGAACAACTGGTTGCAAAAGGTTTTAAATAATGTCAAGGAATTGACTATGATGAAACCTTTTCACAAGTTTCAATGATTAAATCCATCAAAAATTATACTTACCATTGGAACTTACCATGACTATGAGATTTTGAAAATGGATTTCAAAACAAAATTCTTTAATGAGAAACTTTAGGAAGATGTATATATGACACAAATGTGAAGGGTTTGTAACTCCAAAGGTTGCCAATAAGTTATGAAAATTTCAAAAATCCATTTACGGATTAAATCAAGCATCTAGGTTACAAAACATTCATTTTGATGATGCCATAATATAATTTGGTTTCATAAAGAATGAATGTGATACTTGTGTCAATAAAAGGTTTAGTGGGAGTGTGGTTATTTTCTTAATATTATATTTTGATGACATATTACTCGTAGGAAATGAAATACTAGTCTTACTATCTGTTATGGCATGGTTGAATAAATTATTCATTATGAAGGACATGGGATAGGTAGAATATATTTTGGGGATCAAGATCCATCATGATATATCCAATAGGTTTCTCCGCCTATGTCAAAGTACATATATTGAAAAGATATTGAAGAGATTTAGTATAGAATAATCCAATAGGGGATTGTTTCCAGCATCACATGGCATTCATCTTTCTAGGAAAATGTGTCCCAATACACATGAGGAAATAAATAGTATAGAAAATATTTCATATGAATCATTGATTGAGTCATTAATGTATGTTATGCTATGTACTAGGCTAGATATTTCCTATGCATTAAGTGCAGTAGGAAGATATCAAGATGATCTAGGTGACCACAATTGGATGGAATTCAAGACTGTCCTTAAGTATCTAAGGAATATTAAGGATATGTTCCTGGATTATGGAGGATATGAAGAAAAATTCATTAGAGGATATGAAGATTTTAGTTTCTAAAATGATCAAGATGACATGAATTCACAAATGGGATACATCTTCGCTTTTAATTGAGGTTTTTTTAGATGGAAGAGCTCAAAGTAGGTTTTAGTCACCGATTATATAGAAAATTTTGAATATATTGTGGATTCTAAGGTAGCTAAGGAATCCGTATGGATGCACAACTAAATCTATGAACTTAACATGGTTCCTAGTAGTAAATATCCTATCACACTCTATTATGATAATATTTTAGTGGTGGCTCTCGCAAAATATATAAGGTCACATCAGTGGACAAACCAAATACTTCAAAAGTATCATCACTTGAGGGATTTTTCTCAGAGAGGTGAGATTAAAGTGAGTAGTATTTCCATAGAATACAACATAGAGGACCCCTTGAATAAGCCTTGACTCAGCAAAAACATTATTATCATGTGAAGTATAATGGACTCAAATTCATTGGCATTTGACGCTAGTCTAAGTGGTAGTTTGTTAGAGTTGGTGTCCTAGGAGAAACTTATTGTACTTTGATTATATGTATATTATATGTAACGGATATTAATTAAACATCTTATTACATATTGTACATTGTTCGTCATGGATTTATTGTAATAATTTCCTAGATTATTTTTCACTTTGACAGGGTCATAGTAGTTCCCCGCTATGATGAGAACCTTGAAGTACTGTGACAATATTCTTAAAATAGTTCTATGGTTGGATAACATATTATGATGTGACATATAGTATATAGACCATCATATGTGAGTACTTATAATTAGATGATGCTTCTTCCCATGAAGTTCACATTATATAATATACAAGATGGGAGATTATGAGAACAGACCCACCAGTAGGAATTCTGCATGTTTATGTGTCATCATATATTCTTATTTTCAAGTGTGTGTAATGGTTATTAGATTTCAAGATTATCATTAATGCTTTTCATGACTCACGCACTTATATTTATTGATAAAAACCATCATGACATATGTTGATGACAAGTAGGGTATATTGGGTGTATCATTATTGAAATTTCATTAATGGATAATTCAATAAAGGATTTGTCCCTTCTATCTTTATAGAAGTATATATCTTGACTCTTGATTGGATATAATTGTCTCCCTAAATTCCATGTCCATGGTGTAATGATGTGTTTATTTTAGATATTCAAAGAAATACATATCAAGAATATAGGTTGGTGACATGCTTGATGAGATATTTTGATAAAAGGATTATATTATATGGTGATCATTTGTTTTTGGTTTTCATCATTGAAAAATTAATTTCTTTCTCTTGGGTGCCTTGACCCATTACTAGATATTAATCTTGTACTTTAGGAAAGCCCACCTAATGCCAATGATAAAGAATCCTATAGGTTCACACACTAATTGTTTCCATTGATATCAATTAAATTATATTTGAATTTAATTAATGTAATAAATATTATTATCTAATCAAGAAATAATTTTATTCAAGTTATATTGATTCCATAAATTAAATAAATATGTATTCTTCAGCATGTGAATAAAAATATATTTGTTTTTTATTGAATATTTAATAAATATTTATTCACCGGTATGTGAATAAAATATTTATTTATGAATAAAATAATTTTTTAGGTATTAAATAAATATCATTGAGTTTGAATGGATCAAGACTGTGTCTGGTGATAAAATAATTATTTACAAGCTGTTAAATATTATTTATCAATTTGTGCAAGTTAGTGCACCAAAAAATAATATTATTATTATTATGTGTCATGGAGTTTATTAAGGGTTTTAAATGTTATTTAACATCCAGTATGCAATTAAATAATAATTAACCTAAACCATTGATCTAAAAATAGACAGTTATATCTATTGTTTATTTTATCCAAGAGTAAGAATACAAAATCTTTGGGCACAAAGAATTCTCTCTAAACTTGTCCTTTTATATCCCTCTTAAGAATGATAAATTAAAGATATTTTTCTTCAATATTGAAGAATGATGAATCAATAACTAACAATTCAATACATTTGGTTCATTATGCTAGAACCTGGAAATCGAGTGTCATTACTTAGAGATCATAGGAGCACTTGTGGATCACTACTAGAGGGATTATATACTTGGATCCTGTTGGTCGGAGTGGATACTCAATAGGGGGGTGAATTGAGTTCCAATTAAAATTTCTGCTAAAAACAATTTCTATAAAAATCCCCCAATTTCAAAAACAAATTAAACTGTAGTGAATTTATACAGATTATAAAGGTTCAATTAGTTTCTCAAAGATTGATTAATTCCCAATTAACTTAATCTTATGATTAGATTAACTTTTGAAACTAACTTACTAGTTTATAATAAATATAAACACTTGCGAGTTTAACTATCAAAGTAGATTTGAAGATAAATTATATTTCAAAGTAATAGCAGCAGAATATGAAATAAATGTATATAGTATGGATATAGATTTTAACTAAAAACACAAGAGTTAACCAAGAGGTTCATTCTCAAGCTGAGACTTAGTCCTCTCAAAATTTATATAAAGTGATCCACACCCTGGATCTGGGTTAACAACAGTGATCACACTGTTCAGGTCAAGAGACCTCTACCATAGTTATACGTGGGATAACAAATAATAGCTCAAAGCTGTCCAGGTCACACTCGACCTCTACCACTATCCACAGTGGGAAATAAAGGATGTAAAGATTGTGAGTGAGGATTTAAAAATACTCTAGTTAAGGTTCAGGAGACAGTGTATGTGTAATAATTAACAGGCTACACACACTGCTCGTAATGCAGATACTAAATCACTTAGAGCAAGATATAGAGTTTAGAATGGCTCTGGTGATTGCAGTGCAGGTCTGGACTCCTTTGAATTTGATCAGAAACGGTTCTGAGTCCTTCTCTTGTATTTGACTGAAAAACATAGTATCATTTCTTCTTTCAGTGCTTCCAGGTTCATCTTGGTTATCGGCTCAGAAAATTAAGTGTTCTGTGTAGTTCTTCTTTAGCATAGATTGCTCGATGTATTCTCTGTGTTCTGGAGTCTGGTAGTAGTAGTCTTGTGAGTGCAAGTTCTCCAGTTGTTCTTGGCACATCTTGATCTTGATCGCAAGTGTGTTCTGTGTTCTCGATCTCTTCAAGTCTCTTGTATCACTTCCTTTCACTGATACATACATGATGTCTTTTATTCCTCTCTTTTTTTCTTTACTGAGAAGAAGGAATGATTATATTCTTTTCAATCGTACTTGGTACGGTTTCATGAAATGGCAACATAAATCATTTAATAACATTAAATGCATCAAAAGTAACAAATGTAGTCATTAGTGTAATAAACAAATAGTGTCGAAGATATAGGATTTGACTCCACAGTTCATTATTCATAGCCATTTGTTTGTAGATGTGTACGGTTGACTCTGTCTAGGATCTTCCATCGGTAGCTCTTCAAACTCTTATTTGTGTCCCTTATCGGTAGCTTTTATCGGTTGATCTTATTGGTAGCTCTTATCGGTAGCTCTTATCGGTAGATCTTATCGGTAGCTTTTATCGGTATCTCGATGAACTTAGTTCCATCGGTTGCTCTTATCGGTAGCTCGATGAACTTAGTTCCATCGGTTTCTCTTTGCATTCGGTAGCTCTATGCATCGGTAGCTCTATGCATCGGTAGCTCTGGCTATCGGTAGCTCTGGCTATCGGTAGTTATCTTTCCATCGGTAGCTCTTTGCATCGGTAGCTCTGTGCATCGGTAGCTCTGTGCATCGGTAGCTCTGTGCATCGATAGCTCTGTGCATCAGTAGCTCTGTGCATCGGTAGCTCTGGCTATCGGTATCTATCTGTCCATTGGTAGCTCTGTGTATTATGCATATTGGTAGCTCTCTTCAGGTCAGTGATACTTACACTTGACTGTCTTATGAAAAACACATCTAATTCACTTAGAGTCATTTCAAAACTTATATAAACATGGATAATCAAGATTAACATAAATCATAAATTATTTTAAAAAGAATTAAAGTGTAGATCAACAGTAATTGAGAATATCATGATATATGAACACATAATTGGGATTGTCAAAACATATGAATACAAGATTGGGATTATCAAAACAGGTGAGGCCAACAATCTCCCCGTTTTTGATAATCACAACTTATGATATGGCCATTTTAAGATAGTGAGAATATAGTATTAGATAGTATAACATTAATGTTCAATTTTCTCAAAGAAAACAGTATCAGAGGAAAGAGGAAATAGTAATAGAAAGATATAGATCAAAAATTATCATAGGTAGAATTAAATACAATAGTATCAGAGATAAGGTTTGAAAGAATTAGTACCAAAGAAGGAAATGTAAGAAATAGTATCAAAGGCTCCTCCTTTGATCATATTTCTCCCCTTTTATAGTTCTCCTTTTATATGGCTCCTTTTATATTTATCCTTGTATATTTCTCCCCCTTTGTGATAATCAAAAAGTGGGAAAGCAAACATAGAAATCTGATAAATTGAGATAGTGGAAAGAAAGGCATTTGTATTAGATCAGACAAAAATTACATAAACAGAATAAAAAAAAGATTCCTATCAAACATCCTTTCCACTTGATCAATCCACATCTTCAATGTGAGATTTTCCCTTGGGATCAGAAGAGAATTCAGGTGTGGAGGATACTGGGGAGGACTTTGGAATTACAGAAATGATTAGAGGAGGCTGAGCAACTGATACAGTTTCGGGCCTGTATTGGGAAGTCGTTTGAGTGATCATAGGTGTGAGACTTATTATGGCTTGAGCAGGAGTCAGCTGAACTGGAGATGCAGTAGAGGCAGAGGTAGGAAACGCAAGAGGTACAACGACCGGTCTTGCATCCACATGCAGGAAGGGAAACAACAGGTTTCTGAAATCCATTATAATGCTTCCTCCTCTATCCATTGCAGACACAAAATCATCTCTATTTTCAATGAATTTATCCAAAGCAGGAGTAAGCTCCCTGAGCTTACTAACCTTCTCTCTGAAGGCCTGAGTCACTGGAGGTAACTTTAGATTCTCAAGAAGAAGTTTGAAATGGTTGGTCAGTTGTTGCTTGGTATAAACCTTTTCAAAATAAGTATCCACCTTATTCTTGATTGCTTCTTGAGAAGCAGAGGCCTCTCTCACGTAGTCCTGGATGATTTTCATGATTTCTCTGGCTGAATATCTGGTAGACAGCACAACTCGACTTAAATATGATGAGTCCATAGAGCCACTGGTTGAAATAGAACCAAGCTCCTCCTTCATCAGAGCACGAAATTGATTCAGATCAATTGCAGGTTTTGGAACTAGAGGACCAAGAGACAAGGATACAGTTTCTTTGAAGCTTTTGGTCAACCCACTAATCAGATTTTGCATTTGAGAGTCCTGATCTTTGACATGATCCTTCACAGATGTTTTGAAAGCTTCAAACACCGAGACCAGCTAACTTACAACACTCTTCACATAAGCTAAATCCTTGTCAGCTTGAGATTTTGAACTCATGAAAGAGTCTAAGGAAACAACAGATATCCGTAGAGCTTCAAGATCTTCTTCTGGCCTAGAAGTTTGAGTGTGTCACTCCTTGACTTCTTATGTTAGCTCACCCACAAAATTTGACAGATTGCAACCAAGAGAAAGCTCAAAATACCTTTCTAACAACTTCATTTCTTCACCAAAACAGTGCTTCATCTCAGCAACAGAGGCACTGAAGGATTCCTTCATCTCATGCTTCAGGGATTCGAGGTCAGAATTTGTAACAAAATCAGTAGGAGCGACTGTAGTAGATACTCTTTCAGAAGATAAACTGACTACAGAGTCAGCCATGACTGATTGAATCGAGGATACTAAAAAAGATTTTATTGTCTTTACTTATTCTACAAAAATGACTTTGAGATTTTCTTTCAACACATCTAAATCATGTACTCGGACCACATCAGCAGGTAATAACTCAGGATTGATGTCATAGCTGATCTTCGGTCTATTCAAAGATACTTCATTATCCGAATCAGGATAATCCAAACCAAGGACTATAAATCCTGGGTCTTCTACGCAGTCTTCAGACTCGATAGTCACTGTAACATTTCCAAACTTGGTGTGATGCTCCCCCTCAATGGGTGCATTCTCAGATATAGCAACTACATTATCTTCCGGTCTTTCTTCATCAGAATCTTCCACAACAACTTCCATCTCTGCAACAGTAGGATGATTTTCTGGAATAGGTACAGCTTCTCCTCTTTCTCTTTCTTCATCCATAGAAGGTACAAATGAGCTTCCAATAACTGGACTCAGACTCAATTCAGCAGAATCAGATAATTCAGAGACATTTTTTTCTTCCTCTACATGCTCAGAGACCGACTGGTCTTCCTCATTAGCAGGTGTCTCCACTTCTGCTAGCTCTTCCTTCTCTAAAGACAATATTTCAGCAACAGGGCTTGGAGGCAAGTCAGGATCTCCTCCATCATCCATATGAGTTTCTTCCTCTTCTTCTTCTGAATCATCATTGTACTCAGGTTCCTCTTCATCAGGTCCTAGACCTGGATCTCTTTTATCCTTTGGCCTTGAAGGATAATTGACAGGATTAAATTTATCATATATCTTTTGGTCATCATTGACCCATTCTCCTCTCCACGGATTCCAATTTATCTTCATATATTTGCAAACTGTAGTAGTGATACAAAAGTCTCTCTTCACTAAAAATGTCTCATCTTGAGACTCAGCTATCCCTTTCACCTTGATCATTACAGAAATCAGCTTAGCAAAGAATAGGGCATTAGACTTTGATTTCGGCCTTGTCATATCTTCCATTTGATTCATCACCAATATGCACAAATTAACTTTGACATCATGTCTCAAAAGATGTAGGAGATAGATATCCTGATATCTCAAATTAGCAAAGTCTCCTCTCCTTGGTATCAACACATGTTGAACAAACTTGAACAGTAATCTGTTCTCTCCATCCATTTCTACAGCAACCACTTGCCTTGGAGTTCCATCACCAGTCAGTTCTTTCAACGCGGTCTCATGATCAAAAATGTCACTGTTAGGTGGCATTGCTCTTGATACATATCCAGACACACCTTCATGAGGAACTTCTAAGCAATCAGCCCATACTACTGATGAAAATGATAGCACTTTACCATTTACAAACGAAGATACTCGGTTCTCATTCTCTAACTTCTCAAATCTTACGAACTCGTAAAACTGTTTTAACAACTTTGGGTAGTAGGGACCATTGTTATTTGAAAATCAGTCTACCCATCTCTGAGCTTCCAGAACTTCGAGAACCAATGACTTGCTGGGCAGCAACCAGTCTACACACAGCTCTTTTTCGATCACAATATCTATATTTTGCAGATGAGGATTTACTGGTCTCCTTCCTGACCTAGTTCTAATAGCACTACTCGCTTCTGGCTCGGACTTCTTCCTTTTTTCTTTAGGCTCAACACAGTCTTCTCGGATGACAGGAATTTTGGTTTTTTTCATCGCTGGTTCAAGGGATCTCAGGTTTGCAGAGGGTTTGGGTTCTAAGGTTCGAAGGTAAAAGTTTTTGGGTTCGGTGGAGTGAGAAGCGGCTTAGACTTAGTTTTATCATTTAGGAATCATAAGTTAAATAAATAAAAATAAAATAAAATAAAATAAAAATAAAAAAGAAAAACGGTTCAGATTCTTGATAGTAGAAAAAATATTTAAAACAGCGCTTTGTCGGTGAGGATTTCTATCAGTGAGGATTTCTATCGGTGAGGATTTCTATCGGTGAGGATTTCTATCGGTGAGGATTTCTATCGGTGAGGATTCCTATCGGTGAGTATTTCTATCGGTGAGGATTTCTATCGGTGAAGATTAAACATCCCCATCTTGTGCCTAATGTAACATAACCTATCCACACTTAAGGGTTTTGTGAAAATGTCGGCCAATTGATGTTCAGTGCCGATAAATTCAAGAGAAATATCACCCTTTTGATAATGATCTCTCAGAAAATGATTCCTTACATCAATGTGTTTAGTTCTTGAGTGAGATACAGGATTCTTTGAGATGTTTATTGCACTATTGTTGTCACAGTTAATTGAAACATGCTTAAAATCAAATCCATAGTCCAAGAGAGTGTGTTTCATCCACAGAATTTGTGCACATCAACTACCAGCAGCTATATACTCTACTTCGGCAGTGGATAGAGCTACAGAATTATGCTTTTTACTACACCAAGATACTAAGTATTTTCCTAATAAATGACATGTTCCTGAAGTTCTTTTTCTGTCTAATTTGCGACCAGCAAAGTCATCATCTGAATAACTCATTAACTCAAAGGATTGTCCTTTTGGATAAAATAAACCAAGGTTAACAGTATGTTTGAGATACTTGAAAATTCTTTTGACAGCAAGCAAATGAGATTCTTTTGGGTTAGCTTGAAATATTTCACACATACATACACTGAACATAATATCTGGTCGACTAGCAGTAAGATAAAGTAAACTACCAATCATACCTCTATAATTGGTTTGATCCACTGGTTTCCCAGTTTCATCTGTATCCAATTTATAGATTGTACTCATAGGAGTTTCACTCTCCTTAATACTATCCAAACCAAATCGCTTTAAAAGATCCTTTGTATATTTACATTGATTCAAAATAATACCATTTTCATTTTGAAATACTTGAAATCCAAGAAAGTATTTAAGTTCTCCCATTAAACTCATTTCAAATTTATTTTGCATACTTTTTGAAAAATCAGTACATATAGAATGTTTAGAAGATCCAAAAATAATATCATCAACATAGATTTGTACAACTAAAACATCTTTAGAAATTATTTTAATAAAAAGAGTTGGATCAGCAATCCCTTTAGTAAAACCTTTTGAAATAATAAAGTTGTTGAGTCTATCATACCAAGCTCTTGGAGCTTGTTCTAAGCCATATAAAGCTTTAGAGAGCTTAAAAACTTGATTTGGAAAATGGGGGTTTGCAAATCCAGGAGGTTGTTCTACAAAAACATCTTCAATTATAAAACCATTTAGAAATGCAATTTTGACATCCATTTGATATAACTTGAAATTTAGATGTGCAGCATATGCAAGTAAAATCCTAATGGCTTCTAGTCTAGCTACAGGTGCAAAGGTCTCCGCATAGTCTATGCCTTCTTCTTGACTATATCCTTGTGCAACTATCCAAGCTTTGTTTCTAACTATGTTTCCTGATTCATCAACTTTATTTCTAAAAACCCATTTAGTGCCTATTGTTAGTGTTTCCTTAGGTCTGTCAACTAATTCCCAGACTTTGTTTCTTTCAAATTGATTTAACTCTTCTTGCATAGACATTACCCAGAATTCATCAATGATAGCATCATTAATATTTTTGGGTTCTAGCTGGGAGAGAAAAGCTTGATGTTCAACCTGATTTCTTAGAGAATCTCTAGTATGTGTTCCTCTAAGAAGATTACCAACAACAGCATCCAAAGGATGATTCTTTAGAATTCTTGTTGATCTAGTAAAGGTAGGACTAGACACTTCAGGTGCATCAGTAGGTTCGGGTTCAACCGAAACAGATTCTAGAAAAATTCCAGAATTGGAAGTTTTTATAACAGGTTCTTTGGATTTATCATTAAGGTCCAGAACAGACAAATATTCTTCAAGATTCTCAAGAGAGGTTTTAGGCTCATGTGGATCGGTTTCATCTAATTTGATGTGAACAGATTCTTCCACACATTTGGATTTATTATTAAACACTCTATAAGCTTTACTTGAAGTAGAGTAACCTAGAAAAATTCCTTCATCACTTTTAGAAGCAAACTTGTCCAAATTATCCTTTGTGTTAAGAATAAAGACTTTGAAACCAAAAACTCTGAAGTAATTAACCTTAGGATTCCTATTGTTCCACAACTCATATGGGGTTTTCTTAAGAACAGGTCTGATCAAGACTCTATTGATAACATAACAAGCTGTATTTACAGCTTCAGCCCAAAAGTAAATAGGTAGTTCATATTCATTGAGAATGGTTCTAGCTATTTCTTGAAGGGTTCGATTTCTCCTTTATACTACACCATTCTGCTGAGGTGTCCTAGGAGCTGAAAAGTTATGAGTGTAGCCATTGTGTAAGCAATAAGATTCAAAGTCTTGATTTTCAAACTCACGGCCATGATCACTTCTCAGGGTCTTAATTTTGAGTCCACTAAGATTTTCTGCAGACTTGGAGTATTTAACAAAGGAAGAATAAGCTTCACTTTTGTGAGCTAATAAATATACCCAAGTATATCTAGAGAAGTCATCTACTAGAACATAGACATAGTGCTTCCCATTTAAACTAGAAACTCTTGGTGGTCCAAACAAATCCATGTGAACCAACTCAAGTGGTTGAGAATTTGAGACTTCTTTCTTTGATTTAAAAGAAACTTTGTGTTGTTTTTACTTTTGACAGGGATTACACACTTTGTCATTTGGGAATTCTAATTTAGGTAAGTCTCTAACTAATTTTTTCCTAGCCAGTTTTCTAAGTGAGTGAATGTTGCAGTGTCCTAATCTTCTGTGCCATAGCCAAGATTATTTATGAAAATCATTCAAACAAGGAATATTTTGTTTAGCTAAATAATTTAAATCAAAAGCATAAACATTTTCATTCCTTAGAGCAGAAAATACTAAATCATTTTTGGAGTTAAAAACATCACAGGAATCATTTTCAAACTTGACATTGAAACCATCGTCACATAATTGAGATATACTAAGCAAGTTATATTTAAGTCCATCAATGAATAAAACTTTAGAAATTAATACTGAGTCAGTGTTACCAATCTGGCCTAGGCCGATGATTTTTCCTTTAGAGTTGTCACCAAAGGTGACATGACCTCCATCAACCTTTATTAAGCTCTTGAAGCAAGAATAATCTCCAGTCATGTGTCTTGAGAACCCACTGTCTAAATACCATATCTTCTTGTGACAGCTCTTTAAGCAGGTCTCCTATAAAACAGATTTAAACAGGAAATGACTTTGGTACCCAGATTTTCTTGGGTCCAGATAGGTTAGCAATCAGGGCTTTAGGTACCCAGATTTGTTTTATTGGTTTTATACAATTAACAGAAGTAACAGATTTTGAAAGATAAACTTTATTTGGTCTATAGCCATATGAATATCCTGTTGAAGCATATGAATTTCCAAAACTGGAACTAGCAATATTTTTTTCAGACTTAGGAATAAATCAGGTTCTGGTGAACTGTCTCTGTCCAGGTTGGTATCCTAAACTAGTAGCATATCTAGGTGCAACTTTCTTTCCTAGCATTTGAGTAAGAGCATTCTTTCCATTTGTGAATTTTTCTAAGTCCTTTCTGATTTTCTCATTTGACAGTTTCAGTTCTGTATTTTCCTTTAATATTTGAGCACTCTTTTCCTTTTCTATATCAAGATCAGATTTATGCTTAACACTTAAAGCATACTGTTTCTTTAAACCTTTGTATTTGTCTTTAAGCTCATTATAGGTTTCTTCTAACATATCACAGTATTCAAATAGTTCAGATTTTGACATGTTTTCCAAATTAGAATCATCTCCAGAATGATATGAATTTAAAACAGAAGTGTCAGATGTTACCTCAGAAGTATTTTTCATGAAACACATGTTGGCTCGATTCCTTTCAGAGTCCGAAGATTCGGCTTCACTAGTACTGTCTTCCGAAGCACTTCAGGTAGCCTTCATGGCTTTCGTGTACTTCTTGTCTTTGTAATCATATTTCTTTTTGAATTTTAACTTTGGACAGTCTACTTTGATATGTCCTTTTCGCTTGCATTCGTAGCAGACAACTTCATCAGTCCTGTCAGCTTTCTTCCAATCCTTTTTCCATTTGCCTTGTTGATCATACTTTCCTTTGTAGTTTGTTTTCCTAAAGAATTTCTTTTTCCTATAAAACTTCTTGAATATCCTGGCTATCTGAGCCATTTATGCATCACTGTCATACTTTGAGTTTTCACTTGTTGAACTCTCATCCTCCATTTGTATTTTCTCCTTCTCCTTACTCTTCAAAGCAGTAGACTTGAAAGCTACAGATTTTATTTTCGGTTCATCATCTTCCTCTTTGTTTACCTTGAGCTCTTCTTCATACATCATCAATTTTCCAATAAGTTCTTTGACAGGTAGAGCAGCAATGTCACATGATTCTCTGATTGAGACAGATGTGCCTCTCCATCGGTCTGGTAGACATCTCAAGATTCTCATAATTTGTTCCTTTGGTGGAATAGCTTTTCCGAGTGAATTCATCGTGTTGACTATCTCATTAAACCTGAGATACATGTTAGAAATAGGTTAACCGGACTTCATTTTAAAATTATCATACTTAATAGTATAAATTTTCAATCTCATTTCATTAACATTATTTGTTCCTTCATGAGAAACAGACAAGGTATCCCAAATTTCAAAAGTAGTTTTGCATGCAGAAATTCTGTTGAATTCTTCATCTCCTAGAGCACAGTACAGAGCATTCATAGCTTTACAATTATTATTGTAAGCAGTATTTGTAGGTTCATCCCAAGTAGATCTATCAGTAGTGGGAATTTTGTATTCAGATTCAATAGCAGTCCAAATATCAAAGCTCATGCATTCTAGATGAATTTTAATTTTAAGTTTCCACTGAGCATAGTTATTTCCATTAAAGAAAGTTGGCCGGTTAGTAGCAGCACCCTCAAGTTTATTATCCATTATAAACAAAATTTAAAGAGATAAAAATTTAGAAATAATAGAAATTTTAAGAAATTTAAAACACAACTAAAATCACAGTTGAAAAGCAGAGAGTAAATAACAATTTTGCGAAACACACAACCTCTGATACCAAATGTTGGTCGGAGTGGATACTCAAGAGGGGGGTGAATTGAGTTCTAATTAAAATTTATGATAAAAAAAATTTCTATAAAAATCCCCCAATTTCAAAAACAAATTAAACTATAGTGAATTTATACAGATTATAAAGGTTCAATTAGTTTCTCAAAGATTGATTAATTCTCAGTTAACTTAATCTTATGATTAGATTAACTTTTGAAACTAACTTACTGGTTTATAATAAATATAAACACTTGCGAGTTTAACTATCAAAGTAGTTTTTAAGATAAATTATATTTCAAAGTAATAGCAGCGGAATATGAAATAAATGTATATAGTATGGATATAGATTTTAACTAAAAACACAAGAGTTAACCAAGAGGTTCAGTCTCAAGCCGAGACTTAGTCCTCTAAAAATTTATATAAAGTGATCCACACCCTGGATCTGGGTTAACAACAGGGATCACACTGTTCAGGTCAAGAGACATCTACCACAGTTATATGTGGAATAACAAACAACAGCTCAAAGCTGTTCAAGTCACACTCGACCTCTACCACTATCCACAGTGGGAAATAAAGGATGTAAAGATTGTGAGTGAGGATTTACAAATCCTCCAATTAAGGTTCAGGAGACAGTGTATGTGTAATAATTAACAGGCTACACACACTGCTCGTAATGAAAATAATAAATCACTTAGAGCAAGATATAGAGTTTAGAATGGCTCTGGTGATTGCAGTGCAGGTCTGGACTCCTTTGAATTTGATCAGAAACGGTTCGGAGTCCTTCTCTTGTATTTGACTGAAAAACAGAGTATCGTTTCTTCTTTCAGTGCTTCCAGGTTCATCTTGGTTATCGGATCAGAAAATGAAGTGTTCTGTGTAGTTCTTATTTAGCATAGATTGCTCGATGTATGCTCTGTGTTCTGGAGTCTGGTAGTAGTAGTCTTGTGAGTGAAAGTTCTCCAGTTGTTCTTGGCACGTCTTGAGATTGATCGCAAGTGTGTTCTGTGTCCTCAATCTCTTCAAGTCTCTTTTCTCACTTCCTTTCACTGATACATACACGATGTCTTTTATGCCTCTCTTTTTTTTCTTTACTGAGAAGAAGGAATGATTATATGCTTTTCAATCGTACTTGGTACGGTTTCCTGAAATGGCAACATAAATCATTTAATAACATTAAATGCATCAAAAGTAACAAATGTAGCTGTTAGTGTAATAAACAAATAGTGTCGAAGATATTGGATTTTACTCCGCAGTTCATTATAGGTAGTCGTTTGTTTGTAGACATGTACGGTTGACTCTGTCTAGGATCTTCCATCGGTATCTCTTCAAACTCTTATCGGTGGCTCTTATCGGTAGCTTTTATCGGTATCTCTTATCGGTATCTCTTATCGGTATCTCTTATCGGTAGCTCTTATCGGTAGCTTTTATCGGTAGCTCGATGAACTTAGTTCCATCGGTTGCTCTTATCGGTAGCTCGATGAACTTAGTTCCATCGGTTGCTCTTTGCAGTCGGTATCTCTATGCATCGGTAGCTCTGTGCATCGGTAGCTCTGGCTATCGGTAGCTCTGGCTATCAGTAGCTATCTGTCCATCGGTAGCTCTTTGCATCGGTAGCTCTGTGCATCCATAGCTTTGTGCATCAGTAGCTCTATGCATCGGTAGCTCTATGCATCGGTAGCTCTGGCTATCAGTAGCTATCTGTCCATCGGTAGCTCTGTGTATTATGCATATCGGTGGCTCTCTTCAGGTCAGTGATACTTACACTTGACTATCTTATGAAAAACACATCTAATTCACTTAGAATCATTTCAAAACTTGTATAAACATGTATAATCGAGATTAACATAAATCATAAATTATTTTAAAAATAATTAAAGTGTAGATCAACAGTAATTGAGAATATCATAATATATGAACACATAATTGAGATTGTCAAAACATATGAATACAAGATTGGGATTATCAAAACAGGTGAGGTCAACAGATCCTCATAGTGAAATGAAAGAAATTCAAAAGGTTCTTTTAAAATGATCATCATTCATCAATGAAGAAATTTCCTAAGTCTGGGTATTAATTTCTTAAAATATTAAATAAATTAATTATAATTTTTTTATGAAAGATCCTCGCTCATGGTTTCAGAAAATGATAATTAAAATAAATTTTAATATATCTCCCACCATCACACGCTTCTGCTACACACGAAACCATCTGGAGGGACCTAGTAACGGATGGTGGGATTAAATTGTAATAGAGAAGAAGCATGAGTTTTTAGAGTGGAAGGAATTTAGGGTAATTTTCACTGACTAGTTCTATCAAGATTCTATGGTGCTGGCTAAGGCTATGGAGTTTTTGAAACTCAAATAGGCTGACAGAACCATGATGGAGTATACAAACTACCTTTCCAAAACTGTGAAGTTTTTACCTGAGATTGTATCTAATTAAAAGATCAATACTCAATAGTTTGAGATGGTTATTTGACCTGATAGTCATTCTCAATTTTTCTTACTAAATCTCGCTTCTAATGCTAATGTGCTGGATAGGGCACTAATGGTTGATATTGATCTTGCTAGTAAGTCAGGGTTGACAAGAGTTCCTTTTTATCCTAGTGGCAGTTCTATGAGTTCCTTTAAAGGAGTGATGAAGAATGATGAGTCTTGTGGTGTTTCTTAACATATTTCATCCTCTAGACCTATTATAGTTCCTATAAGAGGCCTTTTTACTTGTTTCTAATGTGTCAAGGTTGGGCATTCAAGATGTAATTGTATAGAGGAGCCAAAGATCTATAGTTCTTTTGGTCATTCAGGACACCTACACAAATTCTACCATTTATTTTATAGTCTACATAGTGTAACAGATTCATTACCACCTAAAAATATTGTAGTGCAATAAAATGCACCATGAAAAAATGGGTTCCCACCACAAGCATCTAGAATGAAGCTTATTCACATAGTATAAGATCCTCCAGAGGAAGATGATACAAATCTATCAACTATGAGAGGTACCATCACTATAGAATCATATTTAGTGGCTACTTTATTTGATATTGGTGCATCTCACTCATTTATATCAACTCGTATTATGAAACTAATAAATATTCCTATGAATATTTTATCTAATGGGATAGATATTACTATACCTATAAAATGAATAGAGAGAAGGGTCTCCATTGTCCTATTTGTGTCTTCTCTTTATTAGAGATCACTCTTAACTGGTATTTTCTGGTTCTCAACATGAAACCTCTTGATGTCATTTTTGGGATGGATTGGATCATTTCCAATAAATTTTTAATTAATTGTTATCTTATATGGGTCACCTTTACCGTGCCTGATGGGGTATGTTGTATCATTTAGGAAGAATGGAACCTGAGGTTGAGTAGAGATATACCTTCTTATTTGGATTTGGTTAAATTAATATTAGTTTTTTCCTTTGATCTAGAATGGGAGAGTTTAAGTGATGATATCCCACTAGTTATTGTTGAGTTTCCCAACATATTTCCTTCTAACTTCTTTAGTTTTCCACTGGTAAGAGAGGTAGATTTTTCTATTAATTTAGTTCCTGGTACTTAGACAATGTTTATTCCTTATTACCACATAGAACTAGCTAAAATGAAAGAGCTAAAGACTTGGTTGGATGTTATATTAGATAAAGGCTTCATATGCCTAAGTTTTTCACTTTGGGAGGTGCATGTTCTTTTTTATCGGAAATCTGATGGAACACTTCACCTATATGTTGATTATTGAAAAATAAATCTAGTTATCATGAAGAAAAATTATTTTTTTCCTCGAATAGATGATATTTTTGACTAGTTGAAATGGGTGAAGTGGTTATCAAAGATTGATCTTTGATCCAGTTACCATCAGTTGAGAATAAAAGAGTCTGATATTCATAAAATTACATTCTGGAGAAGGTATTTCCATTTTGAGTATATTTTCATGTCATTTGGTCTAACCAATGATTCTATAATGTATATGGATTTGATGAATAGGATATTCCATGAGTATATTGATATGTTCATGGTGGTATTTATGGATGAAATCCCAGTTTTCTCTCAATCCAAGGAGGATCATGAGGGAAATTTAGAATAATTCCTAGAATTGTTGAGAAATCACTAACCTTATGTCAAGATATCAAAATGCAATTTTAAATTTTAGAAGTGAATTTATTGTAACACGTGGTTTCATAAAATGGTATCACATTCAACTATGAAATGGTGAAAGTTGTTATGAAATGGGATCAAATGAAAAATAATTTTGATATTTAGAGATTCTTCAGTCTAATGGGGTATTACCACCAGTTTTTAAAGTATTTCTTGAAGTTGGATTCTCTAATGATCACTTTCACTCAAAATGGGGTAAATTTCATTTGGCGTGAATAATTTCAGATTTATTTTATTGTGCTAAAAAAATATTTTGACTTCTGCACTGGTGTTGGGTCTTCTAGAGGCTGAGAAGTGCTATATGGTCTTCTGTGACGCATCAAGTTCAGGTTTGGGTTGTGTTCTTATACATTTTCATCACATTGTAGATAATGGTTGTCTAAAAATAAGTCCACATAAGAAGAATTATCGGACCCATGACCTTCAACTTGCATTTGTGATGCATTCACTTAAGGGTTATTGGAACTACCTTTTTGGATAAATTTTTACCATGTATTCTAATCACAAGATCCTAAGTTATATCTTCTCTTAGAAAATTTTGAATATCTAGTAAAGGAATTGGGTGGAGTACGTGTAGTAATTTTATTTTGATATTGTTTATACCCCAGGGAAGGGGGATTTCATTGCCGATACTTTGAGCAGTAAACTTCAGACCCAGCCTATGAAAGAATAATCTAAAGAGTGGAACTTGATGGGTATTTTTGAATAGTTTCATTTATAAGTACAGTAAGAGGAGGTCGATGTTATCTTGTCTAGTTTTTAGTTGATATCTTCTCTTTTTGAGATGATTCTTTAGGATCATAATCTTAATGGTGAATTCTGTAGCATTAAGGGCTCTCTTTATGGTGGGGAGACTATTTTTGATTGGTCATCCTCCACGGAGGGTATTTTATTTTTTTGGAATCATTTTTTTGTGTCATTATCCATGAGAAAAGATGTGATAGGTTATTTTCATAATTACCTATGGTTTGTGCACCCATTAACCTTAAATATTTTTATTGATGTGCGATGATGATTCTGGTTCCCAGGTATGAGATGGGACATCACTGAATTTGTTTCACATTGAGGTAAAGCACCAGAAACCTTTGGGTTTTCTTCAGACCCTTCTAGTGCTGACTTGGAAGTGGGATGATATTTCGAAAGATTTTTTGGTTGGGTTTTCATGTACCCCTTTAAATATAAATTTGATATGGTTTTTGATTGATAGGCTGATAAAATCAGCCCAATTTATACCCATTTGTGATGCAACCAAATTTGAGTTGTTGGGAAAACTTTATGTGAAAGATATTGCTCATATTCATGGATTTCCATCTACTGTAGTTTTTTATAGGGATCCTAGGTTTACTTATCACTTTTTGAGAGGCCTCCATAAGTCACTAGGATCTCAGATTCATTTGAGTATGGAATACTATCTGTAGATAGATGTCTAGACACATAAGGATATACATATTCTTAAAAACATGCTTCATGATTGAGTTATTGATTTTGGTGGAGCTCACGATGACCATTTGGTACCAGTTGAGTTTTATTATAATAATAGTTACCATTCCATGATCATAATGATCCTTTTGAGGTTTTTTAGGGTAGCACATGTAAATATCCTTTTTGTTGGTAAAATTTTGGAGAAACTTCCTTAGTTGGAATGAGTTTAGTCCAAGATATGAAGTTGAATATTCAGTTGATTATTTAGAGAATGTTGATGTCACAAAGCTGATAAAAATATTATGTTGGTTGTTGTTAAAAACCATTGGAGTTATTTTTTTGTGACTAGGTGTTCTTGAGAGTTTCACCTCAATTGGGACACTAACATCTTGGTAGGCAAGGGAATCTTTCTCCTCGATTTGTGTTACTTTTTGAGGTTGTTGATTAGGAGGGGAAAGTAGTATATAGTTTATCACTTCCAACACAATTGATGCGGATACGTAATGTGTTTCATGTATCGTAGCTTCAAGAGTATCTTTATGACTCATCTCATGTCTTGATCTAGGAGGATATTGATGTTAAGACTGATTTATCTATGACTAAGAATCCAATTAGGATAATTGATTCTGAGACAAAGGTACTTCATGGGAGGACAATACCTTTAGTATGTGTTCTATGGTAGCATGGTTCTAATTCTCATGAGATGTGGGAGCATGAGAAACAGATAACAGAGTAGTGTCCTCATCACTTTGAAATGGAAACTTTTTTAGATCCTTTCTAGGGACAGAAAGTTTTTATGGTGGAGAGGTTATAACATCATATTACCTTTCATAAGGTATGTCGTGTCCTTTGGTCTTTTTTTTCATTTTAGTTTTGGTTTCTTCAGCAAAATTTAGGTTTTTTTCTATCTAGTGGAAAATTACACACCACGTAATGGGATTTCACATCATGTATTTGTTTTCATGTAGATTTTGAGAATATTTTTTAGGGCATAAAAGATTACATTCTGTGTACTTGTAATTCATGATGTGTAAAGGAAAATATAATTTTAATAAAAAGGTGATGCTTTTATCATCATTTTCGGCCTTTATGGATTGCATGATGTGTAATAGGATTACACGCCATGTAATTATCATGAGTTGTAGTTTTAATTGTTCTACTCTTATCATTTCCTTTTGTTTCAACCTGCATCCCTCCCTCTCATGACCCAGATCCTTCCCTAGGCAATTTTTGATCCTCTAAACCCTTTTAATTTGTGTATCAAAGTTGTGTTGACCTTGTTCAATATTCTCTGATAATTGGATCTCCTCTCTTTTAGTTTCTTCTAATCTATACTTTCTCCTCCTTATATTTTTATGGATCACCACGTAGTAGATGGATTTAAACTCCATTTGATTGGATATTGATTATAGGTTTTATTTCTTGGTCTCTGACGCCTCTGTTATTCATTGGAAAATCCCATTGTGGGTGTTGATTATTAATCTTTGATTAATGTTGGTGGTTCCATAATTATTTTCCCTATAATTGAAACCTTGAATTGCTTGATTAAATTGAATTGAGTTTTTAATTAACTTTAAAATATGAAATTTTGAGAAATTGATTCTTGATTTTAAAGGGGTGTGAAAATTGATAAAAATACCAATTTCAATGGAATTGAAATTGTGAGATGAATTTGTGAAAAATGATGGATTGTTTTGTAAATCGTTTTGATGGAAATGATTTGATATTGATCTTGAGAAAAAATATTAAATTAAAAGATATTTTGAAATGGAATGAAATGATAAAAACCTATGATTTGGTTTTGAAATGAGAAGGCATGTTGAAAATTAAAATAGGGAAATTGTATTTTCAAGTGTTTTATAATGATTGATTGACAATTGGTTTGATATAATTTTTCCTTAAGAGGTAGTGGATGTAATTTTCCATTAAGTGGGAGTGGATGTAATTTTCCCTTAAGTGGGAGAGGATGTAATTTTCCCTTAAGTGGGGATTCAGTTTTTTGATTTGTTAAACATGCTATTGATTTATAAACTATTTTATTCATGACAACTAATTTATATAAAATATGTTATATAAAATGTTTGTTTAAGCATGTTTGAAAGTTTTCTAATAACCTACCATCTATTTAAATGAAATCATGTTTTGTTTTGAATATTCAAATAAAATGTCATACCTAGTTTTATTTAAATTGATGAAATATTTGGTTTATTGTTTCCATCATTTATTATGGAACACATTGTGATACCCTATTGGGATGTATAACTCACGACCTATCTTTTCCTTTGGGTTTTTGTATATTTTATTATGTCATGACCAATCAATGGGAAAGTACCTCTTAGAGAAGGAGTATTTTTTTAATCATTTGGGCTTGGATTGATGAAGGTGACCAATGGGGGTGTTATCCACTCATGGCATGGGATGTTTGAGTTTTATCTTGTAAGATAATGAGTACTTTGATGATGTACAAATTTGGGTTTTGTTTTTCCTATTTTTTCTTTTAGTTTCTCCCCTTAGATTATTTACCATACTGACTTTTATCTTTTATCTTCTACTTTTTTGGAAAATTAATTGCATCTTTGATCTTGTATGATGTCAGGTTCTAGTCCATAACCTGTGGGAATCGGGAATGCCTTTTGGGTCATGTTAGTGTCGTCTCGAGTATTAAGGTACTAGGGTATCTGGATTGGTTTTCAACATATTTATATATTAATAAATATAAATATAATTATATAATTATATAAAATTATATAATTATATATAATTATATTTATAATTATATACAGTTTGGTTAGTGTCTGAGTGGTAGACCTCATAATCATGCATCCAAAAAACTAGGTTTCAAATCTCAGTAAGCCCTTTAGGGATTTATAATGTAGTAATTGATGCGGACAATGATATAGGTTATGGGGACACAAGAATGACACGACCAAGTGGTGGCGCGGGTATGATACAGGAAAGGGGTGAAGACCCATGAACATATTGATGCAAGCAGGGCCTTTAGAACATCAAAACAAAGAGGTATTCTGACCATTAAATGTTAGACCTATAGGCTTTTAATATATGAAAAGAATAGGGATGAATGGGTGGGTTATCCCTTGGGGGGCTATGACATGTCTTTCGAGTCTCTGTGTGTGGTGTGGGTGTTCACAAAATTCTGGCATCAATCTCTCTAGATGATGATATTGTTATAGCCTGGTGATGAGTGGATGGGTGGTGACACACACAAAGTGCAGGCCAAAAATGGAAATTTCGAGTAAGGAGGATTCTTGCGGGAATTCGGCGCATGATGAAGGACCTACGACATGGTTGGTGGACTTTCATCCTTCGGCAGGTCGCAGATTGAGCTTCTCCAGTTCGGCGAAAGGTGGGGCGGATCTTGGCGATAGAGACTATTGAAAGGTGCACCAGAGGTTTACTGGTGATGGTGACTACGATGTAATAGGTAACTTCACCAGTTCCTATGGATTCAGGAAAATTGACAGGAAAGTTGCTAGTGAAGACCTCAATTTATGGTTAATTGATGTCACAGGCTAGCATTCGCTGGAGTAGATGAATGTGGATGGTGCGACAAGGCCCTCTGGATGTGTGGATGGATATGATGGGCTTTTTTGTACAGGGGGATAGAAGTTTATAATGTGGGTCTTAGGGATACTTAATTATGGGCTTATGGGTTTATCATTTTCGTATTGATTTGTCTTTCACTCTGTATTGTGGGAGGTTTTGGGATACCACCTTGTGTTTGGTGGTGCTTGTGCCACATTTGTGCATCGCTATTTATGGTTTATTTTCTTTAATAAATTCTTGGGACCGAGTACACTCGGATCTCAAACTTTCCTAATAAATGTTTATATATATATATATATTTAAATAATTATAAACTTATAATAAATATATTTATTATATTTATAATTATATATATTCATATATTAATATATATATATAGTTATATAGATATATATAATTATATAAATATATATAATTCTATAATTATAATTATAATTATAAATACCGATGGGTGTTGGGTTAGTGGTAACCCAACCCAAAATACATCCAAGAGGCTTGGTTTTGAAACCCATCAATATTATATTTTGGCCCCCAATAAAAATGGGGGTGATGATGTTGGGTGGAATTGAATGACACTAGTGGTGACATTGTCCAACTTAAGTGGGAAATGAATGGATGACCCACTCAAAATCATGGGTGGCGTGATGGTTGTACCTCACTCTTCAGAGGGGATCATAGGGAGGGGTGGTGATGAACGGGTGGTCTCTGATGAGGTGACGGTGGCGTGTGAGCTCATCATAGTGGGTGGCGGTAGAGGGGGAGCCATAGGTTGCGGTGTGGGCCGGTGCCGACAACTGACTATATAGGACCCCAACTACAGCAAGTCCAGTGATGAAGGTGGCGGCATTCGAGGCATGCAGAGATCTGGTAAAGTGATGACGGTATATGCCCGATGGAAGGGACATAGAAGTGGTTGGTCTTTCTGAAAAAAAATGGTTTACCTACGTACTATATAATATTATATATATATATATAAGATTAGAGAGCATTTGGGGTGGTTCTTGAGTGGTAAACCCTATAATCCTGCATCCAAAAGACCATGGTTTGAATATGGGCAATCCCTCAAGGTGATTTACAACGTAGGTGGTGACGAATGCATGATGCAAGTAGATGGTGAAGCAGACATGATGCAGGCCTTGTGACATAGGCAAGATGATGCAGACATGACATTGCACTGGGCCTTCATACCATGTTTATGGGTCACTTGTCCTTGGGTCTTTGGACTATGTAATGAGTCTCCCTCTACCTAAATAGAAATAGGTATTTGCTTTCATAAAAAACATACTTCTCCCCCAACTTAAAAAAAGGTCAGGGTCTAAATTTGGATTATCCCTGAGGAGGACTATGGACTAGATTAGACGTTAGGGGTGTCTGTGTGTTTCATTGTAATTGTATCGTCAACACCTAATATATATATATAATTACAAATTGCATTTGGGGTATTGATTTAGTGTTAAACCGCGTAATCATGGATCCACAAGACTAGGGTTTGATACTGGAAATCCCCTTTATGGATTTATGATGTAGGCATTGATGTAGGCACTGATATAGGTGATGGTGACGCAAGCATGACATGAGTAGGTAGCAACGCAAACATGATGCAGGCAAGGGGTGCAGACCTATGGACAGTTTGATGCAATGAGGGCCTTTGGACATCAAAATAAAGGGGTATTTGGGTCATCCAATGTTGGGCCTACGAGCATTTAATATATGAATAAATAGGGATGGATGGGTGGGTTATCCCTTGGGGGCTATGAGCTGACTTTTCGGCCAGTGTGTGTGTGGTGTGTGTGTGTGTGTGTTTTTATGTAATTGTACCCCAGAGAACCTAATATATATATATATTTATATAATTATATATATTTATATATTAATAAATATATATAATTATATAAATATATATAATTATATACATATATTTTAAAATATATTTATTTATAATTATAATTATAAAGAAATATATATATATATTTATTTAAATAGTTATATAAATACATATAATTATATAAATATATATAATTATATAAATATATATAATTATATAAAAGTATTTTTAAATATATTTATTTATAATTCTAATTATAAATAAATATATTTATTTAATTAATTATAAAATTATAATTAATATGTTTAACTAATAAATATATTTCTTATATTTATAACTATATATATTTTTATATATTAATAAATATATATATAATTAGATAATTATATATAATATTATATATTTATAATTATATACAAATATTTATAAATATATTTATTTATAATTATAATTATAAATATATATCTATAATTATATTTGTAAATATGTTTTTAAAATTATTTTAATATATTTTTAATTATATAAATAATTATTTGTTTATAATTATATTTATTTATATTTATTTATATTTATTTATAATTATATTTGTAAATACATATTTACATTTCTTTAAATAATTATTTATAGTTATATCTTTTTATATTTATTCATAATTATATATGCTTAAATTTTTTAATTGTATTGATTATATTATTAAAATTAAATCATTATTAGAGCTAATAAAGATATATTTTATTAGCACTTATTATTTTAGCACTGATAAAACCACTCTTTATCAACGTATTTTTAAAAGCCCTGATAAAATCCTTCCTGGTCTTTTAAATAGAACTCTCACAAAGTTCTCCCCGATCACATTGTTCAAGCTCTCACAGAACCAAAATTTTTTCATCACTTACCCTCGATCATCTCGGAAAAATAAACACCTTATAAATTCAAGGTATGTGATCACTTGTGATACTTCACTCCCCCTCAAACATCTTTGTTTGTTTTTAATTTTTCTAAATGGTTTGAATGGCATGCGTAAGAGATCTTATTTTTCCTTGATCTACCTAACTGATTATCCATTCAATCTTTCTTTCCTTGTGGCATTGTTGGTTTTCCCTATCCCTCTCCTTCACATTGATTTCACTCATTAATCATTATTTCTCACTCCGATTTTATGGACCTCCTAGCTGTGTGCCACAAAAACTCTTCCCACTTATCACGTAAGTTAGTGACTGAAGATGATAAGTAGGTAGAGTTTTTTTTATGCATAGATGGTAATCGGCTCTAAGTTTCAAGTATCCATCCTAATCCCATGGATTAAAATCAAATAAATCTACCCATTTTCTTCCATTACCATGTAGAAGAACCCAAATCATTTTAATATCTCTTGATTTGTGTATAATAATTATAGGAATTATTAAATGGGTTTAATTTAGTTTGTATGATTTTTTCCAATTTTTTATATTTATATATCTTTATAAAAATTATTTCATGATAATTTTGATACTTATATGCATACTCTTTATTTATATGATTTATTTTTTATTTTAATTTTATTCTTAATAATTTTATCTTGTTATGGAATTAATAAGTTTTTTAAAATATTTAATATTTTTGAACATTATTATTATATATTTGTTTTATGGATACCGATTTGCTATATATTTTTCAGATGTGATATGGAATGAACACATGGGTTATGCACAAGGATTATGGATGTAGAATGAACTATCACATACGAAAGAACTTGACATCATGATATAACCAGAACATGGGTGAAATCAATAGATTACACACCGTTAGATGTTTATATTACATCACAAACCTACACATCTTACATTACCACCAATGTAGTATGACTATGTTGACATAAGATATGTCATTTATCCAACGTCAATGTGACTAAAAAAATCAATCCAACACAATGATCATTGCAATGCTCAACTCCTGCACTATTTTTTTACTCCAAGCTACTACACTACATGATAAGTATTTAACACTAGTTTATCTTCTTGATATTGTTCTTAATTATCTAAAAATTAATGGTAATTGAATTTGTTAAAAAAAATTTGATGAGGGTTCAAATGAATTTATAGTTCATGAAAATGATAATTTATTTATACAGTTCTTTACCAAGCTAGAGAAGAAAGGTTTTTTTTTCATTTCTTGTTAATAAAGAAATTAAATGAAGTCTACATAGATATAATTATAGATATATTATTTCATATCTTCACATGATGATGTATGAATATGTGTCATGGGATGAGTGGTATAAATATTTATAAAGGCATTCAGGTGTAAAGACAAAGGGTGGTTTGATAACTCAAATTCTATATCTTGAACATGGATTTTAAATGTTGTTCTTAAAAATTGGATTCTCTGAATAATATTTTCAAAAGTTAGTAGTCCTTTCAAATTACAATTCCTTGGTTGGATTTTTTTACTTTCATTTCACATTTTATAAAAGGTAATTTAATTATTTAAATCCTTAATATGGTTATAATGATGGTTTTTTATGCCTCTTAGGTTTTTTAAAATGTTAACTTTCATTTAAGAAATATAATGTTTTAAATTGAATGTGGTGTGTAATGAATTTAATTTCTTGGAATAGGTTATTGAAAGTCCCCTTCAATAAAATATGAATTTTATGAAGTGGAAATGGAATATAGAAACCCCAAATAGAGACTTCTAGTTCATTTTATTTAAATTCAATAGTTTATTTAAATATTGGGTTCTTAATAACATGTTATTGGGCCCTATCAATGATTTCATCATCTAAGAAAAGATCAATTTAGGATCCTAAGTATCCTTTCAAAGAAACACCACCTAGACTACCATGTACCATGTTAATAAATGAATGAAACCCAACTCCTCACTCTTGTTGATTTCAATTGCTCGCTGCTTTTTTGGATCTTTTCTTTCTATTTAATCATATGATATATTTTCAAATTAATCCTATGTAGGATCTTTGTGTTTTTAAATAGTTAAAAATTTAATTTTATTCTTTATAACTTTCTAGATATCACACATTCCTTTAATTTAATTATTTCAATCACTACAAAACTATCTAAATACCCATCATTTGGATTCTATTATCTTAGAACGATGACTTCATGTAACTTAAATTATTCTTTAAGAATGGCCTTTTATGGGATCCAAGCTTAGACTTTCTATGTATTTATTTATTTTGTTAAATATTAATATTACGGAATCAAATAGAATGTATATGAATCAAAAATGGATGTATTATAATCGTATGACAAAAGAGTAGGAGGATAGGGTGAAAGAGTTCATCAAGTTTGAAAAAGATAATGCATATGAACCTTCTTAAATCATTTGATCGTGTTTACATTGTTGTTATTCAAGACTAATTAGTCCATAGGATTTGGAAGAACACTTGATCTGTCATGAAATAGATCAAAGTTATAAAATTTTTAATAAACATATGGAAAAACTTAATGTAGCTAGTTACTGGGATAAGACCTCATTTTATGGATCATCTGATATGATTACAAGTGTGAAAAATGATGAATATTGTGTTAAGGATTTTATTACAGGTGTGAATAATGATTAAGATCATATTGGGAAAATGAAAATGATAGTTGAAGATGAACTTTGTGATTGTATAAAAAAATTTAAGAAGTTAAAGAGTTGTGCAAAGACGTCAGTGTATGCTAGTTTTACTAAATATATATCATTTCTAGCCATACTGAAGCTATATAATTTAAAATATAGAAATAGATGGGTTGATTCCAATTTTATAGAACTAATTTCTCTCTTGAATGATATGATCCCAGAATATAATGATCTTACTTTCCAAACGTATTAGGCTAAATGAATGTTATGTTCAATGGGTATGATCTTTGAGAGAATATGTATGTCTAAATGACTATATACTATTTCACAAGGCCCATAAATCACTTTAAAAATTCCCAAATTATGGTGATTCTTGATACAATAAAGATTCACTACTAGAAAAATAAGTTATATCCATGGTTTGTAACCATGGCTATAGACACTGAAACTGTGGATATAGGTTATATCCATGTTTTTACTGACTGTGGATCCTAGTGGCTTGGCTATAGGTAAAATCCTATAGTCATGGTTCCAACCATGACTATAGGGATATTTCCATGTGAATTTATTGCCATGGTTTGTAATCATAGAACTATGTCAATATCCATGGTTAAATAGTGTTAATAGGACCACTTCCACAGTTCTAAACTGTGGATACATCCTCCTGTTTCCAAAAAAAATCCAACTCTACTTCCACGGTTAACAACCATGGAAACATCCTTAAACTTCTAGAGAAAACAATAAGTCCCTATGCACCCCCACACCCCATTTCACCCCTGATACAGCCTTTTCTCCACTACCCCCCTACACCCCAATGCACCCCTCACCCCCTCTACCTTGTTTCACCCCATCACCCCCACACCCCCCTGCACCCATATTACATCCTCTTCCATGTTTCACCCTTGCACCCCACTACAACCCACTTCACACCTCTTCTTGTTACACTCCTACACCCCTCTACCCCTCTGCCTTGTTTCACCATTGCATCCCTCTTCCCTATTGCACCCCTACACCCTTGTACCCCAGCACCCATGCACCCCTTCTCCCCTACAACCTAGAACCCCCACACCCCTAGGCACCCCCCGACACCCCCCTCACCCACGCTAAAACTCATGTAGAACATCAAAAAACAAACAGAAGGCATACCACACCCTGAACCCTGCACCCCTTAACCCCTGATAAAAATCATATATAACATCAAAAAACAAAAAAAACACCTGTATATCACTAAAACGCATAAATATTTGGCACCAAAGTGCATATTTTAGATCAAAAAATATTCAAAAAATCATAGCTCGGTATTTCAAGACACATCATCTAACATAAAAACAATCATCAAATCAAAATATCATGTTATATACAAACATTTCAAGTGAAGGTTTATAGAAAATACCTTTAATTTCATGATTTTTTCAACATGAAACTTAATAAAATTATTTAAAAGAATTTTACCAAGTGAAAATTTCAGTAAAATAATGAAGATATACAACAAAGGTAATATTATTGAAATACATTGCATATATTTATGTAAAGATGTTATGAATAGTTTTTAAAGTAAATTAATGAACTATAAATCCTATATTAATACCATAGAGTTTCCATACAGTATAGGTAACTAAACTCATGAATTCTACAACTCCTCTACTATAACACGATGCTCTAATAATGAAATTCACCTGGTAATAATTAAAATATATCATAAAAATAATTAGTATGGTTAGATATATGAAAAATATGTAAAAATATGATTATAAATAAATTCCATATGTCTTCTTATCAAATCATTGGAGGTGGTCTAATATATTGTAATATAAAATTTACATTGAAAATAAATTGTTTTTTGTCTTCAAAATATATAGTTCATGAAGGAATCTAAACTTACAAGTCATCTGCATGATATAAAACTAAAATTTAAGAATGAGTTGTATGTAAGTCAATATAATACATATACATGAGTAATGTTTATTAATAAATATGAAAATAAATTGTACTTAGAGTAATTAATACATATGGACAGTTTTATAAACATACAGGTAAAGAGTTTTATTAATTTATGCATATACATGTTCAATGTTGCATTAATAAATATGAAAATTAATTTTCACTAAGGGTAATTAATGAATTATATTTATTATGAATATTTGAAAGAATTGTGCTTCTAAAAATAAATAAATTGATGAGAAGAGTAGAGATTTATAGGAATGGTGGGTTATAGGGGGTGGTAAAATGGAGGAAAAATCGGTAACGGGGAGAGTGAAATGTGGATTGGGAGCCACATATTTTAGTGTGAATTATAGATGTTATTTAGAAAATTAGTTTTTTCACACTCCACCAATTTGATATTTCATATCAAATAGTAATATGGGGTCATCAAAGAATTCATTGTGAGAAAAATCTTCTTAACATTGTTAATATATATGAAATTTGAAATTGGATTAGGGACATCGACTTCATATATATGGGAAATTTAGGGTTGATGTATAGTGATAGTGTTAGTGTCAACTTAAATGAGATAACCAATAATTTTACTAATATTCATTAAAAAATCATCTATATTTTAAATATGAATGTGGTTTAATTAAACTCAAATAAGAACAATTAAAGATTCATTTCCTGGATGAAAATGCGTGGATCATTTTAGCTACTTCATTGAATGTCCTTTAAAGGTACATGTTTTTTTCTAGTACTGATAATCTTGACATGTAAAAACAAATTAAGAATAAAATGTTAAGGGTAGATCTATTTAATTTTAAACATGAATAATCCAAAAAATTCAATTATTTTCATGATGACTATAAATTTATAGTGACCAATAATAAACTAACCCACCACTACAAATCTCAATTTAGAGTCAAGAAATTATTTCTCATAATCTTCAAAATAAATCATGTTCAACCCCATTAATAGATCATTTTCCTTAAAAATTATATGGAATCATTTGTTATTCTAAGTGGCTTTATTATTCTAAGAGGAAAACAAATGTTTAGGACTTTCCCTAAAGAGATCAGAAATGTTGAGCTATGAAAGGGAGGGATTCCCCATTATCGAAAGAAGAGGTATAAGTGATTAATAGATTATGATATTTAGTCCACCTATTTAGTGGTTATTTTTTATTTGTATCCAACACAATCAAGTGAAAATCAGGTGAACCCTATCAATATTTAGGATTTTTATTCTCTTTCAGTGTGTGTGCATGTGTTATATGTGTTGGGATATGAAAAATCAATATAGGTGAACCAATTAAGAAGTCGTGGTGTCCAAAATATTATGAAATTGATGGAGTATTATTTTATGAAATCGATAAACATTTCATACCATGAATATTTATTTAATGGATAAATGATTTATTAAATTGTATACCTATATTTAAAATGAAAGAGAAATTTCATAAATGATCTAATTATTTAATTTTACTTGATTACTTCTTAATAAATTATTTCATTGTGTAAATTCATTGGATATCCTTTGTTAGATATTCTTTACTGAATTATATTCCAAAGTGGAATTTTTTATGATATTTTTTGTATTATATAACTATATTGTATACATATTGTTGATGAGTGAATATGGTGATGAAATATGATAAAAATTTAGATAATTGATGAATAATAATTACTTTATTGGGTATAATTTAGGATTATATTTTGTAAATTTCTTTTGATATATTATTTCTATGGTTAGGCTCTCATTGATTGAATGTTGTAAAAAAAATAAAAAATTTGAAAAGATTGAATGAGGATCTAGATTTTAAAACTATGAATGAGTAATAAATAGTGGCAACAAGGTAAATTAAACAAAGATTATTGAAAAGTGTCTTCACATAGTTTAAACACTTATGAACATCCAATATTGGACTCCTTTATCCCTTTCATGTAAAATCACTTTTTTTGTGAAGTGATCTCACTATGCTCTAGTGAAATCACTTCTCAAATTCCTATCAAAATCAATAAAAATTAGAGTAATAAATATGAATAAAAATTATAGAAACCTATTTCCATAGTGAATCCAAATACTCCTAAAAAATCATATAGAGGGAGAAGAATAAAGGAGGAGGTATAAAGAAAGGAAGTTCCCTAATTCACTAAAATATTATCAAAGGATTTGGTAAATCAAATATAATATGAAAAATCTCCCATGAATGAAGGTAGGGAGTTGTCCATGGCTTTGTCTCATAAATATCCAATCCAAAAGACTCATTGATATAATAATTTTTTGTTAAATAAATGGAAGAAAAAAATTGGGGGATTGATAAGTGTGATTAAATGTGGAAATGAAAAATGTGAAAATGCAAAAAACAAATTAGGTAGAATGTGATACTCTTAATATTAATACTAATGAGTTCATTGAAATCGCCATATACTAGTTTAATTATCACTCAATGATCACCCCCAAAATATGTATGAACATCCCTCTCTATAATCTTGATGTGTGAATTACCAGTTTAACTAAGAATCTTTTAGTTCACTAGTTATCCACCTCCCTCATATGAAATAAATAGAATAATCATTGATCGAGAGAGAACTCCACTCACTCCCCTAGAAATATCATGCTCAGCATTCTCCATACAATCCTCTTATCCCACCATATATAAATGAAATAAATAAAGGTAAATTGATTATACTGAGGGGAAGGAAATATATGTGAAATAAGGATGAGAATAATTGTCACCATATTATTATCCATGCAACTTTATAAATTATTAAAGTTTAAACTTAAAATTAAAACTTGAATGCATAAGGTGTCAGATGAATATCAAAGCACCTCTCTCTAAGAAAACCTTGAGTTGAATCTCTGTGATCATGGAGGTGAAGGCTATAATTGAAAAATAGAAAAGAGACTAGAAGGAAACATAAATAGAATTTATGTTATTAATTTATTATAGAAATTGGTATATAAAAAAATAAAAACTACATCAAATCCATATCTAAATACCATGGTCCCCCCTACAATAAAAATGGGAAATGTTTAAAAAGGAATCATAGGATCTTCTTCTTTATACCTGTGAATTTCAATGCATGTGGTACTCTAAGGTTTATCCCTAGATCTTATTCCATGTGGATTAGCTGAGGGGTGGGATTTCTCCATGTATGAACACTCTCAAATCTTCCCTGCAGTGTGAAATTCATTCACCGTCATCTATGATCACTTATAACCCTTTTTTATTGGATGGATATTGTGTGGAATTTCATTGGTGATTTCTCAATTTGGGTAAACCATAATAATTTTTATTATAGGTTGAGTGCTAATTTTTTTATATTAATATGGTTCAATCTCATGCAGGCATCGCAAATCTTGATGTTATTATCATGAAGAAGCTAAAGATCAGTCGCACATGGTGAATTGCTATACAGAATCTGTTGGTTTTAATCTTACATGAGAACACTCATACATAAGTATATGAGAATCCATGTTCATATCATATAGAAAATTATTTAATCTTACATGATCTTCAAGTTATTTTAATCCAATGTGAGCATCAGTGAAAAAAATTTTATTCTTACATGATCTTCCTTCCTCTTGTTTAATCCTACAAAGATAATATTATTGAAAGACATTTCATATATTACTATAAAGATATTATGAATAGTTTTTTAAGTAAATGAATGAACCAAAAATACCAGGTGCATACCATAGTGTTCCATCCAGTCTAGATAATTGAACTCATGAATTATAGAACTCCACTTTTGTAACATTATATTCTAATAACAACATGAAGATATTAAGAATTAAAATAAACCATAAAACTAATTAATATGGTTAGATCTATGGAAAATATATAATAAAATGTGATTATAAATAACAATACTACATGGAAATAGTCAAAATATTTCCAGAAATATATGAGAATCCATTTAATTCCATAAATGAAAAAAATTAAACAATTCTTCTTGTCAAAGGAGTTACAGTGATCTAATATATTGTAATCTAAAATTTCTATTCATAGTAAATCGTTTGGATGAATTTTAGGCTTCTAAGGCCTCCTAAAAGTTCCCTCTCCAGGATTTTACTATCATTGTTTCTCTTCCCCCAGGGGGTGTAGATATTGTTATTGAAGATTCATTTGGTCTCTATTTCTATATCCCCCCTTGATGATCTTGTACTCCTTTATCTTTTAATAAAATAAATGGTATTGTGAGTGAACTTATAATTATTCTACATGATATAGAAATGAAATTTAAGAAAAAGTTGTATGTAAGTCAGTCTAATGCATATATATGAGAAATATTTATTACTAAATATGAAAATTAATTTTTTCCTAGAGTAATTAATACATATGTAAATTTTTATAAACATTCATGGAAAGAGTTTTATTTATTTATACATATACATGAGAAACGTTTTATTAATAAATAAGAAAATTAAATTACACCAGGAGTAATTAATGAATTACATCTATTAAGAATATTTGAAGGTAGTTAGTTCCTGAAAATAAATAAATAGATGATAATAGGGGAGACTAATAGAAAAAGTGGGTAAGAGGGGAAGTGGAAAATAGAGGGAAAATAGATAATAGGTAGAGTGACACATAGATTGGGAGCCATGGATTTTAGTATGAATAATATATTTTATGTGGATAATTCATTATTTCACACTCCACCAATTTAATATAGAATGTAAAATAGTAATAAGGGTTTCATCAAAGAATTAATTATGATAACAACCTTCATAAATTGTAAATATATATGAAATTTGAATTGGTCTTATGGAAATAAACTTCATATATATGAGAAATTGAGGCTTGATGTCCAGTGATAGTTTTAGTGTCAACTTAAATGATATGACCAATCATTTTACTAATATTAATTAAAAATATTCATCTATATTGTGAATATGAATTTGGTTTAACTAAACCCAAATAATAAAAATTAAAAATTAATTTTTCCTAGATGAAAATCCATGGATCATTTTAGCTACTTCAATAAATGGCCTTTATAGGTCCATGTTTTTTTCTAGTACTGATAAGTTTGATATGTAAAGAAAACTTAAGAATAGAATGTTAAGGGTTGATAAATTTAATGTAAAACATGATGAATCCAAGAAATTAAATTCTTTTCATGATGACTATAAATTTGTGGTGAAAAATAATAAACTAACCCACCACTAAAAATCTAAATTTAGAATCAAGTAATTATTTCTCATAATATTAAAAATAAATCATATTCAAACCCTTGAAGGGAACATTTTCCTTCAAAATTATGTGTAATCCTTTGTTATGTTAATAGACAAACGAATTTTAATACTTTCCATAAAGTGATCATAAATGTTGAGTCGTGAAAGGAAGGGATTCCCCATCATCAAAAAAAGAGGTATTAGTGATAAAGAGATTATGATATTTAAGCCACTAATATGGTGGTTATTTTTTATTAGGATCCTACACTATCAAGTGACAAGTAGGTGAACCCTAAAAATATTTTAGGATTTCCATTCTATGTTTGTGTGTGCGTATGTTGGGCAATTAGAAATCAGTGTAGGTGAACCAAAGAAGAATCCATGGTGTCTAAAATATTACAACATTTATGGAGTTAAGATAACAATAAAAATTTTATACCATGTGTATTTTTTTAATGGATAAATTATTTATTTAATTGTATACCTATGTTTAAAATGAAAGGGAAATTTCAATAATGATTTAATTATTTAATTTTTCTTGATTAAATCTTAATGAATTATTTCATTGTGTCAATTTAATGGTTATCATTTGTTTGATATTATTTAGTGAATTATATTATAAAGTGGAAATTTTTATACTGTTTTAATTATCCTATGACTATTGTATACATATTTTTTATGATTGAATATGGTGATTAAAGATGATAAAAAATTAGAGAATTGATAAATAATAATGACTTTTCTAGCTATAATTTAGGCTGATATTTAGAAAAAAAAATTTAATATGTTATTTATAATGTTAGGACTTAATTTATTGAACATTTTAAAAAATTATAGAATTGTAAAATATTGAATGAGGATCTAGATTTTAAAACTATGAATGAGTATGAAATAGTGTCAATAAGGTAAATTAAACAAATATGATTGAAAAGTGGCTGGAAGTAGTTCAATTCATAGTTCAATTACCAATTAAATAACTTCTTCATTATATATAAGGATTTTTATCAATATATTTCACTCACTATATAACCTAAAACCATAATATTCCCTACTTACTGAGATATTATCAAAGTGTTTATCTACCACTAAAAAGAAAGATAAAACCAAGAGTAATAATACTCAAACTCTCAACTAAGTAAGTTAAATTTAAATATAAAATCAAGGTTGATTTAACACTCAAAGAATAATACTAAATATAGAATACACAATAAATAGTTTAAATTATTTCATCACATATGATTTAACTAGCTAGGGAAATAAAAAATCAATATCATTTTTATTAAATTGCTTATTATTTAAAAAAACAATATTAGTTTTGTTAACTGGAAGTAAATAGGAACATGGAACATTTAACATTTCCTTATTGTGAAGAATAACATTGGACCCAATCCATAACTCAGTAGCTTCAATGACAGTAAATTCCTGCAAATCATTTTTTTTTCATTTTCTAAAGCCGGATTAAAGGGAACCGGACCCCAACGTACAACATGCATACAAGACGAAACTTAAACAAAACAGAACAACACAACCTTACATATCATAATAACCATAATCGTCTCCAAAACCCAAGCAGGATTCCTCCGCACCCGTAGTCGACTCCCACTCTGGGTCCCTCCAATAGTTGGCACTTTGAACCCTACTTCTAAGCTGTTCCAGAACTGGCCGTTCAGGAGCGGCATCGACGTCCACTCTTCCCGTTTTCAGAGCAATCACTACCCCCCCACTCCGCTTAGAAGCTGATCTGGTCCTCAACGGCGGCGGAAGATGCGAGTAGTCCTTCCGCACCCTTCTTCTTGTTTGAGTAGTCATAGGTTCGCCGCTTGTATCTATTACCTGAGTCCCTCTCTTGACAATATCACTGAAAGAATTCCCAGCCAGCTCACTCACAGTTCTTGTTCCTCCCCCAGAGTTCTCCTCTTCTCCACTATGTTGCCCCCTCCGAGAAGAAACCGGGCGTTCGAGATTATCCAACCTCTGATCTGTATTGCTAATTTCCACTAAAGGGAGACGTCCATCTTCATTCGGAGCTTTTTCTACCGCACTGGACAAGGCCGCATTCCCTTTACTATCATTGCTCCTGCTCTTTCCCCTCCTTCTCTTGGGCGAGGTGTTACTTCCATCCAAGCATAACTCCTTGGCAGCCTCCACTTGGTCCCAATTCCGGATATAAGTCTCATTTCTTGTTGATTCCATACCCTCCTCCCCACCTCTGGAGACACTATTTGGAGCCGGATCAACATCACCGTTACGAAGGCATTCAAACCTGTTGGATAAAGCAACAAAAGGCTTGGCCATTGGATCTAAACCTCTAGCACCTTCTGTGTAGGGAACCTGCAAAACATGATTGGTACCCGCATCCCCAAACGGTTGAACCAAACCAGCTCCACGTCCAGCAAGCATCCATTCCACCGAATCTTTAGCACCTTGGTCTACCTCCTCTAGCACCCTACTGACTTCAACCACTGTCCCATCCACCTCCGGTGCCTGGGAATCCAAGTCAACCCCTTCTGTATTCATCTTCTCAACAACAGGGGCAAGATTCTCCTCAATAGCCGCCTTGGTGGCCTCACCTAGCAGACTGTCCACTCCTACAGATTGGGATACCTCCGCTTCAACAGCCGCCTTGGAAGAGTTTCCCATCCTCAGAGCCAGA
This sequence comes from Viscum album, assembly GCA_963277665.1. Classification (NCBI taxonomy): domain Eukaryota; kingdom Viridiplantae; phylum Streptophyta; class Magnoliopsida; order Santalales; family Viscaceae; genus Viscum; species Viscum album. Next base: position 1,327,046,583 of record OY728126.1, read on the forward strand.
TCCGTTGGTCTTCTCCTAACCTCTCCATCCCTTCGACTGGTAATATGAGGTCGATCCTTCAAAGCTCCATTCCTACGGCAAAATTCTGTTTCATGTCCCAGGCGGTGACAAGAAGAACAGAAGCCCGTCCAGTTCTCATAAACCACCTGCTGTCTACACCTGTACTCTTCCCCAATGGTAATCCACACATGATCAAACGGCCGTCGAGAGGCGTCCATCTCCACACAAACCCGGGGATTAACCGGATGGCACACAGCAGAAGTGCGACTATCAGAGCACAAAAACCTTCCTACTAGGTTGCCAAGCATTTGAATAGTCTAAGTTTAAAGCATCAATTTTATCACTATGAAAAAGATCCCTAGAGTCCATTATCTCACCTTTAGCTAGGGGATGATTTTGGAACATCTATATTTTTACATATAACACAAACATTTGATCATGATACATCTAGTTATTTCTTTATCATACCTAAACTAATAAAAATTAAAATTGTATCGACATATAAACTTAAAAATTGTATTAACATATAATTATTTTAAAAATATAAATAGTATTAACATATAAGATTATAATCATATAAACTACAATAACATATAAATACATATATAAATGGGTTCTAAATTGTAAGTTATTTATGTTAATACAAACAAAATTTAAATAGTGTTCATATGTTTATTTGGATGTTTATTTTTTTTAATAAAAGTAACATATAAACTATATTAAATTTATGGTCTCAAATTTTGAGAAACTTTTACCATAAAATCTGAAACAATTCAATAAAATTAACATATAAACTCATATTTTCATGAAAAATTTTAAAATAGAATCACTAAAACATTAATAACGAAACATAAATGAAAAGTTAAAACCAAAAATATGATAAATGACAAGCAATAATCCTTTGACTTTGATTTTTTCATCACAATAAATGTTCCATACAATGAGGTATATAAAAAACAAGAGGTAACATGGATTAAACTGTATTTGTAAAATAAATAGTAGTTAAGTTAAAATTAAATCTATTGTAAAACATTCAAATTGGTCAGTACACTATGATAATAACTTTATCCAGTGAATAAAAATGTTGAAGAAAGTTGAAACACCTATTTTTGGTTTATAGGATGACACAATTTTATAAATCCTTATAACACTCATATTATAGTTTCTAAAAACTGGTTATATTAAAATATTGAAAGAGTTATAAATTTAAAACAAACAATAAACAAAATAAAAATTCTAGAACGGTCATAAAAAATATATTCTTTTATAAAAAAATTAATCATCAATAATAATTCTTGAATAAAATAATACCTTATTTACTTAAAAATCATTCTCCATATTTTTAATTACATGTCACACTATTATGTATCCTAGTAAATGAAAAAACGTTGTAAAAATTAATAAATCGTGAGATCTTGAAAAGTAAAATTTCATAGCATGGAAAATAAATACTATATATGGTTTAGTGTGAAATATATCTATTAAAAATACTTATAAAACTATAAAAAATTCATGAAAAATATCATAATATACCAAAAAAATAATTAATTATTGAACCATATTTATAATATTTTAAGACATGAAAAAATTAATTATACTTATTGAAAACTTTTTACACACTTAACACAAAAATTTTGAGTGTATTATTTACTACACTTATTGAAAATTTTTTACTCACTTATCACATATGATAATCAATTTAAAAAATAATAATTGTTTGTTCTAATATTAAAAATATGAATAAATAAGTTGTAGAAAAGGATTTAATTAATAGGAAATACATCTAAAAAATACTTTCAATAAGTAATAATTTTTATAATCAGTTTTCAGTCAGTGTTATCAAATAAACTATAACCAAATAAAAATCATGCAATAGTTCTAGGAAACTTTATTATACCTATAATTTTCATGAAATATTGGTACTACTACAAGTTGGGTATGATCATACTAGAAAAGGGAATTCATAACATGATTTTCAGTCAAAACTATAAACTTACATAAATATAAACATGGAATAATATAAAATATAACCAACTCATACATTTTATAGAGTCTAATTATGTATAAATAGTGGAAAAATCACATTATGCAACAATAATACAATGGGAACCAAATAAGTATTTTATGTAGGGAAAAAAGCATGAAAGTGTATGTTCATGGAAAAAATATGGTTCACTATCTAACTAAACACATGCTTAAAAGAATAAAAAACAGTTTATATGGGAAATTGAGGGAACTCTAACCAGTTACACAGATGCAGTTCAATATAAGTGCAGGAGGTGGGGCTTTCACATGAGAAATTTCATAAGTATGTATATAGGGTTGAAAGAATTGGGTTGGTGATAAATCATGGGAGGAGGAAGGTTATGAGGTTAGGTCTTGGTTTGAGAGATAAATCATGAAGGTGGGGTCGTCGCATCGGAGGAGAATAATTGAGGGTGGTTGCGTCGAAGGAGGATGATCCTAAGAGGTGGGGTGGTCGTGTCTCAGCCATGTCAAAGCTATGTTGAAGCCATGTCAGATATGCATTAGAGAAGGATCATCATAGGGAAGTGGGGTGGCACATCTGAGGTGGGGAGTTCGTGTTAGAGCAGTGTCGGCAGGGAGGTGGGGTGGGTGTTAGAGTAGGATGATCATAGGGAGGTTGGTCAGTTGTGGAGGAGGAGGATTAGGTTAACGTCAAGGAAATATGGTCATGAGTAGTCATGAGGATTAGTATGGTCATGAGGAGGAGGGTCCCAAGGGTTATAAATTTGGGATAGGTCTACTTCCATGGACAGAATTATAACTATTCCAATAAATTACTTATATCCACAATCCTTATTTCCTATGTCTATAGGTCTGTGGTTATAGCCCCAAATTCTAATAGTGATGAATCGGTTCCAAGGAAAGTTTTATGGTACTTTAAAATCATTATAAGGTTTAGGATTCTATATAGAAGTGAGGATACTGCAAGATAATTGATGTGTCACATAGATACAATAAATATATATGGTAAAATTTATCACCTAGTAGACTCTCCTCAGTAAAAGAGAATTGATCATGAGTATCTTGAATTTGAAAATGATCTGAGAAACCTTCATCTAACACTATCTACAGATGGAGGGAATCCATTTGGTTTTCAAAGAATCACTCATAGTACATATCTAGTTATGTTGGTAAATTATAACTTGTAACCATGGTTATTCACGGAATGAAAATATATTATGTTATCTCTTCTTATATCATGACCAAAAAAACTAGGTAATGATATTGGTTTTTATTTGTCTCCATTGATCAAATATTTAAAATTATTGTGATATTTAGGTTTTATGTTGTATCATGATTAAATAAATTAATATTTCATATTGAGATCCATGTTTTACAGGATGATAAATGAATTTTCTACTTATGGAAAATTTTCTGGATATATCATTAAAGGAATCAAGGGTGTCCCATTTTTTGAACAAGGTACATAGTAATTTAGGTTGAAACATTCATTGAAGACAGTGTTCCTAGGAAATCATAGATTTCTACACTTGTGACATAAGTACTAATCATTGAAAACATTATTTTATGGAAGTTTAGAGGAATTTCCAACACTGTATCCACTAATAGGTGATCAACTTTTTAAGAAAGTAAAATATATGGACACTAACTTTGGTAAACCTTTTTCAAAAAATGTTATAAAAACCGGTTGGGAAAAGAGATTAGTTGTAACATCCCATAATTTCTATGTAATTAATTAATTATAATGAAATATGTTTTTATTATTTTTTAAAAAAATATATATCACTTTTAAAATTATTAAATTATGCTTTTATGAAATTTAAATTTTTCATATCATATGTTATAATATTTTTAAATAAATTAATATTTTCAAGAAATAATCTTGATAATAAGTTAATAGAGCTTTTATAAACATGATTTTATTTTAAAATAATATTTTATTATAAATATATTAATTTTACTAATTTTTCTAAAAAAAACAATATTTTATTTAAAAGGATTATAAAAATATTATAAATAATTATTTCGAAAATAATAGAAATATGTTTTGATATAATAAAATGTTTCTAAAAATTAAAGTAAATTTGGTCAATATTTTTATGATGATATAATATTTTTTATAAATTATGAGAATTTTAATTTCACAGATAAATATGATTTATATCTTTGGAATAATTAAATTTATATAAATTAATTATAAGAAAAACATTTATAATAATATAATAAATTATGTTTTCAATAAATATAATATAAATAAATATTTAAAATAATCATTTTTATAAACCCATACATCTTTTTATAAAATAATCATTTTGAATTAGAAATATAATTAATATTATTTAAAATATGGATTATGTTTTTTTAATAAAAAGAATTAATTTTATTTTTTTAACTGATATATAAACTATATTAATAAAAAAATAAGGAATGTTTAAAACAAAAATTAAATTAAATAAATAAATAACTGAAAACAAGTTTAAAAAATAATAAAGATAAATCAGGTTTTAGGGGGGCTCTTTTATTGGGAGTATTCCAAGCATAGGGGGTTGTATTAACCCATTTGCTTAAAAGAGATTAGGGTTTGTTCATTGGTTCTGAGGGAGAAGGTAATCATGTCAAGTCGTAATGTAGGTCAAGTTGAGGTCTTTGAGTAGTGAGAGTTGATCCAAGCGTGGGTGAATTGATTGCTAGTGAGGAGTCCAAGCAACGATCGACCGCGTGTGAGGGTTTTCAAAGGCCAAGCGATGTTGGGATTCGGCCATGGTGTTGATGCATTGGTCAAAATTTAGATTTGAGGGTTTCAATCAGGGATATACTTCAATCTAGTGAGGTAAGAATGTGTTTTATTTTATAGGTCTCGATTTTCTTTTGTTTAAATTTGATGTTTTTCTTTTCTTTTTTTATTGATTCTTCAATCATTGTCATTGTCCAGTTATGTGTTGTTCAAGGTTTTTCTATGTTTTTTGTGGACCACTCGATGTTTAAGTCTATTTTGATAATGGATTGGGTTTAATGGAAGTATTTTTTTCATTTTTGACTTTTAGTTTACTCAAATTTCTTCTTGTGGATGAGGTCCAAGCTTATTTAATAAGTGTCTATTGTTTAGATTAAAAAAAGTATAAAATATTTTCAATTGAAATCAATATCTATATCTGTTTTTATCTTTATGTCATTTTATTCTTTGTTTATATTATGTAAAAGTAAATAAAATATAAAAATGCATATAATTCGACCCATTATCAACTTTCTTAGAAAGCTACATACTAGATGAACGGATAAAATATAATCCAATTTTAATCAGTTAAGTTACTCTATAAATATGAGCCTTTTTCTATAGTTTTTTTGACAATTGAAAAATCAATTATCAGTCCAATGTGATAATAAAAGTGAGTGTGTGCGAAGAAGCAACAGAAGAAGGTCTTTAGTATTTTTCTTCTACATTTCAAGTAAGGGTGATACAATATTTATTTATTTTCAATTATGGTTCTGTATTTTTAAATTAGTATGGGGTTTTATTTATCTTACCATGGTGTGATATTCTACTGTAAGGGAACTTGATTATATAAAACAAATTTTTATTAAAAGAATTTTATTTTTCAAACAATATTTCATTAGAATTTAAATCTTTTAAGGGATTGAATTTATTTTAAATATTTTAATTTAAGTTTTAACATGAATTTATAATTTTTTAAGGGAAATTTTATTTTAAAATTATTGAATTCAAACTTACCAAGTTTATTTTAATTAATAATATACATGTATATCTATTATTTCAATTTCAATTTCATTTATTTTTAATACATTTAGTTCAAGTTTATAATCATGCAAGATATATTTTTCTTAAATAGTTTCTACATGTAATATTTTTATACGTAAATAATTTTAGTCCATGTGTAATTTTATTTCCAATGGTATTTTGATTGTTGGAAAGTTTATTATATGTATGTATATATTACTTCCAAAATTTCAAGATAATTATTTATTTATTTATTTTATTAGGGTTAGTAATTTAAGATCTATATTTATAGGTATATATATATATAAATATATATACACTATTTATTAAATCTCAAAATTATACATGAATATATTATTTCAAATTTTCATATTATTCAATCATATGTATATAAGTAAAAATTTTCAAGTTTATAACTATTTCTTAATAAATTTGTATCGATTATTTAGTTAGGTGAAAACATTTATTAATTTATTTAAGGATATAAAGGTTAAGAATTCCAAAATTTTGTGAAATATAATCTTGTCATATGCATGTCATTCATAAATCATGATTATGGCCTTACATCATTCATTATTCATGTAATTTCATACATAATATATGTAATTATATATTCATTTACATATAATCATGTACATTGAATAAATTTTTCATTTATCAGAACTACCTGTAAAAAATGGATTTTTAGGAGATTATGAATGAAATTTTAAGTACATGTGTGTTAATTAACCTGCCATATAAATATGAAAAATCTAAGTATCATGAGATTTGGTAGTACCAAGTATAATATTTGATTTCCAATGAAGGTTTATATTTATAAATTTATATATAAATATAAGTGTATGTGTTTCTTTATTACATGATTTTGTTTTAAAAAAAACTCCAATAGAAAACGTATCTATATATGTAAAGAAAGATGAAAAGGTTTCTATAAAATATTATCACTTGGACATTATAAACATGGAAGGGATTGGGGAGTGAACCCGTACCTCAAGAAAGTGGGTGGGCCCAGACAGCCTTTAAAGTTTCAAGTAACCACATGGTTTTTTTAAAAAATCTTGCTTAATGATTTCCAAAAAAATCACTGGATTATTTTTAAAACATTTTCAAAGTATAATTAATTTCAAAGTATTATAATATTTTATTAAGTTATTTTACAAGGTATTTTTCAGTAGCCTTGTAGAAAACCCCTTACAAGGAAATTTAACGCTCATCCCATGTTTTAAAATTATTTTCACCAGTTAACTAGAAGTTCTAAGTCGAGCGGCATCGATAAAGAGTTAGCAGGCATAATGTATATTAGATATTTTATTTTTTCTTTACTTTTGTACATCTCTAATAAAAATTTAAGTTTTGTCTAATTCTCCAAAACCTAGACTGGTAAAAGTCCCTGGTATATATTAAGTGATGTATATTTTTTGATTTTATTTTAAAAATACACAACATGTATATGCGCTGAACCCAAAAGCGTGGGTTTGGGTCATTACAATTGGTATTATAGAAATGGACTATACAACTTTGGAGATTAGATGTTGTCTAAGTGGTAGAGTAAAGAAGTTTAGTAGTCCCAGTTTTTCTTAATTATAAATATGGAAATTCAGAATTTTCTAGAGTCTGGTAAATGAATTGCGTGGGTGCAATTTCTTTAAGGGGGGAGAATGTAACATCCCATAATTTATAAGTAATTGATGAATTATAATTAAATGTGTTTGTATAATTTTCTTAAAAAATATTTCACTTTTTAAATTATTAAATTATGCTTTTATGAAATTTAAATTTTTCACATCATATTTTATAATATTTTTAAATAAATTAATATTTTCAAGAAATAAGACTTTATAATAAATTAATACAACTTTTATAAACATTATTTTATTTTAAAATAATATTTTATTATAAATATATTAATTTTATTAATTTTTCTTAACAAATCTATATTTTGTTGAAAAGGATTATAAAAATATTATAAATAATTATTTTGAAAACAATAGAAATATTTTTGATATAATAAAACTTTTCCAAAAATTAAAGTGACTTTGTTTAATATTTTTATGATGAAATAATATTTTTTATAAATTATGATAATTTTAATTTGACACATAAATATGATTTATATATTTCGAATAATTAAATTTATATAAATTGGTTATAAGAAAAAAATTATAATAATATTATAAATTATGTTTTCAATAAAGATAATATAAAAAAATATATAAAATAAACATTTTTATATAATAATATATTTTGTTATAAAATTATCATTTTAAATTATGAATATAATTATTATTATTTAAAATCTGGATTATGTTTTTTTTGTATAAATAGAATTAATGTTATTTTTTTTAACTGATATATAAACTGTAATAATAAAAAAATAATGAACGTTTAAAACAAAAAAGAAATGAAATGAATAAAAAAAGTGAAAATGAGTTTTAAAAAAAATAAAGAGAAATTAGGTTGTAGGGGGGCTCTTTTTTGGGAGTCTTCTAAGCACGGGGGGGTGTCGAACCATTTGGGTAAGGGAGATTATGGTTCAGCTGTCATTATTGATGAAGAATGGAATCGTTTCGAGCCGCAATGTAGGTTAATTCGAGGTCTTTGAGTAGTGAGATTCGAGCTGAGCGTGGGTGAATCGATCACCGATAAGGATTACTAGCAATGGTCGATTTCATGCAAGGGTTTCTGAAGGCCAAGCAGTTTCGGGTTCAACCGTGGTGCCAATGCAAGGGTTAAAATCCATATCCAAGGGTTTCAATCATGGATCTACTTTAGTCTACCGAGGTAGGCGTGTGTTTTCCTTTATAGGTCCTGATTTTTCTTTTGTTTAACTTTTATGTTTTTTATTTCATTTTTATTCCTTTTTTTATTGTTGTTATTATAAGGTTATGTTTTGTTCATGGTTTTTATTTTTTTTGGACCACTTGATGTTTAAACCTATTTTGATAACGAATTGGGTTTAATATTAGTATTTTTCTAGTTGTTAATTTTTGGTTTACTTGAATTTTACCTTTTAGATGAGGTCTGAGCTTCTTGAAGAGGCCTATGTGGTTTATATTAAAACAAAGTAGAAAATATTTTCAATTACAATCAATATATATATCTATTTTGATATCTATGTCATTTTCTTCTTTGTTTATATTCTTTAAACATTAATAAAAAATAAAAATGAATATAATTAGACACATTAACAGCTTGCTCAGCAAGCTGCACACTGGATGAATGAATAAAATATAATCAAATTTTAATTAGTGAAGTTAGTCTATAAATATGAGTCTTTTTTTATAGTTTTTTTACAATTTAAAAATCAATTATTAGTTCAGTGTGAGAATGAGAGTGAGTGTGTATGAAAAAGAAGTGGAAGAAGGTCCCTAGAATTTTTCTTAAACATTTCAAGTAAGGGTGATACCATATTTATTCATTTTCAATTATGGTTCTATATTTTCAAATTAGTATGTGGTTGTACTTATTTTACTATGTCAGAATATTCTTCCACCAGGGAACTTGATTTTATAAAACAAATTTTCATTCAAGGGATTTTATTTTGAAATCAATATTTCATTAGAACTTTAATTTTGTAAGGGATTGATTTTATTTTAAATATTTTGATTTAAGATTTAAAATGAATTTATAATTTTGTAAAGGAAATTTTCTTATAAAACTATAGAATTCAAACTTTCTAAGTTTATTTTAATTAAGCATATAAAAGTATATCTATTATTTCAATTTCAAGTTCATTTATTTTTAAGATATGAAGTTCAAGTTTATAATCATTCAAGAGATATTTTGATTAAATATTTTATACATTTAAGATTTTTATACATAAATAATTTTAGTCCATGTGTAATTTTATTTCCAACGGTATTTTGATTGTTGGAAAGTGTATTATATGTATGTATATATTACTTCCAAAGTTTCAAGATAATTATTTATTTAGTTATATTATTAGGGTTATAGATTTAAGATCTATATTTAGGGTGTGTATATATATATGTATATATAAATATATATACATATATACATACATATATATATATATGTGTACACTATTTATTAAATCTCAAGATTATACATGAATATATTATTTCCAAGTTTCACGTTATTCAAGCATATGTATATAAGTATTAATTTTCAATTTTATAAATATTTATTAATAAATTTATTTCAATTATTTATTTATGTGAAAACATGTATTAAATTATTTAATGAGATAAAGGTTAAGAATTTCAAAATTTTGTGAAATAGAATCATGTCATATGCATGTCATTCATAAATCATGATTATGTCCATATATCATTGATTATTCATGACATTTCATACGTAATATATGTAATTATATATGTATATACGTGTAAGCATGTACATTGAATAGATTATTCATTTATCAAAACTACCTACAAAAATTAGATTTTTATGAGATTATGAATGAAAATTTTAAGTACATGGATGATAATTAACCTACCATGTAAATATGAAAAAAATTGTGTATCATGAGATTTGGTAGTACCAAGTCTAATAGGTGATTTTCAATGAAGGTTTATATTTATACATTTATATATAAATATAAGTGTTATTGTGTCTTTATTACATGATTATGTTTTTTTGAAAACTCCAGTGGAAAATGTATGTATATATATATAAGTCAAGCTGAAACAGTTTTTATAAAATATTGGAACTTGGATATTCCAAACATGGAAGGGAGTGGGGAGTGAACTCGTCCCTCAAAAAAGTGGGTGGTCCTGGACATCATTCATTATTTCAAGTGACCACATGGTTTTGTTTTCAAAATATTTCTTAATGATTTCTGAAAAAATCAATGGATTATTTTTAAATAATTTTCAAAGTATAATTAATTTCAAAGTATTATAATATTTTATAAAGGTTTTTAAAAGGTATTTTTTATTGTCCTTTTAGAAAAACCCTTACTAAGAAAGTTAACACTCATCCCTTGTTTTAAAATTATTTTCATAGGTCAACTATAAGTTCTACGTCTGGCGGCTTTAATAAAGAGTTAGTGCGTGTGAAGTAGATTAGATATTTTGTTTTTATTTACTTTTGTACAGCTCTGATAAAAATGTAAGGCTTTTATAATTCTATAAAACCTAGACCATTAAAATTTCCTAGTATGTATTAAGTCTTATGTATTTTTCAGTTTTCTTTAAAAGATAATACACAACATTTATATGCGTTGAACCCAGAAGTGCGGTTTTGGGTCTTTACTACAGTTTTTTTTAATTACCATACTAGAATTGTTTGTATGTTAGGAATTTTCTTAATGTTATGCATGTGGAGAAAAATATATTTGATATTTTCATTGAAACATTTCTAAATTCACTTGAAAAAACAAAGGATGGAATTAAGGATAGGTTTTTTGTGATTAACATGGGGATATGGGAAGAGTTGGTGCTAGTGAAGAGTGAAAAACAAAATTTTCTTCCTCAATCTTCTTACACTCTTTCCAAAAAAGAGAGGCATCAGTTTAGAAACTTCTTTAATGATATAAAGTTTCCAGAGAGGTATTTATTAAATATCAAGAATACCATGTCAATGATTTATTTAAATTTAAAGGGTCTGAAATCATATGACTGTCATGTTTTGATGTAAGATCTAATGTTTGTAGATTTACATTGCATTTTTTCCAAGAATTTTCATTATACATTAAACAAGATCTATTTCTTTTTCAAAGATATATACAGAAACGTTATATACCTAGTTATATTTCCAACTATGGAAAAGTAAAATTCTATCATATTATGTGAATTAGATATGTTTTTACCACTTACATTCTTTGATATGATGGTTCACTTGATGGCTCACTTGGTAAGAGAGATTTGACTATGTGGTCCTATAAATTATAGATGGATATACCCCATTAAATGGTATATGAATATTTTGAAAGGGTACGTCAAAAATAAAATTAATCCAAAAGGTTTTATTGTGGGGGGATATATTATTTAAGAAGTTTTTGAATTATTTACAAACTACCAGTCCGATGTGGAAAGAATTGGTCTAATAAAATCTCATCACATCAGGTTGCTTATGGGTGATGGGATTTTTGAAATAGATTTTGTCACAATTACTATTACATAATGGGAGAAGGCTCACCTTTACATTTTAAATAACATTTTAGAGGTTTCATCATATGTTGAAATCCACAAATTATTTCTTAGGTATTTGAATATATCAAGGGATGAAATATGGATATCAAATACACATAATCAACAATTTATAGGATGGTTTTGAGACCATATTTTTAAGGAGTCAATTGAAAATCTGGATTCAATTTCAAAATGACTTTGATGGATAACCCAAATAGCAAGTGTGAATGTATTAACTTATAATGGTTATATAATTAATGGTTATAAATTCTATACAAATTAACATGATGAATGTAGTACTACACAAAATAGTATAGCTACACTTATGGATGAAGTGATGCATGTATCTGGTATGAGGTATAGAAATCCAATTTATGTGAATATGTTATACTTTTTCATCATCAAAAAAAATATGGAAGTTGGATTATAAAATATTCCAAGTGTCTATTTTTCAATACAAGTGGGTTGATAGCAGGAATGAAGTTAAAATAGATGAATTGGGATTCATGAAAATGGATTTTAGTAAGGAAGGGTATATAGATGAACCATTTATAATGGAATTATTAGAAATAAAATTATTTTATATTCCATATCCTGTATACTAAAAATGGTTGATTTTTTTTTCTATCAACATAAACCACTGAAGGGTCAGATGTCAATTCAACTAAGGAAGACCCTTTCATTGGGACATGAAAATCATTTCAGAGCGGTACCAATGTAGATGAGGTCTTGTATATCATAGGAGACTATAATGATAAGATTTATATACTCGATATAGGGGTAAAATCCCTTCAACCTTTAAAAAAATATTTCAACAATTAGGTTATATTTTTTTGTAATATACATTGTGTTACATCATATTATTATTTATTCACTACTTAATTTATGTAATCCAAATTAAATTTTCATCTAATTATACAGATAATTACTTCTATACATGTCAATGCTCCCAATCATGAGGAACAATAGGTTTCACAACATGATGATGCTCCCAATGTAGAGGAACAACAACCTTCTGCACATGGTAATTCTACTAATCCATAGGAACAATATATTGATGATGTTGAAGTTTAGGAAATGGTAAATGGTGAATAACCTATGTCCCAGAAAAAATAGGAGCATCATAGTGTGATGGTGTTGGGAAAAATTATTAAGGAGATAAACAAAGGAACCAAATTCAAGGTTGGATGGAACACACGTGGCTAGCATGTTAACCCCAATAAGGCCAATTCCATTAGTTATGTTTGGCTTGAAACTCAAATGTGTGTTCTTATTGATATAGATTTGTGGCACAATATTATTCTTTCACTTAAGGAACTAATTTGGGAAGATATTTGGGTAACATTATGATATAATTTATTTATTTTTACTAAAACCAAAAATAATGAAATGTTGTTTTAATCTTCATTATCCCTTATAGAGTGCATTTATAGTAGATGAATCCCAAATTAAATTTATATTGATGATCCCTAGAAAGTATTATAAACTCTTTCAATCAATTCATATGAAGTATCATGTCAAATATTCTGAAGGAAAAATAAACCTTCATCCACCATAGATTTATTCACACCTAATAAACCAACAAGAATGGGATGTGTTTATTGGTCATTGTGAGGAGATATCTTTTTAGGTACATTGTGACTGGGCTTATGATCCATGTAAGGCTTCCCCATCACCCTTGAAATGGGGATTATCGATAGAAAAAATAAGGCCTTTGGCCCATTCGTATATGTTTATAAAAAACACAAAAAAAAGTGTGGGAATCATGCATAAGTACAACATAATAAAATATTTTTTTCTTTAAATCAGTATTTCATAACAATGATTATTAATTTTATTATATTTTTTTATCATACATAGACATAATAACCATTATCCGCAGTACCCGATGAATAGATACTATTAGTGTCGTTGAAGTGGTAAAAATAGTATGGTCATGTTAGAGCTGTGGGTTTTGGGGTGTCATCCCAAAAAAAAATTGAGAAAATAAATGAATAGGGGATAAAGATAATAAAATGGAATAATTATATGCATGATCATATACTCTATAATAAAAACTTAATTTTAAGTAATAGTTGTTAGAAAATGTTATGGGAAGGAATCAAAGAGAAGAAAAAACATAAGAAAACCCACTATGTGAAGATCCCCCCACCTCCACCAGCTTTGAGGCGAGCCATTCCCCTCAATGGTATATATTAGAAGAGGTAATCAATATTTTCATAAATTTTTCTTTGAAATGTTAATTAGGTTGACATTGATACCTATCCTGTACTGATATTCTATATGGTGAAAATGATTATGATTTATATTTATCAACACCCACTCATCAACTTTTTGAGATGGGTATCATGTATAATATTCAAAAAGATATTCTACACAACAAACAACATCAAATAGGTCATGTGAAAGTGGGTGTTCACATAGATCATGAGCCGAGAACCAAGCTACTTATTCTAATTGATGATGTTGATATTCATACAGTTGATCAATATATTGTAACTTTCATATCTTAACCATTAGATCTTGTGAAAAAACATGTAGACAAAGTATTCATTTCAAATTTATTTTTCATGTAAAACCTTTAACAATTAATGAAAAAGGCATGAAATGATGAACATTATTATAGATGAATAAAGGGAAGGTTGTGAAATAGAAGGTAAAATCAAAATGATCTAAATGATCAACCAAACAATAAAAAATATCATCACAAAGTACCTTTACCCCACCCATTCAACATCTGCATTTACTAACATTAAAGGTTCATGAAGATACAATGTTAGAAAATGGTGATACGACCCTAATTTACTTTGAAGAACAGATGTATGGGGAGGACATTATATACTATATTAGTCTTGAGAATGTAAATGAAATCCTCAAGCATGAATGGTTAGGATTATCAGTTTTAAATGTATATATGAGGTTTGTTTTCATGATTTTTTTATCCAATAGTTGATTTTCTATGTTAATTATGACTAAATACTATTCATAATTTTTTAAGCATATATATCAATACTATTTTAAGTGAAAACCCTGTGAATAGAAATTTGGACTCATTAGTCCTCACATCACTTATACACAACTATTGTCATCAGAACCAAATAAATATGGAGTAATAGTGGACAAAATTGAAAAAATGTTTAAAAGAAAACATGGATGACATAATATTCTTAATACCCATGATGTAGGAGTAAAACTCTACAATTTAATCATATCAAATTTATTTTAATTCATTTCATTCCTTACTCCTTTTTTTCAGTAGCATTGGTTACTAATTATAATCAATTTGGATACTCCAAATATTTATTTTATGGATTCAATATATAAATACCCATCAAATCGACCACATGTGATGATTTTTATCAATTTTTAATACACTAAATGCAACATTTTATAGATAAATTTCAATTTATACATTTTATATTATGTTTTAATGAAAATTATATTATGATAGGGTTGTGTTTAAATATCATCAAAATCATGACATGAGGACATTCCATGAGCACAAAAATCCTGTAGACTTCTACAAATGGATAAGTATTAGGGTATATATAATAAAATTCCACTATAAAAACATATATTAAAACCAATTAATTATTTTTATCAATGTTTCTATAGTTCCTGGAACAAACTAATTGCAAAGATTGTGGTTATTATGTTTGAAAATTTATAAAAGATGTCATATTTCATCAACAAACTAGCATCCCTAAAGAGGTATTTCTGATGATAATTACAATTTAATTTAAAATATTTACTAATCCTCTATTTATTTATATTTCCTAGTAATTTTATAGTCCTTTTATTCATAATAGGAAATATATTTTTTTAGTAATGAATAGGAAAAATACATGGTGTCAAATTGAATATAGAAATCATATAGAGGTGACGTTCTACCAATTATTTAATGAATTTTATCATCATTTTATCTAATTTTTTAAGTTAATTTCCTTATCATTTTTATTTGATACTTATTTTTTTATTTTCATATAGATTATAGAAAAGGATGATACACTTATGATGCACTCATATACTATGATTATGCACTCAATGAGGATGATTCACTTATGATGATTCAATTTTATTTTTATTCTGTAATGCATTCAACAATATTGGTTATCAAATAACAATTTTTTAGATAACCCCAAATTTTTAATACATTTAAGAATAAAAATACATGGTGTTATGTGTAAGAATCAACTACAACTCAATCTAATATATGGTACGCCTAGTATTACTCAAAGTTTATGTTATTAGTTTAAAATTGATATTTTAGTTCAAAACACATGTTACATACTCAAAATAAATAAAACACATTTATTTTTTTTGATAATTTAGGAAATGATTCTTAAGTAATTTTTGACATATAAGAATTAGGATCACCTCAACACAATACATGGTGTTCCTGGTATGATGGAGCTAGTAACATGTTTGGAGATGCTCATTCTTATGAGAGATTGGACTTTGAGGCTAAAATTGAGATAATGGAGATAGGGAAATGGGTTAATAATGTATACATATAGCATGAAAATGTGTATTCCTATAACTTATTAGTTAATTTTTTCATCATTTTATCTGCTACTTTTATGTTAATTTCCTTATCATTTTTATCTACCACTTATTTAGTTTTTTTCAAAGATATTTTGGGAAGTGATACTTTGATTTCAACTATCTACAACAAGATAGAAAAAAGATAACATCTTCCTTTCAGATGGAAGATAAAACTGCATACTGCCTGAAACATGAAGTGAAATGTAAGGATTCATCTACCAAGGGATTTTTCAATAGTTGAATGGAAAAGTATGACTTCCAAAAAGATCTTCCATGAACATTTTATTGAATGGTGTAGGAATCATCCACACCTTAATTAATTATACCTAAATTTGATACATAATGTGCTGAGTATTACTTGAAGTGTATGTTTATTAGTTTATAATTTACATTTTATTTCAAAACACACATAACACACTCAAAACCAAGAAAACACATTTATAATATTTTAATAACTTTTTAAAATTATTCATAAGTAATTTGTGAAATGTAGGAATCAACCGCACCTCAATATGATACACGGTGTGTCCAATAAGACTCAAAGTGCATGTTTTTAGTTTAAAATTGACATTTTTGTTCAAAACATATTTCATATAATCAAAACTGAGAAAACAAATTTGTATTATGTTTATACTTTAGGATAATGATCAATAAATCATTTTTTCCAAGTAGGAATAAGTTTCACCTCAATCTGATACATAGTGTGACCGGTATGACTCAAGATGAATTTTATCAGTTTAAAATTCAAATTTTAGTTCAAAACTTTTTTTCACTCACTAAAAAATGAGAAAACATACTTATATTATCTTGATACTTTAGGAAAAAATTTATAAGTCATTTTTGATGTTTAGTAATCTATCTCACATCAAACCAACACATAATGTGACCTGTATGACTCAAAGTGTGTGTTTTCAGTTTAAATTGACATTTTAGTAAAAAATACACGTGTCATACTCAAAACCAAGAAAATCCATTTGGATTATTTTTATAATTTAGAAAAATTATCCATATATCATTTTTGACAATTAGGCATCAGTGCACCTCAATCCGAATCACGGTGTGACCAGTATGACTCAAACTGTGCCTTTTCATTTAAAATTGATATTTTAGTTCAAAACACATATCAATGACTCAAAACTGATAAAATGGATTTTTATTCTTTTGATACTTTAGTATAATGATCTATAAGTCATTTTTGACATGTAGGAATCAACTTCACCTCAATTTGATGCATGGTGTGATCGGTATGACTCCAAGTGTGCATTTTTATTTAAAATTGATATTTTAGTTCAAAACACACATAACATTCTCAAAACCAATAAAACACATTAATATTATTTTTATACTTTAGTAAAATGATTCATAAGTCATTTTTAACATGTAGGAATTAGCCTCAACTCAATCTAATATATGGTGTGCCTGGTATGACTCAAATTGTTCATTATCAGTTTAAAATTGACAATTTAGTTCCAAACATGTCACTCACTAACAAATAAGAAAACACACTTAGATTGTCTTGATACTCTAGTAAAATGATTTATTAGACATTTTTTATGTGTAGTAATCTATATCAGATCAAAATGATACATGGTGTGACCAGTATGACTAAAAGTGTGTGTTTTTAGTTTAAATTTACATTTTAGTAAAAAGGAATATAAGATACTCAAAACTAAGGAAACACATTAGAATTGTCTTGATACTTTAGTAAAATGATCCTTAAGGATATTTTGTGTGTGTATGAATCAGTCATACATCAATACAATGCACAGTGTGATCGGTATGACTCTAAGTGTGTCTTTTTATTTAAATTTTACATTTTAGTTCAAAACGTGTGTCACATACTAAAAACTGATCAAACACCTTTACATTGTTTTGATAATTCAATAAAATGATTTATAAGTATTTTTTGATTTTTAATAATCATTCACACCTTAATATGATACATAGTGTTCCCAGTGTGAATCAAATTATCAGTTATCAATTTAAAATTGACAATTCAGTGCAAAACATGTTTTACTCATTAAAAACCATGAAAACACACTCAGGTTATCTTGATATTTTAGGAAAATTATTTATAAGTAATTTGTGATGTGTAGATATTAATCTCACATAAAAACAACACATGATGTGACCAGTATGAATCAAATTGTATGTTTTCAGTTTAAATTGACATTTTAGTAAAAAAAAGACATGTGACATGCTCAAAACCAATAAAACACATTCACATTATCTTCATACTTTATGAAAATTATCCTTATGACATTTTTGATGTGTAAGAATAATCTACACATCAATCTGATGCATGGTGTGACTGGTGTGACTCCAAGTATGTCCTTTTATTTTAAATTTACATTTTATTAATGTATTGTTTAATATTTATATTTAATTTATTTCTTTATAGTATTAGTAACATAAGAATTGTTTTCTTATACAAGTGGATTCTTTTTCTTGAGTTGGGGTAGTTTTTTTGGCAACTAATACCATGACTAGGCTTTTTTTAGAGGGGTTTGGGTACCAAAGATAATAAAACCATTGATGACTTTGAATGTTTGTGATATTACGTACTAATGTAATTGTGCAAAACAATGTTTGAATTGTCTATAATATAGTTATTTCCCTTGTATTTGTGATGTAGTTTTTATTTCCATTAAATTATAAATTTTCCATATATAGGTGTATTTTATACTACAGTCTACTGTAATTTTAACATAACACTGCAACAGTATAGTCTTTATCAACGCTTTTCTAGCACTGATAAAAGTGGCCCATTGTAACGATGCTTAGTCAAGAGTGATTTTTTAGTGCTAATAAATACTTTTTTCTAATGCTTTTAAAAGTCACTTCTGTAGTAGTGAAGGAAGCTTCCCGTGCCATGGCCATCCAGGTTACACTATATTCACTATTACATAGGAAACCTAGAGTTTTATGAGTTTTCATTATCTCATGGTGAAAGATGATAATGGACTGATGGTGGATAAAAATCCACAGTTAGAGTTCAACAACTGAGAAGAAGTGTGTTGTGAAGTGATGAATCATGATAGCACCACAAGGGAAGATAGAGAATTGAGATAGAATTGGCTTGATGATCATAGGGTTCTCATCATAGCATGAAGATTGTTCCATGGCATGAAGAGAAGATAAATGAGATGCTTTATGTTTTTATAAAATAATCTCTCATCATGGAATGAATGTAGGGGGATTTTTTATATAAGTTTTTCAGAAAAAAATAATAATAAAATAAACCTAGATTAAATTTTTTTAGAAAATAGGTCGAAAAGGAGTTAAGCCCCTAAACGCATTTGGGATTTTCAAGCAGATGCCAAAGGCTTTGGTCCCCCAAATTCTATTGGTCTCTACTGGTTTTTTTAAAGAAAATTTATTTTTTTTTTGTTTATATATATAACAAAAAAATTTAGCAGAATTTAACTACTATTAAATATTTAACATTACTGCAATTAAAAAAGTCTGGAGTGATGACAGAAACCATCTCTCAATGCTCCCTTTTATAAGGGGGATTTCCTAAGAAATCCTTATTAATTTCAAATGTGGGATTCTAGTTTCTCATTTTTTACACAGAATCAATAATATATTATTATTATTAATTAGTAATCAATTAATAATAAATATTAATTAATAATAAATAATAATAATACCTAAATAATAAATAACTATTAACATTTGTTATTAAATATTAATAATTAACTAATTAACAATTAAATAGTATTTAAATAGTATTAATTAATAATATTAATTACTAAAAAATATTAATTAATAATAAATAATTTTAATAAATACTTTTTAATTTTTAATTAATTATTAATAATTAATAGGTTTTAATTAATTAGTAACTAAATAATATTCAATTACTAATAAATAGTTATTATTAATTAGAAACTAAAGAATAATTTTAACTACTTATTGGTAATTAATATTAATTAGAAATTAATATTTATTAGAAATTAATATCATAAAATAGTCATTAATATTATTTAACTAATATTAATTAGAAAAAAAATATGTATTTATTTAATAATAATATTTTAATATTTATTTAATTAATAATAAAAATTTAATATTTATCTAATTAATAATAATAATTTAAAATTTTAACCATCACTATTATTATTTATCAACTAAAAAATCAATTTAAATATTTATTTTTAATTTTTTAATCATTATTATTAAAAATTATTAATTTATTATTTAATTAGTAATTAATATTATTAATAAGTAATTAAATATTATTTAATTAATAATTAATTAATAACTAATAATTTTATTTTTATTATAAATAATAAGTAACTAAACAATAATTTTAAATATTTATTAGTAATCAATATTAATGATAATTCATATTTATTAGAAATTTATATTATTAAATAGTAAATAATATTATTTAAATAATATTTATTAGTAATTAATATTAATTAGAAAAAATTAATTAATTAATTAATAGTAATTTAATAACAATTAATTAATAATTAGTAATTTAATAATTTTATCATTAGTATTAATATTTAGTAACTAAATGATAATTTTAAATATTTATTACTAATTTTATAATAATAATAATAATAATTAGTTAATTAGTAATTAATATTATTAATAAGTAATTAAATATCATTTAATTACTAATTAATTAATTACTAATAATTATATTATTATCATTAATAATTAGTTATTAAATTTTAATTTTAAATATTTATTATTAATTATTATTAATAAGTAATTAATATTATTAAATAGTAAATAATATTATTTAATTAACAATTTTAGTAATTAATATTAGTTAGCAACAATTATTTAATTAATTAATACTAATTTAATAATAATTAATTAGTAATTAGTAATTTAATAATTTAGTTGTTATTATTAATATCTAGTAACTAAATAATAATTTTAAATATTTATTAATAATTATTTAATAATATTTATTATTAATTATTAATTAATTTGTTTAAACAGGTTCGGTGAAGCCCCTTTCTTAGAAAGATAAAAAAGAGACTCCATAAAACTTGGGTGGGTACCCATTATATGGTAAAAATCCCAAAAGCAAAATGACCTGAAGGCTTAAGAACAGACATTATAAAGCCCGAAATCCTAGAGACAAAAAATGCCAAAGAAAGGAACTGAGACCCTAGATAGTCACTACACGACTGTGCTTCGGAACCACTATACTGCCGCCTCCTTGTCCCGGAACCAGACCCACACTACTCGGTGACCCAGTCATCAACAAGATCATAGCCACGATGCGACCAAATGATGCCTTTGTACTGTTCTATGACCCCTCCACCGTGCAAGCAGTCGTTGCCGCCAATCTCTTCTTCGCCGCTAAGGCGCGTCACTGTCGACCCCTATAGCAAGTGTGGGTTCCTCTTCTCCACCATCCCCTGCATCAAGCAGGAGGTATCCTTCACTGCAAAAAATGATCAACCCCCACCTTTAAGCAAGAATTACAGAATCTTCATCAGCCCCCGTGATCAGTGGGGGGTTTCCTTCATCTACCACCACTATTAGTGGGGATTTTTCTCCATTACAAGAAACCCACCCTCACCGACGGGCATCGACACCACTATCCCCCATGCTAAGAAAATAACTAGCAACCCATTAGGCTTCATTGCCCCCACAATCTGGCTTTTGACCATTGCGTTAAGTGGGGATTTTTTGCAGTTAGTCATGATTTATCCCTTCGTGTCGAGTGAAGGTCCGAGTTACCCACGGAACACAGTTGTCATTTTCTAATAGGTAAGGATCTAAGTTCCACAAGCCCCCCCCCCCCACATTTGAAATTCATAAGGATTTTCAAGTCAATCTCCCTAATAAAACGGATCCTTGAGTGAGGTTTCAAGTAATAACATCATACACCTTTAATTACAATAATAATGAATATTTAATAACAGTTAAATTATACAAATTTTTTCTTATATATATATAATAAAACAAAATAAAAAAAATTTAAAAAAAAATAGTAAAGACCAAAGGAATTTGGGGGACCAACATCTTTGGATTTTATACAGTCCCAAAGTCATTAAGGGCCTTAATGCCTTTGTCCTTCTCTCAAAAATCCCAAAGTCATTAAAGGGCTTAATACATTTGTAGCCTATTTTATAAAAAAAATAACCTAGGGTTGTTTTTATATTTCTGAAAAAATTATATAAAAAACCCATGAAAGTAGTGAAGGCAGTGAAGGTAGCAATATGGATTTGATTCATTCCACATGTATATAGGTATCAGGACACATGTTTGATGATACTAAACTCTGGAAGATAAATTGAGGATCTTTTGCTGTGAGTTGAATATTCCATTCCACATTCATATATATCCATGAAAAAGTAAATATTTGAATTGGGTTTGTTCTATTAATTTCTCCACACACTGTGAGAGAGATAGTAAATATATTTTAAAAAATATATGATTTTGCTATATTTTTTAAGAAATTTTTTCACATTTAATAAGGGAATTTAGGTGGGAGTATTTTTAGGAGGAAGTCGGCCACTTTTTGATTGGAATTATATATTCAGATTTGAACAAAATTTGGTTACTATAGAAGACTACTAGTGTTGTGGTGGATATAATAGGTTTTTATTTTATTTTATCTCCCTCTCATAGATATCATGAGGGGGTAGTTATTTTTTTTTTGTGATTTTAAAGAAGGGGAATCGAGGTATTGAGATATTATTATTTTTAATGTAAATTCATATTTGATTTTTTTCACTCATCTTTTTTTCATATCTCTCTCTCATTCTCTAAGCCATGACAATTTTTTTTGTGTGAGAGAGAGTAATGTTGTTCATTAACTAGTTTGTGGTTCTCTCCATGACAATTTTGTGAATTTCATACTATTTTTAAAATAATTTTGGTTCACCTAATTGAAGTATCTAACCATAAGAAAAGAGGAATTTTATAGATAAAGTGTGATTACTCATACCAATAGATTCACATAGACATGATTTTGACAACTTCATGAGTGTTATTTCATTATTTTATGCATCATTACTTCATGAACCTGGATTTTCAGTTGGATGATACATTTCTTCATTATGTGTTCATCTAAAATCAAAGTATAATTAGTTTTTTTTCAATTAGGTGTATTGACTTAATTATTTAGTTATAGTATTTTTTTTTTACCTTAACTTTATGGGTTAAACCTTGGACTTTCATTTCCTATACATTTTAATTGTAGTTTTGTATTTTGTATGTTTTTATTATAAATTTTAAACTAGTAACATGTGGGAATTAACAATTCCCCGTAGATGGCTAGAAAGATCCTAATTTAAGCTTTATTTTTAAGCATTCTCCCAACATACCTTATTCTTATAGAAAAACATGTAAAATTCTTCATGGTTAACACATTGTAATATCTTTTATATTATGTAATTATAGTGTTAACAACCCTATGAAATAACTTTTATATTTTAGGAATGATGATAAAATTTCAAATATTATAACTGAAGTTAAGAGTGAAAAATGTATTCCATGAAATGTAGGTTGAAAATGAGGAATAGATTTAAATGATATTTTATGGTAAGTGTGAATATAAGGGTATTAATTCAAGTTATTTGATTCATATATGAAGCATGATTGAATCATTTAAAATTTTTGAAAATTTTCCCCTAAGTCTTAGCAGTTTATTATGGTTAAGGAAAATATTTCTTCATAAGAGAAAAAAAGGTAAGTGTGGGATCATTAATAGAGCTATATTTTCATATTTTTCATTATAATTTTATGGTTTATTAATCCTAAAAATTTATTAATATATGGGAATAAATAACATTTTTCATATATTAGTGAATTTTATTATTAAATGAATAATGTTAAATAAATGTAATTTTATCAATTTAAATATTAATCTATAATTTAATTTTTATAGTCAAAATTTTAAATTTTTATTTTTATGTATTGTGGATTATGATGATAAGACTATCCATGTGAATATTGGAGATGTATTGGGTTGTATAAGTTGACTGGATATCATATTTTATAACGTGCTCATATCACCTTCAGTGACTAGCTCTAGTAAGTGTAGATTGAGGAATTTATGGGCCATTCGTATGAGAAGAGGTATATGATATTATAATATTGAAGGCTATAATTTTTAGTGACAGATCATGAGATCAAATAGATTCAATATTGTAGAAAGTGACAAACCTTATATCGATTCCCATGATTCAGTCGGTATTATCGATATTAGGATACCATAGGTAATGATAGATGTTTACCTTGACACTATACTCATATCATTAACCATGATAAGGAAAATTGAAGTTGGAACTGGATATCATTCCTTATGATATCACTATATTATAAATAATCCATGTCACTTCAATTCAGTGGGGGTTTTTTAATAGTGCCATTCTTATAATATTACTCTAAAATATCTCTATGTCACCAGTAGTGGTATGGGATGGAAACCATATCACCTCATATGATTATGAATTAATGAGGCAACATGATGAAGCATATAGGCAGAAATGAAGTAAATATTACTATCATACTCTATAATAAGAACATATTAGGAAAGTTGATACAGAAGGAACTCTAATAATGGTTATTACATGACCATATCAATAAATAAAACATGTTCATTAAAATTTAAATATAGTGACCCATACTTTTTATATATAGGTATTATATCTTAATAGATGAATATTCAATATATTTTATGAATACATGCTTGAGGACCGTAAAGGTTTAGTGGAAAGGTTGGGGGAAAGCCCCTTTATTAAAAAGAGAAAAGGAAAAAAGGAACCCTTTTTAAACTAGGATAAGGGAAAACTCATAACAAGCCCATAGGCCCAAAGTCACATGGCCTTAAAAAATTAGTGGCTTGAGAGCCCAGTGAGAAAAACCCAATACAAAACCAAATCCCATGACAAATCCAATGCACAAAGCCAAAACATAATGAATTTATATCACATTATCATATGATCCATCATAGCCAGCACCCCTGTGAACAAGAGTGATGCCTTTTCTTGGCCATCACAACCCTATCGTCGCCACTCCTGATCCATCGCCAGTCTGGATATGGACATGAGGTATCACCCTCTATCACCACATGTAGTAAACATACTCCTTCAAACAGAAATAACCATCATGACATGATTTAAATGAAGAAGCGTTCCACCATTGAGGACGTCACCTCAACCAAGCCACCTAAGCCCATGTCACTACCCGCATGTTGAAGCGACATCGCCGCTAGCTCTCGCCATAGCCAGATCTCCACCTCACCGCACGTCGTCGCACGCAGATAGAAGGTCCACCAATGAGGACCCATCCAATAAATATCTTCATGAAATATCTTCAACATATCCCACAAATATTTTCTCCATAGTACAATTCTTATACATACCATACTTATAACCTTTCTTCATAACATGAAAAAAGTAAACATAAGAAAGGGTGAGCTTATATTCTTAATAAGGTTAAATAAAATATATATCAATGATCAATAAAAAATAACATGAGAATAATGGAATGATAACATGAGCTTAACAATTGAAAATCTATATCAAGTATATCATAGATCATAATCTTGAATCATGGAATAAATTTTGGTAGTTCATAAGAGATGAATCATAAATAAATCAAAGAGAATGAGCCATGAGAGCATAATATTTTCATGAAACATAAGTTGGTGTCATGAACATAATCATAGAAAATCATTTCTATGGTCAAGGATAACTTCCAAGACTATCATAGTTGATTGGGTTCACTCCCCATTCCATCATATACTAAGTCAAGGTTCAATCCTAAGATTATATAGTGAACAGAGTCCCTTACTGAACTAGGTGCACTCCTCATTTTTTTACTTATTATCTCATGAGATATCTGAATTTAATCAATGCATTAGAGAGAGATATATAATTCTAGTCCCACCAATCACATAATTAAAACCATATGTATGTGTGAAAAAATATCTTCAAATAATCCTCATATATCATAACCCATTGAAAATAAACTGGTTTCATAAACATTACAACATTTCAACATAACATAACCCATAAAAAATAAATTTGTTTCACAAAAATCTCATCATCGTAATCATAAACCATCCAAATAATGAGTAAGGGTGGTATACTTTAATTATATCCCCATTAAATCATAATTAACATCAATGGATGTAATCATAAATGAATATTCCCTTAAAATATCACATAGAATATTTCTTGAGAAAAATACCCTTTTCATTTTTAAATCACTTCTTTAAAATGGAAAATTTAAAAAATATTATATATTACATTTTCTTTCAAAATAACCATGGAAACATGTAAATTAATCTTCAAATATTTGATTGTTAATTAAGGTAGGAAATTTTTTTCATGCTATGTGCATTAAAACAAATATGCCATTTATATTTTTGTTAAAAAGTAAAAGGTACCTCATTTAGAAAATAATAAGAATATTACTTTTAAAAAAATTAAAAGTAAATCAAGGGTAAAAATTAATTTAAACATTTATGGTAAAATATTAAAAACATTACTGATATTATTTTAAAGAAAAAATGGAAATGGAAGAAAATTATTCTCGACCAAAGATTTAATATAGTGTGTTTTTCTTTAAAACATTTTCTTAATCATTTTAAGTAACAAATAGAAAAAATGGTATTATTACATGAAAATACCTTAAATAAAAATAGTATAATAAATTTAATTATATTCTTGAAAGGTGTATCATTAAATTTCATCAATAAAAACTTAATCATAAATAATCCCAGGAAACAATGAGATTGTAACAGAAAACCCTTACCACTTTGGTATCTTTCGAATAAAAACATCATGAAAGATAGAACCTTATATGGATATTAATATCCACAAAATTTTCATAATAATAATCATAAAATTAATTCATGGTAAATATATACACCACATAAAAGAAACAAATAGTGAATATGGAATGTGTCTTAAAGAAATAAAAGTAAGAGAAAAATCATTTACCTTAAGTTTGACTTGCTTCTAAAGAACTCTATCCTCCTATATAATAAACTTAAATTTATTAAAATTATATAACATAATTATTTAAATACTTATAATATTATATATTATCCACTTATAACATTTCAACAGCCATTTATTAATAATTATTTATTAAAATCATTGTTTCCAGGTGTTAACTATTTCATTTTTCATGAGAGTTTCAGTGTGGCAGTTCCCGTCCTTAAACTTTGATCATGGTTCCATAATATTAATAATTTTAAAAATTATATAAATATAATACATATTCATTATATATATATATATATATATATATTAATCCACAAAATTTTGAGATAGAAAAATTATTTACACCGTTCATGGAGACGGTAGGTTGTACGTATGCATAAACGTTGTTTTTATTTTATAAAAAAAATATAAATAAAGATAGATACTATTTTATAATTTCAAAGTCATAATAATTTTCTAAATATAATATATAGAAATTATATTCATCATAATAATCAACCATGAATGATTGTGATGTGAAATTAATTATATCTCTACATGGAGGCGGTAGTCCACATATACGCATGAATGATACTTTCATTTCACATTTGATGAAAAATAGGGTGGATAATTGTGGTTACATAATCATAATAACATTTAAGTATATTTAAGATACTTATGTTATTATTTTATGAAAAAATCAATCTATTTTTAGGTTTTAGAAGAAGAAATAGAATTCAAATTACTCGATTAAGAGTTATACCTCTTCGTTGAGAACCCTCGTTTGGATTACACCTTAAGACTTGAAAGGGTGGTATTTTGGAAATAAAATAATATCTATGATGTGGTTAATGAATATAGGATGATATTTTAGAAGTTATTAGTTGATTTATTAGGCTCATGAAGTGTGTATAATAGAGGATAAGTGGTATCCTTTTATAGGGGAGGGAAATGACACACTTAGAATTACTTAAAAGATTAAATAATATATATATATATATATATATATATATATATATCATAACCATGTAAAGTGGAAAAAGGAACCCAAAATTAGAATATATTATATTATAAGGTTTAAATAAACTCAAAAAATCATATTTTTATAAGTTTTGGATACATTTTAAGCCTTTTCTTCTAGTTAAACCACTTTAAACTCATTTTAACCATACCTGGGATAACTCAACTTTTTTCCATGACAACATAATTTTATGAAAAAAAATAAAAGGGGAATTATAAAAAATATATAAATTATGATTCTAAATTTTTAATCTATTTTATCATATTTAATTTCTATATGTAGTATAAATTACTTTTAATATAAGAAGAAAAAACGTAAGAAAAATAATTTTTAGAAAAATACATGATTTAAGAGTAAAAATTATTTCAAATTAAAAAAAATAAATGGTTTTTCATGATTTTTTTGTTAAATAATAATATAAGGAATATTTTTATAATTTTTTATCAATACAAAACTGAATGGAATCTTCCAACCATGAAATTAAATGAAAAGAGCCAAAATAGTTTTGATTTTGAATAAAATATATCTTATCTTTACAAAAGTCAAGCTAGGGTTACCAAATTCTAAATAATGATTTAAAATAAAATATTTAACTCCTTAATAATACCTTTTTACGAAAACCACTCATACAATACGATAAATTCATGTTTTAGATAGACTTTAATGTTTTACCCTATGGTTTTAACCTAATTTTACCTCTTTTATCGAGGTGACAAATATTTACTATTGTTACTATTCATAATGACCAAAAATTAAGTTGATAATATTTCATTATAGTAATTATGATGATTAAAAATATTGAATAAATTTTATCAAATTCAATTCACAGAAGTGATATAATTTTATTTAAAATTAATAAAGCAAAACAAGATGAAAAATGGTTTACGAGAAAAAAAAGGTTTTCTTCAGTATAAAAAGGTTTTTTATACCAAAATCTAAAATAAAATTGATTAAATTGAACTTATTTGTATTATTAATAACATAAATGAACTAATTTTACATTTAAACTAGTTTTAAACATAATTTTAGATTTTTAAATTCTTTAAATGAAAAGATAGATCTCAATAAAAAATAGTATTTTTCACTATTCACTGTAAGATCAATGTTTCATAAAAATATCAAAATTTTACCCAAATATAATTTTGATATTATGATTTCAAAAATTATATAATTTTTACCAAATATAATTTCTAATATTGTTATAAATTAATTATAGATTTTTATAATAAAATCAATAAAAACCATTTTTGAATGAAATGTATTTTCAAAGCATAAAATGTTTTTACTAAAATTGGATAATTATTTATCAATGAATTTACATTATATAAAATATTAATAAATATTTTTAATAATCTGGTTATTCCTATTCATAACTCCAATTTTAACATTTAGGTTATAATGGTCATATTTAAATAATAATATTTATATCACAGTTCGTTTAAACTCGATGTTATGTGTAAAATAAGCTATCAAATAAATCAAATTTATTTTAAAATAAATTTATAATAAAATATCCAGATGTTACATTCTACCCCCATTATAAGAATTTTCCCTTGAAATTCTATCACTCTAATACAAACAACTGAGGATACTTTTGTCTCATCACATCCTTGGGTTCTCACATAGCTTCCTATAGTTTATGGTTTCTCCACGAAACTTTGACCAGGTAAGTGGTATTATTTTGTATAAATTTATTTATATGATCTAGAATATCCATTATTTATTTCTCATAAGAGATATCTTATTCCAATTATATGACCTCTAAGTTTATTAAATGTGTAGGATTAGGTATGTACTTCCTCAGGAGAGATACATGGAACACACCATGAACATGAGAGAGATTCGGTGGAAGTGACAAATTATAAGCTACCATATTGATATAATCAATAATTTCAAAGGGGTTGATATATCTAGGGATCATATTTCTCTTATTTACAAATCTTGAAATCTTATTCTAAGGATATATTCATAGGAATACCTTTTCACCCATTTCAAACTCTAGATCCTATAGATGATTGTTAGCATAACTTTTCTATTGACTCTAAGATACCCTTATGTGATGCTAAATGGCTCTAAACTTCTCCACCTTATCCTCAGATAGATTTGATCCCAATAAGTTTCTTTCTCTAAATTCATCCCAATATTTTAGAGTTTTTAATTTCTTGTCATAATATAAGGAGCTATTTGAATTCTTTATTGAAAGATATTTTTGTAATAAATTTTCACCAAAGAAATATTTTGATCCCAACCACCTTTTAAATCAATAGAATAGGCCCTCAACATGTATTATGGGGTTTAAATGGTCCTCTTATACTAACCATATATCTGAGGTTGACATGCATTACATAAATTCAACTTTGTATCCAAATATTTCTGAAGACTTCTCCAAAATATTAAGGTAAACCTCATATCTTGATTAGATACAATAGAATTTGGTACTCCATAAAAAATTACAAATTACTAAATATTTATCATGAAAAGTTGATCCCAATAGAATTATCCTCTAATGTAAATGAAGTGTACAGTCTTTATAAGATTATCAACTATATCCCAAAGAGCATTATGGACTTTAGATGTTTTAGGGAGTCCAATGAAATATGTGATGATATTTTACCATTTCTATTCTAGTATGGGTATTGTTTGTAACATCCCCTTAGAATTATATCCCTCACCCTTAACTTTATGTTATACCAAGAACCAAGATATATACTCTAAAATATCTATCTTCATGTTTTCCCACCAAAAATACTCTTTTAGATCTTTATACATATTCTTACTTCCAGGATGGATAGAGAATGATAAACTATGAGCTTTATGAAATAGATACTTCTTAACATATGGTATATATAAGATATATACACCATTAATTAATGTTATAATTCCAAAACAATCAAGTTTGAAATTAATAATATTTTTAACATTCTTATACAGTTCCAAAAATTCCCTTTACAAAAAATTAATCCTTGCATAGATAAATTGTTATATATTCATATGAGAAAGATAATATTTATCCCCTTCCTTCAATATTTACATATTTATCCTTTGAAAATATATAAATATTTGATCTTTTGTATCCTTACCATATATAATTTAGCATAATCTATTCGACTCAAATCATCAGTCACTTTTTTCACTTTCCTAAGGTGGTAATGAATTGAGAATTTGTAATATTTAATAAAATCCAACCATATTATCTAGTTCATATTTAAATCTTTTTTATTGAATATATAATTTAAAATTTTATGATTTGTATATATGTCACACTTTTCTCTATAAATATAATTCCTACATGTATTTAATGAAAACAATACCACAAAAACTCCAAATCAGGAGTTGGGTAATTTTTCTCATGAAGATTTAATTGTTATGTCGCATATTCTATCACCATATAATTTTGTATGAGGATGCATAATATTCCCTTATTTTATTCATCATTAAATATCACAAACCATTCTCAAATATAGGGTATTGTAAGTACAAGTGTTCTGACTAACATTATATTTAGTTACTTGAAATTTTCTTCACATTCATCTATCCAAAGGAATATGGCTCACTTATGAGTTAACTTAATGAGTGGATTAGACAACCATGATAAATTATCCACAAAGAATCAATAATATATATCAAAACCAAGAAAACTATGAATATCATTCATATTGGTTAGTCTGGTTGAATGTTCAATAACTTATGTCTTTGATGGATCCACCGATATACCCTCATTTAAGATTATATGGCCCAAAAATGAAACTTTATATAGACAAAATTCACAATTGTAAAAAAATTTATATATATTCACCTTCCTTATGGTCTTCAGTATAATCCTCAAGTGATCTTGATTCTCTTATTTTTTATTATAATATATAATAATATCATCAATAAATACTACCATAAACTGATCAAGGTAAACTCTAAAGACTCAATTCATTAAATACATTAAGATCAAGGGAGAATTAGTAAGAGAAAATATAATAACTATAAATTAATAGTTCATATACCTTGAATGGATGGTTTTATTGGGAATGTATTCAATTTTTATCCTAAACTGATAGTATCCAAATTGAAGATCAATCTTGGAAAAATATTTATCTCCTTGTAATTGATCAAGAGAATCATCAATATTTAGAAGAAGATACTTATTATTGATTATTATCTTTTTCAGTTCTGGATCATCAATGTATATTCACATTGATCTATATTTATTATTAGAAAAAAAACATGTTCACCTCATGGTGATGCACTTGTCCAAATAAATCCATTATCAAGATTCTTCTGGAGTTTATTCTTTAATTCCTACAACTCAATCAAGTCCATTATATATTGAGTCTTTTAAATAGGTGTAGAACCATGAATGAGTTATATTGAAAACCTAAATTCATGATTCATAGTAAGATTAGGAAACTATTCCAAAAATACATCAACAAATTCTCATATAATAGGCATATATTTGATGTTGAGTTTCTCACTAACCATCTGATATAAACACCCCTTTTTAATAGGAATCAAGACCCATATAATGGATGTAATTTCCATAAAAAGTTTATATTTATTGTTTCATAGATAAATGATCATATTTTCATTCATAATATGAAATGTGACTTCCATTACTTGGAAATTTATATGGGATCCCTATAAAGAAATCCAATACATACATAAAATGATATAACATTTAACTAGAGTAAGAATCACAATATTTTCAAGAATAATGTTCCAAAAAGCTTCAATCAAAGAGGAACTGTAAACTTGATATGTGATCATTGTACCATTATTATTTTTCTCTATTAACTTAACATATAATAATTGAGGATAATAATCAACATCCCTATTTACTTTTCATGTAATAAAGGAATTTATATGAATAATATCAAATAAGATACATCAATATTTTAGTATACCCACCATCAGCTCAACTTCATCATTCAATATTAAATCCTTGACTAAAAAAATGGTTTTCATGACCATTAAGTATCGTTAATTAGAGTGATAATTCATATAATCATGAAAATTAATTCATAGAATGTGTAAATCATGACACCTTATTTCCAATCTATGTCACCTTAGGTTTAACCTAGTATGTAATTGGTTATAATCTATTCAAATCATTCATAATGGTTCATAAGGAAAATTTTAGTAAACCCAATAATTTCCCCCTAGAGTGTCAAACCAGGAGCACAATAAATTCATATTAATCGTACACCAGAATGATGATCGAGATATACTCAACCATCTCTTTTAAGTTTATTACCCCTAGATTCATCTATGCTAAAACCACATTCTCTTGTAGTATCTTGATAGTGATGTATTGTTAGGAAAACTATATAATCTCTACCTTACAAAAACATTAATATGGTATCTTCTACTTAAACTTATCCCTATGATTTTCACTAAACTTGTCTAATCTTAATCTCTAAATATTTATTAAACCTCCCTATTATACCAACTATAGACACCCATACTTTTCATACATAGAATTAAATATTAATATATTTTCAATATATTTTACAAATACATTCCCAAGGACCGTAAAGGTGTATTGTCTTTGGAGACTAGGTACATAGTACTCTTATTTCATGAAATATATAAAAAATATACACAAAATATCTTCCCACATAGTACTCTTATTATAAATACCCTACTTGGACCCTTTCTTCATAACCTAGGGAAATGAAACATAATAAAGGGTGAGCTCAAATGCTCTGTAAGGGTAAAAAAGGGAGATATCAATGATCACTTAAGCATAACATGAGCATAAAGGTATGATAACATGAGATTAAAATTTAAAAAACCTTACCTAGAATATCATATATCATAATCTTGAATCATGTCATAAATCTTGGAAGTTAATAAGACATTAATCATAAATTAATCAAAGAGCATGAGCCATGAGAGCATAACATTGGTATAATACATAAGTTTGTGTCATACACATAATCATAGAAAATAATTTACTTAATAAATTTTCATTTCTAATATTATCATAGTATATTGGTTTCAATCCCCATCATATTATATCCTTATTCAAGGTTCACTCCAAATACTATCATAATAGACAGAGTCTCTTAATGAACTAGGTTCACTCCCCATTATGGTCCTTATTATCTCATGAGATATGCATATTTACCCAATTAATTAGAGGTATATATAATTTCATGACCACCCATAACATAATTAAAACTATACATATGTGTTCCACAAGATATATAAAATGTTTACAAATACCATAACTTGTGGAAACTAAATGATTTTTATAAACATTTCAACATTTCATAATAACATAACTAATAAAAAATAAAAAGTTTCATAAACATCTCATCATCATAATCATAAACCATATAGAGAAAGAATAAGGATAGTATCCTTGGATCATATATTCATTAAATAATAAGTAACATAAAATTATATTATCATAATTTAAAATTACTTTAAAATATCTCTTGGAATATTTCTTGAGGAAAATACCCTTTTTGTTTTGGAATTACTTCATTAAAATCTAAAAATTTCAAAAATATCATTGAAAAAAAATTATTTGAAAATAAACCTGAAAACTTATAAATAAATATTTAAATCTTTGAGAAGTCATGATGGTGGGATATTTTATTTATTCCATGTATTTTAAAACAAATATTCCTTTCAAATTTTTGGTAAAAAGGCAAAAGTACCTCATTTGGAAAATTATAAGAATATTCCTTTTAAACCATTTTGTAAAAAAATCAAACATGGGTAAAATTGAATTTAAAAAACTTAGGATAATATTAAAAATGTTCTTGAAAATATTTTAATGAAATCATAAACATGGAATAACAATATTCCAAACCAAATAGTAAATAAAATATATTTCTATTAAAAATATTTTCTCAATCATTTAAAATACCAAAGAGAGTAAAATGGTATTATTACTTTAAAATTACATGAATAAATAGAAGATACAAAAATTAATGATATTATTCAAATTTATATTATTAAATTTCATCATCGAAAACTTAATAATAAATAATCCTAATAAACAATGAGATTGTAACATAAAACTCTTACCACTTCGGTATCTTTTTAATCAAAAAATCTTGAAAGATAGAACCTCATATGGATATATATATATATATATATATATATATATATATCCCCATAATTTTCAATATAATCATAATAAAATAAATTCTTTGTTAGTTTATACACCACATTAAATAAACAACAGGTGAATATGGCATGTGTCTTATGAAAATAAAAGTGGGACAAAAATCCCTTACCTCAAGTTCAACTTGCTTCAAAAGTAGTATAACCACTTTTATAATAAATTTAAATTTATTATAATTATATATAAGAGTCATTTAAATAATTTTAATATCATATATTATCCACTTATAATATTTCAATTCCTATTTATTAATTATTCCTTATTAAAATTGTCATTCTCGGGTGTTAACTGTTTCGTTTTTCA
The DNA here is from genome assembly GCA_963277665.1 of Viscum album. Classification (NCBI taxonomy): domain Eukaryota; kingdom Viridiplantae; phylum Streptophyta; class Magnoliopsida; order Santalales; family Viscaceae; genus Viscum; species Viscum album. The sequence goes on from OY728126.1 coordinate 1,327,082,320, forward strand.
TGAGTGTTTCAGTTCAGAGGTTCAGGTCCTTGAAATGTTATCATGGTTAAATAATATCTAGAATGTTAATAATGGTATAAATATCATATATATTCATTATATATTTATTTATTTATTTATTTATTTATATTTATATTCATCCGTAAAAGTTATATATAGAAAAATTATTTACATCGTTCATGGAGATGATAGGTCGTAAGTATGCATGGATGTTGTTTTCATTTTATAGTGAAAATAATGAAATAAAGATATATACTATTTTATAATTATAGAAAAATAATGGTACAATAAATATCATATATAAATATTAAATCTATTATAATAATTAACCATGAATTTTGGCGATGGAAAATATATTATATCACTACGCGGAGGTGGTAGTACACATGTACGCATGAGCAATACTTTCATTTCCCATTTGATGAAAAATAGGATTAATAATGGTGTTTAAATAGTCATAATAACATTTTAGAATATTTATTATATTAATGTTATTTTTTTATCAAAATATCACAAATTTTGAGGAGGTAGAAGAAGAAATAAAATTGAAAGTACTCAATTAAGTGTTATACCTCTTCTTTGAGAAACCTCTTTTGGCTTACACATTAATCCTTGAAAGGGTGGTATTTTTTAAATAAAATAAGATATAGGATGTTTTAAAGGAATTTAAGAAGGTATTATGATAGTTATTAGATGATATAGATGGTTCATGGAGTGTGTATAAGAGAGTATATGTGGTATTCTTTAATAAGGGAGGGAAAGGACACACTTAAAATACTTAAAAGATTAAATAATATATATATATATATATACCATAATCATGTAAAGTGGAACCAAGGAACCAAAAATTAAAATATAAGATATGGTAAGGTATAAATAAACTCAACCAATAACATTTTTACAAGTTTTTTATACATTTTAAGCTTTATCTCCCTATTAAATCGCTTTAAACTCATTTTAACATTAACTAAGATAACTCAAATTTTTACCATGATACCATAATAATATGAAAAAAATAAAGGGTGAATTACAAAAAAAATGGACATTATGATTAAAATTTTTAAATCCATTTTATCGTATTTAATTTTTATATTTGATAGAAATTATTTTTAAAATAAGATCACAAAACAAATGAAAACCCATTTTTTAGGATGATACCTAATTTCAGAGTAAAAATCATTTAACCTTGACATAATCTAATAAATTGGTTTACACAAATTTTTTTGGTTAAATAATATACTGATAAATATTTTGAGAGTTTTTCATAAATCAAAAACCGAATGGAATCTTCCAACCATAACATTAAATGAAAACACCCAAAAATAGTTTTAAATTTGAATAAAATATAACTTATCTTCACAAAAGTCGAGATAGGGTCACCAAATTAAAAATAATGATTTAAAATAAATTATTTAAATAATTAATGACATATTTAGTCAAAACCACTTATATAATAGGATAAATCCATGTTTTAAATAGTTAATAATGTTTTAACCCATGGTTTTAATCCAATTTTACCTCTTTTACTAAGGTGACAAATATTTACTATGGTAACTATTAATAATGAAAAAATATTAATTTGACCCTATTAAATTATATTAATTATTATTATTCCAAATATTGAATCCATTTTATCAAATTCAATTCATATAATTGGAATAATTTAATTTAAAATTTAACCAGTAAAATGCAACAAAAAGCGGTTTTCTATAAAAACAATTCCTAAGAATATAAAGTTTTTGTACCAAAATTCAACATAAAATTGATTCCAATGACCATAATTGTATTATTAAAAATATTAATTAACTAATATTACTTTTAAACCATTTTTAAAAAAAATTAAACTTTTTAAATGCTTGAAATTAAAATATAGTTTTCAATAAAAATCGGTATTTTTCATTATTCACTGTAAAATTAATCTTTTTGAAAAATATAAAAATTTCACCCTAAGTTAATTTTTATATGATTATTTAAAAAATTATATCATTTTTATAAAATAAAATTTATAAAATTGGTAGAAATTAATTATAATATTTACTCACAAAAATTAATAAAAACCATTTTTATGGAAAATGTTTTTTAACATAAAATGATTTTACTAAAAATTGAGAATATATTTATCAATAAATTTTAATTATATAAAACTTTTATAAATTTTATTCATAATTTATTTATTCATATTCATACCCAAAATTTTAACAACTATTTTATAATTATCATGTTTAAGTAATGATATTTATGTCATGGTTCGTTTAAACTCAGTGTTGCATATAAAAAAAGTTATCAAACAAATAAAATTTATTTAAAAATAAATATAACATAAAATATAATGGTGTAATGGTAAGTATTAATATCATAAAAAGGATATATATAAATTTTAAAACATAGGTAAATTAATTTAATACTCTCAAGTTTTTGTAAACCCGTGCAAAAAATTTGAAACACTTATAGAGGATATTTTTTCATATTTTTTATTGATGAACTGAGGAAATTGAGAGAAATTACTATCCAAATGGTTGAAAATAAAGTGGGATGAAATATATTTTTAAATTTAATTATTATTAGGAGAATCAAGTAAGGACTAATGTAAATAATCAAGTAATTTTTTATGTGAATATAATCCAAATCTAATAGTGGGGTATTTGAGCTAAAAGTGACATATGCCTGATGATATGGGAAGAAGTTAAAGTTAAAAATTGAAAGTAATATTTTATTTACTTTTTGAATCATATAAGATAATATTATTGATGATAAATATAATTTTTTGAATATTCACATGTTGATTATAAATATTGGTCAAGGAATTCATATAAATGGTTTGGATTCTTGGTTATCAATTGCTTTTGAGAGGATAATTATAAAATATAACTTACTTTATATTTTTTTTGGGTTTTATATATTTATATAATATTCATATCTATTAATGGAGAACTAACTACCAATATTAATATAAAGGATAATTTTTATTTTATGTTGGTCTTAGGTTTTGAATATATTTATTTTCATTTCTTATTTTTTTTTACATTATAGATTACATGGAGTGGCTTGAGTGGGGAGTAGGTAATATTAGTTATTTTCTCTATATATTCTTTATTTTTCTCATTTTAATATTTAATATTTTCTCTCTTCCTTCTATCAACTCACTATTCATATGATGGAGTAGATTGGGTTGAGTAATGAATGGAATATTATGGATTCAACCATGTGAGTGAGTGCATGCTCTCAATTAATGGTATATTTTTCAATACACTATAGATAAGTAGAGGATTAATGTGTATGTAATAGATAATATAGTAAATAATTTCATTATAATATAAAATAAATAAGTATGGATATGTAAATCACATTGATTCTTTACAATGATTGGGAACAAGTCAACAAAAAAATAATTTAGTAAAACAATGATAGAACACTCTTGATAATCTCTTAGAGATTGGAACTATTATATTAACACTAAATTCATATTTTAAGATCATTTAATTCACATTTTCATGTATATAATTATTTTCAAATCCACTATTTTCATTAATTTCATTATATAAAAATTAATAAGTTATAATAAATAGAAAATTACACTGAGAAGGATTATAAATCCTCCTTTAGAGTGATGGTCTAGGTTTATCACTATATGTAATATTTAGTGAAATTAAAATACTATTTTTATATGGTCATTAAAGGATCCATTTGGGAGAGAACCCAGAAGAGGATAAGGGTAAGTGATAAAGTAAAAAAATCTCAAGTGATGAGTTCAAGTGAGTCCTCAGAGTTTGGAGGAGTTACTTTGAAGTTGATCATAAGGTAAGTTGAGTAGTTATTCATGAAAAACTTTCATTATACTATTATTTATCATATTGATCATAAATTAAAATTCCTTATAGTGGTTGAATATTTATTTTTCTAAATAACTATTAAAAACCTAGTTATTAAACATGGATTTTTTCATTAATAGTTTTGAAGTGGTAAAAGTTTCAGTCATATGTATCATCAAAAAAATCAAAGGTAGAGATTGTAAGATTAAATAAAAGGAAGTATTTTTTGATTTTTTTATTTAAAATGGTGGAAAATTAATATGAAGTTACTCATAATTATATTAAGAAATCTTTAAGAGGAGCTTCATGAAGTTCATAGGAAGTAATTGTGGAGTGCCTATGGAGAGTTATTACATTCCTCAAAAAATTGATAAATAACTTTAGGGTAGATATATGATAAAATTAGTTATAAAAACACTATGAAACTAAAAAAACATTTTGTAAATATAGTGAACACATTATGTAAATTAAGTGGTGGTTTAATAGTATTTACTATTATTTGATATGGTGAACATTAACACATCATGTCGGGAATTAATATTTTTTCAAGGGGAAAGTAACCAAAGTATTTCAATAGATAATGGATAACACTTGATAATAAAAACATGGTTTCTACAAGTCATTGTTTGTAATATAAAGATAACTAAATTAGAGTTTAATAATAGCTAACATGGGATGATATACATTTTATGGAACTATGTTATGATTTTAAGAAAGACGTTATAGTGAATATAAACACTTCATGATTAATATATATAGTGAAATTAAAAGGTATGAAAATGAATTTTTTTTGGGATAAGGTCACATTAAATGATATAGTTTTTAGAGGATACAGTGACTTCAGATCAACACATCAAGGTGATAATCCACAAACCATGGTTTTAGAGATTTATGAAAAATTTTACAAAGTTAGATATCCTTTAAATAAGGGAATGTTGGGATGACCTATGGAGATATGAATCGACCTAAATGATTTAATTTGACTAGACTATAATGTTTAATGACACGTGAAATGATATTGGTAGATCTAATCAACATTAGGTGATCCTAACCATTCATTATAGGTGTTGGATCTTGATGTGTTGATGAAATACTTAAGGGTATTCCCTCATGAAATTTCTAAAATCTCTATATGTGTTATTTTTATAATAAATTTATGATTTTAGGATTTTAAAGTTGATGAATAAAAAAATAAGAAGTGAATAAGGTGATGATGATTCAAGAAGAGAGACAAATCAAGAAAAGAAAGAAATAAAGAGACAACACATATTTATCGTTCTTCAAATCAGTTTGGTACTATGAAAATGGAAAGAACACCACCCTACTTATATGTTTTATTAAATCTTAGACAAAAATGAATTCAATAGTATTAATAAATAACATTAATGAAAAAAAATATTACAACATAAATAATGATAACTTAAAGAACACAAACAAATGGGGAAAAGATAACATAGAGATCAGTCAACCATAATATTAACTAGTTCATTATTTCAAAGAAAACGAAACACATTATGATCTAACTTTATAACCTAGAAAATTCTAATGAAAAAAATAAAATCTAATCACAAGTATTGTCTCTAAATCACCACCATATATCAGATCCGGGAAGATCTCGGTATAAAAATAGTAAATATGGAGGCACACTTTTTAAGAATGAAAAGCTAAAACTTTAGTGATCTGGAAGAAAATGGTATAATTGGAAATAAAAATACCCTCTTTCAAAAATATGATGATCCAGGTAAAAATGATAGTGAAATGCTCTATGAAAGAGTGTAATGTCCTTGGAATAAGTTGATGGTTGTAATCAAATTAATTATATCACCTTTGATCCAAGATCCAGTAAAAAGGAACACATAGAGGCACTATTAGGAATGAGTGGAACAATATAATAGATTCATAAGGTGAAGCTCATGGGTCACATTAGAATAACTAAGCTAATTATATAATCTATTTGAAGTAAACTCAATGTAATATTATAAAATTTAACCATAAAAATGAATTGTTTAAGAATAACTCACTAAGAAAACAGATCATGTCAAATTAAACCATTCCAAATATAAATATAAATGATATGTAATAATGAAAAAGTTATAAAAACCCTTCATGTTAGATTAAAACAAACACTACACAACTCATGTTAAAATAAATGGAAATCCTCTACATGAGAATGAGAAACACCACACATGATATTAAATCGATTCTATTTCATATTAAACTACTATTCGCATAGAATTAATTGGGATAAATTGAAAATATAAATTGGTCATAATAAACTAAATTTCAACCTAATAGCATGGTAGAATTATGAATTAGTTAAAAAAATTAAACAATGTTTTATTTTTAAATAAAATAAGCATGAAAAAAAACTTCATTGTTTGAAAATAAAACATAATGGGTGATTTTATTACACCTAATGTCATTGATTTAGAAACAAATTCAGAATATCTAAATAATGACAAAATTTAGACAACTCCATGACCTTAATTAAACTATCAGTCTAGTTTTCATTGGTATGTATCTTTTTAACACATACTATTCCTAACTCAATAACTTCTCTAATTAAATTCAACCTAATTTTTATGTGTTTAGACCTACTATAGCATACTATATTTTTAGAAAAATGTAAATAATATTTAGAATCAGATTAAATTATAATAGAGAGAATTGTGGATTTTTTAAATCAAGGATGGTTATCTATTTATATAATCTTGGACTGAAATTTTATATGAAACTTATTAGACCTTATAGAGTTCCATTTGGAGAACCAGATCTTTGGAGTGTAGAGCACGGGGTTGAATATGATCCAAATTCTAAATCCATGAATGCTAATATTTTTGTTTTAGGTCCTAATGAACATAATAGAGTTTTTAAGTGTTTCATGGCTCAAGATATATGGGAGACTATTGATGTGACTTATGTAAGTATAAATAATTTCATAAAATTGTGGTATAATACTACTAAACTTAAGTTTGATACATTCATGATGTTTTATGGGTAGAGAATCACCTAGATGAATGTAATACTTACCAAAATTGTGAATAATGTTGTTTCTTTGGGATTTCCAGAGACGGAATCTAATCAAGTTTTAAAAGTATATAGATTTATAACTTTTAGAAGGAGTGGAATCTTAGATACTATTAGAAAATATACACCTATAAAATATATAAAGAATAAAAATATAATTTTAACTCTTATGATGTATGAAATTGAAATAAAAGATGAAGTAGATGATCATAGATTAATTAAAAGGAGAAATTTGATCTTAAAATGTATACTTCAAAAGATGAGAAAAGGGATAAAGAGGTATTAACTAACTCATCTGATGTAGGATAATATTAAAATTATAATTCTTGATATTAAATTACTTAGTTAGTAAGTAATTTTAACAATTTTTATAGGAAGAGAAGAGTATTCAAGAAATAATTTAATAAATTCGATAATAATGATGAAAATTTCAAGGATGGTAGATGGTATAAATTTAATAATATTAGGAAATATCAAGACTAATTTATCATAACTAAAATAAAATAATTCATCTAAGAAGAATATTAAATAAAATTAAAACTATAAGAATAAAGGAAAAAAGATCTAAGAAATACACCAAGATTTATTTTGAAGACTTTACTGATAATTTACATTTTTATCCTAAAGATGGGAAATTAAATCAAAAAAGTTGGTGGTTTTTTATAGCTTGAACTATGGAGGTACTGACCTTTTACTCTCTAAATTATGAATCTAACTCTAAAAGTTTTTATGATAATGAACTAAATTAATATCGTTCTATGTAAGAAGATAAATATGAATCTCTTAGTAATTAGTATAAATTTCTTATAAAATCTTATGATGTTGTTATTATTGAAAAATATTTTTATCTAATCATATTTTGGATTTAAACATTGATCTTGATAAAATTGGATCTACTTGTGATTTGAATGATAATATGATTAAGGAGTTGTTAGCTGAAGTTAAATATTTAAAGTTGTATTCCTGTAACATCCTAACGTGAGCGCCACAAAAATGGTTCCCTGAGTTGATTCATCACATGGCCTCAAGTGTTCCTTCCCATAAACCAGAGGCTATAGACTAATAATGAGGGTCTAATGGTGGTATAGTGGGGAGAATATACCATCATGATCAAAGTAGAAAACATGTATATAAAAATAAAACAATATCATAAGTATATTAATATAATATCAGTAGAAGATAATCATAACATCATATAAATAATGATAAAAATTTGAATAATCATTCATGAATATGTTATGATGTGCGAGGAACAGAAATATAGTAGGCAATAAAACATATAGGGATAGTTTGACAAGAATAAATAAATAAAATAATCCAACTCTAGAAGGTATCACGAGTATATACTTATCTACTACTTCTAATCTCCAATTTCTATTACTATCCCATAATAAATAAACAACATATAGTACAATCGAGACCCTAACATGCAATCAGGAGGTTGGTTCAAGTACCAATCGGTGGACAGAACAGGGTGTGAGATATACTCAGAAGCCCACCACCAATGGTTTCTAATGAAATATATTCCATGAATACAAAATATGAAGTGTGTAGGTATAATAAGTAGTAATCCATTATAGTAAATATAAATTTAAACAAGTCGGTCTTAGGTTCCTCAAGGACACCTAGCCAATGATACATGCTTCGTCCTAAGCTTGAATGTCTCTGAACATGTGTCCCCATATATATATATATATATATATATATATATATATATAATTATATATATATATATAAATAAGTATTTATGTATATATATTCATTATATATGTGGTAAAATATATATCCATGTATATAGATTCATAATATATCCAGGACCTGAGGCGTAACTCAAGCGTCTTTGCATAATCGCAAGAGTCACATAGAGTAATAAGGGACGCATTTCCTGAGAATCATAAATAATATAGAACACCATAATTAGTATCATGAATAATTTAAGATTCTATTCTGAGTATCATGAATAATTTAAGATTCCATATCAATTACCATGAATAATAAAGATAAGGGGTTCATGCCCAACATCCTAGTTGAGGGGGTGTGGAATATCATGCCTAACAACCCAAGTGATGTGAAACACCATGTCCAACATCCTAAACCAATGGGGTTTGAAATTACATGTCCACAACCCAACTAGGGTCCCTTTATAATTATCCAGTATAAAGTAGTTTAACTTGACCTATAATCCCCTATCCAAGGTGTTCCGTAAAGAGGAACCTGGCATCGCTCAAGGAACAGTGTACCTTCATTATCATAATTCATTTAATATATTAAATATTCCATGATATAATCCATGTTATAAAAAAATCCATCATGCATTTTAAATCATTAAATTATAAGTGGCCAAGTCATTTTTTTCATTGGTGATATACTGACATGCCTTAGGAGGGTGATTGGTAACTTAGGTAATGAATAATCATAGTAAGTAAGTTATATGAAACTCTATTTTAAGTCAACCCATTTCTAAGAAAGGAATGCTTTATAAGTTGATGTGGTCTAGGTATATATTCCCTATTATAACTAAATCTATTTAATTATCATGTTCAACCAAATTTTGACATGTTAAATTAATGGACACACCTTAAGGGGTGATCTAATTTAGGGTCACAACCCTCAAACCAAGTTGTGGGGGTTTAGAGAACATAAAGGGTGTGGTCTAAGAATTTAATTTAAGGAATTTTTTCATAAAATTGTGATAATTTTTGTGTTCAAATAATTAAAATATTATATAAATGATAAAACTTTAATGGAAAGGCATATAGGCCACTTACCTCAGGATTAGAAAGATTTAATCATCCTTTATCAGGATTTGATTTGAGCCGGAATGAGAGAAATAAAAAGATTAGAAAAACAACTTGAAAATTGGTCATACATGGTAAAATTAAAATAACATTCAATATGACAAGATAAAATAAGAAAATAATTAATAGGAGTTGAATACTAACTTCTATTATTTCAATTCACCCAATGAAACTTGGAATCGAAGGTTAGATGAAAGAGATACCTCGATGCCTAGGAGGAGACAAAAGGAGGAAACCCATGGGTGAATGTCGTGCATGTGGAGGGGAGGAAGTGATAAATGATTCAGGAGGAAATGGTAAATTTTATCCCTTTAACGATCTATGAAATTTTTCCACACGATTTAGAAGACCGTGCACTACTCATGTGGGATCACTGCCCAAGTGGCGCTAACCATACGGGTGAGGCGCATGGTTTTCCAAAATGTGTGCAGCTTGTGTACTACCCTTTGTAGATTTTTTTAGAAATACAACATAGTCATACAACCTCAATCACATAGTTAAACAAACCATGTCCCTAGACAAATAGTTCACATGGTTTGGGCTGCATGGTTAGTACTAATCGTGTGCCAACCATGCACCCATGTTTGTTTCTCTTAAAACTAAGCTTTTAGATCTTGTCACTTATAAAACTCAATAAAACTTCTGAGACACCTCTCTATCCTTAAACCATATATAAAAACAACAATTTTAATTGATCCAAATCTCTAATTTACATTCTGAATCTCAGTTTAATATTTTTATCATCTACTAAATGAAAAGTTCAAAATATCATGGACTTTTCAACCCAATATAAATCACAATATGTTAATACCTCCACACCTTGAAACTTATCATCATCTAGAATAATTGGGGAACAAAAAGTCATCAACCAACCTATAAGTTTCATGAATTTCTGCTCAAATGGATGCATTGTGTTTCCCACACCCAACACACCTATAAGCATTACCTAAAAACATGGGATACTTAAACCACTAAAACTCAGTCCAACACTCATATTTCAAGCTGAAACATCAATATAGAACTTAATAGATCCTATATAACTAGATACATGATCACATCATCATATATTTCCTCGTTATTCCTATAGTTCTCCCCACCATATGCTCTAGATTTCCAAGTCCAATTTCTGATTCACGGTACTCCCATCATTAGAATTGTCTATTGAAACATGGATCTAGAATCCTAACAAATATTCTATAAAAATTATAAAATCACAACACCTAGTCACACATGAGGACTCTAATATTGGTTCATGATTAGATCAAAATAATTTAATTTAATTTCACCAATCTTAACTGGTCATGCTGAATTTTTCTTAAAAATCCCCAGCTAACTCTTACACTGCACTCGTCTCCTCTGATGATGTGATCAAATTAGATTCTCACCTACCACATTCTTCCAAATAAGAAAACACAATTTTATCCATTTACATATGACTTTATTTTAAAATATTATCTTTAGGATCTGACACATTACAAAAATCATATTATATATCATCATCCCAAGGTGTGAAGATATTGTTCTAACCCTACTCATAGAATCTCATACTTTCATGACCCATCCCAATGGGGCTCATGCCACGACTCCCCAAGCTTTCCTCCAATAGGCGAGGGGCTGGTGACTAGAATCGAGTATCCATATCACTAACATAGGAGGCATTGCCTATGTACCTGTATGCATGCACACATCTCCAAGCCTACAAAATGCTGAAATGTAAAAACCAATAAGAAAATAATGCATGCATACCACTATATACCAACCAACAGAGTACGATAGGAAAGTAAAGTAAAGTGAAATTGGGCCAAATAAAATCCCACCAAAGGAATTCTATAACCACATTCATGAAACTCATCCATAGAAAACCCAACCTGGTCCAACCTGAGGGAAATGTATTCGGGAAACTGTCTGAAGTTGTAGGAACACCACGGTCTAACTGGTCTCATAAGGCTCTATCTAGTCCTGGTCCACCCTAGACTCTATCAAAAGGTCTCTCATCTGTACAAGGAATTACACGTGTGGAAAAATTCCGTGCATGGTTGAGTATAAAAATACTCATAAGGACACCTTGAAACCATAAATAAAAACACAAATGAAGGTTACAGTTAGCTCTACATGATTATATGTCTACAACATATAACAAGAATATGCAGATACACTCAAACCATACCACACAATCTAGGGTAAGTCACAACTAATATATATCGCCACTGGGAATTTAGCTCAAAGATTCCACAAAGAACTCATCTAGGATAACACACTCCTGAGTCTGAGAGCACTGATGATGTTCTTCCAAGAAGTATTATTCATCGGAAACCATCATGAGAGAGGTATGCTGAAAGATCTAAATAGAGATATGATACATCAGAGGAGGATCATAGACAAGGACATGGGGTACTACAAAATACTCCATATGGATTAACGCAATAATTATATTATTGATGCCCAGTGAATTTGGTCACGTCAATACTGAAGAATCTACCTAGGGAACAAAGAAGGAATAGAGGATCTGCTCCAAGGCTCTCTGAGGATTCCAACAACTCTATCTTAGAATTCCTGTTGAAGGGATCATACTTCTATGAGTAAAAAATGATACCAAAAAACATTCATGGAAATGATAAATGGAAGGGACCCAAATGAAACTCATATAATATATAGAGGATGAGTGAATCAATTCATGTAGAAAAGAGAGGGTGCACGGTGATTAGTAGTCACACCCATTGTTCCCCTTGACCCTGGGTAATGCCCATGTAAACGACCCATTTCACTATAAATATTTTCTATTTAAGACCCACTATTGATTTCATAAGTACCTTCTCATCGCAAGGGTCCCAACACCACTGAAGGTGCATCAAACAGACACTATGTTTGAAAGTTATGATCATTTTAGTAAAAAGATTCAACCTGGGTCTGGTCAGGGTTCGATCCGACCTGTCGGACCCGGACCAACCCACTAGCCAACCCGAACCAGTTCAGTCAACCCAACCTGACTCGGTCTGGCCGACCCACCCCGGTCTATTCTGGCATGGCCCGGTTACCTTGGTCCAGCTTGCATGTACGTAGGCTGATTTCTCTGCTGCATGCGGTTTTCCCCGACTGCGTGCCCCCTAGTCCACGTGGTGTCATACTGCATCCCATGCGGCTGGCCCACCACATCCATGTTCACCCCACATGATCTTCCATCTCATGGCATCGCTTCCACTACATGATCTCATGTGGTCCCCACCATGTTGTGTTCCACCTCTGCTAACTTCCCTACAGGTGGCTCGCCGTTTGCCTTGTTGTCGGCCTGGATCAACCCCCTGGACTTGCGCTACCTCTCACCCGGACAGATCGGAGACAGCACCCTGGATGCCACCGTGCTCCACTGCCTACACCATCATCCCATCCAAATTGTATCTTTCCTTCATCATTTCACCTCTTTTTCATCTTCATGAGGTTGTATCTTCGATTTCGGATCGTTGAACCAAGAATCGAAGGCGCAAAGATCATTCGTTCATATCCCACAAAGAATGAAGAACATGGGGGGAAAGGGGAAAGAAACCACATGGAACAAAACTTGAGGAAGGAACCTCAATTGTTATTCATTTTGGTATCGATCTATTCCTATAATAACAATAAATAAAAACTCAATAGTATAATAATCATCCCCAAATAATTCCCTCAATCAAACTCATCTCGCAAGAACAATCGAACCATTGATCAAACTGTTCATGGGTTGATTCGCGTTCATCATTGATTCTAAGAATGGGGAAATAAAGAACTGAAATCACAATTCCCTAACTGGGAAAGGATGGTTTGTTGTAGAGGATTAGTTGTCAATGTCGATCCATCAAGAATGATCATGATCCACTGTCTCATCATCATCCATCGAGAGATTTCTCTAAGGTTCTCTCTAGATTCTTCAGGGAATTACAGGGTTATGAGCCTAACCTTGGATCCCTTTTTAAAAGGAAAATCAAAATGAAATATCATTGTGTCGAATAAAAATATTTTTATTAAAATATTTTTATTTCCATTACGTCCAAAAACTACTTTTCATAGTTGACCCACGTCAACCAATTTTAGGCCTCACCTAGGGTAAACTCACTTCTCTGAATGAAATGGTGCTCTTGGATTTCTGATCCGGGCACCCATTTATAAGTTATTCCATTTTTTTAGGAAAACCACTCACGCATTCTTTTTAAAGTTTAATATTTTTCAAACATTTATTCCAGGCATAGCGGGCCTTAGAATCACACGTCGTCTCAGCACCTGGTCTCAAAATAATTGCATATAATATTTAAAATAATACATGGAAAAACCAGAACATACATACTCAAATTCCAATGATGTCTCCTGAAAAAACTATCTCCCAAATAAAATATTCATCGTGATATAGTACTATCACTAACACAATCCTGATCTAGCATCCATTGATCATCACAAGGTACTTCAAGCTTAGTGACCACATCTGGATTTCTCCCAAATCTATAATTAAACCCATACCTATAATTTACTGAGGATTCAAACCATACATTAATTCATTTATTAAATAAAATACTAGAGAAAAAAAGGACTATCTAAATATTGGCCTCAAGATTCTCATGAATATTCTCACACGAGGTTCATCCATCAAACCATAAGGCCATTTGATTTTAATTATTTATCTCGGTGTATATTCGATGTTTTCCCAACATACTTAAGAAAATTTCAATATAGGGAACATTATTGCCTCTAAACCAAGCGTATTACAATACATCATTGAATATTATAATTAGTAATCATTTATATCTTTCTCAATCCATGATCCAACAATAGGGTGTATTTTCCTTGAATCAATCCCTAGAACCACATCTACAAACGATGTGTAAACAGGTCTAACTATGATTCAACCACCCTGAACACATTCATCGTATCACTGAAGTGTCAGTTGATTCACTCTATAATGACCAATTTTAAGAGACATCTCACTTAACAACTGGTTTTTTTATACAAAAACCTGATCAAATCACTTTAAATCCCAAGGTACCCATAATTGTTCAATGTAACCACTAAATTCTCATCCTGACTTTTGGAATTTCTCAACAATTAAGCACTCAAACAACCACCCAACCATCATGTTTCCATGAATTCATGGACATGATACTGACCCATCAAACTCCTAGATTTAGTATTCACTCTGATCCTAAATCTAGTGTATAGGCTTGGTTTAAACTCACATTGATTTATAAATGTTGATCCTTATCTTAAGGAATAGATAACTCAATCTTACCATCCTAATGGGATTCCAAAATCTATTATAACCATTTATAACTGGTACTTTGTGGTAATTCTCCCTCTACTTGGAATATTACGATTAAACATGATCAACATGACACTCCCCACCTTAGTATTTTCCTAGTAGTCATTTACTAAGAATGGTAATTAATCCCATAGTACACTCTCTCTCTCCACTGAGTGTAGCTCCTAGATGTGGCCAACATGCTTATGCCAAGCACTAATATGATAAGAGAGGAACAAACAACTTATAAGCATGCTCGAATAGGTTTTATCTTAGATGCATGTGTGGAACTCATCCCAATTCACTTTCACACATGTCATCAGCATTCGACATAAAATCCAAAACTAAAAACTGATGAATATTGTTATCACTCCTAATCCTTTTTACAAAATTACACTGGGCACTAGGATAACTTATCCTTCTTATGAAGGCTCAAAGATATACTTCTCTCAAGAAACTTTCACACCCAGGTCACTCTACTCCATGGATGACCTTAAAAATATATTTATCATGATCATAACCATTTTTTCAAGTGTTCATGATACAAAATAGTTTAATTCATTAAAAAACCATTTCAATCAACATCATGTGATTTAACGCATCACTTATTAACTTGATGGGAACCACATGTAATTACACATGAAACAATGATACCGAAATGGAAAAATAGATGATACGCATTCCTAACATGTGATATCATACACATAGATCAACTCAAGTCATGTTATCTATAAGACTGTTAACAATATGATAACTCTCGAATCATACCCCATTAGAAAAGTAGAAAGGTCACATGATCATAAAAATGGTTTACCATGACCAAGGCATGTCTAACCTACTAAACTAGATCATTACAAAATTATCACATCCTTCACATGGATTAGCTTACCAAGAAACCACCCTTCTACTTGGGGGTGTTGTTTAATCACCAAGAGTCCTACTCGGGATGAACAAAACCCGAATGGTACCTCTACTATAAAAATTAAAAGCAATAATTCACCAATGTTAATTTAACTCAGAGAGTGTTACCTTAACTGGGATATACCCTTACTAAATCATAAGGTTTCAATCCTATAAAAAGTTCACTAGGATTACTGACCTAACCTATAAGATCATTGTAAAGAAAATGTTAATAGAGACCTATGGGAAACATACCCATTCTTGGATAAGTAAAAACTTAGGGAAAAACATTTAAACTGCCCTTATATAATGGGAAAGATATGAACATCACTAAAAGGTTTAATTTAATTCATTACATTATTTAAAATTTATTATAACTTTTAAAAATGCCCAGATATATAAAAAATGGTTAATACCAGTTATAAGGGAAAATATTTCTCAAACTATTCTTAGCACTTTATTCAGCCGACGTCATGCTACATAATAGGAAAATAATCTCATAATTTATTTTTTAAAACATTTATTCAATATTTATTTAACCATGAAATTATCACAATTAGATTAGTTAAAGAAAGTTTAAATTTCAATCTATAGAGTAAAACATCCTTTAGGTTGTAATTGAAATTTTAAATTAACAAAAGACTCATAATAATAAATATAAAAAGTACATAAAATGTCCTTTATAAATTTAAGGGAAATATCCTAGTAATAAACCATCATAAATATATGTAAACCATATAATTATCTAAATAAACTTTAAATAATCATCCCATACATCATAAACATACCCCCATGTGGTAAAGTATCAAGGCATATAAATAATAAAGTAACCTATGAGGGTCTCTTCATTTTAACCAATATTTTCATAACACCCTTAGTGGTTTTATCTCATAAGCAACATGACTTAACTGACATACCTAGGTTCAGTTGTGTATTTAAGGATTTAGTCATACAGGTTTTCATTCCAAAGTAATAGATATACCAACCTTCTTAAAGGAAACCATTTTTTAATAATTTCAATTTTGAAAATATATATAAGCACCATGGTTTAGTTAAATAAATTATCATTCCCAAGTTATAAAGGTACTTGGATTTATAAGTTATAATTTCCATTCATGTAACTAAAACTGGTTTTTTACCTTCAGTGTCATGATATATCAAGTTTGTGTATAATTTTTTTATTATATGGGTTCCCCTTCCCAATTTATAAAGGCCCATACACTTTATAAATGGTTAGTGTCACCCATTTAATCACAATCACAAATGTTTCAACCAATGCAACCAATAGTATGTGGCTCAAACATGTCATAATTGGTTAATTAATGTGTCACCATCAATCTATATGAGAGAAACATCATTTAGGTTGATCAAAACACTTTAATGATGCATGCAGCAACACTTCCTTTCCTTAATGGGTCAAGGGTAAATCTCATAAATTATTAAGTAGTTGAAAGTAAAAAAATCACTCAAGGTAAAATAATAATTAACTATAATAACAAACCATCAATCCTGCCCCTGTAAACTTGATATTTCCCCTATACATGGGTTGGATGGACCCAAACATGATCTATTTACTAAGTGATGACACATTCTTAGTCACCTATCTACCATTATAAAAAATTAAGACCAAGTAAAATAAATCTCTAATACCACTTTATAATGTCCCAACCCGAGTGCCACTAAAATGGTGCCCCAACCAGTTCGTCACATGGCCTCAAGAACACCTTCCCATATACCAGAGGCTACCGACTAGAAATAAGGGTCTAATGGTGGTACATTGTGGAGACTATACCCTCATGATCAGAGTAAAACAACTATATATACAAATAAAATAATAGTGAGATAATATGAATAAAATATCAGTGGAATATAACCATAACATCATATAATAAATGATAAATGAATAAATAATCATGCATGAACATGATATAATGTACGAGCAACAGACATACAATAGGCAATATAATATACAGGGCTAGACTGACAATAATAAATAAATAAAAGACTCTAACTTAGGAAGGTATCTTAAGTATATACTAAACCAATATTCACAATATCCAATGTCTATTCCAAGCCCATAATAGGTAAACAACATAGAGTAGGGTCCATACCCTAACCTGCAATCAGTAGGTCTATTCGGGTACTAATTGGAAGCCCAAATAGGGTGTAAGATATAATTAGTAGGACACCACCAATGGTGTTTAATGCAATCTAGTATATGAATATAAAATATTCAGTGTGTAGGTAAAATAATCAGTAAATAATTATAGTAAGTGGAAATGTAAACAAGTTGTGCTCAAGTTCCACAAGGACACTAGTCTGACGATACTTGCTTAGGCCAAAGCAGGAATGTCTTTGAACATGTGTCACTATAAATATATAAATATAAGTATATTTATATATATAAATAGTTATGTATATATGTATATTCACTATATATGTAGTAACTTATATTTCCATATATATAGATACGTAATATATCTAGGAACTGATGTGTAACTTAGGCATCCATGCATAATCATAAGAGTCTAATAGAGTAATAAGGGGTGCCTTTCTTGAGTATCATAAATAATATAGGATGACATGTCGAACATCATGAATAATATAGTATTCCATTATGAGTATCATGAATAATTTAGGACACCATTTTGAGTACCATGAATAATAAAGAGAAGGGGGTTATGCCCAACATCCTAACTGAGTGGGTGTGGAATGTCATGCCCAGCAACCCAAGTGATGTGAAATTCCATGCCCAATATCCTCAACAAAGGATCTTTGAAATTCCATGTCTATAACCCTAACTAAGGTCCTTCTGTAATGATCTAATAAAGGTATGTCTCACTTTCCCTATGATCCCTTAGACAAGGTGTTCCGTAAAGTGGAACCCAGCATTTCTCAAGGCATAGTGTACCTTCATTGTGATAATTCATTTAAAATTTTAAACAGGCCATGAGATCATCTATTCTATGACATAATACATCACACACTTTAAATAATTATATTATAAGTTCCCAAGGTTTTTATCCATTTTTTATATACCGACACACCTTAAGAGGGTACTCAGTTACTTAGGTAATGCATAATCATAGAAAGTAAGTTATATGAAACCCGCTTTTAATTCAACCCCTTTCTAACCAAGGAATAATTTGTAACTTAATGTGGGACAAGTATACATTCCCTATTGTAAGTAAATGAATTTAATTATAACATTCAACCAAATTATGATATGGTAAATTAATTAAAACACCCCAAGGGGTGGTCCAATTTATGTTTACAACCATCGAACCAAGATGATGGGTCTAGAGAACATCAAGGGTGTGGTCTAGGCATTTAATTTAAGGAATTTCATCTTTTATGATCAGATCATAATAATTCTGGCATGTGGAACAATGATAGTAATATATAAATGACCTAACTTTAAGTGAAAGGAATATAGACTACCTATATCATGCTTAGGAATATTTTCTCATCCATTATCTGGATTTGATTTGTTCCAGAACAAGAGAAATTGGAATATTAAATAAATTCCCTAAAAATAAGGAATATGATATCACATTGAAATATCATTAAATATGAAAAGATAAATTGGGGAAATAAGGAAGAGGATTCAAGTTATAAAAACTACGCTTCCAACACACTTGATGATGCTTGAATAGGAGGTCGGATGAAAGAGATACCTCCATGTCTAAGAGGATATCCAAAGGAGGAAACCCATGGGAGGATGTTGTGAAAGTGGAGGAGAAAAAAAAGAGGGGAGGAAGAGATAAAGGAGGAAGGGTTAAAATTATTAATTTTATCCCTTTAATGATAAGCATGGTTTAGCTGCACGATTTGGATAATGGTGCACCAACCGTGCAGGCTCACTGCCCAAGTGGCATTAACTATGCAAGCGACGTGCACAATTTTCTAAACCATACACAGCCTATGCACTCACATCTATAGTTTTATTCATACATCCTGCATGGTAGTGTGGAATAGGGTTCATGGTCAAACAAACCATGTCCCTAGACAAATATTCCACATGATTTGGGTCGCACGATTAGAACTAAACATACACCAACTATGTGCCCCTTTCTATTTCTCCTAAAATTGAGATTTTGAAGCTTGAAACTTCTAAAAAACAAAAAAAAATATCGAGATACATCTCAATCCTTAAAAAAAATCAAAAAAAATACTTTTAAGTGATCTAAATCTTGAATTTACATTCCTAATATCTGTTTAATATTCTTACCATCCTCCAAATGAAAAGTTCAAAATCTCATGGACTTTTCAACCAAGTCAAAAAAATGAGACGTTAAACTTATGGTATGTTAACTAGGGGGATTTTTTTATCAAAATCCTTATAAATAATAAATCAAATAAAGTAAAACTTGGGATAGGAAGTAATAGAGAAAAACCAAAACTATACATAAATAATTTTATTTCTTGATCTAAAAGTAAAAGCATGTCTACTATTTCTTCCTTTCATTATGGAATTACTGGACATTATGATAATGATTATTTCTTTAAGAGTCCCCAATTTTTTGGGATTAGGTATTAATATCTTTCTAAAATTTTATCTACAATTAAGGATTAAAATTATACTCATCGTAAATAGATTTGGTTACCCACATATTCAATTTCTAAAACTACTTAACTCAGAAGTATATAGGTACTAAAACACCTATTAGTTTCAATTTTTGTAGAAAAGATCCATATTATCTAAAATTAAAAATGATATATGGATAGTGTTTGTTCAAGATATATGAGTGGTGATTTATAAAAATTTTACTCATTATAAAATATTAATGGTGGTAAAGTTACATTTGTAGATAATATAGAAGTGAAAATTATTGGAGTTGGATCTGTTGGAAATACTAACTCAGTTCTCATCAATAAATTACTATGTATTGAAGTCTTAAAACACAACCTAATAAGTATTTCTCAACCTTTTGATGAAAATTATTCTATTGATTTTTCTAATAATGTATGTTCTATTTTCAAAGATAGATTTATTAAATTTAAATAACCTAGAAGTAAAAATGTATATACTTTTGATATTAATTATTTATGTAGAAAAAATGTAAACAATTTGAATACTAAAATTAATGAATCATGGATTTGACATAGATGACTTGAACATTTTAATTTTTACTCTTTTATGAAGTTATTTAAGATAAATTTAATTCATAATTTTACTTACATAAAATTTGATAAAAAGGTTATGTGATGCATGCTAAATAGGAAAGAAACAAAAATATAATTTTAAATAAATTAATGAGGTCTCTATTTCATGAACTTTGGAACTTATCCAAATGTATTTTTTTACTTTATATAATATATATAATTGGTGGAAAGTCTTTTGTTTTTTTAATTATTTTTATAGATTTACTTGGGTTTAATTTTATAAAAATCAAGCTTCAATTATAGTAAGTGAGCATTATATTTTAATAAATATTTAATACATTACAAATTTTAATATTTCATGGAATCAAAAAAATAATTTTATAGTATGAATATAAATTTTAAACTTACTTGGTCAGAATAAGCCTAGAATGAGTTTTTTAAATTTTTCTTTAGAAATAAGCTTTATGAGTGATTGAAAATGTAGTATTTGACTATTCATAATTTTATTTATAATAATATTTTATAATATGTACAATTAACAATTTATTGAATATCCATTTTATATTAATAAATATAAGATCATTTGGAGGTAAAATGGGATATTTTCTAGAAAACTATTCTTTTTCATAAAACTATTTTTGATGGAATAATGTCTTTACATTTTAATTAATTAAAATAATATTTAATTATGAATGAATTAAATTAAATATATTGATAATATATCTAACTATGTGATTTTAAATCCATATAAATATTATAACTAGTTGTATAGTTAATGTAAGATCATCTTATTCTTGAAAATGCATTTCTTGAAGCCCTATTTTTCAACACATTTTACAGGTTTATTTTTAAATTAAATTATTCAACTTGTATGAATTGAATTTGATAAAATTAATTAAATATTTAAAATTAGAATAATGAATATTATTTGATAATTTCAACATAATTTTTTATCATAATTAATAGTAAAAATAGTAAAAAAATTAATTATTATGATTAAGGTCAAAATGGGTTTATAGGGGGTTAATCTATAAATATAAGGGTTAAAATGATACAAAAAACTTTCTGAAACAAAATTTGATGGTTTTATTTTTACCTTACCCTTATCAACTTAGAATATGATCTATTTTCATCTATTTTTCTAAGAAATTTTCTTGGAATTATTTTATAACTTTGAAAAATTACAAGTGTGTCGCTCACCTCAATTATAAAATGGTACCTTCTTCCCTCACTTATTCACACCTATTTAGCCATTTATATCAAACAAACCCTACCAAAATATTTCTTCAAAATCCTTATCCACTTTTTAGAGCTACCATTATTCCCAAAAGACTAACCCTAGTGTTCTTAATAAGATATCCAAAGGATATTTTTCTAAGAAAAGGTAATTGTATTCACTAAGCTCTTTCTTTTTAACTTCTTCTTTTACCACCTTAAATTATATCTTAATAATTAAAATATAATATAAATAGTATATAACATATACTGATATTTTATTATGTTTATGTAATAATATTTATTCATATCCTTCTCCATCAAATGGGAAACAAAACCATCGCTCATGTGTACGACGGACTACCGCCTTGCAAACTGATGTAATTTATTTTCCATCAATGACTCACATGGATAGTAATAATGATGGAAATAATAAATATATATGATACTTATAAAAAATATTTATTCTTAAAAATTAATTTATCATCAACTTCATTACCCTTTAACCCATTAAGTAAATGATAATGTCGCTCGTGCATACGTATGACCTACCGTCCCCATGAAGTGATGTGATTCATTTCCCATGTCCAAGTTTCAAGAATGATCATAAAAATGTATCTAATGGATAAATATAATATTTATAAAATTAATATAATTTTGGATATGATGTAACTATATCTAATGAAAAATAACTATAACTTCCATGAAAAAACATACATGAGAAAATGAAGCTTTTAACACCTAAAATAATTGTAATAATAAAATATTATTAACGAATGGGTGATAATATGTTATAATAGTATCATATATGATATTATAAATATGAATATGGTTCTAGTATAAATTAATAACATGTCTAAAACCATTATACAAGAGGTAAAAGCAAATTTAACTAAAGAAAATCATGAGGTATGATATTTTGTCTCAATTTCCATTCCATTGAGACATATTTAATATTATGCACCAATTTAATTTTTTTTTTTGGTTTATTTACTACACCTTTGATATATTTAACATTAATACATACTTATTCATTATTATTAATGTTTAAATTAAATTTTATTCTTTTAGGGGATTGCAATTTAAAAGTTACCAAAGAGATAAGGATTTATTTTACAATCTCATTTTTTGGGATTGGCTAAATTTTCATTCAAGAAATCTTAAAATCCATCCCTAATAAAATAAAACTATTTTATAATACTCTAGATATGTAATGAGTTTTAATATTTATACAAAATTTTCCCCTCTTTTCAACTTTAATCAAGCAATGAAATGTTTAAAATAAAATTTGATCTTATTTCTCTTTTTGATCAAGTACATTTTTATTCCAAGTCCATATTTTTTAAAATTGTTTTAAAAAAGTACTTTTTATTATAAAAATGATATTTTAATGATATTTTATGTTATAATTTAATTTTTAAAAGTTATAAAGGAATGTTTTTAATTTTTTTCTAACGGATTTACTTTCATATTTCTTTACAAAAAGTCAAAAGGAATGTTTTTAAAGTATACAGTGTTAACAGACTTCTCTATCGCCATAATCATTTTATGCTATTTAGATTATTCTACATGTTTAAATTTTTTTACAAAGAAAAATATTTAATGAAATATTATTTTAATTTTTCGATCCATTTTATTTTATTTTTTCAAAGGATGTGATTTTTTTACAAAACCTATATTTCTGATAAACTGACAGTCATCTATTATCTCTTATTAATTTTGTGGTCATTAACTTTCTCTTGAAACATTCACTTTCTATTGATCAGAATAAATTACATTTATCTTAAATATCCATATTATTTTTATCATAAATATGATTTACAAAACCATTTTTACATACAGTGTTTTACTATAAAAGGTATTTGATTGACATGGTGAAATCTTGAAAAATCCATATTCTTTACTCAATGCAAATATTTTTTGGAAAGTTTATGGAAAATACCTATTTATTTAAAAAAAAGAAAAAATAAATGACCCTTTTAATTATGAGGGAACCCATTACATGGTATACATACCCAAACCAAATAGCAAAAGGATTCAACATGGCCCAGAGGCCTAGTAGCCAGAAGGCCAAAAATACATAGCCCAAAAGCCCACTATTACAAAACTCATTACAAAAATCATGGTCTGTCAACATTGAAATGGGACCAAAGAGGCCCAAATAACCAAACAGTTACCACCAGTCACCCTACTCAAACCGAGCCCAGCACCATGGTGTCACCACCTGTACTCTGCCAAATGTTCCACCATCGTGCCTCCATCCATCTGACCAAGATCGAACCACCAATCCACACAGTTGTCATCCTGGAGCACCACAATTGACTTTATACAACCGAAACATGCCATCTTCCATCCACGATATCCTCTACATCCCAATGTTCCATCATCCAAAAACACTCATTCTAACCATATTTGGTCTGAAACCTGATCTGAAAGGATCAGCTCTATCAAGGCAGATCGTCACTGCCCGAGCACCCGAAGACACTGACGAGAGTCAACGCATGTTGTGTGTAACATTGCATTCACCAAGATAATCCACCATGCCTTTATCACTGACAGAATCCCCATTATGACTCCTCACCGTCGAAATATAATCCTAAATCCACCGCACCTGTAATTCCACACCTGCCATGGAGAGATCCTGCTGAATAATCTGAAGAAGTTGAAGAGAATAAACCTCAGGTGAAGAATCCCTAAATAAATCAAGAGATCTCATCTGAATCTGAGAGAATATACCATAAATAAAAATATTTAATGATAAGGAATATTTTTTATTAATTTAATTGATCATTAAATATATGAGGAATAAATTGGACATGTAGTGATGAATTGGGATCGATTATAAATAGCCCCTCAATGTATCTATAGGTATCATAAGACAAATTACTTGGCCAAATTAAATGGTTTTTTGGTGTATACCTACCCATCAATTAAACTCTCTTGGAAAAAGGATTTGATGTTATCGATATCATGATGTCTAAGATCTGGTTTTCCAATATTATGCATTGTATTTATTGAGGATTCATTTATTATTATCCATTAGATTATTTCATTGATATTATAAATGTTTTAATTTTTTGATCAAGTTATTAACTAAATGACATTTGTTTTTAGTTATTTACTTTTCTATATTGATTATTCCATATTTACTCGTGGTATATTATGCTGGAAATAACCCTTACTGAGAATTTGAGCTCACTCTTATTTTTTTCCTTTCAATATGATATAAAGAATAAATCATTGAATGATTTTATGGATACCGAATGTTTTATTTTACTACATTTTATATTTTCTTCCCAATGTAAAATGGGTACCATGTATGTATCTAGCTATTCAAGACTGCTAAACTGATCGATCCTTTATAATGTGATCCCTTATATCTTATGTCAATGTAATAAAGTAACCACCAACTCTAGGTTACTATATTTGGATTTGTTATAGTTAGTATCAGATAAAGTTTAGTAGATACCTTGGGAACTGGATTTAGGAAAACATAGATTAGGGAACATAACCCTATGAAACACTTTTATGATATGTCTAATTTTATAATAATATCATAAAATTTTTGGTAAGGTAGATATTATATTATTTTTCTTAGAAATACATCCACGGTGCATGGGGAGTGTGCCCTTAATTTTCACCTAGTTTGACACTACAAGGGGATATGCTTGTGTTAATTCACGTTTTCTTTACAAACCATTATGAATGATTCGAAAATATTTTTATGATTTAAGGATATACCCAAAGAAACCAAGTTTATAATTTCTAATATTAACAATGGATAAATTTTCAATTTATCTTAAGTGTTACCTCAAATTTAGAATTTTATATTGTGATTTAAAATTCATAATGATATGATATAATACATTATATTCCATTGTTTATAAATGGTTTTAGTTCAGTGACTCCCATTGCATGCTGGAAGGGCGCTGGCCTAACATCTCCCCAAGCGGGAGAGTGTACGTCATAATTTGTGGTAGTAGGGGTCTGCGTTCACGTGGCCCCTAATAACATTAAAAAGAGAAGGGTTCTAGGAAGAAAGAATGGCATCAATACTCATGAAAAGTGTTGAGTAATACAATACAATTGTTGTTGGAGCTGAGAAGATCATGTCTATATTAGGGAAGCTAGCCTATGTTATGACTAATACAAAGTACATATAGAGAACCATGATGTTTCATGGAATGATGCACCTGTATTGGATAATTTCATGTAATAGAATCCCATATATTTTAGTGGAACTACTAATCTAGTGGAAGTTTAGTAATGTATTAAGTCCCTTGAAAAAATATTTATGGCCTTAGGATGAAATTAAAGGGAATATTTTACACTTTTAGTGTATTGTATCAAAGGAAATATTGATCAATAGTGGTCATTGATCCAGAATACTAGGGAGGAAGAAGAAATAGAACACATGGAATGAAGATATTTTAAAGAAAAATTTTTTGAAAAATATTTCCTTCATGATAAATGAACTAAAATGAATAGAAAATTTCTCAAATTTAAGAAAAATGAAGAATAAAGTGTTTTAGAGTATGAGGATACCTTTATAAGACTATCTAGGTATTCTACAGATCACATACATAATTCGGAGAGTTTGATTGAATATTTCTTTGAAGGTCTTAATCTAAGTCTCTAAAGGGAACTTATTTCTAAAAAAATCATCATATTATGAAATAGTTTTATGAGACATAAAAACATAGAAGTAATTTTCTATGTCCTATATATTCAAGGGGAATAAAAAGAAGAATAGTTTTTCTAAAGACCAATAAAAATAGAATTCATCAAAGGAGAAGGAGAAAATAAATAAATTTCCATCATGTGAGAATTGTGGAAAGAAAAATTCTAGAAAATGTATGAAGGGAATGAGAGTTAGTTACAAGTGAAGATATAAGGGTCATCTAGATAATGAATGTAAGGAAATGGAATACACCACTACTATCTAATACTTCAGCTATAAATAAATTAATCATTATTTAAAATAATTCCCCAAGTATTAAGGTAACTTACTACAAAAGAGGCTAAGGGGAGAAGGCCAAGATTATGTGATCCCTATAGCTGAGGTTTAATCCTATAAAAATGTATTGGTAGATACTTTAATAATATCTTAAAATTTAGCTAATGATTTATTTGATTCTATATCTTTACACTCTTTTATATCTTCTTTGTTTTCTAATAAAATTATATATTTACCAACAACCTTAAGAAGGGAGTTGTCGGTAAAAACTCATAGTGAGAATATCAATATAATAAGGATGTGTCAGGTAGTTCCCATTATGACACATAAACATTATATATTTTCTGAATTTATTATTATAACTATGTTTGACTTCAATATAATCCTTGGTATGGATTGTATTTCAAAATGTGAAGCAAAAAATTATTATAAAGAGAAAAAATTATGATTAATGATGAATATATTGAATTCCTTGTCATTATAGGAGATACTTCATCATCTTATTCATGTCTAAATCCACCCCTAGTAGATATTCTAAATGAGATTCTTGGGGATGAAGAGAAAATACATCCTACAGATGGGAAAGGTAATCTTTAATTTGAGGATGTACCTATTTTATAGGAATATATTGATGTATTTCTTGAGTAATTACTTGGACATACACCAGAGTGGAAAGTTGAGTTTTCATTGATTAAATCTCTAGTGCAATATCTATATCAAATACTCCTTATATAATGGACCCTATAAAATTAGTGGAGTTGAAGAAACAACTAGATTAGTTGTGTGATAAGGGATTTATACACCCTATTATTTTACCTTGGGTATCCCCTATTCTTTTCATTAAGAATAAATATGAATCCATGAGGCTATACATTGATTATAGGTAAATCAATGTTATTACGATAAAGAACAAGTATTATCTACCTCAAATCGATGACTTATTTGATCAAATTCACTGAGCATAATATTTTTCAAAGATTAACCTTATTTATGAGTTTCATCAATTGTGAATAAAGAAGTAATATATTTTGATGCTAGTATTTTGAATAAGGTATGGACATTATGAGTTTGTAGTAATTCCATTTGGATTAACTAATGCACCCTTTGTTTTTATGGATCTAATGAATAGAGTATTCAAATAATATCTTGATGATTTTGTTGTGGTATTTATTTATTATATCATTATTTATTCTAAAATCTTTGTGGACTATGATATTCACTTGAAGATAATTCTACATACTCTTAGAAGAAAATATCTTTATAGTAAATTTAGCAAGTTTGAATTCTAGATTTGGAAAGTTTCTTTTATTGGCCATATTATCTCCAAGGTTGGAATCTCTACTGATTCCTACAAGAAAAATGAAGTCAAAGAATAGAATACACCAATGAACATAACTAAGTTATGTAGTTTCATTGGTTTGGTAGGTTACAATCGGATATTTGTTCAAAATTTTCTCGATTGGATAACTCATTAACCAATATTACACATAAAGGGGTTAAGTTTGTAATGATAAATAAATGTAAAGAATTTTTTGAAGAATTAAAGAGGAGATTGTTTAGTGCTCTAATTTTTACTCTACCATCAAAAGATGATGGATTTCTGATATCTAGTGATGCATAAAAGAATGGACTTGGTTTTTTCCTTATATAGAATGATAAATTTATTGTCTATGCATCAAGGCATTAAAATACCCATGAATAGAAATATACAACTCATTATCTTAATTTTGTAGCTATAATATTTTCTTTAAAGATATAGAAACATTATCTCTATGGAGAAATATGTGAGATATACACAAACCATAAGTACCTAAAATATATCTTTTCACATAAAGATTCTAATATGAGGAAAAGGTGATGACTTGAGCTGCTCAAGTATTATGATTTCTCAATACACTAACACCTAGGGAAGGAAAATAAGGTATTGGATTAATTAATCATGAAAGATCATAGGGTTATGATCAAAATAAGGATTAACAGGGATCCTATGTTCATGGATATAATAAATATCAATATGGTAATTATTAAGGAAGGGGATACATCACTCGTTTTTTAAATGACTTTAAAACCATATTTATTGGAAAAGATAAAAATATTCAATCTAATGATGATAATTTTCAAAAAAAATAATTCATGAATGATGGTAAATTGGAAAACTTCATATATGGAGATAGAGTTATGAAAATTAGAAATATGTTATGTATTATATCTATACTTGATCTAAAAAGGTAATTATTTGATGATTCTCATAGCTTGAATTTCTCTATACACCTCGGTAGCACCAAGATGTATAGGGATTTGAAAGAAAATTTTTGGTGGGATAATATAAAGTTAAAAATTGATAATTATTGTTTCTCTTTGAGGTGAACGTGTTTGGGGTGATGACCAAATGGTTTGACAAGAATCATCATCTATATATTATTGTATATAGTTTTACATCTCCATATTTGTTTCAACCCGGTCCACATCATCATTCTTTAAATAAGGATTGGATTAACCCCATGGGGACTAGGCAGTTTCATCCCTTCTGTATTGCGAGGGAGGTTCTATAGTCAAATGGCCCTAGCGGGTGATTTCATGGGGTTAAGTACTTGTGAAATCAGTCCTCTTAAGATACAACTTCCTCGAATGGTCTCCAATGGGTTTGTTTATGGAGCCAAAAACACCCAACGGTCCTGGTATCCATGATTCATGGACCTACTTTCCAAGGATAGGCGTTCATTGGATGATTATTTGGCTAATGATACTTAAGGACTCCATTGATCAAGAGGATGGGAAGTCAGGCTCACCGCATCCTTTTTGGGGGGGGATTATTGCCTATTTCAGGACTCTCTTGTAGATTTAAGTTGTGTTCATACATTCATGAATCCTTGGTTCATTCCCAAAGAGTGTGTCCATAGGCTACCCCTGGTTTTCAGGATCACCATAGTTATACATGTATTTGATGCTACAGAGGTAATACTAACTTAAGCCATACAATAAGGAACTCTGGAGTTTATCATCGTCCAGGGGGGCGTAAGGTGACTTGATGTTGGGATCGGACCCATAAGATGGGTTTCCTATATATCCTCAGGAGAGGAATCAAAACCCATGTAGTTCAGATGAGATTGGGCTTACGCATGGAATTTACCCATCTGGAGGGATATTATTGGGTGGACCCTCTTGAAAGGGAACCATTTTTGAGCTCAAACCTTCAAGTATGTGTCCTACTTATCCTGGTTTGAATATGAATTATATTTCTCATAGTTAAAAAGAGATGGGGCTTATGTATGGAATATGCCCACTTGAGGGGACATGATTGGGTGTCCCCTTTTGGAAGGGAACACTTTTGATCTCGGGCCTTCAAGCATGAATCCTATGTACCCCTTTTTGATCTGGAATTAAAGTTCTCATAGTTCAGAAGAGCTTGGTCTTATGCATGGAATATTCCCACTTGAGGGGACATGATTGGGTGACCCCTTTTAGAAGGGGGCCCTTTTGAGCTCGGGCCTTCAAATAGGCATCCTACGTATCCCAGTTTGACCAGGAATCAGAGTTCTCATAGTTTAGAATTGTATGGATATTGTAATCATCACAAATATCTAAGCCCATGTGAGTCATTCTATGTGTGAGAAACAAGAGGATGTGAGAGATCCAACCAACCACACACCTCCTCTCCTGCTGATGGGAGAGGGAGGGCCTACGGTTGAAGAGGTTAGGGTGACCGTGGGTGAGGGTGTGGAGTGATGAACCTTTTAATGTGGGGTGAAATTAAAGGTCATGTGGCTTGGCCTTCAGAAGATTAGGGACTTACCTCAATGGGATCGCCCCAAAATATCATGTGAGGTATACTATAGTTTAAATTCATATAGCTTGGATGATGATTAACTGGAGGATAATCATGTTGGGATGTTCCAACATGCATCAAACATGAGAGGGGAGGAATGTGAAAACCATGATTATGAAGGATTTCAGATCAGGATAAGTGATATGAGGCATGGAATCCATTGAGGTATACAGAGGTAGGATAAGCCTCTCCTAAGGATAAATTTTCCTTTGGTTGATAGGCCATCTTGTGGGAAACATATGTAGAGCCACTGGGGCATGATGTGTATAGTCAAGAAGATGTGTCCTCAGGACACTGACCTTTCGATTTTGATGGATTAAGAGGTTTATGAAGATCCAAAATCATCTGATATACTACAGTTTAAAGTCATATAGCTTTGACGATGGCATCACAGTTTAATTTCATGTTGCATGGACTAATACCATACAGTTTAACTTCATGTGGTCAGGATGATAACTCATAATTTAGGGTTATATAGTTTGGACCTTGTATTGTAGGAGCCATTATTAACTAGAGTATAATCAATCTGGGATGTTTTGACATGCCCCAAAAATGATAGGGAAGGAAAGTGTAAATCATGACTCTAGGGATTCTCGAATCAGGAAAAATGATATGGGGCATGGAAGCCATTGAGGCATAAAGAGGTAGGAAATGACTCTCCTGAGGATGAATTTTCCTTTGGTTGATGACCATTTTGTAGGCATCATATGTAGAGCCACTGGGGCATGATGTGAATAGTCAAAAAAAGGTGTTTGAATGACACTGGACTTCCACTTCTGATGGACATGGAGGTTTATGAGGATTAAAAATCACCAGAGAGACAGA
Organism: Viscum album; assembly: GCA_963277665.1. NCBI lineage: Eukaryota > Viridiplantae > Streptophyta > Magnoliopsida > Santalales > Viscaceae > Viscum > Viscum album. Next base: position 1,327,114,043 of record OY728126.1, read on the forward strand.
GTTTGATGAATAGAAAGGATGTTCCTAGGTATTTAAGAAACATTCAGGCTATAATTTTTAATGGAGTTTTGGGTCAACCTAGAATAGGAGGTAGGTGATAGGGTTTTCGGTAGGTGCATGAGGAATGTCTCTTCTCATGGTATTTAAGGGACTAGTGTTTGGGATGCATAAGGGTGTAATGGAAAATGTTTTCTACCTAGCCCGAAAATTTCACGGTGCGACCTTCCATTTTTCATGGGGGTCAATGCCAGTAGTGAGGGATCAGCCCGGAGGGATGGGACCGCAGGCCAGAAGTGATCCTAAGCAGGGGTGTGGGGGGTTAGCCCCTGTGGTATGAAGTGGTGGGTGCAAATGGTTTTTCGTATAATTCTTTTCATGTAGGAGCTGGCCATGAACTCTCTATTCACAAATGAGATGGCCGCATAGGATGGTACGCAGACTGTCTTCAGCATAGGGGATTCCACATACCATTGTTTGGATAAGTGTGGGCCATGAACTACATTCTGAATAGGGATTTTGTGGACCATTTTTATTATATTTTTTTATTTATTTTCTGGTTGGCTGTAGAGGTTCTTCCAAATACGGTTCACGGGAAGGGCTTCCATGAACTACTTTCTACATACGGTTCGCGGGATGGATTCTGTGAACTATTTTGGATGAAAAATGCAGTCACATGAACTACTTTGGGTGCAGAATAAATTCCTCCTGCACCCTCTATGATCTTTTTCCCCTTTTTTCCCATCCTATATCTCTCCCTCTATCTTCTTCCTCTCTTTTTTAGTTCCCCTAGTGGTCCTTTTATAGGGTTTTGAGGAATCTGTATCTGCAATTCATGAAGTACCTTTTGTGGAAGCCTAGGAGGAAATTTAGCCCACAGATGACTCATCCAACCGCGAATTGTGGAGTTTTTGGATTCCAACGACTTCTCCTCATCTGTAAACCACATCATTCAGAGGGATAGTTTTTGGGGTGTACCTCTTTCTTATTCTTTCCAGTGAAAATAGTTTGTTGTGGATTCAATTTATGGGTAGAAATTCACCATGAATAGATTCATTCGCTGTCCAACACCTCACGGTTTAGTGTTTCATAGGCCATTCGTGTCCTGATGGTTCACGGTTTATGCCTTCCACGAACCTTTCCTGGTGATGGTAGGCAGCCAGACCATATTCCTTTTCCAAATTTGATTTCTTCACTTTTCTCCTCAATTTTTCAATAAAACATTCATCCATATTCTTTACCAAACATTGGGGAGTATTTTCCTTCCCTTTACTGAATTTCCAGGACCCTACAAATGCCCCTCATCGGAATGGGGTCTGATATGAACAAAGAAGAGGTTATTCCAATGAATAAGTGGTCCCAACTTGAATGATGAGATAATGCTCTAATTTTTACCTAAGTCAAGGGACTTAGAAAGCATAGTTTATCTATTGATGAGGTTTTATAGAAAACCTCATGAAATTTTGGGTATTTTTCATTATCACCCTAATTTTTGCCTAATCCTGTTTGACACGGGCTTAGCGGGTATAACTTGGATTTTGCTTAGGACGCCCTTTGCAGGTTTTTGAACTAACATGATTTACATCTCTTTTTATAGCTCTAAAAACATTTTTCTTCTAAACCATACATGGTTTAGGTTTAACTAATTGATACTCGACTTTTATCCAGAGGTTCCCTTTGTAGATTGTCACTCTGAAGAGTATGGCGTCTTTTTAACTGTTAGTTCACAGTCCTGTAAATCAAACTTATTACTGATGTTTTAGGTCAAACTGCTTTGACCAAACTTGATGGGGTAGGGTCTCCAATCCATAATTCATCATCAGGGAATGTCCTAATATCTTTCATATATAAATGAGGGATTTTTCTTAACCCTGAATTTGTGAATTTTGGACATGCATGAGGATTGGGAGCCATTTTAGGTGTATGGAAGTAGTATAGGACTCTCCTAAGGAATAATTTTCCCTTTATTGATGGCCTTTTTGTAGATTATATATACAGATCCACCAAGGTATGATGTGCATAGTCAAACAAGGGTGTCTGCGGGACACTAGCCTTCCATATCTAATGGCCTAAGAGGATTTACAACACTTTGAAGTTATTTTGATGTTGGGGTTCATAGTGGGTGGCTTGTTTGAGTGATGATTCCTAAAATTATTAGGGACATTCATATCATCTTTGAGTGGGAAATTTTTCCCACACAATTCTTTCTTGCATAAGGGAGAGCTGGTGAATGGTCAATTCAATTAGAAATATTTTTCATGTTGGGGCATTCAAAAAGCTGAGGATATGTGAGTTGTTATCCATACGGGTTTTCTAAATTTGGGGAGTGAGATGGTACATGGATGTCCTCTAAGTATACAAAAACTAGAAAGGACTTTCCTAAGGATGAATTTTCCTTAGATTGATAGTCATTTTGTATGTGATATATGTAGAGCCTCCGGGGCATGATGTGCATAGCCAGAAAAAGGTGTCTGCAGGACACTGACCTTCCATCTCCGATGGCTCTGAAGGATTATGGAGATTGGGAGCTTTCTGAACATGGAATATGGCCTTTAACAATGGGTGTTCCTGAACATGAAAAGGGACATTTCTTTTAGTTGAACTTCTCTGGGAAACCTGGAAATAAGTGGGTGCATTTTTTATGTGGACCGACATCACGCATATGGATGGGGTGTCTTTATTTCACAAAAACATCAAGAGAGACCAGAGATGAATTGGGACATCATGTTCTGATATATCTAGGATGTGGGTAGGAAGGAGAATGTAAACCATGACTTTGAGGTCCCTTGAATCAAGAGGTTGGTCACAAGGTTTGGAATCCATTGGGGATAATGTGATAGGAGAGGACTCTCCTAGGGATTAATTTTCCTTTGATTGATGGAAATTTTCTAGGAGACATATGTATATTCTCTCGGGAATGATATGCATAGTCAAACAAAGGTGTCCACAGAACACTGGCCTTCCATCTCCGATGGACATGGAAGGTTATGGGTATTCAAGATTTCTCAAATCATAGAGTTTGAGGTATGGAAGGAGTGTGTCCAGATACATTAGAGACATTAAATATATGATTCACTCATGGAATCAGGTATCCCTTACATATATTTGACTCATACATAGAGTGAGGCACTCATCCCATATTTGGGGTACCCTTTCATTTAATGTCGTATGACCAGGATGTGGGGTTTCTTATAGGGAAGGGAACCATGAAATGTCTTTTAGAGTCGTGCTACTCAGACCAAATCCTTGGACTGGTTTTCCATGATTTCATGGTGGATATCTTGTTGAAATCCCTAAGCTCATGTGAGCTATTCTCATTGTGAGAAACAATGTATTACGAGGATTCTGGATCACCACTTAAGATCTCAGAAAAAATCAACAATAGGGATCACTTTAGGCTTAAACCAATGCTATGCAGTTTAACATCATACAATAAGAATGATTCTAGCCTTTAAGTTTAACTTCGTGCGGTGGGGACATGATGTTGTGTAGTTTAGAGTCATGCTGTGAGGATTTCATGTTATCACAAAGATCATTAATAGCTTTGATTTAATCATGATTGGGATGTTCTGGAATTCCTTAGACATTAGTGATGATAGAATGTGTAAACCATAGTCCCGAGGGAAACTTAGATCGGGAGGGATGACATGGGACTTGGAATCCATTGGGTGTATTGAGATAGGATAGGACTCTTCTGAGGATTAATTTTTCTTTGATCGACAACCATTTTGTAGGAGAAATATGCAGAACCACTAGGGCATGATGTGCATATCCAAACAAAGGTGTATGCAAGACATTGGCCTTCCATTTTAGATGGCCATGAATGTTTATGGGGATTCAAGTTTTCCTGGAGTATGGAGATTGAAAAATAGGAAATATGTGTCTGGGAATGTAAGAAATACCCAGACTGTGATTAGCCATGAACTACTAGAGCTTTCATATGGATCTGGCTCATATGTAAGGGGAAGTATGATCTTTTGATTTCTTACGAGTGTCAGAATTCAGACTGGGAATTTCCATCATCTCGTTAAATTTTTGTACAGGAAATTGGGGGCATGTTCAGGATCTCGTAACATTGAGAATCCGGATGCACATGGGTCGTAAACAATCTCACAGTTTGTTGTCATGTAGTTAGGACCTTTCATGGAATCCCTATACAAGTCTTCCCTTTGCGCGGGGGAAGGGGTATTTTTTATTTTAAATGGTGGTTGGGCTGAGATGCCAGATCCAAGCATCACTACGTATCCTGCCAGGTCAGTAATCAAGTCGTATGTAGTTCTTAAAGTTCCCTACAAATGTTTGGTCCATGCGTAAGGACATGCGAGGGATTTTTTTGGTGGCTGGGCCAGGATTCCATATTCAGGCATCGCTACGTATCCTATGAGGGAAGAAATCAAGCCATACATAGTTGTGAATGTTCCTTGTACCGATCTGGATCGGACATAGGGGTAGGTGTATTTTTGTTTCATCCTCTATAGATGCCAAGTCTACCATATTTCTCTATAGTTTGTTGCGTAAGATAATCCTTACCACTGATCCTAATATCATATGAGTTATACTCAATGTGAGAAACAAGGAGTGACAAGGGATTCCCTTATAAATATATGGAGATAAAGGATTTGATAGAGGTATTTTTTTATATGGTGGGTGATGGGCCAAGATTGAGGATCGAGGCGTCACTATGTATCCCTCTAATGAATGGGAATCAAGCTATAAGTATTTCTATGAGGGATCGTGTAGTTTATCATAATGTGATTAGGACGATTTATTCTATACATTTTAACGTCTTGTAGCTTGGACATGGGTCACAGTTTAATGTCATGTTTTAAGGATGAGTTCCATACAGTTTAATGAAATGTGTATTGGACTGTAACTCATAGTTTAGGGTTATAGAGTTTAAACCGTGAATGGTCGTTGTTGTTATGTGAAGTACTTATTTAGAAACTTTTCATTTGTGGGATTCATGATGAGTTGTTCGTCCATCGATATCAGGACGTATGATCTGTTAGAATAGACCATATGTATGACATATAGTCTCTTCCACTTTGGTTTAAGATTTGGGGGATTCTTCCCAAGTGTCATCAGGGTTCTGATGACCAACATCATCTCTATATCTAGGAAAGATCGAAGGTGAACCTTTTTGTTGAAGGCTCGTACAATTTGATTTTTGTATATTTCCAAATGGTGAAAAGTGTATAGCCTTTTCTCATCTGACTTCTCCAACTCATCAAATCATCTCTGGGATTGCTCATTCATAGACAGTTGATCACAAATGGACACACAAAGTGATTTCACTTGAATTTAGATAGGCAAAACCGCCTCTGCCCCGTATACTAGTGAGTACGGGGTCATCTAGGTGGCAGTGTAGATCATGGTCTAGTAAGCCCATAAATCATGAAGGAGCTTGTTAGAACATGATTTCTTATCCTTATCTACCATATTTTGGAGTATGTTGGACAGATTCTTTTTGAAAGCCTCTATCTTCCCATTGGCCACCGCGTGGTAGCGGGATGTATAGTTGGCCTTGATTCCATACACTTAATATAATTTTTCCAACACAGTAGAGCAAAAGTTGGTGTCATTTTCCATCAGTATTGTATGAGTGACACCAAATATGGTAATGATGTTGGCCTTCACAAAGCTAACAATTATTTTCTCCCCAAATTCTTTAAGGGGTATAGCTTCGACCCATTTGTAAAATAAGTCAGTTATTGTGAGTATGAAGTTGAATTGTCTGGCTATAGTGGGTGGATATAGTCCCACAACATCCATCTCCCAGGAAGAAAATTTCCAGGAGTACTTAGCTATATGAAGTAATATGGGGGTCAGTGAATAAAATTGGCATAAACTTTGTAGGAATGAAACTTCTTAGTGAATATGGCATAGTGAAATATCATAGTGGGCCAATAGTATCCAAGACTTTGGATTTTATGAGAGATATTAGTTGTCTATTAGTGCACTCCACAAGCTCTGGTGTTCACTTCTTTCATGATGGTAGCAGTCTCTTCTCCATCAATGAACCTGATAAGGACTCTGTCAAGGCCTCATTTATAGAGAGCCTTTTCTTGATTTTTCCCATTGTACAAGAAAAATTTGATTTCCCATCTATGGATCTATTCCCTTCTATCCCTATCGGGTGGGAGTCCCCCCCCCTCTAGATTTAATTTTCATTGGGATTCATTTATCCAATGGTGTGACCATAAGGCTTAGAAATGGGGATAATTTCTTTAATCTCTGTTGTATTGTTCTAGATAAATAGAAATACCATTCGGTAGAGGGAAATTATAATAACCATTTCATCCTGATCTGAATCATCCAGGGTTGTGGCTGCATTTTCCAAAGTATTGGATTAAGCATTTTTTTACTGGGGGACATAGGTCATCATTAGTTCTAATGGGAATTCTACCATTAGTTCTGAAACAAGGTTTATGAAGGGGTCCATTACCTCTTTCTTAATGTCATAGTCACCATTGACCTTCCTGATGACTTTCTCTAAATCACCTTTTATCTTTAGGTGTTTGTCTTGTGCCTGGAGTTCCAGCTCTAGGCCCACAATGAGGGCTTGGTATCCTTCTTAATTATTTGCACATCCCTCTGAAAGAAAGGAGTAAGTCAATATGGCCTTTTCGGGGGATATGAGTATAACTCCCAGCCCCACTTTGTTGAGCTTTGGATCCTCAATTATTTTCCCTATCAGGATTCTGGAAGCACCATCAAAGTAAATTCCCCATGTCTGGGGGTCCCCTTGGAGGGAGAACACTTCTTCATCTAGAAGTTTGGAATCCAATGGTGTTATTTCTTCTAAGGGGTGCTCTACTAGGAATTCTATGAATGCCTATCCTTTGATGGAATTCTGAGGTATGTACCATATGTAAAACTATTTTAGGATTCCCGTTCATCATGATAGGCATCTAGTTAGCATGGGATAGTTGAGGATATATTTGAGTGGGTTGCAGCGAGAGACCAGGTGGGACTCATAGTGTTGTAGGTAGTGCCTGAGTTTCTAAACTACGAATATCAGATCTAGGAAGTTCTTTTCAATCCTTGAATATCAAGTTTCCGCATCAATCATTGTTTGGCTGAGGTAATAGAGGTTATCCCCGCTGTAGGAATAATTCTTTTGTGCGAGGAAGGTGTCTAATGACTATTCCAAGGTGGTTACATAAAAAATGAGTGGTATCCCCTCAACTAGAAGTATCAACACTAGTGGTATTAGGAGATATCTTTTTATATTTTTGAAAGCTTCTAGACAATCATTATCCCACTAATACATAACCCCTTTCTTCATTAACTTGGTTAAGTGTAAACATTTACCCACTAGATTGGATATAAAGCATCGGATGTAGACTAGGTTCCCCTAGAGACCTCTCAACTCAGTGTGGTTGTGAGGTGGGGACATACCAAGGATGGATTTTTTCTTCTTAGGGTCAACTTTGATGTCGCGATGGTGTACGAAGAATCCAAGGAATTTCCCATAGGTAATGCTGAAGGCACACTTTAGGGGATTCATCTTTAAACTGTGTTGTCACAGTTTTTTAAAGACAGTTTCAAGATTGACCAGGTGGTTTGAGTGCTATTGTGATTTAACCACCAGATCATCAATGTAGAACTCGATGAATTTTCCTAGGAAGAGTTTAAAGATGTGGTTCATGGTGCACTGATATGTGGTGCTAGTATTTTTTAGAACAAAGGGAATCACCTTATAACAGAACATTCCCTGAGGGACCCTAAAAGGAGTATCTTCTTCATCACCTCAAGAAATTTGGATCTGGTTGTATCCATAATAGCCATCCATGAAATGGAGGTCCTCATATCCAGCAGTTACATCGATCAAAAATTTTGTGATCGGGATCATGAAATCATTTTTCAGGCAGTTTCAATTAAGGTCCCTAAAGTTGATGTAGATTCTAATCTGTCCATTCTTTTTTTTTTGATAGGGACTATGTTTTACATATAGATCAGATATTGAACTTCTTGTATAAAGTTTTCTTTGATCATCTTGTCAACTGCAGCCTATATTTTGGCAGCATGCATCGAGTGGGTCCTTCTGGATGTCTGCTTATAGCCCTGGTGATCTTCTGGAAAACCTAGATGATGAGTAGTGACCTCAGGATCGAGGCCTGGCATTTCTTTGTAGTTCCAGGAAAACACATCTTGATTCTTATTTAGAAAGGAGTTATATGTCTTTTGATCCTCTATAGGAATAGTCACACTTATTAGAGTGGTTTGTGGGTCTTCTTTAGTGCCCAGGTTTATCTCCCCAAGTTCATTGATTGAGGTGGATACACCTTCTTCAAATGTAGAAGGGTCATCTTTGATGTCTTCTTCTTATTCTTCTTATTTATCATCCACTTTATCATATTCTTCCTCTTCTGATGGAGATAGGATTTTCAAGACTAACTATCCAATGTTAGGAGTCAAATTGTCTTTTTCCTTAGTGAGTAATTTGGGGGTAGTTTGAGGTCTCAAGGACAGGTCGGAAGCATCTTTGGTAGGTCTTTTCCTGTCATTATAGTAGTCAGTCCATTCATCTGTGTCTTTGGACTTGGTGGTTGTAATGGAAATCATGTAAAAAATTGAGTTTGTTTCTAGAATTGAACTTATTCATTCAACTTGGTTGATGGGTAATACATACTCTTCCCTAAGATATTAGAGTGGGTTAGTGGGATCCATTTCCAATCCATCTGGGGTGGTGATCTAGTCAATGTCATTGTCCAAATAATTCTTCTTTTTCGGTTCATAGAACCCCGCGTCGATGTAATTCAACTCACAAGACTCAAATGGGGATTTATCGACGTGCAATGTCCCATTTTTTCATTAGTGAAATATTTGACACACTGATGGTATGATGATAGAATTACAGCATGTTGATCCATCTGGGGCCTCCCTAACAAGACATTGAAGGCCATACTTTTTCCACTATCAAGAACTCAGAATCCAACATGAGTACTCTAATCCATGTTTTAAGCTTGATTCATCCCAATAGCTTCTTCTAGATTTTTTCATATCCCAGTAGAGTTGTGGTGTAGGGTGTCAAACTATCTTCATCATAGCTCAGCCGATGAAGTGTTTTCAGTAGGAGGAGGTTGACTCTAGAGTCGTTGTTGATGAAAATTCATCATACATCAATGCCATTTATCTTCCCAGACACATATAAGGGTTTTATGTGCCCTTGCATGATGGAGTCCTCATCCCTATCTATGAAGGAGATGACAGAATGAAATTCTTCGGGATTTATCTTTGTCCGATGGACTTCGGTCACTGCTACTTCGGCCTTGAATTATTGGGGACTTAGTAAGTATTTGATGATCACCTCCCTAAGGTCTTCAGATAGACTCAAAGCATCCAAGATTGACAGTTTTTCTGGTACTGAATCTATCTGTTTTAGAATATAATATTTCTTCTCTAAAGGTCGGTGATTCTCAGCTCAGGGTTTCTCTTCCATAGATACTTTAGGGTCTTGATCTTTATACATAGATGGTTTGGCCTCATTGACAAGAGTTGGTGGCGCTATAGTCCTTTCTTGGTTTGTCTGGAATGGTTCTCCTATATGCCTTGGGAGATTTGATATTTGTTCTTCCTCTGATGGGTACTCCAAGATAATTGATCTCAAATTTCTTCTGTTGGGGGAAGAGGAGCATTCTGGTTCATGTTGTGTCTGTCGGAGGGTCCTTCCACGAGTTTCTGGGATGTTAACAGTTTGAGTTAAAGCATGGCTGGGAATTTGACTCCTTCCATGATCATGCCTTCCAGGAAACCCTCATCCTATACAGCCTCTACCTCCGGATCTCCGATTGGGCATAGGGAATTCAGGTTTGTGGTCATAGTCTCTATCAGAGAATGTGTCTATCAAGTGAATGACATTAATGGAGACAAAGTTCAGTTATCGATCAGACAATGTTTTTATATGTCTGCCTCCTTCTGACGGTGTTGTTTTGTGGGGTGGTGCCCGTTTTACCATTTAGTGGGCGGCTCCCGTTATACCAATTATACTGGCATGAAGTTTGAAAGTGTCAGTACTAGCTTCAGATTTAGTGGTATCCCATCTTATTTCTCCTACTTTCTACCCTTATGGACCTTAGAGGACTGTGGTTCTAAGGATGACGGTTGTGTTACATCAGGAACTTTTGGGGTCATGATTGATTATTTCAACTGTGCCTGGAGGATTCCATGAACTCGGTTGACTATTTTTTAGGTCATCCAATTGTCAAATTTGTTTTCCTTCTTACTGGAAAATATTTTCCATTCCTCTTCCTCTCTTGATTCTAAGGTGGAAACATACGCCACTTGTGCTGGCGGCAGACCCAACTTAAATTTCCCAAAATCCACCATCTTTTGTAATAAATCCTTGAAGACAAAGCATTCTTGGATGGTGTGTCCTAGTATCTGGTGATAGGGACAATAATTTAGACAGTCTTCGAGACCCACTTCATTAAATCGCTTTGGCTATGGTAGCTGGAGCAAGTTGAAATTCATGGAGGCTATGAAGTAGTTGCGTACCTAGTCATCTTGGAACGAGTATACTTTATTTATTCTTTCTTCAAAATGATTTATTTTAGCACCCCCTTTCTAATCTTGCTGAGGTGGGATGGATATTGGCATCCAGGGGGTCCCACATGGTGTGGTGGAGGTCTCGCAACTGGATCTACTGTTAGGGGTGGATTAAGCATGATAGAAGTTGCTTCAGCTTTCCCCACTCTATTCCCTGGGGCTGATGGGGCCACTCGGGACTTGAGATTGTTCTATTGTAGGGAGTCTTCTATTATTTCGTAAATGGAAGAGAAATCTCATAACCCACTTGTATACTTCATCGGGATGAGTGGTGTTCTCAATTAATCACAAAGGTTATCGATGCACATGTTGGGCATTTCATCTTGGGGAAGCGGCTAGTTTAGAGAATAAGTTAGGCCTTTCCATCTGGAAATGAAGTATGAGACTCTTTCATTCTCTCGCTTCTTGTAGTTAATGAGATCATTGATCATTGTCTTGGGTAGCGTTGAACTAAACTAGAAGGGAAACTATCACTACTACAAAAATGGTAAAGGGAAGCACCACCCTTTATCAGTGCTAAAAAAATCACTGATAATGTCCCCCCCCCCTTCAGCGCTTTTTTTAGCGCTGATAAAGGGGGGTTTTATCAGCGCACATTTTCCTAGCACTGATAAATGTGTATATTTCAAAAAAAATCATAAAAAATAATATATTGATATATAATTATATTTATATTGATATAAATATAATAATTATTTTTTAAAATATGTTTTATATCAATTTGATATGTCGTAGACCCAAAATGGACACCTCGGAGCAGAAATTATGGAAATTTGTAGGGATTAAGAACCTTTTAGTACCTTGAAGAAAATTATAAGGTTTTATAATGGTCACCATAGTGTAGTTCTAGTCGTAATATTCGATTTGATTTGTGGTTGAGGCAAAACAGACACTCGGAGCAGAAGTTATGGTAAAACGGACCCCCAGAGCCAAAATTATGACCATTCAGAGGGTTTTTGGTCCTTTTTGAACTTAAATGAAGGTGAGAAGGGTTTTTGGTGATCACTATATTTTGTAACTTTTCTCAATATTCGATTTGATATGTGGTAGAGCCAAAACGGACACTTGGAGCAGAAGTTATTGTCGTTTGAAATTTTGCAACTCTCGTATCTCTTAAAAACCTAAGAAACCAGTAACTCACTAAAATGGGCATAACTTCTTCTATGGTTTTCTATTTGAGCACTGCAACTAGTCAAATCAATGATCGTGAAATTATTGATGACCAATTCCAGTCAAAACTGTAAAGAAATTAGAGGAACAAAATATATATCAGTTATAGAACTCCAAAAAAAGTCCAAATTCAAACATCCATAACTTTCACTCCAAGTGTCTTTTTGGGCTCTACCACATGTAAAATTTAAGGAAGAAAAGATATCTATGTGTTAGGTTGACTCATACGTAGTCTCAATCATGTATGGGACCCAAAAATCCCAAAAAACCACCAGAAGGCCTCCAAAACTCAGTTTCCGTGTCCTGACCACTATAAAATTTTTCTTAAAATAGTCATAACTTCTTATCTGTGTGTCTGTTCGGTCTCCAGCACCTGTGTTATCATATTTATTTCCATGATCTTCAGTTCAACCATTCACAGAGCTGAAATGGACACCCAGATAAGAAGTTATGTCTTTTTCAGTGACTCTGCGATTTGTTAGGTTTTTCGAGACCCCATTTCTAGCACTTTTGTATATACATATTAATATATAATATTTGTAAATATATATAAATATGTATAATTATACCTATAGATATACATATAATATATATATGTGTGTATGTGTGTTGTATATATGTATGTATGTATGTATTTATTTATTTATTTATAAAAACACACATAAGAAAACATATTTTATAAATGTATTTAGAATTAATATTATAAATATATATTAATATATATTAATATACAAATAAATATACAGATAAAAAAATTATAACTAAATATATATATATATATATATATTAATATACGGATATATATATATATTAATATAATTAAATATATGTATATATTAATATGACTAAATATATATGTATATATTAATATGACTATATATATATATATATTAATATACGGATATATATATTAATATAACTAAATATACATATATATTAATAAATGAGTAAATATAACTATATATATATAAATATATAGATATAGATATATTAATAAATGAAAAGAAAATCAATATGGTGGAGTGGAAAAGGATTAGGCACGCAGGCAAGAGGTCTCGAGTTCGAATCCTGGGGGAGGCAGGTCGCGCACATAGGTGTGGGGAATTACCTAGCGCTGTTAAAGTGGGGTGGGGCTGGGTGGAGATGGCATGGGGCGTGTGTGGGCTACCATGGGTGGTGGGCGCTGTTAAAGGGGGGCTTCAAGTGCTGTTGAAGCCCCCCAGAATTGCGAAAATATTTTTTTTATTTATTTTAATATATTTTTTTCAAATTTTATCAGCACTTTTTAAAAGCACTGATAAAAGGGGCCTTTATCATCACTTTTCTGAGCCCTAATAAAAGGGGCCACCCCTTTATATTCACCTCTATTAACATTGCTTTTTTAGTGCAGTTAATTGACTTTTCTAGCGCTAATAAAGGCCATATTTGTAGTATTTTTTCACTGAAGGTCCTCCCAGCCAGTGATTGAGTTAGCCAGAAAGCTAGTATACCATACGAAGGATGAGACCTATAGGGTTTGCATAAATCATATTAGTTTTACAGCTTCTTGTTGCTCTGAAGTTCCTATCATGGGGTCATAGTAAGAGGCGTAGTGCCTTAAATGTTGTTCTGGGTCCCTCGAGCCATTGTACACTAGAAATATGGGGTTTCTGAAGTTTGGCGGTGGTGGAACATTGCTCACCAAATCTAGGTAGGGTTTACACTCTGTTTGTATTGGAGTTTGTCGTCCCTCCATGGATTTTAGTCAAGATATTAGTTTCTCGACGGTATTCAAGAGCCCTTGATACATATCATGTCGGGTTTGATCTTGCACCGGTGCAGTAGTGGCCAAAGATGGGTGTGTCGGTGCTACTGGAATTTTGGGTGGCTACCCAACTGAGAGTATCCTTTATAGGTTTACCTGAATATAATTTTGATGCCTTCCCAGTAAGAGAAAGTATTGATTTCCTTCCAAGTTCGGATTTAAGTAAGTTGACGGTCCCAATTCCAGGTTAGACGGGCCTCCAAGATTGACTTCATTCACCGGGATGAGTGCCTATAGAAAGGGAACCTCTTCTGGGAATACCTTCTGATGTTCTATAGGGGGAACACATCCAGAAAGATACCTCCCTTGATGTAGCTCGGCATGAATTTGCCTAAGCTCTTTCATTTATTCCTCCTTGGTGAATCTTTCCTTGAGAGTGGGGGACATGTTCTCAGGGGAGGAGGTGGTGGTTCATATATGACCTAGACTTTTTTCTTCTCCTTATTGGGGTTTTGCATGGGAGGTAATGATATATTAACTTAAGGGTGCCCAAATTTAAGACCGCTCTCTAGTTATGGGTATGCACACCATCAGGATGGGTGTGGGATTCCTCTAGGAGGGAACCATCTTCCCTTGAATCCACTCTCTTTGTATCATTCCTATGAGATCCGTGGGGTTTACCTTTACCACGTTGACTAATTCATACTGTATTGGTGGTGGTGTACCCAGTGTCAAATGGTAGAAAGGTTTTCTGTATCCTTTGTTGGATTTTCTCATTCCATTTTGTGGTATTATTCTGGTTTCTTGTCGAAGATTGACCCAAAGGGAGCCCTAATCCGACCTTGTAATTCACCTTCATCTCAAAGGATGTGAATCATGAGACGGGGTGGAATGGGTGACTTTTCTGCTCATCGTTCTTCCTAGATGGAAGAAGATAGACATCTGATGTGCGAGAACTTGAGGTAAAAATTCCCATAGCCCTATAGGCTGTTGTTGTTCATATTCTTCCATTCATGTGCTACAGACTTGGTTTTTTGGTCTTATAGGGGAATTTTGAATTAAAAATTACCCCATCCCTTCGGCCTGGGGTTTTTCCCGCATTGCAGCGGTAGCCGCCACTATTTCTACCTTTTTGATTTCATGCACTCCAGTACGGGTGTGATATGAGTATGGAATTGGAACTGAACGGGGTCTATGGGATTTTTAAGACATGAGAATTTCATACTAGTTAAATTCCCTTAGGAGGGAAGCTTGCTAGATGTTCTCATTTTCCTAGCTCAAAAAATTTTCGATGGCCTGATCTCTTTGGTCCTGACACTTTTGAGACTTACTCTGGGCCGGTTTTTATTGAGTATTTCGTCTTTCCTAAGTAGGGATTTCATTTGGTCGATGCCTTTGGTTAATGACACTGTAAGATTTCATTTCCAATGAGGTCTACTGGACGGGACATGGGGTGAAGTGTAGTGATCCATGTTCTCCCCATCCCTAAATATGAACCCCATTCGGGGCTTCTCCAATGAGGTGATGCAACTTTTGCAGTGTATGGAGGCAAGCTAGTTCAAGGTTTTTTTCGCCTTTCTAATCGTGGATGTCATGCGAATGGGAGGGCTTCCAGATCGATTAGACGTTGAAGCTCCCCTAAAATATTTACATGGTCTGCATACCCTTTGTAGGGCAGGAATTTTTCTTTTAGCTAGAAAAAGGGTAATCCATATATTGAGGATAATTTCATGCATACATTCCCCATACAACTCCCTTTGTATGTAAAAGTGAGAAGTGGTCACAGGCCAATACATCACTGGTATGTTATCCTTACCTATTTTTCTTCTCATGAGTAACATATTTTGTTTTTATTCTTCCGGGGACTCCTCTACTTGATATGACCATCTTGACTACTTCTTAATAATTTTTTTCCAAGCAGTTGAGATGGTGGGAGCCTCATTGATATGTGAACGGCGCAGGGGTGGCTCCGAAGATGAGCGTGGCCCCAGAGCGTCCTCTGGTTGAGGAAGGATATCGCTCATCATAGATGGATTTCATGATATTTTTGACTCCATCTTTCTAAGTTCCTTGGCATAGGAGGTATTTCTCACATTTGTTTCAACAAGGGGAGGTCCTTCTTGCCAGTATGAATTTTGATTGTGGGGAGGACCTTCGCAATCGGTGACTCAATGGCGAGGGATACCATTTCAACTTGATGCCCGACCATGGGGAGTGTGCCTACGGTGTATACCCTAGGGATGACCTTTAGGGTGGGCTACAGTGAGGGGTGTACCTTCTCACTGCTTGATGTCACTGAGGGGAGGAACTTCTCGATGACTTCTATGATGGCAAGGACTACTATCACAGCTTGATACCTAAGTGCAGGGAGAATTTATACAGTGTACATCTTGGTGAGGGCCTTCAGGATGTACTGTAATGATGGGAGGACCTTCTTAATGTTTGATGTTACTATGGGGAGAGCCTTCACAGCAACCGCCATTGCGGGGAGGGCCTTTAAATGACTGTCATCATAGCGAGGACTACCATCACGACTCGACGTTCGACTAAAGGGAGAATCATATCTACAGCATATACCCTAGGGAGGACCATCAGGGAAGACGAAAGTAAGGGTAGGACCTTCTTACTGTCTAATCTTTAGGTCAAGGGGAGGGCTTCCCTAATGCGCATCATGAGATATAATCTCATGATCGATCATTCTTGGCCCATGGAGTGAGCCCCCGTGGGTACTCTATGGAGGAGCTTCAGAGCTACTGGTAGCGATATTCTGGGGAGGTCCTTCACAACTACTACTGTCACTTCCATAATTTGGTAATGGACTGATGGGGTCTTGAGCCTTTATTGATATATATTCAAGGGAGTCAAGAACCCTAGCTTCCAGCAGAGCATGATCATGTATGTGCTCTTTATTTTCCTATTTCCTTTGGTGCATTTTATTTTTAATCACTCTCTTGCAGGTAACTGAGGCCGCCTACTATTGGTAATGACCTTTATATACAGGTCCCTTTCTTGTTGGGTCTTATGATGCCATTGGGATATGCTGACAGGTATCTTGAGTTTTGGTAGGGGTATATGTCTTCCCTAGAGTGGACACCATGTTAGACCGGCGTCCCGCAGTTGGAACGGGTATTTGTTCCTGATTTAGTTGTCCGTGTATCATAGGATATTATCGTCGAACCTCTTATACTAGATAAGGGATGCATAAATACTCCGAAGTAACTGACTCATTTTGCAAGTAAGTCATTCCATTTGAGGAAATCGGGTCGTGGGCCTGGTTTCTCACCTTTGCCACTGATGCAATGATATCTTGTCATGTTTGGAGGATATGGTCTGGAATCGATGTATGATCTTCCATCATTGTCAGGATGTGCTAAGATACATATTTGGATGAAATAGGTATGAAGGACTATTCTAATGTCGGAGTAGGATTCTGTGCTTTCTCTAGTCCCCCATGGGTTTCCAGTAGATACTGGAAGTTCTCCTGTGCCAGGATAGAGGAATGAGTATGCCACCAGTTTTCTTCTCTATTTTCCACTGTATTTGACTGGTGGGATTCATATTCATGAGAGGGGATTCTCATATACTTTCTTTCCACTGTATTTGCCGCACAGACTTTGTATGCATCCACATGAATTTGAATATGCTCATATTTACTTGCCACCCTATTTGGATGGAGGTCTTGATACGCATCAGTATGTATTTGTGCTTGCGTGTAGTTGGTTTCCATCCTATTTGGATGACAGGATTGATACACGTTAGTAGGTATTTGTGCCTATGTGTAGTTGGTTGTTGTCCTATTAGGATGATGGGCTTGATACACATCAACAGGTATTTGTGCCTGTGTGTAGCTGGTTTTCATCCTATTTGGATAACGGGCTTCTTGTGCATCGGTAGATATCTGCTTCTGCCTATAGTTTTCCGCTCTGTCTATATGGTGGGACCAGAGAGCACTAGAAAGAACGTGCACATGCTCATATCGTGCCACCCTATTTCAGTGGTGGGCTTGAGTGGAGGGGAAAGACTTATATGTCTTGTCGTTGAATGCCACTGTGTTGGTACGATGAAGTTGCTCCTCAGGAACCAGGGTGATAGCCTGTTCCTAATTATATATTTTCCTCCCTTGGCAGGCAACCTGAGGGTATCGGGTATTTTGGACGTTAGTAGGTTCCCTCGGCATAAGGTCCTCTTCAGCATGAGGAGACTTGGTCGCCCGATGTCAGTGGAGATTCTCTCTAGCAGGGGCCCATGAGTAGGACTCTTATGCAGTTGAGATGAAGTTGTTAGCATTGACTTCATCTTCCTCTCTAAAATAAGGGAGGTACTTTTTTCCACGTTCTGGGGATAGGCTCTCGAAATGGTTTGATATGACCATCGGGGCCGCCTTGTGCTGGGGTGGCAGTCGCAGCTAAGGAGGTGGCTGATGAGTCTTTGCAGACTGTAGGGATTGTCTTGCAGCCTCCACCATGGGGAGAGTACTGTTTCAGTTGTAATATTTGATCAGAATGTTGGATACCCAATATTGAAGACACTGGGTAGGTGAGGGGTTCCTACTCTTTATTAGGGCCCCAGCCGCCTGCGGGATCACTGATGCATGTGTCTGCATTGGTCGTCGGGATGTCATTTGGATCGAAGGTTTCTCTATGGGAACCTGCAATATACATATATGAAATACAGACCACAAAACCCCATCAAAGTAGCATTCACTTGAACACATGAATATTTGGTGATTCAACTTGGCCTCCTCCCCTTTTTTTATTATTGTGAGTTGAAGGGGCTTGAGTGGGGTAATACCACCACCTTTGTTAAGGATTCACATTGGGTTCACTATTTTTGTTTTTTCCTGAGGTGAACGCATTTGGGGTGATGAACAAATGGTCCAAATAGAATCATCATCTATATATTATTGTAGATAGTTTCACATACCCATATTTATTTCAACTCGATCTGTGTCAGCATCCTTTAAATGAGGATTGGATTAACCTCATGAGGACTGGGCAGTTTTATCCCTTCTGTTTTGCGAGGGAGGTGCTGCAGTCAAATGGTCTTAGCGGGTGATTTCATGGGGTCAAGTACTTGTGCAATTGGTCCTCTTAGGATACAACTTCCTCGGATAGTCTCCAACGGGTTTTTCCGTAGATCCAGAAACACTTAACAGTCCTGGTATCCATGATTTATGGACCTTTATTCCAAAGGTAGGCATTCGTTGGATGATAATTTGGACAACGACACTTAAGGACTCCATTGTTTGAAAGGATGGGAAGTCGATCTCACTACACCCCTTTTTTGGGGAGGGTATTATTGCCTATTCCAGGACTCGCTTATAGATTTAAGTTGTTCTCATGTGTTTGTGAATCCTTGGTTCATTCTTAAAGAGTGTGTCCATGGGATACCCCTGGTTTGTAAGACCATCATAGTTATACATGGATTTGATGCTACGAAGGTAATGCAGACTTAAGCCATACAATATGGCACTCTTGAGTTTATCGTCATCCAGGGGGGGTGGAAGGTGACTTGAGGTTGGGATCGGACCCATAATATGGGTTTCCTATGTATCCTTAGAAGAGGAATCAGAACCCACATAGTTCGAATGATCTAGGTCTTACGCATGGAAGCTTCCCATCTGGGGAACATTTTTGGGTGGAACCTCTTGGAAGGGCACCCTTTTTTGAGGTTGGGACTTCAAGTAGGTTTCCTACCTATCCTAGTTTGAACAAGAATCAGATTTATCGTAGTTCAGAATAGATGGGGCTTATGCATGGAAGTTTCCCACATGAAGGGACATGATTGGGTGTCCCCTTTTGAAAGGGAACCCTTTTGAGTTCGATCCTTCAAACAGACGTCCTACATATCCTAGTTTGACTAGGAATCAGAGTTCTGGTAGTTTAAAAGAGATAGGGATTACGCATGGAAGTTTCCCACTTTAGGGGACATGATTTGGTGGACCCTTTTGGAAGGGAACCCTTTTGATTTCGGGACTTCAAATAGGCATCCTAGGTATCCTGGTTTGACTAGTAATTATAGTTATCATAGTTTATAATTGCATGGATGTTGTAATCATCAAAAATATCTAAGCCCATATGAGTCATGCTTGGTGTGAGAAACAAAAGGATATGAGAGATCCAACCAACCACACACCCCCTATCCTGCTGATGGGAGAGGGTAGGCCTATGGCAGAAGAGGTTGGGGTGATGTGGGTGAGGGCACGGAGTGATGAACCTTTTAATGTGGGATGACATTAAAGGTCATGTGGCTTGGCCTTTGTGATATTGGGGACTTACCTCAGTGGAATCTCCCTGGAATGTCATGTGAGGTATACTAAAGTTTAAAATCATATAGATTGGATGATGATTAATCAGAGGATAATCATTTTGGGATGTTCTGACATGCCTCAAACATGAGAGGGGTGGAATGTGAAAACTATGATAGTGAAGGATTTCAAATTAGAAGAAGTGATATGAGGCATGGAATCCATTGAGGCATATAGAGGTAGGATAGGTCTCTTATGAGGATGAATTTTCCTTTGGTTAACAAAAATTTTTGTGGGAAACATATCTAGATTCACCAGGGCATGATGTGTATAGTCAATAAAATGTGTCCTCTGGACACTGACCTTCCATTTCTGATGGCCGAGGTTTATGAGGTTTCAAAATCTTCTAGTATAATACTGTTTAAATTCATTTAGCTTGGACGATGGCGTCACAGTTTAATGTTATGTTGCATAGACTAATACAGTACAGTTTAAAAGTCATGTGCTCAGGATGATAACTCATAGTTTAGGGTCATAGAGTTTGGATCATGTGTTTTAGGATCCATTATTAAGTAGAGTATAATCAAGCTGGGATGTTCTGAAATTTTCCAAACATGAGAGGGAAGGAAAGTGTAAATCATGACTCTATGGATTCTCAGATAAGGATAAATGATATGGGGAATGGAATCCATTGAGGTGTACAGAGGTAGGAAAGAACTCTCCTAGGGAATAAATTTCCTTTGGTTGATGACCGTTTTGTAGGCATCATATGCAAAGCCACCAGGTCATGATGTGCATAGTCAAACAAAGGTGTCTGCAGGACACTGGCCTTTCTCTTCTGATGGCCATGGATGTTTATGAGGATCGAAAATCACAAGAGAGACAGATTTTGATGGATGGAAAGGATGTGTCTGGGTATTTAAGAAACATCCAGGCTGTGATTTTCCATGGAGTTCTAGGTCAATCTGGAATAGGAGGCAGGTGATAGGGTTTTCAGGAGGTGCATGAGGATTGTCTCTTCTCATGGTATTTAAGGTACAGGTGTTTGGGTAGAATAAGGGTGAAAAGGAAAATGTTGTCTACCCAACCCAAAAAGTTCATGGTGTGACCTTCCATTTTTTATAGGGGTTAATGCCGGTAGTAAAGGGACCGGACCAGAGGGACGAGACCACAGGCTGACATTGATCCCAAGTGGGGTGTGGGGGCGCAGCCCCCATGGTATGGAGTGGTGGGCGTGAATGGTTTTCCACATAAGGATGTTTGCGTAGGATCTGGTCGTGAACTCTATGTTCGTAAAGGAGATGACAGCGTAGGATAGTACACATACTGTCTTCAGCATAGGGGATTTTTCATACAGTTGGAAGGATGAGTGCTGGTCATGAACTTCATTCTGTATAGGGAGTTTGTGAACCATTTTTATTATATTTTTTAATTTATTTTTCAGTTGGATGCAGAGGTTCTTCTAAATATGGTTCACAAGGAGGTATTCCATGAACTTATTTCTACATATTATTCGCAAGATAGATTTCGTGAAATATTTTGGATGTGGGATTGAGTCCCGTGAACTACTTTGAGTGTGGGAGAAATTCCTCCCACACCCTCTTTGTTCTTCGTCCCCTTTTCACCCGTCCCAGAGCTCTCCCTCAATCTTATTCCTCTATTTTTTAGTCCCCATTGTGGTCCTTTTATAGAGTGCCCAAGAATTTGTATCTACGATTTGTGTGACACCTTTTGTGGAAGACCATGGAGGAAATCTAGCCCACAAATGACTCAGACAATTGCGCTTTGTGGAGGTGCGGGATGCCATTTACTTCTCCTCATCTGTGAACCACATCATTCTCGAGGATGGTGTGTGGGGAATATCTCTTTCAGATTCTTGCCAGTGAAAATAGTTTGTGGCGGCTTCGGTTCACGGGTGGAAATTCACCATGAACATCTTCATTCACTGGCCAACGCCTCGCAGGCCAGTGCGTCATAGGCCATCTACGTACTGATGGTTTGTAGTTTATTTCTTATATGAACCTTTCCCATTGATGGTACGAGGATAGGCCATATTCCTTTTCCAAATTTTATTTCTTCACTTTTCTCCTCAATTTTTCAATCAAATGTGCATCCATCTTCTTTACCGAACATTGGGGAGTATTTTCCTTCCCTTTTCTGAATTTTCGGAACCCTGTAGTTATGTATCAAGATTCTTGGTTCATATATAGGTGAAGGTTGAGAGACTTTATTCTAGAGTATTCATACAACATATACCTATTCCTATATAGAAATGGGATGAAATTACTATATACTTTTTCACTATATTACCAAAGACCCTAGATAGAATGATGTAATATGGGTTATTTTTGATTGATTAACCAAATATACACATTTCCTTGTTATAAGAGAATATTTACCTCTTGGGAACCTTTCAAAACTCCATATTAATTATGTTTTAAGACTTAATGGTGCACCTATTTCAATTATTTTTTTTCATGATCCCATATTTACAACAAAATTCTATAAAAGTATTCAGAAGGAACTTGATACCGAGATTTATATGAGAACCTCCTACCATCCTCAAATTTATGGACAATCCAAAATAATAATTAAAACATTAGAAGACATGTTGAGATCATGCTCACTTTACTTTCAATATATATTGGATAAGTATTTACCTTTGGTAGAGTTTTTCTATAACAATAGTTTTCATTCAAGTATTAAAATGGTGGTATATGAAGCATTATATGGAAAGATATTTCATACTCCAACTTGTTGGGATGAAGTTATTGAAATGAAACTTTTATGCCCAAAATTTATTGAGGATACAATGGTAAAGGTAAAGACTATTCAGACTCATATTAAATTATATTAAAGTAGGAAAAAGTATTATATTGATAATTAGAGGAAGGATTTGGAATTCCAAGTGGGAGATCATCTTTTCTTGAAAGTATCTATATGGAAGGTTATTATAAGGTTCTTTAAGAAAGGGAAACTTAGCCTCAGGTACATCAGACCTTTTGAAATTATGGAAATAATTAGAGTTTTATTTTATCAATTTTCAATGCCATCAAGCCTATTTAATGTACATAATGTGTTCTATATATCATTATTAAGGAAGTACATTCTATACCCAATTCATTTTCTCACCACTTAAGAAATAGAATTGGAACATGATTTATCTTACTATGAAGAGGCTATACATATTCCATACACTAGAGAGAAAGTATTGAAGAATATAATGATTTGACTGGTAAAATTACTTTGGATAAATCCTAAAATTGAGGATGCATTGTGGGAACCATGGGATGTTATGAAGAAGAACTACCCTCATTTTTTTTAAAAGTAACATCCACGAAAATTTTGAGGATTAAATTTTTGTAGGAGGGAAGAATGAAACACAAGAGATTCAATTATGGTAAGTGAAAAATATATTTTAATAAAAATATAATACAATGAATATTCTCATATTTCATGGCACAAAAATTCTAATTTTATAAGATGAATATTTATTTTTAACTTACTTGTTCAAAATAAGCCTAGAATGAGTTTTTGAAATTTTCTCTTACAAAATAAGGTCTTTAAATGATAGAAAATGTAATATTTAACTATTAATAATTTTATTTATAATAATATTTTATAATATTTATAATTAATTATATATTGAATATAAATTTGATAAAAATAAATATAATATCATTTGGAGGTAAAAGGGGATATTTTTCATAAAAAAATTTCTTCAAATTTTATTTTTTTTTTAAATGTATAATGTATTTCAATTTTAATTAAATAAAATAATATTTATTGATGAATGTTTTAAATGAAATTTATAAATTATATATATAAATATTTGAATTTAAATACTTATAATGATGAAGACTAGTCACATAGTTAATGCAATATCATCTTATGCTTGAAAAATGCATTTCTTGAAAGATCATTTTTCAACGCATTTTGTGGGTTTATTTTTAAATTAAATTCTACCAATTCTATAAATTAAATTTGATAAAAAAATTAAATATTTTTTATCATAATAATTAATAGTAGTTAATAATATCAAATTAATTGTTAGTCATAATCAATAGTAAAAAATTAATTGTTATGGTTAAGGTCAAAACATGTTTACCAGGGGTTAATCTATAAAGATAAGGGTTAAAATAACCTAAAAACTTTATAAAACCCAATTTTTTATTTATATTTTGACCTTAAACATGTAATATTAAAATATGATCTATTTTAGATCAATTTTTCAATGAAAGTTACTAGATATTATTATAAAACATTGAAAAATTACAAGTGTACAACTCACTACAATTATAAAAGGGAACATCCTACCCTCACTTATTTACACCTATTAATCCATTTATCTTGAACAAAACCTAAAAATATATCTCCTTATAATCCTTATAAACGTATTACATCTTCTATTATTCCAAAAATACCAACCCTGTGATTCTTAATAAGATATCTAAAGGAGGTTTTTCTAAATGAAGGTAATATTCTTCACCAATATCTTTCATTTTTACTTCTTATTTTACCACCTTAAATTATGTCTTAATAATTACAACATAAAAAAATTATCTAACATATAATGATATTTTATTATTTTTATTTCATGATATTTATCCATATCCTTCTCCATCAAATGGAAAAAAACCATCGCTCATGTGTACAGCGGACTACCACCTCGCGAACCAATGTAATTTTTTTCCATCATTGACTCACATGGATAGTCATAATGATATAACTAATTAAATTAAATGATACTTATGAAATAATATTTATTCTTTAAAATTAATATATAATCTAATTCCTTACCCTTTTACCCATTAATTAAATGATAATGTCACTCATGTGTATGTACGGTCTACCGTCTCCACGTAGTGATGTGATTCATTTTCCAAATCCAAATTTCAAGAATGATTCTAAAAATGTATCTAATGAATAAATATGATATTTATAACATTAATATAATTATTTATATGATTTAAATATATCTTATGCACAATAACCATAACTTCCATGATAAAACATGCATGAGAAAATGAAGTAGTTAACACCCGAAACAATGGTAATAATGAAATATTATTAATGAATGGGTGATAATATATTATAAGAAGATAATATAAGATATTATAAATATTAATATAGTTATATTATAAATTAATAAAAAAATTAAAACTATTATACCATATTTTAAATCATTTTTAACTAAAGGTAAGCATGAGGTAAAGGATTTCGTCACAATTTCCATTCTATTGATGCATATTTCAAATTATGCACATATTTACTTTTATGTGGTGTATATACTGACCCATTTATATATTTAACATGAATAATGATTTATTCATGATTATTAATGTTTCAATTTAAGTTTAATCTTTTAATGTGTTATAATTTAAAAGTTACCAAATATGTCAAGATTTATTTTATAATCTCATTTTTTTAGGATTGCCTAAATTTTTGTTAAAGGAATATTGTAATCCATCCTTTATAAAATACACATATTTTATTATAATATAGATATTTAAAAAGTTTTCATATTTTATTCAAAATTTTCTCATATTTTTCACTTTAATCGAGTAATTAAACATTTAAAATAAAATTTGATCTTATCTATCTTTTTGATCGAGTACATTTTTCTTCCAAGTTTTTATTTTTCAAAATTATTTTACAAAAGTCATTTTTATTACACAAATTATCTATTAAATAAATTTCAAGTTATAATTTTACTTTTAAAAGGTTTTAAAGGAATATTTATAATGTTTTCTGAAAGGGTCACTTTTGACTTTATTCACAAAAAGTTAAAAGGAATGTTTTTAACGTATACAACGTTAACAGGCTTCCCTGTTATCGTAACTATTTTGTGATATATAGATTATTCTATACATTTTAAATTGTTTTAAAACATAAACTATTTAATTAAAAATTATTTTAATATTTCACTTCTATTTTCTTAATTTTTTTCAAAAGGACTTGATTTTGTTACAAAGACTATATTTCTAATGAACTGATGGTCATCTCTTATCTATTATTAATTTTATGTTCATTAAATTGCTATTAAAACATTAATTTAATTATGATCATTAGAAATTACATTTATATATATATATATATATTGTATTATGTACATGATTATTTCCTAAACCATATAAAATTTTTATATATAGTTTTTTACTATGAAAGTTATTTGATTAACAGGGAAAAATCTTGATAAATCCATATTATATAATCAATATGGATATTTATTAATAATATATATTTTTTATGAATTTAATTGATCATTAAATATTTTAGTAATTCATTGGACATGCAATTATGGGTGGGGATTAGTTATAGATGTCCCCTCGAAGCATAGATAGGTCTCATAAGACAAATTAGTGGACCAAATTAAATGGATTTATATACCCATTGATTAAAATTTCTTGGAGAAAGGATTTGATGGTATAGATATCATGATGTTTGAGATCATGATGTCCAATATTATGCATTTCCTTCATTAAAAATTTAGTTATTATTATCCATGAGATTATTTCATTGATATTATACATGGATTCATTTCTTGATCAAGTTATTTATTAAATGGAATGTGTTTTCATTTATTTACCTTATCATATTGATTATGAATTATTCACTCATAGTATCTTATACTTTACATAACCCTTACTGAGTATTTTAACTTACCCTTATTTTGTTTCCTTTCCCCAGGATATGAAGAATAATTCTTTCAATGAGTTCAAGAATGGTGAATGTTTTCTATTACTACGTTTTATATTTTATTCCCAATTAAAAATGGACATAATGTGTGTATCTAGTTATTAAATACTACTAAACTAATCAATCCTTTTTGAAGTGATCCATTATATCTTATTCTGATGTAATAAAGTAACTACCAGATCTAGGTTACTAGATTCGGGGTTGTTGCAAGTTTTTTAGGCTCAAGAGTGAAGCTTATGTTGTCTTCATGAATTTATGAAAAATGGTTCACAATGAAAAATATTACAAAATTAATTATTTTAGAATTGAACATGGAGGATAAATTGAAAATAATTAATTTAATTCATTTTTTTATATAGTGTTAAACATACATTTTCTACCCCTAGAACACCTCAATGGAATTGAGTTGTTGAAAAAAGGAATAGGATTTTTCATAAAAATTCCAGAAAAATGTTAAATAAATATAGTATGCCTACTCATTTTTGGGATGAATATGTTTAAACTAAATGTTATATTATAAAAATAGTTTTAATAAGACCCATTATAAATAAAAAACTCTATGAGTTACTGAATAATAGAAAACAAAAATTTAAATACTTTAAAGTTTTTGGAAACAATGTTTATATCTTCAACACCAAGGATAATCTTTTTAAATTTGATCCAAAGGATAATGAAGTAATATTTCATGGATATTTAATACTTATAAGGATTATATAGTTTTCAATAATAATTATAGGATATTTGAACAATAATCTAATGTGAAATTTTATGAAATTGATCACTTTGATCACAAGAAAACTAACATTGATGGTTATAATGATTCTTTAGATAAAATTAAATTAGAATATTTTTTTAACACTAAAAAGTATGGTTAAAATGAATATATTCAAGAACAAACCAATCCTAAAAAGTTAGAAATTAATGAACTTAAATTTTTGATACCTAGAGATCCTAAAACCTTAAAGTACCACCCTTTATAAAATATTATAGGAATTATAGATGAAGTCATTAGGACTATAAAGAGTGATAGTAAATTTTCTGAATATTCTACCATTTTTATCAGCTTGAACCTAAATTCATGGTAGAATACTTACCTAATGAGAATTAAGATTTGTCTATATAATAATTAAACCAGTTTAAGAGGAATAAGGTTTAGGAATTAGTTGATATACCCTATGATTATATGGTTATTAGTAATAAATTAGTTTTTATAAGTAATAAAGATAATTTATGAGTGATTACTAAGAATAAGAATAGATTGGTTGTTAAAGGTTATAATAAATAGGAAATTTTAGATTATGAGGAAACCTTTGCGCCTATATCTAGATTAGAATTTATTAGAATACTTTCAGCATATGCATCTCATATGAACTTTAAAATTTTCTAGATAGGTGTTAAGACTATTTTTCTAAATATTTATCTTATGGAGGAATTTTATGTTTAATAACATTCTGGTTTTAAAAATTCTCTTTTTTAATTTTATATTTTTAAATTTACCAAATCTTTGTATAGTCATAAACAAGCACCTAGATCTTGGTATGAAAGGATTAGTTCATTTATTTTATCAATTTGTTTTTTTGTAGGCTTAGAAGATCCTAATTTATTCATGAAAAATTTATTCTCAAATATTATTCTAGTTAAAATATATATTGATGATGTATTTTTAGTTCAACTAACCAAAATTTGTGTAACGGATTTACTAAACTCATGCAATAAGAGTTTGAAATGATCATGATAGGTGATTTGAATTTCTTTATTAAATTTAAAATATTTTAAAAAGGATTTGGGAATGTTCTTAATCAAATTAAATAATTACATGAATTACTTAAAAGTTTTGTACTTGAAAATAGAAATGTATATGAAGAACATAAGATTTATGATATTAAAATTGATTGGAATGAAGCTGGAAAACCAGCAAACAACATGTTTTCTAGAGGAATAATTGGGAGTTTTTTATATCTAACTACAAGTAGACGAGACATTATGTTTTTTGTATATATTTTTTCTATATTTCAAGATAATTATAGATAATATCATTTGAAATATTCCGTAATAATTTTAAGATATTTTAATGGTTCTATTTCTCTTTATTTACTTTTTCAAAAAACTTATGGGTTTGATTTAATCTCATATTATGATTCTAACTTTGGTGGTTGTAGATTAGATGGTAAGGGTATCTCAAGAACCTATCACCTTTTTCAAAAAACATTAGTTCCTTGGTCAAGTAAGAAGAAACATTCTATTGTATTATCTAATAATAAATCTGAATACATTACTACTGGTAGTTGGGCACAAATGTTGTGAAATGAAAAACATATTGATAGATTTTGGTTTTAATTTTAAACATGTTCCTATCAAATATGATATCAACACTTCTATCATCATTTTAAAAAATCAGATAATCCATTATAGAATGAATCACATTGATATTAGACATATTTTCTTAAGGGATTACACTCAAAAAGGGGACATATCTCTTGAATTTATTAATACTAAACATTATTTAGTGGATATTTCCACTAAACCCCTTCCTACTGGTATATTTTATACTATTAAGATTGAATTATATTTATTTTAATTTAAATTTATTTATTTATTTTTATTAGGTTCCCTAATTTTTCTTATTTTCTTCTTAAATACTTACTCATACATTTAAAATATTTTTATTTCTTTAGTGTATTTTTTTTATATTTTGAAATATCACATGCCAAGACACATCAATGAAATTTGGTGTCCCTTTTTAAAAAAAATTATCATTTTATAAATCCTTTTATCTTGTAACCAACGCAATTAAAAACATTCTAAAACCAAAACCATTCAAACCATCAACCTTCCAATGAGAATGTGAAATTCGAAGTGAACTGGTGATGGTGCTTCAAAAATATTAAAGAAAGTTGAAATTATGGGTTTTTAAATGATGAATTTTACATAGTAAATTTGTTGATATTTTTTGGATGAATCAAACTAACTCAGTACTTAATAAATTTATGATTTTTCACTGATGAGAGTTTAATTTTTATGAGCATAACACAGATGTTATTTTTGAGAAAGAAGTTTGTGAGTTCTGTAGCGATGTTAAATATAAATTTTCATAGAATGGGAACTTGATTATATTTAAATTAAATTGAAAATATATATATATATATTGTAACTTTATAGATGGTTAAGGCCTTTCATTTATATTATGAAGGTAATTTTTTTTATCTATTTTAAAGTTATAAATTAATTATTATTTTATTCCTAAAGATGTTATGTTTTATCTTTTTGGAATTACTATTTTCAAGAAGATGCTTGTAAAGGACCTAGAAACTAAGAAGAGGATTCAGTATAAGTTTATTAAAACTAAAATAACTCAGAATACATGATAATTTTAAAAGTATATTTTTAAAGATATGTACTTCATATATCTTCTACTAAAGGAAGATAGATTTAATTGTTCAAGATATAGGATTGGTTTTATGTATCATTTTAGATAGTATAAGAAGATTATTATTATTATTTATCCTTATGGTGGGGATGTTGCCTCTTTTATTTGAGGATATATGAATAAAATTGAATGATTTTGAGAATATAAAGTATCAATGCAATAATACTTTTCAACTAGTATACTGAGGAATGTTGGTTTTTTTTTGAATTATTTTTTGAATAATATTGTATCCATAAAGAAGAAAGGATAAAAAGATTCAGAATCTAAATATGGAGAGTTTAAATATCCTTTCTCTTCTTGTGGATGATTTTGAAGAAGATTTAACTAGAATACCTAGATCTACAATATATAATCATACTAATCCTTTGTTTTTTTATAGAAATATTCATGAATATAAAGCTTTAGTAATTTATGTTGTGGTTGAAACTCTAGTAGTTGGAGTTATTGATGTCTATAGATAAATTCCACATATTCAAGATGTCAAAGAATGGATTAAATATTTTGAAGCTGGAGATGTTGAAAGACAATTAATTTAAATGAATAGACAAATGTTGGATGAAGAAATCACTTCACATGTTGGTGATGAAGGAGGTGGAGAAATACTTTATGTTATCAAAGATAATGTTGGTTCTAATTTTAATAGAAAAGTTTAAAGTTTTACTACGATAGTATTTTCTAAGTTTAATATTGTTAAGGAGGATATTAATATATTAAAATATGAAATTATGGGAACTAAGTGAGAGTTAAATGCATGGAAATAAATTTATATTTCAAAATCATATTTTAAGGAAATGAAATATCATATGGTGTATAAGGATGATTTTGATGAAATTAATGATATTTTGAAATCCTGGAGTGAATTAGTAAAACTTTTTTAACCTATAAGAATAGATATTTTATATTCAGTGTTGAAAGAGACTGAATAAGTTAGTGATGAATGAAAAATGATTTCATAATACTAAGTATTGTTGAATTAAAGGATTTATTTTTTACAATGTGATACATTATCTTTATAAATTTTTCAAGAGTTGGCGAAAAAATTTATTACTGAAGTTGAGGATGTTAAGGAAAATAAAAAATAGTAACTCAAAAAAATTGAGAGATCCTTGATAGCACTTGTAAAATTTATAGAGGGCAGTTTTACTTCTTTAAATGGGACTTTAGTGGAGAATCTTAAAGTTTCAAAAGATAAAAGATGTTTTTTAAATGAATGGGAATATCCTTTAAATGAAATCTTTGAGTTTTTGAGATATCAAAAAAAGAAGATTATGAATAATTTTGATCAGTTTTTTTCTTCTAAATTAGAATCAACTTCTGAGTAATTTGATAATGGTGAAGTTACCATTCAAATAGACACTAGTAAAGGAACAAAAAATATAGTTTACAAAGAACAATATGATGAAATTTTTTATACTACTTCACCGGTCATATCTAAAGGTCAGATGGACATATTTAAATATTTACTAACTAACTATGTGAAAACATAGGATTTGGATAAAATGATACAATTTTATGTCTATTATTTAATGAAAGTATATTTAATTATTCTATATTTTTACAAGGATAAAATAGTTAATTTTTTGGATAGGTATTTAAAATTTATTTATGAGATCAAATATCATAGATACCTTGGACTTAATCCTCTTGAATGATATTCTGGTACAAGAGATAAATTGAAAAATATTTTTTCAACACCTAGATCTTGCCTTCATTGAGATATGGAAAAAAATTGTGGCGCAAAGGGAAGAAGATATTATCTCTGTATCAACACCCTATAAAGTCAAATTTACTTTCATTACTACATAAAAGTATGATAGTACAATGTATAATAAATTACAGGCTGAGATCATGTCATTAAAGAGGAATAATTTTAAAGATACTATTGGACATGCAGCTATTGGAGATGAACCTATTACATCTTTACCTAGACAATGAATATTTATCAAAGGACCCGGTGAACCACTATTTGAACCACCTATTAAACCAAATCTAGTTCCGCAAGATTGATCTTTATTATGATTTTGTGGATTTTTTCTGTTATTTTTTAAACTTTTTTTATTCTCCATGTAGTTAAATTATTATTCATTCAATAAAATTTAGTTCTATTATTCTTATTAATTTTAGTACAATATTCTCACAATTTTATATTTTAGGGTGCCATTTTAATTTTCTCTACCCACTACTATATACTTTCATTTTGATATCATAAAAAGGGGGAGAAATGATAGCAAAAACAAAACTTCACTTGAACTCTTGATTATACTCGTGTTTTATATTTTTATCTATACCTTAATCTATAAAAAAATATTTATATTTTATGGGTTTTATGATCATTAAAAAGGTGTAGATTGTTGGATAACGTAATATTGTGCCAACATTTTCATTTCTATCATTTTGATACTGACAAAAAACTTTTTTGTCTTACTAATAATTTCTTTTAAGTGTGTTAAACAAGTGTATATAAATTTTTATGCATTTTTTTATTATTGGAGATTTTTTTAGTGAAAATTTAATAAGTAAATAACTCTTATAATGAGAGGAAATCAATATTATGGTTTTGGAAGTTTATGGGTTTTAAAAAAGTATATCACTCTCTCTAAAGTTTAAGTTTACTCTTATGAAGTTTAATTTTATTCTTATAATATTTAAGTTTACTCTTATGAAGTTTAAGTTTAATATTATGAAGTCTAGAGTTTACTCTTATAAAGATGGACTTTTTTATTTTGAAGTTAAAGTTCTCATTTTCAAAGTTTTATTTTACTATTCTAAATTCCATATTGATTCATACGGAGTATAAAATGACTCTTACAAAGTAGATGCCTTGAAAATTAGATGAATCTTATAAAGTGGAAGATGAATCTTACAATGTGGGTGGACCAATCTAATGGAATTAAAATATTTACATTTTATATATTTTTAAAGGTTTGTTGAAATTAATTATTTATAGGATAATATTACTCATGTTTATTAGTATCAAACTAGAATATATTTTAAGATTTTTTTATCAAGTTTAAAAATATTTTCTTCTTTTAAGGAAGATCGAAACAACTCAAATGGTTGAATAGTTACCTACTTTCATGGAGCTTTTTTGGGAATATTTTTACCAAATTTATTTAATGGGTATTATATATTTTCTTTGCAATGGGATTATATATATTAATATATAGATTTATGAATAGAAATAAAGTGCATGTATTATTCTAACTCTCTATGAACCAAGATCTTCTTGCTACTAGTACAATCAATCTATTTTTTCATCCCAAAAAGGAATAAGAATATCACATTTGTGTGTATTGATGATAATATTCTTATTGTAGTCAAATAATTCCAACCAAATATTCACTTTTAAGGCTTACATTATATCTAGAAAAAATTTATCATCTATCAGTTACTAGATCTTGTAACTATGTGATTATTTGTATCCATTTCAACATTTTTTATCTCTTCTATAAGTAAAAACTTCTTATAATGAGTGTGTTATAATGAATAGGAATTGTACTTATAAAGAGAGATATGAGGGAAAATGATTAGAATAAAACTCATCAAGATCACATAGAGTGTTGGTGGAGTGAACTAGGGGGGATTCTATAGGCCAAACCATTATAAAAAATTCTTGTATCCTGCTGTTCACTTTTATTTACTTTCCAATGATTAACTGATTAAATAAAATGATAGACTTAAACAATAAAAAAGTGGGGAGATTTTTAAAATTTTTGTGAAATTAAAGAGCTAAATTAACCCCTCACTTGAGTTATTGTGTAATATTTCTATGATAACACCCTTGATCAATATAGATTCCTTGATATCTGTTATTAATAAAATATATTTGACTCGGTAGTTGATATCTTCAGTACCAATTTTTTTTTACATTTCTAAGAAATTTTTCCTCCATAAGTAATATATACAAATCAAGTCAGATACTTTCTAGTATTAATATTTCTAGCATAATTAGAGTCTGCATAACAAATCACCAAATCTAATGAATTCAAATTACTATCGTAACATATTGAAAGAGATGTGGTATAATAAATATTCAATAACAACCACTTAAGGTCATTCCAATATGGTGTATGAGAATTTCCTATAAACCTTTTTTATATACAAACAGAGAAAGAAACATCTAGTATAGTATAAATCATAGAATACATTATTATACCTATAATATTAGCATATGGATTTCTACTCATGTGCTAAATATCTATAGTAGTAGTAGGATTCAAAGAAATTGAAAGTTTAAAATGTTGTCCAAAAGGAATACTAATAGGATTAACTGAATCAAACAAATATCTTAAGCACTCT
This sequence comes from Viscum album, assembly GCA_963277665.1. Classification (NCBI taxonomy): domain Eukaryota; kingdom Viridiplantae; phylum Streptophyta; class Magnoliopsida; order Santalales; family Viscaceae; genus Viscum; species Viscum album. Next base: position 1,327,148,177 of record OY728126.1, read on the forward strand.
AATCTCATAAATATGTTGAGATAAATAAAGAAGTTTCTATTTTCTATACTTTATAATTTCCATTTTCAAAATTTTCATAGAATAACTTAAGTCTTTCATTTCAAAAATTGTTCTCAATTTCATTTTAATATCAGTGATTAATCTCATATCACTAAATATAGTTATTATATCATTAACGTACCGAATTAGATAAATCATGTAATTATTAATAGATTTAAAATAAACATATAAATCAAAACAACTTATGTGTATATTATTTGTGCACCATAAATGAGTCATATTTATTATACCACATTCTAAAATCTTACTTTAACCCTATAAATATATTTATTGAGTAAACATATCTGGTTAGAATTAAATTCATGTAAAAACCCATTAGGAGGATTAATTTATAGTTTTTAATTGATATCACCATACAAGAAAGTAGTTTTGACATCAATATATTCTATATATTGATAAAAATGAGCAGAAAATTCAAGAAAAACAAATATATATAAAGGTTTTAAACATTTTTTTAACATTAGTTAAAAAAATTAAATATTTATAAGGGATGTTGTAAATGCATTTTTTATCTATGTTATTTTAAAAAATTGTTAAAAATAACTTCCTTGTTACTTATAATTATAGATAAAATTAAAATCTCTCATAAAATTAATTATAATGAAATTTTACACATCAGTTATATACTAACAAACATTGAATATAGTTTTTCATAATGGTTATAAAAAATAACCAATGTTAAAAACTAATTTATGTGATGGTTATTTTATAACCAATGTGGAATATTTTTTTTATATCAGTTATAAAAATAAACTACGTAAAAATTAATATTTTTTAAATAAATTTAATTAATAATATTATAAAAAAAACTATAAATACATAAAAACTGTAGAAAAATAACAAAAAAATCAGTTTTATAGTAAATAATATAACTATAATAATTTTAATTTTTAATTTTTAAAATAAAAATATGCATTAAAAATATAAATAGATGAGCTAAAACTAAATCAAATTTTTGAAATAATCATCTTATGCTCCTCATCAATGATTTAGCTCATTCCTATTAGATGGGAGAGAATCATCAAAAAAAATAATTAAAAAAGAAACTATTAATCTTTAAATATCAAAATATATATCAGATAAATAAAATGAAAAGTTATAATAAAATAAAACCTTTTAAAGATCTATAACTATCCTAGATTTATTTATTTCCTATTTAAATATAAGAACATAATACCCACATTCGAATACTCTATGTTGACAATTAAAATTTTGTTTCAAAAGAATTTATCAATTGAAAATTACATTCTAAGTAATTTATAAATTAAAATAATTATAAAATAATTCACCATTGTGCATACATAATAGATTATTGATGTCACAAACCAACTCTAGGTCACCCCTAAACTAGGTACCTAATCCAACCCATGAAATAATTGAGATGTTTTCTCAATTACCCCATGCTGGAAACTAGTGTCAAGGCATCAAACAAGATATCATGGGAACAAATTCTCCCAATAAATAACATTAACTACATGGAATAATTATAATGGAATTATAGAATTAAGTGTATAGAAATTAGAATTCCATTCCACAAAAATAAGAAAAAAATCATTTATAATGAAAATATAACATACACATAATTTTGATAGAACATATTAGGTGGAAACAATAGTAAATGGAAGTTAAATCATAATTTCAAACTACAGTGCTAGTAAAACATAGGAAATATGGAATATATAATCATGGTAAATGTCACAACCCGTCCCCCGAGGCCCGTTCCATGACTACCCCAAGCTCATCTTCCATAGGCCAGGGGTTAGCAACTAGCACCAAAAAGGCATTTCCCTAAAATGGGAAGGCATTGCCTTTAAACCTATACAAACACACAGCCTAAGAACACAACAAGATGCAACCATGAAGTAAAACTGTAGTAGTAAAAGTGTGCACTGAAAGTAAAGGGGCTGGAATACAAGCCCAACTGAAAAGATACAACTACAACAGAAAATAATAAATAGTTCCTAAGATCATCCTCTAAGGATCCTACCTGAAGGGTAGGTACAAATCATCTCCACAGTTCTCCATGTCAACTGTCACTACCATCCACCGTTAGTTCCTAGCTCCCCAACTCTCAGTCAAGGATTTTTGTCGTCTTCACATGACACAACAAGGTGCGGGAGAAGCCCATGTAGGGGTGAGTATAACAATACCTAGTAGGGACCGTGAGACCCCCGAAGGTCTCTCATAATTCCAAAAAGGAAAACCACAAATCATGATCTCAATCATAAAGCAAAAAACAAAAGACTCATATCAAACTAGGTATACAAATCAGAGTTCAGAAATAAAGATGATTAGTCTTATGCTATATCATTTTATTCTGTTAGGAAGTCACCACAACTAAACCACGAAGGAGTTTGTCCAATTTTGATCCACATAGGGTCATATATCATTGATCCATGATGGGATGCTCTAAGGCTGGTCCTCATCGGGTCACACACTGCTGATCCACACATGGTCGCTAGAATTATGATCCACATAGGGTCTCTATGGTGCTGATCCACACAAGGTCCCTAGATGTTGATCCACACAGGGTCTCTATGATGTTGATCCACACAGGTTCGCTAAGATGTTGATCCAGACAGGGCCACTAGATGTTGATCCACACAGGATCACTTTGATGTTGATCCCCACAAGGTCGTTATGGTGATGATCCAGATAGGTTCTCTAGATTCAGATCCACATAGGGTCGCTATGATGTTGATCCACATAGGGTCGCTACTCAGATGACATCCATCCACAAGATTTCCCGCACCTAGTGCGCTTGAATACCACAGTATTTGATCCTCTGGATATCGGTCATGCCTCAAATGCTACGAAGATCCATGAAGGAGTAACCCAAAGGAATTTCATGTCGTAAGGGTTCCAATGAAACAGACGGTGCGTCAACCAAATGTTCGATCTCTGAGTTATTGGAATTTTAGTGTCGAGGGTCTATTTGGATTTGGGTACAATCCAACCCGAATGTACACCAGCTTTCTCCAAAACTCAAGTGAAGTATCTCAAAAGGATTTTCTCACTCTAAGGATCCCAACTCCATAGACGGTTCGTTAAACGGACGTCTGGTTCACAAGATACGGATCTTTAAGCGAAACTAGTCCTTAAAGGGGTCTTGGTCTGGACCAACCTGGCCCGACCTAGCATGAGCCGACCCGACCTAGTTCGGGTTGACCCGAACTGGTCCGGGTGAGACCCGACCTGGTCCGGGTCTGACCTGACCTGGCCCGAACAGGCCTATCCCGACCCGGTTGTGCTGGGTCGCGGAAATCTCGGCCCGCCGGCTAGCATGACCCATGACGGGGTCGCGCGGTCTACCTCCCAAATAGCTCAAAGATCCATTCAACTCTTGATTGACAGTACTGCGGTCAAAGTGAAGCCTCCCATAAGCAAATCCCAGCACTGCGGATTCAACAGTGTCCTCTAATTTTAATTTTGAGCACTGGTTCAAAAGTTAGAAAATGCCGCTCGTACGTTTATTGAACATAACTTAAAAAAAATTCAAAATTCTATTTGGGGCACACCGAGCCTCAGAATTGAGCGCTGTTAATTTTCACAGACTCATAATAATTCCAAATAATTTTAAAAAAAAATTACATGGAATTTCTAGGTCTTTACATTCTCCCCACCTTAGGTCTCTTCATCCCCGAAATCTACAACAAAACTATGGGAAAAAAAGTGGGTATTGAGCATGTATCTGATCCTCCCTCTCCCATGTACTCTCCTGAAGATTCTCATGCTTCCAATGAACTCACACTAGAGGAATCGACCACCCACAAAGGACCCAATCCTGTCGATCCTCTATCTCCACTAGGAACTCCGCAAACGCCGCCCCATCATCAATGTCCAGCTCTCCCCAATCGATAATGTACGATGGATCATGGACGTACCTCCTTAGCTGTGACACATGGAAAACATTATGTACCTGGTGCATCTGTGGGGGAAGATATAGATAGTACACCACCTCACCTACTCTACTGAGGATCTGAAATGGTCTGATAAACCTCGGAGATAGCTTGTCACCCCAGCCAAACCTCTGTAATCCTCATCAGTGTGAGACCCATAGGAAGACATGGTCTCCCTCCTCAAAATATAAGGGTCTTCGTCTCCTGTCAGTATAAGACTTATGACAGATCTTTGTAGTCTTTATCCTTTCCTGGATGATCTGCACCTTCTCTGTGAAAGCCTGTACCAACTCTGGACCCATAAGTGTCAAATCCCCTGGGTCTATTCAGCATAGTGGTTATCTACAAGGTCGCCCGTACAGGGCCTCAAATAGATCCATGCTGATGGTGGAGTGATAACTGTTATTGTATGATAACTACACCAGTGGAAGGTGGTCCTCCCAACTATGGCCAAAATTGAGGACACAAGCACGAAGCATGTCCTCAAGTGTCTGTATGGTCTGCTCTGTCTGACCATCTGTCTGAGGATGAAAGGCGGTTCTCAAGCTTAGCTGAGTCCCAAAAACCTCTTGTAACCCCTTCCACAAGCGGGATGTAAAACATGCATCACGATCTGAGATGATCGCTGATGGCACCATGTGAAACCGTACAATCTCCTTTATATAGAGGCGTCCCAAGACCTCTATTGATTCCTTCTCTTGGATGGGTATGAAGTGGGATGACTTGGTGAGTCGATCAACGATCACCCACATAGAATTGTGGCCCCTGGACGTACGTGGTATCCCTATCATGAAGTCCATGGATATACCATTCCACTTCCACTCTGGTACCTAAAGTGGCTGAGCTAATCCTACTGGTACCTGATGCTTGGCCTTCACCTATTGAAAAATGAGGCATCGTGATATGAACTCTACAACTACCTTCTTCATCCCTAGCCACCAGTACTGATGCCGGAGGTCCTGTTACATATTCACCACACTAGGATGTACCGCCAAATGGGATGTGTGGAACTCCCTCAAAACCTCCTCTCAAAGTGTCACTAGTACCATGGTACATCCTCCGAAGAGGATTACATGCTCCCCACCTTCAGAAAATCCATCAAAATCTTGTCCTAAGGTTATTCGATCACGTCAGGCCTCGCATTCTACGTCCCCAAGTTGTGCCTCCCTAACTCTCTAAAGGAGTGGGGGAGTAACTGTCATAGACTGGAGGTAAGATAATCCCTCTCTATCCACAAAGGATAACTATAATGTAGATAGCTGCTCGGTCGCCTCACTCAGCAACTATAGTCCAGACCTCCTGCTGAGTGAGTCTGCTACTATGTTTCCCTTTCTGGGAGTGTAGATTATCTCGAAGTCATAGTCCTGGAGGAACTCCATCCATCACCTATGTCTCAGGTTTAGGTCCTTCTATGAGAATATATACCTGAGACACTTGTGATCAGAGTAAATAGTAAATTGTTCACCCATCAAGTAGTGTCGCCACATCTTCAGCGCAAAGACCACTACTACTAACTCCAGGTCATGGGTAGCGTAGTTCTACTCATACTATCTCAACTTCTGTGAGCCGTAGGCAATCACCACTTGCTCCTGCATCAGGACACAACCTAGTCTGGTCCCTGATGCGTCGCAATAGAATACATATCCAACACCCTCTTCTGGTAGCCTCAAGATGGGGGCACTCTTCAGTCTCTACCTCATCTTTTGAAAATTCTGTTGGAATCTCTCCATCCACAAGAAAGGTTTCCCCTTCTTCATCAAATCTAAAAAGGGTGTCGCTGCCCTAGAAAAGTCAGGTACAAATCTCTAATAGTACCCAGCCAATCCCAGGAAACTCCACACCTTGGTCACACTCCTTTGTAGATCCCAAGAAAGAATTGACTCTATCTTCACCAGATCCACTGTAACTCCATCCTCCGAGATAATGTGCCCCAAGAAGTGGACTTCCCTTATCCAGAACTAGAAATTCGAGAGATTTCCATAAAGCTGGTGCTCTCAGAGTGTATCCATAACTATTTGTAGGTGTGTGGTGTGCTCCTCCTCCGATGTCGAGTATATTAAGATGTCATCAATAAAGACTACCATGAAGCGATCGAGGTAAGGCTATAATATCATGTTCATAAGACCCATGAACACTATCGGAGCATTGGTCACACTGAAGGGAATTACCAAGAACTCATAATTTCCATAACAACATCTGAAGGTCGTCTTCGGTACATCCTCATCTCGTACCCTAAGCTGGTGATAGCCTAATCTAAGGCCTATCTTTTAAAACCATCAAGCTCCTTTCAACTGGTAGAAGAGGCCTTCAATCCTCTAGAGTGGGTACTTTTTTTTACGGTCACCTGGTTTAGGTGTCGATAGTCCACACAAAGACTCAAACTCCCATCTGCCTTCTTGGCAAACAAAATCGGGGATTCCCATGGAGAAAAAATGGGCCTTATGAACCCCTTATTCTGCAAGTCCTCCAACTTTACTTGTAACTCACGAAGCTTTGTGGGGGATATCATATATGCTTTTTTAGATATCGGTGTCATATTGGGGTACATATTGATGTAGAATTATACCTCTCTAGGAGGAGGTAGTCCCAAAACATCATTAGGAAAGATATCAGCATATTGGTCCACCACTATAGGATAACTTGGACTCCTCACGTCAACATCTTCGAGGGTAAGGCTAGCCAACTGATGAGTGATCGGATACACCCTCCTCTGAGTAAGTCCATCATTAGCTGCAAACATTTCCTTCTTACTGGTGAAGGAAAACCAAATACCATCCTCACGGACACACCGCACTTTGCGCCTAAAACATTCGATCTGAGCATGGACTATGGATAGCCATTCCATAACCAAAATGACGTCATAAAGCCTCGATGCTGTTAATAAAAGATATCAGCCAAATCTCTTGCCTCTTAGAGTGAGATCACATTGGTCTGAACCAGTTTGTAATCATCAAATCTTCTCCCTTAAGAGTCTCTAATCGTAAGGGCTGAGCCAATGGCTTCGTCGAAATCTTCGAGCTCCGAACGAGTGTCGTGGAAATAAAAGAGTGGCAGGAACATGTGTCTATAAGTACTACAGCTAGGGTAGAATAGAAATAGATCGTACCTCTAATCATATCCAAAGTGCCATTGTCATAGGCCTCTACTACATATAGCTCTGATCACCTCTATCCACCAGCTCCTTGTGGTCGGGGTGGACCACCTGTGGTGGTGGCAGTAGAAACTCAAACCATCATCCACCACTTGCTTCATGACCTGCTCCTATGGAACTTCCGTCTCCCTACGGACCTCCTTTCTTAAATCTATGCCTCTGCCTTGGCGGTCCCTTGACCGTCTGTCAATTGTCAGTACAGCGGGTTGGGCAGTCACGAGCCATGTGGCCCTGCCCACCGCACGTGAAGCATAGTCTGATTCCCAGCTGACTCCCTCTACCTCGTGAGCTCTGCACCTCCAACCTTGTGTCCTAGGGTTATCATCTGGAAGGTCTGGCCCACTTGGGCCTCTACATAACCTGCCTAATACCTGCTACAGATGACTCAGCTACCTGTCGCCCAGTGGTGGCTCTCACTATCGGTGCCTGCTCAGCCAAGAATATCTCTACCAAAAAGGCTCTCTCGAGCACTCTAGCCTACATTAGGATATTCAACGATATCATCAACACTCTGATCTCCCACCGGATACCCTACTCAAAGGTATGGGCCCTAAAGAATGGGTCTCGTAACATGTCGATGGAGTAGCGTGAGAGGTCGGTGAATCTCACTGAGTACTGGGCTACTGTCAGGCTGCCCTAATGTAAGTACAGGAGCTCTTGAATATGCACAGAGCATAGTGTCACTGGAATGAACTCCACCCTAAAGAGGGTCTCAAAGTCCAACCAGGAAAGTGTTGCCTCCTCATGGGACTGGAGCATCAGGCTCCACCATCTTCCTGCCGTGCCCTAGAAAATACTAGCAGCTAGGATCACCATTTTCTCTACTAGTGTCCCAACTAGGAGAAAAACTCTGGACACAGCCTCCAGCCAGTCCTCAGCTACCTGGGAATCTTTCTAACCTCGAAACCTCGGAGGCCTCTTTCTCTGAAACTCATGAAACGCGCTCAGTCGGCGTGCACTGTCTGCCAGTGGGGTTGGTGGAAATTTCTGCCCTTCGAGAGGTGGTGCTATTGGTACACCACCCAAAGGTGCTAATATAGTAAGAGGGCCCTGCACCGAATCCTCGTCGCTCGGTGGGCCATCATTGTGAACTCTCTCAAGAATCATGGATGGCTGTCTACGTGGTGGAATCCTGAAAATAAATAGGTGTTTAACGGTCAAAAAGTTATACCTAGTGAGCTAAATCAAAATATATAAAAAGTAAAACATTTCCAAAACACACGTAATCAGTGTTTTCATGCACCGAGTCAGAAATAATAATTCAGGGTCTTGGTGTATGGATACGTCGGCCGCCACACCAACACTGGACTCCTCAAACTAAAAACCACACTCAAAACACTTAACACTATTGCTCCATTTTAAAGATCAGAGTCCTATTTATTTGGTATAACAGACTCCTATGATACTACTTTGTCACGACCCGTCCCCTGGGGCCTGTGTCATGACTACCCCAAGCTCACCTTCCATAATCTAGGGGTTGGAAACTAGCACCGAAAAGGTGTATCCCTAAAACAGGAAGGAATTACCTTTAAACCTGTACAAACACATAGCCCAAGAACACAACAAGATGAAACCACGAAGTAAAACAGTAGTAGTAAAAGTGTGAACTGAAAGTAAAGGGGACAGAATACAATCCCAACTGAAATGATACAACTACAAAAGAAAACAGTAAATAGCTTATGATATTTTCCTCCAAGGATCCTACTTGAAGGGTAGGTACAACTCGTCTCCACAGCTCTCCACATCAACCATCACCACCATCCACCATCGGGTCCTAGCTCCTCAAGTCTCAGTCAAGGCTTCCCGTCGTCTGCACATGACACAACAAGGTGCGGGCGAATCTCGTGTAGGGGTGAGTATAACAATACCCAGTAGGGACCCCGACACCCCCGAAGGTCTCTCAAAATTACACAAAGGAAAACAACAAAGAATGATCTAAATCACAAAGCATAAAACAAAAGACTCATCTCAAACCAGGTATACAACTTAGAGTTTAGGAATAAAGATGATTAGTCTTATGCTATATCATTTTATTTCATTAGGAAGTCTCCACAACTAAACCATGAAGGATTTGTTCCAATGTCGATCCACATAGGGTCATATATCACTGATACATGACGGGTTGCACTAAGTTTGGTCCTCGTTTGTTCGTGCACTGCTAATTCACATAGGTTTTCTAGAATTCTAGTCCAAATAGGGTCTCTATGGTGCTGATCCACATAGGGTTGCTAGATGTTGATCACACAGGGTCTCTATGATGTTGATCCACACATTGTCACTAAGATGTTGATCCACATAGGGTCTCTTGATGCTGATTCAGACAGGTTCGCTTTGATGTTGATCCATGCAGGTTCGTTATGGTTCTAATTCACACATGGTCTATATATTTTGATCCACATAGGGTCACTATGATGCTGATCCACACAGGGTCTCTACTCAGATGATAGCCCACCACAGGATTTCCTGTACGCAGTGTACTTGAGTTCCATAGTATCTTCTCCTCTAGATATCATTCATACCTCAACTGCTACAAATATCCATTAAGGAGTAAACCAAAGTACTGTCATGTCGTAAGGGTTCCAACACAGTAGATGGCACATCAACTGGACACCCAGTCTTTTAGTTATTGGCATTTTAGTGTAGAGGGCCCAGTTGGATTCGGGTACAATCCAACCTAACCATACTCCAAATTTCTCCAAAACTAAAATGAAGTATCCCAAAGTATCGTCTCACACCAACGATCCCAACACCGTAGATGGTTTGTTAAATGGATGTCTGGTTCGCAAGATACGGCTCTTTAAGAGAAACTGGGCCCGAAAGGGGTCTGGGTCCAGTCCGACCAGTCGTTCGGATATTGATTGGTGGCGCTAGGTGGAACCACCTAGTTGTCTATGGGACCCGTAGGGAGCGGTTCCATTCCCTTCACTAAGGCTTCGAATCCGTGGCCTTCTTCACCATAGCGCGTGACGGCGCACCGCCTCCCACCTCCACGGCTGGTCAAGAGTCGGCCGCCTGTCTGTCCGCCGCGGTGCCACCCTCTTCCATGGCTGGAAAGCTCCGGCCTCCGTCATCGTCACTGGTGCCGGTCGTCGGTGCCATGCTGGAATAACCTCTGTGGGCCACCGGGTGAGCTCTAGTGATCTGTTTTCCCTACCGCTCGTGCCTAAAAACCTCCCAGGATGTTGCCATCGCTGTGTGGCTTCTGGATTCAAGGTTCTGCCATGTTGTAATATCTTCCCCTGAATAACGCAACAAGAACAAAGCGGTAGAGGGTCTAGGCCTTTTTTGTTTGTCCATCGCCCTCCGCGTTAACATCATAACAGGCAGGTTGCAATTTATTCATCTTCAACTCAAATAAATAAACCATGAAAAATCTCCCTACCTTGAGATTCATTGGAAATGTCATGGTGGTGGAAGAAGATTCCGCGTTTAAATAATCCTTCGGCATTCGTCAATCCCAGTTCATTGCCACCCATGCCTCCATCCTCCATCAATGGAAGGTGTCGTGGTACTTCGCCATAGGTTCCTCACAGCCATCCCAGAATCCCACACCCAATCTTCAATTAAATAGATGGAAGAATCAACTGTGTTACACAACATTAATGCAGTTCATTTATGAACCACATTTAATGTTTCAACATCGTGGTTACAAAACCCAAGGGTCAATCCATTAAATGGTAGTGGTCCTACCATGCTTCTCAACCGCTGGAGAGAAAATAAAATAACATTTTCATGTTATTTTATTATTCTTTTAAAAGTATAAAAAACTACCTTTTTCTTCCAACCCAATGTTGTCAAAGTGAATCCTCCAATAAGTGAATCCCAATGTTGTGAATTCAATGGTGTCCTCAGATTTCAATTCTGAGAATCGTTTAAAAAGTTAGAAAACATCAGTCGTACGTTTACTGAATGTACCTTAAAAAAAGTTCAACATTCTGTTCCAGGAACACCAGGCTTCGGAATGGAGCACCGTCAATTTTTGAAGACTCGTAATAATCCCAAATAATTTAAAAATAAATTACATGGAATTTTCAGGTCTTTACAGTAAATTCCTAAACATCATGTGATGAAACCATAGATGCACTTGAGTTGGAACCATATGCCGGCTTATCAATGTATTACTATGTCTATAACCAAATGAATTCTCTAAACTAGCCTCATAGGTGGAACTACCTTATTCACTTAAATACCATAATGGATTTATTATATCTAATTTGGAATAGATATTAACTTTCTCTCATCCCTCAATAAGAATCCTAGGATCCCCATGAGGATAATAATAATGGGAGGTGAGGAATCCTCTACATAAAATAAAATAATCGAGAATTAACATAAGTTAAACACATATTATAAACCCACCTTTCTAAACTAATCCAAGATAAAATACTATTTAAAAGTAATCAACAACATCTCAACAAAATTGGAGGGGATAGGTCTTCCATGTAGGTGCTCACCTTCAATGAAAGTCCATTTTTGAGTACCAACTAGGCCTTGACATTTAAAACTAGTAATAATTTTCTAAGAAAAAATTAATTCTTTCAATGCCATTAAAAAGACTAAAGTGAGCATAAAACTACTTTATCAAAGTTCCAAATGGGCCTCTAAATAATTATCTTAGAAAACACACATTAAATGTCTCTTTTGGAAATCAAGAAATAATTTGAGAGCCCAATCTTTAATGAAGGAATCCTATGAACTTTCTATATATATATATACACTCATACATATTTATATTTATAATCATGTACATATATATATTGGTAAATATCCACAATCATATCTATATATATGTGTGTGTGTGTGTGGGAGTTCATAGGAAACACCAAGGTAATAAACAAAGTGATAAAATTCAAGTCACTTGTCAAGATATAAGGGCCTCTATATAACACCACTAAAGACTCAAAATAAAAATATCCAAAAAATATGCAATTAAACTTCAAGAAACAACTTATATAAAATATTTAATATTGATCATCATTAAAAATACCAAAATTATTTTAAAATATCCTCTTGGGAATTTTAGAAAACACCTAGCATACATATATTTTTAACAAAAAAAATCATTAAAACCTTATAAATTCCTTTTTAATAAAATCTATTATTGATCATACATTTAAAACCAATTTATAGAATCAATAAAAATTTTAAATTCAAATAAATATAATTTATAAAACCCAAATAATCTTATAGAGTTCTTTGTAAAGAAAAATCATAGAAACACCTACCTCAAACGTGTGCAGATGTAATGGATCTCATGATTATAAAAGGAACTAATCCCAAAAAACCAAATACAACCCCTAACATAAATAGAAATAATATATTAGGGCCAACCATTACACTAGGGTTCCTACAACACTAACCAATGGAAAGAAAAAAGGAAGAATAAGAGAAGGTAGGGGGAGAGAAAGAGAGTCTGGCCCATGAAAAAATCACCAAGAATCATAGGAGGGTCCCGAAAATCACATGATAGGAGGAGGATAAGGCTTCTACTGGTGTTCCTAGGCTAATTAAAATGAGTGGTAGGATAGAAGGGTTGGTCAGTGTTAAAATAAATAAGGGAAAGATGGTATTTTCCTCAAAATAAAAAATCTAGGAAGGTTTCATGGTTTGGACACACGGTTTATCAAAACATGCACCAATCATGCACTCCTTACTAGAATCACCTAGAATGATGCATAGTATGGCCACATATTTTGTAAAACCATGTTCCAACCATGTAAAATGTGTTAGTTAAAACTAAATACCTCATGAATTCTTGTCACATGGTTCCCACTAACATTGTGCAAGTCGTGTGCCATGATTTATCAAAAATTATTTGCTACCCACTCATAGAAAACTATGAACATACAAAATGAACTGGAAAAATCCTCTATGTAAGGGTACCCACACAGTTTACACTAAACCATGCATTCTAAATCATGAACCATATGGGGCTTACATAAGGGTAATCTATACAACTAGTACTAACTCTACACCTAATTGTGTTCCCTATTTTGAAACTCTAAAACTTCAAATTTTTAAATAAAATCAACCCAAAACTCAAAGATGAGACCAAAATTAATAAATGAATAAATATATATGGGAATAAAAGGTTGAGGTGTGACATTTCATGCCCTTCTTCTCACTAAATGGTTATAGTGCTTCCATACCCTGTTTGAAAATGATAAGTATGAAATAAAATAAAAATTTATTAAAATATATAATCATTAAGATAATCAGACTTACTTAGCTCATACTTCTTTAAAGTTTTCTCTCACATCACCAGGTGTGGAGAATAACCAGTAAGTAGTGTTTTCTTATCAAAAAAACACACAATATCTGATAGAAATTGATATAAAAAAATATAATGTGAGTGGTTATTTAATTAGTAGAAATTACACTATAACGAAATATATGTTTCATACCCATCAAGATAAGGAAGTATTAAATACTTAATTTATTCATTATAGAATCTTTGAGAAATATATTTGGTTCTTTATTAATCATGCATTATTTCTATTATCATATAAGCAAATTGTGAATCCATGAATCCATACACTAATGTTTTATCATAGTGAATTCAAAGTGTATGTGGATACCTAATAAAAACAATTATAAGTAGTAAGATAAATCTAATTTCATAATATAAATAAATCTAATAATTGACTTGCATGGAAAAGACGTTCTTCACTGTGAGGACAAATATATCTATAGCTACAGGCTCCATGATATCTTTCTTAAAAATCATCAACATACAATCATGTCCACAAATTTCAACAGTCATTTTCATCTCATAAACATATAACAACATAAATGATTATGAAAATAATTTAGAAATCCCTTCATAACAAGTATTATGTGAAGTTGAATGGGCCTCGATATGTTTTTTATTTCAATATATTATTTATTTACCTTTAATTTATTTATATAATATATATATATATACTGAATAATTAAACAAAATTTAAAACTCATGTTAAATAAAAGATATAATCTAGGAATAACTCAGTGGTAAGTTGTTATATATGTTTAGATGGACAAAGTAAAAAAAATGTGACACTCTCCAATACTAAAAACCTCATTAATAGGGAATGGTTGTCTCATTGATGTATTTCTAATATCATGTGTCATTACCCTAAGATGATCTATCTCTATCTTATAAATATATAAGGTTTCCAAAATTTAATATATGATCCTATATGATACAATATGATATTGGATATTCTCAACATATAACTCACAATATATAGGAGACTGTGGAGAAGGAGTTGGAGGAGTGGGATATACAAGTGGATGTGGATAAGTGGGATATAAAGGCTAAAATTGTCCTTACATGTCTAAAAACATTGACTTTACTGATTATCTAATCCAATCCTTCATCATCTCACCCATTTCTAAAACTTTATTTTCTAAAGAATCTATTTTTTTACTTATATACATTCTCTTTTAAAGAAGTACCAAAATAATAACAACAACAACAAACAAGCCTCAAACTCAATTAAATGGGGTCGGCTATATGGATCAACCATCACTAATTATCTTAATTGTATCATTGTGTGTGACCTAAGTATTCTTATTTTCCTAATTAATTATCCAAAATATCCTTCATACCCTTAGGTATAAAGTTCCTATGTGTTCTATAATCCTTAATGGCTTCCTGTAAGTATTTTTAAAATTTTATTAGTGTTGAAAAATAAAGAGTTTAGAAATAACTTAAATTATATCTTACAATCTTCTCAATTATATCCTTTGACCCTTCTATAATATATTTTCCTTTTTTCATCATCTAGGCCATTTTCTATTTTTAATTTATAGATTATTAGTAATAAGGAGAAATCTATATAGAGATTTATGACTTGGATCTCAATTTTTTAAGATTTTTATCTATCATTTGTTCTTTGAGTAATAGATTCCCTCCATGAGATAAAGTAAAAGGGTGTGTGTTCTTCACTTAGATATCTCGATGAGGTCTCCCTAGCTCTAATTAATTAAGGTCAAAAAAATAATTAACATGATCATTTTGTTATTATAAAAAACACTTTAAACATTTTTTGATGCATTTACTAAAAATGATTCCTAGTGTCTACTTTCAACAAACATACTCCATGAATCATTATCTAAAAAATAATATATTTCATATGAATTTTCATTTTATCTTATTCAAAAAATTAAATCTAAAGTTAGTGTTGATATAAAATTCCACCATATCCTTGAAAAAAATATGATCATCTCCTCCATACATCTTTAGTGTTATGAAAATCATAAATACTATGAAATTGATAAGAATAAAAAACCTATATTTCTAAAAACATTTCATGATAAATAAAATAATAATAAATGAGTTACAAAAATGGTCTCTCATAGCAGATATAGTGTCATCTATTCAACTCTTATCCAATCAGAAATTAAAATGATTATTTTTTATCAAGATTTCATATCCACAAAACCCTTAAATTTATTCAAATTTGAACATATAGGATTACCATTACCATCAAACTTGATAAATTTTCTTTCCTTATTGTTATGAGAAAGTGATAATTTAGGTAAATGTGTGGTGCCATGATTACCAACCCTATAAGACTTCACTTTCCCTATAGAAGTAAGAGGATCCTATGTAGAGGAATGAGGAGGCTCTTTAGTAGAAGCATGAGGAGGTTCCTCCCTCAAAGATTGAGATAATGCAACCGTATTATCTAAAATAGTCCTAAAAATTAAATTAACAAACAATTGATAAAATATGATACAAATCCAATTATTGAAAAATAAAATTAAATAAAAATTGGAAAATTATATAAACTAAATTAAATAAACCCAATTTTTGTTATATTAATTAATTTAGTTAATGAAAAGATGAAAAATTTTGTATCATTTTTGAGACATAAAATGATATAGACAAAAGAAAACAAATCTTAATTAATATTTTAAAATAAAAAATATGATAAAAATTAATATTTATATGTAATTCATTTCTAAGTACTAAAAAATGTATCGTATTTATTAAAATATATGACTTAAATAAGAAATACAATTATAAATAATCTATCTCTTATTTTGAAAAATTTAAAAAGTTAAACATGAAATAAATATATAGCATCTGTAATAATAGGATATTAATAAAGGATTGATTTAAAATATTCCTTATTTGTGATCGTTCTATATGAAACCAAAACTTTCTACATCATAGTCATCAATATTCTCTAATAATGTTTCTCTTGAAATAGGTATCTCATATAATTCATCATCATTTCCAACATTTTCATCACCAAAATACTATTTTTTTTCTTCTAAAATGATAGACTACTATATATTTGATGGATTGGGAACATATAAAAAAATTCATGTGTTTCCATGATAAAAGGATCATCTTTGTATCCAAATATATTCAAATACAATCACATCATTCTGGATTCATTTCATTAAACACTATTGTTACCAACAAACCATTTACATTTAAACATAGGAACTCAAAATTTAATGTAATCAATATCCCATGTATCTTCAATAACTTCATAACATACACTTAACATGGAGATTGAGTTTTTTATTTTACACTCAAAAAATGAATTCCTTTAGTGAACACCAATACACTATTTTTCTAAACTTCACTTTTATTATCATGGTCTTTGGTATAAAATGTATAGACATTAATGTCATACTCATACCATGTTATCACATTTAAACTTAGGATTATTTCTAACCATATTGATGTTTTTTACTATTCATAACTACCATACGTGTTCTATTTAAACCATTGTAAAAAGGTTATTTTATGATCATTAAATACCCATGTGTCTTCATTATTCAGATAACATTATTTTTATACATTAATATGGGATGTTATATATGAATAAGAATCATCTATGTTATTTAAGATGTATAAATGTTCCTGTATTATTTTCACACCTATCAGTGACTTTATTTTTAATCCATGGATCCCCCTTACCCAAAAAATGAATTTTTCATGGAAATATATTGGAAATATGATGTGATCAACTGTATAAAAATTGGTTGTACAAAATTTTTCCACATCCTCAAAAAATATATTTCTCAATAGTGGAGGATTTTGGTCAATGTGGATTCTTAACATACCCCTTTGATATCATTAAATACCTTTAAAAAGGATACATTAAATGTAAGTATATGAGACCATAAATATTTATTTCTCACACCAAATGAACCATTAAATGTAAAATTATATCAAAAAAGGTGGTGGAAAGTACATTTCTAATTTGAAATATATAAAAACTACCTCATTCTATAAATTTTTCAATGAATTTAGATCCATAACTTATTTACAAATGGAATTGAAAAAATAACACACCTAGATGAAATTAAATATCACAAAAATGGGTAGTATTCCATATAATTAAACCAGTAGTAATTGTTGCATCATAACATGACATTCATGAAATCTCATGCCTATTAACTTCTAATATTTTAGTGACATAATTTTTTATATTTTAATAATAACCCTGATACACCTTGAAACTATGGAGGCACTAAAAAATCTAATTTTTCCTTCTTTTATAATTTATAAAATGTAAAAGAAAATTATTTTTGTTTCCTATTAGTAGTGGTAACTAACTCAAAATTTATTCTCATTGATAATAAGTCCAATATTGAATTCAAACCATACTTAGTCTTACCTTTAACATTAAATAATGTTCCAATCAAAAAATCATAGATATTATTCTCAACATCCATCACATAAATATTATGTTTTATCTTAATATATCTAAAATATGGATGCTCAAAAAATATTGATTATTTCTGCTATATATTTCTTCTAGTATTAGATATTTATGTCTTTTAAAATGTGACATCATTATTTTTCACCCACTCAAAATATTGATCAGCTGATAATGGATTTAGATTAATATCAAATTCAAATGATCTATTTAATTCCTTTTTTAATCTTCAATAAGATTGATCCATTAACAAAAACCTTTTATGACCCATGTACACTATTTTTCTCCCATATTGTATTTGATAACATGAAGTCCCTTATTTTCAAATTGAATAAGATTTATGCCCATTAACACTATCTATAAAAATTTCCATGTGTTGGGAAGTTTTTTAAAGTGAACATAATAATTTCATGTAATTTAAAATATTTATTTTTATAATAATCATTGAATCTGATACCTTCCTTCCATAAGAGTTTAAAATCATCAATTATTATTTACAAGTAAACATAAATATTATTTATAGACTATTTTGATCCAGAAATATTTAAACTCAACATGATATATTTCCGATTCATACAAAATTTAAAAGACAATTTTTAAATTACTAATGAAATAGAAAATGAAATATGTTTTATATGAATTGTAATGGATTAGACCTTTAAATAACATTACTTTGTGTGTTTTGGTAGATGGAGGATTTTTGAGGAATTTTAGTGGTTTTCTAAGAGGTGAATAAAGTTTTATGGACATATAGAGGGTCACCACACCATAGTAAAGGGTGCGGTTCTAGAAATTTTTAGTTACTTAGATATATGAGCATGGGGTATACCATTTGGAATTTATTATTTCAAGGGATTGAGTATATTAAGTTGGTTGATTGATGTTTTGGGAACCACATTGAGTAAAACGGTTATAATGTCCATTTATCTGGGTGTTTTAGGAAGTGTAAGGATAAATATTTCACTACGTAAAGGTATACCAAGTATTTATTAAGATTAATTCTCACATTAATGTAGGTTTTCTATTGTGTTAAGGTATCCGGTTCATGTTAGGGTATGTTTGAGTTTTCCATCATTGCATAAAGGTAAGTACCAAACCTATGTAAAGGTCATTCAAATATTATGTAAAGGTCCCTATAACTTTTCCTTACTCATTTAAAGGTAATAGGAAGTAACCTTATGGATGTATTTCTTCTTTATATATAAATTTAGGGCCACTTGGTGATGGGGTGAACCACATGTAGTAAAATGGATTGTATGTCCATTTTGGATGTAAGAACTCAGGTTTTCTTATGGGGAACATATCCATTTTATTTTGGTTTAAATGATTAATTATATCCTAATTCAAGTGCCCAATTTTATCATGGGTGTTTCAAGGGTTTCTAGGTCTTGTTCGAATCCTGAAACCTAAGTTTTGGGAGAAAAATGAATATTTCATGGTTAGTAGAAACCATACGGGGCAAGTCGTATGGTTACTTCTAATGGTGTGAGGCTAGACAGTGGTATCCTACAGGCTATATAGTTATAAAAAAACTATGCGATTTGAGGTACATGGACATGAGATAATGTCTACGTTTTTTTATAGTAGTTTGGGACACAGTTGGTGAACAGTTAGTTAAACAGTGCATGCAAACCGTGTAGGTTTTCCCTTTCCTACAGCAAAGGGTGCACGATTAGTGCATGGTTTGTCCAACCATGAAACCTGGTAAATTGGGTGAAATTACAAAATTTCACATAATTAATATATTAAATCAAACCTAATGTTTATTCTTCTTCACATTAGACACCTGGTGTCTTAAGAGATCCTTCTTGATGACTATTATAGGAATCGAGGGATCTTCTCTATCTGATCTTGAATTCAAACATCATCATTCTCATTAGATCTACATCGGTAGGATCACAATTTTTTTTGTCCCATTCCTCATTCTTCTTGGTATCAATTACACTATTTAGGATCAAGATAATATTCCCTAATTTCAGGTTCTTTGTCTGTTCTTTGATTTTCTTCTAATCTAAGTCAAATCTGGAGCTAATACTGGATGATCACTCTACAAACGAGCTATAGTAGGTGGTATATACCTTTCCATTGAGGTTTGGTACTTTAATAAACTAGTTGTAATTTTTCCTCCAGACAAACTTCCCAGCGCGACCCCAAAATTGAATTATTTAATTGAATTAAATGGAATGGAACCTAATAGGGATTCCCTTGGTTCCCTTGATATGTGTTGGTGATTGTTTCCCCAACCAAATCCACCCATGGGGTGTGCCATGTAATTTCCCTTTGCCTTTTCTACTTGTTAGACTACCCAAGGGGGTGTGTTTTAGGATTTACTAATTAAAGGAAGCCCAATTATAATTAAATGGAATTTAATTGCTTGATTAGGAGTTGTATTAATCCCTTCCCATGGTTTATATGTAATTGAATTGTTAATTGTTGAATTGTGATATGTCATATGAGTGGGTATACTCAATGGTTTCTTTTGAATGTGAATGGTTGAATGAGTGGGTATACTCATTAATTGAATTGAATGTAAATTGGTAAATTTAATGAAATGTGATATGATATGGTAATGGATGACTTGGTTGGTATACCAAGGGTCTTGATTCTATTTAGATTCCATGGTTGCTTCACCCATGGATATTGTAGAATGGTAAAAGATTCCTTGGACCTTTATGGTCCTTGGATATTGATTTTGTAGGATTATAATGGAATTTCTACCCTTTGGATCCACCTTGATGGGCTCACATTGGATAAACTCTATTAATATGATCCTCGGACTCCACCAATGTCAATATTGAGTTTCCATCGATATACTCTGGGTGCTTGATGAGGATGTATTTGTCTTCTATACCTTGTATCCATCCCTAAGGTGTCTAATAATTTTTTTATATAAAAATTCCATGGGATTTTGATCATCTTGGTTGTACGGCTTGGCCGTGGTTGTTTTGGAACTCCTAGTTATACAATAAGGCCATGGTTGACATGTTATGTCTGGATGTATGTTGAGGTCATGGTATTTTATTATGAATTGTCTATAGTTGTCTTGTTATATGATCTTGAACAATATTTTATAGGGAGCCTCATTGGGCTATACAGGATCACTTTATTAGTGGTAGATATGCCATGGTCAGTTTAATTTTATTTACTGCATACCTTATTTACTTTTCATGTTTCTTAGCTTATTTGCATAGCCTAGATTGTTATAAACCTTTGGATAGTTACCTATTGGGATTGTATCTCACAACCTGTTCAGACCACCATTGGTTACCCAAACATACTATTTGGTTTTACATAGAGATAGGGGAAATTTCCCACAGTTAGATGCTTTATTTTGTGCCATGCTTAGGATTAAGGAAGCATGGGAATGAGTTGAGACTCCTGATTTTATTCGAATATAGAATTTTTTTGTATTTTTGGTATTTTGATCCATGTATTGTATTGTACTATTGTGTACCTATTTTGGTTGATTTATACAGACATGTATCATCATATGTTGTATATGAGATCATTTTGATCATTGCTGTATATTCTAGTTTTGGTTATTATTTATTGTCTTATTATTATATATGCTTCCTCTATTGATTGTTATTGATATTCCACTGTGATACACTCTGGAAATGAGGGAATAGTCTCTACACATACACATCCAAGTCCCTCACTACTATTCAGCATCCTCTAGCATTTGGGGAGATAATATTAAGGCCATGTAGCTAATCAGGTTCAAGGCACTCTTGAGTGGCATTCGGGTTTGGCGATGTTACAAAGTGGCATCAGATTTTTTTTCTTTTTTGGTTTATTATTTGGTGATAATAGATAGGGATAATAAGGAATTATAATTTGGTAATGAGTTGTTCTTGGGAATAGATAACCCATGTATAGGAAAAAACCAAATTGTCTCGAATGAAATTTTTGTTTTCTAGATTTTGGATATTACAGTTGTTTTGATTCCACTTTTGGGTGATTCACTTGAATTGTGATGTTATTATTGATACGATTGTGGGTTCTATTTTTTTGAAACCCAATGAGATGATGGTATTACATCTCATTCATCATTTTAGGCACTTTTTATAAATCACATTCCATGAATTATACCATTCCATATAGGATGCATTGCATGTTTGTATGATGTTGTAATAGGTGTCGTGATAGTTATTCATGCTATTGTGATAGACTTATGCATAGGGGATTGAGAAACATGGTTGGAACTTAGAGTGTATGCCATAACCTAAGTTTTGTTTTCCTAATTAGGCTATAGTAGACACTCTGAGAAGCCAATTATGACATGTTTGATCATGGACCATGGGTCGCATGGACTGAAACATGTTATGGTGTGAATTAGGTGGACGCTATATTTTGGTTCATAAGGAGTATGGGCCTTTATGGATTGGAAAGTGACACACCATTTATTTCAACCACTTCAATGAAATTTTAAATGAATATGAATTCAAATAGAAACTCGAAATGATAAATATAGAACTCAGTCTAGACCTGGATTCTGAGTGGGCAATAGGTAGTGTCTCTAGTGACTTTTGTGACTGTTCTTTTTATAGTGCGGTCTTTAAGAGAAGGATATGTGGTATGACCTATTTATAGAAAGTTTTTAACTTGTCCTACACTTTTAATCTGTAAAATTTGATTTTGTTCTTTTCTAAGGAATACGTTTGTAATTGTAGAGGCATTCCACCATGATGTCCTCCAACCGTACACTAAGAGGGTGGTGACGACCATGCTTCAGAGGTGGTGGTCCATGGGATACTGGTGGATCCTCCTTTAGTTCCAGCTACAGAACTAGTTATTTTACCAAACACAGGTGTTGAGTCATAGTTCTACAAGGGGTCTTATCATTTCATGAAGACTTTCTAGGGATCACCGCAGCCTGCCTTATCTATGGCTGAGTAGACGTGCATGTTCCATCAGTAAATCCTCCCATGTTTTTGAGGGATGGTATTTTATAGGATGCTAATATATGGTTTGATACTATGTTATTGATATTCAAGCTTCTAGATACACCTCCTAATATGAGAATAAATCCTTCGACTTACATGCTTCATGGAGCAGCAAATCACTGGTGGGATGTTCTGAACCATGATGATGCACTGCATGACATGGTTTGGAAGTATTTACACACCATATTTTATAAATAATTTTTTCCTGAGACTATGAGGGTAGAGAGATATAGTGAGTTCATGCGTCTAGATAAAGTAATGATGACTTTTATGGAGTACTCGTCACACTTTACAAAGCTATAGTGTTTTTCACTAACATACCTTACTGATCAGTTATCAAGGGATAGATTCTTAGAGGAAGGTCTAAAACGTGCTATTCAATATCAGGTTAATGTTTTTAGGTTTATAATTATTATTCACTAATTATAAAGTGTAACTTGAGGGCAGATGGGGTCACAGAGCAGAGCAGAGCAGTCTCTCGACCCAATAGTTCAGCATCTTCAGGAAGAAAGAACCATTTTGTGGCTTCTAGTGAGGTGAGCACCATCCAGGATTATAGTTCTGGAAGTGTGGTGTTCTATCATCAGTTTGGAATATAGGGCCAAATGAGGAATCTATGTGATCGCAACCTAGTCAAGTGCGGAGTTTGTTGTAGGATGGGTCATGATAAATATTTCTGCGAGACCTTCCATCCAACAGTGAGTGGTAGGGGTCATCTATAACACCAATTTTTGGAGTAGGTTTCTTATCACCATGTCAGTCTGGGAGATTGAGAAGTATCGTTCAATCAGGATTAAGTGGTGTTCATCATGGCTGAGGCATCCAGGAACCAGTTACACCGAGATAATAGAGTGGGCCTACTTCAGGTAGTGAGGTTGTGTCATAGGGCTGCAGTTTAGTCTAAATCTATTATGTGCAGCCTACCCCCAAGAAGCAGAGTGTAGGACCATCTATGGTTAGAGTTACAATCTTAGTAGCCTAAACTCTTTTATTTTCTCCTTTTGACATAGGTGCATCACATAGTTTTATATTTTTGCATGTTGTGGAGAGCCTTGGGATCATTATAATGTCTTATGAGGGTTTCACGGTACTTGATACTCTATTGGGGATCAAAACAAAGAGTGTACACCAATATAGGGAGTTCCACTTTGAGTTTAGTGGGATTCACTTCATCTAGGATCTTTATGTCCTCGAGATGACCAGGTTTGACATCATACTCGGGATGAACTGGCTAGTAGATTATCTATCCTACATTGACTTATATTATCAGAGGGTGACTTTTACATCACTAGAGGGAACAATTCATAATCAAAAGGGAGAGTGGAATGTTTAGGAATTTTTAGCTAGACCACAGCATCGTGGGTAGGGAGGGATGACAAAACAAATCTCTAGTTTGTATCTGGATGACTAGGGAGTATGTTAGGTAGGCTTTCCTCTAGTGGTTGACCGATTTAGGGATTTTTTCCTCAATGAATTTTATGGTTACCTCCTGAAAAAGAGGTGGATTTCTCCATCGAGCTAGTTTTAGGAGTTGTACTGGTATCCATTCCTCCTTATAGGATGGCTTCGACAGAGGTACAACAACTCAAAAGGCATCTAAATGATTTAGTGGCAAAGGGGTTTATTTGACCTTTCACTTTTCTATGGGGTTCACCGGTCCTTTTGTGAAAAACTTGGATGGTACCCTTAGGCTATGTGTGGATTATCAAAAATTGAAGCATTTTGTGGTTAAGAACCGATATCCCTTATCACGGATAGATGAACTATTTGATCAGCTTCAAGGAGATCGAGTGTTCTTGAAAGTCAACTTGATGTCAGGTTATCACCATGTAAGTGTTCAACCGATATAAATACCTTGTGCAACCTTTTTTAGCAGGTATGGTATATATGAGTATCTAGTTATGTTGTTTGATCTCACAAATGCACCAGTATTTTTCATGGTGCTGATGAACAGAGTTTTCCACCCTTACCTGGATTTGTTTTTGGTGGTTTTGTGCATGATATATTGGTATATTCTCATAATTGACATGACCATGCTAAACATCTTGATATCATTTTGGATACACAAAGAGAGAATTAGATATACGCTAACCTCACAAAGTGCCACTTTTGGATGGATAAAATTCACTTCCTATATCATATTATCTCAAAGATAGGAGTGTCAGTTGACCCGAAGAAGGTGAGAGATATAGTTTTCTAGGATTATCCCAAGAAATTATTTGATATACATAGATTCTTGGGATTAGCTGGGTATTACAGGCATTTCATACAAGACTTTTCATGCTTAGCAGTTCCATTTACGGGCTTTACTAAGAAGGGTGTGAAGTTTTTATGGATAAATACCTATAAGACAACCTCTTAGGAGATGAAAAGGAAATTTAATTCAGCACCAGTCCTAATACTACTAGAGTAGGTTAGGAGATACACTGCGTATTTAAATCCATAAAGTATTAGGCCTGGATAATTACTAATACAAGGGTATAGAGTCGTGGAATATTCGTCTCAATAGTTGAGGCCACGTGATATGAATTGCCTAACACATGATATTGAGTTAGCTGTAGTTGTTCATGATTTATGCTTTTGGAGACATTACTTAATGGGAGGGCATTTTTTGGTGTACATGGACCAAAATTTCCTCAACTACATATTTCCACCATGTGATCTAAATATGAGGCAGTGAAGGTGGGTTTAATACCTAAAATCCTTTGAATTTTAGATTTCCTATATGACTGGTAAAGGCAATGTAGTGGTCGATTCACTAAGCATGAGGATTTAGATATAGGAAGTTCAATAGTCCAGTGGTGAGTGTAAGCTTATAGATTTATTATATGAGATGAACGTTGAGGTGAAGGATAGTTAATGGAATACTTTTATATCATCTTTAACTGTTACCTCTTCTCTAATGGATAGAGTGAGGATGAGTTAGCTATCAAATTTTGAATTCATAGTTTCACGGGAGAGTGTGGTAGGTGAGGAACCTTATCTTGGTTGGACTATAGGTGAGGATGAGATCCTATATATCCATGGTCATGTTTGGTTTCTAGTGGATATACATGAGGAGATGATGTGGGATTTTCATGCCTCATCTTGGGAATTACATCCCAGTGTTACAAAGATATATCGTGACTTGTGCCATTAGTACAGGTGGTCGGGTATGAAATGTGAGGTATCTTGCTTTATAATGAGATGTTCCACCTTTCAGTACGTGAATTTGGAACATCAGTGACTAGTAAGACTTTTATAGTAGTTACCTATTCCTAAGTAGAAATGGGATGATGTCACAACGGATTTCGTGGTAGGTTTTACAAGGTCTCCTCAGGGTAGATATGTTGTGTGGCTTTTGGTTGACAGGCTCATGAAGGTTGCTCATTTCCTACCAATCAAGAATAACTTCAATGTTTATGAGATTGGGAGGTTTTATATCCATGATATAGTATGAATTCATTGGGTCTCATGCACTATTGTTTCAGATAGAGATGCCCAGTTTACATCTCATTTTTGGAAGATTTTATAGAGGGCGTTGGGTATATAGGTGCTTCTGACAACAATATACCTCCCTCAGACTGATGTTCAGTCATAGCATATGATACAGGTTCTTGAAGACATGTTATGATAATGTATCCTAGATTTTGGGGGATCTTGGGAGAAGTATATACTCCTTGATGAGTTTTCCTATACAACAATAGTTATCAGGAGACTATACAGATGTCACCTTATGAGGATTTATATGGTAGTCCATGTCGATCACCCTTTTTCTAGTTATAGGTAGGTGAGATAGCTTTACTAGGACCATGTATCATGCAGGAAACTTTTGAGTATGTCCATTTGATTTAGAATAGGATGGATACTACACAGTCTTGAAAGAAATATTATGTCGGACACTTTAGATGACCTATGGAGTTTGAGTTTTGGGATCAGGTCTTTTTGCATGTTTCACCAATGTTAAAACATAGGCGAATCAAGAGACAGGGTAATCTTTCACTGCGATATGTCGGGTCATTAGAGATTCTCGAGTGAGTCAGGATGGTATCATATCTGTTTCAGTTACCTCAAATATATTGAACCATTCATGATTCCTTCCACATATCTCAACTGTGCCATTTTCATTCAGACATGTCTCATATATTTAAGCCTGAGGAGGATGAGTTATAGGTAAATGCATCCTTTGAGTATAATATGGTTGGTATTGTTGACATGAGCATGAAGGTTATCCAAGGACGGTCATTTCCTCTAGTACGGGTGTTATGGAAGCATGAAAATTTACGAGATGATACTTGGGAGTGGTAGGATGACGTACGTGATCAGTGGCTAGAGTTGTTTTCAGAAAAATCTTGACCACCCTTGAGAGGGAAATTTGAGGATGAATTGATTTAAGGGGGGAAATTATAATAACCTAGGTTTTCATACAAGGTATGGATCCTTTTTATTTTAGTTTAAATTCTTAATTTTGGCCTAATGTGAGTACTCAATTTGATCATGGGTGTTTCTAGGGTGTTTGATGCTTGTTCGGAGCCCGAAACCTAAGTTATGGGAGAAAAAATGCTCATCGCATAGTTAATAAAAACTATGTGGGGCGGGTCGCACAGTTACTTATAACCATGCGAGGCTAGATAGCGGGACCATAAAGACCAGATGGTTAGACAAACCTTGTGATTTTAGGTGCATGGTGGTGCTAGAATATCTACAGTTTTAGATAGTGAGATGAGACACATTTTTCATATGGTTAGTTAAAATGTGTGTGAAAACTATGTGGGGTTACCATTTCTTACAACAAAGGGTACACGGTTGGTTCATGGTTTGTCCAACCTTACAGTCAAACCGTGTGACCTAGTAAATTGGGTGAAATTACCAAATTCCCCCTAATTAATCTATTAAATCAAACATAATTTCTATTCTTCTTTACGTTGGATATCTAGTGGCTTGATATATCCCTCTTGATTAATATTCAAGGAATCTAGGATATTCTCTGTCTGATCTAGGATTTTAATTTCGTCGGTCTTGTTAGATCTACGTCGGTAAGATCTCAATTCCTTTTGTGTCATTCCATGTTCTTCTTGGTATTGGATGATCTATTTAGGTGCAAGCTAATATTCCCTAATATCAGGTTCTTGTTATGTTCTTAAATTTTATTATTATTTGAGTTAAATCAGAAGCTAATATTGGATTATCACTCTATTTTTGAGCTATGGTAGTTGGTCTATACCTTTCCCTTGAGGTTTGGTGCTTTAATAATCTAGTTGTCATTGTTCCGCCTGCCAAAATTTTTGGTGCGGCCCTGAAATTGAATTTCTTTTTTAATTTAATTAAATGTAATGAAACCTAATAGGGATTTCCTTAGTTTCCTTGATATTTTTTTGTGGTTTTTTCCCTGACCAAGGACACTCATAGGGTGTTCCGTGTAATTTCCCTTTGGCTTTTCCACTTGTTAGGCCACCCAAGGGGTGTTTTTTAGGCTTGACTTGTTATAAGAATCCCAATTATAATTAAATGGAATTAAATTACTTGATTAGGAGTTTTCTGTCTCCTTTTATATGTGGTACATGTAATTGAATTGTTAATTTTTGAATTTTGATATGTTATATGAGTGGGTATACTCAATGGTTTCTTTTTAATGTGAATGGATGAATGATTGGGTATACTCATTAATTGAATTTAATGTAAATTAGTGAATGGAATGAGATGTGATATGAGATGGTAGTGGATTCCATGGTTGGTATACCAAGATTATTGATTCCATTTAGATGTCATGGTCTCTTCACCCATGGATCTTGTATTACGGTATAAGATTCCTTGGACCAGTATGCTCCTTGGATCTTGATTCCATAAGATGACAAGGGGATTTCCACCCCTTGGATCCAGCTTGCTGGACTTGAATTGAACATGATATGTTGAGATAATCCTTGGACTCCATTGGTGATGTTACCGAGTTTCCATCGAGATGCTTCTCGAACTCAATGAGGATGCCTTAGTCTTCTATACCTTGGATCCGGCCTCTAGGGGTCTGACACTTTGTTTATACATCAAGGTCGTGGGATTTTGATCAACTTGGTTGTATGGATCAGTTGAGGTTGTTTCAAAACTTCTGATTATACGTCAAGTTTGCGGCTGACATGTTATGGGATCTTGAACCATCTTTTATAGGGAGCCTCGTTGGGTTGTATCAGATCACTTTATTAGTGGTAGATATGCTATGGGAACTTTACTTTTATTTATTTTTTACCTTCTTTAATTTTCATAATTCTTCGCTTATATTGCACATCCTATATTATTATGGACCTTTGGATGGTTACCTACTATGATTTTATCTCACACCCTATTTGGGTCATCGTTGGGTACCTGAACAGACTATTTTGTTTTAGGTAGGGATAGGGTAAAGTGACTATAGTTCAATGCTTGATTTTGTTCTATAATTAAGATAATGGGAGCACAGGGTCGAGCTAAGGCTCGCGATTCTATTCAGAGATATTTCTTTTTGGTCTTTTTGGTATTTTGATCCATGTATTCTTTTATAATATTGTGTACCTATTTTGGATGCTTTATAGATACATGTATCATCATCTATTTTATATGAAATCCTCTTAATAATTGTTTTATATTCATGTCTTGGTTCTTATTTGATGTTTGGTTGTTATATCTTCTTCCTCTATTGACTGTTATAGATATTACACTATGTTACACTCTGGTAATGAGGGCATAGTCTCCCCAAAGACACACCCAAGCCCCTCAATACTAGTCAAAAGCCTCTGTAATTTGGGGAGATGTGATTGATTCCATATATCCAACCATATTTGGGGCACTTTTGAGTGGCATCCGGGTTTAAGGATGTTACATTGGAAACTTATTTTCATGAAGAATTCACCTGTGCAAAATGGGGACCACTAAAACACCCTAGTTTATACATTTTCATGGGTATGGTAGTGAGTTAAGGTGAAATAGAAGAGATGTAAATTTTCAAATAATGGATGAGGAAATGATGAGTAGTACTTAACTATTTCATATCTCATGTCATGGTGATTTTTTATTTAGAAAAAATATATAGGGGGTTTCTCTATATCATGGGTGTGCCTATGGTGGTGATCAAACTCATTTAAATGAGAAATAATTTTCAATATAATAGGGGGTAGGCTATTTTGAATACTATAATTTTGGATCTTGTTTGATTGAGGCTATTATGAACATTTCGAATGCCTCTATGATAAGGAATAGTCTTGTTCAGTTTTCTCTATAAGTGAGGATCAAACTATATTCATGGTTTGACCTGGTTTCCTTCTCTCAATCCCTTTTCCAATTTTAGAGTCTCTCTTGAGAGAGGTATCTTTCTCTTTAAATACTTTGATTCTTATTATTCTTCTCTCCTAGATAATGGTATCAGCTTCAATGTATAGTCTTAGTGGATCTTGATTAGAGTCCTAATGATTGATATGGTGTTTTAGGCTTAAGGAAGTTTTTTTTTATTTTTTGATGTCAGATTTTATTTCTATTATCATGGAGTTATTTGGATTCTTGAGGTATGGGGTTTCTAGAATTATCTTATATCTTCTAGAATAATGTACTTGAATGGTATTATTGTGATTCCTTTCATGATTTTAACCATTCCCCCATTCTATGATGACTGATGTTGTTTAATGGATGTTCTTAGTTTGTGGGGAGTGGAAATAATATATCAAAAACGCATTAAAGGAGGATAAAATAAATAATTGAATTATAAACCAAGATGTGGAACTAGGGATTTGAAAAATAAAATTTCATGTGCTTTATGTTTCTTATACTATTTGTTGTGTTTAGATGCTTATTAAATTCATTGTTTACTATGGTTACAATGTTGTTATTATATAAAACCTTTTCACCAACATAATTGATTAATCATTTAAATATGGTAATGAAAATGGGATATTTAAGAATTAAAAAATTATAATTCTATTAATATAAATTTTTGATACTTTACGTTGTAATTTATATTTGTTTGTATTGCCACAAAAGGGAGTATAGTGGTGTAGATGCTTATTATGTATTCCTGGATTTTGTATTAACTAGTTTATGAAATAGAAATGGAAATAGTGAATCAAAAACTAGATGGAAAAATATAGAAATGATAAATATGATAATATAATACAATGATAAAAATGAGAGGGTAATGGGTGATGATTATTTTATTCAGTTAAACATCCTCCTTGATATCTATAAATTGGTTGCATGGTTAATGTGGAGGTTAATGTAAATATTTTGATGATATGGTTTGTGTAAATGATAATGTAAAAGTTATGAATCTGATGCATCTATTATTAAACATAAATTTTTAATGAATCATGAAATTAATTTTAAGAAAAATGTGTGGTTGATGAGTAATGAACATGGGTGGAATTACTAATACATGGGTTGATTAGTTAATATGTGAAGGGTTATTGGGTTATAATATACCATTTATAATCTAAATTTGAATTGATCTTAGTGGAAATAATATATTTAATGATGAATAAATATATTGTGAAGTGGGGTGGATGGATAAAGGGATTTCCCTTAACTAAGAATATTAATGTGGGTTGGATATGGATCTTGGGTAGTTGGAATTAATGTTAGTGCACTTGAATTAATTTAATCATGCATTGTTAATGATTATTATGAAAGTTTAGAATGAATGAATGTATAGTAAATTCAATGACTTTAGGAATTTATAATAAATAGGGATAAAAATTATATAGGTTTGAGAAATTATTGTTTATGTAGCCTCATTTTTTGAATCTTGGTTGTATTTTTATTTTCATTTACTTGTTGTGAAAATTATTACTTGATGTGTGGATATTAAATTGTGGTTGGATTTATGAAATTAAAGTGGTTCTAGGATGATGATTATGATGCATGGTGTGGATTATGCATGTTTGGGGAGGGAACAATATAGATGCTCTATATGTTCATGATACCTAACTATGATGGTTGAAAAGTGGTGTTATATTATATAAGGTGTGGGAGTGACATGTGATGTTATATCACACAAGTTATGGGATTAGAATGTGGTGTTATATCATACAAGGTGTGGGAGTGGAATGTGGTGTTATATCATACAAGGTGTGGGAGTGGCATATAGTGTACCAAATAATGTGGTAATGTGGATATTATTTGGATGATAAGATATGTGGACAACTAATGGTGGTGTGTGGTTGATATGGTTTCATTTTCATGTCCCCAGTTAGTTAGTGAGGGGAGTTCCTACTAGAAAACTACCAATTTAAGTTAGATAAAACCATGAAATGATTGGTAGGATATGAGATAAAGGAACTAATACTAGGAATATGAGTGTTATGGTGATGGTTATGGAATTTTGGTTGGTTGTTTTTTGATGTTTTTTTGGTTGGTTGGTTTGTGGGTATGGAAAAATTGGAAAGGGAGTTTTAGATTCTACATTTAATGTTATGATTATTTAATTTTCTATTGTTTATGATTATGTTTAGTTCGTGTTACTTAGTTTTTTTCACCTTCCCCTCTTATTTAATATTTATTGCATAGAGATATTGATTTGTTTTGGAAGTATTATCCTACTGATTAATCCCAAATTCTCACCCCACCACTATTTTATATTTTTGTATAGGATGATATGATAGAGATTGGAGTTTCTATTCGAGTGGCTTGGAAAGATTTGTTAGATGTATTTTGGATTTAGGACTTGTTCTATATATATTATCTTAGTGTTTTACATGTGTAAGGTTTGTATCATTTTGGTTATGAAATTTTTCTTTAAATGGAAAGTTTTTTGGTTTTGATTAGTGAATCCCCCCCCCCATATCTTATATTTAAATCCTTTTATGAGGGTAATTCCTCTTATATGTGTGTTTTATACCCTCATTTATTATCACTGCACATGGTCTTATTGGAGGAAAGCTTCAAGGGTCATTAATTATCTTCATTACCAACCCAATATGGGTACCAATGGAGGGGGTTTATGACACAATTGTATTAGAGTTGATGGTTAAGTTATGGGAGGGAGATCAAAGTTATGCATATGTAAGGAATGCATGGGATTAGTAGGGTAGTAATGAATTTAAATCCTAACATGTGATTTAGATCAAAGATATTATCTAGGAGATGAATATTTGGGCCCCCCTATGATATGGTTTAAGGAAATTGATAGCATACTAAAATTTTTAAGTTAAACTATAGCCATTGTAGTATAGAAATCATAGGAAGGTTTTAACATCCCACCCCTCATATATTTTATTATGAAGAGGCATAGGTTTTATTGGCCTTAGGTGAAATCCTTAGGATACCAAATGCTAAAAACAATTTCCAAAGGCATACAAGGTCATTAGGGGAAAATTTTCCATAAGATGAGAACAACCTATATAAGATGAAACAAGTATAAACCATGATATATGATGTATGTAAATAAATACAATACAACTCAAACCAGAAGGTAAAATCAAGTAGAAAGGGTTGAATAAATGGTACAGTGCTAAAATAACAAAGGAAAATAGAACTCAATAACACTAAGGTGAAATCAACTCAAACATCACCCAAAATAAGAACTGAACTCCATCTCTAATTCCCAATACCAATGCATCATGATTCATCACTATAGATGTATGACACCCTTCCTTTACCTATATCTCGATATACAATATCTGTAAAATGTGCCAAAGTGACCAAGTAGGGGTGAGTATAAAACTTAGTAGGTAATACCCAATATTTTCCAATACATTCCACTTGTAAAAATAATAATTTAGATCACATTTATATTTATAACAAAATATAAGTAGAGGTGGTTATAAAACAATTCCATAATAAAATAATTAAACAATTTTCAAAACTATAACCACTTGGAATTAATATTTCACAACTCACACACCCATGTATGCTCAATGAAGGTCCCGATACTCATGATTGGTGATGTATCCCATTAATAATTCATCACCAGATGGAATATTCCATGTTCCACTTTTTTACCATCCCTAATTCCAAACCAACACGGCACTCCAATGTAATTTCATGAAATCATGTCAACCACACATGCCAATTTCTCAACAAAATGATTTCTTTTAAACCATTTTCTTTTAAGCAATTCATAAATTGAATTATGTGTAATATTTCAAAATAGAAAATTTAGGTACTAAAACCAATAATTTTTTTCAAAAAAAGTGAGAGTGAGTTAAATATCAAGCCTTCAAGTTATAAAATGTGTAGAGTGGGAGAGAAGACACCTACCTCACAATGGTTTAAAAAATTAATAATGATGTAAAACCCACTATATTTGGCCTTGAAACTTCTTCCCTCTAGTATATCCAATCACGATCTCATAAAAACACATAGTAGATCATAGATCTATCTATAACGAATAAAATCTAACATTCTGAGTGAGAGAAGATGAGAAGATATAAGAAGAAAGAGAGAAAACGGGGACTTATCATTGATTTTGGAGATCTAATTCACATTGATTCATCAAAATCACCTTATGGGTCAAAGAAAATTTCTAAAGATTCTTATGAGTGGGGAGGAGTTAGACATCCTAGGAGAATAGGATAAAAATAATAGTTTTAGGGTGTAAAAGTGAGATAAACTCTAACTTTTAGAGAATTTAATGCACATAACATGGTTAAGATATATAGTTCAACAAACCATGAACCAAATGTGAGCATGCTACTAGACATAACTTAGGGATATGTATAGTTGTGCTGCATAGTTTAGAAAATAGTGCACCTACTGTGTATTACAACTATCCAAATACTCCCATCTCACATAGTTTTTCGTGATAAAACACATTGTTTGGATAAATTTTCCACCTACCTAATAACTCCCAATATCCCCTTTCTTGGATTCCTAGATAGGTTTTATAGTTTCCCTAACCATGCTCAACCCATGAATTCTTAAAAACCCTTCTACAATACTCCAAAACTAACCAAAAGATCATGATACTCAACCTAAGTATTATATAACTTAAAAATACATAATAAAAGGGTAAATTACTAGAAAAGGTGTGTTACATTCTCACCACCATTGGTATTTCCATCCTCAGAGAGTTAGATATTTCTAATGATTTGGAAAAGTTTGATCCATTTCTCTAACATTTCCTTCTTGCATTCCCATGTTTCTTCCTAAATCTAACCATGATTCCATACGACTCATCCCAAACTGATACTCTTTCCATATAAAAACTTCTCTTATCTTCCCACAATTGTATCGAAATTTAAATCAATGTACTATATG
This sequence comes from Viscum album, assembly GCA_963277665.1. NCBI lineage: Eukaryota > Viridiplantae > Streptophyta > Magnoliopsida > Santalales > Viscaceae > Viscum > Viscum album. The sequence goes on from OY728126.1 coordinate 1,327,183,092, forward strand.
GATTAAGATCAACATGATCCCATCAAATAGCATGGAAAGTATTGGACTGGTTCTTCTTCAATTGAGATACATGAAAAACATTTTTCATAGAGATAAATCTTGGTGGTAAATCCAACTGATAAATCAAATCTCAAATCTATTCTATTATCAAAAAAAGTTTAATTTACTAAAGATGAAATTTTCCTTGTTTACCCAAAGTATAATTCCCTAACCTTGGAGAGACTCTCAAGAATAAATGAAAACCCATATCAAATTATAATGGTCATTGATGACGATCCACATATGATTTATGATGAATTTAATTCATTGATATTATTTTTCTACTCATCTCAATATTCTTTTCCATCTCATTCACAAGGCTAGGTCTGATAAGTGAATTCTCACTCATTTCCACCCAAAAAATTGTATAATAATAAGGATGGTCATATAAATATTTGAAATGAACCATATGTATCAAGTCCTAATAACTTTTATTATATGAGAACTCCACTAATGGTATATGATCCTCCCAAGATCCTATAAAATCCATAACATAATCTCTAATCATGTATTTCAATGTTTGGATCATCCATTTGGACTGGCCATCTATTTTAGGATGATAAGATATGATCATGGTCAACTAGGTTTTGAGGGATTTCAATAAGGATTTCAAAAATTAAGATATAAACCTGGTGTCCTAAATATACACAATTGAAACTAGCATGTCATGAAACTTTATAACTTCCCTAATATAGAGTTTTGATAGTATTACACCATATTAGATTCATGAATAGAGATAAAGTGAGCTAACTTTTTGATCCAATCCACAATCACCCATATGGAATTGTATTTCTAGACTATTCTTGGTAGATCTATGAAAAAATTCATAGTTATCTAATACCATTTCCACATGGGTAATGGTAAATATTGAAATATATCAACTAGTAGTTAGTGCTCTACCTTGACATGCTATCAGGTGAGGTACCTCGAGATATACCTAACCACTCCCTTCTCAAGGCACGGATAAAATTCATTATCCCTTACTCTTTTAACTAGGTAGACAATGGGAGTAGGGGTCAATCCTATGGGGAATGTGTGAAACATAGTACAGGAATAAGTTGGTGAGTGTCAAAAAATTATTCATTTAGGTAAAATGGTGGTGAGGGAGAATAATGATGTGGGGAAAAATTTGGAGAACAATTTTGAAAATCAAATGAGAGTGTAAGAAGAAGATAAAACTAGAAAACAAACATTTTGGGTTGCAATTCAACCAAATTTCATCAACAAAAATCATTCCTTAATATTTAAATCTATTCATGAAGTTATTTATCATGGGGAATCAAATATTTTATTGAGTCTTGGTTTGAAAATAGATGACTATGTTATTTAAGAATTAATTCCTTGGTTTATAAATTAATCACTTAAAATTTGTTTCCAACATAACCCTTAAAAATAATGTGGAAACAGGATCACCCAATGGTTATGAGTTTTCTTGCTATAAATCCTTTGGTTTTATCCAATGGTGTCTTCCTTGGTCTGATATGGCATCACCAATGATTTTATAAATAAATATTCATATTAATTATAAAATATTAATCATGATCAAAATAAAGACTTTAGAATTCAAGTTACAATGAACCCATGATCTCATTACATCCCCAATACAGAATGCTTACCCTCTTATGACCATGGGTATGGTGTAATGGTTGAGAAAAAACTCAACCTAACCCATGGATATTAGATATATTTGAGTAAGGGGAGATAATATAGGAAAGATAACTAAGGAAAACAAAATGAAAAAAGTAATGTCTTCTAGGGAAGATCAAGTCAACATAAGGGAAGCACCTCCCCCCTTGAATAGATAACCTGGAACTCAGAGGCCTGACTCTATATTTATAGAAAAAAGATATTACATGGTGTGTACTAAAAAGTACATGGAATTTAATCAAGTTAAAAATCTTTTCTTTGTTTTCTCCTCCTATAAGTGGCCAACCTACCACCCTTTGAATTCTTCACATCGGCGGTTGGTAGTTGGAAGTGCACAACATGTTTCGTCAAAATACATGGAATATATCTTAATTTTTATCCCCAAACTACTTATGAAATGGTCATAAATTGTGTGTTCTATGAATTATATGACATGTTGGTTCCAATCCATGAAGCGTCTTTCCCTTAATGCCTCATCAGCAAGATATATCGGTACAAAACACTGAATCTCTATAAAGTGTTCCGAATATTTCATAATAGTTCTAGCGCCCTACTCTAGATGCATAAACTCACTAGCCGATTCTACTCTCAGAGTCTTGAGGAAAAGGTAATCATAGAACCTAGTTTGGAAATCCATCTAAACCCTATCTCATAGCACATCATCTTGGTTCAAAACATCCCACCAATGATTTATAGCTCCTCAAATCATATATGTTGTGAGATTCACTCTCCTCTCAGGAGGTGTATCTAGATTCTCAAAGATCAAAAAATTAATCTCTAGCCACAGATCAACAGCCTTTGGACCACCATACCCTAAAAACATGGGTGGATGATACTGTTGGAACACCTATGTCAACTCAACTATAGACAAGGTAGGTTGTGGTGCTCCCTAAATGGTTTGTATGAATCACATAAAACTATCATAGAATTGTGCCTCATCACCTATTTCTGATAAAACCATTGGTGTCTCATCAAAAACTATAAGAGGATCTACTAGTGGCCCATGGCCCACCACTTACGGAGCATGCTCATCACCACCCTCCTAGCATACGACAGGATTTCGTCATGGTGTAATTTCTCTACAATTCCAAACACATTCCTTAGAAAAGATCGATAATGAGAAAATCATAGCTAAAAGTGTAGGACAAGTTGAAGCCTTCCTATAAATATGTCACACCCCTCTTCCTGCTACTAAATCTAGGACTGAGTAAAAATAATCTATATTAAACATCACTAGAGACGCTACCTACTGCCCACTCAAAATCTGGTTCAAGGTCTAGTTCTCTATTTCACAAATTCAATTACCATTTGAATTCATAATCATTTAACATTTCTATTTAAATAATTGAACCAAATTGGTCACCAAATATGATTCACAAGGGCACATACACCACATGAACTGAAGTGTTTCATCCACTTAATTCATACCATAACATATTCAATTCCAGGTGACCAATGGTCCATGAATCAACATTCCATAGTTGACTTCTTAGGGTGTCTATTGTAGCCTAAGCAGGAAAACACTATTTAAGTTACATAAAGAACTCTAAATATCAACCATGTTTCCTTAATTCCCTACACAAACCATTTATCAACCCAAAAATATATCACACAAGGAACACATCACAAAGTCATGTAGGCAATCAATGCATCTTATATGGCATGGGATAATACATGGCATGTTATTTCTAATAGGTTCATAAAATGATGCATGAGATGTATACCCTCATCTCATCAGGAGATAGTAAAATATATAATCACAATCATACCAATAATAACATCATAACTCAATTTCATCACCTAATAGTAGAATCAAATCAATTTTAATAGGAAAAATCCAAAAAAACATGTTCCGTTATAGGCAATTTATATTTTTCATGTACATGGGTTAGATACTCCCAGGCACAGTTCAGTACCAGATTCCAATACCTTTCTAATATCTTGTCTATTATCTCAAAATATTAAATCAACTAGAATAAAAAGTCTTTGATACCACTTTCTAACATCCCGACCCATATGTCACTAAATGGTGCCCTGAGTTGGGGGTTAACATGGCCACAAGCATGCCTCCTTGAATGCTAGAGTATTTTGACTAATAGAGAGGGACTAGGGTGTGTCTATGGGGATACTATTACCTCATATCAGAGTGCAGTATAGTGGTAGAAAACATATCAATCAATAGTATAAGTAGTAAGTCAACCAGACAGAACATAAACATCCAAGATAAGAATATATAAAAAATGCCAAAATTAATCTCATATACAAAATAATGTATCATTTCATGTCGATATAAAGCCATAAAATAGGTGTACAAGCATTAAAATACAATACATGAATCAAAATTACAAAAATTACAAAATAACTATCTCCAAATAGCATCGTGAACAATGCTTGGTCCTATGATCCCCTAATCCTATGCAATGAATAGTCAAGCATTATACAATGGGTGCTTTTCCTGATCCCTACCTGCATCCATGAAGTATTTATAGGTACCCAACAGTGGCCCAAAAAGGGTGTGAGATAACACTCAATAGGACACCACCAATGATGTCTATAAAAAATTTAGTTTGTGTATAATAATCTAAAGCAGTGTGCAATATATAATAGGTATAACAGTAGTACAATTGAAATTCCCATGAAAAAGTAATAACTATAGAGTGATGTTGTCCAGTTTTTTAATAATAAACAAGTTCCCATAATAATGGTCAACTACAAACAAATCCACCATAAGCATGAGCTAACTATAAAGAATAAATAAACCACAATGTCCATGTTGTGTAATCAAGCAACCAAAATCATCTACATAGGCATATTCTATGTAATACAGGGTATAACATGTACCATGGTCATACTATATAATAAAGTGTAATACATCTACCATATCCACACCATATAAACAAATGTATAACATTCACCATGGCCATGTCATATAAATAATTCATCCACAATAGCCTCACCATGTAATCAAAAGTGTCAGACCATGAAGAGTCGGATACAATGTATAGAAGACCAAGTCATCCTCATCAAGTCTCAGGAGCATCTTTATGGAAACTCGGTAATGACTTGGTTGGTGTTTAAGGATAATTTCAATAGACCGTGTCCAATGTGAGTCCAAGAAGCCCATATCAAAGGGGTATCAAGGCCCTTGGAATCCTACTAAATCAAGATCCAAGAAGGAAATAGGTCCAAGGCATCCACTAGTGCAATCAAGACCCATGGGAGAAACATCCATGGTATCCTATGGAATCAAGATCCAAGGTATACCAACCAAGTAATCCACTACCATAATCAATTCATCAATCCATTCATCATTTTATAATCTTTCACTTTGCATGAGTTTGTCTGACTCATTTCCACAATTTCTATAAAATCCATTTAAACAATTTAATCATTCAACATCATGTAAAACATATAAAAGGATAAATAACCTTATCATTATCAATTTAATTCAATTAATTCAATTTAACAAGATCCCAAATCAATGGAAAGATAAAACACACCCAACAGGGTGGTATAACATAGAAAAGAAGCAATGGAATACCCCATAGGTGGCCTAGGTTGAGGCTAAATGACCTCCAACCATAAAATGGTACTCAAGGAGAAACCTAACAGGTTTCAAATAATTAAATTCAATTATCCAATTCATTTTAGGGTAAACTTCAGGAATTCTGGCATGTGGTACAAATTCAACTAGCTATATAAAACACCAAACCTCAAGGGAAAGGTATATACCACCTACCATAGGTCCATAGTAGAGAACTCATCTAGTATTGATCTATGATTCGATCCAGATCAAAAGAATAATGATTAATTAATGAAAAACCAGAAAATAGGGCATATTATCTTGAACCTAAATAACTATATTGATACAAAATCAAATGAATAATGGCATAAGAGGAATAGATAACTCACTGGTGTAGATCCAACGAGACCGATGGCAGAAGAAACAGAGTCCAGATCATAGAACAAGGTCCAAGCCTAGCTTTGGCTTGGAGAGGTCTTCGCGACAACTCTCTTATGTGAGAGAGGTGAGGGATTCTACCAAAATAATTCCCTACCACTTATTTTAAAAACTATTATTGGGAATTTACATGGTGTTTAAATTAATTACACAACATGTAGATATTAGGGTCTTCCACCCTAGGAAAACCATTTACATGATGTGAAAGGTTCTGGACAGACCATTACATGTTGCGTAATTGATAAATGTCATGTATACCAATTACACAGCATGCAATTGGACTTCATCCAACCTAAAACCCTCATGCCTCTTCCTTTTAAAAAACTACCTAACTAGTCCATCACATGACTTAGGGTCTAAGATAAAAATAATGGAAACATTAGTTTAATTGAAAATAAAATAATTTATGTCTCAATAAAAACCCTGGATCTTATAGATGATTTCAAAAATCAAAAAACTTATATAATTTCATAGTATTCTAACCATGCCTTATATATAATTCAATTCAATGCATTCATTATATTTTATTCACATTTTTCAACTTTTTTCATAAACACACATGACACTGATGATTTAAATCTCCTTAGAATGATTCACTCATTACTCAAGATCATGTAATCAGAGTTATTCTCAATATCAATTATATTCACTATATCCATAAGCTTGCAGGTGATCTAAATCTCTACTTATAAATTAAATAAAAAATCATGAGGTGTTTCATTAAATTTTTGATGAATCTGAGGTTAAGGGTAGGTAGGTAATGATGTGAAAATAATCTCAAAGCCTTAAAAAATAGGCTAAACTCTTTAAAAATAAATCACGATATTTAATGAAAATACATCCCTTTCAAAATCTATCAAAATTCAATGCCAATATTTTATTCCATCAATAAAAAGGGTTCAAAAATAATCTTTGAGTATAATGAATGAATCTGGTCCACTTTTTAGTTTTTGAATATTTCATGTTTTTATATTTTCATTTTTTTTTCTAAAGGGGGCACTTAGAAACACAAGGAATTGTGTTTTTTAACCCTTTCACCCAGATAAAAAAGAAAAACTCTCCCCCACACTTAATTTCATGGTATCTCACTAAAATGTACCATGAATCACCTCCCTATTTAAAACTTCAAGTGAATAATCATACACTACAATCAAAAAAATAGGTAATGATGGATTATTAGGATTGTAATGTGGATTCATATTAATAAAATTCATGGTTTATATGGGTTTAACAAGATATAGAATGTTGTTTGGATCTCAAAGTCAAAATGGGATGAAAATATTAATTTAACTCCTCAGAAAATTTAATGTGATTCAAAATCTTCATGTTTTGGTAAGAAAAAATTGTAAGTTATGGTAGTTATGCATATCCTGAGAATATATCAAGAAAGAGGGTATAAGAAAGAATATTTCAAAATGATTGGAATAAAAATAATAAATCTCATAAATGAAAATTTCCAATGATTAATATCAAAAATAAAAAATATATCAATAATTATTTTAAAATACTTTAAAATTTAAAAATAAGAAAGAAAATTTCAAAATTCCCACCTATGTATTTATTATTTATAATTATAATAAATCAAAAATTTCTAAAATTTTAAAATATATCATATAATTAATGATGTGTCTTTGATTATTCAAATGGAAAATGACTGGTGTAGTTGAGAGACTCTCCCCCACACTTAATATCACACTTGGTCCTCCAAGTGTAACATAAATTAGGAGAAGAAGATATGAAATTACACACAACCATACTAGACTAAGGGAGTAGTGAAATAATTAAACCAAATAAAGATAAAGAAAATAATTTCAAAAAACAATACTCCCTGGGTAGTGAGATAAAAATAGTGAAGAATTCAAATGTAGAATTCCTAGAATGCCCTAGTGTGCCTGTTACTATCGATTAAATAGAAAAATTAGTCATCATACATTCAAATAATTACATTGAAAAACCATCACAAATAGATATGTGTTTGTGTGTGTATGAAAAATTGTGTGGTAGAAATAGTCACTCGGTGGCCTTGGGAGAGGAAATGTCTGAAACCAGGGGATCCTGCAGGGAAGGGACATCTGTAGTGGGAATAGATGTTGCATGGATCATTCTCGGTTGTATTTTTTCAGTAGAAAGATCATTTTCCTCAAGAGTGGTAGTAGAAACCATATCATAAAAAGAAATAACCAAAAATTCTATAGATGTGGTTGGTGATGTGTCTTGTAAAGTTTAAGGTCGAGGGTTAGGCTGAGGAGTAGGAGTTGATGGAAGAAAAAGGCCCAAGTTATGAAGTAGAACACCTGGTAATCCCTCTATTTGATCTAGGTGATGATCTATCATGTAAAGGAAGGAAAGAACCTAGGGATAAACCGAGGGTATGGGTGGAGTGGAGATGTGGATGGTTCAGTATGTTTAATGGTGGAAGATTATGGATTATAAAAAGAAGGGGGAATGGATAGGAAGGGATATCTGGGGGAGGTGGTAGAGGTGGTGGTGGTACCGGATTAGCAGCACCCATAAGGGTAGGTGTATCCTCACTTGACACATATGGTGTTGGGAATTATTGCATGATCACATGGGTGGTGCCCCTCTTATGGAACATTTCCTTGTGAATAATCATGAGATAGTCCATTTGATGGAAAGAACCTAAGTGATCATAAGGGAGAGAGGGATTAAAATCCCTAAAGTGGTATGCCAATTGGGTGGCATAGAACCCACCATTTAGGTTACCCTAATGACCATTAAACATTATATGGACATATGAGTGACGAAATCCTTATTGTGAGGAAGTTCAAAGATACATTTATAAAACCCAAGATATAGCACAATGGCTAACCTTGGGGTCGCTCTCAAGGAAGTAGTGCTGAGTTCCCAGGTGGTATTTCCAAAAATATTTTTTTATTTTTATATTTTGAAAATATCCAAATGAAATAATCAAAAATAGTTTTGAGAGACATGGTGTGAGTGATGATTAAATTGAAATTATGAAACAGTGATAAAACCAAAGCCCAATAGAGGAAACAAAAAAAATGAAAGAAAATAAATTTATCATGAATAGGTACAGACCCAGGTCAATCCACCCTCAACTCTCTATCATAGATCTACTAAGGATAAAACCAATAACTCTTAACTAACTAAGTGCATGGTCGATGGCTCAATGTATGAACCTATCTTGCCCAAAACATTGAGCATTCATGCGCAGAATAGCTTGCAACACATGAGAACTCTCCTAAAAGTGAATAAATCTCCTAATAAAATCACTCTAGCCAAGAATTTCATCCTAACTGAAGTGATCATCAAAGGGTCAAAAATAATTCAATCCTCACTTAACCACTTGATCGAGTGAATTGAGAGAAGAAGGGGAAAGGGATTAAGGTAAATTGTGAAGAAAGATGATCTGGTGAAAGCACTACTACAAAACCCACCTATAGCAGTGCTGGCATTTATCAATGCTCAAAAAATACACTGATAAAGTCCATATTTATCAGTGCTAAAATAAGTGTTGATAAAAGGTAACCATTATCAGTGCTTTATTTTAGCACTAATAAAGAAAACCTGTTTTAGTGCTTTATTTATGGCATTGATAAAAGGAATTATTTATCAACGCTTCTTTAGAACTGATAAAAGCTTCCATTTATCAGCACTTTTATAGCACTGATAAAGGTATAGAATAAAATAAAAAAATAAACAAATAAAAATAAAATGAGTAAATTAATAAAAATATGAAACATTTTATTAATTAAATAGTTATTAATAAAAATGAATAAATTTCATATACATATATATATATATTATAAATATTAATAAATAGTATATATTAAATATAGATATATAAAATGAATAAGTATAATATATATAAAATGTTAATTAAAGACATATTAATGTATTATTCATTTTTAATGTTGTTTGATTTTGAATTTAACCTATATTAAACATCATGTGTTGAATTTATTTCACACACACACACACACATATATATATATATATGTTAATGCATTTTTATACACAAACGCACACACAAATATATTACGCAATATATAGAAACACCTACACCTAATATTTATATAATTTATTCAAATTTTAGTATATTTTAGAATTTAATTATAACATGATACATTTAATATATATTATTTTTTAATCGGTTGATTTTATTTATTTATTTTTAATATACTACAGTTAGGGTATTCATTTTTAATGTTTTTTATTTTTTATTTTATTTTTGAATTTGATCATTTTTTATTATTTATTTATATATATTTATTTATTATGTTTTAGTATTTTCAATGTGTATCTATCCACTTCAATATATATATATATCCACATTTTTTAATAACTTATATTTAATTAATAAAACTTATCCATTTTTTCAATATTTTTAAAGTGTACTCGTTTTGAATTATTCAATTTCACTTATTTTTAAAATGCATGTATTTAAGATTATATATCCATTAATAATGTTAAAAATATATTTGTAAATAAATATTTATAAATAAATATATCTATAAATTTATATTTACTATATTAATAATTATTATAAATAAATAATTATTATTTTTAAATAAGTATTTATATAATTATAAATGATTAATTATATATATTTAAATAAGTATAAAATTATAATAAAGTTATTTAAATAAATATAATTACAAAACTTTTAACAGTGCTTTTGTAGCACTGATAAATATTAGTGCTGATAAATATGTCTTTTATTAGCGCTTTTTTAGCGCTGATAAAGTTCGATATTTATCAGTGCTAAAAAACACTGATAAATACTCCTTTTATCAGCACTTATAAATTTAGCACTGATTAAAGGGATCTTTATCAGTGATTTTCTGAAAGTTCTATTAAAAGTGTCCTCAGTCTGTTTAAAAAAACTCTGACCATGACTTAGTCGCTCACGATTCTCAAGCTCTCGCAGAACTCACCTACTTCTGGTGAGACTCCTCTACGTTCCCTTAGATTAATCAAGGCTAGAATCCATTGTATGTTATTTCCTACTCTTCCCCTATCATTGTTTGATGTTTTGGCTTCTGCGTTTTGTGTTTTTGTGTTGTTATTAAACATAGAGAAGCATGCATATCTTCTTGTCGCTACTGAAAGACAACGAGTTTGGTTCTATTTCTTCTTCTCCTTTCATATGTATTTGAGTGTACAGTCTATTTTTTCCTAAAGACACACATGGATGTCTTACTCTACTCTTGACATTAACAAGTAGACCTCTCACCCCCTCAATTTTCTCTTCATTTGAATAATATAGAATTCCAAAATATAGGTAGTTTCTCAAATTTAATTTATCTTACATAGTAGATTATAGATTCAAATGGCTTAATTATGAGGGTTTTTAAGGATTAAAGGATACCAAGTTGTGGCCCTTGTTTGTGGGTGATGAACATATAGGGACCAAGTTAAGTGTAAAAATCATTAAAACAAGTTTTGTGGATTTTGGTTATTCATGTAAATTGTTAAACCGTGAAATGGGTTATTTAGATTTATGATTTTGATGAATTATTTTTTATTGAATTCAAAAAAATATTGAATTAATTAGTCACGTTCCAAAAAAAATTTAGTGATGCATGTTGTGAGAGTTTTTTTTTAATTAATTCAATATTATTATTAAAATTTAACCATTCATGGCGTATGATTAAATTTTCATCATAGAATATGATTGAGTTGCGGGGATACCTCTCTCCAATATTATATTTTACAACTGATAATATCATTATCAGTCATAAAGTAGGAAGCTCTTAGAGTCAATTATAGATATATTTCAAGCTATGTGGTATAATTTTCAATGACAGGAAGTATCTCTGGTTCCTCTATAAGATTTTATGGTAATATATCATAATAATAAATTTAGGGTTGCATTGAATAGATTCATTTCATTTATAAGAGTAAACAAATTCTAGATCAATACTGAGCATAATTTGAAAAATTCACCCTTTAAAGGGATAAATGTTATTGGAGGGATCTTATGGTGTATTAAAAATATATCCAAAATTGGAAGGTTATGAATTCTTGAGTACACATAAGTGATGTCCAATGTAGGTGGGGTGAAATTCATTTATGCAAGACCATTAGAGTGGAGGTATTCCAATTCCTCTTCAATTGAGGAAAATTTTTGAGTGATTCCATTAGTGTAGATTCCTAGGATAGTTTAATCCTTAGACACTTGATTTTATTTCATCTCTTGATGATGGATTGGACTCCCTCTTTCAAACTATCTTTCCTCCCATCATTTTGGTTCCAAAGTTCATTGATGGCATACCTCCTGAATAGTGATGGAAGGAAGGCTAGTTTGAAAGAGGGAATGTGTAGCCTCAAATCCATCATCAAGAGATGTAAGACAATCAAGAATATGAGGATGGATTAAATAAAGGTATTGAAGGTTATTTGTACTATAGTATTGAATTATTATATCGTTGTTCAATATAGTAACAATTTTCATGCAAGATGGATGCAATTGTGGACTTTTATGCATGGAGTGTATTGCATTGTTGTTATTCAAGAGAAATTAAATATTTGACTACTCATGCAGAAAATGTCTTCTGAACATTATGATGTTTCCAATCCCAAGAAAGAAAAAATTGTTGATGATGAAACTATGAAATTATTAGGGTATCAACAACATTTTCATGAAAAAAATAAAAAAACAAGAACAGCACAACATTATAGTTTTGAATAAAATTATCAAGGAAAGAAGTCAGGGTATAAAATTTGAGGTTGGTTGGAATCAACATAGCCAACCTATTGACCCAAACAATTCAACATTCATCAGTTATATTAGGGTCACAATGAGGATGAATGTGTTGATTGATATTGACTCATAGCACTGTGTCCAACCTATAACAAAAGAAATCCTTTGGAAAGATAGAGCGGTAATGTTACAATATACTTTCTCTATTTTATTGAAAAAATATATAATGAAACATTGATTTAGTTTTCATTATTCCTTGCAGACTTCATTTATTTTAGAATATTTTCATAATAAATTCATCTTAATGGTTTCTGGAAAATCCCATAGAGGCTTCCGGACTCTTCTAAAGAAGTTATATCTTAGGGATGCTGAGGGGAAAATAAATCCCCACACACTACTTTGTTATGAACACATTATCATCCATGAAACATGGATTTATTTTAGCAATCATCATAATGAGAAATAATTTCAGGTTCATTGTGGTTGATAATATATTATTTAACATTATTTATTTTATCCAACTTGATTCAAAATTGTTAATTTATGAAACATTAAAAGAGTACTGAAAATAAAGAGCATGCATCAAAACCAGCGTACCCCTATCGCAAACGAAGGATGTGGTATGCTTCATTATAGAAAAAAATGGTATGTATTTTAAATCAACAATAAAAGTTTAATTATGTGATATGAAACAACATATGTTCCTTTGTTTATATGCATATTGATGAATCAAAATATGAAGCCACTTCCATCCCACGCCATGTGCTATGTAATGAGGATCATGTAAATAAGGATGGTATATTAGTTAATGAAAACACAAAATTAGTATGGTAAGAATGTGTAAGTATGACATAATTGTAATTTGTTATGTTTTATAACAATATTACATAAAATAAATATGTTCATATTTTTTTTATATGGTTTAGACATAAGAATCAGAAACAGTCATACCAGAAGAAAATAGACTTTCAATAGCTTTGAAGCAGCCTGAACAATATGGTCGCATTAGAGGATTAGGTTTTGGAGTCTCTCCTCGAACATATTTTGAGAAGATAAAACCACATGAAGATACATATAATATAATGAGATGAATTAAGACACAAATAGACTCACTGTAAGATATTATTTTGTAGTCTGGTTTGGCTGACCAATATATAAGAAAAGATCAAAGAGAACCGGTAGTGGAGAAAAGATCTGCACATGATCCAAATGATCCCACTATCTTTGAGGCTAGTCATTCCCCGAAAACCTTACTCAAGGTAATCAATTTTTTCATTACTCTTTCTCCTAAATGTGAATCAAACAACTTCCGATAACTTTATATTACTAAAATTCTACAAGGTGCAGTTGTATGTGATTGTTATCTGTCAACACCCATGTACTGTCGTGTTGTGAGGGGTATAATGTATAATATTCTAGGAGAATAGCTACACAATCAACCCCTCCCAAAATATCACATGAGAGTGAGGATTGAGGTAGCTTATGAGATTACTACTGACTTTTCTATTCCACTTGATGATCCAGATATTATAACAGTCTAAGATGCTATTAGAGCTTTCATAGCATAGTCATCTAATATTATAAAGATACATGAGGTACATCTTTAACAAATTTTTTATATGAAAAAAATGAAACAGTTGATGATAAAAGGTATGAAGTGATGTATGATATTATAGATGGATAAAGCGGAAAAGAAACGAAAGTTCGAATCAATAAAATCTACTGAATCAGTCAAGAAAACAAAAAGAACTTCTGATAGTACCTTCTCTCCACCAGTTCCAGAGAAACATTTATTATCATTATAACTTCATGCAGAGACCTCATTTAAAGATAAAACTATGTCTTACATTCACTATTAAGAATAAATATTTAGATTTTCCATTATGGATGGAATTGGTCTCAAAACTCTAAATGAGATTCTCAAGCATGAATGGTTGGGCATGTTAGTTGTGAATACAAATATAAGGTACATTTTCATAATACATCTATCTAAATAGTGAGCTAAATATTTTTATTAAATTTATTAACTATTCATATTTTGTATAGGAGTTTATATTACAACTATATAAAGGGAAGATCGCATGAAGCACAATTTGGATTCATTAATCTCAATATCATTTCTAAAGTAGAAATTACATTGGATAAGGAAGAAATAAATAATAAAAGAGATTATTTACTCGAAGCATTTAATAAAAAGGTATCAGACAACAGACTCTTTTTGATGCCTATAATGAAAGGGTAAAACTCTATGATCTTATCACATCAAATATATTTTTAATTTTTTTCATTGCTTAATTATTTTTGTTTTTTTATGAAGCACTAGATGTTGATAGGAGTCAACATAGACACCCCGGCTATTTATTTTTTGGATTCAATGAATGGACTTACAACCAAATGACCATACATAATGTGTATTGTGAATATGTAATACACTACAATCAAAATTTTATTGATAAAATTCAAATTATATGTTCATTTTGTGTTTTAACAAGAATTTTTGCTATGATAGGGTGGTCTCTAAATATAGGCTAAATCATGGCATATGGTCAGAATCTAAAAATATAAAGCCTGTGGGTTACTAAAAATTGAAAAAAAATTAAGGTATATATATAAATATTTAACTATAAAAACATTTCAAAACAATTTACTTATTTTGGTCAATGTTTCTGCAGTGTTTAAAACAAGATAATGAAATCGATTATGGATATTATGTTTTCAAATTTATGAGAGAAATCATATAGCATGAAAAAACCAGCATCCCCCTACAGGTAATTTTTGAAGGTAATTACAATTTCATTAAATATATTTCATAATAATTTTTTTGTTTATATTTTCTCAGTACTATCAATATTGCCAACAAAAGAGTTATTCAAAAGAAGAAATCAATTTTTTTAGAGATGAGTGGGCAGAGTAATTTTTTTCAGAATGTATTCTGAAAAAAAAATTAAGTGATTACATGATATGTTTGTGATTTGGTATGAGTTATGACCATCAAAAAATATTTGTGGTGTGAAGCATTAGTATCATAATGTTTATATATTATTCCTCATCTCTTTATCAAGGAGAAGATTAATGGAGGAAATCAATTTTTTTAGAATCACTGACTTGAAAACAATAAAATTGTTGGGAAAACACATAGGCGGAGGTGTAGGAAAAGGCAAAGGCAGAGGAAAAGGCGTAGGATGAGGTGAAGGCAAATTTGGAGTCAGAGACCAACGTGGAGGAGGAGGCAGAGGCGAAGACTGAGGTGGAGACCGAGGTAGAGGAGGATAAGAAGCGCTGGCTTGCTAACAATAAAATTGTTGGTCAATGATGTAGAACAATTATCATACCATGATTTTGTTTGAGAACAATTTTTTAAAATTTCACACAACACTTGTCACTTAAGATAAGATCCATTGTGTGTCTTTCCAGTTTAAAATGGAATTTCAGTAAAAAACACACATGGCATACTCAAAACTAAGAAAACGCATTCTAATTATTTTGATACTTTTTAAAATGATCTATGATTCATTTGGTATGTGTATCATTTAGTTTCACCTAAATATGACGTACAGTGTGACCGATATGACTCCAAGTGTGTCTTTTTATTCAAAACTGACATTAATTTTAATCAAAAAACAATTGACATACTCAAAATCAAGATAATTCATTCTGATTATTTTGATACTTTAGAAAAAATATCCATGATTCATTTGGGACGTGTATCATTCAGTTGCTCCTCAATCCGATGCACGGTGTGACCGGTATGACTCCAAGTGCGTATTTTTTATTCAAAACTGACATTAATGTTAATAAAAAAAACTAACATACTCAAAACCAAGAAAAGGAATTCATATTTTTTTTACTTTAGGAAATAATCCATACGTAATTTTTGATGTGTAGGGATCAGACGTACCATAATCTGATGCACGGTGTGACTGGTATGACTCCAAGTGCACCTTTTTTATTCAAAAGTGACATTCATTTTAATCAAAAAAACAACTGACATACTCAAAACTGAGAAAAACCTTTTGATTGTTTTGATACTTTAGGAAAATGATTCATGAGTCATTTTTGATGTGTATAATTTAGGATCATCTCGATCTGACGCATGGTGTGACCGGTATGACTCCAAGTGCGTCTTTTTTATTCAAAATTGACATTTATTTTAATCAAAAAAGAAACTAACATACTCAAAACTGAGAAAACTCATTCATATTGTTTTGGTAATTTAGGAAAACAATCCATACGTAATTTTTGACATTTAGGGATCAACAACACCTCAATCTGATGCACGGTGTGACTGGTATGATTCCAAGTACGTCTTTTTATCCAAAACTGACATTAATTTTAATCAAAAAAAATTGACATACTCTAAAATGAGAAAAATAATTCCAATTTTTTTGATATGTTAGTAAAATAATGAATGAGTCATTTGGGGCATGTATAATTCAGTCTCACCTCAATCCAACACATGGTGTGACCGGTATGACTCCAATTGTGTCTTTTTTATTCAAAAATGACATTAATGTTAATCAAAAAAACAACTCACATACTCAAAATTAAGAAAATGAATTAATATTGTTTTTATACTTTAGTAAAATGATACATGAGATATATGGGACATGTATCATTCATCCGTACCTCAATCCAACACACGGTGTGACCGGTATGACTTTAAGTGCATCTTTTTATTCAAAACTGACATTAATTTTAATCAAAAAAACAACTGACATACTCAAAACCAAGAAAATGAATTATGATTGTTTCGATACTTCAGGAAAATGATCCGTGAATCATTTGGGATGTGTAACATTTATCCACACCTCAATCTGATGCACGGTGTGACCGATATGACTCCAAGTGCATCTTCTTTATTCAAAACTAACATTAATGTTAATAAAAAAACAAACAACATACTCAAAACCAGTAAAACAAATTCATATTGTTTTTTTACTTTAGTAAAATGATCCATACATCATTTTTTATGTGTAGGGATCATCTGTACCTCAATCTGATGCATGGTGTGACCGGTATGACTCCAAGTGCGTCTTTTTTATTCAAAAGTGACATTCATTTTAATCAAAAAAACAATTAACATACTCAAAACTAAACAAACACATTCCAATTGTTTTTATACTTTAGTAAAATGATCCATGAGTCATTTGGGATGTGTAGCAGTCATCCTCACCTCAATCCAATGCATAGTGCAACCGATATGACTTCAAGTGCGTCTTTTTTATTCAAAATTGACCTTCATTTTAATCAAAAAAATAACTAACATACTCAAAACTGAGAAAACGCATTCAGATTGTTTTGGTAAATTAGAAAAACTATCCATACATAATTTTTGATTTGTAGGGATCATCCGCATCTCAATATGACACATGATGTGACCGGTATGACTCCAAGTGTGTCTTTTTATTCAAAACTAATATTAATGTTAATCAAAAAAACAACTGACATACTCAAAACTGAGAAAAAGCATTCCAATTGTTCTGATACTTTATGAAAATTATTCATGAGTCACTTGGGATGTGTATTATTTAGCCTCACCTCAATCTGATGCATGGTGTGACCGGTATGACTCCAAGTGCATCTTTTTTATTCAAAACTGACATTCATTCTAATAAAAAAAACTGACATACTCAAAACCAAGAAAACGTATTCATATTGTTTTTTTACTTTAGGAAAACAATCCATACATCATTTGTGACATGTATGGATCATCCTCACCTCAATCCGACACATAGTGTGACTGGTATGACTTCAAGTGTGTCTTTTTATTCAAAACTGACATTAATTTTAATCAAAAAAACAATTGACATACTCAAAATCAAGAAAACACATTCCAATTGTTTTGATACTTTAGGAAAATGATGGATGAGTCATTTGGGGCATTTATCATTCAGTCACATCTCAGTCTGATGCACGGTGTGACCGATATGACTCCAAGTGCATCTTTTTTATTCAAAACTAACATTAATGTTACTCAAAAAAACAACTAACATGCTCAAAACTGAGCAAACGCATTCATATTATTTTGGTACTTTAGGAAAATTATCCATATGTCATTTGTGACATGTAGGGATCATCTGTACCTCAATACGATGCACGGTGTGATTAGTATGACTCCAAGTGCATCTTCTTTATTCAAAAGTGACATCCATTTTAATCAAAAAAACAACTAACATACTCTATAATAGTTTTTTCTTTTTCTTTTATTTGTGTTAGAAATTTTATTTAATTTAAATTCAGTATTGTTCTCTTATTTTGGTAATTTTTTTTTTGTTTCTGCTGATTTAGTGTGTTGTTGTAGCACACTGCACCTGTTTCTGGTGATTTAGTATGATGCTACATCACATTGCAGTTTTTACCTTTATCAGCACTATTAACTACGCTAATAAATCTATCCTTTATCAGCACTTTTATAATCACTAATAAAGGACTCCTTTATAGGTTCTTATAAATCCATTGATAAATTCTATCTATATTAGTGCATTAAAAAACGCTAATAAATCATACTTTTATCAGTGCTGAAAAAGCGCTGATAAATTATACTTTTATTAGCGCTTTTTAAAGCACTGATAAAGGTTCTCTTTATCATCACTAAATAAAAGTGTTGATAAATGGGGTCTTTTATTAGCGCTTTTATATGCGCTATTAAATTTACCCTTTAACAACATTTTTTTAGAACTGATAAAAGTCATGGACTTTTAACAATTCTAAGGTCATCAGCGTTGTTAAAAGCGTGTTTTATAGTAGTGAAGAATGCACTATTGCACACCCCAATTCACATTTACAATATCCTCAGAGTGATGAATAGAAAATGATGATTGTGATGAAGCTCGGATCTCCATGTCATGTCGGGATTCACTTCCTGAATCTTTACTTGAAAATTATCTCTCCATTACTGGAGATTCAAGATCGCAAAAAAAAATGGAGGAAAAAAACATCACTATTCCAATTAAAAAATAGAGACAACGTAGCAAGATATTTATAAGGATGAAACAAAAATTAAAACAGCAAAAAAAAAAGAAGAAGAAGGTGTGGGGTGCCCATCTCATGTCTGAGATGGTTCCCATTTTTGGGGGGTTCAGGGAAACAGAGAGGAGTGGTAGCTCCTCTTATTCTCCCAAAATATAAAAAATAGAAATGCAGTGAAACTCGAACTACAGGAAGTAGACTCCAAACTACATGGCATGCCTTTGACAGACCTATCATCATCCTTCAGTGATATTTATGTGAGTGCAAACATCCTCATGCAACAACCCCTCTCTTCATTGCAATTTCCCCGTGATCCCTTTTCTATCAAACACCACCCATGATCCAGCTCCCCAGTTGGCAGTTGTTAATGGTGGGTGAGTGGCTAGAAGTATGTGACTATAGCAATGAGTCCCGCTAGAGATAGGTGAATGGCATGGTACCAGCAGCACCTATAAAACATATAAAAACAATTAAAAAACTAAAATAAATAGATTTTAAAATTACATAAAAAAACAACCAAAAAAAATTAAAAGAAACACCAAAAAATTATTTATTTATTTTTCAATTAAATGAATGAATTAAATGAATAAATGAATTAAATTCAAATAATAAAAACAAAATAAAATGAACTAGTGATATAAAAAAAAGAAATAAATAAAACAAAACAATTAAATAAAAATAAATTAATTTAACAAAGTCATATTTATTAAATTGAACTATAATTTAATAAAGAATTAATCAAATATAAGAGTAAATGAAATAGTTATTTTTGAAGAAAAAAACCATTTACAAAAAATAAAATATTTAATGTAATTAAAAATAATAAATAATTTAAATAAATCCAAATAATAAAAAAATGAAGGTTAAAACATGATGAAATATTTAATTTTAAAATTATTAAAAAAATGACTAAAATAAACATTAAAATGCATATTTGAACAAAAAATAATTTTTTTATTAATTATATATAAAAAAGAAAACATTTGGTAATTATTAATTAAAATACCTTATTTTAACATTTAAAATACACTAAAGAACAAAAATGATGTGGCAAATTGCATTAAAAATAATCCACGTCAAACTCCCCCACACTTAAATGTTTGTTTTTCCTCAAAAAAATGCATGATTCTGTCTTTAAAAAATAGAAGATATGATTTTTCAGAGTGAATTCAAAATGAGCATGTCTAAAATGTTAAATATAGAGAAACAAAATTAGGTTAGGCTTTTCAAAGAATGCTCAAAAGTGGTCCTTCCTAGTTTCAAAAATAAATTGGAAATCAAGGGCACACTGAATCATTAATCATTAAAAATTTCACGCCTCCTATATTAAATCATATACTTATGTACTTAAATTCTATTTCAATTTCCAATTCTAAGAGTGATGATAGGTTAGATAATGTGGAATTAAAACCTTAACAAAAGACACCTTCAATTTTTTTTACTTTCTCCTAGGTTCCAAAAATTTCAAAGTTCAGTTTTTTTTAATCAAATTATTGATAAAAATAAAATGATCTTTATACAGGTCAATTTTCCCCTTCTTCATCTGGGTTAAAAAATCCCCTTACCTTAATGAACTCATTTTTGACTACTAGACATTTTATTGTTTTTTTTTTCTTTTTTTTAATTTTACCCCATCATGTAACCTATGAAGAGCACTGCACAAAGGAAATTATTTTATATGTACAGAGGGATAACACACACACCCAGTGTCTAGAGTATCATATGTTCACCATGGGATCCCATTTTCCCATTTTACTCTGGTTTCAAAGGAATTATAAGATTACCATTTGAGTTTTCTCCATAAGGTGATTATTTTTTAAAAAAAATTAAGTCCCCTAGTTTCCGATTCAAATTTACAGTTTCCTAAAGTTATGATCATATTTCCATTAATAACTATCTTATATCAATCTCATTTCCTAAATAGAAAATCCATGATAATAGTCTGTTACTCCACTTAGCAATCATACATCCTCAACAGTTTCAGAACCGGTGTAACTTTCAACAACCATCAGATTGTTATCCACTGGGTAGAACTGAATTGATGTGAAAAGTGAAGTCAAAGGAACCTCATGTTGTGAAAGAATTTAAAAAAAATTGAAATAAATTGTTTAATTTTAAAAAAAAAATTGACCATTTTTTTGTTTTGAAGGGGAAATTTGGTGTGTCTAGAATTTAAACACAGAAGTATAGAGATACCCTTATCCCCCACGCTTCCCAACATTGTCCCCAATGTTGACTCTTAAGGTGGGAGATAATTAAGTTCAAATCATATGTAAAATTAATCATTAAAAGGATTATAAAGGGGGGTTACATTAAAGTCCAAAAGTCACTTTCCACACAATAATGAAGGAAAAATAAAAAAACACATATACAGAATAAACCCCACCAACCACCACCAACAAACAAGTGAAAAAATTCTTGTTTTTGTTTGTTTTGAAAAGATCATGTTATTATATATTATAAATATAAAAAGGTTTTTTTATCAATTCATATCAAAATGTAGCATGATGGCCAATATAGTATATAAATGGTTGAATAAGAATGAAAACATTGGATAAAAGTAGGATCTAAATTGCAACTCAACATGATTTTAAATTTTCTAGAATCTAGAAAGCTAACACCCATTCAAGAAAATAAATTCACAATTTTTTAAAAAGAAAAAATAGGTACTCCTCTATACTTAGAAACATGCATTAGGTAGTAAAATATGAGCAGAGAATAAAAATGGAAAAAACAAAACAACACTTCCATGAATATGGGAGCTTTGACCATTAATGGTTATTCAATAGATCCTCTTATATAGCACCAAGTTAATCCATTTGGTTGGTTTTATAAGTTTCATGAAAGGTTAATAAAATAAGCATAAGAATCCAAAATTAAAAGTTAAAGAAAAAAAATTCAACCAAAGTTTTAGTTTAATAGGTTTATCCATATGATGCAGTGGGTTGATTTCTTGGTTTTCCCTTGTTGAGTTTCTAACAATAGTAAAAAATCTAATGGTAGAAAATCATGTAACACCATAAGATAGGCATGATAGAAAATTTGATAATAAATTAATAGGATTTATCTTTATTTAAAAGGAGAAATAAAAATAAAACAGAATAGAAACCATAGGTTAGTTCCCATGAAACACTGAGTTTATAGTCATCAGTTAGACTTGAGATAGCTTCATCCTTCAAGCATAGAAATATAAGCCAAGATCTTTTTCTGCCCTTCAAATAAATGTTTGATCCTATGACCATTGACTAAGAATGGTTTGTTTTCCTGTTCAAATAACTCCACAGCTCCATTAACCATAACTCTTAAAATGGTGAAGGGCCATATCCACTTAGTCTTCAATTTTCCTGGAAAAAGTTTCATCCTAGAATTGAACAGCAGGACCCTCTGACCAACCTTGAAATCCCTATTTTGAATTATTGAGTAATGAAAATATTTTACTCTTTTTTTATAAATTTCATCATTCTCATAATATTACCTCCTAATTTCCTCTAGATCACTCAACTACAATAAACTCCTTCCACCAATAGATTTAAAATCAAAGTTCAGGGGATTCACTACCCAAAAAGTATTTTGATGAAATTACACCAGTAGATAGCATGTATTTCCAAAGATAATCATGTATGGGGACATCCCTATGGGAGTCTTGTAAGAAGTTCTAGAGGCCCACAAAGCCTCATCCAAATTCACTCACTAATCTTTCCTAGTGCTAGAAATTACCTTTTCCAAAATTTGTTTGAGCTCTATGTTAGGTACTTTATCCTACCCACTAGACTGTGGGTGATAGGTGGTACTTTTTTTATGAGAGAATAAATACTTTTCCATTAATTTATTCAACTTTTAATTCTTAAAGTGGGTTCCATTGTCTCTAATTAAATCTCTATGCAATCCAAACCTGGAAAAAAATTCTTTAAAAACTTCACCACATTAGCACCAAAATTGTTGGTTAGAGTCACTGCCTCAACTCAATTAGACATATAGACCACAACCATAAGAATTTAATCATTACCATAAGAGTATGGTAAAGGTCCCATGAAATCCAAGCCTCATACATCAAAAACTTCAACCTTTAAAATTCCTTTTTGAGGAAGCTCCTATCTTATACCTACATTTCCAAGCATCTCACACTTGTAATAGCCAATGAAAAAACTCCTAGAATCTTTGAATAGTGTTGGCCAGTAGAAACCAGCTTGTAGTACCATATGATTAGTCCTATCTCCTCCATGGTGGCCACCCTAAGGTGATAAAAAGGTAACCCTTAAGTATGGGTATCATTTATTTCTTAGCAACACATCTCCTCAAAATACCATCATCATATATCCTAAAACTAAGAGGTCCATACTAGAAATAATATTTCAAATAAGATATAAACATATTCCTTTGGTTATTTGAAAGGTCATTAGGCATGAAAACAATAACCAAAAAATTAGCATAGTCTTCAAACCAATCATACTATTTTATAGAAGCAGCAAATAATTTTTCATATGGGAATGAGGTATTGATTTGTCTAGATTCCTCGGTTTGGGTGTTGGGTAGCCTATACACGTGGTCTGCAACAAAATTTGAATCTCCCTTTTTGTCCTTGATAATAAAATAAAACTCTTGCAAATACAGTTTTCACCTCATGTATTTGGGTTTTGAGTCCTTCTTAGCCAGGAATTACTTGAGGGCTGCATGGTCAGTAAAAATGATCACCTTGGACCCAATAAAGTACTATCTGAATTTTTCTAGAGAAAATATAAAAATAGATAATTATTTTTTAGTGGTTTAATAGTTATTTTGAGCATCATCCAGAAAATTATTGGAATATTAAATGACATGAAACTTTCTATCTTTCCTCTACCTCAAAATTGCACCTACAGTTAGGTCACTTGCATCACACATTACCTCAAATGGGAGTTGTCAGTATGGGGAATTGATCATTGGTGAAGTGGTTAGTTTCTCCTTAATAAAATTAAATTAATCTATAAATTTATCATCAAAAATAAATGGAGTGCCCTTAACTATTAATGATCACAATATCCTAGTAATCTTGGAAAATCCTTAATGTACCTCCTATAAAACCCAGCATGTCCCAAGAAACTTTTAATCCCCTTGACACTCTCAGGATGTGAAACTTTTGGATCACCATATCTTGGAATTATCAACCTACATCCCCTTCTTAGAAACTATGTGAACCAAAACAATGCCCTCAGTATCCATGAACTGATGATTTTCCTAATTTAATACCAGATTTGTCTCTTGGAATCTCTCCAAAATAGCTTCTTTCAAGGAAAATTTCAAAATTTCTTCCCGCAACTGAAAAATCATCCATGAACACTTCAATTATCCTTTAAATCATATTTGAGAAAATTTATATCATGTATCTCTGGAATGTGGATGGAGAACCACACAAGACAAAGGGAATTCACTGGTAGGCAAATCTCCCAAATGGACAAGTGAAGGTGGTATTATCTTAATCCTCAGGATAAATAAAAATCTGGTTATATCTTGAATATCCTTCAAGAAAATAGAAAAACTCATTTCCAATCAACCTCTCTAGCATTTGGTCTAAAAATGTCATAGAAAAATAATCATTCCTTGTGGTAGCATTAAGTTTTCTATAATCAATAAAAACCCTAAATGTGTTCACAGCTCTTGTTTGAATTTTTTCATTCTTCTCATTTTTCACTGCAGTCACTATACTCTTTTTGGGGACTACCTAGATAGGACTTACCTAAGGCATGTCAAAAATTGGAAAAATTATTCCAACATCTAGCAATATGATCACTTCTTCTCTAACCACTTCTTTCATTTTTGGGTTAAGTCTACTTTGGGATTCCACTCTTGTCTTACACTTAGGATCCATTGGGATTTTATACATACATAATTATGATCTTATTCCATTTATGTTAAAAATTGACCAACCAATGATGGACTTGTATTTCCTTAAAACACTCAGTAGGTTATCCTCTTGAATTCCCTCCATATTGGATGAGATAATCATAGACAGTATTGATATCTCTCCTAAAAAATAATATTTTGGATGGGCATGGAGGGTTTTGTGCTCTAGAATTGGTAGTTCTTGGCTTGAGGTAAGAAACTTTGGCCAAGTTGGACCAAGGTCTTCATGATACCTCTTGAAGAAGGTGGTGTAGAAGACTTCCTCTTCATCGCTGTTATTTCTAGAAAAATGTTTTGTACATTTAGACTCTTATTTTGGTGATATAATATGTTCCAAGGAAAAATCATCTATATGTTCCATAAAATCTCCCTCAAACTCATCAACAAGATCCTTCTCCTTACTTGAGCTGATCCCCATGTAGGTTGAAGCAGGGATCTCTGGTTCACCATTAATCTCTTCCAACATTCTCAAAAACTTCTCTTCCTTCTTATCAATAGATTTTTCAGCTCTAAACATCTCATCTCTGGGAAATATTGGGTGTGTGGATTCTTAAATTTTCTGGAAAACATTGAATTATTATTTTTGTTCACCCAAGTTCAAAATTAATTTTCCCTTTGAGACATCTATGAAAGCTCCCCTATGGATAAGAAGGGTCTACCAAGGATGGTAGGTACCTCCTAGTCACACTACATATCCAGTATGATAAAGTCACCAAGAAAAAATATCCTCCCTAATCCTACTATAAAATCATCTACCTACCCACTGGGTGAGTGATGGATCGATCTGCAAGTTGTAAGACAATAGTGGTGGGCTGGGGAACTCCTAATATCAAGTGTTGAAATAAAGATAGTGGGATCAGATTTATACTATCTCCAAGATAACACATAAATATAGATTTTCCACCTCTATCTCCAAAGGTGAAAAGGATAACAAAACTCCCTAGGTCCTGAAGCTTAGGAGGTATCCTATTCAGTAACACAGCACTACTCTCCTCTATCAGACTATAAGTGGAAAAATATTCTAGGGTCTTTTTATTTGAGAAAATTTTCTTCAGAGATTTAAGATATGATTGGCTTTGGATCAAGGCTTCTAGGAATAGGATGACAATGTTCAGTTTTTTAACCACTTTGAGGAATTTCAACAACACAGAATCATGGATTTATTTTTTTTATTCTTTATTGAAAGGGGGTTATAGGGGAAATGTTTCTAACAATTTTGGTCATCCCTTCAACTTATTCTTAAATATTTTATTTCCTTTATTTTCTTTGTCTTTCAAGTCATTTTATTTTTGTTTTTCATCTATAATAATAGGATTCATAGTGTTTCCAGTGTTGTTGTCCAATTTTCTAGATTTAACATTTTCCAAATTCAAAT
The DNA here is from genome assembly GCA_963277665.1 of Viscum album. Lineage (NCBI taxonomy): Eukaryota > Viridiplantae > Streptophyta > Magnoliopsida > Santalales > Viscaceae > Viscum > Viscum album. Next base: position 1,327,209,651 of record OY728126.1, read on the forward strand.
TTCCATATTCAATAAATTTTTTGTTTTTAGTGGTTTGGGGTTATTTATTAGACTCTTGGTGTGTTTTCAGACCACTTATGGTGGTCACAGTCATGGAATTTTCCCTAGGTTTGGCTTCAGTGGTACTTGGAAGCTTACCCTTGTCTCTACTTCCAACCTCCCTATCCAATTTCCTCATTTCACTTTCTAGATTTTTCATTCTTGAATCCATTTTCACTTTATCAAATTCATTTTTAGTCTTTTTTTCATCAAATCTTCCTATCAACAATTTAAAACATTCCTCTCAATTCATATTTTGAATTCGATGACTCAAACTTTGGTTGGGGTTGGAACTGCTGCCTAGGTGAATGCTAAAAACTAGGAGGGGAAGCAGGTTGAAGAACTCCTTGTTCCCTCCAAGAAAGGTTCATATGGTTCTTATACCCCCAGTTGTAGGTATTTGAAAAAGTTTCATCCCTAGGTTGTATCCTAGGCCTATAATCAACAAAGTTTTAATTCTCATAATCTTAGAAAGGCATGTCAAAATTGGGACATCAGGTTTTTGAGTTACGAAACATGCCACGGTGATGACATTTCTCCCTAATGGTATTTTGAGTGGTTTCATTGAAAAATCTAGCAGTGTGGGCTTCAGATTGTAGAACATGGTTGGGTTACTTCCTCACTATGGTTCTTCTCCTAGAGAATTTGTGTTTTATTTCAATTATTAAATATTTATTTCAACTCCTCGATAGTATTATCACTAAAATATCCTCCAACAAATTGATCCACCAAGGTTTGGTGGTAAGGGATGAGACTGTTGTAAAATGTGTCCATGAGGAATTGGGGAGTGCACTTGTGGTTTGGAAACTATCTAAGTAATCCCCTAAATCTATCTCAAACTTTGGGGAATAGTTCTCCCTCATCTTGAAAGAAACCAGTGATTTTGTTCCTGATCTTAGATGTTATTCTCCTAGGATATAATTTCATGGTGAAGGTATTGTAGACTTGATCCTAGGTGAAGAAGATTTCTTACTCCAAGTGTTGAAACTAAGACTTGGCATTTCCATTAAGGAAAAAAGGGACCACTCAAGTTCTTAATCAACCATGCCTCTCAGTGGTAGCTTTTGAACACTATAGTAGAATTCCTTAATGAATTTGGGGGGGTCTTCATTGGGTATTCCATTGAAGTTCAAAAACTGAGAAAACATTGATTATTTGATTTCATATTTTCTTGATCTTGGTGAGAGACTAATGAAATAAGGGTCACTATAAATAGCAAGCAGTAAGAACTATCTTAGATTGTGCCTATCAACCATTGCATTACCAGGTGGATTTACATTTCCAGGTGATGGGTTATTGATGTTCTAGTTCTTATCTTCTCTATTAGCTTCTATTTTGATTTTCTTTTTGTTATTTTTCAATTCTCTAATGTGCTTTTCAATATTAGAAAAATGGGCACTAAGGTATTAGGTTTAGACCTAGTGTGTATGAAGCAACATGCTAACATTTTTTTTTGAATTTTCTTGAAAAAAAAATTCGCAGTTTTTTTTTTTGAATTTCTGAATTTTTTTTGTATTTTACATTTTTCCATTTGGTTTTTTAAGCTTTTTTATCTGTGATTTTTGTTTTGTTTTGACACATGGTCACACACTACTTCCCCAGCAACAGAGCCAAAATGTTTCAATGTCCTTATCATGAGGACGGTCAAAGATACATTTATAAGACTCAAGATATAGCACAGTGGATAACCTCAGGGTCACTCTCAAGGAAGCAGCATTGAATGACTAAGTAGTATTTCTGAAAATCTTTTTGTGTTTTTATATTTTGAAAACAACTAAATAAAATAATCAAAAATAGTATTGAGAGACACATAGGGGTGGTGATGAAATGGGAATGATGAAATGGTGATAAAACCAAAGACCAACAGAGGAAACAAAAGAAAAGAAAAGAAAAGAAAAGAAGGTCGACAAGAACAGGTCTCGACTCATATTGATCCACCCTCAACTCCCTGTCATATATATATTAAGGATAAAAACAAAAACTCTCAACTCACTCAGTTCATGGTCTATGGATCGATGTACACACCTCTCTCACCCAAAACATTGAGCATTCGTGCGTAGAATTGCTTCCAACACACGAGCACTCTCCCAAAGGTGATGAAATCACCAAATAAAATCATTCCATCCAAGAATTTCATCCTAACTAAAGTGATCATCAAAGGATAAAAAATCATGTAATCCTTACTTAACCACTCGATTGAGAGAGTTAAGAGAAGAAGGGGAAATTATCAAGGGAAATTGAAAAGGAAGTCAATCCAGTGCAAGAATGTGATCTTATACACCCCAATTCACCTTCATAATCTCCTTAGAGTGATGAAGAGAAAATGATGATTGCGAAAAAGTTTGAATCTCCAAGTCATGTCGAGATTCACTTCCTGAATCTGGACTTGCAAATTAGCTCTCCATTACTGGAGATTCAAGATCACATTACAAAGGGAGGAAAACAAACATCATGATTCCAATTACAAAATAGAGACTGTACGGCTAGATATTTAAAAGGATGAAACAAAAATGAAAACAACGATAAAAAAAGGAGAAGAAGAAGGAACGGGGTGCCCGTCTTGGGTCCGAGATGATTCATGTGTCCAGGGGGTTTCAGGGAAACATAGAGGAGAGGTAGCTCCTCTTATTCACCCAAAAAATAAAAAATAGAAATGTAGTGAAACTCGAACTATAGGCAGTAGAATTCAATCCACATGGCATGCCTTTGACAAGCCCATCACCAGTCTTCGGTGATATTTCTGTGAGTGAAAACATCCTCGCTCAACAACCCTGCTCTTCATTGCAATTTCCCCATGATCCCTTTACCATTGAACACCACCCATGATCCAGCTCCCCCATTTGGCAGTTGGCCACAGTGGGTGAGTGGCTGGCAGTAGGTGGCTTCAGCGGTGAGTCCCAATGGTAGTAGGTGAATGGTATGGTGGCATCAGCACCTAAAAAACAAACAAAAACAATTAAAAAAACTAAAATAAATAAAAATTAAAATTACAAAAACAACTAAGAATAAAAAATAAAAAGAAACAAATAAAATTTATTTATTTTTTTTTAATTAAAATAATGAATTAAATGAATGAATGAATTAAATTAAAATAATAAAAACAAACTAATTATATAAACAAATAAATAAATAAAACAAAATAATTAAATAGAAACAATTAATTTAACAAAGTATGATTTATTAAATTAAACTATAATTAAATAAATAATTAATCAAATATAAGAGTAAATGAAATAGTTATTTTTGAAAAACATAAAAAAACCATGTATGAAAAATAAAAGAATTAATGTAATTAAAAAAATAAATAATCTAAACAAAATTAAAGAATAAAAAATAAAGGTTAAAACATGATGAAGTATTTAATTTTAAAATTATTAAAAAATTACTAAGATAAACATTAAAATAAAACAATGATTCTTTAAATACTTCATGCAAAGGTGGTGAGCTACTATCACAATGCAGATAGTACAGCCTGTGCTTGCATGGCCGTCTGGCTAGGCTTCTCATGCAAGCACAGGCCGTTTGGCCATCTGGTTGGGCTTCCCCAGCATCTGCATCATGATTCTTTAAATACTTTATACCACTTATAGGTATTGAATTTGGTAAAATTGATTCCATATCTGGAATAATTATGTTCAAATTTGGTAAATATATCTCTTTTATTTTTAGACAATATGAATAGTAGTCATGGTAAAATTTATCACATCGGTAAAGGGTAAATCAGGTTAATAAAGGTTAAAACTAAGTGTTAAGATCTCCATTTTCCATATTAATTATTATTAGATGAATGGAATTTGAACCTTATCACCTTAGGCTCTAAATTTAATTGTTTAAGGGACACTTTTCCATAAAAATGACTGATATAATATTTAAAGCGAAGAAAATTACAAAATGTCACTCTCTTACTTTTAAATATTTATTATGTGTCCACATAGATAAAATAGAAAGTTATGAATGAGTATAAATATCTATTTTGATCATAATGAAAATTTTTTCATTATGGAAATTTAATTCTAATTTTTAGTAATTATATAATTACCTTAAATACATATGAAATGCCAATGAAATATCTCTTCAATTAATAAAAAGATAAAATAATTAATTTTAAAAATATTAAAAGTGATATAATTTGAATGATTTATAGTGTTACATGAATTTAATAGATTATTATGACATATTAGTGCTAATTTAATAGATTATAATCAAATTCTAACTTTTTCTTTATATATTTTAAATCAAATAAAATAAATAGTTTCAAAATTGAAATTAATGATATTTTATCAAAATAATATTTTATTAAATTACTTAAAATCATAAAAACAATGAAATAGGAAAACGTGGATAATATATGGTCTAAAATTTCACCCCTTGGACATTTATGAGTCAATTTTCACCTTATATATAAAATCATAACCCTTTAAGAGTGAAAAATACATTACTGTGGTTAAGGTTAAAATAAGTTAACTAAGGAATTAAACCAAAAGATAAGATTTAAAACACCACTTAAACCTGTACAAATTTTATTTTTTTTATGGTATTTCAACACCATACTATATTATCTTATAATACCTATCCTTTTTTAGGATTTTTTTTCTATATTATAAGTTTTTTATATTTTAATCTTTTAAGAAATTCCAAGAGTACTTCTCCCCTCAATTATAAAAGGGCACTCATCCTTTCTCTTCTTTATACCACTTTGAGCCATATAGATTGGCCATCCTTGGAAAAAAAATACCTTATAAAATTTCTTATCCATATTATAGAGGTGTAGTTCTTCCCAAAATATCAATCTTAGGACCCTTAAGAGGAGATCTAAAGGAATTATTTTAAAGAAGAGATAATCACCTTAACCAATCACTTTATTTTTAATTCTTCATTACCTCCTCTAAATCTATGGTATTTATCATAAAATAATAATTTAATTATCCTCAATATAATTAAATGTTATTATGATTATGAAATCACCATTATCTATCCTCTTTCCCATCAAATGAGAAGTGAAATTATTGATCGTACATATGTGCGGCTTACTTTCTTCACATAGTGATACAATTCATTTCCCACCACAATATATCATGGATGGTAATTATGATGGGTTTAATGTTTATATATGATAATTATGAAATAATTATACTTCTATAATTATAATATCACAATTAACTTCTTACCTTCTGATCAGTTGTAAATCAATAATGTCACTCATGCATAGGCATGGACCACCACATCCACAAAGCAATGTGATTTGTTTTTCATTTCCATTTTACTTGGATGGAAATAAATATGGTATTAAAACCCAAAATATGAAATTTCATTCTATGAATTAAATCCTAATAAGTAAAATAAAAGGCTTTTTGGAAATTAAATGTGAATATTGATCTTTTTCACCTAGATAACTTTATGAAGTATCGTGATGCATGAACTGGAAGTTGTAGAAAACATGTACGGGATTATTTTTAATGCCTTATAAAATTTGTTATGAAAGCTTTCTAAAGTGTGTATGTTGATAATTATTTTTTGATCCATGTTATGTATAATGATTTCTTACTGTTACAATATGATTTGAATTTGTTATATGGATTATTGTGACATGTCTTGACTGAGTATAAAACATTGAAAGGGGGACATGTGGAAATTAAGTATTGAATTAAAAATCATGATAATTCATTTCACTAAGAATAAGATGTGAGTGTTTGGAAAGTATGTAAAACCTTGGACATTAAATAAAACATGAGTAAATTATTTTATGTTCTCTTTTTAGTTGTTGTTCCCTTATTTGTTGTCTTCTAAATTGTTGGATTTGATGAAACACTACAATTGTGCTTGTTTGATTGATGTTTTTATTACAATGGATGTTGTGATAATTGGTTGTGTGGACAGATAAAACCATCTCAAAAAAGAACAGTTGAAATAAAATAGCAATGAAAATATATTTCCATGATTAATAAATGATTTTCAACTACACTTGACCCTTTTTCCTTAAAACCTTTCCCCTTGTTTTTTAAAGCAGGCTTGGTTGAAAGAGAGTTGAAATTGCGGCTCAACTCATCCATAGGGAATGTTAGTAGAGATTTGTTCCTATTCAAGAGGTATCTCCCCGAGATTGTGGTTTTGATTTTTTGATGTCGCATGTTTTAATATCTCATTCCTTTTGTATGGTGATCGTGTTTCAATTATAACAAGATTTCTAAGAGGTATCTTGTTGGGTGGTTGTTCAGACCTTCCCCTTTCTTCCTTCCTCTTGGGGTTTTGTTTTGAATTCTCAAATATGAGAATTATTTTAGAGGTATATAATGTATTGATATGGACCTTATCGACCCATTACTTTTTGTATTTTGAGAGATATAGGCTTGAGAGGATGTTTGGTGGTGTTACGGTGGGAAAGTGAAGTGTTTTGGCCATCTAGAGGGTCGCCACACTCTAGTAGAGGGTGTAGTGTTGGCTGTTTTGGGTAACTTGGATCTCTGAGCATTGGACATGTTGTTTGGAATTGATCGTTTTGAGGGTTTGATCATTTTGAGTGGGTCGATTGATGTTTGGGTTCCATGACGAGTAAAAAGGTCAGGGTGACCATTTTTATGGGTTTTTTGGGATGTGTGAGGGTAAATCTTTCTCTACATGAAGGTATGACATGTCTTGCATGAGGGTAGGTCTCACATAAAGGTAGGTTTTCTTCTATGCGAAGGTATCCATGTCATGTCAGTGTAAGTTCGGGTTTTCCATCATTGCATAGAGGTAAGTTGCAGACTTACGCAAAGGTCATTCAGATTATGTGTAAAGGTCCCTATAATTTTTTCAAACTCGTGTAAGGGTAATCGAAAGAAACCTTATTTAAGTCTTTCTCCTTTTTATATAAAGTTAGGGCCTATTGGTGTTGGGGTGCACCACGGGTAGTAAAATGGATTGACTGGCCATTTTGGAAGTCGTTTTGCATGGAGAATTCACCTATGCAAAATGGGGACCGGCGAAACGCTCGGGTTTAGCTATTTTGATGGGTGTGGTGATGAATTTAGGTGGAAGTCTAAGATTCATCGAGTTTCATGTGTGGGATGAGGAAACAGAAATCATGGATTCACTATATTGTAGATCATGTCGTGGTGGGTGTTTATTTAGCCAAAACAACTCAGGGAAATTCCCAACATTGTGGGGGTGCCTATTGTGGCAGTCAAACTCATTTAAATCATAGAAACAACTGCTAAGAGAATAGGGGAGTAGAACATTTTGAATGCAGGAATTCTAGATCTCTTTTGACTGAGACCATTATGGTCATTTTGAATGCCTTTATGCCAAGGAAGAGGCTTGTTCGATTTTCTCTATGAGTGGGGGTTTACCTATCTTCTCGATCTGACTTAGTTTCTTTCTATCAAGCACTTGGCCAATTTCAGTGTCTCTCCTAGGAGTGTTTATCCACCCTTTAAGGATCCTAAACCACTTGATTCATGGCGATTGGTTTCCCCTTTATTTTTAGGTATCTTTCTCTTTCCCTCCTTTGATTATTCTTATTATTTTCTCTCAGATGATGGTAACATCTTCAGTGTGTAGTCTTTATGGATCTCGATTAGCACCTTGATAATGGATATGGTGTTTTGGGCTTAAGGAAGTTTCTTGTGGCTTCATTGGTGTTTGGGTTTAGCTCTCTTTTTGTGGAGTTCCTTGGCTTCTTGAGGTAGGGGATCTCTAGAATTATCATCTATTTTCTTGAATAATATGCTTGAATAGGCCTGCTTTGATTTCTTCCATGCTTTTAACTATGCCCATCCCCCTTCTGTGATGACTAATGTTGTTTAATGGGTGTTATTAGTTTTTGGGGAGGGGAAATAATATATGAAAAATATATTAAAGGTGGATTAAATTAATAAGGGAATGATAAATCGGGGTGTGGAACTAGGGATTTGAAAAAGGAAATTGTATGTGCTTTATGTTTCATATACGATTGGTTGTGCTTGGATACTTATTAATTTCATTGACTGGTATGGTTACAATGTTTTTGTTATACAGAACCTTATCACCCTCATAATTGATTAATCATTTAAATATGGAAATGAAATTGGAAAATTATGGAATCGAAAAAAGAGAGTTGTATTGCTGGAAATTGTTGATGATTTACATTGTTATTGTTGTTGGCCTTTCCATGAATGGGTGTGTAGTGATGTTGATGCTTATTATGCCTTCATGGATTTTGGCTTAACTGGTTTATGAAAGAGCAATGGAAATAGTGAATGAGAAACAAGATGGGAAGAGGGAGAAATGATAGATATGATAAGTTAATCTTGTGATAAAAATGAGAAGGGAGTGAGTGATGATTATTGTATTCAACTAAACTTCCTCCTGGATATTGATAAACTCGTTGCATGTTTAATGGGGAGGTTAACATAAATGTTGTGATAGGTTAGTTTATGTGAATGATAATGAGAAATCTAGGAACTTGATGCATTTGTTTGTAAACATAAATGTTTAATGACTCGCGAAACAAAGTGTAAGAAAGAAGGGGTAGTTGATGAGTAATGAATAGGGGTGGAATGACTAATACATGGGTTGTTTGGTTAATATGTGAAGGGTTAGTGGGTTGTGATATATCACTGATAATCTAAATGTGAATTGATCGTGGTGGTAATAATATGTTTAATGATGAATATATGGCTTATGAAGGGAAATGGATGGATAAATTGTTTTCCATCAACTGTGAATATAAATATGGGTCAGATACGAACCATGTGTGGCTAGAATGAAAGTTAGTGGGTTGGAATTAAATGAATCTTGGGTTGTTAATGATTGTTGTGTGAGTTTGGCATGAATGAATGGATACTAAATTAAACGAGGTCGGGAATTGATAATCAATGGGGATGAAAATGATATGGGTGTGAGAAATTATTGTTTATGTGGCCTCATTTTATTAAACTTGGTTGTGTTGTTGATGTTGTTGCCTTTTTGTGAAAAGTAGTGTTTAATGTGTGGTTATTAAATTGCGGCTGAATTTATGAATGTGGTTGTGGGGTGATGATGACTTTGAATGGTGGGTGTCGTGCATAGTGGGGGCATGAGGTTGATGCTCTGCATGTTCAAAATACCCTATTGTGATGGTTGTGAAGTGGTGTTATATCGTGCAAGGTGTGGGGGTGACATGTGATGTTATACCATGCAATGTGTGGGAGTGACATTTGGTGGTATATCATGCAAGGTGTGGGAGTGTCATATAGTATGCCTGGTAATGTGGTAATGTGGTTATGGTTGGGATAATATGGTGTATGATTGATGTAGTTTCATTATCACGCCCCTGGTCAGTTGGTGAGAGGGGTTCCTATTAGTTCGTTGTCGGTTTGTGTTAAAGGAAACCCTGAATTGACATGTATGAGCAAAAATGAAGGAATTGGGCCCAAGAATGGAAGTGGTGTGATGATGGTTATGAAATTGTGCTTGGTTGGATGTTGAAGTTATTTTTCTTGGTTTGTGGGTGTTGTGGAAGTGGAAAGGCAGTTGTGGCTTCTGTATTTAATGTTATGATTCTTTTGCTTTCCTTTATTTACGGTTATGTCTGGTTTGCCTTTATTGGTTTCACTCGTGCCTCTTCTTGCATACTTATTGCATACAAATGTTGATTTGTTTTGGAATGATGATCCTACTAAGTAATCTCAAGTGCTCATCCCACCACAGTTTTTTAAGTGCCTGTAGGATGATCTGGCTAAGATTATAATTGTTATTCGGGTGGCTTGGACAGAGTTGGTAGATAGCTTGGAGACTTAGGACTTTTTCTGCTTATATTCTCTTGTTGTATATTTGACATGTTTGTATCATTTGGGTTATAGGAATTTATCTTGAAATGGAAAGTTCTTTTTGTGTTTATTGGTGGATCTCCCCTCATCTCTCATCCTTAAATCCTTTTATGAGGGTAATGTCTCTCATATATGAGTTTTATACCCTCGGTGCTAGCCATCACCCTGGGTCCTATTTGAGGTGAGATTCAAAGGTCATTTCTTCTCTTTACTATCACCCAAGGAGGGATACCAATGGAGGGAGAGGGTCGTCATACGAAAGCTCCAATATGAATTCATTCCATCTTTACACAGAGATTTATAACATCATTACTGAATATAGGAGTTTGTTGATCAATTTTATTCTATTATGGACAATCAGTTGGATGACGTAATTTTCCATTAGATATTGACTCATTTATATTTTATCTTAACATTTTTTCATCATTTGAATTTGCAAATAAATATTTCAAATGAAAAATTATGCAAAGATATTAAATTGTCTTAGGAGTCTTCATATTTGGCATAATAGATAAATCAATCTGTGATTTTTCTTTTAACTTATATAGTAATATCCCACATTTCGAACACTTTGACAAATTTTTAATTTTTTTCTTATATAACACACAATCATTAGACCATAAATATATCTTCTTGTACCCCAATCTCATCGGATATAATTTGATTTTGATATGTCATTGTCTTCAAGATGTACGACTTTTAGCAACTACAACAATTCTGTAAAACTCTTGTCACTCAATCTATTTCTAGCTTTCACGTTAACCACGTTAACCAATCTTAACATTATTGATAAAATCATAAATTTCATACAAGCTGGATATAGTGGTTTTCCAACATCACATAAGGGCATAATTGTTGATGTTTTCTCAATTGCTTCCATTTCAATATCATGAATCATTTGATTTGATCAGAATTATCATCTTGAAAATCTTCATCATTAAATCTTGAATTCTAAACAAATTTCACCAAGTCAAATCCAAGGATTATATCTCAGATTAAAAACTACTGCAAATTAAATGTTTTTTGATTTCTCTGCTTTGCTACTTTATCATATTTAAACACTATCCAAAAAATTTATCATTTGGAACATTTCGTTTTTCTCATATTCATTTAAATAAAGAATACATGTTACTGTATTTTGAAATTTTAAATTCAGGTTTAATTTTATAAGAAAATAATTATTATTTTAAAAAAATAAATGACAAAAAAAATATTATTTTTATTAAAACTAATATTGATATTAATAAAATTAAAACTACCATTACAATAATAACAATATTAACACTAATATTGATAATATTAATACTAATATAAAATGAATGACACACATATATACATGTTATCGTACACAAGTGGAAATAGCAAACCCAAACCCATGAGATATCTTGTCGTCGCAAGGAGAAACAGATCCCCAAGACATCTTTGCATTCCTTCGTCTGCATTCATCGTCACCCAACAAGAATGCACAAAAAGCGCGTGAACTTAAAGAACACAAACAAAGGAGGGCAAGAAAACTGACAGACCAGTAGGCCTTACTGCTGACTGGTTCATGCTTGCAAAGTACTCGAAAGATGCTCTGGTACAGCTTCAAGATTTGGAAAACAACAATGGAACAAACAGAAGCTCCTCGCAAATATCACAGCTCCAAATCTCCACCGAACTCCCATCTCCAAGAAGAGCTCGGCACAACGACAGCAAGGCTACAAGCACACTCCTCAAAGACGACAAGCTCAAGCTCCAACAATCTCTCCCACACTCTCTTCTTTCTCTGGAAGCAGAAAAGGTAAAACATGAAAGGAAAATCCCCAATTCCGAAAAGACGAAGAGCCAGGTAATAATGAAGGGCCCCCCTTTCTTCTAGCATGCATTTTCTTCATCATCAAAGTATCAAAACCCCGTTGAGATTTCCCCCACAATTTACAAAAGTTCAAAGTGTGATTTGTCTACACACTTGCATTTTAAGTGCCGCTATCTAAAAAAGGTGGTTCTTTCTATCCTATAATTGCTCACAACCTTGTGCATTGTAGAGGAAGCCAAATCTTTTTAAGGAAACAACGCGAGCCTGTTAGGCTCAGATTTTACATAATTTATTCGTTATTCGCATTTCTTCCCTGTCTCCTTCTTGCCTTTTGCACCCTATGTGTAGCCTGGCTCGGATTACTTGATCAAAGTGTACTATATTTCATATACATATTACTTGATTAAGTCTACTTAGAAGGACCCTACTGTATTCCATATACAGACTGGTTTAACCTTCCTCTACTATATTAATATAGACTATGAAGGACCCTAATGTATTTAGTATACAGATTGGTCAATACTTCATCTACTGTTTCCACAAACTAGAAAGAGACCCTACTACACTTTGTGTGTAGATTAGTCATTGAAATTATAAATGTATTTTGTATACAGGGATTGTGTCTCCAATAATCGTAAGACAATTTTGTATTTTGTATAAAACCATATTGATTTTGATTTTTGTTTGTGTAACATAAATATCAGCATCAAATCTGGTAATGTTGTTCACTACAGTGCATCCAGTAAATGCTCAAGGAGAGAAGTTAGAAAATTTTAATGGTAGTGATTTCAAAAGGTGGCAAAAAAAGATATTGTTCTACCACAGCATATTAAATATGAAAAAGTTTCTTACGAAAGAAGCACCAAAACTTAGTAAAGAACAAACGAGCAAAAAGAAGGTTGGTGTTGTTAATGCTTGGAAGCATTCTGACTTCCTATGTCACAATTACATCCTCAATGATCTCGACAACTCCCTTTACAATGTTTTATGGAAGAGTCTTGATCACAAGTGGAAAATAGAAGATGCCAGTTTGAAGAAATTCATTATCTGCAAATTTCTAGACTTCAAGACGGATGACTTAAAAATAGTAATGAGTGAAGTAAAGGAATTACAGGTCATTATGCATGATACTTATATTAAAGGTTTGTCCTTAAGTGAAACCACTCAAGTTGCTTCTTTTATTGAGAAATTACCTCCTTGGAAAAATTTCAGAATTTATCTTAAGCACGTGTCACTTGAAGACTTGATCGTGTGGTTGAGAATAGAAGAAGACAACTGACTTTCTAAAAAGAAAGTAAACGACAATAACATGATCTCAAAAGCCAACATTATTGAAGGAGGCTCAAAGATCAAGAAGCAGAAGTCTACTGGAGTGGAGCCTATCCTAAGTCAAAAGAAGTTTAAAGGAAAATGCTACAACTGTGACAAGCCTGGACATCAAGACAAGGATTGTAGAAAGTCGAAGAGAAAGATGAAGCCTCAAACCAACGTAGTGGATCTTGACAAGATCTCTATTGAAGTTGAAGATTTGCATTTGTTTGTTATGGTTTATGAGTGCAAACTCATCAGAAACCCAAAGGAGTGGTAGGTTGACATAGGAACCACTCGTCATGTTTGTGCCAACAAGTGGATGTTCTCATCATACACATCAGTGGGAAGTGATGAGAAACTCTTTATGGGAAACTCATCAACTTCTAAAACGGAAGGCACTAGCATGGTACTTCTAAAAATGACCTCGGGCCAGACCGTAACACTAAACAATGCACATCATGTACACGATATTAGCAAGAATTTAGTGTCAAGTTCTCTTCTGGTGAAGAATGGCTTCAAGTTGGTGTTTGTTTCCAACAAAGTTGTACTCTCCAAAGGTGATGTTAATGTTGGTTAGGGATATCAAAGTGATGATCCATTCAAATTCAATGTAATGACTGTTGTAATCAAAGATTCTGAGATGAATGAAAGCAATGTTCCTTTGGTTTATGTGGTTGAGTGTGCTGATATGTGTCATGCATGATTGGGCCATGTTAATTATAAATCTTTAAAGAAATTAATTAACATGAATTTAATGCCAACATTTGATTGTTCTGGCAAGAAATGAAGAGTGTGTATTGGATCAAAATTCTGTAAGTTACCCTTTCATTTTGTTGAAAGGAGTTATGAGCCTTTCGATTTCATACACACTAACATATGTGATATCAAATCAATACCTTTAAGAGTTGGTAAAAAATACTTTATCAACTTCTTAGATGATTGTACTTGGTTTTGTTATGTTTATCTACTTAATAGTAAAGATGAAGCTATTGATGACTGCACTAGGTTTTGTTATGTTTATCTACGTAATAGTTTAAGATGAAGCTATTGATGACTGCACTAGGTTTTGTTATGTTTATCTACTTAATAGTTAAGATGAAGCTATTGATGTATTTAAACATTACAAAAATGAAGTTGAGAATCAGTTCAATAATAGAATTAAAGGCATAAGGAATGATCGGAGAAGTGAATATGAGTCACCTTTCCAAAATGTATGCAACAAATTTGGAATAATTCACCAAACTACAGTTCCTTACTCTTCACAGTCAAATAGAGTTATTGAAAGGAAAAACAGCACCTTAAATGAAATAATGAATCTTATGCTAAATAGTATGTTTACCACAAAACATGTGGGGGGAAACTCTTAACTGCAAATCACTTACTAAATAGAGTACCCCACAATAAGGTACAAAGTATTCCCCAAGAGTTTTGGAAGGGAAGAAATTCTATCTTAAATATCATAAAGTGTGGGGGTGTTTGGCCCAAGTTGCGGTTCCTAAACCTAAAAGGGTTAACATTGGACAAAAAATGGTTGATTGTGTATTTATTGGTTATGTAATTAAGAGTGGTGCATATTGATTTCTTATTCATGAGTCAAAGATCATGGAAATACAAAACAATACGATCATTGAATCAGGGGAATCAGGGGATGCTTCATTCTTTGAAAATATATTTTCATACAATTTGATAAATGAGGTGAAGGAGAACAATGAAAGTCTTCTAAATAATGTGAAAGAAAGAGATTTAATGGAGGTAGAACCACGAAGAAGCAAAAGATAATTGATCTCTATGTATTTTGGACCAGACTTTCTAACATATTTGTTAGAAAATGAGCCTCAAACATTTAGAGAGTTTATGACCACCATAGAAGCTTCATTATGGGAAAAAACTGTCAATAGTCAAATTAATTTCATCCTGTCCAACCATACTTCGGAATGGGTTGCCTCTTAGAAACAAACCACTTGGAAGTAACTGGATCTTTATAAAGAAATTGAAGGATGATGGAATAATTGAAAAATACAATGTTAGACTTGTGGTAAAGGGATATAAACACAAGGTGAAACTTGATTATTTCAGCACGTATTCACCTGTTACAAGGATTACATCTATAAGGATGTTAATTGTTTTAGAAGCTCGGAATGGGCTATAGAAATACATCGAATGGGCGTTAAGATTTTCTTCTTAAAATGGTGATTTGGAAGAAGAGATTTACATGGAGCAACCTGAAGGTTTCACTCTTCCTGGATAAGAAAAGAAAGTTTATTGATTGGTGAAATCTCTTTATAGATTAAAACAAGCTCCCAAGCAATGGCGTATGAAGTTTGATCATGTCATGTTATCAAACGTGTTCAAGATCAATGGGTACAATATATTAGAAACACTCAAGATGGATATGTCATTGCATGCTTCTATGTTGATGATATACTCATATTTGGAGGCAATATAGATATCATCAAAGCCACCAAACATGTATTCACCTATCAATTTGACATGAAAGACCTAAGAGTGATAGATGTCATTTTGGGAATTCAAATACATAGAACATCATATGGGTTGACATTATAACGGTCTCATTATATTAAGAAAATTTTGCAGAAATATCAGAATCTTGATATAAAACCAATAAAGACTCTGATAGATGTAAATCTATGTCTTTCAAAGAACACAGGTGAAAGCAAACCTCAGTTAAGAGTATGCTCGTATTCTAGGCAGTTTGATGTATGTCATGAACTACACTAGATCGGACATAGCATTTTCCATAAGCAAGCTAAGTAAATTTACTAAAAATCCAAATAATCTTCATTGGATGGCTATGAAACAAGTTTTGGGATATTAAAAATACACCAAGAACTTTGCATTGAACTATACAAATTATCATGTGGTACTTAATGGTTATAGTGATACAAATTGGATAACTGGCTTAAAAGACACTAAATTCACTAGTGGTTATGTGTTTACACTTGGTGGTGGATCTATATCTTGGAAATCATCCAAACAAACATGCATTGCACAATCCACAATGGAGGCAAAGTTAATTGCTTTAGAGAAAGCTCGAGAGAAAGATGAATGGCTTCAAAACTTCTTGGAAGACATTCCAATTTGGCCAATACCTATGACAGTTGTGTGTATTCATTGTGATAGTGGAGCAGCATAGGAAGGGCAAAGAATGTCAAGTATAAGGAAAAATCTTGACATATACGTCAACAACATGACTCAGTCAGCCAACTACACTCTAGTGGGATTATTACGATTGACTTTGGCCGCTTCAAAAAGCAATATTGCGGATCCCTTTGTGAAGGGGCTAACTAGAGAGTTAGTGGAGAAGTCATCAAAAGGAACAGGTTTAAGACCTATTAAATAAATTCTTCATGGCAGTAACCCTACATAGTTGATGAAGATCCCAAGATCTAAGTTCAACGGGAAAACTAAGTTATGATGAAGGATGGAGTGCTCTTTTATTCCCATTATTAAGATGATAAGGTACTTCAAGAAGAGGTTAAGAATGCGTTGTAAATGGTTTTCAAAAAGAATTGATTTTTTGAGAATCACCTATGTGAGTATGAAGTGGGGCTGCTGCAAGGAGAATTGTCAAGCCAAATTCTCTAAAAGACTCATGAAACCAAGTGGTGTTCATAGCCAAAATGAACACAAAAGTGAGAACCAACTATGTTTGAGAGATAATTGTGACTTTTATTGTTAAACTTGCATAAAAGATTGATGGTTCAAAGACATCATGTCTACTGATTAACTGAGCGAGTACAATAGGATTCATTAGGGAAAGTTCATGGTTGAAAAACTACTTATCCTAAGACAATTATCTTCATTTAGACAACTACACACTTCTGTACTTTGGTGTTGATTTGCATTCCATTTATGTGGGTGGTTATTAGAAATAAATGGAAAGTGAGGGCACCGTGGGTGAGCGGCCATCAGACATAACCGCTGGCCACACTCCTTTTTCAGTTTTTTGTAAATCGATTCTTCTACAGGGGTTTTTATAAAATTATATCTATCTATTATTATTAATTTTAAATTCTCATTTTCCCCTTGCTTGTAAATAGATGGTTCCCCGCACTTCTTCCGACGCATGTTTTCTGCATCCATGGTTATTTACGGTGCATAGTACACAACGTCGACAAGGTCCCCCGGCGCAAAAGCGCACGGCACGTAGAAATATTAACATGCGGCACACAAAAGAGGTGTATACATATATCAACAATAACAAATAATAAATTGTACAATATAACAATAAATATAAAAGATTTATGTCAATAATCCATATCTCATACATCAAAAAACAAATGAAATCAACAATGACACCAACAATTAAATATTAAAAACCATACAGCTCAAAAAATCATATATCTCAATTCCTAGAATATATTAAAAACCATATATCTCAAAAAACCAAGCTAGGTTTTTCCTTCCCTTGCCTTGGACATTTTGAAATAAATCACAATATCTGAAATATATAAAACAAACAATTACATATTAAAAACCATATATCTCAAAAAAACAATAAACAAAAAAATAAAAAAACAAAACATAAAAAGAAACAGGAAGAAAACATGGCAGTGGAGGAACTCAAAAAAAATAAGGGGTGAGCAACATAAATAAAATTGAATTAAAAACAAATAAAGTTACTGGTTCGCACAGAAGGTGCGCCTGCCCTGAACAATATCGTGTATCTGAGTCGCGGCGGTCGAGGGGGCTCGGCTAGGTCGCGGTTGACCGGGTCGCGGCGGTCGAGAGATCTCGGCTAAGTCGTGGCGGTTAATGTGGTCCGACACCAGTTGGATTGCTACGCTCACAGGAAGAGTAGAGTGTTGCGTTGAGTCAAAAAGGGGGGTCGTTGTTTGACCTCAAAAAAAGTATTTTCAATCAGGGAGTACGAGTTGGCAAGTTAAAAAAATGCAAAATCAAAAAATCAAAAAGACGCAATGGTGTGCGCTGCGCCACTGTGCGCCATAGCGCAACATGACGCACGCCACAGTGAGTCATCTTAGATGAGCCATGGTGAATCCATGGCGCGGCGCACCACTGCTTGACGCTAGCCATGGCGCACCATTAATAACTATGTCTGCATCATCAGAGTACAAAAACTCTATTAAAATTGTTCCATAATTTCCAAGAGTTCAAAGTGTGATTTGTCTACACATGTTGCGTTCGAAGGCGTTCTTAGATTTGAAGTGTCACTATCCAAGAAAGGCGATCCATTCTATCTTGGGAGACACTTGCTCACGGCCTTGTGCATCATAGAGGAAGCAAATTTGTATTAAAGAAACAACGTGAATTTGTTGAACTTGGATTTTACATAATTTATTTGTTATTCACATTTCTTCTTCATCTCCCTCTTGCCTTTTGCACTCTATGTATAAACTAGCTCGGATTACTTGATCAAAGACTATAGTATTGTGTATACAAATTACTTGATTAAGTCTACTGAGAAGGACCCTACTGTATACATATTGGTTAAACCTTCATCTACTGTATTTATACAGACTATGAAGAAGGACCCTGTTGTATTTAGTATACAGATTAGTCAACACTTTCTTTGCTATTTCCACAGACTAGGAAGAGACCTCACTACACTTTGTGTGTAGATTGGTCGTTGAAATTATAATTTTATTTTGTATCCAGGGACTGTGTGTTCGACAAAAAATAGTTATGGAACGTAAATATTTAAGAAGAAAACTTAGGTTGGACCTATCTTATTAGCTTTCCCATAGTCATAGGGTCACAAGAAAACTTCAGTTGAACCTGTCATATTGGCTTTCTCATAGTCATAAGGTCACCATGCACATTCTCAGTATCCATGATTTAGTATTTAAGCAATAACTAGTGAGTTTTTGCACCTTCAAGACTTGTTTGTCGTGTTTGTAATGAACAACATGAAAGAATAGTAAAAGTAGCATGTGCCATGATAAAATAAAACAAAGTCAAACCCACTATGCGGGTACACAGAAGATGCATGTGCATGGATTTGGGTTAAATGAAATCCGAACAACCACTTTGAAATAACCAATTTAAATCAGTTCAGCTCAATGGGTTTAGATCAATTTTGTTAAACAGGCACACCTCTAATTAGGACTATCCCCCATATATACAGGATTTGACTGATGCTTAATCAAAGAATGAAAATTGATAAATTGCAAGCATCATTAAACATAATTTATTCAGAGGGCGATACTGAATATAGTGGTCTTGTTTTCACTGCATTCAGTTTATATGGTGAATATAATCAAATGCACATGCTCAAACACTCCTCACAACAATGACATGTACTACATTTACATTATCTTTTTTAATAGCAAAAAATGCACTAAAAATAGAAGAATAATGTGAATCCCTTCAACCTAAAATGATATTTAGATTTAGATATATTTTAATTTCAAGATGAAAAGATTAATAGTTTTAATATTTTAAATTGATAAAATCCAAATGAACATCATCAACTCATATTCCCACAAATTTTCCAAGACATAACATTCTTGTATCTACTGTAACATATGAATTTAAATTTGGTACAGGTGAACATGTGATTGAGCAATATCTACTGAAACAGATGACAATGATCCTTGAAACATTGATGATGATAATAAACCAGTTGTGCTCTTAAGAATGAAGACAAGTGAATGAAAAACTAAAAAAATATATTGAAATTGCGAACCCCCAAATAACATTCATCTATCTTCAATGATGACTTAAAGATCTGGAGCATACTTGCACATGTTTCCAGCAAGAACCCACAATCAAGCAGAAGATCTGGAGCATACTTGCACATGTTTAATCGCCGTGAAGAGGAGAAGATATGATCATTAAAACAGTAATATTTCATCACTTTCCAATGTGTCTTTGAAAATGTTTCATGAGCTACAGCTAAGCATAGGTGACTAAAGACCATTTCTGATCAAGAAAATGAAAGAACCGTCCAAATAAAGTGAACTCATCTTCTTTTCACATGTTTCTTGATGCACCTAGATTGAACGCCTCCCGTTTTAGAGCTTTCCGAATGTGTTCAAACAATTTGGGCCGAAATCACGTGAATGGTGACCTTGTCGGTATTCCTGTTTTTAATCTGACAGAACTTTATTCTGATCAGTTTCCAAGATCTACAGCGATACTCACCAGTAGTCCTTGCAGGAGCAAACTCCACCATGAAAATGGTGAAAGCGAGTAACGTCTCTAACAACAAGCAGGCGATCCACAATCTTGCTAACCAGCTTCAAGAACAGGTGACAATTTCCACATACTCTGAGGTTCTTGATCACAAAAATGTCCGCTCCAGCCTCGGTGTTTATGAGCCCAAAGGCAACTGCCAGCTTCTCACTGTGCACGCCCATGGCCGCACTAGCCAAGACACCTTCATCAGATTCCTCCTCGTTTCTACTTTCAGACCCACGGATGGCCCCAACCAAATCATCCAAATGCTGCAACACACTGTAAATCTCCTTTGCCTGGGGATGAGCTCGGTCCCCAGCCAAGAACATGTTAACCCGTCCCTTGTGCTCCACATAGCTGCAACCCGGTTCCTTTCTGAACTTTTTCTCTCTCATCATCACTCGAATTTTTGCCACGCCATTCAAATCCTTTGCCTCTGAATATATATTGGATAGCAAGGCACAGTAACCCATAGTCATTGGCTCGATCTCATTGATCCTCTCAAATGCAAGCTCTGCAAGCTCCACATTTCGATGCATTCTGCATGCTCCCAAAAGAGCCCCCCATACAGCAGCATCCTGCTCCATGGGCATTGAAGATATCAGAACCCGAGCTTCTTCCAGATGACCTGCGCGGCCCAGAAGATCCACAGCACAGGAGTAATGTTGCAGCCCCGGATGCAACTTGTAATCCCTCTGCATTGCATGGAAATAACCCAAACCCTTCTCTGTCATCCCAGCATGGCTGCACGCCGACAGGACACACACAAATGCTACTGCATCAGGTTGGATGCCGGACCTAATCATTTCATCAAAAATCTGCACAGCTATCTCACCCTGTCCATGGATGCCATATCCCCCAATCATTGCTGTCCAAGAAATTAAGTTTCTTCTAGGCATTCCATCGAATATCATGCGAGCTTTCCCCAAATTACCACACCTGGCATGCATACTGACCAGCGCATTTGTTAAGTCCATATTGAAACCAAAACTGCTACTCTCCATGAGCTGTTCTACCTCCAGGCCGATACTTTTGGCGCCAAGATTAGAACATGATGAAAGCACGCAGGTAAGCGTAATGGGGTCGGGATAGATTTGCTCACGTTCCATGTCGCGATAAAGCCCCAAAGCCTCAGTGGCGAGCCCATTTTGAGTATACGCAGATATCATTGCATTCCAAGTTACCAATTCCTTACTGGGCATTTCATCAAACAGTCTTCGCGCGAGGTCAAGCCACCCGCACCGAGCATACATCGAAAGCAAACAATTCCCTACGGAGACATTTTTCTCCAATCCAGACTTCACGCCATAACCATGAATGGCCGACCCAAATCTCATATGGGCGGAAACAGTGCAGGCCGGGAGTAAACCCATCAACGTAATTGCATCGCACGGCACGCACGTTCTTCGCATTGCAGAAAAAAGCCAAGTGGCGTCATTAAATCGGGAATTCAAGGCGTAACCGGCAATCAAGGCATTGTAACAAGTGTTCCTCGAGTTGGGATCTTCATCGAACACCCGGCGTGCGTTCTCGATGCGATATATCTTACAGTAAAGGGATATAAGGGAGGATCGTACGCAGGAGTCGGGTACGCACCCGGTCCTGATAGCATGTCCGTGAAGCTGCGCACCGGCGAGCGAGAGTGATAGGGCGGCACAAGATTTCAAGGCAAATGATAGAGAAGAGGCGTCGGGGGAACCGCCGCCGGATCGGAGCATTTGGCGGTGAAGCAGGAGGCCTTCCCGGAAACGGCCTTGTTTGGCCAGCTCCCGCATGC
The DNA here is from genome assembly GCA_963277665.1 of Viscum album. Taxonomy (NCBI): domain Eukaryota; kingdom Viridiplantae; phylum Streptophyta; class Magnoliopsida; order Santalales; family Viscaceae; genus Viscum; species Viscum album. Next base: position 1,327,231,504 of record OY728126.1, read on the forward strand.
TGGCGTTCCATGACCTCAGCGTTGGCCTGCGCAGATTCGAACTCGAAGCAGTTCTGAGCATGGCCCGGCGCGGAGAATGGGTTTTCCATTGGCTCAGGCGCAGCCGGCAGCTGCGCCTAGCGATGAGAATGGGTTTTTTCGCGAGGATCTCTGTATTGGTATAATTTGTTTACACGCCGAGCGATGAGGTTGGTCCACAAAAAGTTTTGAGCAATCAAAATTTTATTTCATGATTAACACTAATATTATATTATTTATTAAACAAATATATTTTTTAAATTGTTATTATATTTGTTTTATGTAAAAAAAGTTTACTACGTATTCCTAAAAAATGATCAAAGAGTATATTTTTCCAAAATTTTAAGTTTTGGTGCAATTTCAGGTAAAAGTTTCAATAGAAAATTTTAAGTAGAAGTTGAAATTACCACTAGAATTTTTCAGTAAAATTTTTCACTGGAATGTTCCAATAGAAGTTTCATTAGAATTTTCAGTGGAAGTTTCATTAGAATTTTCAGTGGAAGTTTCATTGACATTTCAAATGGAAGTTGCACTAGAATTTCCACTAAAAGATTCAACTGAGATTATCAAGTGGAATTCGAAGTTACCATAAGAAGTTTCCGGTGGAAGTTTACACTGGAATGTTCCAGAAAAAGTTACACTCGAATTTCCAATGAAAGTTTCACTGGGATTTTCAATTCAAGTTTCAAGAGAAATTTTCAAGTGGAAGTTGAGGTTACAACAAGATTTTTTCAATGGAAGTATCAAATGGAATATTCTATTAGAAGTTCCACCATAATTTCTAGTGAAAGTTTCACTATAATTTCCAAGTGAAATTTGAATTTATCATTGGAATTTTCCAGTAGAAGTTTCCACTCGAATATGCCAGTGAAAGTTTCACTGGAATTTCTAGTAAAAATTTTCATAGAATTTCTATTGAAAGTTTCAACTAATTTTCAAGTGGAAGTTGAATTTAGCACTGGAGTTTTCCAGTGAAAGTTTTCACTGAAATGTCCCGATGGAAGTTTCACTAGAATTTCCTGCGGAAGTTCCACTAGAATTTTCAAAGAAAGTTTCATTGAAATTTTCAGTGGAAGTTTCATTTGAATTTTTATTGAGCACCATGTGTGCAACACTTCAAGACCTTGCAACTAAAGCGGTTAGGAACGTCGAGCCCCCCTTTATCTTTTAGTGAAGGTTCCATTGAAACTTACAGTAAAAGTTTTTAACTGAGATTTACACTATAATTTTTAATGAAAGTGTATACCTTAATTGATAACGATTCCACTAAAATTTTCCAATGATACTTTATTCTGGAAATGTTCATTGAAAATTTCTAGTGAAAGTATCACTAGAAATTCCAGTGCAAGTTCCACCAGAACTTCCAATGCAGGTTTCACAGGAACTTCTAATGAAGGTTTCCACTGAAATGTTTTACCCCTACTTAACTTTAGGTTACCCTTACTTAACTTTAGTTTACCATTATTTAGCTTTGTTTTACCCCTTACTTAACTTTATTTTATCCTACATGACATTAGTTTACCCTTACTTAACTTTGTTTTACCCTTACTTAACTTTAATTTACCCTTACTTAACTTTAGTTTTACCCTTACTTAACTTTGTCATACCCTTACTTAACTTTAGTTTACCCTTAATCAACTTTTTTTACTCTTACTTAAATTTTGTTTACCCTTACTTAACTTTAGTTTATCCTTACTTAACTTTGTTTTACCCCTATTTAACTTTAGTTTACCCTTACTTAACATTAGTTTACCCTTGCTGAACTTTAGTTTACCCTTACTTCGTTTTAGTTTTACCCTTACTTAACTTTAGTTTACCCTTAACTTTTTTTATCTATACATAACTTTAGTTTTCCCTTAATTTTAGTTTATCACTACTTAACTTTGTTTTATCTTTACTTAACTTTAGTTTTACCCTTACTTTACTTTGTTCTACCCCTCCTTAACTTTAGTTTACCCTTACTTAACTTTAGTTTACCCTTACTTAACTATGATTTACCATTACTTAACTTTAGTTTACCCTTACTTAACTTTTTTTTACCCTTACTTAACTTCAGTTTACCCTTACTTAACTTCAGTTTACCCTTACTTAACTTTAGTTTACCCTTACTTAACTTTGTTTACCTTTTCTTAACTTTAGTTTTACCTTCAACCTGTATAAGTTTCTGGTTTCCCTTACTTAACATGTATAAATCCAACTTACCTTTATTTAACTTATATATAATTCATATTACCTTTCCACAACCAAATATAGTTACCTTTACTTAGATAGTAGAAATTTTGAGTTGCCCTTATGTTACTCAAAATCATAATGGAACCCTAATTTCCAGACTATGTTTGCAGCCATATTTTGATCATAACTTGAGATATACACTTTGAAATTAAGGCACGATCCATTTTTATTTCTATTGGTACCTAATTAAAATCAAGTGTCCATGAAAAATACTTGATTCAATCACATTAAGGAAACAAGACTCGTTCACTTTATTTCAATCACTCTGAAAATATATTTAAGATTGAAGTCAAATCCAAAATATAGTTGATTCTAATGTTTCAATTTTAAAGTTTTTTTATGAATTAAATTTTATTTTTAAAATATACATATACAATTTTCTTAATAGGCATAGAAAATTATTAATTATTTGTAAATATCAAAAAATGTTCTTTAAAATGGATAATTTTTTTTATTTTTTATTTTTTATAATAATTTCAAAAAAAAATTAAGAATGATTTTTTTCTTTATTTCTGAATTGTGATTCGAATTATTATTTCCAACATACAAATTCAAATTATTATTTTTATATGAGTTTAAAAGATTACAATGCAATGTTGGTCAAGAAATTTTTGTTTGCAGTGATAAAAAATCAATTGTTTTTTTAAACTATTTATAATTTTATAATTTTTTCAAATTAACTTTTCCCCATTTTTATTAATTTATTTATAATTTTTTTTTAAAGTATAATTTCAAATTATTTAATTTTTTAAGTTTTCAAAAATTTATAGTAAACTATAAATCTATAAAATATTTACTAGATGGATACAAAATTTATTATTATTATTTTCAAGTTTTCCAATTTTCTAGATTCTTTAAAATCAATTTTTTACTATTTTTTTAAAGTTTAACATACATGTACGCTGATAAGGGTATAACCGGGTTTTTTTTTAAAAAAAAATATGACAATCGTGTTTTTTTAACTCTTTCAATCCAATGGCCAAAAAAAATGGTGGACGTGACATCTTTTGCAAGTGGGTTCCCTAGACCCAATTCATGCATGTACTTTCATTACCATTACATGTATACATTTTGATATATACATGTGTTTATCTTACTATAATAGCATCGATACTTTTGTGTCCTCTATATTTATAGTAATGCCCTTAGATTACATGTCATATCAAAAAGTTATAGCAGTTCCTAGACTATAATGAGAACCTAGAGATACCATGACAATAATCTTAAATTCATTTCATATGGTCCAGATACATCATGCTAACAAAACACAGATGGTGTGTGATCATCAGGTGTTGGGAGCTCATAAACATTGAGACTTCTTCTCATAAAGTTTGCACTTGGTGATATCAAGTAGATGAGATCATGAGGACTGACCTGCCAATAGGAACACCACATGTTTTAGGTGTCATTTGTTTTTCCTATCTGCAAACATATGTAATGGTCTCCTAACTTGAGATTATTATTAGTGCATAATACTTGATTATGTACTTTGATGTAAGATGAAAACAATGACATTGATGTTATAGTGAGGTATCTTGTGTTGATTGTGTCATTGGCGGTATGACATTGATTGAATAATTAAGATAGAATTTTTTGCTTCCGAAAGGAAGTGATATCTTTTTCCTAGTTGACCAGGATGACAATACCTTCATAAATCCATGGCCATGGAAATTGAAGGTAAGTTCATCCAGTTTGGTCAATAAATAATAAAGTATGGATGACGACACAAGTTGTGAATCCCACTTTATCAGATATTGTATGGAAAAAAGATTATATTACACAACATGTGTTTGTAAAAAAGGTTGTTATTACTATGACTTTTCCTTATCTCCTTAGGGGTTTTGATGGGTTGTTAGACTTCGCTCCTAGTCTGTGAATAACATTCATTGCTATCTAGATAAAGGCCTAGAGGGTCACACACATAGGTGTATTCAAAAGTTTACCCTATTCTGATGAATAAGAGTATAGGACTTGATGGGTCCCACCACAAGGTCTGAGAGGTGTTCGAGAATAAACAATCATCAATGAATAATTAAATTCATTATTATTCGAGTATAGAATAATTGGAGCTGGATTTACTTATTAAAAGTATTCACAAGGTATTAAGTGAATACATGGAAAAATATTATATGAATGAATATTATTTTAATATTAAAGGTTTATTTAATATTTGTGGGAATTACGAGTCGAGTTAATGACTCACTTATATCACATAATATATTTATTATATATTACAAGTAAGTGATAAAAAATATAAATGACATTATGACATAGTTAGTTGTTTATAATGTGTCATTTATAGCTTATTTAGTGGGCGTTGTATATATGAGGGTCAGGAAACCCTTTCCAGGTGTTTAATTCCCACTATATAAGGAAATAGGGGCTATTTTCTGAGGTATTATTCATTCCCATGAATTTGAGAGCTCCTCTATCCTTCTTCCTGCATCCTAGAGAAAGAAACAATCCTTCTAAGAAATCTGTAAGATCGCATCTTTTCCAGGTATGTCCCTCCTTAAGTTTTGGTTGAACCTTTTATAGTTGGTTTTTTTATTCTTTTTTAAACCTTGTTGGTTGAGACTTTTCTTTGGGGATGAAGATATTTTTTGGGGGTGGAATGACCTAATGTTTGGGGATGTATGTTTGTTTGAATTAGTGGACTCTAGGTATAAATGTGTCTGAGGTTACAAAGGGATTCCCTATCATGACCCCCTCCCACTATAATAAAGGGAGATAGATGATGACCCCTAAGTCTCACCTCCAATAGGCCCCGAGTTGGAGACTAGAACTGAGGGTATAAAAATCTCACGGTATGGGAGACATTACCCTCTATAAATGAGACAAGATCAGGAGATAGAATAAACAATCACCAAACAACTCCATCAAACAATATAAAGGTAAACCAAAAACCATACCCCAATGTATGAATAAAGTAATATTGATACATATAAAAGACTCTAAAATGAATACCAAAAAGACAATTCTATGACAACAACTCCAACCCAACTAGTAATGTGTAGTTAGATCCCCAAAGTCCTCCTGGAAACATGAAAACAGTTTATATACGTAGGGTGAGGATAACAAGTATACTCAGTAGGGACATAACCAAGGCCTCATGTGTATATTTCAAAAGTGAATGATAATGATCCAGTGAACAAACAATAGAACTAACAAACACCTATACATTCCATCTAACCAAACCCAGCCTCACTATGACTCACTCACCAAATCACGCATCCAATATAATAATATAACATCAAGATCGTAATAAAGAAAGGTGTCTCACTGCCTCTTCCCCACTGAATTTCTACTCTCACACTCTAACACCAAACGTCCTATGCTCCCATCCATTCCACACATATCACATCACATCACATCTCGTCCGCAGACACCTAGGTCACACATCACATCACATCACATCCTACCCACCAACACCTGGGTCATACATCACATCACATCACATCCCACCCGTAGGCACCTAGGTGACATTTCACATCACATCACATCCCACCCACAAACACTTAGGCCACACATCACATCACATCCTACCCGTTGATGCATGGGCTACACATCACATCACATCTCACCCACAGACACTCGGGCCACCCATCACATTAGAGCCAGAGTAGTAGGATATCATAAACATGAAGGACATCAACCTCATGCCCTCCTCCTACCATGCATGACCCCCACCATATATCACATCACACCATATCATGCATCGCCTATGGACACCTGGTCCACACATCATGACGGAAGGAAGAGCGTGGGAGAGGGGGTGGCCAACCATTCATATCACTACCATCCTAGATATTGGGGAAAAACTCTAAACTCATCACCTTTGAGCGTTGGTAAGGTTATCCAACTCAGGTGGAGCATATATAAAATAACATAAACATACATGATATATAGATAACACACAATACCCGACCTATGGGTTTATATCAACAACACTATAGCACACTAAATCACCACCACTATACTGCACATCAACCATCACAACTATTTCCACCACCATGTGCAACACATCACACAAGCCACACAACATTTTATTCTTTCAACTTACAAGTTTCAGCACATTTATTCATTTATCCATTTAACAAACATAAACTTCTATCCCATTATATTCAATTATCAACCCATTCATTTATTCATTTCATTCGGCATCATAATTTATTCCACTGCTACCCAGGCAACAAACACAGCCACACCACACAACCGACCAAACACACATCAACTATCATGAAACCACACATCCTCTATAGTCATCACATCACATCACCCAAGCCATCTCACAACACAAAAACCACACATCTCATCCATTACATAACCAAAACTTCCACGTACCACAACTATTGTGCCACAATCACTACGCCACAACCACTGTTCCACAACCACTATGCCACAACCTCATCGCATCACATCGCACAACTGCCCACAACACATCCATGCTAACCAACCCCCGCGTCACTGACCCGCACACCGTACATGTAAAGACCCTGACCCCAATTTCCTAGAGTCGATACCTTTTTTTATTACATTGGTAGGATTACAAAGAAGATGCATCCTGAAGGACAAAATAGTTTAGTAGTTTTGGAAAACCAGATATATATATATATAAGTTTTACATTACATCTTAAAAGGAAAAACAATATATAAATTCCTTTGGAAACATCAACAACTACTATATTATCCCTGAAAGTCATTCATAATATACTTCTTTACATCCTGGGGAAAAATAAAACATAAGAAAGGGGTGAGATCAGATTCTTAGTAAGGGTAATTAATACAATAGAAGCATAAATAATAAAGCATGGTGAATAACTAAATAACACATTCCATTAGAACATAATGTTGAGAATAATATGGTAAGAATAAAAGATAAATAAATAATTCCATAATAAAACATAACCATGAATATTCTATTAGTCGAATAATCACATGGACTATCAAATACTAGTTTCATAATGAGGTAATGCATAATTCAAGATGTCATAACCATATTATCAAGGCCTCATGCCAAAACCATACATAGACGGGTAAAAACTCAAACTAGTTTGTCTCATGAGACCTACCAATGCATCGAGGGGCTATAGAGGGCCCCACACGTCACATACTAAGTCCAATGCATTACTCATATGTTGAATAAAATGATATCTTTAAATAAAAGTGTATCATACCACTTTAAAGTATCATATATGAATTACTCTAATAAAATCATTGGTAAATTCTTGAGAAAAATAATCTTTAAACATTCGAAAGTGTATCATACCACCTTAAAATATTTAAATATTAATCTATTTTAACATTAAATGAAACTTATAATATCATGAAAATAATAAAATTCATGATATAATATATCAATGGGAAGTATATACACCACACACAAGGAAATAGTGGTGAACATGGTATATATCTCATAGAAGTAAAAGTGAGAAGAGAAAAACCATTTTTTACTTTGGAAAGAAGAGTTTTTTTTGGAAAATAATTTATATTTGTCATCAAATAATATTTTAAACATGTATATCCCCGAAAAGAAAAGGGGAGAAAATTATATTTTAGGTATAAATTATGTACCATTGAAGTGAAATCATGTAAAAAGAGTTTTTAAGAAACTTAAGAAATAAAAAAATTTAGTGTGGTTTAAGGAAAATATTAAAGATATTTTAAAGCGAAAAGACATGTTTGTTTTCATAAAACTAAAAATGAACCAAGATATATTTTCATGATAAAAATAGTTATCAAATCATATGCCCCAAAATTAATAAAAAAAATGATAAATTGAATACCATGAAAATAAATAGATTAATGATATGATACATAAATGGGAAGTATACATACACCACACACAAGAATTAGTGGCAAGTAAGGCATATCTCACGAAAATGAAAGTGAGTTGAGAAAACTCTTACCTTATGTCTGAATGTGTTCTGCACTTGACCTTAAGGTCCTGGAATATGAAATTAGAATAATTAATAATTTAATTCAGAACCTATTATACATATATTTAGTTATTATAATTTTATTAAGTTCATTTGTGGCCTTTTTGATAAGTTATAAGATTGAATTTTGTTGTTCTGTAGTGTTCGTTTCCTTGGTTTTTATGATCGGTATACTTGTATTTGAGTATGAAAGTTCATGTAGAATGAGTATAATTATACAGAATTGAATTTATATGATATTAATTAATATAAATAAGTGAAAATGGTTATATATACCATTTTTTTATATGGTATGATGATGAATCTTTAGATAACACATTTAGTGATAATTGTTTTCATTATTACGACAAATATTGATCATAATGAACTCATTTTGTTTTATCGTTTAGTATTATGTAAATATGTTACGTTCAGAACATAATAAAGGTTTAAATACATATATTATAGTCTATTTTAACAATAAAAATGGTTCCATTATCATCCTTGAAGTATAAATTAATGAACGAAAATTTGTCGTCCACGAAGGTTGTAAATCGGCACCTCTCGGATGATGATTTTTTTTTTTAAAATAAAAGAGAGAGCGAAAAGAGCTTGAGAAATAATATTACATTAAAATGATATAATTATAGTATATATATGATACTATAGTTATCATTCTCATTTTTATAGAGGAGGTGAGGAGAGAAAAAATAAAATAAAATAACTTGAAAAGAAAAAGAAGATTTTACCTCTTGAATACTCCTTGAGAACCTCCTTAAGGGGGATTGGTTTTGGTCTTTTGGAAATACCAAGAGCTACTAGACATGGGGAGAAACTAGGTAAGAGGATTTGGGAAAAAATTTGACAAGATTCAAGGCATAGAGGTGTGAGGAGAAGAGGGGGTGAGTGGTGATATTTATAGTGGAGGAGAGGGGTGATTTCTCATTATTTTATTCATTATTTTATTATTTTTCCCAAGACAAGTAATAACATTGATTATTGTGACTACATATAGTAATAAGTGCATGTGAGTTTGAACCAAGGGTTCCTATATCATCTATACATCATATATGACTCCATAATTCATGTATTCAGCATTTATCCTAAATTATTGTATTTTATAATTCACAAAAAATTCAAGTATTTTAGAAAAATAAAAAAAATCACCCTAACCATTTTTTGATGTGTAGAATTAAAAAATTAAATCCATTTTATAAAAAAAATTCTAAATGTGAGAAATTTAATTTTTAATTAAAATCATCATTTACTTAAAAAATATAGATTTTAAATCTATAATTGATTTTATAACACTTTCAAAAATTAACTAAGGTTTCATAAAATTATCCTAAAATCATAATACAAAAAAATGTTAATTTATGAATACATTTTATATAAATAAATTTTATTTTAAACCATTTTATTAATTATAAAATTTTAATTAAATATGCATGACTTAAAAAATACCAACACTTAATTTAACAATTTTTAAAATATTCATTTATTTATATTATGTCATAATTATATCATACCTTCATTTATAAGATGCCTAAATTTTATTTATACATTCATGGGTGATGCTACAATTCATTTGACTGATTTACTATTCATAAGGGTCATATTACTATTCATAAGGGTAACATTACTATTCTCAAGGGCCAAATTATTATTCACCAAAAAAATTAAGTTGATTCTAGAAAAATCTAAATATCATATTGATCTCAATTGTGTATGTAAATTTTTTAAAATTCAATTCATAGAAGTGAAAAAATTACATTTGAAACATGTTCTCCATTATAAGGCGGTAAAACTGCTTTTAAAAAAATATAGTCTTTTAATATGTAAAATTGAATTCATTCTTGTAAAAAAATTGATATAATATATAAATTTAATAATAATATTCATTCCTGTCAATTAAATTTATAGTTTATAAAGGTTATTTTAATATAATGATATTTAATTGTTTACCATTATTCATTTAAGTTTGGTGTTTGTGTGAAACCTATGTTGTCGAAGAAATTAAATTTAAGAAGGGTCATACCATAAAATCTTGGGGTGTTACATTATCACCTCCTTCAATAAATTGTGTACTCATAATTTGAAATTGAACTTTGAAAGTTAAAGGTTGATACTTGAGAATTTCTTTGTGGGAAACCTACATTAGAAATAGGGTAAATAAAATATCTTCTTAAAAATAGGTTAAGGTAAATGAGGTTGTCACCACAAAATTATGCTTTCAAGTAGGAGAATATTAGTGGGAAGTAAAAACATGGATATGAAAGAGAAATATAACCATCCAGTTCTGATGAAGAATTATAGAGGACAATGTCATTATAAAGTTAATCATCACAAAACCATAAACCATAGTTATAAAAAAGTTCATTGATATCAGAAAAAATTATGATAATAAGAGAAAATTTTTGTAAGACTCTTTTCCTAGAGTTGAGGAATTAATGAACTCTATAAGAGTATAAATATACATTTCTATTTTATAAGAACAATATTATGCTTTGTTTGCACCTTGAACTATTTATAATTCATCTCTTAACATAGGTTTCATCATGTGGTGAAGTAATACATTAACCACTAAAACCTCATATAATGATCAACTTAAACCATTTCATAAATGGTTAAAATTTCCAAAATATCATGATCCAACACTTTAGAATCATTCCCATGGTAGTTAGTACAATCCAATTTACTTTATCCATATCAATAATCTCTCTATACAACATCATTATCTCATCAATAGGAACATTTTGAGGCTTATCATTCCCATAACCATATGTTTTATAATGTTTAACTTGTTACCGAAACATTTTTCTTGGTACCATTAAACATACGATCTCAAGTCCTTAATGAAATAGTATTATAATACAATCCTTATATATTCCATAATTCTTATAACTAGTACATCATTGATAAAATACTCAAATGATACAATTCACTAATCAAAACATAACCACACTAATCATTTATCTTCTTCCGTGGTATTAGCATATTCTTGACCATGATCTATTATCTTCTTGTGTGGTATATTCCTTTGACGCATGGGACATTGATTTTCTTAGTGTACCATCTCTTTTCATTTGAATCGTTGAACATTGGAAAACTCTTTTCTTTCCTTACAATAATGAGTATGGTGGCCTTTTTCTCCACATTTGAAGCAAACTCATTTTCCTCTTAAGCATATACCAAGGTGTTTCCTTCCATAATTATCACATGTGGGAAAATAATTTTTTCCCTTCTTCCCTTTATCTATATTTTTTCAAGTTTTATTCTTATTCTCTTACTTCCTTCTGAAGTCATAATACTTAGAAAAATATTTCTCTTTTTTGTTAGTATATGATACTATCTCCTTATATGATGAGAATGTTTTAGAGACTAGTTCCCTTTAAAAGACTAGCTTAAACTCATCAAACAAACGATCATTATTACTCTTTGGATTATTTGCATTGATGTGATTCTCATTCCTTTAGATAGACACCATTTCTAAATAATTGAATACACTGTATTATATCATAACATTATGAAAAATAATGTATAATCCCAATACTAGTAAAATACTGAACATAAATTGAAAAATTTACACTTAGCTAATCTCAAAAATATAAACATGGTTTCTTTGAGACATATTTACTTTTAAATCCTTTATAATGGTTTTTAAAGAAAATATTAATTATCTTAAGAACATAACCCTAAGATATACTTTGAGGACAATAATAGAATAACATAATCTCTACATCTATGCCAGAACCACATCCACTTGTAGTATCTATATAGGTATGTATTGATAGGAAGTTCCACATAATCTCTACATTACCAAAATTCTAGGATGTTATTCTATTATTATCCTCAAATTATATCTTAGGGTTATGTTCTTTAATATATGTTTTCTAAATCTAATTTTCAAGGTTTCTAATAAAATTTCTCTGATACCAATTATAAAGACCCTGACCCCAGTTCCCTAGAGTTGGTGCCTTTATTTATTACACTGGTATGATTACAAGGAAGGCATATCCAAAAGGACTGAATAGTTGAGTAGTTTTGGAAAACCAGATACATAAATAAGTTTTACATTACAACTTGAAAGGAAAAACAATATAGAAATTCCTTTGGAAACATCCACAACTCCTAGATTATCCCTACAAGTCATTCATAATATACTTCTTCGTACATCAGAAAAAAAATAAAACATAATAAAGGGGTGATATTAGATGCTCAGTAAGGGTAATTAATACAACAAAATCATAAATAATAAGGCACGTTGAATAACTAAAGAACATATGCCATTAGAATAAAATCTTGAGCATAATATGGAAGGAATAAAAACTGAATAAATAATGCCATAATAAAACATACCATAGATATTATACTAGTCAAATAATCACATGGACTATAAAATATTGGTTTCATAATGAGGGAATGCATAACTTTGGACGTCATAACCATATTTTCAAGTCATCATGCCAAGATCATACATAAACAGGTAAAAACCCAAACTAGTTTGTCTCATAAGACCTACCGATGCACCGATGAGCTATAGTTAGCCCCGCCCATCACATACTAAGTCCAATGTATTCCTAATATTTATAATAAAATGATATATTTAAATAAAAGTGTCTCATACCACTTTTATGTATCATATATGAAATTATTCTAATAAAATCATTGAGAAATTCTTGAGGAAAATAATCTTCAAACATTCCAAAGTGTCTCATACCACCTTCAAACATTTAAATATTAATATATTTTAACATTAAATGAAACTTATAATATAATTAAAATAATATAATTCATGATATAATATATCAAAGGGAATTATATACACCATACACAATGAAATAGTGGTGAATGAGGCATATATCTCATAAAAGTAAAATTGAGACAAGAAAAACCCTTTTTACTTCGGAAAGAACAGTTCTTTTGGAAAATTATCTGTATTTGTCATAAAATTAGATTTTAAACATGTATATACCAGAAAATAAAAGGGAAGGACAATATATTTTAGGTATAAATGATGTTCCACTGAAGTTAAATCATGTAAAAAAGAGTTTTTAATAAACTTTAGAAATAAAACATTTTAGTGTGGTTTAAGGAAAATATTAAAGAGATTTTAAAGTGAAAATGCATGTTTGTTTTCATAAAACTAGAAATAAACCAAGATAGATTTTCATGATAAAATTATTGATTTTACTAAAATATTAGTGGCTTAAAATAGATTTTATATTGCACTTGAAAATGGGTAATAAATCAGGAAGTTCCCTTGAATTGAGCTTGTTTATCAGGAAGAATTGATAAGAGAACCTTATAAAAAAATGTATATATCCATAAAATATGGAAGATTTGATCTATATATATGATTTTTGAACATATACACAAAATTTATAATAAATATACAAAAATAAATAAGTATTAAATTTGAGTAAAGATGGAGAAATAGTAACCCGAAGGAAAAACGGGGGTTCGGGTAGTATCCCTTACCACTTTGTAATCAATCGAATCATATGCCCCAAAATTAATAATAATCAAATGATAAATTTAATACAATGAAAATAAATATATTAATTATATGATACATTAATTTTAAGTATACATACACCACAAACAAGAATTACTGGCAAGCAAGGCATATCTCATGGAAATGAAAGTTAGTTGAGAAAACCCTTACCTTATGTCCAAATATGCTCTTCACTTGACCTTAAGGTTCTAGAATATGAAATTAGACTCATAAATAATTTAATTAATAAACTATTAGACATGTATTTAGTTTATTATAATTTTATTAAGTTCATTTTTGGCCTTTTTGATAAGTTATAAGATTGAATTTCACCATTCTGGAGTGTTAGTTTCCTTGGTTTTTACGATTGATATACTTGTATTTGAGTATGGAAGTTCATGTGGAATGGGTATAATTCTCAAAAATTGAATTTATATGATATTAATTAACATACATAAGTGAAAATGGTTATATATATATCATTTTTTATATGGTATGAGGATGAATCATTAGATAATACTTTTATTGATAATCATTTGCATTATTACAGCGGTTATTGATCATAACGAACTCATTTTGTTTTATCATTTAGTATTATGTAAATATGTTACTTCAAGAACATAAGAAAGGTTTTAATACATATATTATAGTATGTTTTAACCATAAAAATGGTTTCATTACCATAATTTAAGGAGAAATTTAAGAATGGAAATCCACCATCCACGAAGGTTGTAAATTAGCACCTCTGAGACGATGATTTAGTTTTTAAAATAAGAGAGAGAGAGAGAGGATTTTGAGTAATGATGTTACATTAACATGATATAATTCCAGTAAATATATGATACTAGAGTTATCATACTCATTTTTACAAACCAGGTGAGGAGATAAAAAATAAAAGAAAAGAACTTGAAAAGAAACTAAAAGGAAAAGGAAGAGGATTTTACCTCTTGAATACTCCTCCTTGAGAACCACCAAAAGGGGATTGGTTTTGGTATTTTGGAAAGAAGAAGAGCTCCTAGAATGGGTAGAGACTAGGGAAGAGGATTTGGGTTGAAATTTTACAAGCTTCAAGGCTTAGATGTGTGTGGAGAAGAGGGGGTGAGGGGTGATATTTACAGTGGAGGAGATGGGATTTCTCATTATTTTATTCATTATTTTATTATTTTTCCCAAGATAAGAAATAGTGTTGATTATTGTGACTAAATAAATCAATAAGTGCATGTGATTTATAACCAATGGTACCTACATCATCCATACATCATATATGACTCCATAATTCATGTATTTAGCATTTATCCTAAATTATTGTATTTTACTATTCACAAAAAATTCTAAGTATTTTAGAAAAATCCCAAAAATTTACCCTAACTATTTTTCAAAGTGTATAATTCAAAAATAAACCCCATTTTATGAAAATATTTTTCTAAATATGTGAATTTAATTTTTAATTAAAACTATCATTTACTCGAAAAATAAAGATTTTAAATCTATAACTGATTTTATAACACTTTCAAAAATCAATTAAGGTCTTATAAAATTATCCTAAAATCATAAGAAAACAAAATACTAATTTATAAATACATTTTATATAAATAAATTTTCTTTTAAACCATTTTATTAATTTGAAAATTGTAATTAAATATGCATGACTTACAAAAATACCAACACCTAATTTAATAATTATTAAAATATTTATTTACTTATACTATGTTATAATTATATCACACCTTCATTTATAAGATACCAAAATTTTATTTATACATTCATGGGTGAGGATACTATTCATTTGGATGATTTACTATTCATAAGGGTCATATTACTATTCATAATGGTAACATTACTATTCCTAAGGGCCAAGTTTCTATTCACCAAAAAATTAAGTTGATCCTATCATACTCTAAATATCTTACTGATCAAAACTGTGTATGTCCATTTTTTGAAATCCAATTCATAGAAGTGATAAAATTATTTTTGAAACATGTTCGTCATTATAATGCGGTAAAACTGCTTTTATAAAAATAGTCTTTTAATATGTAAAATTGAATTTATTCTTGTAAAAAAATTTGATATTAAATTTCATAATACTATTCAAACCTTCCAATTTAATTTATAGGTTATAAAAGTCATTTTAAAATAATGATATTTAATTGTTTATCATTGTCTGTTTAAGTTTGGTGTTGTGTGAAACCTATATTGTCGAAGAAATTAAATTTAAGAAGGGTCGTACCATAAAAGCTTGGAGTGTTACGGTACAACCTAGCTAATCACATCTATCATCACACAACAACCCAAACCACATAGGGCAAATGCCACAAGCAGAAACACACAAAAACAACACAAACCGACTTCCACAATTATTTAGGGGCATTATCATATATCTTATTAATTTAGAATTGGTATTATCACACAAACTAAAATATCTAGGGATAACCAATTATTAAACAAATATACATTCTTTAACATTTTATTTAGGTGTGATCACACAACAACACAACAAGGGTCATCATGACATAACAACTACAACACAAATCAAGAAGTAAAACATGTGATAACTCCCCATACCCATAAATTACAGACTTTCCAATCATTTATAGGATTATGAAAAATCTTAATATCCACCCAAAAGTAGGAAAAAGCATGCAGATCTCACATATAGCATGTAAAAGAGTGAGAATGAGGATACCCTACCTTAAAGAATCTTTTCGATCTCACTGCACACCATAGGGTGGAGAAGAAACACTCACAAACCACAACTACCCACAAAACCCACAAAATAACCTACACCACATCAAAGGGTTGTCAAAATGCATCTCACCACTCCTCCCAAACCAAAGCAACATCACCGCAACAAATCCCCAAGAGAAGAACAAGAGGAAAGTAACCAAAAAGAAGGAAAGGTCTTACCACTGATCGCCAACGAGTGTTCAACAGAACCAATAGATTTAAGTTGGAGGAAGGAGGGATGGAAGGTATCCTCAGGGCATATAGGGTTCTCCCAAAATGAGAGAGTAAGAGAAGCAACCTAATGAAAAAAGGATTGGATGAGAGAGGGGTTTAAAACCCAAAATCTCAACATTTTCACATTGTGTAATCTTTACATGACGTGTAAGTCTTGGGATTCCAAAAATTCTATCTTTCATAGAAAATTAAGTCACATCCGCATTTACACTACTAGAAATTGGTACATTTACAATAGGGAATTTGCGACGGGCCCCCATCCCAAATATAGTTTTTTTTTGTGATGGGTTATCGTAAAAAGAAACTATTTACGATGGGATGAGGATCCGTTGCAAATAGTTTTCTTGTGGTTTTTTAAATACCTTATTGCGCTAGCCCATCACAAAAATCCTTACTGAGTTTTTGAAACATTTTTTTGGGATGGGCCATTGCAAATACTATTTACGACGGGTTCCATCGCAAAAAGTGTAAAAAAATAAAAATAAAATAAAATTGAATAAAATAACAATAATAAAATAATATTAATATTAATGAAATGGTAATATTAATATTAGTAAAATAAAATAAATTCTATAATAATAAAATAATATTCATATAATAATAATAATAATAATAATGATAATATAATAATAATAATATTATTAATATTAATGAAATAATAGTATTAATATTACTAATATAATAAAAAATTATAAATTAATGAAAACCTCAATATTCATGAAAAATAAAAAAAATAAAAAAATAATAATCAAAAGTAATAATTAATAAAATAAAAAAAATAAAAAAAAATTAAAGAAATAATAAAAGATATAATATTCGCAACAATATAAAAAATTCACTATATAGAAATGTAGATATTTAATATTACAAAAAAAATTACATTCAAATATTTTATCACAAAAAATAAACAGATCACTGAGGGGGAGGATCGTTTGGAGGAGCTGGAGGAGATAGAGGTGATGGTGGAGGGAACTCCATCCCTAAACCACGAGTCAGGCTTCACATGTACTTCAACTTCTCCTACTACTGTTGTTGCTGCCATCGACGCATCTCCTCCTACTTTTGTTGTTGTCATCGTAGAATCTCTTCCTACTACTACTGCTGCCATTGACGCATTTGCTCCTGCTCCCTATACATACTCTCTATAAGTTCACTTTGAACTCGCAACTACTCCCGATACTATGTAGTAGATGACAATGACTCTCCACGAGCTTCTCTCGAGCTAGATGTTGACATCACAACGGTGCCATAATAATCTGCAGGCATCAATCGAGAGCTGATACCAACAACTCGATCTTTATCGAAGGCATACTAGGTCGCATGTATCCATGTTGTCTCATCAAATCGGTGGGCACTGGTTTGAGTGTCGCCCTAGGCCTAACTCTCAGTCTGTTTCTGAGATGTCGTGACCTCATATAATTCCTTCAATTGCAATTTAAAATTAAAATAGTTAAAATATTATTTTCATTTAAATTTTAAACTCAAAAGAAAAATATACTGACCACAATATAATATACTGGCGAGCACCTCTAATCTCTCCAGTGGTCAGATCATTGTACATCCTCTTATAAACATCAAAATCCGTAATATCAGGTAGTTTGACTGCCTATATGAATATAAAATTAATCGTTTACATTTAAAGTTATATAAAATATTTTAAAAAAACTTACCATATACTCCCTATGCGCATTGAATGTACAACTACCAGCTTGATGTGTCACCTCCTATCTCCCCCGATTTTGTTGACCTATCGATGATCTAATTTGAAAATGACCACCCAACTAGTATGAACATAATCCATCCTAGACCTAAGATGAAATGTAATCAGGTCGGTGGGAATGGCAAGAATCATCAAACTCTATCACTCATGCTTTCTTCATCGCTTTCCTTCTTAAATTATGAAAAAACTGACTACAACACCAACACATAGTCCCCTACCATGCCTTCTAGATAGGGCCATACATGCTCTCATCGATGGGATACCATAAACCCTATAAATAATTTATAATATCAATTTATTAATTAAATTAATTTAAAAATAAATATTATTTATTTACGTACCAGCCAATGATCGAATATGTGGTCCTACACATCAATAGGAATCTGATCTCATGAGAATCATGCTTTATAAAAATAATTGTGCAATATAGCTCTCCCCTATCCAATAGTTGTATATGTAAATCTTTTAAAAAAGAACAAATAATCAAACAATTAATATATAAATAAATTATTGAAAACTAACTAAAATACATAGGTAAACATACCTATACATGTGTGGATCGAAGCCAATATATGAACATCGCTCGGGGATAGGGCCAGGAATCATCAATCGTGCAAGACCACACCCCCTCTGAGCCCCCCCCCCCCCCCCAAACCGTCAACAGTCTGAGGGTCAGATGATCCAACATCCTGCTTGTCCAAAGGTAGACCAACTTCCTACAACAGATGATACAAATCCTCGTCCATCTGAAACTCAAAATGACTGTTGTTAGCAAACAGTTGAAAACAACTATTATATATAGATATATATTATATATGATTATAATTAACATTTAACTATGTCAATGTTCATCTTCAACCTCATTTTCATATATGATGATGTTAATGTCTTCATATTCCTCCTCAACATCATCAATTTCCATATGAGTTTCAGTTTCATTGTCTCTTGTCATTTAAAATTCATTTATAACATCATTCACATAATCATCACCATTAACCCTTAACTGTGGGGTGTCCTCATCGATATTCATGTCTCTTCGTGAAAAAAAAAATGGATTTAGATCAGTCTCTTGAAAAATTTCAATTGCTTCCACTTCAGTAGAACCATATTCACTTTAAGTAAACTAATTTTCCTATGATTTAATTTTTATTATGTTCCACCAATCACTCAACTCTCTTGAAGTAGAAAAATATTTTGAATAATAAATTTGATGTGCCTGATGAGCCAATAAAAATGGTTTATTTACTGTAAGAATAATTTTATATTTAATATCAACGATTCCATGGGTCAGATGAACACGCAAGACCCTCTCAGTATCTAACCACTAACATTTAAACATCATTATGTAATGTTGTCTCAGATAACACAGTTCAATAATTTCTTCCAGCATGCCGTAAAATCCAACTTCAATTTGTCTATGATGAGATACTCTTAAGAAAACACAACTATTTATTGTTTTTTTATTCCCCATACGCATGTGTATAAAATCAAAAACCATTCACTGCATATGAATTATAAGATTTAACCATTTTTTATGGTGGGTTACTCAATACACACAATCGATCATCAATTTTATCAGCATGTTGAGATACCTAAAAATTTGTAAAACAATTATCAATATAATAGATAATAAATTGATTTTATATGTTAAACCAAAAATAATTTATGTTACCAGTTTTTGAAACCAGTAAGAAACGTTTTTTTGCCGACATTATTCAAGAGCAGCAGCTATAATTTGTAGAAATTGTTTCTTGATATGATTATCATATAACCTAAAAATAAAATAAGATAAATTTAATATAAAAAAAATTATAAAATAATTGATAGGATCACTCACTGTATAAATGGTGTCATTTCTTCCCATTTGAGCAGAATATATGTGTGAGCTCTGTGATGTTCATCATCTGAAAGCCATCATTCACGAACTCTACTTAAACCAAGTTCAGGGTGATTAAAAACTGATAAATGATTACCCATTTCATCATCAAAATTTCCCTCGTTATGGACCATATGGTTTTGTTTTGAGGGATATTCAAATTGAAAGTAATGAGAGCAGAAAAAATAAATTTCCTCTTGTAAATAAACTTCTACAATCGAACCTTCAATTGATGCTTTGTTATGTAATTTTTTCTTCAATTTATCCATGCATCTCTTGAATGGGTACATACATCAGAACTGTACCAAACCTCTACATTTTGATTCATGTGGAAAATGTAATATCAAATATTTCATTGAGTCAAACAAAGTCAGCGGGAAGATTTTTTCCAGCTTATATAAAATTAAAACAATATCTTCTTAGAGTTTTCTTAATGCATCGTAGTCACTTGTATCCACACAAATGTCTCAGAAAAAATATGATATGTCTGTTAGTGCATCCCAAATCATAGAATTCAAAAAACCTCTTAATCCAATTGGTATAAGTCTTTCTATTATAATACAAAATTCATGACCTTTTAATCTGGTAATATGATCATTTCTGATACATCCACCCAAATTTGAAGCATAACCATCTGGAAGTATCAAATCTGCAATCCACTGATAAAATAATAATTGATTCTCTTTGGATATTGTATAAGATTCTTTTGGATTCATTAACTTCTGTGATCTGACATTTTCAAACAGTTCAAGTTCCGGTCACCTGCAAATTTGGGCAAGATCTAATTATGCCTTTACATTATCTTTGGTCATACCTGGTGTATCCAAAACTGTATGAAATAAATTATCAAAATAGTTCTTCTCAATATGCATGAAATCTAATATGTGATAGACCAATAAATCCGACCAATATGGAATATCCCAAAAATGATATGTTTTATCCAATTGTGTTCTTTCCCAAATCCATCAATTTTCTATTGGTATATTATTGGTCTAAATGTGATGGGAGGTAATTAAGATACAAT
Organism: Viscum album; assembly: GCA_963277665.1. Classification (NCBI taxonomy): domain Eukaryota; kingdom Viridiplantae; phylum Streptophyta; class Magnoliopsida; order Santalales; family Viscaceae; genus Viscum; species Viscum album. The sequence continues at coordinate 1,327,252,747 of OY728126.1, forward strand.
TAATTTTAAATTTGTACCTGAGATCATTTTTGGAGGTCCATCTCTTTCAAATGTTCATTTTTTGAAATGATATTTGTTCCTCTGAAAAGGATGATTAGTTGGAAGGAATCTGTGATGATAATAAAAAAAATGTTTTTTCCATTGACGAGCATAAACATTTTGTTGTGTATCATACTGTATGGAAATGATTTTGGACCATGTGTACTCTATCCAAATAACATACCATATGTTAGGAAGTCACTAATTGTCCACATCAATGAAACTTTCAGTAAGAAAATTTGTTTCACAACAACATCAAATATACTGACACCATTACTCTATAATGAATTTAACTCATCAATCAATGGTTTCAAATAAACATCAATATTCTTTTTCAAATTTCCTAGAATTAATAAGGTCAAAAATATATATGGTTCCTTCATCAACATCTTATGAGGTAAATTGTACAGAGTTATAAAGATAGGCCAATATAAATACTAACTACCGTAAGAACCAAATAGACATAAACCGTCAGTAGAAAGACCCAATCATATGTTTCATACTTCTAAAGTAAAACATGTGTTCACTTAGTCAAAATTTTTCCATGAATCACCATTAGAGGGATGATTTAGGGTTTTATTGGTTGAAATATTGGTTTTGTTCCATGACATCAATGTCATTGTGTTCTGAGACATAAATAAATGTTATAATCTAGGTGTAAGCGGGAAATATCTCAATTGTTTTATAGGAACCAATCCATACTTCCCTTATTGAGTCTCTTTATACCTTGATTTTCAACATGTGGGACAACTATCTAATGACTCATTTTCAACATAATATAAGATGTAATCATTTGAACATGTATGAATATTCTGATAACTAAGACCCATATTATGAACCAACCTCTTTCTCTCATATAAATTTATAGGAAATACATTTCCTTCAGGTAGCAGTGTTTTTACCAAAGATAATATCTAATCAAAATAGTTATTTTACATTCCATTATCTGATTTAATAACCATAAATTTAGTAACTGCTTCAAATTTTCTTATCTTACAACCAGGATATACGAAATCCTTAGTGGACCTCAACAACTCATAAAAATGATATGGTTCCAACTCAGGAGTTAAATTAATATCATCCTGAGTTTCAGCTTTTTGAAAAGACGGACTTGCCACATCATGTACTAAATTTCAAAACCATTCTGGGTTTGGAACTAAATTATTAGTATCTTATATGGAACTGTGTTCACCATGTTGATACCAAAAAACATAATCTAGTTGAAAACCAAAATGCAAGAAATAACCCCCAACATTATCAAATATTTCAAATGTCCTCAGAGCACATTTTTTATAAGGACACTTAATTTTACCTTCTGAAACAAATTCTAGTTTTGATGACCCAAATGATAAGAAAGCTTCGATACCCTCAATATATACAGGATTTCAACCAGAACCATTTGGATTCTTGCGCTGATTTATCTAAGCATGATCATCTAATAATTTTTTTTTTGACTTCCTTGTTCCATATTGATCTAAAAAATATAAAATAATTAGTTTTTTGTATAATTTGATATAAGAAAAACACTATCTAAAAAATATAAAACAATTAAATTCTCTAGTCTATCAAATTATAATAATTTCTATTATTTCATACTTATTTATAGATTTTTTTAAACTTTTATATGAATCTACGCTAACTTATAATACTTTATACTAATTACCACTAACTATTATTAATTACAGATAATTTGTACTAATAATTTCTAATTAATGGTGACACAATCTCTAGCGCATTGGCATCAACTCTTTTGCCCGACATCTCATCTCTACTATCTCCGACTAAAATCACTATGAAAAATCTGCTCCGACGTATGGATATCCATTTCTGTATGCATAAAGATGAAGATCAGGGAGGCCTCGTCACGCTGCTCTCCATTCTCATGCATATGAAAATAGATATTTGTATGTCAGATAAGATTTTTCATAGTGATTTCACCAGAAGAAAGTTGCAAGAGACCAGTCATTGGAAAAAAGATCCTCTTTTTCCTGACAGCTCATCTCCTTGCAACTTTCTCTCCGAATGAAATTAGTATGAAAAATCTACGCCAACGTTTGCATATCTATTTTCACATGTACGAGAATGGAGAGCAGGAAGGCCTCCCCACACTACTTTCCATTCTCATACATATGAAAATGGATATCTGTACATGAGGATAGATTTTTCATAATGATTTCAGTGGGAGAAAATTGCAAGTAGATAAGGCGTCAGGCAAAAGGGAACCACCAATCCGCTGGAAATTGAGTCAATTTATTACAATTTGTTGCAATTTAATATAATTTCTTGCTAATTATTTCTAATTATTGCTAATTAATAGAATTTATTACTAATTATTCTAGTTTATTACTAATTATTAGAATGCATTACTAATTATTAGAATGTATTAGTAATTATTACTAATTATTATAATTTATTACTTATTATTACAATTTATTAATAATTATTAGAATTTATTACTAATTATTAGAATTTATTACTAATTACTAGAATTTATTAGTAATTATTACTAATTATTACTAATTATTACAATTTATTACTAATTGTTGTAATTTATTACTAATTATTAGAATTTATTACTAATTATTACAATTTATTACTAATTATTAAAATTTATTACTAATTATTAGAATTTATTACTAATTATTACAAGTTATTACTAATTATTACTAATTGTTGTAATTTATAACTAATTATTACAATTTATTACTAATTATGATAATTTATTACTAATTATTAGAATTTATTGCTAATTATTAGAATTTATTACTAATTATTAGAATTTATTACTAATTATTAGAATTTATTACTAATTATTAGAATCTATTACTAATTATTAGACTTTATTACTAATTATTAGAATTTATTACTAATTATTACTAATTATTTGAATTTATTACTATTTATTACTAATTATTAGAATTTATTACAAATTTATTACTAATTATTATAATTTATTACTAATTATTATAATTTATTACTAATTATTATAATTTATTACTAATTATTAGAATTTATTACTAATTATTAAAATTTATTACTAATTATTATAATTTATTACTAATTATTTTAATTTATTACAAATTATTAAAATTTATTACTAATTATTAGAATTTATTACTAATTATTAGAATTTATTACTAATTATTAGAATTTATAACCAATTATTAGAATCTATTACTAATTATTACAATTTATTACTAATTATTAAAATTTATTACTAATTATTAAAAATTATTACTAATTATTACTAATTGTTGCAATTTAATACAAACTATTCAATTTATTACTAATTAGTAGAATTTATTACTAATTATTACAATTTATTACTAATAGTTGCAATTTATTACTAATTATTGCAATTTATTACTAATTATTGCAATTTATTACTAATTATTGCAATTTATTGCCAATTATTTCAATTTATTACTAATTATTATAATTATTTACTAATTATTATAATTTATTACCAATTATTATAATTTATTACTAATTATTATAATTTATTACTAATTATTATAATTTATTACCAATTATTATAATTTATTACTAATTATTAGAATTTATTACTAATTATTAGAATTTATTACTAATTATTAGAATTTATTACTAATTATTAGAATTTATTACTAATTATTAGAATTTATTAGCAATTGTTACAGTTTATACTAATTATTAAAATTTATTATTAATTATTAAAATTTATTACTAATTATTACTAATTATTGCAATTTATTGCTAATTGTTGCAATTTCTTACTAATTATTACAATTTATTACTAATTATTGCAATTTATTACTAATTATTGCAATTTATTACTAATTATTACAATTTATTACTAATTATTAGAATTTATTAATAATTATTACTAATTATTATAATTTATTACTAATTATTATAATTTATTACTAATTATTACTAATTGTTGCAATTTATACTAATTATTCAATTTATTACCAATTATTCGAATTTATTACTAATTATCCAAATTTATTACTAATTATTACAATTTATTACTAATTATTAGAATTTATTATTAATTGTTTCAATTTATTACTAATTATTTCAATTTATTACTAATTATTACAATTTATCACTAATTATTACAATTTATTACTAATTATTAGAATTTATTGCTAATTATTAGAATTTATTACTAATTATTACAATTTATTAATAATTATTACAATTTATTTCTAATTATTATAATTTATTACCAATTATTGCAATTTATCACAATTTATTCCCAATTATTCCAATTTATCACCAATTATTACAATTTATTATCAATTATTACAATTTATTACTAATTGTAGTAATTTATCACAATTTATTCCTAATTATTCCAATTTATCACTAATTATTACAATTTATCACCAATTATTAAAATTTATTACTAATTATTGCAATTTGTTACTAAATAATACAATTTATTACTATTTATTACAATTTATTATTAATTATTACAATTGTTTACAATTTATTACTAATTATTATAATTTAATACTAATTATTATAATTTAATACTAATTATTAGAATTTAATACTAATTATTTCAATTTAATACTAATTATTACTAATTAATAATAATTAATATAATAACTATTAATTCATACTAATTCATACTAATCACACGTAATTATTTGTAAAAATAAACATAAACAATGATAAATAAAACTATCTAATTCTAATTTAATTTAACTACAACTAATTAACAATAATTATAATTAAAATAAAATAAAATGAATTAATTAAAAAATAAATGAAGTAGATAAATACCTTAAAACTGAAGCTTTCGAAGGATATAAACTGCGAATAACGCCCCAAATTAAAATTGTAAACTATGAAAAATTTTGAGAGAAAATTTCCCGCTAGAGAGAGAGGGGAGTAGAGAATTGAGTAAAATGAGAAAAAATGGGTGAGAGTATATATAGGTTAGATTAGTTGTGACGGGTCCCGTCATAAATGTCCACCACCCCTATTAATTAGGGGCGGTGGTTAAAAAGCCTTTTGCGACGTGGACCGTCGCAAAAGACAATATGCCGACATAGTATTTGTGATGAGATATAAATCCCGTCGCAAATACTAAAAATGCCACTGGGTATTTGCGACGTGCTATAATAGCCCATCACAAATACCCTTCCCACGGTTTGGCGCACAAGGCGCGCCAAACCTTTTGCGATGGGAACCATCGCCCCGTCGCAAAAACCTTATTATTTGCGACGGGTTGGTGCTCACGTCGTAAAAAAACCTTTCCGACGGACTATTTGCGACGAGTCAGTGTCCCTTCACAAATGCCCACTTTTCCTGTAGTGTTATTTATTACAAATCGTGAATTGAATTTACATGACATATATTTATTTCATGGGCTACCCCTTAGTCAGAAAAAAGCTATGAATTGGCCTGCTACACAAGACGTGAACCACTGTTTCACATCGTGTAAGCATTACACGACATGTATTGCCTGTTGTAGCACTCCAACAGCTCCAACCTCCACAAAAAACTCCCGAAACCTCCCCCTAACACCACCAACCCCCAAAACTGGAAAAGTAACGGGCTGGGAAGGCACAGACCATTACATTAGATACCTATCAAATGTTTCTCGCCCTCAAGAATCCAAAACCAAGCCCAGAAGAAAAGGGATCTGAACAACCACCTTGTGAGAAACCTATAAAGGATCTCGTTACTCCTCAACACCATCACCATCCAAACACGCCAACCAAATAGCCACAAAACAACTCTCACAACTCATCACTACAAAACCACATCACCTCAACATGTGATATTGGCCACAAACCACCACACACCACACAACCACCTGCACAACCATCCAACCTCCACTCAACCCAAACCAACAACCATCACAACCAACAAACAACACTACCCTAACATATGAATCAAGGAATCCCATCCTCCATGTCAAGATACTATGTGATCTGGGTGGTACTATCTCGCCCACATAGGTTTAATCAAATCATATCTAATGCATCTCGATTAGGAATCAGGTCCTCCCCTTTATATATGTCGTGGATTTTATTTCACATCACATAACAAGGGAAACAACACATCTTATAACACAGCAAGATCCAAACATCACATCATAAGAAAAATAGAGCAAAGAAAAACTCAAAATAGCTATGGGTACTAGACACACATTTGCATCTCTCGCTCCCATGTACTCTCCTCCATGCCACCATGCCTCCATAACACACATACTAAGGGAATGTTCTAACCACACAACACCTTCTCTCAATGATCTTAGATCTCTATTAGCCGCTTTAAAAACATCACATCATCCTCGATATCTAACTCTCCCTAGTTAATAATATGGGATTCATTATGAAGATATCGATGAAGTTGGGACACGTGTAATGCATTGTGAATCCTCTCCAACCACTGTGGAAATGCCAACCGATACACCACCTTTCCAATATGCCCCAACACCTCAAAGGGACCAAAAAACATAGGAGAAAGCTTACTCTCCCTAACAAAGATATATTGCCCACACTGAGGGGAGATCCTCAAGAACACATGGTATCTGACCTTGAATTCCAGGGGCCTCCACCTATGATCAACATAGGCCTTATGACAGTCATGTGTCGCCCTCATCTGACCAAGAACCAACTAGATCTTCTCAGTCGTGATCTGAACCACATCAGGACCAAGAAATGACGACTCTCCAATCTCTGTCTAGCATAACAGAGAATGGAATGAATACCCATACAAAATCTCAAATGACATGGATCACTAGAAAGTGTGCTGATTTCATCAGCCGGTCCACTGTCACCCAAACCACATCACAACCTTCTGAATCTCTGAGTAACACTATGACAAAATCCATCAATATTTCCTCCCATTTTCACTCAATAATATCCAAGGACTGCAAAAACCCTTCTGGAACATGGTGATTCACTTTCACTTGTTGACAAACCAAACATTTTTCCACAAACTCCGCTACTGACCATTTTATCCCTGACCACCAAAGTTGTATCCTCAAGCCACGATGCATCTCTATCACACCAGGATATACCACTAAAGGTGAGTTGTGAAACTCATGGATAACTCCCTCATGCATAACCTATGGGACAAACATCCTATCCTATAACAACACCTCATTCCGAACATCCACTGACCACCCCTCAGGAGCGTCACTATGGCCAAAATGATCACACATCACCTCTGCCTCTGATTCTCCCCACTAAGACTCTTCCACCTTCAGCATCAAATATGACTCCACAATTATCTAATAAATACAATATTGACCACCACTCTCTCCAATGTCAAGATACATCACTTAAATCTCCTCTATTCCTTTCCAAACATTTGTAGACTCCTGAGCCATATCCTCTTGGGACTTCTGAATCAACACATAGGAAACTACATTACTCATCCATAGGGTGCAAGAGATCTCAAAATAATAATCCTAAATAAACTCCATCCACATTTTCCAATGTAGATTCAGATCACGTTGACAGAGAAAATATCTTAGGCTCTTATGGTCCATAGATACCACAAAATTCTTGTTGATGAGGTAATGTCGCCAAAACTTTAGTGTGAACACAACTTCCGCCAACTCCATATCATGGGCGGTATAGTTACGCTCATGGGGACATAACTGCCTAGATCCATAAGTGGTCACTTCCCTTTACTACATCAACATGTATCCCAAGCCCAACTGGGACTCATCATAGAAAACCTCAAACAACACACCCCCCTCAGGAAACTAAAGCATCGAAGCACTAACCAACTTCTCCTTTAGGTAACTAAATGCTATCTAGAACTGATTTGTACACAAAAAAGTCCCTCTCTTCCAGGTCAACACTATCAATGGGGTTTCAACTCAATAGAAATTGGGTAAAAACCTATAATAATATCTTGTGAGACCAAGGAAACCACGAAACTCTTCCAAATTATTGGGTTCTACCTAAAAACAACTACTTCAACCTTCTATGCACTACTACAACTTGTGCCTTTATCAGTGCTAAAAACCGGCATTAACAGAGCTAGAAAAGCACTGTTAATGCCGACGTAGATAAGGGGGGGGGGGTCCCCTTTATCAGCGCTTCTCTTAGCGTTGATAAAGGTCCCCTATATCAGCGTTTCTCGGAGCGCTGATAAAGGACCCCTTTATCAGCGCTTCTTTTAGCACTAATAAAGGTCTCCTATATCGGCGCTTGACAGAGCGCTAATAAAGGGTTCCTTTATCAGCGCTCCTCTAGCGCTGTTAAAGGTGTCCTTTATCAGTGCTAAAAAAGCGCTGATAAAGGCCCCATCGCCTGCACCAAAAAAACAGTACCTGCACACCTGCACACCTGAATACCTGCACAAAGTAGCACTTGCACACCTGCACACCATAGCACCCGCACCCAATATTTTGACCGACAACGGTATATACATTTACTTAGCATCATGAATACAAAAAAACGCATTACTATATACATTTCAAACATTGTTTTACATGGTTACATTTACAATTACTCAACAATAGTTATAAACATTCATGTTTCATCCTTTGATATCCGTGATCCGCTCTCGACTGTATTTGTTGCCGAACAAAGCATCCGAACTCAAGGAAAAAAACTCACCTATATAAGAAAACAAATATTATGTTAGTAATGCAACAATGAAAGAAATTAAAACACTAATATGAAAGAATACATTAATATGGAAATGTGAAACTAAAATATGAAATTTTAAACTCAAAAGTTTTCATTTTCATAATAATGAAAGGGAATAATGTAAAATCAATATGTTTGGCGTATGTCATTGGTGTTATTTTCCAAAGTCTATCTCAATTTGAAACTAATATCAGACACTTTTAGTCATACCGGTCACGTCGTGCATCGGATTTAGGTGTGGTCGATTCGTACACGTCACAAATGACTCGTGGATTGTTGTCCTAAAGTATCAAAACAATCCGAACGCGTTTGCTCGGTTTGGCGTATGTCATTGGTGTTGTTTTCCAAAGTTTATCTCAATTTGAAACTGATATCAGACACTTTTAGCCATACTGGTCACATCGTGCGTCAGATTGAGGTACGGTCGATTCGTACATGTCACAAATGACTCGAAAATCGTTTTCCTAAAGTATCAAAACAATCCGAACACATTTTCTCGATTTGGCGTATGTCATTGGTGTTGTTTTCCAAAGTCTATCTCAATTTGAAACTGATATCAGACACTTTTAGTAATACCGGTCACGTCGTGCATCGGATTGAGGTGTGGTCAATTCGTACACGTCAAAAATGACTCGTGGATCGTTTTCCTAAAGCATCAAAACAATCCGAACGCGTTTGCTCGGTTTGGAATATGTCATTGGTGCTGTTTTCCAAAGTTTATCTCAATTTGAAACTGATATCAAACACTTTTAGCCATACCGGTCACACCGTGCGTCGGATTGAAGTGAGGTCAATTCATACACGTAAAAAATGACTCGCGGATCATTGTACTAAAGTATCAAAACAATCCGAATGCTTTTTCTCGGTTTGGAGTATGTCATTGGTGTTGTTTTCCAAAGTTTATCTCAATTTGAAACTAATATCAGACACTTTTAGCCATACCGGTTACGCCGTGAGTCGGATTGAGGTACAGTCGATTCGTACACATTAAAAATGACTTGTGGATCTTTGTCCTAAAGTATCAAAACAATCCGAATGCGTTTTCTCAGTTTGGAGTATGTCATTGGTGTTGTTTTCCAAAGTCTATCTCAATTTGAAACTGATATCAGACACTTTTAGTCATACTGGTCACGTTGTGCGTCAGATTGAGGTGCGGTTGATTCGTACACGTCACAAATGACTCGTGGATCGTTGTCCTAAAGTATCAAAACAATCCGAATGCATTTTCTCGATTTGGCGTATGTCATTGGTGTTGTTTTCCAAAGTCTATCTCAATTTGAAACTGATATCAGACACTTTTAGCCATACCGGTCACACCGTGCGTCGGATTGAGGTGCAGTCAATTCATACACGTCAAAAATGACTCGTGGATCATTTTCCTAAAGTATCAAAACAATCCGAACGCGTTTGCTCGGTTTGGCGTATGTCATTGGTGTTGTTTTCCAAAGTCTATCTCAATTTGAAACTGATATCAGACACTTTTAGCCATACCGGTCACGCCGTGCATCGGATTGAGGTGCGGTCGATTCTTACATGTCAAAAATGACTCGCGGATCATTGTCTTAAAGTATTAAAACAATCCGAATGCATTTGCTCGGTTTTGCGTATGTCATTGGTGTTGTTTTCCAAAGTCTATCTCAATTTGAAACTGATATCAGATACTTCTAGCCATACCGGTGACACCGTGCGTCGGATTGAGGTGCGGTCAATTCTTACACATCACAAATGACTCGTGGATCGTTGTACTAAAGTATCAAAACAATCTGAATGCATTTTCTTGGTTTGGCGTATGTCATTGGTGTTGTTTTCCAAAGTTTATCTCAATTTGAAACTGATATAAGGCACTTTTAGCCATACCGGTCACACCATGCGTCGGATTGAGGTGCGGTCAATTCATACACGTCACAAATGACTCACGGATTGTTTTACTAAAGTATCAAAACAATTCAAATGTGTTTGATCAGTTTGGCGTATGTCATTGGTGTTGTTTTCCAAAGTTTATCTCAATTTGAAACTGATATCAGACACTTTTAGCCATACTGGTCACACCGTGCATCAGATTGAGGTGCGGTTGATTCGTACACATCAAAAATGAATCGTATATCGTTTTCCTAAAGTATCAAAACAATCCGAATGCGTTTTCTCAGTTTGGAGTATGTCATTGGTGTTGTTTTCCAAAGTTTATCTCAATTTGAAACTGATATCAGACACTTTTTTCCATACCGGTCACACCGTGCGTCGGATTGAGGTGCGGTCGATTCTTACACGTCAAAAATGACTCGTGGATCATTTTCCTAAAGTATCAAAACAATATGAATGCGTTTTCTCTATTTGGCGTATGTAATTGGTGTTGTTTTCCAAAGTTTATGTCATTTTCAAACTGATATCAGACACTTTTAGCCATACTGGTCACACTGTGCGTCGGATTGAGGTGCGGTAGATTCATACACGTCAAAAATGACTCGTGGATCATTTTCCTAAAGTATCAAAACAATCTGAATGCATTTGCTCGGTTTGGCGTATGTCATTGGTGTTGTTTTCCAAAGTTTATCTCAATTTGAAACTGATATCAGACACTTTTAGCCATACCGGTCACACCGTGTGTCGTATTGAGGTGTAGTCGATTTGTACATGTCACAAATGACTCGTGGATAGTTGTACTAAAGTATCAAAACAATCTGAATGTGTTTTCTCGGTTTGGCGTATGTCATTGGTGTTGTTTTCCAAAGTTTATGTCATTTTCAAACTGATATCAGACACTTTTAGCCATACCGGTCACACCGTGCGTCGGATTGAGGTGAGGTAGATTTGTACACATCAAAAATGACTCGTGGATCGTTGTCCTAAAGTATCAAAATAATCCAAACGCGTTTTCTCGGTTTGGCGTATGTCATTGGTGTTGTTTTCCAAAGTTTATCTCAATTTGAAACTGATATCAGACACTTTTAGCCATACCGGTCACACCATGCATCGAATTGAGGTGCGGTCAATTCGTACACGTCATAAATAACTCTTGGATTGTTTTCCTAAAGTATCAAAACAATCCGAACGCGTTTTCTTGGTTTGGCGTATGTCATTGGTGTTGTTTTCCAAAGTTTATCTTAATTTGAAACTGATATCAGACACTTTTAGCCATACTGGTCACACTGTGCGTTGGATTGAGGTGAGGTTGATTTGTACAAGTCAAAAATGACTCGTGGATCGTTGTCCTAAAGTATCAAAACAATCCGAACGCGTTTGGTCGGTTTTCCGTATGTCATTGGTGTTGTTTTCCAAAGTTTATGTCATTTTCAAACTAAGTAGTAGGAATTCACTAATCTAAGGATATGAATCATAAGAAAAGGAGATCATAGATTCTCAATAAGTGTAAAGGGAGATATAAATGACCATATAAAGATAAGATAAGTATTAATATTTCACCTTCATTGTCCTATTTGTTTACATTCTTCCATCAGGTACGATTCCCATTCGTTTCTAAAGACATTTATATCATCTTCTGAATAGGAGTTTTTGCGACAGTCATAGTAGTACTAAAAAAATATAAATACACAAAGGATTAATAATTATTTTAAATAAAGTAGTAATTATTTTCAAAAATACCTCTTCAGGTATGCTAGTTTGTCCATGAAATACGATCTCTTTCATAAATTTACAAACATAATAACCGCAGTCCTTGTCATTTGTTTGTTTCGAACACTACAGAAACATCGAGAAAAATAAGTAATTTGTTTTGATATGTATTTGGATAGTAAAATATAATTATATATACCCAGATACTTCTCCATTTGTAGATCTTGTGGGCATTGTCGTCCTTACGCCCTGGATTCATTCCAGCCTTTAGACGATATTCATACACCGCCCTATCATAACAAAATCCTCATTAAAAGATAATATAAATTATATAACTAGATATTTAGTTCTAAAATGTTGGATCTAGTGTATTACAAATTGAAAATCACCATCATCTATGGTTGGTTAGTTGGATATCCATACAGTGAATCCAGAAAATAAATCTTTGGAGTATCTAAATTGACTGCAATGAGCATCCAATGTTCCCTAAAAACACAAAAAGAAATAAGTACTGATAGAAATGAAAATATAATTGATATGATTAAAATGTAGAGTTTTACCCTTGCATCGTTGGTATTAAATAGAGCATGTCAGTCGTAATTCTTCTTTGAAACGTTCTGAGCAGATTTGACATCAATTCAGCCTGAAAATTAGAATCTATTTCTGTTCGTTGTGTAGAAATGGTGGGAGGACTAACGAGTCCAAATTTGTATTCATGGGAAAATCCCTTCAATTGTTTTTCATATATACGCTTGTGAAAAATATGATATGTATTTATCCATAATTATCAAAGTATATCAGCTTCTGTAAAATCAAATCATGAAAACATACCTCATGTATACATTTATAACTGAGGCGCCTAGCCAGTCGTATGTGATGATCTCAAAAATAGCGTCTGCACTAACGAAATCTATTTTTTCCTCTCCGTACATATCTTTTTCACAAAAAATTGTATTTCTCTTTCCGTCTTTCATTTTCGTATCCACATGAGCTTGTAATGATATTAAATGTGGATATAGAATGGGCGGGGTGAACGCGCTCTCAGTAGATTGTTTTGATCGGTTGGTTGATCCAATGTTGGAGCCGCTCTTTTGTTTTAGCTTCTCCATTTTATCCTTCTGTAATAACATTCATCAATTCAGCCATTTTCTAATTTAATGTTAAAGGTTCTGCTTGAAAAATTAACTGGAAATGAATACCTCCTGCTCGACATGTTTTTTTACAAGATTCGACGGCCAGGTAACGAATGTTCCAACAGCTTTTTCCACCGTATGAATGTCGTCATCGTCATTTGGCACGGGTAGCTCGGCACTCGGCTCATGAGCTACATTAATCGACACTTTGACATGACCGGTTGGAAGTGGTCTGGAGTGTAGCATGTCATTCTGCATATTGAACACCGTAGCCCTCGCTACAAGGCGATGGGTGGGAGTTGACAGATATAAATCATAGTCATTTTCACCCTACAGAATATCATTACATGAAAGGTATCATTGTCTGTGATTCACATCTCACAAAAACGAATATTATAACATTGATTACCTCGGTTAAGTCAGGTCTTTGAGGGGAATGGCTCGCCTCAAAGCTGGTGAGGGGTGGATCTTCTCGCGGGGGTTGTTCTTGAGTTGTTTGTTCTCTTCGCCTCTCATCCATCAAACTCGTTAGCATCTTTCCCTGAGTTTGGATTAGTTATTCAAGGGTAGATACTTTATCTCTCATTACATGCAATTCTTTAGTTTGTTCATCCTCTTGTTTTTTTTTTCTGAAAATATGTCCGGGGTGACACCCCAAAACCCACACCTCTGACGCGGCCATACTGTTCTGGTTGTTTCAAGGCCGTTGAAAGTATGTCTGCATCCGGTGTGGGTGTTGTTGATTCCTGTGACTATGTCAAATAGAAAATATGAAAAAATAAGTAAGCATCGTTATGTAATAGTGATTTAAAGCAAAACAAGTTTATATTATGTCCTACTTACACATGTTTCCCACACTTTTTGTGTGTTTTCATCTATCAGTTTCCCCTCTTTATTAAAACGAGACTCCTTCCATAGCACATGGCGTGAAATGGAAGTGACTTGAGATTTTGCTTCATCAATCTACATATAAACAGAAAAACATGGTTACAGTGTTGTTTTATGTCACATAAAATTATTACAGTACTTTTAAAATACATACCAATTGTTTTTCAATTGAAGCGTACCCCAACCTTGCTTTATGGTAGGGGTATGCTGGTTTTGCCGCCTGTTATTTATTTTCATCACTCAGTTGCTGTTTCATAAATAAAAACCTATCAATCAACGTGATGAATACAAGCAATGTTACACAACATGTAACCAAACACAATGTACCTGAAAATTCTGTTCCGCACGACGGTTGCAAAACGCATCCCACGTTCCTTGGGATATCAAGTGTGCATAAAGAGGAGGCGGGTGTGGCTTGATTTTCCCTTCGGCATCTTTCAGATGATGTTTCGTTAAAATGATGCGAAAGCCTCTATGAATCCTTCCTACCAGTCTGAAAACATATTCTTTGTGAGAAACATCTACTATAAATGCACTCTGCAAGAGATGATGAAGGGTTAGTCAATATTTCAATATTTTATTTTATTTTAATAAATTAAATAGATGATATCGTAATGTTACCGTAATCTCTTCCCACATTAATGTTTTCAACCCACTGACAACATGGTGCCATGACTCTACGTCAATCGGCACGCGTTGTCGAGTGACGATTCCAATGTAGCTACTAAACATGGCTTTGTTGTGGTTTACATGCTGGCCTAGCTTATTCCATCCCACCTCATATTTGATGCCTTTTGCTCTTGCCTTAAGGATTTTTGCTAAAACTGTCAAACTATGGTGCACCTGTTTTCTTTGTTTCGCTGGGGTTTCATCGCCTACCATTTCCTCAGTTTATGCATCATCATTATGTTTCTCTGAAGCGCTAGCATCGACACTGAAACCAACTGCAATAGGTTGAGAGACCTGTTGTACGTCAGCAGTGGGACCATCTACAATAGGTTGAGAGACCTGTTGTCTCTCAGCAGTGGGACCAACTGCAACAGGTTGAGAGACGTGTTGTGTCTCGGGATTGGGTGCATCAGCAGGTGAAGAAGTCATTATCTGCAGAACTGGTTTAAAATTTAATTTAGATCACATAAAAACAACAACGAACAGATAATAACATAATGTAACACAATCTATATTACAACAAAAATCAATAACCTGATTATTGAACTCCCTTTTTTTAAAGGCTGAAGGGATTCGACCCCTCTATCAACTATCCATATCCCTTCATTGTGGTCTCCTCTGACATACAAAACGTCATCTACATTGGGACCAATGCAAAATGATTGCGACGTCCCAATGAAAGGGTCATCTTCTGTTGAATTTTCATCTGACCCTTCAACTGTTTTGGTCGATAACAGAACAATTGACCAGTTTCGGTTTGCGGGATTTGGAACATAAAATACTTGCACTACCTGTGATGCCATTATAAATGGTTCGTCTTTCTCCCCTTCCTTACTGAAATCAACTTTCACGAATCCCAAATCATCTATTTTAACAGCACTCCTGTTATCAACCCACTTGCATTGAAATATCGGAACTTGAAATTCCGTATAATCCAACTCCCATATTTGTTTGATGATGCCAAAGTATGACATATTCACATAAATTGGATTTCTGTCCTTAGCACCAGAAACATGCATCGCTTCAGCCACAAGCGTAACCCCACTATTCTGCATGGTACTGTCTTCATCATGTTCATTAGTATAAAATATATAACCATTAACTACATAAGCATTGTAAGATAATGCATACACACTTGGTCCTCCGGCTAGCCATCGAAGTCGTTCCGAAATTGACTTTGGATTTTCATCTGACTTCTTAAAAATATGATCTTGAAACCATCCTATAAACTGTCGATTATGTGTATCTGATATCCATTTTTCAGCCCTTTATGGATTCAAATGCCTAAGAATTTCTTTGTGGATTTCAACATATGGGTCAACGTCGAAACTGTTATGAAAAACATAAAGGTGGGCCAGCTCCCGATCTGTAATATTGATTGTGACAACCTTTCTTCCAGAAATTCCTTCACCCTCAAGCCGCCCAGTGTGACGAGATTTCGGTAAGCCAATGCTTTCCACACCAGACAAGTATTCGGTACAGAATTCAACTGCTTCCTCAACAATATATCGCTCTGCAATACAACCCTCTGGCCAACTTCGATTTTTGACATACCCTTTAAAAATCTTCATATACTGTTCAATGGGGTACATCCATCTGTAATGTACAAGACCACATAGTCAAATCTCTCTCACCAAGTGGACCATCAAATGAACCATCATATCAAAAAATGAAGGCGAGAAGAACATTTCTAATTCACATAATATGACGGCAATTTCTTTTTCCATAGCTGGCAATTTCACCGGGTCTATAACTTTACTGCATATAAATTTAAAGAAGAAACACAGTTTCGTTAATGTATGGAGGACATTCTTGGGCAAAATGCAATGTAAAACAATTGGAATGAGATTTTGCATCAAAACATGACAATCATGTGATTTCAGACCTTTTAACTTCAAGTCTCTCATTGACACAAGGTTACTGATATTTGATGAATACCCCTCTGGAACCTTTACGTCATTCAAGAAGTTGCAAAACTGATATCTCTCCTGCCTGGAAAGAGTGTAAGCAGCAGGAGGAAGAAATGTTCATTTTTCACCCTTCATTGGTGCCAACTCTTCTCGTATTCCCATCTCAACCATGTCCAACCTAGCCTTAATTCCATCTTTTGTTTTGCCAGATGTATTTAGCAACGTGCCGATAACAATGTTAAATACATTTTTTTCTACATGCATAACATCAATAAAATGTCTTACATACAGACAATTCCAGTATTGTAATTCAAAAAAAATTGATCTCTTTTTCCAACCAATTTTCATAAGGTTTTTCAAAGCCGGTTTACCAAAAGTAGTGTCCACATTTTTAACTTTCTCAAACAATTGATCGCTTGTTAGTGGAGATGGTTCTGTACGTTCTTATGAACTTCCATCGAATGATGTCTTCCAAGAACGGTACTTATGTCGTCGCGGTAGAAATCTGTGATGTCCTAGAAACACGGTTTTTGATGAATGTTTCAACCGAATTGATTGTGTACCTTCTTCGCAAATGGGACAACCTTGAGTTCCTTTAATTCTATATCCTGACAAATTTCTATAAGCAGGGAAGTCATTTATCGTCCCATACAACATGACTCTCAAAGTGAAATCTTCCTTTCTGTAAGCATCATACAATGTAACACCTGAATCCCACAATAATTTCAAATCTTTGATCAATGGAGCTAAATAAACATCAATATCATTACCCGATTGTTTTGGTCCTGACATAAGCATAGATAACATGATGTATTTTCATTTCATGCATAACCACGGTGGTAAGTTATAATTTATCAACATAACCGGCCATGTACTGTGACTGTTTCTTTGAAAACCAAAAGGATTCACTCCATCTGTAGATAACGCAAGACGAAGGTTTCTCGACTCTTTTCCAAATTCAGGATACTCATGATCGATTCTATTCCACTGAGGAGAGTCTGCCGGGTGACGTAGTATCCCATCTTTAATTCTTGTATCTTCATGCCATGTTAATTGTTCTACAGTCTCCTCACTTCCATATAGGCGTCTAAACCTTAGAATGATTGTAAAGTACCATACAACTTTAGTAGGACTAGATTCATCTTTCTTGTATCAAGAATCACCACACTTTGGGCATTCTTTAAGTGATTTGTGGTCCTTGCGAAACAGTATACATTCATTCGGGAAGGCATGTATTCTTTCAGAGATCATACCCATAGAGCGTAGCATTCGTTTGGCATCGTATGTTCGGCTCGGGAGCTCATTATCTTCTGGGAGCATGTCATTCAAGAGGGCAAGTATTTTCGTAAAACTGTCGTCACTCCACCCGTTATCTGCTTTAAAATTATATAGCTTCAGTACGGCTGACAATGCTGTATATTTAGTGCAACTAGCATACAATGGCGTCTTTGCACAACTTTTTAACTTCTCAAACAATTTTGGGCAATCACGAAGTTCATCTTTGAAGGTCCTTGTCATTTTCTCAATACGATCTTCATCATCATTCACATCTGTAATCACATCCTCCATACGGTCATCTTCATTGTTCATGTTTGTAATCATATCAGATGATCCATAAAATGCAGTGTCACCCCAGTCACTACTTACATTCGTTGTTTCCCCGTGTTTATTCCAACATGTATAACTTTGATCTATTCTGTGACAGATCAAGTGTACTTCCAACTCATCTGGACTAATTTGTTTTGAATAACAACAGCGTAAACACGGACAAAGAATTTGAGAAGAGTCACATGCATGATCTTTTGCAAACTTGATAAATTATTTCACGCCTTCTTCATACTCTTTTGTCAACCGATTGGCATTCATCCATTCTTTATTTATATTCATCCTATTTGAAATCCATAGGATGAGTATATAGGTTAGAGGAGAAATGACTTCTCGAACCTTTTCTGGATAACCTAGAACTCCTTCCAAGGAAATAGTGTGACCATGAAACAATACTTCTTAAACAAAATATGGGGAATTTATAATATTGTAATAAAGACAAAGCTCTCTAAAAACACCCAAAACAACCTCCAGATTATCAGAGTACTCCTCCTATATATTGTAATACACCAAGAAGTATTCTAAAAAAACGAAAATGGAGGTGTCTAGAAAGATATTAAAGATCTAGTTCATCAGTTCCATGAAATAGATAGAGCATTGGTGATCCCAAATAGAATTCATAAATACTTTAAATTTTCATATCGACTTTAAAAATCTATCTTTTGAGCATCCTCTTCCCAAACCCTCAACTGTTGGTACCCTGATCTCTAGAAAATTTTCAAAAACCAATAGAACCTTATAAGATGGTCAAACAAATCATCAATTATAGGCAATATGTAATTATTCATTACTGTCACCTGGCTATGAATACGGTAGACTGTTAAAATTAATAGGCTATGATATGACTTCATTGAAAACAGAATTGGAAAATATCACAGTGACATGATCATATAGATAGAACCATTTCCCTAAAGATCTTCTAGCTGATCTTTTAGCTTCTCTAAATCGGCCAGAGCCTTATGATGTGATGGAATGGAAAATGGGATCTTCCTGTGAAGCAAATAGATAGAAAACGCAAACACTCATTGGGGAGGTTATCCCATGAAGTCCTCTAGAAATGATTTTGTGTACTTTTCCATGACCACTGAAATTTCACATGAAGAACACTTCTCAACAACCCCAAGGAAAACCTTGGAAATATGACATGATATGAACCATAACATAGAATCAACTTGTCATACCCTCCATGGTTATAGATCACAATCTCCATGAAAGACATGGAATCTCCTGTTAAGAGTAAGTAACTGAACCCAATCAAGGGTTGTGTGACCACACCCCACCACGAGTAGTATCCCTTTAGTTATGTGATTCTTTATCCATTGTTGTTTATATGATCATTTGTATATGTATGAGTAGTATCTCTATCATAAATTGTATTTGTGGTGTTAATGTGTCAAATTTTGGGATATAATGTGATTTATTTTAATTGATGCGCTTGTTTGGATTTCTTAATATGTCTATTAATTTATCAATGCAACCCAAGTGGGGGATGTTAAATCTAAATTATGTGTCTTTAATAAGATACAATTAATATGCCGTATTAATTAAATACATAAATTCATTGATTTCTGGGTTACTCTGCATTCATGGTTTAATGCATTGATATTTTGTATACCACGTATTAGTGAATATTAAACATTGAATTTTATTTGAATGATACACGATGGATTAAATCATATAATATTTAGTAAATGAAAGGTCATTATATCCTCATTTATAAAATCCTATTTAAACCGTTGCTCTGTCAAGTGGTTTTTGTGTGTGTGACTTAATTATGAACAACTTGGTAGAAAGAGATAAGTATGTCTTCATTTGTCTTTTGAAGTAAAGAAATGTCATTATTCAACATAAATAATAGACACATAAAAGATTCATGTTATTGTGTGTACAATTATCATTTTATGACATATTATAATCTTATATCTTGAATCATTGATTAATTAGGGCTAATCCATAATTTCTATTTTCTAACATAAATAAGATCATTTAATATTATTTTATATTTTTGTAAATTAGTATTTAAATGAAAGAATTAATTTATAAAATTAAATTTAAAATCAAGATTTTAAATTAGTATTTAAATGAAAGAATTAATTTATAGAGATACTACTCATACATATACAAATGATCATACAATTTATGATAGAGATACTACTCGTGAATCTTTTTTTGGAGTGTGTTTTTCTGATCGTGAAGGGTGGAAATTTTGAGAGTGTCGTCTGTTTATGGTTAACGCGATTAAAGGGAACAAAGGTACTAGTTCATGAAGGAAGAGGATCACGAAGGTGCTTATGCGCGGTGGTTGTAAATGCATAGAGGCCGGTCTGTGATGGGTGAGATGGCAAGGGTGTGGTTCACACCGGGATTGCAAAGTAGTGGTTTGCTATGGAAGTGATCACGTAGTGGCAGGTTCGTGCTGAATTTTTGGTTCGGGTAGTGGAGCTTGTTCGTGTAGGGTCTGGTTCATGTAGGGTCTGGTTCGTGCTGGGTCTTGGTTCGCATAGTGGAGTTTGTTCACGTTGGGGCAAGTTTGCGCTGGGTTTCGGTTCGCACAATGGATCTTTGTTTGCGAGTGGGGAGTTATGCGGGTGTAGGGGTCTCGGTTCGTGCAAGGGAGTTTACTCTGGTTTGCACAGGAAAGTGTTGGTCACATTGAGGAGTTTCGTATGCGAAAGGGGTGGGCTTGTTAAGGTTTTTTCTCGTGAAGGATTCGAATGCACGGGGTGGTTTTTGCAAAGGAGATCAACATTATGTTGGATCGCAAAGGGGTTGTCTCGTGCAAGTATCGGATCATGAAGGATTTGTTCGCGAAGGATTTGTATGCATTGGAAATGCTCAAGTAGGGTGAGGCTCGCAAAGAATTGGGTCCACAGAAGACGTGGTTTGGGAAGGGATGGCTTGTAATGGGTCTGGTTCACGGAAGATTCCGCTTGTGCTGAGTGTGTCCGTAGTGGGGTGTGAGCTTTATGGGTTTGATCATGGAGGGTGGACTCGTGGTGGGGTGTGGTCACACAACCCTTGATTGAGAAGGTGGTTGTCGGTGACCGGTGATTCCCTCTCACATCAATAACTTTGGAAACACCTAAAAATAGGTTGGTAGACTTAGAACAATAAGAATAAATCTGATATATTTCCTCAAAACCATCTCAAAATTAATAGCCATAAGATAATCTTTCGTGGGGAGATAAAGAGATACATGAACCAAATGAAAACATAAAAACATAAGAATAACTAAATAAATCTAATGAAGTAGTGGGAAATCATAAAAACAACCCATAGTCAGGATCAAAACATAACCACAATCCCAAACCACCCATAGAAACTGAAGATTCAACACGAAGAATAGTTGGACAAACACTTACCCATTCCAAACATAATTAATTCATGAAAATTAAATTTGAATCACCTTAAGGAGGAGGACCCGGTGGCGGAGGAGAAGGAGGTGTCGATAGCGGAGGCACCAGAGGCAGTGCGGATGCAGCGCAGAGACAGGGCGGAGGCAGGGCGGAGGCAGCGGAGGCAGTGGAGGAGGAGGAGGAGGAGGAGGCCGCGGTGGAGGAGGAGGCAGCAGAGTAGGCAGAGGAGTAGGAAGTGCCGGTGGAGGAGGAGGAGGATGAGGCCGCGGACTAGGAGGAGGAGGAGGAACCGCCGGTAGAGGAGGAGGAGGACGAGGCCGCGGTGGAGGAGGAGGAGGAGGAGGCGGCGACCGGAGGAGGAGGCGGCGGCGGACGGAGGAGGAGGAGAAGGAGGAGGAGAAGGAGGAGGAGGCGGCCGTGGCGGAGGAGGAGGAGGCGGCGGCAGCAGCGACAACGGCAGCGGTGACAGCGGCAGCGGTGGCAGCGGCGCAGAGGAGGGCTTCCGCGAGAGCTTGACCGGGTGCAGGGAGGAGGAAGAGGACCCGCAGGTTTTTAACAAATCCGCGCGAGCCTTTATCAGCACTTGTAAAAAGCGCTGATAAAGGGTGTATTTATCAGCGCTAAAAAAAGCGCTGATAAAGGGGAAAACCTTTATCAGTGCTTTACTGTTAGCACTAATAAAGGCAGGTGCATGCCTTGCCCAGTTTTGTGGTAGTGATGGGTCCACCACCACACCTTTTTGAGATACCACATATCCAAGGAAACACACCTCTTGTGTCTAGAGCTCGCACTTGGAAAACTTCCCATAAAGATGGTGGTGTTGATGGACCTAGAAAACAACTCTGATATGTTTGGAATGCACCTCCTAGGACTTAGATAAGACCAAGATATCATCAATGAATATAATGAAGAACAGATCTAGGAACTCACAGAACATAGAGTTCATATGCCCCACAAACACGACTAGTGCACTCATAACACCGAACGACATGACCACAAACTTGAAGGGACCATACCCACATCTGAAGGTAGTCTTCTGAATATCCTCATATTTCACCCTCAACTAGTGATATTCAAACCATATATCAATCTTCAAGAACCAACTAGCTCCTCTAAACTAGTTGAATAAATCATCGATCCTCAAAAGAGGGAAGCGATTCTTGATTGTTACATAATTCAAACTTTGGTAGTCAATATACAACCTCATACTATTGTCTTACTTATTGGTGAACAACATTGGAGCACCCCAAAGTGACACACTAGGTCAGATGAAACCCCTATACATTAGATCATCAACTCACAACCTTAAATCATGCAAATTTGTGGGCACCATATGATAGAGACCCATCGAAATTGGAGATGCACCAAGCTACAACTCTATCCTGAACTCAACATCGCATCAAGGAGGTAGTGTCATAAACTCATCTGGGAAAATATCCAATAACTCCTCCACAACTCTGGGATCATCCCCAACCTAATATTATACTAATATCTTCTCAAACTATAATAACAGAGGGTTCAATTTTCTACTACCCAACTGGTACACTCGCTCACCAATGAATGCCACTCGATAGCCCTCCACATTAGAAAATGAGACTCTTATATGAAATAATTTGATGAATTCACACATGTAATACAAACAATCCATACCAAGGATAAAATCATATGGTTGTATCTTTAATAATAATAAATCCCCCACTAATTGGTGTTACCCCATCACTAGTCTATATTTCTAGAACACATCAAACAAGGAAGACTGGCCTCTAATTAGCATAGATAAAACTAGTGGAATTAGAAGCCTCTTCACATCCAGTCCAAATATATGGACCAAAATAAAAGAAAAAAAGGCGTGCGATGCTCCTGAATAAAACAAAGCACACACAAGGGTAGACGATAAATTGATCGTACCTCGAACGAATATCAGCTCTACTGGCGGTGCTACCTCTAATGCGTGCATCTGGCCATTCCCAACTCCTTTACCTATCTATTGTCGGCCTCTATAGACATGCTCTATCCTAGTTACTTATGGATGGGGATCATCATGAGGTTTCCCTTTAACAACTACACCTGATCTCAGATGTTGAACAACAACCTGCAGTCCCTACCACTGGAACTATCTTGGAGACAACTACTATTGCTAAAAAGGGGTCTATCCACCAATCTAAAAAAAAATACTCCTTGAGCGGTTAGACACTGATCCTGGTAGTTCACATATCTCCAGTATATATGGAATGTAAATGGGAAGACCCACAAAATGTTCTTAGAAACCACTTGTCCCTGATGGTCGGGAAAGAAGTTGCCGCGGTCAGTTCCCCACTAAATAGAACCCTGACTGCCTGAACATCCATGACCCACTACCTGAATCTATACTCCTTGAAACACACTATTATCATCCCTGCTGAGGCTCAACTTCCAAGGAAAGAATATGCTCAATAACATCATCCATTTTCTACACCTCTAGATACATCAGGAGGAAAAACAATGTGATTGCATACCTGATCACTAGATGAAAAGCCACCTCCAAATGTCGCGCTATGGACTCCTCATCTAGGAAAACATCTGGTGCAAAGTATAGGAGTTCCTTGAACCTAATACCAAGCCCTCACACACTCATAATATCCTACTTAAGGGAGAACAGTTCCTACCTCTTGGATTCCCTCATCATCAATGATAGAAACTCTGCCTGAAACTCCCTCTAAAAATCATGCTACAATATCTCTACCTCCTTGCGATCACTAAGAAACAACGTTCACCACTAACACGTAGCTCCCCACATATGACTAACTTCTAATGGTAACCAAAACTTATTTCATTCTTGGATTAGGCTGAAAGAAATCTCGATCTCCTTTATCTAGTTCTCTATCTCCAGATCTGAGACACTACCCTCATACTTACCCAAACTCTGTCATTGAAAAGACAAAAAATCCTGTTACCATGCCTCATATTACTATTTTGGTTAAACCTTATAAAAATTAATTGGATCAACATAATGAACCTCAACTATCTCAGTAACTCATAGAAGATAAACATGATCCATTCCTGAAAACAATAAGAACATCCTAAGCCCGACAACATGGAATTTTATAAAAAATTATTTAATTCATTCAATTTATTTTCCCCAAAAAACCCAATTGAAACATGAACATGAAAGTAATTATGATGTATGTACCTATCAAATATATCTACCCTGTAAATAGCTCCACCTCACTTGGTCATTAAATAAGCTCAGAGTCTGTGCACTGGATCACTGGGGGGCCTAAAATCTGATGTTCTAGTTAGTATCCCTAGCCCATGCCACGCACCAAGTTCAACTAGAACTATGACCATACCAACCCATCCAATTATCACTATTCCTAACTCCAAACTACATCCTATATCTCAAACATCACCTTTGATACCACTATGTCATGATCCCCTCCCACCAAAGATGCTACAATAAAGGGAGATAGATGATGACCCCCGAGTCCTACCTTTAGTAGGCCCCAGGTTAGAGATTAGCATTGAGGGTATAAAAATATCACAATATGGGAGACATTACCCTCTACAAATGAAACAAGATTAGGAGATAGGATAAATAATCACCAAATAACTCTAGTAGATAATATAAACGATGTAACGACCTGGACCCGGCCAGCCACCCGAACAGTGCCAAACGGGTCGGGTGTTACTACCTTAGGCGCACCTCCCTAAATGCCAAAGGCTGCTGACTAGTGGCGAGGTCTGTTAGGTATAGTGGGGAGGATATACCCTCTCTGAGGATCATAATAAGGGTACTGGTCTGGGTATAAAAATAAAGATGCAGCAGAATGAAAGACTCAGTAGACTCAAACCAGACCCACAGAGCGGAAGCATAACCGATATAGATAAACAGCGGAAGCAATCAATATAAACAACAGCAGCAGAAAGTAAACAGAACAACATGCTTAATATCACAAGAAACTACCACTATAAACAACCAACATGCATCCATAGAAAGTTATACATATCAATTTATAACGGCGCCAATGGATAACCAACAGTTGCTTCATAATAATGTAAGCATGCTGATAAAGAAAAAAAAACAAAACCAAGTAACCCCAGCTAGGTATGACCTCAAGGTCCATACCATCTCCATGAAACAACTAACACAGCCTAGATCCTGAAGCTAGCCTCTTTCCTTCACGTAAATCCATAAAGTCTGCATGCGTCCCGAAGGGCCCGTGCAAGGTGTGAGACAAATCTCAGTAGGATACCACCCAACGGTGCGTACCAAATATATGTGTTTAAATAGTCATGCATGTGTAAGGAAAACTATAAGCAGTACAATGCACAAATAAACACTAACTCTTCTGGTGCTCAGCAGCCACCATGGAGTGTCACCTACTTCGGACAACACTGAAATCTCTGTCGTGTAACCCGACACCATGTGCCTCCTGACACCACGTGTCTCAAGTACCGATGTCCTGAAGGCACACCCAAGGATAGTAACCCAATACCTTGTGCCTCCTGACACCTCATGCCTCAAGTACCGACGTCCTGAAGGAACGCCCAAGAAGTAACCCAAAGGAACAACGATGTCTGCCCTCAAATCATGGCGAGCCTCAGCCCCCAAACCGATAGTCTCAAAGCTATCCCCTGAAGGCTCCTCATCTCCCACGTGGCTTTCTACGGTAATCAACCCAACCAAAATACCTAACCGCAAATATGGGGGCCTCTACCCACACGAGTGGTCAAAACCACCTCATCACGGAGTATCTCTGTGTGCACATTACTCAAAGTCCCGGGTGAGCGGTAATCACCAAAATAGTACCTAAGCCACCAAAAAATCTGACACCTCGTGTCCCTGCGACCATACCGCTCAAGTCTGATGGCATCTCCATCCTAGTAATCCTGGGACATGCCCAACCTGACAGTTGTACTGCCTTAAGCCGACGTCCATGACGCCCAATCTCATGTTCAAAACCACCCAAAGTAACCTGGGCAAAGCCCCAACCTGTGATCAACACCACTCAATTGTAACCGGGCCAAGCCTAACACAACCTAAAGGGTCCAACATGTGCAATTCAACAATTACATATATATCAAATTCAAACAGAACTCATAACAGGAAAAACAATTTAAACAATTGAATTGCCCCAGCCCAACGGCTATCGAACAACAACAATGAGGTCTTGAATGCCTCTAACAACTTATAGCAGGCTTAATAAATTAAACTCAACAGTTTAACACATTAATATTTCAATTAAAACCATTTTGGCATTTCCCGGCCAAAATTCCCCAATGAGCAGTGACCCCTCACCCGGCCCCGCTCACACAAACTAGTAACAGAGCATACCCAAAGGCATCCCATAGGTCCAACAAGAAATTCAATATGAAACAGCATATAAAACGGGTCCCACTCAAAATACCCAAAAATGCGCCGAAGTCCACGTCACCCAAACAACCATGAAAACACAAAATGAAGTATGCACCACCTACCTGAGACTCGTACAATGCTACTCCTCTGGTAATAGCCGCCAATTCGGTCTAAAATGCGGTAAATCTGCAAAATATTCAAAACCGCTCAAACCCTTATAACTTGTTCTAGAACGAAAATAAAAAAAAACGGCCCAAGAGGAATCGAGGCCTTACCGAGGGGGTTCCAACGCATCAATAGGAGTTTGAATCAGGTCTCGGATGGACGATCGAGAGAAGGAAAGAGGTCTGACCGACTTGGTTCACGAAACCAGGCGAGATATTGAGGTTCTGCCTCAATACGAGGCTACTGCCTGTTTTAACGCAAAAAATAAACTACACAACGTGTACTTCATGACTACACGCCGTGTAGGTCATTTAACTATTCATAAGACGACTGAAATTCCGCCGACTTATTTTACGAACCTGCCGACATGAGTACACGACGTGTACCTGTAGGTACACGGTGTGTACTTGGGTTCTCTTCTCTTCCTCGCCTACTTAACCACATGCCATGTATATTCCTCATACATGGCTATACTACATATCATGTCCAAGGGTAACACAGCGTGTACCGGGTTCTACTCGGCCAACATGCCTATACGCCATGTATGGCCACCACACGGTCGGGGGTACACAACATGTTTAAAACTACACGCCGTGTAGTAAAAAATTTATACACGATCATCACATGGTATGTACTTGGCGAGCACATGGCCGACACTCGCTTAACATATACATGACATGTACTTAAAAGTACACGGTGTGTAGTTTGGAAATTTCCAGAAACTTCCAATTTTCTCCCGTTTCCTTAGAAACCAGTAAAAAATTTAATCAGGGTCGGGATTTTGACCCGTTCTAAAAACCCGAGTTCTTAAAATCTCCCCACCTTAACATAGCTCATCCCCGAGCTATCAGATGAAACCTGGAGATGGCACCGTACATACCACCCTGTTCAAAGTAACCCAGACTTCCCCAGTCTCAAAGGTTACGACTAAATTCCTCAAGGGGGTTCCCCACCTTAGGAATCACCTAACTTGGTATCAACCCAACTAAACTCAAAGCAACCAAGGTTTACTAACCTGTTTTCTGGACGCATAGTCCCTCCGTGATGCATCGTCACCCCTACGCCACATTGGCACTCCTGTGTCATTCCCGACACCCAACGTATTCCGCACCGCATCGGTGTCTGCCTCTATGAGGTCTTGGTGCTTGGCACCTCAAGTAACTTGCATCCTCGATGCCCTGGTGCCCACGACAGCTCATGTAAACCGCATCCTCGATGCCCCGATGCCACACATCTCATACATATATATAGACTATATCACGCAC
This sequence comes from Viscum album, assembly GCA_963277665.1. NCBI lineage: Eukaryota > Viridiplantae > Streptophyta > Magnoliopsida > Santalales > Viscaceae > Viscum > Viscum album. The sequence goes on from OY728126.1 coordinate 1,327,281,297, forward strand.
CCGATATGGCGCCAATTCCTCTGACTAGCATCTAGTCAGTCCACATAGATCCTGTGCACCACATGCACTCAAAACAGACATGCCTCTACAGGTCATGCCAAAAAGGAAACATGGAGATCACAGTCACACCGCAGTGTACCTTTAACCGTCGTCGGCCCACCAGCCTGCTCAGCCTCTGCCAGCTCCATGGCATGCACCTGGCCTGAAGTACGGCTACCTGATGCCTGACCTCCCTGCGGTACTACTCCAGTCACCGGCCACTGACCCCTCAGTTGGGTCCCACCATCTCTGTCACAACCTCCGCACACAGCTGAACCTTGACTACCCTCTTTGGGTACCAAACCTGAACCAACTCTAGACGCTACAGTCTATCCTGGTCCCTGCCTTCCGACTATCTGAGAAGGCTTCCTGCAAAACCTCTCCAGATTCCCATCCTGTCCACATGCCCGGCACTCCTTCGGAGGCCTATCACACTGAGCCTGAACATGTCCCGGTTGTCCACACTGAAAGAAAATCACCGAAGAACTACCAAAAAGTGGTCTAACTGAATCCCTAGCCTGACTGCCCTGCTGGAACTCATCCCTTCCTCGCTTCCTACTATCCGAAACATCACCTGAAGCTATCACCCTGCCCAAGCGAGATTTCTCTCTCTCGTTGCCCTAAAATATGAGAGCCTGATTCACCGCCTCAGAGAAGAAACCCAGCCTGAAGATGTTCACCTGTACCCGAATGGCATGTCGTAATCCATCCTCGAAGCACCTCACCCTAGCTGCGTCATCGCTCACCATACTAGGTGCAAAGCGAGACAAATCTGTGAAAGTAGCTGCGTAGTCCATGACGGACATGTCTCCTTGATGAAGACTCAAGAACTCCCGAGATCTCTCTGCCCTCAGTGTCTCTGGGTAGAAGTGCTCAAAGAACCTGTCCTCGAAGTCCTGCCATGCCAGTCCCTTGTGCCTACGAGCCTGAACCTGTACGTCCCACCAATGCTTCGCTGGTCCTCTCAGCATGTACATCACCAACTTGACCCTCCGCCCTGGAGGCGTCTCGAGCTGCTCGAAGATCATCTGCATACTCTTTATCCAGTTCTCAGCCGCCTACGGACCACCCTCACCCTGAAAAAGCGGCGGGTGATGCAACTGGAACTCCAACGTCAGATACACCATAGAAGGCTCTGTACCCTGCGCGCCTCTATCAATCCCCTGCAAGACATGCACCAGGCTAGCTCAGAGCTATTCGTCAATCCATGGTCCGAATGTTTCTAAACCCGACTGTTGTCCTGCCTGCACAGGATCCTGAACCTGATCTTGTCCCTGAGCCTGTACCTGCGGCTCATGCTCTGCCTATACTGAATTCTGAACCTGATCCTACGACACTGTATCATCTCCTTCCTGACGCTCCATCGAGTCATGAAGGAGTAACCCGTTGAATACCATAAATGGTCAGACAGCCCATATATATATATATATATAAATAATTCTATGCAGATAAGGAAAGCAGTAAAAGGAAGTGCATAACAACTACCCTTACTCCCCCTCACCACAACCCATGCCCCACGGCATCCCGGCCTCATGGCCTCCTTACCCGCCCTCAACAGAGCCAAGTATCACAAGTACCTTAGGCCATGTCCGTCCTGACAACTCACATTACCTCAAACTGATGACCGAGTCACCCAATCATGATAGTTACACTGCCTCAGCCATAGTACCTGCCTACTCTCATAAGAGCTAGACCCAAAACCCTGCTACATGCAATTCTAAAAATATACAAAGCATGACACATATCACATTACAACAACGAGCAATTCTATCAGGGATTTCACCTATTCACATTTCAGAGCACACAATCATGGAATTTGATTTTTATTCACATGGCATTATCACTTCATAAAGCATACGTGCAATTATGAAATTGAAATACCCTAAAATGCGCCTATCAAAATCCAAACAACAAGCCTTGCCATACCGGGCCAAGGTCCAATTCTCCATTACCACACCGGGTCAAGGGTCACATATCACAATCAATAACATCACACATCAAGTGTTCCACTGAGGTGGAAATCATATAAACTATAATCTGAGCAAAAGCAAACAACAATTCCCACCCATGGAAACTTGGTCCATCCCTCGTACCTGGGGCTGCAGGCACCCAAGCACAAGCTAGAAACCTAGTTCCAGTAACAAAAACCTATCTCCAGTCTACCATATCCCAAATAGTAAAACCAGCAGAAATAAAAAGAGAAGTCTCAATCTCATTAGTATCCAGAAAAACACTGCTACTAAATCCTTTTCAAGAACTCCTATGATACCACTTTGTAATGACCCGGACCCGGCCAGCCACCCGAACAGTGCCAAACGGGTCGGGTGTTACTACCTTAGGCGCACCTCCTCAAATGCCAAAGGCTTCCAACTAGCAGTGAGAGTCTGTTAGGTATAGTGGGGAGGCTATACTCTCTTGGAGGATCATAATAAGGGTACTGGTCTGAGTATAAAAATAAAGATGCAGCGGAATGAAAGACTCAACAGACTCAAACCAGACCTGTAGAGTGGAAGCATAACCGATATAGATAAACAGCGGAAGCAATCAATATAAACAACAACAGCAGAAAGTAAACAGAACAACATGCTGAATATCACAAGCAACTACTACTATAAACAACCAACGTGCATCCATAGAAAGTCATACATATCAATTTATAACGGCGCCAATGGATAACCAAAAGTTTCTTCATAATAATGTAAGCATGCTGATAAAGAAAAGAAAAGAAAAACAAGTAAACCCAGCTAGGTATGACCTCAAGGTCCATACCATCTCCATGCAAAAACTAATGCATCCTAGCTTCTGAAGCTGGCCTCTTTCCTGCACGTAAATCCATAAAGTCTGCATGCGTCCCAAAGGACCCGTGCAGGGTGTGAGACAAATCTCAGTAGGATACCACCCAACGGTGAGTACCAAATATATGTGTGTTAATCATTCATGAAAGTGTAAGGAAAAATGTAAGCAGTACAATGCACAAATAAACACTAACTCCTCTAGTGCTCAGCAGCCACCATGGAGTGTCACCTACTTCAGCCAACGCCGGAATCTCTATCTTGTAACCCGACACCATGTGCCCCCTGACACCACGTGTCTCAAGTACTGACGTCCCGAAGGCACGCCCAAGTATAGTAACCCGGAACCTTGTGCCTCCTGACACCTCGTTCCTCAAGTACCGACGTCCAGAAGGCACGCCCAAGAAGTAACCCGGAGGAACAACGATGTTTGCCCTCAAATCACGGCGAGCCTCAGCCCCCAACCAGATAGTCTCAAAGCTATCCCCTGAAGGCTCCTCACCTCCCACATGGATTTCTATTGTAAGAGCCCCCAACCAAAATACCTAACCGCAACTATGGGGGCCTCTACCCACACGAGTGGTCAAAACCACCTCATCAGGGAGTATATCTGTGTGCACACTACTCAAAGTCCCGGATGAGCGGTAATCAACAAAATAGTACCTATACCACCAACACATCTGACACCTCATGTCCCTGCGACCATGCCGCTCAAGTCTGATGGCATCTCCATCCTAGTAATCCCAGGCCATGCCCAACCTGACAGTTGTACTGCCTCAAGATGAAATCCATGACGCCCAATCCCGTGGTCAAAACCACCCAAAGTAACTCGGGCAAAGCCCCAACCTGTGATCATCATCACTCAAGCGTAACTGGGCCAAGCCTAACACAAACCAAAGGGTCTAGCATGTGCAATTCATAAATTGCATATATATCAAATTCAAACATAACTCATAACAGGTAAAACAATTTAAATAGTTGAATTGCCCCAGCCCAACGACTATCGAACAACAAAACTGAGGTCTTGAATGTCTCTAACAACTTATAGAAAGCTTAATAAATTAAACTCAACAGTTTTACACATTAATATTTCAATTAAAACCATTTTTGGCATTTCCCGGTCAAAATTCCCTGATAAGCAACGACCCCTCACCCAACCCCACTCACACAAACTGGTAACAGAGCATACCCAAAGGCATCCCATAGGTCCAACAAGCAATTCAATATGAAACAACAGATAAAACGGGTCCCGCTCAAAATACCCAAAAACGAGCCGAAGGCCGCGTCACCCAAAAAACCACAAAAACACAAAATGAAGTATGCACCACCTACCTGAGACTCGTACAATGCTACTCCTCCGGTAACAGCCACCAATTCGGTCTAAAACACGGTAAATCTACAAAAGATTCAAAACTGCTCAAACCCCTATAACTCGTTCTAGAATGAAAATCAAACAAAACAGACCAAGAGGAATCGAGGCATTACCGAGGGGGTTACAACGCATCAATCGGAGTTTGAATCAGGTCTCAAACGGACGATCGGGAGAAGGAAAGAGGTCCGGACGACTTGGTTCGCAAAACCGGGCGAGATATTGAGGTTCTGCCTCAATACGAGGCTACTACCCATTTTAACACAAAAAAAGAAACTACATGGCATGTACTTCATGACTACATGCCATGTAGGTCATTTAACTATTCATAAGACGACTAAAATTCTGCTGACTTACTTTCCAAACCTGCCGACATGAGTACACAGCGTGTACCTGTGGGTACACGGCGTGTACTTGGTTTCTCTTCTCTTCCTTGTTGACTTACCCACAGGCCATGTATATTACTCATACATGGCTAGACTACACGACGTGTCCAAGGGGAACACGACATGTACCGGTTTCTACCCGGCCAACATACCTACATGCCATGTATGGCCACCACACGGTTGGGGGTACATGGCATGTTTAAAACTACACACCGTGTAGTAAGAAATTTCTACACGGTCATCACACAAAATGTACTTGGTGAGCACATGGCTGACACTCGCTTAATATATACATGGCGTGTACTTAAAAGTACATGGCGTGTAGTCTGAAAATTTCCAGAAACTTCCAATTTTTTCTCGTTTCCTCAGAAACCAGTCAAAAATTTAAACTTGGTCGGGATTTTGACCCGTTCTAAAAACCCGGGTTCTTACAAAGGTAAACCAAGAACCATTCCCTAATTTATGAATAAAGTAATACTAATACATATAAAAGTCTCCAAAGAAAACACAAAAAAAAATTACGGTGAAAACTCAACAATAACTCCAACCCAACTATTAATTTCTGGCTTGGTCCCCAAAGTCCTCTTGGAAACCTAAAAACAATTTATATAGTAGGGTGAGTATAATATGTATACTCAGTAGGAACATAACCAAGGACTCAAGTGCACATGTGAAAAGACTATGCTAATATGCCAGTGAACAAACAAAAAAACCAACAAGCACCTTTACAGGTCATCTAACCAAACCCAACCTCACCATGGATCACTCACCAAATCAGACATCCATTATAATAACATAGCATCAATATCGTAACAAAGTAAGGCACCCTACTACCTCTTCACCACTTATTTTACGCTCTTACACCCCAATATCGAATTTCCTATGTTCTCATCCCTTCCACACATATCACATCACATCACATCCCACCCGAAAACACATGGGCCACACACCACATCACATCCTTCCCACTAACACTTGGGCCAAACATCACATCAAATCACATCCTGCCTGTAGAATCCTGGGCCACACATCACATCACATCCTGTCCATAGTCACCTAGTCCACACATCATATCACATCCCGCCTACAAACACTTGGACCACACATCACATCGGAACCAGAACAGTAGGGTATCATGAATGTGAAGGACATAAACCTCAATCCCTCCTCCTATAACACATGATCCACACCATATATCACATCACACCACATTATGTCACACCCATAGGCACCCTATCCACACATCATTATTGAAGGAAGAGCAGGGGAGAGGGGGTAACCAGCCATCCATATCACTACCATCCTTGATGTTGGTGAAAACACCAGGAACTCAACATATCTGAGTGTTGGTAAGGTTATCCAACTCAGGTGGGGCGCATATTAAATAACATAAACATACATGATATATAAATAGCACACAATACCAAACCTATGGGTTTGTATCAATAATACTATCACACACCACACCACCACCACCGTACTTCACATCAACTGCCACAAATATTGCCACCACTATGTGAAACACACCACACAAGCCACACAACATTTTCCTCTTTTATCTTACATGTTTCACCACATTTATTCATTTATCCATTTACTGCACAAAAACTTGCATCCCATTATATTCAATTAACAACCCATACAATTATTCATTTAATTCAACATTGTAATTTTTTCCATTGCTACCCAGGCAATGGAATTTCTCTTATAATTATTTCATAAAACACATACATCACATAGAGATCCCAATAAAAACATCATTCTCATAAATTAAGAATGAAGTAAGTGGTATTTATAGAAATTTAGAAACCTATACTAATGAAATAGTAACATGACCATTAGAATAGTAATATGACCATTAGGAATAGTAATACGACCAATAGAATAGTAAAATCACCTATAAAAGTATAAATAAAATTTATTTATCTTATAAATGAAAATATTATATATTTATATCATGGTATAGGTAAATAAATGTTTTAAAAATGATAGGTTAAGTGTTGGTATTTTTGTAAAATGTAAATGTTTATTTATAATTTTATAATTAATATAGTATTTTAAAAGAAAATTTATTTTCATAAAATAGATTCATAAATTAATATTTTTTTGTATTATAATTATAAGATAATTCCAATAGACCTTAATTAATTCTTAAAAGTGTCATAAAATCGATTATAATGTTAAAATAAGTATTTTTTGAATAAATTATGATTTTAATTAAAAAAAATTATCTTATTTATAAAATTATTTTTATAAAATGGAGTCCATATTTTAATTATACATGTTGAAAAATGTTTTGGTTAATTTTTTTGGTATTTTTCTAAAATAGTTGAATTTTTGGTGAATAGTGAAATATGATAATCTACGGTATTTAACATTATAAGTTAAATACATGAATTTTTGAGTAATTTATGATGTAAGCACCCATTGGTTTAAACTCTCCTAAAAAAATTACTATATTTATTCATGGTAATATTCACTATTGATAGTCTTGAGCCAAAATAATAAAATAATGAATATTAAAAAACACTCCTCTCATCCCCTATAAATACCACCTTATCTCATCACACCTTATAAACCTTGTATCTTGTATAAATTCTTCCCAATTACCTCCCCAAGACTCTTACCCATGTACAAGATCTTATTGTCTCAACAAAATACCAAACCCAAGTTCCTTAAGGAGGTTCTCAAGGAGAAGATATTCAAGAGGTAAAATCATCATTCTTTCTCTTTTCTTTTCTTTCTTTTATTTTCTTATCCTATCCTCACATGACCTTATACAAAGTGGAATGATAACTCCATTATAATATATATACTATAATTTTATTATGTTAATGTAATATCCATCATAAAATCTCTTCTCTTATCCTTTTATTCTAAAAATGAAAACATCGTATGTGACGTGTCGATTCACCGCCTTTGTGGATAATGAGATTTAATTTTCCATTACCTCCTTCAAGGCTAGTCATAAAACTATTATTATGGTTAAATAAGATTTTAATATAAATATTATAAGTTATATCATGTTATGGAACCAATTTATAAGCATAATATTAAATAAAATTACACAAGTTCACGATGTTCGTAAAAATTTCCAAAATAAATTAAAACATTTTCATCAATGTTTTATCTAATGAGTCATCATCATACCATATAAAAAAATAATATATGAGAAAATTTAAACATATTTAAGTTCATTAATACTAAATATCTTCACTTCTACAAAAGTTATCCCAATTTGACACGAACTCCCATATTTATACTTAAGGGAATCAACCATAAACCATGAAACAAACACTTTAGGAATGATGAAATTGAACTCTATAACTCATAGAAAAGGCTATAAAAAACTTAATAAAACTATAATAAATAAAATAAATTTAGAATAATTTCTATATTTAGTAATTAATTAATCTAATTTGATTATCTAGGATATTAAGTACAAGTGTCGAAGGCATTCAAAAATAAGGTAAGAGGATTCTCAAACCTAACTCCTTTTCTTTGGGTTATTCCTCTTTCATGCCAAATTTCAATATGTATATTATTTTAATATTACTAAAATATAATTTCATTATCCTTTATTTTTATTTTATGGTATATACATATTTCTAATCTGATTTTATGAAAATAAAAATATTTTCCAAAAGAATTATTCTTTCCAAAACACATCTTGACTCCTTTTGAGTTATTTCTTCTTCACTAAAAAATGATGGTTCTTATACCAAATATGTTCTTTTAACTTTTCAATTTGATAACATAAATTTTATTCATGAAGTAATGATTTATTAAATACTTATGAAACCCATTCATTTACATTGGTTACTTTATGAATTTAATTGATATATGTTCTACGTGACATGCATGATTATGTAAATGTTATGATGTGACAGGTGCATCTGGAATTATATATCACTCCAATGCATTGATTAATGTGATGTATCTCATGCGATAATGTGTATTATGTGTAAACATGATTCTATATTTGTTCAAAATGATAATTTTATGATTATGCACATATGTTACGAGTGAACACGATTCTAGCTTTGTTCATAACTATGTGTGTTATTTGACCACTAAGACATGATGTTTCATTTTTATGAATTTCCACATTCCATTACTTTATATAATTCTTCCTTTAATGATTATTATGATGACCCTATGATTATGTTTTGATTATTATGATTATTTTCACCTATGTTATATTGATTTATGACCTTATTTATCCTCTTACTAGGCTTTTAGCTCACCCCTTTCTTTGATTCATATCCTCGGGTGAATACTTGTACTAAAAAAAATGCAAGGGACACTAAGAAGATAGAGAAAATGGAATTAAATAATTCCTATGTTTTATTTTGTAAAAGTTATGTATAAGCCTAATTTTCCCATTACACTAAACCTTTGGATCCTGGTTTTGTAACACTATTATATTTTATATCTTAAAAATGATGTAATAGTTATGTAAGAAAAAGAAAGGTCACTATAGTTTGTATCAGAGCATAGTTTAGTTAATTTGGGAATTAGGATTATAGAACATTAGTGAAAACCCTTAGTATGACACTAAGTATATGTAAGCATCCAAGAATCTTTGTTTTATAAAAATAATAAACATAGAGATCCCACAAGATATGCCTTTAAAGTTAATTGTACAAAATAATAAATTATTTATTCATGACTTGCTAACTTATGTTTTGTTCAAAGATTTTCTATTTTAGAAAATGGTGGGAACTAGGAGAAACCATGCCAATAACTTGTATCAAGGATAATCCAACTATTTCCTAAATGACATCCCAAATTCCATGAGAGGTGGAGTTCAAAACTTCATGGCGATGCTTACCCAGTTGTCTCAGGCTACTAAACCAGGTGAAACATTTTCCTTCACCTAAGAAGGATCATCTATCTATTTAGTCCTTTATGTGGAAACGACCACCGACATTTAGTGGATCTTCTAATTCAATTTTTTCAGAACAGTAGGTTAACTCAATGGAGAAGATCTTTTTTGTGATCCACTTTTCTGAGAAGAAGAAGGTGACTATAACTATCTATCATTTATATATAGAGGCTAGTAAATTATGGGAATTGATTAAGAACACCAAAATAAAGAATTAAATAGAAGATATGGAGTACGAATACTTTAAGAAAATATTTCTTAATAAGTATTTCCCTCAAAATCTTCATACAAATATGAAGAGATAATCCATAGAGCTAAAGAAAAATAAAGGTGAATATATCATAGTTTATGAAGAAAACTTCACAAGGATTTAAAGGTACGAATTGGGTTTTGTTATCAATAATGATATAAAAATAGATAGATTCTTTAGTGGTTTAGAACCACACCTTTAAAAGGATCTAGCTATCTGAGCCTTTTAGAGTTATGAAAAAGTGGTCTGATGTGCTCTCAAAGTAGAGAAGGAGTTCGGAGAATGGTCCCATAGTTATGGAGATAATAAGGGAATAACGGATTTTCAAGTTGGTAGATCAAATAAAAAAGGAGAAAATAGGATTCAACAACCCACATGTCAAAAACGTGGGAATAAATGTCATGGGAATTGTCTCAAAGTGATTGGGAAATGCTTAAAGTGTGGGAGAGAAGCTTATCAAGCTCATGAATGTTAGAGAGAAATGAAGAAACCAACCAACACGATGGGGTAAAGGGGAGAACCACCCATGTTTTAATTCTTCAACTGTAGGGAGAAAGTGCACTATGAAATCCATTTCACTAAACCTAAACTCCTTGAAGGTAATTAGTATAACAACCACCAAATCCAAAGGATAAATGGAAATCTTATTCCATCACTACTTCTAAAGTGGAGTAAGAAAATGAAGTCGTACAAGGTACACTTCCTATTCACTCAATAATGACAAAAGTCTTATTTGATTATAGTTATTTGCAGTCCTCTATATCCTGTAATTTTTCTATAACTATTGAATTTAATCCCCAATATCTTAAAGTAGAGATATCCATAAAAACACCTAGTGGTGTAATCATTGAAACCCAAGTGTTGGAATCTTATCCTATTGGAATATGTGGGAAGATTCTTCTAGGGAATATTGTGATACTTCCCTTGGTGGAATTTGACACTATACTAGACAGGGATTGGCTCTTGTTATATAGAGAAAACATAAACTGTTGGAAAAAGGAAATATATTTTCAAATTTTGAACTATCCCATTATCCTTTAAAAATTAAAGGAAGACCATGAATCTCCTTTTGAAAATCCCTCAATGATGTGGGTGTTGATTCCCTATGAATAAGAATACCTCTCTCAAATTGTTGAGTCAAAGGAAGGTATCAACTTAGAGGAAATTCCCATTGTTAGGGAATACAATGATGTATTTCTTGAAGAGTTTCTTAGACTTCCCACAATTAGCAAGGTAGATTTATCAATATAACGCATACCCAGAGCTACTGCTATCTCAAAATTCCCCTATAGGATGGCCCCAATCAAACCGAAGGAGTAAAAGAAGTAGCTACAAGAGAATTTTTACAAAGGGTTCATACACCCTAGTGCATCGCCTTGGGGTGTTCTAGTTATCTTTGTAAAGAAAAAGGATGGATCGATGTGGCTTTGTATCGATTATTGGGAACTACACAAGATCACCATAAAGATCAATTATCCTCTTCCAAGGATTGATGACTTATTCAATCAACTATGAGGAGATCAATACTTCTCAAAAATGGATCTTCGTTCTAGATATCATCAACTGAAGGTGAAGAAATAAGATATTCAGAAGACTACTTTCTATACAAGATGGGCATTATGACTTTCTAGTGATGCCCTTATAAATTAATAATTCCCATAAAATCTTCATGTATTTTATGAATAGAGTCTTTAGAGACTACTTTGAAAAAAAATTGGTAGTGTTTATCAACAATATTCTCATCTACTCCAAGAGAAAGGAGGAATATAAAGAACATATAAGGATTGTGCTGGTGACATTAAAGAAGAAGAAATTGTAAACTATGTCCAAAAATTATAAATTTTGAATGTATCAAGTCACATTCTTGGGAAATGTGATCATGAGTGGGGGAATTTTAGTAGACCCTTCAAAAACAAAGGCAATTGAGGAATGACCCAAACCCACTAGTGTCGTGAAAGTCTATAGTTTTATTGGATTAGTAGGATACTACTGAAATTTTGTGATAAATTTATCATGATTGTCTATCCCACTAACTAAGATAATAATGAAAGGGATAAAGTATGCCTGGATGGAAGAATGTGAGGAAAGATTCAAGGAGATAAAGAAGAGGCTAATCACTACACCAGTACTCACACTACCAACAAGTAGAGAAAGTTTTATGATATAAAGTGATGATTAAAAGAAAGTATTGGGTTGTGTAATCATTAATAATGATAAGGTGATAGATTATTCCTCAAAATAGTTGAATATCCATGAGTAGAACTGCCTGACTCATGATTTGGAGCTAGCAGCTGTGTTTTTTGCCTTGAAAATCTGGCGGCACTACCTATATAGTGAGAAGTGTGACATATATACTAATCATAAGAGTATAAAGCATATATTCACACAAAATTAACTTAACATGAATCAAATAATATGGTTATAGGTTATTAAGTACTATGATTTCTCTATTCATTACCATTCAGGGAAGATGAACAAGGTAGCTGATGCTCTTACTAGAAAAAAACCTTCTACTCTATCTATGATACAGATTGAGAAAGACCCTATCTACATGGATATGAAAAGGATGGATTTGGAAATCATAACTATAAGGAATACATCTTACCTATACCAAATGATTTTATAACCATCTATCCAAGAGAATATTATGGAGTCACAAAGGGATGATATTGAGTTAAAAAGGATGGTTAATGTAGTAAAGGAAGAAAATATACATGAGTTCCATATCAATGATGATGGTGTGATTTGGTTTGTAGGTAGGATGTGTGTGCCTTCATCACCTGAGATAAAGAAAGTGGTATTGGATAATTCACATAGTTCACCTTTCTCCATCCATCCCATAAGTACCAAGATATACCGTGATCTTTGAGAACACTTATGGTTGGATAACATGAATAAAGAGATTGTAGAGTGTATCTCAAGGTTCTTGATATATCAGTAAGTTAAAGTATAATGAAAGAAGTCCAAGGGGATGATACAACTATTTCCTATACCCATGTGGAAATAGGATAATGTCACTATTGACCTTATCACCGGTCTCTAGAAGACATCCAAAGGAAACAATGCGATATGGGTTGTAGTGGATTGACTCACCAAGACTGCCCACTTTATCACTATTCGTAAAGATTTCTCACTTGAAAAACTTTCCAATATATATGTGAAGGAAGTGGTGAGGCTACATGGGATACCAATTTTGATTGTATATGATCATAATCCAAGTTTAACATCTAAATTTTGGAGAATTATCCAACATGCTTTGAGTATTGAATTGAATTTCAACATGATTTACCACCCCAAACTGATGGCCAATATGAAAGGACTATTCAGATGCTCAAGGAAATTATAATATCCTTATAAATTAAATTAAAAATAGGATGTGATCAACATCTTCCATTGGTTGAGTTCTCATACAACAACAACTTCCACTCGAGTATTCAGATGGATCCATATGAATATCTATATGGAAAACGATGTAGAACTCCAACATGTTGGGATGAAGTTGGCGAATGAAATTTACTTAGAACTGATATGGTGCAAGATATGATCAAGAAGGTTCAATCCATCCAACAACACATAAAATATTCTCATAGTTAGCAAAAGAGCTATGCTGACAACCGTCGAAGGGATTGGGAGTTTGAAGTTGGAGACAAAGTTTTCCTTTGAATATCACCATGGAAGAGAGTAATTGTAGAGACCCAAATATTTATGTACATGTAAATTAAATTAATTTTGAGAAATACTTAATACATAACAAAGACCAACACTCAAGGATTGTAATAGTTTAGTGTCTTTGGAAACTCAGAACATAATCTTCTAATCATGGTGAAAGATCTTCAATATCTCCCATAAAGATATTCCCCTTTTGTTTTCTTACCTAAAACCTTTATTTATATCCTAGGGAAAAGAAAACATATAAATAGTGAGCTAAAATGATTATTAAGGGTAAGCATGGAGAAAATAAAACAAACCATATACATTTGAACTTAAAAACATGAACATAATGTTTAAACATCAAAATCTTGAGCAATGACATAAAACATGGCAGTACATAAGGAATAGACCATAATGGAACATCAATCATGATAAAATAGCATGGTAATAAAACATGTAATTGTGTAAAACCATTAATCACTTGATATGATTTCCATAGTAGCCAAGGAATTGCTGCCAAGACCATCTTAGTGGACAAAGTCCCTTACTGAATCGAGTTCACTCCTCATTCCGGTCTTGTATCACTGAACCAGATTAACTTGCCATTCCAGACATGTCTATCTCATGAGATAAAAATCTTTACCCAATGAATTGGAGGGAGATATAGGTACCACCCATCTCATATTGAAATCATTCTTACGTGTGCCACAAAACAATCATAAATCATTCATCACAACCCAAAGAATAAAATGGGTTTCATAAACATCATCCCATCGTGACATAATCCATATAAAACAAATGGATACCATTTCATAAAAATAAAACCATGTAAATAATAGAGACATTATACTTGAAACATAAACATTCTAAATAATGTCATCTTATATGGAAAAGAGTTTTGATAAAACACTTGAAATGAATTCATGAGGAAAATATCATTTCTTCATCAAAATCATTTTCCTTTCTCAAAATGACGTGCAATTTTAAAAGAAAATAATTTTATCGAAAATAATCATGAAATATTGTATGTTAAGATTTATGAAAATAAGGCACTATTAAATCGTAAAAATCTGTTCATGCCGTATAAGTTAAAAAAAACATTTTTCTCGTACTTTGGCCGGAAAAGTAAAAAAGTAACTCGTATGGTAAACAAAAGAAAGATTCATTACATACCATGTAGTAAAAGTCAAAAATGGGTAAAAAGGAATTTAAACATACATGAAACCATTTTTATAAAACAAGTACATGGATGATAAATATAACCTCAGTAAATACTTACGAATAAACAATCTCGGATAAAAATGATATTGGGTAAGTTATCCCTTACCTTATGTCTGATATGCTTTGTATGCACCCGAACCTCCTGTATAATGATTTAAATAATGTCATTTAATTATTACAGAATCATATTCATTTTTATGATATTATATATGGTTCACTTATGACTTTATATTACCTGTTCTTTTGTAAATTCCATGTTAAAGCAGCGTTCTGGGTAAAATTGTTTCATTTATCGTACGTGTTTCGATTTGTTGTTCTTGATATTATTACTTATATCATGATTTACTTAATTACATAATTTAAAAAATTATTTATAAATAATATATATTCAGCATATAAATATATATGATAGATCGATAAATGGAATTAAATACACCGTTCATGGAGACGGTAGGCCGTACGTACGCATGAACGCTCTTTTCATTTACTTATTGAATTGAATGGAATTAAGTAAATGAAACATATATGTACATAAATCTAGTATCATTATTATGTAATATCTTTCATGATTATTTATTATATATAATTTATAATCATACTTGAATGGTTAATCATGGAAAATGAATCTCATCGCGTTCATGGAGACGGTAATCCGTATGTACGCACGAGCGATGATATTGTTACCATAATTATTGAATAGAATTAGAGTGGATGATATAATATATCAGAATCATTATGATGTTATAATAACCATATATAGTTATTCTTTACACCATTATACCCATCCAAGTAAGGTGGTGGTGGAAAAACTGATTACACCACGACGTGGAGATGATATTCCGTACGTACGTACGGGCGGCGATTTTGTTTTCCGTAGGATGTATAGAATGTGAAATGGGGTTGTTTCATATATATAATATCATATTAGTATATTAGTGATACTGATTGTATTAATTCACAATGAAACAACTAAATAATAGGAAGATGAAGAAGAAAGAAACTTGAAAGAATTGGTAGAAGAGATTACCTCTTCTTCGACGCACCTCCTTTAAGCTTCCTCTTAAGGGACTAGAGTTGGTCTTTTGAGAAGACAAAAACCTCCAGAATGTTTCTAGGGAAGTGGAGAAGAGAAATGGGTAGGGGTTGGCTGATCATGAAGGCTCAAAGTGTTGTGAAAAGGAGAGGGAGGAGGTGCCCTTTTATAAGGGAGGAGAGGGGCACCTTTGGAAACCTCAAAAATATTAATTTATAATAAATCAAACCCCACTTAAAAACCTCCAAAAATGACTCATATTCGAATATTAGATGAGATAGGGTTGTAATCTCATCAACCAATAAAATTTAGACATGTTGGATGTAACATCCCGGTTCCAGAAGCCACCCAGAGGCGCCCCGTACCCGGTTGGTCACATGGCCTCAAGCACATTTCCCCAAACGCCATAGGCTGCTGACTAGAAGCGAGGGACTTGGGTGTGATGGTTGGGGAAACTATTCCCTCATTGGAAGAGTACACAGCGGAAGAAAAATAAACATGCAATAGTGGAAGAAATAAATAACCAACAATAATAAACAGTGGAAAACTAAATCAACAAGCCAGAGCACATATGTATATATGAAATGATGCATGATACATATCTAGGAAAACAACTAAACAAGTCACAATGCTGGAAAACACCATAGTAGCAAAGAAAGTAAAAAAAGAAAATAAAGCAGCTTCTCAACATCACAAGCCAAAGCTTGTTCCCATGCTCTCCTGCTCCAAGCAATCATGTACCAGAAGTCGAAGGGCGCTTGCCCTTGTCTATACCTGCAATAACATAGTTTGTTTGGGCCCAAAAGCATGACCCAAATAGGGTGTGAGACTAAATCCCAGTAGGCATTCACCCGAAGATCTGTGCCTAACAGTTAGTGAGTATATGGCAGGTAAAAGTACAATAAGCAGTAAACAGCAACAACAAAGCAGTAGGCAGTAACCAGTAAGAAGTAAAGCAGGATGATACACAACAGCAATCAACCAAAAACAACAGAAGCAATGAATCAAACGGTTAACAAGCAGGAAAACCCTCTGGGAATTACTCGCAACCATCCCCTCTGTTCCTATCCAAGAAGTACCACAACCCTCTGGGCAGTGCACTCAGCCTAACCCCTCTGGCTTGGTCATAAAAATTTATCAGAATCTCTGGGGAAGCTCACTCGGTCAATTCCCCTTATAGTCTAGGGTAGTCAGGGACTCTCTGAGGAAGATCACACGGTCTAACCCTATTATCCCCAAGGTCTAGAGACTCTCTGAGGAAGTTATCTCGGTCAATTCCTCCTATAGCCTCAGGTATACCACAGACTCTCTGAGGAAGCTCACTCGGTCAATCCCTCCTCTAGCCTGAGAAGGTTCTTAAAAAGATTCAAACAAAGTAAGAATCTCTGAGGAAGCTCACTCAGTCTATCCTCCTGTAGTCTATAATATCTTAAGGCACTATGGAAAGCTCACTCGGTCTATCCCCTGTGGCCTATAATGTCTAAGACTCACTAAGGAAGCTCACTCGGTCTACCCTCCTGTAGTCTATAGTACCAGGTTCTCTCAGCCCCGTTCCAGTCAGTGCATAATAATGCTATAAGGCCAAAGTAAACCTACAGAGATACTTGGATAACTAAAGTACACCTATAGAGATACTTGGATAAACAGTCAACAAGGCAACAAGCATGTAATGCAAAACACTCCATCCTATGGACACAAGGCATGACAACAGTCATAACAGCCAAAGGCAAACAAGACCCAAAGGTCATAAACAGAGAAAAGCATGGTAAAAACATCCAATTACAAAAAATTATCCTCTAAAATTATTAATTTACCTATACACAAGCATACAAATAAGGCAGGAAAACAACAAGGGAAAAAAAGGTAAAAACGCAATACCCCGTTCACGGGTATTGGTGGAATTCGTACATAAAACTCAAAGACTTTGAACGGCAAGGCACAAGACACCCACCTCAATCCTAGGAGATATATATACTTGAAACACGATGAATGATTCTCCCCCAAATGTCATAGATCTGAGAAAACATCCAAAATGCTCAACCTTCAATAACTTGAGAGGGAGAAGGAATTGGAAAACAAGGCACAAACAGAAGGAAGAACTAACCACTGTGATTCCAATGCAATCGACTGTGCTCGAATCAGAGAAAAGACAGAGGAATGGTGGCTCATCGAATATCCGCAAATTCCCATCGCTCTCAGACAAAGAAGCTGGAGAAGAAGACCTTTTCGTCGATTAGGCGTGACCCCGGTCCGTTTAATGAAAAAAAAGTACACGAAGTGTATTTTTAGAGTACACAGTGTGTAGTGGGTTTTTTCTTACTCCGCCAAAATCGGCCTCCATGTCACCCCTACACACCGTGTGTGTGGCCCAGACACGGCCATCACACGGCTTCGAGCAGGAAAAGAGTACACAACGTGTACTCATAAAGTACACGACGTGTACTTCAAAAATTTCAGAAACTTTATTTTTCCCAAAAAACTCCAGAAAAAGAAAAACATGCCTGAAACGAAGATCTGGGTTCTTACAAACTTCCCCCCTTAAAGAAATTCATCCCCGAATTTCCCTAGAGAGTCATAGAAGAAGAAACCCCGAACAGCTCCAGCCACTACGATCGAACCTCAGCCTCCCTCTCCCAAGTCTCATCCTGTACTCGCCTGTGCTACCATAGAACCCGTACTAGAGGAACATACCAGCCTCGTAGAACCTTCATACTGTGATCGAAAATCTAGATAGGATGCTCCTCAAATGACGCATCCGCTTTAAGCTCAACCTCCTCAGGTTGGAAGACATGAGATGGGTCTGTAAAGTAACGTCGGAGTTGAGAGACATGGAAGATGTCATGCATAGCCTGGTACCTCTGAGGTAGCTGAAACCGATAGGCAACTGGACCAAATCTCTCCAATACCTCAAATGGACCGACGTACCACGGTGAAAGCTTACCCTGTCTCCAAATCCTCTTGTGTCCCAACCTCAGTGCGACACGCAGGAAAACCTGATCCCCGACCTCGAACTCCAGAGGTCGTCTCCACTGATCAACATAAGACTTCTGTCGAGACTATGTTGTAGCCATCCGCTTCTGAATCAGCTCTATCTGCTCTGAGGTCTCCTGAACAAGACGAGGTCCCAGCAAAGCTGCCTCTTTTGCCTCCAGCTAGTATAAGGGTGATCGGCATGACCTACCGTACAAAGCCTCGTAAGGTGCCATGTAAATGGTCTCCTGAAAACAGTTGTTGTAGGCGAACTCCACAAGAGGAATATTCTTCTCCCAAGAACCACCGAAGTCTAGAATGCAAGCTCGGAGCATATCCTCAAGAACCTGGATCATGCACTCGGACTGGCCATCAGTCTGGGGATGGTATGCTGTACTCAAAAGTACCTGTGTACCCAAATCCTTCTAAAGTCCCTTCCAGAACCGAGAGTTAAAGCGCGAATCCCTGTCTGAAACAATGGAGTGTGGAACTCCATGTAGACGTACAATATCTTAGATGTACAATCGTCCCAGATCATCAACACTGAAGGTCTATTTGATCGGCAGGAAGTGTGCAACCTTCGTAAGCCTGTAGACGACAACCCAAACAACATCACTCCCCCCGAGGTGACCTCGGTAACCCGGTCACGAAGTCCATCACAACATCATTCCACTTCCACTTGGGAATGGGTAACTACTGAAAAAGCCCCACTGGTCTCTGATGCTCTGCTTTCACCTGCTGACAAGTAGAAAATCTCATGAAAAAACCAGCAACATCTTTCTTCATACCTGGCCACCGGTACTGGCGGTGTAGATCATGATACATCTTGGTGATGCCAGGATGAACTGCCCAAACTGAGGAATGAAAATCCCGAATCACCTCCTCACATATGTCTGCTAGCACCCATACGCGTCCCTAGAAATGCAAGATATCATCATCTACCACTATCCATCCGGGAAGAGGGTCCCCTCCTGACACACTCCCCCACATGACTAAGGCCTCTGAATCTGATAGCTTCCTCATCCACACCTGATCAAGAAGTGTAGAGGTAACAGCCACAGATCAAAGGAAAGTTTTTCCCTGCCTATCGCACACCTCCAGATGCATCTTAGAGAACAAATCCATAAGCTGCCACTCACTACTGGCCTCATGAACTGCCTAAATCTGAGTTCTTCTGCTCAATACATCTGCCACTGCATTTCCCTTTCCCGACATATAGGCGAGTTCAAAGTCAAAGGACTTAAGATACTCAACCCATCTATGCTGTCTCAGATTCAGATCATGCTGAGTGAAGATATACTTGAGGCTCTTGTGGTCGGTGAAAACCACAAAGTGCTCTCCCGGAAGGTAGTGTCTCCAACAGCGTAAGGCATGAATAACTGCTGCCAACTCCAGATCGTGCGTCGGGTAGTTCCTCTTGTGTGGCCTCAACTGCCGAGACCCATAAGCAACGACCCCATCTCCCTGCATAAGCACAGCTCCTAGACCGATACCTGAAGCATCACAGTAAATAGTGTAGCCCTTTCCCGGCTCTAGAAAGACTAGTACCAGTGCTGACGTCAACCTCTCCTTCAGCTCCTGAAAGGCTGACTCACAAGGATCTGACCATAAAAACTTCACCCCCTTCTTGGTCAGACCTGTCAATGGTGCTGCTAGGAACGAAAAGTTCTGTATGAAATGTCTGTAGTATCCATCCAGCCCTAGAAAACTCCACACCTCAAAGAAGTTCTTCGGCTGCTCCCAGGAAACTACAGCTCTCACTTTCTTTGGGTCCACTGAAACTCCTGTCTCTGAGATAACATGACCTAAGATGTGAATATGATCCATCCAAAAGTGGCATTTTGAGATCTTAGCATATAATTGATGCTCTCTCAGTGTACTCAGAACGATCTCAAGATGTGTGGCATGGTCGTGTCAAGTGTGAGAGTACACCAAGATGTCATCCAAGAAAACCACCAAAAAGGCGTCTAAGTACGGAGGGAACACTCGATTCATCAGTGCCATGAAAACTGAAGGCGCGTTCATGAGACCGAATGACATGACTGGATAATCGTATAGACCATACCTGCTTCTGAAGGCTGTAAGAGGTATATCTGATGGTCTAACGCGCAACTGATGATAACCGGACCTCAAATCGATCTTTAAGAACACCCGGGCTCCTAGAAGCTGATCAAAGAGGTCATCTATCCTTGGAAAGGGATATCAGTTCCTGAACGTCAAATGGTTCATCTTCCGATAATCCACACAAAGTCTAAGGGTGCCTTCTGCCTTTTTCGCAAACAGGGCAGGCGAACCCCAAGGAGAAGTACTGGGTCGGATGAAACCCTTTTCCTACAACTCATCCAACTGCTTCTTGAGCTCCTACAATTCAGGTGTAGCCATCCTATAAGGAGGAATGGACACTGGTGCCACTCCTGGCATGAGCTCAATTGATAAGTCTACCTCACGCTCCAGAGGCAAACCTGAAAAGTACTCTGGAAAGACATCCCTGAAATGATCCACCAGTGGGGGAAAGTATAACTGTGAAGTCCCCTGGTCATCCAGATAAAGACTGGCAATCTGGGTTGTAACTTCCCCTAGCCCATGATGCTCTGGTCCAGATCTACCCTCCTGGACATCCCACTCGCCTCTATGAAGAAAAGATCTGCCCTCTGGTGATAAAAAACTCACCCTATGGCGATAGCAATCGATGACTGCCTGGAAAGGAACCAAACAGTTCATCCCGAGAATGACTTCATAACCCGACATCTCTAGGACATAGAGGTCCCATAAGAAGTGACACCCCGAAACCTCAAGAGGGAACTCTCTACACTGACGTACGCTAGATGTCCTTGTTCTCAACGACATGTCAAGAGTCAACAAGTCGGAAGACGAAAAGATATAGAGCCCAAGGCTCTCCACAACCGCAATAAAGATAAAGCTAAGGGAAGCACCAATATCGAAAAGAGCTAAAGATAAAACTGAGGCCACTAAGATCGTACCTCAAACTGTAGAAGGGCTGGGATCCTACTCCTAATAGGTCTACTCCACGATGAAATACTGGCCTGCACCACGGCCCTGCGCCCCTAGCTGACAGCTCTGAGCTGATCCACTCTACTGTCGCTGATGACTTGGTGACTGACCACCACGACCGCGACCTCCACCTCGGCCCGAACGGCTGGAAGAACTCCAGTTCCCGGACTGGTGGGAAACTGGCGAAGCATCTCCAGAACGCGAGGTCAGAGAGGGACCCCTACCACCAGCTGAATGTGAGAAGATGTGACAGAAGCGCTGAAGATGGCCCATCTTGCCGTAAGATCAGAACTCCATCAGATCTCTCTGGCACTAAGGCCTAGTGTGCCCAATCCTACCGCACTATTAGCATACAACCTGGCTTCCAGAAGACGCATCTCGCGAACCCCGATCTCATCGAGAAGACTCTCTGGGATGCTTCCTACTGTCCGTAGGAGGAACACCAGCTCTGAATGTCGAACCGCCCTAGCTCACTACTACAGAATCCCTCAGATTGCGCTTAGTAATCAGCGCCTGGTTGATGGTGGAGGATATCAAAGTCAACTGAAAGATATTCACTTGGGAATGGATCTCCTGCCTGATACCATCCTCAAACTTCCTAGCAAGAAAGAACTCATCACCTACTAGGATCAGTGTGAAACAATGCAGCTCAGTGAAGTGAGATGAGTACTCCATAACAGAGAGAGTACCCTACTGCAGACTCATAAACTCCCAGGCTCGATCGGACCTCAGGGTCTCCGGATAGAAGTAGTCATAGAAGGTGCGTCGAAACTCGTCCCAAGACATACCCAGCTGGCTCCCTGACTGTGAGATCACACCCCACCACCTCTTGGCGGTGTCCCGGAGCATATAGGTGGCCAACTTTACCCTCTTCTCTAGGGGTATCTCCAGATGCTCAAAGATAGTCCGGGTGTCCTCGAACCATGACTCTACAGTCTGGGGTCCTCCATCCCCTGAGAAATTATGAGGATACTGCTACTGAAAAACCCTTGTCAACTCATCCATTAATGGGGCAGGAGGCGACGCTCCCTGAAAAGTCTGCATCATCCTCAGGAAATCCTCCCTGAACTGCGCATCGGTGCCTAAGACGGGTATAACTGCTGGTCCTACGGCTGGAACAGCAGGAGGATCTGCAGGAGGTCCCTGATCGGCCATATCCGGTGTCTGATCACCGTCTGGCAACTGACGCATGACCGAAGGACGTCTCGGAGGCATAACTTTGAAAGATCAAAAGCACACCTTAGATCAAGATTAATAAAGACTGAAAACACAAGAGTACAAAATGGTAACAGGGGAAAGAAAATATCAAGTTTTACAAAATACGACTACACGACGTGTATAAAAACTACACGGCATGTCTTCTTTAGCCATTAACATGGGTGTGTACCCCTGCCCGACAGGTTGTGTAACAACCCAAACTACACGGAGTGTTGTTCCCACACACGGCATGTACTTGAACTCTAAACCCCCTCCTGAGTCTCCTTAAATGGCTAACCCACACGGTTCAAACTAACCCCAGACTACACGGCGTGTTCCCTAGGGACACGACGTGTACTAGACATAGTCTCGGCGGCCCATGTTGTTAGTTACATGGCCGTCTACACGGTTGTCCCTTACACAGCGTGTTCCGAACAAACACGGTGTGTATAGAAGAAGGTGACACCGTCCCGTGTTGTTCGTGACACGGCTGGGTACCTAGACAAGACTACACAGCGTGTTCCGAAAACAACACGGCGTGTCTTAGAGATGGTCACGCTGACCCGTGTTGTTCGTGACATGGCTGGGTACCTGGACAGAACTACACGGCGTGTTCCCTTACAACACAACATGTTCTACTCGAGCTCCCCCGACCCGTGTTGTTAGTGACACAGCCGGGTACACGGCTCCAAACTACACGGCGTGAACCTACTGTACACGGTGTGTTTCTGAAGTTATTCCTACAACACCGTGTTCTTGCACACAAAGTCAGTAACACAGCCTGAAAACTACACGGCGTGTAACCAGAAAGTACACGCCGTGTATTATGGGTTTTTCTGGGCAGTAGCTCAGAAGCTACACAGAAGCCCAGAAACACTTAAAACAAGGAAAAGAGGTTCCAAATTCCAATCCATGAGGGCCCGTACTCCCCGTGAATCAAAGCTTGGCATCTCCTACAGTCATGTACAAGAGAAAACAAGATCATGATCCCCCAACTTCCGATTCAAGATGACCCATAACACCTCAAGAATCAAAATTTGGAATTCATTTAAACAAGTACAATAAAAACAATCCTCTAACAAAGTAGTAGAGATTCTATCAATCATCTATCACAACAACATGCATAATCTACACAAAGTCTATCACAACAGCCTGAAATCGCTAATGTACCCTAGATGGAATGGATAGAATGCATGGAATGTGATTTCTACAAGTGCCTATATGATTCATGAGATGGAATACCCTCATATCATCGGGTTGAGACAGAAATAGAATCGTAATATCAAAACAATAACAACACAAAGCATGTGAATCACTCTAGGTGAAATCATATCAACCGTAAAATCTCAAAACCAGAAAACTGCAATAAACGAGGTAGTATGGATTTTCACTGTACACGAGTTAGCTACTCTCGGGCACAACTTATTACCAAGTACTGAATCCATCCTATCCCTGGATAAAGTATCCAAACAGTAAAGCAAGAGAAAAGAATCCCTCTGATACCACTTTGTAACATCCCGGTTCCGGAATCCACCCAGAGGCGCCCCGTACCCGGTTAGTCACATGGACTCAAGCGCATTTCCCCAAATGCCAAAGGCTGCCGACTAGCAGTGAGGGCCTTGGGTGTGATGGTGGGGGAAACTATTCCCTCATTGGCAGAGTACACAGTGGAAGAAAAATAAACATGCAATAGCAGAAGCAATAAATAACCAATAATAATAAACAACAGAAAACTAAATCAACAAGCTGGAGCACATATGTATATATGAAATGATGCATGATACATATCTAGGAAAACAACCAAACAAGTCAGAATGCTGGAAAACACCATAGTACCAAAGCAAGTAAAAAAGGAAAATAAAACAGCTTCTCAGCATTACAAGACAAAGCTTGGTCCCATGCTCTCCTGCTCCAAGAAATCAAGTACCAGAAGTCGAAGGGCGCTTGCCCTTGTCTATACCTGCAAAAAATGTCTTTTTGGGCCCAAAAGCATGACCCAAATAGGGTGTGAGACTAAATACCAGTAGGAATTCACCCAAAGATCTGTGCCTAATAGTCAGTGAGTATATGGCAGGTAAAAGTAAAATAAGCAGTAAACAACAATAGCAAAGCAGTAGGCAGTAACCAGTAAACAGTAAAGCAGGATGATACACAACAGCAATCAACCACAAACAAAAGCACCAATGAAGCAAACAGTTAACAAGAAGGAAGACCCTCTGGGAAGTACTCGCACCCATCCCCTCTGTTCCTATCCAAGAAGTACCACAACCCTCTGGGCAGTGCACTCAGCCTAACCCCTCTGGATTGGTCATACAAATTTACCAGACTCTCTGGGGAAGCTCACTCGGTCAATTCCCCTTATAGTCTAGGGTAGTCAGGGACTCTCTGAGGAATATCACGTGGTATAAACCTCTTAGACCCAAGGTCTAGAGACTATCTGAGGAAGCTATCTCGGTCAATTACTCTTATAGCCTCAGGTATACCACAGACTCTCTGAGGAAGCTCACTCGGTCAATCCCTCATATAGCCTAGGAAGGTTCTTAAAAAGATTCAAACAAAGTAAGACTCTCTGAGGAAGCTCACTCGGTCTATCCTCCTATAGTCTATAATATCTGAAGGCACTCTGGGAAGCTCACTCGTTCTATCCCCTGTGGCCTATAATGTTTAAGACTCACTGAGGAAGCTCACTCGGTCTACCCTCCTGTAGTCTATAGCACCAGGTTCTCTCAGCCCCGTGCCCGTCAGTGCATAATAATGCTATAAGTCCAAAGTAAACCTACAGAGCTACTTGGCTAACCAAAGTACACCTATAGATCTACTTGGATAAACAGTCTACAAGGTAACAAGCATGTAATGCAAAACACTCCATCCTATGGACACAAGGCATGAAAACAGTCATAACGGCCAAAGGCAAACATGACCCAAAGGTCGTAAACAGAGAAAATCATGAGAAAAAAATCCATGAACAACAAATTATCTTCTTATATTATTAATTTACCTCTACAAAAGCATAAAAGAAAGGCAGGAAAACAACAAGGGCAAAAAGGTAAACACGCAATACCCCGTTCACGGGTATTGGTGGAATTCGCACATAAAACTCAAAGACTTTGAACGGTAAGGCATAAACCACCTACCTCAATACTAGGAGATCGATATACTTGAACCAAGATGATTGATTCTCCCCCGAACTTCGTAGATTTGAGAAAACGTACAAAACTCTCAACCTTTGATAACTTAAGAGGGATAAGGAATTGGAAAACAAGGCTCAAGAAGAAGGGAGAACTCACCGCTGTGATTCCAACGCAATCGACCATGCTCAAATCGGAGAACGGACGGAGGAACGGTGGTTCGTCGAAGATCCGCAGATTCTTGGTGCTCTCGGACGAAGAAGCTGGAGAAGAAGACCTTTTTTTCGATTAGGCGCGACCCTGGTTCGTTTAATGAAAAAAAAGAAAGTACACGACGTTTATTTTTAGAGTACATGACGTGTATTGGGTTTTTCCTTACTCTGCCAAAATTGGCCTCCACATCACCCCTACACACTGTGTGTGTGGCCCGGACATGGCCAACACATGACTTCGAGCGGGAAAAGAGTACATGACGTGTACTCAGAAAGTACATGGCATGTACTTCAAAAATTTCAGAAACTTTATTTTTCCCAAAAACTCCAGAAAAAGAAAAACATACCTGAAATGAAGATCCAGGTTCTTACATTGGAAATTTATTTTAAACCTTATCAACTTGATTTATCCTTATTTAATTTATTTAATCTTATTTGTGGTAATAAGATTCTAAATTTTAAATTGTTATAAATAATTACTTATGGGTTGTGAATTTTCCATAATTGGATAATTTATGACATTTTCGACCATATAAATTTTAATTTATAATTTTTTTAAATATTTTTTTGATTTTTAAACAATTTTATATTATGTTATGTTTATAAAATAACAATAGTGTCAATTTTGACACTATTCATTTATTTGAATTTAAATGAAATCCACAGAGAATATATGTTCGAACTAAAATATTTAATAGATTCATAACATGTCATATTTATCTAGAAAATTCGTGGAGCATATTAAATAGTTCATACAATATTTATTTTAATATTTTTAAAACCATTTATTTGACATTTCAATCAATAAAATAATTTCAACATCACTATTGTGTTACCTTTAATGATAATTATTTAATCCCTAAAAATTCTAAATAAATTCACAAGATTTATATAATTTTATTATATTTATGGATACTATTCATGTTAAAAGTTTCATGAAGTTTATCACTAAATTAAAATTATTATACTTATAATATTTAAGAGAGTGACATGTTGTCACTTTCTTTGGTTTAAATAATAATTAAATTATTTTCATGGTCAAAAGTCCATAAAATGAATCTATTCCGACCCTTAGGTGATATGGGTAGACTTTTAGTCATCCAATAAAATTTTGGAAGGTGTTAGGGTAATTTTATAATCTTATTTTTACCCTTAATTACCATATTTACCTTTAACTGTAGTAAATAAAAATTACCATAGTTACTATTCATAATATCAAAAAAATAAAAGTAACCTATTAACATAATTTTTACCCACTGAATTCAAATATGGAATCCATTTTTCAAAATTCAAAACACAGAAGTTGCATTAATTAATTTAAAATTAATCTCGTTAAGAAAATGAGTTTTAAAAGTTAAAACATTGCCAAAGATTGAAATGTTTTTACCTATGAATTCAATGTAAAATTAATAGTAATGACATAAATTATATTAAATGGTAAAAATATATTCTATTTATACTTTAAAACCATTCAATATTATAATTTAACCATATAAATTATTGCGATGAAAAAAGTTGTTTTTAATTAAAATATAGCTTGTTTTTACTATTCATTAAAATATGAAAGTTATCAGAATAATATGAAAATTTTATCCAAAGTAAATTTTTATATCCTGATTCCAAAGAAAAATTTTATTTTGTCAAATTTAACTTATAAACATGTCAAAAACTATATTTAAAGTGGGTGCTCCATCAAAAGGCAGCAAAACTGCATTTTTTGAAAAATACTTATTTTACCTGAAAAATTTATTTTATTCTCATACCATGTTCTAGAAAATGTGTAAGATGAATAATAATGTTATAAAATTAAAAATGTAGTTAATAATATTCATAACATCTAGTACATAATAATATTATAACAATATATCGTTGTTTAATGAAACCCGGTATTGCATACTACACACGCTATCGAGGAAGGTCACGATTGCGTGTAATGCAATCCAAGTTAGGGCTGCGTATAGTGAAATCTCCCTTTGGTGTTGCGTATAATATAATAAAAACTTATTTCATTTATACATTAAATAAAATCTATACTTAATGTTGCGTATAATAATTTCCACAAAACGAACTTAAAATTGTGTGTAACACGAGCCAAGAATAGTGTTGTGTATACTGAAAGCTAATACGATGTTGCGTATAGTACAAGCTAATCTTGGTGTAGTGTACAATACAAGAGATCAATGAAATTAAAAGAATATTTTTCATAAAATCTTGGGGTGTTACATTTTACCCCCCTTTAAATGAATTTCTCCCTCGAAATTCATTGAGGTTATAAATGGTTTACTACTTGAAAGTTTCTTTAATAGAAACCCACATCGTAAAAAGGAATACCAAAAATTAACTTTAAAAACTAAATTATGAAATATAACGGTTACCCAAATTAACTAATCACTAGATTTTTACATAGGAGAACATAGGTGAAAATATGGATATGGAAGAGAAATCTAACCATCAACTTCCGATGAAGAGTGGTAGAGGACATGGCTATGAAAAATCCAACAATCACAAAGCCATAAATTTGTGATGATCTAAGGTACCATCTAATTCATAATATATGAGAGCACTAGGACAACATTTTTGGTTTTCAAGATCATTTCCCAATTGTTGAAGAATTTTTTGAATTAAAAGAAATACTTACTTGATTTTTGCACAATCTTACCGTTGCTTGTGCCTTGAACAATTCCCACTTCATCTCTTAAAGAAATGAAGTTGAATTTGTCTTTTACAAAGTCTTAGCAGATCATGCGATAGAATGATAGGTCATTCCATCTGTCTCAAACATATGATTAGCAAAAGTTATATACATAAGTCCATCTTATGGTGAGATTAATCGTATATGGTTCCAAAAATGGACTTATACTTCATTTATCATACCTCTTAATAAAATAAAACTAGTTTCTATAGACCAGTGGTAGGTGAAAAAGGCCTATCGCACTTCGGTTGTGGGTTTGATTCCCCCAACCTTGTCCGATGCGACGGGTTGTCGCCCGTCCTGTAGGTTTTCCTTTTTCTAAAACTACATCATTATAACATTCCATCAATAATATCGAAAAAATTTCTAGCCTTAAACAATACTAACTTATGTCTAACATAATCCATTTCAAATCTTTAGGCTTATCCAAAATACTTCTGTACAAGCTCATAGTATAAAGAAAATAATTACTAGATATGTCATCTACCGAGCATATGAATACCATCATTTATCCCCAATATATCTTGTTGGTCACATTCCAATCATGTGAATACCTTAATCATGTATTCCCTTGAAAAATGAATACTCATTGAACCTTAGTGAAAACATGAATACTGTCAAAAGTTAACTCTTTCCACATACCAAAATCCAAAAATTCTATATACTCAAACCATGATATAACTTTGTCCTTATATCAGTCATGAGCTCATTAATACTATCAAACATTTCATTTTCTCCTTATCCCTTCATTATGCACATATCATATTCTTTCCAAAAATATCTCAATTACTTTTCATGGTTACCGGTACCATAAAATTATTGAAAACCATAATAGACTAATACATAAATATTCCAATATTCCATGATACTATATACAACATTATTTTGGAATCCCATTACATAAACACTTAATCATTCCACCACATCATTGTCATATTCTACATCGATAATAGTGATCGCATGTGACTTCCCTTTGTCCTTTTTCTTAAGAGGTTTCTCATGTCGATCATCATTAACCCTTGGATTAGGGCATTGATTAACATAATGCCCCATTTCCTTGCACTTGAAGCATTGAAGTGTTGGTGGAGCTTTCTCTATAGTTTTTTCTCTATTCACATCATTAGCTACCTTTTTCCCATTACTTCGACACTCAACTGCTCGATGAACTTCTTTTCCACACTTAAAACATTTTCTAGTACCTTTTAGGAAATCTCCACCATGCTTTTTTCCACACTTTGAGCATAAAGAAACATTCATCTTCTTTTCACCATTGTTCTGAGATTTCTCCTTGAACTCCATCTTTCATTTCATGTCAAAACCATGAGATGGATATGTAACACCAACTTCCATTTCTACCTTGATAGCACAACACACAATTTCTTCATAGCTATTGAAGTATCTTATAGCTAATGCCCTTTGAAGACTTGGTTTTAAGCCACTGAAGAATCGATCAACTTTACTTTCAGGTTGGATGATAAATCCAGATGCATACCTTGCAATCCTTGTAAAATTCGCTTCATATATACCAACAGATTCATAATCCTTTTGCTTAAGCTCAAGGAAATACTTTTCCATCTTTGTTAGAAGAATACCAGGGAAGTACTTATTGAAAAACAAGTTCTTGAACTTGTCCCATTCCATTGATTCAATTTCATCTTTGGGCCTTGTATTCTTAATTAGAGTCCACCACTGGTCTGCTTCACCTTCTAAACGGTAAATAGCCAGAATGACTTTTTCATGTTCTAAACAGCGAAGTATGGAAAATATCTTTTCAATGGTACCGATCCATTTTTCAGCAACAAGTGGATTAGAAGACCCATTGAAAGAAGGTGGACGTTGCCTCATGAAGGACTCAATAGAATATTGTTCCCTTCTCTGCTCATTTGGAAGTCCAGAATAATTTATAGCTTGTGTAAGTATAGAAATAAGATTTTTCACTCCATCTCTGATAACATTGGTTTGTTCAGAAGGAAAATCATTGCATTGTACATTAAATTGATCAATACGGTTCCTTCAGGTTACAACCATCATCTAAAACCCAAAAAGAAGAGTGTGAGAGGAAAAAATCATGCTAGGTAAAACAAAATAATAAAGGGGGAGTACCTTCTATATCTAACATCTTAGGTTTAATTCTAATATCTTTACCGTAATTCTAGGACTATAACCTATACTTATACTTAACCTTAGGGACATCCCTAGACATACCTTAGAAATATCTTTAGGGATCTCACTAAAGTTTTCGCATCCTAGTTCCCAAAGGATAACTAAACCTTTCCTCTGATACCAACTGTAGAGACCCAAAGATTTACGTACATGGGAATTACATTACTTTTGAGAAATACTTAATACATAACAAAAACCAACACTCAAGGACCGTAATAGTTTAGTGTCTTTGGAAACTCAGAACATAATCCTCTAATCATGGTGAAAGATCTTCAACATCTCCCATAAAGATCTTCCCCTTTTGTTTTTCTTACCTAAAACCTTTATTTATATCCTGGGGAAAAGAAAACATATAAAGGGTGATCTCAAATGCTCAGTAAGGGTAAGTATGGAGATTATAAAACAAACCATATACATTTGAACTTAAAAACATGAACATAATGTTTAAACATCAAAATCTTGAGCAATGACATAAAACATGGAAGTACATAAGGCATAGATCATAATGGAACTTCAATCATGATAAAATAGCATGGTAATAAAACATGTAATTGTGGAAAACCATTAATCACTTGATATGATTTCCATAGTAGACAAGGCATTACTGCCAAGACCATCTTAGTGGACAAAGTCCCTTACTTAATCGAGTTCACTCCTCGTTCCAGTCCTGTATCACTGAACCAGATTAACTTTCCATTCCAACCATGTCTATATCATGAGATATAAATATTTACCCAATGCATTGGAGGGAGATATAGGTACCACCCATCTCATATTGAAATAATTCTTATGTGTGCCACAAAATAATCATAAATCATTCGGCACAACCCAAAGAATAAAATGGGTTTCATAAACATAATTCCATCATGACATAATCCATATAAAAAATGGATATCATTTCATAAAAATAAAACCATGTAAATAATAGAGACATTATACTTGAAACATAAACATTCTAAATAATGTCATCTTAGATGGAAAGGAGTTTTGATAAAACACTTGAAATGAATTCATGAGGAAAATATCATTTCTTCGTCAAAATCATTTTCTTTCCTCAAAATGACTTGCAATTTTAAAAGAAAAGAATTTTGTTGAAAATAATCATGAAATCTTGTATATTAAGATTTATGAAAATAAGGCATTATGAAACCGTAAAAATCTATTCATGTCATATAAGTTAAAAAAACATTCTTCATGTACTTTGGACGGAAAAGTCAAAAAGTACCTCGTATGGTAAACAAAAGAAAGATTCCTTACATACCATGTAGTAAAAGTAAAAAATGGGTAAAAAGGAATTTAAACATACATGAAACCATTTTTATAAAATAGGGACATGGATGATAAATATAACCCCAGTAAATACTTATGAATAAACAATCTCGGATAAAAACAAGATTGGAAAAGTTATCCCTTACCTTATGTCTGATATGCTTCGTATGTACCCGAACCTCCTGTATAATGATTTAAATAATGTCATTGAATTATTAAAGAATAATATTCATTGTTATAATATCATATATGGTTCACTTCTGACTTTATATTACCCGTTCTTTTGTAAATTCCATGTTAAAGTAGTGTTTTGGGTAAAATCGTTTCATTTATCGTACGTGTTTCGATTTGTTGTTCTTGATATTATTACTTATATCCCGATTTACTTAATTCAAGAATTTAAAACATTATTTATATATAATATATATTCAGCATATAAATATATATGATAGATCGATAAATGGAATGAAATACACCATTCTTGGAGATGGTAGGCCGTACATACGCATGAACGTTCTTTTCATTTCCTTATTGAATTGAATGGAATTAAGTAAATGAAACATATATGTACATAAATACAGTATCATTATTATGTAATATCTTTAATGATTATTTATTATATATACTTTATAATCATACTTGAATGGTTAATCATGGAAAATGAATCTCATCGCGTTCGTGGAGACGGTAATCCGTACATACGCACAAGCGATGATATCATTCCCATAATTATTGAATAGAATTGGAGTGGATGATATAATATATCAGAATCATTATGATGTTATAATAACAATATATATTTATTCTTTACATCATTATACCCATCCAATTAAGGTGGTGGTGGAAAAACTGATTACACCATGGCGTGGAGACGGTATTCCGTACGTACGCACGCACGGTGATTTTGTTTTCCGTGGGATGGATAGAAGGTAAAATGGGGTTGTTTCATATTTATAATATCATATAAGTATATTAGTGATACTTATTGTATTAATTTACAATTAAACAACTAAAGAAGAGGAAGATGAAGAAGAAAGAAACTTGAAAGAATCGGTAGAAGAGATTACCTCTTCTTCGATGCACCTCCTTTAAGCTTCCTCTTAAGGGACTAGAGTTGGTATTTTGAGAAGAAAAAAACCTCCAGAATGTTTCTAGGGAAGTGGAGAAGAGAAATGGTCAGGTTTTGGCAAATAATGAAGGCTAAAAGTGTTGTTAAAAGGAGAGGGAGGAGGTTCCCTTTTATAAGGAAGGAGAGGGGCAACTTTGGAAACCTCAAAAATATTAATTTATAATAAATCAAACCCCACTTAAAAACCTCCAAAAATGACTCATATTTGAATATTAGATGATATAGGGTTGTAATATTATCAACCAATAAAATTTAGACATGTTGAAAATTTATTTTAAACCTTATCAACTTGATTTATCCTTATTTAATTTATTTAATCTTATTTGTGGTAATATGATTCTAAATTTTAAATTGTTATAAATAATTACTTATGGGTTGTGATTTGTCCATAATTGGATAATTTATGACATTTTAGACCATATAAATTTTAATCTATAATTTTTTTAAATATTTTTGTGATTTTTAAATAATTTTATATTATTTTATTTTTGTAAAATAACAATAGTGTCAATTTTGACACTATTCATTTATTTGAATTTAAATAAACTCCACACATAATATATGTTCAAACTAAAATATTTAATATATTTTTAAAATGTCATATTTATCTAGAAAATTCTTGGAGCATATTAAATAGTTCATATAATATTTATTTTAATATTTTTAAAACCATTTATTTGATATTTCAATCAATAAAATAATTTCAACATCACTATTGAGTCAACTTTAATGATAATTATTTAATCCCTAAAAATTATAAATAAATTTACATGATGTAGATAATTTTATTAGCTTTATGAAGACTATTCATGTTCTAAGTTTCATGAAATTTATCACTAAATTATAATTATTATACTTATAAGATTTAAGAGAGTGACATGTTGTCACTTTCTTTGGTTTTAATAATAATTAAATTATTTTCATGGTCAAAAGTCCATAAAATGAATCTATTATGACTATTAGGTGATATGGGTCTACTTTTAGTCATCCAATAAAATTTTCTTAGGTGTTAGGGTAATTTTATAATCTTATTTTTACCCTTAATTTCCCGATTTACCTTTAACTACAGTAAATAAAAATTACCGTAGTTACTATTCATAATATCAAAAAAATAAAAGTAACCTATTAACATAATTTTTACCCACTAAATTAAAATATGGAATCTATTTTTAAAAATTCAAAACAAAGAAGTTGCAGTAATTAATTTAAAATTAATCCCATTGGTAAGAAAATGGGTTTTAAAAGTTAAAACATTCCCAAAGATTGAAATGTTTTTACCTATAAATTCAATGTAAAATTAATGGTAATGACATAAATTATATTAAATGGTAAAAATATATTATATTTATACTTTAAAACCATTAAATATTATAATTTATCCATATAAATCATTGCGATGAAAAAAGTTGTTTTTAATTAAAATATAGCGCGTTTTTACTATTCATTAAAATATGAAAGTTATCAGAATAATATGAAAATTTTATCCAAAGTAAATTTTTATATCCTAATTCCAAATAAGAATTTTATTTTGTCAAATTGAACTTATAAACATGTCAAAAACTAGATTTAAAGTGGGTGCACCATCAAAAGGCAGCAAAACTGCATTTTTTAAAAAATACTTATTTTTCCCGAAAAATTTATTTTGTTCTCATACCATGTTCTATAAAATGTTTAAGATGAATAATAATGTTATAAAATTCAAAATTTAGTTAATACTATTCATAATGGCTAGTCCATAATAATATTATAACAATATATCGTTGTTTAGTGAAACCCGGTATTGCATACTACACACGCTATCGAGGAAGGTCACGATTGCGTGTAATGCAAGCCAAGTCAGGGCTGCGTGTAGTGCAAGCTCCCTTTGGTGTTGTGTATAGTATAATCAAAACTTATTTCATTTATACATTAAAAAAAATCTATACTTAATGTTGCGTAGAATAATTTCCATAAACGAACTTAAAATTGTGTGTAACACGAGCCAAGAATAGTGTTGCGTATACTGCAAGCTGATATGGTGTTGCATATAGTAAAAGCTAATCTTGGTGTAGCATAAAACACAAGACATCAATGAAATTAAAAGAATATTTTTCATAAAATCTCGGGGTGTTACAGTCATGAGGTTTGGAAAGAAATGAAATCTTAGCCTAAGGTACATTGACCCCTTTGAGATTCTTAATCATATAAGTGTAGTGGACCATCAGCTTAGACTTATACTAAATACGTCTCAAGTTTATGATGTGTTTTATGTATCTCTCCTGAGGAAGTACATACCTGACCCCTCACATGTACTGAATTTGGAGGTCGTACAACTGGAGAATAACCTCTCGTATGAAGATCATACAGTAAAGATCTTGGATCGAAGATACAA
Source organism: Viscum album (assembly GCA_963277665.1). NCBI lineage: Eukaryota > Viridiplantae > Streptophyta > Magnoliopsida > Santalales > Viscaceae > Viscum > Viscum album. The sequence goes on from OY728126.1 coordinate 1,327,317,069, forward strand.
AGTATTATGCAAAAAGAAAACTCACCTTATCAAAGTGTTGTATAGGAATCATAAGTATGAAGATGTGACATGGGAACCAGATGAATCAATGAAGGATAAATACCTTCACCTGTTTTTACCTTAGTATGTAAAATGAAATTTTGAGAGTGAAATTTCAAAATGGGGGAAGAATGTAATGACCCAAACTTTTATCAATGGAATTTACCTTATTATAATTATTTCATAAAACAAATTCATCACATAGAGATCCTAACAAAAAAATCATTCCCATAAATGAATAATTAAATAAGTGGTATTTATAGAAATTAAGGAACCAATACTGATGGAAGAGTAACCTGACCATTGGAATAATAATATGAAAATTAGGGATAGTAATCCAGCCAATAGAATAGTAAACTCATGTATGAAAGTATAAATAAAATTTATGTATCTTATAAATGAAAATATGATATATTTATGTCATGTTATAAGTAAATAAATGTTTTAAAAATGATAAATTAAGTGTTGGTAATTTGTAAAATGTAAATGTTTATTTACAATTTTATAATTAATATAATGATTTAAAAGAAATTTTATTTTCATAAAATAGATTCATAAATTAATATTTTTTTATTATTATAATTATAAGATAATTCTACATGGCCTTAATTAATTTTTCAAAGTATAAAAAATTGGTTATAATATTAAAATCAATATTTTTTGAATAAATGATGATTTTAATTAAAAATGAAATTTATCATATTTAGAGAATTATTTTCATAAAATTGAGTCAATTTTTTAATTCCACACATCGAAAAATGGTTAGGTTAAATTTTTGAGATTTTTCTAAAATAGTTGATTTTTTGATGAATAGTGAAATACGATAATTTACGGTATTTAACATTATAAGTTAAATACATTCATTTATGATGTAAAAACCCATTGGTTCATAATATACTGAAAAATTTACTATATTTATTCATGGGAACCAACAATATTTATAGTCTTGAGCCAAAATAATAAAATAATGAATATTATAATAAAAAGCAACCCTCTCCTCCCCTATAAATACCACCCATCACCACCTCATCTACTCACAACTTATAAGCCTTGTATATTGTATAAATTATATCCAATTAGATACCCAAGACTCTTACCCACATCCAAGATCTTTTGTTCTCAACAAAACACCAAACCCAAGTGCCTTAAGAAGGTTCTCAAGGAGAAGATATTCAAGAGGTAAAATCCTCATTCTCTCTCTTTTATTTTACTTTATTTTCTTTTATTTTCTTATCCTATCCTCACCCACATTATACAAAGTGTAATTATAAATAAATTATCCTATATATAATGGGATTTTATTTTGTTAATGGAATATCCATCATCAAATATCTTCTCTTATCCTTTTATTCTAAAAATGAAAACATTGTCCGTGACATGTCGATTCACAGCCTTCATGGATGACAAGTTTTCATTTTCCATTAATGCCTTCAAGTATGGTCATAAAAGTATTATTATGGTTAAATTAGATTTTAGTAAACATATTATAAGTTACATAATGTTCTAGAACCAATATATAAACATAATATTAAATAAAATAATACAAGTTCGTGATGGTCTTAAAAACCGTCAAAATAAATTAAAACTTTTTCATCAACATTTTATCTAATGAATCATCCTCACACCATATAAAAAAATTATATATGAGACCATTTAAACTTATTTAAGTTCATTAATACTAAATAATTTTACAATTGGATATGTTATTCCAGTTTTACAAGAACTCCCATATTTATACTCAAGGGAACCGACCATAAACCACGAAACAAACACTTCCAGAACAATGAAATTGAACTCTATAATTTATCAAAAAGGATATAAACGAACTTAATAAAACTATAATAAATCAAATAAATGTATAATATATTCTATATTTAGTAATTAATGAATCTAATTTGATTATCCAGGATATTAAGTACATGTGTAGGAGGTATTCATACATAAGGTAATGGGAATCTCGAACCCAATTACTTTTATTTGGGCTATTCCTCTTTCATGACAAATTTTAGTGTGGATATTATTTTAATATTATTCAAATATAATTTCATTACCCTTACCTTTTATTTTTTTTTATATACATGTTTCCTATCTAATTTTATGATAAATACAAATATTTTCCAAAATAACTCTTCTTTCCAAACACATATTGACTCCTCTTGAGTTATTTCTTCTTCGCTCAAAATGGAGATTCTTATACCAAGTATGTTTTTACCTTTTCCATTTGGTAAAATAAAGTTTATTCTTGAAATCATGATTGATTAAATACTTATTAAATCCATTCCTTTACATGGGTTACTTCATGAATTTGATTGATATACATTCTATGTGGCATGCATGATTATGTAAATGTTATGATGTGACAGGTGCACCCAGAATTACATAGAGCTCCAATGCATTGAGTAATATGATTTATATCATGATATAATGTTTATTATGCATGAACATGATGCTAACTTTGTTCAAAATGATGATGTCACTACAAAAAATAGCAGATTAGCGGTAGTTTTTTAGAGGGGTTATGCATAACCCCTTCTAAATTCATTTTAGAGGGGGTTATGCACAACCCACTCTAATCATCAAATTTAGAGGGGGTTCAAACCACCCCCCCTAAATTTTTTAACATTATTTTTTAGCATTTGGTTTGATTTTAGAGGTGGTTATGCCAAAATTCCAGCTAATTTAATAATTAATGGTGCTATATATTTGGTTGGATTATAGAGGAGATATATATATATATTATTCATTTGGATATATATATATATATATATATATAATTGGTTTTGTAAGGAAATAGTGGGGGTCCACAACCCCCTCTAATTTAAGATATTAAGGTAGGGGGTTCATGAACTACCGCTAATCCCTTAGATTAGAGAGGTTTATTAACCCCCTCTAAATTCAAGAATTTGGATGGGGGTCACGAACCACCGCTAATAATTTTGATTAGAGGGGATTTTAAACCCCCTCTACATTTTTATTTATTTTTTTAAAATAAATCTCATATAAATTCAAATTTTATAATATATATGTGTGTGTGAAAATGTGTGTCTAAATATATATATATTACATAAACACATTATATAAATGTATTTAAATATATTATAAATATATATATAAGAACATTATATAAATACTTTAAATAAATACTTATACATATAAACAAAAATGTATACATATATAAATATTTGTATACATAATATAAATGTAATTATAAAAATATTTATTCAAATTTATAAAATTTATATATGGTTTTATAAATACTATACATTCATATTATGCTTTATATTATACATATATTATATTAAATACATTTTTATTATATATTTTTGTATAAATACATTTATATTATATTATGTATACATATATATATATAAAATATAGACAAAATTAAATATATATATATATTATATATATATATATTATTATAAATATTTAATTATATATAAATTTATATATATTATATGATTATTATATATATTGTAGTATACCATATTAATTATCAATTAATTTAGTAAATATATATGTATATCATTTAATTATATTATATATTTTCATTTATATGAATGTATTTAGTTTTATGTGTATATATATGTGTGTATACATGATATAATATAAATATATTTAATATAATATATGTATAACATAATTCATAAAATATAAAAATGTATAATATTTATAAAACCAACATATAACTTTTATAGTTTAAAATATAGGTGTAATAATAATAATAATCAATAATATTATTATTACACACACACACACATTATAATTATATTATATGTATAAATATTATATAAATACATAAATATATACACACACAGACACAAATATAAATGTATTTATAAATATATGTATAAATATATATTTATATAGGTAAATATAATTATATATATATATTATACATACACAAATAATATATATATATATATATAATATAAAAAAGTAGACATTATATATTACACACAAATATATATTATATATAAATATTATACACAAATATATTATATATACAAAAATATATCAGTATATAAATATTATAAACAAATATATTTTATATACATACATATATATATAATATAATATTTTGGTATGTAAATAAATATAATGTATTGTATATAAGTAATAAACCATCATGCATCATAGTGGTTCAGATGCCTCAAACCTTTGAGCAGATCCCGATTTCGAATCTCAGGTGATGCATTTTTACACCTGAACGGGGCATGGGGGGACAGGGGCATGCACACGTGATCATGGGCGGTAGGGTATCTGCCTGTGCTGGGGCCCACAAACAAAGTGTGGGCTTGGGGGGGAGGGTTTCCATGGGTGAGATGGGGTTGTCTAGTGGGTTTGTCAGGGTGTCATGGTGTTTGTCTGTGTGTCGTGTCTAGCGGGGTTGTCCATGAGGTCAAGGGGGTTGTCCAGGGTATGATGTGGGTTTCATGGGGGGTTCCAAGGTGCGGTGTGGTTTTCTATTGGTGGGACATGGGTGTCAAAGATAAATAAAAAAACAAGGGAACTTTAGGGGTGGTTCTAACTGCCCCTCAATTTGGTACCTAAATTATGTTGGGGCCACTTTGTGTATGATGATTGTATTTGTTGTCAACAGTTGTCAATGTCGGTCAAAATGAAGCAGGATATGAAGAAGGACTCCAAAGTTAATGGAGATCGGTTGAAGTGAGGATGCCTGGAGAATTGTTATGAAGTCATATCATTGAATGTCATACTTGGGAAATTCTCTATGAAGAAAATTTAGAATATTGTTGCGCTGATCCTAAGTTCAAAGCATGTGTATCAAAGGTGATACATTGTCTACAACAATGAATAATGGTGATTAAAACCAGACGATGCTTTGCTTATATGTATTTCAAAAATATCATAAGTCATGAGAATTTGTGATGCAAGCCTTATGATGGAAAGAGGGATAAAGGATGATGCCAATCATATACAGTTTTGATTGGAAGGAATGATGCTGCTAGAAGATAGGGAAATTTCAGTACTTTCCATTGTAATTCTGACAATTCTAGATCTGGTCTATCAAAGGATATATATCACGATAGTGGAATTCATGATAAAAACCGAAGAATGGTTATGGGAAGCAGTGAAGAGAGAAATGACAAAGCAATGAACAATCTGGAGATAAAGATGTGTTTTTGGCAATGGATGTTGCGCTGAAGATTGAAGATGGTTTAGATTTTTGCGCGCAAGGCATGATTCAAGGTCAGAACATCAAAAAATGAAAAAGGCATGTAGTGCGCGAAAAAATGGGCCGAGTTTGCGAAAAAATGAAGGTCGCGCAAAATGTTTGCGGGATGCGCGAAATATTAGCGGGATGAGCGAAATATCAGCGGGATGCACAAAATATCTGCGGGATGTGCAAAAAAGATAGTAGTGCACGAAAAATGAAGGCTGCGAAAAATATTGGTGTGGTGCGTGAAATAGAGGAATGAAGTTTTTCACACAAAAGGTGTTTCGAGATCAGAAGCTCGAAAATTGGAAAAGGCATGAGGTGCGCGAAATAATGGAGCATTGCACGAAATATGAAGTTGTGTGAAAGAGTTTTTACGCGCACAAAGGGCGTTTTATGCGAAGGGTAAAAAATTCCTATAAATATGAGGTGAACCCCTCTCATTTTTCAATGCTCAACACTTTATATAAATCCTGAGCTCTGGTGCGTGTAAAATTATACGCTAAGTGATTTGTGCGAAAAGAAAGGAGTTTGCGTGAAAAGAGGACAGCTGCGCGAAAAGATAAAAAGTTTCACAAAAAAAAAGTTGTGCGAAAAGAGAAAAAGTTGCGTGAAAAAAAAAGAAGTTGTGTGAAAAGAGAAAAGGTTGCACGAAAAAAAGAAAGTTGCGCGAAAATCCTTTTTCACGCCAAAAGGTGTTTTTACGCGCAAGGTTTGAATTTTACGCGCAAGACACCTAGAAGGGTGTGCAAAAAATTTGAGGGTACCATAGACCTTTATCAAGTGCTATGCACTCTTGAAGTGTCTTGCGAAGAAGGAGAACTGCACCCTCTGTGTGAAGAAGAAAGCACAAACAAGCGACTGGTTTTCTCAATCCCTCATGGTGTTTTGTGAAGGAGATCCCTTGAGTACACAACCGGTGAATACTCACCCATGTAGTGCTTCACGAAGACACATCCATGAATCATCCCTAGTTCTGTGAAGAAGAATCACATGTCCTCTACGTGAAGAAGAAGACCCGTGGAGATCTCTGCTTGAATGAAGGCGAACACTCTCTAGTTGCACTATTTATATACATTGTTTGCAGGGGTGTTATTGCTTGTGTGACAAGGAGATAGACGTGCAACTAAACTCATATCTTCATGAAGGAAGAAGGAAGTATACCAATACACTCATGTATTGGTATTGATAATTGAAGAAAGAGATTAAGACACCGCAGTACTATTCCTTATTATACTGTGTCAAAGAGAAAGAAGTGAAGAAGAAGAAGAACAGAGTTTGCCCATATGAATGCTGACAATTATTCAGGGTAATTTGATTCAGATGATGCCAGGTGAACCGATCTTCATTTCTTGAATAATCACATTGGTGTATGTGATTCTTGCCAAGAAGATAGAATAAGTTTTAGTGCAGTTGGTTGTTGCACTAAGAAGAAGAAAAAAGAAGTCTAGTGCAGCTAGTGTTGCACTAGATAAGAATATAAAGAAGGAAGGAAGAATTGCTTGCCTACTACTTTTCAAGAAATCAAGTGAAGAGAACTAAAGAAGACCAAGAGAAGAACCTACCTTATCAAGAAGGAAGAAGACTGTCTCTATAGGCAATATAAAGAACCAGCTATAGGCTGTAAGTTGGACTAGGCTATCACCAGTCTAGGGAAGAGGATTGTCCCCCCCTCTAAAGTGTAGGGACTCACACTGGCTAGAGGATTGACTTCCTAACCACTCCACTGTAATAGCATATCACATCATAGTGGAGAATCCATGTACTGGTCATATCCATGCATGGAAAAGACATAGCTACTCTTATTGAGTGGAGAACCTTGTAAAAATATTGTGTGCATATTTTTACTGCTTTCTATTACTGCATGCGATAGGGAAAAGAGAATAAGAGAATCAAGATCCTAATAGGTCAAGAGGTACAAGGATAAATGTTGGAATTGGTTTAAAAATTCCCCAACACTAATTCACCCCCTCTCAATGTTAGGTATATCTCAAATTGGTCCTCTCAAATTAGAGGTGGTTAAAACCACATATAATCATATGTAATAATCTATTTCTATTGAATTTTTGGAGAATTTAGCGGGGGTTTTAACCACTTATAAATTAACCTCTACTAAATATAGTTCTCATTTACCAATGCTTTTCCAAAACCACCTTTAATCAAAGTAGGCATCTACTTTAGCTGGGGTTACCGATAACCGCCACTAAAGTTTTTAGAAGGGGTTATAAACCCTTTTAAATGAAAAAACCCCTATAATCACCCTATTTTTCTATAGTGTGTTATGATTATGCACATATGTTATGCGTAAACATGATGCTAGTTTTGTACACAACTATATGTGCTATTTGACCACTAAGACATGATGTTTCATTTTCATGCATTGCCACATTCCATGCCTTTATATAATGTTTCCTCTCATGATTATGATGATGACCCTATGCTTATGTTATAACGACAAAGATTATTATCACCCATGTTATATTGATTCTTGTCCTTATCTATCCTCTTAGTGGGTTTTTAGAACACCCCTTTATTTGATGCATATCCTCTGGTGAATACTTATACTAAAGAGAATGAAAGGGGCACTAAGAATATAGAGAATAAATAATTAAATAATGATTATGTTTTATTATATAAAAGTTATGTATGGGACTAATTTTCCCAAGACACTAAACCTTTGGATCCTAGTTTTGTAACACTATTATGTTTTTTATCTTAAAAATGATGTAATAGTTATATAATAAAAAGTAGAGTCACTATAATCACAACCACACCACACAACCAGCCCAATACACATCAACTATCACAACACCACACATCCTCCATCATTGTCACATCACATCTCCCAAGCCATATCACAACAGAAAAACCACACATCTCATCCATTACACAACCAAAACCTCCATGTTTTACAATCATTGTTCCACAATCACTACACCACAACCACTGCACCACAACCTCATCGCATCACATCACACAATTGACAACAACACATCCATACTAACCAACCCCCGCATCACTGCCCCACACACCATATAACCCATTCAGTCACATATATCATCACAAAACAACCCAAACCACATAGGTAAAACATAACATGAACAAACACACAAAACACAAAACAAAATAGATTCCATAATTATTCAATAGAATTATCATATATCTTCTTAATTTAGCATGGGTATTATCACACAAATCATAATTTCCAGGGGTAACCAATTATTATCCAAATATACATTCTTTAACCTTTTATTCAGGTGAGATCACACAACAATACAACAAGGGTAATCAAAACATAACAACTACAATGTAAATAAATCTCCCACCAGTCTTTATATTAAGAATTAGCAATATAAATGCATAATAACATCAACAACACAAATCAAGTAGTAAATCATGTGATAACTCCCCATACCCATAAATTTTAGACATTTCAATCAATTAAATGATTATGTTGACCCTTATTATCCACCAAAACGTAAGAAAAATCATGAAGATATCACAAATAACATGTAAAAGAGTGAGAACAAGGATACCCTACCTCAAAGAAGCTTTCCGATCTCACTGCACACCACAAGGTGAATAATATATTCCTAAAAACAACAAATGCCTTAAAAACCAACAAATCAACCTATATAACATCAAAGGGTTGTCAAAAATCAGCCCAAAAATCCTCTCAAATCAAAGCAACATAACCATAGTGAATCCAAAAGAGAATAACAAGAGGAAACTAACCAAGAAGGAGGAAAGGTATTACCATCGATTGCCAACATGCGTTCATCAGAACCAATGGATCAAATTAGGATGAAGTAGGGCTTGAAGGTCTTCTCAGGGAATCTAGGGTTTTCTCAAAATTATAGAGTAAGAAAAATGGCCTAATGAATAAATTATTGGTCAATAAAGGTATTTAAAACCTATAATCCCAGACTTTTCACAACGTGTAATCCTTAAATGTTGTGTAAGTCATGGGTTTCCAAAAATTCTAGATTTTGTTGAAAATTAAGTCACATCAATATTTATTTATTACACATCATGAATTAAATTTACACAACATGTATTTGTTTCATGGGATACCCCTTATCTGGAAACAAGTTGTGAATCAGCTGACTACATAAGCTATAAATCACCATTTCACATTGTGTAAGTATTACATGGCGTGTATTTTTCACTGCAACAATCTTGAAACTCTAGCCTCAAACCAAAACTCCTAAAACCTCCCTCAAACACCTCCAACCACAAAAACTAGCAAAGTACCAAGATGAGAATGCATGATCTGTTACATTCTTCTCTAGTTCAGGTGGAGTGGAATGATTTTTGGGTTTTTTGTAGGAATATATAGTGAATAATATACCTACAGGACATATTCATGCTATGTAAGGGATAAATGAAGTGAATATATCACTTAGAAGAAGCCATAACAAAATTTCTAGATGTGAATGTTATACAAGACATGAATTCATTTCACACCATGAAAAGGTCAATCAACATACTTTTAGTTTGACACGATGTGTTTTTTTTGGAACATGTGGAATTCACGCCATGAAATGTGTTCATGATGTGAATTAATTAGGACCAGCGGTTTTTATTCATGATGCATGTCTAACTCTTGCCTTGTTTATTTTGCATCATCCTCTCTCAAACCCTAGGAAAACTCAAGGTGGTTTTTGGGAAATTTCTTTCCTCTTAGACATCTTGGTTTATAGTTTGATCTCCAATGATTTTCTTCACTATAGTTTCCTCTTTTCTTTAATTATCCTATGTTAAATTAGTGTTATCTATTGACCACAATTGCATCAGTTTTTGATTTTGATGCTTGAATGATATAGGTTTTCCTTTTTAATCTTATTTTACTTCATTATTCATTAGTATTCCCTATTGAGGGTGTTTATTTGATCATCAGATAAATTTAGGTGGTCTATAACAAATCCCTATGGTATGTTTCTATTTTTTTAAGTGTGTACATTACTATGAAATCATGCTGACACAACATGCATGTTATTTAATGGAATAATGGGTGAGGATGATCATGTTATCGGACCACTCTGTGGATCCCTTTGGATCTAATAATGTTGAGACTAGGATTATGAACACCCATAGGGTGATAATACCATTTAATGACAATGAAATGGATTTTGGATTGAAACATGAATTAGTATGACATGAGATCTTAGGTGAATGCTTGTGATATGATCACTTTGAAAGATGGATTACTTATGTATTGAAATGACTATAAATACTTTGATATGATATGGTTGTGTACACTGGCATGATAATGTATTAAGACATAACATGATGAATGAAAGGGTAATTGGAATATAAAAGGGTAATTGGTGGATTTTGACCATTGTGTCTTATGATGTTATGTTGTGTTATTCTTTCCATTATGACATGTGTTGTTGGTTATGCTTAAATTATTATATTAAGGGATTGGAACGATTATGATGAAATGATTATATAGAGGTCTTGGCCCGGCTATGCTAAAATGATTATATAGAGGTATTGAAATTTATTCTAAAATGATCATATAGAGATCTTGAACCGAATTATTATATATAGGGATTAGCCTGGTTATGCTGAAATTATTATATAGAGGTCTTGGCCCAGTTATACTAAAATGTTTATATAGAGTTCTTGAATTGGTTATGTTGAAATGATTATATAGAGGTATTTTCCTAGTTATGTGCTTATTCCATGGACTTGTGGTTATGGTTGACATGGTGATGCTACATGCTCAGAGATATTCAGGCATAGTGTTGAAGCGAGTTAATTACTATATTTTATTAATTGATTAATTAATACCCCTAGTTATCTCTTTATTGCATGAACTTAGTATAATACTAGTTTTGTTTTGACATAGTGGTGTCGACCTATAGATTTTTACTCACACCCTATCCAGGCCGTCGTTTAGTACCCAAGCATATTACATGGATGTAGGTTTGGATAAGGGTAAAGGACCTTATAGTTTATTGTTGTTTATTGGATGGGTTGGATCTTGGAGATGTAACTAATGTGGGGATGAGGAATGGGGTCTTTGGTGTCTCCTTTGAGTTTTTTTAATCATTAATCTATATTATGCCCAAATTGACACTTAACTATATTTAGTCTTCCATTACATTATTTTTTGTATTGATGGTTTGATCAGTTAGCTTCACTATTTGATTTATCTACTATTGTTGTAATATTTCCACTATTTGTGTTACTATGATATTATTTTTCTATTGTTACAACTCTACACCAGGGGGTACAGTCTCCCCACTATGTTCTTTACACCCCTGATGCTAGTCAGTAGCCTCTGGCGTATGGGGAGGCATGCTTGAGGTCTAGTGACCAACCCAGTTTGGCCACATGTGAGAGTGCTGGATCAAGGGATGTTACAAAGTGGTATCAGAGGTTTTGGTTTTTATTTTATGTTGATTTACTATTTAGAAAATTTATAAAGGAGACTAGGATGTGTTGGGGCCTAGTAATGATCTTGAACATGTGAGTAGCTAACCCATTTATGGGGGAAAAGCCTTGTACCTAGGGATGGGGTTACTGTTCATGTTTTTCACTTTTTATGGTTGATATTATTTCACGTTGGGAAATTCTCATGTTGTTTGATGTTATTGTTTCTTGAGATTTATACTCATGGCTCAGTATGGTGTGAGATAAGTATGCATTCATCATGGTAGGCACGTAGGGATATGTATTGACATGCATTTTTCATGATAGGTACATATACATACATATATATATATATATTCATGTGATATATTTTCTTGTATGAACAATGAAATGAGATCCCTATTATATTAGATGAAAAAGGGAATAAATGAACTATTATGTCATTCCAATTCACATGTTAAGCCAATTTTAGAGAGACCATGAGCCTATGGTTCTCTATTTTTGTCACATATTAAGGTTAAACTTGATGTTTATCCATTTTTCTAAGGAGTGTGTTTGTCTTGTAGATAAAATTCCTCCTCATTGTCTTCAAATTGAGTGTTAAGAGAGTAGAAATTAGTATTATCCTAACATAGCTAAAACGAATATTCATATAGCTCCTAAGAATTATATAGATGTTTAGCTTTACAAAAACTTCTTGAGGGTCATTCTATCCATGGAAATGGACATTTTTCGCACTATACCTTTGATGTCTAAGCTTAAGAGAGAGTTTCAATAGTAGAATCTGCCTATTTTCATTGGGGAGGGAGGCCCCTAGATATTCAAGTTCTAGATCGAGTAAGTCCAGATGATCTTCAAGCACCTCAAGACACCCACATATAGAAGGGGTAATCTTGCTTATTACATGCTTTGTGTACCTAATAATCACTGGTGGGACATTTTGGAGAAATATAGGAAATAAGAGGAGTTATCCCTGAAGGTCTTTGAGGCAAATTTTTCGATCCACTTCTATCTTAAAACATTAAGGGATGATAAGGATCATGATTTCATGAGCCCAAAATAGGAGGTCATGTTAGTAATGGACTATGTTGTATGTTTCAACAACTTACAACACTTTGCATCATATTTAGCAGCTGATGAGATTTCCAGGGTGAGACATTTCTAGGATGGGCTTCGCTATGAGATCAGGTCATAGTTGAACATTTTTTACTTGATTAGTATTTCAGACATAGTGAATTAGGCTCTCATTACATAAGAGAATCTAATAGAATCCCAAAGTAGTGGCTAGGATATTTCATTAGGGTGAACTGAGAGATCTTATTTTAGTGGAAAGAAGCACCACTATAATAGTTATTTCCAAGGAAACAATGGGAATAGTAGCCAAGGCAGTGAGAATCCATTTAAGGACTGTGTTCTGTTGAAGTGTTATTAGTGTGAAAAGTTTGGCCACAAGTAGTCTCAATGTCCATACCCTACTTTTTAGTGTTGTACTTGCAGAAAGATGAACCACCTATAGAGGTTTTGTATGGGAATAAAGTATCAGAGCAATGTTAAGGGATCATGATAGGTACTAATGTCTAGTAAGGACTCAACTACTTATCATTAGATAGGTATCTAGAGTTCCACTGGACATTAAAGTCTAGGTAGGGTATGTGGTACCCTAGTGTAGGAGAGATAGTACCATCCAAAGGGAGTAGCACATGGGAGTCAGATTGGAGCCCATGGTAGAGGTACAAGCCAGATGCACACTATGTAGTCTACTATGGATAGTTTAGATGCAAAACCATCTACCATTATAGGTATGATTCTTGTATCATCTACCCTTGATTATGTTTTGTTTGATACAATAGCATCAAATTCCTTTATACCTGCTCATTTTTAAATGGTTTGGTCTTGATTGTGGAAGGATTGGATGGTTTCTTGACCATTAAAACATTGTTGGGAGTGTGTTAATATAATATCAAACATAGAAAGGCATGTTCTCTAGAAATTAGTGGTTACCATTTCTTTTGGGAACTTTTTATGCTGGAAATGATAGTTCTAAATTTGATTATGGCTATGGATTGGTTAGTTCTATACCAGGATCACATCAACAATTATCAGAGGAGAGTTACCTTTCTATCCTTGAAAAGAGGAAACTATTTTCACTAGGGTGAGTGGGATATTTAGGCTGATCATATAGGACAAATTCAATATATATTAAATTATCTCACATCCCATATAATAGGTCTTTCTCTATACGATGGTGGAATGAAACATGATAATTTTTCTCCAGTGATAGACCATTTTTAGGATGTTTTACCTGAAAAGTTCTATGACTTAACACTCAAGAGGGAGATCAATTTCACAATCAAGTTAATGTTGGGATCAGAGACAGTTTCTATTCTATCTTACACTATGGCACCAATGGAGCTTCAAGAATTGAAAGTTCAATTGGAAGATATGAAATCTAAGGGTTTCATACAACCTAGTATTCCACCTTGGGGTTCTCCCATTCTTTTCTATAAGAAGGTTGATGGGAATTTGTGATTGTGTGTGGACTATTAGATATTGAACCAGATGATGGTCAATAATTGATATCCCCTTCCATGCATCAATGACATCTTTGATCAGATGAGAGGTGCCTATATTTTCTCTAAGATTTACTTGTGATCAGGGTATCATCAGTTGATATTAAGACCATCAAACATAATTCTGACTAATTTTAAGAGTAGGTATGGATTGTATGAGTTCTTGGTGATGTCATTCAGTCTGAAAACATGCTGACAATATTCATGTCCATGATGAACTAGATTTTCCATCTTTTCCAGGATCAATTCATGGTAGTTTTTTTCAGACATATTAGTGTAATCCCAGTCTACAGATGATCATTCCCAACATCTTAAAATCATCCTGAGTATATTGAGAGAGCATCATATTTACACCAAGATAACCAAATCCAGTTTCTAGATTGATAAAGTGCACTTCCTGAGACATGTTATGCCAGAGGCAGGAGTGGTAGTAGACCTCGAGAAGGTTATAGTTATAGTATCTTGGGATAATCCCAACAATATCTTAGAGATTTAGAGTTTTCTCGGTCTAGTAGGATATTATCAACATTTTATCTGAGACTTATTCTATCCGGAATAACCAATGTTCAAGATGACCAATAAAGGGGTGAAGTTTTTTTGGTTAAATACCTGCAAGAGAGTTTTTTAGGAGATGAATTACATGATGACCTCAACACCGATTATCACTTTTTCTATGCTAGGAAAGGACTTTATTGTGTACTGTGACACATTCAGAGTAGGATTATGAGAAGTTATGATCTAGGAGGATCGAGTGGTTTCTTATGGATCCATACAACTGATACCACATGAGAGGAGTTACCCTACTCATGATATATAGTTAGTTGTAGTGATACACTTCTTGAGATTCTAGAGACACTATTTTTTGGGTGAGTGGTTTGTATTGTACATAGACCATAAGATCCTTAGGTAAATATTTTCTCAGTGGGACCTAAACCTTCATTGGAGGAGGTGGCTTGAGTATCTATAGTATTTTGAATTCGACCTAACTTATACACTAGGTAAAGTAATCATTTTTTTTGATGCCTTGATTTAGAAGATGCAAATAGAGACATTGAAGGAGTATTGCGACGAGTGGATAATGATGACACTCTTTAAAGATATACATCCATATATTTAGGAGTCTTAAGGAAGAGAATATCTAACCTCAACATCTATTTTACCCATTCTTTTGGACCAGATTAATATTGAGCAGATATCTGATTCAGAAGGATTAGCTCTAAGGGATAGCTTATATGGTGGGGACCCACCATCAGGATGGTCTCTTGGCAGTGAAAATTTTCTTCTTTTCTATGGCCGAGTATGGGTTCATACAATCTTCCATGAGGAGATGATGAGGGAGTTTTTTACTTCTAGATGGGAGGTACACCTAGGTATAAAAAATATGTATCATAAAATTCATAGATAGTACTATTGTCCAGGAATGAATAAAGAGATAGTGGGATTCATGGATAGATGCTTCACCTTTCATAAGGTGAAGGTTGAGCATTAAAGGCCTGCTAGGATTTTGTAGCCTCTGCCCATTCCTAAATAAAAATGGGATTATGTTACTATGGACCATGTGATAGGATTACCCAAAGACACCTCATAAGAATGATGTAATATGGGTGATCATAGATCGACTAATGAAGGTATCCCACTTCTTACTCATTAGGTAGAACTTCACTATTGATGATCTGGGTAGTTTTTATGTGTGGTATATAGTTTGACTATATGGTGTTATAAGGAATATTGTTTCTAATAGAGATCCTTATTTCATGTATCGATTCTAGAAAGGTCTTCAGAAGGATTTGAGATCACAGGTTCTTTTGAGTACAATATATCATCCTAATACTAACAGAAAATCTGAATGAACAATTCAGATTCTAGAGGATATGTTATGAGCCTATGTGTTGGATTTCAATGGTTTGTGGGATCAATATATAGCACTAGTAGAGTTTTTGTATAATAATATATTACATGCATCGATCTAGATGGCACCCTTTAATGATTTGTATGTCAAGTCATGTCGTTTGCCTCTTTGTTGGTTAGAGGTTGGTGAGTCAGTGCTTGTTGGACATAGTCTCATGCAGGAGATGTCTAAGCAGGTTCAGTTTATTAGGAAGTAGTTGGTGACCATGTAGAGTAGATAGAAATCTTATGTTGACCATCAGAGATGACTTCTGGAGTTTGAGGTGGGTCATCATGTTTTCCTTCGAGTGTCACCTATGTTGGGACAACTCCATACAAGGAAATAGGGAAATCTAGCGCTTAGGTTTTTCCATCCATTTGAGCTGGTGGGAAGAGTCTATCTAGTGTTATATTATTGGACCTTCCACAACACTACAGTTCCATGAGTGATGTGTTTCATGTATCTTAGCTTCAGATATATCATCCCAACCCTTCTCATGTGATATAAGTTGATGAGGTCAAGCTTGGTGTAGATGTTTCCTTTAAGAAGTATCTAATATAGATTGTGAATTATAGTGAGAAGTATCTATTAGTAAATTATATACCTCTAGTGTGATTGTAGTGGCAGTGTGGGTGTGTTCAAGATGAGACCCGGGTGAGGGAGACTGATGTGCAAGAATAGTGGCTAGGCTTGCTCATTGATAACCCATAGTGATTCATGGAGAAACTCGAGTATGAGCTGTTATATGGTGGGGAGGTTGTAAGATCCAGTATTTTCTAGGTATGTAACTCCTTGATTTTTAATTGAACCAATTTTAGTTGATTTCTTCTTCTTCTTTAAACCTTGGTGGTCAAACCTTTTATTTTTAGATAGAGATATTTTTCTAGGGAAAATGCCCTAAAGTTTAGGTATGTATGTTTATTTGAATTAGTGGAGTCTGGGTATAAATGTGGCTAAGTTCATAGAGAGATTCTACTTAGGATTTGGTGGATTGGAAGTATTTTTATTCTTCTATGTAGGAATCAATAGTGAGTACTACCTATATGATATATTCACGTCATGTAAAGAATATATGACATGAATCCGTTGCTTATAAGAATCCATGAAACAGTTTCAAGACGTGAATATTATACAATATGTGAATTCATTTCACACCATAAAAAAGTCAATCGATGTATTTTTAACCCGATGAGACGTGTTTTTTGGTGTATGTGGAATTCACTCTATGAAAGGTGTTCATTATGTGAACTCATCAAGACCAGTGTTTTTTATTCACATTGCACACCTAACTCTTGCTTCATTCATTATGCAACCTCATCTCTCAAACCATAGGGAAACTTGAGTCATTTTTTGGGAAATTCCTTCCCTCCTAGATGTCTCAATCTAGTGTTTTATCTCCGATGAGTTCCTTTTATTTAGTTTTCTACTTTATTTTTCTATCTACCGTTATAACTTTGTGATCTCTCAAACCCTATGGTCTATTTATATTTGTTTAAGTGTGTGAAATACTATGTGATCGTGCAGACACAATGTACACATTAAATAACAGAATAATGGGTGATGATGATCATGTGTTTGGACCACTTCTTAGATCCCTTTGTACCCAATAGTGTTGAGACTGGGCTTGTGGCCACCCATAGGGTTATCCTACCCTTGAATGATAAAGAACCTAATTTTTTCTTGAAATATGAATTAGCATGACATGAGATATTAGGTGATTTCTTATGGTAGGATCACTTTAGAAGATGGATTAGTTGTTTATTGAAATTACTGGTGATACTTTGATATGATATGGTTGTGTACACTGGCATGATAACGACTTAAGACATAACTTGATGAATTAAAGGCTAAGTGAAAGATAAAATATAAATTGGTGGATTTTGACCATTGTGGCTTATGATGTTATGTTGTGTTATTCTTTCTATTATGAACTATGTTGTAGGTTATGCTAAAATGCTTATATAGAGGGTTTGGTCCGATTATGATGAAATAATTATATAGAGGTCTTGGACTAGCTATGATGAAATGTATATATAGAGGGCTTGTCCTAGTTATGAATAAATTCTTATATAGATGGATTGACCCAATTATGTTGAAATAATTATATAGAGGGCTTGGCCCGGTTTTGCTGAAATGCTTATATAGAGGGATTAGACCAGTTATGATGAAATTCTTATACGGTGGGATTTTTCTATTTATGTGTTTATGCTATGAACTTGTGGTTATAGTTGGCATGATGATGCTACATGCTTAGAGATATTCCATCATGGTGTTGAAGTAGGTTAATTGTTATATCATATTGATTGATTAATTGATACCCCCATTTATATCCTTATTTCATGAACTTACTTTTAGACTAGTTTTGTTTAGACATGGTGGTGTTGACCTATTGAGTTTTATTCACACCCTATTCAAACTACTATTTAGTACTCGAGAATATTACATAGATGTAGGTTTGGACAAGGTAAAAGGACCTTATCATTGAATATTGCTTACTAGACGGGTTGAAGCTTGGAGATGAGACGAACGTGAGGATCAAGACTGGGTTCTTTGGTGTCTTCTTTGAGTTGTTTTAGTCATTCATATATATTATTCCCAACTTGAAACTTGTATACATTCCATCCCATCATTACATTATTTTTCATATTGTTAGTTTGACGAGTTAACTTCACTATTTGGTTTATCTGCTTTGGTTGTACTTTTTTTGCTATTTCCATTACTCTGATATTATTTATTATATTGTTACAACTCTATAATAAGGGGTATAATCACACCACTATGTTCTTTACACCCCCTCTGTTATTCAACAGTCTCTGACATTTTGGGATGTGCACTTGAGTTCTAGAGACCAACCCAGTTTGGCCACATGAGAGAGTTCCAGATCGTGGAATGTTACATAATCAATCCAAGAACACCTTCACAGATTTAATGAATGGGGAAATGGTGATTATTGAGACATTGAAGGATTCATAGGACCTTCATGCTAGCACCCATAATTTAATAATCAGCATTTGTGCGGACACGTGAAGCATGTGTGGATGATCTACAGGGGTTCTACTTTGGATCCTTGGAGCAATGGTCACCGACGAGGTGCGAAAGTAGAACACAACATCAATATGAATAGTGTAATAATTTTTTTAATTTATATGCTTAAATAAAATCATATGAGATCCTCATACCATTACCGGGGATCAGATCACCGAAGGCGATGAAGTTTCATCACTTCAGTGATGAAAATTTTAAAATACATGACCCACTGTCTTCTACTGAACGCCCCAATACCAACAATTGGTATCAAAGGGATCATGTTAATTTTTTAAGCCAATAAAAATTAATATGTATTAAATTTATGTAAAGGTCTTCGTTTTGGTCCTAATTGATTTTTCCGTGCATCAATTCGATATCGTACATCCAAGTTATGGTCATACAAAACAATTAATTTGGAGCGAAAGAGGTTTTGATGGGTATTAATATTTGATGAAAACATATTTTATATATGTTATTTTTCCTTGACATGATGGATGGAGGTGATTCTGATGACCATAATTTTTCCGTCTAGGATTAGGCCAGAGAATGATTTTTAGAATAGTACTGATCGATGGTAGTAATTCTACACGGTTATGGAATTATAAAAAATATTTCAGCCTATTAAATAGGCTATAGAAAAAAATAATAAAAGAAAATTAAAAAGGGCTGTCTTGTCTGGTGGGTCAACCAGCAGAAAAGAAAAAAATGGTAATTTAAAAAGGAGGGCGGTATGAATTTATATAAATATATATACATATATACATATATATATATTAAACAAAGGAGGGTATCCCCTGCAATGCCTCCCACCTAGTTGCTGCGCCTCCCTCTCGGTCAAACCATCATCAGTCACCAGCGCTGACCCATGAAGCAGCCGCTTGTTCCATCTCTCGGATACCCACACCCGTGTGCATGCTCCCGACAGCTACTCGGTTCCAGGTGAGTTCTACCCAACCCTCAATAGGTTAGGGTGGGTTCTTCCTAACCCATAATTAGATTGGGTGGGTTCTAGGGTCCATAGAAATATTTTATTTTTTCCAAAAAATTAATTTAAAATTTTTCATTAAAAATAATAATAATTTAAATATTGGAAAATTAATTTAATTTTTTGATTAAAATTAAATTAATTTCACAACCAAACAAAGCAAAATTATTTGAATTTAAATAATTTATTTAATTCATTTAAATTCCCTCGACTTGAATTTATTTTATTTTAATTTTTTTCGCACATTTAATATACCAGTCGATTGGTCTTGCGCATTGAATGATCTTTCATTTTTCTCGATTAATATTTATTTAATTAATTATTGAAACTGCATGTGATGATTGTAATTATTATTTATTTTTCAATGGTTTATGCATCATCTTTTTCCTTTAATATGTATAAGGGACTACATGTCCATCATTATTATTCTATATATATCTTGCACTTCTTGAGACCCTCTCATTTACGTTTGAGTATATTTATAGTACGATGATGATGCTACAAGACATGGACCATGCCAAGATGAGGCGGTGTCCCAGACAAGATGTGGAAACATTCGAGTGGGGTGTGATCTACAACACAATTCAAGATCCAACTCAGGTGTTATACCCCTCAGGTCATGGTTTATCCATTGAGTATAAATGGATCGACCAAATACTAAATGCTCAAGATCATTTGAGTAATTTATTTAATTTATGCATTGTTTATTATTTTATGAATATGCATGTTTATAAGAACACATAGAATAATAAACAAATAATGCATAAAGTTGCAATGAATATTTTCAATTTACTTCAAGTTTATGATATTCTCATCATCCTTAGTTAAGGGTGCCTCATACTATTAGGTAGTTATTATACAAACTATTTATTGACTTGACTAAATATGATAGTAAAGAAGTAGTCATATCTAGCTTGCTATCACTTTATAGGCAACACATTGAGGGAATCAGGGTTACAATTTTGAGAAGCTGGGACTTCACTCAATAGTTTATGGATCCATGAGTTAATGTGGTTAGACAGTCTAGTTCCTACCTTGAAACTCTCTAAGTAGTGGCATAGCCATAGCTTGGACTATGATGAGAAGTTTCAAGGATCCATTCCACTAGAATACTCAGCGATGAAGTATTTCAAATCTATTAGTGAGGGATTATAGTATTTGATAAAATAGTTGGTGACATTTAATGATTTAATTAATTAATAAATAATTTCTATAATGGAATCAAGATAAATTACCAACTACTAAAGATCATTTTTATAGATAAAATGGTAATCAAAACTACAATTACATTATCAATGTGGTCAATTCTAGATAAAGAAAATATCATGTCTAGAAATAACTATCAAGAGTGGTAAATGAGCTTTCACATAGTACTATACCAAGAGAAGAATCTTTATGTGTTGGAGTTATCATTTTCTGTTAATCTCCGCAGGGATCAAGAAATGAAGATAAAGAAAAATGGAAAAATCATATAGATGATTCACTAGAAGTATGATATATAATGTTTTCATTAATGTCCAGTAAATTATAGAAAACGAATGAGGAAGAATATACCAATAAGATGTTATCTTATCTCCATGAGTTATATAAGGATAAAGTAAGGAAAGAAATTTATGAGATATAAAGTGTACTATATAGGTGCAAACTAGTGGAAGGGAATCAAGAAGAACTACATGTACTCAAGATGGCCGAGTACATTGAGATACTTGAATCTCTTAAGTTCAAAATAAACCAAGAACTAGCAACTGATCTTATTCTCCTCTTTATCTCCAAGATTCTTAACTTTTATTATTAACTAGTACTCACCCATGATATTGCACGACGTATTCGATTACGAGTTTCTCTTTTAATAAGATATTAATATTTATAAAATTTCAGAAGAAACAGTAATGTTGAATAAATTTTAATATAGAGTAATGGTGTATGATAATTGAATAGGAGTTCATATAATAATAAGACACCATTTATATAGTTGAAAAAGAAAAAGTCTAGAGTAAAAGTATATGACATTTTAAATTTTGAGGAAGAAGTTTTGAATTAATTTTCAATTTTGATCATAATAACTGTAATGTGGGCACTAAAATATAAAGTGAAAGATAAATCAAAGATAAGACAATGGTTTTAATAATAAAAATGAGAATGTGAAAATAAATCAAATAATAATAAATTGAATGAGTGGGCTGTTCGGAAAAAAATGGAGTAAAACTATTCATCATGTATATGGAACAATATGGAATGAGGGATGTAGAGATCAGAGACAAATATGAAACATAAGATGCAATTGAATAAAATAAATAGATGAAGACAGAGAGTCGACATCCACTTCATAATACTTGACAACATGAAATTGAATAAAAAATAGATAAAGACAAATTTAATCTGGTTATTTCTTCACTAAATGTCTATAGTCCTGGGTTGTATGTCTGTATTTAGTACCCAACCTGTGCATTTTTATGGCATGATCATTTAATTACACGTTCACTTACACATAATTTAGATATTTTCCAATATGAATTTTTGGAAAATAGATACATACAAGAATGAAATTATATTCTATATAAGTTCATATTGGTAATGCATAACGGAAATCATTGATTACAGGATCGCATACAGTAGTCATGTCACACTTATTTTTTCATGTCCTGGGTTGTATGTCTAAATATAGGTATGTGCAAATAAAATTTTAAGAGAGAAATGGTAATAATTATAGATGTCTTGTATGCAATTTGAATGTAATTTCAAAGAATATATACACATGCATGAATATGGAATGCATAAGTATGGAATACATAATGCATATATACATGTCATCACAAATTAATGAAACAATGTGACTGTATACATACAACTTTTTATCATATAATGTGAATAAACATGCCTTTCTGTACATAAATTCACTTCGCATAATATTTGTTCATAAAAAAATCGCGGTATACTAAAAAAATATGTAAATTAATGAATATTGAAACACCTACATATTACACACTCTAAAGTGAAGTCTTATGCATAAAGTAATTTATATGAAAGAGTCAGTCTCTCATGGATATAAATTCATTACCTAAAATATAATCATAAAACTGAAAAAATATCCATACAACTGTATATACAACCAAAGAAGTACATTTCATAGTGTAATTGCAGGAATTTATAAAATGCATGCCTAAAATATACAAACTATTGGAGGAAAACAGTTGGATAATAATATGTAAATATATAATTATTTATTTAAATATAGTTTCAATGTCAAATAGGATAAGTACACTCTATTGAGTCTTCCAAAAGCACTAAAAATAATCACTTTTATTTACATAGTGTTTCAATGTCAAATAGGATAAGGAATCTTTGTTGAGTCTTCCACAGCATTGTAAAGAGGCCTCACATTTTTTCCCTCCTACCATCTCAAAAACAGGACCTCAAGAAGTTATGATGTTCCTGAAAAAAAAAATGTAGCCCCTCTAATTCGTCTCGCTACTACATAGTATATTTCCACTCTATAGATTAATTACATCACTCTTGGATCCATCAACTGAGATCAAAATAATGAAAAAAGTCAAGATATATGAATCACTATAGGATGAAACACATGTAAATGAAATCATTCTATACAACTATAGATGTGCACAAATGTATATAAATTAAATCGATTCAATCATACATGTGTTAGTGATTTTAAAGGAGTGCCAATAAATTCAACAAGACATGATACATACAAAAAAAATACCAAAGATAATTATGTGCGATAATGAAATTGTTTGACAGAACTATCCGATAAAAACACATGCATAAATAATGATTTTAACCTGTTTAATTTACACAGTGGTAAACGAATGGGATGTATCAATTTCAACTCCTTATTAACCCAAAACAATAAAAACTGAACAAAAAAAATCACAAAATCAAAACCTTAAAAGCAACATACCCCAGGCATCTTGAATGGATCTTCATTAAATGGTATCTGGGACTGAGTAGACTGTTGACTGCTTTGTAGGTCCGACTCCATATTTGAAGTCATTCCCCATCATACTCTTCTTCTTCAGTACTCTGCCATGTTCTCATGGCCAGCCACTTTATAGCCTATACTGTTTTCATCCAAGGGATCTAAATTAACCGACTTATTTCCATTATCGTTTCCATATGAATCTATCAAAGCTCATAGACCTTGTAAATCATGTCGAATGCTATGGTTATACAAAGGCACATCAATTTGAATCCCATTTTCATCTACCCGATGTCTTTTCTACAACTCATTGGCCTCCTCATCTATAATTATCACTCTGGTAACTCTAAAATCAGATACAGAATGATATGGGAATGATTACCCATCAATAACATTTCTAGGAGATGATAAATCATGAGGCAGTGGTGATAAATAAGGGAAAAGAAGCTCTTGGAGGAAAGGAGGGCCTTGTAAATTTGACATTTGAAGGAAATGGATTCTCAGTAGCAGAATCAAGATATGTATGTCTAATAAAACCACTTTATTTCTAAACATATCTATAAATATTCAAGTTATAATTAGTGTAAATTCAATGATTAGTTGATTGAAATATATCTAAGTTACCAGGGAAAGTATGAGCAGTAAAATATGAAATAATTTATCAACAGATCTATGAAGATTCAAATTAAAAAAACAAAAACAATGCATGTTCAAACAAATCCATGATCAATGAAGCTTTATCTAGTAGTTAATTGAAAGAGCATTGAAATCTAAGTGATTGGAAAGGTCTTGTCCATGAGCTTAAACATGTGGAAAATTATGATACACATGGCATGACAGGTAACCCAGAAATAGTACATGCAAATAGTTAAGATCCCTAGATGAAAGAGAAAAAATATATTTAGAAACATGCATCCTCCATCTCTGTAATCATACGATAAGATAATCAATAATTATAATTTTCATAGTTAAGAATCTAGTAATAAAAAATAACAGTTATAAAATAGCAGATTTTAAAGTAAAACTTTTTATTAAAGGGATACTGTAATTAAATAAAGATATTGTTAGTGATATAAAACTAAAAACACAGATACTGATATAAGTGTTGTCATAGAAAAATAGATACTTAGAAACAATTTGGATGAAACTACATCTTGGTATAATATAAATCAATTTAAAACTATGCACTACTGAACTGTTATAGTATAATTTTTTTTATTCCATCTCATATTTTTCTTCTCATGAAAGAGGTTTATATGAATCAACAAACAATGAAAATTCATCAATTTTCTCAATTCTTACATACTACACAATTAATTATGAATGGTCATATCTAGAGTCCTTGAGTTCAATTTCCTAGATCATGAGACATTTATGTCAAATATACTATTTTATTACCTAATAAAAATCCCACATTGAGAAACTAATATAGAAAATTTGATTGTCTAGTTAAGGGTGAACAATTACAATGTATAGAAGACACCACTTCTATGCTAGATCATCCATGCAGAATCAAAACCATACCAAAAAATTCCCGAGAATATCCCTTAGCTACATAACATCCCTGAAAAAATTGAAAGGATTAAGACATATGCACTAATAATGTATTTAATGTTACCATGAAATACATTCTTTTAATACCTCATTGAATATCAATTGATATACTTATAGTTAAGGAACTTTGGATTCCATGCTAGCTTTCCAAATCCTAACACAATTTATGCCTTCTACTGATGTTAGGATAGTAAAATGACTAACTCACATCTTTTTACCTATAAGTAATCACAAAAGAAAAACATATAAGCATCTAATCAATAATTTTATGTATAAAATTTCCAATTTATAGGCACAATAACTCGAGGTGGGAAGTTCATTGAAAAGGTACAACATAAACATAAGCTGAAATTCCTCACGGGTCTCCACTGAAGGGAAAATGGAAGTTGTAATGCCTTGATGTTGGAATAGCAAGGCATATGATGATATTAGAATGTCCAATCTCCATGGGATACACATATGAGAACTCTAAAAACATAGGATCAAGCATTGGGTTGATACATGTTTCGTACCTATAACCAGTTTGATCCAGTAATAGAAACCGAATAAAATACGATAAAAAATTATTATAACATGTTATTTTTATGCTTTCCTGTGTTTTCTGAAAATGAAAAGTGAAGATTTTTGCAAAACCAAACAGACCCTAATATATGAGAAAAAAATATTTATAACATCCTACAACATAATGATGCCTCATCCAAGAAGTCAAGGCAGATCATCAATTATTACCTGTCTTAATAAAGTTAGAAAGGCCAAAATCTATGAGCTTCATATCATCTTCTGCATTTATAGATGTGAAATGAAATTTCTGTTAAACAAAAAAGACAAAAGTTACAGAAAGGAAAATATAAAACTAACTAAAAAAGAAGAGTTTCAGTTTCAAGAATAATAACCTCTGGATTTAAGTGATGGTTAACATCACTTAAAATCTTCACAACAACAGATTTTTCATATTTCTCTATATATTTGCCACATCTGCAACATCAGTGAGATTTATTTTGAAAAAACAAACATTGTTTTTGATTTTTTATAAAAATAATTATTACCTAATTTTTTTTTTCTAGAAACTGTCCACATTTACACAATCTGATAAGGAATCGAAAATTTAAACATATCAGATCACTTAATCAATAATCAAATGAATATTGTCATTTCTTTTAAAAACATAAAACTAAATAGCTATTATGTACCTAAATACATGTTTTTACAAATAAATAGTTTGATCCAACAATAAAAACTGGATCATCAATTATTACCTGGCTTAATAAAGTTAGAAAGTCCAAAATCTATGAGCTTCATATCAGCTTCTGCATTTATAGATGTGAAAAGTAATTTCTGTTAAACAACAAAGACAACAATTACATAAAGGTAAATATAAAACTAACTAAAAAAGAAGAGTTTCAGTTTCAAGAATAAAAACCCTTGGATTTAGGTGACAATTAACAACACTTAAAATCTTCACAACAATGGATTTTGCATCTTTCACTATATATTTTCCACATCTGCAACAACAATGAGATGCATTTTGAAAAAACAAACATTGTTTCTGATTTTTTTTAAAAAAATTATTACCTATTTTAATTTTTTTCTAGAAACTGTCCACATTTACATAATATGATAAGGAATCGAAAATGTAAACATATCAGATCACTAAATCAATAATCAAATAAATATTGTCATTTATTTTACACACATAAAACAAAATAGTTGTTATGTACCTAAATACATGTTTTTTAAAAATAAACAGTCTGATCCAACAATAAAAACCAAATACATGTTTTTTTACCTATAACCGGTTTGATCCAGAAATAGAAACTGAACTTACTTCAAACAGTAAGGAACAAATTATATTATAATATTAAAATGAAAATTTGGAAAATGAATATACAATTTAAAATTTGATGTTCAACACGAAAATTTTGAAAATGTATATGGTTTAATAAATAAGTTTCAATATGTAATTTTTAAAAAATAATTTTTTTTACAATAAATATTCAGCTCATTTAACTCATTGAATCAATCCATGCATAAAGGATTGTGATGTTTTTGTGATGTTCTGTTTTACATATTTTTTAATATAAATAATCTATAGAAATGCGTGAAGTACTATTTTAAATATTTTTTCACAGTACATACTCTTACTTATTTAAAATTTGTTTTACAATGTGTGATGTTTGGAGATGGGGATGATAAAAAATTATTATTGATTTATACACACCTATAATAATGTATGCAGTTACTAGTGTAAATATCAATACATGCTAATAAATAGATAAGTAACTTTGATATGGAAACATTATATGATCTCCTTATTTAATTACACAGAGTATAAAAACGCAAAGTATGTTCTATAGAAGAGGTAAAAACCATTCATGGAGAACAACACAGAGGGAAATAATAGACGTACATGGGGTCTCTCATTGATTCCCTTTTCTAGCTAGCAGAAGTAATGTTCTCCATTCAAGACATGGAAAGGAAGTGTCAAAGAGGTAAAATGATGCGAAACACGTACATATAGAAAAACCAAAATCTTATTGACTCTAATAATTCCTTATATAAACATCAGTGTGGGAAATAAGATAATAATCATGAATATAATCTGTGCACCTGTATAGAATAAATGTTGGACCTGTTTGAAAAAAATATGAACAAATTAGAAATAAAATGAACATCTTAACCCTCCTATAATAAAAATAAAAAAACACATCATAAAAAAGTGAAATAAATTAATCCATGGGATTTGAATCCTCTCATTGAAACCTGTTTCCAGCCAACCACATTAATGTTCTACATTCAGGTCGTGTAAAGGAAATTTCAAAGAGGGAAAATGATGCGAAACATGTATGCATAGAAAAGTAGAAACCTTCAGTGAATCATGTAACTTCTTACATACTCATAAAAAAGTAAAATAGGAGAGTAATCATGAAAATAATTTGCGTACCTGTATGGAATAAAAGATGGACCAGTTTGACAAAAAAAAAGAATAAATTGAGATGCACCAAGTGTGGGGAGAAGGGAACGTGACTTTCGTTGAAATTGAAAACAAACCCCAGCATACCTAATAGGCTACAACAGTGAAGAGCATATGTTTTTTTCTTTTAGTAAATGTAATATCATACAACCAAATAATCATTTGGATATTCACATACATAACAAAATTATAGTCGAAAAAAGTTTCAAGGCAATTTAAACAATAGACAATTGTAGAGGTTTATTTTTTCGAAATAGATAATGTAATTTTAGACAAGTAAATATGCAGTTGGACATCAAAATGCTAAACCAAAATGTAATTAAATTAATTTTCAAGGAAAATGGTATAAGAAACCACAGTAGAAGTTTATTTTATTAAAAGTGTATAAGAATAAGCATAAAATAATAAATGAAGCCGACCTGTTATAGAACTGAAAATATATCTAAAATTAGGTTGTAAGAATTAAGGTTTTCCAATACGTAGTTATGTTCATAATCGAAGTGAAAAGATGATTCGGGAGGGAATAGGAAACACAGTATCTGTGCGGAGAAGGTTAAGTGAATTCGGTTTAAATTTCAAACCAAAAAAACCCTGCAATACTTGCCATAAATTTCAAACAGTTAGGGGGTCAAAGGTATGGATGGACAACAGTTATAAGCAGCTACGATTAGATTCATTATGTGTAGAAGGAAGGGAAAGAGGAATATGAATGAATATCCTGATGTTGCACGGTCCTGTGTAAAGGGATTCGTGAGTTGGAAGAAATTTCAACATATATCCGAGTGCGCGATGGAACAGGATGGTATGGTATGTTGGAACTGGGAGTAGGAGAAAGATGATCTGAGGGATAGTAGGGAGGAGGACGTCGGTAGCCAGGGAAGTATGCGGTAACCCTATGTCGCGATTAACGCAATCCCGATCGCGACACTAAATGGGTAAACCAGGGATAGTGTAGTAAAAATTTGGAGAAGAAATATGGTAGAGACAAATGACAGGAAGATCGGGAGAGGGAGGAAGAGAGTGAGGAGTCCGAAGGGAGAAAAACGACAGGTAGATCAGGAGAGGGAGGAAGAGAGTGGGGAGTCTGAAGGTTCTGTAGGTCAAGAACCACGTAATTCTCAGTGGTAGCGGGAGTGAGAGGCAGAGAGGAATAGAGGTCTCACGGGATGGGGCGACGTGGTAAGCGGGTTGATCGACACGTAAGGATAAATTGATGTGGAAGAACCAAAAGTTTCCATGTGTTGGCTGGAAAGCCAGGATTAGTATAGTTAGTAGATTACAATATGAATAACATGAAAAAAGTCACTCTCAGATCTTTTGGACTTAGTTCTTCAAGTTGATAAGGATATGAAGACTACCAATTCTTCAGTCCTTATACTAAACAAGAGGAGGAAGGGTGAGGCTAAGGGGTCTAAGGAAAACCCAATCCAAAGACACAAAAGCATCATCCTTACAAAAATATAGATATATAAAGGTAAGTAAATGATAAGGAATATTTTTTTATTTTCACGTGTCAAAAAAATTCACTAGAAGAAGAATTTAAAGGCTGGGAAAAAGAAGCAAAGTGATGATTCTACCGTAGGTATTTTTTTCATTGAATGCAATCTATCTTTATATGCAAGTTGGGAATTGGATACAACATGTGGCTCACACATTTTTATTCATATATAGGAATCAAGTAGATTTTAGAAGATTTAAAAAGGTGAGGTGGATCTATGGGCTGCCAATGGTGTGAGACTACCATGCTTTGCAATGGGATATTATTATATGACTTTTCCCAGTGGTTTGGTTCTTGTATTAAATAGTTGTTATTATGATTCTTCAATAACCAGAAACATAATATCAGTGTTGAGTTTGGACACCATGGGGTTTTATTTCAAGTTTTAAAATAAATTTTGTCTCTTTTATAAGGATAAAATATATTATGGTATGACACATCGTAACAATAGATTTTATATAATTGAACTAAAAAACCCTGCAATGGTAATCAATGAAAAAACTAGTGAAAATGAATAATATAACAATCTCCTATGGAACTTAAAGTTTGTTCATGTAAATGATAAGCATTTAAAAAAATTACATCAAATAGGGTTTTTAGACTCATCTAAGTTAAAACCACTGGATGCATGTCACACTTTTTTACAATAGAAAAAGACCAAAGAACCCTTCTCTAGGAAAGGTGTAATATCTACTAAATTACTGGAAATGATTTATACTGATGTATGTGGTCTGTTTCTAGTAGATTCAAGGGGTGGGGTTTTTTACTTCAATATATTTACTAATTACTATAGTAAGTATATATATATATCCACTTAATGAGGTAATTGTTGATCTATTTTATATGTTTAAGGAATACCGGCATAGAATATAAAAATAGTTTGGTAAGATGATTAAGGAACTCCGCTTAGATCAAGGTGGAGAGTATCTTAACCAAGAATTCATTGATCACTTAAAGAAGTGTGAGATAGTATCCCAACTCACTCTTCCTTGTAAACCTCAATGGAATGGTGTTAGTGAAAGGGGGAATTAGATGTTGCTTGACATGGTTAGATCAATGATGAGTCATACAAATCTTACATTATCCTTTTGGGGATACACGTTGTAGAAAAAAACATATACCCTTAATCACGCACCAACTAAAGAAAAAAATTGAATTCCATATGATTTGTGGTATAGAAAAACCCAATATGTTACACATACATGTATGGGGATGTGAGGATTTTTTAAAGACTATATCTGGTAAAAAACTGGTATCCCAGATCATGAAGTGAATCTTTATAGGTTATCCTAAAGAAACCAAAGGATATTTCCTATATAACCCTTCATATTGAAAGGTAATTATAGAAAGACATGCCATATTTCTAGAAAGGGAACACATTTCCAATGTAAATACTAAGAGAAATATTGACTTTGATGAAGTTGATGCTTCATAAGCATAAGAGTTGGTATGGGAACAATCTCTACAAGTGACAGTGGGATATTGAGATGTTTTATAGAAACAAGTACTATGCAGGTATACTCAAGAGGTTAGAGAACCAGATAGATATAGTTTTCTTGTCACTAAGTCTGGCGACACATTACTCTTAGATAATGATGAACCTATAACCAATAAGAAAACATTATAATGAAATGATATTACTAAATGGAAATATGACATGCATTTTTTAATGGATTCCATGTATCAAAATAAAGTTTAGATTTTGGTATACCCTCCAGTTGATGTAAAACCCATTAGGTGAAAATGAGTATTCAAGAAAAATATGGACATGGATGGTAAAGTCAATACCTATAAGACATGAATGATAGTGAAGGGTTTCAGGAAATGTAAAGGCATAGAATATGATGAAACTTTCTCACCAGTATCAATGCTGAAATACATCAGAATATTACTTGCAATATCATCCTTCCATGATTATGAGATTTTGAAAATTGATGTTAAAACTAATTTTATAAAATGAGAAGTTGGATGAAGATGTCAATATGGATCAACCTGAAGGCTTTATTAATTCAAAGAGTTCCAATAAAGTATAAAATATGTAGAGATCCATTTATGGGTTTAAGAAGGCATTATGATTATGGAATGTTTGTTTTGATGAGGCCATAAGAGAATTTAGTTTCATCAAGAATGAAAGAGATCCATGTGTCTATAATAAGGTTAGTGGGAATGCTGTCATTTTCCTTTTATTATATGTTGATAACATATTAATTCTGAAAAAAGAAGTTAAATTCTTACAATAAGTTAATACTTGGTTAAATGAATGCTTCTCTATGAAAGACTTAGGTGAAGGAGTCTATATCCTAGGGATCATGATCTATAAAGATATATATCAGAGGCTGCTTGGGCTAAGTCAAAGTACATATATTGATAAGGTACTCAAAAGGTATAATATGTAAAAATCCAAGAGAGGGTTATTGAAAATGTCACATGGTGCCTATCTCTCTAAGAAAATGTGTCCAAAAATGCATGAATAGATTTAAAGAATGAGTAGAATATCTCACGCCTAACTGGTGATATCTATAATGTATGTCATGCTATGTACTAGATTTTATGTTTTGTTTTCTTTAAGTATGGTGGGAAGATATCAAGCTAATCCAAAAGAGTTTCATTGGGTAGCTGTAAAAACTATCTTTAAGTATTAAGGCATACAAAGTATATGTTTATGGTGTATGAAGGAGATGAGGAACTATTAGTAAGAGGATGCATTGATTCTAATTTTTTGATAGATCGTGATGATCTAAAATTATAGTCAGGATATATATTTTTTCTGAATGGTGGTGGAGTGAGCCGGAGAAGCTCAAAAAAACCTATGGTCTCTAACTCTATAGAAGAATCTAAGTATATGGAATCTTTTAATGTAGCTAAAGTGGAAGTTTGGAAATGAAAAATTGTCTTAGATATTGGTGTTGTGCTTAGTAGTATAAGACCTATTCCAATTTATTATGGTAATACTGTATTAGTGGCATTTGCTAAGGAGCCCAAGTCACACCAGAGGAAAAAACATATACTTCAGAAGTTTCATCTCTTGAGGGATATTACTTAGAGAGGTGAAATCACAGTTAGTATAGTAGACATGTAGGATAACATGGTATACCCCCTAACTAAACACATATATCAACATAAGTATGATTCTCATGTGAGAGCTAGTGGGATGAGACTTGTTAACAATTGGATCTAGTGAAAGTGGGAGTATTTTAAGTGGGTGTCCTATATCCAACTCATTTATGTACTTTTATTACCATTACATGTATACGGTTTGATATATAAATGTTTTTATCTTAACAGAATAGTGTTTATACTTTTGTTACCACTTTATTTATGGTAATTTCCTTAGACTACATATTGTTTCAAAAGGTTATAAAAGTTCATAGGCTATAATGAGAACCTAGAGATACAACGATAGTTATCTTAAAGTTATGTCCTATGTTCTAGATAGATCATGTTGACTAGACACAGATGATGTGTGACTATCAGGTGTTGGGGGTACATAAACATTGAGACTATTATGATGGAGTTCATAATTAGTGATCTCAAGTAGATGAGGTCATGAGGACTAACCCACCAATATAAACCCCACATATTTTAGGTTTCATTGGTAGATTCTAT
Source organism: Viscum album (assembly GCA_963277665.1). Lineage (NCBI taxonomy): Eukaryota > Viridiplantae > Streptophyta > Magnoliopsida > Santalales > Viscaceae > Viscum > Viscum album. Next base: position 1,327,350,710 of record OY728126.1, read on the forward strand.
TCATGAACATGTGTAATGGTCTCTTGAATTGAGATTATTATTAGTGCATACTATTTGATTATATACTATGATCCAAGATAAAAACTATTTCATTAATTTCGTAGTGAGGTAGCTTGCGTTGGGTGCATCATTGGTGGCATGTCATTGATTGAATAGTCAAGATAAGATTTATTTCTTCCAAAAGGAAGTAATATCTCTGGCCTAGTTGATCAAGATAATAGTACCATAATAAATCCATATTCATGGTATTCAAAGGTAATTCCATCCATTTAGTTCAATGAATAATAAAACAAGTATGAAATATGACACAAGATGCGCATCCCACTTTATGAGATATCATATGAAAAAGAGATTATATTACACAATGTGTGTTTGTAGGAAAGGTTGTCATTTCTATGACGTTTAGTTATCTTTTTAGGGTCTGTGATGGATTTTTAGACTTCTCTCTTGGTCTATTAATAGTAATCATTGTTGTTGAGATAAGGGTCTAGAGGTTCACACACATAATCTTATTCAAAAGTATGCACTATTATGATGAATAGGAGTATATGATATGGTGGACACCACCATAGGGTCTGAGAGGTGTCTAATGATAAATGATGTCCAATGAATAAATAAATTCATTATTAATCAAATATAGAATAATTGGAGTTGAATTTATTTGTTAAAAGTATTCATAAGGTATTAAGTGAATACATGGAAAAATATTATATGAAACATATATTATTTTAATATTAAAAGTTCATTTAATAATTACAGTGAAGGACCCCGGAACACCCTGAGAGGGGAGGGGTGAATCAGGGTGTTAACTTTTTCTTTTTAAAGTTGTGGATCTTGTTCCCACATTAGTAGGAACTTGTTAAACCTGTCAAACAAATGAAAGTAGGAAGTTGACACAACACTTTTACTTGGTTCACCACAAAATGCTATGTCCAAGGAGCATATAATGACAGGTAGTCGGTCGTACCTAATTCCACTATTTTTCATGAGTTGTGGATTACAAAGGTTAGGGAACAGTCACTCTGTCCCAGGCTCACTACCTTTACAAATGTTCTAGGATAGCCCACTGCGTCCCTCAGGTCACTCCCGTGACTCCCCCTGGCTCACTGCCTTTGGTGAAGTCCCAGTCAATTTATAGACGTGAGAGTCTCTTTAATAGATTTTCATTGCAGTCTTTGCCTCTACTTATCACAAGAATCTGCTTACATCAAAGACTGGTAATGATGCACTTGAACGCACAAAACCACTGAACCAAATAATCAGAAACACACAAACAGGTTATACTGAAGATTTCGCGTAACACCAACCCTTTGCGTGAAATATCTCACTTTTGCACGAAATACTTAATTTTCGCGCGGTAAATATTTCGCACAACAACCTCCTTTACGTGCATCACCTTTTTTGTGCAGCTTGGGATTTTCTACAAAGTTCGGATTTTTTCACACAACCTCAGATTTTTCGCGCAATCTCTGTGTTTTTCGCGCAACTCCAGATTTTTCGCACAACTCCCTTTACGCAAACATTTTACATGCATTAGACCTAAGATCTTCTCTGAGTATCCAATCCTATGGAATGAGGGGGGTCACCTCTTATTTATAGGCATTTCAGACCCCCGCGTTCAAAACCCATCTTGGCGCGAAAAACCTCTCATTCGGCGCGCAATACATTTCGCGCATGAATCGTTTTTCGCGCCCATCTCCATATTTTTCGCACAACCCATGCCTTTGAAATTTTTTGACATTCTGATTCCAAAACACTATTTTCACGAAAAACCTCACTCCACTATTTCACACACCATATTTTTTTTTGCGCACAACCCAAATATTTCATGCACAACCCATATTTTTCATGCACACCGCTGTTTTTCCACGTATGCCGTTGTTTTTCCGTGCATGCTACTTTTTTTCACACACACCTCCTTTATTTCGTGCACCACTTCCTTTTTGTGCATAACTCTTCTTGCCAACAACCTATGTCCTCATTTTCCGATTTTCAGGTCCAAAAATTTGGCAAACACTGGAGAACAACACCACCTTCAATACTGTTGTCTGCTTGAACTGTATGATCACTTTACTGGCACACATTCCGAACTTCCACTAAGGATTGACAACAAAAACAAACCATACTCCAATTCATGCATAGAATAGAATGACCATGGTTCCAACATATATGAATTAAGAGTTGAGTTAATGACTCACTTTTATCACATAATATATTCTTTATATATTAAAATTAAGTGATAAAAAATATAAATGACATTATGACATAGATAGTTGTTCATAGAATGTCTTTTATAGATCATTTAGTGGGAATATATATATGGGGGCTAGGGAACCCTTTCTGGGAGTTTGATTCCCACTATATAAGAAAAGAAGACCTCTTTTCTAAGGGACTATTCACTCACTCGAATTTGAGAGCTCCTATATCCTCTTTCTCACATTCTAAAGAGATAAATGCTCCTTCCAAGCAATCGATCCAAGAACACCTTCATGAATCGAAGGAACAAATCAGTAGTGATCATCGGGATATCAAAGTATTCATCGGACCTTCATGAAAACACCCAAAATTCAATGATTTATGTTCGTGTGGACTCTTGAAGCATGTGTGGAAAATCTAGAGGAGTTTCTAATTCAGATCCTTCAAGCAATGTTCACTGGTGAGATGTAACAGTCAAATGCATCATCAATCCAAATGAGGTAATCATTCATTTAATTTATATTCTTAAATAAAATTTCAAGAGATCCTTATACCTTTATCAGGGCTTAGGTTATTGGAGAAGATGAAGTTTCATCACTACGGAGATGAAAATTTTAAAATCCCTATCCCACTAGATTCTTCTGTGCACCCTAGTATTTTAATGTATCAATTTTTTCTATATAAATATTTAGAACCTATGTAGTAATATTTTTCATATCCAGGTGTTGAGATGATGTGAGATTCCGATGCCCAATGAGACCAAAACTGATATTTTAAAAATATTAAATATATTAATATAAAATGCATGTATTTTTACTAAAAAATTAGGATAAATCTCAAATGAAGTATTGTATTAGAAATCTTATACTGTCGTTGATTCTGAAATATAGGATTTACCCTAGGCATGACATAATCTTTGTCAGCATCATACATTTGTTAAAAATTCATCATGGTTGCGAATAATAAATAAATAAATTGAATGAACTTATTTATTAGAAGACGATGTAGTGACATAATGAAAATCCTTATAAACTTGGTTATAACCCAATTTTAGGTTTGGACACATAATTTGGGAATTTAAGAGAGGAACTAGTGGAGGGGAATTTATGGACAATCATCAATGGATCGTTCTTTGGTGATCGACGCGCCAACGAAACCCATGGATCCCATCAATATCAACAGAACAAAACCATTATTTATCAATGATCGGTCAAATCTTGAGGTTGTACATTTGTTTTGTTTGGATTTGTTCCTTGTTTATTTATTCCATGGCAAACACAAATCCAATCAACCAACAGGTTGATTTACGGATCAATCGTATTGCGAGTGCTGGTTTATTTCTAGGAATTGGGAGAAATTTTTATTTATTTATTTGGATATTCATTATTAATTATAATGGTAATGGATCAAGGATAACCAAAAAATGTATTAGGTTCGTTCCACTCTTGTGTTTCTTGGTTTTCTCCTACTATTCTTCGTATGTTCATCATCGACATTTTTTGGCTAGTGGTTTGACAAAAACATGGTAATAAATTGTTGCATGACTATTATTTGGCACAACAGATTGATATCATAGATTCAGGTTCAATATTCATGATATATCAAGATTCAATGTCATAATGAAAGAACATGACTATATCAAATCTCTTCATGTGAGGTTCAACATGCGATGATGGGATGACTCAACATGATGAATTTCCGTGCGAATTGGATGGCCAAATTCCAATGAGTGGCAATGGAAAGGGCATGGACAGACCAGATCCATGATCATTAGTGAGATTTAAGGTTGGATCGAAGGCTATAGACATGGGATAATATGCATTAAGGTTCCATGGTTTCTAGAAAATTCTGCACTACAAGGTGTGTAATCTAGAGATACACATCATGTGGGGCCTTGGATGCGGCGCTAGGGTTTCTGCGAAGAAGAAAGTATCACACGCCGTGTAATCCTTCCCTGGAAGTTCAACCTATACCAAATAGGATACATGGGCATAAACATAACTAGGTACATAGGAATGGGTAGATTACACATTCACAACTTGATACTCGGACATGACCATATACATGGGAATGACCAGCGATACACAAACACAACCAAGTACATAGGCATGGCCTGAGGTGCACAGGCATGGTATGGAGCACACGGGAAGACCTGGTACTGACAATACATGTCATGTACTACTAGTAAAAACCATTTAATTTTCTTAGGGAGGTATTAGGACCTTGTTCTCTTCAACGCGGATAAGTTTTCTTAGGGTTCATTCCATCCGTATGAGGTTATAGTTTGTAATTACATCATGGACAAAGGATTGTGATACTATCTAAGGGATTTGTCTCAGATAGAGTTCTCGGTGCCCCCCATGGCCCTGGGATGGATCCTCTATCATCTTCTTCCCTAAGTGGGGTTCTTAGAATCGGTGTGACCAAATTTACTTGAGCATTGATCTTCTACATAGTAGGTTAATCTAGATTAGGTTGTTGATATACCCCATAGCCCTGGGTGTGATCCCCATTTGTGTATCAATCTCTTCAGACTTCCAATGTGTACTTCATTATAGAGATATATGATAAACATGACATCTCGTATGGACTCCATCTATTCTATCAGACACATGGAGTGAGTTCTTCTAAGTGAGTGTTTCTACGGACTCTCAAGAAGAATCTTAGGATGGTAATGCGATTGTGACCTTACCTTGAGACTTAGTGTCTACCATGAGTATATCTGGATGCTTTATTATATATATCATATTATTATTGACATATTCATGTGATAATATGACTAATCTTGATGTTTTATTCTTAGTGATTTTGTGATATATTACTGGGTATTGTTATACTCACCCCTACATGGCCTCTACCTGCATGTGTCACATCTTATGTAGATGACCAATTGTTCAATGGAGTTATTAGTGGACAGGGAGAAGATAAATCTTATATTAGTCTAGAAAAACTATGGTTCATACCATGATTCAAATTTAACTGTAGTACCCTATTTATAATAAGTTAGAATTATTTAGTATTTTTGTTGAGATTATATTTGGATCTTTATGCTTTCCAGTATTATTGACATACTCTGATTGTGTGATTTAGATGTATACATGCATCAGTATCATCTATTTTACATTTTAGCACTGTATAGACTTGGATATGTGTGTGTACATATAGGCACCTTAGGCTAAGGCCTCCCATGTGAGTGTTATGCCTACTCAGTGCCAGTCGCTAGCCCCTGACCTATTGGAGGTGGGATTGGGGTAGTCACACTCAGCTTATCACTGGATAGATGAGTCCCAGTGGGTTAGGTCATGACAGAGTGGTACCAGAGTGGTTTCCATATTAGGACTAGAGTTTGGAGTTTTTTCTATTTGTGATATTGGTTTGGGTTTTATGGAAACGATGTTAAGTGTTTCAAGTTCAACTTTTAGGACAAGGATTACAGTGTTGGTGCGGATTCCGATGTATCCATATGCTATGACTTTAACTACCCACCTTTCGAATTGGTACATACAAACATTGGTTATAGGGAAAACATTGGTACATGCATCATATAGGATTGGGTTGTGTTCAATGTACTTCTTGAGTCATCTCCCTAGATATAATCATTAAACATGATACATATTGTCTATTTAATTATGCATACATAAAAATTTCTGAATAGGATTCAGTACTGAGATCACAAGGATGATCCCCTTAGTGGTGAGTTGTTGATACAAGGACCTATTGGGGAGGTAGTTCCTTCGGGTGGTTTTCTATATATACCTCCAACCATCAAGCAATATATAGTACCAACAGTACTAGTGGATGCGATGAATAGGTCAAGAGCACTTCATGATTTTTAGCATTAGTGACCCCTCAGGTTTAGGGGAAATATAGACCCATAAACGGATAAGGATTGGGTTGAGGAAATTACACGAGTCTTCCGCCTCATCAGGTTACTTATAGACATGATGATGTCCCTGAAGATGAGCTTTCTTTTATGGTCCTATAGGGTTTTGGTGGATCCTAGTGGTTCTATCATATGATTAGGTGACTCTTTTATGGAAAAAGTTTGAACGCCTATTCAGAGAGGAGTACTCTCTAGCTATTATGCAAATAGTGCACATCCAGGAGCTATTATAGCTATAACAGGGAAACATGACTGTGGATGAGTATTCATCGAGGTTTACTAAACTCTCACAATACTCAATGTATATGGTTTAGGATCCATTCTTTGAGGAATATACCTTTTATAAAGATCTACATAGATACATATGGACTAGTGTGATACCTTTATGAATTCTGATCTATTCTGGGGTGATGAAGTGTGCCTTAGTGATATATAGATTTCTAGATGAGAAGAAACCGAAAATGGGTGATAGTAGTGTGAACCTAGGGGATAAGAATTAAGTAGATAGTACCCAATGATATAAATAGGGTTTTGTACATGCATGAAATTTTAGCAGGTGGTTATATTCAACCTAGGGAGAGGCGATGCTACTCTTGTGACAGCCAGAAACATATCGTGCAGGATAGTCTGACCCACTGTACAACTGACTAATAGACAATGGATAGGTCATCTAGGTATAAGTTGTGGTAGGAGAAGGGAGTTTAGTAGGGTGGAATGTGGAATAAGGTGTAGTGAGATCAACTAGAGGTGGCAGATAGTTTTATTTTTTCCACCATCCCCAAGGTGGTCCCCACCAAGCTTTGGGAGCTGGTGGATAAGGGTGAGGGCAGCTGTAAGACATAGTGGACTATGATCCAGAGGCTCTAGAGATGGTTAGAGGTACAATATATGTCTTTTATACCTTATTTATATTTTTTATAGACACAAGCACAAACCACTATTTTTTTCTATATCCCTTGTTGAGACCAAGAGGTTCCTTATATCAACTTTTATGTTTGTATACTCTTACTAGAGATAACTTAGTGATCACACACTCTTTTTGATGATGTGATATGATTCTTGGAGGAGAGAGTTTCTCATGGGATCTATTTTTGGTATTAATGAGGCCTTGTAGCATCATCTTAGGAATGGAATGGATATACATAGTTCATGTATAGATTGACTATTTTTGGTAGAGGATGTGGTGTATCCATGTTTATGGGGAAAGTATTTAATTTGTAAGTTAGAAGGAGACCCAAACAGAGAAGGATAGACTCATACATAGGAGGGTGAAGCCAATTACTCACCAGTTGGATAACATGACTCTTAGAGTACTAGATTCCATGGGTTATCAGTTTCTTACTATGGTGGCTAAGTACAAGTATTCCTTTCCTAAGGATGTTCCAAGATTACCTCTTAGCTGATAGATAGACTTATACATTAACTTACACCCAGGGATGACCTAGATATCTATGAAAGCATATCAGATATCTCCCATGGAGTTTCTTGAGCCAAGGGTGTGGTTGGAGGACTTATAAAGGAAGGGATTTGTTAAACCCAGTGTTTCCCCCTGGGCAGGCTCAGTGTTATTTTCCAAGAAGGTAGATGAGATATTGAGGTTATGTGTGGATTATCAGTGCCTAAACCAGGTGACCATGAAGAATAAATATCCACTATCAAGGATCGAAAACCTCTTCGATCAGTTGATAGGGGCATGATGGTTCTCAAAAATTGACCTCAGATCAGGCTATCAATAGCTGTGAATACAAGATGAGTATATAATAAAGACAATATTCTGATGTCTCTATGGACAGTATGTGTAATACCCCAAGTTTTTATGAAACTTTTTTTCTATTCTTTGAATAAATTAAATTTATTTTATATCTTATGTTTCATACTACACCAAGTTAAACTTTCATTATACTCTAAACCAATTTAATCTTTCACTACACACAATATCATCTTAGCTTGTGTTACATGCAACACTAAGTTTCTATGAAATAAATAATTTTCTATAAAGTCTATATAGTTTGAAAAATATTATTTTCTCAAAAGAACTGCTTTTTATGTCATTTTTTAAACAATAATAAAATTAATTTTAGACTATTTTATAAATTTAATTTGATAAAATAAACTTCATTTTTGAATTCATAATTTTAAAAGTATCTTAAGGTGAATTTTTGGGTTTTTTTATGAAATATTTCATTTTTGGATGAATAGTGAAAAATATGGAATTTTCATTAAAAATAACTTTTTATTTTAATCTATTTATATAGTTTAATTATATTTTAATTTGTTTTAAAGTATAATTAGATCAATTATACATAAATTAATACAATTTAGGTTATTAGGACCAATTTCACTTTGAAATTGGATATAAAAAATTTCAATCTTATAAAATTTTTGACTTTAAAAACTCGTCATCTCATCCCATATGTGGGATTAATTTTAAATTAATTTATGCCACTTCTGTAGTACCCTGACCCCATAATCCTGAAGCTGGTGCATTACTTTATTACATTGGCATGATTACAAATAATCAAATCCTGAAGTACTAATTAGTTTAATAGTCTTGGAAATATAGATTAAATACATGATACCCATAATATATTTGGAAATAGAAAATACAAACAGTATACATAATAAAAAGAAATAAAATACTTCCTTGAAAGCTTATTCAAAGATTTATTCTTCATAACCTAGGGAAATGAAACATAATAAGGGTGATCTTAAATGATCATTAAGGGTAAGTAAAATGGAAGCAATAATAAATCAATGGGAAAAAATTAACATGGCAAGGTAAATAACTGATAACATATTCCATTCAAATAACTAGACAAGGAAAAATGATATGGAAAGGTAAGAAACTGAAACACATTTCATTTAATCAATTAATTGAAATGGAATGTATCCATATATATGTCGATGCAAAATCTCATGGATGAATAATTACTGAAACTAAATAAGGAAAATTCTTAATTATTGGATTTCATGTCTAAGGAATAGGAAAACCTATACTGTCAAAACCTTTCACAAGATAGTTTAAAACTATAGATAGAAACCCATTTAATTTGCGTAACTTATTTATCTCATGAGAACCTATTGATACATCGAGGAGCTATATAAATTCTAGGATCCTCCTGTCATTGCCTGTCCAAATCATTCATCATATCGAATAGTTGAAATAAATAATATACCTTATAAAATATCTATATTTAATAAATAATATATAATTATCAATATTTCCCCAAAATAATCAAATATCTATCAAAGTAGATGTTGTATGTAAAATGGTATGCACTTTAGGCAATAAAAATATCCATTTTATGAGAATATGGATATTCATGTAAATTTAAAATGAAAAATTATTACAATAAAGTGATTGTTTCAATATAAAGTTAACAATCACAAAAGGAAGTGATATTGAAAAGATAATCATTAAGAACATTCTTAAGGAGAAAAATATTTAAACATTACAAAGTGTCCCATACCACTTTGAAACATTTAAATCATAATCCCCATGAAGTTATGACATTAAATGAAACTTATAATATCATTATAATAATGAGATTCATGATATTATGTGTCAAAGGATATTGCATACACCATATAAAAGGAACTAGGTTCCAAACTATAAATAAGTCTCAATGGAATGTAAATTGAGACAAAATACCTTAAATATGAATAAAAATACCCCAAAATAATAATCATAAAATGAAAAATTTAAAAATAAACCTTTTAAGCACGAAAAGGAAGATTCTAAAAAATGACTGTGGATAAATCCATACATTCTGTATGAGGTAAAAAGAATATTCCTTTTTGCACAGTAAAAAGGTTAGAAAATGCCTTGTTTAGAAAGCGACAAGAATATTATTTTGTAAACATTTGTAAAATATGAAAAGGGTAAAAATGTATTTACTAAATTATTTTTAGAGGGTTAAAAACATTTTTGAAAACATTTTAATAAAACATGGTTTTTAGAAGAAAACAGTTTCTCTGACTAAAGATAGAAATGAAGTGAGGTTTTCTTAAAAACATTTTCTAAAACATTTTGAGCACCAAAGAGTAGAAAAATGGTAATATTACTTAAAAAGGATCATTAATAACTAGAGGATAATAAAATTAAATGGTTTATTAGACAATGATAAAATAATTTCCTCTAATGTAAATTCAAGTGTAAATAATCCTGAACAAAATGATATTATAAAGTAAACCCTCGAAAAGACCATAACATTGATGTGAAAATAAATCAACTAATATATTATGTGTTTCAAATTTAAATCAAAATAAAACAAGTGGAAATAAAATAATAGATAGTAAAAAGGTTATTATACACACAATCATAGAATATTAACGATAATGAAGAAGTAATATAACCCAATGAATATAAATCGGGTTATGAAGTTCTTTTCCACTTGGTAACTTTTAATTAAAATCCCCTTATAAGAAATAATTCAAATTGAAACTAAAAATACCATGAATATAAATTAATTAATGGTGTGATATATTAAAATGCGTAGTAGATACACCATATAAAATAAGTAAGCGATGAACATGACATTTATCTCACAAATGTAAAAGGTGAGGTGAAAATCCCTTACCTTGAGTCTGACTTGTCATGTGTGTATTTATCTACATAAATAATAAAATTTTATTAATTATATAATTTATTCATAACCTTTTTCAATTTTATAATTAATTTTACTTTACTTATTATTATTTCATATACAATTACTTAAATAATTAAGTTTATGTCAGGTGTTTTGACCAAATTCGGTTAATGTGGTAAAACAACTTTGGTAGGTTGACTTTGGTAAAAGGTGTAATTATAGAAATGTATCCAGAATAATAGTCATGAAATGATTATCATATTTTTACATCAATTATACTTTTAAAAATAATAATGAAATATGGTTATGAAAAATGAACCAACGTTACAATCATGGAGATGGTAGGTCATACGTACGCATTAATAATGTTCCCATTTTTCAATGATCATTATGGAAAAAAGTTAAGTAAAACTATATCATTAAATAATGATCATTATATAATAAATACCATTTTATTTAGTCATATATACTTATATATTTTATTTTTGTGATGTAAAAGGAATCACATCATGCCGAGTAGGTGGTATTCCGCACATCCACGAATGATGATATCACTTTTTAAGTGTGTGAAAGGGTAATAAAGAAAATGATATATTATATTTATAGAAAATTAATTATGTCATGAATATCATATAAATGTTTTTTATTCTAATTATTTTTAATTAAAACCATACTTTATACATTCCATGTATCATGTGAATGAATCACATCGCTTTGAGAGGACGGTAGTCTACACTTCCACAAAAAATGTTATCATTTTTATACAAAATGGAAAGTATAAAAATAGGTGTTTTAAAAGAATTAAATAAGATTAGAGACATAAAAAATATCATATATAACATATATAAACATATTTTACATCATAATTACCACCATGTGGGGTGTTAAATGAAAAATGAACAATCATTATTTCGTGAGGTGATAGTTCACCGTACACATAAACAGTATGTTCGTTACCCATTATATGGAGGTGTGTGTAAGTTTAGGAAGAAAAATTAGCATAAAAACATCCTAGTATATTTATAATACATTATTTTATTTTTAAACATGTAATAATAAGAGTTTAGGGGGTGGATAATGGAAATAAAATTAAAGAGATTAGGAAAGACATTACCTCTTTATTAGGTAACTTCTTTTGGTTTGCTCCAAAAGGATTCCTTGGATTTATTTCTGCCCCAAGATAGGATTCAAGTAGGAAGGGTGGTATTTTTGGGAGTGAATTGGGTATATATTTTTTGAACCTAAGTGTCTTGAGAGGTGTGAGTAAGTGGGAGTAAATGAGACCTTTTTATAGTGGAGGAGGAGTGATACTCTTGTAATATTTTGGAAGAAAGGAACCACACCAACATTGTTTTATTGAAAGTGAATAAATAATGACCCAAATTATTTAAAAGTTATTATAGTATCTAAATATGTCCATCCAATGTCTTTTGGACAAGTGTATAGGTCATATTAGGCCTTAAGTTTAGGGTTTCGTCCCTTGTTAAGCTTAATTTCACCTTAATCATTGTAATTAATTTTAATTACTTTCACTAATATTTTTGGTCAAAAAGTAATTTGAACTTATTAGAAATTATATATTATGATTATTAAAAATATGGAATCCATTTTTACAAATTCAAATCACACAATCGGAAAAAATTAAATTAAATTTAATCCCACAGATGGGACAACAATGTAGGTTTTTTAAGTAAAATCATTCAAAAGTTTGGTATGTTTTTATATCAAAATTCAAAGTTAAATTGATTAAAATGACCTAAATTTAATTAATTAATAAAAAATTGATATAATTAACCTTTAAAAACAATAAAAAATATAACTTAACCTTATAAATAAATTAGATAAAAAGAAGTTTGAGTTAACATTCAGTATTTTTCACTATTCATTAAAAAATGAATCTTCTTAAAAAAATAACAAAAATTTACCCTAAGCTAATTTTTTTGTTTCAATTTAAAATATGAAGTTTATTTTTACATGTTAAATTTATAAAAGGGTCAAAAATTGGATTTAAAATAGTTTCACCATTAAAGGCGGTAAAAGTGCCTTAATAAAAATATAGGTTTTTATATGAAAAATTGGGTTTGTTCTTATCTTATAATTATCAAATATATTGGATGAATATCAAAAATATTTTATTGAATATATAATATATATAGGAATTTAATATCAGTCACTAATTTTAATTAATTTAATTTATTAGGATAAAACATCTTTCTGAGCATAAAATGGTTTTCTATAAAAATATTCACTTTATTTTCAATTAGTTATTATATTTATTTCTAATTAAGTTGTAACAAATAAATTAATTTTATATTTTTGTAAACCATAATTTTCATAAGTTAGTTATTAATATTCATAACTACTAATTTAACTGTTATTTTATACCTTATTATATTAAATAATAATATTTAATAATATATTGTTTTTTGGTAAAACTCAGTCTTGCGTGTAATACAAGCCATTGAATAAACTCATTATTGCATGTTTCACATGATAACTCAGTGTCACATGCATTTATAGCTATAAATAATATTAAATTTATTTAAAATATTAAATATAATATAAATACTTAGGATATTATATTCTCTTACATGCTTGGTGTTGTGTGTCACAGCTATTGAATACAATATTCCTACTTTAGATTCCCGAGGGGTTACATTCTCCCCACATTAATTAAATTGCATCCACACAATTTAAACTCAATCATGGAGATATATTGTATGATATTTCCTATTTTGAAATCCCACATCGTGATAAGGGCTTGTAAAACATCCTCTAGAAAAGAGAGAATGAGAAGTAAAGGGTCACATGGAATAACATATAACTAGGCTTATAAGTAGGATAACATCAGTGGAAAGTAGAGATACATACTTGGAGGAAAAGTGTACATATTTATAGGGGTATATTGAGGTCATCAATCACAAACAAGTGAATGATAAATGGAAAATTAAGGGCCTAAAATCCATAAATATGTGGTGATTTATTAGACCATCAGTTAAAAAAAAGATATTATGACGAAACATTTTTTAATCATTTCCCTAACGTTGAGTAATTATTTTACTACCTAATAATACAAGGAAATATAATTTCTTGATACATTATAGTTTTATAATAACAATTTCATCTTTTAGTTACGCTTTGATCAAATTCTATTTCATCCCTTATCTTAAGAAATGGGTATCCAAAAATTAACTTTGGTCCCTAAGCACTAAAACATTTAATGGATTGTAAGGCCCATAAAAGTGTGAAAAGTCTAAATATTTGTCTCTAACTATTATCTAAAGTTAATATGGTTAATATATCAATCTCTAAACCTAAAAAGTAACACTATTGGTTTATCATTAATATTTATTCATGAAAATTTTTAAATCATTACACATTAACCAGGACATCATATAGGCCAGTGGCAGGCGTAAAAACCTTATCATCCTTCGGTCAGGGGTTCAATCCTCATGGACTTTCCATACTTGATGGGTTGTCACCCAACATATATTTTTTTCCTTTTCTAAAATCAAATTAATATAATTTTAAAAATAATTATGATGGACATCATTGAAATAAGATAAATCACTAAATAGAATTTTAACTAAAGTTTTCAATACAATCTCAATATATAAATACTTCTGTCACGACTCGTCCCATGGGGCCCATGCCATGACTACCCCAAGCCCGCCTTCCATAGGCCAGGGGCTGGTGACTAGCACCGAAGGCATATTACCTAAAAATGGGAAGGCATTGCCTTTATAACCTGTAACACACACAACCAAGCACACAACAAGATACAAACTCAAGTAAACTGAATAGTAAATAGAGTGAGTACAGTAAGTAAAAAGGGGCCAAAATACAAGCCCAATTGGAAAGTACAAGGAAAACTGGAAAGTACAAGACAACGGATAGGTGAAAATCAGCTCCTGGATCATCCACCACGAATCCTACCTAAAGGGTATGTACAACTCACGAATGACCATCTCAGTGGTTCTCCTCGTCTTACGTCCACAACTGAGCTACCTCCAATCCTGGTACCCTCATCCTCAGTCAGCGCTGTCTTCCGTCTGAACCAAAAATAATGAAATACAGGCATAGACCGTGTAGGGGTGAGTATAAGGATACTTAGTAGGGACCCTAAGACCCTCAAGGTCTCACAAAATACACAAATGATAAACCAAAAAGGAAGGAAAGAACTAGTAACCCTACTTAGGTATATGCCCATACATATACCTAAGTTATCAACTAAACCCATCTCAATCATGAGGAAAAAATAGAGTCCAAATCAAACCCCAAAGCTCAATTATTCCACAAAGGAAGGAACACCATGAAGGAAAGTACCACACAGGTACGCCACATAGAAGAATACCACCAAGGTATTACCAAAAAATAAATTACCGCTCAGGAACGAACTCAGCTCACTCAGGTATATCTTATGTATAGTAGTAGAGATGATTAGATGTAACTACTGAATTATCTTACTCTATAAAGAAGCTGACCCACACAGGATCACTAGGAGATGACCCACATAGGATCGCTAGGAGCTGACCCACACAGGATCTCTAGGTGCTGACCCACACAAGATCTCTAGAAGCTGACCCACACAGGATCGATAGGAGCTGACTCACACAGGATCGCTAGGAGCTAACCCACACAGGATTTCAAGGTGCTCACCCACACAGGATCGCTAGGATCTGACCCACACGGGATCGCTAGGAGCTGAACCACACAGGATCCCTAGGAGTTGACCCACACAGGATCGATAGGTGCTGACCCACACAGGATCGCTAGGAGCTGACTAACACAGGATCTCTAGGTGCTGACCCACACAGGATTGCTAGGAGCTGAACCACACAGGATTGCTAGGTGATGACCCACACAGGATCACTAGGAGCCGACCCACATAGGATCACTAGGTGCTGACCCACACAGGATCTCTAGGAGTTGACCCACATATGATCGCTAGGTGCTGACCCACACAGGATCGCTCTTCATTATTCTCATCACAGCCAGCTACTGGGTTCCCGCACTAAGTCTGCTTGTCTCCAGAAGGATCCGCTTCACAAGTCACTGGTTAATACTCCAAACTATAAGAAGTCCCATGAATAAGTATCTAAAAGGCCTGCCACATCATATGGTTCTCAACGCAATAGATAGAGCGTCAATCAGATGCCCGGTCTATGAGTTATTAGCCTTTTAGTCCTGGGGGCCCGGTTGGATTCATGCTCGATCCAACTCTAACATACCTAAAATTTACCCAAAACTTTAGTGGGGTATACCAAAGGTACCGTCTCACTCCAAGGTTTCCGGCACCGCTGACGGTTCGTCAAACGAACGTCCGATGCCAAAGTTATGGCCCAAGTAAAATAAAGGTTTGTATCAGGTCCGGGTCCGGTCCGACCTGGTCGGACAGACACGACCCGACTTGGCCTGGGTCGACCTAGTTTGGGTCAACTAGACCTAACCTTCTGGGTCAAGCCCGGACCCTGGTGTGTCCTGGCCCGCTGGGTGGCCCGACTTGCTGGGTGGTCCGGCAGGCCGTGAGGTCCGCGAGGGGCTACGGAGGCCGCGGGTGCCGCGGGGCGGCGGAGGCCGTGGGTCGGCTCGGATGCTCACGGCGGCTCTATCACAACCCAACCCAACGGGGCTTGAGCCATGACTCCCCAAGCCCGTTTCCAATCATCCAGGGGCTGGCGACTAGCGTCGAGTTTACTATCACACACATGGGAGGCATTAGCCTAAGGTACCTGTACACACACACCCATATACACCTCCATGCAACAATGCAGAGATATATATAACTGAAAAGTAAAGGCATGCATACAAATATCCCAAACTAGAGTGCAACAGAAGTAAAAAAGGGAAAAATAGGGACCACCAAAGGAAAACCACAAAAGCGTCCAGCCTGCTCGAAAGAAGGGATACGCTTCCAAAAGCACCACCGTAAAGAACCTCGACACAGCTCCGGTAAGACTCCACGGTCAGTCCCGCTCACTCAGCTCCACCTGCTCCGAGTCCTCCTGGGACACCGTTGTAAGGCCTATGGTCTGCAGAAGACACAAACATGGGTGGGCAAAGCCTGTGCAGATGTGAGTATAACAATACTCAGTTGGCATCCCAAAAACCCAAAACAAAAGAGAGCAACTGAAAGGAAACAATCCGCTCATCTCAGCCAGAGGGAACCCAGGCAAGAGAGAAACTCCATCTCGTGACCATCCTCGACTAAACACAACTGGTTAGCTCAATTCAGGTGTATGACCATACATACACCTTGAACATCTACTCAGGTATAAGCCCATACATATACCATGAACATCCAGTTATACTCAACTCATGCACCAAGCCACATGAGGTACCGACCTCATCACCAACAATGATTCATAAACAGGAGAGAACACTCCATGATTACTATCATCCCAGATGACACTCATCTGAGAGATACACTCCATCGGGTCACACACAAACATCTCAGACGCTCACCCGAGAGATCACGCTCCTCAGATATCATCACTGAGGAAACCTCATTGAAACAACATAAACACCAAAATCCTAGAATTGGGGATCACTCCTAGGGTCCGCTAGGGGATACCAGAACCCACACCGGTATATGAAGATCTCACAGATAGGAGATCACTCCCAGGGTCCGCTGGGGGATACCACAATCCGATCTGGTATTCGTAGATCTCACAAATATGGGATCACTCCCAGGATCCGCTGGGGGATACCACAACCCGATCTGGTGCTTGACAGAAACACGTCACTCAGATAAGGGATCTTCACCCGTTTTACAATGGTCACGACGATACCAAAACCCTATCTGGTACATTTCATGCTATAGGGGATTGAATTGACGATGCCGCAACCCTACAGAAACCATGCGCTGTGTAGGGGATCATATAACCAACGATACCACAACCCTACTATAATCCTTATGCTAAGTAGGGGATCGTATACCCGACGATGCCACAACCCTACTGGGAATGGACCACTACATAGGAGATCATATTCCCGATGATACCACAAAACCTATGGGTTTAACCTACTAGATAGGGGATCGCCACCCATGGATAAGCGGTCACAACAATACCAAGAACCTGATATAGGAAAACAATGCTAGAGGATCCCACTCTGGCCCCACCGGAGGGATGCCACAACTCTAACAGATTAAACATCCCCTCGAGAGGATCACAAACCTATAATAAGGTTGTGATGCTGCACGAAGCCTCTTAGGAACGAACCAAGGGAGTACCCTCAACCACTGTTCGTCCAAATGTCGCTAACTCGAGGGACCCACCACAACGCCACACCGTGCACCTCGAGGGCCGATACCAAGGCCACCATCGCGATCCATGCAGAAAAATACGTTGGATAGGTTGTTTACTCGCCCGAAACGGACAACCGGTGAAAAATGCACTATTCATCGTAGCTAGCCTGTGTGGGGCCCACAATACGATCCCAAAACTCATCAAATGGATCATACCACTTCGATCCCCTTGAAAAACCACATGGGATTGACTACTTGTTCATCCTAAACGGACAGTTGGTGAAAAAGGTACTATTCACCAAAGCCAACCCAGGTGGGGCCCACACCATGCTCCCAAAATTTGTCAAGTAGATCACACCATTGCGATCCCCTTGGAAAAACATGCGGGATCGACTACTCGTTCGTCCAAAACGGACGCCCGACGGAAAAGTCACTTTTCTCCGAAAACGCCAAAACCCGACCTCGTGGAGCCCACACCCTGTTCTCGGTCGAAACACTCGGAAACCATCAATAAAATTCCACCATACCATCAGGGTCTCAATGCCACTAACGGCGCGTCAATCAGACGCTCCAGGTAGAAGACACAACGGCCCGAAGTCAAATAATAATAAAATATTAATATTTTATTCGACGTTTCAAGCTCCCGGGCCATGATCCTGAAACTTTAAACTCTCAAACCCACCTCAAAGGGTTTGCCTTATCTCCAGGGTTGCGTCGCCATAGACGTCACACGATTCGGATCTCCAGGGAGAAAGATACGGGGGTTTTAAAACCCCCGTGTATTAAAAGAGTGTCGGCCCTCCGCCGCGCTGCGGCCCGCCCCGCCGCAGGACCGCAGCCCTCTGCCACGCTGGGCGGCGCGCCACCTCGCCGCGCCGGCTAGACTTCCGCAGACTGCTGGGACCACCCCGGTGGTCCATTTTTTGATTTGGAGGTGTCTGCGCAACCCTCGGGACCCCTTCTACACTACTACTGAATCAAAACGAAGAAAAATGCAGCAAAAACAGGATCGGGGGTTAAAACTCAAAACACCTACCTCACGGGCGAAACGCCGAATCTTCGGGTGCAGAACGATGTCTGTGACGCAATGAAGCTCGATCTGCCGACGATCGGCATTGAAATCGGCTGACAACGACTCCTTCGTGGGTCAATCATTCATCGGCGAAGAGGGGGGGGGGGTGGTCTGCGCGTACAAGGGGTTGGGGGGAGATAAGGATTGTTTTTTTTATTTTTAAAACAATTAAATCACACACACGACCCCGCCTCAGACCAAACCTCCCGGCGCAGAGAAAATGAGGTCTCCCCTAGGGTAAACACGCTGTTCTGAATGCAACGGAGGACTCCGATTTTTGATCCGAGACTCCGTTCAGAAGTTATTCGAGTCGACACTCATAAATAAAATTTTCAAATTATTTTCAAAAACACCCATAGTGGATTTTTTCACAGCAGGCCCACACCCACAAAGTTTACACCCCACCTAGTATAGATAAAACGCTTCAGATGCAACCGTGCCCTCATATTTCTGTTCTGAGCTACCGTTTAGGAGATAGCACACCCCCACCGTGTGCATCGTATAAAAATACTTAATATTTTTATAAAATTTATTCTGGGCACACCGGGCCTCGGAATCGCATGTCGTCTTCATGCCTAGCTTTGGAATCATTCATAGGAATATTCCAAAGTCTGACTAGGCCAATACCCAAGTCTCTACATCCTCCCCACCTTAGAACTTTTCATCCCCAAAAATCCATAAACACAAAGAAAGCAACTGGACTCTCAACTGGGTCTCCCACACCAACGAGTTCGCCAACAAACACCCCTGCCCAAACACATAAGTCAAAGGGAATCACCCAACACACCTCAACACTATCCACTTTGGGAGGCACTGAATCACCCGCATGGTTTTTATCATGTCACAAAAACGTGTCTCAGTGGGAGAAGGATCCCTCTTCCTCACACATCCAAAGCACGCTGAACAACACCCACATAGGGTCTTACAAACGCCATGAACAAAACTCGAGCAAGCAACATAAAGGGTAGAGTACCGCTAAATAGATTCTATCAAACTACTACAGAAAGTAGAAAGGACACAAGACATACCTCTATCCATCTGTGGAGCCTCTGGGTCAACAACCTCTAAGGCATGCAACTGTCCTCACCCTCTCCCTCCAGCTCCCTGACCTCAGCGTGGACCACCTGGGGGTGGTGGTGGTGGAATCTGATACCGCCTACCACCTCCTGCTGCTGCACCAGCTTCATCACCATGTCCACCACCCTGCAGACCTCCTTGCTCGAGACGCTGCCTCTGCCAAGGCGGTCTGTCGACCGACTCCCTCTCAGCAGCACGACGGGTCGGAAAATCTCTAGCAAGATGTCCCCGACCGTCGCAAGTGTAACACCACCTCTCCTGCGACTAACCAAAACTGGCTTGCGAGCCCTGTGAGCCCTGAGCCTCAGATCCTCAATCCTAGGGTCGTCTCCTAAAATGTTGGCCACATCCATCACCATGAACCTGCCGCTGGCTACCAGTTGCCGACGTCTCAGCTGCCATGCGCCCAACACTGACGAGCTGAATCTGCTCATCCAGAAAGCTCCCCACCACCAAGGCTCACTCCAGCACTCCATCATAGGTGGGAAGACACAAGGAAACCACAACTGCCCGGATGTCTCTATGTAGGCCCTGCTCGAAGGTCCGAGCCCTAAATAATGGGTCTCAAACCATATCCAGGGAGTAGCACGATAGGTCTGTAAACCTTGTTGAGTACTCCGACACAGTCATGCCCTCCTGTCGAAGCTGCAGAAGCTCCTGAATCCGCACTGACCTCAGCATCACCAGATAAAACTCTTCTCTGAAGAGCTACTCAAACTCTGCCCACGTGAGCGTCTCCTTATCGTGGGACTGCATCACCAAACTCCACCATCATCCAGCCGAACCATGTAGAAGGCTCGCTACTAGGACCACCATCTGATCTGGGGGTGTCCTCACCAGGAGGAAAACTCGGGTGACTGCTTCGAGCTAGTCATCAGCTGCCTAAGAGTCTGAATCACCCTGAAACCTCAGAGGTCGTTGCCTTTGAAACTCGTGCAGCGCACTCAGCATACGCAAAACCTCATCCTGCACTTCCGACACAACCAGCTGCTCGACAGGTGGTGGCTCAACTGGCGGACCACCTGGAGGTCCAGCCTCAAAACCTGTGCCCTAGTCCACAACCTTTACACGGGGCGGATCGTCACCACAATACCACTGTGGAACTCTTGCTGGCTATCGTCGTGGAGGCATCCTGAAATACAATCAAGATGCACCATGGTCAAAGAGTATATCTGGAGAGCTGACTCAAGAAGGATAAGGAAAAACCCAAAACCTAGTCCCATATGATGCATGTACCGTTATTTCCCTGCGACTAGTGTCCAAACGTCCTGAGTCGAAAGGCAGGTTATCAGAGTCCTAGTGAATGGATATGTTGAACACTTCATCAACACTGGAGTCCCTAGCCTGAAATCCATACTCGAAACATCCTTACACTACCGCTATGCAACTCAAACCAAACTCACAGCTAGACCAGCTACGTTATGAGATCCCAAAGGTAGAACCTCCTCTGATACCACTCAGTCACGACCCGACCCAACGGGGCTCGAGCCGTGACTCCCCAAGCCCACCTCCAATCAGCCAGGGGCTGGCGACTAGCACCGAGTAGGCTATCACACACATGTGAGGCATTAGACTAAGGTACCTGTACACACGCACCCACATACACCTCCATGAAATAGGGCAGAAGTATATAAAACTAAAAAAGTAAAGGCATGCATACCACAATCCCAAACCAGAGTGAAATAGAAGTACAAAAGGGAAAAGCAGGGCCCACCAAAGGAAAACCACAAAATCATCCAACCTGCTCGGAAGAAGGGGTACACTACCAAAAGTACCACCGAAAAGCACCTCGGCATAGCTCTGGTAAGACTCCATGGTCAGTCCCGCTCACTCAGCTCCGCCTACTTCGGGTCCTCCTAGGACACCGTCGTAAGGCCTGTGGTCTGCACAAGACACAAACATGTGCAGGAAAATCCTGTGCAGGGGTGAGTATAACAATACTCAGTAGGCACCCCAAAAACCCAAAACAAAAGAGAGAAACTGAAAGGCAACAATCTGCTCATCCCAGCCAGAGGGAACCCAGATGAGAGAGAAACTCCATCTCGTGACCATCCTCGGCTAAACACAACTAGTCATCTCAATTCAGGTGTATGCCCATACATACACCTTGAACATCCGCTCAGGTATACACCGATACATATACCATGAACATCAAGATATACTCAGCTCATGCACCAATCCACATGAGGTACCGACCTCATCACCAGCAACAATTCACAATCAGGAGAGCACACTCCATGATCACTATCATCCCAGATGAAACTCGTCCGAGAGATACACTCCATCAGGTCTCACAAAAATATCTTAGACGCTCACTTGAGATATCACGCTCCTCGGATATCGTCACTGAGGAAACCTTGCTGAAACAACATAAACATCAAACTCCTAGGATAGGGGATCACTCTTAGGGTCTGATAGGGGATACCAGAACCCACATCGTTATACGAAGATCTCACAGATAGGGGATCACTCCCAGGGTCCGCTGGGGGATACAACAACCCGATCTGGCATTCGTAGATCTCATGGATAGGGGATCACTCTTAGGATCCACTAGGGGATACCACAACACAATCTAGCACTCGACAGAAACACATCACTCAGATAGAGAATCTTCACCCATGTCACAATGGTCACGAAAATATCGAAACCCTATCTGGTACATCACGCGCTGTAGGGGATCAAACTGACGATGCCACAACCCTATAGAAACCACGTGCTGAGTAGGGGATCATATAACAAACGATACCACAACCCTACTATAATCCCCATGCTGAGTAGGGGATCATATAACCGATGATTCCAAAACCCTACTGAGCATGGCCCACTGCATAGGAGATCATATTCTTGATGATGCCACAAACCCTACGGGGTTAACTTGCTAGATAGGGGATTTCCGCCCTTGGATAAGCGGTCACAGCGACACCAAGAACCCGATCTAGGAAAACAATGCTAGAGGATCCCGCTCCGGGCCCACCAGAGGGATGCCACAACTCTAACAGATTAAACATCCCATCGAGAAGATCACAAACCTATAATAAGGTTGTGATGTTGTGCGAACCCTTGTAGGAATGAACCAAGGGAGTACCCTCAACCACTGCTGGTCCAAACATCTCTAACCCGAGCAACCCGCCACAATGCAACACCGCGAACCTCTAGGGCCGATACCGAGGCCACCATTGCGATCCATGCGAAAAAACACACAGGATAGGCTATTTTCTCACCCGAAACAGACAACTGGTGGAAAAGGCACTATTCACTATAGCTAGCCCATGTGAGGTCCACCATACGATCCCAAAACTCATCAAGCATATCATACCACTACGATCCCCTCAGAAAACCACACGGGATTGACTACTTGATCATCCAAAACGGACACCCGGTGAAAAATTACTATTCATCAAAGCCAGTCTGGGTGGGGCCCACATCACGATCCCAAAACTCGTCAAGTAGATTTTACCATTGAAATCCCCTCGGAAAAACACACGGGATCAACTACTCGTTCGTCCAAAACAGACGCCCGAAGGAAAAGTCGCGTTTCTCCGAAAATGCCAAAACTCAGCCTCGTGTGGCCCACACCCTGTTCTCGGTCAGAACACCTAGAAAGTATCAAGAAAAGTTTTATGTACCATCAGGGTCTCAACTCCACTGACGGCACATCAATCGGACGCTCCGGGTAGAAGAAACAACGGCCCGAAGTCGAATAATAATAAAATATTAATATTTTATTTGATGTTTCTGGCTCCCGGGACACGATCCCAAAACTTTAAACTCCCAAAACCACCTCAAAGGGTTCGAATTATCACCAAGGTCGTTTCACCACATACGAAACGTGATTTGGATCTCTAGGGAGCAAGATACGGGGGTTTTAAAACCCCCGTGTATTAAAAGAGGGCCAGACAGGCCTGAACCGGCCGGTCGCCGCCGCCGTCGGCCGTTCTGGACGGTGTCCCTCCACCACGCTGCAGCTCACCCCGCCACAGGACCGCGACCCTTCGCCGTGCTGTGTGGTGCGCCGCTGCACCTCAGGCTGCCGGCCGCCCCTCGCCGGCGCCGGCGTTGCCGTGCCGGTGTCGCGCCGGCGTTGCCGTTCCGGTGTCGCGCCGGTGAGAATTCCATGGACCACCGGGACCACCCCGGTGGTCCTTTTTTTATCCGGAGGTGTCTATGTGACCCTCAGGGACCCTTTTACACTGATATAGATTTAAAATGAATAAAAACGTAGTAGAAACGAGATTAGGGGTTAAAACTCAAAACGCCTACCTCGCGGGCGAAAGAGTCGATGTCGTTGGGAATAGACGGATGTCGGTGACGTTGGAGTCTCCTCATTAGTCGATGGAGATGTTCCTCGTTGGCGATCCTTCGATGGAATTTGGAGAAGAATTCGTCGAAGGAGAAGCGTTCTTCATTGGAGTTCTTCGTTGGAGGATGTGTTCCTCCAAATTCTCCCAAGCTCCCACCTTTTCCAACGATTAATTTCCCCCAACCCACAAAAAAGAAAAGGGTTGACAATATAATAAAATATGTTGGCATAATTTCAAAATGGAGTAATTAATTAACTAAGTTGTCATAATAAATGTTGGAGGAGTTGAAGTGGCTCCTCCACATTTAATAGGAAGTTTGAGGGTTTCTTCATTAAAGGGGAGTTCAAAGGGGTTTATCCTCGTGTGGTCCCCACCACCATAACCTCTCAAGGGAGGTTTAGTTCATGTGGTCCGCACCACCATAACCTCTCATGGGAGGTTTAGTTAAGGTGGTCCCCACCTATGAAACATCCACATGGAAGCTCAAACAAATGAAATAAAAATGTTACACAATTTTTATTTTATTTTATTCTTTCAGGAAAAACCCAAAATATAACTTTCACCCCTGACCTACTGCGGTCGAGGTGAAGGTCTGCTTAAGTGAATACTGGCACTACAAGTTCAATAGTGCCCTCAGATTTCAATTCTGAGCACCAGTTTAAAAGTCACAAAAACTCACTCGCACATTTACTGAACGTACCTGAAAAAAAGTTCAGAAATTCATTCCGGGCCTCAGAATCATGTGCCGTCAATTTTGGTGGACTCATAAAATTCCCATTTAATTTTAAAAAAAAATTACATGGAAATTCTGGGTCTTTACATTCTCCCCACCTCAGGGATTTACGTCTCCATAAGCCACATCACAAAACTACTAAAAAAATGGGGATACTGAGCATGCATCTAAGCCTCCTGCTCCCATGTGCTCTCCTGGAGGTTCCCATGCTGCCAACGAATGCGCACCAGAGGTATCAACCACCCACGAAGGACCCACTCATATCGATTCTCAATCTCAATTGGAACCTCCGTAACAGTCTTCCCATCGTCGACGTCTAGCTCTCCATGGTCAATGATGTGAGAATGGTCGTGCACGTATCTCCTCAACTGAGATACGTGGAAGACGTCGTGCACCCGATGCAACTGAGGTGGAAAAGCTAAGTGGTAAGCCACCTCGCCAACTCTGCTGAGGATCTGAAAGGGTTCAATGAATCTCGGAGATAACTTTCCACCTCGGCCAAATCTCTGCAAACCTCATCGAGGTGAGACCAGTAGAAAGATATGGTCACCATCCTCGAACTCCAGAGGTCTCCGTCTCCTGTCAGCATATGACTTCTACCTACTATGTGCAGTCTTCATCCACTCCTAGATGATCTGTACCTTCTCTGTGGTAGCCTGTACCATCTTTGTTCCCATGAGTGCT
This sequence comes from Viscum album, assembly GCA_963277665.1. Classification (NCBI taxonomy): domain Eukaryota; kingdom Viridiplantae; phylum Streptophyta; class Magnoliopsida; order Santalales; family Viscaceae; genus Viscum; species Viscum album. The sequence continues at coordinate 1,327,376,494 of OY728126.1, forward strand.
GAATCCCCTAGGTCAGTCCAACACAAAGGTGATCTGCAAGATCGCCCATATAATGCCTCAAATGGTTCCATCCCAATGGTGGAGTGATAGCTATTGTTGTATGAAAACTCCACCAAAGGCAAGTGATCCTCCTAGCTGTGACTGAAGTCAAGGACACAAGCACGCTGCATGTCCTCAAGGGTCTGAATGGTCTGCTCAGTATAGCCATCCATCTAAGGATGGAAGGCCATGCTCAAATGAAGCTACATCCCGAAAGCCTCCTACAACCCCTTCCATAGCTGGGAAGTAAAATACACATCACGATCGAATACAATCGTCGAGAATACTCCATGTAGCCGCAAAATATTCTGCACATAGAGGCATCTCAAGCTCTCTACTGAACCCTACTCTATGATCAATAGGAAGTGGGCCGACTTGGTGAGTCGGTCGACGATCACCCAGATCGAGTCATAACCTCTATACGTACGTGAAAGTCCTGTCACGAAGTCCATGGATATCCCATCCCACTTCCACTCTGGAAACTCTAAAGGATGAACTAAGCTTGTTGGTAATTGATGCTCTGCCTTCACTTGTTGGAAAGTGAGGCACTGAGAGACAAACTCTACTACTTATTTCTTCATTCCCGGCCACCAGTGCTGTCGTCGGAGTTCCTGGTACATCTTCGTCACTCCTGGATGTACCGCTAGAGGGGATGTGTGGAACTCCCTCAATACTTCCTCCTGAAGTGATACTGGAAACATGGTATGTTCTCTAAATAGGATTACGTGCTCCCCACCTTCAGAAAATCCACCAGGTGCCTGCCCTATGGATATCTGAGCACGTCGATCCTTGCAGTCAACTTCCCCATGCTATGACTCCTTGAATCGCTGAAGAAGTGTGGGAGTGACTGTAAGAGACTGAAGAAAAGCTGCTCCATCTCGATCCACGAAGGATATCTTCAAAGTGTCCAGATGCTCCGTCGCCTCACCTAGAAGCTATATACCTGACCTCCTAATGAGTTCATCTGCTAAAACATTCATATTCCCAAGAGTATAGACTATATCGAAGTCATATTCCTAGAGGAACTCAATCCAACGTCGCTGTCTCAGGTTCAGATCCTTCTGAGAGAAGATATACCTGAGACTCTTGTGATCAGAGTACACTGTAAAATGCTCACCCATCAAGTAATGTCGCCACATATTCAAGGTGAATACCACTACTACTAACTCCAGTTTATGGGTAGTGTAGTTCTACTCATGTTTTATCATCTATCAATAACTATATGCGATCACTGCTCACTCCTGCATCAGGACACATCCAATCCTGGTCCCTGATGCATCACAGTAGACTACATACCCTACGCCCTCCTCCGGAAGCCTCAAGATGGGGGCACTAGTCAGCCTCTGCCTTAGCTTCTGAAAAATTCACTGGCATCTCTCTGAACACACTAAGGGTTGCCCCTTCTTCATCAACACTAATAGTGGTGCTGCAACTCTGGAGAAATATGGCACAAATCTTTGGTAGTATCTGTCCAAACCCAGAAAACTCTGTATCTCCATCACACTCCTGGGTGGATCCCAAGCAAGTAACATTTCAATCTTCACTAGATCCACTACAAATCCAGCCTATGAGATGACGTGTCCCAGAAAGTGAACCTCTTGGATCCAGAATTGGCACTTTGAGAGCTTACCATAAAGCTGTTGCTCTCGGAGTGTGTCCATTACTACCTAAAAATGATAGGCATGCTCCTCCTCAGTATCCAAGTAGATTAGAATGTCGCTGATGAAGACTACTACAAAGCAATCAAGTTATGGTTGAAAGATCCTGTTCATGAGCCCCATAAACACTGCTGGAGCGTTGGTTACACAGAATGACATAACCAAGAACTCATAATGGCCGTACCGATATCTAAAAGCCATCTTCTGCACATCCTCATCTTGTACTTTGATCTGATGATAGCCTGATCTGAGGTCTATCTTTGAGAACCACCGTGTTCCCTTCAGCTGATCAAAGAGGTTGTCAATCCTTGGAAGTGGGTACTTGTTCTTCACAGTCACCTCATTCAGGCGCTGATAGTCAACACAAAGTCTCAAGCTCCCATCCACCTTCTTGGAAAACAAAATTGGGGCTGCCCAAGGTGAAACACTAGGCCATATAAATCCCTTCCCATGCAAGTCCTCTAGCTGTACCTGTAGCTCACGAAGCTTAGCGGGATCTATCTCATACACTGGTGTAGATATCAACGTCATCCCAGGGTACAAGTCAATGTAAAAGTCCACCTCTCTGCAAGGAGGTAGACTTAGAACATCATCAGAAGAGACATCCACGTACTGGTATACCACTACAGGATAAATCGGACTCTCCACATCAACTACTTCGAGGGTAAGACTAGCCAAATGATGAGTAATTGGCTGCAATCTCCTCCGGGTAAGTCCATCTTGTGCTAAAAAGGCTCTATTCTCACCGGTGAAGGTAAACCTGGTCCCATCTGTGTGAACACACCACACTTTGCACCTAATATTGTCTATCTGAGCATGAGCTATAGATAAATAGTCCATACCCAAGATGACATCGTAAGGCCTCGACGTTTCTACTAGGAGATCCCAGCCGAAGCTCTCGCCTCCTAGAGTAAGCTCACACTGCTAACACTAGTGTGTAATTGTCAAATCCACTCCCGTAGGAGTCTCTAGCCATAAGGATCAAGCAAAAGGCTCTGTTGGAATTTCTGAGCTCCGAATGAGGGTAGTGACAATAAAATAATGACTGGAACCTGTGTCTATAAGAACTATAGCTATGGTGGAGTAGACATAGATCATACCTCATATCATATCCGGAGCGCCGTGATCATAGGCCTCACCTGCCTGGAGTTGGGATCTCCCCTGTCCACCTGCTCCCTATGATCAGGGTGTACCTCCTGGTGGTGGTGGCGGTAACATCTCGAATCGTCGCCCACCACCAGCTTCACGACCATCTCCTCTGCCATGTCTGCCTTCTCCCTACGGACCTCCTCGGTCGAATCTCTGTCTCTGTCTGGGCGGTCCTTCGACCATCTACTGATCATCTATAAGGTGGGTCAGACAGTCACGAGCCATGTGACCCTACCCGCCGCATGTGTAACATTGCCTGCTCCTGGCATGACTAGCTCTGCCTCGGGTTCCCCATACAACCAACTCTGAATCCAGCAGTCGTCCATCTGTAGGTCTGGTCCTCTTGGACCTCTACGACATCTGTCTGCTACCAGCTGCGAAAGACTCTACTACGTGATGACTGGTAGTGGGTCTCGCTGCTGGTGACTACTCAACAAGGAAGATCTCTACTAGGAGGGCTCTCTCTAACACCCCCGCCTGCGTTGGGATGCTGAGTGAGATCATCGAAGCTCTGATCTCCCACATGAGTCCCTACTCAAAGGTCTAGGACCTGAAGAATGGGTCCCTCACCATATCTATGGAGTAACGTGAGATGTCAGTGAACCTCGCTGAGTACTGAGCCACAGTCATGCTGCCCTACTGTAGATGAAGTAGATCCTGAATGCGCACTGCACGAAGAGTCACTGGGACAAAATCTGCCCGAAATAGGCTCTCTAAGTCTGCCTAGAGAAGAATCACCTTGTTGTGAACTTGGAGCATCAATCTCCACCATCTGCCTGCTGCTTCTTGTAGAAGGCTAGCGGCAAGGATCACCATGAGATAAGCTGGTGTCCCTACCAGTTGGAAGACTCTCACTACAGCCTCCAACCAATCCTCAGTCGCTTGTGGGTCCATATATCCCCTGAACCTGGGTGGCCTCTGGTGCTGGAACTCATGCAATGCACTCAAGCGTCATGCACCCTCTGCTGCTGGGGCTGGTGGAATCGGTGGACCAACGGTTAATGATACCGCTGGTGCCTCCACTGGTACCTCTATTAGAAGAGGTCCCTGTACTGAGGCCACGTCGCTCGGTGGGCTATCAGTGCGTACAACTCTCGGAACCCTAGTTGGTTGTCTTCATGTAGGAATCTTGAAAAAAAATAGGTGTTCCACGGTCAAAAAGTTATACCTGGTGAGATGACTCTAAATATCACATAGAAATTTTTTGAAAACACTCACGCAATCAATGTTTTCATGCACTGAGTCAGAAATCAGAAGTCAGGGTCCTAGTTTATGGATACTTCGACCACTGCACCAACACTGGATTCCCTAAACTATTAACCACACTCACTACACTTAACACTATTTCCATTAAAAAGAAAGATCATATTCCTATGTTCTATGATAGAACCAACTCCTCTGATACCAATTTGTCATGACCCTTCCCCCGGGGCCCGTGCCATGACTACCCCAATCCTGCCTTCCATAGGCCAGGGGCTGAAGACTAGCACCTAAGGCGTATTCCCTAAAACTGGGAAGGTATTGCCTTTATAACCTGTAACACACAAAACCAAGCACATAGAAAGATACGAACTCAAGTAAACTAAATAGTAAACATAGTGAGTACAATAAGTAAAAAAAGGGCCATAATACAAGCCCAAATGGAAAGTACAAGGAAAATTGGAAAGTACAATACAAATGATAGGTGAAAAGCATCTCTTGGATCATCCACCACAGATCCTACCTGAAGGGTAGGTACCAATCACAAATAGCCATCTCAGCAGTTCGCCTCATCTAACGTCCACCTTCGAGCTACCTCCAATCCTGGTACCCTCGTCCTCGGTCAGCATTGTCCATCGTCTACACCAAACACAACAAAGTGCGGGCATAGCCCGTGTAGGGGTGAGTATAACGATACTCATTAGGGACCCCGAGACCCTCAAGGTCACACAAAATTCACAAAGGATAAACCACAAAGGAAGGAAACAATTGGTAAACCTACTTAGGTATATGCCCATACATATACCTAAGTTATCAAGTAAACACATCTCAGTCATGAGGAAAACACAGAGTCCAACTCAAAGCCCAAATCTCAACTGTTCCACAAAGGAAAGAATACCATAAAGGCAAGTACCACACAGGTACGCCACACAGAAGAATACCACCAAGGTATTACCACAATGGAAAGTACCACTCAAGTATGAACTCAGATCACTCAGTTATAACTTAAGTACAGTAGTAGAGATGATTATATGTAACTACTGAATCATCTTAATTTGTAAAGAGGCTAACCCACACAGGATCTCTAGGAGATGACCCACATAGGATCGCTAGGTGCTGACCCATAGAGGATCGCTAGGAGCTGACCCACACAAGATCACTAGGAGCTGACCCACACAGGATCCCTAGGAGATAACCCACACAGGATCGCTAGGAGCTGACCCACACATGATCACTAGGAGATGACCCACACAGGATCTCTAGGAGCTGACCCACACAGGATCGCTAGGTGCTGACCCACACATGATCGTTAAGAGCTGACCCACACATGATCGCTAGGTTCTGACCCACACAGGATCGCTAGGAGCTGACCCACATAGGATCGCTAGGTGCTGACCCACACATGATCTCTAGGAGCTGACCCACACATGATCGCTAAGTGATGACCCACACAGAATCGCTAGGAGATGACCCACAGAGGATCACTAGGTGATGACCCACACAAGATCGCTAGGAGCTGACCCACATAGGATCACTTGGTGCTGACCCACACAGGATCGCTTGGTACTGACCCACACAGGATCACTCTTCATTCTTCTCGTCACAACCAGCTACTGGGTTCCCACACTAAGCCTGATCATCTCTGGGAGGATCCGCTTCACAAGTCAATGGTTGATACTCCAACTGCTATGAAGTCCCATGAAGAAGTATCTCAAAGATCTTCCGCATCATAAGGGTCTCAACGCAACAGACGACGCGTCAATCGGACGCCTGGTCTATGAGTTATTATCCTTTTAGTCCTAGGGTTCCGGTTGGATTCATGATTGATCCAACCCAACTGTACCTCAACTTTACCAAAAAATCTATTGGGGTATACAAAAGGGACCATATTTCTCCAAGGTTTTAGGCACCACTGACAATTTTTCAAACGGACATTTGGTGCCAAAGTTATGGCCCAAGTAAAATAAAGGTTCATATCAGGTCCGGGTTCGGTCCAACCCGACCTGGCATCGATCGAACCGGTTCATGTCAACTTGGCCCAACCCTCTGGGTCAAGCCCGACTCGTGGTGCGGCCCGACAGGCCGTGAGGGGCCGCGGAGGCCGTGAGTGCCGCGGGGTGGCGGAGGCTACAGGTTGGCTCAGCCACGGATGGCGGCTCGGCCATAGGGGTGCCGCGAGGGGATGGGGTGGCTCGACTGGGAGGGCGGAGGCCGTGGGGAGGCTCGGTCGGGGGGTGTTTCGAGAGCGTGAGATAGCTCGATCGGGAGGTGACGGCCTGGCCGTGGGCAGCGGCTCGGCCGCGGGGCAGTGGGGGTCGCCCGCAGGGCGGCGGCCCGGCCGCGGGGTGGAGGCGGCCCGGCCGTGGGGCGGTGGCCCAGCCACGGGCGGCAGCTTGTATATGGACGGCAGTGCGTCCATGGAAGGTGGCAGCTTGGCCGCAGGGCGGCTCGGTCGGGAGGCGGTGGCCCGACCGCAGGGCGCAGAGGCTGTGGGGCAGCAGTGGCCACAGTGCGGCGCCATTGCATCGTCACCTTTGTCACGGTCAGCGGTGGTTACGGCCGCCATTCTCATGCCCCACCGTTATTCGTAGCTATTCCTCCATCATGATCAATAATTAACCACAAGGTTTGCAGAGAGGATGAGCCTTGTTTGTTCGGCCCGCACTCTTCGCGTTAGAGTGATAGCAAGCAACTATAATTCCTTCTTGAATTATGAATAATTATCACGAACATAAAGAGAGAAGAATTTCAAACAACCACCCTACCTAGTTCGTTTGATTCGTTGAAGATTGTGTACGGGGAAAGAGTCAATGTCGTTGGGAATAGACGGATGTCAGTGACATCAACGTCTCATCATTCGTCGGTGGAGATTTTCCTCATTGGTGATCCTTCGATGGGATTTAGAGAAGAATTCATCGAAGGAGAAGCATTCTTCGTTGGAGGATTTGTTCCTCCAAGTTCTCCCAACTCCCACCTTTGCCAACAATTAATTTCTCCCAACCCACCAAAAAGAAAGTAGCCAATATAATAAAATATGTTGGCATATTTTTAAAATGGAGTAATTAATTAACTAGGTTGGCATAATAAATGTTTTAGGAGTTGAAGAGGCTCCCCCACATTTAATAGGAAGTTTGAGGGTTTTTTCATTAAAGGGGAGTTCAAGGGGGTTTATCCTCGGGTGGTCCCCACCACCATAAACTCTCAAGGTAGGTTTAGTTCAGGTGGTCCCCACCACCATAACCTCTAATGGAAGGTTTAGTTCAGGTGGTCCCCACCTATGAAACATCGACATGGAAGCTCAAACAAATAAAATAAAAATGTTACACAATTTTTATTTTATTTTATTCTTTCACGAAAAACCCAAAATCTAACTTTCACCCCCGACCTACTATGATCGAGGTGAAGGTCTCCTTAACTGAATATTGGTGCTATGAGTTCAAAAATGCCCTCAGATTTTAATTTTGAGCACCGGTTCAAAAGTTACAAAAACCCGTTCCCACATTTACTGAACGTACCCGAAAAAAAGTTCAGAAATTCATTCCGGGAACTTTGAGCCTCAGAATCATGTGTCGTCAATTTTTGCAGACTCATAAAATTCCCATTTAATTAAAAAAAATTACATGGAAATTATGGGTCTTTACAACTTCACCCAGTTATTTCTACATATATCCTTCATTGTTTTAGAGTTTATCATATAGAAGAGGGAATTGACTTAGGTAATGTCTAGGTTCCCCACATTTAAAACAACGAACTATAAAGGATTCCTTAGTATGAGTTTCATTTCCTTCTATTGCACCCTTCATTTTTCCTCAGTAATTATTTGAATTATGTCCTTATTTACCACACATAAAGCATTTCACTATTCCCTTGAGACACTTTCCTTGGTGTATCCTTCCACGTTTATTGCATGATGTAAATCAAGCCTTCTTTTATCTATGGTTTTCACCACTTGAGCTCTTAGAAACCTTCATACTTATCTTCTTTGGTGAGTTCAGGAGTTGGTTTAGGTATATGTTGTTAATAATATTTTAGGAAAACCGATTAGGCATAATCATGATATCTTTCACTCTTATCAACACCTCATTTGATTGATCATTGTCACCACCTTGTCCTTCTTGTTCAATGTTAACTTGAATCCTTTAGGTACCAGTCATTGACTAAAACCAGAAAGCATAGTGTGAGTAACAATAGTCATAGAAAAACATATAATGGTTTATATGATATCTAAATCATTACACCTTATCTTAAATCTAAAACACTTTAGGTTTAACCTAGGCTATACATTATCAAAATCCTCTATAATGGTTTTTGAAGGAAATGTAAATTATCCTAAGAATATCCCATAGGAGTGTCAAACCAGGCGCGCAATAAAGCCCATTTTTGTGTACCAGGTAACCCTAAGTTAGGACTGAGACACCTTTTCAAAGTTGTTACTTGAAGGTACATCTATGCCAGAACCACGTCCACCTGTAGTATCCAGACAGAGATGTATTTCAAGGAATACCCACATAATCTCTACCGTAACAAAATTCTATGATGTTCTTGTATTATTATCTTGAATGTATATGTTAGGGTTATTCTACCTAATATAAGTTTTCTAAATCTATTTTACAAGGTTTTTACTAAACTTCCTTTGATACCAACTATAGCGCCCCAACCCTAGAAGCCTAGAGATGGTGCATTATTTTATTACATTGACATGATCACAAGGAATAAAATCCTAAATGACCGATTAGTTTACCAGCCTTGGAAATCCATATTACATACATGATACCTATAATTCCTTGGAAAATAGAAAATAAAAACATGATACATAATAAAAATAAATAAATTGTTTCCTTGAAATCTTATTCAAATATTTCTTATTCATAACTTGGGGAAATGAAACATAATAATGGTGAGATAAAATTCTTAGTAAGGGTAAGTAAAGAAGAAGAAATAATGAATCAATGACAATAGATTAACATGGAAAGGAAAATAAATGATAAAAAATCAATTCAAATAACTAGATAAGGAAAAATCAATATGGAAAGGTAAGAAACTAAAACACATGCCTTTTAATCAATGAACTGAAATGAAATGAATCCATAGATATGTCGATGAAAAATCTCATGGATGAATAATAAATAAAAATAAATGAGGGAAATGATTAATTATTGAATGAATGAACACTAAAATTTTTATTGATTTTGGAAACACCCTGAAAACAACATATAAGAATCATATCATGGGGGTATAAAGTAGTGGATCCTAAAAGTGTCATTAATAACAAAATTACTGCCACCTGACAGAAAGTATCCTAAGCTAAAGAAGAGAGATAAATTAAGGTTCGGGGGAGCCTGGGATGCCAAGAAATCTTACACCTTATTCCACTCTCTCCATGTATGAGTGATCTCCATATGGACTCCCATGAGTTGTTTGAACTTGCGGACATAATATTCTATGCTCCACGGGCAACTTCCTTCTTCTGTGAGTGATTTGTAGAGGATCAAGTAATCTGTTTCCACAACCTTCAAATTAATCTATCCTTGTTCACTTAAATCCAACCCTATAACCAACGACTTTACCTCGGCCTGAAGAGCATCACCTCTACCGTAAAAATTTATACTATCAGTACCTTTCACAAAATGCTTTAAAACCACAGATATAACCCCATTTAATTTTCAAAACTTATTTATCTCATGAGAATCCATCGATGCATTGAGGATCTATATAATGTATGGGATCCTTCTGTCATTTCATCTCCAAATAATTCCTCACATTGAATATTCTAAGTAAATAATATTTCTTATCAAATATCCGTATTTAATAAATAATATGGAATTATCAATATTTCCCCAAAATAATCAAATATCTATCAAAGTAGACGCCATATATAAAATGGTATATAATATAGGAAATACTAATATCCATTGTATGAGAATATGGTTATTATAGTAAATTTCCAATGAAAAATTATTACAATAAAGTTAATGTTTCAAGAGAAAGTTAACAATCACAAAAGGAAGTGAGATTACAAAGATAATAATTAAGAATATTCTTGAGGAGAATAATATTTAAACATTCCAAAGTGTCCCATACCACTTCGAAATATTGAAATCATAATCCAAATGAAAGTATGACATTAAGTTAAGCTTATAATATCACGTGAATAAGGATATTAATGATATTACGTGTCAAAGGATAGTAGATACACCATATAAAAGGAACTAGGTGCATAACGACAAATAAATCTCAATGGAATGTAAATTCAGATGAAATCCCTTACATATGAATTGAAAGACCCAAAAATAATAATAATAAAATGAAACTAAAAATTAAACTTTTAAACATGAAAAGGAATAATATAATAAATTATTGTGGGTAAATTCGTATATTCCATATAAGGTAAAAAGAATATTCCTTCTACATGGTAAAAGGGTTAGAAATGCCTCGTTCAGAAAGTGACAATAACATTATTTTGAAAAAATTAGTAAAAGATAAAAAGGGTAAAATTTTCTTTACTAAATAATTTTTAAAAGTTTAAAAACATTTTAATAAAACATGGTTTTTAAAAGAAAACATGTTCTATGACTAAAGATAGAAATTAAGTGAGGTTTTATTAAAAACATTTTCTAAAAGATTTTGAGTACCAAAGAGTGGAAAAATGGTACTATTAATTCAAAATGGTCACCAATAACTAGAGAAGAATAAAATTAAATGTTTTATTATATAATGATAAAATAATTTCCTCTGATGTAAATTCAAATGTAAATAATCCTGAACAAAATGAGATTGTGAAGTAAACCCTTGAAATGACCATAATGTTGATGTAAAAATAAATCAATGAATAGATTATGTGTGTCAAATAAAAATCCACATAAAATAAATGGAAATAAAACAATATATAGTAAAAAGGTTATTATACACATAATCATATAATATTAATGACAATGAGGAAGTAATATAACTCAATGAAAAGAAATTGGGTTATAAAGTTCTTTTCCACTTGGTAAATTTTAATTCAAATCCCCCTTGAAGAAATAATTAAAATTGAAACTAAAAATACCATAAAAATAAATTAATTCATGGTGTGATATATTAAAATGGTAATTAGATACACCACACAAAATAAGTAAGTGTCAGACATGACATTTATCTCACAAATGTAAAAAGTGAGATGAAAATACCTTACCTTGAGTCTGACTTGTCGCATGTGTCTTTATCTACCTGAATATTAAAATAAAATTAATTATTTATTTTTTTAGAAAAAATTTCAAGTTTATAATTAATTTTAATTTAATTATTATGATGTTGCGTACAATTAATTAAACAATTATGTTTACTTCGAGTGTTTTGACCAAATTCGGTTCATGTGCTAAAATGACTTTGGTAGGTTGACTATGGTAAAATGGGTCATTATAGAAAGATATAAAAAATAATATTCATGAAATAATTATAATATTTGTACATAAATTATACTTTTAAAACTAATCTTGAAATATGGTTATGAAAAATGAACCAACGTTACAATCATAAAGACGGTAGGTCGTACATACACACGAGTAACATTCCAATTTTTCAATAACCGTTATGGAAAGAAGTTAAGTAACACTATATATATCTATAATGATAATCATATCATAAATATATTTTTATTTAGTCATATATACTTATATATTGGATTCTTTTGATGTAAAAGGAATCACATCTTGTCAAGGAGGCGGTGGTCCACATGTCCACAGACGACATTATCACTTTTTAAGCATGTGAAAGGGTAATAAAGAAAATGATATATTATATTTACAGAAAGGTAATTATGTAATGAATATATTATATATGTTGTGTATTCCACATATTTTTAATTAAAACTATCCTTTATACATTCCATGTATCATGTGAACGAATCAGGTCGCTTTGAGGGGGTAGTAGTCCACACTTCCACAAACGATGTTATCGTTTTTACAAAAAAAGGAAAGGATACAGATATGTGTTGTAAAAGAATTAAATAAGATTAAATAAATAATAAATATAATATAAAACATATTTAAACAATTTTCCATTATAATGGATACCATGAGAGGTGGTAAATAAAAAATGAACAATCATTGTTTTGTGAGACGATAGTTCGCCGTACATGTAAACAATATGTTCGTTACCCATTAGATGGAGGTGTGCGTAAGTTTAGGTAAAAAACTTAGCATAAAAACATAATATTTTATTTAGGATACTTTATTTTCTATATAAAAATGGAATATTAATATTTTATGTGGTGGATAATGGAAATAAAATTGAAGAGCTTTAGGAAAGACGATACCTCTTAATCGAGCAACTCCTTTTGGTTTTCTCTAAAGGGATTTATTGAATTTCTTTCTGCCCAAATGGATGGTTCAAGGAGTAAGGGAGTGATGTTGAGGAGTGATTTTTTCATATCTTGGATAAAACTAAGTGGCTTGAGAGGTGTGAGAAAGTGGGAGGAAAGGAGGATTTTTTATAATGGAGGGGGAGTGATACTCTTGTAATATTTTGGAAGAAAGGAAACCCACCCATGTTTTTTTATTGAAATCGGATAAATAATGTTCCAAAATTGAATAATTGGACGATATGGTATAAATATTTCCATCTAATGGATTTTGGACAAGTTTATAGGTCATATTAGGCCTTAAGTTTAGGGTCTTGTGCTTTGTTAAGCTTAATGCCACCTTAATCGTTGTAATTAATTTTAATTATTTTCACTAATATTTTTGGTCAAAAACTAAGTTGAACTTATTATAAATTATAAATTATTATTCTTACAAATATTGAAACTATTTTCCCAAATTACAATGACATAAGTGGCAGAAATTAATTGAAATTTAATCATGCAGATGGGATGACAATACAGGTTTTTAAAGTAAAAACGTTCAAATGTTTAGTATGTTTGTTTATCCAATTTCAAAGTTAAATTGATTCCAATGAACTAAATAGAATTAATTGATAAAAATTTTATATAATTAAACTTTAAGACCAATAAAAAATATAATTTAACCTTATAAATAAATTAGATGAAAAATAAGTTTTGAGTTAAAATTTAATATTTTTCATTATTCATTAAAAAATAAATCTTCTTAGAAAAATACAAAAAAAATTACTATAAAATAATTTTTATGTTTATCTTTCAAATAAAAAGTCTATTTTTACATATTAAATTTATAAAAGGTTAAAAAATTGGATTTAAAATAGTTTCACCATTAAAAGGAGGTAAAAAACACCTTAATAAAAATATAGGTTTTTATGTGTAAAATTTGATTTATTCTTATCTTATACTTATAAAATATATTGGATGAATATAAAAAATATTTTATTAAATATATAATATATATAGTACATTAATATAAGTCACTAATTATTAATAATTTAATTTATTAGGAAAAAACATTTTCTGAGCATAAAAATGATTTTCTATAAAAAAAATTCACTTTATATTCAATTGGTTATTATATTCATTTGTAATTAATTTGTAACCAATGAATTCATTTTATATTTTTGAAAACCATAATTTTCATAAGTTAGTTATTAATATTTATAAATACAAATTTAACGGTTAGTTTATATCTTATTATATTAAATAATAATATTTAATAATATATTGTTTTTTAGTAAAACTTAGTCTTGCGTGTAACACAAGCCATTGAAGAAACTCGTTGTTGCATGATTTTCATGCCAACTCAGTGTCTCATGAATTTCTAGATATAAATTATATTGAATTTATTTAAAATATTTAATATATTATAAATACTTAGGATATTATATTCCCTTACGCACTTGGTGTTGTGTGTCATACACGATATTGAATATAATATTCCTACTTTAGATTTTTGGGGCATTACAACTTATATGTTTAAAATTTGAAAAAATGGAATAAATAATCGGAATTAGAATATGTCACAAACCAATCCAGGTCACCATCTAACCCAGCACCTGACCTAGTCTGTGGCAAGCCCCGAATGGCGTTCCCAATCCCCGTAGGCTAGAAAATTTTCCCGGGTATCAATACAAGCAAGTGGGAACGATTTACCCGATTATAAAAATACAAAACAGTCAACAATATAAATAAAACCAAAACTGGAAAAGCAACCAAACAAACCTTTATAAGGTTTCAGATTTAAGTCTATAAGCTTATACAAAACCAAAAGAGATATACCACATAAGGGAACCAAAACCATCTCCAAAAACCACCATAAGGCAAGGGGAACATCTCCCTCAATACATCACCACAACACCACCCAAGAGGATCACTAGCATCTCGAACCACCATCACCAAAAGCTTTACCCTTACCAATATCAATCACGACCAAGTCTGCTTACACCCAAAGGTGTAAGCCAATTCCCAGTAGGATACCACCCAAAAAGATTCCATGCTATAGACATTAATTAAAAAAATAAAATTTCAAGATTAAATAAAAGAAAGGATGTGCCAAAAGAATTTAAATGAAACAAATTTAATAAAAAGGATTTTAAAGAAATGAAATTTAAAAAAAAACGCTTTCACCTTTGAAGTAAACCAAATGTCACAACATATGGCGATGGTGATCACATATTAGTCAAAGAGAACCAAACATGGGAGAGTCCCTATGAGTGTTAGCTAGATAAAGGCACCCTAGAACCTCTTGTCTCAGTGTAATGTGGTATATGAACCACAATCATCCTCATTCTCGTGTACGAGCCACTAGGGAGGAGAAGCATCCAATGTTCTAGTGGTCTCCGATCATCAATGTGTTTAGTTAGTGTTGGAATTGTCAATCATGCTAAGTGAAACTAGGCCGAAACCAATTCTGAATCACTGGAACACTAGTCTTAGTCTACCCTCCTAGATACCCAGGCTTCCCTTAGTGCTCAATAAATTTTCACATGCCACAAGATACACCACATTCACACGAACAATCCAAACAAGACATAACACACACCAAAGTTACCATTTCCATACATGGAACCCTTTTTTAAAATTCCAAATGCTCACCAAATCACTTTTCAACCATATAGTTTGCACCATAAACATCATTTAGTAAAACATTCCCTCAATTCATATATCATTTTCATTAAACACAATAAGGCTTCACTTTAATAAATTACCACTTCCACATTCCATTTCTATTTTAAAAATCAACTGCACATAAAAAAAATTCAGAAACCACATTCACACCACATTTAAAATTCATAAAACATATTAAAGAACACAAGAAAACTAAATAAAATCATCAAGCAATGATTAAGCATGGAATCACATAACATTTGTGTAGAAAACACTAAAATCCAGTGCGAAACTCCCACCACACCCTAACCACACCACAGAGAAGCAATATCAAGCCCCAAATCAAGATATTGACCTAAAAAGATCAAGAATAAACTCTAAAAATGAAACCCTAGGGATGGATAAGAGGAAACCCCCAAAAAGGATAGAGAAAACCCTAGATTAGAGGAGGAACCGAGAGAAGGAGACACTTACTTGAAGATTCTTGGAAGATCAACACCAAATATAACACCAAAATTGAAGATCCAGGGGAGGTGTAAGGAGGAAGAGGCACAACTAGGAGAGGAAAACCTAAGGGAGAAGAAAAATGGGGTGTTTTGGGGGTTAAACCTGATAGGAGAGAGAGAAAGTGGTCACATTTTTAATGATTTGGAAGATCTTCATGATTAGTACACACGGTTTTGGAAATCATGTGGTAACCATGTGGAACATTATGTTGGAAAAGAAATATCCACACAGTTACCTGGTCTATGGTGCATGGATGTGTAGAAGCCATGTGGTAGGTTCTATCTCCTACCTCACGGTCTTCTGGGCTTGTGCATGGTTACTACTAACTGTGCGCAAACTATGCACATAGGCCTGTCTTCCTAAAATTCTCCATTTTCTTCCAAAATTCAAGGGTGGGAGGCAAAGGAAAAAAATAGAATAAAATAAAAATAGGAAAATACTTGAAAATGAGATCATGAATGTGATAATTCTCCCCACTAAAAAAAATTTCCACCCCAGAAAGTCAACCCGAAGCTTGATAAAAAAAGTACTCTTGCTCAACCCAAGACTTCTGCTCCCAGGTCTCATGTGTATAATTTCCATGATGCCAAAGGATATAGACTAATGGAATATATTTCCCTTGAAGAACCTTCTGTTGGCAGTCTATTATCCTTCCTGACCGTTAAAACACTGACAAGTTATGCTCCAACTCCAACTCTTCCCAATTTAGCACTTGAGACGGGTCTGGGTTGTACTTCTTTAGTTGGGAGACATGAAACAAGTCATGAATCAATGTCAACTGAGAGTAAAAATAAAACATATGTGCCACCTTTCCAATATTCTCATATATTTCAAAAGGTCTGACATAACTTGGCGTTAGCTTATCCTGTTTCCCCAAACATTGATGACCCAACCGAGGGGTTACTTTCAGGAACACTTAGTTACCCGCCAAGAACTCAAGATACTGAAACCTCTGATAGGAATAATATTTTTGGCTACTCTGAGCTATCAATAACTGCTTCCTGATCAGCTTGAACTTCTCAGATGTCTCTTACATAAGGCTCAGTACTAAAAGTGAGGTCTCACCCACCTCATCCCAACATAACAGAGACCGAAAAGGCCAACCATAGAGTGCCTAAAAAAGATCCATTCGAATGGAGGATTGGTAACTATTATTATAAGAAAATTAAACCAATCCCAAATGGATATCCCACAAACCACCGAAATTCAAAACACATTCATGAAGCATGTCTTCCAAAATATGATTTACCCGCTGCGTCTGACCATCTGTTTAGTGATGATATGCCGTAATTAGTTTGACTTGCGACCCTAAATCCCCTTGAAGGCCTTCCCAAAACCGAGAGGTAAAGTGAGGGTCTCTGTCATAGATTATCACAGACAACACACTATGAAGCAGAACTACTTTATGAACATACAACCGGCCCATATCATCCACCTTCACTGAAACCCTGATTGGAATAAAGTGGTCTGATTTGGTTAGATGATCAATCATGACCTAAATAGAATTCCTTCCTCATGGTTTATGAGGTAATCCAATAATAAAGTCCATGTAGACCTTGTCCCACTTCTAGGTAGGAATGGGTAATGGTTGAAGAAAACTAGAGGGTCTTTGATGCTCTACTTTCAACTACTGACAAGTATAATATCTTGATACAAATCTAGCTATATGTCATCCCATACCTGGCCACCAAAACTACATAAACACATCATAAAACATATTAATAGCACCAGGATGGATGAACCACTGAGACTGGTGGATATCCCATATCACCACCTTCATCAAAGAAGACAACACCATGAAATATCCCTTAAAACATAGAATTCCATTCAGAGAAAATGACCAATTTGAGGATATCTCATCACTATACAAAAAATTTCATATACCACTAACACAACTCATCCCTAGGATTCTCCTGCTGAACCAGCTCTAGAAGAGACGTATCCAACTGCACACTCACCAGGAAGGCACCTCCACTGTGCTCCTTGGTCTCTAAGTGCATCTAGGAAAAGAGAACCATCAAAGTCCACTCATCACTAGACTTCCTAAATTCCTACACTAGCACTTTCCTGCTCAGGGAATCAGCCACCACATTACCTGTAACACCCCAAAATTTTATGAGAAATATTATTTTTAATTTTATTGATGTCTTGTGTTGTATGATACACCAATATTAGCTTGCTCTATATACAACACCATATTATCTTGTATTATACGCAATAATATACTTGGCTTGTTTTACATGCAATAATGACCTTCCTCGATAGCTTGCGTGGTACGCAATACCAAGTTTCACTAAACAATGATATATTATAATATTATTATGAACTAGACATTATGAATAATATTAAATTAATTTTGAATTTTATAACATTATAATTCATCTTACATGTTTTTTAGAACATGGTATGAGAACAAAATCAATTTTTCATATAAAGAAAGTATTTTTCAAAAAAATGCAGTTTTGCTGCCTTTTGATGGCGCACCCATTTTAAATCTAGTTTTTGACAAGTTTATAAGTTAAATTTGAAAAAATAAATTAATTATTTTGAATCAGGATATAAAAATTTATTTTGGATACATTTTTCATATTTTTATGATAACTTTCATATTTTGTTGAATAGTAAAAATACGCTAAATTTTACTTAAAAACAACTTTTTTCATCGAGATAATTTATATGGTTAAATTTTAATATTGAATGATTTTAAATTATAAATAGAATATATTATTACCATTTAATATAATTTATTTCATTATCATTAATTTTATATTGAATTCATAGGTAAAAACATTTCAATCTTTTGCAATGTTTTAAATAAAAACCCGTTTTTTCGACAACGAGATTAATTTTAAATTAATTACTGCATATTATGTGTTTTTAATTTGTAAAAATGGATTCCATATTTGAAATAATTAGGTAAAAATTATGTTAATAGGCTAATTTTATTTTTTTCCATTATGAATAGTAACTACGGTAAATTTTATTTACCGTAGTTAAAGGTAAATCGGGTAATTAAGGGTAAAAATAATATTATAAAATTACCCTAACACTTGTCTTAATATAATTGGATGATTATATTTCGTCCTAAAATATACTTGGGTTGAAATTTTATCTATTGGAAGCCACTTGGATAAGATTAAGACCTTTAATT
This sequence comes from Viscum album, assembly GCA_963277665.1. Taxonomy (NCBI): domain Eukaryota; kingdom Viridiplantae; phylum Streptophyta; class Magnoliopsida; order Santalales; family Viscaceae; genus Viscum; species Viscum album. Next base: position 1,327,395,188 of record OY728126.1, read on the forward strand.
TATTTTATTTAAAGGAAAGTGAAATATGTCTCACTCAAACTTTAATAATTAAATTATTTTTTAATATAAGGTTAAATGGAATATAAATTAGATTATAAATACTAATTTTAAATCTAAAATGTTTTTATTTATCATGGTAATTTATTTGTAATTTTTAAGAAATATATAATTACTTTAATAGCTTACACATTAATGATGCAGAAATTGTTTATTTAATGAAAAGTCAATAATATAGTTTTTATTAAAATAATAATACCCATAAAAAGACCCAAAAACTTGACCAAAACTTATTGGTAGAGTATATCTACACCATAATCATCCAATTGTAGACTTTTGTACCATTTGGAGCCTTATAAAATAGATTAGGACATTTATATTATTTTATTTTAAATGATGTCAAAGTTGTCACCTTCATAATTTAATAAACATAACATTTTAAATTTTGGATTTTATAGAAGATAAATTCAACTAAAAGTATTATTATGAAATATATTATATTTATATTCATCATAGTATTTTATTTTTAAATTTTATTCAACAAATAATTATATTAAATAATTATACAAAAATGTTGTAGTAATAATTTTATTAAGAGAAATACCAAATAAATGGTTTTAAAAATATTAAAATAAATATTATATGAAATAATTAATATGATCCACGAATTTATAGATAAATATGACATGTAAGGAATCTATTAAATATTTTTTTTCGAACATATCTCATGTGTGGAATTTATTTAAATTCAAATAATTGAATAGTGTCAAAATTGACACTATTGGTATTTTATGAAAATAACATATTATTAAATTGTTTAAAAATCATAAAAATGTTTAAAAATTAAAAATTAAAAATTATATGGTCTAAAATGTCATAATGTATCTAATTATGTACAATTCACAACACATAATTAAGAATTTATAACAGTTTAAAATTTAGAATATTATTACCACAAATAAAATCAAATAGATTAAATAAGGATAAATCAAAATGATAAGGTTTAAAATAAAATCAAAACATGTCTAAATTTTATTGGTTGATGATATTACCACCATATTTCATCTCATCTTAGAAGTTGAGTCATTTTGGAGGTTTTTATGTGGGGTTTTATTTTATTATAAATTAATATTTTGGAGGTTTCCAAAAGTGCCCCTCCCCACTCTTATAAAAGGGAACCCTTCCCTCTCCTCTTCACTCAATTTTGAGCATTCAACCTCAGAAAAATTCTGAAAATTACTCTTATAAACCTCTCTAGTTACATTATAGAGGTTCTGGTATTCTCAAAAGACTAACTCTAGTTCCCTAAGAGGGAGTTTAAAGGAGGCACTTCGAGGAAGAGGTAATATATTATACCGATTCTTTCAAATTTATTTCTTCTTCTACTTTATATTCTTTAGTTGTTTCATTATAAAGTAATAAAATCAGTATCACTCATATAATTATATGTTATTATAAATATGAAACAAACATATTTCACCTTCTATTCATTATATGAAAAATAAAATCACCATGCGTGCATACGTACGGCTTACCGTCTCCACGCCGTGGTGTAATCTGTTTTAATCACCAACATACTTGGATTTGTATAATGATGAAAGAAATAACTATATATGATTATTATAAAATGATAATAATTATCAGATATTATATCATCCACTCTAATTCCATTCAATAAATATGGGAATGATATCATCGCTCGTATGTACGTACGGATTACCGTCTCCACAATGCGATTAGATTCATTCTCCATGTTAACCATTATAGAATGATTATAAAGTATATATAATGAATAATAATGAGATATATTACATAATAATTCTACTGTATTTATGTATATATATATATATATTTCATCTACTTACTTCCATTCAAGTTAATAAGGAAAGGAAAACATCATTCATGCATACGTACGGCCTACCGTCTCCATGAACAATGTATTTCATTTCATTTATCTATCTATTATATATATATATACAATGAATATATATATGATATATAAATCTTGTTTTACATTTTTTAAGTAAGTAAATCATGATATAAGTAATAATATCAAGAACAACAAGTCCAAACACGTACGATAAATGAAATGATTATTACCCAAAACGTTGTTTCAACATGGAGTTGACAAATGAACAAGTAATATAAAGTCATAATTGAATCATATATGATATCATAAAAATGACTATGATTATTTAATAAGTCAATGACATTATTTAAATCATTACACAAGAGGTTTATACACGTACGAAAGAAATTGGACATAAGGTAAGGGATTATTTCATCTCACTTTTATTTCTATGAGATATATACCTTAATCACCATCTATTTATTTTGTGTGGTGTTTATGCTTCCCATGAATATTTCATGATTTTTATTATGGAGGATATGATATTTACATATGCATGTAATTTTCTTTATTTTATGACACGTATGATTCCACCGATCATAAAAGGTAAGGGATAATTAATCCAATCTCATTCTTATCTGAGATTGTTTATTCGCAAGTATTTACTGGGGTTATATTTATCATCCATGTACATATTTTATAAAAAATGTTTTTATAAAGTTTTTAATATTCTTCCATGTATGTTTAAAGTCATGTTTACCTCTTTTTGACTTTTTCTATATAGTATAGAAGGAATCTTTCTTTTGTTAATCATACAAGGTACTTTTTGACTTTTCTGACAAAAGTACGAGGAGAATGTTTTTTTAACTTATACGACATGAAGGGATTTTTATGATTTCATAACACCTTATTTACATAAATATTACTCTACAATAATTCATGATTATTTTCAACAAAATTCTTTTCTTTTAAAATTTCACGTCATTTTGAGAAAAGAAAATGATTTAAAAGAAGAAAGGATATTTTCCTCAAGAATTAATTTCAAGTGTTTTATCAAAACTATTTTCCATCTATGATGACATTATTTAATATGGTTATGATTCAAGTATAATTTCTCTATTATTTACATTGTTTGATTTTGTTTATGACGAAATTATATCCATTATTTTATATGGATTATTTTGTGATGGGATGATGTTTATGAAACCCATTTTATTCGTTGGGTTATGATGAATGATTTATGTTTTTTTTGTGGAACACGAAATAATAATTTCATTATGATATGGTTGGGACCTATATATATCTCTAATTAATTGGGTAAAGATTTATATCTCATGATATAGACATGGCCGGAACGACAAGTAAATCTGGTTCAGTAATACAGGGCTGAAATGACAAGTAAATCCAGTTCAGTAATGGACTTAGTCCACTATGATGGTCTTGGAAGCAATGCCTTGGCTACTATGGAAATCATATTATGTGATTAATGGTTTTCCAAAACTTCATGTTTTATTTCCATACTATTTTATCATGATTAACGGTCCTTTATGATCCATTCCTTATGTACTTCCATGTTTTATGTCATTACACAAGATTTTGATGTTTAAATTTTATGTTCATGTTTTTAAGTTCAAATGTTTATGGATTGTTTTATGTTCTCCATGTTTACCCTTACTGAGAATTTGAGCTCACCATTTCTTTGTTTTATGTTTTCCTTTCCCCAGGATATAAAGAAAGGTTTTAGGTAAGAAAACAAAAATGTGAAGATCTTTATGGGGGATGTTGAAGATATTTCACCACTATTATAAGATTATGTTCCGAGTTTCCAAAGACACTAAACTATTACGGTCCTTGGGTGTCTGTTTTTATTATGTATTAAGTATTTTGAAAAGTAATGTAATGTCCATGTATGTTAAGCTTGGGTCTCTACAGTTGGTATCAGAGGAAAGGTTTAGTTAACCTTTGGATACTAGGATGCAAAAACTTTAGTGAGATACCAAGATATATTTCTAAGGTATGTCTAGGGATGTCCCTAAGGTTAAGTATAAGTATAGTTTATAGTCCTAGAATTATGGTAAAGATCTTAGAATTAAACCTAATATGTTAGATATTGAAGGTACTCCCCCTTTATTATGTTGTTTTCCTAACATGATTTTTGCCTCTCACACTATTCTTTTTGGGTTTTAGATGATGGTTGGAACCCGAAGGAACTGTTTTGATCAATGTAATGGAAAATGAAATGATTGTCCTCCTGAACAAACCAATGTTATGGGATAAGGAGTGAAAAATATTATTTCTATACTTACATAATCTATGAATCATTCTGGACTTCCAAATGAGCAGAGAAGGGAACAATATTCTATTGAGTCCTTCATAAGGCAACGTCCACCTTCTTTCAATGGGTCTTCTGATCCACTTATTGCTGAACAATGGATCAATACCATTGAAAAGATATTTTCCATACCTCTCTATTCAGAACATGAAAAATTCATTTTGGCTGTTTACCATTTAAAAGGGGAGGCAGACCAGTGGTGGACTCTAATTAAGAATACAAGTCCCCAAGATGAAATTGAATCCATGGAATGGGATGAGTTCAAGAAATTGTCTTTCAATAAGTACTTCCATCGTATTCTTTGAACAAAGATGGAAAAGGAGTTCCTTGAGCTTAAGAAAAAGGATGATGAACCTATTGGTATATACAAGGTGAATTTTACAAGGCTTTCAAGGTATGCATCTGGCTTTATCATCCAACCTGAAAGTAAAGTTGATCAATTCTTTAGTGGCTTAAAACCAAGTATTTGAAGTGAATTATATATAAAAGACTTCAATAGATATGAAGAAATTGTGTGTTGTGCTATCAAGGTAGAACTGTAAGTTGGTGTTACATATCCATCTCATGGTTTTGACAAGAAACGAAAGATGGAGTTTAAGGAAAAATCCCAAAACAATGGTGAAAAGAAGACGAATGTTTAATTATGCTCAAAGTGTGGAAAGAAGCATAGTGGGGATTGTCTTAAAGGGACTAGAAAATTTTTTAAGTATGGAAAAGATGGTCCTCAATCATCTGAGTGTTGAAGTAATGGGAAAAGGTAACTAATGATGTGAATAGATAAAAGACTACAGAGAATGCACCACCAACACTTCAATGCTACAAGTGCAAGGAAATGGGGAATTATATTAACCAATGACCTATTCCATGAGTTAATGATTGACATCAACAACCTCTTAAGGCAAAGGACAAAAAGAAGTCACATGCGATCACTATTGGCGATGTTGAGTATAACAATGAAGTGGTGGAATGATTAAGTGTTTATGTAATAGGATTCCAAAATAGTGTTGTGGAATTTCATTTATAGTATCGTGGAATATTGGAATATCTATGTATTGGTTTATTATGGTTTTCAATAATTGTATAGTACTGGTAACCATGAAAAGTGATTGAAATATTTTTAGAAAGTAGATGATATGCGCATAATGAATGGATAAGGAGAAAATAATATGTTGGGTATTATTAATGAGCTCATGACTGATATAAGGACAAAGTGATATCATGGTTTGTGTATATAGAATTTTTGGGATTTTGGTATGTGGAAATAGTTAACTTTTGACAGCATTCATGTTTTCACTAAGGTTATATGGTAATTCATGTTTCAAGAGAATACATAATTAAGGAATTCACATGTTTGGAATGTGACCATCAAGATATATCTTATGATATACTGGGGATAAATGATGGTATCAATGCTTGGTAGATGAACTCTCTAGTAATCATTTTCTTTATACTCTGAGATTGGACATAAGTATTTTCGATAAGCCTAAAGGTTGGAATGGATTAAGTTGGACATCAGATAGTATTGTTTAAGGCTATTTTTTTTCTAAAATGTTAAAATAGTATAGTTTTAGAAAAAGGACAACCTGCAGGATGGGTGAAATGTAACGGCCCGAAATTTTGAATAAATCTTGTTTCCTAATCTCATGTGTTATTTTATGTTTTATTTGATAAACATGATTATAATTAAAATGAGACCATTGGGTTCTGACTGTTATATGACCATCAGTTAATATGACCGCTGTGAACAAAATGTTTTGATTATTGTCTCTAAATACAAGTAATCTTGGTTAATTATTATAGAAATAAGATTTGATGGCCTCACCTAGTAGTCTTGGACCGATCGAATCCCATCTAAGAGAACTTGGGAAGGAGGTAGCACCATTGGGCTTTTCTCTGGACCAAACCCAATCCGAACTTCATCATGTGAAGCTAGAACGGAATCGCCTTCGCGAGAAGTTCAAACTGATAGAAATTACTACTCGGGCAATGTTGGCCGAGCCTCCCCCGGACTCTCTCACCTTAGCACACCTTACACTTAGGTCCTATGCTGGTGTGATAAGGGGCTATGTAAGAAGACCGTAACTGCCTTGTGTAATCCTTTGTTTTAAATAAAAATTGGGATTTCTTCTTATGATGATGTTTATGAATTTTCAAATGACCGGATAAATATAGTATACATATTTTTAATGAATTTTAGAAAAAGGATATTTTAAAAATGTTTATGTAAACCTTAAATAATAAAAAATGTGTAATGATTTTCAAAAAATGGTCTTCTACAACTATGTTCAGTACAAAATTAGGAGTCTAATAAGATCAACTTGATTTTTGATGAATAGTAAATTATGAATAGTGATTTTATGATTAGGATTAGTAATATGACCAAATGGATTAGTAATCTCACTTAAAGAAAGTTTTAAAATAATCTAGGCACCTTGATTAAGTAATTTGTTTCAATAAAATGGTTAAATAACGGTTTTATAAATTATTATTCAAGTATTAGTTTTTTTGGGTGAATAGTATTTTTTAATTAAAAGTTAAATTAAAAATATTTAGAAAATTATTTTTATAAAATGGATTTCATTTTTGAACTCAGAGCACCGATATTATGCTATGGTAATTTTTGGGGTTTTTTCTGAAAAAAATGAATTTTCGGTGAATAGTGTATTTATTTAAAAATAAAATTAAAAATATTTAGAAAATTATTTTTATAAAATGGAGTTCATTTTTGAAATCAGAGCATTTATATTTGGTTAGTGTGAAACTTTGGGATTTTTCTGAGAAAGTTGAATTTTCAGTGAATAGTAAAAATACAGTTTTAGGGTTTCAGTATGTTTAATGACATCATAACTGTGTCATAGTGATGTCATGAGATATTTTAAGGGTTGGGCGGCCAAGGGTGATGAATTATTGTTTTGGGGGCCCCATGTGGCCTAACTCCATGGTAAATGCCAAGGGAGAGCACATGGGTTTGAGAAAAGCACATGTGAGGTGTCCCTTGGCCATTAATGCCTTGTCCCCTCACTTTCCCTATAAATACCAAGCCCTCCCCTCATCCATTCGACTCCCCACTCTTCCCCAACGAAGTTCTGGTCTCATTACCTCCCAAGGAGTCCTCCCAAGGTGCCCCCAAGCCCTCAAGGTCCCAACCTTTGAGGTTTAAGAGTTACATTTTAAGGTAAGGGATCCGACCCCTCTCTTTCTTTTCAAGTGATATCTTTTATGTCATTCCTTTTATGCTCCATGTTCTTATGTTGGAGGATGTTCTTTTATACTCCTCTTACTGCCCTTTTTATGTTCATATAATGAGAGATCCCCTCTTACTCTCATTATTTCATTTTATGAAGTTTTAAGTGGCGCCGTTAGGCTGCCGAATTTTTAAGGGATTCTTTCACCCTTCTCTTTTTCAAAGTTCTACTTTCATGTCAAGTATTTCAAGTTACTTTTTATTATGTTGGGGTATGATCTATAAATTTATCATACTGATCTCTTATGATCATATGATGAGATACCCTATTTGATCTTGTCAATTCTTTTTTATTGAAGTTTAAGTGACGCCGTTAGGCTGCCAAATTTTCATAAGAGAAATCTAATTTTTGTCTTCCTTCCATGTTTTTCATTTCAAATGGTATGTCCTTAAAATTTCATTACCATGTCCATATATCCTTCTTATTCTGTTCCCTTACTGTTTTATGGATCATTTATGAGTGGGTGACCCATGTCCCCTCTCTTTTCAATGTTTTCTAAAACCTTGTAACATAGCCATTATGCTGCAGAATTTTCGTCTCAAAATACCTCCCTCTTTTCTCAAAATTATTTTATGTTATAAAGTGAATACTCAAAGCTCTTATTTCTACAAGGGTATTCACATATATATCAAAATTTTCCATTTTAAATTCTGGGATTTACATACATGAGACCCGCTTTCCCTTCCGTGGGTTTAAAGTGCCGTAAAGATCATGTCTTTAAAGCAGTTTTTAAAACGTTATGATTATGAAATGAAACCCATTTATTTTATGCTATGTGGGTTATTTATGAAATGTTTGATGATGATATATGTGGATCACATGATAATAAAGGAAAATTTAAGGGTGCGCCCTGATAGCACCCCAATGCATTGGGTAATGATGTAACCACTAGAGATTACAATTTTCACGATACCTTGGTGAATAACCTTGGTAATTTTCAAATGACACCTTGGGGATGGACCTTGGTGATATGTTCATGATTGTATATTTTAAATGATGTATCCACATCTTCAAGTTATGAAAAATGTTATTTTTATTATGATATATCTCATGATTTCTTTCTCATGCCTTAAAGTTCTTTTCATGGCCTTATTGAAGTATCTCAAGTTCACATGTAAAATGTTTCTCTTGTTTCCATTACTGGGCCTTCTGCTCACCCTTTCTTTTGATGTATGTCCCCAGGTTATGAGATGCTGTAATGAACATAGGATGAACATAAGGAGAAGCCTTTCAAGTGTTTAAGAAGAATGTTTTTTTGTTTCATGTTTTAAGTTCCTGGTTTCCAAGACACTAAACCTTAACGATCCTCGGTTTTGTAAAATGTAATGAAAGTTTATGTGATAAAAAGGCGGGATGCTATAGTTGGTATCAAAGGATGGTTTAGTTATTTGTGGAAATTAGGATATGAAAACTTTAGGAAGAAGCCTATAGAAAAGTTTATATATAGGAAATCTTCCTGGTATTTTGGTGAGTATTGGGTAATGGGTTGCCAAGCAAATACATCCCTGTCTGGATACGAGCAGGTAGAGGTGGCTCTGGCACAGATGTACATAGGGGTAAAACCCGAAAACACCGCTTCAATCTAGACTCGAATGAGAACTGGTACACGACAACGGGCCTTGCTGCACTCTTGGTTACGACACTCCCGGGGGATATGCTTTGGTAAATTCATAAGCTTAGTATGAACCATTATTAAAGGAACAAGGATAAAACAAAATAAAGATTCACATAAGAATATATGATCATGGATAACCTAGATGGGAACCTAGGGGATCACATGTTAGGGTATACTTTTCTTCTACAAGTTATCCTTATATGCTTTAAGTTCCTTTTCATGATTATTGGTTAAGTATTTAAGCCTCTAATTATACTTTCTCTTCTTAGTTAATGGTTAGAAATGGAAGAACATGTCCCAACAACCAATGTGATAGGAAATGCGATGATTTCTGGATTAAAGGATGATTATTATTTTGGAAGATGTTCACTATTTTGGGGACTCTATATGATCTAGGTAAATAGATTACTACGGTATTTTAATTGAGGAGTAAGGATGACTTATATTTTGAAGAATTGATTAATTTAAGGTGGACTTATAGTAATTTAGGTTACTTATGGGAATGATTAACCTATCTTGGGTAAAATATGTTTAGGTTAGCTAATTTTGTTATAAGATGTTAGGAGAGGTTGATGTTGTTTGGAGATGAACAATGAAGTTTATTTTGGAAGACTATGTTATCAAATCCTTCTTGTATTTGGGTTTCAATCTTAGTTTAGTTTATTTTGAGGAATTTTAAGGACCATTATTTATGGAGTGGTCTATGATGAACTCTGGGTAGTACCATGGAACCTTGAATATTTAAAAGTAGTTTCCATTCCTATGGGATTCTTTCTTTTGAAGAGTTGTTTTACCTTACCCTTTCGGTTTTTGGGATAATGTTTAAAGATAAAAGAAATAGATAGTTAATCTTTTGTGGATTATGTGATTCTCTAGAAGATGATTCTTGTGTTTTGATGAGACCAAGTAGTTTCTAATGCTCATAGTTTGGAGAAAAGATTAGTTTTGGGTAGAAACTTATTAAAGGATGAAACTCTACATGAAGGTAGATATATTTCCTTATGTTTTTATTCTATGTTGTAAATGAATTACTCAAAGTTATGAAAAGGAACGTAAAACAAAAACGTTGTTGGTTTACGTTTCCTACTAGGTAATCAAAGACCGCTTGCACACATAATAATTTTGGGATTTTCTGGTGGTTAACTTCCTCCTAATCATGTTTTCTATCACTCTCCTTTAGGACGTGACCCTTTGTTTTCTCCTCCATGTCCATGTTTCCTACATGGAATCCCAGTATGAGTAAACTCGGGTGGCCTTTGTACTCCCTTTTCTTTCTTTTAAAGTAATGGCGTCACCGACTCTTTTTCCGATGTGGGACTTTCAATGAAATTTCAAAACCCAATTTTTTAAAATTGCGAGGACGCAATTTCTTAAGGGGGGAAGATTTTAACGGCCCGAAATTTTGAATAAATCTTGTTTCCTAATATCATGTGTTATTTTATGTTTTATTTGATAAACATGATTATAATTAAAATGAGACCATTGGGTTCTGACTGTTATATGACCATCAGTTAATATGACCACTGTGAACAAAATGTTTTGATTATTGTCTCTAAATACAAGTAATCTCAGTTAATTATTATAGAAAGAAGATTTGATGGCCTCACCTAGTAGTCTTGGACCGATCGAATCCCATCTAAGAGAACTTGGGAAGGAGGTTACACCATTGGGCTTTGCTCTGGACCAAACCCAAGCTGAACTTCATCATGTGAAGCTAGAATGGAATCGCCTTCGCGAGAAGTTCAAACTGATAGAAATTACTACTCGGGCAATGTTGGCTGAGCCTCCCTCGGACTCTCTCACCTTAGCACACCTTACACTTAGGTCCTATGTTGGTGTGATAAGGGGCTATGTAAGAAGACCGTAACTGCCTTGTGTAATCCTTTGTTTTAAATAAAAATTGGGATTTCTTCTTATGATGATGTTTATGAATTTTCAAATGACCGGATAAATATAGTATACATATTTTTGATGAATTTTAGAAAAATGATATTTTAAAAATGTTTATGTAAACCTTAAATAATTAAAAATGTGTAATGATTTTCAAAAAATGGTCTTCTACAATTATGTTCAGTACAAAATTCGGAGTCTAATAAGATCAACTTGATTTTTGATGAATAGTAAATTATGAATAGTGATTTTATGATTAGGATTAGTAATATGACCAAATGGATTAGTAATCTCACTTAAAGAAAGTTTTAAAATAATCTAGGCACCTTGATTAAGTAATTTGATTCAATAAAATGGTTAAATAACGGTTTTATAAATTATTATTCAAGTATTAGTTTTTTCAGGTGAATAGTGTTTTTTTAATTAAAAGTTAAATTAAAAATATTTAGAAAATTATTTTTATAAAATGGATTTCATTTTTGAACTCAGAGCACCGATATTATGCTATGGTAATTTTTGGGGTTTTTTCTGAAAAAAATGAATTTTCGGTGAATAGTGTATTTATTTAAAAATAAAATTAAAAATATTTGGAAAATTATTTTTATAAAATGGAGTTCATTTTTGAAATCAGAGCATTGATATTTGGTTAGTGTGAAACTTTGGGATTTTTCTGAGAAAGTTGAATTTTCAGTGAATAGTAAAAATACAGTTTTAGGGTTTCGGTATGTTTAATGACATCATAACCGTGTCATAGTGATTTCATGAGATATTTTAAGGGTTGGCCGGACAAGGGTGATGAATTATTGTTTTGGGGGCCCCATGTGGCCTAACTCCATGGTAAATTCCAAGGGAGAGCACATGGGTTTGAGAAAAGCACATGTGAGGTGTCCCTTGGCCATTAATGCCTTGTCCCCTCACTTTCCCTATAAATACCAAGCCCTCCCCTCATCCATTCGACTCCCCACTCTTCCCCAACGAAGTTATGGTCTCATTACCTCCCAAGGAGTCCTCCCAAGGTGTCCCCAAGCCCTCAAGGTCCCAACCTTTGAGGTTTAAGAGTTACATTTTAAGGTAAGGGATCCGACCCCTCTCTTTCTTTTCAAGTGATATCTTTTATGTCATTCCTTTTATGCTCCATGTTCTTATGTTGGAGGATGTTCTTTTATACTCCTCTTACTGCCCTTTTTATGTTCATATAATGAGAGATCTCATCTTACTCTCATTATTTCGTTTTATGAAGTTTTAAGTGGCGCCGTTAGGCTGCCGAATTTTTAAGGGATTCTTTCACCCTTCTCTTTTTCAAAGTTCTACTTTCATGTCAAGTCTTTCAAGTTACTTTTTATTATGTTGGGGTATGATCTCTAAATTTATCATACTGGTCTTTTATGATCATATGATGAGAGACCCCATTTGATCTCTTCAATACAGTATTTTGAAGTTTTAAGTGGCGCCTTTAGGCTGCCGAATTTTTAAGTGGTTCTTCACCATTCTCATTTTGAAGTTCTACTTTCATGTCAATTCTTTCAAGTTCCTTTATATTATGTTGGGGTATGATCTCTATATCTATCATATTGGACTCTTATGTTCATATTATGAGAGACCCTATTTGACCTTGTCAATTCAATTTTGTTGAAGTTTAAGTGACGCCGTTAGGATGCCGAATTTTTTAAGGGGTTCTTTCACCCTTCTCATTTTTCAAGTTCGATTTTCATGTCAAGTATTTCAAGTTCCTTTTTATTATGTTGGGGTATGATCTCTATATCTATCATACTGATCTATTATGATCATATGATGAGAGACCCTATTTGATCTTGTCAATTCTTTTTTATTGAAGTTTAAGTGACGCCGTTAGGCTGCCGAATTTTCATAAGAGAAATCTAATTTTTGTCTTCCTTCCATGTTTTTCATTTCAAATGGTATGTCCTTAAAATTTCATTACCATGTCCATATATCCTTCTTATTCTGTTCCCTTACTGTTTTATGGATCATTTATGAGTGGGTGACCCATGTCCCCTCTCTTTTCAATGTTTTCTAAAACCTTGTAACATAGCCGTTATGCTGCATAATTTTCGTCTCAAAATACCTCCCTCTTTTCTCAAAATTATTTTATGTTATAAAGTGAATACTCAAAGATCTTATTTCTACAAGGGTATTCACATATATATCAAAATTTTCCATTTTAAATTCTGGGATTTACATACATGAGACCCGCTTTCCCTTCCGTGGGTTTAAAGTGCCGTAAAGATCATGTCTTTAAAGCAGTTTTTAAAATGTTATGATTATGAAATGAAACCCATTTATTTTATGATATGTGGGTTATTTATGAAATGTTTGATGATGATATATGTGTATCACATGATAATAAAGGCAAATTTAAGGGTGCGCCCTGATAGCGCTCCAATGCATTGGGTAATGATGTAACCACTAGAGATTACAATTTTCACGATACCTTGGTGAATAACCTTGGTAATTTTCAAATGACACCTTGGGGATGGACCTTGGTGATATGTTCATGATTGTCTATGTTAAATGATGTAGCCACATCTTCAAGTTATTAAAAATGTTATTTTTATTATGATATATCTCATGATTTCTTTCTCATGCCTTAAAGTTCTTTTCATGGCCTTATTGAAGTATCTCAAGTTCACATGTAAAATGTTTCTCTTATTTCCATTACTGGGCCTTCTGCTCACCCTTTCTTTTGATGTATGTCCCCAGGTTATGAGATGCAGTAATGAACATAGGATGAACATAAGGAGAAGCCTTTCAAGTGTTTAAGAAGAATGTTTTTTTTTTGTTTCATGTTTTAAGTTCCTGGTTTCCAAGACACTAAACCTTAACGATCCTCGGTTTTGTAAAATGTAATGAAAGTTTATGTGATAAAAAGGCGGGATGCTATATGAAAACCTGCCATGTCGGACAAGTTTGTGGGAGTTGAACCCAAAACCTAAGTGCGACAGGCTTTTATCGCCTCCCACTGGCCTACAGGAAGTCCCTGGTTAGTAGAAATTAATTTTATTTTATTAAGTGGTATTATAGATTAAGTATAAGTCCATTTTTGGAACCATATACGATTAATATCACTATATATGGTCTTATGTATATTTAATAACTTTTGCTAACCTTTTGTTTGAGATAGATGGAATGACACATCATTCTATCACATGATATGCTAACACTTCACGAATGACAAATTCAACTTCATTTCTTTAAGATATGAAGTGGAAATTGTTCAAGGAACGACCAACATTGAAATTGTACCAAAATCAATTAAGTATTTATTCTAATTCAAAATTTTCAACTTTAGGGAAATGATCTTGAAAACAAAAAATGTTGTCCTAGTACCCTCATATCCGATTAATCAGATGGTACCTTAGATCATCAAAAATTTATGGCTTTGTGATTATTGTCTGTTTCATAGCCATGTTATCTACCACTATCCATCAAAACTTGATGGTTAGATTTCTCATCCATATCCAGGTTTTCACTTATATTCTCCTATGTGGAAACATAGTGATGAGTTAATTTGGGTAACCATTACGTTTCATACTTTAGTTTTTAAAATTAAGTTTTAGTATTCCTTTTTAATATGTGGGTTTCTATGAAAAAATCTTTTAAGTAGTAAACCATTTATAACCCCGACGAATTTTGAGGGCAAAATTCATTTTAAGGGGGGTAGAATGTAACAATATGAAATTTTATGAGAAAGATTATTTTTAATTTTGTTTATGTCTTGTGTTGTATGATACACCAAGATTAGCTTGCGCTATATGCAACACCGTATTATCTTACAGTATACGCAACAATATACTTGGCTTGTGTTACATGCAATAGCGACCTTCCTCGATAGCTTGCGTGGTGCGCAATACAGAGTTTCACTAAAGAATGATATATTATAATATTATTATGAACTAGCTGTTATGAATAGTATAAGCCGAATTTTTAATTTTATAACATTATAATTCATCTTACACATTTTCTAGAACATGGTATGATAACTAAATCAATTTTTCGTATAAAGTATTTTTCAAAAAAATGCAGTTTTGCTGCCTTTTGATGGCGCACCCATTTTAAATCTAATTTTTGACAAGTTTATAAGTTCAATTTGACAAAATAAACTAATTATTTTGATTCAGGATATAAAAACTTACTTTGGATAAAATTTTCATATTTTTATGATAACTTTCATATTTTGATGAATAGTAAAAATACGCTAAATTTTACTTAAAAACAACTTTTTTCATCGAGATAATTTATATGGTTAAATTTTAATATTGAATGGTTTTAAATTATAAATAGAATAGATTTTGACCATTTAATATAATTTATGTCATTATCATTAATTTTATATTGAATTCATAGGTAAAAACATTTCAATCTTTTGCAATGTTTTAAATAAAAACCTGTTTTTTTTTCGACAACGAGATTAATTTTAAATTAATTACTACATATTCTGTGTTTTGAATTTGGAAAAATGGATTCCATATTTTGAATCAGTAGGTACAAATTATTTTAATAGGCTACTTTTATTTTTTTTCCATTATGAATAGTAACTACGGTAAATTTTATTTACCGTAGTTAAAGGTAAATCGGGTAATTAAGGGTAAAAATAATATTATAAAATTACCCTAACACTTGTATTAATATAATTGGATGATTATATTTCATCCTGAAATATACTTGGGTTGAAATTTTATCTATTGGAACCCACTTGGATGAGATTAAGACCTTTAATTTATTTTATTTAAAGGAAAGTGAAATATGTCTTAGTCAAACTTTGATAACTAAATTATTTTTTAATATAAGGTTAAACAAAATATAAATTTGATTATAAATAATAATTCTAAATATAAAATGTTTTTATTTATCATGGTAATTTATTTGTAATTTTTAATAAATATATAATTACTTTAATAGCTTATACATTAATGATGTAGAAATTATTTATTTAGTGAAAAATCAATAATATAGTTTTTATTAAAATAATAATACCCATAAAAAGACTCAAACACTTGACCAAAAATTATTGTTCGAGTATATATACACCATAATCATCCAAGTGTCGACTTGTGGACCATTTGGAGCCTTATAAAACAGATTAGGACATTTATATTATATTATTTTAAATGATGTCATAGTTGTCACCTTCATAATTTAATAAACATAACATTTTAAAAGTTGAGTGTTTTAGAAGATAAATTCTAATAAAAGTATTCTTATGAAATATATTAGATTTATCTTCATCATAGTATTTTATTTTTAATTTTTATGCAACAAATAAGTATATTAAATAAATATACAAAAATTTTGTAGTAATAATTTTATTAAGAGAAATATCAAATAAATGGTTTTAAAAATATTAAAATAAATATTATGTGAACTAATTAATATTCTCCACGAATTTTATATATAAATATGAAATGTTATAAATCTATTATATATTTTGGTTTGAACATATCTTCTCTGTGGATTTTATTTAAATTCAAATAATTGAATTGTGTCAAATTTGACACTATTGGTATTTTATAAAAATAACATATTATTAAATTGTTTTAAAATCACAAAAATATTTAAAAATTAAAAATTGAAAATTATATGGTAAAAAATTTCACAATGTATCTAATTATGGACAATTAACAACACTTAATTAAGTATTTATAACAATTTAAAATTTAGAATATTATTACCACAAATAAAATCAAATAGATTAAATAAGGATAAATCAAAATGATAAGGTTTAAAATAAAATCAAAACATTTATAAATTTGATTGGTTGATGAGATTAGCACCCTATCTAATATCATCTTCAAAGTTGAGTCATTTTAGAGGTTTTTATGTGGGGTTTGATTTTATTATAATTTAATATTTTGGAGGTTTCCAAAAGTTCCCCTCTCCACTCTTATAAAAGGGCACCCCTTCCCTTTCCTCTTAACTCAATTTTGAGCCTTAAAGCTTGTCAAAACCCTGAAAATTACTCTTCTCAACCTCTATAGTTACATTATATAGGTTCTGGTCTTCTCAAAAGACCAACTCTAGTTCCTTAAGAGGGAGTTTAAAGGAGGCGCTTTGAGGAAAAGGTAATATCTTCTACCGATTCTTACAAATTTATTTATTCTTCTACTTCCTCTTATTTAGTTGTTTCATTATAAAGTAATAACATAAGTATCACTCATATACTGATATGTTATTATAAATATGAAACAACCATATTTCACCTTCTATCCATCATATGAAAAATAAAATCACCACGCGTGCGTATGCACGACTTACTGTCTCCATGCCGTGGTCTAATCTTTTTTTCATCACCAACATACTTGGATGTGTATAATGATAGAATAAATAACTATATATAATTATTATAACATGATACTAATTATGATATATTATATCATCCACTACAATTCCATTTAATAAATATGGGAATGATATCATCGCTCGTGCGTACATACGGATTACGGTCTCCACGACGCGATGAGATTCATTCTCCATGTGAACCATTCAAGAATGATTATAAAGTATATATACTGAATAATAATGAGATATATGAAATAATAATGCTACTGTATTTATTTATATATATATATATATAAATATATATGTCATCTACTTACTTTCATTCAAGTCAATAAGGAAAGGAAAACAACGTTCATGCGTACGTACGACCTACCGTCTCCATGAACGGTGTATTCCATTTCATTTGTCTATATATTATATATATATATACACACTGAATATATATATGATATATAAATCTTTTTTTACATTCCATAAGTAAGTAAATCATGATATAAGTAATAATATCAAGAATAACAAGTCCAAACATGTACGATAAATGAAACGATTATTACCCAAAACATTGCTTCAACATGGAATTGACAAATGAATAGGTAATATAAAGTCATAAGTGAATCATATATGATATCATAAAAATGAATATGATTCTTGAATAAGTCAAGGACATTATTTAAATCATTATACAGGAGGTTCGGACACATACGGAAGAAATTGGACCTAAGGTAAGGGATTAGTTCTTCTCACTTTTATTTCTGTGAGACATATGCCTTAATCGCCATCTATTTCTTTTGTGTGGTGTTTATGCTTCCCATGAATGTTTTATGATTTTTATTATGGAGGATATGATATTTACATATGCATGTAATTTTCATTATTTTATGACACGTATGATACCACCAATCATAAAAGGTAAGGGATAATTATTCCAATCTCGTTCTTATCCGAGATTATTTATTTGTAAGTATTTTTTGGGGTTATATTTATCATCCATGTCCATGTTTTATAAAAAAATGTTTTCATAAAGTTTTTACTATTCTTCCATGTATTTTTAAAGTTGTGTTTACCTATTTTTGACTTTTACTATATGATATGGAAGGAATATTTCTTTTTTTAACCATATAAGGTACTTTTTGGCTTTTCCAAAAAAAGTACGAGGAAAATGTTTTTTTAACTTATACGACGTGAAGGGATTTTTACGATTTCATAACACCTTATTTACATAAATATTCCTCTACAAGATTTCAGGATTATTTTCAATAAAATTCTTTTCTTTTAAAATTGCACGTCATTTTGATAAAAGAAAATTATTTAAAAGAAGAAAGGATATTTTCCTCAAGAATTCATTTCAAGTATTTTATCAAAACTATTTTCCATCAATGATGACATTATTTAATATAGTTATGATTCAAGTATAGTGTCTCTATTATTTACATGGTTTGATTTTGTTTATAATTAAATTATATCCATTATTTTATATGGATTATGTTATGATGGGATGATGTTTATGAAATCCATTTTATTCATTGGGTTATGATGAATGATTTATATTTATTTTGTGGCACACGAAAGAATGATTTCATTTTGAGATGGGTGTGACCTATATCTCCCTCCAATGCATTAGGTAAAGATTTATATCTCATGAGATAGACATGGATAGAACGATAAGTAAATCTGGTTCAGTAATACAGGGCTGGAACGACAAGTAAATCCGGTTTAGAAATGGACTTCATCCATTATGATGGTCTTGGTAGTAATGCCTTGCCTACTATGGAAATCATATTATATGATTTATGGTTTTCCACAACTCTATTTTTATTTCCATGATATTTTATCATGATTAATGGTCTTTTATGATTCATTCCTTATGTACTGCCATATTTTATGTCATTGCTCAAGATTTTGATGTTTAAATTTTATGTTCATGTTTTTAAGTTCAAAAGTTTATAGATTGTTTTATGTTCTCCATGTTTACCCTTACTAAGCATTCGAGCTCACCCTTTCTATGTTTTATGTTTTCCTTTCCCCAGGATATTAATAAAGGTTTTAGGTAAGAAAACAAAAAGAGGAAGATCTTTATGGGGGATGTTGAAGATATTTCACCATGATTAGAAGATTATGTTTCGAGTTTCCAAAGACATTAAACTATTACGGTCCTTGGGTGTCTATTTTTTTATGTATTAAGTATTCTGAAAAAGTAATTTAATGCTCGTGTACGTCAATATTGGGTCTCTATATTACCCTTTCCCAGTGTATAGACGATATCAAAATCAAACCCCTACAAATATTCGATCCAATGGGGCTACCTCAGATTGAGATCCTTTTGTGAGAAGATGTTGGCTAAGCTATTATGATCAGAGTAGAGCACAAATTTCTCCCCAAAGAGGTAGTTAATCCATATCTTCAAAGCATTTATCACCATTGATAACTCCAAGTCATGGGTCAGGTAATTCTTCTCATGTGGTCGGAGTTGGTGAGAACCATATGCCACCATGTGATCATCCTGTATAAGAACACACTCGAGACCCATACTTGAAGTGTTGTAGTAAACCAAAAACCCCTTTCACGATTCTAGAAATATAAACATGGGTGTGGTAGTCAAACACCGCTTCATCTCCTCAAAATACACCTGGTATTCTTGGATCCATTCAAACTGCACCCCTTTCTGGGTGAGTACGTTCATAGAAGAAGCTAGACGTGAGAAATCCCAAATATACCACCTGTAATACCCTACCAGGCCAAGGAAACTCTTGATATCAAACATGTTCTTAGGCTATTACCATTAAATAACCACACTGATCTTATAGGGGTCTATTTAAACACCTTTATCTGAAATCATGTGGCCCAAAAACTTCACTTCCCTGATCCAGAAAGTGAATTTTGAGAGCATTGCATATAGATGATGATCTCGCAAGGTGACAAGAAAAATCCACAAATGATGCTCATTATCTTCTTCAGATATGGATTATACTAAGATATTGTCCACAGATACCACAATGAAGGAGTCAAGATACTGGTGGAACACCCTATTCATGAGTGGCATAGAGACCACTAGAGAATTTTACAATCCAAAAGGCATGACCAAATATTCAAAGTGGAAGTACATACTTTAGAAAACTGTATTCGGGATATCCGCCTCTTTTAACCTGACTTTGTGGTAACCTGAATGCATGTTGATTTTGGAAAACCACTTTCCCCCTTTTATATGGTCAAAAAAAATCATCAATTCTGGGAAAACTATACTTATTATTAATGGTTACCTTATTAAGCTTCCGGTTGTCGATACACAACCAAAGAGATCCATCGACCTTCTTCACGAAGAGAATAGGAGCAGATCAAGCTGAGACACTTGGGTTTATAACTCTTTGGATTCCAAATCATCTGGATGTATCTTTAATTCCCTCAATTCAGTGGGGGCCATGTGATATGAGGGAAGAGGTATTAGCTATGTCCCCAACACCAAATCGATTGAAAAATCAACATCCTGCTCTGGGGGTAACCTTGAAAAATTATCTAGTAATACCTAAAGTAACTCATCCACCACATGAGGTATCCCATCCTTAGTAGCACTACCATTATCCTCCAACACGAGTGATGACAATTTAAAATCAAGACTACCCAACTCCGAGAGTGGAGGTCCGACACAACCTGACTGAGGATCCCATTCTCCGAGGAAAACCTAAGCAATTCCATCAGGTGACGTGAAAATAACCCACCGCCAATAAAAATCAATGTGCGCTTGGAAACACACCATCCACTCCATGCTAAAGATCACATCAAACAAGTCCATATTCAGGACTAATAAATTCCATTCCATCTCAACCCCTGATATATAAAACACACACAATGAGCACCTAAGGCCCTAATCCTTATTCTTGCCCAATGGATTCACCAACTATATTACAAAAGATAAGAGCTTGGTTGGAAAATTTAGCAGGTTCAAAAGATAAGCAGATAAAAAAGACACAGACACACCGATATCAAATAGAACAATAGCTAAATAAGATGCAATAAAAATGGTAGCTTGAATAGTTGAGGGCCCTGCATTCTGTCCCATCGGTTCCTGCTCCACAGCATGAAGGTGCCTGGTATCTTCTTGGGTATGACCATGACCACTGGCCTATAGCTATGTTCTGAGCTGAATCTATCCAAAATAAGATCTAGTCCTACTGCCTCGACCACCAAACTGAGATCCCACCATCCTGTATGGTTCTGATTATGCTGTCATTCCCCTAGAATCCACTGATCTTGCACCTTCCTGATAAAAATGTGTAGCTCTACAGAATCATTGCAGGTTCCCCATCGCTCCACACAGATGATAGGATTTGGGAGGAGATGTAAAAACATGTCTAGTGTGTCCCACCTCCCCGCATTGGTTTCACATGATGGACCTGGCATCAAATCCATAGAGGAAGGCTGCCTGGAAGGATGGCCTGAGTTACCACCACCCCTCTTCTCTTGCTCATCATGTTTCCTCTTCTTTTCTGATGAAATCTCGCTGACCATCACTAACATAGTCCCGAAGACACTTGAACTTCCCTTATAGTCAATCTCTACCAGAAAATCTCAGACAACCACTTCATCATAAGTCTCTATCTTGAACAAGAATACTTGGGAATAGATCTCTAGTTGAAAACCTTTCTCAAACCTCTAAGCCTTCATCTATTCATGAGAGACTATCTCAAGATCATATTGAACTATCTCAGCAAAATGGTTGGCATACTCCATCACCGACTAGTCCCCCTAAACAAGATCCATGAATTAATAGGATCTAGAATATTTTAAGACCTCAGGGAAATATTGGCCATTGAAGACTACCTTGAAGTCCTTCCAGCTCATCTGCTCATGTTTCCCAGCTTGAATCACTGAGTCCCACCACCTTCGGCTAGGACCTTCTAGTAGAAATGAGACACACTTCACTCTGACCGCTTCAGGAGTGTCTAGGAACTCAAACATGAACTATATATTCTCGAGCCACTCCTCCGCTTCCTGAGGCTCTGAGATTACTTATAAATAAGAAGGTTTATTATTCAGTAATTCCTGGGCTTTATCCTTTTGAAAGCCAGGGTCAGCTTCCCTGATTGGATCAAGAGTAAGACCTACTACCTATCCCAGATCCTGAGGATCTCAGACCATAACATCTATCATCCTCTGATCAAGAAGTGAGGGAGAAATATCTTTGTATTATTCCTATAGTTTCAACAGAACTTTACAAGGAGGAAAGTTTCTACAAGAAACAACAGTCACATAAGAACATCGTTAACATAACCGATCCAAAAAAAATTAGCAAGAACAATAAACATAAATAAATTAAACATGCCGAAGCAACACAATTTCCAAACCACTTCACCCCCACCCAGTGTCCATGTACAATCTGTAGCCTGCACATCCCACCTAGAGTAGAATCAAAGAAAGAATCCTAATATCCCATGGAGACCCGAGTTCCATCACAAGGTGTGCTGTCCAGACAACCTACTCGCAACAAGAACTCTGAGCCTTGAAAGTTGAAGTTACAAGGATCGAATATCAACTGAGAAGGGGGGGGGGTTGAATCAGTTGATAAATTTTTATACTTTTCAAAACTTTAAGAAACTTAACCCTTGCAACCTGTTAAGATTCACTTCCTTATCAACCTTTAGCAAGTAACCCAAGCATGCAAGAAAGGTAAAACAAGAAAAGAACACAAGAATTACAAGGTTCGACCTTAATAAGATAACCTACATCCTTTCCATAGCCACTCCCATGGGTCTATGAAAATACACTATAATGAAGAAGTGAATAAAACTTGTGCCAACTCCCTTTGGACACCTTCTATCCCCCGATAGGAAAGATTATACTGACTCCCATCAATTTACAAAGTTTCCTTAAAGAACAATTGATCCAAATGTAAGAAAAATGACTTTGTTAAGCTGCTCCACAAAATGCTCACTCTAAATCTTCAATCTGATTTCTTGGATCCGATTTTCTGAAACCGAACTTCTCAGCAAGAAAACTAAGACTTCGCCAAAAACCCACTCTGAATGTTCAATCCGGATTTCTTGAATCTGGCTTTCTGAAACTAGTCTTCTCAACAACAAAAAATGACTCCGTAAAAATCCACTCTGAAAACTCACTCTGGAATTCTTGAATCTAGTTTCCTCGGTAAGGAAATGATGGCTCAGCACAAAATCTCATTCTAAATTCTCCAGCGCTCCGCCTTTTCTGCATGCGTAAAAAGGTTTTATTGAGCGAATGATCTGAGCACATATTTATAGGCAACTCAGAAAACAAAGGTGGGAATCTTGAAAAACATTCCCTCTTCCTCAAATTTCAAAAACTCCACAAATATCTCGCATTTGATCTTCAATCTTTGACTTCTTCAAACCTCCTTAAATTTCTCCGAGATTTATGAAAGGTTGAAATTCTAGTTTTTCTTGAACTCAGAATTGTAATTCCGAATTTCTCATCATGTTTATTAGGATTGTCATTCTGAATTTCTCAGCATGTTGCTCAGGATTGTCATTCTGAATTTCTGGTTCAGGAAGTACACTCCGAATTTCTGGTTCATGAAGTACACTCTGAATTTCTGGTTCAGGAAGTACACTCCGAATTTCTAGTTCAGGAAGTACACTCCGAATTTCTAGTTCAGGAAGTACAGTCCAAATTTCTGGTTCATGAAGTAAACTCCAAATTTATGGCTCATGAAGTAGACTCCGAAATTATGTCTCAGCAAGTAGACTTCGAACTTCTATCTTAGCAAGTAGACTCCGAACTTCTGGCTCAACAAGTAGACTCCGAACTTTAGGTTCAGGAAATAGACTCCAAAATTCTGGCTTAGGTAGACTCCAAATTTATGGCTTAGGTAGTAGGATCCGAATTTCTGGCTTTGGTAGACTCCGAACTTCAGGTTCAGAAAATAAACTCCGAACTTCAGGATCAGGAAACAGGTTCAGAAAACTAGTTCAGGAAAACAGGTTCCGGAAAACTGGTTCCGAATTTCCTCAGAATTTTTCTTAGTAAAAAAAACTCAATCCTCTTCACCATTTCTTCAACAGATTTTATCATGAAACTTTTCATGAGGTTTGAGAACTCTAAGATCAGCAAAGCATCGTCTGATTAGATTAATAAATTTTGAGACACTTTGTTAACTTCTGAATTCTCATTCTTCAACAAAATCTTCTTTAAGAAAATCATCAGCAACCAACAACTTCAACTTTCTGTAACTCAAAAACATTCTTGAACAAAAAGATTAGTTGTCAACAAATACATAAATTTGTTAAACAAAACACCACAAAGGTTCTTTAATCTCCCCCTTTGGATTTGTTGGCAACCTTGGTTAACAAGTTCTCACCTCACAAGACTTTCACCTCTCAAAAATGAATTTTACCAAAACATATCCTTTCTCAAAAGAGAGTGTCGTAAAACCACACTACTAGAAAAATTAATGATTTTGAAGGATTTCCATCCCTTGGTGACAAGAAAATATTGCGGCCATGTAAGGGTAAAATTCGCCTTACTCAAACTCCCCCCTCAACATTTATCTTTCTCATTCTCACTTTTCTTTTCCTCTCTCATTTTTCTTTATCACTCCACCTCTCTCATTTTTATTTGTCACTCCCCCATTATATAATAACCATTGCTTTAGATTCATAAAGAAAACTTACTCTCCCCCATTGTCAACATAATCCAAAGCACGGTGGGGGTCATTTCCTTATGAGTTTTTAGGAAGTCATGGGAAGAGGTTGAACATGGAGTTGCATCCTCATCTCAACAAACCTCTCCTTTGACATTGCTTTTGTGAAAATATCAGCAATCTGATACTTTGTTGAAATATATTCCAGCAAGATTTCTCCAGCAGCAACTTTCTCTTTTAAGAAATGATACTTTATATCAATGTGTTTTGATCTTGAATGTTAAACAAGATTCTTGGAAAGATCAATGGCACTTTGATTATCACAGAGTATCTTCAATGGTTTAGAAACATTCACTTTCAAATCTTCCAACTAACCTTTCATCCACATCGTTTGAGTACAAGCCTGAGTAGATGCAACATATTCGGATTCAACTGTACTTAAAGTTACTGAACTTTGTTTCTTGCTGTGCCAACTCACGCAACATTCCCCTAAGAAAAATGTTCTTCCTGATGTTGATTTTCTATCATTACAATCACCAGCCCAACCAGTATCAGTATAACCATGAAACTTCATCTCATTGTTTCTCTTGTATAAAAACCCATGTGAAGTTGTTCCTTTAACATATCTCATAATCCTATTGACTGCCAATATGTGTGATTCTTTTGGATTACTTTGATATCGGGAACAGAGAGTCACAACATAAGCAATATCAGGCCTTGAAGATGTAAGATAAAGAAGACTTCCTATCAACTTTCGAAAGTCTTTCTGATTCACACTATTCCATGACTCATCTTTTCTCAACTTTGTGCTCACTGATATAGGAGTTGAAACTTCATTTGATTCTTCCATCCCAAACTTCTTTAACAATTCCTTGGCATACTTTAATTGGGACAAGAAAATGTAGTTTTCTTTTTGTTGAACTTGTAATCCAAGGAAGAAGGTTAATTCTCCCAACATTGACATTTCAAAATTTTCCTTCATTTCTTCAGAAAAATGTTCACAGACCTTTTCTTCATCTCCAGAAAAAATTATATCATCCATGTAAACGATTAAAATCAAAGTTTCGGAGTTTACATATTTAATATATAAGTTGCTATCAACCTTTCCTTTAGAAAATTCATCTTTCTCAAAGAATTTTCAAGCTTTGAATACCATGCTCATGGAGCTTGTTTCAGCCCATATAAGGCTTTATTAAATTTTCAAACTTTGTTTTCATCCTCATCAAGAAAAAACCCACAAGGTTGTTCAATGTAAACTTCTTCCTCAATCTCACCATTTAAGAAAGCTAAATTTACATCCATATGATAAACCTTGTAATTCCAATGAGTAGCCACTGCAAGAAACATGAGAATAGTTTCCAACCTTGCAATAGGGGAAAAAGTTTCATCAAAATCCACACCTTCCACCTCAGCATATCCTTTACACACAAGCCTCACTTTTTTTCTTGTAACTTCTCCATGCTCATTCAATTTATTTCTGTAAACCCACTTGGTTCCGATAACATTCTTATTTTATGGCCTTGGAAAAAGTTCCCATGTTTCATTTTTCTCAATCTGATCCAGTTCTTCATTCATAACATCCACCCATTCTTTATGTTGAATAGCTTCTGAAACTGATTCTGGTTCAACTTTTGAGATAAGGGAAGTCTGATCTTCTAATCTAAACTTTCTTCTTGTCTGAACTGGAGCCTTCTGATTCCCAATAATATTTTGGGATTCAACATGTTTTCATAAGGTAGGGAAACTCACATCTTCTTTCCCAACATCACTTTCTTCCCCATGTGGCTCATCTGAGTCACTTTCAATCTTGTGAGAATTCTTTGATTTATCTTCCTCAATATTCTCAACAAATTTTGTGAAGAAACTTGGATTTTCAATTACCTTCACATCATATGAGTCCACCAACTTCTGTGAACGTTTGTTCCGACATTTTTAACTTCTTCCATTTAGTGAATAACCCATAAATATTCCTTCTTCAGCTTTCTCATCAAACTTTCCTAAGTCAGGATTTTTGATTTTGAGCAAGCATGGACTTCCAAAAACTTTGAAGTAATTAAAAGAAGGATTTTTGTTATACCACATCTCGTAAGGAGTCATGTTGGTTTTCGGTCTTAACAAGCATCTATTTTGAACATGTATGGTAGTTCTAATAGCTTCTCTCCAGAAGAATTTTGAAAGTTTGTATTCTGATAACATACTTCTTCCCATTTCCACCAAGCTTCTATTTTTCCTTTCTGCTACTCCATTTTGTTGTGGAGTATAGAGGGCACTATATTGATGTTTTATACCATGCTTCCATAGATAAGTTTCAAAAGCATTTCTTCTGAATTTGGTACCATTGTTTGTTCTCATCTTCTTTATGGAAACTCCTAATTCTTTCTCAACATCTCTTATGAAGAATTTAAACATTTCAATAGCCTCTGACTTATGCTTCATGAACATGACGTTTTTCATCCGAGTGAAATCATCAATAAAAGTGATAAAGTATAAATCTCCTTTTGTTGATTGATGTCTCATCGGCCCACATAGATTGGAATGAATAAGCTCAAGTGTTTTGTAAGATTGAATGTCAACTCTTTTATGACTTTTTCTAGTCATCTTTCCTTTTTGGAAAGTAACACAAACATCTTCATCTCTTCTTTTCAGTTCTGGAAAATTTCGAACAACATCAACTTTAGAAAGCTTACTCATGTTTTTCTGCCCAAGGTGGCCAAGTCTTCGGTGCCACAACTTGTTTTCATCTTCAGCACTCAAATAACAAGAGTTATTGGATTCTCTAATTTGAAAGAGATTCCCACTGGTTCTTTCTCCTTTTGTAATCACTTTTCCATTTTTCACACTTTTGATTACAAAAGAATCTTTTCTGAAAATAACTTCTTTTCCATCATCACAAAGCTGACTTACACTAAGTAAGTTATGTTTTAGCCCATTAACAAGAAAGAATTCCTTAGATTTCAGTTTCTTTGGTTCAATCTCCACCGTTCTGATTCTCTTAATTTTTAAGGAACTCTCATTGAAAAAAGTAACTGCTCCTCCATCATGACTTTCAACATGCTCCATGATTTTTATATCACCTGTCATGTGTGAAGAAAAACCCAATAATCCATGGTTTTTTCCTATTACTTTCTTTTAAAGTTGTCTCAACAACAAAATCTCTCTCATCAACCTTCTTATCTTCAGCTTTATTTTCTTTCATATCATAAGATACTTGTTCTAGAAGAAGAGTCATACATCGTTCGACATGATGACCAGACTGATCACATCTTCTACAAACTTCTTCCAAACATTCAAATTGATTCTTTATTGGCATGTTTCTGACATCTTGAGAATTCACCTTTTCAACTTTCTTTGAATACGGAAGGTTACTCATTTTTCTTTCATTATTTCTTCCACTTTTCTCAAGCCTTATTCCGGGTAGAGATAAATTATGCCAGAAATTATAAGCTCTATGCCCATATATTCCACAACACCAGCAATAGCCCTCAAATATTGATTTTCTATTAAATAAATATATTTCTTTATAGAAACTTTGTTGAGGTTGATTACTTCTTTCAGCTCTAGGAAACTCAGGATGTAGGCTATCTCTTCTTTTGAGTGAGTTTTTAACTTTTGTAGGATTGATAGGTTTCTCACATCCTTTCTCCACCCAAGTTTTACTAAAACTTTTTCCATAACCTGAAATGTTAGAAGAATCAGATAAAACATTATTTTTTATCGGAGAAGATTTCACCTAATTCTCATGATAAGCCTTTCCAGCAATATTGGACGTCTCAACTCTTACTTCAGTGGATTTGTGGAAGTTTTCATTCATCTTCCTTAGGGAATTTTCAGACTCAATAACTTTTTATCGCAACTTGTTGACCTCTTCTTCTTTAGTTTCCAGCTTCTTGCTAAGATCTTCAATCATCTTTCCTTGTTCAGCATTTCTAAGTTTCTGACTTAAAATTTCTTGAATGTATTCATCTTCCTTCTTGGTAACATCTTTCCTTCCGTCATGGAATTCTTCATGATTTTTCTTCATCACACGAATTTCTTTCTTGAGAGATTTGTTTTTCTCTAGAAATGCAAGAAGTTCGGATCTTAGCTAATATTCTCTGTAAGATTCTTCACCACATTCTTCACTTTCTGAGGAAGTATTTGTTTTTTCAACTTTTGCAATGAAGGTTTTGAATCTTTCTCTACTTTCATCTTCTGAGGAATCATTGTCAGATGATTCGGATTCAACCTTCTTGCTCAACATACTTCTTTTCTTTCCATAAAACTTCTTCTTGAGTTCTTTAGAACTCTTCTCTTATTTTTATTCTTGTTATACTTCTTCCATCGAGGATTCTGCTGGAAATCATTTTTTTTATTTTCATAAAGCCGGTTTAGGGTAACCAGAAACCTCACATCCAAACAACCAACCACGGTATCCATGAAACCCCTCCATCCAAAAGAAAAACAATCTCACAATTTCAAAATTCAAAATCAGCTCGAAACACGTGTCCACCTCAATCCGCACAACCACCTCAAGGAATGTGTCAGTGCAACATCACCTCCCATCAGATTGTCAGCGAGAAAGCCGGAGCAACATGCACCACCATTCATAGGGGAAGCTGACGGAGCCGTCGCCGGAACAACCATAGGCCCCTCGAGAAGTTTCATCGAGGACGCCAGAGAGAGTTCCGACCCCTCCACTGACTTCACAAACCACCGTCACCGCCTCTGTTGAAGAAAAAATAAGCATGCCCAAAAAACAGCCACATTCATGACTCATAAACCCATCCCTTTCCATCCGTGAAAGCCAAATAACACTCGCATAGAAGATTGCAAGAGGAAGAACATCACAAGAACCCAAAAATCACCCAAAATAAAAAATCAAAACGAACAAACAGCACAGTACATCACCAATTTCAAGAAAAAACCAGCCTCAAACAATCACACACCAAACTCCAAGAAAAAGAGTTTGTCCGAAAAACCTCCCGACGTCATCCTCATCAGCTCGAAACAAAACAATCTCTCATCGCCGCCATCCGAGAAAAACAGAGATACAACGCTCGACCTCCAAACACCCAAATCAATGGCCAAAGTGATGATCTCGAACCGTCGGGCCAGGGACTCAGGAGTAGAATCAACACCGAGTCACGAAGACCCCGGTGCATGCAAGATGAGCCGATAAAAGGCCGTGACAATATAGAAAACACCACCTCAAACCTCCGAAATAGGGAAGAAGGAGCGCAGATCTGGGATGAGGGAGGCGGCAAGAGAGAAACCCTAGCTGAGTGATGTGCCCCTTACGGGCTCATCCCGTCGAGGATTCTCATTAGAAACATCTTAATATTCTCCAGCTTTCTTCTTAGGGAAATTCATAGAAAAGTGCCCGATTCCACCATAATCAAAAAATTTGAGAGGAAGTTTCCGTCCATATTTTCCTCTTCCTCTTCGATAGTTCTTGGATATGAGAGACATGATTTTTTCATTCAACTCTTCATCTTCCTTATCAACAGACTCACAAGGATCAGCTTCATCATCATCTTGGATTTTCATCTTTATCATAGCTTCAAAATCCATTTCATCTTTCATCTTCTTAAATATAGGAGATTTACTCATTTTATAAGCAACAAGAAATTTATGCAGTTTATCAAGAGATAAATCATCCTTATCTTCTAAAGTTGAAATTTTAGAATCAAACCTATCTGGAAAGTTTCTCATAAGTTTCTTTATAATTTTAGAATCTTACAAGTCTTCTCTGAATCCCCTAATGTTGCAAACAATTTCATTAACTCTGGTGAAGTATTCATCAATTGTTTCTTCATCTCTCATCCTGATGTCTTCAAACTTACTACGCCAGATTTGTAGCTTGGCTTCCTTGACTTTTGTGTTTCCTTCAAAAACACTTTCCAACTTGTCCCATGTGCTTTTTGATGTTGTGAGACCCATCAACTTCTGATAAAAATTTTCTGATAAGGACATGAGAATAACATTCTTATCCTTTCCATCAACTTATATGTTCTTCTTGTCAGCAAATGTCATAGGAGCGTTTTTCTCAATAGGTGGAAAGCCAATAGTGGCAGCATCAACATCTTCAAGGCCAAGAGATAGGAGATAAGGAATCATCCTATTTTTCCATCCATAATAATTATTTCCATCGAATGTAGTAATACCTCTACTGTTGACAGAATTGATATTCTCCATGATAAGAAAAAAACAAGGGAACCTTGCTCTGATACCACTTGAAGTTCCAAGGATCGAATATCAACTGAGAAGGGGGGGGGGGGTTGAATCAGTTGATAAATTTTTATACTTTTCAAAACTTTATGAAACTTAACCCTTGCAACCTGTTAAGATTTAATTCCTTATCAACCTTTAGCAAGTAACCCAAGTATGGAAGAAAGGTAAAGCAAGAAGAAGCACACAAGAATTACAAGGTTCAGCCTCAATAAGATAACCCACGTCCTTTCCATAGCCACTCCCGTGGGTCTATGGAAATCCACTATAATGAAGAAGTGAATACAACTTGTAACAACTCCCATTGGACACCTTCTATCTCCTGATAGGAAAGATTATACTGACTCCCATCAGTTTACAAAGTTTCCTTAAAGAACAATTGAGCCAAATGTAAGAAAAATGACTTTGTTAAGATGCTCCATAAAATGATCACTCTGTATCTTCAATCCGATTTCTTGGATCCGATTTTCTGAAACCGAACTTCTTAGCAAGAAAACTACGACTCTGAAAAAAACCCACTCCGAATGTTAAATCCGGATTTATTGAATCCAGATTTCTGAAACCGGTCTTCTCAGCAACGAAAAATGACTCCGTAAAAATCCACTCTGAAAACTCACTCTGGAATTCTTGAATCTAGTTTCCTCAGCAAGGAAATGATGACTCAGCCCAAAAACTCATTCTAAATTCTCCAGTGCTCCACCTTTTCCGCGTGTGTAAAAAGGTTTTATTGAGCGAATGATCTGATAACATATTTATAGGAAACTCAGAAAACAAAGGCGGGAGTCTTGAAAAACTTTCTCACTTCCTCAAATTTCAAAAACTTCACAAATCTCTCGCATTTGATCTTCAATATTTGACTTCTTTAAACCTCCTTAAATTTCTCCAAGATTTATGCAAGGTTGAAATTATGGTTTTTCTTGAACTCAGAATTGTCATTTTGAATTTATTAGCATGTTGTTCAGGATTTTCATTCCGAATTTCTCAGTATGTTTCTTAGGATTGTCATTCCGAATTTATGGTTCAGGAAGTACACTCTGAATTTATGGTTCATGAAGTACACTCCGAATTTCTGGTTCAAGAAGTACACTCCAAATTTCTATTTCAGGAAGTACACTCCAAATTTCTGGTTCAGGAAGTACACTCTGAATTTATGGTTCAAGAAGTACACTCTGAATTTATGGCTCATGAAGTAGACTCTGAAATTCTGGCTCAGCAAGTAGACTCCGAACTTCTGGCTCAGCAAGTAGACTCTGAACTTCTGGCTCAGCAAGTAGACTCTAAACTTTAGGTTCAGGAAATAGTCTCCGAACTTCTGGCTTGGGTAGACTCTGAATTTCTGGCTCAGGTAGTAGGCTTTGAATTTCTGGCTTTGGTAGACTCCGAACTTCAGGTTCAGAAAACAGACTCTGAACTTAAGGATCAGGAAACAGGTTCAGAAAACTAGTTCAGGAAAACAGGTTCTAGAAAAAAGGTTCTGAATCTCCTCAGAATTTTTCTTAGTAAAAAAAACTCAATCCTCTTCACCATTTCTTCAACAGCTTTTATCATGAAACTTTTCATGATGTGTGAGAACTCTAAGATCAGCAAAGCATTGTCTAATTAGATTAAGAAAGTTTGAGAGACTTTCTTAACTTCTGACTTCTCATTCTTCAACAAAATCTTCTTTAAGGAAATCATCAGCAACCAGCAACTTCAACTTTCTGTAACTCAAAAACATTCTTCAACAAAAAGATTATTTGTCAACAAATACAAAAATTTGTTAAACAAAACACCACAAAGGTTATTCAAAATTACTAGCTCTTGTCTATCCAGACTCGTCCCAAATAACATGAACCAAAGAGCTAAAACCTCACTCTGGTACCATTTTTTCATGAACCAAACCGAGTCTCCATCTGACCTAGCACCCGACCTAGTCTATGGAAAGGACTGAAGGGCATTCCCGATCCCCACAGGTTGACACAAGTTTCCAGGTATCAATACAATCAAGTGGGAATGATTTACCCAATTATAAAAATATAAAACAATAAAAAATATAAAGAAAACCAAAGCTTGAAAAACAACCAAACAAGCCTTTATAAGGTTTCAGATTTTAGTCAACAAGCTTATACGAAATAGAAATATAGACACCACAAAAGGGAACCAAAACTATCTGAAAAAACCACCACAAGTAAAGGGGAACATCTCCCTCAACCCATCTCTACAACACCGCCCAATAGAATCACTAGAATCCCGAAAAACCATCACCAAAATCTTTAACCTTACTTGTACAAATCATGAACAAGTCTTCTTACACCCAAAGGTGTAAGAATGGTGTAAGACCATGCCCAGTAGAATTCCAACCAAAAGGATTCCATGCTCTATATGTTAATTGAAAAATAAATTTTCAATCTTAAATAAAAGAAATGATGTGCCAAAATAATTTAAAGGATTTTTTTTAATAAAAATGCTTTTAAATAAATGTAATTTTTTAAAAAAATTCTTTCACCTTTTAAGTAACCCAAAAATCACACCGTATGCCAATGGTGAGTGCATCATAGTCAAAGAGAACCAAACATGGTAGGGGCCCTATGGATGTTAGATAGCTAAAGGGACCCTAGAACCTCGTGTCTCGGTGTAAGGTGGTATAGGAACCACAATCATCCACATTATCATGCATGAGCCACTAGAGAGGAGAATCATCCAATGTTCTAGTGGTCTTCGATCATCAATGTGTTTGGTTAGTGATATCATCGTCAATCCTGCTAAGTAAAACTGGGATGAAGCCACTTCTAAATCACTAGAACACTAGTCCTAGTCCACCCTCCTACCTACCCAGAATTCCCTTAGTGCTCAATCAATTTTCACATGCCACAAGATACAACACATTCACACGCACAAGCTAAAAAAGACATAACACACACCAAAGTTACCATTTTCATACAAAAAACCCTTTTTTTTAAATCCAAACACACACTAAATCACTTTTCAACCATGGTTTACACCACAAAAATCCTTTAATAAAACATTTCCTCAATTCATAGATTATTTTAATTGAACACAATAAGTCTTAACTTCAATAAATTACCACATCCACATGCCATTTCCATTTTAAAAATCAATTGCACATCCAAACACTTCAAAAACCAAATTCCCACCACATTCACAATTCATAAAATATATTAAAGAACAAAAGAAAACCAAATAAACTCATCAAGCAATGCTTAAGCATGGAATCACCTACTATTTGTGTAGAAAACCCCAAAATTTGGTGTGAAAATCCTGCCACACCCTAACCACACCATGAGGAATAAAGATCGAGCCCTAAATAAATATATCGACCCACACAGATCAAGACTCAACACTAAAAACTTCACCCTAAGGTTGGAGAAGAGGAAAACTCCCCAAAAGGATAGAGAAAACCCTAGATTAGAGGAGGAATTGAGAGAAGGAGACACTTACTTGAATATTTGTGGAAGATCGACACCAAATCCACCACCAAAATTAAATATCCAAGGGAGGTGGAAGGAGGGAGAGGTGTTACTAGGAGAGAAAAACCTGAGGGAGAAGAAAAATGGGGTGTTTTGGGGGTTAAACCTGAGAGGAGAGAGAGAAAGAGGGAATAATTTAAATGACCTGGTAGATATGATGGTTAGTCTGCACAGTTTGGGAAACTATGTAGACCATTCTGTATGAACAGAAACATTCACATGGTTACCTGGACCATGATGCACGGCTGTGAGGAAGACGTATGGTAGGTTTTTGTCTCCTACTACATGGTCTTGTGGTCTTTCACACAGTTATTACTAACTATGTACAAATCATTTGCATAGGCCTACCTTCCCAAAGTTCTCCATTTTCTTCCAAAATTCAATGGGGGACCCAAGGGAAAAAGATAGAACAAAATAAAAATAGGAAAATACCTAAAAATGAGATCAAATATGTGATAGAATAATTTATAATTTCTAATAAGTTCAACTTACCTTTTAACCAAAAATATTAGTGGATTCAATTAAAATTAATTACAATGATTAAGATAAAAATGAGTTTACTTAGTGGTTAAACTTAAAAATTAGGTTTAAAAATGAACCTACACTTGTACAGAACCCATTGGATGGAAATATTTTAACCATGTTCACTCTTGGAATATAAATGGTCCATTATTGGAGGCACATTATGTAAGGGAGACCTCACATTGGTGTTTACCTTTTTATATTTACAAGAATTCCACTCCTCCTCCACTATAAAAGGGAAATAACCCCCTATAACTTATTCACACTTTTAAATAACTTTATCTTGGACAAAAAATGTATAAATATCCTACCAAATTTCCTCCATTCATCCTCGAGGCCTCACTTTGGGAATAAATCTATCCAAGGAAGTCCCTTGGTTCAAACCAAAAGGAGATACCTGAAGAAGAGGTAATGTTCATCAATGAAATTTTTTGTTTTATTTATTACTCAAACTTCTTCATTTATTTTTATATAAATATTATATAATAACATCATTAACTTCAATATAATGATATTTTATTATGTTAAGGTGACTACCTACAACTTCACACACTTCCATCAAATAGGACACACAATCATCATTTGTGTGTACGGAGGACTACCGCCTCATGAATCGATATCATTCATTCTTACACTACCACCTATAAAGGTTAGTAATAATGATAGAAATACTATTTTTTATGATATATATGATAAATATTATATATTTATGTTTATATAATTATTATATAACACATACCTTCATGCATTCCATTTTTTTGGAATACGATAACATCGTTTGTGGATGTGTGGACCACCGCCCCCTCAAAGCGATGTGATTCGATCACACTTTACATGGAATGTATTAAGGATGGGTTTAATATACATATGTGTTATATATTAAATAATAATTATAATTTAATGATAATATATATATCATTTACTTTTCTTCTTTCTTTCAATACACTAAGAAAATGGAAACAATGTTCATGAGTACGTACGACCTACCGTCTCCATGAATAGTGTATTTCATTTCCTACTTCTATATTTTATAGATTATTATAAATATATATATATATATACTAAAAAAATATGATATTTATATGATATATATAATTATATATAAAATTAAATCATGATCTAAGTTAGGGGACCAAGAATAACAAGTCAAAACATATACGAAAAACAAAGTGGTTATTACCCAAAACATAACCTTAACATGGAATTATTAATAAAAGGGTAATATAAATTCATAATAAAATAATATATGGTATTATATATATAAATATAATTATATAATAGATTTATAATAAACTTATATTTATTATATAGGAGATTTTAACGAGTACTTCTAGATTCAAGACATAATGTAAGGGGATTTCTAGTCTCACTTTTATTTCTGTGAGACTTATGCCTTATTCACAACTTGTTTCTTTTGTATGGTGTATATAATGAATATGAAAGTATTATATGATTATTATAATTAAATTTATGGGTATTTAAATATCTATTTTATGATCTCTTTTTCATTGGTTTTATGGTTCAAAAGTTACCAAATTGGTAAGATAATTTGTCTTAATTTTTCTTCTTTGAGACACATGTTATTTTATGAACCTACATTCTTTTACGAGGTGTATATACTAAACTTTGACATGTTATATCATGAATATAATTATTTTCATGATATTTTAATCTTAATTTAATGTTATTATCTTATGGATATTTTTATTCAAAGTTAGAAAAGTTGTAAAAGTTTATTGCTACAATCTCATCATTTATCACGATTGTTTATGATTATGCTTCCATTGATGGAATATTATGATCCATATCTAAATAATTATCATTTATTTTCTCATCCTATTTTTATTCATGATATATTAAAGTAATGGTACCATTTTCACACTATTTTTTACTTAACATAATTAAAAAAATGTTTTTAATAAAATTAAACTTTATTTCTCTCTTTTGTCAGAAATCTATTTTCTTCTAAAACCACGATTTATAAAAATGTTTTCAATTTTTTTAAATAATATTTTAAGATTATTTTCAAATAAAAAGGATTTCAATGATTTTAAAATCATTATTTATAATTTTTCAAATCTATTTTCAAATAAAAAGGTCTTCAAAAAGATTTTATTTTTTAAAAAGAATTTTTTAAAATAGAAAGGATATTTTCCTCAAGAAATTTTTTTAAAAGATATTTTAAAAATATTTTTCCATCTAAGATGACATTTTTTTTGTTACTCATTTATTTCCTAGTATATGATCAAAAGATACTGTTTATATTCTTTCTACGAATGGTTTATGATTTGACGAAATGATGTCTATGACACTCGTTTCTCTTACATAGGTTATATTATTCTGAAAACTTATTCTTTTCATGGGTTATGATTTAATGAAATTATTATGAAACCTATCTATTTTCCAAAGTTTATGGTATGATGACATGCTTATGATACCCATTTTATTTCATGGTCTATGATATGATGAATCTTTATGATCTTATGGCACACATATATATGATTTCATTCTGAGATGGGTGAGATATATATCTCCCTCCATTGAAATGGGTAAAGATTTATATCTCCTGATATAGAAATGACTAGAACAAGGAGCGAACTTGGTTCAGTAAATGAAATTTTCCACTAAGATGGTCTTGGGAGTGAACCTTGACTACTAATATGGTCCTGGGAGTGAACCTTAATTTATAATATGTTTTGGGGAGTGAACCAATTCCACTAATATGACCTTGTAAATAAGCATTGACTGCTATGGAAATCATTTCATATGATTATGTGTCTACCATAATTCCATGTCTTATTCCTATGTTATGCTTTCATGTTTTATTCTCTTGATTCACTTATGATTCATATCTTATGAACTACCAATATTTATGACATGACTCTTGATTATGATATTTTATATGCATGATATGTTCTTATAATGTTGTGATCATGTTCTCATACCCTTATACTCATGATTGTGCTTATATGTGTTCCTTGTTTACCCTTACTAAGTATCTGAGCTCACCCTTTATTATTTTTCCTTTCCCCAGGTTATGAAGATATGTATTATGTATGATGTGTCTAATAAGGGTGATAGATATAAAGAATATAGTGGGATATAATGTATCTCACTTATAGACCAGTTTGTATGTTTTTATATTTCCAAAGGCACTAAACTAATATGGTCTTTGGGTTTCTATTTGTGTAATGTATTAAGTATTCCACAAAAATAATGTAATATCTATACATGATAATAATGGGTTGCTATAGTTGGTATTAGAGTAAAGTTTTAGTTAACCTTTTTAAACTAGGATGAAAAAAACTTAGTGAGATCCCTAAGGACATGTCTCTAAGTATAAGTCCAAGGATGAGTCAAAGTATATGAAAATAGCCAAGAATTTTGGTAAAGGATAGAGAGAGAGGTTTACTAGAAATACATGTGTGTCTAGATATGACAATTGGATATGGATCTAGAATAATTGTACATAGGGATAACAACCCTGAAAACATCGTATTGAGATAGAATTGATCAGGAACTAGCATATGACAATGAGCCTTACTGCACACCTAATTTGACACTCCTAGGGGATATGCTTTATAAATTCAAAAACTCTTCATGAACATTCATGAAGTATTTAAATATATTTTATCTATGAATAATGTAGGATAAACCTAAGTTGTCATAGTTTAAAGAAGGTGGAATAATTTAGACATCATATAAGTGATTCAATGATTATGTGGTTTCCCACTATGACTATTGTTTATTACTCTATGTTTTTTGGTTTTATTCAATGGCTATAAATCAAAGAAACCACATTAATGATGAGTGAGATAAACAATGAAATGATTATACTTATGAGCATATGAATTATATGGGAGCTGGAATAAAAAATATCATTGTTATTATCACCCAACTTTCTCAAGATATGAATCATACTAGACTTCCAAATGAGTAAAAGAAGGAACAATGTTCTATTGAGTCCTTCACGAGGCAACATACACCTTCTTTCAATAGGTATTTTGATCCACTAGTTTCTGAACAATGGATCAGTACCACTAAAAAGGTATTTTCCATTATCTAATATTCAAAACATGAGAAATTAATTCTAGATGTTTATTATTTAAAAGGAAAATATAACCTGTGGTGGAATCTAATCAAGAATACTAGGAAACAAGATGAAGTTGAATCCATGTATTGAGATGATTTCAAGAACTTCTCCTCCTCCAATGGCCCGAAGGCCTTCATTTTGTATTGATTTTGATAATACACCTTTCAAGGGGTGAGGTGGAACCCTTACAAGGCCTGTAGGAATAAGTATTACATGGCCCGTAGGCCTTAGAGGAATTCATTTCCCGTAGGCTTTAAACATTACATAAAACCCAGACTGACTACTTGGAACTGCTCCTCCCGAGCATCTGCATCGTGAAATCAGATCTCCACCTTCGCATGATTGTTCGTCTAGGCTTTCCCGTGCATGCACAGGCTTGTCCTGATGGAAGGTTTTATACTCTCTCATTCTTGCAATCCGTTTATCTTCTCCTATGGTGAAAGCTCATTGCTCCTCCTCCTTCTGAAGTTTTCTCTTTGTAGGTTGTCTGGGTTGCATCTGCACTTAAGGTGGCCCTAAGGCCTTGAGGGGGCCTGAAGGCCTTACTGACCCGAAGGCCTGGGTGGCCTGAAGGCCTTAAAGGACTTGGGGACCAAATCGGTGGCCCAAAGGGAATTTGATTTCAAGAGTGATGGTAAGAATTTAACTAATGATAGAAATAAGAGAAAGCTAAAAATAATGAACCTCCCCCACTTTAGTGCTTCAAGTGTAAAGAGAATGGGCATTATTCTAACTAGTTACCAGACTCGAAGTTTAATGCTGATGATAAACATTAGTAACCTCTTAATCTAAGGGATAAAGGGGAAATATCATGCGATCATTGTTTCTGATGAGGGGTGCGATAACGATGTGGTGAAAGGTATAATTACCATCCACTCTAAAACTACTAATGTATTATTTGATTCTAGATCTATACCCACTCTTTCATATCTAAATTATTTTCTAAGGGTATTAATATTCCACCCAAAAAATTAGACGTGGAATCAATAGTGAAAACCCCTAATGGTATGATGATCACATCTTAAGTGTATGATTCCTCTCTAGTTGATATTTGTGGTACTGTGATTCTTTTAAATCTTACCATTCTTCCTCTGGTTGAATCTGATGTCATCTTAGGCTTGTATTGGCTTTATCTACATAAATACCACATAAATTTTCAAGGAAGGGAAGATATGTTTGATATTTTAAACCAAATTATGATCGTCTATCAATGTGATGATAAGTATGAACTTCCTATGGAGATTGAATCTAGTATATGGGTCTTAATTCCCATTAAGAAGGCATATTTATATCAAGTGGTTAGGGAGAAAATTGACATCGATGATATTCCTATTGATTAAGAATTTTTTGATGTCTTTCCAAAAGAGTTGGCTAGTATTCCACCAAAACATGAAGTTGAGTTCTCAATAGAACTCATACTTGGTTCCACACCAATTTCAAAGACTACCTATAGAATAGCCCAAATTGAGTTGCAGGAATTGAAGAAGAAACTCCAAGAAAACCTTGATAAGGGATTCATTCATCCAATTTTGTTACCTTGGGGTGCACCTATACTTTTTTATGAAACATAAATATGGATCAATGAAAATTTTCATTGATTATCTAGATTAGAATAAGATCATGAAAAATAACAAGTATCATCTTCCCCATATTGATGACTTGTTTGCTCAACTATGCAGAGTTTAATAATTTTCCAAGATTGAACTTCATTTTGGATATTATCAATTGAGGTTTAAGGAGGAGGATATACCTAGGGGTGTAACTTCGGCTCGGCCCAGCCCGGACAGGGTCGGGTCGGGCCGGGCCTTCCATGCAAAGAGTCGGGCCACTGACCACTATTTAGGTCGGGCCGGGCTGGCCCGAACAACCCCATGAGGCGGCCCAAGCCCGGCCTTGGGCTGGCCCAAACCATCGGGTCAGGCCGGGATTTTTCAGGCCAGTCTGATCTTTTTCGAATCCGGCCATGGTGGGTTTTTATTATTTTCAAAATAATTGTCTCTTTTAATTTTTTTTATTTAAACATTATTTTAAAATTTATTTAAAACATTTCTTTACATTTATTTTTAAATGCATGTTTTTTGTAAAAACGTTTATTTTATTTTTTATTAACATTTTATAGTGGTTGGATATGTATTTTTTTGTCTAAATAGATTTATATATTGTGAATATATATATATATATATATATTATTTGCAAATTGTAAAAAAAATAATGAGGGGTTTGCAGCTACCGTGGGTGAGTTTAAAGCCTTATTATTTAAACATTTTTCTAACATTTATTTAAACATTTTTTACATTTAATTTTTTTAACTTATTTATAATTTTTAAGCGTCTGTTAATATTTTTTATTTAAATTTTTTTATTTAAACCATTTTTAACATCTGTTTAAAACGTTTTTTACATTTATTTTAAAATTATTAATTTAAAACATTTTTGAATTTTTTTAAACGCATACTTTTTACAATTATTTTTTTGAAACATTTAACTTTTTTTTTCATATTTTAATGTAAAAAGTATTTTTTAAGAGTTTGTTTTAAAAAAAATAATTTAAATGTTTGTTTAAAAAAAATTAAACATTTATTTAAACCATTTTTTAACACTTGTTTAAAACGTTTTTTTTACATTTATTTTTAGACGTTTAATTTAAAACATTTTTTTGAACAGATATTTTTTACATGTATTTTTTTAAACATTTAACACGTTTTATGTAAAAACATTTTACAGTGGGTGGATATGTTATTTTTTCTAAATAGATTTATACATGTCTGTGAATTTATATATATTATGTACAAATTAAAAAAAAAATAATGATTTATTGGGGGGTGCGCATCATTGGGTGGTGGGTTTAAAGTGTTGTTTTTTAAACATTTTTTATCATTTATTTAAAACGTTTTTTTACATTTATTTTTTTAACTTATTTATGAAAAATATTTTTAAGGGTTTGTTTAATTTAAATTTTTTTTAAACGTTTTTTAATTTTTTTGCAGGGCAGGCCCGACCTGGCCCCGTCTGGACTGAAATTACACCCTTAGCGGGTGCGTGACAATGGGTGAGTTAATTTGTTTCTAAATAGATTTATATATGTATATATAGTATATATAATATATGCAAGTTTTATCATATTTAAAAAAAATTAATGAGGTTGGGGGTGTGCGAATATCATTTGGTGAGTAGTTATTTTTTTGTTAATATATAATAAGTTATTATATATATATAATATGAGAAAATTGTAAAAAAATAATTAGGGGTTGGGGGGTGTGCAACAGTTGGCGGGTTAAT
Organism: Viscum album; assembly: GCA_963277665.1. Classification (NCBI taxonomy): domain Eukaryota; kingdom Viridiplantae; phylum Streptophyta; class Magnoliopsida; order Santalales; family Viscaceae; genus Viscum; species Viscum album. Next base: position 1,327,437,586 of record OY728126.1, read on the forward strand.
TTTTTTTCTAAATAAATTTATATATAATATATTCAAGTTGCAATATATTTAAAAAAAATAATGAGGTTGGGGGGACATGCACAAACATCATTAGGTGAGTGTGTTATTTTTTTGTTAATATAAAATAAGTTATTATATAATATTAAATCATTGACACACACACACACATATATTATTAATGGATTTTTAAAATCCACACTTAATTGATATATATTATTAATATCTTTATATATAACATTAATGGATTTGTTTATATATATATTATCATATCATTGATATATATATATATTATTAGTAGATTTGTTTTTATATATACATATATATAATATGCAAGTTTCATCATATTTTAAAAAAATAGTGAGGTTGGGGGTGTGCGCGAACATCATTGGGTGAGTGTGTTATTTTTTTTATTAATATATAATAAGTTATTATATATATATAATTTTAAATGATTGATATATATATATATATATATAATGAGAAAATTATAAAAATAATAATTAGGGGTTGGGGGTGCGTCGTAGTGGGTGAGTTAATTTTTTTTCTAAATAGACTTATATATGTATAGTATATATAATATATGTATGTTGTAACATACTTAAAAAAATTAATGAAGTTGAGGGACTTGCACGAACATCATTAGGTGAGTGTGTTATTTTTTTTATTAATATACAACAAGTTATTATATATATATATATATAATATTACATCATTGATATATATATATATGTATTAATAGATTTGTTTATATATATATTATATTAAATCATATACATATACATACATACATACACATATATACATATGTTATTAATGGATTTTTAAAAGCCACACTTAATTGATATATATTATTAATAGATTTATATATAATATTAATGGCTTTGTTTATATATATATTATCATATCATTGATATATATATATTATTAGTAGATTTGTTTTTATATATACATATATATAATATGCAAGTTTCATCGTATTTAAAAAGAATTAGTGAGGTTGGGGGTTTGCGCAAACATCATTGGATGAGTGTGTTATTTTTTTATTAATATATAATAACTTATTATATATATATAATGTTAAATGATTGATATATAAATATAAATATATATATATATATATAATGAAAAAATTATAAAAATAATAATTAGGGGTTGGGGGTGCGTCGTAGTGGGTGAGTTAAATTTTTTTTTCTAAATAGATTTTTATATGTATAGTATATATAATATATGCATGTTGCAACATACTTAAAAAAAATTAATGAAGTTGATGGACTTGTACGAACATCATTAGGCGAGTGTGTTATTTTTTTATTAATATATAACAAGTTATTATATATATATAATATTAAATCATTGATATATATATATATATATTAATAGCTTTGTTTATATATATATATATTATTAAATCATTAACATATACATATACATATACATACATACATACATATATATATATATATTAATGGATTTTTAAAAACCACACTTAATTGATATATATTATTAATGGCTTTGTTTATATATATACTCTATTATATATATAATTATATATCATTGTATATATATATATTTATACACACATTATAATTATATATAATAATAATTATATGTATATATATAATATTATTTTTTGTTAATATATAATGATATATGCACATATATATAGAAATACACACACACACACACACATATAGATACATATATAGATAAATATATATGTATACATATACATGTATATATGTATATATACAGATATCTCTATATGTGTCTATATATATATATACAGAGAGAGAGAGAGATATCTATATATATATAGGTTGGTGATTAGTTTACAGGCGCAGCCTTGGGAGTTTGTGGTAGGGGGATCGAATCCCCCTACCCGCAGTTTCCCCGTTAATTTTTTTTATAGCAGGCGGGCTTCGCACGGGCTGGGCTTCGTGCGGGCAGCAGACCGAGATTTTTTGGGCTGGCCCGGCCTAGCCCGCGGGCCTTCTTGGAAAGGACCAGGCCCAACCTGCTGAACCTATGGCCCGAGCCCAGCCTGGCCCGATGCGGACTTTGCCGGGCCGGGCCGCTCGGGCTTTCGGGCCGGTCCTGTCGGGCTTTCGGGCCGCCGGGCCAAAATTACACCCCTAGATATACCCAATACAACATTCCATACAAGGTATGTACACTATGAATATATACTAATGCCTTTAGGTCTTACTAATTCCCCTACTATCTTCATGTATTTGATGAATAAAGTATTTAGAGATTACCTTGATTAGTTTGTGGTAGTATTTATAGACAACATTCTTATTTAATCAAAGAGAATGGATGAGCATGAAGGCCACTTAGGAATTGTACTATAGACCCTAAGGAAGGAGAAAATATATAAAAACTTAAAAGGTGTAAATTTTGGATAAAACCAGTTTCATTTTTGGGTCATATAATCTCAAGAGAGGGTATAATAGTAGATCCATCAAAGATTTAGGCTATTGAATATTGTCCCAGAACAACCATGGTGAATGAGATACATATTTTTCTTATTTTGTATGGATATCATCAATGATTTGTGGAAAATTTCTCATGAATATCTAATCGTTTGATTGATTTAACTCAGATGGGTTCCAAGTTCCTCTAGATAGTTGAATGTGAGGAAAATTTCAAGTAACTGAAGAGAAGTTTAGTCAGCGCACCTGTACTTACATTACCCTGTAGTGGATAAGGGTTTTTAATCCGTAGTGATGAATCCAGGAAGGTATTGAGATGTGTTCTTATATAAAATATCATGGTTACAACCTATGCCTCATAACAATTGAATATTCACAAGAAAAATTACCCAAATCATGATTTGGAGTTAGATGCGGTAATTTTTTCATTAAAGATATGGAGGAATTATCTTTACAGAGAAAAGTGTGATATACATAATGACCATAAAAATTGAAAATATATATTCACATATAAGGATTTGAACATTCACCAAAGAAGTTGGTTAGAGTTGATAAAAGATTATTATTGCTCAATACATTACCACCATGGAAAAGAGAACACAGTGGATGATGCTTCGAGTTGAAAGGATCGTGCTAGGATATCCATGACGAGGATAAATAAATATCCAATATTTCTATATTTTCAAAGGATAGACCTGGAAATGATGAAAGAAGGATAAAAATATTATCTTTCCCAATTTAATGTTCAACTATCTACCCAAGTAAAGATTAAAGAGGCACAAAAGGAAGATGTAGAACTGCACAAGGTTAGAAATGTTCTAGAGTTTAACCTTGATCTTGATAGAATAATAAGGTTTAGAAACCATGTATATGTTCCTTACATACCATATTTGAAGAAGAATTTGTTGTAGGAAGATCATATTTCTTCATTCTCTATTGTTCCTAGAAGTATGAAGATGTATAGATATTTGAAAGTATACTTCTAGTGGGATTCCATGAGGAGAGATATCATAGATTTTGTATCTTGGTTCTTGGTATGTCATCCAGTTGAGGTTGAAAGAAAAAATTCTAAGTGTATGTTTCATCCATTACCCATACCATAATGGAAATGGGAGAACATAACTATGAATTTTATCGTTGGAATCCCCAAAATCTCTAAAGGGCATCATTCTATATGGGTTTTAGTCTATTTCCTTACTAAGTCATCACAGTTCATCACTATCAGAGAATACTTCTCTCTAGATCAGATTTTTAGGATATACATTAAGGAAGTTTTAAGGTTGCATGGTGTACCACATTTCATTGTATCTGATCAGGATCTAAGGTTTACCTCAAAGTTCTAGTGAAGTATTTAGTAAGCTCTTGACACAAAATTGAGTTTTAGCACTACTTATCATCCTTAGATGAATAGTTAGTCTTAAAGAACAATTCAAAATCTAGAAGATATGTTGAGATCTTGTTTTTTGGATTTAAAAACTGGTTTGGATCTAAACCTTCCTCTAGTTTATTTTTATTACAACAATATATTTCACTCAAGCATTCATATAGATCCTTATGAATCACTATATAAAAAGAAATGTAGAGCTCTAATATGATGAAATAAAGTTGGAGAAAGAAATCTATTGGGACCTAAGATCGTTGAATAAATGGTTGAGAAGGTTATAACTATTCAGAATCATATCAATATAGCTCAAATTCAGTAGAAAATTTAAGCTGATAACTATCAATGTGGTCTATAATTTGAAGTCAGTGAGAAGGTGTTTCCATGAATCTCTCTATGGAAGAAGGTTACTAGATTCAGGAAGAAAGGAAAACTAATCCCTAGGTATATCGATCCCTTTTAGATTATTGATCATATAGATATAGTAACCTATCACTTGGAACTTCCAAAAAATCTCTATCAAGTCTATTATGTGTTCCATGTATCAATCTTGAAGAATCACATAACTGATCCTTCACATGTATTGAACTTAGAGGTAATACCACTGAAGAAGGATCTTTCTTATGAGGAACAACTAGTTGAAATTCTAGATCCTATAGAGAAGGTTCTACAAAAAAATACCACCCACATAGTCAAAGTTTTATGGAGAAACCACCAGTTATAGTAATATACATGGCAACTTGTGGATACGATGAGGCATAAGTATCCTCATTTTTTGTATCACAGTGATGAATCTTGAGGGTGAAATTCAGTTTAAAGGGGGTAGAATGTAACACCCCAAGTTTTTATGAACCTTTATTTTGTTAAAATATTTGATATATTTAATTGAACACTAAACCAAGTTAAACTTCCATTATACGATACACTAAGATAAGTTTGTGCTACATGCAATATCATCTTAGCTTGCGTTACACGCAACACTGAGTATCTACAAAATGACATTTTATTATTATAATTATTTAAACAAGACAGTTATAAACTATCCATTAAACTTAATAATATGAATATAAATAACTAATTTTTAAATATTATTTATAATTATTTCATATAAATAAAACATATTTATAATGAAATATAAAATTTTTGATAAAGTCTATATGTTTTGAAAAATACTATTTTCTTAAAAGAACCATTTTTATGTCCTTATGTGAATAATAATAAAATTAATTTTAGAAACTTTTAGAAATTTAATTTGATAAAATAAAATTAACTTTTTAATTCATAATGGAAAAATTATTTTATGTTGAATTTTGGGGTTTTTTGAAATATTTCATTTTTGGATGAATAGTGAAAAATACTAAATTTTAATTGAAAACTGCTTTTTCATTTAATTTATTTATATAGTTTAATTATATTTTAATTTGGTTTTAAAGTATAATTATATCAATTATACATAAATTTATACAATTTAGGTTATTGGTACTAATTTCTCATTGAAATTGGATATAATTTTTTTTCAATATTTTGAACTTTTTCACTTTAAAAACTCATCATCTCATCCTGTTCGTGGGATTAACTTTAAATTAATTTCTATCACATATGTGATTAGAATTTGGAAAAGTTGATTCCATATTTGGAATCACAATAATTTATAATTTCTAATGGGTAAAATTATTTTTTTCCAAAAATATTAGTGAAATCAATTAAAATTAATTACAATGATTAAGGTAAAAATGAGTTTACTTGGTGGTTAAAATTAAAACATAAGGTGTAAAAAAGACCCTAAATGTGTCCAAAACCCATTTTATGGACATATTTAGACCATGTTACCTATTTTATTGAAAATAGACCATTATTTGAGGCAAATTATGTAAGGTGGACCTCTCAATAGTGTTTATATTTTTGTATTTACAAGAATGACACTCCTCCTCCACTATAAAATGGAACTCACACCATCACTTATTCACACCTCTAAAGAACTTTGTATCAACCAAAAACTATCAAAATATCCTCTAAAATTACCTAAATTCATCCTAGAGTCTATAATTTGTTCATAAATGAAACCAAGAAAGTCCCTTGATGAAAACAAAAAGGAGATACCCAAAGAAGAGGTAACGTTCATCAACAAATGTTTTTTGTTTTATTTATTCCTAAAAACTATTAATTTATTTTTATATAAATATTATATAATAACCTAAGTATATTAAATATAATTATATGTTTTTATGTTAGGTTTATGACCTATAAATTCACACACTTCCATAAAATGAGACACAGAATCATCGTTCGTGTATGAGACAGACTACCGCATTGCGAACTGATGTCATTCATTTTCCATTATCACATCTCAATGTCGGGAATAATGATGGAAATAATATTTTTATATGACATATATGGTATTTATTATGTATTTATTTCTTTTTAATTATTATATGACACATAATTTCATGCTTTACATTTTTTTGGGAATACAATAACATCGTTTGTAAACATGTGGACCACCACCTCCTCAAAGTGATGTGATTCGAACATCCTTTACATGGAATGTATTAAGGATGAGTTTAATATACATATGTGTTATATATTAAACAATAATTGTAGTTTAATGATAATATATATATATATATCATTTTCTTTTATTTTTTCTTTCAATATGCTAAGAAAATGGAAACATCATTCATGCGTACGTATGACCTACCGTCTCCATGAATGGTGTATTTCATTTTCTACTTATATATTTTATAGATTATTATAAATACATGTATACTAAAAATATATGATATTTATATCATATATATCATTCTTTAGAAAGTTAAATCATTATACAAGTAAGATTACCAAGAATAATATGTCAAAACTTGTATGAAAACAAAGCAATTATTACCCGAAACATAACTTTAACATGGAATTGTTAATAAACAGGTGATATAAAGTCATAATAAAATCATATATGGTATTATATATATGAATAAGGTTCTGTAATATATTTATAATAAACTTATATTTATTATACATAAGGTTTGAATGAGTATGATGAGAGTTAAGACATAAGGTAAGGGTATTTCTAGTCCCACTTTTATTTTTACAAGACTTATAACTTATTTACCCCTCATTTATTTTTTATGGAGTATATAATACCTATGATTGTATTATATGATTATTATACTTAAATTTATGGCTATTTACCTATCCATTTTATTATATCTATTTCATGGGTTTTACAGTTAAAAAGTTACTAAATCGGTAAGATAATCTTGTCTCAATTTTCCTTCTTTGAGACACATGTTATGTCATGCACCTGCATTATTTTACGTAGTGTATATGCATCCCTTTGACATTTTATATCACGAATCTAATTATTTTAATGATTTTTTTGATATTTATGTAATTTTATTCTCTCATGGTGACTATGATTTAAAGTTACCAAAGTGGTAAAAGTTTATTGCTACAATCTCATTGTTTATCAGGATTGTTTATGATTACCCTTCCATTGATGGAATATTATGATCCATATCTCAAGAATTATCATATATTTTATAATAATATGGTTATTCCTGATATATTAAAGTAATGGTACCATTTACCACTCTATGTTACTTAAGATAATTAAGAAAACGTTTTTAAGAAAATCTTAATTCATTTCTCTCTTTGGCTGAAAATATGTTTTCTTTCAAAACCATGTTTTCTAAAAATGGATTTAAAAATGTTTTTAAATAATATTTTAAGATTATTTTCAAATAAAAATTCTTTAAATTATTTTCAATGATTTATTTATAAGTTTTAGAATCCATTTTTAAATAAAAAGTCCTTCAAAAATGTTTTATATTTTTAAAAGCATTTTTAAAGAAGAAATGACATTTTCCTCAAGAAATGTTTTTAAAAGATATTTCAAAATTATTTTACATATAATATGAAATCCATATGTGTTACTAATTTATTTATGGGGATATTATCCAATGTTACCATTTATATTATTTCTCCAAATGGTTTATGTTTTGATGGTATGATGTCTATGACACTCGTTTCTCTTCCACAAGTTATATGCTTATGAAACCCGCTTCTTTTCACAAGTTATGATTTGATGAAATGATTATGAAACCTGTATATTTTTTACAAGTTATGATATGATGACATGTTTATGATACACATTTCATTTCATGGGTTATAATATGATAAATTTTTATGATCTTATGTCACACATATGTATGATTTCATTATGAGCCGGGTGGGAACTATGTATCTATATGGTGGATTGGGTAAATATTTATATCTCATAAGATAAGCATGGATAGAATGGGGAGTTAACTTGATTCAGTAAAGGAATTTTTCCACTAAGATGGTATTGGGTGTGAACCTTGACTACTAAGATGGTCTTGGGAGTGAACCTTGACTACTAATATGGTTTGGAGAGTGAAACCATTCCACTAAGATGGACTTGGTAATAAGAATTGACTATTATAGAAATAATTTTATATGATTATGTGTCTACCACAATTCCATGTATTATTCCTATGTCATGATTTCATGGATTATTCTCTTAATTATCTTATGATTCATATATTATGAACTACAAATATTTATACCATGACTCTTGATTATGATCTTTTATATATAGGGTATTATCTTCTAATGTTATGATCATATTCTCACACCCTTATTTTCATGATTATTCTTACATATCTCCCTTATTTACCCTTATAGAGCATCTGATATCACCATTTCTTATGTTTCATTTCCTCAAGTTATGAAGATATTTATTATGTATGATGTTTCTAATAAGGGTTATAGTTATGAATAACATAACAAGATATGATTTAGCTCACTTATGGACCAATGTTTATGTTTCTATGTTTCCAAATTCCCTAAACTAATATGGTCTCTGGGTGTCTGTTTATGTAATGTATTATGTAAGAACCCGGTTCTTATTTTTGAGGTACGAGTTTCTTCTTTTCTCTTTTCCTTAAGTGTTTTTGAGAAGTTAAGGAAAATGGGGAAAAATCCCAAATTTTGGAAGTACATGCCATGTACTTTTTCACACGTCGTGTACTGTTGGCTGTGTGGGATGAGTACACGGGGCGTGTGGCCATGTCGGTGATGAAGGGTGTAGAACCCAACTACACGCTGTTTAGTGGTCCTTTACACGCCGTGTAGTCAGTCAGAAGGCGAATAGTATGGTGGTGGCCAGTTGTACGATAGAACATGCCGTGTACTCAAGAAGACACACCGTGTAGTCATGTCGGCAGATGAACAGTGCCATGCTGGCGGGAAACCGCCAAAGGAACAGTTAAAAAAAATGGGAAGTACACGCCGTGTACTTGGAAATACACGGCGTGTACTTTGTTTTTTACACTTAAAATGGGAAGTATCCTCTCCTGTTCACAGGGAAGGCTTAGAACCGGATGGGAGCTCGGGAGGGATGGACGAATCTTCAAGGATCCGTCGATCGTAAACCGGGAATCTGATTCCGCCTCCGTCGATCTCGTCAGAACTGCATGGGTAAACTCTCCCTTCTCCTGGAGTAGTTCTTACCAATTCTTCCTCTAAGGGAATTTATTTTCCTTTAAGCGAGTTTTATTTCACCTCAGATCTACCCCATTATAGGATGATTCATGGAACTTCGTTCGAGTATACTGATCAGGGGCGTTTAAAGTAGGTGTCTTGGTGTTTATATTCCAACTGTTGTGCCTTTTTGTGTACCGTTATGCCACGAACCCATATTGGGGTGTCGTGTGGATGAGGCCATAGCTATTTTAAATACCTAGAATTGAATAGGTAATTAATTGTGATAATAAACTGCTGTTTGGGATCATTTCTTAGATCCAGGACCACCCCGAGGGTACGTTCCTCTGTTTAGCCGTTTGGCCAGGATACCCATGGGTATGTCTTTAAAGAGATGATTGTAGAATTTCCTTGAGATGAATTGCTTGTGTACTGCTTATTTACATGTTGGGCATGGCCTGGTTACCTGTTTAGCCTGAGGGCAGTGTTGTGATTAGCTTGTGGGCATTGTACTATTTATCCTGTGGGCACTGTACTATTTAGCCTGTGGGAACTGTACTATTTAGCCTGTGGGAAGCTTCTTCCATGACTGTGGGTAGTTGATTCTATGCCTATGGGTGACACTTCTTACGCCTGTGGGAAATATCCATATTCCTGTGGGCAGATTCTTGTATTTGGAATCTCTTTACCCGAGGGTATGGGTTTACGTGTCTGAGGACATAAGCTGATTACTTAGAATATTCACTTTGGTTATATTTTAAATTAAATGATTAAATGGATATTAAAATGGAAATATAACTGGTTAAGTTAGTTACTTTTTAGTACTACTTACTTTATTGCATTTTACTACTGCACACTATTGTTGCATGATTTCACACAGCTGGGCACGAGCCTTTGGTGGGTGCCTACTGGGATTTATTTCTCACACCCTGTTTGGGTCACACTTTTCGGCCCAAACAGATTACATTTCTGCAGGTGTAGATAAGGGAAAGGGTCCTTATACAGGTACTTGATTGCTACTGTGGAGTAGGGGAGCATGAGACCGGGCTTAGGCTCGCGATGCTACCATCTGTGTTGTTTTGCTTTGTATTGTACTGTTATGTAACATGTTCCGGATATTTTCTTAGAACTTGAGACATGTTGCATCATATCTATATAACTGGTTGGTTATCTTTTACTATAGTTTTTACATTTAATGTGTATGGTTTATTGCTTTTACTGTTGTTGTATACTTTTTATATTATTCCGCTGCACTACACTTTAAAAAATGAGGGCATAGTTTCCACACTATCAGACTTGGGCCCTCACTACTAGTCAGCATCCTCTGGTATTTGGGGAAATGCGCTTGAGGTCACATGGAGAATCGGGTTCGGGGCACCCGTTGAGTGGCACCCGGATCCGGGATGTTACAAAGTGGTATCAGAGGGGTTCTTTTCTTTGACTTACTATTTGGATCCTTAGTCAGGGATAGGACGAGAACGGTAGTTGGTAATAAGCTGTGCCCAGGCATAGCTAACCCATGTTTAGGGAAAATCTAGTCTACCTCGTATTTTTGAAATTATTTTGATTTTTCAAATTTTACAATTGATTTGATTTCACTGTTGGGTAACACACTTGTGATTGTTCTTTTTATATTTTATTTATGGGTTCTATTTAGTTGCAACTCGATGAGATGAGGGTATGCCATCTCATGCATTATTTAGGCACATGATAGGAATCACATGTCATGCATAGTTTCCATGCAATGTAGGTGCATTAGAAAGTGCATGTTGTTATGCTAGAAAAGAATGCTGTTGTGATCGCTGCTTGATGAATACCAGCTATGTGATAGGGTATTTTTGTGTGAGCTTGTTAAAAGAATGGATTCCAAACTTTGGTTTTTGGGGAGTGTGGGCCCTCATTGATCAGAATTTGGTTGATCATTAGCTGTTTATTTTGTTATAACACATATAAGATGTCAAACATTGATTTGTGGGGAGTATGGGCCCTCACGGGTCGGAATTTGACACTTAGGTGTTGGTTTTCAGTATTTTCTGGGTTCCGGGGAAGTTTCTGAGGTATACTATCCGGAAAACCCAGTATACACGCCATGTAGTACCTTCAACACACTGTGTATGGTCTTCTGGTCGGAAAGAAAAATAAACTTTTTGAGTACACTCCGTGTACCCAGAGCACATGCCGTGTAGTCTCTTCCCGTGTCACAAAACGTGTGGGCAGTAACACGGGGTAGGGAATTTTTGGGTAAAACACGCCGTGTACCGGATGTACACACCGTTTAGTGTTGACCCGGAGTCCGCCTGTGTAACAAACAACACGGACGGAGGAGACCTTAAGACATACATGCCATGTCCACTATGGAACACGCCGTGTAGTCTGACCTGGGGACCCGACCGTGTAACTAACAACACGGGTTGGTGTAGCCCTCTCGTATACATGCCGTGTATATTTAGAACACGCCGTGTAGTTTGAGTCGTGTGTCCAGTCGTGTAAATAACAACACGGGTTGGCAGAGCTCATCTAGTACATGCTGTGTACCTGTGGGACACGTCGTGTAGTCCTGTCTGAGGACAGACCGTGTAGACCTGACCGTGTGACTGGGAAAACGGGTGGTGTACACGCCGTGTTTGGGTGTCACACGCCGTGTAGTGTCAATATGAGTAGTCGGCCATGTTATAAACGGCACAGGCAGTTGGAAATTACACCATACACACCGTGTAGTCAGTATACATGTCGTGTAGTTTTGTTCAAACAGGAGCCGTGTGGCTTAGCCGTGTAGAAGGACCTGGGAAAGGGAAGAGAAGTAAGGTACACCCCGTGTAGTCAGGATACACGCCATGTAGTTTTGTTTTTCAAATCTTGAATGCCTTCTTCCTCCTGTTCCCTTTTGGGTTTCTTCATTTTTGGTCGTTGTTAATCTTGTTCTAAGGTGTGCATTTGACCTTGTAGTATCATGTCGTCAAGACGACCACACGTTGTTCACCAGAAGAGTGGTAATGACTATAATTCATAGATGGTGGGCCATGGGCTACCAGTGGAAACTCCAACAGATCCAGATGCGGTGCCAACTGTTATACCAGACACAGGCGCGGAGGCGCAGTTCCATGAAGGCTTTATGCGGTTCATGCAGACCTTTCAGGGAGCATCGCCGGCTGCCACATCTATGGCTGAGCTGACTCGTATATTCCAGTAGCAGCATCCGCCTACGTTTTCAGGGGATGGAGGACCACAGGCTACAGAGTCTTGGATGGGGTCTATGCAGACTATTTTCGAGCATCTTGAGACGCCTCCTGGGCGGAGGGTCAAGCTCGCAACTTATATGTTGTGTGATTCTACCAAGAGGTGGTGGGATGTTACCACCCAGTCAGACCATCATAGAGACATGGCGTGGGAGGATTTTCAAGCAGTCATCTATGACTTATTCTTTCCAGAGACGCTGAGGGCAGATAGAGCTCTAGAGTTCATGAATCTGCAGCAGGGCGCTATGTCGGTAATGGATTATTCTTCTCACTTTACTGAGCTTTAGAATTTTACACCCGTTCTAGTGGGTGATGAGACGTTGAGAGCCAGAAGATTTGAGGATAGACTCCTATATAACATCTGAGTGCTGGTGAATGTTTTCTGGTTGCCTTCAGTACATTCTATTGTGAATCAGGCACTGATTACAGAGAGGAACCTGCGGGAAGCTAGTGGTGTGGGCCAGGGCGGTTCAGTACCAGTTTCTAGTACTATTTATATTGGTAAGAGGAAGAGACAGATGACCTTATCTCAGGGTGGCAGTACCAGCCAGATGAATGCTTCAGGTGGCCAAGTCCTGTGCTACCAGTGTGGTAGAGAGGGGCACAAGAGGCCATAGTGTTCACGAGACCCAGTGGAGTGCTGAGATTGTGGCAGGATGGGTCATCTGCAATAATTTTGCAGGTATTTACACCAGTGGCTAGTGAGAGGGGTTCTGTGTAGACTCCGCATGCGGAAGTAGGACCAGTGGCTTCTTACCAGTCAGGGAACTGGAATACGTCAGGGCGTGCATGCATAGATGGTGGTCGTGGTTGTGGTAGCCAGACACTAGGATCTCAGAGGTAGCAGGGTGAGACAGCTCAGGGTAGCTAGGCTGTATTGTAGGGCCGCGACACTGGGTAGGCATATGCAGTGCAACAGACCTAGAAGGAGCAGGATCCCAGACCTTCTACAGTCATAGGTACTATTTTAGTAGCTTCTGTCTTATCTTCAGTACTTTTCGATACGGGTGCTACGCATAGTTTCATATCTGTACCCGTTGTGGAGAGCCTAGGGCTATGTGTTTCTTCTTCTTCTGATATCATGATTCTAGACACTCTATTGGGTACTAGAACAACTAGTGTGCGTCAGTGCAAGGAGTTCCCCCTTGAGGTTGGTGGGTGTCACTTTCTTTGGGACCTCTATGTCTTAGAGATGACATCTTATGACGTCATTCTCGGGATGGACTGGTTGGTTCCCTTTGTATCCTTTTTAGATTTCTATCATCGTAGGGTGAGTTTCACATCACTAGAGGGCGGAGAGTTTCTATACAAGGGTGAATGAGATGTTCAGGCGAGTCGAGTTGGACCAGAGCATCATGGGCGAGGTGGAGTCACAACCCAGGTTTCTAGCTTATACCTAGATGATCAGGGGACTTGTCAGATGGATTTCCATCCAGTGGTTGATCGTTGTAGGGATGTCTTCTCGGATGAATTTTCAGGTCTACCTCCGGAGCGAGATGTGGATTTCTCTATTGAGCTTGTTCCAGGAGCATCACCAGTGTCCATTCCCCCTTATAGGATGGCTACACCAGAGTTACAGGAGCTCAAGAGGTAGTTAGAGGAGTTACAGGAAAAGGGCTTCATCCTACCCAGTACTTCTCCTTGGGGTTCTCCGGTCCTTTTTGAGAAGAAGGCGGATGGTACCCTCAGACTCTGTGTGGATTATCAGAAGCTGAACCGTTGACGGCCAAGAACCAATATCCCTTACTGAGGATTGATGATCTTTTTGATCAACTTTGTGGAGCACGAGTGTTCTCGAAGATTGACTTGAGATCCGGGTATCATCAGCTGTGCGTGAGACCATCAGATATACCACTTATAGCATTTTAGAGTAGATATGGTCTGTACAAGTACTTGGTTTTGCCATTCGGACTCACGAACATGCCATTGGTTTTCATGGATCTAATGAATCGTGTGTTCCATCCTTATCTTGACTCTTTTGTAGTAGTATTCATGGACGAAATCTTGGTGTACTATCACACTCGACACGACCATGCCACACATCTTAAGATCGTATTTATTACACTAAGAGAGAATCATCTATATGCTAAGCTCTCAAAGTTCCACTTTTGGATGGACCAGATTCACTTCCTGGGTCATATCATCTCAGAGGCAGGAGTTGCAGTAGACCCAGAGAAGGTGAGAGCAGTAGTTTCCTGAGAGCAGCCTAAGAACATGTTTGAGATATGGAGTTTCTTGGGGATGGATGGTTACTACAGACACTTCATACATGACTTCTCCCGCTTAGCAGCGCCGTTGACAGGTTTGACTAAGAAGGGTGTGAAGTTCATTTGGTCGGAAGCTTTTGAGATAGCCTTTCAGGACTTTAAGGGAAGGTTGACATCATCACCAGTCCTGATACTTCTAGAGCAAGGGAAGAGCTATAAAGTTTACTGTGACGGATTAGGTATTGGGCTGGGAGCAGTGTTAATGCAGGGAAATCGAGTTGTTGCATACGAGTCTCGGCAGTTGAGGCCACATGAGAGGAATTACCCGACGCATAATCTCGATTTGGATGTAGTTGTGCATGCGTTGCGCTGTTGGAGACATTATCTATTGGGAGAATGTTTTGTGGTTTTCACAGACCACAAAAGTATCAAGTATATCTTTACTCATCATGACTTGAATCTGAGGCATCGAAGGTGGGTCGAATACCTACAGTCCTTTGATTTTGAGCTTGCCTACACACCTGGTAAAGGTAATGCAGTAGCTGATGCACTGAGCAGGAGGACTCAGATACAGGCTGTGTAGGAGGCCAGTGGTGAGTGGCAGCTTATGGCTTTGTTCTCTGAGATGCATTTGGATGTGCACGACAGTCAGGGGCAAACTTATCTTTCTTCTTTAGCTGTGACTTCTACCCTCCTGGATAGAGTGAGGATGAGACAACTATTTGATTTAGAAGGCCTAGTTCTATGGGAGTTGGTGTCAAGTGAGGACCCTCCTCCCGGTTGGGCAATAGGCAATGATGATATTCTGTGTTTCCATGGATGAGTATGGGTTCCAGGGGATACACGCGAGGAGTTGATGTGGGAGTTTCATGCTTCAGCTTGG
Organism: Viscum album; assembly: GCA_963277665.1. NCBI lineage: Eukaryota > Viridiplantae > Streptophyta > Magnoliopsida > Santalales > Viscaceae > Viscum > Viscum album. Next base: position 1,327,453,224 of record OY728126.1, read on the forward strand.
GCAGTTCATCCCGGAGTTACCAAGATGTACCGAAACTTGAGACGTCAGTATTGGTGGCCGGGTATGAATAGATATGTAGATGGTTTTGTTATGAGGTGTTCCACCTATTAGCAGGTGAAGGCGGAGCATCAGAGGCCAGCCAGATTGTTACAAAAGTTACCCATCCCGGAGTGGAAATGGGATGATGTTGTGATGGATTTCATGACTAGGTTGCTGAGTTCACCTAGAGTCAATGATGCCGTGTGGTTTTTTGTAGACAGAATCACGAAGGTATCTCACTTTTTGACGATCAAGGAGACCTTCGGTGTCGACAAGCTCAGGAATTTGTATATCTGAGAGATCGTACGTCTTCATGGGGTTCCTCGTTCTATCGTTTCAGATAGGGACGCCTGTTTTACATCTCGTTTCTACCAGAGTTTTCAGAGGGCACTGGGTACACTGGTGCTTCTAAGCACGACTTACCATCCTCAGACAGATGGCCAGTTAGAGCGTACAATACAGGTGCTTGAGGACATGTTGTGATCATGCATCCTAGACTTTTGGGGTTCTTGGGAGAAGCACATACCCCTAGTCGAGTTTGCCTATAACAATAATTTTCAGGAAACTATTGAGATGGAACCTTACGAGACTTTATATGGTAGGCCATGCTGATCACCTTTGTGCTGGTTAGAGAAAGGTGAGGTAGCTTTACTGGGACCATGTCTCGTGCAAGAGACTTCTGAGCAGGTCCAGTTGATTCAGAAGGTATATGGGGCCATTTGAGATTCTGGAGAGAGTCGGACTGGTTGCCTATCGGTTGTAGTTACCACAGAGGTACCGGGACATGAATGACATCTTCCACGTATCTCAGTTGCGCCACTATCATTCAGACCTGTCTCACGTCCTTCAGCCTGAGGAGGTTGAGCTTCAGATAGATGCATCCTTTGAGGAGCATCTGATTCGTATCATTGATAGGAGCACGAAGGTTCTCCGAGGCTAGTCAGTTCCTCTCGTATGGGTGCTATGGCAGCATGGCCGAGTTTAGGACAAAACCTGGGAGCAGGATATCGACTTATGTGCTCAGTGGCCAGATATGTTCTGAGCTTTATCTTCACCACCCTTTGAAGGGCAATTCGGGGACAAATTGCTTTAAGGGGGGAATTTTGTAAGAACCCGGTTCTTATTTTTGAGGTACGAGTTTCTTCTTTTCTCTTTTCCTTAAGTGTTTTTGAGAAGGTAAAGAAAATGGGGAAAAATCCCAAATTTTGGAAGTACACGCCGTGTACTTTTTCACATGCCGTGTACTGTTGGCCATGTGGGATGAGTACACGGGGCATGTGGCCATGTCGGCGATGAAGGGTGTAAAACCCAACTACATGCCGTGTAGTTAGTTAGAAGGCAAATAGTAAGGTGGTGGCCAGCTATGCGACAGAACACACCGTGTACTCAAGAAGACACGCCGTGTAGTCATGGCGGCAGATGAACAGTGCCACACTGGAGGGAAACCGCCAGAGGAACAGTTAAAAAAATGGGAAGTACACATCGTGTACTTGGAAATACATGCCGTGTACTTTGTTTTTTCTACTTAAAATGGGTAGTAGCCTCCCCTGTTCACAGGGAAGGCTTAGAACCAGATGGGAGCTCAGGAGAGACGACCGAATCTTCGAGGATCCGTCGATCGCAAACCGGGAATCTGATTCCACCTCCGTCGATCTCGTTGGAACTGCATGGGTAAGCTCTCCCTTCTCTTGGATTAGTTCTTACCAATTCTTCCTCTAAGGGAAGTTATTTGCATTTAAGAGAGTTTTCATTCACCTCAGATCTAACTCATTCTAGGAAGATTTGTGGAACGTCGTTCGAGTATACTGATTAGGGGCGTTTAAGGTAGGTTGCTTGGTGTTTATATTCCAACTGTTGTGCGTTTTTGTGTACCGTTGTGCCACGAACCCATGTTGGGGTGTCGTGTGGCTGAGGCCATATCTATTTTAAATACCTAAAATTTAATAGGTAATTAATCATGATAATAAACTGTTGTTTGGGATCATTGCTTGGATCCAGGACCACTTCGAGGGTGCGTTCCTCTGTTTATCCGTTTGGCTAGGATACCCGTGGGTATGCCTTTAAAGAGATGATTATAGAATTTCCTTGAGAGGAATTTCTTGTGTACTGCTTATTTACATGTTGGGCATGACTCAGTTACCTGTTTAGACTGAGGGCAGTGTTGTGATTAGGCTGCGGGCACTGTACTATTTAGCATGTGGGCACTGTACTATTTAGCCTGTGGGAAACTTCTTCCGTGCCTGTGGGCAGTTGATTCTGTGCCTGTGGGCGACACTTATTATGCCTGTGGGCAATATCCGTATTCTTGTGTGCAGATTCTTGTGTTTGGAATCTCTTTACCTAAGGGTATGGGTTTACGTGTCTGAGGACATTAGCTGATTACTTAGAATATTCACTGTGGTGATATTTTAAATTAAATGATTAAATGGATATTAAAATGGCAATATAACTGGTTAAGTTAGTTGCTTTTCAGTATTGCTTACTTTATTGCATTTTACTACTACACACTATTATTGCATGATTTCACACAGTTGGGCACGGGCCTTTGGTGGGTGCCTACTGGGATTTATTTCTCACACCCTGTTTGGGTCATGCTTTTCGACCCAAACAGATTACGTTTCTACAAGTGTAGATAAGGGCAAGGGTCCTTATACATTTACATGATTTCTGTTGTGGAGTAGGGGAGCATGGGACCGAGCTTAGGCTCACGATGCTACCAGCTGTGTTGTTTTTCTTTGTATTGTACTGTTATGTAACATGTTCTGGCTGTTTTCTTAGAACTTGAGACATGTTGCATCATATCTATATAACTAGTTGGTTATCTTTTACTACAGTTGTTAAATTTAATGTGTATGGTTTATTTCTTCCTCTGTTGTTGTATGCTTTTTATATTATTCCACTGCGCTACACTTTGACAAATGAGGGCATAGTTTCCCCACTATCAGACCTGGGCCCTCGCGGCTAGTCGGTAGCCTCTGGTGTTTGGGGAAATGCGCTTGAGGTCACGTGGCGAACCAGGTTTGGGGCACCCGTTGAGTGGCACCCAAATCCGGGACGTTACATATTAACTATTCTAAAAAAATGAAGTAATGTATATGTATAAGAAGTGTGGGTTGCTATACTATGAGTACTTGATGATGCATTTTAGCATGAAGATAACCCTAGAAGTGTTCTTGAGGCTCATGAACCAAATCTTTCAGTATTTCTTAGATTGGTTGGTAGTAGTATTCATGTAACACCCCTGACCCCAGTATCCCAAAGTTAGTGGTTACTTATTTACATTGGAAAAATATATAAGGAATCAAATACCAAAGGACTTAATAGTTAAGTGTATTTTATAAGACCAGATAAACACTTTGTAATGACCCAAACTTTTTGAATAGTATATTAATTTACTCTTAACGATTTAATAGAGATGTTAATGGATTAATGCAGAAAGAAGAGTCGATGGCTTCATCCAGTAGACTCGAACCATATAAATCCCACTTATCAGAGCTTGGGAAGGAGGTGGCATCTTTGGGCTTTGCTTTGGACCAAGCCCAAGCCGAACTCCAGCGTGTTAAGCTTGAACGGAGTCGCCTACAGGAGAAGTTCAAGTTAGTAGAGATTACTACTAGGGCAATGTTATCTGAGCCTCCCCAAGATTATCTCACCTTAGCACACCTTACACTTAGGTCTTATGCTGGTGTTATAAGGGGATATGTAACAAGACCGTAGCTACTTTGTGTAATCCTTTGAGATAAATAAAATTGTGATTTCTTCCTTTGGTGAAGTTTGTGAATTGTCAGATGTCCGGATGAAAATAGGATGTATCTTATTGATGAATTTTGGAAAAAAAGGATATTTTAAAAATATTTATGTAAACCTTAATAATTAATGATGTGTAAATATTTTCAAAAAATGGTCTTCTACAAATGTGTTCAGTAAGAAATTTAGAGTCTAATAAGATCAACTTAATTTTTGGTGAATAATAATTTATGAATAGTGATTTTACGCTTAGGATTAGTAATGTGACCAAATGGATTAGTAATCTCACTTAAATAAAGTATTAATATAATTTAGGTACCTTGATTAAGTAATGTGATTCAATAAAATAGGTAAATAACTATTTCAGAAATTATTAGTCAAGTATTAGTTTTTTTATGTGAATAGTGTTTTTTAATTAAAAATTAAATTAAAAATATTTAGAAAATTATTTTTATAAAATGGACTTTATTTTTGAATTCAGAACATCGATATTATTTTAATGTAATTTTTGGGGATTTTTCTGAAAAAAATGATTTTCGGTGAATAGTGTTTTTATTTAAAAATTAAATTAAAAATATTTAGAAAATTATTTTTATAAAATGGATTTTATTTTTGAATTCAGAGCATTGATATTATGTTAAGGTAAATTTCTGGGAGTTTTCGGAAAAAGTTGAATTTTCAGTGAATAGTAAAAATACAGTTTAGGGTTTCGGTATGTTTAATGACATCATAACTGTGTCATGATGATTTCATGAGATATTTTAAGGTTTGGTCGACCAAAGGTGATGAATTATTGTATGGGAGGCCCTATGTGGCCTAACACCATGGGAAATACCATGGGAGAGCCCATGGTTTTGAGAAAACCACTTGTGAGGTGTCCCTTGAAATTATTAAAGTATCACCTCCCTTTCCCTATAAATACCCACCCTTTCCTCATTTAGTTTTCACTCCCAACTCTCCCCCAACGAATCTATAGTCTCATTACCTCCCAAAGAGTCCTCCCAAGGTGCCCCCAAGCCCTCAAGGTCCCAACCTTTGTGTTTTAAGAGTTACGTTTTAAGGTAAGGGATCCTGCCTCTCTCTTTCTTTCCAAGTACTCTCTTTTATGTCATTTCTTTTATGCTCCATGTTCTTATGTTGGGGATGTTCTTTTATATTAATACTACTATCCTTTTCATGTTAATATGATGAGATATCCCCTCTTACTCTCATCATTTCGTTTTATGAATGTTTAAGTGGCGCCGTTAGGCTGCCGAATTGTCATAAGAGAAATCTTATTTTTTCCTTCCTTACATGTTTTTCATTTCATATGGTATGTATTTAAAATTTCATTACCATGTTCTTATATCCATTATATTATGTCCCTCTACTTTTTTATGGATCATTTATTAGCGGGTGACCCATGTCCCCTCTCTTTTCAATGTTTTCTAAAACCCTGTAACATAGCCGTTATGCTACAGAATTTTCGTCTCAAAATGTCTCTCTCTTTTTCTCAAATTCTTTTATTTTATTAAGTGAATACTCAAAGATATTTCTTCTACAGGGGTATTCACATATATACCAAAATTTTCTATTTTATTTTCTGGTATTTACATACATGAGACCCGCTTTCCTTTTTCATGGGTTTAAAGTGACATAAAGATCACGTCTTTAAAGCAGTTTTTAAATGTTATGACTATGAAATGAAACCCATTTATTTTATGCTATATGGGTTGTTTATGAAATTATTGATGATGATATATGTGGCTCACATGATAATAAAGACAAATTTAAGGGTGCGCCCTGATAGCGCTCCAATGCATTGGGTAATGATGTAACCACTAAAGATTAAAATTTTCATGATATCTTGGTGAACAACCTTGGTAATTTTCAAATGAAACCTTGGGGATGGACCTTGGTGATATGTTCATGATTGTCTATGTTAAATGTTGTAGCCACATCTTCAAGTTATGAAATACATTATTTTTATTATGATATGCCTCATGATTTCTTTCTCATGCCTTAATGTTCTTTTTCATGACTTTATTGATGTATCTCAAGTTCACATGTTAAATGTTTCCCTTGTTTCCCTTACTGGGACTTCTGCTCACCCTTGCTTTCGATGTATGTCACCAGGTTATGAGATGCAGTAATGAACCTAGGATGGACATAAGGAGAATCCCTTCAAGTGTTTAAGAAGAATGTTTTATGTTTTCATGTATTAAGTTCCTGGTTTCCAAGACACTAAACCTTAAAGATCCTCAGTTTTTTATTTTGTAATGAAAGTTAATGTGATAAAAAGGCGGGATGTTATAGTTGGTATCAAAGGATAAGTTTAGTTATTTATGGGAATTATGATAAGAAAATATTAGGAAGAAACCTATAGAAAATTTTAAATATAGGAAAAACTTCCCCATATTTTGGTGAGTATTGAGTAAGTAGTTTATCAAACAAGTACACCCCTGTCTGGACACGAGCAGGTAGAGGCGGCTCTGGCACAAATGTACATAGGGGTAAAACCTGAAAACACCACTTTGATCTAGACTCAAATGGGAACTGGTGCATAATAATGGGCCTTGCTGCACTCTTGGTTAAGACACTAATGGGAGATATGTTTGGTTAATTGCAATCTTTTTATGAATCATTATGAAGGAATTATAGAGAAATATAATTGTTTAAGTATGAAGTTTTAAGATGTAGAATTCTTTATATTTAAAAGATTCCTAAATGATACAATTTTCTCACTAAGGTTTTGTTATTTTAGCAAATGGAGGGAAATAGGAGGAACCATGAAAGTGGTGACCACAATGCACCATGCGCTGACGACCCTCCGATCAAAGCCGGAATGGAAACATTCATGCGAATGATGATCCAACTGACTCAAGTTATGAGTAATAACTTGAATCAAGCCGAGAGGCCGATCTCACCACAAAGGGAACAACATTTTGTTGAGTCCTTTATGTGTCAATGACCACCAACTTTCAGTGGATCGACTGACCCATTGGTTGAGGAACAATGGATAAGCTCCATTGAAAAGATCTTTTCTGTACTCCATTGTTCGGAACAAGAAAAATTCACCCTTGCTGTTTACCGCCTAGAGGGAGAAGTTGATCAGTGGTGGTCACTGGTCAAAAACACGAAGCCAAGAGGAGAGCTGGAAGCTATGGAGTGGGAAGAGTTCAGGAGAATATTATTTAATAATTATTTCCCTTGTTCCATGAGAATGAGAATGGAGAAGGAGTTTCTCGAGCAGAAGCAGAAGGAGAATGAATCCATCAGGAGCTATGAGATGAGCTTCACCCGACTTTCACGATATACCTATAGCTTTGCCATGGACCCTAATGGGAAGGTTGATAGATTCTTTGGTGGACTAAGACCCCATCTATGGAAAATTCTAGCCAACAGGGACTATGATAGCTACGAAGAAATAGTTCGAAGTGCTATGAAAGTTGAACTGGAGTTTGGTGAGACACAGTGGTCTCACAAATCTAATGAGAAGAAGAGAACTCTAGAACCAAGACTGGGAAGAAGTTTTGATCAGGAAAGAGGTGGAAAGAATATGAAACATTCCACATCCAATAAATGTGGGAAGAAACATTCGTGGAACTGCTTGATCAGAAGTGGTAAGTGCTAAAAGTGTGGAATAGAAGGCCATATTGCTCGGAATTGTCGTAGTGAAGTGAAGCCTCAACTTCCCAACACTAACTATAGAGGAAAGATGGTTCTAACCCTACCCAAAGTCAAATACTTCAAGTGTGGACATCTTGGTCACTTTGCTAATCACTGTCCAAATCCAAGGGCAATGGAGGGGAATCACCAACAACCTCAGCAAAGGCCAAGGGAGAAAGGTCGTGATTTTGCTATCACAACAATTGAAGTTGAAGTTCTGAATGACGTGGTAACAGGTACTCTTTTTGTCCTCTCAAAACTAGCAAGTACTTTGTTTGACTCTGGTTCTACAAATTCCTTTATTTCCTCCAAGTTTGCAAAGAATATAGAATCAACCCCCGAACTACTAGAGGTAGAGTTGTTAGTAAAGACTCCAAGTGGGATTATCCATGCATCAACAGTGTTTAGAGACTCTAGTGTTTACTTTAGTGAGAACAATATTATCACAAATCTTGTAGTCATTATCATGATGTAATTCGAAATTATACTAGGGATGGACTGGATTTCAAAGTATAATGCTAAGATCAAATGCAGAAGTAAGGAAATCTCAGTAGTCTTGAATGAAAAAACTACAATTATCTTCCAAGGAGAGATATCCCGACCTGATCCTTGTCTAGAAGCACCTCCTATAGCCTTATTTATGGAGTTAATCGGTGAGGATGAAGAAGGAAAAGGGAGTATACAAATAGAATATGTTCCTATTATTCAGGAATACATGGACATATTTCCTGAGGAGTTACCTGGAGCTCCACCAGAAAGAGAGGTAGAGTTCTCTATTGAACTCTTACCTGGATCTCAACCGATATCAAAGTCCCCTCATAGAATGGAAAATGTGGAACTAGTGTAGTTAAAGAAAAAACTCCAAGACTTGTTGGAGAAGGGGTTTATCCGTCTGAGTTTGTATCATTGGGGAGCACCGATTCTCTTTATGAAGAAGAAGGACGGATCAATGCAACTATGCATTGATTATAGAGAACTGAACGAGATCACAATGAAGAAAAAATACCCTCTTCCAAGAATTTATGATTTATTTGACCAACTTCATGGGGCTCAATTCTTCTCTAAGATTGATCTTCGATCTGGTTATCATCAACTGAGGGTGAATAACGAAGATATTCCAAAGACTGCCTTCCGATAAAGATATGGGCATTATGAGTTTACTGTTATACCCTTCGGCTTGAATAATGATCCTGCTATTTTCATGGATTTGATGAATAGAGTCTTTAAGGACTACCTTGATAACTTTGTGGTAGTTTTTATTGATGATATTTTGATATATTCAAAAATTCGTGAGGATCATGAAGATCATATAAGGGTAATTTTTAAAACTATGCGGAAGGAGAGGCTCTTTTGAAAGTTCAGCAAGTGTGAGTTTTGGTTACAATAAGTGGCTTTCTTGGGGCACATAGTAAAGAATGAAGAAATCTCGGTTGACCCTGCAAAGATAATGGTTGTGGAGGAGTGGCTACAACACACAACAGTATCTGAGATTCGTAGTTTCCTTGGTTTAGTAGGATATTATAGGAGGTTTGTGAAAAACTTTTCACGACTTTCAAATCCACTAACCAAGTTGACTCGAAAAGGGGTTAAGTTCATCTGGACAAATTAATGCGAGGAAAGTTTCCAAGAGCTGAATAAGAGATTGGTTACTGAACCTGTGTTAACACTACCCTCTATCGGAGAAGGATTCGTTAATTTTAGCGATGCATCTCTAAAAGGGCTTGGGTGCGTCCTCATGAAAAATGACAAGGTCATTGCTTATGCATCTTGTCAACTAAAGATTCATGAGCAGAACTATCCTATGCATGATCTAGAGCTAGCAGCAGTTGTTTTTGCTCTAAAGATATGGAGGCACTATCTTTATGGGGAGAAATGTGATATATACACTGACCAACAAAGTTTAAATTATATTTTCATGCAGAAAGAATTGAACATGAGACAAAGGATATGGTTGGAGATTATTAAAGACTATGATTGTTTAATTCATTATCACCCTGGAAGAGAAAACAAAGTCTTAGATGCGTTAAGTAGGAAAGAACCTATTGTTCTGGAAACAATGAGGATCCTAGGAGATCCCTTGATTAAGGATCTAGTAAAACTGGACATGGTAATTGTACGGGAAGGGACATAATCAACCCTATCCCAAATGATTTCTCAATATTCATTACTAGAGAAGATCAAGAAGGCTCAAAAAGAAGATCTTTTGTTACAGGTAAAGTTTGAGGCTATGAAGGATGGGAAGTTTTCTGATTTCAATATTGATCAAGATGGTGTACTGAAATTTCATACAAGACTATGTGTTCCATCTATTCTGGAGATAAAGAAAGAACTAATGGATGAAGCTCATAGCTCTACTTTCTCTATACATCTGGGAAGTACTAAAATGTATAGAGAACTTCATGATCATTATTGGTGGGATAACATGAAGAGGGAGATTGTTGATTACACTACAAGGTGCCTGGTGTGTCAACAAGTAAAGGCAGAATGACAACTTCCTAAGGGGGTATTACAACTGCTACCCATACCAGCATGGAAGTGGGATAATATCACTATGGACTTTTTCACCAGTCTCCCAAAAACATCCAAAGGGAACAATGCGATATGGGTTATAGTGGACTGTCACACTAAGACTGCCCATTTTATCTCTATTAGGGAAGATTTACCACTGGATCAACTTTCCAAGATATACGTAAAGGAAGTGGTAAGGCTGCATGGGGTACCACTATCCATCGTATCTGATCGTGATCCAAGATTCACATCAAAATTCTAGAGAAGTCTTCAACATGCTCTGAATACTGAATTGAATTTTAGTACGGCCTATCATCCTCAAACTGATGACCAATATAAAAGGACTATTCAGACACTTGAGGAAATGCTGAGATTATGCTCAAAATAATTAAAAGGTGGATGGGATCAACACCTCTCATTAGTTTAGTTCTCCTATAAAAACAACTTCCATTCGAGTATTCAGATGGAACCCTATGAAGCTCTGTATGGAAAGAGATGTAGAACTCCTACTTGTTGGGATAAAGTTGGTGAAAGAATGCTTCTTAGGCCTGATCTTGTGCAAGAGATGACAGAAAAGGTTCATGCCATCTAACAACACATAAAGGCTGCTCAGAGTTGGCAGAAGAGCTATGCTGACAACCGTCGAAGGTACTTGGAGTTTGGTGTTGGTGATAAAGTCTTCCTTTGAATTTCTCCATGGAAGTGAGTCATGTAGTTTGGGAATAAAGGGAAGCTCAGCCCAAGGTACATTGGACCCTATGAAATCCTTAATTGCATAGGAGCAGTGGCCTATCGTCTAGCACTCCCACTGAACCTAGCTCAAGTTCACAAAGTCTTCCATGTATCTCTCTTGAGGAAGTACATACCTGATCCTTCGCATGTACTGAACCCAGAGGTGGTACAACTGAAACATGACCTCCCTTATGAGGAGCAGCCAGTGGAGATCTTAGACCGTAGAGACAAGGTTCTATGTAACAAGACTACCCACCTTGTGAAAGTGTTGTGGAGGAATCATAAGTATGAATAAGTGACATGGGAGCCCGAGGAAATAATGAAGCAAAAGTATCCTCACCTTTTTGGCTAGGCCTTTGGTTTAAAATTTTGAGGATGAAATTTCTTAAGGGGGGAAAAATGTAACGACCCAAAATTTTTGAATAGTATATTAATTTACTCTTAACGATTTAATAGAGATGTTAGTGGATTAATGCAGAAAGAAGAGTCGATGGCTTCATCCAGTAGACTCGAACCATATATAGCCCACTTATTAGAGCTTGGGAAGGAGGTGGAATCTTTGGGCTTCGCTTTGGACCAAGCCCAAGCCGAACTCCAGCGTGTTAAGCTTGAACAGAGTCACATACGAGATAAGTTCAAGTTAGTGGAGATTACTACTAGGGCAATGTTATCCGAGACTCCCCAAGATTCTCTCACCTTAGCACACCTTACACTTAGGTCTTATGCAGGTGTTATAAGGGGCTATGTAACGATACCGTAGTTACTTTGTGTAATCCTTTGAGATAAATAAATGTGTGATTTATTCCTTTGGTGAAGTTTGTGAATTGGCAGATGTCCGGATGAAAATAGGATGTATCTTATTGATGAATTTCGGAAAAAAGGATATTTTAAAAATATTTATGTAAACCTTAATAATTAATGATGTGTAAAGATTTTCAAAAAATGGTCTTCTATAAATGTGTTCAGTAAGAAATTTAGAGTCTAATAAGATCAACTTAATTTTTGGTGAATAATAATTTATGAATAGTGATTTTACACTTAAGATTAGTAATGTGACCAAATGGATTAGTAATTTCACTTAAATAAAGTATTAATATAATTTAGGCACCTTGATTAAGTAATGTGATTCAATAAAATAGGTAAATAAATGTTTCAGAAATTATTAGTCAAGTATTAGTTTTTTTTGGGTGAATAGTGTTTTTTAATTAAAAATTAAATTAAAAATATTTAGAAAATTATTTTTATAAAATGGACTTTATTTTTGAATTTAGAACATCTATATTATGTTAAGTTAACTTTTGGGGATTTTTCTGAAAAAAAATGAATTTTCGGTGAATAGTGTTTTTATTTAAAAATTGAATTAAAAATATTTAGAAAATTATTTTTATAAAATGGATTTTATTTTTGAATTCAGAGAATTGGTATTATGTTAAGGTAAATTTTTGGGAGTTTTCAAAAAAAGTTGAATTTTCAGTGAATAGTAAAAATACAGTTTTAGGGTTTCGGTATGTTTAATTACATCATAATTGTGTCATGATGATTTCATGAGATATTTTAAGGGTTGGATGACCAAAGGTGATGAAATTTTGTATGGGGGGCCCCATGTGGCCTAACACCATGGGAAATATCATGGGAGAGCCCATGGTTTTGAGAAAACCACTTGTGAGGTGTCCCTTGAAATTATTAAAGTATCACCTCCCTTTCCCTATAAATACCCACCCTTTCCTCCTTTATTTTTCACTCCCAACTCTCCCCCAACGAATCTTTGGTCTCATTACCTCCCAAATAGTCCTCCCAAGGTTCCCCCAAGCCCTCAAGGTCCCAACCTTTGAGTTTTAAGAGTTACGTTTTAAGGTAAGAGATCCTACCTCTCTCTTTCTTTCCAAGTACTCTCTTTTATGTCATTTATTTTATGATTCATGTTCTTATGTTGGGGATGTTCTTTTATATTAATCCTACTGTACTTTTCATGTTAATATTATGATATATCCCCTCTTACTCTCATCATTTCGTTTTATGAATGTTTAAGTGGCGCCGTTAGGCTGCCGGAATTTTTGTAACGGATTCTTTCACCTTTTTCATTTTCAAGTTCTATTTTCATGTCAAATCTTTCAAGTTATTTTTTATTATGTTGGGGCATGATCTCTATATCTATCATACTGATCTTATATTTTCATATGATTATAGACCCTATTTTATCTCGTCAATTCATTTTTTGAGGTTTTAAGTGACGCCGTTAGGCTGCCGAATTGTCATAAGAGAAATCTTATTTTTGTCTTCCTTCCATGTTTTTCATTTCATATGGTATGTCTTTAAAATTTCATTACCATGTTCTTATATCCATTTATTCTATTCCTCTACTGTTTTATGGATCATTTATGAGTGGGTGACCCATGTCCCCTCTCTTTTCAATGTTTTCTAAAACCCTGTAACATAGCCGTTATGCTGTAGAATTTTCGTCTCAAAATGTCTCTCTCTTTTTCTCAAATTATTTTATTTTATTAAGTGAATACTCAAAGCTCTTTCTTCTATAGAGGAATTCACATATATACCAAAATTTTCTATTTTAAATTCTGGTATTTACATACATGAGACCCGCTTTCATTTTTCATGGGTTTAAAGTGACATAAAGATCACATCTTTAAAGCAGTTTTTAAATGTTATGACTATGAAATGAAACCCATTTATTTTATTCTATATGGGTTGTTTATGAAATGATTGATGATGATATATGTGGATCACATGATAATAAATAAAAATTTAAGGGTTCTCCCTCATAGCGCTCCAATGCATTGGGTAATGATGTAACCACTAGAGATTACAAATTTAAGGGTGCGCCCTAATAGCGCTCCAATGCATTGGGTAATGATGTAACAACTAGAGATTAAAATTTTCATGATATCTTGGTGAATAACCTTGGTAATTTTCAAATGACACCTTGGGGATGGACCTTCGTGATATGTTCATGATTGTTTATGTTAAATGTTGTAGCCACATCTTCAAGTTATGAAATACATTATTTTTATTATGATATGCCTCATGATTTCTTTCTCATGCCTTAATGTTATTTTTCATGACTTTATTGATATATATCAAGTTCAGATGTTAAATGTTTCCCTTGTTTCCCTTACTGGGCCTTCTTCTCACCCTTTCTTTCGATGCATGTCCCCAGTTTATGAGATGCAGTAATGAACCTAGGATGAACATAAGGAGAAGCCCTTCAAGTGTTTAAGAATAATGTTTTATGTTTTCATGTATTAAGTTACTGGTTTCCAAGACACTAAACCTTAAAGATCCTCGGTTTTGTATTTTGTAATGAAAGTTAATGTGATAAAAAGGCAGGATGTTATAGTTGGTATCAAAGGATAGGTTTAGTTATTTATGGGAATTAGGATATGAAAACATTAGAAAGAAACCTATAGAAAAGTTTAAATATAGGAAAAACTTCCTGGTATTTTGGTGAGTATTGAGTAAGTGGTTTATCAAACAAGTACATCCCTGTCTGGACACGAGCAGGTAGTGGCGGCTCTAGCACAGATGTACATAGGGGTAAAACCCGAAAACACCACTTTGAGCTAGACTCGAATGGGAACTAGTGCATGATAATGGGACTTACTACACTCTTGGTTAAGACACTCCTGGGGGATATGTTTGGTTAATTGCAATCTTTTTATGAATCACTATAAAGGAATTATAGAAAAATATAATTGTTTAAACATAAAGTTTTAAGACGTAGAATTATTTATAGTTAAAAGATTCCTAAATGATACAAGTTTCTCACTAAGGTTTTATTATTTTAGCAAATGGCGGGCAATAGGAGGAACCGTGCAAGTGGTGACCACAATGCACCATGCGCTGACGACCCTCCTATGGAAGCCGGAATGGAAACATTCATGCGAATGATGAACCAACTGACTCAAGTTATAAGTAATAACTTGAATCAAGCTGAGAGGCCGATCTCACCACAAAGGGAACAACATTTTGTTGAGTCCTTTATGCGTCAACGACCACCAACTTTCAGTGGATCGACTGACCCATTGGTTGCAAAACAATGGATAAGCTCCATTGAAAAGATCTTTTCTGTACTCTATTATTCGGAATAAGAAAATGTCACCCTTGCTATTTACCACCTAGAGGGAGAAACTGATCAGTGGTGGTAACTGGTCAAAACATGAAGACAAGAGGAGAGATGGAAGCTATGGAGTGGGAAGAGTTTAGGGGAATAGTCCTTTATAAGTATTTCCCTCGTTCCATGAGAACGAGAATGGAGAAGGAGTTTCTCGATCTGAAGCAGAAGGAGAACGAATCCGTTGGGATCTATGAGATGAGCTTCACCCGACTTTCATGATATACCTTTATCTTTTTCATGGACCCTAATGGGAAGGTTGATAGATTCTTTGGTGGACTAAGACCTCATCTACAGAAGAATCTAGCCAACAGGGACTATGATAGCTACGAAGAAGTAGTTCGAAGTGCTATTAAAGTCGAACTGGAGTTTGGTGAGACACAGTGGTCTCAAAAATCTAATGAGAAGAAGAGAACTCTAGAACCAAGTCTGGGAAGAAGTTTTGACCAGGAAAGAGGTGGCAAGAATATGCAACATGCCACATGCAATAAATGTGGGAAGAAGCATTTGGGGAACTGCTTGATTGGAAGTGGTAAGTGCTACAAGTGTGGAAGAGAAGGACATATTGCTCGGAATTGTCGTAGTGATGTGAAGACTCAACTTCCCAACACTAACAATAGAGGAAAGATGGTTATGGACCTACCCGAAGTCAAATGATTCAAGTGTGGACAGCTTGGGAACTTTGCTAATCACTGTCCAAATCTGAGGGCAGTGGAGGGGAATCACCAACAACCTTAGCAAAGGCCACGGGAGCAAGGTCGTGATTTTTCTATCACAACAACTGAAGTTGAAGTTCCAAATGACGTGGTAGCAGGTACTCTTTTTGTCCTCTCAAAACTAGCAAGTACTTTGTTTGACTCTGGTTCTACGCATTCCTTTATTTCCACCAAGTTTGCAAAGAATATATAATCAACCCCTGAACTGCTAGAGGTAGAGTTTTCAGTCAATACTCTAAGTGGGATTATCCATGCATCAACAGTGTTTAGAGACTCTAGTGTTTACTTTATTGAGAACAATCTTATCGCAAATCTAGTAGTCATTACCATGATGGAATTTAATGTTATACTAGGGATGGATTGGATCTCAAAGTATAATGCTAAGATCAAATGCAGAAGTAAGGAAATATCAGTAGTCTTGAATGAACAACCTACAATTATCTTCCAAGGAGAGATATCCCGACCTAATCCTTGTCTAGAAGCACCTCCTATAGCCTTATTTATGGATTTAATCGGTGAGGATAAAGAAGTAAAAGGGAGTATACAAATAGAATATGTTCTGATTTTTCAATAATACATGGACATATTTCCTAAGGAGTTACCTGGACCTCCCCCAGAAAGAGAGATAGAGTTCTATATTGAACTCATACCTGGATATCAACCGATATCAAAGGCCCCTCATAGAATGGAAAATGTGGAACTAGTGTAGTTAAAGAAACAACTCCAAGACTTGTTGGAGAAGGGGTTTATCCGACCGAGTGTGTCTCCTTGGGGAGCACCAATTCTCTTTGTGAAGAAGAAGGATGGATCAATGCGACTATGCATTGATTATAGAGAACTGAACGGGATCACAGTGAAGAAAAAATACCCTCTTCCAAGAATTGATGATTTATTTGACCAACTTCGTGGGGCTCAATTCTTCTCCAAGATTGATCTTCAATCTGGTTATCATCAACTGAGGGTGAATAAGGAAGATATTCCAAAGACTGCCTTCCGATCAAGATATGGGCATTATGAGTTTACTGTTATACCCTTCGACTTGACTAATGCTCCTGATATTTTCATGGATTTGATGAATAGAGTCTTTAAGGACTACCTTGATAACTTTGTGGTAGTTTTTATTGATGATATTTTGATATATTCAAAAAGTCGTGAGGAGCATGAAGATCATCTGAGGGTCATTTTTCAAACTTTGCGGAAGGAGAGGCTCTTTGGAAAGTTCAGCAAGTGTGAGTTTTAGTTACAACAAGTGGCTTTCTTGGGGCACATAGAAACCAATGAAGGAATCTCAGTTGACCCTACAAAGACAATGGTTGTGGAAGAGTGGCCTCAAACCACAACAGTAACTGAGATTTGTAGTTTCCTTAGTTTAGTAGGATATTATAGGATGTTTGTGAAAAAAATTTCACGGATTTCTAATCCACTAACCAAGTTGACTCGAAAAGGGGTTAAGTTCATCTAGACAAATGAATGCGAGGAAAGTTTCCAAGATCTGAAGAAGATATTGGTTACTGCACCTTTATTAATACTACCTTCTATCAGATAAGGATTCGTTATTTTTAGCGATGCATCTCTAAAAGTGATTGGGTGCATCCTCATGCAAAATGACAAGGTCATTGCTTATGCATCTCGTCAGCTGAAGATTCATGAGCAGAACTATCCTATGCATGATCTAGATCTAACATCTGTTGTTTTTGCTCTAAAGATATGGAGGCACTATCTTTATGCGGAGAAATGTGATATATACACTGACCAAAAAAGTTTAAACTATATTTTCATGCAGAAAGAATTGAACATGAGACAAAGGAGATGGTTGGAGCTTATTAAAGACTATGATTGTTCAATTAATTATCACCCTGGAAGAGCAAACAAAGTCATGGATGCATTAAGTAGGAAAGACCCTGTTATTCTGGAAACAATGAGGATCCTAGGAGATCCCTTGATTAAGGATCTAGTAAAACTGTATATGGGAATTGTATGGGAAGGGACATCATCAACCCTATCCCAAATGATTTCTCAACCTTCATTACTAGAGAAGATCAAGAAGGCTCAAAAAGAAGATCTTTTGTTGTAGGAGAAGTTTGAGGCTGTGAAGGATGGGAAGTTTCCTGATTTCAATATTGATCAAGATGGTGTACTGAAATTTCGTACAAGACTATGTGTTCAATCTATTATAGAGATAAATAAAGAACTGATGGATGAAGCTCATAAATCTACTTTCTCTATAAATCTGGGAAGCACTAAAATGTATAGAGACCTTCGTGATCATTATTGGTGGGAAAACATGGAGAGGGAGATTGCTGATTACACTACAAGGTGCCTGGTGTGTCAACAAGTAAAGGCAGAACGACAAATTCTTAAGGGTGTATTACAACCGCTACCCATACCAGCATTGAAGTGAGATAATATCACTATAGACTTTGTCACTGGTCTCCTGAAAACATCCAAAGGGAACAATGCAATATGGGTTATAGTGGACTGTCTCACCAAGACTGTCCATTTTATCTCTATTAGGGAAGATTTCCCTCTGGATCAACTTACCAAGATATACGTAAAGGAAGTGGTAAGGTTGCATGGGGTACCACTATCCATCGTATCTGATCGTGATCCAAGATTCACATCAAAATTCAGGAGAAGTCTTCAACATGCTCTAAATAATAAATTGAATTTTAGTACGACCTATCATCCTCAAACTAATGGCCAATCTGAAAGGACTATTCATACACTTGAGGAAATGCTGAGATTATGATCAATAGAATTTAAAGGAGGATGGGATCAACACCTCCCATTAGTTGAGTTCTCCTATAACAACAGCTTCCATTCGAGTATTCAGATGGCACCCTATGAAGCTCTGTATGGAAAGCGATGTAGAACTCCTACTTGTTGGGATGAAGCTGGTGAAAGAAATCTTCTTGGGCCTGATCTTGTGCAAGAGATGACATAAAAGGTTCATTCCATCCAACAACACATAAAGGCTGGTCAGATTTGGCAGAAGAGCTATGCTAACAACCGTCGAAGGGACTTGGAGTTTGGTGTTGGCGATAAAGTCTTCCTTTGAATTTCTCCATGGAAGAGAGTCTTTCATTTTGGGAAGAAAGGGAAGCTCATCCCAAGGTACATTGGCCCCTATGAAATCCTTGATCACATAGGAGCAGTGGCCTATCGTTTAGCACTCCCACCGAACCTAGCTCAAGTTCACGAAGTCTTCCATGCATCTCTCTTTAGGAAGTACATACCCGACCCTTCGCATGTACTGAACCCAGAGGTGGTACAACTGGAACATGACCTCTCTTATTAGGAGTAGCCAGTGGAGATCTTAGACCATAGAGACAAGGTTCTACGTAACAAGACTACCCACCTTTTGAAAGTGTTGTGGAGGAATCATAAGTATGAAGAAGCGAGATGGGAGCCTGAGGAAACAATGAAACAAAAGTATCCTCACCTTTTCGGCTAGGCCTTTGGTTTAAAATTTCAAGGATGAAATTTCGTAAGGGGGGAAGAATGTAACGACCCAAAATTTTTGAATAGTATATTAATTTACTCTTAGCGATTTAATAGAGATGTTAATGGATTAATGCAGAAAGAAGAGTCGATGACTTCATCCAGTAGACTCGAACCGTATAAAGCCCACTTATCAGAGCTTGGGAAGGAGGTGGCATCTTTGGGATTCTCTTTGGACCAATCCCAAGAATAACTCCAGTGTGTTAAGCTTGAACGGAGTCGCCTACGGGAGAAGTTCAAGTTAGTGGAGATTACTACTAGGGCAATGTTATTCGAGCCTCCCCAAGATTCTCTCACCTTAGCACACCTTACACTTATGTCTTATACTGGTGTTATAAGGGGCTATGTAACGAGACCATAGCTACTTTCTGTAATCCTTTGAGATAAATAAAATTGTGATTTATTCCTTTGGTGAAGTTTGTGAATTTTCAGATGTCTGGATGAAAATAGGATGTATCTTATTGATGAATTTCAGAAAAAAGGATATTTTAAAAATATTTATGTAAACCTTAATAATTAATGATGTGTAAATATTTTCAAAAAATGGTCTTCTACAAATGCGTTCAATAATAAATTTAGAGTCTAATAAGATCAAATAGGGTATCTCATCATATGATCTCATCAATTCATTTTTTTGAGGTTTTAAGTGACGTCGTTAGGCTGCCGAATTGTCATAAGAGAAATATTATATTTGTCTTCCTTCCATGTTTTTCATTTCATATGGTATGTCTTTAAAATTTCATTACCATGTTATTATATCCATTATATTCTGTCCCTTTACTGTTTTATGGATCATTTATGAGTGGGTGACCCATGTCCCCTCTCTTTTCAATGTTTTCTAAAACCCTATAACATAGCCGTTATGCTGCAGAATTTTTGTCTCAAAATTTATCTCTCTTTTTCTCAAATTATTTTATTTTAATAAGTTAATAATCAAAGCTCTTTATTCTATATGGGGATTCACATATATACCAAAATTTTCTATTTTAAATTCTTGGATTTACATACATGAGACCCACTTTCCTTTTTCGTGGGTTTAAAGTGACATAAAGATCACGTCTTTAAAGCAGTTTTTAAATGTTATAAATATGAAATTAAACCCATTTATTTTATGCTATATGGGTTTTTTATGAAATTATTTATGATGATATATGTGGCTCACATGATAATAAACACAAATTTAAGGGTGCTCCCTGATAGCGCTCCAATGCATTGGGTAATGATGTAACCACTAGAGATTACAAATTTAAGGGTGCTCCCTGATAGTGCTCCAATGCATTGGGTAATGATGTAACCACTAGAGATTACAATTTTCACGATATATTGGTGAATAACCTTGGTAATTTTTAAATGAAACCTTGGGGATGGACCTTGGTGATATTTTCATGATTATCTATGTTAAATGTTGTAGCCACATATTCAAGTTATGAAATACGTTATTTTTATTATGATATGCCTCATGATTTCTTTCTCATGCCTTAATGTTATTTTTTACGACTTTATTGATGTATCTCAAGTTCACATGTTAAATGTTTACCTTGTTTCCCTTACTGGGCCTTCTTCTCACCCTTTCTTTCGATGTATGTCCCCAGGTTATGAGATGCAGTAATGAACCTAGGATGAACATAAGGAGAAGCCCTTCAAGTGTTTAAGAAGAATGTTTTATGTTTTCATGTAATAAGTTCCTGGTTTCGAAGACACTAAACCTTAAAAATCCTCGGTTTTGTATTTTGTAATGAAATTTAATGTGATAAAAAGGTGGGATGTTATACACTTGATCCTTTAATTATAATTAAAAACATAAAATACAACATAGCGAATCCTTTTAGAACACCATTATTCTCTTAACTTAACCCTATATATCAACTATAATAAACTTCTGGGAATCATGGGGAAAAATAAAACATAAGAAAGGGGTGAGATCAAATTATTAGTAAGGGTTAATTATAATAGAAGAATTCATAAATAAGAAATAATAATTTTGGAAAGGTAAATAACTAAAACACATGTCATTTAATCAACATTTTTTTACTTAATATAGATGGAATAAAAGATGACCAAATAATCACACATAAATAATCACATGAGATAAAAAACTTAGACTTGGATATTCTAATAACAGAATAACTACATGTAAATCTATAACTAATATCATAATGATGAAATTCATAATGATGGACATCTAAAACTCACTGTCAAGGCTTCATCCAAGACACCATACATAAATGGGTAATACATAATCCAATACCCAAACTAGCTTGTCTCATGAGACCTACCAATGAATCGAGGGGATACAATAGGCCCCACTCATCACTTAATAACTCCAATACATTCCTGATATTAAAGTGGTGAAACAATATCAACATATACATCTGTATTGAAACTATCATATAAAATGTAAATAACTTTCCCCATTAAGTAAACATAATCACAAACCATCTAGAGTAATATGGTGAATGATATCAAAATAATACATCCTCAGTCAGACTAATCAATAGACATTTAATAAAATATGGTATATGGTGTCATTATTTATCAACCTCAATGAATCATAATATTCAAAAAAGGATGTTTACATAAATTAAAATACTTTAAATGAGATCATTGAATAATTATTGATGAAAATACCCCTTTCACTTTGAAAATCACTTATGTTTAAAATGAAACACAATTATAAAATAAAACACTTTATTTGAATATAACCTTGTAAACTTTTAAATTAATCTTCAAATCATTAAGGTGTTATGATGATGAAAAAACCTACTCATGTCGTATAAGTTAAAAAACATTCCTTCCTTATTTTTTTCGAAAAAGTCTCAAAGAACCTTATTTAGAAAATGACAAAATAAAACTTTCAAACCATTTTTAAAAAATTCAAACATGATTAAAAATTAATTTAAACAAAAATATTATAATTTTAAAAACATTTTTTTGAAATAATTATATAAATCATGGAGATTGTATAAAAATAGAGTTTTAAGGAAAAATTTAAAAAAGATAATTTTCTTAAAGGAAAGTCTCTTAAAAATATAATATAATTGAAGTGAGAATTAAAAAATGAATCAATTATGTGTATTCACTATATATACACATAAAAAAGTTTAATAAAACATAAGGTAATAAAAATTAATTTATCACATAATCTTATCATGACAAAATAAATGAAGTAGAAGTTTGACCTAATGAATATAAATTGAGTTAAGAAATCCCTTACCACTTTTTAATTAGTTGAATCATATTCCCCATAAAATAAATAATTATAAAAATAAAAATTTAATACCATAAATATAATTATATTCATGATATTACATATCAAATGGAAATAGTTACACCACACATAAGGAATAAGTGGTGAATAAGTCATATATCTCATAGAAGTAAGAAGTGAGACAAGAAACCCTTACCTAATGTTTCCATTTAGTTTTTCATACCTTAACCTCATGTATAATGGTTTAAATAATGTTATTAACTCATTTAAGAACTATATTCATATTTATAATACCTTATATGATGATTTTATAACATTTTTTTTAAAAGGTTGGGGCCGAAGCCTCATTTTTATTATGAAAATATTATTTAAATATAATAATACTTTTATGACCATCCGTGAAGGTGGTAATGGAAAAAAATCATTATTCATGGGGAATATTAACTGACATAATTTGGACAATAACTTCATTTCTTTGAATAATATGAGGTAATAAAAGGAATGGATATAATATATTCCATAATAAACATAAAATTCTAGTATATACATGATAATGGATTTATAATTACTTTATGGATGAAGGAGGTGAGGATAAAGTTGTTGAAGAAATTAAGAGAGGTTCTTTGAGAAAATTACCTCTTAAATATCACCTCTTAGAAGGGTCACTTAAAGGACTTGGAAATAATATTTGGGGGATACCAATAGCACTTGGATGTTGGCATAGTGTGTAGGATTGGTTTTGGAATATATTTTATGAGCTTCAAGGCTTGTGAGGAGAAATGAGTTGGTGAGGGGTGATATTTATACTTGAAGAGGGTTGGTTTTAAGTGATTAATTAATAATTATTTTATATTTAAAGCAAATAAAATTTGGTTGACATTAATTCCAATGAAATTGGATGATCTTTAATTTTTTAAAGAATGTTTAATTTCATAAAACATATAAAACAATAATTAAATGTTTTTGTTTTTAGGTATTTTAAGCTTTTGTCTTTTAACTTTAACCTGTTATACCTAAATATGAAAATAAAATTAAAAACTAAATTGGACCTTATAATTATGGATATTTATTCCATTTTACTAAATTAAATTTATATAATTGGAAAATTGAGTTTTAAAATTAATCCAATAGACGTGACGACAAAGCATGTTTTTAAAGAGAAGATGTTCAAAAGCTTGACATGTTTTTATATCCAAATTCAATATTAAAATAATTTCAATGAACAAAATTGTATTAATAGATGTATAATTTAAATCTTTTTACTTTAAAACTAATTTATAATATATTTTAACATTATAATTTATTTATAAAAAATGTTATTTTTAATTAAAATTCTTTATTTTTCACTATTCATAAAAAATGAAACTTCTCAGAAAAATACCAAAAATAACCCTAAGATAATTTTTGTATTAATATTTCAAAAATGAAGTTTATTTTATTAAATAAAATTTATAAAATCATAAAATTTTTTTTTTAAAATAGGCGGGCCATTAAAAGGCGTAAAAAGTGCCTTTTAGAAAAATATAGTTTTTTATGTTTAAAATTTGATCTATTCTTATCTTAAGCCTATAAAACTTTGTTGGTCGGAGTAGTTCACTCAATAGGGGAGGGGTGAATTGAGTTACTATGAAAATTTCTGTTTAAAAGATATTAGTTTTCCAAATAATGATTTCCCCAAAAATAGATATAGCCCAGTTAATCAAGGTTATACTGTTATAAGAGTTTGACTATTTAAACAACTTCTTAGAAGATTGATTAATTCTCATTAATCTTAATTGGTATTATTAAAATTACTTTTGAAGTTATCCTACTAATACAAATTAGATATAACTTCTTTCCAAGACTAACTATCAAATTGAATTTAGTGTTTTTCTGGATTAGGTAGTAAAGCAGTAAAATAGAGTAGAGTAAATTTAAATAGCACAGTGGATATAAAACAAGTGGTTCAGTATCAAGATGAGACCTAATCCAATCCACTTTGTGATCACCTACCACCAAGAATTTTATATAGATAAACTCTAATCTACACCCTGGATTGGGGTTAACAACAGTACATGGACTATCCAGGCCACGCAAGGACCTCTTCCACAATTTTCGTGGGTAAACAAGAGTAAAGAATTTGGAGTGAGGATTTTGAAATCCTCTAGTTTAGCGCAGGAGTCAGTGTGTGTGTAAAATATATAGAGTACAAACACTACTTGAAAATAAATAAAAGAATCACTAAGAGAGAGTAGATGTGAGTTAGAATGCTCTAGTGATTAGCAGTGCAGCTCTTGACTCCTTGGATAAGACAGAAATTCTTTTGAGTCCTTCTCTGGTTTTTGTGTTGAAAAACAGAGTGTTGTGGTTCAACTTGTGTTCTTCACGAGTAAATATGTTCTCTTGATCCCAGTGTACTTCGTGTGTCCTTCAGTAGTGTTGGATTGCATGAATGAGAAAATTATTTCTTTGAAGATCTTTCAATCTCTTATTTTTGGTCGTTCTCAAGATTGGTGTTCTGTTCAGTATGGTGCACTCGTGTTTCTTGAGTTGTTGCATGTCGTATCTTGCATCTGTTCCTCTTGGGAACTCTTCTCTTTATCTTTGAATGCATGGGTTTTGGCCGACAGGTTCCATGTGTGTCGTACCTCGTACCTCGTACTATGTCTACAAAGAAACATTAATTATGTCAGTGCATTAAAGGCATCAAATATGACCGTTAAAAAGTTAAATAGAAAAACGACAAAATAGTTTAAGAAATGATGTCACAGTAGTTATGAAAACAGTGTCTCCTTCACGATATCTCCTTCACGGTGTCTCCTTCATGGTGTCCCCTTCACAGTGTCTCCTTCACGGTGTCTCCTTCACAGTGTCTCCTTCACGGTGTCTCCTTCACGGTGTCTCCTTCACGGTGTCTCCTTCACGGTGTCTCCTTCACGGTGTCTCCTTCACGGTTTCTCCTTCACGGTGTCTTGCTTATGGTTTATGGCTTCCGGTTCCTTGCTCATAGTTTTTGGATTCATGGTGCCTTGATGACTGTGTCTTGCTAACTGTGTCTGGCACTTATGAAAATATAGTGTCTGGCTTAATGTGTCTGTTCTTAGTGTCTTGCTTCACGGTTTCAGGCTTAATGTGTCACGGTGTCTCGTGGTCACGGTGTCTCATTGGTCACGGTGTCTCATTGGTCATGGTGTCTGTGTCTTGCTCACAGTGTCTGACTTACTGTGTCAAGCTTCATGGTGTCTTGTACTTGGGAAAATAAATGTATTCAGACTTAAACAGTAATATGCATAAAATAAATTGAGCTTAACCATTATAAGGTATGAGATAACTTGAAACATAAATACACATGATTAATAAGATTTTTGAGATTTGTGATCATTAATAGGATTTCTAATTATTATTGAGATTTGTGATCATTAAAACATGATTAATACATAAGGAGTCAAACAATCTCCCCCTTTTTTATGATCACAAATCAAGTACAGTTAAAGGGTAAATTGAATGCAACTAAAGATAATATAACATAGAATAATAGATAACTTCTCACTTTTTCTCCCCCTTTTGGGATTATCAAAAAGTTGAAAGAATATAGGGAAAACAGTTCATATGGCATTAAGAATGTTCAAAAGACAACATATAGTAGAAATACAAAAAATCATTGACATCCCCATAAAAAATATTGTAGTCACTGGTCTTCTTCAGGGATTGGCCTTCTCTTTGCCTTTATCAGTAGCAGAAGGGTAAGACATAGGTGCAATTGCTGATGTAGAAGAAGGCATAGAAGTGGTAGATATAGAAGGTAAAGGGAGACCTTCGAAGATTGATGGAGCCAAAGTAGGAGCCGAAGAAGATCTAGGCAGTTGCTGGTAAAGGATGACAGGCCTGATCTGACTAAGAGCCTGACCAACAGACATGGTTGTGGAAGCTAAGGTAGAAGTGAAAGTAGGTAATCCAGGTTTGATAGGAGCAGCCGCTGGAGCAACAATTGCTGTACTTTTCACATGAAGATACGACCTCAGAAGTTTAATGAAGTCTACAATAATCTCTCCTCCATACTGCATGGACTTTTCAAAATCATCTTTATTTTCCATGAACTTGTCCAACAATCTGGTAAATTCAGTGAGCTTCTGAACTTGAGCTTTGAAGGCCTGAGTCACAGGAGGTATTCTCAGATTCTCTACAAGATATTTAAAGTGATTGGTCATATCAGTTTTGGAGAAAATCTGGTTGAAATAGAAGTCCACTTTCATAGAGATCTCCTGCTGAGCATCATTGGCAATCTTTGAGTGAATTTGAACCAGATCAAGCACTTTATCACTATTCTTAACAATGTCAGATAAAGGAGCCATATCAAAGCCACTTAAGGCATTCTGAATCTCTTACTTGACTATAGTTCTGAGCAGAGAACTATCCCAAGAAGGAGTAGAGGTTTGACTAGAGGAAGTAAAAGATTTTATAGCTGTGGTTAGAGACTTGATATGTTTTAGGACCTTTTGAAGACAGCCAATATATTCATCTGTGAGTTTGTTCAGGTTCTCCACAAGCTCTCTCATGTGGTGAAACATCCGTGTGTGCCTTTCTCCAATCTTTTCATCAAAGGATAGCAGGTATGGGTGAATCTGGGACACAATATCTTGAGAGACGTTTGAAACATAAGGTTCAAGAGAAGGAGTAGGATAAGGTTCTGATCTTGAATGCAGTTCTTTCTGTAGGTCTTCAACCATGATTTTCAGAGTTGCAAATTTAGTACTGAGCAACTTTTTTTCAACCCTTACTTCTTGAATTTCATAAATCATCTTGGGTTGAATGTGCCATATAATCTTTTCTAAAAGCAGTGAGGCATATTCCTGACTCAGTTGGGTCACAAGATGAGGTTGAGAGGACAAGAGTTTCTCAACTCCAGCTATGATAGTGTCTCCAAATACTTTCAAATCATCTTTACTGACAAAATATTGTTGTTCAGGTAAAGGTGTAGGTGCAGTAAGTGGTACAGATGTAGGCTCAGGTTGAGGTTCAGGTTCAGGTTTAGGTTGAGGTTCAGGTTTAGGTTCAAATTCAGGTGCAAAGAGTGTGACAAATTTTAGTTGAAACAAAAAAGAAAGATCAATCCCAGTGGTAGTAATCTGTTGAGATTCACTCACATCATAAAATTTAGGTAATTTATACTGAGTGTCCACCGAATATGACTCAGTTGGTTGAGATTCTTCATTAGACTCAGCCTCATTAGCCTCAGCTTCATTAGTCTCAAGATTTTGAGGTTCCTCTCCCTCAACATGTGCTTCCATTTCAGGACCTTGAGGCTCAGGTACTTGATTTAGATCCATTGGTTAATCTCTAATTTCCTCAGCCATTTCTTTCCTAGCCAACCTAAAGGCTATCTCCATACTCTCTTCAACATAGGATATTATCTCAGGAATAGATTGTTCCACAGGAAGGTCTTCCAGATTATCTTCTTGGATAGTAGGGAGTTCTTTTTGAGTTGCTTCTTGCACAGTAGGGAGTTATCCCACTACAGCCTCTTCCATGATAGGGAGTTGTTCCACATTTGTTTCTTCCATGACATGCTGCTCAGGTTCTGGGACAACTAATTCTCTTGCAGACTGAGATTGGATTTCCACATTTACATCATCTCTAGGGACAAGAGGTTCTTCTTCAAGAACAACAAGAGGAATAATAGGCCTTTCTTCCTTAACAAAAACTTCTTCCCTATGAGGTATATCATACTCTTCTCTATGTGGTACTTCAGATAACTCTTACTCTTCTTCTTCATCTTTTGGATAAACAACAACTTCATCTGGTTCCAAACCAGGATAAAAAATGTCCTTTGGCCTTGTTGTATAATCTACAGGATTGGACTTCTCATAGAGCTTATCATTATCTTCAACCCATTCCTTCTTCCAGGGGTTCCAGTTTATTTTCATCCTCCTGATGGTAGATTTGGATAAACAGTATTTAGAATCCATAAGTACTTCTTCATTGGGTCCAACTACTCCTTTGGAAACAAGCATAGTTGAAATCAGCCTAGAGTAGAACAAAGATGTGGATTTGGATGTGACCTTGATCAATTCACACATATGGTGAATGATGTATTTTCACAGATTTATCTTGTGTCCATTCTTCATAATATGAATCATAAATACATCCTGATACTTTAAGACAACAAAGTCACCTTTCCTCGAGCTAATCAGATTTTGAAAAAAGTTGAACAACAAACTTGTCTCCCCATCAAGTTCAGTAGCTATGGCCCTTCTCTTGGTGCCATTTCCAGTTAGGGTTTCTAGTGCATTTTCTAGGTCAAATAAATTAGTTGTAGGTGGGGGATCTCTCTGATAATAATCACAGATCCCTTCATGAGGTATCCTAAGGCATGCATCCCATAACCTCAAAGAGAAGGAGAATCTTTGTCCATTAACCCAACTCCTCACAATATAGATTTCACCAGCATCAAAAGAAAACTGTACATACTGATAAAACTGAGCTACCAACCTCAGATAAATAGGTTTATCCTTCCTTGAGAACCATTCAAGCCAGCCTTGTTCTCTTAAAACTTTTAAAACCAGAGACTTTCTAGACAACAACCACTCAGGTAAAATTTCCTTTTCAGGTACAATACTACGGTTTACCAGGTTTGGATTCAAGGGTCCTTCGGGCACTAGCTTCAGTGCTATCTTATTTTTCTTTAAGTGTTGCTTCTCAGATGAGGATGAATATGGATGCTTCATCCTTGGCATTCACCGAAGGTCGAGATAGAGAGAGGGTTACAAGGTTGAAAGGGTTTGGAAAGAGTGAGTAGGAGAAGGTCCGGGTGAAGAACCGAGTGAAACCCTTTTGTTTTATCATTTGGGAATGTCAAACGTCACAAAAAAAAACACAGGAAAGTAAAAAAGCGGTGAAATAAAAATTACTGCAATACGGGTTAAAAGAAAAGCATAAATAAATTTCACGGTGAGACTATTAATAGTTGTTACGGTGTGATGGTAAATGGTCATCACAGTGAGATAGTCAGTGGTTGTCACGGTGAGATAGTGAATGGTCTGTTCTATCGCGGTGAGATAGTAAGTAAACTGTTCAGTCACAGTGAGACAGTGAATGACAGACTGTGAGAACAAGGTGTTAACTGTGAGACCGCAAACATGAGACACTAACCGAGAAACAGTGAACATGAAATAGTAAAGTAAAATATAGTAAAAGATTAAACAGTAAGACCAGTAAGATATCTATTTGTGATTGATCATGCCAAGATTATGTATGATATAATCTATTCTCTCAAAATTTAATGGTTTAGTGAATATATTAGCAAGTTGATATTCAGTACTAATGAATTCCAAGGTGATATCACCTTTTTGATAACGATCCCTCAGAAAGTGATGTCTTACATCAATATGTTTTGTCCTAGAATGTGAAACAGGATTTTTTGAAATGTTAATAGCACTTGTGTTGTCACAATTTATTGGTACATGTCTGAATTGATATCCATAATCTAGTAAAGTGTGTTTCATCCACAAAATTTTTGCACAACAACTACCAGCAGCTATGTATTCAGTTTCTGCAGTAGATAATGCAACAGAGTTTTGTTTCTTACTACACCATGATACTAGTGACTTGACTAAAAGTTGACATGTTCCAGAGGTTCTCTTTCTATCTAACATACAACCACCGAAGTCAGCATCAGAATAACTAACTAGTTCAAATGATTATCTTTTAGGATAGAACAGTCCTAAATTGGGTGTATGCTTGAGGTATTTGAAAATTCTTTTTACAACATTTAAATTAGATTCTTTAGGATTTTCTTGGAAACGATCACACATATACACACTAAACATAATGTCAGGATGGATAGTAGTTAAGTAGAGTAAACTTCCAATCATTCCTCTATAAGTGGTTTGATCAATAGATTTTCCATCTTCATCAAGATCCAACTTACAGGTGGTACTCATGGGAGTGTCACTACTTTTTGTGCTATCCAATCTAAAATGTTTTAGAAGATCTCTATTGTACTTAGTTTGAGTAAAAACAATTCCATCATTATTTTGAAAGATTTGAAATCCAAGAAAGAATTTTAGTTCACCCATTAAATTCATTTCAAATTCATTTTGCATCATTTTAGAAAAATCAATACATAATGAATTTTTTGAAGATCCAAAAATAATATCATCTACATATATTTGAACAACTAAAAAATCATTAGAAATTCATTGTATAAAGAGGGTAGGATCAACTATTCCTTTTGTAAAACCTTTGGAAATAAGAAAAGTACTTAATCTGTCATACCAAGCTCTTGGAGCTTGCTTTAAACCATATAAAGCTTTTGACAGTTTGATTATATGATTGGGAAAATGAGGGTTTGTAAATCCAGGGGGTTTTTCAACAAAAACATCCTCAGCTATATACCCATTTAAGAATGCACTCTTAACATCCATTTGATATAGTTTGAAATTTAGATGTTCAACATAAGTAAGTAGAATTCTAATGGATTTAAGTCTGGCTACTGGAGAAAAAGTCTCCTCATATTCAATTCCTTCTTCTTGACTATAGCCTTGTGCAACTAATCTAGCCTTATTCCTAACTATATTTCCATCTTTATCTACCTTGTTTCTAAACACCCATTTAGTGCCTATGACAAAAGTGTCCTTGGGTCTTTCAACAAGTTTCCAAACTTTATTTCTTTCAAACTGATTGAGTTCTTCTTGCATAGAAATTACCCCAAATTCATCATTGATAGAATCATCAATATTTTTAGGTTCAAGCTGTGACAAGAAGGCTTGATATTCAACCTGATTTCTAAGAGAAGCTCTAGTTTGTGTTCCTTTCTCTAAGTCTCCTACAAAATCATCTAAGGGATGGTTTTTAAGAGTTCTAAACTTTCTAGAAAAAGAGGGACTAGTGAATTCAGGTTCATCAACAGATTTAGGTTCATTATGACTTGATTGCACAAAATTTCTAGAATTGGAAGTTTTCACAGATTCTTTCACAGAGGTATTTGAGGATTTTGAGATGATGTTCAGATTTGATACATCATCCTCCAGATTTTCTAGGATGGTTCTAGGCTCATGTGGATCTATTTCATAAAACTTGATATGGATGGTTCTAGGAAAATTCCTTCATCACTTTTGGATGCAAATTTGTCAAGATTATCCTTAGTGTTGAGAATAAAGACTTTGAAACCAAAAACTCTAAAGTAATTAACCTTAGGATTTCTATTGTTCTAGAGTTCATATGGGGTCTTTTTGAGAATTGGTCTAATCAATACTCTATTGATTATGTAGCATGCTGTGTTAACAGCTTCAACCCAAAAGTAAATAGGTAAGTCATATTCACTAAGCATATTTCTAGCAATTTCGTGAAAGGTTCTATTTCTTCTTTCTACAACACCATTCTGCTAAGGTGTTCTAGGGGCAGAGAAATTGTGACTATAACCATTTTGTGAGCAAAAGGATTCAAACTCTTTATTTTCAAACTCACGGCCATGATCACTTCTTAAATATTTAATTTTAAGTCCACTAAGATTTTCTACAGACTTGAAATATTTAGTAAAATAAGAGCAAGCTTCACTTTTGTGAGCCATGAAGAAGGTCCAAGTATATCTAGAAAAATCATCTACAAGAACATAAACATAGTGCTACCCATTTAAACTAGAAAATCTAGATGATATAAAAAAATCCATGTGAACCAACTCGAGAGGTTGAGAAGTATAAACTTCTTTCTTTGGTTTGAAAGAGATTTTGTGTTGTTTTCCCTTTTGATAGGGATTACATACTTTGTCATTTGGAAACTCAAGTTTGGGTAAGTCTTTAATTAGGACTTTTCTAATTAGCTTTCTAAGGGAGTGAAAATTACAGTGTCCTAGTCTCCTATGCTAGAGACAAGATTCTTTATGAAATACACTTAAACATGAAACATTTTGAGAAGTTAAGGAGTCTAAATTAATAGAATAAACATTTTAATTCCTTGATGCAGAAAATACTAATTCATATTTAGAATTAAAGACATTACAAACATCATTTTCAAATTTAACATGATATCCATAATCACATAATTGTGAGATACTAAGCAAATTATATTTTAATCCATTAACAAATAGTACTTTAGAAATTAATATTGAATCAGAGTTACCAATCTAGCCTAAGACAATGATCTTCCCTTTGGAATTGTCACCAAATGTGACGTGTCCTCCATCTACTTTTATCAGATTCTTGAAGCATGAGTAGTCTCTTGTCATGTTCCTTGAACACCCACTGTCCAAGTACAACAGATTTGTGCAGGGCCTCTTTAAGCAGCTTTCCTACAACATGATCAAGCAAAGACATATTTTTCTACCCATACTTGTTTGGGTCCAGTAACATTAGTAATAAGTGGTTTAGGAACCCATATTTGTCTCAGAGGTTTTCTATAAGCATTGTGTAAAGTATTTGAAAAATAAAATGTATTTGGTCCACAAAAACTTGAAACAGTATAGTATTTATCACGACTCAAGCTAAATGAGTTGTGTCCAGAACTGAGAACAAAACTATATGTCCTAGACTTTGAAATAAAATTCGTTCTACCAAGGTTTCTTTTACCAGGTTTATAACCAATTCCAATATTGTATTTAGGATCAATTTGTTTTCTTAGCATTTGGGTAAGGGTATTTTTACCATTAGTAAACTTTTCTAAGTCACTTTTTAATTGCTCATTAGACATTTTTAGTTCATTGTTTTCTTTGAGCAGTTGAGAATTTTTCTGTTTTTCGGTAGTAAGTTCAGATTTAACATTTACAGTGAGAGCATGTTGTTTCTTCAATGATTTATATTTTTACTTTAATTCATTGCATGTCTCTTCAAGCATGGTGCGATATTCAACCATTTCTTCATTGGTCATATTTTCGTAGTCACTTTCCTCTTCAGAATAGTATGAATTATGCATAGAAGAGTTCAGTGTTACCTCAGATGTGTTTGTCATAAAACATATATTGGCTTTGTTAGCCTGTTCATCATGTGATGTGTCTGAGTCACTTGAACTATCCTCAAAGGCACTCCAGGTTTCCTTCATTGACTTTTTTTACTTCTTGTCCTTGTCCTCATATTTCTTCTTATATTTGAGCTTTGGACAGTCAGCCTTTATATGTCCTTTGCGCTTACATTCATAGCATACAATCTCATCAGTTTTGTCAATTCTCTTCTAGTCCTTTTTCCAGTTTCCTTTTTGATCATGCTTTCCCTTAAAGTTTGGTTTTCTGAAAAAGATTTTCTTCTTGTAAAATTGTTTGAATCTTTTGGACAGTTGAGCCATCTCCTCATCACTGTCTGGTGATGATTGTTCAGTAGTGGAACTATCTATGGAAGCTTCCAGTTTTCCTTTGTCTTTATGCTTCGAGAGGGAGGTCTTGAATGCAACAGATTTCCACTTTGGTTCATCCCCCTCT
Source organism: Viscum album (assembly GCA_963277665.1). Taxonomy (NCBI): domain Eukaryota; kingdom Viridiplantae; phylum Streptophyta; class Magnoliopsida; order Santalales; family Viscaceae; genus Viscum; species Viscum album. The sequence continues at coordinate 1,327,486,832 of OY728126.1, forward strand.
TCTTTGTTGACTTTCAGATCTTCCTCATACATCATCAGTTTCCCAATGAGTTCCTTTACAGGTAGCCTACTTATGTTGCATGACTCTCTAATTGAGATAGAGGTTCCCCTCCATCGGTCAGGTAAACACCTAAGGATTCTCATGATCTGTTCTTTGGCAGTGACTTCTCTTCCAAGAGAGATCATTGTGTTGACAATCTCATTGAACCTGAGATACATGTCAGAAATAGGATCATCAGGTTTCATCTTAAAATTATCATATTTTATAGTATAAGTATTAAGTCTCGTTTCCTTTACACTAGATGTGCCTTCATGTGAGACAAACAAGGTATCCCAAATTTCATGGGAAGTTTTACAAGAAGAAATCCTATTAAATTCTTCATATCCTAAGGAAAAGTACAAGGAATTCATATCTTTGCAATTATTATTATAAGAAAGTTTGGTAGGTTCATCCCATGTAATTCTATTAGTCACAGGAAGTTTGTATTCATCTATAATTGATGACCAGATTTAAAATCTCATACTCTTTAGATGCATTTTCATTTTAATTCTCTATTGAGCATAATTTTTTCCATTAAAGAATGGTGGTATTTTGGTTTCAGCACCTTCCAATGTATTATCCATACTAACAAATTACTTTAAAAGAGATAGAAATTTAGAATTGACAGAAATTTACAGATCTTTAAAGTACAACTACAATCACAGTTTAATAAGATTACACAAAGTCCTAATAAAAAAACCTATGGTACCAAATGTTGGTCGGAGTAGTTAACTCAAGAGGGGAGGGGTGGATTGAGTTACTATACAAATTTATGTTTAAAAGATATTAGTTTTCCAAATAATTATTTCCCCAAAAATAGATACAGCCCAGTTAATCAAGGTTATACTGTTATAAGAGTTTGACTATTTAAACAACTTCTTATAAGATTGATTAATTCTCAGTAATTTTAATTGGTATTATTAAAATTACTTTTGAAGTTATCCTACTAAGACAAATCAGATATAACTTCTTTCCAAGACTAACTATCAAAGTGAATTTAGTGTTTTTCTGGATTAGGCAGTAAAGCAGTAAAACAGAGTATACTAAATTTAAATATCATAGCAGATATAAAAAAAGTGGTCCAGTCTCAAGCTGAGACCTAATCCACTCCACTTGGTGATCACTTTCCACCAAGCAGTTTATATAGATAAACTCTGATCTACACCCTGGATCGGGGTTAACAACAGTACATGGACTGTCCAGGCCACACAGAGACCTCTTCCATAGTTTTCATGGGTAAAAAAAATAATGACCAGGCCACACAGGGACCTCTTCCACAGTTGTCATGGGTAAACAAGAGTAAAGAATTTAGAGTGAGGATTTTGAAATCCTCCAGTTCAGCGCAGGAGTCAGTGTGTGTGTCAAATATACAGAGTACACACACTGCTCAAAAAATAAACAAAATAATCACTAAGAGAGAGTAGATGTGAGTTTAGAATGCTCTAGTGATTAGCAGTGCAGCTCTGGACTCATTGGATAAGAAAAAAAATGCTTCTGAGTCCTTCTCTGGTTTTTGTGTTGAAAAATAGAGTGTCATGGTTCAGCTTGTGTTCTTCACGAGTGAAGATGTTCTCTTGATCCTAGTGTACTTCATGTATTCTTCAGTAGTGTTGGATTTCATGCATGAGACAATTATTTCTTTGAAGATCTTGAAATCTCTTCTTCGTGGTCGTGCTCAATATTGGTGTTCTGTTCAGTACAGTGCACTCATGTTTCTTGAGTTGTCGCGTGTCATATCTTGTATCTGTTCCCCTTGGGAACTCTTCTCTTTATCTTTGAATGCATGGGTTTTGGCCAACAGGTTCTATGTGTGTCGTACCTCATACCTCGTACTATATCTACAAAGAAAAATTAATTATTTCAGTGCATTAAAGGCGTCAAATATGACCATTAAAAATTTAAATAGAAAAACAAAAAAGTAGTTTAAGAAACAGTGTCACAGTAGTTATGAAAACAATGTCTCCTTCACGACATATCCTTCATGGTGTCTCCTTTACAACATCTCCTTCACAATGTCTCCTTCACGGTGACTCCTTCACGGTGTCTCTTTCACAGTGTCTCCTTCACGGTGTCTCCTTCACGATGTCTTACTTATAGTTTCTGGCTTCCAGTGCCTTACTCATAGTTTCTGGATTCACGGTGCCTTGATGACTGTGTCTTGCTAACTGTGTCTGGCACTTAGGAAAATAGAGTGTCTAGATTACAGTGTCTATTCTTAGTGTCTTGATTCACGGTGTCAGGATTACTGTATCACGGTGTCTCATGGTCATGGTGTCTCATTGATCACGGTGTCTGTGTCTTGCTCACAGTGTCTAACTTACTGTGTCAAGCTTCACGGTGTCTTGTACTTAGGAAAATAACTGTATTCAGACTTAAATAGTAGTATGCATAAAATGAATTGATCTTAACCATTATAAGGTATGAGACAACTTGAAACATAAATACACATGATTAATAAGATTTGTGAGATTTGTGATGATTAATAGGATTTGTAATTATTATTGAGATTTGTGATCATTAAAACATGATTAATACATGAGGAGTCTAACAAAATTGTTGGATTAATTTAATTTTTTTATTGAATATATTAAATATAAATTTTATTAATATATGTAACTAATAGTGATTAATTTAATTTATTAGGAGAAAATTCCACCATGGGCATAAAAATAGTTTTTTATAAAAACACATCCTTTATGTTCAATTGGTTTTTATTTTCATTTATAATTTATTAGTAACCAATGAATTCATTTTATAAACATGTGTAAACTATATTTTTATAATTTATTTAATCTCATTAATTCTCACCATTCCAATGACTAGGTGATAACTATCACAATTAAATAATATTTAATCATTTGTTAAGATCAGTGTTCTGTGTAATGTAACCTATCAAATATAGTGTTGTTTTAAAAATATTAGGGTTCTACAATCTTACCTACTTTAATAAATAATGTCCTTAAAATTTTAAATTTCACTTTTAAAATCAAATGTTTATATTTGAAAATTCATTTGTGGGAAATCCACATCCTAAATATAGTTAATAAAACTTCCTCTTAAAAAGAAGGAAAGATAAATGGGAAGGTGACCACAGAATTTAAGATTTTGAATAGAAGAACACTAATGAAATCATGGACATAGAAGATAAATATAACTATAAAGTTCTGAATGAGAGTTATAGAGAACACAATCATTAAAAAGTTAACCATCACAAAACTACAAATTTATAAATGGTTAAGAGACCATTGATTTCTTATTAAGAAAAGTAATCAGATATTGTTTTTTTTCCAAAATCCTTTTCCTAGAGTTGAGGAATTATTATACAATCTAGATAAAGAAATTAAGATAATAAACTTACTTGATTTATTTCTATTTCATATTCTTATTCGTATCCTTTTTTTGTTCTTTGATCTATTTCTACATTATCTCTTATGTCAGGAAATGGATATTAAAGATGATTTTTTATGCCTAAAGTAATTTTCATCAATCATAAAATCCATAAGTAATTCCTTTAGTCTCTAAATATTTTCCAAAACCAAAATGGTTAGCACATGTTATCCAATATGATAAATCATACAATAATATACAATGTTAAACTTAATCCATTCCATAAGTAGTTAAACTTAAGACTTGTCCAAAATATATCTGTCAAAATTCAATGTCCAAAAAATTAGAAGGTCACTAAATTTCCAAAATCAACTTAGTATTTCAAAATATATTAATACATTGATCACCTTAAAACCATAATGAAAACATGAATTCTACCAAAAATAAAATCTTAGGTATATTCCTTAAATCCAAACATGTAGTAAACCCAGTGAAGATAACATAATCCATCAAATCACTAACCATTTTAATGGTCACCAATAATATGACATAATTTCCTCAATCGAAAAGATCAAATTTCCACTGAATCAATTTTCTTTTTTATTAATACCATTAAAAATATGCTCTCAAATATTAAATAAAAAGTAAAATAGTAAAATCCTTATATATCTCATGATTCTTATAACATGAGTATCATTGATAAAATAATTCTTGAATCCAAATACATAAGTAATTTAATCATTCTACTTCATTCTTAAACCATTAACTATGCTTTATCATCTTATTCCTTAATACCTCCTTCCTTTCACATGTCATTTGTAGTCTCTTCATCATCAGTAGTATAAACATTACGTATCCAACCTTTTTAATCCAATTCTTAGTATTTCCCCTAGAAAATAGATTTTATTAATGACCATACTTTCCATATTTAAAACATTCATTCATTAATAATACCTTAGTGAGTCCTATATTCCCATCCATTATTTTAACCAAAATTTTCATTTTTACTCATAAATTACTTGCTTTATTTTCCAAAACGTCTTCACGTTTCTCTAAGACATTAAATTGTGTCTTTATTATCATATTATCAATATATGAGAAACTAAATCATCTTTACACTATGATTTCCACCACTTGAACTCTAAAAAAACTCTATCTTTCTCTTCTTTAGTGATTCTGAGAGTTAGTTAAGTTTCATGTTATTAATCATATATCATGACAACTGGTTATGCATAATCATAGTATTCTTTATTCTAGTAATTATCCTATTTGGTTTCCCAGCAACACATTTTATATCACATTCATTATTTACCCGGTTCCTTCTATTTCCATCCATTGACTAAAACCAAAAGCACAATGTGATCAATACTAATCATAGTGATAAATCATGTAGTCACGAAGAATCATTTATATGATGTTTAATCATGATACTTTCTAAATCTATGAATTATTAGGTATAACCTAGGTTATACATGGACATTAAAAAATCTATACAATGTTATCTTATACTTAGAATTATCCACAAAGTCATTTATAGGGTTTCATTCTCAAGTCTTTGTTTTCCTAAATCTAGTTCCTAAGTAATATACTAAACTTCATTTAATACCAACTATAACACCCTCGACCCTAGTATCTCAGAGTCAGTGGTTACTTTATTACATTGGGAAAATATACAAGGAATAAAATCTTGAAGTATTGAACCGTTTAGTAGTTTTTGAAAACTATATACATACTTGAACCTTGCATTATAATTTAAAAAATAAAATGTAACATAGTGAATCCTTTGAGAACACCAATATTCTCCTAGCTTAACCCTGTAATTCGACTATAATAATCTTCTTGGCATACAAGGGAAAAATAAAACATAATAAAGGGGTAAGATCAAATGATTAGTAATGGTTATGTACATTGGAATAATTTATAAATAATAAATAATAATTATGTCAAGGAAAACAACTAAAATATATTCCATTTAATCAATAATTTGAACATAATATGTCCAGAATAAAAGATGATAAAATAATGCCACATAAATAATCACACGAGCTTAAAAAAATAAACATGAATATTTTACTAATAGAATAATCACATGGAAATAAAAAATAATCTCATAATGAGAGAATGAATAATTATGGACATCTAACACTCACTGTCAAGGCTTAAACCAAGACACCATACATAAATGGGTAAGACATAAGCTAATACCCAAACTAGTTTGTCTCATGATACCTACCGATGCATCGAGGGAATATAGTAGGCACCAAACCTAACTTACTAATTCCAATACATTCTTCATATTAAAGTGGTGAAATATAATCAATATATACATTTTTATTGAAACTAGCATACAAAATGTAAATAACATTCCCTATTAAGTAAATATAATCACAAACCATCTACAGTAATATGGCAAATGGTATCAAATATTACATTCCCAATAAAACTAGTGAATAACCATTTAATAAAATATGTTACATAATATCATAATATATAAACCTCAATGAAGCATAATATTCAACAAAGGATGTTGACATAGATGAAAATACTTTAAATGAGACCATTGAATAATTATTAATGAAAACACAATTTTTCACTTTGGAAATCACTAATGTTTAAAATGACACACAATTATAAAAGAAAACATTTAATTTGAACATAAACTTTCAAAATTATAAAGGAATCTTCAAAACATTAAGGATTCATGATGATTGAAAAATCTGCTCATGCCGTATAAGTTAAAAAAACATTCCTTCCGTATTTTTGTTAGAAAAGTCTCAAAGAACCTTGTTTAGAAAACGATAAAATAAAACTTTCAAAAAAATAATAATAATTAAAACATGAGTAAAAATGAATTTAAATGATCATATGAGAATATCTTTTTTGGAAATAATTATTGAAAACATGGACATGGAAGAAAAAGAGAGTTTTAAGGGAAACTTTAAAAAAGAATTTTTTTTAAAACAAAGTCTCTTAAAACTATCATATCATTAAAGTGACTATTATAAAATGAATATACTATGTGTATCTACTATAAATCCACATAAAAAAGTGTAAATAAAACATAAGGTAATAAAAATCCATTTCACACATAATTGTAGCATGAAAAAATCAATGAAGTAGAAGTTTAACTTAATGAATGGAAATTGAGTTAATAAATCCCTTACCACTTTGTAATTAGTCAAATCATATGCCCCGTAAAATTAATAATTATCAAAATAAACATTTAATACTATGAATATAATTATATTCACGATATTACATATTAAAGGGTAGTAAATACACCACACACAAGGAATAAGTGGTGAATAAGGCATACATCTCACAAAAGTAAAAAAGTGAGATGATAAACCCTTACCTCACACTTAACTTTAGTTTTTCATACTTTAAATTCCTTTATAATGGTTTAAATAATTTTATTAACTCATTTTAGAACAATATTCATATTTATGATACCTTATATGATGATTTTATAACATCTTATGACCCATTCATTAATAATATTTCATTATTTTCATTGTTTAGGGTGCGTTCATTTCATGGTTTCTAGATCGGTTCATTTGTGTATAATTATAGATTTTCTTGTAAATCAGAAATAAAAATCAATAAGTGGAATGAAATGGAATTAATTAACTTTTATAATTATAAATGTTCCCATAAATAATTTTTCTTTCTTACTTGAAGATGATTTATTTGATAAAATGTTAATGATAAATGTTTAGTTTAATTTTGGTTGTTTTTACGAACACCATGAACTAGTTTTGTTTTATTTAATATTATGAGTATATATTAGTTAAATAACATGAAATATGTTATAATGTAACTATCAAAATATTATTTAACCATAATAATACTTTTATGACCATCAATGAAGGTTGTAATGGAAAATTAAAAATCATTATTCATGGAGACAATTAACTAAGATAATTTGGACAATAACTTCATTTATTTGAATAAGAGGATGTAATAAAAGGGATGGATATAATATATTTCATGATAAACATAAAATTATATCATATAAATAATACTATAGTTATAATTTCTTGATGTATGAAGGAGGTGAGGATAACGTAGAAGAAGAAATTAAGAGTGGTGCTTTGAGAAAATTACCTCTTGAATATCACCTCCTTGAAGGATCCCTTAAAGACCTTGGAAATAGTCTTTGGGTGATATCAGTAGCACTTGTATGTGGTTCAAGTGGGGAGGATAGTATTTTCAGATATTTTAGGAACTTAAAGGCTTGTGAGGATAAATGGTGTGGTGAGGGGTGATATTTATACTTGAGGAGGGTTGGTCTTAAAGGATTAATTAATGACTATTTTATATTTAAAGCCAACCACATTTGAGTGGAGTTAATTAAAAATAAATTGGATGATAATTAATTTTTTAAATACTGGTTAATTTCAAAAAAAAAATCCACCAACCATTAATTTTTTTTAGTTTTTATGTATTTTAAGCTTTTACCTTTTAACCTTAACTCGTTGCATTAGTTTACCTATATTGGGGTAATTTTTTTTACCATGGTAATTTTTTTATGACTAATTATGAAAATGACCTTAAAACATAAAATTAACCTTATTATTCCATATATGTAATCCATTTTACCAAATTAAAATCACATAATTGATAAAATGATATTTTAAATTAATCCGCATATGAGACGACAAAACGGGTTTTAAAGAGAAGATGTTCAAATATTTGAAATGCTTTTATATCCAAATTCAATATGAAAATGATTTCAATGACCAAAATTGTATTAATATATTTAAAATTGAAGTATTTTTACTTTTAAAAAATTATAATATAATTTATCATTATAAATTATTTAGACAAAAAGACATTTTTTAATTAAAATTCAGTATTTTTCATTATTCATTAAAAAATTGAAACTTCTCAGAAAAATACCAAAAAATCACCCTGAGGTAATTTTGATATTCCAATTTAAAAAATGAAGTTTATTTTTTAAAATAATATTTATAAAAGTTTCAAAATTTATTTTTAAAACAGGTGCGCCATTAAAAGGTAAAAAAATTACCTTTTAGAAAAATATAAATTTTATACTTAAAATTGGATTTATTCTTTTATTAAGCCTAAAAAAATTATTGAATGAATTTAAAAACATTTTTTGAATATATAAAATATAAATTACATTAATATTTTTCACTAATAATGATAAATTAAATTTATTAAGATAAAATTCCACTATGGACATACAAATAGTTTTTTATAAAAATAAATCCTTTATGTTCAATTGGTTTTTATTTTCATTTCTAATTAATTGGTAATGAATGAATTAATTTTATAAACATGTGTAAACTATATTTTCACAATTTAATTAATCTCATTCATTCCCTCTATTCCAATGGCTAGGTTATAACTATCACAATTAAATAATATTTATTCATTTTTTTAAACTCAGTGTTCTATGTAATGTAATCTATCGAACATAGTGTTCATTTAAAAAATATCGAGGAGTTAAACTTCATCAAAAATATCCTAATTTATTTGGTGTATGAGGAGGAGTCTTTAATACACTTGATGATGGTCCTAGACATACTCTGAGAGCACTGACTTTGTGGGAAGCTCTCAAAGTTCAGTTCTATATTCAGGAGGTCCACTTTTTGGGACATGTCAACTCAGTAGAGGGGGTAGTAGTGGACCCAGTGAAGGTCAAGGTAGTGTTAGATTGGGATCCAACCAAGATCAGGATAGAGGTTCATATCTTCCTTCATTTGGTAAGATACTGTAGTTTATTTGTGCTTTATTTCTCTAGGATATCAACACCTTTAACTACTTTGAACTAGAAGTGGTAGCCTTTCATGTGGATAGAAAGATTCCAAAAGGATTTCCAGGAGTTGTGATAGAGGTTGAAGAGTTCCACCCATCTTGAGATTTCTAAAGTAGGGTGTTGAGTATGTAGTGTTATGCAATGCTTTAGGGACCAGACTTGGTTGTGTTCTGATGATGTGTCAGGTAGTGATTGCCTATGGCTCTAGGTAGTTGAGACCTCATGAGCATAACTACATAACACACAATATTGAGATGACAGTGTTAGTTTTTGCACTGAATATGTGGAAACAATACCTTATGGGTGAGTGGTTTATCATCTATTTTGACTATAAGAGTCTCAATTATATATTCTCTAAGAATGATATTGAGTTTAGATATAGGTGATGGCTAGAGTTCCTCAAGGATTATGACTTCGAGACAGTATATACTCCTACGAAGGGGAATATATTGGCATATTATCTCTACAGGATATCTTGTTCACATTGTTTGGCCAATTAATCAAATTTGTTAGCCTCATTACAATTTTCCTTAGTGGACAAGGATGGTGCAACATATCTTTAGTCAATAGTTGTTTCCCCACCGCTTCTACAACATGTTAGGGAAGCCCAACCTGGGGATACTGACTGTGAGACCTTAAGTACACATATATCTATTGGATTTTCTACTAATGTATTTTATGAAGGTGGGGAGAATGTTATCATTTTTAGATTATAAACAATGGTACCAGTGATATTATGGGAGGTGTTGATAAGGGAGTTTTATACATCAAATTTTGTGGTATATCCAAGTGTAGAAAAGATGTACCGGTAACTCTAGTGTCAGTTTTGGTGTCAAGGCATGAAGAAATCAGTAGCAGAGTTTGTCTCTTGATACATCAATTTTAAATATGTTAAGGTTGTGCACCAGGTTCTAACAGGTTTAGCTCAACCCCTTAAGGTGCCAAAGTGTAAGTGATATGGTGTATCTATGAACTTCATGATGGGGTTACCACATAATTCTAGAGGACATGATTCCATCTAATTAATTTTATACCAAATAACCAAGTTGGACCACTCCCTAAATATATGATATCAGAGTTTAGTAGGGATATTGGGATGCCTTTACATACTAGATATAGTCTAGCTTCATGGAGTTCCCTCAACGACCATTTCATACTGTGATGATTGCTTTACATAAAGATTATAGAGAGGATTGTTTGAATCCTTTGGGACTTAGTTACATTTGATCATAAAATTTTATCCCCAAAATGATGGAAAAATAGAGTGGATCATTCAGGTCTTGGAGGACATGTTGTGGGATTCCATATTGAACTTTGACCATAGTTGGGAGGATCATCTACCCTTGGTAGAGTTTTTGTAAAAAAATAACTTCCATTTCACCATTAGTATGGAACCATTTGAGTATTTTTACAGGAAACCTTGTAGGTCACCACTATGTTGGAATAATACAAAAGATTTTATGCTCATGGGCCCAAATTTGGTGAAAGATATGATATATAAGTCATAGGAAATATAATAATGGATGAAGACTTCCCAGATCCATCATAAGTCTTATACAGACCAACAATGTAGGCCTTTGGAGTTTGAGGGGGGAATAAAACATGTTTATAAAGGTCTCACCTTGATGTGGATTTCAGAGATTTGGCCAGGGAGGCAAGATATCTCTAAAGTTTATTAAACCATTTTAGGTACTATGTAGAGTCGATGAGGTGATATATCATTTGGATCTAACACCAAAGTTAGACTAGGTACACGATATATTCCACATGTTTTAGTTGAGGAGGTATATGCATGAACTATTTCATGTTATGGACTAGGGTGAGCTGGACATCGAGAATGGAGATACCTTTGTGGTGTATCTAGTGGATATCAAGGATCAATAGGAGAAGATCCTTCATGGGTGAGTGATTACTTTTGTGAATGTCTAGTGGAAGCATGCTTATCTTTAGGAGATCACCTGGGAGTGGGAGACCCAAATGTGAGCTCAGTACCCACACCTTTTTAAGTATTATTTTACACTTTTTGGGATAAAAAGGCCTAAGGTGGGGAGAATGAAATGTTTATGTTCTTTCCATGTAAATAATTGGAAAATATTTAGTAATATTTTCATATACAAGTGATAAGATAGTGTGAGATTCCAAGGCTTGTTGAGCCTAGAATTGATATTTGAAAAATATTAAATATATTAATATTACACACATATAGTTTTCATGAAAAATGGAATAACTCTCAAACTAATTCTCAGATCAAAAATATGAGACTACTGTTGAATCCAAAATACATATTTTACCCTAGGCATGACATAATATTTTTCAGCATTGGGTGTTTGTTAAAAAAGAATCAAGGGTGAAAATAATATATAAATTAATTGAATTAAATTATTTATTAGGCAATGAAGTATAAAACTAATGAAACTCTATATAAACTCATTTATAACCAAATTTTAGGGTTGTCTGAAAAATACTAGAATTTGAGAGAGTAATCAGTGGAAGAGATTTTGTTGATGATCATCGACAAATCGTGTTTTAGTGACTAGTGTGCCAGTGGAACCTATGGATCTTGTTAAGAACAATGGATTGAAAATATTATTCATTAATGATTTATCCTATATTGAGGTAGGAAGTTTATTTTATGTGTATTTCTTCCTTGTTTATTTATTACATGAAAAATGAAAATGCAATCAACCAATATGTTGATTTGTGGATTGATCATATTACAAGTGTAGGTTTATTTCTAGGATTTGGGAGAAATTTTTTATTTGTTTATTTGTTTATTTATATATTATTTCATTATTTTAATGGAAATAGTTTGAGGACAACCTGAAAATATTTTAGGTTCATTCCTCTCTTTTGTTTCTTGGTTTTCTCCCACTATTCTTTATGTGTTCATTATCCACATTTATTTTGGCCAATAGTTTGATAAATACACAGTAATCAATCATTATGTGACCATTATTTGGAACATCAGATCGATACTGAAAATATGGGATTGGTATTGATGATAGATCAATATGTGGTGGAATGATGATGGGTCAAGACCAGACCAGATCTCTTCATGTAAGGTTCAACATATGGTGATGAGATGGCATGAGAAGATTATTTTTTATGTGAATTAGACAGGTATATTCTAATGAGTGATGATGAAAAATCTTGGACACACTAGATCCATGATCACTAATGAGATTCATGATTGGATCGAAGGCTGGAGGCATGTGCAAAGATGTGTGAAGAGCCCAAATTTATGGAAAATTCTACACTACATATTTTATAATCGGGAGATACACGTAGTGTGGGGCCCTGGCTATGACACTAGGGTTTCCACGAAAAATAAAGTATCATACCCTATGTGAAACATTTCACACGCCATATAACCCTTCCCTATAATATCACCATGTATTGCAGAGGATACACGAGCACAAAAATGGATACGTACACGGGAACAAGTATAGTACACGAGAACATACCGGTACTCGGACATGTCCATTTACATAGGCATGGACAGTGGTACACAGACATGACCAAGTATGTGATCAAAAACTATGGTACATAGGAATGAGTTGGAGCACACATACAGAACCAAGACTGGTAAGATACACCATGTACTAATAGTATACATCATGAAATTTTACTATATAGGTTTTTGACCCTTATATCTTCTGCATGTATTAATTTACTTAGGGTGTGTTCCCTCAATCCATCCCTACGAGGGTATAGTTTGGAATTACATCCTAGACAAAGGATTCATATCCTATCTAATGGATTTGTTTTGGATAGAGTTCTTGGTGTTCCTCCATATCCCTGGGATGGAATTTCTATCATCTTATTCCCTAAGTATGGTTCTTGGAATTAGCATGACCAACTTTACCTGGGTGTCGATCCCAAACTTAGCGGGTTAATTTAGACTGGGTTATTGGTATACCTCATGACCTTGGGTGTGATCCCCATATATGTATCAATCTCTTCATACTTCCAACATATAAATCCTTATATAGATACCAAAAGATAATGAAATATAATATAGACTCCATCAATTTTATCAGACTTGTAGAGCGAGTTCTCCAAGGAAAGTATTGATATGGACTCTCGAGCAGAATCTTAGGCTAGTAATGTGGTTGTGACCTTACATTGAGAATTAGTGTCTACCATGAGTATATCTATAAGTTTTATTATATGTATAATATTATGATTTATATATACCTATGATGATATAACTACTCTTGATTTTTTTTTCTTAGTGATTTTGGGATTTCCTACTAGGTATTGTTATAAACACCCTTTCATGGGATCTGCCCACACATGTTTTGTCTTCTATAGAAGACAAACCGTTTGATGGGGTTCTCAATTAACTAAGAGAATATGGAGCTTATATTGGGATAGAAAAACATGGTTCATACTAGGAGTTACATTTTAATATAGTCCCATCTTTCTAGTAGGTTGGACTTCATTATAATTTTTGTTGGGTTTTTATTTGACCCTTTATTCTTTCCAATATTATTATCATACTCTGATTGTGGGATTTATATGTATGAATATATTACTATCAATTTTTTTTACATTTCATCATTGTATGGGCATGGAGATGTGCGTGTGCATATAGACACCTTAGGCTAAGGCATACCATATGAGTGTTATTCCTACTCAGCACTGGTCACTAGCCCTTGACCTATTGGAGGTGGTCTTGGGGTAGTCACACTTGGCTTATCATCGGCTAGGAAGGCCCCAATTGGTTAGATCAAGAAAGTTACCCACAACATCATCCCCAATGTACTAGATATTTCAATTTTTTGGGTTAAATGGAGATGATATGGATCTAGGAATCAATTAAAAGTCCAAGAGGAGATCAGTTTATAGTGACCCATAAAGAAGTTTGTCCAAATTTAGGAAAAAGACACTAATTATTCCACAGTTGAAGATGATGAAATAATATTGAAAAAAATGAATAGATATCACGGATAAGGCTAAAAAACTGATTAAATATTGATGGAATTTTGATCATTGAATGATTTTTTTATGAGAGTTTTTAAAACTGAAGAATTCAATCCAAGTGAAGACATTTTTCTCACTATATTTTGATTGTTTTTTGGTGTAGATTAAAAATGGAGGGGGATCATGGAATTTGATTGTTGTGGATACATGAATGAGGATGTGTGTACATTAAGTTCTTGAAGAAATGATTTAATGAAGTTTTGAAACAGATTATCACCTATGAAATCCTATTATGTTTAATTTACTGAGGAAGAAGATATCAAGGCTAAGGAAATATCAAAGTTATCAATGAACTGAGGTGTAAAGATTTTGTCATTATTTCCTACTAAATGTTGAAAAACCTGATTTATAAGATGCTGAGATTATTTAATAAATTACCAAATTATGAGATTTATGTTGAGAATACTGAGAAATTTTTAGGCCATAGGTTTGAGACATATATTCTTCAAATGAGTAGATTATGGTAATTTAAGATGAGGTAAGAATTTACTTAATGACCCCCACACTAAATTTATGAGTAATATATGATTGGTTTTATATAAATAATGGTTTTCCAAGATTTTATAAGACTTGAATTCAAGTTTCTAGATTGAATAGAATCTAATCCAATAATTTCAGTTAGTTAGGATAGAGGAACTACTTGTAGAGGACCAACCAGTCAACTTAAATAATTACTTATCAATGAAGAGATGCAAAGATAATAATTATAGTAGAAAAGATGGAATTTTAATATAAAAAAAAATGAGGATATATTTATAAAGGTAGTGAATCCACCTTGAATTTATTTGAAATTTAAGTAAAGATAAACTTAAAGATCTAATCATCAAGGCTTGCTGAGAAATATTTAATGAATAGTTAAGGACCCAAGTGGGACTATCAACACTTGTAGGAGAGATCTTCTTAAGTCACTTGAAGAAGATCAATGAATAATGAAAAATGACATGTGGAGTTCAAGGATTCAAGTTCAGAGTTATTGAATAAGAGTCAAAGTGTTGTATAATCTATTATAATGGTGTGTGACTTCATTTTAATGGGATTATTCATTAATATATGAAGTTATCAAGAGGTAAGAAGTATGATTCAGGTGATTGAGTAGAAGATCTAGGGAACTAGAGTTTGATTGATAGAAAAGAATCCTCTTTCACTTCTCCTCATTTTCTACTTTGTTGATATGAATTTATTTTATTTTTTTCTATAATAATAGTTATAGATAAATTCTTAAGGGTAAATAATATTGTTTTTTTTTCATATTTTTTTACGTTATTCTCAAATATTTTCTTGATAGTTTATGTTTTTCAAGTTCAAATAAAAATTTGATATTAAAAAAAATTTCATTATTCTCTAGCCTAGTGAATCCAGTGGTTGAAGAACTACTGAATTCATCCAATAGAGAACTAATATCTTTGTCAAGATATGGTGGTGACATGTTTGAATGTTAGAAACCATTTTTTCCTATTTCTAAGAAGAAAGGAAAATAAATTTTATAATAATCAATTGAAATTTACCCTATCTTTATCACTTTTTCTTCCTTAAACCTTCTATTTGAAATTCAACCATTTCATTCATAGTTTCATACTTAATCTTCACTTTGTTATTGTTTCATCATAATCTCATTTTACACACCACACCACCACCATTTTTCATTCTTTTTTCCTGTTTTGAGTTGTTTTATTAGATTTTGTATAAACCTTATTTGTGAGTTTGACCCTACTCATTATTATACTAGTATTAAGTTTTTAAAGATAAATAAATAATTTTGTAGTTCTAATAACATGCAACTAGAATAAGAAATATCTTATATTTGTAAGGATTGTCTGCATGCATGTGAAAAAAGGGTTAACAACCCTGTCAGCCTTCCATTTTCATTGTTTTTTAAAAAATTAATCATTAGTTTTTTACCAAATGGTCTAAAGGGAACATGGGCTACTATGAATCTATTTTTTTAATTATTCTTTTTTTAAATATCAAAATATAATACTGGATGATTTAAACAAAAAAACCATTTATGAAATCAAATTAACCAAACTATCCAAAACATAAAAACCAAACTATCCAAATACTATTATTTTTTTAGTTAATTCGGTTCATATAAGATAATTTTAACCCCTAATTGAGTAGAATATTGATATTTTTTAAATAACAATGATAAAATCATTGCGAAATCTCTAAGATGTTATATTTTATCTCACTAAACTCTATTTGTCTTCTTTTTCATTTTTTTCTATTTTTTATATCATATATATATTTATATCACATGAATTTTTAAAACCCCCATAATATTTGTATTTCATTTTTTGATATATTTTAGAATATAATAGTGATAATAAAAATTAATTTTTTGTATGTGGCATCCTTATAAAATCGGCCTTAGGTCTGAAATATATTATATACTTAGAAAATATTAAATTTATTAACAGTGGATGCATGAAAAATACCTTAAATTAATTTAACACTATTTTTAGGGATTCCAAGATCTTTCATAGGCTATTTTTCATAAAAATGAAAAAAAATCACAAATTTAAAAAACTGAAAAAATATAACATCATTGCTTATATTTTATTTCTTAGGTCAAGATGGGATTTTATAGTGATTTTTAATATGTTTATCCTAATGTTGAGTCTATCATGGAATAAACATTAAATATTTAAGTTCAATAATTTTTTTGAAAGATTTAATAAGTGATAAACCAAATTAAGATACTTTATAAATGTATTGGGGAAATCAAAGCTTTATGGTGGGAACAACAAAAAAAGAAAGTTAAAGAAGATATAAAGATTTTTCCACCTATATTCCAAGTTTAAGAACCTGATGAGGCCTTAAGTTAATTCATATAATATACATTCAACCTTTCTCAAAAAATTCTAGTAGAGTTTTCTAAATTAGACATGCCATCCTATGCACATGTCAAAGATAAATATGAAATAGAATAATATTGGTTTCGTTTTATAGAATGTGAAACAATAAGTGATTCTACTAACTTTAACAAAAAACAATAATATCCTATTTACCCTTATATTTATTTGGAAGAATAATACACCCAAGTGGTGTAATTTTAAGAAAATCTACAGTAGATTGGAAGCCCGCCTCCAACTCCCACAACTCAACTCCAAGAGGCACTGAGAAAATAACAAGAATTAAAAATTGATCCAATCCAAAGAGATAATATTTTATTAACCTAATTTCATTATAATTTTATTGAAAATTAATTTAGAATTACCTACCATTATTTTTATTTTTTATATTTTTCAAACACATGGGTTGTCTTAGAGGTAGAAGAATAAGAAGAATATTCACCAACTAAGACTAAGTTTTTAATGGCCTTGATTGAAGAAATCAAGTTTCAAGGTGACTTACTCAAAGGTGAGGATTTATTTATTGATTATTCATGTTATAATCTTATTAATGTTGAATTATTTTATAAAATAAAATTTTATAAAATTTTATAAATAGTAATAATAGTGTAGGTCCTAGATTAAATTGAATATAAAGCTATACTAGTAGTGCACAAAAAAGAAGAGGACTCATTATTTCTCTTCCCCCACCTTACTTGTTATGAAAAAAAAAGAATTTGGGATATAGATACATTACTCTATACATGGATTCTTCTATAACTAGTGTGAATAGATACACTCTTGAAGGAAAATAGCTTGGTGGTTTATGAGTAAGAAACCCCATCACCCTAAAATCAAGGATAAAATTTATAACTTCCAATTGGAGGTATTAAATAACCAATACCCACTTGGGGGGGGGGTGTCCAAACCATATTACATCCCTTTTTATTTTTTTCCCTCTTATATTTATTTTTCATTATTTTTATTTCAATAATGTTATTATGTATTATTTTTTATTACTTTATTTTAGGTTTAAAGTGACAACTACTAGGATCTTTAATCAAGTCTATCACCACATTAATAAACTCAGGTTGTATATTTACCTTCCTTTGATTTTTATACCCTTTTATTTTAAATATCTTTGAGATTAAATGATGGGAGGTTAAATATTAAGTGCAGGGGGTGGATTTCAACCTATTTTTAGGAATTTTTATGACATTAATTTTTATTTTTCATGATTTTAGAATCTAAAATTTGCATGTTTTGTTTTCTATTATTAAATTTTATAGTGTTTTTAGGATCTTAAGATTAATATAATACTTTTGGTAATTCAAACCATCTTGGCATTTTTGGAACATTTCATGGTATGAATATTTCAAGATATAAATGATTTCTAAAAGTATTTTTCTTTCAAGATTTTAATATTTTATTTTAGTAATGTTTTATTGATTGTGAAACTCATATGCACTATTACTATTTAAAATGAATATATCTCCCAACCCAAGAGGTTTATAAAACTTTTTTAAAAATTCATTATTTTTTTTCTATTTATAGAGATTCTTGAGTAATGTTTTGAGATCTAGAACTTTTTAATATTACTCTTTAAAATATTTAGAGTCTATGAAATGTTTTTTATATGATTTAGGATTTTTTTGGCTAGCCACACTTTTAACATAATGCCTACCTTTACATATACCCTTGTTTAACCCTTAGAAACTATGAATTGACTTATTGGTTTAAGATACATTACATGACAATTATTCCTAACCTACTTTCACTCTTAATATTTTGGCATGAATATTTCAAGTTTATGAGTGGGGGAAGGTCCTTTCATATGTTTTCTTTGGGAAATAGTTTATTATAGAGTTGTGTGAGGTGTGTGTCACTATTTTGGGTGGTATAGATAAAAAATGAGAATAATTCATTATTCATTGCACTTCATTTATATCATTCTTTTATCTTGAAAATTTTAAAATAAATTAATTAATTAATTAAAAAATTAAATGAAATAGAGATGATATTGAAATTTTTATTGTGCTCACTTGCATTATTTGTCATTAATTACATCTAATTATCATCTCATCATCCATAAAAAAATTAAAAATTAAAAATAAATAATAGGGGAGATTTTGGATGAAAGCATTCATTACATTAATTATTTGACTCATGGACCATCACATTAGAAAATGGGGAGTGGTTTACATATTTTAAGGGGAATTTAGTGAGGGATTTCCTATGTTTTTACGTGAATATTCATAAAATTTTATCTAAAAGTTCAACTAATTTTTTTAGAATTTTAATTTTTAAATGTTTTACCCACCAAATATTATCCACCAAACCTTGAAAAGACCTCATAACTGAAATATTTTTCTATCTCATGGTATAAAGAGTTGATAATTTTCAAAAATCTCATGGAGATCATGAATGTTCTTGGGATTGAGAAAAGATCAATTTAAAATCCTTGAGTGAGGGAGAAATATTTTTATGTAGAGGTAGTTGTGATATTAACATGGTGATTAACATGGAATTGAATGAAATTTAATGATTGGTTTTATAATTTTTTGAATTTATATCCATGTAGGAGGCATGATATTTCATTTTAAGTGATAGATGAGTGTTGTTTCCATTTTTATATTGAGAGGTTTGTTCCAACCTCGGTATAGATGATTTCCCAGGAGTGTAATATTTAAGCATGGGGGATTGATGAAGATCATATTTTAATATATTTTATTTTTTAATTAAATGTTTTAATCCCAAAAAATTATCATTTTAATAATGATTGTCACATTTTTATATTTTAGGAAAAATTTGGGTTTTATTATGAAGATAGATTAATCTTTTATTTTTATATTAGTTTCATATTTCAACTATAAAATTGTATACAATAATCTAAATTGTGAAATTATTTTTTTATAGGATTATATATTCATTAGGATAGATTTCTCTCAACTGGACCAAAATCTAAATCTGACCATATATGGACTGAATGAAGTATACAAGTGGGGCTTCAAAATTTGTTCACAGTTTTGATAAATTTTGAATATGATCCCATATATCAAAAAGTAATGGTTAAAATGTGATAAAATTTTAAATTTTAGATATATAATATGTTTTGGAAAAATTTCGTCAACTATTTATACTAAATATTAATCATTATTCAAGTCCATTAATTCATGGGAAATCAGAGGATTGTAATTCAAATAGTCTATCCAAATAAAAACACTTCCTCTTATAATATGGTCATAACTTCATTTATACACGTCCAAATAATCTTATATTTTATGATAAAAAAATAGATACATAAATGAAAAACTTCATAGAATACCACTTTTCACCATTTATTATTCTAAACATGCATCAAATTTTAGATTATAGAAATAGAGGAAAACCAACCACCCCTATTGCCTATAAATTTGAATCCCCGCTTCATTTTAAAAGAGTTAGTAATTTTAAATAGATAAAGAGGAGTTTTTATATTATAGTAGATTTATACATTTTTAATATATATTAGCTTCTTTTCTTGATTCAATCATTACATTTTCTCTTTTATTTTCCCCCCAACATGATTTTATACCTCTATGTAAATAGAAAACTAACTTCATATTTTTTTTGAAGGGAGGGAGTAGTGCTTGTTCATGTTTTATTACAATTAAATTATTATCTTTATTTTATTATAATATTTTAGTGGTGTTTAAATTAATTAGGTAACATGGTCTCTCCCTTTTCACTACTATTGTTTTCTTTTTTACTTCTTCATCAATATTCATTCCCTTCACTATATAAGTCATTCATATGGTGTAGTTTGACTTGGGTATTGATGGTTAGTGAAGAGGTATCCTAACAAACTTTAGAAATAGTGTTACCATATATGTAGAGTTCTTGGGTTGGGGTAGTAACATTTCAAATGAGAGGATTTTTAGTGATAGTTCTTAATCTCAACATTGAGTGGAATATTGAGTATTATTTAATTAATAATGATAATATCCTTGTGAACTCTATAGGATAATATTTTTTATCTCACTAACCTATTTGTGGCTTATTTTTATTTTTTTCTATATTTTTATATCATATAAATATTTATGTCATATGAATTTTTAACCCCCTTCATTATATTAGTATTTAATTTTAAAGTATATTTTAAAATATAAGAGTGAAAATAGAAAATAATTTTACGTTAGTATCCTCCTTATCAGATAAACCCTAGGATACACAATATGTTTCATTCATAGTAAAAATAAGAAAATATTTAGTTAGGATTGATCAATAGTATCTCTCTTTATCATCTTTTAAATCAATTATGGGGTTAATTTCCACTGAAAAAATAAAATTTTTGAAAATGTTTTCTCTCATCGATGTTGTGCATAATATACCATCCAAAAACTACATTATATATAAAAATATTAAAAATAACATAAATGAATAATTTATATATATATAATTGAATTACATAACATTAAAAATAAATTTTATTTATATAAAATTAACACACAGACAAACACTCATACATATATACATAGATAAATACACTCATACTACATATAAACACACACACACAAGTTAACATATAAATATAATTAATTAATAAAAAATAAATAAAATATAATTAATATTAAATGATTTATAATATGTATAAATATTGAAATTCATTTCTATATAATTATATATATTTTAGTATATTAAACTTACACACAAGAATATATGTATTTTAATTTATAAATAATTATATGTATATTAGCATGTTACATGTATATTAGTGTATTAATATATATATATATAATATAAATATAAATATAAATATAAATATATATAAATTAATATGCATATATATATATATATATGTATATTAATATATAAAAGTATATTTATATTGACTTGTATATAAATATATAATAACATGCATGTGATAACAAAAAGATGCTTGGATGAGTGTTTTGGGAATTCTTTTACTACCCGGATGTCAAGGTTTTAACCCTCATGATGCTTGCAATTATTTTAAAAGGTGCATCAAGGGGTTCTTCTATAAGATGCGGTTGTATGGGGGATTAGTTGAAATTGTGTATCGACATATGAGTGGATAAGTGGGGGATGCAAATTTTTTATGGGGAAATCTTGGGATAAGAGGACAAGGATGATCACAAAGTAACTCACTATTTTATTCCATCCTTATACCATGGTTTTAAACTATATTTATGTTGTAAATTTCAAATACAATAATCTATTGCACTTATAATTTGATTAAATTGTTTAGTGTTAAAAACTATTAAATGGTTTAATTTTACTTGTATTAATGTTTTCATGATAGGTGGAGGTGATTTGGAGATCCCATTATGAAATTCAAGCAATATAGACCAAACTATGTGATCACTCAAGCACACATGTGGACTAAAATCCATACTATACCAAATCAATATATCCAATTAGGCTGAAACTCAATAGTTGAATTCAAAATAATTTATGATAAAATTATCTATAATACCATAGATTCCAATTAATCTATTTAGAGGACCAAAATGTGCTAGAATTAGAGATTATATTCACTATTCACAATCTTAAGGTAATTTTAGTAATTCAACCATATCTTAAGTTGTAGGCCTCTAATTGATGCAAAATTTTCAACAGAGATATTAAAGAGGTGGGAATTTTTTTAAAAAAAAGTGAGATAAGGCTGTATTATATCCCAAATCCACGATCCAAGTTTTTTTTGATGTTAAAGTTAATGGCCATGATAATGGTAAAACTATTTTTTTCAAAGAATTATTTTATTAATATTATGTAATTTTTACCTAATAAAAATATTAATATCTTATCAAAAGTAAATTTAATATAATTTTTAAGTCTATATTTAAATACATTATCCCTCATTATATTTTTTATCAATACTAAATAATATTAAGGACACTTAATGGTAAAAACATCATTTTTCTACAAAACCATTTATATATATATATAATGTTTTAATTAAAAGTTAATTTTCTATTTATTAGAAATTTTATTACATTAAATAGATATTAAATATATTTTAATCTCACAATTTTTTTTATTATGTGTTATTTATATGTTTATTAAAACATAATTTACTTGGGTAGAAACTAATTAACCTAGTAAAAAAAGTTAAAAGTGAAAAATATAAGAACAAATGACTTAATTTTTTTTAAAACATGTGAAAAAAATACTTGGTTAAGGATTTATAGACCCAATATAACCCCACATTCTATTATTTAGAGCTTTTTGAACCATTGAACCTTGAATAGTGTCATTTTATTATGAAAAAATAATGAATGTCACAAAAGTTCCTTTTTCTTCGCTTATAACAGAGGATCACTTCCACTCTTTCAATGCTCCACTTTCCCTTTGAAATATCCCTAAAAACCTACCCAATTTTACTCTACTATAAGTACTATGAATTTTATAAATCCCTTGTTCACTATAAGTTATCCTAAGTCCTAAAATTCTAAGGGGTTCATCAAGAGGAAGTTCAAGTTATTGACGTAAGTATTACCGAATCCTTAACCATTTATTGTTAATCATTCCCTTACAAACCCACTCTAAACATATTAATATAATTACCTCAGTATAATTATTATATTAAAGTTTTATTAAATTAATAGAAAAACCCTTATTTATTTTTTCTCATCCACTTATAAAAACAAAGGAACATATTTTACGCGTTGTGCAGACTATCGCCTTCACAAAGCAACATCTTCACCTTTTCACCACCAACTCTCTTCATTGGTTATACAATTATAATTAAATAATAAATATATAATATATAATATTATTATTAATATAAATATAAAAATAAAAATCCACCTTCATTTTATCTCATTCTCTAGGAAATGAAAATATTAATTGTGTATTGTGTGAAATACCACCTCCATGAAGTAACATTTTTCATTTTTTCATATTGATTTTCAATATTTATCCAAACCAATTAAAATTTAAATAAAAAACATAAAAAAAATAAATAATAATAATATTATTCTACTATTATTATATTATTTCAAAATAAAAAATTTCTTAACCATACTCACCTATCGAATTATGGTATGTTTATGTTTGGGTCAGCCTAACCGCCTAATTGAATAGTGCTATAAAAATATATCATGGATGACTATGAGAAATTATATAATAATATTAAAATAATTTAATAATAAAATAATTATTTTTTTATGGTTCTAGAAATATCATATTAAGTACTTTACTACCATCTTCGATTGAAAAAATTAATAAAATAAGCCGACACCAATTCAATTTTTATACAAAATAAAAAACATAAGAAAAAAATATATAATAAAAAATAAAATATGATAATAAATAGAAATTATTAAATAAATTATAGAATAATAATTTTCCTAATAATTTTTATAATAATATAAATTTGATTATTTATAAATTTAGGTGTACGCACAGAATGAATCATGAATAAGGTCAGGGTTTATGCTAACTCAATTTTATTACATCGAGTTACATATTTTAATATTGAACTCATTTTTTATAATTTTGATTAATTATAGAAAATGATTAATTTTTATGTAATTTAATCCTTAATTTTTTGGGTTTTATAATTATTCCTTATAACTTCATTATCAAATGATTCTTACCTCAAATATTATGTTACTAGTAATGGTTTCTTATCTCAAATTTTCACCCCTTGAGACATATTTCTTATTATAAACCATAATTTATTTTTAATGGTATATAAACTTCAAATTTAATTTTTTTTATCATTATACTATAATTATTCATGATATTTATTATTTCATTTAAAATCATATCACTTAAGGGGTTTTGATTTGAATGTTTTTAATTTCGTAAGGGTTTATGGTAACTCAATTTTCTTCCATTGAGTTAAAAATTATCTTATTGAAACTATATTATTCCAAGATTGATTTATTATACCTAATGAATACTTGGTATTATATTTAATCATTTTCTATGGTTCTACAATTTTTCCTTATTACCACATTATCAAATGATTCTTACCGTAATGGTTAAGTTACTTATAAGGGTTTCATGTATCAAACTTTCACTCCTTGAGACATATTTATTATTATACACCATATTTTATTTGGAATGGTGTATATATTACCCATTTTAATATTTTTTATCATTATCCTCTAATTATTCATAGTATTTTATGTTTCATTTTAAATTCTATCCTTTGAGGGAGTTTTTTTTCCCGAAAGTTTCTAAAGTCGTTAGTGTTATTTATCTCTATTTTCAATTCCATGAGACATGTTTGATATTGTGCACCATATTTTATGTTATATGATTTATTCACTACCCTATTACAATAAATTATAATGAATATATTTCATTTTATTATATCTTTATTTCATGGTATCCCTATGATGTTATTTTGATTCTTCTATTACCATTACCATAAGGGTGTTTTCATATCAATTTTGTTTCATTGAGATATAATTCTTATTCACCACTTGTTTAATTTTTATAGTGTATATATTATACATGGATTAATTTTTAAATCCTATAATACTATTTTTATTTGGGGTATTAAACTTGTGGAAATCCATAACTACCCTTGTCTTTCCAAATCATCCTCTTTTATAGGTATAATTTTTCTTCCAATGCCTTTACTCTATGAATACCCTATTTTTCATTACATTATTTTAAGGGAATTCACCTAGATTCCATATATCAATTTATTTGGGGAATTATTAACTTAACTCTATATCCCTTTCCCTATATGGTGTTTTTTAGGGATGCATACATAGAAAGATATTCCATTTATTTATTGGGAAAATATTGAAAATTGGTATACTTGTTATTCTAATAAAGATATTTATTGATTATTAAGGAATTTTTGTTCTGTATTGTATAAATTATTCATTCCATCATATGATGAATGAATTGGAAATAATTAGTGATAATATCTACTTTCTGCATTAGTGGTTCTCATGATACAAACTAGCTTGTGGATTTTTTTGTATGCCAGCCCAAAAAAAAAATATTTACAAGACACATGACTTCGATGATAATATAATGATGTCTTAGATTAGGTAATGAAATTAGATATCTATCATTATACATTTAATCACTAATGAACTAATTATTATTATCCATGTGATTATTTATTGATATGTCAACCATGGATATGTTTTTCTCAAAGTTTCTTTTGATTATGGAATTATTTTGATTATCTAACACTTTCA
This sequence comes from Viscum album, assembly GCA_963277665.1. Classification (NCBI taxonomy): domain Eukaryota; kingdom Viridiplantae; phylum Streptophyta; class Magnoliopsida; order Santalales; family Viscaceae; genus Viscum; species Viscum album. The sequence continues at coordinate 1,327,512,973 of OY728126.1, forward strand.
TATTATTTTTCTTATTTTATGATCACTTATGATCTTTGATTATTATCACTTATATTTACCCTTATCGATAATTTTATATCACCCCTTTTTATGTTTCAATTTCCCCAAGTTATGATGAAATTTATTACACATGATATGCCTAACAGAATATCTTGTGTGGATAATTTTTTTGGGATATATTGAAGTATTATTATGTATTAATTAGTTCATTATATAGTGAACAAATGTTCATTTGATGAGAAATTCATGGACTTTGTTAATTAATTTTTTTCCAAACTTTATAAAACTATAAATATAAAAGGTACTTTGAATGTATGACTCAATGTTTTGTTTGGTGATATCATATTTATTGATGGTTAAAATTGGGTCAATTTAGTTCATTTCAAATATGGTATATAAAAAAGGTATTTATGATCACTGGATCTAGGAGCATAGGTCTAGGGTGTTATATTATGTCCTAAAAAAATAAACAAATGATTAGAAGAGTGATAAAACATATAAAATGTGGGAATTTCTATGTTTTAGCTTAAGGTTTGACTTCCAATAATGATTAAGTGAGTGGGTCTTGAAATTTGACTGTAAAGGGTGCAGGGTAGGTTTAGTGAAAACAATCAAGTAAGAATAATGTTTTTAAAATGATCTATATTCACTGGATAGAAAGTGTAAGGAATTTCAAGAAATGGTTTTCACACACACATATTGAGATTCAGTGTAATGTTTTACTTGTAAATTCTTATACAATATTATTATCATGCATCTACATGGATTTTATTCTGATACAATTTATGAGACATACATTTCCATGATTACTAAGATTTAATCTTTGGTTTAGTTTTTTCTTTGATTAAATTACTATCATGAATTGAATTTACTATAAATGTAAAATATTAATGATCTAGGGAATATCATCATGCATATTTTTTGAAATATTACTTTCCCTAAGAGTGAAAATGTTCAGGTGTAGGGGTGTGATTGCAATGCGATTCACTATTATACTCCACCCGCATACCATGGTTTTAAACTCTATTTATATTGTAAATTCTAAATATAATAATCAATTAAAATTAAAACTCGATTAATTTTTTAAATGTTAAAATATTTTAAATGTGTAAATTTTACTAGTTTTAATTTTTACATGATAGTTTAAGGTGATTTAGAGAGCCCATGATGGAATTCAAGAAAAACAAGCCAAACTATATGAGGTCTCAAACACACATGTGGACTAAAATATACATTGTTCCTAATTGGTACATCCAATTGGTATGAAAGTTAGTGGGTAAATCAAATATTGTATGGGATAAAATTCTATAGAATACCATTTATCCCAATTCATCCATTTTGAGCCTCAAAATATACCAGCATTGGAGAGAATAGTCATTGCTCATAGTCTCAGGGTCACTTTTGTAATTTGTCCATTCCTTAACTCGAAGGCCTATAATTGATTCAAAATTTTTAGTGGATATGTATAAGAGGTGGGGGGATATTTTTTTTTCAAAATTGATATAATAATGTTTGATAGTCTAAATTAATGAGCCAGTTGGTTTTTGAAATTTAGGGTTCCCAAAACCACCTTCCACATTGCCTATAAATATCCACCTTTGGAACCCCATTAATAAGTTTGAACAAGAAGTGAATTGATAAAATTTTGGAGTTAAAAAGGATTCCTCTCATCACCTTATAATTTATGGAGTTTTCTATCCTTATATGAATAGATAAAATGAATAATGATACCCCCTTGAGCCTCCTCCTCCTCCTGATGGTAATCTAAATGGAGGGATATCATTACGAGGAATACACACACTTGGAGAAGGATTTATGTAACTTTTTATTATACTATTTTAGTTAATTTGTTCTTAAAACATTTATTTTATATTTTATCTTCGATTTATTCTACCTTGAATTAATTATTTTAGTTTTATATAATTAAATACTTTTCATTTCATAAATGTTTTTTTTGATTTCAAGTGATAATCATGGTTTATTCTTATTGGAAAACACAACGGTCCTTTTTCCAACACACATAAATGATATCTTAATATGATTTGGTATCAATCATTCCATGTTTAAGTTCCAAACTTTGTAAAATTGATTTTTTTTGTCAAGGGTTGGTTCTATGTTCACATTTCTAAATGAAAAATACGGGAATCAAAATCTTGGTTACCCTCAACCATAGAATTTAATTAAATCAAATGTAATTTTCAATGATATGAACTTGACCTTGTGTGTTTTATACATGAAATGGTAACCTTATCCTATATCTCTTGAAATAATAATTTTGTTTTTAAACTATTAAACTCTTTTAATTAATTCTTTTTTTTGAAATATGATTCATAAACCCTTGTTTTTAGTTTTCTTTTTGAAAAACTTATTGAACATGCAAAATTCAAACCTTAAATGATTATTAAGAGATAAACTAAAATCTTTCCTAAAATAAATTTAATATTATAAAACCTAATTAATTTGATGAATCATGAAAACATGGTCAAATGACATGACATGTTATTTAGGAAAGAGATAGGGATGGGTGAGTGGATAAGAAATGGGGACAAGGGGATGGGGATGTATGTTAAAATAAAGGTATAGGGGATTAAATTCATGGTAAAAATTAGATGAGTCAGGGTCTACCAATCATAAAAAATTGAAAATTTAAAATAGAAAAAATAAATACAATAATTTAAAAAGTAGCACTTACACACATTTCTATGAAATATTTATGCATTGTGTCAGTTGGTAAAGGGATAGAGGAAGATTAGTATACAAATAGGGGGTAAAGGGGAGAGAGATGCATGGGAAGATAAAGGTGAATGGACATGAAAATTTAGGTGGAATCAGATGAGTCATGGTCAGCCAGTTGTTAAAAAAATAAAATAAAAAATAAAAAATATAATTTCATTAATTAAAAAGTAATACTTACCCATGTTTATATGAAATGTGGATAATTGTGAATCCATTTACCAATGTTTTATTGAATCAAAAAAATTTATCCTAGAAACTCAGTTAAATTTACCAACACTTCATTTAACTACATTTTCTTTGAAAATTGGATGATTATGTCATCCATATTTATAAACATGGCTAACGTGAAATAAAAATGTGGATAAATGGTATTTTTATAGTGAAATTGTGTGAGTATTTAATGCAAGTGTTGTTAGATTTATTCCCCAAATCCCAAATTTATGTGAGGTACTAAGGCTATATCATGTGGTACAATAGGGAAAACCATAAGGGAATGATATAATAAATCATGCAAGTTTCCTATGAAAGTTTGATTGTATGAATGGAAAAATCATAATGTCATGAATCATATGGTATGATTCATTTTTTAATCCTCTGATAAATTATTTTACTCAAATGTTAAATGGTAACATTTGGATCATTATTACACATATTCTATTATTAAATAAAATGTTTCAAAAGGTAAAATAATTAGAAGGATAGAAAAGGGAAAAGGGTTACAAACATTGTAACTAAATGGTATTAAATAATACTTTATTAACATATGTGTTAATTCTTGGAAGATCATTAAGGTCTATATAAGGGGGCCACTTGCTATTCCACTCGGATCAATGAAACAATAATAAGAGGTGGGTGAATTAGTGTGGATGTCATGAACCAACCTAGGATACCCTTTACTTGGGAAACTAAGATGGTTTATGGTAAGTCTTAAAGGGTGTTCCCGATCCCCATAGGTTGTAAAATAGTGTCGAGACATTGAGAATACTCTTTGGGAAGTGTTTCATCCAATAATTTATTCAATGGGTCCTACCTAAGAACCTGATATGACCCATCCACACGTCAGAGAATCACACATCAATATAAATTTCAACAATAATTTTCATCATAAAATAACATAATATCAATGTATAAATCCTGAGAAACAAAACATCAAAATCATGACTAACTAAATTAAATATTACAACTGGAGTTTCCAAAATAAAAAAGTGATGACATGGGAAACCAATAAGGTGATACATCATCTGAATAATAAAAACTAAAAGTTGAAAATAATAATCCAAAGGAACATTTACCCATCACCGAGTGAAACGAGGACTCATCACACCATGTCAATTTCATCGACCCATATAGAGTTATCAAGAACATCCACCACCTCCAAGCGATTCTTTTCCCTTATCTACTTCAGTATAAAATAATTTTGAATACACCTAATGGTTTTATACATTGTGTGAGTATAAAAATCCCAATAGGATCCCACTAAGTGTTCAAAATACGCATTTCATTAGAAAAAATAGAGAATGATAGTTTAATAATTAATATACAAAATAACCTTTAATTTTTTTTTAATAAAATAAGAAATTTAGTACAAGAGAAGTATAAAGTAAAAACATGTGTATAATGAACAAAATAGATAATATTTTAAAACAAAAAACATGAGAGAACACCCCAAGGTCTCCAAGTATAGGAGAACCTAGTAATTTTACATCACTAATTAGGGGTCACTCAATTAGTGGAATGAAACTATAACTACTGCACTATCCAGTGTGATGTGCATGAAATTACTTCACTAGTTAGGTAAGTACTCATAACTAGTGGCATGGGACCTTTACCCAATCTAATATCACTTACCCAAGCATCTAAGGTTCGCATGAAGTTTTATTATTATAGGAAACTATTAGTAAAATTCATTTCTTTAAGTAATGAATAAATGATTTTTAAATTGATAACTTAAAACATGATTTTAAAGTAATTTCTATCATCCATTCTACATGAAACACCAAACAAAACCCTTTTTATATAACTGAATCATACAAAACTAGAATATATACTTTATATAACATTTTAGAAATTTGTATTTGAAAAAAAATCACCAAATGTTCTACTAACAAAGGGAGTCTTTGGAACCACCTCTCTTCAGTGATGAAACCATAAGAAACCAGAATAAGTACACTTGAAAAGGAGAATAAAGGTCCTTAGTAGGTAAGAAAAAACACTATGAATCAAACCACATGCCATATATTTAGTGTAAAAGAATTTATAGGCTACCATAGACTTATTTTATAATGAAATACATAAAAAGGGAAGGAATAAAAACATGAGGACTAAGAGGAATCACTTACTTAGAGTTTCCCTTGAATAATATCAAAGAAAATCCCACCCCAAATAAACCCTAGATGATAAAGGAGAGTAACTCATGAATGTGGTATGGATAGAGGTTGAAATGGGAAAATATGTAAGTGTTAGTATGTTTAATTTGAGAAGGTGTAGGCAATTAATTTTACACTTTATAAAACTTGGGTAGACTACATGGTTTTTCTGTAGGGTTTGGAAAACTCTATTTCAACTGTGTAGGTAAACATTGGATCACCTAGACACTCACATGATTAATCCACATAATTAGACAAACTATGCACCAATCTTGAAAAACACCTCTATAAAATTAGCATACCTGATACATGGTTGTCACACTATTTTCCCTACCAGTGTGCCAACCATGTGTTACCACAAGTTACCCCAAAATTTAAAAAAAATTTAAATAAAAAACCCAAAAGAGATAGAATAAGAATAAATTCCATGAAATAAACAATTCATACCTAAAATGAAATCATGGTCATGATAATCCTCCCCAACATATTTCTTCATGCCGCTAGGAAGTCAACTTATCACCTAATTATTAAATAGACATGGTCATTGCTTTATTGTAAGAGGTTTCTACTCCCACATCTCATGAGAGTTACTCTCATTCTACCATAATATTTAAACCAAAGAGATATAATTACCCTAAATCACCTTAAAATGAGAATAAACTATCTATATGGGGTACTTAGTTACTAAAACATCATGTTCCAACTTTAGTTCTTCCCAATTCATCATGGGAGTAGGATCAGACTGGTACTTCTTCAATTGAGAGAAATGAAATAATTTATTAATTTCTAACTACGATATAAATTATAATCAATTGTAAACCTTTACAACTATTTTCATGATCTCAAAGGGGCCTATGAATCTTGTGGAAATTTTTCCCTAATTTCCCAACCATTGGTGACATAGTTAGGGTGACACCCTTAAAAGCACCCAATCACCAACTAAAAACTCCAATGGATATAGTTTTCTTGCTCGGTCTAGCCATCTATTTGAGGAAGGTTGGTCATTTTTAGTTTAATCTAATATCCCATCACCTCCTTGAAGAATTTATAGTACTGAAAAAAACCGTTAATCCCTATCAGATATAATGGTTTATAGAATTACATACAACCTTATGATCAACTATTCATAAAGTTTCTTGAGATCCTAAACCTATATGGTGTCCATAATTGGTATAAAATGAGAAAAATTTATTATACAATCAACAAATACACAAATAAAATCCCCCCAAGGTGTACATGGTAGTCAAAAAATGAAATTCATAGATACCTCATCCCTCTTCCAGGTAGGAATGGAAAGGGTCTGATGTAAGCTTGATGGTGTCAAATGCACAACCTTCACCTATTGGTTTATAAATCACCGTAATACAAAATTGGCTACATCTTGTCTAATACCTATCCAAAAATATTATAATATCATATCACACTGTATCTTAGTGGAACTAGGATGGATGCCCCACTAAGATCGATGACAATTCTACATCACTTCCTTCTCCATAGATGAAGGGACTACAAACCTATTCTTGAAGTATGGAAAGCCTTACGAGGATAGTGACATGTTAGGGATGGTATTCCCACCATATATAATTCTCCTGAGGGATGAACTCAAAGAGGTAAGGTGTCAATACCACATTATCAAGGAACAAAATCCTCCCCATCTTCTTGAATTTATAATGTAATTCAGTTAAGAGATCTATAAGGATCCATTATTCACCATAAACCCTCAAAGCCTGATATGGACACTTTCTATTTAGGGTGTTGACAACAAAATTCCTTTAACTAGGGGTGTAAGTAAGATAAAAATAAAAATTTTATGGGTAATAAACCCACTATATTTATTTATGGTTTAAATATTTCTAAGAGAATAAGTAGATCAAATTTCTTTGGTTAGTGTGGACATTGAATTTATCACCAAATAGATAATTCCACCAACACTTAATCACATGTATCACAGTGGCCAGATCTAATTCATGTATGGGATAATTCCTCTCATGGGGTTGAAGTTGACATGAGCTATATACTATTACATGATCATCCTAAATTAGTACACACACCAATACCACACCTGAAGCATCATAAAAAATCATAACTCTAATTGGTCTTAGGAAAAATCAGGATATGGGTTAATGAAAAATAATACTTTAATTATTTTAAGTATTGTTAACTGTAACACCCCAACTCCAAAATCTTAGAGCTGGTGTATTATTTTACATTGGCATGAATACAAGGAATCAAATCCTGAAAGACTGGTTAGTTTAGTATTCTTGACGAAACTGGATACATACATGGGACCAATTTTATATTTTCAAAGGAAACAAAATATGATCCATAACAAAAGCTAATAAACTACATCCTTGAAAACTCAATAAATGATCTCTTCTTCTTCACTCGGGGAAGGAAAAACAAATGAAAGGGGTGAGATAAAATTCTCAGTAAGGGTTAATAAATACAATGAAATATATAATAAACATAAACATTTGACACGGTGAATAACTAAAAACGCATTCGTTTAAAGATAAACTTAAACAAATTATGGCAAGAATATGAGCTGAGTAAATAATGCCAACATAATCATGGGTATTCTAATAATCGAATAACCACATTAAATTTCAATTACTAGCTTCATAATGAGTTAAATTCATATTCCAGACATCATAACCACACTTTCAAGTCCTCGTGCCAAGACCATAAATAACCATTTTTTCAAGGCCTCAGGTCATGACCTAGTTTGTCTCATGAGACCTACTGATGCATCGAGGGGCTATAGCGGGCCCCAACTATCACATAATAGGTCCAATTCATTACTAATACGTATAGTAAGTATTTTATTCAATGTGTCCCATAACACTTTGAATAATTAAATTGTGTCTTTTATTTAAAGTTTCCCATACCACTTTGAATAATTAAATGTCACTTATTCAATGTGTCCCATACAACATTGAATAATTAAATTCTTAATTAAAAATTTATAAAACTAATCATAAACCATTAAAAAAACATGGTGGATGATATAATATGAGATAAACCTTAATGAAGCACAAGATTCAACAAAGGATGTTTCCATAGATAAGGATACTTTGAAATTAGACCATTGAAAAATTCTTGAGGAAATAATCCTTAAACATTCTAAAGTGTCACATATGACCTTGAAACATTCAAATCATAATACCATATAATAGGGTGTGATCACAACAACATTAATGCATAATACCATAGAATATCATGAGAATAAGGATAATCCTGATATGATATGTCAAAGGGAAGCACATACACCACATTCATGTAATAATTGGTGAACAAGGCATATACTTCATAAAATTTAGAGTGAGGTGAGAAAAATCTATTTTCTTTTGGAAAGAAGAGTTATTTTGGAAAATCATTTGTATTTTTCACAAATATGGTTTTAAAAATGTATATCCCATAAAATAAAAAGTAACATTGAGATTAAATTTGAGAAATAAATGATGTCCCATTTAATTAAAATCATTCAAAAAGTGTTTTTAAATAAGCTTTAGAATTAAATCATTTTAGTTCGGTTTAAGGAATTCATTAAAAAAAATTTAAAGCGCAAAGGAATGTTTGATTGCATAAAACCAGAAATGAACCAAATTATCTTTTCATGTTAAAATTTGTGATTTTAGAAAGATAAATCTGGCTTAAAACAAATTATAGAGTGAACTTAAAATTAGGTAAGAATTCGAGAAGTTCCTTGAATTAGGGTTGTATTTCAGAAGAATTTTTGAAAGATTGTTTTAAAACATATAACTACCCATAAATGAAGGTATGATTCTGGTTGGAACACATATATAGAAAAATCACATATAAATTATGAGGATTACATTTTAATTAATAATAATTTAATTAAGGTAAGTATATAATAAAAGTAACCCGAATGAAAATATAGGTTCGGGTGTAAAACCCTTACAACTTTGTAATCAATTGAACCGTATGTCCCAAAATTAATAATCATCATATGATCATTTAATATCATGAAAATAAATATATTCATGATATGAAACACCAATGGGTAGTATACATACACCATACACAAGTAATAGTAGTGAATACATAATATCTCACAAAAATGGAAGTGAGATGAAGAAACCCCTTACATTAAGCTCGAGAGTGTTCTTAGTTTGTTTTAATGACCTGAATAATAAAATTTAGCTTCATTAATTAATAATTACAGAACCTCCTATGCATTTAATTGATTTATTATAACCTTATTAGGTTCATTCATGTCCCTTTTATGGGTTTAAGAGGTTCAATTTTATTGTTTTGGAAGTATTTTCTTCCTTGGTTTTCATGATCAGTTTACTTGTATTCATGAATGGAAGTACGTTTGATGTGTGGTTAAAAATAAAGAATTTTTAATATATATTATTAATGAAATTACATAGATATAAATGATCTTATAGTGATTTTGTGTTATATACCATGATGATGATTCATTAGTTAAAAGTTAATTACAAACGTTTAGATTAACTTGGTGGTTTTGTTCATAATGAACTTGTTTTGTATTATTATTTTATATTATGAGTGTGTAAGGATTACAGAACATTGAATAAGGTAAAATACATATATTATGATCTGGTTCAACCATTAAAAAGGTTTCATGACCAGTCTTGAAGATATTAATATAAATTGAGAACTCGTCATCCTTGAATGTGATAAATTAACACATCTCAGACGGTGTTTTCATTTTAAGTATAAAAGGAGGGGGAAAGAGAGATGATGATAAAATATTCCATTAGCATAATAAAATTATATTTCATGTAAGGTAATAGAATTATAATATAATTTGGATAAGGGGAGATAAGAAAATAAGTATAAAAGAAATAAACTCAAAATAGAAGAAAAAATTTGAGAAATCTCTTAGGAAAAATTAGGCAGCCTAGCAACGTTACTTAAAATTTCATAAAATAGTTTAATGAGATAAAGGAGGTATATAATCACTCTTAAATAATATGGTCAGTAAGGGGGATATGTAATGACATACTCCAACATAATCCAAATTAAATTAAAAATAATAACATAAAATTAAAGAAAAGAAACAAAATAAAAAAGGATGTTTGCCTCTTGATCTCTTCTCCTTGAGATCCTTCTTAAGGCCTTTTGTTTTGACCTTTTGGTGAGACCAACGGATCTAGGATGTGGGGAAGAGTCTTGTGGGGAGTATTGGGCAGAAATTATCTAAGTATCAAGGCTTGAGAGGTGTGGGAGGAAGAGGGGAATGATGGCAGTATTTATATAGGAGGAGAGGAGGTATTTTTCATTATTTTAATCATTATTATAATATTTTTGATTAAGACTATGAATAATCCTAAATAATCTGACCCAAAATATTAATAATTTCCTGTGAGTTCGAACCAAGTGGTATTAAATCACTTATGATGTCATAAATAGTGTATTTTACTGTTAATTTGAATATACAGTATTTTACCGTATTTCACTCTTCATAAAAAATTCTAGAATTTTAGAAAATTATCAAAAATTCACCCTTACCATTTTTAAATGTGTAGAATTAAAAATTGAACTCAATTTTTTAAAATAAGTTTCTAATTATTATTAATTTAATTTTTAAATAAAATCATAATTTATTCCAAAAAAACAACTTTAAAACTATAACTCGTTTTTTTGCACCTTGAAAAATTAATCAAGGTCCCATAAAATTATCTTATAACCATAAGAAAATAAAGTAAAAATTTATTATTTCATTTTATGAAAATAAATTTCCATTTTAAATAATTAAATTAATCATAAAATTTTAATTAAAATATTTATGACATACAAAAATACCAATACATTACTATGATCATTTTTTTTCACTTTTAAGATATATAAATTATATTTATACATTCATGGGTGAAGTTTATATTTTTTTGGCTGATTTAATATTCATTACTATTCATTAATATTCATAAGGATATGTTACTATTCATAAGGATATGTTACTATTCACCAAAAATTAAGTTTGTCTTATCATACTCTAAATATATTACTGAATGAAACCGTGTATGTGAGTTTTTCGAAATTCAAATCACAGAGGTAGAAAAATTATATTTACTTGGCTAGGTTATAAAAAAGTGGCATTTTCTAGAGACTCAGTGTTTCATGCATTCTATATTAAATCTATTTATAAATTCTTGGGGTGTTACATTATCCCCTCATTACAAAAATTTCATCCTCAAAATTTGAAATTAAAATTTGAAAGGTAATAGTTGATACTTGAAAATTCCCTTTGTGGGAAACCCACATCAAGAATATGGTTAAAATATCCTATTAATAAGAGGAAGGGGAAATGTATCTATTACTACAAAAAATGCATTCTAATTGGACAACATAGTCATGAAAGAATAATCAATCCATCACATAATGACATTAAACTAATGACTAACTTATCATTAACCCTTAATCAACAAGGAGAAGCTCTAAAATTCACATTTCAAACTTATGAATAACTTCATCATGTATCCTTTTAAAACATGGTAATTAATTGAATTATCATAAAAACCATATTGGAAACCTACATTCTTCCATATTCCTTAAGCAAGATATATGTTATTGGATATATTCCTTAAATCCAAAAGTGTTGTAAATTTCATCGATGAGAGCATAGACCGCTTCTCGACAATTCAATAATCAGTTCCAAGGTAGTAAATACTTATCTGAATCAATCATTTCTTCTTCATTATCTCAACATCAGATATATATTAAGGGTTGTCTTCCCCTCAATCATATTTTTCTCTAAAAATTTTAACTTTCTGCTGAATCACTTTTCCTTTATACCATTCATCATACAACCTCAAATACTAAATGAAAAAGTATTTCAGTACAATCCTCATATATTCCATAATATTTATAACCAGTACATTGTTGAAAAAATATTCAAATGACATGATTATTGAATAGGAATATTAATCATTCTACTTCATATGTGGAAGCATGATAACTTTTTCATTATCCAAAATCATCATTTGGGGTATATTCTTTTCACACTTGGGACATTGATTCACATAGTGTCCTATATCCTTGAAAATTAAACATTGTATATTGGAAACCGTTTTCTTACCCTTGAAACCATGATCTTGGTGTCCTTTTTCTACACACTTATATCAAACACCCATTCCCTTCAATCATTTACTAGGGTGATTCCTTCCACAGTTATCACATGTGGGAAAACTCTTCTTTCCCTTCTTCCTTTTATCCTCGTATTTCTCTGACATCCTCTCATTCTTTTTCTTCCCTTCAAATTTGTAGGACTCAGAGAAATCTTTACATACCTTGTTAACACATGATATTATTTCCTCATATGAGGAGGATACTTGGGAGACAATCTTTATTTGAAAAGATGGCTTAAGTCCATTAGAGATGTGATCCTTATTACTCTTCACATCACGTGCATTGGTGAAGTTATTATTACTTCTTCTAGGAACCATTTAGAATCAATTCCATATTATATATTATCCCATAAAATTATGAACTCTCTATATCTCTAAATATGGTATAACACATAACATAAATTTATACATCATAAATCCTAGAACCATGTTATTTGGTTACTTTGGGGAAATAAATCTTTTATAATGGTGGGAAAATAAAATGAGAATTATCATAAGCATATCCCCCAAGAGTGTCAAACCAAGTGTATAGTAAGGCTTGTTGTTGTGTACCATAATACCCCAGGTCAAGCCCGAAACTCCTTGTCAAAGTTGTTACTTCTTGGTACATCTATTCCAGAACCACATCCACTTTTAGTTTCCAGACATGGATGCATTTTATAGAAATATCCACATAATATATTCCATACAAAAATTCTAGGACATTCTTGTATTTTTATCCTCAAAATTTATCATAGGGTTTTGTTCACTAATCTACATTTTCTAAATCTAGTTTTCATGTTTTCTACTAAACTTCCTTTGATAGAAACTGTAACGCCCCAACTCCAGAAGCTTAGAGTCGGTGAATTATTTTGCATTAGCATGATTACAAGGAATCAAATCCTAGAGGACTGATCATTTTAGTATTCTTAAAGAAACAAGATACATACCTGAGATCCATTTTACATTTTGAAAGGAAACAAAATATGATACATAACAAAAGCTAATAAACTGCATCCTAGAAAACTCAATAAATGATCTCTTCTTCTTCACCTGGGGAAGGAAAAACAAATGAAAGCGGTGAGATCAAATTCTTAGTAAGGGTTGAGAAATACAACGAAAGATATCATAAACATAAATATTTTAAAATGTGAATAACTAAAAACACATTCCTTTAAAGATAAACTTGAACACGTTATGGCAGGAATTTGAGATGAGTAAATAATGCCAACATAATCATGGTTATTCTAATAATAGAATAACCACATGAACTTTCATTTACTAGTTTCATAATGAGGGAAATTCATATGCCTGACATCATAACCACATTGTCAAGGCCTCATGAAAAGACCATAAATAACCATTTTGTCAAGGCCTCTTGCCATGGCCTAGTTTGTCTCATGAGACCTACCGATGCATTTAGGGGCTATAGTGGGCCCCACACATCACATAATAAGTCCAATGCATTCCTCATATGTATATTAATTCTTTTATTCAAATTGTCCCATATCACTTTGAATAATTAAATTTTGTCTTTTATTCAAAGTGTCTCATACCACTTTGAATAATTAAATGTCACTTATTTAATGTGTCCCATACCACGTTGAATAATTAAATTATTAATTAAAAAGTTATCAAAATAATAATAAACCTTTAAATAAAACATAGTGTATGATATCATAGGAGATAAAACTCAATGAAGTACAAGATTAAATAAAGGATGTTGCCATAGATGAGGATACTTTGAAATGAGACCATTGAAAAATTCTTGAGGAAATAATCCTTAAACATTCCAAAGTGTCTCATAACACCTTAAAACATTCAAATAATAATAATTTAGAATATCATGAGAATAATTATAATCTTTATATGATATATCAAATGGAATTACATACACCACATGCATGTAATAAGTGGTGAACAATACATATACTTCATAAAAGTTAGAGTGATGTGAGAAAAATCTATTTTCCTTTGGAAAGAATTTTTTTTGGAAAATCATTTGTATTTTTCACAAATATGGTTTTAAAAATGTATATAAAATAAAATAAAATGTAACATTGAGATTACATTTGAGGCATAAATGATGTCCCACTGAAGTGAAATCATGTAAAATGTGTTTTTAAAGATGCTTTAGAATTAAATCATTTTAGTATGGTTTAAGGAATTCATTAAAAAGATTTTAAAGCGCAAATGCATGTTTGATTTCATAAAACCAGAAATGAACCAAAATATATTTTCATGTTAAAATGTGTGATTTTAGAAATATAAATATGGATTAAAAAATATTATATAGTGAACATCAAATTAGGTAAGAATTTGAGAAGTTCCTTGAATCGGGGTTGCATTTCGAAATAATTTTTGAAAGATTCTTTTAAAACATATAACTCCCCATAAATTAAGTAATGATTATAGTCAGAACACATATATATAACATTTAAATATAAATTATGAAGAGTTAATTTGAATGAATAATAATTTAATTGAGGTAAGTATATAATAAAAGTAACCCGAATGAAAATGGACGTTCGGGTGTAAAACCCTTACAACTTTGTAATCAATTGAATCGTATGCCCCAAAATTAATAATCATAAAATCAAAAATTTAATATCATTAAAATAAATATATTCATGATATGAAACACCAATGGGCAGTATACATACACCATACACAATTAATAGTAGTGAATACAGAATATCACACAAAAATGGAAGTGAGATGAATAAAACCCTTACCTTATGCTCAAGTGTGTGATTCATTTGTTTTAATGACCTGAATAATCAAATTTATATTCATTAATTAATGATTCCAAAACCTACTATACATTTAATTGATTTATTATAACCTTATTAGGTTCATTAATGACCCTTTTATTAGTTTAAGAGGTTCAATTTTATTGTTTTGGAAGCATTTTCTTCCTTGGTTTTCATGATCGGCTTACTTGTATTCCTAAATGGAAGTCTGTTTTATGCATGGTTAAACTTACAGAATTGTTGATATATATTATTAATTAAATTAAATATATATAAATGATATTATAATGATTTTTTTATATACCATGATGATGATTCCTTAGTTAAAAGTTAATTACATACGTTTCGATTAACTTGGTGGTTTTGTTCATAATGAACTTGTTTTGTATTATTATTTTATATTATGAGTGTGTAAGGATTCCAGAATATTTAATAAGTTAAAAATAAATATATTAATATCAAGTTCAACCATTAAAAAGGTTTCATGACCAGTCTTGAATATACTAATAGAAACTAAGAACCTGTCATCCTTGAATGTGATAAATTAACACAACTCGGACGGTGTTTTCATTTTTAGTATAAAAAAAGGGGGAAAGAGAGACGATTATAAAATATTCCATTAGAATAATAAAATTCCATTTCATATAAGTTAATGAAATTATCATATCAATTGAATTAGGGGATATTATGAAAGAAGTATAAAAGAAAGGAACTCAAAATATAAGAAAAAAAAACTGAGAAATCTCTCATGAAAATTCGGCAGCCTAACGACGTCACTTAAAATTTCATAAAATAGTTTGATGAGAGAAAGGGGGTATCTCATCACTATTAAATAATACATGAATTAAGGGGGATATTTAATGACATACCCCAACATAAGTGAAATGAAATTAAAAATAATAACATAAAATGAAAGAAAAGAAATAAGACAAAATAGGATGTTTACCTCTTGATCTCTTCTCCTTGAGATCCTTCTTAATGAACTTTGGTTTTGGCCTTTTGGTGATACCAACAGCTCTAGAACTTGAGAAATAGTCTTGGGAGGAGTATTTGGGAGAAATTAGGTAAGGATAAAATCTTGATAGGTGTGGGGGAAGAGGGAAATGAGGGTGGTATTTATAGTGGAGGATATGAGGTATTTTTCATTATTTTAATCATTATTATAATATTTTTGATCAAGACTATGAATAATCCTAATTTATGTGACCCAAAATAGTAATAATTGCATGTTATTTCAAATAAAGTGGTCTTACATCACTTATGATGTCATATATAGTGTATTTTACTGATAATTTGAATATACGGTATTTTACCGTATTTCACTATTCATAAAAAATTCTTGAATTTTAGAAAATTCTAAAAAATTAACCCTTAGAATTTTTCGACATGTATAATTCAAAAGTGAAATCCATTTTTTTGAAAATAATTTTCTAAATATTATTAATTTAATTTTTAAATAAAATCATAATTTATTCCAAAAAACAACTTTAAAACTATTACTCATTTTATAACACCTTGAAAAAAATTAATCAATGTCCCATAAAATTATCTTATAACCATAAGACAATAAATTAAAAATTTATGATTATATTTTATGAAAATAAATTTCCATTTTAAATAATTAAATTAATCATAAAATTTTAATTAAAATATTTACGACATACAAAAATACTATTACTTATACTATGATCATTTTTTCACTTTTAATATGTCTAAATTATATTTATACATTCATGGGTGAAATTTTTATTTTTTTGCATGATTTAATATTAATTACTATTCATAAGGCTATGTTAGTATTTATAAGGGTATGTTACTATTCACCAAAAATTAGGTTTGTCATATCAGATTCTAAATATCCTACTGAACGCAACTATGTATGCCAGTTTTTCAAAATTCAAATCACGGAGGTGGAAAAATTATATTTACTTGGATAAGTTATAAAAAAGTTGTTTTTTTAAAGACTCAGTGTTTCATGCATTCTATATTGAATCTATTTTTATATTCTTAGGGTGTTACATTAACATTTTACGATCCATAAAAACTTCACCCCTTCTGAGAAAACATGCTCAAAGGAGATGTAAGATTTGAAAAATTTCTAATTAAACTCTGATAATAACATGTTAATATTAAGAAGCTTCATTTATAAAAGTCATTTCATGGATCCTTCCAAGACATAATGACATTCACCTTCACAGTGTTGACTAAAATGAATTTTCCAGACACTATATGTCCTAATAACTTAACTTTTATGATCCGAAAGCTATATTTAGATATATTTACACAGTGATAGTGCTTGAAAAGAGTCCCAAGGATGATTATAAAATGTCATGCATGATCCTCCTTATAATTATAATATACTAATTTATCTTCTACAAACACCATGAAAAAAGAGTCCAAGTGTCGATGAAATATCTGATTCATCAAATACATAAATACTGCAAGATCATTAGTCAGAACAAAAGGCTTTACAAGATAATTAGAATAACTATATATTCTTTGAAAATAATTCTTAGGGATATCAGATTCCTTCACTCAAAGTTGGTGGTAACCTGATCAGAGATTGATTTTTTAGAACCACCTTGCTCTCTTTAGCTGATCAAAAAAATCATCGATACTAAGAAATGGGTATTTATTCTTAATATTGACCAAGTTTAGCTTCTGATAATCAAAACATAATGTCATGAAACATACTTTTATGAATGAATTTTTCTTTCTGATTATATAAATGTGTCATATTTAACAATCTAGTATTATATAAAGCACATACACCACATAATAAAACCAAAATTATTTTAATATATTTATTTAAACATTACAATTAGAGAATGAATATATCCATAATAATTGAAAGTGTTTCAATGTGATAAAAAAATATAAAATAAGATGACTATAATATTAGAATATGGATCTTATGAACCCCCTAGAATGATCACACTCATGAAAAATAAAGAAATGAAACATAATATTAGTAATGGAATATTAATTTTTAAAATGAAAATATATATAACCTTGAGAGAAAATATAATTAAAAGTATAATTAATGAAATATTAGGTATTTATATAAGGTATAGAGCCTATATGACTATTAAAAATATGACTATTGGAATAATAATCTGACAGTTGGAATAGTAGTCTGACTATTAGGAATTGTAACATGCCCATTGGAATAATAACCTCACCTCTGTAATTTTAAAATAATATTTAGTTACCTCATAAAATGAGAAGATATTAAATTCATTTCATGATAAAAATAAATAAATGTTTAAAAAATGATAAAATAAGTGCACTTATTTTTGTAAAACATATATATTTTATTTATATTTTCATTATAAATATAAATATTTGAGATAAAATTTATTTTCATAAAAATATTTTAGATTAATATTAATTTTTATTAAAATGATAATATAATTTTATGATACCATAAGTAATTTTTCAAAGGGTTGTAAAATTGATCATAATATTAAAATTGGAATTTTCAAATAAATATAGTTTTTATTTAAAATTTAGTTTTCTCATATTTAGAAAATTATTTTCATAAAATGGATTTTATTTTTGGAATTTACATGTCAAAAAATGGTTTGGGATTTTTTTTATTTTTCTAAAACAGTAAAACTTTTGGGAATAGTGAAGTATGACATAATATGGTAATTTTCATTATAATCCAAATAAATGAAGAAATAAGTCATGGATTATGTAATTGACCATTGGTTCATACTTCCTTTAGTGTAATTTGATGCTATAATGGGCATGGACTGGTTGTACTTATATAAAGCCAACATCAATTGTTGGGATAGGGTGACCACTCTTCACATTCCAAGTCATCCTCTGATTATATAAAATTATAAGTAAGAGAATGAATACCCTTTAGAATATTATTCAAAATCATGAATATCATTTACTTATGAGTAAGATTATTTAGATAAAATTATTGGGAAAAAATAGAGAATCGGTCTTGAAGACATGCCCATTGTGAGAGAATATACTGATGTATTCCCTAAAGAGTTGTTTGGTCTTCCTCGTGATTGAGAGGTTGATTTTTCAATTAAAATTATACTTGGATATTTTCCCATATCTAGGACTCCCTACAAAATGGCCACCATTGAGTTAGAATAACTAAAGAAGTAGTTAAAAGAGAATCTATACAAGGCTTTTATACATCCGAGTGCTTCACCATGGGGTGTGTCAGTTCTATTCATCAAGAAGAATGATGTGTCAATGCACCTCTATAATGATTATTATGAACTCAACAAAATCAAAATGAAGAACAATTATCCATTTCCATGGATTGATGACTTGATCGATTAATATTGTGTGGCACAATATTTCTCTAAGGTGGGCCTTCGATCGAGATATCACTAATTATAGGTGAAGAAGGAAGTTATTCGCAAGACTATCTTTTAAACAAGTTATAGAGACTATGAGTTTATAGTGATACCCTTTAGACTATCTAATGCTCCAATAATATTCATGGAATTGATGAATAGAGTCTTTAGATATTACCTTGAGAAAATTTTGGTAGTCTTTAGAGATGATATTATAATATACTCTATAAGTAAGGATGAACATGAGGAGCATTTGAGTATTGTGCTAAAGACATTGTGAAATGAGTAGTTATATGAAAAGTATAGTAAATATGAGTTTTATATGTAGGAATTATAATTATTGGGGAATGTTATCATCATAAAATGGATATTTGCAGATGTAATGACCCGCCTAATCTTATTGGTTTGAGAGTAAAATGAGTCATTACTTGGCCTTAAGTGACATCCCCAAGATGCCAAAGGCAGGAAATAAATGCCGAAGGGTTTAAAAAGAATGTGGGGGGATGATTTACCCTTTAAGAAACCAACCAAAAACCACACAACCACAACCAAAAAACCACTATATGATGCATGATGAAAAACAAGGCAATTCAACCACATTATTAAAACAAGTCAACCAAAGTGCACAACAGCCGAAGATAAACAAACATCAAAGTACAGAACATAAAATAACTATAGACTCCAGGAAGACCACAAGACTCCATCCTCCACCAGATCCAAGCTCCAACATCACCAAACATCCCAAGTCTCACGAAGTGGTACTAAAAATTTGAGGCACGTTACCTTTTCCCCTGTCCTAGAAGATAGCATCTGCAAAAGCACCAAACTGCCAAAGTAGGGGTGAGTATAAAAATTATTAGGTTTTCCCCAATGACTTCCCTACTCAAACCACTAGGATAGAAGAGTTAGAAACATTTATATAAAATAGTTTATATAAAACAATTTCTCAAAACAATTTATAACTAAATATAAACAAGTTTCCAAAACCATTTATAACCAAAATCATACAACCACGATTGATTTTTTTTTTCCAAAAAGTAATTTTTATATAAAATTAACTAAACAAGATTTAAAATGATTTCACTATATCCCTTATTGGCATACCCAACCATTCCAAAAACCCATGCAACTAACCATGCATGCTACATTATGACAGTTCCATACTCATGAGCAGTTCCTCGTCGATCTACCAAGTCGTCATAAGGTGATTGTTTCCCATGTTCCATTAACCCTTTGGAACCAATAACAAGGTTATATTTCAACTCAGAGTCATATATGCAACATGAACACACACCACATATGCCCAATGATCATTCCAAAACAACCCTTTCAATAAAAACAACTTTTTATTGAAAACCATTTCCATCAAAACCATTTCAATAAAAAACCATTTCAATGTCAAACCATTTCAATAAAACACCATTTTTATTGAAAAAACCTTTTTAATAAATCATCTATAAATTACAAAAAATCTATAATTTAAAATTATCATTTTAAATTCAAGAAAATAAACCCCCTTTTCACAACGATTTACCAAGATCACGTAATTTCACAAAAACCATACATCACCACTAAAGAAGATTTATTTTATGATTTTCACCATCAATTTCATTCAAATAAACCAATTTTAATCTAATAAAATCAATTCTAGCAAGAGGAGTCGAGATAGAAGCCTCCTGCCTCAAAGGTTTTGACGAAAACCCCAACGAACGAATAACACACAATAAAACTAGATCGATTCTCTAAGAACCTGCCTTAGATCTCTTCTCCTACCAAGAACAAAGAAAAATACCATCCTATTTGGAATCCAAACACCTAGATATACCCATAATGATCAAGAAAACAATATAAGAGGAGAATTAGATCAAATTAGATATAAGAAACCGATCAAGAACGAAGAAGAACGATCACATTACTCAAGAATCCGACTTCGATTCACTAAGGGAAGACTTCATATTGCCTAAAGAATGATGAGAGAACCTTCTTTGGCCTTAGAAGAAGAAAAATCCCAAGTTAGAGCTGGTTTGGGGAAAAACGAGTGGATTAAAGGCAAGGTCGGCCCAAATCCACTTTTTTAGGATCTTGTTTTAACCCTACGCACTGTTAGATCACACGATTAGGCAAACCATGTGCTAATTGTGTGTTAGTTACTATCTTAAAAAAACACTCGCATGACCTCTGTTGGTCTGAGTGGATACTCAAGAGGGGGAAGGGGGTGAATAGAGTTCCAATTAAAATTTCCGTTTAACAGATTTGTATAAAAATCCCCCAATTCCTAAAACAAGTTAAACTGTAGTGAATTTATAAAGATTGTAAATGTTCGATTAGTTTCTCCAAGATTGATTAATTATCAGTTAACTTAATCAAAAGATTAAGTTAGCTTTTGAAACTAACTTACTGATTCACAATGATTACAAACACATGCTAGTTCAACTACCAGAGTTACTCTAAAACAGATTTATATTTAAAGTACATAGCAGTGGAATATTCAAAGTATCTTTAATAAAGATAAAAAGCACAACAGTTTAAAACAAGAGGTTCAGTCTCAATCTAAGACTTAGTCCTCTCAAACAGTTTGTATAAACTATGATCCACACCCTGGATAGAGTGTTTTACAACAGTACGCAGACTGTTCAGGTCCTCAGATCTCTACCACAGTTCTATGTGGGAAAACTAAACAACAGCACACATGCTATCTAGGTCACACTTGACCTCTTCCACAATTCACAGTGGGATACAATAAGGTGTAAAAAGTTTGATGTGAGGATTTAGTATCCTCCAGTTCAGTCCAAGAGTCAGTGTGTGTCTAAATAGACAGATGCACACACACTGCTCAAAATTTAAACAAAAGTTCACTATAGAGAAAATAAATGGACAATGAGTTTAGAATGATATGAGTGATTTCAGATGTGCTCTGGAATCGTTTGGATATTGTGGGTGTTATTTGAGTCTGTTCTGGTAAGGATGACACAAAATAGAGTGTCGTTGTTCTTCTCAGCTACAGTTATTCAGCCTTGTGCATATGATATTCAGTAGGCACAACAACTTGGATTTTGTGTTTGTTCCAGGTGAATGATATTGTTGAAGCTCTCTAGTTTTCACAGGTGTTCTTTGATTTCTTCTTTTGCTTCGTGGTCCTTCATACAGATGTACGCCCACGTCTTCTTAAGTGTTTCTATCTATGTCTATTTTTTTATGTCATCGTTTTTCACTACAGATAGATATTATTTTTTGTTTCTTGAGATCTGGAAAAAAGAATGATTGCTTTTTGACAGGTAATAGGTACGGTTCCTTGACATCCAACAACCAACATTAATTAATAGCAGGTGAATTGAATTAAGAAAATATGACCATTGGAATTAAATAAGAGTTAATAGAAATTCAAACAGTTTTTACAACTGTCGGTGAGTCATGAGATCGGTAGTTCATTTGAATTTGCATCATTATCGATAGGTCATGTGATCAGCATCAGCTTCGGTAGATCATTTGATCAGTATTGGCTTCGATAGATCATTTGATCAGCATCAGTATCAGTAGGTCTTTTGATCAGTATCAGTATCAGTAGTTCATTTGATCAGCATTGGTGTGACCGTTCTCATTGGTGCGACCGTTGTCATCGGTGCGACCGTTGTCATCGGTGTGACCGTTGTCATCGGTACGACCATTGTCATCGGTGCGACCGTTGTCATTGGTGCGACCGTTGTCATCGGTGCAATCATTGTCATTGGTGCGACCCTTGTCATAGGTGCGACTGTTGTAATCGGTATCAGTGCAACCGTTGTCATCGGTGCGACCCTTGTCATAGGTGTGACTGTTGTCATCGGTGCGACCATTGTCATCGGTGCGACTGTTGTCATCGGTGTGACTGTTGTCATCGGTGCGACTGTTGTCATCGGTGCGACCGTTGTCATTGGTGTGACTGTTTTCATCGGTGCGACCATTGTCATCGGTGCAACCGTTGTCATCGGTGCGACCGTTGTCATTGGTGCGACCATTGTCATTGGTGTCTCATTCCTTTAACTATCGGTGACTCAAGAAAATAACTAACGGTGAGTCAAAAATATAACTAACAGTGAGTCAAAAAATATAAAATTCACACAGAGTGTCTGTATACACCAGAATACTTCCAGGTCAATAGTAGACCATAAACAATCATAGATAATCATATGTAGACATGTTTAGACATATATAAACACATTTAGAACAAATTGAATAAATGACTAAATTGACATATATAAAACATTGATTTGTGACTATTAAAATGACTATCGCACAGAGAGTTCAACAATCTCCCCCTTTTTGATAATCACAAATCTATAGCATAAAAGAAGAGGAAAGATGATATAACATTCAGTATGCTCCCCCTATGTAAAAATAATATATAAACTATATCATGACATGAGATCTTAAAGCTTATTTAGATCTTATATAAAGTTTGCCCCTTTCTCATATATACATTGTTCTCCCTCTTAGATATATACTTATACATGTCTCCCCCTTTGGGATTATCAAAAAGAAAAGGAGAAAGAAGAGGATCAAAAAGAAGAAGGTTCTAGTAAAATAACATCTGAAAAATGTACAAGAAATAGATACAAGAAAAAAAGATACAAGGAAAAGTCACCCTATCAAAAACAACAGACACAACTATTTCTTGGGGTGTAGAGGAGATTTCCCTTTGGAAGAGGGAGGAATGGAAGGGCTAGAATGTGGTTTGTTGGAAGGTTTATATGGACGGATGGAGAGAGGAGGTAACACAGCTTGGGCTGGTTGTATAGTGGGTGCTAAGGTCACTTGCTGTTGAGTAGAAGATCTTCCAGAAGGCGGCTGCTGAATGACTGGCTGAATATTGGATAGAGTTTGAGAGACTGATATCTGACCAGGAGCAACACTGGATGGACTGAGAGGCTCAGCAGTAGAAATAACAATTACCTTTTCTTGTACATGAAGATAAGGTTTGAGCATATTAATAAAATCTTGAATTACTTCACCACCATATTTCATGGCCTTCTCAAAGTCATATTTGTTTTGCATGAAACTATCCAAAGTGGGAGTAAAATCCTTCAACTGTTGGACTTGAGCCTTAAAGGATTGAGTGACTGGAGGAAGCCTTAAAATTTCATCCAAGAATTTAAACTGATGGTTCAACTCATGCTTGTTATAAATTTTAGAAAAATAGTGATCCACTTTTTCTTTGATCTCTTTCTGAGCCTTAGTAGCATCAGCCGAATACAGATTCACCATATTGTGATTATGATCACTATTTTCTTTCATATTTTTCAAAGAGTCCAAGCCCACATTCTGTCCAAAAGCTGCCAATTCTTCTTTTATAACATATTTTAAGGCATTAATCTCATGACCAGTGATCTTGGTCACTTTGGAGGAGCTATCCTGAGCAACAATCTGAGTTATCTTAGCTTTCAATTTTCTCTAATCAGATTTCTTCAGGTGTTCTATAAAATTTCTCAAAACTTCCATCATACCAGTGATGGTTGATCTAAATTCACCTGACAGAGATACTAAGCCACTGCTCAAATCCTTGAGTGCTTGATTCAGAGAGGTAATATGTCTTCCAATCATCTCACCAGTATTTCATAGGTCTGGCTTAATAATACTTACCACTATTTGAGTTAAAGCATCCATATCAGCCTTAGATAGATTCACAGGAGCAGGAGCATGAGCATTAGATAATTCCTCTTTCATTGTCTCTCTAACTGCGTGGAGAAACTCATCTTTAAATCTGTCAAAATCAGATCGTGAAACTGAAGGACCAGGTATTTCCGCTGTCACTTGCACATTCTCAATAACTGGTCTAGCCTTAATTGGATGGTTTACCATTGCGATATTCACTTCTTCTTCCTCTTCCTATGAATAATCCAAACCTAGAAATGCAAAACCTAGGTGTTCCTCCCATTCATCTTTACAAGAGGTATACTGAGGCTTTACAAAATCATCTTTTCTAGAATTTTCATGTGAGTCTTCCCCACATACATCAATCACTGTCTGCATTGTCCTTTTAGCTTCAGGAACAATTTATTGCTCATCAAATCGAGGTTGTGGGTCACCTTGGATTACATTGTGACCATCCACTGGTCGAGAACTTGCATCATCATAATCATCACCATCATCACCACCATCACCATTATCACCATCATCACCATTATCACCATAATCACTATTGCCATGTCCATTATTGTTTACTGAAGTTTCATCGGTACTTTCTTTACTACTGGATTCATACTGCTCAGAATTTGATACTTCAGTGTCAGCTTCTTCTTCATCACCTAGAAGGGGTTCTGACTCAGGTAACTTAAGAGGTGGACTAGCTGGTCCAAATTCCATTCTTCTTTTCTTAGGACTTACTGTATCAGGGTCACTCATGTCATCAGGAGATGACTCAGGTTCCTTTTCAGTATCCACATCATCATTAGATTTAGCCTCCCCTGTTTTCTTATTGTTGGACTCTTCAGTGTCCTTAGGGGCTTCTGTCTCTTCTTCCTCATCAGAATAAACAACTTCCTCATCAGGTTTTAAACCGGGATCTCTTATCCCCTTTGGTCTCTTAGAATGGTCAAAAGGATTAAAGGAGTCATACAACCTATCTTCATCAGAAACCCATGCCTTCTTCCATGGATTCCAATTGATTTTCATTCTTTTGCAGATATCCTTATTAATAAAAAAGCTACTACTAGATGAGATACACTCATCTCCATCTTCAACACATCCCAAAAACTTTAGCATGGCAGAGATTTTCTTAGAATAGAACAAGGTTGTAGCCTTATTGGATGGCTTTACCATCTCGGAAATATGAACAATAATGTATCTACACAAGTTGATCTTCTCACCATTCATCAATAAAAATAACAAGAAAACATCTTGATAATTTACAACAGCAAAATCACCTTTTATGGGACAGATTTGGTGCTGAATAAACTTAAACAAGATCCTACTTTCTCCATCTGACTCAGCAGCTGTTATTCTTCTGGATTCAGACTTGTCAGTCAACATCTCTAGAGCAAGCTCATAGGAAAAATATTCAGTGGTAGGAGGAATGTTACCATTGTAATCCTCATATCTACCATTATGTGGTACCCCCAAACATTCATCCCATTACTTCGATGAAAAAGTTATCTTCTTCCCTTTGATCCCTGAAGATAATCTTGCAGCTTCTGCTCCATCCAGTACAATATTTAAGTTTAGATAAAACTCATGCACTAGCTTTGGGTAGTAGACTTGGTTATTATCACAGAACCAGTCTTTCCATCCTTGAATCTCCAACACCTTTAAAATTGCAGACTTACTGGATAACACCCATTCGAAACTCACTTCTTTTTCTATGGTTACCACCCGAGTTTCCAACTCCAGGTTCACAGACCTTTGAGTCGTGCTTCTTTATTCTCCTCTAGCGCGTTTCACAGGAGAGGAACCTTCAGATTCCTTGTTTTGTCACTTTTTCTTTTACATTTGGAGATTCGAGAGGTTTGAGAGGTTGGAAAGGTTCAAAAGGTTTGGGATTCATAAAAAGTAGAGTTTGGCGAGAGATGGAAGGTCAACAGTTTTTAGAAATTAAAATAGCTGCGGGTCATAAGTTTTGTCATTTAGGGTTATAAAAATAAACAATAATAACGATTAAGTAAAACAACATCGTTTTGACAAACACTAACGGTTTCATATACTGTATAACTCAAATGGTATCAAAGATCGGTTTCACAGATTGGTTTCACAGATCGGTTTCACTGATCGATCATACCTAACTCTTGTTTAATAAAATCTAACCTTTCTGAGCTTAAGGGTTTGGTGAAAATATCAGCTAATTGATGTCCAGAGTTAATAAATTCTAGAGAAATATCACCCTTTTGATAATGATCTCTCAAAAAGTGATGTCTGAGATCAATGTGCTTAGTCCTAGAGTGAGATATAAGATTCTTGGAGATGTTAATTGCACTAGTGTTATCACAATTTATAGACACATGCTTAAATTGATATCCATAGTCCAACAAAGTGTGTTTCATCCACGGAATCTGTGCACAACAACTACCAGCAGCAATGTATTCTGCTTCAGTAGTAGACAATGCAACGAAGTTCTGTTTCTTACTATACCAAGATACCAGGGACTTTCCCAAAAGGTGACATGTTCCAGATGTGCTCTTCCTATCTAACTTTCAACCAATAAATTCTACATCTGAATAACTCATTAAGTCAAAGGATTTTCCTTTTAGATAAAACAAACCTAAATTGGTAGTATGTTTTAGATATTTGAAAATCCTTTTAACAGAAAGTAAATGAGATTCTTTAGTATTAGCTTGAAATCTTGCACACATGCATACACTAAACATGATATCTGGTCGACTAACAGTAAGGTAAAGTAAGATTCCAATCATACCTCTATAATTGGTTTGATCAACTGGTTTCCCAGTTTCATCATCATCCAACTTACAGGTGGTACTCATCGGTGTGTCACTTCCCTTATTACTATCTAAACCAAAAAATTTTAAAAGATCCTTTGTATATTTTCTTTGATTTAAAATAATACCATCTTTCTTTTGAAAAATTTGAAAACCAAGAAAATACTTGAGTTCTCCCATTAAACTCATTTCAAATTCATTTTGAATAATCTTTGAAAAAGCAGTACATAAAGAATTTTTAGAAGATCCAAAGATAATATCATCAACATAGATTTGTACAATCAAAATATCTTTAGAAATTATTTTAATAAAAAGTGTGGAATCTGAAATTCCTTTAGTAAAACCTTTAGAGATAAAGAAATTTGTTAGTATATCATACCAAGATCTTGGAGCCTATTTTAACCATATAATGCTTTAGAAAGTTTAAAAACATGATTTTGAAAATGAGGGTTTGTAAATCCAGGTGGTTGTTCAACAAAAACATCTTCAATTATAAAACCATTTAGAAATGCACTTTTAACATCCATTTGATATAACTTGAAATTCATATGATATATATAAGAAAGTAAGATTCTAATGGCTTTTAATATAGCTACAAGTGCAAAGGTTTCTTCATAGTCTATTCCTTCTTCTTGATTGTAACCTTGTGCAACTAATCTAGCTTTGTTTCTAATGATGTTTCAAGATTCATAAAATTTATTTCGAAATACCCATTTAGTACCTATGGTCAAGGTTTACTTAGGTCTTTCTACAAATTCTTAGACTTTGTTTCTTTCAAATTGATTTAACTCTTCTTGTATATCCATTACCCAAAATTCATCATTGATTGCATCATTGATATTTTTAGGTTCTAGATATGAAAGAAAGGCATGATGTTCAACTTGATTTCTTAGAGAAGCTCTAGTTTGTGTTCCTCTATCCAGTTTACCTACAATTTCATCTAGAGGATGTTCTTTAGAATCCTAGTTGATCTAGTAAAGGTAGTACTAGAAATTTCAGGTTCTTATCTAGGTTCGGGTTCACTAAAAGAAGATTCTGGAATATTTCCAGAATTGGTTGTCTTGACAACATGGTCACTATTTTTGTCATTAAGATTTGGAATTGACAAATCTTCTTCAAGATTTTCAAGAGGGGTCTTAGGTTCATGTGGATCGGTTTCATAAAATTTGATGTGAACAGATTCTTCCACACATTTGGTTCTCTTATTAAAAACTCTATAGTCTTTGCTAGTAATTGAATATCCTAAAAATATTCCTTCATCAGTCTTGGATGCAAATTTATCTAGATTATATTTAGTGTTCAGAATTTAGAATTTTCAACCAAAGATTTTGAAGTAACTAAGTTTAGGTTTTATATTATTCCATAGTTCATAAGGGGTCTTCTTAAGAACAGGTCTAATCAAGACTCTATTTATAATATAACAAGCTGTATTGATAGCTTCATCCCAAAAATAAATAGGTAGGTCATATTCATTTAGCATAGTTCTTGAAATTTCTTGAAGGGTTCTATTCCTTCTTTCAACTACACCATTCTGTTGAGGTGTTCTAAGGGAAGAGAAATTGTGATTATAGCCATTGTGTGAGTAGTAAGATTCAAATTCATGATTTTCAAACTCACGACCATGATCACTTCTCAAGGTCTTAATCTTGATCCCACTAAGGTTTTCTATAGACTTGGAGTATTTAATAAAGTAAGAGTAAGCTTCACTTTTGTGAGCTAAAAAGTATACCCAAGTATATCTAGAAAAGTCATCTACTAGAACATAAACATAGTGCTTCCCATTTAAACTAGAAACTCTAGAAGGTCTAAACAAGTCCATGTGAACCAATTCGAGAGGTTGAGAAGTTGAAACTTATTTCTTTGATTTAAAAGAAACTTTATGTTTCTTTCCCTTTTGATAGAGATTACAAACTTTATGAGCTGGGAATTCAAGTTTAGGTAGGTCTCTAACTAAGTTCTTTGTAGCTAGTTTTCTAAGAGAATGTATATTGTAGTGTCCTAATCTTCTATTCCAAAGCCAAGAATCTTTATGAAAATCATTTAAACGAGTAATATTCTGCTTATCTAAAGAATTCAAATTTACAGCATATACATTTTCATTTCTCAAGGTATTAAATACCAAAGAATTTTTAGAATAAAAAACATTGCAGGAATCATTTTCAAATTTAAAATTGAAGCCATCATCACACAACTGAGAAATACTTAATAGGTTGTATTTTAATCCATCAACAAATAAAACTTTAGAAATTAAAACTGAATCAGTGTTACCAATCTAGCCTAAGCTGATGATTTTTCCTTTTGAATTATCACTAAAGGTGACATGACCTCTATCAACCTTGATTAAGCTCTTAAAACATGAAAAGTATCCTATAATATGTCTTGAATATCCATTTTCCAAGTACCATACCTTCTTATAGGAACTCTTCAAGAAAGTTTCCTACAAAACAGGTTTAAACAGAAAATAATTTTGGTACCCATATTTTCTTGGGTCCAGACAGGTTAGCAAGCACAACTTTTGGTACCCAGATTTGTCTAATGGGTTTTATATAATCGATAGATTCAAAAGATTTTGAAAGATAAATTTTTTTGAGCTATAACTATGTGAAAAGCTTGTTGAGACATAAGAGTTTCCAAAACTGGAACTAGCAGTATACCGTACAGATTTAGGAATAAATCTATTCTTTGTAATATGTCTCTGTCCAGGATGATAGCCTAAACCAGTAATATATTTTGGTGCTACTTGTTTTCCTAGAATTCGCGTAAGAGTTTTATTTCCATTTGTAAATTTTTCTACATCCTTCTTGAGTTGCTGATTAGACAGTTTGAGTTCAATATTTTCCTTTAGCAGTTGAGCATTTTTTTCCTTTTCTATACTAAGATCAGATTTAACAGTACTAGTCAAGGCATACTGTTTCTTTAAGGTTTTATACTTATCTTTCAACTCATTTCAGGTATCCTATAACATGTTATAGTATTCAAATAATTCTTCACTAGTCATGTTTTCAGAATCAGAATCATCTCTAGAATAATAAGAGTTTGAAGCAGGAGTATCCAATGTTACCTCATATGTGTTTTTCATGAAACACATATTGGATTTTTGAGATTTTTCATCCTGAGTGGAATCGGAATCACTTGAAATTTCTTCTGAAGCAATCCAGTTTCTTCCATATCTTTATTGTATTTTCTGTCCTTATAGTCATATTTCCTCTTGAACTTTAACTTCAGGAAGTCAGTTTTCACATGTCCTTTCCTCCTGCATTTGTTGCAGACTATACCATCACTTTTATCAGTTCTTTTCCAATATTTCTTCCAATGACCTTTGTTGTCGCACTTTCCCTTATAGTTTGATTTTATGAAAAAAACTTCTTCTTTCTATAAAACTTCTTAAATCATCTGGCTATCTGATCCATTTCAGCATCACTGTCTCGTGCACTTTCATCACAGCTTGAGCTATCACTTTCACTTTCAATTTTTCCTTTGTCCTTGATTTTTGAAGTAGAGGTATTGAAGGCTACTGA
Organism: Viscum album; assembly: GCA_963277665.1. Lineage (NCBI taxonomy): Eukaryota > Viridiplantae > Streptophyta > Magnoliopsida > Santalales > Viscaceae > Viscum > Viscum album. Next base: position 1,327,544,173 of record OY728126.1, read on the forward strand.
TTTATTTCTTGGTTCATCATCTTCTTCCTTGTTTACTTTCAATTCTTATTCATACATCATTAGCTTACCAATAAGTTTCTTGACATCCAGAGCACCAATGTCACAAGATTCTCTAATTGAAACTGATGTGCCTCTCCATATGTCTGGAAGACATCTGAGTATTCTCATAATCTGCTCCTTTGCTGGAACAGCCTTTCCAAGTGAGCTCATTGTATTAACTATCTCATTGAACTTGGGATACATGTCAGAGATAGGTTCATCAGGTTTCATTTTAAAATTATCATAATTAATGGTGTATGTGTTTAGTCTCATTTCTTTAACATTGGTTGTTCCCTCATGAGAAACACCCAAAGTATCCCAAATTTCATAAGTAGTTTTACAAGAAGATATTCTATTAAATTCCTCATCACCTAAAGCACAATACAGGGCATTCATTTCTTTACAATTATTATTGTAAGTAGTTTTTGTAGGTTTATCCCAAGTAGTTCTTTCAGTTTCTGGAATCTTATACTGAGTCTCTATGGCAGTCTAAATGTCAAATCCCATACAATCTAAATGAATTTTCATTTTCAGTTTCCATTGGGCATAATTAACACCAGTAAAGAAGGGTGTCCTATTAGTAGTTGCACCTTCTAATCTATTGTCCATAATACCTATGTTTTAGAAAGATATATAAAGATGTAAAAATTTAGAATTAACAGAAATTTTGAGATCTTTAAGACACAACTAAAATCACAGTTGATAACATTTCACAAACAGAGTAGTTTTGAAAACCGAACCTCTGACACCAAATATTGGTCGGAGTGGATACTCAAGAGGGGGGGGGGGTGAATTGAGTTCCCATTAATATTTCTGTTTAGAAAATTTTTATAAAAATCCCCCAATTCATAAAACAAGTTAAACTATAGTGAATTTATAAAGATTGTAAATGTTCGATTAGTTTCTCCAAGATTGATTACTTCTCAGTTAACTTAATTAGAAGATTAATTTAGCTTTTGAAACTAACTTACTAATTCACAATGAGTACAAAAACTTGCTAGTTTAACTATCAGATTTACTCTAAATCAAATTTATATTTAAAGTACGTAGTAGCGGAATATTCAAAGTAGTTTTAAAAAAGATAAAAATCACAGCAGTTTAAAACAAGAGGTTCAGTCTCAAGATGAAACTTTGTCCTCTCAAATATTTTTTATAAACTTTGATCCACACCTTGGATAGAGGGTTTTACAACAGTACGCAGACTATTCAGGTCCTCAGACCTCTACCACAATTCTACGTGGGAAAACTAAACAACAGCACACAGGCTGTCCAGGTCACACTTGACCTCTTCCACAATTCACAGTGGGATACAATAAGATGTAAAAAGTTTTATGTGAGGATTTAGTATCCTCCAGTCCAGTCCAGGAGTCAGTGTGTGTCTAAATAGACAGATGCACACACACTGCTCAAAAGTTAAACAAAAGTTCACTACAGAGAAAATAAATGGACAATGAGTTTAGAATGCTCTGAGTGATTGCAGATGTGCTCTGGACTCGTTTGGATGTTGTGGATGTTATTTGAGTCTGTTCTGGTGAGGATGACACAAAACATAGTGTCGTTGTTCTTCTCAGCTATAATTATTCAGCCTTGTGCATATGATATTCAATAGGCACAACAACTTGGCTTTTGTGTTTGTTCCAGGTGAATGATCTTCTTTAATATCTCTGGTTTTCACAGGTGTTCTTCGAGTTCTTCTTTTGTTTTGTGGTCCTTCACACACATGTACACCCTCATCTTCTTATGTGTTTATATCTGTGTCTATTTTTTTGTGTCATTGTTTTTCACTACAGATAGATCTTCCTTTTTTTTTCTTGAGATCTGGAAAAAAGAATTATTTCTTTCTGACAGGTACTAGGTACGGTTCCCTGAAATCCAAAAACCAACATTAATTAATAACAGGTGGATTAAATTAAGAAAATATCACTGTTGGAATTAAATAAGATTTAATAGAAATTCAATCAGTTTTTATGACTATCGGCGAGTCATGAGATGGGTAGGTCATTTGAATTTTCATCGGTATCAGTAGGTCATGTGATCAACATCGGATTAGGTAGATCATTTGACCAGCATCGGCTTCAGTATATCATTTGATCAGCATCAGTATCAGTAGGTCATTTGATAAGCATCGGTATCGGTAAGTCATCTGATCAGCATCGGTGCGACCGTTCTCATCGATGTGACCGTTGTCATCGGTGCGACCGTTGTCATCGGTGCGACTGTTGTCATCGGTACGACTGCTGTCATCGGTGCGACTGTTGTCATCAGTGCGACTATTGTCATCGGTGCGACCGTTGTCATCATTGTCATCGGTGTGACTGTTGTCATCTGTGCGACTTTTTTCATCGGTGTCTCATTCCTTTAACAATCAGTGACTCAAGAAAATAACTAACGGTGAGTCAAAAAATATAAAATTCACACAGAGTGTCTGTATACACCAGAATACTTCCAGGTCAATAGTAGATCATAAACAATCATAGATAATCATATGTAGACATGTTTATACATATATAAACACATTTAGAACAAATTGAACAAATGGATAAATTGACATATATAAAAAAATGATTTGTGGTTATTAAAATAACTATCGCACAGAGAGTTCAACAACCTCCTTGCACGATCTCCCTAATAGTTCTCCAGCCATGCTGAAGCTACTTCCCCAAGAGGACCATTGCACATAGTTTGGCTGCATAGTTAGGCAAACCGTGTGCCTCCCGTGCAACCTCCATTTTTTCCAAAAACCACTTCCAAAGTTCTCCCAACTCTCCCATCCATCACCCTTAGACTTTATAACCATAAAAAACATCAAGTAAGGGTTACATATCAGAATATAGGGGTACTAAATTCTCCCCAACATTGGTCTTTCATTCATCCGAAAGTAGAAAATCTTCACCCATCTAAAAAATTTCCCTCCATTGCTCCTTCATCTCCTTCTCTCATTCTCAAGTCTCTTCCTGAATCTGACCATGCTTCCATAAAACCCACACTAGATCAATGCTTTTTCTACGCAATACTTTCTCTTGCTTATCCACAATCCTCACCAGGATATGTATGATATAGCTAATATTTCCAATATTTTTAATGTCTATTTAAATTATTTAAACCTCAAAAATTTAACAATTTGACCTTATTTGTAACAATTTTGGATTTAGAGTGTGTTTTGAGATAAAAATTTTAAATTGCATAATTCTGGATTTTTAACAGATTTTTATCACAGGGGTATTTTGGTATTTATCATAAAATATATTTCCAAATTTTTTGATTAGAAATTTTTTGGAATCCTTATTTTATTTTAATCATCTTTGTCTTCAGGCCCAAGAAATGATTCATGCATCTTGATGCCCAAAAAAATCAATGAAGTTGACAAATTTTCCGGGCAGACTGCATGGACTCCACCATAGTAATGGAAGAAAATTTCGGCCTAAACACCTCCAAATGATGCGATTACACCTGGATATGAAAGAGGACTCCCAAACGCGTCTCCAAAATGAATTTCAAGCCGTTGGAATCCTTTATGATGACCGTTTAGTGATAGAGTTTTGAAGGAAGATTCCAGGAAACTTCATCCAGAGAAAGCGATTTTCAATAGAAAAATCATAACTCCTTCAATACGCATCCAATTAATCTGAAAGTTGGAGGGTGGATAGGAAAACACATATATTCACAATATTTATGAAGAGGTACATGTGTGAATCGGCCAATTAATGGGTCGAAAATGCGAAAAAAATTTGATGATGAAATCTGCCTATAAAAGGAGAGGAGCTCCTACCTCTAAATCATATTCCATTTTTCACCACACTATCCGTCACAAAGGGAGTTGACTTGAGAGAGCGAAGGGGAAGGTGAATATTTTTATCCTTAAGAAGATGAAATCCTTTGAAGATTCAATAGAGAATATGAAGGCTTCTCAAGTGATGGAAGGCTAAGCGGCAAGTGGTTGCAGATGGCGACACCCGACAGACACTCTCTTCCGAGTTTGGATTTTAATGTGTAATATACTTTTGGATTTCTCTTGAACCTATATTTTTTAATGAATATAGTTGTTTTATTTCTTAAATATATTTTCAACACATTTTTTTTATCTTTGTTCCATCTATAAAGTAGAATAATTGACTTCGCTATTTAAAATTCTTTGGTGAGGTTTTTCCATTGAGCATAGAGAATTCAATTAGGTTCAATTACTTGGAGGTATTTAAGGAATTGAATCACTTCTAGAGGCGGGACCACAATCATATTGAAGTCTTAAATACGATTTATTTTCAAATTTGAGTGTAAACCTGGGGGTCCTTGGGGGTACATTTAAGAATTTAAAATAAGAGATATTTTTTATATACAAGGAAGAGGGGAGTGTCCGAGAGGGTGAAGCTTGTCTGCGACTGCTGTTTTTATTCTTGATTTCAAACCCACATTATATTTTCTTTAAAATTATTTTAGTTTAGTATTTAATTAAAATTTTATTTTCAAATTGTTAATCAAATCCCCATTTTCATTTCTGCAAAAAAAATTAATAACAAAAGTGACAGTTTTGCAACTCGAACTGCAACCTCCTCGAGAAACAACCCTGTGGTCACCACTATGCTACATTAAAAGGGAAAATATTGATTGAGGGTTTTATGACACAACAAACGCTCACATCAACTGGCACCGTTTCTGGGGAAGTTTCTAGAATTGATTTTATTTTAATTATTTTTTCTTGCATGACCCGAACTTCTGAACCGAACTTGTTACCTTTAGATTCTGAAATTGATAGATTTTTTCAGAATAGGGTTAGAGGTACTAATCCCCAAGTTTCAAGTTGTGAATCTTCTACCAATACACCTAGGAGGGAATTAGTTGAAACTGAAATCCAAATGGCTGAAAATAGAACTTTGAAAGAACTGGCTTCGTCTTATGACGAAAATAATGGGAATCCTGTAGAGTACCCTGATGCCCCTGCTGGATTTGAAATCAAGTCCGGTTTCATCCACCAGCTTCCCAAATTCAATGGGTTGCCTGGTGAAGACCCACAAAAACACCTTCAAGAATTCAGATACTTGTGTTTCAACATGAAACCTCATGGAGTCGATGCAGATCAAAGGAAGCTGAGGTCATTTCCTTTTTCTCTAGATGGAGTTTCTAAGTAATGGTTTTTCTATTCTCACTCAACCTTGATTAGAAATTGGAATGAATTAAAAAATATTTTCCTTGAAATTTTTTTCCCTGCGTCTGCCTCCATTCGAAAAGAGATTTGTGGAATTAGGCAGACACAAGGAGAAACACTTCACGAATACTGGGAAAGGTTCAAACATCTTTGTTTTAGTTTCCCCCATCATCAAATCAGTGACCAACTTCTCATTCAATACTTTTATGAAGGATTGTGTCTCACTGATAGAAGTATGATCGATGCTGCTGCAGGAGAAGCTTTAGTTGATAAGACACCAGCTGCTGCTAGGATTTTAATTGCAAACATGGCCCAAAATGCCCAACAATTTGGAACCAGAGTCCTTCTTCATGTCAAAGATGCAGAAGAATTCCCTACTACTAGTCCCGAATACAACACAATTGCAAGTCAACTATCTGATCTTACCACCATGGTAAGGTCAATAATGTTGTCTAACACCCCCACCAACCCAACCCAAACCTGAAGCGGCTTTCCAACTACATGTCCACTGTGTGATTTGTTCTTCGAATGAACATTTTAGTGACCAATGCCCGCAAATGCAAGAGCCTCCTAATAGATGCAATGCAGTTTTTCCTGGAATACCATTTCAAACAAACCAGCAAAGACCATTTAAAAACAACCAAAACTTCAATCAAGGATGGAACAACAACTCAAATGAAAGATTTCTTCAACCTGAAAAACCAATAGGATTCTTCCAAGAACAATCAAGTAATTCTCAACCAAGATATTTCAATGAGCAAGCCAATGATCATTCTGGAAGCAATTTTCACCCTACCCCTCCCACTCAAAACTCTGATAGGAACCTTGAAGAAGCAATGAGGAAACAACAAGAGGAAATGAGGGAACTAAAAGAATACACAAAACAACAAGATAACAAAATGAATACCTTGATGACTCAAATGGGTCAACTTGCCTATGTTATTAATTGCATAACAAATCAAATGAGTGGTGGTTTACCCTCATAGCCATAAGTAAATCTGAGGAATAATGGGAAGGAAAATGTGAGTGCAATTGAAATTAGAAGTGGAACAAAATTTAACAACCCTCAGATTGAGAACATCAAGCCTTCTGCTGATACTGTTGATGAAAATCCTACCCTTGATAAAAATGTTGAAAAATATGAAGTTGATAGAAAATCAAAGTCAAGAGAGGAAATCTTGTTTGAAAGAACAAATAATGATTGGAAGAGGATGTTTGGTCCTTATGTTCCTCCAAAACATACTCAGAATACTCCAGAAACATTCAAACCTCTACTGCCTTATCCAAGGTGTGAACCACCACCAAATTCAAGTGCTGAAAAAGAATTGGATAAGGAGGTTTTGGAAACATTCAAGAAAGTCCAAGTCAATATTCCATTGCTCAATGCTGTGAAACAAATTCAGAGGTATTCTAAGTTTCTGAAAGACATGTGTACCAACAAGAGAAAGTTCAAAGGAGGTGAAAAAGTGAACTTAGGAAGGAATGTTTCATCGATGATTCAACATGCACTTCCTATTAAGTGTAAAGACCCTGGGACATTTACCATTCCCTGTACCATTGGAAAATATGAATTCAAAGATGTGATGCTTGATATAGGGGCCTCCATCAATGTCATGTCACATTCTGTCTACTCATCTCTTCAGGTTGGAGACTTAAAACCCTCTAGAATTATCATTCAACTCACAAACCGAAGTACCACCAAACCTGCTGGAGTTATAGAGGATGTTCTCGTTCAAGTGAGAGACATGATTTTTCCTGTTGAATTCTATGTTTTGGATATGGAAGATGATCAGTTTAGCACACATGCTCCCCTCATCCTAGGGAGGCCATTTCTAAAAACGGAAAAAGCAATCATCAATGTTCACAAGGGAACACTTTCACTATAATTTGGAGGAGATGTTGTTCATTTAAACATTTTTCAATCAATGAGACACCCAGTTGAGGATCATTCAACTCCCCATGTAAACATGATTGATTGGTTTTCCTCTGGCATGTTGCCTGATTTTTTCTGCGATGAAATAACAATTGATGTGGAAAAAGATATAAATTTGTATGATACCGAATCAGATCAAAATGAGGATGAAATTGGTGACAGTGAAGAGTCTTGGGATATTGAGACTGGATATCTGAGCAATGATGAAGGTGAATTTCTAGAAACCACTGAATCTGTTAGTGGTATTCCAGGAGAGGTTTCCAATTTTTCACATGAAACAAGTCTTGAGATCATAGAAAGAGATAACCATGATGAACATGGAGCTTCACCAAACAATCAAACTTCTGAAGAGTTCCCAGTTATCAATGAAACCAACCCACCTATGGTAGAATTGAAACCCCTTCCGGATAACCTCAAGTATTCCTTCTTAGGTCATAATGAAAAATTCCCTGTAATCATCTCAAAAGATTTGTCAGAAGTCCAGGAAAACCAATTGTTGGAAGTTCTCAAGTCCCAAAAGGAATCCATAGGATGGACTCTCTCTAATCTAATAGGAATCAACCCCTCAGTTTGTATGCACAGAATTTTACTAGAGGGGAACGCTAGAACGGTAAGACAATTTCAAAGAAGACTGAACCCAACACTTTTGGAGGTTGTGAAGAAAGAAGTCACCATCTTGTTGGCTGCTGGAAATATTTTTCCCATATCTGATAGTCAATGGGTAAGTCCAGTCCATGATGTTCCTAAAAAAAGTGGATTTACAATCTCAAGGAATGAATTTGGTGATCTTATCCCCATAAGGCTTCCAAATAAATGGATAATGTGCATTGATTATAGGAAACTCAATTTGGTTATAAGGAAAGACCACTTCCCATTACCATTCCTTGATCAAGTCCTTGAAAGACTAGCTGGAAAAACCCACTACTGTTTTTTGGATGGATTCTCTGGATATTTTCAGATTCACATTTTACCTGAGGATCAAGAGAAAACCACCTTCACATGCCCATTTGGAACTTTTGCATACAGAAGGATGCCCTTCGGTTTATGTAATGCCCTAGGAACTTTTCAAAGGTGTATGATAAGCATCTTCTCTGAATTTTTGGAAACTTGCATGGAAGTTTTTATAGATGACTTCACTGTGTATGGATCATCTTTTGAAAGATGTTTGAAAAGCTTGGAACGTGTCCTGAAAACATGCATTGAAAATAACCTTGTTCTAAATTATGAAAAATGTCATTTTATGGTTGCTAAAGGGACCGTTCTTGGACATGTTGTGTCCCGTGATGGAATTCAAGTTGATAAATCCAAAGTTGAGGTCATTTATTCATTACCATACCCAAAAACTATGAGAGATGTGAGATCCTTCCTTGGGCATGCTGGATTTTATAGGATATTCATTAAAGATTTCAGTACGATTTCTCTTCTATTGTCCAGATTACTCCAAAAAGATGTTCCATTTGTCTTTGATGAGAATTGCATAAATTCGTTTCACGAGCTGAAAAAAATATTGATAACACCTCCCATTATTAAACCTCCTAAATGGGAAATTCCCTTTGAAATAATGACATATGCATCCGATTTAACTCTTGGGGTAGTATTGAGTCAAAGGACAGAAAATAAATCTCATGTAATTGCCTATGCCTCTAGAACTCTTGATCAAGACCAATCAAACTACACAACAACTGAGAAAGAACTACTGGCTGTTATCTTTTCACTAGACAAATTTAGAAGTTATCTGTTGGGCTCCAAGGTGATTGTTTTTATTGATAATTCTGCAATCAGATTCTTGATGAAGAAACATGATGCAAAACCAAGACTTCTGAGATGGATTCTGCTTTTACACGAGTTTGATGTTGAAATAAAAGATAAGAAAGGATGTGAGAACCTTGTTGCTGATCATTTGAGCAGGATACCATCTATTGGGAATAGAAAATTTTAGTTGTGTTCCCCAATTAAGGAAACCTTTCCAGATTAGGATTTATTTGCTGCTCAAAGTGAAATACCATAGTTTTCTAATCTTGTAAACTATTTGGCTTCTGATGAACACCCCATTTGTTTTCCAAAAATCAAATTGATAAACTTTGGAGCGATTCAAAGAAATACATGTGGAATTATCCTTATTTATAGCACATTGGTAGTGATCAAGTGATACGAAGATGCATTCCGAACTCTGAATTTCAATCCATCCTACATTTCTGCCACACATTAAACTGTGGAGGACACTTTGGACCACAGAGAACAGCAAGAAAAGTTCTTGATCTTGGATTGTATTAGCCCACCATTTTTAGAGATGCTTTCGAATTCTGCAAAACCTGTAAAAATTGTCAATTCCAAGGAAACATTTCCAAGCGGAATGAGATGCCACAAAACCCACTTTTGTTTTGTGATGTTTTTGATGTATGGGGAATGGATTTCATGGGGAATTTTCCTAATTCATTTGGATATCTCTACATCTTGTTGGATGTTGATTATGTGTCCAAGTGGGTAGAGGCTATCCCCACCCGAACTGATGATGCAAAGATTGTGTCTAAATTTTTGAAAGGAAATTTGTTTTCAAGGTTTGGATTTCCAAAGTTTCTAATTACAGATCAAGGTACCCATTTTTGTAATAGGACTTTGGAATCACTTTTGAAGAAATACGGTGTTAATCATAGGGTCTCTATGCCCTATCATCCTAAAACAAATGGAATGGCTGAGTTGTCTAATAGGGAGATCAAACAAATCCTAGAAAAAACAGTGAACCCAAATAGAAAGGATTGGAGTTTGAGACTTGATGATGCTCTTTGGGCCCACAGAACTGCTTTCAAAACCCTAATTAGAATGTCACCATTTATATTGGTCTATGTAAAAGCTTTTCATCTACCAATTGAGTTAGAACACAAATCCTTTTGGGCTTTAAAAACATGTAACATGAACCTATATTCTGCTGGGAAAGAAAGAAAATATTGTTTGCAGGAGTTGGAGGAGATCAGAAATAATGCATACGAAAGCTCCAGGTTATACAAATAGAGAAGCAAAGCCTTTCATGATGGGAGGATTCTCAACAAAAACTTCAAGGAGGGAGACAAAGTTCTGCTGTTCGATGCCAGATTGAAACTCTTCCCAGGTAAATTTCGTTCCAAATGGTCTAGCCCATTCATTGTTACTCATGTTTTTCCTTTTGGTGCAATACAGATTAAAGATCCAGACAAGGGGACATCATTTACTGTCAATGGTCATAGGCTGAATATATTTCGAGAAAATTTTCAAGATCCTCCAGGGGAGGAGATTCAACTTCATGGTGCAGAATATAATTGATGCCAGGTTGTGTCTTTCCTTATCATTTATTTTTGATTTGTCTTTAATTTCCTGAATTTCATGCTAAAAAAAACTACACAATGAGGACATTGCATAGAATATGTGTGGGGGGACACAATATTGGGTAGAATAGATTTTTACGAACTTTTTTTTGATTTTTTTTTTGTTTTCAAAATTTATTTCCATTTCATTTTCTTTCTTCGTGTTTATTTTACAGAAAAAAGGTTTTGGAATTTCTTGAATTTCATTTTAAACTCATGCCAAGGAGTGAACCAACTGATCCTTTGAAACTAAACATAAATGAATGCTGAAAATGACATTGTTTCAAGTTTAAAAATTTGGAAAATTCTTGAAATGACCACTGATTTTTAAATCTCATGGAACATATCACTGAAATTGTGATTGAAATTCTCATTCCTATGAGGCCTCTGGACCCATTTTTACATCTTCTTCACATTTAACTCTTTCTTGAGAGAACCGATTCGTGTTTGTTTAAACTAGAACTTGATTTCTTTCTATCAAAACTTGAGGGCTGAGATACTTGTGATTAAAATGATTGAGGCATTTGTTTGAATATTGGAGCCTCCATTTCATGATTATCATTTTTATTTCGGCCTTGAATATTTTATCCTTCTTGAGCCCTGAGTAGCCATGTATAGCCTGTTAGTTTAGCCACATTACAATCCAAATTTCCCTTTCCAACCTACTCTGGAAGTATAAATGCATGATCTAGTTGAACTTAAGTGTGGGGGGGAAGATGAATCATGATGTTCTACCTCATTTGGTGTTTCTTTGGGAGAACATTTAAACATTGAAGGTGTATTTATGATGCTGGAATATATTTTTCTGAGAGATGTGCCTATCTGGAGCTCTCAAATAAAATAGAGTTGTGCCTATCTGGAGCTCTCAAATTAAATGGAGTTGTGCCTATCTGGAGCTCGCAATGGAAATAAGCTGTTCCCAATCTGGATCTTTCAAAAAAAAGTCATATTTTCTACTGAAATATTGATGGAATGGGGTAGAAAACAGAAGATCAGAGCTGATTATTTTAGGAGAATATGGAGGAGACCATACTTGAGTAAAAATTAAAATCATGCATTTCTTCTTCAAAAAGAGCCAAACCCTCTTTATTCAGCCACATAATTTTTCACATTTGAAACCTACCAACCCCAAGCCATAGAAAAACCCTGTAAAGTCCTCATGATAATCACATGTTCTTGGTTCACATCGGGTGGATATGTAGAAATTTATCAAGCCTATGGTAATTCTTGCATGAGTTGGATGAGAAAAGACTTGTTGCCAATCTATATTGTGTGCTGAGAGAAAATGAATGTGAGGTAAGTGTGTTGTGTCCATGAGAAGACAAAATAAGTGGAAATGGATTGAATGATTTGAATTTAGAATTTTAAATATTTTTCTTTAATGAGGCATGATATCTTTTTAATTCATTGTGGTAAATTGGTAAACTCCATTGGTATATGTTTTATTTTTCTTGATACTGTGCTCACTTGTCCAGGAGTCCAAGAGACAAGTGTGGGGGAATTGATAGAGATAATATTTCCAATATTTTTAATGTCTATTTAAATGATTTAAACCTCACAAATTTAACAATTTGACCTTATTTGTAACAATTTTGGATTTAGAGTGTGTTTTGAGATAAAAAGTTTAAATTGCATAATTCTGGATTTTTAACAGATTTTTATCATAGGGGTATTTCGGTCATTTATCATAAAATATATTTCCAAATTTTTTTATTCTAATTTTTTTAGAATAATTATTTTATTTTCATCATCTTTGTCTTTAGGCCCAGGAAATGATTCATGCATCTTGATGCCCAAAAAAATCAATGAAGTTGACAAATTTTCCGGGCGGACTGCATGGACTTCACCATAGTAATGGTAGCAAATTTCAGCCTAAACACCTACAAATGATGCGATTCCACCTATATATGAAATAGGACTCCCAAACGCGTCTCCAAAATTAATTTCAAGCTGTTGGAATCCTTTATGATGGCCGTTTAGTGATAGAGTTTTGAAGGAAGCTTCCAGGAAGCTTCATCCAGAGAAAGCGATTTTCAATAGAAAAATCATAACTCCTTCAATACACATCCAATTAATATGAAATTTGGATGGTGGATGGAAGACACATATATTCACAATATTTATTAATAGGTCCACATGTGAATCGGGCAATTAATGGGTCGAAAACGTGAAAACTTTTTGATGATGAAATCTGCCTATAAAAGGAGAGGAGCTCCTACCTCTAAATCATATTCCATTCTTCACCACACTATCCGTCACAAAGGGAGTTGGCTTGAGAGAGAGAAGGGGAAGGTGTAGATTTTTATCCTTAATAATATTACATCCTTTGAAGATTCAATAGAGTAGATGAAGGCTTCTCAAGTGATGGAAGGCTAAGCGGCAAGTGGTTGCGAACGACGACACCCGACGGACACTCTCTTCCGAGTTTGGATTTTAATGTGTAATATCCTTTTGAATTTCTCTTGAACCTATATTTTTGAATGAATCTGGTTGTTTTATTTTTTAAATATATTTTTCAACACATTTTTTTTATCATTGTTCCATCTATAAAGTAGAACAATTGACTTCGCTATTTAAAATTCTTTGGTGAGGTTTTTCCATTGAGCATAGCGAATTCAATTAGGTTCAATTACTTGGAGGTATTTAAGTAATTTAATAACTTCTATAGGCGAGACCAAAATCATATTGAAGTATTAAATATGATGTATTTTCAAATTTTAGTTTAAACCTGGGGGTCCTTGGCGGTAAATTTATGAATTTAAAATAAGAGATATTTTTTATATACAAGGAAGAGGGGAGTGTCCGAGAGGGTGAATTTGTCTGCGACTGCTGTTTTTATTCTTTATTTAAAACCCACATTATCTTTCCTTTTAAAATTATTTCAGTTTAGTATTTAATTAAAATTTTATTTTCAAATTGTTAATCAAATCCCCATTTTCATTTCTTCAAAAAAAAATTAATAACAAAAGTGACAGTTTTGCAACTCGAACTGCAACCTCCTCGAGAGACAACCCTGTGGTCACCATTGTGCTAAATTAAAAGGGAAAATATTGATTGAGGGTTTTACGACATGACAAACGTTCACATCAATGTATCAATGAATCATCTAGATCTAAGTCGATGTGATGCTATCTAATCACATGTTTAGGATCAGGATGATACTTTTTCAATTGATATACATGGAACATATTATGCACCGAACTGAACCGTGTTGGTAATGTCAACTGATATTTCACCTCTCTAACTCGTTATAGTATCTCAAAAGGGAAAATGTATCTAGGAGATAACTTTCCTTGCTTCCCAAAACGATGATGTCCAAGTATTGGATAGATCCTCAAGGAAACATGATCACTCATGACAAACGATAGTAGATTTTGTCAGTGATTCACATAAGATTTCTGAAAACTCTGAGCCATCTCCATCCTCTTTCTAATCAACTAGATCTTCTCTGTTGTTTCTTGGACAAGGCTCAACCTGACTAGTGAAGTCTCACATGTTTCTACCCAAAACAGTGGAGAATGAAAAGGACACCCATATAATGATTCAAACAGAGCCACATGTATCAAGTATTGATAGCTATTATTATATGAGAAATACACTAAGGGTAAGTGATCCTCCCAAAATCCACCAAAATCCATTACATAATCTCACAACATGTCTTCCAATTCTTGTATCATCTTCTCAAACTGGCCGTCTGTCTGAGGATGATATGCCGTGCTTATAGTCAACTGAGTCCCAAGGGATTTCTATAAGGATTTCCAGAAATGATATGTGAACCTTGGATCTCTATATGATATGATTGAAACTGGAACACCATGCCTATTTACCACTTATTAGAGACAGATCCTCCACCGTGTGAGTTTCATGAATTGGAATGAAATGGGTTGACTTGGTAAACTGATCCTTTATCACAAATATGGAATCGTGTTTCCAAAATGTTCTTTGAAGATATATAACAAAATCCATCACTATCTACTCCCATTTCCACACTAGTATGGGAAAATATTTCAACATACCATATGATCTCTGATGCTCTACTTTAACCTAATAACAAGTTAAGCACTGAAAGACAAACTCAGCCACCTTCCTTTTCATGTCACTCCACCAAAACTGTGCCTTCAATTCCTTATACATGTTCTGTGTACCTGGATGTAAAACCCATTTTTAATGGTGGTAATCATGAAGGAGTTGTTCCTAATAATCTATAGGTATAACCATATGATCTCGAAAACAAAAAATTGAACTCCCATCAAGCTTCTAGCCCTCAATGGTCTCCCCACCATTGAGTTTTGAACTCATAACCAGACATTCTGAATCAGATGCTTGTGCCTCTTTAACCATATTTACCAAACCAGGAACAAGCATAGATGAAAAGAAAACCGCAACCTCATATCCTTCTTCACATTCCACATGCATGTCGGCTAGGACCAATATCAACCACCATTCATCTGAAGCCTTATTTTTCAACAGAGCATATGAATTTTTTCTCAATGCATATCCCATCGAATTACCTTTTCCTGGTGTATACATCAAGTCAAAGTCAAACATCTGGAGATAGTCCATCAATATCCTTTGCCTTATATTCGAATATTGCTATGAGAAAATGTGTTTCAAGATTTTATGATCCGTAAACATAGTGAATTTAGCACCAAAGAGATAATGTCTCCAAGTCTTCAAAGCATGGATGACTGTAGCTAACTCCAAATCATGTGTTGGGTAATTATTCTCATTCACTCTCAACTACCTTGAACCATAAGACACAACATGGTCTCCTTGCATGAGAACACAACCCAACCCTAATCCCGAATCATCACAGTACACCACATACCCATATCGTGATTCTAGTAAGATCAAGATAGGTGCTAATGTAAGACAAAATTTCAGTTCCTGGAAAGACTTATGACATTTAACTATCCATTGGAATGGATAATTCTTCTTTTTTGGAGCTATCATTGGCAAATATAGTCATGAGAAATCATGCACAAAGCGTTGGTAGTACCAGCTAGACCAAGAAAACTTCATATCTCAAAAACATTCTTCAGTGGTTGCCATGATATAACGGCTTCTATATTTTCAGGATCAATAGAAATTCCTTTTTCAAAAATGAAATGGACAAGAAAACTTACTTCCTATATACAAAAATCACACTTTGATAATTTGGAATACAAATGGTGATCTCTCAAGATTTGTAACACTGTTTCTAGGTGCTCCTCATTGTTAGAAATTGTCTTTGAAAACACCAAGATGTCATCAAAAAACACCACAAAAAAATAATCCAGATATTTAAAAAATATCCAATTCATCAAGACCATGAAGTCTGCTGGTGAATTCATTAGACTGAAAGACATGACTACATATTCGTAGTGGTCGTATCTGCTTTTTAAAACTATCTTCAGAATATCTATTTTCCAAACTCACAATTGGTGATATCCTGACCACAATTAAATCTTGGAGAACCACTAAGATCCCCTTAATTATTGGAAAAAATCATCAATTCATGTAATTGGATATCTTTTCTTTATCACAACTTTGTTAAGCTTACGATAATCAACACACAGATGAAGAGTTCCATCTGCCTTCTTCACAAACAAAACCGGTGCTTCCCACAGAGATATACTTGGTTAAATGAAACCCTTTCTTTCTAGATCCTCCAACTACACTTTCAATTCCCTTAACTCTATTGGTTCCATCCTATAATACGTAAGGGAAATAGGACTGGTCCCCGAAAGTAGATCAATCGCAAACTCCACTTCCCTTAGAGATGGTAAACCTGATAAGTTCTTGGGAAAGAATTTTGTAAATTTATCCAAAACCATTGGAAAACTATATTCCTTGATCTCTTCCATTGATTCCAAAGTCAATGATTCCAACTGATAAGAGATCATCCCCGCTATTTGTGCCAACAAGTTTTCTTCACCTTTTTTTTACAATCTTCTCTCCACTGAAGATATGCTCGATGCCATCCTCAGTCATGAGACTAACTGTTCTCATATAAAAGTCTATGTGAGACTTGAACGTTGTTCCATACCTAGGATGACATTATAGATATTCATTTCCAACACTGAGAAGTCCCATTTCATCTCTGCTCCATCAACAATTATAGAAAATTCTTGACACAAAAAGGATTGGAATTCTCTTTCACCGAGAGGAGTTTGGAGTTTCAATACAGAAGGCATCATTTCAATTTTTAAACATAGAAATTCAATAGTATAAGAAGAAATGAAGGAATTTATGCACTAGTATAAAACAACACTTGAATAAAGGTAGAATTCAAAAGAATCATACCTCTCACTGTATATGGTCCTGCTTGATCATTGACAATCATTTTATCATCTTCATACAATTGCTTCATCAATGTACTGTTCTCCTTTCTTCCTTAATGAGATTTCCTTAATTGGGGAGTCATGGTGTTTCTATAATCACCATGGCTAGATCTTCTCTGCTAACAAGACTGATTCTGCTGTACTTGACCTGTCGAAGCATACAAAGCTTGTGACTCTTGAGAATTGTCTCAAGCACCTGACCTTGGAGCACTACGATAATAGCACTGAAGATGTCCCATCTTGTTTCACTTATGACATTCTCTAGTTTTTTTCGTACACTCTCACTTTATGTGGTTAAACAAACCACATTGAAAGAAACCTGCTTTGCTCTGGGGTCATGAAGGAAGGTTTACTAATCCAACCATCTGATTTTGATTTCCACTTGCACCTTGGAAATAGGTGTCCCTTTTTCACTTACTTCTAACATTTGAGTTCCCACCATTCCCTGTGGGTATCATCATACCTACTCCCATAAATCCTGAGATATCACATTCAGCCATATTCACTCTGTTCATCATCTTCGTATAATCCGTAATACAGAGCACCACAATCTTTGATTGAATCTTTTGCTGTAGCCCTGATTCGAAGATGCATGCCTTCAAAGATGCACTTGACACAACCTCTGGTGAAAAGAACACTAAATTCAAGAGCTTAGCTACATACTCTGTGATAGAGAGACTCTCTTGTTTTAGGCTGAATAAGTTCATCATTTTCTAGATCTTGAATGTGTGAGGATAGAATTGTTTGTTGAAAAATTCCTCAAAAATCCTCCCACATAAGGCCTTTATCCAATTTATACTATACCACTAAATCCCACCACTAACGCGCAAGATCCTTGAGCATGTATGTGGCCATATTAAATTTGATCTCTACTGGTGTGCCGATTAATTTGAAGATATGATTCATCTTACTGAGCCATACCTTCACCTTCTCTGGTTCCGAATCTCCTAAGAAGTTAGGTGGATTCTGCTTCATGAACTGGATGGTATGATCCACATTCCTTAGATCATTCCTCTGGTTCCCTATGTCCACAGCTTAAATGGATAGAACAATACTCTAAACCATATCTTGGTTCACACATGGTTTGGGTGCAAGCACATTATCCACAGCTTCTTCGGGTTGGTTTTGACGATGCCTACCGGGTGCCATTTTCTAAACCAAAAACAAACTCTATCAATATCAATCTCTAGAAACTGATGTCTTAGTATTTCAATTTAAATCACATAAACTATCACAACATTGATTTCCAAAATAACCTTTTCTATGTTCCACCATTTTTGAAAATATTCAACATACTTTTGAAAATTAAACCATTTTCAAAATACCATAAGCATTCCCTTTTTCATTTTTTTGAAAAAATAAATTCTTTTTCACAATATGAATCATTTATATAAATGATGTATGAAATACTAGTGTAAATTAATTCCTCTAAAATTCATTTCATGCTCATATCATTGGCTAAACCCATGAAAATGATATTCCAATATCCTATAAGTGTCTCCAAACACTTATATACATAACTTCCTAGTAACTTGAAGTTCATCATAAAAGGGTTAGCTATGTCCTTTTATGCTATACATTTCAAGTTCCAAAAATACTACAATTGTATAAGATTTCAGACCAAAGGATAGAAAAGAAGTAATTTCACCTCTAAGATCAAGAACATTGCTGACTACTTTTTAGGAAAGGACCGAACAAGCTGATATCATTTGTACCACCAAGGAAGGACCTGAATGATACCATTTTTAATGACTCTCCCATTCTCATTGTATTGAGAGTACAATGAGTCATTACTTGTCCTTAAGAGACATCCCTAAGACACTAAAGGCTATCAATAAATTACGAAGGGTTTCAAAAGCAAGTGGGGGATGATTTACCCTTTAATAAACCAACCATAAAATACACAACCACAACCAAACAACCACTATATGATGCATGATGAAAAACAAGGCAATTCAACCACATTATTAAAACAAGTCAACCAAAGTACACAATATAAGAAGATAACCAAACATCAAAGTACACAATGGAATACAACTATAGACTCTAGGAAGACCACAAGAATCCATGCTCCACCAGCTCCAAGCTCCACAATCACCAAACATCCCAAGTCTCATGAATTGGTACTAAAAATGTGAGACATGATACCTTTGCCCCTATCTCGGAAGATAACATCTGAAAAAGCACCAAACTGCCAAAGCAGGGGTTAGTATAAAACTCAGTAGGTTTTCCTCCAATGAATTCTATACTCACACCACTAGGATAGAAGAGTTAGAATTATTTATATAAAACAGTTTAAATAAAACAATTTTTCAAAATAGTTTATAACTAAATATAAACAAATTTCCAAAACCATTTATAACCAAAATAATACAAGTGCGATTGAAACCAATTTTTCCAGAAAGTTATTTTTCTAGAAAAATAACTAAACAAGATTTAAAACCATTTCAAAAAATCCCTTTTTGGAATACCCAACCATTCCATAAACCCAAGAAACCAACCATGAATGCTACATTAATACAGTTCCATACTCATGAGCGGTTTCTCATCGATCTACCAAGTCGCCACAAGTTAATTTTTTCCCATGTGACCTTAACCCTTTGGAACTAAAAACAAGGTAATATTTCAACCCATACCTATATATGAAACATGAACACACACCACATATTCCCAAAAATCACACCAAAACAACTCTTTCAATAAAAACACCTTTTTTATTGAAAACCATTTCTGTCAAAACCATTTCAATGAAAAACAATTTCAATGTAAAACCATTTCAATAAAACACCATTTTTATTGAAAAAAACTTTTTCATAAACCATATAGAAATTCCATAAAATATATAATTTAAAATTATCATTTTAAATTCAAGAAACTAAACCCCTTTTTCACAATGATTCACCAAGATCACACAATTTCACAAAAACCGTAAATAATCACTAAAGAAGATTTATTTAATGATTTTCACCATAAATTTAATATACATAAACCAATTTGAATATAAGAAAATCAATTCTATCAAGAGGAGTTGAGAGAAAAGCCTCCTACCTCAAAGGTTTTGACGAAAACTCCAACGAACGAAGAACACATAAGAAAACTGGGTCGGTTCTCCAAGAATCATCTTAGATCTCTTATCATACTAATAACAAAGACAAATATCATCATATTTGGAATACACACACCTTGATCTACCCATAACGGGTGTAGATCTAAGAAACCAAGAGAAGAGGAGAAGTTGGTCTAAGTAGATCTAAGAAACTGATCAAGAATGAAGAAGAACAATCACATACCTCAAGAATCCGGCTTTGATTAACCAAGGTAAGACTTAGGATCACCTCCAGAACAAGGGAAGAACCTTATTTTTCCTTAGGAGAAGAAAAATCCTGATTTAGATCCAGTTTAGGAAAAAATGAGTGAATAGAGGCAAGGCCGACCCAGATTCACTTTTTTAGGATCTTGTTTTAACCCCACACACCGTTAGATCGCACGGTTAGACAAACCGTACGCTAACTTTGAGTTAGATACTATCTTAAGGAAACCATCACACAAACTCCTCACACAGTCTCCCTAACTGTTCTCCAATCATGTTGAAGCTACTGCCTCAAGAGGACCATTGTGCATAGTTTGAATGCATGTTTAGGCAAACTGTGCACCTCCCGTGCGACCTCCATTTTTCCCAAAAACCACTTCCAAAGTTCTCACAACTCTCCCATATAACACCATTAGAATTTATAACCATAAAAATAATCAAGTAAGGGTTAAATAACAGAAACCAGGGGTACTACAATAGACCCTTATAAGATAAAGGCAATTGATAAGTGTCCCAGACCAACATCTTTGATGGAGATCTTTAGTTTCCTTAGACTATTTGGGAACTATCGATGATTTGTGAGAAACTTATAATGGTTTTAAAACCTTCTTACCATGATAACTTTAAAGGGATTAATGTTTTATAGACTAATTAATGTGAATAGAGCATCAAAGAATTGAGAAAGATGCTTATCGCTACTCTGATACTCACACAACCCAAAAGTGGGAACTTTTCATAGTATACAGTGATGCTTCAAATAATGGTTTGGGTTGTGTAATGATACAAGATGATAAATTGATAACCTAAGACTCAAGTTAGTTGAATGTTCATGAGAAGAACTATCCAACAAACAATCTGGGGTTATCTTTAGTGATCTTTATAGGGAATATTTGGAAGCATTACCTCTATGGGGAGAAGTGTGATATATATATATATATATTATAAGAGACACAAATATATATTCACAAAAAATGAGTTTAATATGCACCAATGAATATGGTTATAGATGATCAAGGAATATGACTTCTCAATCCATTACCATCCTATTAAGGTGAAAAAAGTGGTAGATGCACTATGTAGAAAGGATCTCGTAACCTTGTCAATGATAAGAATTGTGAAGTATAAAATCTTCTTAGACTTGAAAAGGATGGACATGGAAGTCATAAAGGAAGGAACAAAATTATACCCATATTAAATAATTGTTCAACTATCCATTCTAAAGAAGATAAAGGATGCTCAAACATATAAATATAGAAGAAGGTGGAATCGTAAAGAAAAGGGAAATCCTAAAAAATTAAAAGTAATGAAGAAGGAGTTGTATGATTTAGGTCATGACTCTATATACCATGAAAGATTGAGATAAATAAGGATCAATTTAATGATGCATATAGCTTGACAATCTCCATTTACCCAGGAAACATGAAGAAGTTTCAGGATCCATGAGAGAATTATTAGTGGTACAATATGAAGTAAGAGATCATGGAATATATATCAAAGTTCTTGGTATGTTAACAATTGAAGGAAGAGAGGAAAAAGTCAAAGGGAATGAGGAAAAAATTACCCATACCTATATGGAAATGGTTAAACATCACCATGGACTTTGTCATAGGTCTTCCAAATACATCCATAGAAAATAATTCCATATTGGTTTTAATGACTATTTTACAAATAATTCTCACTTTATTTCAATTCGATAGGTCTTCTCACTTGATCAAATTGCAAGGATATACATCAAAAAAGTGGGAAGGCTACATGGAAATCCATTCTCAATTATATCTGACTGAGATATGATATTTACCTCTAAGTTCTAGAAAAATATCAAACATTCTATAAACAATGAGTTGGACTTTAGTATGGCTTATCACCCCAAAACTTATGGTCAATATGAGTGGACTATCTAGACAACTAAGGACATGTTGAAAGCATTATCTGTGGACATTAAAGGAGCAAGGGATCAATATCTTTCCTAGTCGAGTTCTTGTATAATAATAACTTCCACTAAAGAATCTAAATGGATCCATATGAATCCCCTTATGGGAAGATTTGGAGAATGCCATCATGTTGGGATGAAGTTGGTGAAGACAAGCTACAGTGACCTGAAATGGTTGAATAAAAGGTAGAAAAGGTCAAGACCATTCCATAATTCATTAGGATAACACAGATTCAACAATAAATTTATGCTGATAACCATTAAAGAGACTTAGCATTTGATGTTGGAGATATAAATTATTCCTCCACACATCTCCATGGTAGAGAATCATGAGATTTGGGAAGAAGGGAAATCTAAGTCCTAAATACATAGGATACTTTGAAATTCTTGATTGTATGAGAGATATGAACTATCAACTAGCACTCCCACCAACCTTGTCTGAAGTACATGATGTGTTCCATATATTCATATTGATAAAGTATATACCATATAACTCACATTTACTCAATATATTGGTGTTATACTTGGATCATGATCTCTTAATAGGAGAATTTGGTGAAGATCTTGGACCATAGAGACAAGGTTCTATGCAATAGAACAACTCACTTAGTCAAATCACTATGGTGGAACCATAAGTATGAGGAGGTGATGTGGGAAATGAAGGAATCAATGAAACTGAAGTACCCTCATTTATTTTCATCATAGTGGGTGAAATAAAATTTCTAGGGTGAAATTTATTAAGGGGGGAAGAATGTAATAACCCATACATTTATGAATAAAATTTCCCTCCTGATTATATAAATGTTTCATATTTAGAAATTTAGTATTATATAAAGCATGTGCACCATATATTTATTTGAACATTATATTTAGTAAATAAATATATCCATGATAATTGAAAGTGTTATAATGAGACAAAAAATAGAAAATAAAATGACTATAATATGAAAATTCAGAAATACTTGATCCACTAAAATGATCGCACTCACAAAAAAACTATATAAATGAAAAATAATATTAGTAATGGAATATTAATTTTGTAAATGAAAATATATATAAACTTGAGAGAAAATATAATTGAATGTAAAATGACTGAAATATGAGGTATTTATAAAAGGCATGGAACCAATACGACTGCTACAAATATGAATATTGGAATAATAATATGACTATTGGAATAGTAATCTAACTGTTAGGAATATTAAAATTATCATTATAATAGTAAAAAATCCCATGTAATTGTAAAAGAATATTTAATTACCTTATAAAATCAAAATTTATAAAATTTATATCATTATACAAATAAATAAATGTTTTAAAATGATAAAATAAGTTTTTTTATTTTTGAAAAACATATGTGTTTTATTTATATTTTTATGATAAATATAAATATTTTAAATAAAATTTATTTACATAAAATTGTTTTATAAAAAAATATTAAGTATTATTATAATTATAATATAATTTTATGAGATGATGATTCATTTTTCAATGGGTCAGAAAATTAATCATAATATTAAAATTGGAATTTTTCAAATAAATAATAATTTTATATTAAGATAATTTTCTCACATTTATAATATTGGTTTCATAAAACGGATTTTATTTTTTGAATCTACACATCAAAAAATGGTTGGGTGATTTTTTATTATTATTTTTTTAAAATTGATTATTTTTTTGAATGGTGAAATATGAAAGAATACAGTAATTTGTATTATAAGATAAATACATGAATAAATGAATCACAAATGGTGTAAGTGACCATAATTTCAAACTAACATGCATAAATTAATATATATAGTCATAATATTCATAATTATTTATAGTCTTGAGATAAAATAATAAACTAAAGAATATTATATTCAAAACACCACTCTCCTCCCCTTATAAATACCAGCCCTCACCTCCCCTTATCCTCATACATTATATCTTCCTTACCTTTAAAAATATCTTCCAAATTATCTCCCCATATCTTTAAACATTCTCAGAAGCTGTTTTATCATCAAAATACCAATACAAGGTTACATAAGGGGAATTCTAAGAGAGGACACCCAAAGAGGTAAAATTCTTAACCAAACTGTCTTTTGATTCTTTCTTATCCTACCTTACCATACCTATTTCTTCCATGATAGTATGATAACATTATCATTTTAAATATACTGATTTTTTATCTTATTTATGTGATATCCCTTAACTTCCTCTCTTATTTTATTTTAAAATAATTAAAACATTGTCCATGTTTTGGTCGGTTCACTACCTTCATGGATAATGTAATCTATTTTCCATTACCAAATTCATAGCTAGTTTAAATAAAAATGTAATGCTAAAAAATGACCTAAATATATATATTATATATTGTTTAATATTATTTAATGAATATATATTTATAATATTAAAATAAATGCAATAAATTCTTCAAGGTTGAAAACCCACCTAAATGAACTAAGCATGTAATGATTATACTCCATAAATCTTGATTATTTATCAATAATATTAGATACTAAAAACCTTTTATACTTTTGGAAAAAATTTAACTCTATACCATTATACTTTTAGATTTATAGAGCCATCTCATAAATAAATCCCTTAATCATCCACAACTAATGTGACCTTGGACGCATGACACGAGCGGCCTTGGGACTGTAAAAAAAGAAATTATAACTAAATTAAATGATTATAAAATAATATAAGAGATTGATAATAAATCAAATATATTTTGAATAATTTTATCAATCATGTATTTTAAAAGTATAATTTGATTATTCATGAGGTTAAGTAAATGTGCAGAATGAATCCAGACATGAGATAAGGGATATCTCTAAACCACCCTATTTTCTTTGGGTTATGATTCATATATCTTTAAATAAATTTATCTCTATATTATTATTATTTACTTGTTATATATTATTTATATATGTTTCAAACTTATATACCTAGTTTAATTGACCTTTACATGATGGGTATATGCTTGTTTTAAAGGCTCCCTTCAAAATTTAATTTATTAAGAAGAGTTGATTAATGGGAACTTCTCTATTTTCTTACCTCATTTCAAGTACCAATCAACGATTTTTGTAAACTTACATGATTTATAAAAACATTAATTTTTATATGTAAAACCATTTTGTTTTTATGGAAAATATTATGCTCTTACACTCTTTAAAGACTCATTTCCCTTTTTCTTACAACCCCACTTAAGAACTCCATTACAAAACCCATTTATCCTCTATTTTTTATGTCTTCACTTAACTTGGACATTATTTTAATGAAATATATTTTTCTACTCCCTCATTAATTTCCAAAAAATTCTTTAATCCTATATTTAAATGGAATATATATGATATTCTATTTTTTATGATCTAAGAGAAGATTATGTAACCCATTTAATTTTTCATGGATTTTTCATTATGCTCAAGAATTATGAAGGTTTTACATATATGGAACACATATGCATGTACATGTTATGATGGTTGTTCAAAGATAGTGATCCAATGCATTGGGTAATGTTTATATCTCATGGGATAATATGTATGGAATTGTGGAGTAAACCAAATCCATGACGGGACTTCGTCCACCATGTTATATTGTCTTGGAAGTGAGCCTTGACTTATGCTTATGTCATGTTTTATGTTTTTTCCAAATTCCAATGATTCCATGATATTATGATTAAATATTATTAATATCATACTTCCATATGATTATTCATGAGTCTTGTCTTTTATGATATCATGTTATTCCACTTGACTCATATTTTATACTCCATTATCATGATTATTCCCTTACTAGGATTTATAAATCACCCCTTTTGTTTATAGATTTATTAGGTTATCCTATGTAGTTTTATAATCTAAAAGGGATCTAGGATATAATTATGGATTTTAAAATATTTTTTTATTTTATATTTATTTTAATATTTTATGAACCAAGTCTCATAAAGACACTTGGCCTCTCAATTTTTGGGTTATGTTTACTGGGTATTTATGATAAAAATCTTGTAATAATGTGTAAGAGTCTTGGGTTTCTATAAATAATTATAGAGTTCCATTTTCATTTTTAGAAAAGATCACTAGAGTATGCCATGGGGATATGTTGGGGAAAATAAACCCCTTAGCCTTCAGATCATCAAGTTCGATCTTTAACTCTTTTAGCTCAGTTGGATCCATGAGATATAGAGGTAAGGATATTAGTTTCATCCCCAGAATTAGATTGATAAAAAAATCAACATCCTATTTTTTGGGTAACACCAAGAAATAATTAGAAATCACATCTAGAAACACCTTAACTATTAAAGGTAACTCACTCCCTAGGAATTATTTATTAACCTACAGGAGAAGAGAAAATATCTATCTTGAAATACTACCAAATTCAATATGATAAGGACCTAGTCATATTTAATGAGGATCCCAATACCCTTGGAATAGATATATGCTTCCATTTGGTGAAGAAAATAATACCCTTTAGTGATAAAAATCGATATGAGCTCTGGAATATGTCATCTAGTCTATCCAAAACATTACATTGAAGATAAATATTTAAATATTGAGGAAATCTTAGGATAGATGCACCTATGATAGATAGATAAAAAAAGAGGGATATCAATGGCCATAATCCTTCATTTTTTTAAGAGTAACTTATATCTCCATCACATGAGGCATGATCTCAAAAGTACTATTCATTAAATTCACCACATGAGTCGAAAAAAATGAATGTAAATCACCAATATCGATAAATAAATAACCATATATGATTAAATAAGAACTTTTCCTCTCACTATCACTGGTCCTATATCATATTCCGCATGATATTTCTTTATAGAGTACAGGTGTCGAATCTCAAACCAAGTATGGGGCCTTCCACCATATTGGATCTTGGTCCTCAAATAAATTTACATGTAAGATTATTTCCTCATATCTCCCAAACCTCAAGGGTAATACCTTATTGTTTTTTATGCATCTAACAGTGATTGAGGACCTCTCAAAGTAGAAGAACCTTCATCACAACTTTTTAAATGATTATTTTCAAAAAATATCTATAGGTTTCCCAATTACCAAAAACATGAAACACCTTAGGAACATATGGATAAGGAGGATTTATGTGACCAAAATTTCCACATTTTTGGAAAGTGAGATCTCTACTCCCCATAAGGGATGACCTTACCTGCTAATAAGGTGGTTGAGAACCACTATCATAACCTATTTTATACTCTTCCCACTTTCTATTTCTCTCAGAAACTCTACCCTCACTACCACCAAACATGGTAGAGGTGTAAAGAAAACTAAACATCCTTGCTTGGTAAATCTCCAAAATCAGAGATCAATCCTCTACCTCTACATAATTTTTAATATTCAATAAAAAAACTTGATGGTGAATTTATATATGAAGGCACATTTCAAACATATTACCCCTATACCCATCATTAGATATTAACTATAGAGAAAAATGTATTAGCTCTACAAATTGATTCATGTACCCAATCATGTTTTAGTCACCTTAATAAAGGATCATAAGCTCATAAAACATATAAATATCCCAAGTATCTGGATATAATTACTAGGAAAATGTTAATTTGAAGTTTTTCCAATAAATATTATCATTCAGTTTAATTTGGAATATATATTCCCACCATTTCTTTTTGGGACCCTCCTATATAAAATAAGTGAAATTAACTTTAACTACCTTAGTATTCTCAAGAAATTTTAAAATTATCATTATTTTCTCCAACCAATCTTCTACTTATTAGTGATCATTGGTACCTCAAAACACCAGTGGATTATGTCATAGAAACTCATGAGCTTAGAACTTGTATTGATTTGGACCTGGACCTGATCCTTGAGTCTTATTTTGACTTACATCTGCTCCCTAATACAAGGATCATATTTTTATTACAATGGCCTCAATAAGTTTTTGGTCTATGTGAGGGTATTCCTTAAGAAAATTATTCAATACTCACTCTTAAGAGTTAACTGGATGTCTTGGAGGAGACAAGATACTATATAGAAATAAAATAAAATAAAGGAAACTATTAAATCACAACCAATAATAAATCAACTACATAGATTATTTATAATTTATAAAACAATTTATATCCTTTCATAATATACGGTATGCGTGCATGTTCTCATGATCATGTACCCACCCACTTGGGAAATAATAATTCAAAATAAAAAAATAAAAACATAAAATCCCAATATACCCTAGTAAATTAAGGTTATATACTAATTTTTTTGTCCAAAAACTCTTTCATACCTACCCCTTAATCCTATAAAGTTTAGTCTCTTGTCTACCAAAACACCATAGATATCATAAAACAAAAAACCAAAGTCTTAGATACCATTTTTTCATAAACTGACCTGGGAAAACCCTAGAGTGATAAATTGAGTCAGTCGGTGGCAAGGCCCAAAGGGTGTTCCTGATACCCATGGGTTGGCAACTAGTGTTTGGGAATCAAGAATACTCTTTTGGAATGGTTTCACCCCATAATTTTATCAATGGATATTACCATAGAACTGGACATTACACCACCATTCATTAGAGAGTTATGCATCATTATAAATTTCAACAATAATAATTATCATAACATAACATAATATAAATGGAAAAATTAGGAGAAACAAAACATTGTAATCATCACTAACTTAAATAGAAGTCATAACTGATGTTTCCAAAATACAAAAGGGATGGGATGAGAAGATGATAAGGTGATACATCATTTAAATAATACATACTATAAGATAAACCAAAATAATCAAAAGTAATAGCTACTCATCACTATGTGACATGAGATCTCATCCCACTATGTCATCTCTATCGACCCAAATAGATCTATCAAGAACATCCACCACCTCTAAGTGGTTACTTTCCCTTATCTGCACTAATATATAAATGGTATCCATACACCCAATTGGTGTATAAAGGGTGTAATCATAACAATCCCAATAGGATCCCATCATGTGTTCTATATACATCCTCTATTATATAAAATAGAGCATTATATTTTAAGCATTAATATACAAAATAACCTTTATAAATTTTGTAACAAAATAAGTAGTATAGCATAGGAAAAGTATAAAGTAAAAACATGCACAGAATGAACCAAATAAATAGTATTTTAAAACAAGAAACATAGGAGAAAACCATAAGTTCTAAAAGGGTAGAAGAACCTAGTAATTTTATATCATTAATTAGGAGGACCCTCTATTAGTGTAATAAAACTATAACTACTTCACCGACCAATGGGATGCACATGAAATTAATTAACTAGTTAGGGAAACACTCATAACTAGTGGGATGGGACCTTAATTCACTCTAGAATATCTTACCCAAAAACCTAGGGTTCCCATGAAGTTAGATTAATATATGAAACCATTAGTAAAAGGAAATTCATTAAGAAATGACTAAACTTCTTTAAATTGATAACTTAAATCCTGCTTCAAAATCCATTTACCTAACCCATTCTAAAGGGAACAAAAAAACCCTTTTGAGATAATTAACTGATACAAAACTATCATATATAGTTTATATAACATTTTATAAACTAGTGTTTGAGAAAATAAGTTCAAAAAATTTAACAAAAAAGGGATGACATGTCACCAAGATGACGTCGTAAGTCCTTGATGCCACTACTAGGAGATCCCAACCAAAGCTCTTGCCTCCTAGAGTAAGCTCACATTGTTAGAATTGATGTGTAATCATCAAATCTGCTCTCGTATGAGTCTCTAGCCATAAGAATCGAGCCAACAGCTCCACCATAATCTTTAAGCTCTGAACAAGGGTCATGGAAATAAAAGAGTGACTGGAACCTGTGTCAATAAGTATTGCAGCTAAGGTGGAGTAGACACATATCATACCTCGTATCATCTCCGAAGAGCCATGGTCATAGGCCTCAACTGCCTGGAGCTAAGCTCGTCCCTATCCACCTACCCCCTATGGTCGTGGTGGACCACCTGGAGGTAGTGGTGATAGAACCTCGAATCACCGCCCACCGCTTGTTGCACAGCCTGCTCCTCTGCCACATCCGCCTCCTACCTGAGGACATCCTCGATCGAATCTTCACCTCTGCCAAGGAGTTACTTCAACCATCTTCTGGTCATCCATATGAAAAGTTGGGCAGTCGCGAGCCATGTGACCCTGTCCACTGCACAAGTAACACTGCCTGTTACTCACCTGTCCTGCTCTGTCTTGAGAGCCTTGCATGACTGGCCCTATATCCTGTGGTCATCCATCTGTACATCTGGTTCTCTTAGACCTCTACATCATCTGTCTACTACCAGCTTCAGATGACTCTGCTATGTGATTTCTGGTGGTGGGTCTCACTACCAGTTACTACTCAGCAAGGAAGCTCTCCACTAAGAGTGTTCACTCTAACACCCCCTCCTGTGTCATGATGCTGAGATAAATCATCAAAGATCTAATCTCCCATCTAAGCCCCTGCTTGAAGGTCTGATCCCTGAAGAAAGGGTCCTGTACCATGTCAGTGGGGTAGTGAGAGAGTTCGGTGAACCTCACTGAATACTGAGACATGATCATGCTACCCTGCTGCAGGTGGAGAAGCTCCTATATATGCATTGAGCGTAAGGTCACTGGGAAGAACTATGCCCTAAAAAGGCTCTCAAAGTCCGCCCAGATAAGTGTCAACTCGTCGTGAACCTTGAGCATCATGATCCACCATATGCCCACTACTGCCTGAAGAAGACTGGCGACAAGGATCACCATAAGATCATCTGGTGTCCCTACTAGTAGAAAAACTCTAACCACGAACTCCAGTCAGTCCTCAATTGCCTGTGGATCTGTATCACCCCGAAACATCAGTGGCCTCTAGCACTGGAACTCGTGCAACGTGCGCAAGTGACGTCTACCCTCTACTACTAGGGTTGGTGGCATTGGCTTCCCAATGGGTAGTGGTTCTATTAGTACACCACCTGATGGCATGATTTCCATAAGGGGGACCTGCACCAAAGCCTCGTCACTCAGTGGGCTGTCATCATGTACTCTACCTGGAACCCTGGCTGGCTGTCTGCATGGAGGCATCCTAAAAAGAATCAAGAGCTCCACAATCATTAAGTTATACCTGGTTAGCTAACTCAAAGAGATCGCAAAGAAATGATTTTCAAAAACACACACACAACTAGTGTTTTCATGCACTGAGTCGGAAATCAGAAGTCAAGGTCCTGGTGTATGGATACGTCAGTTTCCACACCAACACTGGATTCCCCAAACACAAAACCACACTCATTACACTTAACAATATTACCGAATCAAAAGATCATAGTCCAATTTCTCTGGTATAACTGACTCCTATGATACCAATTTTTCACGACCCGTCCCCCAGGGCCTGTGCCGTGACTACCCCAAGCTTGCCTTCCATAGGCCAGGGGCTGGAGACTAGCACCGAAAAGACATATCCCTAAAACCGGAAAGGAATTTACTTTTTAACTTGAAATCTCACACAATTAAAGCACACATAAAGATACGAGTACAAGTAAACTATTTAGTAAAGATAGTGAGTACAGTAAGTAAAGGGACCAGAATACAATCCCAACTAGAAATTACAAGTAAAACTGAAAATAGCTCCTGTGAACACCCGCCAAGGATCCTACCTAAAGGGTAAGTACAACTCTCAAACGGCCGTCTCTACAGTACGCCTCATCTAAGATCCACCTCCAAGCAGCCTCCAGTCCTGGAACCCTCAGCCTCGATCAATGTTGTCCGTCATCTGCACAATATACAGTAAGGTGCGGGTGTAACCTGTGCAAGGGTGAGTATAAAAATACTTAGTAGGGACCCCAAGACCCCCTAAGGTCTCTCAGAATTCACAAAGGATAAACCAAAAAGAAAAATCGTAATCACAAAGCATGAAACAATAGTCAACCCTACTTAGGTATATTCCCATACATATACCTAAGTTATCAAGTATACCCATATCATTCATGAGAAAACATAAGGCCCAAAAACTTAGCCAAAATCTCAATTGCTCCCCGAAGGAAGGAATACCGTGAAGGTAACAACATAAAGGTAAGTACCAAAAAGGTAACGCCACATAGAAGAATACCACACCGGTATCACCATGAAGGTAAGTACCACAAAGGTAACACCACACAGAAGATTACAATAAAGGTATCACCACATAGAAGTGTACCACAAAGATAAATACTTAGCTCACACCAGTTATAACTTAAGTACGGAAGTAAAAATGATTATTCATATTGCTAGATCATCTTAATTTGTCAAGAAGCTCTTCTGTTAACCCACACAGGATCAAAGATTACCCAAATAGGATATGAATATATCCCATATAGGATCTGAAGATGACCCACACAAGATTGGTATACACTGACCCACATAGGATCACTGAGCTATAACCCACACAGGATCCGAAGATTACCCACATAGGATCTGAAGACTCCTCAAGTACAGCCAGCCACAGGGTTCCCGCACCAAGCATGCTTGATTCTGGGAGGTTCCGTTCCTCAAGCCATTAGTCGATACTTAAACTGCCACGAAGTCCCACAAATAAGTATCCCAAAGGTCCTTCATGTTATAAGGGACCCAACACGATAGAAGACGCATCAATCGGACACCCAGTCTGTAAGTTATTAGTGTTTTCATTCTGAGGGCCTGGTTGGATTCAGGTTCGATCCAACCCGGCCATAATCCAAATTTATCCAAAACTCAAGTGGAGTATACCAAAAGGACCATCTCGATCTAATTATTCTGGCGCTACAGACAGTTTGTCAAACAAACGCCCGGTTCTCAAGATATGTCCAAAAAGGCGTATCTCGTTCTAGATGGGCCCGGGTCCGGTTCGACCTGGATCGACCCGGACTGGGCTGACCCTAACCGGCTCAAGTTGACCCGAATCGGTTCGAGCCCACACAACTCGGTTTGGGATGAACCAACCCGGTCTGGGTCTGGCCTGGATGGGCTCGGCCATGACAGGCCCGGCCCGTTGGGCCGAAGTCTAGCCTGGCCAACGATGGGGGCAGTCCGGCCTACTGGCACGGCCTAGCCCATGCTGGGAGTGGCCTGCTCGAAGCGGCCCACTGGGTGCGACCCACTCTAGCGTGACCCACTGCAGCATGGCCCGTTTGGTGTGGCCCGCTTGGCTGGATGTGGCCCACCGTGGCAGGGTACGCCCTAGCTACAACACTGGGGGAGGTTTTCCCCGGTATTTAGAACAACCCAAGGGTCGTTCGGTCACCCTTATAGCATGCGGGACCCGTCAGAGCGGGTCCTGATCAGCGTGACGTGGTCGGCCAAATTCCTGGCCAGTGCTCCTTCCAACGGTGTGATGGGGCCACTGTCCTCCCGCGACCAGCTGGTTTCCGGCCGCCTTGGGGTGCCGTCACGGCCGACTGGCCGCGACCTCCTCCTCTACCAGTGGCGTGGACGTGTGCTGCCCCACCTTCATGCGACCGTCTGGCGTGCTGGCCACCGTCCTCCCACTGCCGCGGCCGACGGGCCGTAGCCTCCTTCGCTACTGGCGGCACGGACGCGCACCGCCCCGATTCCACATGGCCAGCCAACGTGCTAGCCAACGCCTTCCTCTGCCGCGACCAATGATCCACGACCTCCTTCGGCGACGCAGTTGCACCGCCGCCGCCATCACGGCTGGCCTCCAACTATACCCTTCCAGCTTCAGTCGCCAATGACGTGGTTGGGTTCCACTCAACCCGTCGATCCGCCCTCCAGGTAGAACACGTCAACAAAGAAGTGGTGGAGGGATTTAGCCATGTTCGTTCAGCCCGCACCCTCCGCGTTAAGTCGGTAGCAGGCAGTTCAAATATTGAAGTAATGATTCATCACAAAGAAAAAATATAATGAACAATTTCCCTACCTCATTCGTTGGAGACTGATTGAAGAAAGAGATGATGCTTCGGTTCTTTCTCGAACATTGGTTCCCCATTCCTCATTCGGAGGATGCTTTTCATTGGAGGATATTCTTTTTTGGAGGATCTTCTTTCAAGAGTTCTCCACCACAACTAGTTTCCAACCAAATCCTCACCATAAGAGGTGAGGAGCCAATCTTATTAAGTTAAGTAAATTAAATCAATTAATTGTTGGATCATTAAATTGGGGGAAAACAAAGATTTTCCTTACATTAAAGGGGATTTTGGGTGGTCCCCACCACCAAGATTCAAATGGGTGGTTTGAATAAAGAAAAATAAAAAGTTAATCATTTTATTTTTCTTCTTCCACAAAAAACTGAAAAACTAACTTCCACCCTCAACCTACTGCGGTTGAGGTGAAGGTCTCCTTAAGTGAATACTGGCGCTGCGAGTTCAACGATGTCTTCAGATTTCAATTCTTATTACCACTTCAAAAGATACAAAACATCGTTCACACATTTACTAAATGTATCTAAAAAATTTCAGAAATTTATTTCGGGCACACCGGGCCTCGGAATCATGCGCTGTGAATTTTCACAGACTCGTAATATTTCCACATAATTAAAAAAAATTACATGGAAAATTATGGGTCTTTACAGGTAACATATTCTAACTTGAACTTCTCTTGTAGGTGATTCCATTCAAGGTTAACATGTTGAAGCTCGGCTTGGTCTTGGTCAAGAGTGAATCCCAGTGACACTACCTCCTTTCTGATATCTGAAAAAATATCTTCGTAAAACCTGAGTCTACTAGATGAGGTCATCCTCTCCTTTGTCTGTATCTAAAGGATTTTTTAAAACCTTATATTTATATCAGTTGTGTTATCTCTATTCAATGACTATATTATCAATGGAAATGATACTTAACGGTCATTTAAACCCAATAAAAAAAATTTCACGTGTTTTCTGTATCCATAATCCATTAAAATAAAGTGAATTTTATTCATAAATGTTTGGGTCGTTAGTGCTACCATTTTGGGTTAGTGAGGTGGCAGATCGCTAGACCCTGTTACCACAATTAGACTAGGCGCTTAGTGTTTTCCTTGTGTCATAGCTAAGGAAATATGTGCATGACCCACTGCATGATATTGACTAGGGTGACCTGGAAATTGAGGGTGGGGTTACCTTTTTGAAGTGTACGGTGGTTCTTGAGAACTGATATGGGAAAGTGTGTCCCTTGGGCGTGTGTTTGTTGATGACATTAGAACCTTCAGAAGAGCTTCTAGGAATGAGAAAATTAGTTGAGATCTTAGTGTCTTCACCTGTATGAGTAGGTTTTTCATTTTTCAAGATGAAAATCTATAAGGTGGGGAGAATTTAATGTCCCGTTTTTTTCCATGTAAAGCTTTGGAATATATCTAATAATATTTTCGGAACTATACACTAAGATGATACAAAATTCCAAGCCCCAATGAGCCTGCTATGAATATAATAATAGTATTAAATATATTATTTCACGTGCATAAAGTTTATATAAATTAATGAAATAAATCCAAAAAAGGGACTCAGATAGAAAATTTGAGACTACCATTGAGTCCAGAATGTTGAATTTATCCTAGGCATGAAATAATTTTTATGTATGTTGGGTGTTCATATTGGGCGCCATTTTGGGAGAATAAATAATTAAATAAATTAATATTTTTTTTAATTGTTTAATTATATCCTAAAAACTAATTTTATCTATAAATATGTGGTTAATCCTAATCCTTAGGGTTAGTTGTATAACCATGATATTGGGAGAGGAACCATTGGAGGAGATCATTAGCATAAGAAAATGGATTGGAGGATCAGATCAATACCATGGGAATCATTTACACCAACAAATTGTGTGGATCTCACCAATGACTATGATGCAAGATTGCTCTTCATCAGTGATTGAACCAATCTCATGGTAGGATGATTGTGTTTTGTAGATTCATCCAGTTTTTATCCTGTGTTAAGCATAGATCAATTCCACTAACAGGAATAGATTCTTACATTGAAGGTTGATTTATGATTAAATTATTTTATTATTGGTTATTAATTATAATTTTTTCATTATAATGAAAAATAATCAAGGCCAACTTGGATAGCGGTTGAGGTTCGTTCCCCAATTTTT
Organism: Viscum album; assembly: GCA_963277665.1. Classification (NCBI taxonomy): domain Eukaryota; kingdom Viridiplantae; phylum Streptophyta; class Magnoliopsida; order Santalales; family Viscaceae; genus Viscum; species Viscum album. The sequence goes on from OY728126.1 coordinate 1,327,580,165, forward strand.
TTATCATTATTTTCTCTCACTGTTCTTTTCCCATTCATCACCAGTTATTTATTTTGGACAGAGGTTCAAAAAATACATAATAATAAAAAAAATTGAAATTGATTTTTGGATAAACAATTTGATTTCATAGATTTGAGTTCAAGATCGATGATGGGATCGATCTGTGGAAAAAACAACTACAGATCAGGACCAAATCAGTGTTCCTTGTGAGTGGTTCAATATGCGGCGATGATATGACTCAACAAGTGTTTATGTTTGATTCTAATGGATGAAATATGGTGTGTGATGACAAAAAAATGTAGAGAAATAGTGGTGGACAATGATAGTAGTAGAAGTGATCCCTCCCTACAATAGCAGTCAGCGTGCAATGCTCCCCACAAGTGTGCATGTTTAAGGAAGATGGGGGGAAGAAAATAAAATAAATAAAATAATAATAATAATAATAATAATAATTATTATATCATCATAATCATCACCACCACCACCACCACCATCATCATCATCATCCTCATTATTATTATTACAGTCAGATCTAAATATGACATATCTTCTCTATATGGTGTTGGATTGATGAACCATCTAAAATATCGTGGTCTTGATATTGAGGCGGATGTTTCAAGACAAATTTTGGATATTTAATTTCACTTCATGGATTAAAAATAACAACAATAACTACAACAACAATAAAAAAAATTATTATTATGAAATATAGATTCCAATATAGGTTCATCATATGATGTTGGATTGATGATCCGTCAGGGGAATCATGACCTTGGAATTGAGGTAGATGATTCAAAAACAATGTTGTTCATTTGATTTAGACTCATATATTAGGCCCATGAATCTTCTTTCATACGTGATATCGAATTTTTTTTTTCACCGGGTATCCTTTTTAGGAAAGTAAATTGCATATCCTAAGTGTTTTTCTATGAGTATCATAATGGAATAATCTATTTGTCCATAATGGACATTTTCAATTGAATATCATAGAATTTATGTTTATCTGGTCATAATGAAAATGAGCCTCACGTGTTCATCAGGATTTTTCTAGACTTAGACCTAAATAGTTCCAGGCTTAGAGAGACATGCCATGTACCCCTATGGGACATGTCATGTACTCTTTGGAGGGTAGGTTGGAGTATTCATTATTTTCAGTTCATCTATGGTATAATCTTGGGGGGATCCACTCGAACCATTTCAATGTAGAACAGTATCAGTTGAGTATGTTCTCATGACCTATTCCTACAAGGTTATTATGCAACATCACATCCTCAACATAGGATTGTGACCCCACTATATACTTAAACTCAGATAGAATTTGTGAATCCCTCTGCGAGGCTTAGCATAGAATTCTCTATCATATCTTATATTGGAGTTGAGGTTCTATGAACAACTTCATGTACTTTTACTATATTTATATTCAATGTATTTAATATTAATAAAACTTATTATTACATATTGTAAATTATTTTTCATGACTCTAATGTAATAATTCCCTAGAGTATACATTACATTGATATGGTCATAATAGTTACATGCTATGATGAGAACCTTGAAGTGATATGATGATACTCTTAAATATTTTTCTATGGTCAGATAACGTACTATGATGGGATACATAGTATATAGACTATCATATGTGAGTACTCATAAGCGGATGCATCTTCTTCTCATGAAGTTCATACTTAGTAATGTCCAAGATGTTAGACTATGAGAATAGAACCTCTAGTAGAATTACACATGTTTTGGTGTCATCAAATATTCCCATATTCGAGCATGTTTAATGGTCCTAGGACTTTAATATTATTGTTATTTCATGTGATGACTCACACAATTATATTTCCTAAAAAAAACAGGAAAACATATATTCGCGATGAGGTAGGGAATTTTGGGTGTCATGATTGACATGTCATTAATGGATAAGTCGAGGAAGGATTTTTACCTTCTATCTTTATAGAATTTTATATCTCAACCCTTTGATTAAAATATAACCACCACATTAAATTCAATACCCATGGTGAAATGACACATTTATTATTGTATAGTCAAAGAAAGATGTATCGAACCTATAGGTTGGTGACACATATGTGTAACCTACTTTATGAGATGCTGGTAAAAAGGGGTTATATTACATAGTGAGCATTCGTATGTGGTTGTCATCATTGAAAAATTAATTTCTTTATCTTGGGTTACTTGACCCATTGTTGGATAGTAATCATGGAATTTAGGCAACCCTACCTAATGACAATGAGAAAGAATCCTAGAGGGTCACACACTAAGTGTTTCTGATGATCTCAATTAAATTATATTTGAATTTTATTAAATGAATAAATATTATTCCCAAGAAAGAGGGATAATTTTATTCATGTTTTATCAATAAAAAAAGTTTATTGATGAATGAAATATTTAAATTAAATATTATTTTTAGAGTTCAATAAATTTTAGAGTAGCTTGAATGGACCAAGACTGGGTCTGGTAAAAAATATTAATTAAAAATTCGGTTAAATAATATTTGTTATTGTACAGGTTGGAACATGCCGCAAAATAATAATAATAATATTATTATTATTATTCATGGGGCTTATTAAGGATTATTATATTATTTAAGGGTCAACATGCAATTAAATAATTATTTTAACCTAAACCCCAGTTCTATAAATAGATTATTATGTATATTGTGAATTTCATCCGAAATGATAACTTGATAATTATTACGCACAATGAAAATCTCTTTAGACTCATCCTTTATCTCATCCTCTCAAGAATGAAAAATATAAGATACACCCCTTCAATATCAAAGGATGAGGGATAAACACGAATAACACAAGACAATAAAATCACTATGCTAGCACCCAAAGATCGATTAATATTACTCGGTGATCAAAGAAGCATGTGTGGATCACCGCTAGAGGGATTCTATCCTTGGATCCTCACATAGTAACAATGGTAGTATGAAAGAGTTTTTTTAGATAATCAAAATCTACATCAAAGAAATAATTATCAAATCATTTATTCATTTCTTATGATATTAAATAAATTAATTATAAATTTGTTGTGCAAGATCCTTTCTCAGGGTTTCATAAAACTCAATATTAAGGGAAATCTTAATATATCTCCCACCACCACATGCTTCCACTATGATCGAGACCAACAAGTGGTATCATAGGGGTCACATTTAAATTTAAAATTATTTATTTTATTATTTATTCATACACAATCATGGTTGAATTTTATTTTTATATTATTCATTATTTAATATGTTTTAAATTAACATGTTATCGATATATTAATCATGTTCATTAAATTTTTAATTCCATTGAAGGACTAATAATAGATAAAGAATGATCAAATATGCCATTGGGAACTGCCAATTTTTTGGCTGGTAAGATAGGGTTATAAAGTGTGTAGCTAGAGTACACACTGTGTATCCTAGTACGCTGCACCTGGCCATGTCACGAGATGCACGGTATGCCGCACATTTATTATATGTGGTGTACACCATGTGTTGACCAAATAACCTGACACACAGTATATTGGATTACATGGAGTGTATATGGCGTACATGCCATGTAGTCTGCATGGGTTAGCAATGTAAATCACACAATCTGTGTGGTCATTACACGTTGTAAAACTACATGAAATTGACAACCTGAATAATTTATGATATAAAAAATGTGTATGTAGTATACATGCCATGTATTTCAACATTTCACATGTATAAAATACACATTGATCCATTCAAAAAGAACAGAGGACACACGATATAAGAGATACATGATGTGTAACTGGATTGTACAGGCCATGTGATCTCACTGAGATGCACACTAACCATCCAAGTGAATATCTCGGGCACACAGTAAATGGATACATAACATGTAGCTAAAATGTACATTCTGTATAGTGTGGCCAAGTCAACATGATGAAACTCTAGGTGTGTAACCCGGATACATGACAATCGAGGTACATGGCATGTGGTTGAATAGTATATGATGTGTAGTCTTCCGATTAGTGGTAGAATTAAATTAAATTAAATTGAAAATTGTAGCATTAAAACCTTATTACTTTGATTATAACTTTCAGTTTTTGATATTTTAATAAGGGTTTAAAGGAATTTTAAATGCTCAATTAATTTATTATAATAAATTTGTAACTGTTGGTTCTGCCACTTATTTTTTATTAATGCCTTTATGATGGTTAGCTAAAATAGGATTTAGATAGTCATTAATATAAACTGGAACTAATTAATTAATTAATTGATTAACGCAAGCATATTTATCTTAATAATAAATAACAGATAAATAAATGAATGTTAGCCATTTAATTTTGTGTATATGTTTCATGTATGACCATTTATGAGATAAACTAAGACTATTTTATTCCTTGTAATTTATTAATTTAATTTATTACATTGGTTTAAAATTATTTATTATTAAATTAAATTTGATGGTCTGGGATTCATCCCTCCCTCCATTATTATATAAGACCTACATGCCTAAGGATATTTGTGTAATTCCACTTTAACCAATCCTTTGTTTCCCCTTATCTACATGTGAGTTATAATTACTTATAATTAATGGAGTTTTCTAAGGTGTGTGGAGGTGGTTCAAGATGGAACCATAATGATTCCAACCTAGGTGTTATAGTGGTGGCAAGGTGGAATGTTGTAACTCATGCCAAGACAGGAAACATGAGTTATTTTCCCTAGGTTATAGGTTGATTTTATGTCCACTCATTAAATTCACCATTAGATAAAGCTAATTTATGTGTTATTTATTTATTTATTTATTTCTATGAATTACTTTATTTTATAGATGCAAGACTGCAATCACATAAATGAATGAATTAATGTGCAAAGACAAAATTTAATTTAATGGATTGTGTGTAAATGTTTTATCTAGTATGGTTAATTAATTATGTAACATCCTATTAATATTAAAAATACATATAAAAAATAAAACAAGATAAAATTTGTACATAATAAATTAAAATTCCTCAAATATATATTAATTCAGAATTTTCCTTCCATCACTTGATTAGGAATAAAATCCTTAGAACTAAGTGTTTGACTAACCATCATTGGGACACTTACTTTTTACATGGAGTTCTTATGAAGGTTATGGGTTTACTTAACCATATTATATCAAGAGAAGTATCTCTCACTAGAATTAATGTAACTTAGAGGCATGTGTTAAGAAAATCAAAGTTAGGATTTCATAATAGGGGAGTCCACTCAATGGATCAATAAACCACAAGATAGATGTTGGCAAAGACCTGGCTACCCAAATACCTTTAAGTATCTTGACCAACTCTCATTGAGGTTATGTAAAGGGGAATATGGATCCATTCCACTTGAATTTCTTAGAAGCTAGACATTCTGAATTCAATGGTGATGGATATTGAGACTTGATAAAATAGTGGTAGATTTAATAAAATTTATTTATTTATTATTTCTCACATATTTTGAAATAAATAAATGTAATAATAATATACTCTTTTAATTATAGAATAAAATATAAATTTCATCATCCAAACTATACATTCATTATATATTATAGAAAGACAATCTCCTTAATAGTGCTAAATTTCAGGAGTGGTTCAGGTTCCTTCATATTGTTTTGTGCCATGAATTGAAATCTTACATGATATAATCCTCACTTATTGATCTTCCTACACAAGAGGAAAGTAATGAAGATTTCCTTATCTATTAGAAACATTTGAGTGATGAAGTTGATGTTCAATGTTTAATGATTTAATATATGTCTAGTTAACTCTTTAAGTCTCAAAAAAACATAAATGTGTATAGCATTCTTAAGCACTTCCATGGTCTTTAGTTGGACAGAGATAAAGAAGAATGGTTTTGTATTTATAAGTAAATCTTTCATAGCAATCTTGGAGATGTTTTCCTAAATTGTCCTCACGTAGTTAAGCCAATTGGATACATTAAGCACCTAGAGGTTCTAAGTTTTAAACTCCCTAAAGAAATGGGAACTGATCTCATTCTAGAATCACTACCTCGGAGCTTCTCCATATTTGTTGTAAATTTTAATGTGAATAGAATTGAGAAGTATCTACTATATCTTATCACTCTTATTTTCCAAAATTATAGTGAAAAAATTATGGAAATCATTCGGTTCTAATGGTGAAAAACGAAAAGGGAAATATAAGATCTCTAAGACTAAAGATTCTTTAAACCCTTTTAAGAAGAGGAAGATGGAGGGGAAATCAAAGAAACATGATGTTTTTTGTTTTTCATGTGTAAAGAAGTTCCACTATAAGAAAAACTACACATATCCAATGAATCAAGGGGAAGATTCAGGTGTGTTTATTATCGAGTAAAATTTATCTATTTCTAAAAATTGGGTATTAGATACATCTTGTGGTTCTCACATATATATTCAAATATAATAACCAAGTAGATTCATAAATATTGACCAAGAGGAGGTAGATCTATGAGTATTAAATAGAGCTAAAATTTCTTTTGTAGTTATTGGGTACTACTACTTCATGTTGCTGACTGGAATGATCTTGGGTTTAAAAGGTTTTTACTATGTGACTTCAGTTACAAAAAACATTAATTATAAATATATACATGATACATATGGTTTTATTTTCAAGTTTGGAAATAAATATTTCTTATTTTATAAATATAGAATTTTTTATTGTAAAATACATTTAAATAATGGTCATTATATATTGAATTATACAAACCAAGTAATGTCAATCAGTAATGAAACTGCTTCACCTGACTCATACCAAACCCAATTATAACATCACTAGCTAGGTCATGTAAATGAAAAGAGATTGAATAAATTAAACCAAGATGGATATTTATAATCCTTTTAACTAAAAACACTTGGTATATTTCACACATGCTTACAAGGTAAAATAATCAAAGGTAACACTCATTTGGGAGAATCCACTCCATTATCGATGTTGTCACTGCTGAGGCTCATCCAAGAGTTTATGCTTATCTAGACTAACCCTGAAGTACTCAATGGAAACTGAGATGAATCTTCTATGATACACACTCAACCAAACTACACCACTTGGTATATTTCACACATGTTTATTGGGATCAGGTGGAGTATATTTTGGGCTAGACAGGCTAAGGTTCATACTGGTGTTACATTTGTTAGAAATCCCCTCCTTTGAAGTAGGTTGGAATTTATTTCTAGTTTTGGTGGTCTTGTAGTTGGTTCCTTTTATTCTTTCTAGAACATTTTTCATAATTTTATATGGGATAGATTTTATGTATGCATTATTATTATTATTTGTTTTTTTACATTTCTGTATTTTATGGGTTTGGAGATATGTGGATGCATACAGGTACTTAGGCTAAAGCATCTCATGAGTGTGATATGCCTACTCAAAACTGGTCTCCATCCCATGGACTATTAGAGGTAATATTTGGATGTCATACTCCGCTTACCACTAGTCATGTGGGACCCAGTGGGTCAGTTCAAGAAACCTTCAGTGTTTTCCCAAACTTTCCTCTATCATATTAGACTTTATATCCTTGTATGTCTGGTAGAATATGTTAGGAGACTATAGAAAATTTTTCTAATGGTCACTTCATCTGATGGAACTACTTGTAAACCTTTATTAGGTTACCTTGGTCTAATCAACTTCATTTGATTGCCTCAGTATGATCAACTCTATTAAATCACCTTAGTACACTAACCTCTGTCCAATCATCTTCAATATCTCTATCTATTCTTCAATCCAAATTTCTTAAGGAAACTTCTTAAGGAAACTTCATAATGAAGATAAAAAAATTTATTCTCCAATAAACATATAACATATTCTATACATTAATAACATCTCATCAATCATCATAAGTAAACTCAAATTCTTCCAAATAACTTTCACCATTCTTGAGATAATAATACTTGAACACTTTATTTCTTCTTTATTCACTCATCCAAGCTACATAAAATTGTTTCCAAACATGGATACTTCAACTGAACATTCCAACACCTTCTTTTAAAATTCATCATATTGACATCAAATATTCATTCATTAATAATCATTGATGTTCAATGACTACCATTAAAAAACTCACACGTAAAGTGGGCTATTCAATACCACCCTTTGTATTTGTTATACATACCTTCAAAGTACTTTATAAAAATATATGTCAATGTATGAATCTATATCTTCATCTCCCATACTTCTCAAACATTCTATCCCCTTTTACAATTCAAAAATTTTTTTTCACATTATCTCCCCTTTATTGAAAAGGAATAAAAAGTTCATGGTAAAGGGGTCACTTAATTCTTAAGCAATGTCACGACCCATACTAGTGGGGCCCGTACCGCGACTCCCCAAGCCTTCCTCTAATAGGTCAGGGGAAGGAAAATAGAATAGGGTAGGCATATCACTGACATGGGAGGCCTTGGCCTAATTATATGTACACACATGCACATATCCAAGCATATATAATGATAAAATGTAAAAACAAATGAACAAAAATGCATGTATACATATAAATCCCACAACCAGAGTACAGAAGGAAGTAAAGGAAAGTAAAAAGGGTCAAATATTGGCCCACCACAAAGAGTCTAAAACACAAGTCCAACCTGGAATTAAATGGACTGTTGTATGAATACCAAAGAAACACACCTTGATCTGTCTAGTCTCACTATTCATCATCTAGTCCTGGTCCATCAAGGACTCCATTGAAAGGTCATTCATCTTCATAAGACACAAAACATGTGGAAAAATAATGTGCAAGTGTGAGTATAACAATACTCAGTAGGAAACCATGAAACCACAAAGCATACAAAAAAATAAATATAGTCATCTTTACACATGTATATTTCTATAACACATATAACAAGAATATACAGATATACTCAAAAAATACATACAATATAAAGTTAATTCAAAACTATAGTATACTAGCCAATGATTCCATATCAAAAATCCCATAAATCACTCATCTAGAAGAACACACTCTTGAGTCTAATAACACTAATGTCATCTAAAGAGATATGATACACATATGAGGATCACTCATAAGGTCATGGGGTGATACCAACAACTTAATCTAGATCAACCCATTAAGTAGAGGATTGACGCCTGCATACTAGTGGTCAAGATGATACTAAGAAATCCACATAGGGAGTGAATATGAATACAGGATCTCACTCTGGGAATTATGGAGGGATTCCAATGACTCTATCCAAGAATTCCTTCTCAAGGGATTATTGTCCTATGTGTAGGAGAAGATTCCATAATAACCCTTAGGGAAAGAATAAGGGTATTGCGCCCTAATGAAACTTGTCTAATCCACTAAGGTAAAAACTTCAATCTATGTATAAAAGAGTACATGATGTGTAGTAGGGTCACACATCGTGTCCCTTAACCCCTAGTCCTGCCTGTGTAAATGGATCGTGTCTGTGTAGAATTACACGGAATATAGGATGACTGTGTAGTCAACATATATGCCAATACACATCTTCATCCCATGTATATGTGTCTGTGTACTAGTACATGACTAAGCCTATGTACTTGGTCTAGGTTGTGTCCATGTTGGATAGTACACAACATGCTCATAACCCGTTTAATCCACCCCATGTCTGTGTACCCTCCAAGGTACATTCCTAACCACCAGGGAGGGACCACATGTTTTGTGATAGGGGTCACATGACGTGTGATACTTAAATTCATCTAAAAACCCTAGCCACTACTCAGGGGGAGCCACATGGCATGTCGTTCCCAAGTACATGTCGTGTAGTGCAAGATTTTCTAGAATTCCATATCTAGTTCCATGCATCTCATCCGATCCTAGGAACTACGATATGCTAACCACCTTACAAGTAAATCCAATATCTCATCTTGTATAATCCTCACTGTTATCAAAAAATAAATTCCGCCATCAAGTTTTCTTGTAAAACAGATATAGGAGTCATTCTTCATTTTGTGTCGAAGAATGTTGAAGAACATGAAAGCTGTTATCCAACGTCATCCAATTCGTCACCTCTCCCACCACAAAACCACTTTCATGTCATGTTGATCCTAGATCTATGATATCAGATCATTGTACCATGAAATGGGTGAGAAATGATCAATTTATTGGGATATGTTGAACTGTTGGAAAAACAAAGAATGCACTCGATGAACTTGGAACCAAGGGAGAAAAGCACAAGAATATATGAGAGGAATGAACCTCAGTAAATGTTATTGTAGATCGAGATTCATTATCGTAAGAATAAAAATGAATAAATAATAAATTAAATGTAATTATCCCAAAATCATCCCATAATAAACCCATCATGTAAATACACATGATCCGCAGATCAATCTGTTTGTCGATTGATCCATGTTTATCATAAGAATCAAGAACGGGGAAATAAAAAAATCAAACAACCACCCTAACTTGGTTTAAATTGATTTCTGATGAATAATGGGGTTGTTCCATGATCTTTGGTTAGATCCCTTGAATCTATTGCATGTTAATCGTTGATCCATGATCTTCTCATCATTCGTTTGAGATAAATCCTCCAACGTTATCTCTATTGGATCCCCAGTGGCTCCAGGGTAATGTGGGTAACCCTGGGATTTCTCCATAATATTCTATTTAAGGACTAACTAATCATTGCTTTAGGATTTTAGAAATAAAATAATTTATTTAATTATTTTATTCATTTCTGCACATGTGATGAATTTTTTAAAAATGGCCAGTGCAGACCAAGGTTAAGTCACACCTAGGGTAAAACCTATATTCTGAACTCAAATTTTCCCTTAGATTTCTATTTCAGAAACTCTTTTATAAGTTATTCAAATTTTTTAGGAAAAATGCATATACGTGATATTTAATAAATTAAATATATTTCAAGCATTTATTCTGGGCACATCGGGCTTCAGAATCTCATGTTATCTCAGCTTTTGGTCTAAAAAATAATCTATACAATATATAAAAATAATACATGTAAAATATGAGTCATTTAATTCTCCCTAAATTGGGGATTTACATCCCCAAAAATCTAAAACAAGGGCTACTCAAAGAGATGTTGGTACTGGGCATGAATTTGATCCTCTCACTCCCATGTTACTCCTGAAGATTCATATGATTCTACCAAACACATACTAAAGGAATCAATCACCCATGGAGGATCTTATCCTGCAGATCCTCAACCTCTACCTGTTACTCTAAAAAGTTTGATCCATCCTCTATGTTCATATCACCCCAGTCGATAACATGCGATGAGTCATGCATGTACCTCCTTAGCTGCAACATGTAGAAGAGATCGTGTACTAAGTATAATTATGAAGGTAGAGCTAAGTGGTACTCCACCTTGAACACTATATAAAGTATCTAGAAAGGGCCAATGAATCTCAGAGATAAATTTCCACCTTGTACAAATATCCATAATCCACATCAAGGTGAAACTCGTAAGAATACAAGGTATCCTTCCTTTAAATACAGAGGCCTCCATCATCTATCTGCATAATACTTTTGATAGATCTGTGCAGTCTTTATCCACTCCTAGATGATCTAAACCTTCTTAGTAGTAGCTCACACCAACTCTAGGCCCATGGGTCCCGACTCTCCTAGATTAGTCCAGAAAAGTGGCTACCTACAAGGTCACCCATACAAATCCTAGAATGGTGCCATACCGATGGTGGAATGGTATCAGTTGTTGTATGAAAAATCCACCTTTGGTAGGTGATCCTCCCAACTACGGCCTAAGTCAAACATAAAAGTCTACAACATTTCCTCTAGAACCTGAATAGTCTGCTCCGTCTAGCCATCATTTTGGGATGGAACACTATGCTCAAGCGTAACTGAGTCCTAAAAACCTCCTATAATCCCTTTCTCAATTGAAATGTGATGCGAGTATCATGTTCAGAAATGATCATCGATGGAACTCCCTGTAGTCGAACTATCTCCTGCACATAGAGGTTTCCCAAGATCTATACTAAACTATGCCCCTGAATTGCTAAGAAGTGAGCTGAATTAGTGAGTCAGTATACAATCACCCATATGGAATCTTGTCCCCTAGACGTACATGGTGATCCCATCAAAAATTCCATGGATATCCTATCCCACTTCCACTCTAGCGCCTCAAGGGTTTGAGCTAAACCTGATGGAACATGGTTCTAAACCTTCAATTAATGACAAGTCATCGAAATACAAACTCTAAAACTCCTTTATTTATCACTGACCACCAAAACTGACATTAGAGTTCCTCCTACATCTTTTCCACACCTAGATGTACCTCTAAATAAGATGTATGAAACTCTCTTAGAACCTCATCTCGTAACATCACTAGTACTAAATTGAATCCTATGAAAATAACAACGTGATATCTACCTTTTGAAAATCTATCGGGAGCATGTCCAGTGGATATTTGAGTATATAGGGTCTCACAGTCAGCATCCCCAAGTTGTTCCTCCCTGAATCACTGCAAAAGAGGATGAATAACAACCATATACTGGAGGTGAGATGCTCCATATCCATCCAAAAATGATAACTAAAATGAGGAAAACTACTCTAACGCCTCATTTAGAAACTGTGGACAAGATCTCCTACTATGAGAATCTGCTACCATGTTATCCGTCATAGGATTATAGAAAATTTTTAAGTTATAATCGTGGAGGAACTCTATCCAACACCTCTATTTCACGCTAAGATCCATATGAGATAAGATATACTTGAGACTCTTATGATTAGAATAGATGATAAACCACTCACCCATCAGGTAGTTTCATCACATATTTAGTGTAAATACTACCACTGATAACTCAAGATTGTGGATCACATAGTTCTTCTCTTGTGGTATCAACTGACATGAACCATAGGAAATCACCACCTGCCTCTAAATTATAATACAACAATCCCAATTCTTGATGCCTCAAAGAACACTACGTACTCAACACCCTCCTCTGGAAATCTCAAGGTGGGAGTACTCATAAAACTATACCTCAACTGCTGAAAAGCCTATTGGAACCTCTCTATCAACACAAAGGGATTCCCCCTTTGATTCAAAGTTTTCATGGGTATTGATATCCTGAATAAATCATGTATGATTCTCTAGTAGTATACTACCAACCCAAGGAATCTCTGCACCTCTTCCACACTCTTGAGTGTCTCCCAAGATAACACTACCTCAACCTTGGCTGAGTCCACTACCACTCCATATAATGAGATAATGTGTCCTATAAAGTGGACTGATTTCATCTAGAACTGACACTTTGAGATCTTTTCATAATCTAGTGATCTCATAGTATGCCCAGAACCAACCAAAAGTCTCTCAAGTGCTCCTCTTTAGGTGATAAGTACACAAGGATATCATCGATGAAGATTACCGCAAACCATTAAAAGAAAGGATAAAAGATTCATTTCATAAATCCCATGAATACTATCGGGTCATTCGTCATGCCAAATGGAATCAACAAGTACTCATAGTGAACATAAATATATTTGAATTCCATCTTCGATGTATCCTCATCCCCGTACTCATAACTAAAGATATCTTGGACTGAGATCAACCCTCAAGAACCATCATTCCCCTATCAACTGATCAAATAGGTTGTTGATAATTGGTAGTGGATACTTGTTCCTTATGGTCACCTGATTCAAGCATTGATATTCCACACTTAACCTCAAGTTCTTTCTTGCCTTCTTGGCAAACAAAACTGGGGCTGAACAGGGTGAAACACTGGTTCTAACAAATCTCTTCCTCTACAAATCCTCCAACTGCACCCTTATCCCATGAAGCTCTGTAGGAGCCATCCGATATGCCGGTGCAGATATCATTGTCTTATCTAAGTGTAGACCAATTCATAAGTTTATATCTAAATAGGGAGGTAATCCTAGAACATCCTCAAGGAATATGTCCTTGTACTCCTCCACCAATATAGGAAACTAGATATTCATAACATCCACTGAACCAAGGGTTGGGATAGACAACTATTGATTCATTGGTTGCACCCTTCTATGAATGAGTCCATCCTGTGCTGCATGTGTTTCCTAGTCACTAACAAAGGAGAAACTAGTTCTGTCACTATGGATGCACCACATCATTCACCTCAAAACATAAATCTAGGTGTGATTTGTGGATAACTAATCCATTCCAATAATGATGATGTAAGGCCTCAATTCTTCTACCCAGAGATTCTAATAGAAACTCTTTCCTCCAAGAGTCAGGTTGCACTGTTGGAATAAGTGCATGATTGTTGAGTCTTCTCCTGTAGGAGTCTCTAAGAGTAAGGGTCAAGACAAGGTCTCAATTAGAATATCTAAGTCTTGTACAAGGTATGTGATAAGAAATGAATGACTAGAACTTGTTTCAATTAGTACTTTAGTTAAGGTAAAAAATATTGATCATACCTTGAATCATTCCTCGAGCCTCTGGGATATAAGTTCCAACCACCTATTTTTATCCTCATACTTGTCCTCCAACTCCTTGAGCCTAGCATGGACCACCTAGGGGAGGTAGTGGTAATAGTTCAAAGTGCCTACCACTTCATGCTACTCTCCCAGTTCCTCTTCCACATCCACCACCCTATGGCCCTAACTGCTCTTATCGCCACCTCTGCCTTAACAACTCATCCACAGTTTCCCATTCATCTGCACAGTGGGTCAGATAATCTCATGAAAGATGTCCCCTACTATCACATGAGTATAACTTCCTCTCTATGGGATGATTTTACCCACCATATGATTCCTAAAACACATATACTTTATCATGAGACCTCCTCCTAAAATGCCTCACATGCCCAGGTCCCTATGACTAATGTCATCTCCCTACTGCTAAGGTCTCTACTTCTATATGCCCGCCACTGGAAACCACAAGTTGTATCTACACAACCAAGAAACTCTCAACCACCAAATCTTACTCTATTACCCTAGAATAATTAAGAATTCATAGAGGGATGACACTATCTCGAATGTCTCTATGCATGTAAAGACCCCGAACCCAGTATCCTAGATCCAGTTCCTTACTTTATTACATTGTCATATATATAAGACTTGAATCCAAAGGAACAATTAGTTTTACAGTTTTGGAAACCATATTACATACTTGAAATATACATTACAATTGAAACTTTAAAATAAAACATATCCAATCCTTTGAGAGAACCAATATTATCCTAGATTAACCCTATATATCAATCATAATATACATCTTGGAATCCAGGGGAAAATAAAACATAAGAAAGGGGTAATATCAAATGCTCAGTAAGGGTAAGTGTACAATAGAAGTTGTTATGAATAAATAAGAATAAACATTATATGGAGGTATATAACTGAAACACAATCCATTTAACATAATATTGAGCATAATACAGTAAGAATAAATAATAATAAAATAATTCCATATAAATAATCACATGGATATTCTACTAATAAGATAATCATATGGAATATGAATAAATAATCTCATAATGAGGAAATTCATAATATCAGACATCATAAACATACCTTCAAGGATTCAGCCAAGATTCCATATATAAATGGGTAAGAAATCAACCAATATCCAAAATATTTTGTGTCTTGAGACCTACTGATGATCAAGAGACTATAGTGGGATGTGCCCATCACTTACTAAGTCCAATGCATTCCTCACATGAAAAGGGTAAAACATAAACAATATAAACATTCGTATTAAAAAACTAGCACATGAAATGTAAATACTTTATCCATAAACCATGAATGGTATAAAAATAGAACATCCATAGTCAAACTGAATCATAAATAATTTAATGAAATATGGTAAAAGATATCGTAAAAAATAAACCTCAATTAATCATAATATTCAATGTTGGATGTTGACATAGTTGAAAATACTCTAATAAAATAATTAAAAAATTCATAAGAGAAGTACCCCTTTTTATTTTAAAAACATTTATTTAAAAGGCCCCAAAATTTTAAAAGAAATCATTTTCATTGAAAATAATTTTTTAAAATTTTAAAGTAAGCTTCAAAATATTAAGGCATTATAATGGTGGAAAAATCCACTCATACCGTATAAGTTAAAAAAACATTCCTTTCGTATTTTTTTTGGAAAATCCTCAAAGGAACTTGTTTATAAAACAAAAAAATATATATTTTAAATAATTTTTAAAAAGTAAAAAATTATTAAAATGACTTTAAAAAATCATTGAATAATATTAAAAACATTTTTTAAAACATTTTTATAAAACATGGACATGGATAAAAAGATGTAATAATTAAATCTTTAAACATTCATGGAGTCTCGTACCACTTTGAATATTTAAATCATAAGCCTAATAAAAGAATAACATATAAAAAAACATTAAATATCATTATAATAAATAAATTAATGACATTAAAAGTCAAAGGGCTTGTATATACACCTCATAAAATAAGGTGTGTGTATAACATGAAACTATGCCTTAATGTAAGGAGATTGATACGAAGTCCCTTACCTTATGCTTCCTTTAGTCGAATGTATTTTAACCTCTTGTATAATGGTTTAAATAATGATATTAAATTATTATATAACCATATACATATTTATGATATCATATATGATCTTATTATATCATTTTGTTAATAATATTTTTTGTTACCCTTGTTTCGGGTGTTAATTGCTTTATTTTCCTATGAATGTTTTGTCATAAATGTCTTGGTTATTTTGTATAGAATATAGATAAAAAATCTAAACAATGATATTAATGTTTTAAATATAATATTTAATCATTAAATACATTTTTATTATCATTATTTAATGGTTAACATATAAAATTAATCACATCACATCGTGGGGACGGTTGGTCGTACGTACGCATGAGTGACGATATCATTCCCTTAATGGGGAAAGAGTAAGGAAGTAGATGGTATATTACTTTTTCCTGAATAAATATTATTTCATAATTATCATATATATATATATATATGTATATATACATTATTTCCATCATTATACCCATCCAAGTAAATTGGTAATGAAAATAGATTACACCATGATGTAGAGATGGTAAGTTGTACGTACACACACACAATGTTTTCATTTTTCATAAGATGGATAACAATGGAATATGATTTTTATATAATTATAATAATATATAAGAATATATATGATACTTTATTTTTTACATTATCATGGAAAAAACTTGTGAAGAGTAATTATAAGAAGAAATAAACTTGGATGAGTTGGTAATAACGATTACATCTTCTTCAGCAGAATCCCTTTAGATCTCTTCTCAAGGGATCTAGGGTTGGTATTTTTGGAAGACCAAGACCTATATAACTTGTATAATAATGTTATTAGGATAATTTTTAGGGTTTTTTTGAGCTATAAGGCTCAAATTGGTGTGATGAAGTGAGGGGGGAGGTTCCCTTTTATAATTGAGGTGAGGGTCACTTTTAGAAATTATCAAAATATTAAATTAATATAAATTAATTTCCAATTAAAAATAACTCCAAAGTGAGTTATTTAAAATATAATATGATTACTTTTTTAAATACTCTCAGCTTAAATTTTTTATAAAAGTTTAGGTCAAATTATTACCCTTATATTTTGGATTTAAACCTTTGTTAAGCCTTTCAACTCTTACCATGATATCATAAAATTTACACTTTTAGGGTTAATATAATTATTATAAAATGTCAAAAAATAAATAAATGATTCAATTATGAAATTTTTAGACTTATCCCAATAATTTTTCCAAAATTTAGTTTTTTATAAATTTTATATCATTTAATAAAATAGTATTTCTTTTAAAATATCAATAATGTCAATTTTGATACTATTCATGACTTGACTTTTTAATAATATCATAAAAATAAGATAAATTCGAACCAATAATTCTAAAACACCACTAAAATATCAAATACAACTAATAATTCATGTATGACATTAATCATCTCAAATTATATTTATTTTAGTATTTTTAATATCATTTATTTGATATTTTCTTTAATTAAGCAAGTACTGCTTCATTATTGTGCAAACATTTAATTTAATTATTTATTTCTTAAAAATTAAAAAAATTATCATTATGAAGATAAAAATTTATCTTTCAATTTACTATTTATAGTCAAATTTACCTTATGTATAACCCCATATTAAAAATGATCTAGTTTTTAAAAAATATGAGTATGACATCTTTAACTTCTCTTTAAATAAAATATAATAAATTTCATACTCTCAGCCAATTTTATGAGTTTAAAAACATTTTTTTTAATATATAACATATATATTTCATTAATATATTTCACTAATAGTGATTAATTTAATTTATTATGATAAAATTAGATTTTGGGCATAAAAATAGTTTCTTAATAAAAACACATATTTTATTTCAATTTTATTTTATTTTCATTTAATATTTATTAATAATCAATGAATTAATTTTATAAACACGTTTAAACTATATTTTCATAATTTATTTAATCATGTTCACAATCTCTAACTTAAAGATTAGTGTTAAAATAATAATATTTAATAGTATATTGCAGTTCATTTAAGCTCGGTGTTGTGTGAAATGTAACCTATTGAAGAGATTAAATTTAAAAAGATACATACCATAAAATCTTAGAGTGTTACATTCTCCCATTCTTGAATAAATTGTGTCCATTCAATTTAAAATTGCACTTCAAAAATCAAAGTTTGATACTTGAAAAATTCTTTGTGGTAAACCCACATCGGAAATAGGGTTAATAAAATATCCTCTTAATAAGAAGAAATGGTAAATGTGAAGGTCACCAAAAAATTAGACTTTTAAATAGTATAACATTAGTGGGAAGTGAAAACTAATACATGGAAGAGAAATCAAACTATTAATTTTTTGATGGAGAGTGATAGAGAATATGGTCATCAGAAAGTCTACCATCACAAAACTATAAATTCTTTATGGGTTAAGGAGGACATTGATTTCTCATTAAGAAAATTAAATGAATAGAATTTTTCATTCCAAATTATATTCCTAGAGTTGAGGAATTATTTTAATATATAGATAAGAACTTACTTGATTTATTTCCGTGTCATAAGCATAATATCATCCTTTTTGTGCTTTAATCTATTTTCACTTCATTTCGTACACCTAGAAATTAATTTTTAAGATGATTTTTTTATGCTTGAAGAAATTTTATGAATCATAATATCCATGAGTAATTCCTTAGACCTTTAAATATATAATGAAAGGAAAATGGTTAGAACATAGTATCTAATAAATCATACTTTAACCTCAAAATATATCTCATGTTCAACATAATCCATTCCAACCTTAAGACTTGTCCAAAATACTTTTGCCTAAATTCATAGTCCAAAAAGTCTATAAATATCCAAAATCAATCATAACATCAGATTTCCCAAAAAAATTAATGTAAATCTTATTGTCACATACCAAATATTTTATCACCTTAAAAACCTTAATGAAAATATTCATTCTTCCAAATCCTAAAAGAAGAAGTGATGTAGTACAATCCTTATTTATTCCATAATTCTTATGACCATTACATCATTCATAAAATACTCAAATGATATAATTATTTAATCTAATTTTAGTCATAATAATCATTCCTCTTTGTTTTTGGTAGTATAAAAATGTTTACCATGATCCATTATCCTATTTTGGGGTATATTCCTTTGGTGAATGAGACATTGATTTGCATAGTGTCCCATATCCTTGCATTTAAACCATTCTACATAAGAAACCTTTTTATTTCCCTTAAAATCAAAAGAACAGTGGCCTTTCTCTCCACATTTTTAGAAAAATCCCATTAATTTTAAGCAAGTACCAGGGTATTTCTTTCAATAATTATCACATGTGGGAAAATAATTCTTTCTATTATTTCCATTATCCATTTTTTCCTATCCGCACTCTTATTCTAGGGATTCCCTCCAAAGCCATAATACTTAGAGAATTATTTCTTTGTATCATTATCACATGATACTATGTCCTCATATGATGAGAATGTTTGGGAGACTAGTTTCTTTATAAATATTGGCTTAAACCCATGGAAGAAATGATCATTCTTATTCTTTGGATTATTTGTATTTTTGTGGTTATCATTCTTCCTATTAGGCACCATTTTTAAAGGATGTAATACACTGGATTAGATCATGACATTATGAAACATAATGTATAATATTATAACTAGTTAATCATATAACCTAAATTTAAAATTTAGGTATATCTAATCTATAAATCATAAGATAAGTTTATTTGGATATATTTCCAAATGTTTTCATAGGATTTCACTCTCTAGTCTATGATTTCCTAAATCTAGTTCCCACGGTTTCTTCTAAACTTTCTCAGATACCAACTTTAAAGACTATGACCTCAGTATCCCATATATGGTTCCTCACTTTTTTACATTATCATAGATACAAGACTATAATCCCAAAGGACTGATCAGTTTATCAGTTTTGGAGACAAGATTACATACTTGAAACATAAATTACAATTGAAACTATAAAATACAACATAGTAAATACTTTGAGATCACAAATATTATACTAGATTAACCCTATATATCAATAATAATATACATCTTGGAATATTGAAAAAAATAAAACATAAGAAATGGGTGAGCTCAAATGCTTAGTAAGGGTAAGCGTACAACCGAAGCTATTATGAATAAATAAACATAAACATTATGGCAAGGTGTATAACTGAAACACAATCTATTTAAACATAATATTCAGCATAATATAGAAATAATAAATGATAATTAAATAATTTCATATAAATAATCACATGCATATTCTCCTAATCGAATAATCACATGGAATATCAGTAACTAATCTCATAATGAGAGAATTCATAACATCGAACATCATAAATATACCATCAAGACTTCGTCCAAGCCACTATACATAAATAGGTAAGACATCATCTAATACCCAAACTATTTTAACTCATGAGACCTATTGATGCATCAAGTGGCTATAGTGGGTCCAACCCGTCAATTATTAAGTCCAATGCATTCCTCGTATGAAAAGTGTGAAACATAAACAAAATAAACATTTATATTGAAAAACTAGCATACAAAATGTGAATACTTTATCCATAAAACATGAATGGTATTAAAATTGAACATCCTTATTCAAAATAAATCATAAAAAAATAAATTAAATATGGTAAATGATTGTAATGGCCCGGGTTTTCGGGGGTCCATTACTTTGTAAAAATCTGATATTGGGTGTTCTGGGTAGTTTGGGAAAGTTATCAAGGCTTCTCGGTAAAGTTTTGACCCCTAACGGTAGGCCTACCGGTAGCCTTATCCTACCGATAGCAGGTCTAGCGGTAGCTCCGTCTACCAGTAGCTGCAGCCTACCGTTATCTTGGTCTACCGATAGCTCTGTCTACCGGTAGCTGCAGCCTACCGGTATATCTGCCTACCGGTGGCTCGATCTACCGGTAGCTCTGTCTACTGGTAGATGCAGCCTACCGGTAGCTCTGCCTACTGGTGGCTCGGTCTACCGGTATCTCTGTCTATTGGTAGCTGCAGCCTACCGGTAGCTCTGCCTACCAGTGGCTCGGTCTACCGGTAGCTCTGTCTATCGATAGCTGCAGCCTACCGGTAGCTCAGTCTACCGGTAGCTCGGCTAACCGGTGGACCTATCCCCACACGGGTTTTCCAATAGTGCCCCCCTTTTGCACAAATTGGGTTTTAAACCCCATTTTGACCCCTTTAAGCTTGTTTTAAAGCCCATTAATGCCCATAAATGTTGTTTAATTAAATATTTAATGAATTAACCTGGTGTGTGCATCGGTTTAAACCACCCAACCCTTTTGACGTGTGGGGCTGTGTGGTTAACCCAAAACCCCTCTCCTTACGCGGTTTCACGTTCTTATCTCAACCGTTCTCAACCTTTATAAAAACTAATAGGAAATCCCTGGGCTTCCTTTTTCTCGATCAACCGCCAATCAAATCGTCTGCTCATCCTTTGAGTTCCCGAGGCCCAGCCCCTGCAGTTTGCGCATCCCCTATTCCTGGCGCGTGAGGATAAACTTCGATCGTTGATCAATAAAGTAGGGTTTCACCTTCGTCTCTCCTTTATGTGCATCTTGCAGGGTGGTTACGCCATTTCTTCTATATAATTGGATAAACCAAACCTTAATGAAGATAATAAATGGATTCTAAGAATGAAGGGGAAGGGTGTGACCACTGCTCAGTTTTTGTCTTTCATGATTAATGATTTCTGTTTTTTGTGGGATTACACCTACGGAAAATCGTGGCCATTGGTGGTCTTTCTCTGTGTGCTAATAAACCCTTACTTATTGTGTTGGTCGTGTAAAGGAAATTGGATAATTACGTATATTCGGCTAATAAATTGAAAGTACCAGGATCAATCCTTTTTCTATGATAACCCCGGTTTAAGCCTACTGGAATTGAAAACATGGAGTGTGTTAAATCTTTTAAATCTGAAATAGACCTACTTGGGCCTGCTTTGTGTTGGTGGTATTGGTTGTTCTTCCTTCGCGGGCCGATTGCGGGTGACCCTATGGTTTTCTTGGATGGGGGCTTGGTTGCTGGGGTGATTTGGGTGGGGATGAGATCCCTTGTTGTTATACTTTGGCCGGTTGTGGATCTGAGGCTGTGTGGTTACTCTGTTTATAACACAAATTGGGGTGGAATCCTCTATTGTTGAGAAACCATTGGCTAGGATATTGGGGGACATGGGGATGTATCTTGGGGTTTTCTTGGGTCCCTGTACTTCAAGGGACCTCTCTTATCTTCTTTTGTGGTTGTGACTTTACAAGAGAACCGGGCGTGAATCTTTAAGTTGATATTTGACTGTACTCTATCCTTGGCTTGTGCTTATGCTTTCTAGTTTCCCGAGTAGGTGCAGAAACTTATTTAAACATTATTACTGAACATATAGATAAGGATGGGACAAATGGGTTTTGGTTTGGTGTGAGTTGTGACTTGGACATGGTACTGTTTGTGTTCCTTAGGTTGGCTGAAGAAAAACCTAAACTGGGTGAGTGCTTGCTACCTATACATATACTTTTAGTTTTTGTGTTTCTTATTCGCGCCCCACCCAAGTTGAGCACTTAGTGTCGAACGCCCCCATTCATGGGGGAGGGTGTTTTTTCCAACACTTAAATTAGTGGCTGGTTATTAGCTCCTTTCTGCTCCCTTTCTTGGATAGCCCAAGTATCTTCGGACAGGCTGTGATGGCCTGAGGTCCATTATTAGTCCAATAATCTTCAGGCGGGGTGGTTGAGGTGGTTGTCCCAGGTGTGTGCGGGTAGGTGGTTCCCAAGTATCTTCAGGATGAGGCCCAGGTGTCGCTGAGTGTGGCAGTGGTTGTTCTGGCCTTGGTGTTTGCATGCATGGTTACGTGTGACAATTGTGGCCCAGGTGTCTGCGGGCGGGATAGTGGTTATGGCCCAAGTATGTGCGGGCGTGGTTTGGCAGTGGGACTGCAGCGAGGTTGTGGCCCAGGTGTGTGTGGGCGGGGTTTGGCAGTGGGACTGCGGTGAGAATGGAGGGATTGGTTCAATGCATAGGATATCTTAAATAACCAGTGGGAAAGTGGTGTGTGGTACCCAAACATCAATGTGCTATTACTATACTTTACTTTCCTTGCATTATTTGGGGAGTGTGCCTTGGTGAGGCTTGGGTGGATAGTTTACCTTGGTAGATGTTTTGGTCATCTATTTTCTCACAGGACATTAGTATGCCTCCCCACTTGTGCATGAGAGATTTAGGTTTTTCCCTACTGAGTATACCTGTATGCTCACCCTACGTATATAAAACTGTTTTGAGGTTTCCAGGAGGACTTTAGGGATCATGCTAGACCGTACTAGCTTGGATCTTTGGGATAGTTGATGTTGTCATTTTCTTTCTTTGGTACTTTATCTTTGGAGTTCTTGTATCATGTATCATTTACTTTTGAACAAGAATGTGGGAATGGTTTACTTTTGGCTTTACTTTTCTTTCATTTTTGGTGTTGTTGTGGGATTCACTATCTTATCTCCCGATCCTATTAAAAGAAAAGGGTAATGACTTCCATTTAGTGTGTGATTATATACCCTTAGCACTGGTTTCCACTCTGAGACCTTTTGAAGGTTGGTTTCGGGGGTCATTATCTCACCTTCAACTTAAAGAAGGAAGGGTCTGGCAATCTGCTGACCCTTCCCTCCTTTTGGTGAAGGCGGGTTGTGACAGAATTGTATCAGAGGACGAGGTTGAGAGATAGAACAGAGTCTGGAGTTAGGAATAGTGATTATTGCATGGTATGGTAGGGAAACAGTGTTGGGTGACCTTGGTGTGTGAATTAGGCTAGGGAAGACCGGCTAGGACACAAGATTTTAGGGCCCCCCATGATCCGATGCAAGGACTCTGGACCTACCAAGGGACCAAGTGAGACTACACTGATTGAAGGGTAGAGACCCTAGGAAAGGTACTTACATCATAATGACTTGTGTTCTCATGTTTCTAGGGTTTTTTGGGAATTTGAAATAAATAAGAAGTTTAAGAAATTTTAAGAACAAATATTCTGCACTACTTGGGCTTAGGAATTCTTTGTTTACCTTGCAACTATGGAACCCGAGAGACGACCACGGGTTGTATGGGTGATCGGGGCTCAGGAGGTTGACTTGGCCGATCAGCGGAGGGCTGATCGAGAGGAAGAGGACGACCAGTGGTAGAAGACACTTCGAGCTTTCCAGCGACAGACCCTCGAAAAGTACGAGGGCAGCACCTATGAAATGAAGACAGAGGACTGGCTAGAGGAGCTAGTGATAGCTTTCGGCCTGATTCGGGCCCCGACCATGTACTGGGTTCCTATGGCCATCATCCAGATGCGGGGAGCGGTGCATCAAAGGTGGACGCTTTACTTGGGGGAGAGGAGAGAGGCTGAGGTGTCCTGGGCTGATTTTGAGAGGGAGTTCCGGGCGGAATTCCTCTCTTCAACGATGATGGCAGAAAAGAGACAGGAGCTACTCTCCCTCCAGCAGGGGAGTATGTCAGTGAGGGAGCTGGGAATCAAGTTCAAGGACTTCCTACATTTTTCTCCAGACCTCTTTCCCGATGAGGATTCTTGGGTAAGACGTTTAGAGGAGGCGCTCTGACCCTCCCTCTGGTATGTTGTTACCCCCTTTACCCTCCCGACGTACTCGGAGGTCCAGAAGAGGGACGAAGTGGTGGAGAGGCTGCATGTTCTAGGAGGTGTGTCATGAGAGGGGATCTAGCTGGGACCATCAAAGGGGAAGGCTGTCAGCACCAGGCCTCCAGTGTCAGGACCCTCCAGGTTCCGACCAGCAGGGAGCAGGCTGCAGCAGTTTCAGTTCCGGTCCCCTGGTCCTCACCCTTTTTCTTCGGGCCCAGGACCACAGTGCTTAGTCTGTGGGAGATATTGACATCTCTGGAGTCAGTGCCCGGACCGAGTACAGTACGGCGGTGATGGAAAGCCCCAGCACCCACCCCAGCAGCAGCTTCCAGCTAGGCCTTTCCAGCAACAGCAGTAAGGGCAGCGAGCTCCCGCTCCTCCGATGGCAGACGTTGCAGGAGGAGGCCGACCTCAGGGCGCTCTTCAGGGACCTCGACCGGGACGTGGTCGGGGAGGCAGCCGACAGCCGAGGGGTAGAGGAGCTAGGCATGGACAGTTACACGCTGCGGAGGTAGCAGTTCCACCAGGTCCGGAGGTTGTTTGAGGTATGATCAGTTTGTTTAGCACCCTTGCTTAAGCCTTGTTCGATACCGGAGCTTCACACTCCTTAGTTTCACCTAGTCTAGCCCATGCTTTGGGTCTAGATTCCGAGAGACTTCCAGTGCCCCTGGTGCTGAGCACGCCAGTCGTAGGTCAGACTGACTTGTTATATGTTTGTCAAGGATGCAGACTGATGTTAGGGCCACATCAGTTGGTCAGGGATCTTCTTCTACTATAGATGAAGCCTTACGATGTCATCATAGGCATCGACTGGCTGTTCTCTGTGTGTGTCGTCATTGGATACTTCTGAGGAAGGGTTGTATTCTCATACTTGGGCGGCCGGTGTGCTACTTTCATCGGCGAGCGGAGTAGTCAGAAGGGCAGTTGGTGAGAAGAACCCCTCCTATCTTTGTTAGCTGAGCTGTCAATAGAGTCAGTGGATGGTGAGATGGTGGAGATGCTAGGGATCGTCAGCGAGTTTATGAACGTCTTCCCTGAAGAGGTGACGACTCTGCCCCCTCGACGTGATATCGAGTTTGGGATAGACTTCCAGCCTGGTGCTCATCCGATTTTTATGGATCCTTACCAGATGGCACCTTTGGAGCTACAAGAGTTGTAGATTCAGATTGACGATCTGATGAAGAGGGGTTATGTTCGACCAAGTGCGTCACCGTGGGGTGCTCCAGTATTGTTCGCAAAGAAGGCAGATGGTGGTCTCAGGTTGTGCATAGACTACAGGAGGCTGAATCAGGTGAAGATCAAGAATAGATACCCTCTTCCAAGGATAGACGATCTTTTCGACCAGCTGAAAGGGGCAGGATGGTTCTTGATGATCGACCTGCGGTCTAGGTATCACCAGTTGAGATTGAAGGAGGGAAACATCCCAAAGATGGCCTTCAGGTGCATATATGGACACTTCAAGTTCATAGTCATTCCTTTCGGTGTTACGAATGCCCCAGCTGTGTTCATGGTGCTTATGAACTCCATCTTCTGGGAGTACCTGGACCGGTTCGTAGTTGTGTTCATCGACGATATCCTGATCTATTCAAGATCAGAGGAGGACCATGCAGAGCACCTGATGACGGTTTTAGAGGTCCTCCAACAGCACCAACTCTATAGGAAGTTGTTGAAATGCAAGTTATGGACGCGAGAAGTGCACTTCCTTGGGCACATAGTGTCCGAGTAAGGGGTAGCTGTGGACCCATCAGAGGTTGAGGTAGTTGTTTCTTGGGCAGCGCCCAAGAATGTGGCAGAAGTTCATAGTTTCCTCAGGCTGGCGGGTTACTATCGGAGGTTCGTACCCAACTTCTCTCAAGTTGCAGCCCCCTTGACAGCCTTGACCAAGAAGGACTAGGTATTCGTGTGGAGTGAGCAGTGTGAGGCAGCCCTCGGCTATCTGAAGGAGAATCTAGTTAGTGCCCTAATGCTAAGACTACCAGAAGAAGGGGCGGCATATGAAGTGTTCTATGATGCTTCAAGGTAAGGCCTGGTATGTGTTCTGATGCAGCAACAAGGGGTGATCTCTTACGGGTCTAGACAGCTACGCCCTCATGAGCGTAATTATTCCACCCACGACCTAGAGCTTGCAGCGGTCGTTTTTGCACTAAAGTTATAGCGGAATTACCTCATCATAGAATGCTTTGTGGTCTTCACGGATCACAAAAATTTGAGGTATATCTTCTCCCAATGAGACCTAAACTTGTGGCAGTGAAGGTGGGTGGAATTCTTCCATGATTACGACTTCGATATTTCCCGCACTTCAGGGAAGGGGAATGTAGTGGCTGATGATTTGAGTAGGAGGTCACAGAATGATGCGGTCCGAGAGTCGGCAGACGCCTGGAAGGCGATGGAGGAGTTGGCTGCCTTGCACCTGGATGCGAGGACGGATGGCAGTAGAGGTTTCCTGTATCATATGACAATGCGGTCTTCTCTGTTACAGCAAGTGGAGGAGTCTCAGTGGGGTGACCCAGAGTGTGAAGTGATGCATGACCAAGTTGACCAGAGCAATGCTCCCAAAGGATGGACAGAGGATGTTCAGAACCAGATGCTTTTCCAAGGAAAGATGTTTGTTCTAGAGGCGATGCGTGACAAGGTTCTTAGTGAGTTCCACAAATCACCCCTAGCAGTGCACCCGAGAGTTTCCAATATGTACCAGGGTCTGAAGAGATAGTTCTGGTGGCCCGGATTAAAGTGATCAGTGGCGGAGTTTGTGGCCAAGTGCCTAGTGTGTTAGCAGGTGGAGGCTAAACACCGAGTTTCAGGTGGGATGCTACAGTATCTAGATGTCCCCGAGTGGAAGTGGGAGGACATATCGATGGATTTCTTCATGGGGATACCCAAGGTTCAAGGGGGATACGATGCCATCTGGGTAGTAGTGGACCAGTTGACAAAATCGGCTCACTTTCTGGCGATTAAGGAGTCAAGTGCAGTGGATGCTTTGGCATGAAGGTATGTGGACGAGGTGGTGTGGTTGCATGGAGTTCCGAGGTCCATAGTCTTGGATAGGGATGTACGGTTTACCTCATGAGTATGAGGAGGATTGCAGCATGATTTTGGCACCCAACTATGTCTTAGAACTTCTTTCCATCCCCAGACAGATAGACAGATAGATCGTACCATCCAGACCTTGGAGGATTTGTTGCGGGCATGTGTTTTGGACTTAGGGGGATCGTGGGTGTGACACTTTCCTCTGGTAGAGTTTGCCTACAATAACAGCTATCACTATACCATTGGTATGGCCCCGTTTTAAGCCTTGTATGGGATACCATGACACTCACCTATGTGTTGGACCGAAGTCAGAGAGGCAGGCATCCTTGGCCCGGAGGTGGTGCAGAGCACGACGGAGAAGGTTCAACTTATACGGGAAAGGATGAAGGCGGCCCAGGACCGACATAAGTCATATGCTGATACCAGGAGAACGCCCTTGGAGTTTGAGGTTGGAGACCACGTATTCTTGAAGGTCTCCCCTCGACGTGGACAATGGAGGTTCGGTAAGGGGAGTAAGCTTTCTCCCAGGTTTATCGGACCCTTCGAAGTGTAGTGGTGGGTCAGCGAAGTGGCTTATCAACTAGCGTTACCACCGCCGCTAATGAGGATACATGATTTATTCCATGTGTCCCAGCTCTGTTGGTATCTACATGACGATTCACACGTCCTCGACTGGGGAGAGCTGGACATCGAGGACGACGTGACCTTTGTGGAAAGACTAGTGACGATTGAGGACCGTGAGGAGAAGGTGCTTTGTGGGCAAACCATTCCCTTGGTACATGTGTTTTGGAGACATGGTGGGCTTGAGAAGAGTATGTGGGAGAGGGAAGCACAGATGCGTGCCCAATACCCAGAGTTTTTTTGAGTTTTGTGATGTTCTGTTATACCTGTTGTGGTAGAACGTTTTATCTTGTTGGCTATGAAATACGTGGTTTTCTTTCCTCTGAATTTGTGTGAAAAGTCTTGGCTACAGAGAGGGGAGGACCCAACCCCTAATCAAGACGCATTAAGGTGGATGCGATTAAACCCGTGCGGGAGAGTCAGTGCCGCCCAAAGTGGATAGTGTCTTGACATGGGGAAGGAGACTCCCCAACCCACATGGATGGGCAGTTGGCATGGTATGTTGCTTGGTATCTTGTTTTTAGTTAGCAATGGGGTTTGCTCCTGGGAGGTATCTTTTGAGGTGGTTGTTCGGACCCTCTCTTTTCCTCTGGTTGTTTTGATTCTTGAGGGCGAGAATAGTTTGAGAGGTATCTGATGTAATGGCCTGGGTTTTTGGGGGTCCATTACTTTGTAAAAATCTGATGGTGGGTGTTCTGGGTAGTCTGGGAAAGTTATCAAGGCTTCTCGGTGAAGTTTTGACCCCTAACGGTAGGCCTACCGGTAGCATTAGCCTACCGGTAGCAGGCATACCGGTAGCTCGGTCTACCGGTAGCTGCAGCCTACCGGTAGCTCTGTCTACCAGTAGCTGCAGCCTACCGGTAGCTCTGCCTACC
This sequence comes from Viscum album, assembly GCA_963277665.1. NCBI lineage: Eukaryota > Viridiplantae > Streptophyta > Magnoliopsida > Santalales > Viscaceae > Viscum > Viscum album. Next base: position 1,327,609,734 of record OY728126.1, read on the forward strand.
GGTGGATCTGTCTACCGGTAGGCTGCATCTACTTGTAGACAGAGCTACCGGTAGACCGAGCTCCCGGTAGGCAGAGCTACCGGTAGCTGCAGCCTACTGGTAGCTCTGTCTACCAGTAGCTGCAGCCTACTGGGATATCCCTTGGTTTCCTTTTTCTCAATCAACAGCCGATCAAATTGTCTACTCGTCCTTTTAGTTCCTGAGGCCCAGTCCCTGCAGTTTGCGCATCCACTGTTCGTGGCGCGTGAGGATAAACTTCGATCGTTGATCAATCAATTAGGGTTTCACCTTCGTCTCTCATTTATGTGCATCTTGCGGGGTGGGTACGCCATTGCTTCTGTAGAATTGGATGAACCAAACCTTAATGAAGATAATAAATGGATTCTAAGAATGAATGGGAAGTGTGTGACCGGTGCTCTGTTTTTATCTTTCATGATTAATGATTTCTGTTTTGTGCAGGCTTATGCCTACTAAAAATCATGGTCGTTGGTGGTTTTTCTCTGTGCGCTAATAAACCCTTACTTCTTGTGTTGGTCATGTAAAGGAAATTGGATAATTACGTATATTCGGCTAATAAATTGAAAGCACCAGGATCAATCCTTTTTCTGTGATAACCCCGGTTTAAGCCCAATGGAATTGAAAACATGGAGTGTGTTAAATCTTTTAAATCTAAAAAATACCTTCTTGGGCCTAATTTGTGTTGGTGGTATTGGTTTTTCTTCCTTTGCAGGCCAATTGCGGGTGACCCTATGGTTTTCTTGGATGGGGGCTTGGTTGCTGGGGTGATTTGGGTGGGGATGGGATCCCAGTTGTTATACTTTGGCCGGTTGTGGATCTGAGGCTGTGTGGTTACTCTATTTATATCACGAATTGGGGTGGAATCCTCTGTTGTTGAGAAACCATTGGGTCCTGGATATTGGGGGACATGGGGCTGTATCTTGGGGTTTTCTTGGGTCCCTGTACTTCAAGGGATCTCTCTTATCTTCTTTTGTGGTTTTGACTTTACAAGAGAACCAGGCATGAATCTTTAATTTGATATTTGACTAGACTCTTTCCTTGGCTTGTGCTTATGCTTGCTATTTGCCCGAGTAGGCGCAGAAACTTATTTTAACATTATTACTGAACATTTAGACAAGGATGGGACAAATGGGTTTTGGTTTGGTGTGAGTTGTGACTTGGACATGGTACTGTTTGTGTTCCTTAGGTTGGCTGAAGAAAAACCTAAACTGGGTGAGTGCTTACTACCTCTACATATAATTATAGTTTCTGTGTTTCTTATTCGCGCCCCACCCAAGTTGAGAAATTAGTTCTGAACGCCCCCATTCATGGGGGAGGGTGTTTTTTCCAACACTTAAATTAGTGGATGGTTATTAGCTCCTTTCTGCTCCCTTTCCTGGATATCCCAAGTATCTTTGGGCAGGCTGTGACGGCCTGAGGTCCATTATTAGCCCAAGAATCTTCGGGTGGGGGGGTTGAGGTGGTTGTCCCAGGTGTGTGCGGGAAGGTGGTTTCCCAATTATCTTAGGGATGAGGCCCAAGTGTCTTCGGGCATGGAAGTGGTTGTTCTGGACTAGGTGTTTGCAGTCGTGGTTACGTGTGACAGTTGTGGCCTAAGTGTCTACGGCCGGGATAGTGGTTATGGCCCAGGTGTGTACAGGTGGGGTTTGGCAGTGGGACTGCGATGAGGTTGTTGTCTAGGTGTGTACAGGCGTGGTTTGGCAGTGGGACTGCAGTGAGAATGGCGGGATTGGTTCGATGCATAGGATTTCTTAAAAAACCAGTGGGAAAGTGGCGCGGGGTACCCAAACATCAATGTTCTATTACTATACTTTACTTTCCTTACGTTATTTGGGGAGTGTGCCTTGGTGAGGCTTGGGTGGATATTTTACCTTGCTAGATGTTTTGGTCATCTCTTTTCTCACAGGGCATTAGTATGCCTCCCCACTTGTGCACAAGAGCTTTAGGTTTTTCCCTACTGAGTATACTTGTATGCTCACCCTACGTATATAAAACTATTTTCAGGTTTCCAGGAGGACTTCAGGGATCGTGGTGGACCGTACTAGCTTGGATATTTGGGACAGTTGCTGTTGTCATTTTCTTTCTTTGGTACTTTATCTTTGGAGTTCTTGTATCATGTATCATTTACTTTTGAACATGCATGTGGGAATGGTTTACTTTTGGAATTACTTTTCATTAAGTTTTGGTGTTGTTGTGGGATTCACTATCTTATCTCCCGATCCTATTAAAAGCAAAAAGGGTAATGACTTCCATTTAGTGTGTGATTCTATACCCTTGGCGATGGTCGCCACTCCGGGACCTATTGAAGGCAGGTTTCAGGGGTCATTATCTCTCCTTCAACTTAAAGAAGGGTCTGGCAATCTGCTGACCCTTCCCTCTTTTTTGTGAAGGCGGGTTGTGACAATGATATCATAAGATATCAACCTCAATTAATAATAAGATTCAACAGTGGATGTTGACATATATGAAAATACTTTGATAAAATCATCAAAAAATTATTGATAGAAATACCCTTTTTTATTTTGAAAAAAATTATTTAGAAGGTCATACAATTTCAAAAGAAAAAAAATCCCTTTAATTTTTTTAAACTTGTAAAGGAAGCTTCAAAACATTAAGGCATCATAATGGCGGAAAAATCAATTCATGCCGTATAATTAAAAAAACCTTCCTTCCTTATTTTTTGTCAAAAAATCTTCAAAGGACCTTGTTTATAAAATAAAAAAATATATTGATTTTAAATAATTTTTAAAAATTCAAAAATGGTTAAAAATGACTTTAAACAATCATTGGATAATATTAAAAACATTTTTGAAAGCATTTTTAGAAAACATGGACATGGAGAAAAAGATGTGATAATTATATATTTAAAAATTCAATGTGTCCCATAACACTTTAAATATTTAAATCATAATCCCAATGAAATGATAAAATTTAAAAACCCCTAAATATCATGATAATAAATAAATTAATGACATTATAAGTCAAAGGGGTTGTATATACACCTCATAAATGAATGCGGGTGTAGAACATCAAACTATACCTCAATATAAGGAGATTGAGATGAAGTCCCTTACCTTAGATTTCTTTAGTAGAATGTCTCATAACCTCCTGTATAATGGTTTAAATAATTTTATTAAATCATACCAGAACCATATCTATATTTATGATATCATATATGATATTCTTATTTCATTTTGTTAATAATATTTCATTATTACCCTTGTTTCGGGTGTTAACTGCTTCATTTTCCTATTCATTTCATATGACATTACTCAAACATCTCCATAATGATATTAATGTTGTAAATAAAATATTTAATAATTAAATACATTTTTATTATCATTCGTGGATGGTTAACATGGGAAATGAATCATAGTGCATCGTGGAGAGGGTAGGTCGTACGTACGCACGAGTGACGATATCATTCCCATAATGGTGAAAGAGTAAGAAAGTGGATGGTATATTAATTTTTAAAGAATAAATATCATGTTATAATTATAATATATATCTATTATTTCCATCATTGTACCCATCCTATTAAAGTGGGGATGAAAATAGATTACAACACGACATGGAGACGGTAAGTTGTACGTACGTACGCACGGTGCTTTTGTTTTTTATAGGATAGATAAATCATGGAATATGGTTTTACCATAATCATAATAAAATTTCATAATATATATGATACTTTTTTATTACATTATAATGGAAACAACTCGTGAAGATGAATTATAAGAAGAAATGAACTCGGATGAGTTGGTAAAAACGATTACCTCTTCTTCAACGGACTCCATTTAGATCTCATATCAAGGGATCTAGGGATCATCTTTTTATAATAACATGACCTAAAAAACTTGTATAAGTATGTTATCATGATAAATTGGCAGGTTTAGGTCTAGATATAATTCTCAAAGTTGTGTGAGGAACCGAGGGAGGAGGTTATCTTTTATAATTGAGGTGAGGGTCACTTTTGGAAACTCTCAAAATATTAAATTATTATAAATTAATTTACAACTAAAAATTTATCCAAAGAGAGATATTTATAATATAAGATGATTATGTGTCTAAATACTCTCAAATTATAATTTTTAGAAAAGTTTATATCACATTTTTACCCTTATCTTTCGGATTTATCCCTTAGTTATCCATTTTAACTCTTATCGTGATATCATGTGATTTACACTTTGAGGGTCAATATAATTACTATAAAATACCAAACAACCAGTAAATGAGTCATTGATGAAATTTTAAGACTTATTACAATAATTTTGATGAAATTTATATTTTTACCAATTTTATATCATTAATAAAATATTATTAATTTTAAAATATCAATAATGTCAATTTTGACACTATTCATTACTTGAACTTTTAAAAATATAACAAAAACAAGATAAATTTAAAAAAAATACTTATAAAACACCACTAAAATGTCAAATACATATAAAAAATTTGTGGATAACATTAATACCTCAAATTATATTTATTGTTATTATTTTTAATATTATTTATTTGATATTTCCTTTAATTAAACAATTACGGCATCATTATTCTACAAGACTTTAATTTAATTATTTATTTATTAGAAGTTAAAAAAAATTATAATGATGAATATAAAAATTTTATATTTCATTTGACTATTTATATTCTAATTTATCTTCTTAATGACCCTATATTAAAAATAATATAGTTATTAAAAATATGAGTATAACATCTTTAACTTCTCTTTAAATAAAATATAGTAAATGTCATACTCTCATACAAGTAGATTACAAAGATTATAATCTCATACCAAGGATCATTTTTGTTGAAAACCACTTACACAATGAGATTTGGACAAGTTTTAGGGTAATTTTCTAATATTTATAATATTATTTTTACCCATAATTACACGATTTATCTTTAACTATGTTAATAAAAAATTAGTGAAGTTACTATTTATAATGATAAAAAATAAAAGAAACATATTTACATAATTTGGACCCACTGATTCAAAATATGGAATTTATTTTTCAAAATGGAAAACACAAAATTTAAGGTAATTAATTTAAAATTAATCTCGTTGACAGAGTGAGAAAAAATGTTTTTAAAGTGAAAGCGTTCAAAAGATTGAAATGTTTTTATATCCAAATTTATTGTATAATTGATTACAATGACCTAAATTAGATTAAATGATAAAAAATGATCAAATTATACTTTAAAACTAGTTAAAAATATAATTCACTACCAAAAAGGGTAAGTAGCAACCATTTTTTCGTGAACTAGTAGTGGTTTAAACTGCTGCGTATTGCAAAATCGCTAGTCATTTGATAGAGGTTTTTATAATTTATAATTGGGTTTGTTAAGTGTCATTTATGGATAATTTAGTGGTGGTTATTTGTTTATTTAGTGGTATTTTTTTATTTTAAAAAATATCTCAGTAAAATATAAATAAAAGAAAATAAATCACTACAGAACATATTAACAATGGTTAATTGTAACTACCGCTAAGGATTTTTTTTAAAATTTATTTAACAGTTGTTACATAAAACCTCCACTAAATTAGATTCCTTTTCTAAAAATAAAAATTAATAAAAAATATATAAATATAAAAAAATTGATATATAATAGACTAAAATGTAAATATATAATAAACACATCATACTATATCATACATAAAAACATACTGTCATCATAACCTCAATCTAAGTCAACCCAATATACATATACAATATGTCAAAAAATAACCAATATCCAATATACTTCCATTTCATGACCTCCACTGCGTCTATCTACCTCCACGTTATGTGATCAACTAAAACTGACCACATCATCTCTCCAAATGTAACAAAAAAGTAAACAAAAATTAAAACTACACATAATAAATCATAATTACAGTAGAATAATTGATAAAATTTTAACATACCATAGAAACTAGCAAGCCTCACAACTACCTTTTGAATAATTTCATGAATCGAAATGGTCAACCTCGTGCCTAATATGAGCATCTGTCACCTACAATGAAAACCATAACATTTAAGAAAATAAATGCGAAATAAAAAAGATATAGAATATATTTAGAATGCTACACATAAAATTTGGAATTTTTTTAATAATAAAATAAATAAATTTTAACATAAAACTAGTAATATATAATGAAAAAAACTTTGAAAATATAAACATAACTATTTAAGATAAGATTCAATAGTTGAAACTGAAAAAGGATGAGTAAATATTATAATTTACTTTTAAATCGACATGCGGTGTGCTTGAAATTTACTTAATAAACAAATTTTAAAGATTTTTATATCACAACATTTCCTATATTTCAAAAAAACTCATAGGTAGTTTTCTCATAATTTCACATCAATATGAGGTCATTTGATATAGTTTTGACCATTCAACGTACATTTTAATGTTTTGAAACACTAAAAACAGGTTTACGACGATAATAGGAAAATTGTAATTTAGAATGAAATTTCATTAGTTCCTATATTTCACAATTAAATGTGTGATTTTTGTCTTCTGATTTTAGGGAAATCCGACATCAATTTCCTGGTTTTGTCCCCCTAACACTTGTTTTTAATGTATTTTGTACCTTTAATAATTTTATACTAAGTAATTCCAACCACATTGCATGTTGGATTGACATGATATATATGCGTACACATCAAAAACAACTCGTTAGTGGTTATACCATGATTTAAAATCAATCTGAGGTTGTTTTCAATGGTTTTGACCATTCCACATGTGTTTTAGTGTTTTAAAACACTAAAAATAAGATAATGGAGATAATGGGAAAGCTGTAATTTGGAATTATGTGTCATTGGTTCCTAAATTTTAAAATTAAATGTATGATTGTTTTTCCAGGATTTCAGGGAAATCTGACTTTGTTTGACTAGTTTTGACCCCTCGACACTTGTTTTTAAAGGCTTGTGTACCTATCAATAGCGTATCCTGAGAAATTCCTACCACATATCATGTTAGATTGACGTTTTGTCTATAAATACATATCAAAAAAAACTTAGCGGTGATTATTCCATGATTTCGTATCAATATAAGGTCAGTTTCTATAGTTTTGACCATTCCATGCATGTTTTAGTGTTTTAAAACACTAAAAATGAGTTTACAACCATAATAGGCAAACCGTAATTTAAAATGATGTGCTATCAGTTCTTATATTTCAAATTTAAATTTAAATTTATTTTCCCATGATTTAGATAAATTTGATGTCATTTTTCTAGTTTTCACCCCCCGACACTTGTTTTTAAAGACTTTTGTACCTTTTAGAAGTGTATACTAAGTAATTACAACAATATTTCACATCATATTGATGTTTTTTCTATGTGTACATGTAAAAAAACTCATCATTGGTTTTCCCATGATTTCACATCAATATGAGGTTGTTCTCTATGGTTTTGACTGTTCCATGCACGTTTTAGTGTTTTAAAACACTAAAAATGTGTTTATAGAAATAACAGGTAGACCGTAATTTTGAATGACGTGTTTTCACTTCCTATAATTCAAAATTAAATGTACAGTCATTTTCCCATGATTTCAAATAAATCTTACATCGTTTTCCTGGTTTTGTCCCCTTAACACTTGTTTTTAAAGGCTTTTGTATCTTTCAAAAGTGTATACCAAGTAATTCCGACCACACTAAAGTTTGAATTGAAATTTTGTTTATGAATACACATCAAAAACAATTTAAAGGTGGTTTTTCCATGATTTCACATCAATCTAAGATCATTTTATATGGTTTTGACGATTCCATGCACGTTTTAGTATTTTAAAAAACTAAAAACGTGTTTATGACCATAACAGGAAAATCATAATTCAGAATGACATACTGTTAGTTCTTATATTTCAAAATTAAATTTATGGTCTTTTCTCCACTATTTAGGGGAAATCCAACATTTTTTTCTTAGTTTTGACCCCCAAACACTTGTTTTTAAAGGCTTTTGTACCTTTCTAAAGTGTATACCAAGTATTTTCGACCACACCGCTTACCTTCTTAACATGTTTTATATGAGTAAACATCCAAAACAAATCATCAGTATTTTTTCCATGATTTTACATCAATATGATATCATTTTCTATGGTTTTGACCATTCTACACACATTTTAGTGTTTTAAAACACTAAAAACGCGTTTTTAGCCATAATGCGCAAACCGTAATTCAGAATGATGTACCGTAAATTCCTACATTTCAAAATTAAATTTATAGTAATTTTACCATGATTTCAAGGCAATACAACATCATTTTCCTAGTTTTGAGCCCTCTAAAACTTGTTTTTAAAGGCTTTTATACCTTTTAGAAGTGTATACCGAGTAATTCTGACCACACCACACATCATATTGATGTTTTATCTATGATTACACATCAAAAAAAACTCAGAAGTGTTTTCCCATGATTTCACATCAATCTGAGGTCATTTTATATGTTTTTGACCATTTTATTCATGTTTTAGTGTTTTAAAGCACTAAAAACGTGTTTATATCCATAACGAGCAAACCATGATTCAGAATTACATGTCTTCAATTCCTAAATTTAAAAATTAAATCAACGATCTTTTTACTATGATTTTTATACAATATAACATAATTTTCTTGGTTTTAACCCCCTGATGCATGTTTCAAAATCTTTAATATATTTTAAAATTTCTTATTGGGTCATTCAGAGAACATTGCACATTGAATGGACATGTTGTTTGCTTTTACATGTCGAAAATAATTAAATGGTGGTTTTCCCATTATTTCACATCAATATGAGATCTTTTATTGTTTTTTTATTGTTAAACATGCATTTTAGTGATTTAAAACACTAAAAACATATTTACATGAATCATAGGAAAATTGTAACTCAGATTGATGTGGCATCAATTCTTACATTTCACAAATAAATATGTGGTTGTTGTCCTATGATAAATTTTGTAATCATTAAATATTTTTTAAAAATTATAACTGTATAATTAATATATTATTATTAAAATTAATGATTTAACACTATTTCTAATGTTAGTTTAATTAATTACTAAAATGTAGATTGGTTATTTTATATCATTCGGTGCTAAAATTTGATTGATTAAAGAGAATTTTACTTTTTAAACCATCATGTATTTTATGGTAAATATTTATTTAGTGGCTATTTTTATATTTTAGTGATAGTTTTTATATGTGTTGTTTTTTTGGGTACTCACTGGTGAGTTTTTATTCAATTCGTGACATTTTTTTAGAAAAAAATAACATGGGAGAAGTTAATATAAATATTTCTAATTATTCAGTGGTGGTTATTAGGAACCATCTCTAAATAGATAAAATAATTCTTTTAGTGACAGTTATTAGAAATTAAAGCTAAAGAGATTATGGATGTTGTATATGTTATTTAAAAATGTGTGAATAATCTATGGAATTTAGAATTTACCTTGGAAAGATGAGTTATAAGGCTGGAAATTTTCTTGAGGATTGTGCCAATCTTCTACTGAAATACTGAAACTAAATAATTTTCCATTTGAGACCACCACTAATCTTTTGTTTGCTTATAACAATCTTGTTCTTACACTTTTTCTTTCAATCTCACAATTTCACTTTGTGAATCCCAATCAACGACACTGCTCAAACCCCCACTGGGTGTAACAGTAACAGATGAAACTGCCCTACCAAAGATATTTTATGGAGTAGGCCCAGAACCCATCACCTATACACATCTAGGATGCTCCTTCCCTAAAACTATTCCAACTACATCATTCTAGGAAATCGATGCTGATTGTGAAGGGTTCACATCCCAAACTTCTTGAATTTTAAACTATTAATACAAATATATTTACAATGATTTTTTAAAATATCTAAATTTCATAATGTTATCAAATTAATAAATTCTTCATTATTATTTATTATTATTTCAAAACTATAAAAACATAATATCAAAAATTATATTATAACAACAAACAAGCATTAATTACAATTAATTTGGGCCGGTTAGATGTATCAAATGACACCAAATTGGCATAGTTTTATCCATATAGATGGCCCTATTTAATTAGATTTAGGGATTTTTATTTTTTATAATATATTTTTCATTATTACATTTTTATGGTAATGAAATAATATGAAATGATAATGAAAAGTACTTACTCCAACATCTTTGATAGGGTCATTTTCAAAACTATCATCGGGCTTCCTATGAACTTTAAACCATATATCTGTTTGACCAACAGAGTGACCTAATTCATTAGACTTTATAAAAAATGTAAAAAAGTTAGAAAAAACCTTGAGTTATAATAAAACTATATAAATAATCATGAATAAAATAAAAACCAAAATTTTTCTTTTTCTCAAAAAAAATTATAGAACCTACAATGTGAGGAATGACTTGCTTCTGATGATTCATATAATTTTTTTAGATAATTCCTACAAAAAAATAGAAATTTTAATAAAAATAAAAATTTTATTTTTTTATGTTATTTAGATACTGTAAAATATGAAATTAACTCATGAGATGCATCTCTATTGATATCAACAAAGATATTTCGTTTCTCACGAGAAATGCCTTCAGGCACTTTCTCATACATTTTTCATGAGCTCAGATAAGTGTTGTTAAACTCATGCTATAATATCTATTTAAAATTTCTCCATTTCATGCCCAGATTTTTCAAAGTACATGGGCATTAAACGGAGTTAGGTACATCAAAATGAAAAAACATCTAAAAATAAAAAAAAACACTTTATCAGTATATTAAAAAAATTAACTCATGTCTTTTAAATTAGTTGTAAAGGAATATTAAATTAATATTACCTTTACTTTAGTATCAAAAATCTCATTTTTCCAAGATGTAGGAATATGCCTTCAATCTTTATAATTAATTGGAAAGCTCACTGTCTCAAACAAGATGCCCAATAATCTATCTATAGATTCTGGAAATGTCACTGGTAGGTACCCTATACTCATCAAATGGAATGATAATCATGAACTCCTTTAGGTACCATACATATACCATGTTCATATTTATATCCCTTCTATGGATGTCTTTATCTATTTGACAAATTTATTAAAAAATTAAAAAAAATATAAAGTTTTTTTGAAAAATGACATACATACCAGTAACGGTAACTTGTCAATATCCCCAAGATGGAGGGGTGGTGAATTACTTCATCATAGGAGGTGAATCAGGCGGTGAGATACCAATGAAATCTGGGGGAATAGTTGGCTCACTAGCAGTATCAAGTACAACATAATTAATAGGATCCATAGAATATGATGGTAGTGGTGGCGTGCTCTGAGATACTTATCGGTTAGGATCCTGAATTTTTTTTGTTCTCATCATTCCTATATTAAAATGGTTAAGGAACATATTTTTACAAAGTTGTGTTGTATAAAATTTATTAAAATGATTTAAAAAGTTTTTTATCAAAAAATTAATGCTTTTTATAAACCATTTTTAATGGAGTTTTGATGGATTCCCATGGAATTGTGAAGTATAATAAATAATTTTTAAAGGACTTTATTGATTATGTGAAATTGATAAATATTGAATAAAATGGGAGAATCATATAGTATGAATCACTATTATATTTTAATATATTATTTGAATATTATATATATCAAACACAATATTATAATCATAACTGAATCCTAGGGTATTTATCAGAGTCCTATATCATATCATACAGTAGATCTTTGATATAGTTTATGTAATATAATGTTGCAATTCATATTTCTATATTAGTTATTATTAAAATATTAATCATTAAAATTATTCATATAATCATTGATAATAAATATATAGTTATAATAATGTTCATAAATTATTATTTAAAAACATCCATAAATTTCGATAACTACATATTAGATGTATCTCTCAAGAAATATCATTTAATGAAGTAATAAAAAATAAATAATGTGATCTATATATGTTTTTGGTAGTGTTAAAGAACAAATACTATATTATTACCTCTTCATACCTCTTCCTTAATAATAGTCAATGATAGGGTGATAAAACAATTTTTTGTGACCTATCAATCTTGACATAGTATATGTAGATTCTGGTGACCGATATAAAAACATTAAAGGTAGGAGAAAGAGAAATATTTCTTTGTGATCATCATTAACTATACTTTATCAATATAGATCATAGAGTACTTGTGGTACACATAGTTATTTTACTTTATTTGTATTTGATTTTGATTTTTTAGGATAGATTCATATTTAAAAGGGTTACATTCATAATTTATGAGAATATGATCATCATAACAAACCCATTTGACTCATTCATGTTATAATTAATAATAAAATTTTAAAACCCTTTTAATGTGGATTATAAAATCATGTTTATATCTTGATTGACACTGAGTAGTGATCATAGTATCTCCAAGTAATTTATGTAAAAAATAATTATGGTTAAATGAATTTGTATTCAATAACCCACATTCATCATATACCGAAAGAGTACCATTGATACTATATATCCTTAAATCTATCTATATTTAGATATAATATATTATTATTTTTTATGAACCCAAAATCATTTATATTAACATATGGAATTCAAATATTTTGATTCACAAAAACTAACATTACTAAATATAAATTAACAAAATAATACTTATTCAAAATATATGTAAATATCTCTTTATAATAATTTTTTTATAATACTACTCTCAGGATGTTATTTAATCAAAAATAAATTCCCATTAGATTTTATATTTAATTTAAGATGGCTAGGGTGGATCTATGTGATTATTTTTACATATTTCAACTCAATTTTTAATTTCTATTTCTGATATTTGAACTTCTATCTTAGTTACAGTGAATATAACTATTTATGCATTCTTAACACAGATGATAACATTAAAAAAATAAACCATTGATAGCATCTTGTAGTATTTTTTAAGGATCAATCCTAATTTGTTAATATACACCATATTGTTTTTAGGATGATTTTTATATAAAATTTTATGTATAATAAATTATATTGTATACAAATTCAAGATATTGTATCATATATAACACTATAATTACAAGGGGTGGGATGGTATCATACACTAAATTGAAACTTAATAATAGATTTTAGGTGAGGATAATGCAACCTTTAAGGGGGGTCTGTTGTTACTGAGGATTGAATCTAAGCTAGACAAAAGGATCTCGGAGGGGGGTCCGCATCGCCACCAAATAGAGAAACTAAGCCATGGAGAGGGAGGTCGGGGGGGGGGGGGGTCACATTACTAGTGAGCCAACCATAGAGGAGGTCTGAGGTGGGGAGGGTCACATGGTTTGGGTTCATGGGGGGGTTATGGGGGTCGAGGGTCACAAGCTCGGGGTTGTGGGCTCTGGGTTGCCACTGGGGAGAGGAGAAGGGGAGGGGTAGGGGGAAATGGGTTCGTGGGCTTGGGGTCACTGTAAGGGAGAGGGTAGAAGGAGGTTGAGGGAGGTGTGTGGGGGGGGAGGGGATGGTTTGGGTTGCACCTAGAGAGTGAGGGAGGGGGAGAGATTATGTTGTTTTCAAATGTTTAGCAGTAGTTTAATTTAAACCTACACTAATTGAAAAAATAAAAAAAAATCACAACAGTTTTATAAAACCACTACTATATTATATATTTTTTTACTAGATTTATTTCACATTAGTTACTAGAAATTCCTTGAATAAACCTCCACTAACCAATGCTTTTTTTAGTGATTTAACACTATAAATTACTGAGATGATTTTTTTTTCAATTAAAATGAAATATTTTATCACTATTCATCAAAATGTGAAACTTATCAGAAAAATACTAAAACTTCAACCAAAGTAAATTTTTATATTCGGATTTAAAATAAGATGTTTATTTTTTTTCAAATAGAATATATAAAAGTGTCAAAAATTGCATTTAAAATAGGTTATTCATTAAAAGGTGTTAAAACTGCCTTTTAAAAAAATATAACCTTTTTATGCTTAAATTTGTTTTTATTTTTATCTTAAGCCTATCAAACTTATTGGATGGATTTAAAAAAATTGAATATATAACATATATATTTTATTAATATATTTGACTAATATTGATTAATTTAATTTATTATGATAAAATTCCATTATTGGCACAAAAATATTTTTTTAATAAAAACACATCCTTTATATTCAATTGATTTTTTATTTTCATTTTCAATTAATTGGTAATCAATTAATTCATTTTATAAACATATGTAAACTATATTTTCATAATTTAGTTAATCTAATTCCCAACTGCCAACTTAATGGATAGTGTTAAAAGAATAATATTTAATAGTATATCATGATTTGTTTAAGCCCAGTGTTGCATGCAATGTAAGCGATCAAAGCGATTAAATTTAACTATATACATACTGTAAAATCATGGGGTGTTACAATGTAGAACTTACTTAACAGTATGAGCACTAAAGAACTGGTCATGAACCATATCCATTGAGTACCTAGAGATATTGGTAAATCTCAATGAATACTTAACTACTATTGTGTTTCCCTACTAGAGCTGTAGAAGCTTCTAGATATGTACAATCCTTAGAATTGACGGAGAGAACTCCTCTCTAAAGAGATGATCAAACTCTAACCACATTAGAGTCTCCCCATCATATGTCTCGGTCACTAAACCCCACCATCTTCCTGTTGATCTATGAATAAGGCTCACCACTAGGACCACCATATGCTCTGCTGGTGTCCTAACCAGATGGAAAACTAGGGTCACTACCTCAAGCCACTACACAACTGCCTATGGTTTAGGCTCACCTCGGAACCGGAGGGGTCTCTATCTCTGAAACTTGTGAAGTGCACTTAGCCTATGCACATCATCCACTAGTACTGTGGGTACCTCGTACTACTCCGCATGTGGTGGTATAACTAGTACACCACCTAAAGGTAACACCTTGTGAACTGGTCAATTTATTGATGCCTCGTCACTAAGGATACCATCCTCGTGATCATGATGTTGAGTCCTAGCTAGTATACTGTAACATCCCAAGGTTTTCTAAAAATAAATTGAAAATTCTTGAAATTTTTTTTAAGGTATATATATTTATAAGTATCCTTTAAACATAATTTTATTTCTTCTATGATTTGAATTTCAAGAAACTATCATCTACAATTGGGTTCAGTATGTTATTTATAGTCTGATGAAACAAACTTGTTTTTTGGTGAATAGTAACATGCCCTTATGAATATTAATATGAATAGTAATATGACCTCATGAATAGTAAATAATAATATTATTTTATTTTTCCATGGAAATAGGATAATGGGATCATAATTAATTTTCCAATGTCACATGAAACTAGTTGCACTTAAATATTGTTATTTTTCGAATTAACTGTGACCTTATTTAAAAACTAAATTAATAATATTTTTAAAATTATTTTTGAAAAATGGAGTTCATTTTTGAATTCTACACATCGAAAAATGGTTGGGGTAAATTTTTGGTATTTTTCTGAAACTCTTGAATTTTCGGTGAATAGTGAAATACGATAAAATACCGTATAATCAATTTATCGGTAAATATGCACTATTTATGAAATCATAAGTGATGAAAGGCCACTTTCCTCGAACTCACTTGATATTTTCACTAATTAAGGCCAATTTATTTGAGATTATTCATAGTCTTGATAAAAATATTATAATAATAATTAAAATAATCTAAAATACCTCCCCTCCCCGACTATAAATATCACCCTCACTCCCCTCTTCCTCCCACACCTCTCAAGCCTTGAGCATTGTCTAATTTCTGAAAAAATCCCTCCCCAATCTTCTTCCCCACGTCCTAGAGCGGCTGGTCTCACCAAAGGACCAAAATCAAAGCCCTTAAGAAGGATCTCAAGGAGAAGAGATCAAGAGGTAAACAACCTCTTTTGTTTTCTTTCTTTTCTTCCATTTTATGTTATTCTCTTCCTTTCCCTTTGTCTTTTGTTGGGATATTTCATTAAATATTTCCCCTTACTGTCAAAATTTTGTATGAATTATGAGATATTCCATTCCTCTCATCAATCTTGTTTTTATGAAATTTTAAGAGACGTCGTTAGGCTGCCGAATTTTTGTAAGAAATTTCTCATGTTTTCTTCATTTCATGATTCCTTTCTCTTCTTTCTTCACCCCCTCTTATCCAAGAGGAATGAAATATCCAGAATCATGTATATTCTGGATTTTTTTATGTTTATGGAAAATTACAAATCATTATTCCTCTCCTCTCTCACTTATTTAAAGAATCAAAAAAAACATTGTCCATTTGTGTCGAATTACCGATATCATGGACTATGTATTTTCAATTTCCATTAATTCTTTCAAGTCTGGTCATGAAACCATTTATATGGTTGAACCAGGTTATAATATATGTTTTACAACTCATATATGGTTCTGTAATTCTTTTTTACTCATGATTCAAATTTATAAGACTAAATGAAGTTGTAATTATCAAAGAACCACTTAAAAGATCTAAACGAACATAATTAATGTTTTAACTTATAAATCATCATCATATAAAGAATCAAAGTGATAAATGGTAAAATTTATGGTACTGAAAATATGTAAATACTACTCCTTTCCAATTCTGGAGTTTCACTTCCAATCAACAAGAATGATTCATCATGAACCGATCGTGAAAATCACAAAAGAACTCACCCAAAATAATGCAAGGAACAAAATACTAACAAATAAGGGGTGAAATGAGGTTATGAAATGACCATATAAAATGTTATAAACATGAACATGTTTCTATAAAATACTAATAATAGTATTTTAACCATTATACAGGAGGTTTTAACAAGTTTTAAGTAAGACAAGATTAAGGTAAGGGTTTCTTCATCTCACTTCCATTTTTGTGAGATATTCCGTAATCACTATTTTTACTTTGTATGGTGTATGTATACTGCCCATTATTGTCTCATATCATGAATATATTTATTTTTATGATATTAAATTTATCATTTGACAATAATTAATTTTGGGTCATACAAATCAATTGATTACAATGTTGTAAGGGGTTCCTCGTCTCACTTTCATTTTTGTGAGATTTTAGTCGTTCGCTGCTTATTTCTTGTATGTGGAATATGTGTACTGTCATTTGATATATATAATAACATGATTATCTTTATATTAATGTTATTCAATTATCCAACTGATATTTATTATGTTCTGGTCATATGATTCGACCGATCACATTGTTGTAAGGGAATTCTTAACCCGATTTCCATTCCTTGGGTTAACCTTCTACTTCATCATTTATGTGCTATTTAAATTGTTTGTGTGATGGGTTCAGCCTATATTATGTTTTATTATGTTTATTTACAGTATATTTACATACTCCATCCACTATATTAAGTCTCACTTCAATTATATGATGTTTATAAGGGACTTTTCTTCTAAAATCCCCTTTTAAAATTTTGTTTTACAATATTCAAAAGAAATGTTTTTATGCTATTATTTATGTTGTATGATTATGTTTTGGTTATTGGGCATTGTTTATGATGAAGGGTGGGACCTATATTTCCCTCCAATTCATTGGGTATGATTAAGTTGGAGGTCGGCCGTATGGTTACTCCAAGTGTAACTGCGATGGTTACACAAAGTAAGGTAGCCGTGAGGGTTACAAATTTTAAGGTAGCCAAGATGGTTACAAGATTATGCAAGTAATGCCCCAATATACCTCTATGATTATAATTATTTTTGTTTTGATCTTGTTTAAATCTCATGTTACACAAAGTAAGATTTTATGGGTGGAAAGCATGTCTTTTGAAAAGTTTTCATATGTCATGCGTATTCACGGACTAATGTGATTTTTCCTTCTTTTTCATACCTTACTGAGCTTTTGTGCTCATCCCAAGTTTTTAAATGATTTTTTCACAGGTTAATGGATGAGTAATACAAGGAAGGAAGACATGTTAAATGTTGAAGAATTGTCAAGGAGTCTTGTTTTGTGTTTTAATGTTTTATATTCTGAGGAAAATGGAAACTGATTTTATGGTATCCACTATGTAACAATGTGTAATGTTATGAATGTTTTGTCTTAATTCTCTAAAGCTCTAAACTTGAAAAGATACTCAATGTAAACTGAAGTGTTTTCTTGAATAAATTCAAGATTATGTATGAAATAAGTGTGGGTCCTTGTAGTTGGTATCAGAGGTCGGTTTAGACAACTTTAGAGATTAGGAGTTCTTGTGTGACACGTGATTAGTCCCTATATCTATTATTTCAGTTAAATCCTTGTTTTATAACTTTTTTTTTCAGGTCAAGTAAATTCGGTTATGAATGGAAGTATAAGGATCTCAAACGAAATTCCTATCTCTTTCTGATGACATGCTTGCAATAATTATTGCAAAGTCATCTTCGGATGATTGTGAAACTTTTTCTAGCATACAACTCACTTGCAAGCAGTTTTTTGAGATATCAAACACCTCATCTATACCTCGTTATCATCGTGGATCATGGGTTGTTTTTAGACAAATACTATTTTCACAATATTCACATAATTTCAAGAAAGGTAAATATTATCAAGGTATTTTCAAATATTTTACCTTATCACAAGAATTTGAAGCATATTATGATTTTAAAAATGGTGCTGAGGAAGGAGACCCTTGTGCAACCTATTTATATTTGATTTTAAAATATAGTCTCACATCACATACTTATGGTATTTTAAAAGGACCAATAATAGAAAGTTTCAACTCAATTTCAGTCCGACTATTTTATAGAAATCATGTTTTATCAGATGTTTTGGAATTATATGTCATACATGATTATTTTCCAAAACTGTTTTTCTGTGAACACCCATATGACCCATGTTGTACGAGGTGTATTTGGATGGAGGAAGCAAATGATTTTGAAGGATCTCTAAATCATTGTTGTAATGCATGGGACTTCTACCTACATGAACAAGATGACGATGAAACCGAGTGGACACCTTGATCAAGGTACCCTCACTTGTTTAATAAGTAAATAAAATTGAGAGGACGCAATTTCAAGAAGGTGGGGATAATGTAAAATCCCAAGGTTTTCTAAAAATAAATTGAAAATGCTTGAAATTTTGTTTAAGATATATATTTATAAGTATCCTTTAAACATAATTTTATTTCTTCTATGATTTGAATTTCAAGAAACTGTCATCTACAATTGGGTTCAGTATGTTATTTAGAGTCTGATGAAACAAACTTGTTTTTTGGTGAATAGTAACATGCCCTTATGAATAGTAATATGAATAGTAATATGACCTCATGAATAGTAAATAATATTATTGTTTTATTTTTCCATGGCAATAGGATAATGGGATCATAATTAATTTTCCAATGTCACATGAAACTAGTTGCACTTAAATATTGTTATTTTTCGAATTAACTGTGACCTTATTTAAAAATTAAATTAATAATATTTAGAATTTTTTTTTGAAAAATGGAGTTCATTTTTGAATTCTACACATCGAAAAATGGTTGGGGTAAATTTTTGGTATTTTTCTGAAACTCTTGAATTTTCAGTGAATAGTGAAATACGATAAAATACCGTATAATCAATTTATCGGTAAATATGCACTATTTATGACATCATAAGTGATGAAAGGCCACTTTCCTCGAAGTCACTTGATATTTTCACTAATTAAGGCCACTTTATTTGAGATTATTCATAGTCTTGATAAAAATATTATAATAATAATTAAAATAATCTAAAATACCTCCCCTCCTCGACTATAAATATCACCCTCACTCCCCTCTTCCTCCCACACCTCTCAAGCCTTGAGCATTGTCTAATTTCTTCAAAATTCCCTCCCCAATCTTCTTCCCCGCGTCCTAGAGCTTCTGGTCTCACCAAAGGACCAAAATCAAAGCCCTTAAGAAGGATCTCAAGGAGAAGAGATCAAGAGGTAAACAACCTCTTTTGTTTTCTTTCTTTTCTTCCATTTTATGTTATTCTCTTCCTTTCCCTTTGTCTTTTGTTGGGATATTTCATTAAATATTTCCCCTTAATGTCAAAATTTTGTATGAATGATGAGATATTCCATTCCTCTCATCAATCTTGTTTTTATGAAATTTTAAGAGATGCCGTTAGGCTGCCGAATTTTTGTAAGAAATTTCTCATGTTTTCTTCATTTCATGATTCCTTTCTCTTCTTTCTTCACCCCCTCTTATCCAAGAGGAATGAAATCTCCAGAATCATGTATATTCTGGATGTTTTCATGTTTATGGAAAATTACAAATCATTATTCCTCTCCTCTCTCACTTATTTAAAGAATCAAAAAAAACATTGTCCATTTGTGTCGAATTACCGATATCGTGGACTATGTATTTTCAATTTCCATTAATTCTTTCAAGTATGGTCATGAAACCATTTATATGGTTGAACCAGGTTATAATATATGTTTTAAAACTCATATATGGTTCTGTAATTCTTTTGTACTCATGATTCAAATTTATAAGACTAAATGAAGTTGTAATTATCAAAGAACCACTTAAAAGATCTAAACGAACATAATTAATGTTTTAACTTATAAATCATCATCATATAAAGAATCAAAGTGATAAATGGTAAAATTTATGGTACTGGAAATATGTAAATACTACTCCTTTCCAATTCTGGAGTTTCACTTCCAATCAACAAGAATGATTCATCATGAACCGATCGTGAAAATCACAAAAGAACTCACCCAAAATAATACAAGGAACAAAATACTAACAAATAAGGGGTGAAATGAGGTTATGAAATGACCATATAAGATGTTATAAGCATGAACATGTTTCTGTAAAATACTAATAACATTCTTTTAACCATTATACAGGAGGTTTTAACAAGTTTGAAGTAAGACAAGATTAAGGTAAGGGTTTCTTCATCTCACTTCCATTTTTGTGAGATATTCCGTAATCACTATTTTTACTTTGTATGGTGTATGTATACTGCCCATTATTGTCTCATATCATGAATATATTTATTTTTATGATATTCAATTTATCATTTGACAATCATTAATTTTGGGTCATACAAATCAATTGATTACAATGTTGTATGGGGTTCCTCGTCTCACTTTCATTTTTGTGAGATTTTAGTCGTTCGCTGCTTATTTCTTGTATGTGGAATATGTGTACTGTCATTTGATATATATAATAACATGATTCTCTTTATATTCATGTTATTCAATGATCCAACTGATATTTATTATGTTCTGGTCATATGATTCGACCGATCACATTGTTGTAAGGGAATTCTTAACCCAATTTCCATTCCTTGGGTTAACCTTCTACTTCATCATTTATGTGCTATTTAAATTGTTTGTGTGATGGGTTCAGCCTATATTATGTTTTATTATGTGTATTTACAGTATATTTACATACTCCATCCACTCTATTAAGTATCACTTCAAGTATATGATGTTTATAAGGGACTTTTCTTCTAAAATTCCCTTTTAAAATTTTGTTTTACAATATTCAAAAGAAATGTTGTTATGCTATTATTTATGTTGTATGATTATGTTTTGGTTATTGGGAATTATTTATGATGAAGGGTGGGACCTATATTTCCCTCAAATTCATTGGGTATGATTAAGTTGGAGGTCGGTCGTATGGTTACTCCAAGTGTAACTGCGATGGCTACACAAAGTAAGGTAGCCGTGAGGGTTAAAAATTTTAAGGTAGCCAAGATGGTTACAAGATTATGCAAGTAATGCCCCAATGTCACACCCCGACCGCGGATGTCCGTAATTATTCTCTTTTCTTGGTCCCGATTTAATTTTTTTCAGAGATTATTTGCGTTGGCGGTTCCGCGCCGGTGCGCGGTCACTGCATCGTTAGCGGTGACCGTGCGTTCAGCCCGGGTGACCGTGTATTCACCCGGCATGTTTAAATATTATAATTTTTATGTTGATATTTTATTATTAACTCTATTTAAGTTGTGTTATTAATATGATAGTTAATTTTATTTTATATATGTTTATGTATGTTTTATATATATATATGTATAATAATGTATATATACATATAGTTCTATATATGTTTATGTATATATCTTTGTATGCATAAATGTATATATATGTATTATGTTTAAATTATTTTATTATTTGATCAAAATAATTATTATTTGAATTAACTAATTTATTATTTATTATTATTAGAAGTTTTATTATTGTTATATAAGTTTTATTATTATTAATATTATAAGTTTTATTATTATATATATATATATATATATTATAAGCCTAACCCTAATCCTACCCCACCCGCGCCGCCTTAACCCTCTCCCCTCTCTCTCTCTTCCCTGTTTCTTTTTTTTTCTTCTCCTTTCTTCGTTTTCTTCTTCTTTTCCCCCTACTGGTTCGGCCGACCAGGCACGCCGCCCCTGCACCCTCCCCGCCTCTGGCCACCGACCACCGCGTCGCTGCCCCGGCGTCCCGGCCGCACCGCTTCCCCGTCGCCGACCCGGATCGCCGGCTTCCCCGTCTCCCGCCGTCGCACCTGCCAGCCGTCCAGGCTCCCACCTCAGCCTCCCGTCGAGCCGGCCTCCCCTCACCACCGGCGTCCTGGCCCTGCTCCCGCCCAGCCGCCGCACCCGTCACCCTCCCGCGCACCTCAGCTCCGCTCCGCTCCAGCGCTCCGCCCCTCTCCCCTCCTATTCCCGTCGCCGATCCCGTTTTCCCCCTGCTCCTTCTCCTTGCACCGACCCCGCGCCGCCGTCCCGACTTCCCCGCGCCGCCCTCCCTGCTTTTTCCCGCCGGCCTCCCGTCGCGCCCCGCACTCAGTAGTGCCGCTGCCATCTCCCTCGCGCGACCCCACCGCGCCCAGCCAGCCTTCCCCAGCCCTCTCCTCCGATCGTCGTCCCGCCGCGCCAAGCCGCCGGCCTCCTCGCCCAGCCGTCGTCCCAGCTCCCTCTCCCCCGTCCGGCCTCACTCGCTGCTCCGCAACCCTCCCCCTCCGTAAGTTTGTTTTTATTTTTATTTTTATTTTTATTTTTTTTGTTAATCTTATATAACGTTATTATTTTTTATCATGTTAATAATCTTATAATTATTTTATTATTATTATGTTATTATTATTATTATCATTATTATAATTATTTTTATGTTATTATTATTAATACTATATTATCATTATTATTATTATTATTATTATTATGAATATATTTATTATTGTTTTAATTATTATTATATTATGTTATTCTTATTATTATTATTGAATTATTATTATTATGCTATTGTTATTATATTATTATTATTGATATTATTATGTTGACATTATTTTATATTATTATCATTATTATATTATTAATATATTATAATTATGTTAAATTGTTATTGTTACTATTATTATTATTATATTAATATTATGATATTATTATTATTATTATTATTGATATATTATTATTATGCTAATTATATTATTGTTGTTATTATTATTATAACATTATTATTATTATTATGTTGTGTTATAATTATTATTGTGATTATTGTTATCACCGCGATTATTTTCACATTGTTATTATTATTAATATTATTATGTTATTAATATCGTTGAGACCGTTTAACGGTCTACTGTTTTAGGACCTGTTTGACGGCGCAATTTGGTGCGACCATTACACAACAGGAGTTTTGCGCCGTATCATTTTTCGTTCCGAGCTGCGTCTTGAGGTAGGTCTCCCATCACACTCGCCTTTAAATTTAGAATTTATTTATTTCTTTTCCTTTATCGGATTTCAGTAAATTTAAAAGTATTACTAAGTAGTAACTTATAATGTGGTTTGCTCTGCTTATTTCTAGCATTTCAGTGGAAGTAGGTTTTCTCGGTTTTAACTGTGTATGTTTTCCTGATGATACTACTAAATGATTTCATTATGAAATATGAAGATCATGTTGAATTGGGTTCTGAAGCGGTTTTGGTGTGTGTAAAATGGTAGGTGTATTGGTTATGGAAGATGGTGTTTTTCTTTGAACCTTGATTAGAGGAAGTGCCGTGTGACCTTTAAACTCGATTTTTGGAAACATTAAGTGTGGTTCTTGGTTGTTGAAAAAAAATGTTTTCCTTTGATGCGTGATTAAAATTCTGGGTTTCATTTGAGAAATATTATTCTTTCAAAAAGTGTTTAAAGGCCCGTTTGGATCTTGATAAAAGTGGGGTGCGTTTGGAACTTGGAAAATGATTTCTTACTTGTGATACCAACATCTTTCAGGTTTGAGATGCTGATTTGAGTTTCTTAAATAATGTTCTAAGTGCGTTTCTGGTTTTCAATGGTGTGGCATATGTCATGTCCCTTTGGAAATGTTTTAGTGTTAAATGTTCAAAATGTAAATGATATGACGGCCCGGTTGGCACTTTATAAAATGTGAAGTGATTATACATATATATCTATATATACATACTTATGAGGGCGTCTCTACAGGGGGACTTCCCTTCGAGGGTTGTCGTGTAGCGATGTCCGTGTAAGGGGTTGGCAAGTGCGGTGAGATGAGTCATGCGTGCGAGGGTCTCCCACTTACACAGTGTTACTAAAACCACTATGGGTTCCTGGGCGTCTTGTAGATTATCGAGTGACGGTTGCTTGCTAACCCTGATTAGACGGGTTGGTACCCCCTGGAGTTGTGGACAGGCCAGGTGGGATGTGCCACTGGTTGGCTATTAGGGCGGCCAGTTGGTTATTGACTGTGGAGTACCATGCCGGCAGGTAGTCTGAACCCGAGTACGTCCAGGGGTTTTCTAGGGATGTTCAGGATCGCCCATGGTTATTGCTGATAACTTCTGGTTTGTTTTTACTTGCACTTGGTTTTCATGGCCTGTTTACCTTTACTTGCACTTGTTTTCCCTGCTTGTTTTCCTTCAGTCATATTTCACAGCCTATACTGTTAGACTTTGAGAAAAATGGTTTTCAAATGAAAATGCTTTATTCGCTTTGGGTTTGATTTGAAAATGTAACACTTTTCTTTTCAGAATGAGTTTAAAACTAATGAAATGGAACTATCTTTCGAAAAAGAATAAGGGAAATGTCTCGTGTTTGATTTTCAAGTAAAACATTGTGAAAAATTACTTTTATACATTATAGTTCAAACCTGGATTATGTATATTCTATTTTTACTGGCAGTGCTTTGGGATTTGTTGTGGGGCTCACCTACTGAGTACTTTTGTGCTCACGCCTATCTTTTACCTTTTTAGTTGCAGGTTCCTTTTGTTCAGGTTCTCCTGCTTGAGTCGCTCAGTGTGGGAGCGACGTTGGTTGTAGTTGGGTGGTGACCCGCGAGGTCACATGGAGGTATGTCGTGGTATAGTTTGTTTATGTCTTTAGTGTTTGTTTGTTTGTTTAAGTTGTATTCGTTCTTTTGATTCTGTTTTTAGTCTGGGATGAAATCGTTCCCAACGATTCAAATTTTAATGCCCGGCACTTGTTGCCATCCCGGGGGGATCGGGAACGCCCCTCGGGACTTGCCGCGGACCGGCTCGGGTGACCGGTTCAGGGTCGACCCGTGCTGGTTCGTGACAAAATGGTATCAAAGGTGGTTCTTGTTATTTTGGTTGTCCGGTAGAAGGAGATTAGGACTGTCGGAACTCGAGGGGTAGGTACGGGAAGAGCGTCGCGAACTCTTGCTCGCACTGATCTTCGAGTTACCAGGGGTAGTTCGGGAATTGTGTCCTTGTCTTTTCTGGTTTGTCTTGGATTAAGAGATGATAATGGAGGCAAGCTGACGTTACATCGCGATTTCACATGGAGTAGTGACCCATGTGGAGTCCGAGTACGTGGTTTGAATTCCTCCTAGTGGTCGACGCTGACTTGGGACATGGCCCACTACCATGTCGCTAGGTTGAGCGTGACTACTGGTCCCTCATTTCAGTGATTGATGCAAATTTGGATGTTTTTTTCATTTTGGTCTGTGTGAGTGCGTAGTTGGAAATGAAAAAGGGTTTTTGAAAATTGGACTGGTTTCTTTTAAAGGACTTTAAATGTATAAAATGGGTTTTAAAACTGAAATCTCTTGATTTGGAAATCTGTTGTTTGCTTGGAATTGGTTAAGAATGATTTGGGATGAAACCCCAGGTCCTCTTTATGAACGTTTGCACATGTGTGAGAATGCATGGAAAGTGTATGTTGGTGCGAGTATGAATGGAATGTGGATGAAGACATGTGCAACGGTTCATGAGATTACCTGGGTGTGTATTTGAAGTTAAAGGCTTGACTTTGTTTTCTAAATTGGTTTTAAATGGGAAACAGTTTTGGAAAGTTTTGGTTTGAAAGTGGGTTGGTTTTGGAAAGTAGTCTTGAGAAAAAGGGTGGTTTTATAATCCAAAAAAAAGGGAGTTTTAAAAGGAGATTTTGTTTTGGGTTGTGTTTGTATTTGATTGGTCCTTGTGCTGACTATTTTTGATGAAGGCGCTTTTATTGATGTTGCTTCGATTTGATGTTGGTTTTGGCCTTGTGTTTTATATGTCGCTCAGGAAATGCCGCCCAGAAAGGTCTCTAAGGATTCGGATATGTCATGCCCAGTTTTTGGTCCTCCTCAGACTTTTCCTATTCTCCATGGTGATCAGGGTCCGTTAGAGGCAGTGAAATGGCTCGAGGAAGTGGAGTGTGTCTTTAGAATGTTGGGAACTCCCGATAATGTTATGGTTCGTGCAATTATGGAGTTGTTTGAGGGTCCAGCTCTGGACCAATGGAAGAGGGTTACCCCATCATCAATGCAAGGTGAAATGACGTGGGATGTCTTCAGAATCGTTTTCATCCAATGGTTTGTACCTGAGGAAGTGAAGCTGGAGAAAAAGGGAGAGCTTGTGCATATTCAACAAGGCCAACGGACGGTGAAGGCATATGTTGACCATTTCAAGGAACTGATTCCCTTTTCTCCAGAGGTAGCGTCGCATGAGCTCATGAAGGTCTCTCTTTTCACTGGGGGTCTTCGTCCAGAGATCAAGGAGCGAGTCCTCCCTTATAAAGACCTTTGTTTCGAGAAGCTGGTGGAGGAAGCTTTCTTGGCTGAGTTAGTTTCTGGTGTGCGGGTGGTTAATACTTCAGCGTCCCCTGTTGTTGTTCGTAAGAGTCCCCCCTCTGGTGAGGAAAAGGCGCCAGAGATACCTGTTCCTAATGAGTTATTCCCTTTGGTCCCAGCTTCCAGTTCGTCAGATCGTTCGGTGGTATGCTATCAGTGTGGTCGTTTCGGGCATTTAAAACCGTCTTGTCGCAACCCTCCGAAGACGTGTCATCGATGCGGTTGTCTGGGTCATCTGGAGAAGTTTTGCAGGAATCGTCGCATGAAGAGGACGCTGTGATGGGAGAATGTCAGTACCTGACTGTGAGGCAGAAGATGATTCAGCCACCAGAGCCCCAACCACAGGTCTTGGGGTGAAGCTCGCGCACAGTCAGGAGTTCCCAGGGGTGTGAAGCCTTGGTCCAGGTTTTGTGTTCCGTGTTAGCAGTGGAACAATCAAGATCTTTTAGTACTTGTTTTTCTGCTGTTAAGTTTTGACGTTGTTGTTTGTTCATTGTTTTACCATGGGGTTATCATGGACTTGTTCTATTATAATCCAAGTAGTCTGGTTTATATGGATGTGTTGTTTCTGAATCGTGTGTCTTTCGAAAGGTGTGTTTGACCCTCGTGTGGGTTGACCTCGTTTTAGTTATGTTGTCGATGTGGTTATGTTCGTGGACTTCGGTGGATCGTGTCTCCAGTTTGATGTGGTTAAATGTTTTCCATGGGTCTTCCCCCTGGTGTTGAAGGTTGTTGACTCTAGTCGTGGGTTCAAGGTTTCGACGGAGGTGTAAATCTTAGCATGCTATAAGAGTTGGTTTAAATCTGCTGGGAGTTCCCGCGTCGACCCCCCCCCCCCTTCTAGGGTTTTCTATTTAAATGGTCATCTTTTCTGCACTAGTTAAGTTCTTGTGGTGGGGAGAACCCCTTCGTGTTCTCCCCTCAATCTCAGACCCCAGTTTTCTCTTGAATCGGTCGGGTGTGACCGGTGCAGAGTAAGGTCATCCCCGAGATTCTCAGTTCTCTCTGTCTCCTTTAGTTCCGTTGGGGCATGGACTTAAATCTTGATCGACTTTTGGCCTGGTGACTTTCTGGGGGCAGAAAGTGTCTGTGGTGGGGAGAATTGTCACACCCCGACCGCGGATGTCCGTAATTATTCTCTTTTCTTGGTCCCGATTTAATTTTTTTCAGAGATTATTTGCGTTGGCGGTTCCGCGCCGGTGCGCGGTCACTGCATCGTTAGCGGTGACCGTGCGTTCAGCCCGGGTGACCGTGTGTTCACCCGGCATGTTTAAATATTATAATTTTTATGTTGATATTTTATTATTAACGCTATTTAAGTTGTGTTATTAATATGATAGTTAATTTTATTTTATATATGTTTATGTATGTTTTATATATATATATGTATAATAATGTATATATACATATAGTTCTATATATGTTTATGTATATATCTTTGTATGCATAAATGTATATATATGTATTATGTTTAAATTATTTTATTATTTGATCAAAATAATTATTATTTGAATTAACTAATTTATTATTTATTATTATTAGAAGTTTTATTATTGTTATATAAGTTTTATTATTATTAATATTATAAGTTTTATTATTATTATTATATATATATATATATTATAAGCCTAACCCTAATCCTACCCCACCCGCGCCGCCTTAACCCTCTCCCCTCTCTCTCTCTTCCCCGTTTCTTTTTTTTTCTTCTCCTTTCTTCGTTTTCTTCTTCTTTTCCCCCTACTGGTTCGGCCGACCAGGCACGCCGCCCCTGCACCCTCCCCGCCTCTGGCCACCGACCACCGCGTCGCTGCCCCGGCGTCCCGGCCGCACCGCTTCCCCGTCGCCGACCCGGATCGCCGGCTTCCCCGTCTCCCGCCATCGCACCTGCCAGCCGTCCAGGCTCCCACCTCCGCCTCCCGTCGAGCCGGCCTCCCCTCACCACCGGCGTCCTGGCCCTGCTCCCGCCCAGCCGCCGCACCCGTCACCCTCCCGCGCACCTCAGCTCCGCTCCGCTCCGGCGCTCCGCCCCGCTCCCCTCCTGTTCCCGTTGCCGATCCCGTTTTCCCCCTGCTCCTCCGCCTTGCACCGACCCCGCGCCGCCGTCCCGACTTCCCCGCGCCGCCCTCCCTGCTTTTTCCCGCCGGCCTCCCGTCGCGCCCCGCACTCAGCAGTGCCGCTGCCATCTCCCTCGCGCGACCCCGCCGCGCCCAGCCAGCCTTCCCCAGCCCTCTCCGCCGATCGCCGTCCCGCCGCGCCAAGCCGCCGGCCTCCTTGCCCAGCCGCCGTCCCAGCTCCCTCTCCCCCGTCCGGCCTCACCCGCTGCTCTGCAACCCTCCCCCTCCGTAAGTTTGTTTTTATTTTTATTTTTATTTTTATTTTTTTTGTTAATCTTATATAACGTTATTATTTTTTATCATGTTAATAATCTTATAATTATTTTATTATTATTATGTTATTATTATTATTATCATTATTATAATTATTATTATGTTATTATTATTAATACTATATTATCATTATTATTATTATTATTATTATGAATATATTTATTATTGTTTTAATTATTATTATATTATGTTATTCTTATTATTATTATTGAATTATTATTATTATTATGCTATTGTTATTATATTATTATTATTGATATTATTATGTTGATATTATTTTATATTATTATCATTATTATATTATTAATATATTATAATTATGTTAAATTGTTATTGTTACTATTATTATTATTATATTAATATTATGATATTATTATTATTATTATTATTGATATATTATTATTATGCTAATTATATTATTATTGTTATTATTATTATAACATTATTATTATTATTATGTTGTGTTATAATTATTATTGTGATTATTGTTATCACCGCGATTATTTTCACATTGTTATTATTATTAATATTATTATGTTATTAATATCGTTGAGACCGTTTAACGGTCCACTGTTTTAGGTCCTGTTTGACGGCGCAATTTGGTGCGACCATTACGCTACAGAAGTTTTGCGCCGTATCGTTTTTCGTTCCGATCTGCGTCTTGAGGTAGGTCTCCCATCACACTCGCCTTTAAATTTAGAATTTATTTATTTCTTGTCCTTTATCGGATTACAGTAAATTTAAAAGTATTACTAAGTAGTAACTTATAATGTGGTTTGCTCTGCTTATTTCTAGCATTTCAGTGGAAGTAGTTTTTCTCGGTTTTAACTGTGTATGTTTTCCTGATGATACTACTAAATGAGTTCATTATGAAATATGAAGATCATGTTGAATTGGGTTCTGAAGTGGTTTTGGTGTGTGTAAAATGGTAGGTGTATTGGTTATGGAAGATGGTATTTTTCTTTGAACCTTGATTAGAGAAATTTCCGTGTGACCTTTAAACTCGATTTTTGGAAACATTAAGTGTGGTTCTTGGTTGTTGAAAAAAAATGTTTTCCTTTGATGCGTGATTAAAATTCTGGGTTTCATTTGAGAAATATTATTCTTTCAAAAAGTGTTTAAAGGCCCGTTTGGCTCTTGATAAAAGTGGGGTGCGTTTGGAACTTGGAAAATGATTTCTTACTTGTGATACCAACGTCTTTCAGGTTTGAGATGCTGATTTGAGTTTCTTAAATAATGTTCTAAGTGCGTTTCTGGTTTTCAATGGTGTGGCGTATGTCATGTCCCTTTGGAAATGTTTTAGTGTTAAATGTTCAAAATGTAAATGATATGACGGCCCGGTTGGCACTTTATAAAATGTGAAGTGATTATACATATATATCTATATATATACATACTTATGAGGGTGTCTCTACAGGGGGACTTCCCTTCGAGGGTTGTCGTGTAGCGATGTCCGTGTAAGGGGTTGGCAAGTACGGTGAGATGAGTCACGCGTGCGAGGGTCTCCCACTTACACAGTGTTACTAAAACCACTATGGGTTCCTGGGCGTCTTGTAGATTATCGAGTGACGGTTGCTTGCTAACCCTGATTAGACGGGTTGGTACCCCCTGGAGATGTGGACAGGCCAGGTGGGATGTGCCACTGGTTGGCTATTAGGGCGGCCAGTTGGTTATTGACTGTGGAGTACCATGCCGGCAGGTAGTCTGAACCCGAGTACGTCCAGGGGTTTTCTAGGGATGTTCAGGATCGCCCATGGTTATTGCTGATAACTTCTGGTTTGTTTTTACTTGCACTTGGTTTTCCTGGCCTGTTTACCTTTACTTGCACTTGTTTTCCCTGCTTGTTTTCCTTCAGTCATATTTCACAGCCTATACTGTTAGACTTTGAGAAAAATGGTTTTCAAATGAAAATACTTTATTCGCTTTGGGTTTGATTTGAAAATGTAACACTTTGCTTTTCAGAATGAGTTTAAAACTAATGAAATGGAACTATCTTTCGAAAAAGAATAAGGGAAATGTCTCGTGTTTGATTTTCAAGTAAAAAATTGTGAAAAATTAATTTTATACATTATAGTTCAAACCTGGATTATGTATATTCTATTTTTACTGGCAGTGCTTTGGGATTTGTTGTGGGGCTCACCTACTGAGTACTTTTGTGGTCACGCCTATCTTTTACCTTTTCAGTTGCAGGTTCCTTTTGTTCAGGTTCTCCTGCTTGAGTCGCTCAGTGTGGGAGCGACGTTGGTTGTAGTTGGGTGGTGACCCGCGAGGTCACATGGAGGTATGTCGTGGTATAGTTTGTTTATGTCTTTAGTGTTTGTTTGTTTGTTTAAGTTGTATTCGTTCTTTTGATTCTGTTTTTATTCTGGGCTGAAATAGTTCCCAACGATTCAAATTTTAATGCCCAGCACTTGTTGCCATCCCGGGGGGATCGGGAACGCCCCTCGGGACTTGCCGCGGACCGGCTCGGGTGACCGGTTCAGGGTCGGCCCGGGCTGGTTCGTGACACCCAATATACCTCTATGATTATAATTATGTTTGTTTTGATCTTGTTTAAATCTCATGTTACACAAAGTAAGATTTTATGGGTGGAAAGCATGTCTTTTGAAAAGTTCTCATATGTCATGCGTATTCACGGACTAATGTGATTTTTCCTTCTTTTTCATACCTTACTGAGCTTTTGTGCTCATCCCAAGTTTTTAAATGATTTTTTCACAGGTTAATGGATGAGTAATACAATGAAGGAAGACATGTTAAATGTTGAAGAATTGTCAAGGAGTCTTGTTTTGTGTTTTAATGTTTTATATTCTGAGGAAAATGGAAACTGATTTTATGGTATCCACTATGTAACAATGTGTAATGTTATGAATGTTTTGTCTTAATTCTCTAAAGCTCTAAACTTGAAAAGATCCTCAATGTAAACTGAAGTGTTTTCTTGAATAAATTCAAGATTATGTATGAAATAAGTGTGGGTCCTTATAGTTGGTATCAGAGGTCGGTTTAGACAACTTTAGAGATTAGGAGTTCTTGTGAGACACGTGATTAGTCCCTATATCTATTATTTCAGTTAAATCCTTGTTTTATAACTTTTTTTTTCAGGTCAAGTAAAGTCGGTTACGAATGGAAGGAGAAGGATCTCAAACGAAATTCCTATCTCTTTCTGATGACATGCTTGCAATAATTATTGCAAAGTCATCTTCGGATTATTGTGAAACTTTTTCTAGCATACAACTCACTTGCAAGCAGTTTTTTGAGATATCAAACACCTCCTCTATACCTCGTTATCATCGTGGATCATGGGTTGTTTTTAGACAAATACTATTTTCACAATATTCACATAATTTCAAGCAAGGTAAATATTATCAAGGTATTTTCAAATATTTTACCATATCACAAGAATTTGAAGCATATTATGATTTTAAAAATGGTGCTGAGGAAGGAGACCCTTGTGCAACCTATTTATATTTGCTTTTAAAATATAGTCTCACATCACATACTTATGGTATTTTAAAAGGACCAATAATAGAAAGTTTCAACTCAATTTCGGTCCGACTATTTTATAGAAATCATGTTTTATCAGATGTTTTGGAATTATATGTCATACATGATTATTTTCCAAAACTGTTTTTCTGTGAACACCCATATGACCCATGTTGTACAAGGTGTATTTGGATGGATGAAGCAAATGATTTTGAAGGATCTCTAAATCATTGTTGTAATGCATGGGACTTCTACCTACATGAACAAGATGACGATGAAACCGAGTGGACACCTTGATCATGGTACCCTCACTTGTTTAATAAGTAAATAAAATTGCGAGGACGCAATTTCAAGAAGGTGGGGATAATGTAACATCCCAAGGTTTTCTAAAAATAAATTGAAAATGCTTGAATTTTTTTTAAGGTATATATTTATAAGTATCCTTTAAACTTAATTTTATTTCTTCTATGATTTGAATTTCAAGAAACTGTCATCTTCAATTGGGTTCAGTATGTTATTTAGAGTCTGATGAAACAAACTTGTTTTTTGGTGAATAGTAACATGCCCTTATGAATAGTAATATGAATAGTAATATGAATAGTAATATGACCTCATGAATAGTAAATAATATTATTGTTTTATTTTTCCATGGCAATAGGATAATGGGATCATAATTAATTTTCCAATGTCACATGAAACTAGTTGCACTTAAATATTGTTATTTTTCGAATTAACTGTGACCTTATTTAAAAATTAAATTAATAATATTTAGAAAATTGTTTTTGAAAAATGGAGTTCATTTTTGAATTCTACACATCGAAAAATGGTTGGGGTAAATTTTTGGTATTTTTCTGAAACTCTTGAATTTTCGGTGAATAGTGAAATACGATAAAATACCGTATAATCAATTTATCGGTAAATATGCATTATTTATGACATCATAAGTGATGAAAGGACACTTTCCTCGAACTCACTTGATATTTTCACTAATTAAGGCCACTTTATTTGAGATTATTCATAGTCTTGATAAAAATATTATAATAATAATTAAAATAATCTAAAATACCTCCCCTCCTCGACTATAAATATCACCCTCACTCCCATCTTCCTCCCACACCTCTCAAGCCTTGATCATTGTCTAATTTCTGCAAAATTCCCTCCCCAATCTTCTTCCCCACGTCCTAGAGATTCTGGCCTCACCAAAGGACCAAAATCAAAGCCCTTAAGAAGGATCTCAAGGAGAAGAGATCAAGAGGTAAACAACCTCTTTTGTTTTCTTTCTTTTCTTCCATTTTATGTTATTCTCTTCCTTTCCCTTTGTCTTTTGTTGGGATATTTCATTAAATATTTCCCCTTACTGTCAAAATTTTGTATGAATGATGAGATATTCCATTCCTCTCATCAATCTTTTTTTTATGAAATTTTAAGAGACGTCGTTAGGCTGCCGAATTTTAGTAAGAAATTTCTCATGTTTTCTTTATTTCATGATTCCTTTCTCTTATTTATTCACCCCCTCTTATCCAAGAGGAATGAAATATCCAGAATCATGTATATTCTGGATGTTTTCATGTTTATGGAAAATTACAAATCATTATTCCTATCCTCTCTCACTTATTTAAAGAATCAAAAAAAAACATTGTCCATTTGTGTCGAATTACCGATATCGTGGACTATGTATTTTCAATTTCCAATAATTCTTTCAAGTCTGGTCATGAAACCATTTATATGGTTGAACCAGGTTATAATATATGTTTTACAACTCATATATGGTTCTGTAATTCTTTTGTACTCATGATTCAAATTTATAAGACTAAATGAAGTTGTAATTATCAAAGAACCACTTAAAAGATCTAAACGAACATAATTAATGTTTTAACTTATAAATCATCATCATATAAAGAATCAAAGTGATAAATGGTAAAATTTATGGTACTGGAAATATGTAAATACTACTCCTTTCCAATTCTGGAGTTTCACTTCCAATCAACAAGAATGATTCATCATGAACCGATCGTGAAAATCACAAAAGAACTCACCCAAAATAATGCAAGGAACAAAATACTAACAAATAAGGGGTGAAATGAGGTTATGAAATGACCATATAAGATGTTATAAGCATGAAAATGTTTCTGTAAAATACTAATAACAGTCTTTTAACCATTATACATGAGTTTTTAACAAGTTTGAAGTAAGACAAGATTAAGGTAAGGGTTTCTTCATCTCACTTCCTTTTTTGTGAGATATTCCGTAATCACTATTTTTACTTTGTATGGTGTATGTATACTTCCCATTATTGTCTCATATCATGAATATATTTATTTTTATGATATTAAATTTATCATTTGACAATCATTAATTTTGGGTCATACAAATCAATTGATTACAATGTTGTAAGGGGTTCCTCGTCTCACTTTCATTTTTGTGAGATTTTAGTCGTTCGCTGCTTATTTCTTGTATGTGGAATATGTGTACTGTCATTTGATATATATAATAACATGATTCTCTTTATATTCATGTTATTCAATGATCCAACTGATATTTATTATGTTCTGGTCATATGATTCGACCGATCACATTGTTGTAAGGGAATTCTTAACCCAATTTCCATTCCTTGGGTTAACCTTCTACTTCATCATTTATGTGCTATTTAAATTGTTTGTGTGATGGTTTCAGCCTATATTATGTTTTATTATTTGTATTTACAGTATATTTACATACTCCATCCACTCTATTAAGTCTCACTTCAAGTATATGATGTTTATAAGGGACTTTTCTTCTAAAATCCCCTTTTAAAATTTTGTTTTACAATATTCAAAAGAAATGTTTTTATGCTATTATTTATGTCGTATGATTATGTTTTGGTTATTGGGAATTGTTTATGATGAAGGGTGGGACCTATATTTCCCTCAAATTCATTGGGTATGATTAAGTTGGAGGTCGGCCGTATGGTTACTCCACGTGTAACTGCGATGGTTACACAAAGTAAGGTAGCCGTGAGGGTTACAAATTTTAAGGTAGCCAAGATGGTTACAAGATTATGCAAGTAATGCCCCAATATACCTCTATGATTATAATTATGTTTGTTTTGATCTTGTTTAAATCTCATGTTACACAAAGTAAGATTTTATGGGTGGATATCATGTCTTTTGAAAAGTTTTCATATGTCATGCGTATTCACGGACTAATGTGATTTTTCCTTCTTTTTCATACCTTACTGAGCTTTTGTGCTCATCCCAAGTTTTTAAATGATTTTTTCACAGGTTAATGGATGAGAAATACAAGGAAGGAAGACATGTTAAATGTTGAAGAATTGTCAAGGAGTCTTGTTTTGTGTTTTAATGTTTTATATTCTGAGGAAAATGGAAACTGATTTTATGGTATCCACTATGTAACAATGTGTAATGTTATGAATGTTTTGTCTTAATTCTCTAAAGCTCTAAACTTGAAAAGATCCTCATTTTAAACTGAAGTGTTTTCTTGAATAAATTCAAGATTATGTATGAAATAAGTGTGGGTCCTTATAGTTGGTATCAGAGGTCGGTTTAGACAACTTTAGAGATTAGGAGTTCTTGTGAGACACGTGATTAGTCCTTATATCTATTATTTCAGTTAAATCCTTGTTTTATAACTTTTTTTTTTCAGGTCAATAAAGTCGGTTACGAATGGAAGGAGAAGGATCTCAAACGAAATTCCTACCTCTTTCTGATGACATGCTTTCAATAATTATTGCAAAGTCATCTTCGGATGATTGTGAAACTTTTTCTAGCATACAACTCACTTGCAAGCAGTTTTTTGAGATATCAAACACCTCCTCTATACCTCGTTATCATCGTGGATCATGGGTTGTTTTTAGACAAATACTATTTTCACAATATTCACATAATTTCAAGAAAGGTAAATATTATCAAGGTATTTTCAAATATTTTACCTTATCACAAGAATTTGAAGCATATTATGATTTTAAAAATGGTGCTGAGGAAGGAGACCCTTGTGCAACCTATTTATATTTTCTTTTAAAATATAGTCTCACATCACATACTTATGGTATTTTAAAAGGACCAATAATAGAAAGTTTCAACTCAATTTCGGTCCGACTATTTTATAGAAATCATGTTTTATCAGATGTTTTGGAATTATATGTCATACATGATTATTTTCCAAAACTGTTTTTCTGTGAACACCCATATGACCCATGTTGTACGAGGTGTATTTGGATGGATGAAGCAAATGATTTTGAAGGATCTCTAAATCATTTTTGTAATTCATGGTACTTCTACCTACATGAACAAGATGACGATGAAACTGAGTGGACACCTTGATCAAGGTACCCTCACTTGTTTAATAAGTAAATAAAATTGCGAGGACGCAATTTCAAGAAGGTGGGGATAATGTAATATCCCAAGGTTTTCTAAAAATAAATTGAAAATGCTTGAAATTTTGTTTAAGGTATATATTTATAAGTATCCTTTAAACATAATTTTATTTCTTCTATGATTTGAATTTCAAGAAACTGTCATCTACAATTGGGTTCAGTATGTTATTTAGAGTCTGATGAAACAAACTTGTTTTTTGGTGAATAGTAACATGCCCTTATGAATAGTAATATGAATAGTAATATGAATAGTAATATGACCTCATGAATAGTAAATAATATTATTATTTTATTTTTCCATGGAAATAGGATAATGGGATCATAATTAATTTTCCAATGTCACATGAAACTAGTTGCACTTAAATATTGTTATTTTTCGAATTAACTGTGACCTTATTTAAAAATTAAATTAATAATATTTAGAAATTTGTTTTTGAAAAATGGAGTTCATTTTTGAATTCTAAACATCGAAAAATGGTTGGGGTAAATTTTTGGTATTTTTCTGAAACTCTTGAATTTTCGGTGAATAGTGAAATACGATAAAATACCGTATAATCAATTTATCGGTAAATATGCACTATTTATGACATCATAAGTGATGAAAGGCCACTTGCCTCGAACTCACTTGATATTTTCACTAATTAAGGCCACTTTATTTGAGATTATTCATAGTCTTGATAAAAATATTATAATAATAATTAAAATAATCTAAAATACCTCCCCTCCTCGACTATAAATATCACCCTCACTCCCCTCTTCCTCCCACACCTCTCAAGACTTGAGCATTTTCTAATTTCTGAAAAATTCCATCCCCAATCTTCTTCCCCACGTCCTAGAGCTTCTGGTCTCACCAAAGGACCAAAATCAAAGCCCTTAAGAAGGATCTCAAGGAGAAGAGATCAAGAGGTAAACAACCTCTTTTGTTTTCTTTCTTTTCTTCCATTTTATGTTATTCTCTTCCTTTCCCTTTGTCTTTTGTTGGGATATTTCATTAAATATTTCCCCTTACTGTCAAAATTTTGAATGAATGATGAGATATTCCATTCCTCTCATCAATCTTGTTTTTATGAAATTTTAAGAGACGTCGTTAGGCTGCAGAATTTTTGTAAGAAATTTCTCATGTTTTCTTCATTTCATGATTCCTTTCTCTTCTTTCTTCACCCCCTCTTATCCAAGAGGAATGAAATCTCCAGAATCATGTATATTCTAGATTTTTTCATGTTTATGGAAAATTACAAATCATTATTCCTCTCCTCTCTCACTTATTTAAAGAATAAAAAAAAACATTGTCCATTTGTGTCGAATTACCGATATCGTGGACTATGTATTTTCAATTTCCATTAATTCTTTCAAGTCTGGTCATGAAACCATTTATATGGTTGAACCATGTTATAATATATGTTTTACAACTCATATATGGTTCTGTAATTCTTTTGTACTCATGATTCAAATTTATAAGACTAAATGAAGTTGTAATTATCAAAGAACCACTTAAAAGATCTAAACGAACATAATTAATGTTTTAACTTATAAATCATCATCATATAAAGAATCAAAGTGATAAATGGTAAAATTTATGTTACTGGAAATATGTAAACACTACTCCTTTCCAATTCTGGAGTTTCACTTCCAATCAACAAGAATTATTCAACATGAACCGATCGTGAAAATCACAAAAGAACTCACCCAAAATAATGCAAGGAACAAAATACTAACAAATAAGGGGTGAAATGAGGTTATGAAATGACCATATAAGATGTTATAAGCATTAAAATTTTTCTGTAAAATAATAATAACAGTCTTTTAACCATTATACATGAGGTTTTAACAAGTTTGAAGTAAGACAAGATTAAGGTAAGGGTTTCTTCATCTCACTTCCATTTTTGTGAGATATTCCGTAATCACTATTTTTACTTTGTATGGTGTATGTATACTGCCCATTATTGTCTCATATCATTAATATATTTATTTTTATGATATTCAATTTATCATTTGACAATCATTAATTTTGGGTCATACAAATCAATTGATTACAATGTTGTAATGGGTTCCTCGTCTCACTTTCATTTTTGTGAGATTTTAGTCGTTCGCTGCTTATTTCTTGTATGTGGAATATGTGTACGGTCATTTGATATATATAATAACATTATTCTCTTTATATTAATGTTATTCAATGATCCAACTGATATTTATTATGTTCTGGTCATATGATTCGACCGATCACATTGTTGTAAGGGAATTCTTAACCCGATTTCCATTCCTTGGGTTAACCTTCTACTTCATCATTTATGTGCTATTTAAATTGTTTGTGTGATGGGTTCAGCCTATATTATGTTTTATTATGTGTATTTACAGTATATTTACATACTCCATCCACTCTATTAAGTATCACTTCAAGTATATGATGTTTATAAGGGACTTTTCTTCTAAAATCCCCTTTTAAAATTTTGTTTTACAATATTCAAAAGAAATGTTTTTATGCTATTATTTATGTTGTATGATTATGTTTTGGTTATTGGGCATTGTTTATGATGAAGGGTGGGACCTATATTTCCCTCCAATTCATTGGGTATGATTAAGTTGGAGGTCGGCCGTATGGTTACTCCAAGTGTAACTGCGATGGTTACACAAAGTAAGGTAGCCGTGAGGGTTACAAATTTTAAGGTAGCCAATATGGTTACAAGATTATGCAAGTAATGCCCCAATATACCTCTATGATTATAATTATGTTTGTTTTGATCTTGTTTAAATCTCATGTTACACAAAGTAAGATTTTATGGGTGGAAAGCATGTCTTTTGAAAAGTTTTCATATGTCATGCGTATTCACGGACTAATGTGATTTTTCCTTCTTTTTCATACCTTACTGAGCTTTTGTGCTCATCCCAAGTTTTTAAATGATTTTTTCACAGGTTAATGGATGAGTAATACAAGGAAGGAAGACATGTTAAATGTTGAAGAATTGTCAAGGAGTCTTTTTTTGTGTTTTAATGTTTTATATTCTGAGGAAAATGGAAACTGATTTTATGGTATCCACTATGTAACAATGTGTAATGTTATGAATGTTTTGTCTTAATTCTCTAAAGCTCTAAACTTGAAAAGATCCTCAATGTAAACTGAAGTGTTTTCTTGAATAAATTCAAGATTATGTATGAAATAAGTGTGGGTCCTTATATATACATTGTAGAGGCATCCCAAAATAAACAATATATACCATGGTTAATTAGTATATCTGGATATATGACTCAAAAAGGACATGTAAACCACAACTCATTCTTATATGATGCATGTACCATTATTTTTTCTATAACCAGTGTTCTCATGTATAGAGATGAAAAGTAGGTTATTAGAGTTTTGGTGTATGGATACACCATCCGTTGTACTAACACTAGAGTCCCTAGACCGAAATATGATTTCAAAACACTTAACAGTGTTTCCCTAAACCAATCTCATATAATATCACTCCTAATATAGAATCAACTCCTCTAATACCACTCTATCATGACCCATCCCAGTGGGGCATAGGTTGCAACTCCCCAAACCTTCCTCCAATAGGCCAGGGGCTAGCGACTAGCACTGAGTAGGCATATCACTAACATGGTAGGCCTTAGCCTAAGTACCTATAGACACGCACACATCTTCAAGACTATATAATGATGAAATATAAAAACAACTGAACAACCATGAATGTATATATCTAGATCCCAAAACCAGAGTATGACCGGAAGTAATGGAATGTAAAAAAGGTCAAATACAAGCTTACCATAAAGAGTCTGAAACACATGTCCAACCTGAAAGTAAAGGGACTACTATCTAAATACCATAGGAACACACCCAAGTCTATCTGGTCTCAATAAGCACTATTTGGTCCCAGTCCATCAAGGAATATTTCAAAAGGTTGATCATTTGCACAAGACACGACATGTACATGAAAAGATCATGCAGGGGTGAATATAAAAATACTCAGTAGGACACCCCAAAACCAAAAATCATACAACAAAGGAAATACAGTCATCTCTAAATAGGTATATTTATATAAATCATATAACAAGAACATACAAATATACTCAAAAAAGGCACAAAATCTAAATTTAAGTAACAAGTGTAGTATACCATCCTAGGATTCCATATCAAATATCCTACAAAGAACTCTTCCAAGAGAACACACTCCTGAGTCTAATAACACTATTTTCATATAAAGATATCACATATTAGGATCACTCCCAAGGTTATGGGGTTATACCAACAACTTAATCTGGATTAACCCACTAAGTATAGGATTGATACCTATGTATTCCTGGTCATGAATATACTAAGAACTCCACTTAGGTAATGAAGATAAATAGAGGATCTCACTCTGAACCTCAATGAGGGATTCCAATGACTCTATCCAAGAAGTCATGCTGAAGGGATCGTTGACCTATGTGTAAGAGATGATTCCATACTAACCCTAAGATAAATAATAAGGGGAACACACCATAATAAAACTTGTATAATTCACTGAGGAAAATAGCTACAAGCCATGTATAAAAGAGTACACGTCATGTAGTAGGGTTCACACACTGTGTCTCTTGACCTTGGGTCCTGCCTGTCACAAACTAGATCTGGTCGCCATCAAAACCGACACCCAACCCAGCCTGTGACGAGGCCCGAAGGGCGTTCTCGATACCCATGAGCTAGAAAAAGTTCTTGGGTATCATAAACTAAAAATTGAGAATGATTTACTTGAGTTTATAAACTTAAAACAACAAATGAATCCAATAAAACGAATCTAGATTTTTCAAACAAAATAAACTTTTATAAAATTTCAGAATTTAATTACACAACTTAAAAAAATGCTCAAAGACCATTACAAAGGTAAAAAACCAGAAATTACAGCACAAGAACCTTCACATGGCAAGAGGCACCGTCCTCAAGCCATCTCCACAACACCACATCATGTTGGACCGCTAAAACCTGACCCATAGGCACAAAAGTTGTACCCAAACCTGCGGAAACAAAATCAGAAATTCTACTTACACCCAAAGGTGTAATTATGGTGTGATACAAATCCTAGTAGGATACCAACACTAATATATTCCATGTGATAAACATACAAAGACAAAAAGCATGCAAGTTTTCTAAAACATGAAATGCTAGTTACAATTTCTAAAAGATGTAACTTTTAAAAAATTAAAATGGTTTTCAAGTGGTATATTTTAAAGAATCAAAAATTTTAAATAAAATTCACAAGCTACTGAAATTTCCATCCAAAAATATTGTATACCTATGGTAAGAGTAAAGCATCTATTGAGAACAAGCAATAGTAAATAACCCCTAGGTACTAGCTCATTGTGGGTCTCAGGTACCTCGTATCTCAGTGAGAGTAACCATCACAATATTTGTTCTCGTGAACGAGCCACTATTAGGAAACATACCCATAACCTAGTGGTCTCCAATCATAATCATCATCATAGTTTAGTTAGTGTTATAAGTGTAAATCTTGCTATGTGAAACTGAGGCCAAACCCCACAGGATCACTAGCATACTAGTACACGTCCACCCACCTAGATACCCAGGTTTCCCTCTTGTGCTAAAAAAAAATCAACAATCCATGAAATATAATTTGCACATGAAAATATAACTTCCACATCACACATCAACCAAACATCCTACATGTACATTACACAAGCACATCATCTCCCTTTTCATTCAAATTGATTTTGAAATCCAACTCGCACCAAAATAGCCCACAACACACTTTTCATATCTTTCACAATTCAACACATCCTTTAACAATTTTATAAGATCTTTCACAAGATTATAAATGTCACATAAAATCCCACTCTTACATAATACCATTTTTATAAACAAAATTCTATTTTTCACATCAAACTCACACAAAACATCCCACATCACATTCACGTCACTTTCACATTTTAGTAATTCTGTTAAACATTTTTATAAAACATTTCCAAGAGGATAAACATCACATGAAAACCCCTTTCACATTTAAAATGGACCATTTCAAAATATAAACAATCCAAAACAGTTTTCCAATATGGTTCCACCTCTTACATAAATCATTAAACCATTCAATTCTTTCATAAAACAATTCTAAGGAGTATACCCAAGCTTTTCACACAAAACCCATTTCAAAACCATCTTTCAAGGACAAAATCAGACCAATACCAAACCAAAACCGAATTGGATGCCCTATAAAGATTTAATAAACTAATCTCAAGTATTATAAAATCACCTCGAATAATACCACAAAAGATGCACATGAAAACACACA
This sequence comes from Viscum album, assembly GCA_963277665.1. Classification (NCBI taxonomy): domain Eukaryota; kingdom Viridiplantae; phylum Streptophyta; class Magnoliopsida; order Santalales; family Viscaceae; genus Viscum; species Viscum album. The sequence goes on from OY728126.1 coordinate 1,327,653,173, forward strand.
CATTTTCATAAAACACTTTCAAGAGGCATAACATGGTTTTGCACATAAAACCCATTCAAAAACCCTATTTGAAACCCAATGGAACACAAATACACTATGAAAGAATAATTTTCATCCCAAATAAGATTTATTAAACCAATTTCATATGTTATAAAATACACCCAAATAATACCCCAAGAGTTACACATGAAAAACACCCAATTTTAAGCAAAAATGAAACTATAAAATTAAATGATTAACCAAGTCAATCATAAATAGTTTTTTAAATACACAAAACATATGAATAATATAAAAAAAGAGTAAATACAACAATCTAACTCATCATAAAATGGTTACACATGGAATCACATACCTTGAACAATATTGAAGAAATCACCCCAAATCCACCAAAGGTTTAATCTAAAAGCAACCAAAACTGATAGGTAGGATCGAATGAGGATTAGTAGGTTAAGTGGAGACTGAAATGGGGTAGAAAGAGTAAAAATTGAAAGGTTTATGAAAGAATCAAATTACCTTCTCAAATCTAGATGATTTGAAAAACCTTGATATTTCTTGTCCTAATATGTGATCTAAATGAGCTTCAAAGCGGCTAAATAGATAATGAGAGTGAGACTCATGTTTTTGGATTTTTTTGGGAGTTTAAATCACTGAAAAAAAGTAAACAATGAATTATATATTGAAAAATTAAAAAAAATTAAAGCAGGAAATGGACTTATGGGCTGTCTAAAAATCTTAATAAAAAACTCAAATCCTTCATCATTATGGATTCCAATGGGGTCCAAATTGATATGGTGATTTTAATATACCAGGGTATGTCAATTGGGAAGTGGAATGGGTGTAAAATATTTATAAAATAAGGAGTTATAAAAGAAAAAAATTATTTTTAAATCTGAAAATGGGCTCACAGTTTGGCCCAAATTTTGAAAACCCACCATTTCCACCAAAGTGAATGGAAAACCTCCAAAATAAATAAATAATGGAAATTAAATGAGAAATACCTTTAAAAGATTTCATGGGCATGATAATTCTCCCCACCATAAAATTTTATTCCCTTAGAAAGCCACAACAAGGCCAAAGGAAAAAACCAAACCCAACCAAAAGGCCAAAATGGACTTCTTTTCCAAGTTTCACCCACCTCAAAAAGGCCAAAAAACCTCCAATTAATTAATCAAGGAAAGAATACTCTCACCAACCAAAACATACACCAATTCCTGAAATGATCAAGTATATTAAAATTTTATCCCAAAATAAAACTCCTCAAACACTATCAAAATAAGATTAGTGCAATTTACCCAAATGAACAACAACAATGAACAAGGATACACTTACCTTAGTTTAACCAAACCATTGGGCATTCTCCACTCCCAATGTTTTCCCAAGGAATATGTAGGTAGTTAGATAGCTCCAAACAAGACTACCTACCACCAATCCAAGACCAAGGACCAATCTGAGTTACTAGTATGGGGAGACACAAATGGCCTCCCCACCATAAGAGACAACTCAAATTTTCCCAACATAGGATTAGGACACTAACAGGGGGAGGCCCGAACGGACTCCCTGGTATAAGGGGTAGACCTCCATTAAAATTTTTTAAAGGAAAATACATGATAATCATAGTGGTTCTTCCCACTATAACAACAAACCATCTTAACCGACCATCTTGGGTCAGCACGGGAAGAACCCAAATTTAAAAGCGTTGGGACAAATACATGGTTAATCTGCATAGTTTGAGAAACCATGCACTCACCATGTGGATCCTTATACTTTCATGGTTTTTTGGGGCATGGTTACTACTAACCATGCACAAACCTTGCGCTCAACCTGTCTAGCTAAATTCCCAACCATACTCCAAAAACTAAATGGAAACCAAAGGTGAAAAGAATGAAATTTGAGCGATAACATAGACATGAGGTCCCCCAACCTATTTCTATCGAATGGGGACAATAAAATAAAGATGGAAAAATCAAAGGTTTAAACTATTCCCCATATTTCATATTGAGGATAGGACTTTGTATAAGGTTTTAAATGACCCTGGGATTTCCCCTAACTACGTTCCAACTTCTCTCTGAGACCTATGGCTGGAGCTCAAATGATTGAAGCATCTTCAGCCTTGTAGTTAGTATTTGGAAACCCCTAAAATAAACTTTTCCTTTTGGTGCCATGAAAACTATACCCTAATCCCAGATGGGTTCACCAAGACATAAAACATTCCAAAACTCACTTTACCCTAACCCTTCATTTCACTGAAACAAGGGATTATAAGATGCACACACACATCACACCTTGTTTCTTTGGGTGAGAAACAATAGAAAGAAATGACACATATAATCACCTTCCTCTAAAATAAAAGATTTTGAAGTTTTCCCATGATAGACATACTCCCAACATATTTGAGACTCTCAGAGGATTTCACGAACTTCTCATTTACAGTCAAAAAGAACACGACATCACAAGGCATCACCAAACATGACCAGCAAGTGGCCATAATAGCATCTCATGACCATATTTCCCACACTGGTGGTTTAAAATAAACCCATGCTTCGAAGATACTATGAAGGACCCATAGGCCTTCTTAGACACCATCCAAATACTCGTCCACACTAACAACCCCAAACCACTTCCACCTACAATGATTCAGGTAACATAAGAAACTAAGGTCTCTTTGAACCTTCCATGAGAACTCTCTCACTACAAGAGGGTCCACAAAATAAATAAAGGAAATGGTTTAAACTCAATCTCCCAATCTTGAGAAAAGTATTCCTTATATTGATCAACTTGAGGAATTTCCAATGGCGAAACAATCTGGGTTGCACTTCAATCATGCACTAAACCTTAATGGGGGAGTACCTTATCCAATGAAAGAACCCAAGGAACCAACCATAATGGTACATTGGTCAAAATGTGCCACAAACTAGAACTGAACATGTGATGGTAACCACCATAAAGGCTTCTCGAAATTTTCTCAGAAGAGACCACTAACCATCCCTTCAACCCAACTTATCGACCAAACACAAACCCAAAACACAGTTCAAATAGGAGGGATCTTGGACTCAAAACATCCCACAATATCAAAATTTAAAAAAAAACAAATAATACACACCATCCCAAACCATTCATCAAGACATAAAGTTTTTCTTTAAATACAATTATTTTAAAACAAGCAGTTTAACGGTTAGCGTATCTTGAAATGGTACCCCATGGGCCTCACACATGCATGTTTTTGTGCCACAACAGGAACCCTCCTCATATCCATCCTAGAACCCATCCAGTAATTCCATTAACCATCCATCATCCCATATAACCCAGTGCATGTGGTTACTCATGGAAATACCAATGGTTAAAAAAAATATTTCTACTTTTTGAAACCAAAACAATCAACCAATACTTCCTTTTTCTAAAGACTGCTATCCACAAAATCTAAATCCCAATCATTCAAATGAATAATTACTTTCAAGTAATATACATCAATTTCAAAACATCTCATCCCATTAAAACACATTTCAATAGTTTATAAAACTCTATTGGGAACACTTTTTCAAAACCAACTTTAACATAATTTCTTGGTTTCAAAAGAGGTGTAAACACACCATTTTACATTTCAAAAAAATTATGAAAATTCAGTTCCACCATTTCAAAAATCAAACCATTCCCTATTTATTAGAAAATCATTTCATTGAAACTGTATGCTTCTTAAAACCAAGTCATTTCTTATTTAAAACCAAACTTCCAAGATTTTAAAACTAAAGAACACAATACAATGCAAGAGAAAACTAGTTTCAGTGGGTGACTTGGAAATATAGTTGGAGGCCATATTACAATCACTTAACCATCAAAGAGAGTGATCTAAGTCAGTATCCTTAACTCCACATGGATTTCCAGGCCCTGCAAGCTCCCTGATACCATTAACCCAACTCTCTTTTCATTTCCCCTAATCATCATCAAACCAAGAAAACCAAAGGACTCATACAAATCCCAAATTATCCTAGTAACTCAAGTCCTACCATGAGTTGTGATGTCTAGGAACCTTTCTCGTAGCTGTAAAATTGAGTTCTGACACCCTTAACTTTGATCCACCCTGACTCTATCCCAAAGGAACACAACCCAAAAGAGAAAACCTCCTCTGAAACCATTTCGTCATGAACCAGATCTGGTCGCCATCAAAATTGGAACCTGACCCACCCCATGACAAGGTCCTAAGGGCATTACTAATCCCCATGGGCTTTCACAAGTGACTAGGTATGATAAATTGAAAATTGAGAATGATTAACCCTAGTTTATAAACTTAAAATAGCAAATGAATCCAATAAAACAAATCTGTATTTTTCAAACAAAACCATATTTTATAAAATTTTAGAATTTAATTACACAACTTAAAACAATTATCAAAAACCATTAAAAAATTACAAAACCAGAAATTACATCCCAAGGACCTCCACATGGAAAGAGGCACCACCCTCAAGCCATCTCCACAACATCCCATCACGTTGGACAGCTAAAACCTGAACCATAGGCACAAAATTTGTACCCAAACCTGCGGAAACAAAATCTGCTAGTCTACTTACACCCAAAGGTGTAATGAGGGTGTGATCCAAAGCCCGGTAGGATACCACCACTAAGAAATTCCATGTGATAAACATTCAAATACTAAAAGCATGCAAGTTTTCAAAAACAAGAAATGCTAGTTACAATTTCTAAAAGATGCAACTTTAAAAAAATTAATATATTTTTCAAGTTGGCTATTTTAAAGAATCAAAACTTTTAAATAAAATGACCAAGCTACTTAAATTTCTAGACAAACATACCATATGCTTACGGTAAGAGTAAAGCATCTAATGAGCATAAGCAATAGGAAATAACCCCTAGGCACTAGCTCGCTATGGGTCACAAGTACCTCATATCTTGGTGAGAGTAACCATCACAATATCCATTCTCATGCATGAGACACTAGTAGGGAACATACCCATAACCTAGTGGTCCCCAATCATCATCATTATAATAGTTTATTTAGTGTTGTAAGTGACAATATTGCTATGTGAAACTGAGGCCAAACCCCACGGGATCACTAGCATACTAGTACACGTCCACCCACCTAGATACCCAGGTTTCCCTATTGAGCTAAAAAAAATCAACAAGCCATGAAATATAATTTTCACAGGCAAATACCACTTCCACATAACACATCAACCAAACAACCCACATGTACATCACATAAGAACATCATCCCCCTTTTCATTCAAATTGATTTTGAAATCCAACTCACACCAAAAATAGCCCACAACACACTTTGCATATCTTTCACAATTCAAAACATCCTTTAAAATTTTTATAAAATCTTTCCCAAGATTCTAAACATCACATAACATCCCACTCACATGTTACATAATACCCTTTTCATAAACAAAATCCATTTTTCACATCAAACTCACACAAAACAACCCACATCACGTTCACGTCATCCATCCAATAGCCCGAAGGCCTTCAATTTTTATTGATTTTTGATAATCCACCTTTTAAATTTAAAATGGACTATTTCAAAATATACACAATCCAAACTGTTTTCCAATATGATTTCACCTCTTATATAAATCATTAAACCATTAAAATCTTTCATAAAACAATTATAAAGAGTATACCCAAGCTTTTCACATAAAACCCATTTCAAAACCATATTTCAAGGAAAAAAATCACACTAATACCAATACAAAACAGAATTGGAAGCCCTAGAAAGATTTAATAAACCTCTCTCAAGTATTATAAAATCACCTCAAATAATACCACAAAAGATGCACATGAAAACACACACATTTTCATAAAACACTTTCAAGATGCATAACATATTTTTACACATAAAACACATTAAAACCCCTCTTTAAAACCCAATGGAACACAAAGACCCTACCAAATCAGAATTGGAATCCCAAACAAGATTTAGTAAACCAATTTCATATGTTATAAAATACACCCAAATAATATCCCAATAGTTACACATGAAAAACATCCAATTTCAAGCTAAAATGCAACTATACAATTAAACTATTAACCAAATCAATCATAAATAGTTTTTTCACCACAAAAAACATATTAGGAATATGAAAAATGAGTAAATACAACAAGCTAACTCATCATAAAATGGTTACACATAGAATCACCTACCTTGAACAATCTTGAAGAAATCACCCCAAATCCACCAAAGGTTGAATCTCCAAGCAACCAAAACTTATATATAGGATCTAATGAGTCTTAGTAGGTTAAGTGGGGAATGAAATAGAGGAGAAAGAGTGAAAATTTAAAGGTTTATGAAAGAATCAAATTACCTTCTCAAATCTGTATGATTTGTGAAACCTTAAGAAATTTCGCTCTAATATGTGATCCAAATGAGCTCCAAAGAAGATAAATAGATAATGAGAGTGAGCCCCTTGTTTTTTTATTTGGGATGGCCCAAAACATTAATAAAAAACCCAAATACATCATTATTATATATTCCAATGGGGTCAAAATTGATATGGTGGTTTTAATATACCATGGGATTCTAATTGGGAAGTGGAATGGGTGTAAAATGTTGAAAAATAAAGGGGTTATACAAGAAAAAAAATATTTTTAAATCTAAAAATGAGCTCACAGTTTGGCCCAAATTTGAAAAACCCACCATTTCAACCAAAATGAATGGAAAAACTCCAAAACAAATAAATAATGGAAATTAAATGAAAAATACCTTTAAAAGAATTCATGGGTGTGACATTGCCCGTGTAAACAGTCTGTGACTGTGTAGAAGTATATGGCATGTAGGTTGACCATGTAGTCTAACCATGTTCTAGTACATTGATTCATCTCGTGTACATGTTCCCATGTACCAGTACATGGCTTATCCCATGTACTTGGTCCAAGATTTGTTCATGTAAGGGAGTACATGGCATATTCCCAACCCATATACTCCACCCCATGTTTGTGTACTATCTAAGTTACCAGCTGAGTTACTAGGTAGAGACCACATGTTGTGTGACAGGGGTCACATGCCGTGTGACACTTAACTTACTCCTAAAACCCTGGATGCCTTTCAGGGGGGGAACACAATATGTAGCTCCAAATTAAATGCCCAATAGAATGGGATTTTATAGAATCACTGATCTGGTTTTGCATGTCTTGGCCAATCCTCCATCCTTTGATCCATCAACCTCCTTATTGGAAAATCAAAGATCCCATATCTTCTGAGCCTTACTATCATCAAACAATGTGTTCCTTTATCAAATCTTCTTGGAAAACAGATCTAGGTGTTATTTTTCTTTTCACATCAAATAAAGCCAAAGAATAGGAAATTGGGTATCCACCATCATCAGATTCATCTCTAATTCCACCATCGCACTACTCTCATGTTGTGTCTATCCTAGATCTATGATATCATATCATTGTTCCAATAGAAGAATGTTCAATTATTTATTGATTGAGATATGTTGAACCATGTTCCAAATGAAGAATTCCTGTGATGAGTGGAGAACTGGTGGAGAAAATCACAAGAATAGAGGATAGGAACGAACCTTGATCAATTTTTGTGTCAATATCAATTTATTTTCATGAGAATAAAAATGAATAAATCATAAATTCAGATTAATTCTCCCAAAATAATCCTACAATAAACCTATCCTGAAAATACGCATGATCCACAGATCAATATGTTAGTGGATTGATCTATGTTCATCATAGGAATCAAGAATGGGGAAAGAAAACAAATAAAAAAACTACCCTACCTTGATTTGGATTGATCTTTGATGAATAATGAAGTTATGTCATGATCATTGGTGAGATCCTTTGAATCCATTGCATGTTGATTATTGATCCATGATCCGCTCATCATTCGTCTGAGAGAAATCCTCCAATGTTCTATACAACGGCTCTAGGGTTATGAATATAACCTTAGGATTTATCCATAATAGTATAATTAAATAATAACTTATTTATAAATCAATATTTTATAAATAAAATAATTTATTTAATTATTTTATTCATTTCCGCGCCTGTGATGACTTTTCCAAAAACAACCTGCGCCAACCAAGCTTAAGTCACACCTAGGGTAAAACCCAAATTCTGAACTCAATGGTACCCTCATATTTATAATCCATAAACACATTTATAAGTTATTTTATTTTTTTATGAAAATTTTCCATGCGTTATTTTTAATATATTTAATATATTTCAAACATTTATTCCAGGTACACTGGTCCTCAGAATCGCATGTCGTCTCAGCACTTGGTCTTGAAAATAATCCATACAATATCCAAAAATAATACATGTAAATTAAAATTAATTAAAAGAAATTTTCCATATATAATTTCAAACTAAGTCTGTATGAGTCATGCTTGATGTATAAAAGAAGAGGATTTGATTTAGACAATAATTTTGTCCTTTATCAACTGATCATGATAACTCATAGAATAAGAACTGTTAAAATTTTCTTTAAGGGTTTTACACTTTTATTCTAGGATGAAGATACTAATTGAGATATGAAACAATTATAAGATAAATCAACATAAAAATCCTACACTCACTTCAACAAATATATTTAAAATATTCAGTTGCAACAAGAAAGATAAGCGTACTTGGAGCACTTCCATTACTTACACATTTCCTAAGTCACTAACTAATTCAATTCCCCCCCCCTTGTGTTAAGATATTTATTTTATATAACCAAGGATGATATATTAAAAAATTCATACATTTACTAATGAATTTACTTCATTTACAATCTAGAATAATCATATTTATAAGAGATAATGATTATCACAGCATCTTCAACTTTCTCCAAATGTATCCCCCAAAAAGAGGCTTTTCTTATAATCTTTTATAATTATAGATATATTTAATAGATATGATTTAGGATATTCATGTTGATAATTTACCAAAATGGATCTTCTTTCACTTTTCTATCATGTTTTGATTGCAACCACTTAAACTTCATCAGGGATGATCCTCTTATAATTTTCCATTAAACCATCTTAGGAAACATTACAGGATGAAAACATTATTATCTTGGATATCCAAATTTTTCATCCAACAATTATCTCAATTTCTCTCCCTAAGATCATGCTTCATCTTTAATTACATATTTTTTGGATATAAAATACAAAAATAAAAAATTTAAGTGAATAAGGTGACTCTTCCTTTCTTCTTAATGTGAACAGTAAGGTTGGTATAGTTTTCTCAACCAATTTTATCCATATCCTTCACTCTTCATGATTTAACATATGAAATTAAATTATGATTGAGGATGCATGAATATTATCACTTATCCAATTTATTTATGTTTGAAATTTTTTTTTCTCAAGGTCATTTAAAGCACTTGTATCGCATGGTGTAACTTTCATCTTTGTTAAGAACTCTTTTCTTGTTAGAATTATTATAGAACAATATATGAGAGTGTGTCCATCCATGTTTCACCTCACACACATAAATTATTTACCTTAATGTGGAATATTTTATTTTCCTCTTATACTATCCTTTGAAATAGGTTTGGATTTTCCACATGTATTATTATGAGTTTCATCATTTTTAATAGTTCTTTGGGATGATGCACTTTTCTTTAACTTCTTGGATTTTGAATCCAATTTCTTTTCACTTTTCGTTATTGAAATATTCTTATGAGAGTTTTTGCTTAAAAAATTCTTCTAATTAATTCCCAAGGCTTATTGTTTTATCTTATCCACATTCTATGGTATCCTATTCTTATCATCTTTTAATACATGCCAATATGATAATGTACCAACCTTGTGATCACAATATTTTCTAACACCACAAGTATTTTCAAACTTTACAAATATATTGGATGTTTTTAAATTTTTATTACACCATGGATATTTCTTCTTTAATTCTAGATTATTCCCCATTTACATGGTCTTCCTTCTTTCTTTTTAATTTAGAGTATTGTACCAAAAATCTAATGCACAATTCCTGAATTTGTTGAAGCACCAACATTGTCCCATAAACCATTGTCTTTTTGTATAAATTTTATGATGTTTTAGGTCTTATTTATAACTTGTTGGAATCTTCATGGGTAACCATCTTCTTTACATTTTTTATCCACCTTATATATTTTGGTATATTCCTTCTAACTTTTATTCATCCATATTTGTATAGATTTTGTTTTCCAACCTATGCTATTCATGAAAATAGATTTTAAAACATTATTACAAGATTGTATGGATAATACCTATTTATTTATAGCTACTTGAGATAGTTCATTGATAAAATTAATGGTCTTATTATCATATGTTGTAGGTACTTTAACCTTAGAATCCTCTAATGACTATTGATTAGCAGTAATAACTTTATCCTTCTTTTGTAAAGTCTCAATATGTGTCTTCTCATGATTGGACAACTTAACTTCCAATTCCAAGTATTTCATATTGAGTTTTTTTTATCTTCAATCATAATCACTTTCTATTCAAAAACCTTATTCATTATTTCAACTTCCTCTTTATACAACTTAACTTTGTTTTGTAACAATGAGTCAAGTTCATTGATATTCTGGGATTTTAATTCCAGTTGTAAATCCTTGGCATCAATGATATTTTTCAAATTTTCTTCAAGTGCATGGATATTTTATTCCAGAGTATTGTGGAATCCTTATTTCTCTTCAACTTTTTTTATCCATTTGTATTCAAATTTTTAGGCACTTATATCGATATCCACCTTTTTGGTCTCAAAGTTTCCAACTTTCTAGGAAATATTTATGCATTCAATAACTTTTTTATACAAATCCTTCTCCATGTTTCTTACATCTTCTTCTAACTAGGTGATATCTTCCACCATAATTTAAAAGACCCCACAAATAAGAGAGAATATTTATTTGGGAATGAAATACATAATATCCTTCAATCTACTAACTGATATATCTTGATAAGTTGTTGATAGATCATCATCACCACTTATGCTAGGATCTTCTTCTTGAGGACAGTTTGTACAAGAATTTTTACATACCTCATGATCACTTTTATTGATTTACAGTAGGTAGGAATGATTTCCTTATCCTTGGTGGAAACTTGATCCACCTACTCTTCACTTTCCAAGATATATTTATCTTTTTTATTATCATGGGATGGAGAAACTGATACTTCCCCTTATTTAAAAAATAGGTATGTTTTATTTATATTTATTTTCTCTTTATTTCTCTTATTCATCATTGTCTTGTTATAAATAATATTCTTCTCATAGATAATTGAATCTTCACCAAAACTACACTTCATTGATAATACAGGAAAGAAAATAAAATCTTAAAAATAGAATAAATTTGATGTAGAGAATCCAATAAAGGTAAACCTACCCTTTGGTACCAATTAAGAGGACTACTTTGGGATAAAATTAACATTTATAGGGGTGAATTAGTGTTGGGAACTTTTTAACCAATTATAAATTTTTATCCCTTTACCTATTAGTACTTTTAGGATATTTATTCTCCTATTCTCTTTTCCTTATTATATGAAATTATATGAAAGTGAAATATGACTCATGGTATTTTTACAAGGTTCACTAATCAATAAGAGTAGTTAGTCCTTGTCATGTATAGTGCTGACTAGTACATATGTTCTCCACTATAACGAGTTTCCAGTTATAGTATTTTAGCTAGAAAAAATACTTATCCTAATTTTGGGTCCCTACACTTTAGAAGGGGGATAAGAAATAAATATTTATTCCCTATACTGGTGATGATCTCATCCAACTTGCAAATCCTCACTTGTTCTTTATACTTCCTATGTATATTATTTCCAACTTCTTCAAAAAATACATTGTAAAACTAAGAAAGTATTACACTTACTAAGACTTTTGATGGATGTCACAATGCTACTTTGTTATTCTCTTCCGTTTTCTATTACTTTCACAAAAGTGTATAATAAAATCTTTATCTTCACAGTTATAAACTAAAAGTTTCTCTATCTTATTATTTTTCCTTCATCCAAAACATGTTTTCTCGATTCTTTATCTGATCCTGTAAGGAAGATCCTATCCATATGATGATGGTTATCTGATGATGGTTCTCCCAGTGATAGTTCATCTAATCCTTTCTTATTCTTCCTATTAATATAATCACTGATTAATAGAAAAACTTTATCTGATATTTGTATGATCCCTTATTCTTCTTCTTAACCATACAGTACATGTTCATCTAGTGATACTTCTATGTATGATATCTTTTGATCAGTTTAGAATCCTAAAAATCCCTTATTTTTCCTTCATCTGATGCACTTCTACTCTATCTGGCGCTTTCACTCTATCAGGTACCCCCGAATTCATATATACCTCTTTGCTCAAAACTTCATTCCAAATTATAATTTCACTCATACTTCATGGTCATTACTCTTTTATGTCACTTAAAATATTTAGCATAAAACATATTTTTGATTCTATATTTCATCACACTTTTCATAATTCGTCAGCACCCCTTTATATAGGCATATGTTTCTCTGTAATCTTAGGGAAAGTCATGCACTCAAATTTGAAAATCCCACTTCCAAATTTGAATCTCCCGCTCATCTGTTTCTTTATTTGAAAACCTTAAAACTTCATAAAACATAGGAGTCAACAAATATTTAGAGGGAAAATTCTTATATCTCGGTGTGAACATTCTTCTTCAACCTTCCTAAAACCCTAGCTGTAATTACGATCATTACTTTGTGATTATTGAGATATTGAACGTCCAACTTAGTATCACCATGATTAATATATTTATAACAACATCATACAGACCTTAAAATATTTTATCCATTACAAATTTTTAAATTTTATTTCATCTATTGAAACATAATTTAATTTTACTTCATCACTCTATAAGAGTATATTTAAATTTTTCATAACATTCCTCTTATGACTGATGACATGCTTCAAAACCCTCTATCTAATAATTTCTTTGTTTGGATACTCTATTTGATATTCCCTTTGAAATTATATTCAACATAATTTCATATGTATCTTTCTCCATTAAATGGGTTCTCATATGTTTTTTAGTTTTACTCCATCTGATAAACCCTTATAGACGAGCTCTTCTCCTTTCTAATGACTTCATAGAACTCTATTATACGAATTTTTAATACTCATCCTGATGTATTTTTGACACTTTTTTATGACATCACTCAAAAACTTATGTCTAATGAAACTATTAAGTAATATTTGTCTAATGAGTTTGCATAGAAACTTCTGTCTAATGAATTTCACTTGGAAACCTCTGTCTAATGAATTCATACAGATACTTCTTCATTCGATAATCTTTACACATATCATCTAACTATTGGCTTAATTTGGAAATTTATACTTGAAAATTCAATAACTTATGTCCGATAGAGTATTTATGATGACTCAACAAGTTCTTATGATATAAATTATGATTTATTTCATCAGTTATAGTATTATCAACACTTGCTTCATTTGTTTCATCACAAATTATTCACTTCGCATATTTATCTGTGTACAAGTCCATCTGATGGACTTCATAAAACTCTTTGTTTAACTTTAATCAGCACCTAAAAATGTTTTAGAACTACAGTTATATTGAGATATTCCATAAGTTTAATATATTTATAACTTAAAAATTTCCCAAATGCTCCTCAATCTCCATTTGGACTTAAACTAATTGAACTCACTTTTAGATAATTTTCTTTTCTTCCAACAACTTGAATCACAGCCATAAGTAATTGTGATGTTTGGTCCTTATCTATCTGATATAACCATGAATTTAATTGGCTAAACATTTATTTATACATTTTTTATAATTGAATTAATCTGTTCACATTTGTCTAATTCCACTATGAACATTTTTTCAGTGGTCACCCAAACTTTCCTATGTCCAATTCAACTTTTCATCCTTGTCAGCCTGATGGACTATGTAAAGTGACATAGGATTTTTTTTATGTAAACTCTATATTTTGATTCTAATAATAAACCTTTTTTCTATTACCATAGTCTAGTTGACTATATCTGATCACCTCAGTATGATCAACTCTGTCTGATCAATTCAGTCTACTGGCCTCCATCTGATCATCTTCAATTTCTATGTCTGTTTGAATATGAAAACTCCTTAAGGAAACATTATAATTTTGATAAAAATTTTAATTCTCCAAAAAACATAGTATTTTTTTTAGATATTAATAAAAAATAATCAATAATTATAAGTAAACTCAAAGTATTCAAAATAACTTTCACCTTTCTTGAGTTAATAATACTTGAGCACTTCCTTTCTTATTCATTCAGTCATCCAAGCTACATCAACAGTATTCCAATCTTGGATACTTTAACCAAGATATCCAAATACTTCTATAAAAGTTCAACATATTTACATTGATGAACTATTTCATTGAAAATCATTGATGGACAATAACTTCCATTGACAAGAAATATAACTCAGACACAAAATATTTTCCTTAAATATAAATTTTTATAATCTTATTCTCCCCTTAAGGGTTGGTATAAAATCCCAATATCTCCCTTGAATTATAGGATCTCCACATGTGTAGGTTTATATTTAGTCTATGTCATCAACTTCCATGAGGTTTCATCTTCAAGTAGATTCCTTACCCAAATCCTTAGATTTTACCCATGATCCTTAGTTTTCTTTTTGAAAGTATATGCACCATGTGGAAGTATTAATTATACCTTACCTGATTTGGACAAGTATTAAAAATGAAATATCCCATTTTTTAGTGTGATACCTTTCATGTTGAGTACTTGGAACTTCCCAAAACCATTTTTGATCTTCATGAATGATCTTTAATCCTTCTAGAGTAATCCTAAGATTAGGAATAGTGTAAGTGAAACTTCAGGTTGTGATAGTACTGTATACTCTAACACACATAACTTTTATTTATGATTTGAATTATTATCCCATAGAATATGCATCATCTTCTTTAAATTTTGTAAAAGTGAAAAAATATTATAACTCACAGAACTAGTAAGAATATCTTACATATTTAGCCTCCCCATATTTTTATAAACTAAAAAATGTTACGAATCACTTGACACTTCAAAAAATATATTACATGTGTTTTTTATTTGGGATAAATTATGTTATGTATCATCTATTGGACCTTAAAAAGGGAATACATTTTTTCTTTTTTTCTCTCACATTAAATTTTTTTTAACTCCATTGATCAACCCATACTAAATGTCATGAACTACCTCAAAATTAATTCATGTAACTCAACTCTCAAGTGTAAAAAATATAAAAATATATGATTATATAAAAAACATGTAATTATTACCATAGACTTGTTAGTATCCTCACTATCCACACAATATACAAAGATATATGTGCCAATCATGAGTATTTTTCATGGGTATGCATTAAGTCTAAGGTTTGGTGGGTTTTATGTTAAAAATTAGGTAACAAAGTGGAGGATTGGATCTTTAAATTCAAATCATGATCAATCATTCAAAATATAATGAATATTCCTCACTAAAAGTATCTACAAATGAATCACCCACTATAACTACCCATAATTTACATACATGGTTATTACTTCAGAATTGAAGCATACTTATTACAACATATAACAAAACCCTGATAGGACCGTATAGGTATAGTGTCTTTAGAAATTGGGAAACATAAACAACTGGTTCATAAATCATCTACATTGTCTCCCTTTTATTTCATCATATCTACAGTCCCTTTTGGAATATCCTATTTAATAACTTTCTTCCTAACCTGGGGAAAAGAAAATATACAAAAGGGTGAGCTCAAATGCTCAGTAAGGGTAAACCAAAGAAATATCAATCATATCATCTTCATAAGAACATAACATTTTGAAAATCTTAACCTGCAAAAGAGATCATAATATCATAACATGGGATAAATCAAAGTAGTTAAATGTAATACAAATAATCATAACTTAAAACATGAAACTTTATGGCATACACACATAATCATAGAAAATCATTTCATATTATTCAAGGCTCATTTCCAAGACCATCATAGTGGACAAAGTCCATTACTGAACCGAGTTCACTCCTCGTTCCAGTCCTGTATCACTGAACCGGATTAACTTGTCATTCTAGCCATGTCTATCTCATGAGATATAAACCTTTACCCAATGCATTGGAGGGAGATACAGGTCCCACCCATATCATAATGAAACCATTCTTATGTGTTCCACAAAAATCATAAATCATAGCATAACCCATATAATAAAAATGGAATTCTTAAACATCATGCCATCATAAAATAATCCATATAAGATAAAAGGACATCATAAAATTAATTCCATCATAAAATAATCAAATCAATGTAAAAATAGGGATATAAATAGAACCATATATTATCTTAGATGGAAAATAATTTTTATAAAATACTTGAACTTCATTCTTGAGGAAAATATCCTTTCTACTTCAAAAAAACATTTTTCCTTTCTTAACATGTCATACAATTTTAAACTAAAAGAAGTTGATTAAAAATAAACTTGAAAACTTTTAAAGTAATCTTCATGGAAATAATGTTCTATGAAATCATAAAAATCCATTCATGCCGTACAAGTTAAAAAAACATTCTTCTTGTACTTTGGCCAGAAAAGTCAAAAAGCATCTTGTACTGAAAACCACAAAAGATTCCTTTCATATATTTTACTAAAAATTCACCAATAGTTAAAATTGGATTTAAACAATTGTAGGAGGATATAAATAATGTTACATATTGAGGAAACATGGATTTGGATGATAAATATGCCCTAGTAAAATTTGAAGTATAAACAATCTCTGATAAAAATGTGATTGTGAGATTTTCCCTTACCTTAGGTCCGATATGCTTTGTACGTATCTGAACCCCATGTATAATGATTTAAATAATGTCATTGACTTATTATAGAATCATATTAATTGTTATGATATCATATATGGTCATATTATTATATTCTTATTAGTAATATTTCATTGCAACTTGTTATTCAGGTGTTCATTGCTTTATGTTCTTATAGATGTTTTGTGGAATAAATTATTATTACTCTTTTTAGGTTATAGATACCTCATTTACATAATGGTATTAATGTAATATATATCATATTTATTCATTCAATTCATTTATATTATCATTATTCAATTAAGATCATGTAGAACGAGTCGCATCACATCGTGGAGACGGTAGGCCGTACGTACGCACGAGCGATGATATCATTATCATGATCGTGGAATTGTATTGAAGTGTATTTATACTATTTCAGAATCAATATCACTTTACAATAATAATATATAGTTATTCTTTACACCATTATACCCATCCAAGTAAGGTGGTGGTGGAAAACAGATTACACCACGGCGTGGAGACGGTATTCCGTACGTACGCACGCGCGGTGATTTCATTTTCCGTAGGATGGATAGAAGGTGAAATAGGGTTGTTTCATATTTATAATAACATATCAGTATATGATTGATACTTATGTTATTACTTCATAATGAAACAACTAAAGAAGAGGAAGTAGAAGAAGAAATAAATTTTAAAGAATCGGTAACGGGTATTACCTCTTCTTCGACACGCCTCTTTGAAACCTCATATTAGGGAAATAAAATTGGTCTTTGAAGATTAAAATGACCTATATTATGTTTCTAAGGAAGTTTAAAAGGGAAATGGGCTGGTTTTTTCCAATATTGGAGGCTCAAAGTTGTGTAAAGAGGAGAGGAAGGAGGTGCCCTTTTATAAGGGAGGAGAGGGGCACCTTAGGAAAAACTTAAAATATTATTTTATAATAAAGTCATATTCGGTTTATAATAGCTCCAAATTGATTTCTTTCGAAGATAAAGTGGGGAAGGGTTGAAATCCGTACAAAAAATAGGTTTTAGAAAAGTTTAGGTTACTATTTTAACCTTATCATTTAGATTTATCTCTAAGTTAAATAATTTAACTTTTACCGTGTCTTCTTGTTTTCTTACACTATATGGTTAATAAACTTACTATAAAAATAAAAAAGAACCCAAGTGGTTAATTATTAATATATATAATCTTATCTAAGTCATTTGGACAAACATTATATTTTTAGGAATATAATAACAATTAATAATATAATATTTTTTTAAACACTATTTTATCTCAATTTTGAAACAATTTGGTAATTGATTTTTGTGAAAATCATAACAGCATGATTAGTTCAAAAACATTTAATTAAATCAATAATAAAATGTCATATTAACCTATAAAATTAATTTAATTCATAAAAAGTTTCAAATTACATTTATTTGGGTATTTATAACATCAATTATGTTAATATTTCATTAATAAGGTAATTACTACATCATCATTGTGTCATAAATAAATTAAATTATTTAACGTCTAAAATTTATAAATAAAATTCCATTATGTAGGAAAGGTTTTTAGATTTCTAATTAATATTTATAGTCGAATTTATCTTATGTATAACCCTATATTAAAAATGTTTTACTTATTAAACTTTTATTTTAACTCTTTTAACTCTTCTTTAAATAAAATAATAATAACTGTCCTCTTCTAATCCAAGTGGACCTAAAGGGTGATATTTTATTCATAAGGTTGTTTTTGGTTGAATTAAACTTATCCAATAGAGTTAGGACATGTGTTAGGTCAATAATAATATCATTTTTACCCTTAATTACCCTATTTACTTTTAACCGTGGTAAATAAAAGTAAAAAGTTACTATTCACCAAAAATTATTTTTATTTTATTAAACCACATTTTACTCCTTGGTATTAACCATGTCTCTTGGAGTTTTGGAATTCAACTCACAGAAGCGGTAAAATTAAGTTTTATGTACAATTGCAAATGCTCCTAGGAGGTGGGTAAAAGACGGTGAAAATTTCAATAAAATTTTTATATATCTAAAATTATTATAAAATGACTCCAATGAATTACATTGAACTTATATAATTATTATGCATATATTTTGACCTAAAATAAATTTAAATAAAATAAATTATTATTTAAATAAAAATTCAGTTTTAACCAATAACTCAGTGCTTTCACTATTCATAAAAAATTGAAAGTTTTCAGAAAAATACCAAAATTTCACCCTAAGCTAATTTCGATATTCCAAATCAAAAAATGAATTCCATTTTAAAAGATAAAATTAATAAAATTTCAAAAAGTGGTTATTACTATTCATAATGGCTAGTTTATATAATATTTTAATAGCATATCGTTGTTTAGTGAAACTCGATATTGTGTACAACACATGCTATCGTGGAAGGTCGCAATTGCTTGTAAAGCAAGCCAAGCTAGTGTTGTGTGTTGTGAAAGATTCCTTTGATGTTGTGTATAACATAAGACATAAAAAAATATACTTCTCATAAACTATCAGGGTGTTACATTCTACCCCCTTAAAATGAATTTCGCCCTCAAAATTCGTCACTTCGTAACAAACAGATGAGGATACCTATCCCTCATCATATCCTCAAGCTCCCATGTAGCTTCTTCTAATTGGTGGTTCCTCCATAAAACTTTCACCAAGCGAGTGGTCTTGTTTCATAGAACTTTTTCGCTACGATCCAGAATCTCTATTGGTTGTTCTTCATAAGAAAGATATTGCTCCAACGGTACAACTTCTGAGCTTAGTACATGTGAAGGATAGGGTATGTACTTTCTCAGGAGAGATACATGGAACACATAGTTAACTTGAGAGAGATTCGGCGTAAGCACCAATCGGTAAGCTACCTTCCCAACATGATCCAGTATTTCAAAGGGACCGATATACCTAGGGCTCAGCTTGCCCTTCTTTCCAAATCTCATTACTCTTTTCCAAGGAGATATTCATAAGAACACTTTATCACCCACTTCAAACTCTAGGTCTTTTATTCGGTTATCGGCATAACATTTTTGTTGACTCTGAGTTGTTATTATGTGTTGTTGAATATATCAGACCTTTTCTACCATCTCATCAACAAGATCAGGTCCTAATAGATTTCTTTCCCCAACTTCATCCCAGCAAGTTGGAGTTTGACATTTCTTTCCATAGAGAGCTTCATAAGGAGCCATCTAAATACTGGAGTGAAAGATATTATTATAAGAAAATTCCACCAAAGGTAGGTGTTGATCCCAACCACCTTTGAAATCCATAGAGCAAGCTCTCAACATGTTTTCTAGAGTATGAATTGTCCTCTCAGACTGACCGTCTGTCTGAGGATGATAAGCAGTGTTGAAACTCAACTCTGTATCTAGAGTATGCTAAAGACTTCGCCAAAACTTCTAGGTAAACCTTGGATCCCGATCAGATATAATGGAAAGTGGCACTCCATGAAATCTTGCCACTTCCTTCACATATATCCTGGCAAGATGATCTAAATAGAAATATTCTATAATAGCAATGAAGTGTGCCGACTTCGTAAGACGATAAACTATAGCCCAGATAGCATTATTGCCTTTGGATGTTTTAGGAAGTCCAGTGACAAAGTCTATGGTGATGTTTTCCCATTTCCATTCTGGTATGGGTAATGGTTGTAACATCCCCTTATAATTATATCTCTCAGCTTTAACTTGCTGACAAACCAAGCATCGAGAGACATATTCAGAAACATCTCTTTTCATGCCATCCCACTAGAAGTACTCTTTCAGGTCCCTATACATCTTCGTGCTTCCAGGATGAATAGAGAATGACGAACTATGAGCCTCAACCAGCAGCTCCTTCTTTAATTCTGGGATGGGAGGAACACAAACCTGATTCGTGAACCTTATTATCCCATCACAATCAAGGTTGAATTCAGGAACATTTTTCACCTTCATTTATAACTCTACATCTTCTTTTTGTGCCTCTTTAATCTTCACATGCATAGATAGTTGAACATTCATTTGAAAAATATAAGATTTTTCCCTTCCATTATAATTACAAGATCCATCCTTTGTAAATCCATAAATATTGGATCTTTTGAGATCCTCATCATGGATAAGCTAGCATGGTCTTATCGACTTAATGCATCTGCCACCTTGTTTGCTTTCCCAGGGTGATAATGAATTGAGAAGTAGTAGTCCTTAATCAACTCCAACCATCTTCTTTGGCGTATATTGTAACACCCCGAGCTTCCACGATACGCTTCTCTTTCAATAATACAGTAGCGTGTGTTGTACGCAACTTCGAGTTCTAACACACACTACAACCAATCAAAGTAGCCGTTATGAATAGTAATACCTAATTTTTGAAATTTTATAAATTTTATTTTTCCAAATGGACTTCGTTTTTGTATTAGTAATATCAAAATTATCCTAAGTTGAATTTTTTGTAATTTTCTGAGAACTTCCAATTTTTTATGAATAGTGAAAAATACTTAAAACAAATTTTTTAATCAAAATAATTTATAGTGGTAAGATATACTATTGAGTGGTTTTAAAGTATAATTAGAATATATTTTTACCATTTTATCCAATGGTGGTCATTAGAATTAATTTAACATTGAAATTGGACATAAACAATTGTCAATCTTTTGATATAAATTGTTTCTTAAAAACACGCTATTTGTTGTGACAGCGGGAATTAATTATAAAATTAATTAATGCAACTTATATGTTTGGAATTTTTTAAAATATACATCATTTTTGAATTCGGAATATCAATTATAGCTTAGGGATAAATTTTGGCATTGTTCTGAAAAACTTCAATTTTTGATGAATAGTGAAACCACTAAGTGGTAGTTAAAAAACTGATTTTTTGTTTAAATGAAATATTACCACTTCTGTGATTTGATTTTCAAAAATCTGACATACATGGTTGTAATTAAGAAGTAAAATGTGGTTCAATGAGATTAAAATAATTTTTTGGTGAATAGTAACTTTTAAGTTCTTAATCGCGATTAGAGGTAATTAGTGTAGTTTAAGGTAAAAATAATGTTTTAATAATATGAGATGAGCTTGACACATGTTCTACCCTCATTGGATATTCCATGGCCGACCAATACAATCCATGGGTCAACTTGGGGACCCCATGGAACCACTTTAGTTGGAAAATGACATAAATACATTTTATTTAATGTTAAAGTAAAAAAATGACACAAACATGAAATGTTTTACTAAAACAATTTTTACATGGGGTTATACAAATCATATTTTTAACTATAAATAGTCATTGGAAATCTAAAAAGATTTCCTACCTCATAGTATTTTTTTATAATTTTTAGACATTAAATAAATAAATTATTTATGACATCATGATGATGCAGCGATGACCTCATTATTTAACGATTTAAATAAAATAAAAAGATAATGTAAAATCCAAGGCTTACGCTTGTCAAAAACCTATTGGATGAGTAGATTTCGAACCCTTATCACCTTAGCCTCGAATTATATAAGTGTGGGACCTCTAAAATCCGAAACTCATTTTATAATAAAGTGACTTTTCTTTACTTTCCAAGAGTGCCCCTCCTCTCCACTTATAAAGGCCCCCACCTCTACCACCTCATTCACACTTTCAAGCCATTTGGCTCGGACAACCTGTGCCCAAATACTCTCCCAACTTCCCCCTCTTACTCCTAGAATCCTCAATTTGGGCAGAACTCTTCCCAAGGAAGCCTTTGTCTCAAATCAAAAAGAGTTACCCGATTTTAAGGTAATGTCTTCTCTAATGTTGTTTTGTTTTATTTTTCTTATCCAACCCCCTAAACACTTTTTATTCATTTATTTTGTAACAAAAACAGTATCCTAAATATACTAGTATGTTGTTATAAGAAGGATTTTAGCTACACTTACACACACCTACATCTAATGGTTAAAGAACATACTGTTTCTGTGGACGGAGAATTTTTGCCTCACGAAACGATGATTGTTCAACACTCATATAACACCTCTAATGGTGGACATTATGATGAAAATATTTTTATATATGATATATATTATGTTTATGTTTTCCTTATGCTTCTGTATTTCTCATTTATGGCATACTTTATGATTTCCATTATGGGTAAACGCGATATTTTCATTTTAGGAAGTGCGGACTATCGCCCCCTCAAAATGATTTGAATCGTTAATACCATATGTGCGATGTATAAAGGATGGAGTAAATGATATTATATGATATATTATACTGGAATTATATTATACATTTATATCATTATGATTTCATTCCATTAAATACGAAATAGAAATGAAAGTAGTGTTCATGCGTGCGTACGGCTTACCGTCTCCATGAACGGTGCATTTCATTTCTTACCTCTAAATGTTACGTAATATTATGAATGAATGTATATACTGGATATATATGATATATATGATGTCTACATCATGAATATAATTCTGGATATAATGGATATTTCACCACATGAACAACTTGTAATTATAAGAAGTTTATTGTTGACTCAAGTACCAAAGATCGACAAAACGACTGTTATTAACTTAAATAATTACATAATGTTCATAACATTGTAATAAGTGATATAAAAAGGATAATGAAATTAAAAATTGTTCTTAATAAGGTAGATATTAACTCTAGTTTATTATTCAGGAGGTTAAAGAACGGTTGAGTCAATTTGGACACGAGGTAAGGGAATTTCTTAACCCAATTTCCATTCTTTGGGTTAATCTCCTACTTTCAAATTATGTCATGATATTATTATGTCCTATTTTGTATTTTTACTTTATCTATGTGTACCTATAGTGAATACACATAATAGATCTATTTTATTTTAAAAATGATCTTTTTAAGGACTTCATCTCAATCTCCTTTCATTGAGGCATATTTGGTTTTATACACAACTTTCTTTTATGCGGTGTATAAACCCCTTTGACTTTTACGTTTATTCAAAAGGAATATTTTTATACGAAGTGTTTACTAAACGAAAAAAGGGGATTTTTTTATCGTACGTATGCGGTGACAACAACTTCTCCACCGCCGTGACCATTATTTGAGTTTCAGCTTCCTCTACAAGTCATACCTTTTTTTAAAAGAAAAATAAATACCATGTTTTACTTTTCTTTTATTTTGGTATTGAAAATGGTTTTGAAAGTGTTTTTATTATATCAATGTGTTGTATTTATATCTTGTGATTGAAATTTGGAAATGTTATGTTTCCTTTATGCATGTTTTATGTGATACGATTATGTTATGGTTTATGATATGTTTAAACCTATTCGTATGAGGAATGCATTGGACTTAATAAGTGACGGGTGGAGCCCTCTATAGCTCCTCGATGCATCGACAGGTCTCATGAGACAAACTAGTGTCTTGGCACGAGGCCTTGACAAAATCTTATTTGTGGTCTTGGCACGAGGCCTTGGATACGTGGTTATGATAGTCTGGCATTATGCATTCCATCATTATGAAAGTGGTTATTGATATTGCATGTGATTATTCGACTATTAGAATATCCATGTGAAGAAGTAAATTGCATTATCTCATTTTACTTTTTCCATATTATGTTGATGTTCAAGTTTAAAAGTCTTTTGTTTTAGTTATACATTGCCTTAAATGTTTATGTTTATTTATGAAAGCTTCTGCAATATTGTTATCCTTACTGAGCATCTGAGCTCACCCCTTTCAATGTTTTAATATTTTCCAGGATGTGAAGAAGTATTTTATGAATGACCTTCAGGGATAGTCAGAAGAGGATATGAGTGTGGACTATGAAGACTTTGTTATTAGTTTTTCGCTTTATTATGTAATGTAACATTTATGAATGTATCTAGTGCTTCCAAGGCTACTAAACTAATCGGTCTTTCGAGACTTGATCTTTTGTGATCATGCCAATGTTACGAAGTAATGCACCGACTCTGGGTAGCTGGGGTCGGGGCATTACACATATTCAGCTCCTTTTGTGTGAAAATATACTTTAAACTTTTATGATCAGTATAAATATCACACCTTTCACCATAAAGATAATGTGTCCATATTTTTAATACAAAGATTACCACGGATAAATCCAAATCATGAGTTGGGTAATTTTGATCATGGATTTTCAACTATCATGAGGCATAATCTATCACCATATCATTTTGCATGAGAACACACCCCAGTCCCTTATTGGATGCATCACTGTATATCACAAACCTTTATCCACTACACAGTAGTCTGAGCACAGGTTCACTGGATAACCTTCGTTTTAACTCTTTGAAATTCTCTTCAAACTCCTCCATCCAAACAAACTTAACTCCTATTTGAGTCAACTTGGTTAGTGGATTAGATAACCTTGAAAAATCTTTCACAAAACATCGATAATATCCAGAAAGACCAAGAAAACTTCGGATCTCAGTTACTGTTGTTGGTCTCAACCATCTTTTGATAACCTCTGTTTTTTATGGATCCACAGATATCCCCTCTTTTGAGATTATGTGACCCAAAAATGAAACTTTTTGAAGCCAAAATTCACACTTGGTAAATTTGGAATAAAGATTCTATTTTCTCAGGGTCTTTAATACAATTCTCAAGTGATCTTCATGTTCTTCCTTGACCTTTGAATATACAAGAATATCGTCTATAAAGACTACCGCAAACTGATCAAGATAGTATCTAAAGACTCTATTCATCAGATCCATAAAGATAGAAGGGGCATTAGTAAGACCAAATGGCATCACTATAAATTCATAGTGTTCATACCTTGTATGGAAAGCCGTCTTTGGTATATCCTCCCTTTTGACCCTTAATTGATGATACCCTGAATGAAGATCAATCTTAGAAAAGTATTGAGCTCCACATAGTTGGTTAAATAAGTCATCAATGTGTGGGAGAGGATATTTGTTCTTGATAGTGATCTTGTTAAGTTATCGATAATTAATGCAGAGTCTCATTGATCCATCTTTCTTCTTAACAAACAGAACATGTGCTCCCCAAGGTGACGCAATAGGGCGTATGAATCCTTTATCAAGATTCTCTGGATTTGCTTCTTCAATTCTTGTAACTCAATTGGGGCCATTCTATAAGGTGTCTTTGAAATAGTCATAGCACCCGGTATGAGTTCTATTGAAAACTAAACTTCACGATTTGGTGGAAGACCTGGAAATTCCTTCGAAAAGACATCATCAAACTCTCGTACAATGGGTGTATTCTTAATTGTGAGTTTCTCACCAACCATTTGAGATAAATAACCTTCATTTAGTGAAATCAAGACCCATAATATGGAATAAATTTCCACTAGAAGGTCATGTTCATCCTTGCATCGAAAGATGATCATAGATTGATCTGGAATATGAAATGTGACTTCCCTTATTTGGAAATTGATATGAGCTCTATATAAAGAAATAAAATCCATGCCAAGAATCACATCAAATTCCACTATAGGAAGGATCACCAGATTTTTAGGAAGCACTTTCCCACAAACTTCAATCGGAGAAGAATTGTAAACTTTTGATGTGACCGTTGTGCCATTAAGAGTTGTCACAGCTAACTAAACATCTAATTGTTGAGGTACTACGGCGATACCCTTAGAAAATTCTTCATAAATAAAAGAGTGGGTGGATCCATAATCAAATAAAACATTTTCTACTTTAGAGTGGATGGTAAGTGTACCTTTCACCACTTCGTTATTGTACTCCACATCACAGATGGTAATTGCATGTGACTTTCCTTTTTCTTTGGCCTTAAGATTTTTTTGACGTCGATCATCATAAAAAACCCTTGGATTTGGGCATTGATTGGCATAATGCCCCATCTCCTTGCACTTGAAACATTGAAGTGTTGGATGTGCATTCTGTGTATCCCTTTCTTTGTTCGCATCATTAAACATCTTCTTCCATTATTTCGACATTCAATTGCCCGATGACATTATTTTCCACACTTAAAACATTTTCTTGTACCTTTAAGACAATTACCTCCATGTTTCTTTCCACAATTTGAGCATAAAAGAAAACTTATCTTCTCTTCAGTGTGGTCTTTATATTTTCCATTGAATTACATTTTCCTCTTCTTATCAAACTCATATGACTGATGGGTTACTCCAATCTCCATATCAAACTCGAGAGCACATCAAACAATTTCCTCATAGCTATTGAAGTCCCTTATGGCTAACACCCTTCGAAGACTTGGTTTTAAGCCACTAAAGAATTGATTGATTTTACTCTCAGGTTGGATAATAATTCCGAAAGCGTACCTTGAAATTATTGTAAAATTTTCTTCGTAGGTACCAACAGATTCATCATCCTTTTGCTTCAGTTCAAGAAACTATTTCTCCATCTTTGTTTGAGGAATATGAGGGAAGTACTTATTGAAGAATAAGTTCTTGAATTCATCCCATTCCATGGACTCAATTTCATCTCTTTTCCTTGTATTCTTGATAAGATTCCACCATTGATTAGCTTCACCTTCCAAACGATATACTGCTACGATGACTTTATCATGATCAGAACATTGAAGGAATGAAAATATCTTTTCAGTGGTACTGATCAATTGTTCAACCACTAATGGATCAGAAGACCCGCTGAATAAAGGTGGACGCTGCCTCATGAAGGATTCAACAGAATGTTGCTCCTTCCTTTGATCTTTTGGAAGTCCTGCATGATTCATAGCTTGGGAAAGTTTTGTGAGCATGGATAAACGATTTTGCATTCCGGATCCCATAATTTTTGGTTGCTCAGGCGGACAATCATTGCATTGTCCGTCGCATTCAGCATTAACACGATTCCTTCGGGTTCCAGCCATTGACTATAACCAAGAAGCATAGTGTGAGAAACACTAATTACAAAAAGAAAACCACATAATCAGTAATAAAATTTCACACTTTAGGTCTTATCATAGGTTATTCATGGCCATTTCTAAAACACTAAGATTATGTTCTATGCTTAGACATATTCTTAGGGTTCTTACTAAGGCTTTCACATCCTAGTTTCCAAAGGTTGACTATACCTTTCCACTGATACCAACTATAACGACCCATACTTTACATACATGGTTATTAATTCAGAATTGAAGCATACTTATTACAACCTATAACAAAACCCCGATAGGACCTTATAGGTATAGTGTCTTTAGAAACTGGGAAACCTAAACAACTGGTTCATAAATCATCTACATTGTCTCCCTTTTATTTCATCATATCTAGAGTCCCTTTTGGAATATCCTACTTAATACCCTTCTTCCTGACCTGGGGAAAAGAAATCATACAAAAGGGTGAGCTCAAATTCTCAGTAAGGGTAAAATAAAGAAATATCAATCATATCATATTCATAATAATATAACATTTTGAAAATCTTAAGCTTCAAAAGAGATCATAATATCATAACATGGGATAAATCATAGTAGTGAAATGTAATCCAAATAATCATAACTTAAAACATGAACCTTTTTGGAATACATACATAATCATAGAAAATCATTTCATATTAGTCAAGTATCATTTCCAATACCATCATAGAGGACAAATTCCATTACTGAATTGAGTTCACTCCTCGTTCCAGTCCTGTATCACTGAACCGGATTAACTTTTCATTCCATACATGTCTATATCATGAGATATAAACCTTTAACCAATGAATTGTAGGGAGATATAGGTCCCACCCATCTCATAATGAAACCATTCTTATGTGTGCCACAAAAATCATAAATCATAGCATAACCCATGTAATAAAAATGAGATTCTTAAACATCATGCCATCATAACATAATCCATATAAGATAAAAGGACATTATAAAATTAATTCCATCATAAAATAATCAAATCAATGTAAAAATAGGGATATAAATATAACCCTATATTATCTTATATGGAAAATAATTTTGATAAAATACTTGAACTCCATTCTTGAGGAAAATATCATTTCTACTTCAAAAAAACATTTTTCCTTTCTTAACATGTCATAAAATTTTAAACTAAAAGAAGTTGATTAAAAATAAACTTGAAAAGTTGTAAAGGAAGATTCATGGAAATATTATTCTATGAAATCATAAAAATCCATTTATTCTGCATAAGTTAAAAAAACATTCTTATCGTACTTTGGCCGGAAAAGTCAAAAAGTATCTCGTACTGAAAATGACAAAAGATTCCTTTCATATCTTTTACTAAAAAATCACCAATAGTTAAAATTGGATTTAAAAATTTTTAGGATGATATAAATAATGTTACATATTGAGGAAATATGGATGTGGATGATAAATATTCCCCAGTAAAATCTGAAGTATAAACAATATTAGATAAAATTGAGATTGTCAGATTTTCCCTTACCTTAGGTCCGATATGCTTTGTATGTATCTGAACCCCATTTATAATGATTTAAATAATTTCATTGACTTATTAAAGAATCATATTAATTGTTATGATATCATATATAGTCATATTCTTATATTCTTATTAGTAATATTTCATTGCAACTTATTATTCCGGTGTTCATTGCTTTATGTTCTTATGCATGTTTTGTCGAATAAATTCTTATTCCTCTTTTTAAGTTATATATACCTCATTTACAGAATGGTATTAATGTAATATATATCATATTTATTCATTAAATTCATTTATATAATCATTATTCAATGAAGATCATGTAGAAGGAGTCGCATCACATCATGGAGACGGTAGGTCATACGTACGCACGAGCGATGATATCATTATCATGATCGTGGAATTGTATTGAAGTGTATGTATACTATTTAAGAATAAACATCACTTTAAAATAATCATATATAGTTATTCTTTACACCATTATACCCATCCAAGTAAGGTGGTGGTGGAAAACAGATTACACCACGGCGTGGAGACGGTATTCTGTACGTACGCACGGGCGGTGATTTCATTTTCCGTAGGATGGATGGAAGGTGAAATAGGGTTGTTTAATATTTATAATAATATATCAGTATATTATTTATACTGATGTTATTACTTCATAATAAAACAACAAAAGAATAATAATTAGAAGAAGAAATAAATTTGAAAGAATCGGTAATGGATATTACCTCTTCTTCGACACGCCTCTTTGAGACCTCCTCTTAGGGAACTAAAATTGGTCTTTGAAGAATACCAGGACCTCTAGTATGTTTCTAAGGAAGTTTAGAAGGGAAATTAGTAGGGGTTGGCCGATCTTGAAGGCTCAAAGTTGTGTAAAGAGGAGAGGGAGGAGGTTCCCTTTTATAAGGGAGGAGAGGGACACCTTAGAAAAAACTTAAAATATTATTTTATAATAAAGTCATATCCGGTTTATAATAGCTCCAAATTAATTTATTTAGAAGATAAAGTGGGTATGGGTTGAAATCCGATCAACCAATAGGTTTTAGACAAGTTTAGGTTACTATTTTAACCTTATCATTTATATTTAACTCTAAGTTAAATAATTTAACTTTTACCGTGTCTTCTTGTTTTCATACACTATATGGTTAATAAACTTACTATAACAAGACAAACGAACCCCAAGTGGTTCATTATTAATATATATAACCTTATATAAGTCATTTGGACGAACCTTATATTTTTAGAAATAGAATAACAATTAATAATATAATATTTGTTTTAAACACTATTTTATGTCAATTTTGAAACTATTTGGTAATTGATTTTTTTGAAATTCATAACAGCATTATTAATTCTAAAAGAGTTAATTACATCAATACTAACATGTCATATTAACCTATAAAATTAGTGGAATTCATAAAAAGTTTCATATTACATTTATTTGGGTATTTATAACATCAATTATGTTAATATTTCATTAATAAGGTAATTACTGCATCATCATTGTGTCATAAATAAATTAAATTATTTAATGTGTAAAAATTATAAAAAAAATACCATTATGTATGAAATCATTTTATATTTCTAATAAATATTTATAGTCGAATTTATCTTATGTATAACCCTATATTAAAAATGTTTTACTTATTAAACTTTTATTTTAACTCTTTTAACTCTTCTTTAAATAAAATAATAATAAGTGTCCTAATCAAATCCAAGTGGACCTAAAGGGTGATATTTTATTACTAAGGTTATTTTAGGTCGAATTAAACTTATCCAATAGATTTGGGACATGTTTTAGGGTAATAATAATATCATTTTACCCTTAATTACCCTATTTACTTTTAACCGTGGTAAATAAAAGTAAAAAGTTACTATTCACCAAAAATTATTTTTGTCCTATTGAACCACATTTTACTCCTTGATATTAACCGTGTCTCTTGGTTTCTCGAAATTCAACTCACATAAGCGGTAAAATTAAGTTTTATGTACAATTGCAAATGCTCCTAGGAGGTGGGTAAAAGATGGTGAAAAGTTCAATAAAATTTTTATATATCTAAAATTATTATAAAATGACTCCAATGAATTACATTGAACTTATATAAGTATTATGTATCTATTTTGACCTAACATAAATTTAAATAAAATAAATTATTATTTAAATAAAAAATTGGTTTTAACCAATAACTCAGTGTTTTCACTATTCATAAAAAATTGAAAGTTCTCAGAAAAATACCAAAATTTCACCCTAGGCCAATTTCGATTTTCCGAATCCAAAAATGAAGTCCATTTTGAAAGATAAAATTTATAAAATTTCAAAAAGTGGGTATTACTATTCATAACGGCTAGTTTATATATTATTTTAATAGCATATCGTTGTTTAGTGAAACTCGGTATTGCGTACAACACACGCTATCGTGGAAGGTCGCGATTGTGTGTAAAGCAATCCAAGATTGTGTAGTGAAAGATTCCTTTGATGTTGCGTATAACATAAGACATAAAAAAATATACCTCTCATAAACTATCAGGCTGTTACACCCACTCAAGTTTCCCTTATATTCTAAACTAGACCACAAGTCATGAAAATTGGAATACAATGAAGGACTATTCCTCTTGTTTTGTATATGAATTTTTTCTATACATTTTTCTGTAGAGTATAGGATAAAAATAAAATAAAATGAATGAATTATGAAACATGCACTTTTTTATGAGGTTTATGGCTATACAAATGATTATGATAAATTGTTCAATCTCATCTATCTCTCTATCTCTATATATATATTCATTTTTTTCAAGAGGAATAAAATGAATCACAATATAAAGTAGGGATCATGGTCCTTCCCTAAAATGATAACCAACCCCAAAAATATCATACAATGTCACTCATCCCCATAATAACACATAAATTACCCATTCCCTCCATACTTATTTTTAACTATGATCAAGAAATTAATTCAATAGAGAGGGTAGGTGGAGAATATATTCTTGTACTGCATCTAACCTATAAAAAATTCATGGATACTAGGGATTCAAAATGGTAAAGGTAAGTGTGTGTCTTGAAATGGATAAAACAAGGTTTTGTGCCAAAGAAGTGACACAATCACACTAGAACACCCCTTAATTCTCAAAAGATTTAGTAAAGGGTAAAACCAATTTCTAGTTGATGAACACAACCCAAGTTTACTCAATAATGAATGGTACTAGGAAAAAGATGATAAATGAGACTATAGTACCTCTTGGGGTGTGAAAAATATTATTTTTTAGTGTTGATGAGGAATTTGTTTTAAAAACTCATCTAACTTTTAAGAATGTTTTAAAAATACCTAATCTGATGAAATACTCTATATAAACACTCATTTTAACCCATTTTTTCAAAAATAAAAGATTTTCCCTTATAGATTACTCAAGTTTGGAAAGTGATCAAATGTTTCATTTTAGATCAAGTTGTTTCTAAAAAATAAAAGTAAAAGGAAAAAATAAATAACATAAACACACTAAAAATATTTAACCTAAAAGAAATGTAGACCCCTCCCCACACTCATTTAATACTATCATCAATATAAATCATGAATATGTATGTGTGTGGTAACTAGAAAATAATATGATAGGTGTACAAAATAAATTTGTAAAGTAGAAATAAAACCTAAGTTTGAAGTATAAATACCTTTATGAAATCATTACAAATGTCCAATAAATGTTTTACTCATCTTATTACATGTAGGGTTTTTTAATCTTAAAAACTACATGGGAAAAAATATTCAAACTTAGATAAACTAAAGAAAAAAAATAAAAAAATTAATGGGAATAAAATTTTGGTTTAAACCACTGACAAGGTTCTATTGTTTTGACTATACATAGTTGGACAGTCTATATAACATCCCCAGACATGTGGTGGATGGATATTCTATGATTTGAACCACCACATGTTTCTTGTTCTAATTTTATTCTCTTTGTAATTAAGGTGGAGGTACCCTTTGAAATATTTTTTCATGTCCACCCCTTTATCATTATTAAACATATTACAAAGTGGGATTGAAATAAAATAAGGACCCTCCTCCACTTATTTAGTATGAGTAGTGGTTTCTTCTAAAAGAGATAACTTAAATCCATGATATGGTTTCTCCTCTGGTGAAATGTGAGAAGGTTGGTCTTATCTTAATAAAAAACTTATACCTTCATCCTATTGTATTATAATAGTCTTCACAATGCACTTTTCAATCCTATCTTCAGTTTCAACTATTTTCTTTATGGAATATTATTCAAACTCCACTAAGGAAAATAATAAAGGATCTAACTTAGTAGTATTAAAATAAGTGGAATATTATTTTGATTCAATTTTAATAAGAAAAAAATAAAATAAGTTCAAGTAAGAATTATCCCCCTAATTTTCATTAGTATGTATTTTCATCTCAGCATGCAAGACCTCTATAAATACATTATTAGTGAGAGGCAATGGGAAGTCTAGATTATATTAAAATCACACTACCCATTTTTCATCATCTTCATATTCTAGATAAAACTCCAATATTACTGATTCAAAAGAAGAAAAATAAGGAGTATCAGTTTTCAAATATAGTTCATTAAAAGTAAAGAGAAAATATTTAGAATCTCTCTTAGGTAATTCAGCTTGTGTATCTTATTGCTCCATGAGTTCGCTAAAAAATAACTTGAGATGGTTGGACATTAGATATTATTCAAGTATATCCTCAACATCTTGGATCTCATCTACAAAATTCAAATGAATATTCTTTTATTTTTGAAGTTCATACTACCCCTCTAGCTCTCCTATATAGAACTTAGGGGAAAATAGTGAAAAATTATTTAAG
The DNA here is from genome assembly GCA_963277665.1 of Viscum album. Classification (NCBI taxonomy): domain Eukaryota; kingdom Viridiplantae; phylum Streptophyta; class Magnoliopsida; order Santalales; family Viscaceae; genus Viscum; species Viscum album. The sequence goes on from OY728126.1 coordinate 1,327,687,049, forward strand.
TTATTTTGTTAAGGCTTTTAGAATTTATTGTTCCATATTTCCATTAAACCTGTTAATAAGTTAATTAAAATAATCCTCACTGATAGTATTGAAAACCTTATAAGTTAATTATAAAAATATGCAATTATATTTTCAGAGGAAGATGAGTTAATATCCATTGGTTTTTAAAAAAATAGATGAAAATAGAATAGTGAATGGAAAACTTATTATAACATAGAACCTCCTATAAAATGGCGTCAAATTAATTAAAGATCTTATCATAAGGATCCTATCAATAGTAATTTATATATATACTGGAATGTATCATAGGGATGAGTAGGGTCATATCCCAATGAGGATTGATGTGATACAATGAAACCAAATTTATTAGATCTCTTAGTATTTTTAGTTTTTAAAAATGAAAAAATTAAGGTATTAGAGTTGATGGAATGAAAAATTAAAGGTCAATACAATAAAGAAAAATATAGAAGATAGGGGGAGAGGTGATCTAACCTAGGAACTCACAAATACACTCATTCACAGCCTACTTTAAAATGATTTTTTTCTTAAATAATTTACTAGATAGATTATATATCATTCCTCTGGCTAACACCCCCAGTTCAATGAAATATATACATGAAACATATATAACTTCACAATCCAACATACACTCATGTCTCCACTTATAGTAAAAACCTCACACTACACTCTCATATCACACACCTCACTCAAACCTAATTGATGTGTGTTCAATGAGGGTAAAATATATATTTAAATAGGGAATGTAAACTAAGAAGTGATAAGTAAGGATGGATATTGATAAATTACTCCTCCTCATTCACACCTATTCCATAAGAGTAAGTCCTATAAATTAGAGGCATACCCACTCTCTAGTCTCCACAACTCACCACTACTCAGACAGTGAATAATAAAAGAATATTTAATAGATAATAAAACTTGAGATTAAATAAATAGATATCTATAAAATCCTTAAAATCTAGTTGTACATATCCAATATAGATACATATAAGCCTTTCCCCTCACTCCCAACATCCATGAAAAGAATAAAGAAAAAACTATTCTAATAAGCAAGTGTCGAACTAATCTATCCTTGCTTAAAAACCAAATTTTTTATTTATTTTAATATTTTTATAATATTAAGGATTGAAATAAACTTCTAATATTTACCTTGAAATTTGTTTTTACATCTCCCAGATAGATATATCTAATTTTTTCCTCCTCACTCCCAACATCCATGAAAAGAACAAAGAAAAAAATATTCTAATAATCAAGTGTCAAACTAATCTGTCGTTACTTAGAAACCAGATTTTTTTCTTTATTTTAATCTTTTAATCATCTTAAAGATTGGAAGAAAATCCTAATATTTCCCTTGAATTACAAGATATCCCTATGTGTAGATATAGATTTAATCCATATCATCAGCTTCTAAGAGGTTCCTATTAAGTTAAAAGTATTCTTTGGAATTTTATGTCTTTTGTTTTGGAAATCACAAATATCTGTCTATCATACTGACTCTAGCTATTGTATTGACTCTAGCCATCATACCCACTCTTTTTATCATACTGATTCTAGCCATTTTCCATTTTACTCAATTTATTTATCGTACTGATTATGTTCATCATACTCACATTGTGTATCGTACTCACTTTGCATCATATCAGTATTTTGCACTAAGTAATTTTAATCATACTCATGTTATAATTTTATCACATGCATTATTTTATTCGTTTATCAAATCACATATTCTATACTAATCATATTAATGTTATAGTTTTCATATATCTATTGTTTTAACCAAAACGATGTCGTGGTGTTAGTTATAAACTAATCAAAATGATGTTGTGTTTTCTATTTCAATAAGACCGTTACAATGCCAAGTCTCTAAGTCCCTCTGAATTTTCCAGAGAAATATGACCATTAGAGAAAATATGACTGTTAGAACCTGAGTCCTATAAATAGGGGGTAATTTGAATCATATATAATAACTTCAGCTAGTTCTAAGTTCTAGAGAGAGATCATGTGACTTCTCTCTGCTTCGTGTGAAAGCCTTGAAAATAAAAAATGTGAACGGCTTGTTCTTAGTTTTTGTATTTCAATAAGTGATTTTTTTATTTGTACATCTTATTAGGTGTTAATGGTAGAGGGATATCGGGGATAGGCAGATGGTGTGATAAATCATCGTATCGAGGGCTTTCAAGTGTTTGAAATATAGAGGTGTCGATTACCTGTAATATCGAGGGCTTGTAGGGATAACAAGACAGATGTTCTGATCATCATATCGAGGGATTACCGGTGTTGGTAAGATAGACCTATTATACTAGGTGAAAGGATACCCTACTCTTTGGGTTAAAATAATTGTAATACCTTTTACTTTTCTGCTGCTTATTGTAATGGAATAAGAATCATTTTATTTCTTTTTTCTATCTGTATTATTTTATATTGTAATTGTTTCAGTTACAGCGTATACTTTCTAGTCTTGATTCTATATGCTATATGGTAGAATAATTTACACTTTTTGTTACTCTGATATTTGTATTCAACCTGAATACAATTGTTTCATAACATGTGTTATCATATTATTTCATCCGACGTAGAGTCTGTCCGATCTTTTTTTTATAAGAGACTTTGTGAATTATTTTAATTTATGTTATATTAAACTAAGAACCTTCCTTAAAGGTTTTAATATAAATTTTTAAATATAAAATTCACCCCCTCTTTTAATTATTCCATCTCATATCCATTTCGATCCAACAATTGGTATTAGAGCAGGTTTTCCACTACTTTGTATATTTTTGTGTTACATTGTTTTCTTTTGAATACACTAACCTGTATTTGTGAAAAAGGGATTTTGTTTCTTAATGACAGGAATGGTGAATGTTGGTTTAATTGAAAATATTAATCCAAAATGACCATATATTTCTGATGGTAATGATTTTTAATATTGGAGAGATCAAATGAAGACTTTTATTATAAATACTGGTGTAGATAACGTTGTTATGCTCACTGGTGACTATAAGATTCCTAAGAAAGAAGTCATGAATTTTACATATCAAGAAAAACTTGAATATCTATTAAAATATAAGGCACACAATACTTTATTGTGTTCTATGAACAGGAATATTTATAGTAAAATCTCTTCATGTGAATCCACAAATAGAATATGGAAGAAATTAGAGTTAACACACTTTGGTACTTTAAAAGTTGTTGAAAAAAGAAGAGCTATGCTAAGAGATGACAATCAAGATTTTTAATTTCCTTATAGAGAAACTTTATTCAATGTTCAACAAAGATTTATGACAATTATTAAAATTCTTCAAGCTCTTGGAGGGAAAAATTTATAAGATGGTGTTCTAGTTGATAAGATCATAGATATTATGCCAAACAAATGGGAATCCAAGAGGACTACAGTTGATGAATCTAGAAAGATTACTAATCTTACTCTTGATGATCTCTTTGGAACTCTATTTGAATATGAATGAATACTTAAGATAGATGCAAATAAAGTGAAAAAGAATAATGGTAGAGTATCATTCACTACTACATAAAATCCTACCAAGTCTCAATCTCTTGTGAAAACCAAATCAAGAAAGATAAAGGTTGAAGTCTTATCAGAATCTAGTGATACTAAGCAGTCACAGAATGATCTTGAAAATCTTTCTAGAATAATGAATAAAATTTTTAGAAAGAAGGATTTCCAATATATATATAAGAATACTTTCAAAGGAAACAAGGAAAATAAAGATTCTGAAGTTACATGCTATGAATATAAAATAGAAGAACACATTCAACCTAATTGTCCTGTGTTGAAAAGAAAGGATAGAAAGGAAACACATTTATAAAAGAATAATAAGAAATACTAGAAGTCCAAGGGAAAGAAAGTATTAAAATTAAATGAATCATGGAGTTCCAGTGGAGGTGATTCTTATTAATACTCCTCTGATAGTGATATCTCAAATCACAAGAATATTGGTCTCCTTGACAAAACTCCTTATCATTGATTAATGGAAAAGGTACACAGTTTTTAATTTCTTACTAATATGTCTTTAAGTAATAATTATCCTAATAAATATTATTCTTATAATAAATAAACATCATCATCAGAGAATGATAATTCTTTACCTTCTTGTGAAGAAGTTTTTAGATTTTCTAAACTTTTAGAAAATAAAATTTTTAATGTTTCTAGAAAAATTGAAAAATAAAATACTAGAATTGATATTTTAACAAGATAAGTATCAGATATTTCTAAATATGTTGATTCTAAAATTCTTGAGATTGAAAATATTTTAAAAAACCTTAAGAAAGTGGATTCTGAAAAGAACAAACTTTCTAAAGATTTTGATAATATGATTTTGGTGAAAACTATTTTAGAATAAAAACTAAATTATAAAACTAATACAAATGAGGAAAAGAATTTGGTTGTCAGAATAAAATCTGAAATCTTTTCTTTGAATAAACTCTTATCTAATTTTACATCTGGAAAACAAAATTTTGATAAGATGTATTCTCAAATACAACCTCATAGTAATAGTCAAGGAATTGGTTTTACTCATTCAAAACCCATTTTTAAAAATAACTATTTTGTTCCTAAAAAGGCCCCATTCTGCACTAAGTTTCAAAGTGGTGGACATTGAAATAAATATTGTTCTTTAAACAAAACACAGTCTTTGAGTTTCCACAAAGAAAACTTTTCAAAACAAATGTGGATTCCAAATTTTTTTTTAACATTTCTAGATCCAAACAAGTTTGGATCCCAAAATTTTAATTTTTATTATTTCAGGAAAACAAAACAAGAAACAATAACAATACATGGTAAATGGATCGTGGATGTTCTAGGCACATGACCAGAAAGAGAAACTTCTTTGAAAAAGTTATCAAGTAGAAAGGAGGGAATGTTACATTCGGATACAATGCTCAAGGGAAAAATGTTGGTATAGGTAACATTGTTTTGTTGGTAAAGTTTTGATTTCTAATATTTTTATATGGTATTAAGAACAACCTCATTATCATAACTCAATTATGTGATGAAGGTTACCTTATGAATTTTAGGAATGAAAAATGTATAGTTCAAAATTCTAAGGATAAATTCATTCTATCTTCCCAAAGGCATGATAATGTTTACACTTTGAACTTAGAAGACCTTAGGAGCTGAGTCTTACCTTGTATAAGTGAAATAGAAGACCAATCTTTGTTATGAAATAGAATAATAAGACACTGTAATCTTAGAAATTTATATAAAATCTCTAAGAAAAAACTATTTGAGGATCTACCTAAGATTATGTGTGATTATTCTAAAGTTTGTGACCCTTGTCAACATGGAAAACAACATAAGTCAAGATTTAAATCAATTAGTGATGTCACAACTACTGATACATTATAGTTAGTGCACATGGATCTTTTTAATCCTATACAAACTAGAAGTATTGGAGGCAAGTACTATGTATTTGTTTTAGTTGATGATTATACTAGATTTACATGGGTATATTTTCTCGCTAAAAATCAGAAGCCTTCCGTTTCTTTAAAACTTTTGTTGCTAAAGTTAAAAATGATAAAAACCTACCATTTATAACTATTCAAAGTGATCATGGTGAAGAATTTTTAAATTTTGATTTTGAAACTTTTTGTAGTAATAAGGGTATTACTCACAACTTTTCTGCACCAAGAACACCTCAACAAAATTGTGTTTTTTAAAGAATAAATATAATTCTTCAAAATATAATAAGAACCATGATGAGTGAATACTCAAAATAAAAAAAAAATTGGGAAGAATCTATTAGTACTGCTTGTTATACTATAAATCGAGTTTTAATTCAACCTTTTCTTAATAAAACCCCTTTTGAGTTATGGACAGGCCGAAAACCAAAAGTTTCATACTTCAAAGTATTTGGTTACAAAATATTTATTTTAACTAAAAAAAATAAAACTTACATAAACATTCACTGAAATATGATGAAGGTATATTTTTAGGTTATTCCACCACTTCTAATGCTTATAAAGTCTTTAATAAAAACACTTGTTTTGTTGAAGAAACAATACATGTTAAGTTCGATGAAACATATCCTTTTATTTTCAAAAATCTTCAAAATATTTCTTATGAAGTGTTTTCCAAAACTGATTATCAACTTAATAAATATTCTTTAAACATTTTAAATACTCGAGAAATTGTTTCTGAGACATTTACACCTGAAGACTTTCTACCTTATGTTGATGAGTAGGTTTTACAAAATCCAAATCAGTTATTACTTAGAAATAATCCTAGTTATAAAATCATTGGTGATGTAAATCAACCAATAAGGACCAAAAACTCCTTAATAAATGAAATAGAAGATTTTGCTTTTCTATCCCAATTTGAACATAAAACTCCAAGTGAGGCCTTAAGTGATGAGGATTGGATTAAGGCAATGCAAGATGAACTAAATGAATTCGAAAGGAATAAAGTTTGGACATTGGTTAAAAAACCTAAGGATACATCTGTTATTGGAGTAAAATGACTTTTCAAAGGAAAATGCGATGAAAATGGTATCATTGTAAGAAATAAAGCTAGACTTATTACTAAATGATATAATCAAAAAGAAGGCATAGACTATGAAGAAACCTATGCTCCACTAGCAAAACTGGAATCTATTAGAATTCTATTATCCTTTACAGAATTATTTAATTTCAAACTCTTTCCAATGGATGTCAAATTCGCTTTCCTTAATAGATATATTAATGAGGAAGTCTATGGATACCAACCCCCTGGTTTTGAAGATACAAAACATATTGAATGTGTTTACAAACTTCCCAATTCCCTTCATAGACTTAAACAAGACCCTAAAGCTTGGTATGATAGGTTAACATGATTTTTGTTACAAAACAATTACATTAAGGGAAAAAATAATCCAACTCTTTTTATAAATAAAGAGAAAAAATCTTATTATTGTATAAATTTATGTTGATGAAATCATTTTCGGATCAACTCAAAATTCTTTTACAGATTCATTTTCAAATCTAATGAAGTCTGAGTTTAAAATGAGTATGATGGGTGAGTTAACATTCTTTCTTGGTTTTCAAATTTCTTAAAAAACAGAAGGTACTTATATATCTCAATATAATTATATCAAATACTTACTCAAAAAGTATGGATATAACAATACTAAAATTATTAGTACTCCCATTAGAATCTCAAACACTCTTGATCTTAATGAAGCTAGATAATCAGTTGATCAAACAACATTTAGAGGTATGATTGGAAGTCTACTATAATTAACAGCTATTTGTATAGAATTAATGTTTTCCGTATGCTTATGTTCTATATATCAAGAAAATCCAAAACAATCCAATTTGAAAGATGTGAAAAGGATTTTCCGGTATTTAAAAGGAACTTTGGATTTAGGCCTTTTCTATTCTTGAGGAAGTGATTTTGAATTGAAAAGTTTTTTGGATGTTGACTTTGGTGGTTGTAGAATCGATAGAAATAGTACTTCTAGAACTTTTAATTTTTTAAGAGATTATTTAGTTTATTGGTCATTCAAAAACAACACTCAGTTTTACTCTCCACTACTAAAGTTGAATATGTAGCAGCTGGAAGTTGTTGCTCTCAAGTGGTGTGGATACAACACACACTCACAGACTATGGTATGAGTTTTACTAAAACTCAAATATTGTGTGATAACACAATTTTCATTTATATAATTAAAAACCCTCCACATTACTCTCGTACAAAACACATAGATATTAGGCATCACTTTCTTAGGGATCACACACAAAAAGGAGATATTGTTTTACAATTCATCAGAACACAAGAACAACTTGATAATATTTTTACAAAACCATTACCTTTAGATATATTTTAATATATTAAATATAATCTAGGAATTATTACATTAAAATAATCATTCACATATTCTTTCTATTTTTACAATTCTCTTTACTTTAAAACACTAATTTTCATAGGTGAGAACATTAGTCTTTTGTTCAATGTTTTATTTATTATATATTATTCTTATTATTTCATATTTTATTATTATTATTATCTTATATTTTGTATTTTACCTTAATTATTTAAGATTATAGTTCTATTTGTTTTATTTATTTGATTAGTTGTTTTATTTTTGTTTTATGTCATTCGGCTTCACCTTTATTATTTGGTAGTTTCTGCCTATCAGCTTAAAACTCATACTATCAGCTTGATAGTATGCATATTGGATTGACAACCTATGGTAATGACATTTTTTTCCATTGGCTTGACAACCTATGGTAATGAATTTGTTTTCCATTGGATTGAAAACCTATGGAAACAACTTTGTTTTCCATCGGCTTGACAACCTATGGTAATGACTTTGTTCTCCATTGGCTTGAAAACCTATGGTAATGAATTTTTTTCCATTGACTTGAAAACCTATGGTAATGAATTTGTTTTCCATTAGATTTAAAACCTATGGTAATGAATTTGTTTTCCATCGACTTGAAAACCTATGGTAGCGACTTTGTTTTCCATCGGCTTGAAACCCTATGGTAATGATTTTTTTCCATCGGCTTGACAACCTTTGGTATTGACTTTGTTTTCCATCAGTCTGACAACCAAGAGTATTTACTTTCTTTATCATAATTTTAATATTTGATCATATTCACTTTCATTATTTCAATTATTTCTTTTTTGTGTTGTATTATGTTTTTACTTTCATAATACTCTAAAACTAACAACTTACTTTAAATCTTTGACAGGTAATTTTTTTTCTTTTTTTATCACTTTTCTTTTGTGTTATTGTTTCTTGTTTTTATTTTTTTTATTTTTTTTATTTTTTTTATTTTTTTTATTTTTAAAAAAATAAAAAATAAAAAATTCTCTTTTACTCTCTACTGTTGGATTCTTTATCTTCTAATCTCAACCATAGAAGTCCAACAGTCACCTAAATTTTCCTATAAATAGAGGAACCACCCTTCTTAAACCCACACTGGTTATTCAGATTTCTCGGTGAAGCTATGATCCTATTATTAAGACTCAGTACAATTATTTATTTTGTGAATTAACTTTAGTTTTCAGTCTTCTACCAATACTCATGCTGATATGTCATCAAAGACTTTCTCAGAAATGGATTTCTTCATATAGAGGTTAGTTTCACGAGATTTATTTGATATTTATGACTCAAAGATCAAAAGGATTATTTTTTTACAAGGTTGGAAACATATTTGTGTTGAGAAACCCATATCTCAGGATCCAATTATTATTGAAGAGGTTAGAAAATTCTATAATATTGTGTCGTTTGATAAAGATTTGATTAATTTTGTTGTGTATGATAGAAATTTTTCTATGTCCGTAAAATAAGCAGCACATTTCCTAACAGTCTCTATTGATGGCGACTCCTTCTATCCTTCTCATAAGCTACCTAAGGAAGCTGGTATGTTTAATAAGGAAATATTTGAAAAGTAACTATTTATTATCAATTAAGAGAAAAGAAAAGTAGTCCATCTCTCTACAGAAAACTGGTTTATTGTCCTTTGGATGTAAGGGTTTCTTATTCCAAGGAAAGTGAATAGAGAAATTCTTAAGTTTTTTGACATATTTATGTTATATTATCTTGTGAATATGATAAAGGTAAATATCATGGGTTATATTTTCAAAAAAAATCAAGAATTTGAAGTCTGTAGAAATTAATTCTCATCTTATCATGCATCCAACCATTCTCACAAAGTTTATTCTTAAAAGTTTTATGTTTTTCAATATTCTAGTGAAAGGAGAATTGAAAGAGATTAAGAGTTCTTGGATAATTAAAAATAAAATAAATAAATTGAATGTTTGTTTTGATTAAAATTAGAAAATCTTTGTCAAATATATAGAAGAATCGACACCAAATCAATCGGCACCACTTCTAATAGAATCTGCTCCAGCAGTTTTAGTTTCTCCAAAGTCAGATCCTCAAATTGGTGCAAATCCTAAGAAGAAAACCAAATACAGTAAAGAGATTGTACAAACGTAGAGAAAGGATAAAGAATAAATAAAACAATGTGATCCTCAGTTTATTCTTGATTAAGCTGAAACTCTAGTCGAGAAAATGAGAGTAGAAGATACTCTACAGCCTGAGAAGAAGAAGAAGAAACTTTTGAAAATAAAAACTCAAGATTTTGATGTTTCTAAGATTCTAAAAGGTGTTGAGTTAGAAAGTGATCAACTGAAATAAGAGATTTAACAAGAACCCATCATACAGACTCTTCTAGAGAAAGAGAAAGAAAAATAAATAGTGCAAGAATTTATTCAATCAGCTTCAAAATAGGAAGGTGAAGATGAAGATGAAGATGAATTTATTATGGAATATCTTAAGAGTTATAAGAAAATTAGAGAATAATATTATATTCAAAAACAAAGTGAAGGAATTAAACAACATAATCCTTATACTGATCAAGCACGAGTTCAATCCTTAGAAACTCAATCAGAAAGAGTTCTCTCTCCAGTCAAGCGAATGGATCAAATTTCTCATGCTGAGAAAGTAATTATCATCAGTGATAAAGTTAAAGAATAAATATTTGAAAAAGAATAAAGAGTTTAAAAATAAAAAGATAATGGAAAAGGAAAACATCCTGATAAAGACTCGGTCCAGTCCAATGAACTTGAATCATACGATGATGATACAGATTCATATCACACTATTTATCTCAAGAAAAGTGATTACATTGTCAATGTTTTAAAGTGAATTGAGAAGACTATTATATACTTTCCCATAATAGAAGGAAATATTTATTTTATCATAGAGAATCAAAGAAATAAATTTGGTTTATTAATAGATCTCAGAAAGAGATTAATGTTAATAGAGGTAGATCTAAAAGTTTTGAGTGATAATTTTGTTGCTCATAAGAAGGCTTGAAACAAGATGACCAAATGGTCATACAAAATAGATATCTCATTGAATGAGCATGAGGAATAAATTGAACACTTAAGGAGGCATTAAAATGATATTTATATTTTTTTTAATAAGTTTTATAAGAAAACAATTGACCGGTTGAATCAGATTCCCAAAACCCATTATGTTGATGCTCTTTCAGTATAAGAATTGTAAGAGAGGATAAATAATTTTCAGTCAGAGTTTTCAATGGTTTTATATTTCAAAGATGAAATTGTTTTATTAAATAAAAAAAATACTACGTTGACTCAATAAAATAAGAATATGAAAGAAATAATTGATACTCTTGAATAAGTGATCAGGATTCAAGAAGATACCATCAAAAACTAGGATCAATTATTTGCAAACCAATAATAGCTTCTCAAATCTCAGGGTGTTTCTATATCAGAAGAAAATAAAGAGATAAAGAAGATGAATGCTTTTTGTATATTTCTTTATTTTCAAAAGACAATAAAGAGATAAATAAAGATACCATCAAAAAATATGATCAATAAGATGAATTTTTTTCTTCATGAGTTGATCAAGAAAGATAAATAAATATAAAACAAATGAATGTTTTTTGTATCTTTCTTTCTTGATTGTCTTTTGAAAATCGTATAACTTTTGACAATTCAATGAACTATATGTTTTTATTACTATTGTTTTTTATTATTTTTTCTCAAAACTTTTCAGTCCATACAAGACTACTCCTTTATTTTTGTAAATAAAAAAGGGGGAGAATGTTTTATAAAAGGGTATAAAGTTTCACAAAGGGGGATAATCATTAATGTTTTACTCAAAAGTAATACATTAAAGAAAAGAATAATCAAAATCAAAGAAAATATGTATAAATAAAATCCTTATAAATTTATATACCTAAAGGGGAGTTAGTTGTATTCATTTATCTATTTAGAAGAGTTTGAATAACTCAGGGGGATATAAGTATTTCTTTTTAGTTTTAGTTTGTGTTTTTTGCATTCCAAAAAGGGGGAGACTGTTAAGTTAAAATTATTATTTTTACTTTTATGTCTTTTGTTTTGGAAATCACAAATCGTTGTCTATCGTATTGACTCTGTCTATCATACTGACTCTGTCCATCATACCCACTCCATTTATCATACTGACTCTGTCCATTGGCCATTGTACTCAATTTATTTATCGTATTGACTATGTTCATCATACTTCATTGTTAATCATACTCATTTTACATCATATCAGTATTTTTCACTAAGTAATTTTAATCGTACTCATGTTATACTTTTATCACATGCATTCTTTTATTTGTTTATCAAAACACATGTTTTATACTAATCATACTCATGTTATAATTTTCATATATCTATTGTTTTAACCAAAATGATGTTGTGGAGTTATTTATAAACTAACCAAAACGATGTCGTGTTTTCTGTTTTAAAATGACTGTTACAATTCCAGGTGTCCAAGTCCCTCTGAATTTTCCAAAGAAATATGACCGTTGGAGAAAATATGATCGTTAGAATTTGAGGCCTATAAATATGAGGTCATTTTAATTAGAGATAACAACTTCAGCTACTTTCAAATTCTAGAGAGAGATTGTGTGACTTATATATACTATGTGTGAAAGCCTTGAAAATAAAAAACGTGAACGTCTCATTCATAGTTTTTGTATTTCAATAAGTGATTTGTTTTGCTTTGTGTGCCTGATGAGGTGTTAATGATCAAGGGATGATGGGGATAGGTAGACGGTGTGATCGGTCATCGTATCGAGGTATTCCAAGTGTTTTAAAGACATAGGTTTCGATTACCTATAAAATTGTGCGCTTGTGGGGATAGCAAGATAGACATGTCGATCATCATATAAAGGGATTGCTGGTGTTGGTAAGATAGACCTATTATCCAATGTGAAAGGATACCCCGCTCTTTGGGATAAAATAATTGTAATACCTTTTACCTTTCCACTTCTTATTGTAATAGAAATAGAATCCTTTTATTTATTCTTTCTATCTATATTCTTTTATATTGTAATTGTTTCAGTTATAGCTTATACTTTCTAGTCTTGATTATATATGCTATATGGTATAATCATTTACACTTTGTATTGCTCTGATATTTGTATTCAACCCAAATAAAGTTGTCTCATAACCTGTGGTATTATATTATATCATCAGACAAAGAGTCAGACTGATCATTTGTTTTATAAGAGGATTTGTGAATTGTTTTATTTTATATTATAGTAAACTAAGAACCTTCCTTAAAGGTTTTAATGGGAATTTTTAAATATAAAATTCACCCCACTCTTGTATTTGTGCCATCTCGTATTCATTTCGATCCAACAATTCCATCTTTGAGTGGATTCCTTCCCCACTACTGCAATTATACACATGATCCTTGGTTTTAATTTTGAATGGATGTAAACCACATGGTATTATCCATAATCCCTTATTAGATTTGGCAATGCAAAAAAATGGAATAACCCATTTTTTGAGGGATACTTTTCATGTCGATCACATGGAACTTAGATCAATCCCATGGTCAATTTTAATATACATGAATGATATGTGATCCTTTTAGAGTGATCCTAAGCTTAGAAATAGTATGGGTGAATCTTCATCTCATAGAGATACTGAGTACTCTCGCTCATGGAACTTTCCTTTATAGTGTGACTTATCATCCCATGGCTTAGTCGTTATATTCTTAAAATTTTGAAAAAATGAAAAAATGTTATTCATCGCAACACTTGGAATAATATCTAACATATTCAGACTCCCTAGATTTTTTACAAACCCAAAAAATGTTACACATCACTTGGATCTTCAAAAAATATGTTACATGTAGTTTTTACAAGGGATATATTATGTTTTTTATCATATTTTGGGCCTTAAAAAAGGTTAAGTATCAAGTCCTTTGAAAAACTAATGTTATGTATGATATTCAGCAATGAAAAAATATCATAATTATTTCTTTTTTTCCTCTAAATATTTTATGTATTCTCTTTTTCCATATAAAAATGTTACTTATCCACTTCATCATCTTAGAAAATGTTGTATATTAAATTGTATAAGCTCAAAATAACTTTTTAGATTCTAGTAATCTATAACTCTCAAAAATCACCTAAAAACCATGGAAGCCACAAAATTAGTGTAGGATATGTCTAAATTATTATCCATATGATAAAATTAGTTGAAAAAATTAATATTATGCTTATTTATCATTTAATTTCAGATTTTCTCCTAAACTTTTAAAAATGTGATTTTAGCCTAATTATTAATTAAATTGTGGGGATTTAACAAATAAAATTCAATGAAAAATAAATCAAAATTAATTCTTCATAAACCAATAAACTTTTTAACATAAATAAAACTAAATACTTAAACACCAAAAAACATCTATAAGCATAACCCAAATCATCATCATGAGTTACAAGGTCTAAAGGGCACTGAGACCTACAATAGGTCTCCCTACTGATTAGGATTCATATAAAATGGTGAAATTAATGATAAGAAATCATATGAGAAGGATATAACCAAATTATCACATCCCCTAAAATCACCAAAGGAAATGAAAATTCTACATAACTCATTACAACCATCCAAGAAACTGGTTTAGAGTTCTATAGAGGAATCAGAATCCAAAATACTACAATCAAGGTAAATAAAACATAAAAATCCCACAAGATAAGAATGAAAGATACATCAATAAAAAAACATTCGTCATAAATGAATGACATGGGATCAAATTTAGAGTTATAAAGATAAAATAGAAGGAAACTTCAGACCCTTCTCATAAAACACAATCCCATGATTAACCTGATAGAAACCCAAAATAGGCATAATTTCAACCAGGGGTGACAAACAATGCACAAACTAAAATGTTGTATCACTCATCCTAGTTACCCAATCATGTAACCAAGGATTACCATGTACATATCATCAAAATAAAATATTATCATATGTATAACATCTAATAAAACCCTTAATAGATATAACAATCAATGGGGTATGAGTATGACCAAACACAATCAACACCTCTCTAAACCAAGGATTGATGCAATACATAAAGAATGAACCAATACACCCTAATTTACATTTTGAAAAAATCCTTACATGATGATAATATAGGTATAAATACAATTGATCAATGGTCCAAACAAATGCATCTATCAAGGAATCTAGATTTTGAAGATTCTTAAGTGACTAACTTAGGAGAAAATAACACTAAATTTAAGAAATAAGCCCATAATATCTTTCACCTTTAAATATTTAGGAGTTTTCAAAAAATTATAGTTTCCCTCAATCCCATATAACCACTTTTTTGCCTCAAGTGGGTCTTGATAACTATATAAAGTAGTTGTGTGATGATTCAAGATGTCCAATAGTTTAAATGGTTCTAACTCTACCAATCCATTCTGAGTCTGATACCCGAAGAGTTTCACCTAAACAATAAGAGGGATCACCCTAATGTTTATCCCTAGAAATAGAATTACCATTTTTTATTGAGACATATCTATGTGGAATAATCTAAATAACATGAAACATGAACCAAAAATATCATTCTTCATAATTCAAATTAGAGTACCCCAGTGTAAACTAAGGGAAATTACAAAGGCACTAAAATAATTAGAGAAAATAACATCACAAAAGTATCCCTTTTAAGACCACAACATTTTAATAATGGTTTGTAACCTATTTTATCAAAATTAAAACACTTTAATTCATTTAAAAAACTATATAAAAATCCATTTTTAAAAATTTATCAAGTGTTTAAACACCAAATTCCTAACTAGGGATTAAAACATTCACATAAAATTTCACTTTTATTTCAAGAAATTCCTGATTTTTATTATGAAATCAACCACATTTGAAAGGAACTCTATAAGAGTCAAAAAATTAAAGAAACCAAAAAACTCACTTTAAAATCAATAATTTTCATAAAATTTTATTTTTCACAAAAAAAATAATCTAAAACATAAGTCCAAACAACATAATTCGTGAAATGAAAAATGTAATTGAACTTGAATAATACCCACACATAATAAAACCCTATTTGTTCAATATTAAACAAGTTGAAACAAATTTAAGAGAAATTGTTCATCAAAATATATCCAAACAATAATTTTAATAGGGATGAAGAATGACACACAATCTAGCCACATGCTTTTGTGAACCATAAACCATCTATGTGAAAATTCCTTTAGGGATATGAGACCCATGCATACAGGCTCTGCCAAATTTTTTAGATAGTGTGATTTAACCATGTATCTCTGGTTCTTTCTCAATTTTCACCCCAAAACTCATAAAAATTACCAAAGTAAATGACATAACTTAGTAGGGATCAAAAAAACCATCATTTTATATAAAAAACCATCAAAATAATCAAAAATAAAATAAAAAATCCTAACTCAAATCCCAACTTCCCACGACGACTCAAATTTCATAATGAAAGGTAGTAATCAGGTACTTATTCGTGACCTAACTGATGAGTCCCTATATTCTTATCTTCATACTACCAGGATACCCAAATATCAAAAGATCTTTAATGCCATTTTGTAATAAATAGATCTAGGTCAACCTGACAGGTCATCCAGACCACATCGCCATACGACCTGAAGCACATTTTTGATTTCCACGAGATAGATAAAAGCACTAGGGAATCACACTAAATCCAATTTAGGAGGTTTTAATCCTCAAATAATAATAAATAACCAATGAAATATATTAATAAACTAACAAGTTGTGTCTATAAATTTGATTTACATGCACACTAAATAAGTAATTTTAAATAAATAAACGAGTCAAACATGGTATAAACAATATAAAAAGACTAACAAAAATTAATTTCACATATAAAACATAAATTGTATACATAACATGAACTGGTAAAAATAAGATAAAATATAAATACATAACATGAACCAAAATAGGAAATATTAACAATAAAATACACCTAGTCAAGTTGGTCGATACATAAACATACTAAAAATAAATAAGGAACCAAAAGCTAAAACCACCACTAAAACATCTCCATATGCCCCATAATCACTCACTACATCCACAAATTCCATCAACAGACAACCCAAATAATAGTTGAAACTGATATCACAACTTGGCCACCTGTATAAAAATGTGATAGAAACACACACACACACAAAAGTGAGTATATAGGGTGTGAGTTAAACAGGACCAAGAGTATTTCACCAAAGTGTCTATGAAATTCATTTTATAAAATATTTCATAAATTATAGTTTTAAAACCTTTTAAAAAATAAGGTTTTATAAATGTAAAGAATATATAAAACAAGTATTATATATTTATCTTTTTTTCAAAACCAAGAGTAATTGTTTTTGGAAAAAATAGAGAACAAATGGATTTTGAAACCATGATTTCAAATATATAAATATTTACAAGATTTATTTTTAAATACTCTTTCAAAATCCCCATTTTTAACCAAGTATTGTATACCAACATTTAAAATGGAATACGCTTTAAAATAATAATATGGTGGACATCAAATATTTTAAAATAAAACCAAATCATTTTTATTCTTTTGAAACTTTTAAAAAAAGACCTTTCACAACCATTTTGAAAAGTAAACAATAAATAAAGGAAATAAGTCATATAATTAAAACATGCACCACTATATAAATGATTCTTAGTAAAATTAAGAAAAATGTTAACAATAGAGACACTAATCCAAATAAACATAGGGGGATGCACATAAAGTATTCAGTGAGAATCCCCAAGGTAATACCATTATCTAATGAATAAGTATCATGGGAAAACCCCTAGTTGATAACATAGAATTACCCTAAATCACACTTATAAAACACCTAGAAATTGTTTGATCCATATTGAACTTAAGATACCCTCCCTGACTAGATCTCTTAGCCTTGTTGGATGCCAATCCCAAGATAGAGCACAATCTAAACTAGGAACAAGTCATAGAACAATCTAAAATAGAATAATACTCATATGGGGGTTTTACATAGTTATCTATGGTTATCATGACATCAATAAATTCTTACCACCCATGTCAATGATAAAGTATAAGCAATAAATATCATATTGTCTCTAAAACCCTCACAAGAAACAACCCCCTTTTCATATTTTCATACAAGCATCACATAATAGTAATTAGTTTGTGTCCCATAAAAGGTGTAAATACTATACAAGGAACAACACAAAGTGACACATAATTTGGTTGAATAATCATCACTAACTCATTTGATAAATATAAAATTTAGATTTTAAAATGATCTTGGAGACCAATCTATAAATCCATCGATTTAATACACACAATTGAATCATTTTTAATTAAATTAAAAAAGGTTAATTTATTCCAACATGGAAATAATATTAGAACATTATTTTAAAACCAAAAAAGAATTAATACTTTGAAAATACCACTTTCCTCCATTAAGAGTCACTTTTAAACCAAAACATCTCTTTAGTTAAAAATAACCCTTTATTTTGGGTTACATCCTTTGGAAATAAAAAAGGGATATAACCCTTCTTTTTTATCTTTAAATTCATTGAAAAGAACCTCTAAGAAATTTTCAAAAACACTTGGCATGAAAACAATTTAGAGGAAACCATGTAATAGAGGAAATCCTTCTTTTTTTGGCATGGTTTCCCCTTAAAAAAAAATCATTCATATTTTTTCCCCTTAAATTTAAGGTTTTATGTATAGTTACTCTTAACCATATGGTAATCATGTAATAGATCAAACCCTTAAAAATTTAAAATTCAGTCTTAAAAACTTCCAAATTTTTAAAATAATATATAATTAAATAATATTTAATATAAAAATAGAATGGGGGTGTCACATTTAGTTTCAGAAATAATCCCTTGAACTTATAAATTTTGTATTACATTGATAAATTAAACTTATCCAAATTAAATTTTGGATTTATTCTTTCAAAACAAGGATGATAGAATATTAAATCAAACCTTTTCAATGAAACTTTCCAAGAAATTTTTCCATAATTCCAAACTTTCTCAAGATAGATGGTTCTAGAATATTTCTCATAATTTTTTCCTACAAGGGATACACTCTATATTCACTTTATCATGGTCAATATCTTTATCAAATATATACTTCAAGATTCCAAATTTTGAGATCAATCTAAGATGGATAATTTCATCAAGGCTGGAATACTTGTTCCAACTTGCTCTGTTTTTTCTAGCCCTCCCCCCAATCATGCATTAACTTTAGTTACCTATATAGAAATAAAAACACACACTATATATAGTAATAAGGTGGAAATAATTTTATATATAGTGAGATATACAAGATTGATTATTACTTTTCAAAAAATACACTCCATTAATTTCTACTCTATTTTTGAGAGAAATCAGCATTCTTGCTTATCTAAATTTATAAATAATGTTCTTTTTAGGAAGAATTGTTATCTTGTTTTTCTCAATTATATCCTTGTATGTAATTCCTTTATTTTCATCAGAAAATAAAGCACATTATTATTTTTTTACATATTTAATTTCTTAAAATTATCTTCTTAGGTTGGTAATATAATCAATAACTTATTAGAATTGTGAAAAAATAGATTAAACCTTATACATGGATAATCATTAACCTTTGGGTCATAATTTTTTGAAAAATTCCTATGAAATTCAACTTATTTATGTGGAATTACTTATTTACCACTAGAGGCTTCCTTTTATTATGCTTATTTCATTCATATTTCCATTTCTACTTAAGATGGCCAAATGATCATGCATTCATTAGAAACATGCTTAAAATACTTGGGTTTTCCATAGGGTTTCCCATGAATATTTAAGTAACTAACTTTGGATAAGTTTTCATGAGACTTAAATTCTTCATCATTGATGTCTTCCTCTAAAACAATCTTATTATTTCTCTCTTGGATTAATTTACTTATTCGTAGACCTAGCTCACCTCCATTGATACCAACACTTATGGATTGTTTACAAAATTACATGGTGTGTTATTTTATTCCAAAAAGGAATAATATTTTACTTGTTTATATATAACCATTCTCAATATTATTGGTAGTTCTTTACATAACATTTTTCTTTTGCTCATAACCCAAGGATTTATTATAATTTTTATTTTCTTTTTTATTCCTCATCCATTATGGTATTTTCTTATTAATTTATTTCAGAACATGATTCATTATTTTAGATCAGTATTATTCTCTATTTGACCACTCTCATTACAATTTAAACAAATATTTCCAAAGCTTATAAACCTATTTAAAATAAATATATTTTTATCCTTCCTATATGTGCTTTTTTTTACTTCAACTTTTCTTCCCTTTGATACAAGTTTTATTTGATTTCTATAGGTTGATATATTATTCCAACAGTCAAGTTTATTATACTTGAACATTTAAAAGCATAAAAAGTAACCAAATATCCATATTATTTTTTTATGAATGATATCATGGATTGTTTTGATGGGTTTCTATTTTGGTTGAATTTCATCCTCTAGTTGGGATTCTTTTGGGGGTAAATTATTTTTTCTCATACTTACAACCACCTTTTATGTAGTTTTGGGTTCCTCATAATTTTTATCCATCCATATTTATCCATATTTTGATTTGAAACAAACATTATTCATGTAAACAAAATCAGCACAATCGTACTTTTTTGGATTGGATGACACCTCTTTCTTTTCATATGTGTTGGATTTATCAAAACTTTATTTAAGGTCCATATTTACAATGGTTAAATATATTTTAACATAAATAAACTCCTTAAAACCTCTAATTTAATCAAATATTTGATGAGTATCTTGTGAGGAATTATATTGTGTTATGGTCATATTTATTAATTTAATTTCCAAATATAGAAACTTCTTGTTGATGATAGTATTTTCATCCTCAAATGATATCACCCTCTCTTAAAAATATATTTTTATTTTATAAACATTATCTTAATGTATCTAATTATTCTCTTATAATGAAATTACATTCTCCTTAATCCTATTATCTTTGATCCCCAATTGAGTATCCTTGATAAAAATTACTTCTTTCAATGCATGGATATTTTTATATAACTATTTATTGGATTCATTAATTCCTTAGATGAAATTAAGGTATTAATTCTCAAATATGGATAACCTTTATTCTATTTCCACATTTAGAGAACTTATGGATCCTGTAGGTTAGAGTGGAATCTCAAGAGGGGGTGAATTGAGTTCCTACTTAAAATTTCTGTTAAAAACTTTATTATAAAAATCCCCCAAATTTTGAAAACGGCCCAGTTAATTAAGGAAGTAGAGATATAGATGTCTAATTGGTCAAAAGGTTTATTAAAGGGTGATTAGTCCTAATTTGAATTAGTTTATAACACTTCTTCATCTTTTGAAACAAGTTTAATGAATTAAACACATATACACACTTACCTAAACTAACTATCAAAGTGAATGCAAAATAGTTTTATGTTTTAGAAAATATAGGTAGAAAAAAATAGATAAAACAGAGTATAACAGAATATAGTGCTCAGTAAAGTAAAACAAGAGGTTCATTCTCAATACGATACTTAATCCTCTTCACTTGGTGATCACCTGCCACTAAGCAGTTTATATTAACAATAAACTTGATACACAACCTGAATCGGGCTTTACAACAGTTATCACAAAATATCCAGGGTTCACACCCTCTACCACTATTCTTCATGGGAAATACAAACAATACAGACCACACATTGTCTCTTCCATAGTTATACGTGGGAACAAAGTGCAAGTGAGGTTTGATGTGAGGATATTCAGTATCCTCTAGTTTAAGCACAGAGATAGTGTGTGTAACAGACAGACACACACACTTCTCAAAAATGTAAAATGAAGGAACACAATAGAGAAAATATGATGAGATAGAGTTTATAAGGCTTTATGTGTTTTCAGTTCATCTCTTGACTCCTTGAAGTGAAGAATTTGAAGCTGGAGTCTTTCTCTAGAAGTTGTCTCCAAAACAGAGTGTCGTAACTCTAGGTTCTAGCTTTCAGAAATTGAATGTCCTAATTCTTGATTTGATTGAAAGTTTATGATAAATGGAAGGAAACCTCAAGTTGTTTTCCCAAAATGATCTTCTTGAAGTTCTTGGGGTTCACAGTGAAGGTTCTTGAATGTTTCTTCCTTGATGTAGCAAGTAAGCTCCTTTTATGTATAGACACTCTTTCACCTCTACTCATCACACCTATATTTATTATATTCCTTGGTCTTCCCTTTTATACACGAGGTCCGACAAGAGGAATGAGTAGATCACGTTCAATCTTTCTTGTGCCTCATACTGTCAAGATATGGTCTCCTGATATGTCTACAATAAGCATAAATTAAAGTTAGAAGCATTAAAGTTAGTAAATATGACCATTAGAATAATCATAAGAATTTGACAAAGAATGGGGTACAAGAGTATGGTAGACCGATAACGGTATCCTTCACAATGGTAGGGAGTGAACATCAGTCAGCATTCATCAGTAACCTTTCCAATGATAACCTTCCATCAATAACTCTCTATTGGTAGCCTTTTATCAGTGACTCTCCATCAGTAACCTTTCATTGGTAGGCTTGCATCAGTAACCTTTCATTGGTAACTCTCCATAGTCAACCTTTCATCGGTGACCCTTCAATGGTAAACTTTTATCGGTGACCCTTCAATGGTAAGCTTTCATCGGTGACCCTTTAGTAGTAGGCTTTCATTAGTGACATTGCATTGGTAACCTTTGCATCGGTAACCTTTACATCGGTGAACTTTGCATTGGTGGACTTTGCATCAGTGACCTTTGCATTAGTAACCTTTGCATCGATGACATTTGCACTTAGATAAATTTTTCATTGTAAGCTTAAACCAACAAGAAGTGAGATTAAAAGTATATGAATATTACTTTGATATAAACATTATTTTCACATAAATGATTATCATATAATAGAAACATAATTATCACATAAATAAAACATGATCTGAGATTATCAAAACATGATTTGGGATTATCAAAACATGATTTGGCATTATCAAAATAGGTGAGTCCAACAGATCCTACTTTCTTGGATAGTTTTACACATGTAAACACTTTTTAATTCAAAACCTTCTCTATTCATTCACAAACATCTTCATGTTGGGTGATCTCCTCCCACATACTTCAAAAATATCCATAAATAAAATTGAATATTTCCTTAGTACAATTATATAGGGTATCCTTTAAAACAATAATTGATTCAACATGGGGATCCTCATATATGTGACTATCTTCACTTGTGATTATTTCATCAAACGAACAATCTTGATAGAAATTTTTAAGAACCGCCTCTTCAAATAGTTATTTTGAATCTCCCAAGGTAGAATTGGTGTCCATATTATCAATAATATATTTTTTCACTAGTTATTATAGATTAATTATAGGTTTTATTTCTCCATGATCACAACATGTGGAAGTAATATTTTCTTACTCTTTTGCTCATAAGGGATGTCTTTTAATCAAAATTTTATTTAAGAGAAAAATTTCCAACATATATAATAGAATAAAATCAACTTTGATTATGTTCAATGAGTATAGAATCATTGTTATATTTTTTCTTTGATGATGTATTTCTCAATTTATTTCTTTCTCTTTTCTTCTTTTTCTTAAAAGTATTGGTAGATTTGTTTTATGGTTTCTTTGATAGTTAACTCACAACCTTCTTCAAATCTACACTTCATAAAGCCATTGGGAGTGAAAATAAAAAATTATAATCTTTATATCATTTAAATTATTGAGAATATAATCCAAGGTTGAATTATAGCTCTAATACTAATTTTTGTTCCACCAGGATAAGTGAAACTTTTTTGAATGAAGGGGGAGTGAATTAGTGTGGGTGAATTTTGTATCACTTAAATTTTCCTATAATTAACTCTACACATGTTTGATGAATATATATCTCACTATTTTATCACCATTGGTTTTCATGAAAATAATTTAATCAAGAACACAAACAAAAAGGCACATTGGAATTTGATAATGGGGTTTACCTCTAATGTGGATAACTACATCCTAGATGTATGGTGTATGTTATCCCACTAACACCTAAATTTTCTTTTATTATTAATATGAAGCTCAAGAAAGGGTATATATTTAAAACTATTATCCTTCCACCAACCAGGTTATATGAAACCACTAAATTTATGTTTATCATACTCTAGCATGAACCAAATATTCCTTTTATAATTCCATATTTGGATAGATCCTCTTTAAAGTATGATTAGAAGTGTAGGATTGTGTCTCTCTTAAATAGTGTGAATATGATCTCCTTCCTCAAATACAGTAATCTCAAATAGATACCTTTCTTATATCAAATGACTCCCTAAATATCTCTATGAGTCCTTAAAATTTAAAGATATCATATTTTTGTCTTCTCATTATTCTCTTCTTCACCATATATGATAATTAGTTATTACATGCATGCCAATATCTCTCTCTTTTCATTATTCTTATTCAATTCATAAGGATTAACTCTCATAGTAGTGTTGCATTTATCTTTTATTCAACATAAAGGATATTTTTATAGATAGGATAATTATTTCTCTCTCAATATCCAAACTTTTCTATCTCCTTATTTATATTTTTATAATATTATAATTACCAAAACATGAAACTATAATTAATTAACATAATTAAATTATGGAGATTCCAATTACATCATAGAAATTTTGATTCTAAAATTCTCAATTCCTCAATATAACCATGTAAATTTTCTCCCATAATCCGCAATCCACAAATGATCTTTTGGGCCTATCTCCCATGATTTTAAACTAATTTTCCACAAATACCCAAGATATTCTCATTAGAAATAGGTTAAGAACTTTATCTAATATTAAATACATGGATGGGTAATTATTATGTGTCCATAATAACCACCTTGATTCTCAAACTTTAAGAATTCAAATACATCTATAGAATGATAAAAAATCACATTAATTGTCTTTGAGCTTGAATCTCCATCTTCCCATTACTCTTGGAATTTTTCCTATATATTCCTCATTTGGTTTCTCCAAAATTAGCTTTCTCATTATTTCATGAAAATATGTAGAAACCTTACGATGTGGAAACACTCATCATGAAATATCCTTCTTCCTAAATTATTTTCTCCACTATTCTTGGAATAAATTATGGCTTAATTCTTCAACATCGTGATGATTATGACTTGATAAATATCTTAACATCATCAGATTCAATTATTCTCATAAATTATCCATCTATGATCCATTCTTCTAAAACTCCTTGTTAACATTTGAAATAACTCTTATGTGAGTGTTGTTAAATCTAGTTAACTCTTATGAATAACCTTTTTGACTCTTACATATCCTTCAAAACCATGTTTTTACCCTTGCGCATCTTAGTGAACCTCGATAAATTTCTAAATTATCAATATAAAACTCAAAATAACTCTTATGTATGAGAAAAAAGACTCTTACATATCCATTTGTAATTTCATAGTAACCCTTATGTATTCTTTCAACTCTTTAGGTTTCTTTTATGTGTTATTTATAAATGTAGTGTCACCGTAATGTATGAGAATAACTCTTATATATTGGATATTAACCTTTATATATTTTCTAGAAACTCTTACGTATTCCTTGAAAATTTTGAGGGAACCTTACATATATCAATGGAGAAATAGATCAAACCTTATGTATGAGTAAATAACTCTTGTATATTGGATGTTTGCCTTTATGCATGCTTTATGAAACACTTAAGTATAGAGTACTTTGTCATATTTCTAACATCCCATTACCAATAATTTCCCCCAACCTTCTCCAATAATCTTTACAATATCTAAACCCTTAAAATTAATTTGGAATAACTTTAAATCAACTTTAATTTCCACATGAATAATTAAAAATCTTATGCAGTATATAAATACTCCTGAGAGTATTTCAGTGGATCTTTTATTACCTCAACCAAATTTAACTCTTTATTGATCATCATCCAAGTATCTTTTTCATGTAACTTATGTCTTCACTAAATGATAATATTTAGTATGGAACTTTACCAAAATACCATCCAACCTTTATTCTACTCTAATTTCATATAGCTTCTCAGCTTTATTATAGAGATATAATATCCAGAAATCACAATAATCTATAGAGAACTTCTTCCTAAAATTACTCAAATCTAGTTAAATTGATTTTGTACATGAACCTTCAAGAAGCTACCTCGTCCTTTCTACCATTTTTTCCAATATTTGGTAGATAAGTAGTCTCTATGTAATATTGGAACTAAATATTTAGCTTACCTAACCTATTAAGAATATTGTCCATGTGAATGTATATCCAATATGATACCTAATATAGGTACCTCAGTTGCTTCTTTACCCTTATTGGTAAACTTCTTTAGCATAAATTAAATCTAAGGGAACTTAAAACCACAAGTTTCAATGTGTTTTTTAATCTTCTCAAATCCAACACATTGACACCTTTGCTTAAAACTCCATTCTTCTTCCAATTCTCTCATATCATATACCTAGATACTATTCAAAATTCTTAGAAGATTTTATTTTCATAAAATATTGCCTCAAGCTTATTGACAACAATATCTTATTAATAATAAATACAACTAAACACTAAGTGGATTCAACACCACTATCATGAAATATTGTGTACGGACCTTATGGATTCTCCTTGTAAAATATCACCCTTATTAGAATCTATATCCATTTCACCCTTTTATTTAGAGTCATTAACATGTTGTGGGGTTTTAAGAGAATCATATCCATATGATAGGTGATTCATATCATCTCATAAATACACTATGGATATGATATTCTGATGACTACCTCTCAATGTTCTTCATCAACCACAGTGGATAAAGATAAAGTAACAATATTTGGGGTTTATGGTATATTATGGTTCTTCATTTTTAATATATATAGTTTTTGTTACCAATAATATTAGATCATGTGTTTTAAGGTGAAGTGATCCTGGAATTTTTGGTGAAGTTTTTTTTAGTTTTAATTTATTTTCAACATACTTGAGGAGATTATAAGAGTTATTTGAGACTTTTGAGTTATGATTAGATTTTTTTGAGGTGTTCTTGAGATGATTGAGAATGGATAAAGTATATTTTAAGAAGTTATATAAGTGTTTATAGAGATCTAAAAGTTTTGGAGACCAATATATGACTTTTATGTCTATCACATGCCTTTGAGATGAGATAATAAATGGAAAATGCATGAGCATATGGTTTTTTGGGGTGAGTTTATGTCTCTATGATTTTTTTAGTATTTTGATCCCCAACATAAGACTTTTTTTCTAAATGTAAGTCTTTAAAATTAAGTGTAATATTATTCCCATGAGTGTAATTCTTTTGATCATTAGTATAATAATTTGTTTCTTAGAGTAATACTTTGATACCGAGTGTATGTCGTTAAACCTCAATGTAATATTTTTCAAATGAGAGTAAGGGTAAGCTATGTTTTTATCAATATTTGTAAAGGTTACTTGATACCTTCATAACAGTGAGTCCAATTTTCCATATCACATTTAAAGGTAGCACAGAATTCCAAGATCTATATGAGGTAAATGTATCCCATATAATGGTAACTAGTATCTATGTATAGATCATATGGACCTATGTAAGGGTAATTATAAATAAAAAAAAGAGGCTTCATAAGGGTATATTATGTTTTCAAACTTAAAATATTCTAGAGAAATTAAATTTGATGATGCTTAAGATGGTCTTAAAATCTTAAAAAATCACATTTAAAATAATATTCAAGCTAAATAATGTGAGAATTTGAAATGGGTTATCTTTGTGTATATCTGTTTAAAGTTTCAAATGTTGTTCAACTTAAATATAAGATGTGTACCAAATATTAGTTCAAGATGAAACAATGGGAATAATAAGCTATTATTATAGGAAATTCATAAATTCATTTATTTTTGAATTATTATCATATGGTGATTGAAGATAGAGAAGATTCTCGAATGAGTCTTGTTGGGAAACCAAATGGGAAGAAAGATAGAGGTAGAATTATATCAAATACATGCAGTTAATTAAAGAATATAATATTCAGGATACTGAGGTGAATATTTTTTAGCCTAATAGATTATGAAAATGAAGAGGATCATAGTGTATGACTCTGTTAAGTGAATGATTGATAATCCTTACCTTTTATTTATTATTCCTGAATAATTTTAATTTAGGTATTTTTGATAATGTTTAATATAGGGATAAGTACAAGAGAGAGAATATGTGCTTCCTAAATATCAAAAATTATATTATTATAAAATGGGTGTTTAGGAAAAAAAATTAATGATAAATGTGAAGTGATAAGAAATAAGGTTAGGATGGTATGTAAGGGATATTCTCAAATAGAGGTCATTAACTTTGAATAAACTGTTTCCCTAGTAGTAAGGCCTGATACAATCAGGATTTTCTTTTCTATAGATGTACATAAGAATTATAAAGTTTATCATAAGGATGTAAAGTAATCATTTTTGAATGGATATCTTAAAGAGGAATTATTTATTAAGAAACCAGAAAGTTTAATTCTTAATATTCATGGTAGTATGGTTTGTAAATAAGAAAATAATCATATGGACTAAAACAAGATCCTAGATCTTGGTACTCAAAAATCAATGGTTGCTTAAGGAAAAATGGGTTTTTAAAAAGGAAATGATAACAATAATTTTTATATAAAGGATCTATCCTTAGGTATACTAATTTTCATAATGTATTTTGATGATATAATTTTTCCAGTGACCTAGAGTATCTTAGTGAGAAATTTTATAAAAAAATCAAAGAGCAGTTTTAGATGTAAATACTTGGATGACTGAATTATTTTCTTGGATTATAGATTTATTATAAAATAAATTACATATTTTTTCTCAATAAAAATATACTAGAAATTTGTTGAAAAAGTATGGCATGGAAGAATCAAGAGACGTTTCAACACTAATTTTGGTTCAAACAAAACTTTGTAAATATGAGAATGATAGATAGGTTGATTAAAATGGAATTATACGAGTCATTGGAAGATTTTTGTATTTCATAGCTTTAAGACCTAACATGCCTTTTTAGTGAAATTTTTTGCTAGATTTCAGAGTGACCCAAGGGTATCACACATGCTTGCAGTAAAGAGATTTATTAGATATGTAAAAGGAATAATGAATTGTGGCATGTTATACTAATTCATGTTTTATTTGAATTTTATTGGTTTTAATAATGTATATTGGGTAGGTTATTATCTTATAAAAGATCCACTTTAGGTAGGAATTTATTCATTGGTGTGGGTTTTGTGAGTTGGTATAGTAAGAAGCAGAACACATTGACTCTTATAATAGTAAAGTCACAATATGTGGTGGCCACTCATGCATGTACATAGGTTTTGTAGATGGATGTTCAATTTCCATATTTTAGTTTTGAGACTAAGAGGACATTAATGATTATATGTAATAATCAAAGTGTAATAAATATATCAAAGAATCATATGAAACATTCTATATCCAAACAAATAGACATTAGGCATCATCATTAAGGAAGGAGTTACCAATGGAGATATCCATTTGAATACATTTCTACTCAAAATCATATTGTAGATATCTTCACTAAATCTTTTTTAAGTGATAGTTTCTCAAAATTTAGGCCAAGACTCCATTTTCATTCCTCTCCTATCACTTGAATATGTGTGTAGGTTCCCCCACTAGGCTTTGTATTATGTTGAAAAGGGGAAGAAATAGTAACATAACTCTTTATCAAAGGGTGAGAGATGTTTTTTTTAAAGATAAGTGTTCACTCCTTTGTAATTTGAAGTTATGTTTCGTAAAAAATGTGGGATTTTTTTTAAATTGATATATGGATGGATGCTTTAATGGGGAGTTCATTTAGGTCATGTAGCAACAATTTCTTATCACTAAGGGATAGAATCCTTTAAAAAACATAACCTTATTCAGTTGTGAGATACAAGATACTTCTCATAGTATATGGGATATTATTTGATGATTCTAATGTTTATTGATGAGTTTTGAAACAAATATAGGTTTTTTTGGAAGAGTTATGTGATATTTTAAATAAATCCAAAAGGAAGAGATTAAAGTGCTCCTAGAGTTGTTGATGAATTTGTTGTTTTTTTCACTTTTTTTCAACATACTTGAAGAGATTTTAAGATTTATTTAAGGTTGATGAGATGTGATTGGATTTTTTTGAGGTGATTTTGAGATTATCAGATATGGATACAGTATCTTTGAAGAAGTTATATATGTGCTTAAAGTGATCTAGTGGTTCTATAGTTTAGCTTATAACTTTGATTCCCATTATATGTCTTTGATCTGAGGAAAAAAATAGAAAAGGCATGAGAATATATATTTCTAGGATGAGTGTATGACTTTCTAGGATGAGTATATGTCTATTATTTTTTTAAGTATTTTAATCCCTAGTATAATCCTTTTTTTAGAGCGTAAGTCTCTAAAATCAAGCATAATCATTTTCCCATGAACATAAGTCATTTGAGCCTTAGCATAAGAATTTGGTGCTTAGTATAATAATTTTCTACTGATTGTATGTATTTGAGACTCAATGTAATATTTTTTAGCTGAGCATAAGGGTAAGATATGTTTTTATCTATTTATGTAAATCTTACCTGGTATCTTCTTAGAGGTGAGTCCAACTAACCTTCTCATGTATAAATGTAACACTAAATACTAGGAGATGTGTAAAGTTAAATGTATTTTTCATAAATGAAACTAGTATCTATATAAGGGTGATTTTAAAGAAAATAGGAGTCTGTGTAAATATATATTGTGTTACTAGAATTCAAATATTTTGAATAAATTAAATATGAATATGTTTTATCTAATCTTCAAAGTTTAAAACATCATATTTAAAATATGATTCAAACTAATTCATGTGAGAATTTTAAATGGGTTATATCTATGTATATCTGTATGAAGTTTTTAGTGTTTTCCAACTAACAACTAATATGTGTATCAAATCTGGGTTTTTACTTAAAAAATATTTGGATATAAAATATTAAATGTTAATGTGATGATCATAAGTTGTCATAGAGTTCTAATAATCACTGGCATTAGTTTGTGAATTTATTCTAGCTAATGTTTTCAAGTTTTATAATGAGTTCTTGAGTTTTTTACCCTGAATTAGTTTCTCATGTTATAATATAAAAGGAAGTGATTTCTAGATGAAATAGTGGGATTAAGAATATGGGTATTACAAAAATTCATAAATTCATTTATTTGTGAATTATTATCATATGGAGATAGAAGATAAAGAAGATTCTCATATGAAACATTTTTGGAAACCAAATGGAATGCAGTGTAAAATTGTAATTCTACTAGATACATATAGTTAATCAAAGTATATAATATTCAAGAGATTGTGATGCATATTTGTGAGCCTAACCGATTATCTAAATGATAAGGATCATGGTTTATGATTCTGTTGAGGGACCAATCAAGAGTGATGATCTAGAAATTATTATTCCCATATTATTTTAATTTAGGTATTTCTAAGAATGATAAATATAGGGAACAGTTGAAGAGAGATAATGTGTTCTTACATGACTCATAGGCCTGATGGAATAAGGCCCAATACATGACCTGATTGCCCATAGACATGAATACATTGGAACTACCCCACCTTAGTATATGATTTATTGATGGTTCCTAACTCCCCACCTCACATGGAAGATCAACTAGAATTCCCCTATATAGAGTTTCATAGTAACTAGTACTGATGGCAGATGCCATACCCTATCATCCTTCCCAATATGTTCAACTCTACTATGGTGGTTTCTACTACTCTAATCCTCGTCTTGGGCCTACTCTTGTGTGGTCTGACTTCTACATGGCTCAAAATCTCATGGACCATAGGCCTATGGTGGTCCTAAGGCCCTATGGTCTGAAGGCCAATGGTTGCTTGAAGGCTCTGAGACCCGTAGGTCCAAACTTGTGGCATGATTTCATTTTGTATCAATATTCACATAAAGTGAGTAGATATTATTGAATATCTAGAAGTATCATGGAGAAATATCTTCATCTTTTTTTTGAAACAACTAAAATCTCAAATTGATCTTTCTTATTTTGGCTATATTTTATGTATAGAGGCAATGTGAAACTGTATAGTCCATTTTGACTCTAGATAAGCATAGTAAAACTCTATATCAATACTATAATTACATAAATAGTTTTTTTTATAGTAAATAATATGTGGTTGGGGTATAACTAACCCTTTCAATGAGTAAGTTTCCCGTAAGGGGTCCAAACCTTGTAAAAATCCTCATGTTCATTGTTCTTTTATTTTCTACACACAAAAGTGCATCTGAAATATTAGATTTGAGTGAATTAAACTTTAAAAAGTTGAGGATGTTGATTTAATTAAGAAGAAATTACAAAAATGGATCTACACTAATTCATCCCCCCTTCTCATTGAAGTAATATAATTCTAGGTACTTCAACCGGTACCACAGAAGGTTCCTTTTTTGGATTCAATCAAGTAATAAGAATAGAAAATCTAAATTCTATGAACAACAGGGGTTTTCCTACATTAGATAAAAAATTATCATTGTAAGAAGAACATAATTTTGTTATATATTCCATCCCTTGGTCTGGAGGTTATATATATTACTTTTTTTTGTTTTCCACCCATTTAAGGTAAAGTTCTAATGAACATAGAAAATAAAAGAAATATAGAGTTTAATGGTAAATAAGAAAAGGTTATTCTTATATCCCTATTAGAAAAGCTCTATGAAGTTCCCTTTGGATTGTGTTTGTGTTTATTATCAATGTTAATGTCCAATTTTATCAAGGAAACTTGGGTAATGGATTAAAGTATCCACTAAATGTATAAAAAATGTACTTACCATCCATTGTGGGTAAAGAATATTAGATTTGGGTTTCATTGGAATTTTAATGTTTATTCCTATATTGGTAATGGAATATAGAAAGAGTTATTGATAATTAAAGATCTCATTACACAGCTTTGAGTAGTATCCTATACATTAGATTATTGAAAGATATGATCTTCAAAGAAATCCTGAAATGTTATGAAGGTGGTTTTATAGTACTATCTAAAGTAGTTTGTAATACAAGGAGTACTACCTTCAGTGAACATCTTGAAGGGTTTTCATTAAAAGTGTTCAAAAGGATATCTAATTGGATATTTGGAAGTCCTAAGAGTTGGGATAAGGCATTACTAGTGTGTTGTTGCAAAAAACTACTAAAATTAGTGTGGAACAATAATTAGATGAAGTTTAAGTGAATATAATGTATATAAGTAGTGAATTTATTAAAGATAATCAATGTTGACTATATATATTTCATGTTCTTAGGAATAGAGCTAAACAAGTTTAATACATTCCCAAAGGTGACTTGCAAATAGTTGGAGGTGGTTTGAAGATGACTTAAGATTAATTGAATAAGTTTCATATTTGGACTTTACATGTAGATTTTAGATAATTTTTTAAGCTTATGGTTAATCCACTAACCATGCAGTTACTTCATATGGTTGACTAACTGACCACACAATAAATTATCCATGAGATTAATTCTCATAGTCATGCATTAAAACCAAAAAATCACATCCAGTTAAATTTTCAATGTGTGGTCAAACCACTAATTGTACGGTCAATCACCATAGTAAGTACTTTGTTCATGTGATTGATCAATATCCTTACAATCGATTGACACAGTAAGTCAGTTGGTCATGAAATCGATCCCCATAGTCATGTGGTTGATATTAGTTCTTCATGTGGTTAATTGGATGGTAATTTTCTCAATCTGCTCATGATCTCTTTTCTCCCTCAACATACGATCAATCTGACACTTAGTGAAAATATAGAGGAAACTACATAGTGAAAAATTGTGAGAATTATATATGTTATATCTAAAAAGGAAATTGAGTGAGATAATGCTTTGAATATTTTATAATGATTAAAAAATTACAAAATACATGTGATGAAATATTTTATTTGGTAAGTGTTAATCTTCAATTTTGATTGACGAATATCAAATTTTAAGTGGAATTATTGTAATTATATAAACTGTTTCAATTGAGATATTCCAAAATTAAGTGAAAATTATTTCTATTGATTCTAATGTTTTTTCTATGAGATTGAAAAAATCATTATTCTATTATGATCCATGATCCAAGATTGTTTGAATACAATCAAGGAGCATGAAGAATTAATGGGAATTAAATTAAGCCTAGATCTATTATTCTAGGTTTGTTAAAATTGGAAAATAATAGAAACATGAATATGTTGTAAATATTTTTTAATGTTCTAAACATCATAATGAAAAATATATTAAATCTTAAAATTTAGATAGGTGAGTCAAGATGAGTTGTTATCCGAATGTGCATATCATTGTGATGTTTACATTGGTATTTGTTGAATTACTCTAACTATAGAAAATGAGTCTATGCCACGAAGGGGGATCTTTTATTCATGGAAGATATAATAAGTAAATGAGGGTGTGATAGAGATAATGGTTGAGTGAGACTAAAACTAAATTTTAGAGATCGTATTTTATAATGACTCATGTTGTTAGTTTTTAATTTTTGACTTAAGAGATTTATTAGAAAGGCGTAATATAAGTTTACAAAGAAATTTATCAAATTATTTAGATTTGTTTGAACTTATAAAATTAATCAGTATCTGAATTTTTGGTTGGTCAGTTAAAAATAATAATAATAATAATAATTGTATTATTATTATTATTATTTGGGTCGAAGAAAAAAATGGACATATACATGTGTAATTAATAATTTTGTTATGGTGGAAATATTGGTTGGGTGAATATTTATGGATAGTCAAAGTAATAATGGTGATATTATTACTTGTTATAAATAAATGCAATTATGTGTGGTTAATAAAAAATTATTTACTATTATCGTTATTTAATGTAATTTTCTATTAAAATGTTTATGGTGGTATTGATGGTGGAGATTTAATAATAATAAAATTTGATATTATAATTATTAAATTGGGAAAAGAATATTTTCATATGATAAATTAAAATATTTATATATAAGGGATAAATATATATATGTGTGTGTGTGTGTGTGCGTGTGAGGGTGTGTGTATATATATATAATATGTATATATATGGGTTAAATATGTGTGTGGGTGCGCATGCATGAGTGTGTGTGTATATATAATGTGTGTGTGTGTGTGTATGGGTTAAATATATATATGTTTGGGGGGTGTCTATATGTATAAGTGGGTGTGTGTGTGTGTGTGTGTGTGTGTATAATGTGTATATATATGGGTTATATCTGTGTGTGTGTGTGAAAGAGAGAGAGTGTGTGTGTGTGTGTGTGTGCATGTGTGCAGGTGTATATATGTATATGTGGGTGTGTGTATATGTATATATATAATGTATATATATATACATATGAATTTTAAAATATATTTAAATAATGATTAAATGTGTTTTAGAAAGGGTTTAAAAAAAGAAACACATCAAGTGTATGGGGTGGCACATGGGTTTAAGAGGAGAGAGAAGAAAAAAATTATGTAATATATAAATGAATCAATTTAATGAAAATAAAGGAGGAAATATTTTAAAGGGGGTATGGGGAGGTACCTAAGATCTTTACAGGAGGAATTCATCCCCCTCACACGTCTCTCCTCCCCCTCATGTCATTCTCTCTCACCCTCCCTCTCTCTTATATTTTTTTATTATTATTCCAAACTTATCTCTTTGATATTTTCTTTGATACTAGTTGGATTGATGTTCCTTCAGTGCTATTGGGTTCATCTTTATGATCATAAATTAAACCCTAAGATGTTTTTTAAAAGGCAGATATGCATTTTATTCAAATATAATTTAATATTTTTTCCTCATTTAAAAAATCAAAGATGGAGATTAATATAAAGAATCTTGAATCAATAATGGTTCTAGTATTTTATGGTGCAATTGAACTCAAATTTCAACTCTTATTTTCAACCATAATTATACCTAAGGAAGGAATTCCTTGACTTTAGAATATGTTTTATATGGGTTATTAGCATTATTTTTTATGTGTGTGTGTGCAGCCTAGTGAAAAACCTATGTCTAATACTTGATCAAATGAGGTGTTTGTGTGTAGCCTTTGACCTGTATTTTTGTTTCTTATATATAGATTTTGATGATTATAATACTTTCTATTTTGATGTGATGTTTGATATGTCATATTTATTTTTTATTGTATATGTTGTTTTTCTATCTTCTATAGCAGAGCATGCAGGTTGGGCCTAATTGGACTATCCTTTGAGAGGGATATGCCAGACTTTGGTTGGCATGTACTTGGAATATTCCAGTTGGTGGGATGTGTCACATTCTTAGGGTTTTCCATTTAAGTGGGATGTTCCTAACTTTGGTCGGCATTTACTTGGGTTATCTTAGTTAGTGGGATGTTTCACATACTTTGGGTTATCCTCTCATGAGGGATGTGCCAGACTTTAGGTCGACATGTACTCGGGCTATCCCAGCCAGTGGAATGTGTCACATGCTTGGGTCTATCTATCGAGGAGGATATGTCAGGATAGTTATCGATGTTTCTACCAGCATGGTGCTAAAGTAGGTATGTCTCTCTCAGTAGGTTTCAAAGCAGGTAGAGTCGATACTGAAGACCTATCATATGTTTTGTACTTATGTCTTATATATTTTTTATATTTATACCTTATTAATTAGCATGGAATACACTCATATTATTTATGCACTAACATTAAGGTTCATTGGTTGTATTCTACTAAGTCTTGTACTCGTGCCCTACTCGAGCATTTCAGTGTACTTATAGATTTCATGATTAGATATTCAGTGAAGGGAAAGGACTCTGTGGTGTAAAAATAAGAAGGTAGAGTAAGAGGATATGGTCATTTATGGATGGAGTTTGAGCGGGACATCTTCTACTACTTTTATTTACTAACTTTACTTGTATCTTGGATCCTTGTTGAGTTTCACGTATAACATATTTTAATTTTTTTATATACTCTAGTTATTTATATATTATATTTTTTATTTATTATTTAAGTTATGAAATGATACTAAGGTTATAGTCTCCCTATAGATGAACTTATACCATCACTAATAGTTGGAAGCCTCTTGTGTATAGAGAGGTACATATGAGGTCATATGACTCTTTAGATCAGACCAATGGTCCAGGTCAGGATATTACAAAACAGAGTCAGAGCTCTAAGATTCACTAAATTTTCATTTTTATTTACCTTAATTTTGAATAGGGTAGACAAAAGTTAGGATGGTTGGGGAATTTATGTTCTTACTATTTGATGTTGTTGTTGATTAAATTCACCTTTGTAGATTCACATGATGTTGATATGCCTATTTATGGGTTTTCGTGTGAGTTCATGCATCATGATGGGCACATATGTTCATATTCCATATATACCTACTACTTGCATTAGATAGATCCTAAATAATTAAATTCATTATAAAATTATGATATGTTATTTATTGAAATATTCTTGCATTCATTTATATTTGATATTGATATATTCTATTATTAAGTGTATATCAATGACTATGACTAATGTTCAGATGTTGGTAATATGAACTTGATCCTTGAATAGGTTATAAGTGTTTTGTGTGTTCCTTTCTTTGCATTTCATTTGTTATTGAGATTTTTATGTGTTTTATTTTCTAAGTTGTGTATATAACTGAAAGTTAATTGTATTTAATAAATAAATTGGACTAGAAGTGGTGGATTCAATGAGTTCAAATGGAATTAGAATGTACTAATATATTTTTTTAAAAAAAATAAGTATTAATTTTATTATGGAAACTCTTACGGGGAGGAGTAGTGAATCCATGATCTAAATCCCTTCTTGAGGATGAGAAGAATTGGGGTGGGGATATTTTAACAAGCCATGTAATTAGTTTTAAATTTTTTATTTAACAAATTTATTAAAAAGTAGAATATTTGTTTTCAAAGAAATTTATCAAAATATTTTGATTTGTTTGAACTGATAAAAGTAATAAATATCTAGATTTTTGGTTGGGTAGTTAAAAAAATAATTATTATATTATTGTTATTATTATTATTATTTGTGTCAAACAAAAAAATAGAAATATATATGTGTAATTAATAATTTTGTTACGATGGAAATATTGGTTGGGTGAATTTTTATGGGTAGTCAAAGTAATAATGGTGATATTATTACTTATTCTAAATAAATGTAATTGTGTGTGGTTAATAAAAATTTATTTACTATTATATGTATTTAATGGAAGTTTTTTTTAATATTTTTATGGTAAAGTTGACGAGGGATATTCAAAAATAATAAAATTCATTAATATTATTATTAATTTAGGAAAATAATATTTGTGTTTTATATATTAAAATATGTATATATAAAAGGGTTAAATATATGTGTGTGTGTGTTTGTATTGGTGTGTATATAATATATATATATATATATACATATATATATATATACGGGTTGTATATATATGTATGGTTATATATATGTTTATGTGTGTGTGTGTGTGTGTATATAATGTGTATATATATGGGTTGTGTGCGTGTGTACGAGAATATATATGTATATGTGGGTGTTCATATATGTATATATATATATATAGATTAATTTTAAAATATATTTAAAGAATGAATAAATGTGTTTTAGAAAGGGTTTAAAAAAATAAACACATAAAGTATATGGGGTGGAGGATGGGTTTAAGAGGAGAGATAAGAAAAAAATAAATTATGTAATAAATGAATAAATAAATTTAATAAAAAGAAAGGAAAATTTTATTTTAAAGGGGGAATGGGGAGGTGCCTAAGATCCTTAGAGGATGAATTCCCCCCCCTCAAACCTCTCTCCTCCCCCTATTATATTTTTTTTATTATTCTGAACTCCTCTCTTCAATATCTTATATGATACAGATCAGATTGATGCTTCGTTGGTTCCATTGGGTTCATCTCAATGAAAAGAAATTAACCCTAATTTTTTTGAAGGTGGTGAGGTATTTTATTCAAATATAATTTAACCCTTTTTCAAATATTTTTTTAAATTGAAGATGACAATAATTCTAAATCATGTTGGATCGGTAATGGTTCTAGGATTTGGTGGTGTGAATGAAATCAAACATCAACCCTTGTCATCAATCTTTGTTGTACCTAAGGTAGAAATTTTTTGACTTTGGTTTATGTTTTGTATATGTTATTAGAAATATTATTGTCTTGCGTGTGTATCCTAGTGAGAAACCTATGTCTGATGCTTGATCACATGATGTGTGTGTGTAGCCTTTGACATGTGCTTGTATTTATTGCATATAGATTATGATGATTATGATACCAACTATTTTGACATGATGTTTGATTAGTCGTATGTATTTTCTATGTTATGTTATTCTTCCTTCTACAACAAAGCATACAGGTTGGGCCCAGTTGGACTATCCTCTAAGAGGGATATACCAGACTTTGGTCAGCATGTACTTAGACTATTCTAGTAGACAGGATGTGTCACATTCGTGGGGATATCTATTCGAGAGGGATGTTCCAGACTTTGGTCAACATGTACTTGGGTTATCCCAGTTGGTGAGATGTGTCACATGCTTTGGTATATCCACTTGAGAGGGAAGTGTCATATTTGGGTTCAATATGTACTTGGGTTATCACATCTGGTGTATTGTTTCACATTCTTGGGGTTATCCATCAAAGAGGATGTGTTAGTTTGGTTATCGATATTTCTATCGTATGGTGATGAATTAGATATTTCTCTTTTGGTGTGGTTTCGAAGTAGGTAGAGTCGATCTCTAAAGACCTGATATATATTTTGTATTTTTGTGTTATATTTTTTTTATATTTTTACCTTATTTACAAACATGGAATAATCTTGTATATTTTATGCACTAATGTTAAGGGTTGTTGGTGGTGTCCTACCGAGTTTTGTAATCACACCCTACTCAGGCATTTTGGTGTGCTTATAAATTTCTTGATTAGATATCTAGAAAAGGGAAAGGGACAAATGTTGGATGATTGAGAATGTGGAGTATGAGGATGTGGTTGTTTCTGGATGGAGTCCAGGAGGGATGTATGTTACTACCTTTATTTACTAGTTTTACCTGTATCTTGGATCCATGTTGAGTTTCATGTATTCCATCTTTCTGTTTCCACATATACTCTGATTATTTATTTATTATATTATTTATTTATTATTTGACTCATTAAATGATATTGAGGGTATAGTATCTTCATGGATGGACATATACCCTCACTACTAGTCAACAACCTCTTGCATATGGGGAGGTTCACATGAGGCCAAGAGACTCTTCGACTTGGGCCTGGAGGTTTTATTCGGGATGGTAAATCTTCTACATATAGTGGTTTCAAGTCTAATCTAAAGAACTGAATTGGTTGAAAATGATAATATCAAGATATTTCATAAAGAAAGAAGAAGTTTAGGAAGAATAATATTATGAAAAATCAAGGATAACTAGAAGAAGTGGGAAGAGTCTAGAATATCTGATTTTTCATGAGAAAAAGGTAATAAATCATAGAGTGAGGACACTCCTATCATTATACAGGAGACAACAGTTAAGGGAAAAAATATATTATCCTGATCGTGGGGGAATCCCATGTACAAAAAAGTGGAGAAAAAAATGTAGAACATGGGAACTAAATTATTTGGGGATATTCAATATTCCATGATGGTAAATAATAATTCTTGGAGACCTACATATTAAAGGGGAAAATATAATGAGTGAAGTTGTGTTTTCTATTTCGAACTGGAGAGTCTGAGAGCTATGAGATATGTGTTGTTTTGAATAACTCTATTAAAAAATAAAAATAAGAATAATCCAAGACTTTTTAAAGCTAAATATCATTAGGGTATCAAATATTAAGGAAGAAGAGGAGGTTCCTGCGATATACATGGTTGCATAAGTTTTAGAAGAAGAAAATAGAGTGAGATTTCAATTTATAATGAATGTATTATTTCATTAGTGTAAAGAATTAAATAAGATGAGGACCTTATAGGATTTAAATTCATAGGAGATCATAGATTGAATGAGGAAGAAATATAAATAATTTATGAATATCTTTGAATCTGAGTTTCAAGTAGTAACTGAGTGGAAGAGTATTCCAAGAGACATGCAGACATTTGAAGGTGTTGTTATTGAGAAGAAGAAGATATATTATATTGGTGTGGAATAATAATATATAGAATCAGAGATCTAATTACAAGAAAAACATAAATAAACACTTTCATATTTATGGTGGGACTCTATAGAACCTATGAAAATCAAGGTATATAGGGAAATCATGGTGTGAAGCTGTGAAAATAGAGTGAAGATGCTAAGATAAGTATAGTGTGATTCTGGATAGAGAAGTCATGTGAGACACAAAAATTGTAAACACTATGAGACTCTGTTTTAGTGTGAAAAAACCTACCATTTTAATAAATATTAGATTATAGTGGAGAATACTTGATTTTGGAAAATAGCCAATCAAGGCAAGTAATAGTTTTGTGTACCGAACCTTGTAAAAATATCGTGTGCCTCTTTATTGATTTACTTGCATGCATATAGTTTATTGTTAATAGGTAAAAAATAATAGATTCATTTTCACTAACCGATATCATAGGTTAAATTCCAAATGCGTTTCATGATTGTTTTGAATTTAGTAAGAAATAGGTGATGCCTGATTCACCCCCAGGTGTTTTCATAAATCCTGTGAGCATATAAATTAGAAAAAGATCCAAGGTTACCTCTAAATTAGATTTGGATTTTATTTTCTCTGGTATTATATTAATAATCTAAATAATTTTTTATTTTAAGATATGTTTGAAATTAATCCTCGAATGAAAGAAGAAATATTAATTCTTAATGCTATAGAATCTAAAATTTCATTCAAGAAATTGAAAGACATAAGAAAGTATGAGGCTAATAAGACAAAGAAAAATATGAGGAAGCAAAGAGATCAAAAACTACTTAAATTAGAGAAAAATGGTAAGATGAAATATATTGATTATATAGATAGATATCCTTATGATGATTATAGTCCAAGTTGTGAAGAGAATGAATGTCACACCCTGACCTCGAATGATCTTTTATTTTATTCTTATCATGGTCTTGCATCATTTTGATAAGTTGTGTTTGGGGTCCCGATTTAATTTTTTTGAAGTTTAATAATATTGATGGGTTTTAGACCAGTACACAGGCACCAGACAGGTGGTAGTGATTGTCCATACGGCCCAGGTACCCTTTAGGTTTCCCACTACTTAAATAACAAAATTTTTGTGAGAATAAAATGAGGCAATTATTTAAAACATAATAATAATATTATTATTATTATATAGATAATAATGTTATTATTATTAAAAGTTGTTAATAATATAATTATCACTAAAATAGTTATTAATATAATTATTATTAAATTATTATTAATATTATCATGTTTTAAAATGAAATGAATAAATTGATTATTATTATTATTATTATTATTATTATTATTATTGTTATTAAGATAATTGTTAATATTTTTTTATAATTTCACCTGCCTTTTAAAATATTTTGTTGAGATGAAGGTCGGTCCCAACTCGAGTTTGTGTGCTTTTACTGATAAGCAAGTGTTTTGGCTTGACAATATCTGGTGCACGCGTAGGTCACGGTCGAAGTCATGGGGCTTCACCAGACCACCGTGCGGCCTGCTAAGTGTGCAGTCAGTTAATTAATTAACCAAATGAATAGCTAAGGGGATGCTAAATAAAAGTAGAAAGAAAAAATTATTTATAGTTGTTTCAATAATAATAATAATAATAATGTTAATATTATTACTATTATTATTATTTTCATCAATATTTTAATTAGGCTATTTTTGTTTTTATTAAGTATTTGTAATTATTATAAAATTATTAACGTTATTTTTTTATTATAATTCCTATTTTTTATTATTATTTTAATTTTGTTTAATATTTTTTTTAGGTTTTCCTTTATTTTTCTTTTTTCTTTTCTCTTTTTTTCTCTTTTGTCCCCAATTTCTCTCTCTCCCACCTCTTCATCATCATGCACTAAGCCCCCCCACCAAAAAAACCATATAGCACGCTTGTAGCCTTCCTCCTCCCTTTATCCACTCCTCATCTAGTGACCCGACCGATTCCCTTCCTCCTGCCCCTGCTACCCACCTAACCTTTCCTTTGAGTCATGCCACCCCTTCAACCACCTTGCACCGAACCTCCATCGCACTTCCCTCTCTAGACGGTTCCCCTCATTCCGAAGAGCTTTCAGCTAGCGCGACCCACCTCTGATAGCCTCCCTCTTGCTCTGTTAGCCTTCCTCGCCCTCTTTGTAGGTATGTCTCCCTTCGTTTGGTTGTTTCTTCTATTAGGTGGGTTGTCGAGTTAGGTTTTATCATGGGAATTGGTGCGATTATGGTTTAATTGATTCAATTTTTTTATTTTAGGGTTTAATCATGTTGTTTGAGGTTCAATAGGCGTGCGGTGGTTTTTTTACACCTTGTAAAGTTTTCCTACATTGAGGTAGGTGATTCTGCATATGACTATTATTTGATGAATTATTTTGTGAGTTTAATTAATTAAG
The DNA here is from genome assembly GCA_963277665.1 of Viscum album. Lineage (NCBI taxonomy): Eukaryota > Viridiplantae > Streptophyta > Magnoliopsida > Santalales > Viscaceae > Viscum > Viscum album. Next base: position 1,327,730,387 of record OY728126.1, read on the forward strand.
CCTATTTGTTTATTAGTTTTCATGCTACGAATTTTGTTTTGTTTGATATTTTATATACATTTGACTTTTTAGTAGCATGTTGATGTAATATGTGTGCAATTTTTAGTGAAAACCCATGTTGTGCAGTTTAATAGCATTTTATAAATTGTGCAGTTTGAGTTTTGGTGTAGCGTCGATATGAGTTTTTCCATAAAAGAAGATTTGGGTGGATTTTTTATGTCTAATTTCATGAGACATGTTTTAAAATTGTTTCATAGATATTTTTATTGGTATGTTTAATTATTAAAGTGCCTCATTTGATTGTAGAATTGTTTTAATTGATTGTTTGGTGATTCAAATTAGGTTTTCAAATGTTTTAGTGTATGTTTGGCTTGAAAATTGGTTCTCAATATGTATTTGGGTGTGTTATTTATTTAATCCTTGTTATGCCTTTTTAGGATGTCTTACAAATTGTGTAAATAGTTTGTTTATGTTCTAAAAATGAAGTAAATCATATTTTTTCATGGTTATGATGTGAGGATGGTTTTAAAGTGGTTCTTTGATAAGAAATTTGATGAGTTTTTAGTGTAAATTTGTTGGTGCTAATTTGGAAGTGTTTCATAAATTGTTTTATTAATTTATTAAATTGCATGTGTGGTGAAAAAGTGGTCTTCAAAAAGATTAAGTGTGCATTTTATTTTTAAAGTGTATTTTTCTACTTGAAATTGAGTATGTTATTGCTAAAAAACCCTTATTGTGTTATTTTGAAATGTTTTATAGATTTTTTAAGTGTTTAATTGTTTTATTAAATTATATGTGTAGTGTGTGGTCCCTTCTTGTGGTTTGGAGTCGTTGGGTCTAATATGACTCACCTGCATGTGCATAGGTAAGTAAATATATACATGTAGGTTCCCCCATTATGTATATATTCATCCATGGCATTGAATGTGCCTGTATGGGGTGAGGTGTGCCTATGTGTATATATAAAAATGCATATGAAGGTGAGTGGAGACCGGTATATGCGTATAAGCATACCTGTAATGGTCCCCTTGCACATGTTAATGGGTTATGAAAATGTATGCATAGGGGCCAGATGTATTTGCATGTATGTGAAGACCCATATGCTTAGTGGGGGAGAAGATGTTTTTAGTTAGAAAGCACCAAGAGCTGAAATGGATGGCTTGGTTCCACCCTGAGGTAGGTCCCCTATGTCTATGCCTTTAATTTGAATCCCATAATTTCTTTCTTATTTTAAAAATATGTTTTATATTTATGTTATATACACATGCTATGAAATATGGTTACGGTTTCTAGAAATGATTATTCCTTTGTTTTATAAATTAAAATGTATTTATAACACCCATTGGTCTTAAGTGACTTTTCTTGAAAAGTGGTTTTCTAAGTGGTTTTTAATTGTAAATGAATATTTCCAAAGGCATTAGGCCTTTCAGTCGGTTAGTTATAAAAAGTGTTCCTTGTATATAATTTGCCATGTTTGGAACCTTAAGAATGGTTTATGAAAAAGAAAAACCTCCCTTGAGGCACCCCCCCCCCTTGTTTTAAGAAATTGTGTGTGTGTTGAATGTGTAATTTTTTATATGTGTCTAGTAAAGAGGCTTGTGCATTTTTGTGTGATAGAAAAAGGGGGTATGCGCTCAAAGAGGGAGATTGGTGGTGATAGGTTGGATGTGTTTTTAAGTAAATAAAATGATAAGTACATATATGTTTTCTTAATAAAAACTCACCACCACTTGAAATGGAGCACAATGGGAAACCTATGTATCTAGGTTGGTGGACTAGGACTGGTACGCTAGATGATATATAAGTGGTTCACCCTAGTTTCATCTAGCAGGATTGACGCTACAATACTAACTAAACATTTGTGATGATTGGATACCACTAGGTTATGGGTGTGTTCCCTACTAGTGGTTCGTGCACTAGAATGGATATTGTTGTGGTTCATATTCCATGTTTAAGCTAAGGTATGAGTATCCTAGGTCCCCAACTAACACTAACTTCTTAGGGATTTCCCATGGTGCTTGTTATATGATTTTCAATTCAGTTGTTTCATTCGTGTTTCCTCTTTTGTAAAAACCATATTTAAATTTAAATTTATCCCCTTTCATTTTAAAATGTTAATGCATGTTTGTATACTATTTTTAAAATGTAACGGTAGAGAAATGTTTTCCTTAAAAATGTAAACCTGCTACTTGATTTAAAAAATATTGATAAAAAATACTTTAATGGTTCTTATTTTCAAACTAGCATATTTTGGATTTCCAATAAAAAGGAAAGGGAATAGGGCATTGTTGTATCCTGGGATTCCAACTGAGCATCTCAGTGCCCATGCCTACTTTACTTTTTAGTTTTAGGTTCTTCTAGTTTTGGGTCGCTCTTGGAGTGAGTGTAGTTTATGTTCTATTGTGACCCATGAGGTCACATGAGGTATGTCTTGTTGCTTCATTTGTTACTTTTTCTACTGTCTATTTGTTCGTTTTATTCTCTTTTATTTATCTGTTTATTTAGTTAATGATTATTTATCTTTCTTTCTTCTCAGACAAATCATTCCCAACGGGTTTATTTTGATGCCCGACACTATTTTTCAGCCCTTGGGGATCAGGAACGCCCCTCAGGACTTTCCACGGACCGGGTTGGGTGTCAATTGGATGATGAACCAATTTGGTTCATGAAAAAATGATATTAGAGAAGATTACTTGTTATTTGGGGTGTCTGGTAGAAGGAGATTAGGATTGTCGGGACTCGGGAGGTATGTGCAGGAAGAGCATCGCGAACTCTTGCTCACACTGATTCTTGAGTCACCAAGGGTAGTCTGGGATTAGAGACTTTTTTCTTGGGTTGTTTTGGATTGAGTGATGTAAATGGAGGAAAACAGGGTTATGTTGTGGCCTCACATGGGGTGGTGACCTATGTTGATTCCAAGTGCCTGATTCAAGATCCTCTTAGTGTCATTCCTTACTCGGGGCATGGCTCACTACCACATTGTTGAGTTATTCATAAACACTAGTTCCTCTTTCTAATAGTCAGTTTTTGGGTTGTGTTTTGTTTTGATTTTAGTTGATGTGAGTGTGTGTTAAAATTTAAAGTGGAATTTAAGAGTGAAAATGGTTTTGGAAATGGAGTGTTTTCCTCAAATGGTTTTGAAATTGGTAAAGTGGGTTTTTAAAGAGAAGTGTTTCGATTTGAAAATTTTGGTATGTGTTTGGATTTGATAAGGAAAAAGGGTGTTGGACCTTGACATTATATATGGAGGGTCACATGTGCATGGGTATGTACAGAGAGTGTGTGGGGGAACTTGGCCAAGAATGATGTAAGAGGGATTGTATAAACACACATGTGATGTTTCATAAGGTTCTATAGGCAAGTTTTAAAAATTTAAAAGAAATGGTAATTTTTTTCAAAAAAGTAATTGTTGCTTGTGTTTATATATATTTGACTTATGATCATGTTTCCCTTGGATTAGGTTGTTGCTTTGATTGATTTTTGTCTTGATGCTAATTTTAGTTGTGTTTTTCATGTTGTTCAGCGTATGCCACCCAGAAAGGTTACTAATGTTTCCAGTGAGTCATGCCCAGTTATTGGTTCCTCTTGGGTATTTCTTATCCTTCGAGGCATTTGAGGTATGTTAGAAGTAGTGGAGTGGTTTGATAGGAGTAGAGCACATCTTCGAGTGGTTGGGAACTCCTGAGATTGTTAGTCTGTTTTGACTCGGATTTAATGGAGGGTCCAGTTTTGGACTAGTGAAGGTAGGGTGTCACATCATCGTTAGGATTTGGGGTTTAGTTAAAGGGTAGTATATTTTTGTAAGGGTTCCCCAGAGGAACCTATTTTTAAAGAATCTTTCTCATTAGTTTTAGCTTGTGGATCGTCAGATCATTCTATTTCCTTCCACTATAGTGGATAGTTTGGGAACTCTAAGCCATATTGTCTCATCCCTTCGAAGTTCCGCTTCCATTTGACTATTTGGGTCACCAGGAAAAGTTCTAAAAGAAGTTTCATTCGATGAAGTAGTTCTGGTCAGAGGATTATAATACCTAACTATGAGGCATAAGATGCTTCAGCCATCAGATCCCTAGCCTCAGGTCTCAGGGTGAAGCTCATGCACAATCAAGAGTTGCTGGGGGTGTGAAGCCTCGGTTTGGGTTGCAAGTTCTGTGTTGGGACTGAAACATCTAAAGCCTTTTCATTCTTGTTTTTATGTTGTTAAAGTTTTACCATCATCGTATGTTTATTGTTTAAATGGGATAATGTGATGAGCTTGTTCTATTATAATTAAAGAAATCTTGTTTGTCTGAATATGGTTTTTTGAATCATGCATTTTTATTAAAAGTATGTTTGGACCTTGTATGGGTTCATCTCCATTTAGCTGCACTCATTTGGAGATGTAAGTACCTATTGAAGAATCTAATCTTGTATTTGTTCTTGGGTTTCCTATTTAATTCTTGGTGGCATGGTTGGGTTGTGTGGGGAAATTGAATGATTTCAGTTTGGGAATTCCCACATTGGCCCCCCTCAGGGGTGGTGTGTTTGGGTTTCAAGGTTTCCATGTTAGTGGAATTCTTGTGGTGGGGATAACCCGCTCATGTTCTCCCATCAATTTTCTACTACGGTTTCTTCTTGAATTGGATGGGTGTGACATGTGTTGGGAATGGTCACCCTATGGTTCTCAGTTTCCATTGGTTTTGTCTGGGCATGGACTCGAGTTGTCTTAATTATTGTCTTGGTGACTTTTGGGGGGCAGAAAGTATTTGTGGTGGAAAGAATTGTCACATCCTGACCTCGAACTATCTTTTGTTTTATTCTTCTCATGGTCTCACATCGTTATGACAAGTTGGGACTGGGGTCCCAATTTTAAATTTTTGAAGTTTAATAATATTTATGGGTTTCGGACCGGTGCATGGGCATCGCACAGTTGGTAGTGACTGTGTGGATAGCCCAGGTACCCTTGAGGTTTCCCACTACTTAAATAAAAAAAATTGTGAAAATAAAATGAGGAAAATATTTAAAACATAATAATAATATTATTATTATTATTATGTAGATAATAATAATAATAATAATAAAAGTTATTAATAATATAATTATCACTAAAATTGTCATTAATATAATTATTATTAAATTTTTATTAATATTATCATGTTTTAAAATGAAATGCATAAATTGATTATTATTATTATTATTAAGATAATTGTTAATAATTTTTTTTATTTTATAATTTTAACTGCCTTTGAAAATATTTTGTTGAGATGTTGGTTGGGACCGACTCAAGTCTGTGCACTTTTATTGATAAGAAAATGTTTTGGCTTGACAATGTCTGGTGAACGCGCACAGCACAGTCAAAGTCGTGGGGATTTTCCAGACCACCGTGCAGTCTTCCCAGTATGCGGTCAGTTAATTAATTAACCAAATGAATTTTTAAGAGGAGGCTAAATAAAAGGAGAAAGATAAATTTATTTAGAGTTTTTTCAATAATAATAATAATAATAATAATGTTAAGATTATTAGTATTATTATTATTTTCATAAATAATTTAATAAGGATATTTTTATTTTTATGAAGTATTTGAAATTATTATAAAATTATTAACATTACTTTTTTACTATAATTGATAATAATTATTATTATTTTATATTTTTTTAATCTATTTTTAGGTTTTCATTTATTTTTATTTTCAATTTCTTTTCAATTTTTTTCTATTTTTTCCCACTTTCTCTCCCTCCCCACTCTTCCTCATCGCACACCAAGCCCCCCAAACCCTATGGTGATCCTTCATCCTTCCTCCTCCCTTACTCCACTCCTCATTTGATGAGCTGATCGACTCCCTTCCTCTCGCCCTTGCTACCCGCCTCGCCCCTCCTTTGAGTCGCATCACCCCTTCTACCGCTTTGCACCAAACCTCCAACATGAAACCCTGTCCTTACTGCACCCCTCTTTCCAAAGACCTTATGGCAGGAGCAACCCACCTCTGATAGCCTCCCTCTTTCTCTGTTAGCCTTCCACACCCTCATCATAGGTGTGTCTCTCATCGTTTAGTTGTTTCTTCCTTTTGGTGGGTTTTTAGGTTAGGGTTTATCATGGGAATTAGTTCTATTATGGTGTAATTGGTTTTATGTTTTGATTTTAGGGTTTAATCACACTGTTTGAGGTGCAATAGGCGTGCGGCGGTTTTTGTGCACCTTGGTTGTGAAGTTTTCCTACACCGAGGTAGGTGTTCTGTGTATGACTATTATTTGACGAATTATTTTGTGAGTTTAATAAATTCAACATATTTATTTATTAGTTTGGCTACTAAAAATTTGGTTCTATTTGATATTTGATATACATTTGACTTGTTAGTAGCATGTTGATGTAATATGTGTGCAATTTTTGGTGAAAAATCAGGTTGGGAAGTTTAGTAGTATTTTATAAATTGTGCAGTTTAAGTTTTGATATAGCGTCGATATTTATTTTTTCATACAAGAATATTTGGGTGGATTTTTGGAATTTAATTTCATGTGACATGTTTTAAAACCATTTAATAAATTCTTTTAATGGTCTGTATAATTATGAAAGTGCCTCCTTTGACTGTGCAATTGTTTTAATTGATTGTGCGGTGATGAAAATTAGGTTTTGAAAGGTTTTTAGTATATGTTTGAATTGAAAATTGGTTCTCAATATGTATTTGGGTGTTCTGGTGGTTTAAGTCTTGTTATTTATTTTTAGGATGTTTCACAAATTTTGTAAATTGTTTATTTAAGTTGAATAAATGATGTGAATCTTGTTTATCCATGGTTATGACGTGTGGATGGGTTTAAAGTGGTGCTTTGATATGAAATTGGGTGAGTTTTAGTGTAAATTTTGTGGTGATAATTTGGAAGTGTTTCATAAAATTTTTTATTGATTTATTCAATTTTATGTGTGGTGTGAAAGTGGTCTTCAAAAAGATTAAATGTGTGTTTGATTTTTAAAGTGGCATTTCCTACTTGAAATTGAGCGTGTTATTGGCGCAAACACTTATTGTTTTATTTTGAAATGTTTTATATATTTTTTAAGTGTTTAATTGTTTTATTAAATTATATGTGTAGTGTGTGATCCCTTCTTGTGGTTTGTAATCGTTGGGTCTAAGGCGACTCACCTGTGTGTGCATAGATAAGTAAATATATACATGTAGGTTCCCCCATTACATGTATATTCATCCATGGCATTGAATGTGCATGTATGGGGCTAGGTGTGCCTATGTGTATATATAAAAATGCATACACAGGTGAGTGGAGACTGGTATATGCATATAAGTATACTTGTAAGGATCCACTTGGACATGTTCACATGCCATGCGATTGTAGTGTGTGGTCCCTGCTTGTGGTTTGGAGTCTTTGGGTATAAGGAGACTCACTTGTGTGTGCATATATAAGTAAATATATACATGTAGGTTCCCCCGTTACATGTATATTCATCCATGGCATTGAATGTGCATGTATGGGGCTAGGTGTGCCTATGTGTATATATAAAAATGCATATACAAGTGAGTGGAGACTGGTATCTGCGTATAAGTATACCTGTAAGGATTCCCTTGCACATGTTCATGGGCCATGCGATTGTATGTATAGGGGATATGTGTTCTTTCATGTATGCGAAGTTTAATATTCTTAGTGGGGGTGTCATGACCCGTCCCCCGGGGCCCGTACTGTGACTACCCCAAGCCCACATTCCATAGGCCAGGGGATGGAGACTAGCACTGAAAAGGCGTATCCCTAAAACAGGAAGGCATTGTCTTTTAATCTGTATAGACACACAGCCTAAGAACACAACAAGAAGAAACCACACATACTATAATGCAACGAGATGCAACCAAGAAGTAAGATGATGTAGTAAAAGTGTGATGAAAGTAAAGGGGCCAGAATACAAGCCCAACTGAAAAGTAAAAGTACAACTAAAAAGTATAAATACAACTGAAAGTGAAAAAACAGCTCCTGGATCATCCACCGAGGATCCAACCTGAAGGGTAGGTACAACACACGATCAGTAGTCTCTATGTCACGTCTCACCAAATGGTCCAACTTCAAGCACCGTCTAGTCCTGGCTCCCTCAGCCTCGATCAACGTTGTATGTCGTTTTCACAAGACACAACAACGTTCGGGTGAAGCCTGTGCAGGGGTGAGTATAATGATACTCATTAGGGACCCCGAGACCCCCATAGGTCTCCTAGAGTTTCACAAAGGAAAAACCAAAAAGAAATACCCCAAACTCAAAGCACGAAGCGATGGAAATCAAATATACTTAGCTATATTTCCATATATATACCTAAGTTATCAAGATATACTCATCTCACACAAGAGGGATACATACCACAAAGGTAACAACCCGAAGGTAGAAGTAACACATAGGTAACACCACGAAGGTAGAAGTACCACACGAGCAACACCACGAAGGTAGAAGTACCACACAGGTAACACCATGAAGATAACACCATGAAGGTAGAAGTACCACACAGGTAACACCACAAAGCTAAAATTACCACACAGGTAACACCACAAAGATATAAGTACCACACAGGTAACACCACGAGGATAGAAGTACCACACAGGTAACACCGTGAAGATAGTAGTACCACACAGGTAACACCATGATGATAGAAGTACCACACAAGTAACACCACGAAGATAGTAGTACCACACAGGTAACACTATGAAGATAGAAGTACCACACATGTAACACCGCGAAGATAAAAGTACCACACAGGCAACACCACGAAGGTAGTAGTACCACACAGGTAACACCATGAAGATAGAAGTACCACAGAGGTAACACCACGAAGATATAAGTACTACACAGGTAACACCACGAAGATAGTAGTACCACACAAGTAACACCACAAAGATAGAAGTACCACATAGGTAACACCAAGAAGATATTAGTACCATATAGGTAATACCACGAAGATATAAGTACTACACAGGTAACACCATGAAGATAGATTTACCACACAGGTAACACCACCAAGGTAACACCATGAAGATAGTAGTACCACACAAGTAACACCACAAAGATAGATGTACCACATAGGTAACACCACAAAGGTAACACCACAAAGATAGTAGTACCACACAGGTAACACCATGAAGATAGAAAGACTCAGCTCACAATAAGGTATAACTTAAGTATATAAATATAGATGATTAGTTGTAAGCTAGATCATATTATTCTGTTAAGTATCATTATTGCTGATCCACACAGGATCGATAGGTAAAAACCTCCACTAACCCACACAGGATCAGTATGCGCTGACCCACACAGGATCGTTAGGCGCTTACCCACACAGGATCTGACCCACACAAGATCGGTATGCACTGACCCACATAGGATTATTGAGTGTTAATCCACACAGAATCTGACCCACATAGGATCGATAGATTCTGACCCCCACAGTATTGATAGGTGATGACCCACTCAGGATCAATGTTTTTTCTTCATGTTATAGCTAGCAACCGGATTCCTCGCACCTGGTGTGCTCGAGATCCTTATAATCTTCCCTAGAGATACCAATCGTACCTCCACTACCACTAAGATCCACAAAGGAGTAACCCAAAGGAACTTCAGGTCGTAAGGGTTCCAACACGACAGACGGAAAGTCAATCAGATGTTGGGTCTGTGAGGTATTAGAATTTTAATGACGAGGTCCCGGTTGGATTTGGGTTTGATCCAACCCAACCATACTCTAACTTTATCCAAAACTCAATTGGAGTATACCAAAAGTAATTTCTCACTCCAAGGATCCCAAAATCGTAGATGGTTCGTCAAACGGATGTTCGGTTCTCAAGATATGGCCCTTTAAGTGTTTCTGGGTCCGGTTGGGCCTAGGTCTGGTTTGACCCGGTCGGACCAACCCGGCCTGACCCGGTCTGGATCTGACCCAACTGGGATAGGCCACGGTGGGATTGGCCCACTGGGCTGAGGTATGGACTGGCCCGCAATGGGGAATCCCGGCCTGTAAGGGAACAACCCATCCCATAAGGGAATGACCAAACCTGCAAGGGACGGCCCGCTGGGCAGGTGGCCCAGCCGCGGTCCACCCGAGCTCACAAAGGGGGGGGGGATGTTTCCTCCCAGTATCCTAAATGGATCAGAGGCCGTTCAGTTTTGTGAAACAGTGGTGCCATGTAGGCTCCACCCAGTTGCAGCAGAACCCTCCGTATAGGCGCGGGTTATGCCTCCACCACGTCTTTGGCCACAACCCTCTGCTCACCAGTGACATGCTGGTTGTGCTTCCTTCCCTTCAACGGTCATCTGATTTTCCAAACACCTTCTCTGATAGCCACGGATGATGAACCGCATCCCCTTGCTCATCAGTGGCATGGGATGGGGCACCGCACCTCCTCCTTGGCCGGTTGGTGTCGGCCGCTCTGTCGACCATCGCAGCTTAGTGTCGCAGCCTCCTCTTCCAGAATGCATCGGCACGCTACCTCCTTCATAGTATGTCGGTTTCTCCATGCCATCAGTCTTCCATAGAGGGCGCATGGGTAGAAAAGCAGTGGAGGTTTTGGGTCGGGTTCGTTAGGCTCGCGCCCTCCGCATTAGCTCGTAATCACAAGGAAGGATTTAAGGGTTCAAGAAATTCACTTGAAATAAACAAGAATCAAACCCCTACCTTGGAAATCCATCGGAGAACATTCATGCTTGAAGATGGGTCAGAGTTCTTTGTTCCCACAACAGGCTTCCAATGACGTTGCTTGTACGTCATCCTTCAGTTTGGGGTTTCGGTGTCGCTCATCACCGCTCGCCAGAACCGGCTCCGTCCTCCAAGGGTTTGGCGTCTCGGAACTCCTTCAGCACTTCTTTACTTGAGGAATTTTTGCTGACACCTCTCCCCAATATCTATATAAATAGGAGACGGGGAGGGTGTCTAATGGTGTTGGGAATTAATGGGGGCTCATTAATTAGGAAGCTTCCCAATTCCCCAACAATATTGTTACATAGGAATGAAGGGTCAATCCATTTATTGGCTTGACACGTTGCTCGTCTCACCTTTCCTCTTTTCCATTGGAGGAATAGAATGAAAATAAAATAATAAAATTATTTTATTTACTTTCTTTTAAAAGTTCCAAAATATAACTTTTTCTCCGGACCTACTACGGTCTAAGTAAATTCTCCCTTAAGCGAATCCCAGTGCTATGAATTCAACGGTGCACTCAGATTTTTAATCCTAGCACTGATTCAAAAGTCAGAAAACGTCGATCGCGTGTTTACTAAACGTACCTTATAAAAAGTTCATAAATTCATTCTGGGAAGACCGAACCTCAGAATCACATGCCGTCAATTTTCACAGACTTGTAATAATTCTATATAATTAAAAATAATAATTTACATGGAAAAATTGTGTCTTTACATTCTCCCCACCTTAAGGATTTTCTTCCCCAAAAGCCACAACATAGACTAAGGGAAGAAATGGGGGTAATAAGCATGAATCTGAACCTCTATATCCCTTGTTCTCTCCTTGAGATTTCTGTGCTGCCAGCGAATGTGCATAGAGGTATCAATCGCCCATGAATGACTCTCTCCTGTCAATCCTCAATCTCCACTGGAACCTCTGTAAACGTCTCCCCATCATCAAAGTCTAGATCACTGTGATAAATGATGTGAGAAGGTTCATGCATGTATCTCCTCGGCTAGGATATGTGGAAGACGTCATGCACCCTTTCCAACTACGGTGGTAGTTCCAAGTGGTATTCCACCTCTCCAATCCTCCGAAGTATCAGAAATGGTCTGATAAAACTCGGTGATAACTTGCCACCTCATCCAAATATATGTAGTCCTCATTGAGGGGATACTTTCAAGAAAACATGGTCCCCCTCCTAGAACTCCCAAGGTATTTATCTCCAGTCATCATAAGACTTCTGCCAGCTATGTGTAGTCTTCACTTACTAACAAGTGAGGCATCATGATACAAACTCTACCACTACTTCCTTCATCCCTAGACACTAGTGCTAAAGCTATAGGTCTTGGTAAATCTTTGCCACACTAGGATGTACCGCCATAGGGGACATATGGAACTCCCTCAACACCTCCTCTCGTAGCACCACTCGAACCATGGTATATCCTCTGAAGAGGATGACATGCTCCCCACCTTCAGAAAATCTATCAGGTGCCTGTCTTGAGGATATCTGGGAACGTCGAGCCTCACAGTCCCTATCCCCAAGCTGCGCCTATCGAACTCACTGAAGAAGTGGGGGAGTGAATGTCATAGACGGAAGGTAATCTAATCCATCTCTATCCATGAAGGATATCTTCATCGTAGCTAGATACTTCGTCACCTCACTCAGAAACTATAGACCAGAACTCCTAATGAGTGAATCTACTACTATATTCCCCTTCCCAGGAGTATAGACTTTCTCAAATTCATAGTCCTAGAGGAACTCTAGCCACACTTGTTGGGAACTGAAAAATCAAAACTCCTACTGTCGCAAGGGTAAGGTTGGCCGACTCAAGAGTGAGCAGTCGTACCCTCCTATACATGAGTTTATCATGTGCTTCCTGGGTTTCCTTTTTAGCCGACCAAGGAGAAACCCATTCCAATGTTGTAGATAAACCACAACCATTTTTCCTAATAATGTCAATCTAAGTGTGAACTACATATGTCCAGTCCATACCCAAACTAACGTTGTAAGTCCTCGACGCTGCCACCAAGAGGTTCAAACTAAAACTCTCACTTCAAGGGTCAGATCACATCGTTGGAATAAGTTTTATTTTTGTGTCTCCTCTCAAAGGTATCTTCATATGTAAGGGTCAGGTCAATGGTTTAATCAGAAACTTTAGGTCTTGAACAAGATTCGTGGAAATAAGTAATGATTAGTTCCTATGTCTATTAATACGGGAGCTAGTAGTAGACACAGACCGTACCTATAATCATTCCTGGATCCCTTAGGTCACACTCCTTGACCGTATGTAGCTACTCCCTTCCCCTGTATTCCAACTCTCTGAGCATGGTGGGGACCACATTGGGGTGGTGGTTATAACATGTCGAAATGTATACCACCTCATGCTGCTCTCCTAGCTCCACTTACACGTCTGCTGCCCTGTAGATTCATATGGCCCTATCACTTCCTCTTCCCGAAACATTTTACATGCCCAAGTTTCTGAGACTAGCATCAGTTCCCTACTTTACCATTGCTAACATTCACTGGTTGTATCCACTCATCCAAAGAACATTCAACCACAAATGTTATTCTCTGGAACCCTAACATAAGTAATAATGCATAGAGGGAAAGTGATGGCTTAGATGTCCCTAAACACACCTCGCTTTGAGGTTCAAGCCCTAAATCACTAGCTGTACTATATTCATCGAGTACCTAGGATGGTCGGTAAACCTCAATGAATACTCAGCTACAATCATGTCATCCTATTGAATCTATAGAAGCTCTAGGAAACTCTCATCACTTAGATATTTATGGAAAGAGACACCCTTATTTGAGGAAGGATCTCAAGCTTATCCATATAAAAGTCACCTCTTCTCAAGATCAGGGTAACATAAACCATGTCATCGTCCTGCTGAGCCACATAGAAAGCTCTCTACAAGGACCACCATATAATCGAACGGTGCCCTGGAATGATGGAAACTTAGTCACCTACTCAAGACAGTTCTTATCCAAATGTGAGTAGGGCTCACCTCATAACCTGAGGAGTATCTGATACTAAAACTCATGTAAGGCACTAAGCCTACAAGTGTCCTCTACCGGTATCGCCAGTTGCAACTGCTACCCAACGGGTAGTGATATAGCTAGCACACTACCTGAAGGTACCATCTCGGGAAACGGTCCATGTATCGAAGCCTCATCACCATGCGGACCATCCCCATGGTCATGTACTGATAAAGACTAGTAGCTAGGATCACTATCTGATCTGCTGGTGTCTCAAACAGGTGGAAAACTCTAGCCATAGCCTCTAGCCAGTCCTCAGCTGCCTATGGATTTGTCTCACCATGAAACCTAGAAGGCCTATGCCATTGGAACATGTGAAATGCGCTCAATCTACATGCATGGTCCACTAGTAGCATGTGCTTCCCAACGGGTGGTGGTGATGCTGGTGCACCACCTGAAGGTGCTAACACAGTAAGAGGGTCCTACACCGAAGCCTCATTGCTCGGTGGGACATTATCGTGTACTCTCTTAGGAATCCTAGATGTTTGTCTACATGGTAGCATCCTGATAAAGAATAAGTGCACCACGGTCATTAAGTAAACCTGATGAGCTAACTCAAAGAGATCACAAGAAAGAATTTTCAAAAATAAACGCAATCAGTGTTTTTGTGCACTGAGTCAGAAATCAGAATTCAGGGTCTTGCTGTTTGGATACGTCAGCCACCGCACCAACACTGTATTCCCCAAACTGAAAACCACACTCATAACACTTAACACTATCTCCAAATTGAAAAGATCAGAGTCCTAGTCCTTCGGTAGAACCGACTCCTCTTATACCACTTTGTCATGACCCATCCCCCGGGACCCGTGCTGTGACTACCCCAAGCCCGCCTTCCATAGGCCAGGAGTTGGAAACTATCACCAGAAAACAATATCCCTAAAATGAGAAGGCATTAAATTTTAACCTATACAGACATTCAATCTAAGAACACAACAAGAAGTAACCACACAAACTATAATACAACGAGACGCAACCATGAAGTAAACTGCTATAGTAAAAGTGTGTTTAAAGTAAAGGGTCCAGAATACAAGCCCAACTGAAAAGTACAAGTACAACTGAAATGTAAAAATACAACTGAAAGTGAAAACAACTCTGGGGTCATCCACCAAGGATCCTACCTGAAGGGTAGGTACAACACACTATCAGTAGTCCCTGTGTCACGTCTCACCAAATGGTACACCTTCGAGCATCATCCAGTCCTAGATCCCTCAGCCTCGATCAGTGATATACTTTGTCTGAACAAGACACAACAAGGTGTGGGTGAATCACGTGTATGGTTGAGTATAATAATACTCAAAAGGGACCCCAAGACCCCTGTAAGTCTCCAAGAGTTCCACAAAGGAAAAACCACAAAGCAAGACACCAAACTCAAAGAACAAAGTGATTGACATCAACTCTACTTAGGTATATTCCCATACATATACCTAAGTTATCAAGATATACTCATATCACACAAGAGGGAAGAATAAAATAAAGATAACACCATGAAGGTAGAAGTACCACACAGGTAACACCACGAAGGTAGAAGTGCCACACAGGAAACACCACGAAGATAACACCACGAAGGTAGAAGTACCATACAAATAACACCAAAAATATAGAAGTACCACACTGGTAACACCATGAAGGTAGAATTACCACATAGGTAACACCACAAGGATAGAAGTACCACAAAGGTAAAACCACGAAGATAGTAGTACCACACAGGTAACACCACAAAGATAGAAGTACCACACAGGTAACACCACGAAGATAGTAATACCACAAAGGTAACACCACGAAGATAGAAGTACCACATAGGTAACACCACAAAGATAAAAGTACCACAAAGGTAACACCACGAAGTTCGTAGTACCACACAGGTAACACCAAGAAGATAGAAGGACCACACAGGTAACACCATGAAAATAAAAGTACTACATAGGTAACACCATGAAGATAGTAGTACCACACAGGTAACACCATGAAGATAGAAGTACCACACAGGAAACACCATGAAGATAGTAGTACCACATAGGTAACACCATGAAGATAGAATTACCACACAGGTAACACCAC
Organism: Viscum album; assembly: GCA_963277665.1. Taxonomy (NCBI): domain Eukaryota; kingdom Viridiplantae; phylum Streptophyta; class Magnoliopsida; order Santalales; family Viscaceae; genus Viscum; species Viscum album. Next base: position 1,327,746,112 of record OY728126.1, read on the forward strand.
GAAGATAGAATTACCACACACGTAACACCATAAAGGTAGTGGTACCACATAGGTAACACCACGAAGGTAACACCACGAAGATAGTAGTACCTCACAGGTAACACCACGAAGATATATGTACCACACAGGTAACACCACGAAGATAGTAGTACCACAGAGGTAGCACCATGAAGATAGATGTACCACACAGGTAACACCATGAAGGTGAAACCACAAAGATATTAGTACCACACAGGTAACACCGTGAAGATAAAAAGACTCAGCTCACAATCAGGTATAACTTAAGTACAAAAATACATATGATTAGTCAAAAGCTATATCATCTTATTATGTTACGTAGCACTGCTGTTGATCCACATAGGATCGATAGGTAAAAACCCCCCACTGACCCACACAGGATCTGGCCCACACAAGATTGGTATGCTCTGACCCACACAGTATATGACCCACATAAGATCGGTATGCGCTGACCCACATAGGATCACTAAGATCTGGCCCACATAGGATCTAAACCACACAGGATTGATAAATTCTAACCCACACAATATCAATAGGTTATGATCAACACAGGATCGATGTTCTTTCTTCACATTACAGCCAGCCATAAGACTCCTCGCACCCAGTGTGCTCGAGCTCTGTAGAATCTACCCTAGAGATACCAGTAATACCTCAAACACCATTAAGATCCACAAATGAGTAACCTAAAGGACCTTCATGTCATAAGGGTTCCAACGTGATAGACGACGCGTCAATCGAACGACCGGCCTGTGAGTTATTAGCATTTTAATGCTGATGGATTTGTTGGATTTGGATTCGATCCAACCCAAACGTACTCCAACTTTCTCCAAAAATCAAGTGGAGTGTGCCAAAAGTACTGTCTCACCCCAAGGATCCCAACTCCACAAATGGTTTTTCAAACAGACATCTGGTTCTCAAGATGTGTCCCTTTAAGTGTTTTTGGGTTCGGTGGGGCCTGGGTCCGGTCAGACCTGGTCAGACCGACCTAGCCCAACCCTTTCTGGGTTCGACCCGGCTGAGCTGGGACATGGCGGGCTCATCTCGCTAGGTTGAGGTCTATCCTGGCCCACAATGGGGGCGACCCAGCTCGCAAGGGAATGGCCCAGCCCGCAAGGGGCGGCCCGGCCTACTAGCGAGAGGCCTGCTGGGCAGGAGGATTAGACACATGAAGTGCAACCTGCTGGGTAGGTAGCACAGCCATGTGAATCGCGGCCTGCTGGGGAGGCGGCCTTGCCGCGGTCCGCCCAAGCTGGCAGGGGGGACTTTTCCCCTTGGTATCCCGAACGGCTCAGAGGCCATTCGGTTTTGTGAAATGGTGGCGCCATGTAGGGGCCACCCAGTCACTTTGGAACCCACCGGGTAGTCACGAGTTATGTCTTCGTTGTGGCTTCGGTCGCGGCCCTCTACTCGTCGGGGGCGCACTGGCAGCGTCTCCTTCCCTTCCACATTCGGCCGATGTGTCATCCACCTTCTCCGACCACCGCAGCTGATGAGCTGCGGCCCCATGCTCACCGGCAGCGTGCGACCGTGTGCCACACCTCCTTCATGGTCGGCTAGTGATAGCTACTCCATCGACTGCCACAGCTTAGTATTGTGGAATCCTCTTGCGGCGTGTGTTGGCACGTTTCCCCCTTCATAGCCGGTCAGTGCCTCCACACCGGCGGTCTTCCACAGAGGGCACAAGGGTAGCAAAGTAGCAGAGGGTTTAGGGCGGGTTCATTAGGCCCGCACCCTCCACATTAGATCGTAATCATAAGGGAGGGTTTAAGGGTTCAATAAATTCACTTGAAATAAATAAGAATCAAATCCCTACCTCGGAAATCTATTGGAGAACATCTGCGCTTGAATATGGGTCGGATTTCTTCATTCCTGCAATAGGCTTCCAATGACGCCACTTGTATTTCATCCTTTAGTTCGGGGTTTCAGTGTCGCTCATCACCGCTCATCAGAACCAGCTCCATCCTCCAAGGTTTTGATGTCTCGGCACTCCTTCAGCACTTTGTTTTTTGGTGAAGCTGTGTCGACTCCTCTCCCCAAGCTCTATATAAAAAGGAGAGGGGGAGGGTGTCTAACGGTGTTGGGAATTAATGGGGACTCATTAATTAGGAAGCTTCCCAATTCCTCAATGATACTATTACATAGGAATAAAGGGTCAATCCATTTATTGGATTGACACGTCACTTGTACCACCTTGCCGCTTGTCCATTGGAGGAATAGAATGAAAATAAAATAATAAAATTATTTTTTTACTTTATTTTAAAAGACCAAAAATCTAACTTTTTCTCCAGACCTACTGTGGTTGAAGTGAAGCCTCACTTAAGTTAATTTTAGTACTGTGAATTCAATGGTGCCCTTGGATTTTTAATCTGAGCATCGGTTCAAAAGTTAGAAAATGCCACTCATGAATTTACTGAACATACCTTAGAAAAAGTTTAGAAATTCATTTCGGGTACACCAGACCTCAGAATCACACACCATCGATTTTTACATACTCATAATAATTCCATATAATTAAAAAAATACATGGAAAATCCAGGTCTTTATAGGGGTAGTAGAAGCTTTTAGTTAAAAATCACCAAGAGTCGAAGTGGACGGATTCATTCCACCTTGAGGTAGGTCCCCTATGCTTATGCCTTTAATTTGAATTCCATAATTGCTTGCTTGTTTTAAAAATATGTTTTATATTTATGTTATATACACATGATATAAATCTGGTTGCAGTTGCTAGAAATGATTATTCCTTTGTTTTGGAAATTGAAATGTATTTATAATTCTCATTGTTCTTAAGTGACTTTTCTTGAAAAGTGGTTTCCTAAGTTGTTTTTAATTGGAAATTAATATTTATAAAGTCATTTGAACTTTAGGCTGGTTAGTTATAAAAAATTTTCCTTGTATGTAATTAATATTGGTTGGCACCTTAAGAATGATTTATGAAAAAGGAAAACCACTCTTAAGGCACTCCCCCATTTTTTTAGAATATAGTGTGTGTGTTGAATGTGTGATTTGTGATATGTTCTTAGTAAAGAGGCTTATGCATTTTTGTGTGGCAGAAAAATATGGATGTTCTCAAGGAAGGAGATCGGTGGTGATAGGTTGGATGTGTTTTTGAGTAAAGAAAATGATAAGTACATATATGTTTACTTAATAAAAACTCACCACCACTTGAAATGGATCACAATGGGAAACCTGGGTATCTAGGTGGGTGGACTAGGACTAGTATGCTAGATGATACGTAAGTGGTTCGTCCCAGTTTCGTCTAGCAATATTAACACTACAACTCTAACTAAACATTTGTGATGATTGGAGACCACTAGGTTATGGGTGTATTTCCTACTAGTGGATCGTGCATGAGAACGTAGATCATTGTGGTTCATATACCACATTTATACAAAGGTATGAGGATCTTAGGTCCCCAACTAACACTAGTTGCTTAGGGATTTCCCATGGTGCTTGTGATATGATTTTCAGTTCAGTTGTTTCATTATTTTTTCCGCTTTTGTGAAAACCATATTTAAATTTAAATTTATCCCCTTTAATTTTGAAATTTTATTACTTGTTTAGATCCTATTTTGAAAATTTAGTGGTAGAGAAATGTATTCCTTAAAAATTTAAATCTGCTACTTGATTTTGAAAAGAATGAAAAAAAATACTTTAATGGGTCTTATTTTCAAACTAGCATGTTTTGGATTTTATATAAAAGTCAGTGGAATAGGGTGTTGTTATATCATGTCATTCCTAATGAGAATCTTAGTTCTCACGCCTACTTTAATTTTAGTTTCAGGTTCCTCTTGTTTCAGGTCTCTCTTGGAGTGAGTGTAGTTCATGTTTCGTGGTGACCCATGAGGTCATTTGAGGTATGTCTCGTTGGTTCATTTATTTCTTTTTCTACTGCCAATTTGTTTATTTTATTATATTTTATTTATATATTTGTTAAGTTAATGATTATTTATCTATCTTTATTCTGAGCCAATCATTCCCAACTAGTTTATTTTTAATGCCCGACACTAGTGGCCAGCCCGTGGGGATCAGGAACACCCCTCGGACCTTTCCGCATACTGGGTCGGTTGTTGATTGGATGATGTCCTGATTTGGTTCATGACAATGAAGAGATTAAAATAGGGAAATAATTTTACTTTCATGGAAAAGATTATCTAAATAATTTTCTAGATGAATTTTTTTCATCCATACTTGGTTTTATCATGGAACTATTTGATGAAAAATCATAGCTAATGGAATAATTTTACTTCCATAGAGAATTAATTGGCTAAAAAAGTTAGATGATACAACACCCTCCCAAAGATGGTGAAAGATAAGGGATAAAAGGCCTCACTTTACATTAAAAACATGTATTTGTTTGATAAAAAGTTTCAAATAATGGTTATTGAGAATAAATGTTTTAAGGATACTATGACTGAGGTATTCCATGCATTAGGGAAGCTATATATGGAAATTGTTAGTGTCAATGATGCACAGTTGAATGTGAAAGCTAAAAGAATTCAAGGATTTGGAATTTCCCTTCAAGATATTAGTAATATGCATAATGAAAAATATGATAAGTTTAAGAGTCATTAGGAAGTCAGATTTATATCATTTGAAGATGAAAATATCACTATAAACCTAAAGTCTCTTGAACAAGAGATTAAATAGAAAAATATGGAATCAGTCCATGCTAAACCTTCTCAAATATTTAAAAACAATAATGCCGCCACTAAAGTCTTAGATATTATCTTTCACTCAATAGTTACTCTATCTTGTGTTAAATAGTTCTTAAAATGTGGTGGGTAAGCATCCACCCCAAGTTCATGGAAGAAAAACACCCATATCCCAAAAATACATGCATGCACTGAATAAGTTTTATCAAATAGTACTAGAAAAAAGTAAATTATGTACAGATATGGGTTAAAACAATATTGCTAAGCCTACCAAATAATTAAGGGTAGATGTGAGAATATGTATAAATAACATTTTCTCAAAATGAGCTCAAAAGAGTGATGAAATAACTTAAAAATATTAAGGTTTTCAAGAAGAAAAATCTGGACATATTTCATAAATAAGAAAAAGAAAGAGGTTTGTTTGATATTATTGGTGTTACTAGAGGTTTGGGAACATGGACATATATTTTTGGCATAAAATGAAAATATATTAAATTAATTAATTCCAATACATAATGGTAAAAAAGATAAAAATAGAATTAATCCTGTTTTATAGAAGTTAAATTCACACAATAAGAGGAATCTTCCCTTGAGATACATATATGGGTGTATTGATAATTTATATGAATTTAGAAACATTTATGGACACACTTATGAGGAATACTGGTATGTTACAACTAGATTTAACTCTTTTACTCATGTTAAGAGGTGGACACACTAGTAAAACAAACAAATATATGAATACATGTCTACCTTAAGGGGTAATCAATTGGAGAAAGCTGCTAAGAGTGATTCTTCCCAGAATTAGGTGAAGATCGATAACTAATATGTCACTCTAAATAGAATAATGTGTTTCTATTGTGGTAATAAATTCCACTCCATGTAATTTTTTAAACAATCCAAGGATATTAAATCTATTAGGATCAATCTAAAATCACATAAAAATCCAACCAAATAGATGAATAAGAAGATTGGCATGGTGGAGACATCATTGATGATTAGATTGAGATATTTCCCAATAATGGTAAGTAAAAATATGATGATAAGATGTGTGGAGGGTGAAAATTTCCTATAAACACTACCAACAATTGTATGATAGTCTTACCTAGTAAAAAGGAGTTAACAAGTGAAAAGGGAAATCGCCAGGGGATTCTAGTTATAAATCTATTTTTATAAAGAATATATTAACATAGATGATGAGAGAAGTGCATGAGACAAATTATATTTTTATTATATATCCCCATTAATTGGATAAATAATGTAATTAGTCGAAAGTTATAAATTATATAAGTGCATTGTTAGATCAAGAAAATAAACTCATTCCTTCTTGGTAAGGAGATCAAAATGAAAATGATTCCATGATTCCCAAAGATAAACAAATCTAAAAACCTAAAGAAGATACAATCATGAAGAAAATAATAAATATTATAAAATCAAATAAAAATTCAAATAGGTTGATAAAGTATCCTCAACCTTAGTGTTACAACTAATGTTCTAAGGAATACCCACCTTATTCCCAAATATTTGGAGAATGAATTTTGTACAAGGGGATTAAAGGTGATGAATGAGAAGAATCAATAAATTTTGTGATTCTTATACATCTAGGTATTAGTATAAGATTTATAATAATTTCTACATTTTATTTTCATGAATTATATATTTCACCCCTTGAGGGGGATCAATTGAAAAAGTGAATGTTTCCAGATATTTCTTATATTCTTAAAAACTATAAATCTAGACAAACCTAGTATTTTTGTTGTGCGAGGTATGATATTCACTTTCCTTTCCTATTTATATTGTATAATTTATGTATTTATAGGGGGGTTCTAACAAAAAGGAAAGATTTTTACTTTTATGTGAACATTTTGATGTATTTTATGAAGATAAGTGAATATTTACAAAAAAAATTAAAAATATTATTCACATGATCTATGGGAATTGAAAATATGAGTTAGAACTATAGTCGTTATAAATTCTTATTTTCTACACCAAGGTTTCCTATGCAGTCTCAGAATTATTAACTGATAGCTCATTAATAAGAAATCAGTGGTGTCTACCTTCTCTAATGATATTGGAAAATAATAGGGTGAATAATTTGTCATTTCAAGTGGATGAGAGCACCCTAATATTAAGGGGGAAATGTTTTCATCTCCTTTTATTTATTTTAATTAAAGGGGATAGGAAAATTAAACTTTTAATGGATATTTACATGAATCTAAAGTGTTTGTAAGTTCAAATTATTGATAAAAAATTCAAAGGGGGAGAATTAAGTTCCATTTGGATTGTGTTAGTGTTTTCTATCAATGTGCATGTCAAAAGTGTTCAAGGAGACTTCGGTGATGGATTGAAGTATCCAAAAAAATTATAAATAATTAATTGACCATGAATTATAGATAAATATTATTTTATTTTGATACCATTGGAATTTAAAGTTTGATTCATATGTTATAAATGGAATATGGAAAGCGGTGTTTCTTCTTAAATACCTAGTTAGATGACTTTTAGTGGAATCCTATACATCAAATAATTGAAAGAGATAGTATTCAAAAAATAACATTAAAATTGATTAAGGAGATGTTCCAATACTTTCTACACAATTTAGAATATAAGGATTGCTACATTTAGTGAAAAACTTGAAGGGATATCATTAAAAGTGTTCAAAAGGATAGCTAATTGCATATTTTAAAGTCCTGAGACTTTTGAGGACACCCAAGTTTTTTATTGCATAGGAATATTTAAATCAGTGTGAAATAATAGTTGGATTAGTTTTAATAGAAGCTAAAGTATACTAGTTGTGAAGTTCTTAAATATACTCAAGTTTGAATGTACATGTTGCAAGTTATTGGGAATTGAGCTGAGAATGTTTTATATATTCCCAAATGTGATTTGAGAATGGATGAAGGTGGTTTAAGGATAACTTAATATTAATTTAATAAATTTTATATTTGGACCTCATATATAGAATTTGGATAATTCAGGAATATTACGGTCAATCCACTGGTTTTGGGGTTGCTTCATGTGGTCGATCAACTGACCACGGAGTCAATTGGTCAAGTGGTTGACTTTCTAAGTCGTGTAGTCAATCTACAGACTCACAATCAGTTTAAATTTCAATGTGTGTTTGATCCACCAACTGAATGGTAAATTTCTATATAAATTATTTTGTATGTGATGTTGATTAATATCCTCATGGTTGATCAACATGGTAATTTAATTGGTAATGTAGTCGATCCTCACAGTCATGAAGTCGGTCTGAACTTCATGTGATTGATAGGATGGTCATGTAGTTGATACACTCATGGTCACTTATCTACCTAACATTCCTATCATAGGTTGGTAAAAAATCTATTATTTATTTTCTAGTAGAGCACAGTGGTTGGCTAAGGCCATCTCACTTGAGGATATTTGTAGTCAATTAAATTCTATTCATAATTCACATATTCTAATTTTTATGAGTTTTTCTTTATTTTATGAAAACTTTGGAAAATTTGGAAATTTAAGGTGAATGAAAATTCTAAAATATCCTAACATGGAGATTAAAAATAGAATAATGTTAGAAAATAAAGGTCTTGGTCCTATGGTTTGGTTACTTGGGTTCCTTTATTATTTAGATTTTTTGTTTAAATTCAATCTGATAATTCATTTATGAAATCTCATCCATGAATTACTATTCTTTGATTTATTGAGTTTTAATTTTAGCATGACTAGGATATATTTTAGGAACACCAAATATCACCTCCTCCAATAGCCAAGTTTGATAAACACATCAATTGATAGTGTAATAACTAAATAGACCCGACTCCATTATATTTCATTTCATCCCTTTACCTTCATGTCATTGATTCCTTCAAGTTTTACATTTTGAATAGATCATTCACAACATTAATTATGGGTTTCTAGTAGATTTGGATCTGTTTCATCCTAGTACTTCAATTTCAATCCTTATAATTAGGCTTTCACCTATCATATGTTGTGGTACATCATTTTCATCATGAATTCATCACCGTTTAGATCATTTACAAATATTTTTTTATCCTACCATAAATTTAAAAAAATTAAAAATCATCAATATTAATCATTTAATTTTCAAAAACATTATTTTATATAAAAATAATCATGAAAAAATGGTTTTGGAAAACCCCCCATACTTAGAAATTTCTTGTCCTCAAGTATTTAATCTTAACAACATAATAAAGGAACTTCATTATACCTATATTTAAATTTTAAAAGAAACAAAACCAAACGTTTTTCAATTTAAAATAAACTTTTAAGTGTTACACAAAATAATTTATCAAACACCTCACATTTTAAAGAAACAAATATAATCAATCATTTTACTTTCCCTCTTTTGAAATAGCAATGCTCTTCCTTTGTTCAACTTAAATTTTTTAATTCATAGATAATTTGAATGCCAATAGAAATATATCTCACATTAAATTCTTTTCACTCATTACTAAAGGTAGTAATTTAATGGAGTTTTTCTCATACCTCAAGTACATGTTTCCTACCATTGGCTTGCAAGGAATCTAACATCTCCACCATGTAATTAAATATATCAAAATCAATCATGAGAACTTTGTATCAAGGTTCAAATGTCTATAAGGCTTAGGGTAGGTGGGTAATGAATAAAATATGTCCTAAAAAATAGGTTTTTCTCTTAATAATAATTCATGATATCAAAAGATAATCCCAATGAAATGCTCCTACAATGATTAATATTTAATTTCCCCATTCCCCAAATCTCAAAGTGGGCACATGATATGAGTAAGCATAATGGATGAATCGCCCTCTGTTGATTATTTTTTTTATTTTTATTTTTTTATTCTATTTAAAAATTTATGATTAATAAAAATCTCACATCCACCACCTAACCCCATATGATCAAAAGATGACCAGTTTGGTAATGGTGATTTTTTATTATCCCAATAAACAACCCAATTTTTCCTCTTTTTTTAAGGATATGTGAATAATAAAGTACAATGAATGAAATCATGCCCTCTCCAAAAATCAAAAGAAAACCATACTAAAGTCACCTCACTAAATTATATCCCCATACACCATGTAAAACCTCTCCCCCACTTTTAGTCTTTTGAATATCATGCAACACTCTGACAATAGGTTAGTAAAGGATATAATCATCTTGAAATGTGGATCCTTTACTTATAAGTTCATTCATGGATTCTATAGGAAAAGGTAGGATTCAATTTCAAGGTGGTCCCAAAGATAAAGGGTTAAATGATAAAATTCCTCAATCATATTAAAATTTATTCTATTCATTCATAGCTTTGATAAGATGCCAAGAAAGTTTTAGAAGAAAAAAAATCATACCCCAATCTTTTAAGAAATATTATATAGAAATAATGATAAATATTGGTTCAGAAATACTCTTAATAAAAGAACATATAATTTGGGATAATTATTCCTGTCAATGTAAAAAATAATAAATCAATCAATGTTAATTTCAAAAATTCAAAACATACCAAATCTAGGACTAATTTCAACTATAAAAATTGACTCATCTCTAAAAATCATGATTTATTAAATTCATCCCCTACTTATTAACTTTAATTATTTATTTTCCACTTCAAATATCTAATCATTTCAAAAGTGAACTTTAAAACAAGTAATAATTATTATCCTAAGAAACTTATGTCACTTATATTGATACTAGAGTACAAAAGTTAAAAGTGGTGCATGAAATTTATTTTTTAATACTCAAAAGAATATTTAAAATTATGGGGGTAAAATAAAATAAGGAATTGAAACTCATATTACCCTTCTAATTATGCTTCAATTTGGGATTCTTGGTGGTTTCTATTTATATAATTTATGGAATGAACATGAATCTCATGACGTGAATTATTGATAGGAAGCCTCTTCAATTTCCTTCCTACCAATTGATACCATGTTTATGGACCTACTAAATAAAATCAATCATCAAAGAACATGGACTATTCTATTAAAGCTCATAAAGAATGATAGAAATAGGAATGTATCCTAATATATTCCTAAAAATAATTATTGAGAAATAAATTTAAAGTTAAGTACTAGAAATAAAATAAAAGAAAATAAATATAAATCTTGGTTTGATCCTCCAAGTGGGCCCTGGGTTTTGACTACCTCTAAAAGATAAATTCTAGTTGTTATCAAACGTTTGATAGTGGGTGTAGTTTATTGGATTTGAATCACCACATGTTGTTCCTTCCTTATTAAACTTATTAATTTTTATTTCTGAGTATTCCATTTATAGAGTAAACTAAATCCACCCTAATATAAATGAGATATAGCTTGCATGGTGGGTGTGAGATGAATTATGGGTCCTTCCCTTTATTTTTTTCCACTTGTATAGCCCCTCCTTCATTTTCTAGTGTCTACTCTTGATGTTCTGCATCAATTGATTAATCAAAGGGAATGTTAAAATGTAATTTTATTTGAAAAAATTTTAAATATGAATAATCAATAGTAAAATATTTCCTTTCAATGTAAACAACTTGTGTCTCTATTTATTCTAGAAGATCCACTTGGATTTCCTCTTGGACTCCCTCCGATAAGTGTTCAATATGTTCAGGTAGATCCATGTGTTCCTAAAAAAGTTCATCTTATTTTTATTCATCTTCCTCTAAGGAAAAAATAAGAGTTATCTAAATTTGAGAATTAAAAAATATGGGGTGATAATCAATTCAGTTTCTAAAAAAAGAGATGAAATTGAGTTCAAGAAAGGATCATCTCCCTGAGTTGGTTCGACATCAATTTATTCTTCAATGAAAAGTGCTTGTTATAGTTGGATTTCACTGGATATAGGTAGGTAGTCAGGTTCCTCCATATTATCTTTAAATTAAACCACTGTTTTGGTTTCTTCTTACTCAAAATCTGGAGAGAGTTACAATGGTGAAGTCTCGTTTTCTTTTTCACATATGGGGAGATCATATTACACTCCATTTTCATTCCAAAATTCATCTAGATCTTTTTTATATCCCATACATACTTCAGTAGGAAAATATTATTCATCTATATCCTATATAAAGGGTTGAGTGAGGTGTAATGGATCTTTAGGTATCTCCTCCTTTACCTCATTAGGTTCTTTAACTTCAAAAATGAGTGGGGAAATTTCTTCCACCACTGGCTAAGGTTCAGGCTCCAGTTGTTACTCTATTTGTCCTATTTGGATATTCATCTCCTTTATCTTCTCTTCAATCCATTACAACTGATCATTTATATTATTATAATCCATTTTATCCTGATATTTTACCATATGAATTTGTTCAAAAAAATTAAGAGGAAACATGACTCTTCTAGTGTCTTGACCATTTCTTAATAAATTTTTGGGAAGTAATCCTAGAGTTTAGTTAATTATATAGAAAATACTTCAACTATTGGGTGATATAGGGTCTCTTTCAGGTCTTGGATGCGAACCTTAAATTACTCTAATATGATTATTTCTCTTCGATCTCCCCTGATCTGTTTATAAAAGAAAGAAACACCATATTTCATAGACTAGGGTGAGTCAGACATTTTTAAAAAAATTTATTATTTTTTTCAATTTAAGGAATCATATGACTATTTAAATTATGAAAATATAAATAATTAATGAATTATCACTAGGATCCCTATAAATGGGTACCAAGTTTTTACATGCCTATCATAGGGTGACAAAAAAGATACCATTTATTTTATAGTGTAGAATAGTGGCTGACCAGGATCATCTTACTTGAGGATATTTGTAGTCGATCAAATTTTATTCTTAATTCACCTAGTATAATTTTTTTATTTTTTTATTTTATGAAAACTATGAAAATTTTGGAAAGATAAGGTGAATACAAATTCTAAACTATCCTAAAATACTCATGCAAAAAAAAGTTAGAAAAGAAAGCTCTTGGTCCTAGGGTTTGGTTACTCAGTTTCATTCATTATTCAGACTTCTTGTTTAAATTCAATTTGATAATTTATTTATGAAATCTAATCCATAAATTATTATTATTTAATTTATTGAGTGTAAATTTTATAATACATAGGATATCTCTTCATCACACCAAATCTCACCTCTTTTAATAGCCAAGTAAGATAAATATCTCGATCGAGAGTGTGATACCTTACTAGACCTAGATTCATAGTATGTCGTTTCATCCCTTTGATCACCATAAACTCCATCATATAAATAGTTTACTTGAGATAAGGGAGGTAAAGAATGTAAATTTAAGAATATAGATTAATTTGAAAGTCATATTGTGGCGTATGATCGCCACATCTATGCACTTCTCTCTCATACAACAAAAATATAATTAAAAAATTTAAGAATTAAATCATAAGGATTTGGGAACACCGCGAAACATCCCCCAAGTCCAAGCATCAGGTCATTCACTCACCATTGTGAGTGTAAGAGATCATGGTGGAATAGGTAAATAAATATAGAAAGATGGAGATGGAATAGAATAACACTTTAATAAAAATATGAATTAGGGTTACAAGGAAGAATAAATTAAAACTGAAATTAAAAAAGAAAATCTAAACAACAATCTCATCCCCCAGTGTAACAGCTAATTTCACCAATTTTTACATGTCAATTTCCAATCCCCCTGGACCTATATTTATAGGATTAACTATTCCCTCAAGCATTATAAATCACCCAATAAATGGGTCAAAATAAACCCCGATCATAATGGGGGAGTAAAAGGCATGCACCGACATTAATTACATTGAAATAAATCATTGTCGAGTTTGTACATAAAGTCCCATGGCATGACACATAGTGTCACACTAAAATTTTGTATTGTCCTCCCAAGTGAGTTCTTTTTTTCATGATTTGGATTCATGTCATGAATTCCTTCAAGGTTTAAATCATGAATAGAACATTCATAACATGAATGATGGATTTCTAGTAGATTTGGAAATGTTTTATCCTAGTTCTTCAGTTTAAAGCCTTAGAATTGAGCCTTCACTTATCATATGTCATGAGACATTGTATTCATCATGAATTCAATACCTTTTATCACATTTTCAAACATTTTTTGTATCCTAACATAAATTAAAAAAACAATTAAATAATAGTAATATAAATCATTTAATTTGAAAAAAAAATTATATAAAAATAAGCATGAAAAAATGGTTCTATCACTACCTCAACGTGCGGTTGATATGACACTTAGTGAAAATATGGAGGATATTGCAGACTAAAAAATAATGAGAATTCTAGATGTTATATATAAAGAGTAAATTGAATGAAATGATTCTTGGAATATTTTTTTAATGATTAAAACATCACAAAATACATTTAAAACAATATTTGATTTAGTAAGTGAAAATCTTCAAGGTTAGTTGAAGAATATATAATTTTAAGAGGAATTACTTGAATTATATAAACTGATTCAACTGATATATTCCAAAATTAAGTGAAAATGATTTATGTTGAATTTTATGTCTTTCATACATGATTCAAACATAATAATTCTATCATGATATATGATCTAGTTTAGTATAAATGGAATCAAAAAGCAGAATGAATTTATGGGAATTAAATTAAGCCTAACTTTCTTCTTCTAGGTTTGCTAAAATTGGAAAATAAAAGAAACATTAAGATGTTGTATTTATTCTATAATGTTTTAAATATAACAATGATAAATTTTATTAAATCTTGAAATGTTGAGTGGTAAATCAAGATAAGATTCTATATGAATGTGTAGATCACTTTGATGTATGCACTGGTATTTTCTAATGCACTCTAGCTACAGAAAGTGAGTCTATTCCATGAAGGGGAATGCTTTATCCATTGAAGATAGAATAAGTATATGAGGGTGAGAGATATATAAATATTTAGTGGGATTGAATCTGGATTTTCAAGATCATATTTTATATTTATTGGAGCTGAGTTTTCTAGAATGATTTAAGCAAGTTGAATATGAAAATATTGAGTCAGTTCAGTAATAAAGAATAATATAAGGAATAAGAAGATGATGAAGACTCTATGCCAACTATAATAAGTTGGAATAGTGTATAATAGTTTCCTTTTACCCATATAACTATGAGAAAACATAAAGTGAGGGAACTCCTATCATTATATAAGAGACAACAGTAAGGGTGAAAAGAATATCAAGATTGTGAGGGAATCCCATACAAGAAAAATTGGTGAAAATAAAAAAAGAAAATGGGAATAAAATTATATGGGGATATTCAATATTAAAAAATATAAAATAATAATTCTTGGTGATATACATATAAAAGTATAAAATATGATGAGAGAATGTGTGTTTTCTTATTCAAACTAGAGAATTCAAGAGCTATGAGCTATGAAATATTTTAAATAAATCTATCATAGAAGAATAATAATAATAATAATTTGATCATGAACTGAAGCTAAAGATCATATAAGTATCAAATCCAAAGGAATAATAAAATGTTCCTTTGAAATCCATGGTTACAGAAGTTTGAGAATAAGAAAATTTAGTAAGAGATTGATCTTATTTGAATGTTTTATTTTATTAGTGTTGATTATTTGAAGAATATAAGGAGATATTAAGTTTAAATATCATAAGAGCTCAGATATTTAGTGATAAAGCTATATTAATAGGTTATAGGGATATGTGAATCTAAGTTTCAAGCAGTTTCCATGTTATATAGTATTCCTAGAGATCTATTATCATTTGAAAGAGCTATTATTGAGAAGAAGTAGATCTATTATATTAGTGCAGAAGCATCCTATATAGAACCAGAGATCTTCTTATAAGAATAACTTCAAAAAACACTCACATATATAATTTTGGAATCCATATAAAATGTTAAACTTAACATATGTAGGTAGATCATGGTTAGAATCTATGAAAATAGTGTGAAGTTATTGAGATAAGTCTGATGTGATTCTGGAAAGAGAATCCCTATGAGACATAAGAATTGTAAACACTATGAGACTCGATGTTGGTGAGGGAAACACCACCCATTATTATCTACATTAGATTGTAATATATAATATTTGATTAGGGAAAACAACCCATCAATTTGAGGAGTGAGTCTTTGTACCAAACCTTGTAAAAATATTATGTGCCTCTTTATTACTTTACTTGCATGCATACAGCTGATTATTGCTAGGTAAATTATTGACAGATCCATTTTCTCTAACTAATATCATAGTTTAAATTAAAAATAGGTTTTATGGTAGTTTTTAAATTGATAAAAAATAGGAAACACCTAATTTTCCCACCCACCCCCTGTAAAGACCCATAAATTCCAAGGAAATTTTTTTTTCTTAATTTTCTTTGGAATTTTACAAGAACTCAGTTTCTGACGGCGCCTGATTACGAGGCCCGGTGTGCCCGGAATCAATTTCCGAAGTTTGGCTCGGGAACGTTCAGTGAACGGATGAGCGGGTTTTTCTAACTTTTGAACCGGTGCTCGGAATCGAATTCTGAGGGCACCGATGGAATCACAGCGCCGGTATTTGCTTAGAAACGCCTCTTCCGGAGTTGCGTTTTCTCGGGTGTGGTTTTTAATTTTTGGGCTTAAAGTTAAGAAATAAAATAATTTTACGACAACTTTATTTTATTTCACTTAAGCCACTTGGAAGCCACTTGAAGCCACTTAAAAGTGGCTTAAACTGAGTTGAACCGGATAGGGTACTATCCAGAAATATCTTACCCTCTTGGTAGGATATTTGTGAGGTGGTTCCCACACGAGCCCCGCTGTTTCTTTCCGCTAAGTAACGCACCCGTGAAAACCCGTCTTTATGAAAGTCAACTGACGCGTTTTCTTAAATTCTTAACAGACCATTTAATTGGGCGGTTTATTTCATAAATTAAATGAGTTGTTTCTTTCGTTGAATTAATTCTACAAATTAATGGTTTTTTTCTTATCTTTTGAATTTCAAATGTTTAGTTGTGTAAATAAAATAAGGCTTAAGCTTATTTTATTTTGGGTTGAAACTTGTGGCGTGGAGAGGATTTGAAGGAAAGCATTCTTCTTTGGCGAAGAACGCGAAGAACGCGAAGAACGCCAAACCTGCGGAGATCGGCGACGCGAAGCCTTGTACCGCGACGCCAACGGATCTCCCTTCGCGACGCTTCTTCCGCGACGATCCAACCCCGCGACAGCCTTCGATCGACAACAACCAAGGTAGGGGGTTGCGCTTCTTTTTATTTTCTTTTTGGATTTCATCAACAACATGGATTTAATTATTATTAATTAAATCCGTATGTTCTTGGTCCTCGGAGATCGTTGACGCGACGCCCTTCCGCGGTGTGACGATCACCTCCTTCCGCGACGGTCAATTCGGCGACGACCTCGCATCCGACAGCGACGGCGAGGTAGGGATTTATTTTTGGGAATTACCCCCCCTTTTCTTTTTATATTCCCGTAATTGTTTCTTTAAAAAGTTAAAGAACTGGATTTGTGAACAATTTTAAAATTATTAAAATTGTTGTTTCCGTTCAAATAAGGAACCCGTTTTTATGAAACAATTTTATTTCATTAAAAATTGTTTCGGATATGCGTTCATGTGTTGAACTTTAATTTCTCCCGTTGTTTATATCTAACGCGGAGGGTGCGGGCCAAACGAACACGGCCCGACAACCCTCCGCCGTTCTTCGTTCTTGTGCGGATTTGACGGGCAACGACGGAACGTGCCGCAACGGATGTTTGATGATCCCGCAGTAAAGAACGGAACCCGGGAGGAACAACGGCGCAGACGGGAAGGAAAACGGGCCACCAGAGCGACTCCGGCGGCCCGCAGAAGCCGGTGGGGGCGCGGGTCGCCGGCGCGGCGGCGCCGGCGGCCGGAGGCGACGGCACCCCGCGGGTGTCCAGCGCGACACCCCGCGGGTGCCGCGGTGTTGTCACGCGGCACCCCACGGGTGTCCAGCGCGGCACCCCGCGGGTGCCGTGGGTGTCCAGCGCGACACCCCGCGGGTGTCCAGGGCGGCACCCCGCGGGTGCCGCGGGGTTGTCACGCGGCACCCCGCGGGTGTCCAGGGTGGCACCCCGAGGGTGTCGCGGGGTTGTCACGCGGCACGTCCGGCTGTTTGGCCGACACCCCGCGGGTGCCGCGGGGGTGTCACGCGTGGCGGCGGCTTTCCCCCGCGTCGGCCGCTCGGCCGCTCGGCCGAGCCGAGCCGGACCGGCCCTGGCCGGGCCGGGCCGGGCCAACTGGGTCGGACCCGACCCGGTTCGGGCCAACCAGGGGGGGTCGGGCCGGGTCGGCCCAGGCCCGGACCCCCCGTCTTCGGACGACTTCCGTTCAAACGCCCGTAACTTGAGCTACGGGCCTCCAAACGACTCGCCGTCAGTGGCAACGCAATCCTTGGAGCGAGTCGGTCGTTTCGGTTTATCGCACTGAAAGTTTTGGAATACTTTGGGTTCGGCGGGGTTGGTTCGTACACGAAACCAACCGGGCCCTCGGAGCGGAAACGCTCATATCTTGAGTTACGGACGTCCGATTGACGTACCGTCAGCTTTGTTAGTTTCCTCTTAGTGAGACGGATCTTTTGGCTCACTCCGCCCGGGGTTTGGGCACAGGTGGAGTACAGTCGGGTTGGTTTTGCCTTAAAAACCAACCGGGCCCCTGGGACGAAAAAGCCAATAACTCTCAGACCGAGCGTCCGATTGACGCGTCGTCTGTTGCGTTGAGTTCCTGTTGACGATACGGAACTTTTGGCATCCTTCGCCCGAGTTTTGGATACAGTTGGTAGTGGCCGGGTTGGATCGCACCCGAAATCCAACCGGGCCCCTGGAACGAAAAAGCTGATAACTTTCAGACAGGACGTCCGTTTGACGAACCGTCAGCGGCGTTGACGATCACGTTGAGAAACGGTCCCTATGAGTATACCCTATGAGAGCTCGGGGTACAGTTGAGATACGGCTGGGTTTGGTTCGCTCACGAAACCAACCGGGCCCCTGGGACGAAAAGGCTAATAACTCACAGACCGGGCGTACGATCGACGCACCGTCTATTGCGTTGAGACCCCTGTGACGAGGTGGTACTTTGAGATACTTCTTCGTGGGACCTTGAGATACTTGGAGTATCGACTTGCAGCTCGTGGAGCGGACCCTCCCAGAGACGAGCGTGCGGAGTACGGAGACCGTGTAGCCGACTGAGACCTGACGACTGCTTGACCGACTCGACTTGGAGTGAGTCGACTAGCCCAGTGGACGGAGCACTACTTTGTTTGGGTGCAGACCCATGGCGGACGGAGCACTACCTTTGTGATAGTGCAGACCCGCAGTACTCGTCCGGAGAGTACCTCTGCAGGCTACTAGGGGGTGTGCACTACTGTGTTTGAGTGACATACCTCGGCGGGAAGCACTACTGTGTTTGGGTGGCTGGCCCGCGGTACTCGACAGGAGGAGTACCTCAGTAGTATTAGGTTAGGTAGAAGTACCTCGGAGTCGTGACAGGACCACTGTACACTCTAGAGACGGAGCTCTTCAGTAGTTACGATTTCGATAATGAAAATCCTGGTTTGAGCTGAGACTTTTGACCTTTGTGTTTCCTCATGATTGAGATGGGTTACTTGATAACTTAGGTATATGTATGGGCATATACCTAAGTAGAGGTTATCTGTTGAGATCTTCTTTGTGGTTATCCTTGTTGGATTTAGTGATACCTTGAGGGTCTCGGGGTCCCTACTGAGTATCGTTATACTCACCCCTGCACGGGCTATGCCCGCACCTCGTTGTGTTGGTTGCAGACGACAGGCAGTGCTGACGGAGGCCGAGTGTTCGAGGACTGGACGGTACCCGGAGGTGGACTACACGACAAGTCAGTGTCCGGAGGTGGACTTCATGGTGAGACGACACTCGGAGGAGGTTGACGGACGAGAGCACTGTGGAGGCTATCTGTACCTACCCTTCAGGTAGGATTCGTGGTGGACGATCCAGGAGCTGCGCCATCTGTACCTACCCTTTAGGTAGGATCCGAGGAGGACGACCCAGGAGCCGCTTCCGTCCCTCCAGCTGTTGTCTTTTTCTGTTGTACTTTGTTCAGTTGTAGTTGTACTTTCTTTTGGGTTTGTATTCTGGCCCATTTACTTTTCAGCACTTCTTTTTGTACTTAGTGTTTTACTTCCGCTTGTACTCTGTGGTGTTTTGTTACTTTTATAAAGGCAATGTCTTCCCAGTTATCGGGATTTACGCCTTTGGAGATAGTCGCCAGCCCCTGGCCTATGGAAGGCGGGCTTGGGGTAGTCACGGCACGGGCCCCGAGGACGGGTCGTGACAAATTGGTATCAGATGTGGTCGGTTCTACCGCAGACTCTGATCTTTCTTTCTATGAAGCAATAGTGTTAAGGGTACCGAGTGTCGTTTTCAGTTCAGGGAGTCCAGTGTTGGTGCGGGCGGCCGACGTATCCATACACCAGGACCCTGGCAACTGATTTCCGACTTTGTGCACGAAAACACTGATTGCGTGTGTGTTTTCAAAGGTTTCCCCCCTTAAAACAGCTCAAACCAGGTCAGCTCACCAGGTATAATCGTTTGACCGTGTTACGTTGTTTCTTTTAGGATGCCTTTTCTCGGACGACCAACTAGAGCCCAAAGGGATGTGCGTGCTGACAGCCTGTCGAGTGACGAGGCTTCGGTACAGGGCCCTCTTGCAGTTGAGGCACCAACGGAGGCGCCAGCGGTACTACCATACGTTGGGCCACCGATTCCACCAGCCCCAGCAGTAGGCGATGCCCGCTACTTGAGCGCACTGCATGAGTTCCAGTTCCAGAGGCCACCCAGGTTCGGGGGAGAGACGGACCCGCAGGCAGCTGAGGATTGGCTGGAGGCTGTGGTGGGAGTATTCAGGCTAGTGGGGACGCCATCAGACTTCATGGTGACCTTTGCTGCCAGCCTTCTTCAGGCAGCAGCAGGCAGGTGGTGGAGCCACTTGTTCCAGTTTTGCGATGGGATGGCTTTCACATGGGAAGACTTTGAGACCTTCTTCAGGGTGGAGTTTGTGCCAGTAGCTCTACACCCCGAGCGTGTTCAGGAGCTGCTACCTTTGCCGCGTGTTTTTCGATCAGAATCTGAGTCATCTGTGGGTAGTAGACAGATGATGCAGAGGTCCAGGAGGACCAGACCAGCAGTTGGGCGATCTCGGGTTTTAGGACCGGTGGTGCGGGGCACCCGGGGTGGGGTCAGAGCCAGGGGTTCCAGAAGCAGACTGTGTTACTCGTGTGGTGGAAAGGGGCACCTAGCACGTGACTGTCCGACTCCTCGTACAGTTGATCCATAGGCTTTTAAGGAGCCACCGAGGCAGAGGCAGCGACGAATGCTTGAGCAACAGTAGAGCAGTGGAAAAGGCAGTAGAGCTCCTGGAGCAGGTGGACAGGAGCGGAACTAGTGGATACGTCTCTTGTACTTCTAGTTCCATGTTGATGTTGTTTTTGTGTCTTTGTACCATGAGCTGCAATAAAATAAAGACACTTATCTTGTGATGTTTGATTTCCTGTCCTCTTTTGTAATGTTACTAAGTGGTCCTGGTTAAGACTGTTGACTTGACCCTCACTTTTGAAATTCCTACTGGAGGAGACCCAGTGACCTCACACTGATGCCGACAGTGTGACTCGACCCCTGGAGGCGAGAGTGATATTTGGATCTATTAGTAGTTGCGTCGAGGCCTTACGACGTCATCCATGGCATGAATGCATCATTTATGTCAGGACTGACTGTATTAGGCAACGAATGTGGTTCATCCAGGGGATGAGACCAGATTTCTCTTATCGGCAAAGAAGAAATCATAGCTACTCTTGTGACGCTAAAGGAGGTGCAGTTCATCCAGGAGCGGATGAATACTGCACAGTGCAGTAAGAAACAAGGAACCGGTGCCAGTCTTAGAGACTCGGGCATGATAAATGTTTCAAGAAGAGGTAGCTTTAAATAGAGATGAGTTTGCGAAGTGGCAGACGTGGAGGCAAAGCTAGGAGAGCAGCATGAGGTGGTGTACATCTTAACATGCTACAACCACCCGCCTTAGTTATTCCCGCCAGGCTCAGGGAGCTGGAGGGCGGAGGAAGAGTGCGGCTGCATGCGGTCAAGGAGTGTGACCCAATGGCTCTAGAAATGATTCAAGGGACAGTCTATGTCCACTACAAGCTGCTGTAGTAACAGACGTCGATATGAATCATTCCTCGCTTCCAAAAATCTTGTTCCATACCTAGAGTTTCCGGTAAGCCGTGGACTTGACCCTCACGTTTGGAGATACCTTGGGAGGAGACTCGATAATCACACTTACGCCGACGGTGTGGTCAGACCCTCGAGGCGAGAGTTCTGGTTGGAATCTCTTGGTGGCAGCGTCGAGGCCTTACGACGTTAGTTTGAGTATGGAATGGGAAATAACTGTTCATACTCAAATTGACAGTTTTAGGCAAACGTTGGGATGGGTTTTCCTTGGTCGGCGGAAAAGGAAACCCTAGGCAGTGCAGGGTAACTCTTGCACAGGAGGGTGCGACCGATCACTCTTGAGTCGGTCAACCTTACCCTCATAGCAGCAGTCGTTTTGAGTTTCAATTCTAATAGAAATGGAGACCTCTGGAGTTCGAGGATGACGACCACGTCTTCTTATGGGTCTCACCTCGACGAGGTTTACGGAGATGTGGCCTGGGAGGCAAGTTATCTCCGAGGTTCAACGGATCTTTCTAGGTCCTCAGCTGGGTAGGCGAGGTGGTTTACTGCTTGGCCCATACACTTCAGTTGCACTAGGTGCATGATGTTTTCCACGTATCCCAACTGAGGAGATACGTGCTCGACCCCCTTCGCATATCATCGACCAGGAGGAGCTAGACGGTGGCGATGAGTGTCTTATACGGAGGTTCCTGTGGGGATTGAGGATCGACAGGAGCGGATCCTAGGAGGATGGTCGATTCCTCTTGTGCACTTTCTTTGGCAGCACGGGAACCTCCAGGTGAGCACATGAGAGCGGAAGGCTCAGATGCGTGCTCAGTACCGCTTTGTTTCCCTAAATTTGTGGTGAAGCTTTACGGGGACGTAAAGACCTGTGGTGGGAGTAATGTAAAGACCCGTAAATTACAAGGAAATTTTTTTTTCTTAATTTTCTTTGGAATTTTACAAGAACGCAGTTTCTGACGGCACCTGATTTCGAGGCCCGGTGTGCCCGGAATCAATTTCCGAAGTTTGGCTCAGGAACGTTCAGTGAACGGACGAGCGGGTTTTTCTAACTTTTGAACCGGTGCTCGGAATCGAATTCTGAGGGCACCGATGGAATCGCAGCGCCGGTATTTGCTTAGAAATGCCTCTTCCGGATTTCTGTTTGCTCGGGTGTGGTTTTTAATTTTCGGGCTTAAAGTTAAGAAATAAAATAATTTTACGACAACTTTATTTTATTTCACTTAAGCCACTTGGAAGCCACTTGAAGCCACTTAAAAGTGGCTTAAACTGAGTTGAACCGGATAGGGTACTATCCAGAATTATCTTACCCTCTTGGTAGGATATTTGTGAGGTGGGGCCCGCACGAGCCCCGCTGTTTCTTTCCGCTAAGTAACGCACCCGTGAAAAACCGTCTTTATGAAAGTCAACTGACACGTTTTATTAAATTCTTAACAGACCATTTAATTGGGCGGTTTATTTTGTAAATTAAATGAGCTGTTTTTTTCGTTGAATTAATTCTACGAATTAATGGTTTGTTTCTTATCTTTTGAATTTCAAATGTTTAGTTGTGTAAATAAAATAAGGCTTAAGCTTATTTTATTTTGGGTTGAAACTTGTGGCGTGGAGAGGATTTGGAGGAAAGTGTTCTTCTTCGGCGAAGAACGCGAAGAACGCCAAACCTGCGGAGATCGACGACGCGAAGCCTTGTACCGCGACGCCAACGGATCTCCCTTCGCGACGCTTCTTCCGCGACGATCCAACCCCGCGACAGCCTTCGATCGACAACAACCAAGGTAGGGGGTTGTGCTTCTTTTTATTTTCCTTTTGGATTTCAACAACAACATGGATTTAATTATTATTAATTAAATCCGTATGTTCTTGGTCCTCGGAGATCGTCGATGCGACGCCCTTCCGCGGTGTGACGATCACCTCCTTCCGCGACGGTCAATTCCGCGACGACCTCGCATCCGACAGCGACGGCGAGGTAGGGATTTATTTTTGGGAATTACCCCCCCCCCCTTTCTTTTTATATTCTCATAATTGTTTCTTTAAAAAGTTAAAGAACTGGATTTGTGAAAAATTTTAAAATTATTAAAATTTTTGTTTCCGTTCAAATAAGGAACCCGTTTTTATGAAACAATTTTATTTCATTAAAAATTGTTTCGGATATGCGTTCATGTGTTGAACTTTAATTTCTCCCGTTGTTTATATCTAACGCGGAGGGTGCACGCCAAACGAACACGGCCCGACAACCCTCCGCCGTTCTTCGTTCTTGTGCGGATTTGACGGGCAACGACGGAACGTGCCGCAACGGATGTTTGATGATCCCGCAGTAAAGAACGGAACCCGGGAGGAACAACGTCGTAGACGGGAAGGAAAACGGACCACCGGAGCGACTCCGGCCGCCCGCAGAAGCCGGTGGCGGCGCGGGTCGCCGGCGCGGCGGTGCCGGCGGCCGGAGGCGGCGGCATCCCGCGGGTGTCCACCGCGACAACCCGCGGGTGCCGCGGGTGTCCAGCGCGACACCCCGCGGGTGTCCAGGGCGACACCCCGCGGGTGCCGCGGGGTTGTCACGCGGCACCCCGCGGGTGTCCAGGGTGGCACCCCGCGGGTGTCGCGGGGTTGTCACGTGGCACGTCCGGCTGTCTGGCCGACACCCCGCGGGTGCCGCGGGGGTGTCACGCGTGGCGGCGGCTTTCCCCCGCGTCGGCCGCTCGGCCGCTCGGCCGAGCCGAGCCGGACCGGCCCTGGCCGGGCCGGGCCGGGCCAACTGGGTCGGACCCGACCCGGTTCGGGCCAACCAGGGGGGGTCGGGCCGGGTCGGCCCGGGCCCGGACCCCCCGTCTTCGGACGACTTCCGTTCAAACGCCCGTAACTTGAGGTACGGGCCTCCAAACGACTCGCCGTCAGCGGCAACGCAATCCTTGGAGCGAGTCGGTCGTTTCGGTTTATCGCACTCAAAGTTTCAGAATACTTTGGGTTCGGCCGAGTTGGTTCGTACACGAAACCAACCGGGCCCTCGGAGCGGAAACGCTCATATCTTGAGCTACAGATGTCCGATTGACGTACCTTCAGCTTTGTTAGTTTCCTCTTACTGAGACGGATCTTTTGGCTCACTCCGCCCGGGGTTTGGGGGCAGCTGGAGTACGGTCGGGTTGGTTTTGCCTTAAAAACCAACCGGGCCCTGGGACGAAAAAGCCAATAACTCTCAGACCGAGCGTCTGATTGACGCGCCGTCTGTTGCGTTGAGTTCCTGTTGACGATACGGAACTTTTGGCATCCTTCGCCCGAGTTTTGGATACAGTTGGTAGTGGCCGGGTTGGATCGCACCCGAAATCAAACCGGGCCCCTGGAACGAAAAAGCTGATAACTTTCAGACAGGACGTCCGTTTGACGAACCGTCAGCGGCGTTGACGATCACGTTGAGAAACAGTCCATATGAGTATACCCTATGAGAGCTCGGGGTACAGTTGAGATACGGCTGGGTTTGGTTCGCTCACGAAACCAACCGGGCCCCTGGGACGAAAAGGCTAATAACTCACAGACCGGGCGTCCGATCGACGCACCGTCTGTTGCGTTGAGACCCCTGTGACGAGGTGGTCCTTTGAGATACTTCTTCGTGGGACCTTGAGATACTTGGAGTATCGACTTGCAGCTCGTGGAGCGGACCCTCCCAGAGACGAGCGTGCGGAGTACGGAGACCGTGTAGCCGACTGAGACCTGACGACTGCTTGACCGACTCGACTTGGAGTGAGTCGACTAGCCCAGTGGACGGAGCACTACTTTGTTTGGGTGCAGACCCATGGCGGACGGAGCACTACCTGTGTGATAGTGCAGACCCGCAGTACTCGTCCGGAGAGTACCTCTGCAGGCTACTAGGGGGTGTGCACTACTGTGTTTGAGTGACATACCTCGGCGGGAAGCACTACTGTGTTTGGGTGGCTGGCCCGCGGTACTCGACAGGAGGAGTACCTCAGCAGTCTTAGGTTAGTGAGCAGTACCTCAGAGTCGTGACAGGACCACTGTACACTCTAGAGACGGAGCTCTTTAGTAGTTACGGTTTCGATAATGAAAATCCTGGTTTGAGCTGAGACTTTTGACCTTTGTGTTTCCTCATGATTGAGATGGGTTACTTGATAACTTAGGTATATGTATGGGCATATACCTAAGTAGAGGTTATCTATTGAGATCTTCTTTGTGGTTATCCTTGTTGGATTTAGTGAGACCTTGAGGTTCTCGGGGTCCCTACTGAGTATCGTTATACTCACCCCTGCACGGGCTATGCCCGCACCTCATTGTGTTGGTTGCAGACGACAGGCAGTGCTGACGGAGGCCGAGTGTTCGAGGACTGGACGGTACCCGGAGGTGGACTACACGACAAGTCAGTGTCCGGAGGTGGACTTCACGGCGAGAAGACACTCGGAGGAGGTTGACGAACGAGAGCACTGTGGAGGCTATCTATACCTACCCTTCAGGTAGGATTCGTGGTGGACGATCCAGGAGCTGCGCCATCTGTACCTACCCTTCAGGTAGGATCCGAGGAGGACGACCCAGGAGCCACTTCCGTCCCTCCAGCTGTTGTCTTCTTCTGTTGTACTTTGTTCAGTTGTAGTTGTACTTTCTTTTGGGTTTGTATTCTGGACCATTTACTTTTCAGCACTTCTTTTTGTACTTAGTGTTTTACTTCCGCTTGTACTCTGTGGTGTTTTGTTACTTTTATAAAGGCAATGTCTTCCCAGTTATCGGGATTTACGCCTTTGGAGATAGTCTCCAGCCCCTGGCCTATGGAAGGCGGGCTTGGGGTAGTCACGGCACGGGCCCCGAGGACGGGTCGTGACAAATTGGTATCAGAGGTGGTCGGTTCTACCGCAGACTCTGATCTTTCTTTCTATGAAGCAATAGTGTTAAGGGTACCAAGTGTGGTTTTCAGTTCAGGGAGTCCAGTGTTGGTGCGGGCGGCCGACGTATCCATACACCAGGACCCTGGCAACTGATTTCCGACTTTGTGCACGAAAACACTGATTGCGTGTGTGTTTTCAAAGGTTTCCCCCCTTAAAACAGCTCAAACCAGGTCAGCTCACCAGGTATAATCGTTTGACCGTGTTACGTTGTTTCTTTTAGGATGTCTTTTCTCGGACGACCAACTAGAGCCCAGAGGGATGTGCATGCCGACAGCCTGTCGAGTGACGAGGCTTCGGTACAGGGCCCTCTTGCAGTTGAGGCACCAACGGAGGCGCCAGCGGTACTACCATACGTTGGGCCACCGATGCCACCAGCCCCAGCAGTAGGCGATGCCCGCTACTTGAGCGCACTGCATGAGTTCCAGTTCCAGAGGCCACCCAGGTTCGGGGGAGAGACGGACCCGCAGGTGGCTGAGGATTGGCTGGAGGCTGTGGTGGGAGTATTCAGGCTAGTGGGGACGCCATCAGACTTCATGGTGACCTTTGCTGCCAGCCTTCTTCAGGCAGCAGCAGGCAGGTGGTGGAGCCACTTGTTCCAGTTTTGCGATGGGATGGCTTTCACATGGGAAGACTTTGAGACATTCTTCAGGGTGGAGTTTGTGCCAGTAGCTCTACACCCCGAGCGTGTTCAGGAGCTGCTGCCTTTGCCACGTGTTTTTCGATCAGAATCTGAGTCATCTGTGGGCAGTAGACAGATGATGCAGAGGTCCAGGAGGACCAGACCAGTAGTTGGGCGATCTCGGGTTTTAGGACCGGTGGTGCGGGGCACCCGGGGTGGGGTCAGAGCCAGGGGTGCCAGAAGCAGACTGTGTTACTCGTGCGGTGGAAAGGGGCACCTAGCACGTGATTGTCCGACTCCTCGTACAGTTGATCCATAGGCTTTTAAGGAGCCACCGAGGCAGAGGCAGCGACGAATTCTTGAGCAACAGTAGAGCAGTGGAAAAGGCATTAGAGCTCCTGGAGCAGGTGGACAGGAGCGGAACTAGTGGATACGTCTCTTGTACTTCTAGTTCCATGTTGATGTTGTTTTTGTGTCTTTGTACCATGAGCTGCAATAAAATAAAGACACTTATCTTGTGATGTTTGATTTCCTGTCCTCTTTTGTAATGTTACTAAGTGGTCCTGGTTAAGACTGTTGACTTGACCCTCACTTTCGAAATTCCTACTGGAGGAGACCCAGTGACCTCACACTGATGCCGACAGTGTGACTCGACCCCTGGAGGCGAGAGTGATAGTTGGATCTATTAGTAGTTGCGTCGAGGCCTTACGACGTCATCCATGGCATGAATGCATCATTTATGTCAGGACTGACTATATTAGGCAACGAATGTGGTTCATCCAGGGGATGAGACCAGATTTCTCTTATCGGAAAAGAAGAAATCATAGCTGCTCTTGTGACGCTAAAGGAGGTGCAGTTCATCCAGGAGCGGATGAAGACTGCACAGTGCAGTAAGAAACAAGGAACCGGTGCCAGTCTTAGAGACTCGGGCATGATAAATGTTTCAAGAAGAGGTAGCTTTAAATAGAGATGAGTCTGCGAAGTGGCAGACGTGGAGGCAAAGCTAGGAGAGCAGCATGAGGTGGTGTACATCTTAACATGCTACAACCACCCGCCTTAGTTATTCCCGCCAGGCTCAGGGAGCTGGAGGGCGGAGGAAGAGTGCGGCTGCATGCGGTCAAGGAGTGTGACCCAATGGCTCTAGAAATGATTCAAGGGACAGTCTATGTCCACTACAAGCTGCTGTAGTAACAGACGTCGATATGAATCATTCCTCGCTTCCACAAATCTTGTTCCATACCTAGAGGTTCCGGTAAGCCGTGGACTTGACCCTCACGTTTGGAGATACCTTGGGAGGAGACTCGATAATCACACTTACGCCGACGGTGTGGTCAGACCCTCGAGGCGAGAGTTCTGGTTGGAATCTCTTGGTGGCAGCGTCGAGGCCTTACGACGTTAGTTTGAGTATGGAATGGGCAATAACTGTTCATACTCAAATTGACAGTTTTAGGCAAACGTTGGGATGGGTTTTCCTTGGTCGGCGGAAAAGGAAACCCCAGGCAGTGCAGGGTAACTCTTGCACAGGAGGGTGAGACCGATCACTCTTGAGTCGGTCAACCTTACCCTCATAGCAGCAGTCGTTTTGAGTTTCAGTTCTAACAGAAATGGAGACCTCTGGAGTTCGAGGATGACGACCACGTCTTCTTACGGGTCTCACCTCGACGAGGTTTACGGAGATGTGGCCTGGGAGGCAAGTTATCTCCGAGGTTCAACGGATCTTTCTAGGTCCTCAGCTCGGTAGGCGAGGTGGTTTACCGCTTGGCCCATACACTTCAGTTGCACTAGGTGCATGATGTTTTCCACGTATCCCAACTGAGGAGATACGTGCTCGACCCCCTTCGCATATCATCGACCATGAGGAGCTAGACGGTGGCGATGAGTGTCTTATACGGAGGTTCCTGTGGGGATCGAGGATCGACAGGAGCGGATCCTAGGAGGATGGTCGATTCCTCTTGTGCACTTTCTTTGGCAGCACGGGAACCTCCAGGTGAGCACATGGGAGCGGAAGGCTCAGATGCGTGCTCAGTACCGCTTTGTTTCCCTAAATTTGTGGTGAAGCTTTACGGGGACGTAAAGACCTGTGGTGGGAGTAATGTAAAGACCCGTAAATTCCAAGGAAATTTTTTTTTCTTAATTTTCTTTGAAATTTTACAAGAACGCAGTTTCTGACGGCACCTGATTTCGAGGCCCGGTGTGCCCGGAATCAATTTCCGAAGTTTGGCTCGGGAACGTTCAGTGAACGGACGAGCGGGTTTTTCTAACTTTTGAACCGGTGCTCGGAATCGAATTCTGAGGGCACCGATGGAATCGCAGCGCCGGTATTTGCTTAGAAATGCCTCTTCCGGATTTCTGTTTGCTCGGGTGTGGTTTTTAATTTTCGGGCTTAAAGTTAAGAAATAAAATAATTTTACGACAACTTTATTTTATTTCACTTAAGCCACTTGGAAGCCACTTGAAGCCACTTAAAAGTGGCTTAAACTGAGTTGAACCGGATAGGGTACTATCCAGAATTATCTTACCCTCTTGTTAGGATATTTGTGAGGCGGGGCTCGCACGAGCCCCGCTGTTTCTTTCCGCTAAGTAACGCACCCGTGAAAAACCGTCTTTATGAAAGTCAACTGACACGTTTTATTAAATTCTTAACAGACCATTTAATTGGGCGGTTTATTTTGTAAATTAAATGAGCTGTTTTTTTCGTTGAATTAATTCTACGAATTAATGGTTTGTTTCTTATCTTTTGAATTTCAAATGTTTAGTTGTGTAAATAAAATAAGGCTTAAGCTTATTTTATTTTGGGTTGAAACTTGTGGCGTGGAGAGGATTTGGAGGAAAGTGTTCTTCTTCGGCGAAGAACGCGAAGAACGCCAAACCTGCGGAGATCGACGACGCGAAGCCTTGTACCGCGACGCCAACGGATCTCCCTTCGCGACGCTTCTTCCGCGACGATCCAACCCCGCGACAGCCTTCGATCGACAACAACCAAGGTAGGGGGTTGTGCTTCTTTTTATTTTCTTTTTGGATTTCAACAACAACATGGATTTAATTATTATTAATTAAATCTGTATGTTCTTGGTCCTCGGAGATCGTCGATGCGACGCCCTTCCGCGGTGTGACGATCACCTCCTTCCGCGACGGTCAATTCCGCGACGACCTCGCATCCGACAGCAACGGCGAGGTAGGGATTTATTTTTGGGAATTACCCCCCCCCCTTTCTTTTTATATTCTCGTAATTGTTTCTTTAAAAAGTTAAAGAACTGGATTTGTGAAAAAATTTAAAATTATTAAAATTTTTGTTTCCGTTCAAATAAGGAACCCGTTTTTATGAAACAATTTTATTTCATTAAAAATTGTTTCGGATATGCGTTCATGTGTTGAACTTTAATTTCTCCCGTTGTTTATATCTAACGCGGAGGGTGCGGGCCAAACGAACACGGCCCGACAACCCTCCGCCGTTCTTCGTTCTTGTGCGGATTTGACGGGCAACGACGGAACGTGCCGCAACGGATGTTTGATGATCCCGCAGTAAAGAACGGAACCCGGGAGGAACAACGGCGCAGACGGGAAGGAAAACGGGCCACCGGAGCGACTACGGCCGCCCGCAGAAGCCGGTGGCGGCGCGGGTCGCCGGCGCGGCGGTGCCGGCGGCCGGAGGCGGCGGCACCCCGCGGGTGTCCACCGCGACAACCCGCGGGTGCCGCAGGTGTCCAGCGCGACACCCCGCGGGTGTCCAGCGCGACACCCCGCGGGTGCCGCGGGTGTCCAGCGCGACACCCCGCGGGTGTCCAGGGCGACACCCCGCGGGTGCCGCGGGGTTGTCACGCGGCACCCCGCGGGTGTCCAGGGTGGCACCCCGCGGGTGTCGCGGGGTTGTCACGTGGCACGTCCGGCTGTCTGGCCGACACCCCGCGGGTGCCGCGGGGGTGTCACGCGTGGCGGCGGCTTTCCCCCGCGTCGGCCGCTCGGCCGAGCCGAGCCGGACCGGCCCTGGCCAGGCCGGGCCGCGCCAACTGGGTCGGACCCGACCCGGTTTGGGCCAACCAGGGGGGGGGGGGTCGGGCCGGGTCGGCCCGGGCCCGGACCCCCCGTCTTCGGACGACTTCCGTTCAAACGCCCGTAACTTGAGGTACGGGCCTCCAAACGACTCGCCGTCAGCGGCAACGCAATCCTTGGAGCGAGTCGGTCGTTTCGGTTTATCGCACTCAATGTTTCAGAATACTTTGGGTTCGGCCGGGTTGGTTCGTACACGAAACCAACCGGGCCCTCGGAGCGGAAACGCTCATATCTTGAGCTACAGACGTCCGATTGACGTACCGTCAGCTTTGTTAGTTTCCTCTTAGTGAGACGGATCTTTTGGCTCACTCCGCCCGGGGTTTGGGTGCAGCTGGAGTACGGTCGGGTTGGTTTTGCCTTAAAAACCAACCGGGCCCCTGGGACGAAAAAGCCAATAACTCTCAGACCGAGCGTCCGATTGACGCGCCGTCTGTTGCGTTGAGTTCCTGTTGATGATACGGAACTTTTGGCATCCTTCGCCCGAGTTTTGGATACAGTTGGTAGTGGCCGGGTTGGATCGCACCCGAAATCCAACCGGGCCCCTGGAACGAAAAAGCTGATAACTTTCAGACAGGACGTCCGTTTGACGAACCGTCAGCGGCGTTGACGATCACGTTGAGAAACGGTCCATATGAGTATACCCTATGAGAGCTCGGGGTACAGTTGAGATACAGCTGGGTTTGGTTCGCTCACGAAACCAACCGGGCCCCTGGGACGAAAAGGCTAATAACTCACAGACCGGGCGTCCGATCGACGCACCGTCTGTTGCGTTGAGACCCCTGTGACGAGGTGGTCCTTTGAGATACTTCTTCGTGGGACCTTGAGATACTTGGAGTATCGACTTGCAGCTCGTGGAGCGGACCCTCCCAGAGACGAGCGTGCGGAGTACGGAGACCGTGTAGCCGACTGAGACCTGACGACTGCTTGACCGACTCGACTTGGAGTGAGTCGACTAGCCCAGTGGACGGAGCACTACTTTGTTTGGGTGCAGACCCATGGTGGACGGAGCACTACCTGTGTGATATTGCAGACCCGCAGTACTCATCCGGAGAGTACCTCTGCAGGCTACTAGGGGGTGTGCACTACTGTGTTTGAGTGACATACCTCGGCGGGAAGCACTACTGTGTTTGGGTGGCTGGCCCGCGGTACTCGACAGGAGGAGTACCTCAGCAGTCTTAGGTTAGTGAGCAGTACCTCAGAGTCGTGACAGGACCACTGTACACTCTAGAGACGGAGCTCTTTAGTAGTTACGGTTTCGATAATGAAAATCCTGGTTTGAGCTGAGACTTTTGACCTTTGTGTTTCCTCATGATTGAGATGGGTTACTTGATAACTTAGGTATATGTATGGGCATATACCTAAGTAGAGGTTATCTATTGAGATCTTCTTTGTGGTTATCCTTGTTGGATTTAGTGAGACCTTGAGGGTCTCGGGGTCCCTACTGAGTATCGTTATACTCACCCCTGCACAGGCTATTACCGCACCTCGTTGTGTTGGTTGCAGACGACAGGCAGTGCTGACGGAGGCCGAGTGTTCGAGGACTGGACGGTACCCGGAGGTGGACTACACGACAAGTCAGTGTCCGGAGGTGGACTTCACGGCGAGACGACACTCGGAGGAGGTTGACGGACGAGAGCACTGTGGAGGCTATCTGTACCTACCCTTCAGGTAGGATTCGTGGTGGACGATCCAGGAGCTGCGCCATCTGTACCTACCCTTCAAGTAGGATCCGAGGAGGACGACCCAGGAGCCGCTTCTGTCCCTCCAGCTGTTGTCTTTTTCTGTTGTACTTTGTTCAGTTGTAGTTGTACTTTCTTTTGGGTTTGTATTCTGGCCCATTTACTTTTCAGTACTTCTTTTTGTACTTAGTGTTTTACTTCCGCTTGTACTCTGTGGTGTTTTGTTACTTTTATAAAGGCAATGTCTTCCCAGTTATCGGGATTTACGCCTTTGGTGATAGTCGCCAGCCCCTGGCCTATGGAAGGCGGGCTTGGGGTAGTCACGGCACGGGCCCCGAGGACGGGTTGTGACAAATTGGTATCAGAGGTGGTCGGTTCTACCGCAGACTCTGATATTTCTTTCTGTGAAGCAATAGTGTTAAGGGTACCGAGTGTGGTTTTCAGTTCAGGGAGTCCAGTGTTGGTGCGGGCGGCCGACGTATCCATACACCAGGACCCTGGCAACTGATTTCCGACTTTGTGAACGAAAACACTGATTGCGTGTGTGTTTTCAAAGGTTTCCCCCCTTAAAATAGCTCAAACCAGGTCAGCTCACCAGGTATAATCGTTTGACCGTGTTACGTTGTTTCTTTTAGGATGCCTTTTCTCGGACGACCAACTAGAGCCCAGAGGGATGTGCATGCTGATAGCCTGTCGAGTGACGAGGCTTCGGTACAGGGCCCTCTTGCAGTTGAGGCACCAACGGAGGTGCCAGCGGTACTACCATACGTTGGGCCACCGATGCCACCAGCCCCAGCAGTAGGCGATGCCCGCTACTTGAGCGCACTTCATGAGTTCCAGTGCCAGAAGCCACCCAGGTTCGGGGGAGAGACGGACCCACAGGCGGCTGAGGATTGGCTGGAGGCTGTGGTGGGAGTCTTCAGGCTAGTGGGGACGCCATCAGACTTCATGGTGACCTTTGCTGCCAGCCTTCTTCAGGCAGCAGCAGGCAGGTGGTGGAGCCACTTGTTCCAGTTTTAGGATGGGATGGCTTTCACATGGGAAGACTTCGAGACCTTCTTCACGGTGGAGTTTGTGCCAGTATCTCTACACCCCGAATGTGTTCAGGAGTTGCTGCCTTTGCCGCGTGTTTTTCGATCAGAATCTGAGTCATCTGTGGGCAGTAGAAAGATGATGTAGAGGTCCAGGAGGACCAGACCAGCAGTTGGGCGATCTCGGGTTTTAGGACCGGTGGTGCGGGGCACCCGGGGTGGGGTCAGAGCCAGGCGTGCCAGAAGCAGACTGTGTTACTCGTGCGGTGGAAAGGGGCACCTGGCACGTGACTGTCCGACTCCTCGTACAGTTGATCCATAGGCTTTTAAGGAGCCACCGAGGTAGAGGCATTGACGAATGCTTGAGCAACAGTAGAGCAGTGGACAAGGCAGTAGAGCTCCTGGAGCAGGTGGACATGAGCGGAACTAGTGGATACGTCTCTTGTACTTCTAGTTCCATGTTGATGTTGTTTTTGTGTCTTTGTACCATGAGCTGCAATAAAATAAAGACACTTATCTTGTGATGTTTTCTTTCCTGTCCTCTTTTGTAATGTTACTAAGTGGTCCTGGTTAAGACTGTTGACTTGACCCTCACTTTCGAAATTCCTACTGGAGGAGACCCAGTGACCTCACACTGATGCCGACAGTGTGACTCGACCCCTGGAGGCGAGAGTGATAGTTGGATCTATTAGTAGTTGCGTCGAGGACTTACGACGTCATCCATGGCATGAATGCATAATTTATGTCAGGATTGACTGTATTAGGCAACGAATGTGGTTCATCCAGGGGATGAGACCAGATTTCTCTTATCGGCAAAGAAGAAATCATAGCAGCTCTTGTGAGGCTAAAGGAGGTGCAGTTCATCCAGGAGCGGATGAAGACTGCACAGTGCAGTAAGAAACAAGGAACCGGTGCCAGTCTTAGAGACTCGGGCGTGATAAATTTTTCAAGAAGAGGTATCTTTAAATAGAGATGAGTCTGCGAAGCGGCAGACGTGGAGGCAAAGCTAGGAGAGCAGCATGAGGTGGTGTACATCTTAACATGCTACAACCACCCGCCTTAGTTATTCCCGCCAGGCTCAGGGAGCTGGAGGGCGGAGGAAGAGTGCGGCTGCATGCGGTCAAGGAGTGTGACCCAATGGATCTAGAAATGATTCAAGGGACAGTCTATGTCCACTACAAGCTGCTGTAGTAACAGACGTTAATATGAATCATTCCTCTCTTCCACAAATCTTGTTCCAGACCTAGAGTTTCCGGTAAGCCGTGGACTTGACCCTCACGTTTGGAGATACCTTGGGAGGAGACTCGATAATCACACTTACGCCGACGGTGTGGTCAGACCCTCGAGGCGAGAGTTCTGGTTGGAATCTCTTGGTGGCAGCGTCGAGGCCTTACGACGTTAGTTTGAGTATGGAATGGGCAATAACTGTTCATACTCAAATTGACGGTTTTAGGCAAACGTTGGGATGGGTTTTCCTTGGTCAGCGGAAAAGGAAACCCCAGGCAGTGCAGGGTAACTCTTGCACAGGAGGGTGCGACCGATCACTCTTGAGTCGGTCAACCTTACCCTCATAGCAGCAGTCGTTTTGAGTTTCAGTTCTAACAGAAATGGAGACCTCTGGAGTTCGAGGATGACGACCGCGTCTTCTTACGGGTCTCACCTCGACGAGGTTTACGGAGATGTGTCCTAGGAGGAAAGTTATCTCCGAGGTTCAACGGACCTTTCTAGGTCCTCAGCTGGGTAGGCGAGGTGGTTTATGGCTTGGCCCATCCACTTCAGTTGCACTAGGTGCACGACGTTTTCCACGTATCTCAACTGAGGAGATACGTGCTCGACCCCCTTCGCATATCATCGACCATGAGGAGCTAGATGGTGGCGATGAGTGTCTTATACGGAGGTTCCTGTGGGGATCGAGGATCAACAGGAGTAGATCCTAGGAGGATGGTCGATTCCTCTTGTGCACTTTTTTTGGCAGCGCGGGAACCTCCAGGTGAGCACATGGGAGCGGAAGGCTCAGATACGTGCTCAGTACAGCTTTGTTTCCCTAAATTTGTGGTGAAGCTTTACGGGGACGTAAAGCCCTGTGGGGGGAGTAATGTAAAGACCCGTAAATTCCAAGGAAATTTTTTTTTCTTAATTTTCTTTGGAATTTTAAAAGAATGCAGTTTCTGACGGCACCTGATTCCGAGGCCCGGTGTGCCCAGAATCAATTTCCGAAGTTTGGCTCGGGAACGTTCAGTGAACAGACGAGCAGGTTTTTCTAACTTTTGAACCGGTGCTCGGAATCGAATTCTGAGGGCACTGATGGAATCGCAGCGCCAGTATTTTCTTAGAAACGCCTCTTCCGGAGTTGCGTTTGCTCGGGTGTGGTTTTTAATTTTCGGGCTTAAAGTTAAGAAATAAAATAATTTTACGACAACTTTATTTTATTTCACTTAAGCCACTTGGAAGCCACTTGAAGCCACTTAAAAGTGGCTTAAACTGAGTTGAACCGGATAGGGTACTATCCAGAAATATCTTACCCTCTTTGTAGGATATTTGTGAGGTGGTGCCCGCACGAGCCCCGCTGTTTCTTTCCGCTAAGTAACGCACCCGTGAAAACCCGTCTTTATGAAAGTCAACTGACGCATTTTCTTAAATTCTTAACAGACCATTTAATTGGGCGGTTTATTTCGTAAATTAAATGAGTTGTTTCTTTCGTTGAATTAATTCTATGAATTAATGGTTCGTTTCTTATCTTTTGAATTTCAAATGTTTAGTTGTGTAAATAAAATAAGGCTTAAGATTATTTTATTTTGGGTTGAAACTTGTGGCGTGGAGAGGATTTGGAGGAAAGCGTTCTTCTTCGGCGAAGAACGCGAAGAACGTGAAGAATGCAAAGAACGCCAAACCTGCGGAGATCGACGACGCGAAGCCTTGTACCGCGACGCCAACGGATCTCCCTTCGCGACGCTTCTTCCGCGACGATCCAACCCCGCGACAGCCTTCGATCGACAACAACCAAGGTAGGGGGTTGCGCTTCTTTTTATTTTCTTTTTGGATTTAAACAACAACATGGATTTAATTATTATTAATTAAATCCGTATGTTCTTGGTCCTCGGAGATCGTCGATGCGACGCCCTTCCGCGGTGTGACGATCACCTCCTTCCGCGACGGTCAATTCCGCGACGACCTCGCATCCGACAGCGACGGCGAGGTAGGGATTTATTTTTGGGAATTACCCCCCTTTTCTTTTTATATTCCCGTAATTGTTTCTTTAAAAATTTAAAGAACTGGATTTGTGAACAATTTTAAAATTATTAAAATTGTTGTTTCCGTTCAAATAAGGAACCCGTTTTTATGAAACAATTTTATTTCATTAAAAATTGTTTCGGATATGCATTCATGTGTTGAACTTTATTTTCTCCCGTTGTTTATATCTAACGCGGAGGGTGCGGGCCAAACGAACATGGCCCGACAACCCTCCGCCGTTCTTCGTTCTTGTGCGGATTTGACGGGCAACGACGGAACGTGCCGCAACGGATGTTTGATGATCCCGCAGTAAAGAACGGAACCTGGGAGGAACAACGGCGCAGACAGGAAGGAAAACGGGCCACCGGAGCGACTCCGGCGGCCAGCAAAAGCCGGTGGCGGCGCGGGTCACCGGCGCGGCGGCGCCGGCGGCCAGAGGCGGCGCCGGCGGCCAGAGGCGGCGGCACCCCGTGGGTGTCCAGCGCGACACCCCGCGGGTGCCGCGGGGTTGTCGCGCGGCACCTCGCGGGTGTCCAGCGCGGCACCCCGCGGGTGCCGTGGGTGTCCAGCGCGACACCCTGCGGGTGTCCAGGGCGACACCCCGCGGGTGCCGCGGGGTTGTCACGCGGCACCCCACGGGTGTCCAGGGTGGCACCCCGCGGGTGTCGCGGGGTTGTCACGCGGCACGTCCGGCTGTCTGGCCGACACCCCGCGGGTGCCGCGGGGGTGTCACGCGTGGCGGCGGCTTTCCCCCGCGTTGGTCACTCGGCCGCTCGGCCGAGCCGAGCCGGACCGGCCCTGGCCGGGCCAGGCCGGGCCAACTGGGTCGGACCCGACCCGGTTCGGGCCAACCAGGGGGGGTCAGCCCGGGTCGGCCCGGGCCCGGACCCCCCGTCTTCGGACGACTTCCGTTCAAACGCCCGTAACTTGAGCTACGGGCCTCCAAACGACTCGCCGTCAGCGGCAACGCAATCTTTGGAGCGAGTCGGTCGTTTCGGTTTATCGCACTCAAAGTTTCAGAATACTTTGGGTTCGGCCGGGTTGGTTCATACACGAAACCAACCGGGCCCTCGGAGCGGAAATGCTCATATCTTGAGCTACAGACGTCCGATTGACGTACCGTCAGCTTTGTTAGTTTCCTCTTAGTGAGACGGATCTTTTGGCTCACTCCGCCCGGGGTTTGGGCGCAGGTGGAGTACGGTCGGGTTGGTTTTGCCTTAAAAACCAACCGGGCCCCTAGGACGAAAAAGCCAATAACTCTCAGACCGGGCGTCCGATTGACGCGCCGTCTGTTGCGTTGAGTTCCTGTTGACGATACGGAACTTTTGGCATCCTTCGCCCGAGTTTTGGATACAGTTGGTAGTGGCCGGGTTGGATCGCACCCGAAATCCAATCGGGCCCCTGGAACGAAAAAGCTGATAACTTTCAGACAGGACGTCCGTTTGACGAACCGTCAGCGGCGTTGACGATCACGTTGAGAAACGGTCACTATGAGTATACCCTATGAGAGCTCGGGGTACAGTTGAGATACGGCTGGGTTTGGTTCGCTCACGAAACCAACCGGGCCCCTGGGACGAAAAGGCTAATAACTCACAGACCGGGCGTCCGATCGACGCACCGTCTGTTGCATTGAGACCCCTGTGACAAGGTGGTCCTTTGAGATACTTCTCCGTGGGACCTTGAGATACTTGGAGTATCGACTTGCAGCTCGTGGAGCGGACCCTCCCAGAGACGAGCGTGCGGAGTACGGAGACCGTGTAGCCGACTGAGACGTGACGACTGCTTGACCGACTCGACTTGGAGTGAGTCGACTAGCCCAGTGGACGGAGCACTACTTTGTTTGGGTGCAGACCCATGGCGGACAGAGCACTACCTGTGTGATAGTGCAGACCCGCAGTACTCGTCCGGAGAGTACCTCTGCAGGCTACTAGGGGGTGTGCACTACTGTGTTTGAGTGACATACCTCGGCGGGAAGCACTACTGTGTTTGGGTGGCTGGCCCGCGGTACTCAACAGGAGGAGTACCTCAGCAGTCTTAGGTTAGTGAGAAGTACCTCGGAGTCGTGACAGGACCACTGTACACTCTAGAGATGGAGCTCTTCAGTAGTTACGGTTTCGATAATGAAAATCCTGGTTTGAGCTGAGACTTTTGACCTTTGTGTTTCCTCATGATTGAGATGGGTTACTTGATAGCTTAGGTATATGTATGGGCATATACCTAAGTAGAGGTTATCTGTTGAGATATTATTTGTGGTTATCCTTGTTGGATTTAGTGAGACCTTGAGGGTCTCGGGGTCCCTACTGAGTATCGTTATACTCACCCCTTCACGGGCTATGCCCGCACCTCGTTGTGTTGGTTGCAGACGACAGGCAGTGCTGACGGAGGCCGAGTGTTCGAGGACTGGACGGTACCCGGAGGTGGACTACACGACAAGTCAGTGTCCGGAGGTGGACTTCACGGCGAGACGACACTCGGAGGAGGTTGACGGACGAGAGCACTGTGGAGGCTATCTGTACCTACCCTTCAGGTAGGATTCGTGGTGGACGATCCAGGAGCTGCGCCATCTGTACCTACCCTTCAGGTAGGATCCGAGGAGGACGACCCAGGAGCCGCTTCCGTCCCTCCAGCTGTTGTCTTTTTCTGTTGTACTTTGTTCAGTTGTAGTTATACTTTCTTTTGGGTTTGTATTCTGGCCCATTTACTTTTCAGCACTTCTTTTTGTACTTAGTGTTTTACTTCCGCTTGTACTCTGTGGTGTTTTGTTACTTTTATAAAGGCAATGTCTTCCCAGTTATCGGGATTTACGCCTTTGGTTCTAGTCGCCATCCCCTGGCCTATGGAAGGCGGGCTTGGGGTAGTCACGGCACGGGCCCCGAGGACGGGTCGTGACACCCCCCCATCCTAGGTGTTTACACTAGTCCTGTTGGTCATTTCAGTCTATAAAAAAGTGATAGGACTTAAATAATCCAAATAAATATAGGAAAATATATCAAATGGATATTATGGAAATGCAAAATTAAATGAGGATAAATTTTATATTTGGAGAATCAAGTTTTAAGACATCAATCTGGTTAAGGAAGCAAACATTAATGTATATTTTACTCAATTAAATGAAGTTATTAGAAATATCTAGGGGTTTTGTGAAGAACTTAAAGATTTTATAATTATTAAGAAGATCATGAGATTTTTTTGGACATATTTGATCCTAATATCTCAATTCTATAAGATAATTTCTCATGTACTAACCTAAATTATCCAAACCATATGTAACCTAAACTAGTCTTGACATAACCTAAAGAGAATTATTAATCCCCATGGGTTGGTGACAAGAACCTAGGCACAAATAACTACCTTTGGGAATGAATTTTACTCAAATAACCTAAAATAAGGTGATATATATATATAGAATATGTCAGTATTCCAAAAATAAGACATCATCAGACAGGTACAAACATTTAGAAAAAAATTTCTAAGATACATAAAAACAACCAAAAGTACTCAAAAAATGAAAAACCAAACTCCATGTGATAGGATGTCACTTCTATAATTTCACAAAATACTAATAAAAAATCTTTTTTCCACCATGTGGTGAATTTTCTTTACATGTATTAGATAAAATATGATCTACCTACACCAAAAGGTGTATGTAGGGTATAAGAAAAAGAGCCCAATAAGACCCCACAAAGTGTTTCATAAATAGAATTTATAAAATAAACCAATTATGATCAGGTAATTAAAAAATTCATTAGATATAGTTTAACTAAAATCATAGATAAATCATCCTTTTAATAATTTATAAAATAATTCCAATAAACTGGTATTCAAATAATTTTAGTTCACACATCAACAAAGCATTTAAAAGATAACCAATATAGAAAAATAGCTCCTAAGTAAAAAAAATCTAGGTCATTGAGTATCCAATTAAAATTATGGTGATATGTAGGCCACCTTGTGGGAAAATTACCCTATAAGAATATGTCTAGGGGTAAGATGACACTCCCGAGAGTAACTCTTTATCCCAACTTAGGAAACTTGGTGTACACATTACCCTAGAATAATAGGTATAGGGGGAAGATTTCATCCTTGAGTATGGCTCCCTATCCCATCATCGATCACATTAACGTTTACCATATACAAATATTCATTGTGAATTTCATCTTTGAAACCATAAATTTCCTACTTTAAAATCATTATCATTTACCACACCAAAGAGAAAATCAATTTTCAAAACCAAAACCAAAACTATCACATTTTATCAAAAACTTATTCGTGAATCTGACTAGTTTTAGAAAACAATTTCAAAGATAAATCTATCAAGATTCACAAGACAAATCCAAGTTATAAAACCAACTACCTTTAAACACTTGGAATTAATAACACCCATGGTACAAAACAATCCAATAAGATTCAAGGGTATTACGAATTGAGAAGGGATCCTATAACATTAATTACCAATCATAAATCTCCAAATTTATATATGATAGAATGAAGAAAACCCAAAAGGATCACATAAAAACATAATTCCTGATCAAAACACCATAAGGATTGAAAATCCAATGAAGACCCCTCAATTCTATAGTGTATCTATTAATAAAAATATTATAATCCTAAAACCAATAATTCGCATCATCAATGAAGCTAATCCCTAGAGAGAAACAAGAGGAATTGGATAAAGAAGGAGATCTGTGATTAAAAAATAGATCAACTTACCAAGAGTGTTCTATGGATTTTATTAGTGCTTTGATCTTCCAAGTAATTAAATTGAGAGATCCAAGAACACCCCAAGAGATTATCTAATTTGAAAGGGTCAAATTTGGTTTGACAGAGGTAGATTAAGAAATAAAATGAAAGTTTTGGGTATGAAAATTATGATACTACCCAAATTCCATGACCCAAATCACTGTAACGGGATAGCTAATGGATTTTGTAGATATATAGAAGTTATGGGATAGCCTACCAGTGGTCTAGTGGGATTCTAGTAGGAAATACCTAGTACCAGTCTTCCATCAGCTGGTCAGTGGTCCTCACCAGTTAGCCGGTGGAATGCATGTAGATCTTCTTATTACAGATTCATATGCACACTCATACCAACCACTTAGGACTCCTCTTGAACACTCAAACAAGAAACATGACCTCACCTATGACTGTTAATGACAATTAAAACCAAAAGAAACAAAAGGAACAATCCAGAAATGAAAAAAGGAAAATAATAGATAAGAGCATGAGTAGTGTAGTACCTGAATACAATATAGGGATGTTATAAATCTCCCTGCCATATTTATTTCTATCCCTATAAAACTAATTCGAAGAAGATTGTACTTCGAACTGATCCCTCATCAAAGAATCCCACTCCCAAGTATCATGATATTCAAAACCATTTTATCACACAACTATAACCAGAGGTACAGGCTCACCATGTAGAACCTTCACTTGAGTATCAATAACCCTAAGTGGTTGTTTAGTCATAGATATATTAGGTTCTATGTCAATATCTTCCCAATTCATAACACGATACAGGTTTGGCAGATACTTTTTGAGTTGAGACACATGGAAGATGTCATGGATCAAAGATAATTGTGGAGTTAAATCAAAGTGATGCACTAGATTTCCAAAACATTCCGAAATTTCAAAACATATCACATACCTAGGAGTGATATTAACTTTATTTTTGAGCCATCAGTGACCCAATCAGGGAGATACATTTAAAAACACTATCTCCAACTGAAAAATCTAAAGGATAGTGGCATTGATCTATAAAAGACTTTTATTGGCTCTGAGATATCATTAAAAACTAACGAATCAATTTGATCTTAACCATTGTATCTTTAACAAAACTTGGTCCAACCAAGGAAGATTCTCTAACCTCGAACCAGCAAATAGGAGAGATACAAGGATGGAAATATAAATACTTGAAATTTTCCATTTTTATGGATGACTGGTAACTATTATTATAAGAAAATTAAACCATACCCAAATGGTTATCCCAATCACCTCTGAATTCTGAGTTATAGTCAAAAATCACATCTTGTATAATTTGGTTATCCCTTTCTATATACCCATCCATATGAGAATGATATATTGTGATCAACCTAAATTGAGTACCCATTTCCTCTTAGAGAACCTTCCAAAATGTTGAGGTAAAATTAGGGTTCATATCAGATACAATGGACAATGAAATCCCACGTAGCCTTACAATCTATTTGAAATATAGATTTCTTAAGTCCTTCAATTTATTGGTGTCATGGATCGATATGAAATGATCCAATTTAGTCAAATAAATGATCACCATCCAAAGGGAATTCTTAATTCAGGGAGTTTTAGGTAACCCAGTGATGAAATCCTTTGAAATTTCATTCCCTTTCCATGTTGGCTTGGGAATAGGTTGAAGAAACCCTAAAGGCTTCTGGTGATCATCTTTAATTTTTTGGAAATTATAATAAAAAGGCACAAAGTCAATTATGTATCATTTCATACCAGGCCACCAAAAATTAAGTTTTATGTCATAGAAAATCTTTATGGTTCTAGTGTGTAAATCCCACAAATAATGGTGAAAATATCCTATAAAATATTTTCTTGCAGACAAAGGGATGATATATTCAATCCTGAAGCAAAGGATTACCTTTGAGTAAAGAGACCACTCACTGATGA
This sequence comes from Viscum album, assembly GCA_963277665.1. NCBI lineage: Eukaryota > Viridiplantae > Streptophyta > Magnoliopsida > Santalales > Viscaceae > Viscum > Viscum album. The sequence continues at coordinate 1,327,790,008 of OY728126.1, forward strand.
TCTCCCCACTATATAAGGAATCCTTAATACTCTATAACTCATCATATTTTTGTTACTATGGAAGAATCATCTCAAGAAGATTTGATGTTAGATGAATACTTTCTAAAACATTACTAGACTCCTCTTCCCTGACTCCTAGGTGAATTTGAGAAAAAATACCATCAAGGTCCACTCGTCCTTCACTTTCTTCATAGCCTAAGAAGTTAAATTTTTTCTAAGAGCATTAGTAACTACATTACCTTCCCCCGGTATATAGGTAATATTAAATTTTAATTATTGTAAGTATTCCACCCATCATATTTGATAGAGGTTCAAGTATTTTTTATAAAAGATATACCCAAAACTTCTATAGATAGAGTAAACGGTAAAACATTCCCTAAAAATATAGTGACACCATAATTTGAGGGCATTAAAAGATGTTTCAAGTTCTAAATAATGAATGGGGTAGTTTCTCTTGTGAGGTTTAATCTAATGTGATCCATAAACCACTATATAATCCCCTTGTATAAGAACAAAGTCAAAACATGAACTTAAAGAATCACAATAAACCATATAAAACTGACTAACTTATGGTAATGTCATAATTATTACTGAGGTCAAACATTTCATGATTTTATCAAAAGATTCATAACACTTTGAATCCCATAATAAATTCACCCCCTTTAAAGTGGTAGTGATCAAAAGATCCAAGATATTTAAGAAATCATTTACAACCTGTCGATAGCATCCCACCAAACCTAAGAAACTATGTATCTCAAAGATGCCCTGTGGTTTTTACCATGACATGATAGTTGTAATATTTTTATTATCAAATGAGATAACATGTTCCAAGATCACATATCCTAATAAATTAACTTCATAGGTCCATAACTGGAACTTTTATAATTTAGAATAAAGGTAGTGATCCCTCAGAATTCCCAAAACATGCCTCAAGTGACACACATGATCTTACTCGATCTTAAAATACACCAAGATTTCATCTAAAAACACTATGAGAAATTTGTCAAGTTACTCATGAAAGATTCATTTCATCAATGCCATAAAGACGACAAGAACATTAGTTAGTCTAAATGACATCACAAGGTACTCAAAATGGTTATACCTGCTCCTAAAGGGGGTATTTGAAATATATGATCCCTTGATTCTATGTCAGTGATAACCAAACTAAATATATATTTTATAAAACCACTTATCCCCTTTTAACTGGTCAAAAAAATCATCATTATGAGGAAATAGATATTTGTTCTTGATTGTTACTCGATTGAGATTACAATAATCAATGCATAAGAGAATAGTTCCATCTACCTTCTTGGAAAAAATCATGGGGTATGCCCAAGGTGACACATTGAGTTTGGAGTACTAATTGAATCAAAAAACCCACCTCCTTCTCTAGAGGTAAACCCAAGAAGTCCTCTGGAAACACTTCAGAAAAAATATTGACCACTGGAGGAAGGATATTATTTCTAGATTCTTATTCCAACATATTTTTAGATAATAATAATAACTTACTAAGCTTTAAAAGAGATGAACCCACCCAACTAGACCTTAGATACCATTCTCCCTAGAAAATATGGGAGATCCCATCAAAAGTGGTAAAGGATACCCACCAATGGTAACAATTAATCTGAGACTTTTGATTGATAAAACAATCCATCTTGATAATCACATCAAAGAGTTCCAATTTAATAACTAATAAATCCCAAACCATCTCTACGTCACACATAAATAAAGAGAATGAGAGATATCAAGAACCCTTCTATCTCTTCTTTCCTAGAGGCATCACAAATTCCAAAACAAATGGCATGAGTTACATTGGAAGTTTTAGAAGATCCACTATATGAGTCGATTTAAAAGAGAGAGAGGCACCAATATCAAATAAATAAATCACTAAGGTATAAGAAATAAAAAAAATACCTCTCATAGTTATAGGACCCATATCAAAATCCACTAGAAAATCCTCAACTATTTGTAATGGCTTTGTTCCAGAGGCCCATACATAGAACCCTACAGTCCATGAATCATCTGGATGAACCAAAAATAATATAGGAACTAACAAGGCTTTAATAGAGTGATAAGAATATATATCTTGAAAAAAAACTTCTACAAGTGACTCTGCCACCCTTGAAAGTTGAAAACCTTTGGAGGCATGTAATAAAAGTGTTTTGTCTATCCAGTCTGGCCACACTGATAACATTTCAAGCCACTATACACTGATAATAGTGGAGTAAGAGAACTTTAATAAGAACCAATATTTTTTCTTCCTCAAAAATCCCTTAGATTCCTCTTTCCCTTGAAATAAAAACTAGATCCACCACCAGAGGAAAAAGGAACTCCATTAAAACCCAACTTACCCGCTAGGTCAAGATTAGCCATCAATGATTTATACACCACCTCAATATAGGTTGTAATCTTTAAAATGAATACCTATGATCAAATATCAAAATTAAGACCCATATAAAACCTTTAAACCTTCATCTTCTCATTACACACATCCTCATAAGAAAACACTAAGATCTTAGTGGAGCGATTAGTGTACTTCATCACTGATCAATTCCTTTTCTTGTGTTTGAGAAATTCCATTGACTTCTCCATAATCAAATATTCTAGGTAAAACTACTTGATAAAAATTTACTTGAAGTCCTTTCACTCTAATCCCTCAAACTTCTAATCCAAGACAATCGAGTCCTAACACCTTCTAATTGGGCCTTCAATCTTGAAGAAAGAGCACTTCACTTTGAAGATTTAGGAGTCTCTAGGAATTTGAAAAGAATATTGAGCTTTCCCAATCAATAAACTACATCCTAAGTATCATTCATACCTTGTAATGATGGTGGTTTCTGGCAAAGAAATTCCTGGATTTGAATTATGTCTTCATCCCTTCATGATTTCACTTCTCTAGATTGAATAGTGGTAGATTCCACAACTTGTTCCATAGTTCAAACCATGTGCACCGCTACTTCAATCAGATTTTGATCAATTTGAGGGTTTTCTTACTATGGTTCATTGACATCACCCTCCTAAGGTATTGTTAGAAGTCTTCTTAGGGGCATGGTACTACACATCAATAGATGAAGAGACATGAAATCATAAGATCCATGAATCAATTCCAGTTTAGAATAACATAAGTTGACTAGAATTATCAAGTGACAAAAAAATAAATACTAGGATTAAAACTCCTCATATCCAAAAAGACACATTTCCAAATAACCTATGGTGATTAACGCTCGTCACAATGAGAGTTATCTTGGAACTCACTCACAATATGCCCCTTAAGTCCCAAAATACCTATCTATTATTTACCAAGACATCCCAAAATTCATATAGACAATAATAATAGAAAAATATACCTATGATATATACTTTTCATGAACTGGCCTAAATTACCCAAACCATATGTAACCCAAACCGGTCTTGACACAACTCAAATGAAATTCTCGATCCCCACATGCTAGTAATAGGTGACTAGGTATCAAGAACTACCTTTTGAAATTATCTTCCTATAAATAACCTATAAAAGGTTATATATATATATATAGAATATGTCAATATGCCAAAAAAATAGCTGATGTGTACAACCATCAAGAAAAAAAGTGCCAAAATACATCAAAACAACCAAAGTACTCAAAAAACTGCAAAACCAAACTCTACTCAATAGGATGTCACCTCCATACTCTCAAACCCTAGTAATGAAAAAACATAACTCCTCCCTATGGTTACTTTCCATTACCTACATTAAATAAAACAAGATCTATACACACCCAAAGGTGTATTCAGGGTGTGAGAAAAAGATCCCAGTAGAATCCCACCAAGTGTTTCATAAATAAGATTTATAAAATAAACCAATTATGATTAGGTAATTTAAAATAAGGCATTATATATAGTTCAATGAAAATAATGGATAAATCACCCTTTTCACAATTTATAAAAAAACAATAAATAGGTTTTCAAATCATTTTAGTACACACACTAACAAATCATATCAAATATACCAATAGAGAAAACTATCCCATGAGTATAAACAATTTTATGTCATTAAGGATCCTCTTTACATTATAGTGATCAATAGGTCACCTAGTATGCACATTACCCTAGAAAATTAGTCCAAGGGCTATGATGATTTTCCTAAGAGTAACTACTTGCCACAACTTAGGTAACCTGGTTCACACATTACCCTAGAATAATTGGTCTATGTATAAATATTTTATCCTCAGGGATGGATCTCAGCCACATCATCAATCAAATTCAGTTTTACCATATAAAAATATTTCATTGTTAATTTCAACTTTTAAACCATATGTTTCATGATTTAAAACCATGATCATTAACCATACCAAAGGGGAAATACATTTTTAAAACCATAACCAAAACCATCACATTTTATCAAAACTATTTTCATTCCATTAAAAAAATTCAAAAAAAAATTCAAAGAGTAAGAAATCAAGGTTCAAAAGAAAAATCCAAGTTATAAACCACTTACCACAAAATACTTGGAATTAACAATGCCCATAGTACAAAACAAGACAAGATGAGCTGGGGGTCTTAGGAATCTAGAAGTGATCCTAGAATATTAATTCCCAATCATAAATCTCCAAATTTACATATTCTAAAATGAAGAAAAAACAAAAGGATCAAAAACCACCACAATTCCTGATCAACACACCAAAAGGATTGAAGATACGATGAAGAAACCTCAATTATATAATGGATCTATAATGAATAAGATTAGAATCATGAACCCAATAATTCCCATATCTATCAAATATGATCCATAGATTTAAATAAGAAGAATTAGATGAATAATAAGGATATCCATGATTATAATAGTGATCAACTTGACAAGAGATTTTTATGGATTCAATCAGCACTTTTATCAAAAAAATGATTTGGTTTGAGAGATCCTAAAACACTCCAATAGAGTAAACAAGTTTAAAGGTTCAAATCTGGGTTGAAGGAGGTAAATTAAGAAATAAAGAAAAAGTTTTAGGTGTAAAAATTATGATACTACCCAAACTTCCCTGATCCATATCGATGCCACAGGCCAGATGGTGGCTTCTATAGATATGTTGAAGCTACCGGTCAGTGGTATGCCTTCCCAAACTTCTCCACCTCAGATTGAATCCAACGTTCAATAGGTTGATTCTATAAATATGAAGAATCTACTTTATAGTGGTGTAAGAAGAATTCTTGCACCTCTGGACACCCCCACCAACCAATTGGTGGGCTTCTACAGGCTAAATGGTGGACTACCTATAGCTTTTACAGGTATAGATTCATTTTTAAACCCATACCAACGACTTAGGACACTATTATAACACTAAAAAAATAAAAAAAAAATACATCACCCCTGACCATTTATGCCAAATAAAACCAAAGGAAACAAAGGCAACAGTCCAAAAATAACTAAAGGAAAATATAAGATAATGAGTAGTGTAGTACCTAAAAACCATATAGGGATGGTACATAGTGAGTATTTTCCTTGTATGAATTTCATAACATTATCATATATTATTAAATGAGAATAATTATATCCTTTTATAGTAAGTTAAGAGATGAAATTGATTTTGAGGCCATGATAAAGTTGAAAATAAAAATAATATATTGATGATTTAGATTCAAGTGACTCTGAAACTGAAGAGGAACATGGAAACTATTAAAGAATAATTATTCTTATTTCAAATAGGTTCAAGAAGGGAAGGAGTAAGTAAAAATGACTATTTCCACTTAGATGAAAAAAATGTAATGGAATTGGTCACTTAATAATTATTTTTCCGAAAAATAAGAGATGACTTATTGAATCTGAAGAAGATGAGAAACCTTACAAAAATAAGTGGGATAAAGGCTCAAAATAATCATCTAAAGCTGGAATAAGCAAGAATAAATTCTCTAGAATCAAGAAAATAAATATAATGAGTAAATAAAAAAATAATATCATTTATCTAGTAGTTAATATTAAAGTGAATATGTTGATAAATTTACCAATTTCATGGTACGTTTTGAAAAATAATTTGACACTATAAGTAGTGAAGAAGATGATTCAGAACCAACTAATTTAGAATACATGTTGAAGTATGAGCCTTAATCTTATCTTGATTAGAATAACACATTTAAGAAATAAAATAAAAATATAGTGAATGAAAACAATAATTTTACCAAATATAAGAAAGTTTTTTAAAATAAATAAGTATCCCTTGTTGATGAAATTAAAAAATCCAGGTTGAAAGTTGATAAACATGAGAAGATGATAAAAGATCTTGAAGAAAAATTTACTTTGAAAGAAAAATAATTATCTAATATTTGGTCTAATTGTATTGAGGATAATAAAATTCAAAATAAGTTTAAGTAGGACTTTAAAAATTCAATTTAAGTCAAAGCTGAATCCACCAAATCATCCAAGATAACTTTCACAAAATATCAGGTTAAAACTATACCTAATAAATTTTATTACAATTATATTTCAACTAATAATGTATATTTTGACTCAAAATATAGTCAAGACTAGACTATGATAAATAGGGAGAAATATTCTCCCATGTAATTATAAAAAATACGGAACACTATAAGTTATTTAATCCCAATTCAAAATAAAATTAAAACTCATACAGTAAAGAAGGAACCAAATTTTGGATAGTGTATTTGGAAGAATTTTTATGATCCTATAAGATTAATATTACAAGGATTTTAGTGGTTTTATTGAGTTTTTAAATACATTGAATACACATGATGGTAAAATATGTATCTACCTATAATGAGTCATGAATTCATGGGGATTCATTCAGATGATTGGAATTCTGGTTTCTAGATATGATAGGTTGTGAATAAAAATACTTCCAAATTTCCAACTCAGAATAAGTTTGATTTTCTTGATGAAATGTGTTTTATATGTGAGTATCATGTTAATCATGTAGATTTGTGTATGATAATATTTCCATGATAGGCTACCTATTCTAATAAAGTAAAATGTGTTCAAAAGATCAAATAAAAAAACCATATCTAGTAGAAATCTCATTGAAGACTAGAAAAAGAGAAAGTAATGGGTTATTGATAGTGGGTTATCTTCCAACACAATAGGTGATTTTAAGATTCTTACAAATTATTATAAACATGAAGGAATAATACTCTCCTTCAGTAATTATTTTTATTTAAAAATCAAGGAGGTTAGATTTACTAAAATTTAAGAGAAAATCTGAAATTGAATGACGTTTTGTATGTGGAAGGGTATAAGAACAATATTTTGAGTGTCAAACAGATTTTTGTTGATGATCATGAATTTCTTTTCAAAAATAATTCATATATTATTAAATATTAAAAGGATTGAAGTATCATCTCTCAAGTAAAAAAGAATAAATGATCAAATTTTTTAATTTAGTGATATGACCAATTTCTGTTATATAGGTAAAAATATAAGATTATGATATGGAATATGAGGCCAGGTCATATCGGTTGAATAATCCTAATAAAAAATAAAAAATATGATTTTTTTATAGATATTAATCTAAAAATAAAAAGTAATGTTATTTTTTTAACATTTTATAAAGGGAAGATGGCTCAAAAATCCAACAAGAAGGATACCATTCTTTCCCCTAGACCATTGGGATTAATTCACACTAATTTATGTGGTCTTATGACAAAAATTATAAAATATATGATTTATACTTCATCGCATTCATTGATGATTATAATTTAATGGCCAGTTCATAAAGCACAAGTCATAATCCATTGAGATATTTAAAATTTTTATGAGACAAGTTGAAAAAGAGTTGAGAATCTTTATCAAGAAATTGTGATTTGATAATGTAAAAGAATATACATATGACACATTTGAAATGTATATAGAAAAATATTTAATTAATCATCAATTCATCACACCATATACTACCGAATAGAATTATGTTTCAAAGAGGAAGAATATAATCATTGCTGAAATGGGAAAAACAATGCCTTTTGAAAATAAAGTCTCAAAATATTTTTGGAGAGAAGTTATGTATACTGTTATACACATTCAGAACTGATTTATTTTTATACCTAATAAATATTATACTATTTATGATATGTGGTCCAAAAATAATCCAACTATTAAGTACTTAAAATTCTTTGGAATCCCATGATTTATAAAGATCAAAAATATCAAGTTGGGAAAGTTTGAAGAGAAAGATAATAGAGGGATATTTATAAGGTACTTATTGAGTGTAAATGGGTATAAGTGTTGACAAAAAGTATAAAAAAACCTAATTAATGTTATTTTGTTAAAATATTTGAAAATCAATATAAACCTGAGATGTTTGTGGAGGTTTTTGGTGAGAAAACATAGGCTTCTAATAAGAAAAAATTTATGAAAAATAAGTTCCAGAACAAGAAGAATCTAAGAAAAATTTATTGATATTACCTTAAATAAGAACTATGATGATTAAGATGATATTAAATAGGGTTATATACATCATATTTTAAAAAATAATCATGATATAAAAAATATAATAGGTAACTAGGAGGCTACAGTCCAAAACATAAGAAGACTCGAAATAGAAAACCAAACAATGCTCATATCACAGGTTGAACCAAGAGCTGTGGATAAATAAATTGAGCATTAAAAGTGGGTTAAATACCTGAATTATTAACTTAAAAAATATTAAAAGTAACTCCACTTGGGAGTTATTTCCAAGGCCCAAAGAAAAAAATTTAATTGGCACAAAATGGGTGTTTAGAAAAAAAATGAATGAGAAAGGTGAAGTGGTAAGAAATAAGTCTATGCTGGTATGCATGGATATTATTAAATGGAGGGAATAGACTTTAAATAAACCTTTTCCCTAGTAGAATTTCTTGAGATAATTAGGATGTTCTTGGTTGTGGTTGTGCACAATAATTATAAAATTGATCAAAAGGATGTGAAGTTAGCCTTTTCGAATGTAGATATTGAAGGGGAAGTGTTTATTGATAAACTATAAGGTTTCATTCTAGATATTGATGATAGTATGGTGGTAAACAAAGAAAATAATTATATGGATTGGTAGTCAAAACTCAATGTCTACCTGAGGAAAATGGGTTTTTCAAAAGGGGAGGTTAAAAATAATTTTTTTATAAAAAAGTTATCCATGGGTACACAACTTATCATAGTGTATGTTGATGATATAATTTTTTATAGTGACCAAGAGTATCTTAGTAGGGAATTTTATAATAAAATTAAAGGTTCATTTTATATTTCCATATAGGGAGAACTGAATTATTTTTAGGGGTTACAAATTGAGTAAAAATTAGATTACGTATTTTTATCTCAAGAAGAATATGATAGAGAATTACTTAAAAAGTTTAGCATGAAAGAATCAAGATAAGTTTAAATGATAATTTCTATTGAAAACAAACTATTTAAATATTATAATGATAATAATTTTGATCAAAATGAATTTAGAAGATTCATTGGAAGCATGTTGTATTTGATAGCTTCAAGACTTGATATAGCCTTTGGAGTGAAACTTTGTGCTAGATTTCATATTAACCCAAGGGAGTCACACTTGCTTGTAGAAAATAGAGTTATAAGATATGTTAAAGGTAGAGTGAATTATGGAATGCTATATAGATGAAGTTTTGATTTGAATTTTCTTAGTTTTACTGATGTATATTTGGAATGTGATTGTACAGATAAAAGATCCACTTTAGGTGGGACTTTCTTCATTGGTGAGGGGTGTGTGATCTGGTATAGTAATAAGTAGATTTCAATAACTCTTAACATATCTAAGATAATATATTTGGAAACCACACATTAATGTACACAAGTTTTGTGTATAGTTGTGTAGTTAATGGATTTGAGGGTTGAGACTGAGAGGCCATTGAAGATAATATATAACAATCAAAGTGAAATAAATCTTTCAAAGAATCATGTGAAACATTATAGAACCAAATACATAGACTTCAGGTATATTTTCATTAATTAAAGAGTGTGAAATAGAGATATAAATTTGGAATACATTTCTACTCATAATCATATTGCAAATATCTTCAATAAATATTTTCCAAGAGAGTGGTTCTCAAAGTTGAGGTTGAAAATCCATGTTCAACCCTCTCCTCTCACCTAGACATTTATGGAGGTTACCCCACTAGGATTTATATTTTTTTGAAAAAGTGTAATAAATATTGATGACTCTTTATCAAATGTAATACATGAGACCCTACTATAGTAAGTAAACACTACATCCCAATACTATTACATAATGAAAACTTTAATGTAATGACCCGACCCCAGTTACCCAGAGTCGGTGCATTATTACATATCATTGGCATGATCACAAGGAAATCATGTCCCAAAAGACTGATCAATTTAGTAGCCTTGAAAATACTAGATACATTCATAAGTTTTACATTACATTATAAAATGAAAACAACAACAACAACATAGTCTCTATAGGCCACACTCATATCCCTTAGACTATCCATTCATGTCATTCATAATATACTTCTTCGCATCTTGGGAAAAATAAAACATAGAAAGGGGTGAGATCAGATGCTCAGTAAGGATAACAATATTATGGAAACTTTCATAAATAAGCATAAACATTTAAGGTAATGTATAAGACTAAAACAAAAGCCTTTTAAACATGAACTTCAGCATAATATAGAAAATATAAAATCAAATAATGCCATTTACTTATTCACATGGATATTCTACTATTCAAATAATCACATGCAATATCAATAGCCACTATCATAATGATGGAATGCATAATTCCAGACTTCATAACCACGTAGTCAAGGCCTTATGCCAAGACTACAAATAAGATTTTGTTAACGCCTTGTGTCAAGACACTACTTTGTCTCATGAGACCTACCGATGCATCTAGGAGATATAGAAGACTCCACCCATCACTTACTAAGTCCAATGCATTCCTCATATGAAAAGGTTTAAACAAAACATAAACATTCGTATTAAAACTAGCATACGCAGTGTCAATACATTATTCATAAACCGTGAATGGTATAAAAATAACACATCCATAGTCAAACATATCACAAAAACTTCAATTCAATATTAAAGTTTTGTATCATAATAAATCAACTTCGAATAAGCTTAAAATCCATCAAAAGATGTTAACATAGTTGAAATCAAAACCTTTTTTAGATAAATATCTCTTTCTATTTTGAAATCATTTAAAAGTCATATAATTATAAAAGAAAAAATTTATTTTGAAAATATTCTTATAATATTGTAATGGAATCTTCAATGATGTTATAATGGTGTAAAATAGCTACACCCACCGTATAAGTTAAAAAAACATCATTACCTTAATTTTGTCGAAAAGGTCATAAAGTACCTTATTTGGAAAACGACGGAAAGATTCCTTTCAAAACATATAAGGTCAAATAAGGGTATAAATGAATTTAACCCATTTTCTAGAAAATAGTAAAAAAAATTTGGAATACATTTTTAAGAAACATGGATGTGGATGATAAAGAAGTCTCAGTAGATACTTATGTAAAAACAACCTCGGATAATAAAGAGATTGTAAAATTAACTCTTACCTTGTACTTTTCCTTGGTCGAGGGTAGGTTAACCTCCTATATAATGTTGAAATAATTGTTATTAAATTATAAAAAAACCATATACATTAATATGATATCATATATGATCTTCCAATATTGATTTGTTAATGATATTTTAGTAGTATCATCGTTTCGGGTGTTAACTGATTCGTTTTCCTTTATATACTTAGTTATGTAAGCCATTATTATTATGTATAGGGTGTATTTGATTCATATATATAATTATATTAAGTTATCTAAATATTATTCTTAATCATCACATTAAAATTATTCTTGAATGATTACGATGGGGAATGAATCTCATCGCGTTCGTGGAGACGGTAATCCGTACGTACGCACGAGCGACAATATCATTCTTTTGTAATTAAAATCATATGTAAATAGATGTTATATAATATATAAAGAATCATTAACATGTTATATTTATTATTTAAATCAATTATACATCATTATTATACTCATCCAAATAATAATATATTGAATAACAACTATACCACAACGTGGAGATGGTAAGTCGTACGTACGCACATATGGTGACATGTTATTCATAGGATGGATAAAATAATAAATATGGTTGTACCATTTTTATAATAATATCACAGTATATATAAGATACTGGAGTTATTATTTTATAATGGAAACAACAAAAAAATAGGAAGTTGAAGAAGAAAATAACTTGAAAGAGGTGGTGAGATATTTACCTCTTCTTCAGGTTCTTCCTTTTGATTTAATGAAAAGGGATCTTTAGGTTGGATTTATGATAAAACTAATGCCTCTAGAATTAATTTACGATAGTTTTGAGGATATTTGTGCAGTTTTTGGCTGATCCAAATGGATTTGGAGGTGTAAATTTGAGAGAAGTAGAAGTGCCCTTTTATAAGAGGGGTGAGGGGCACCTTAGGGAAAGATTGAAATATTATTTTATAATAAAATAATTTTCGGTTTCTAATGGATAAAAATTGATTTATTTCAAAGATAATGTGTGTATGGGTCTAAATCCTCTCAACCAATAGGTTTTAGACAATTTTAGGTTACCATTTTACCCATATCTTTTAGATTTAACTCTTAGTTAAATAGTTTGACATTTACCACGCCTCTTTGTATTTTTATATTATATGGTTAATAAACTTACTATAACAAGACAAGTGAACCAAAAGTGGTTCATTATTAATATATATAACTTTATCTAAGTCATTTTTCTGAACCTTATATTTTTATGAATACTATATCAATTAATAATATAATATTTGTTTTAAAAACTCTTTTATGTCAATTTTGACATTATTTAATAAATGATTTTTTTAAAGTCCTAAAAACTTTATTACTTATAAATAAATTCATATGTTCAATACTAACTTGTCATATTAACCTAGAAAATTAATTTAATTCATCAGAAGTCTCAAATTACATTTATTTATATATTTATAATATCAATTATTTTAATATTTCATTATTAAGGTAATTACTACGTCATCATTATGTCATAAATAAATTAAATTATTTAATGTCTAAAATTTATAAATAAAATTTAATTATGTAGGAAATATATTTATATTTCTAATGAATATTTATAGTAGAATTTATCTTATGTATAACCCTATATTATAAATGTTTTAGTTATTAAACTCTAATTTAACACTTTTAACTCTTCTTTGAATTAAATAATAATAAATGTCCTAATCTAATCCAAGTGAACCTAAAGGATAATATTTTATTCCTAAGGTTTTTTTTGTTCTAATTAAAATTATCCAATAGAATTAGGATATGTTTTGGGGTAAGAACAATATCATTTTTACCCTTAATTAACCTATTTACTTTTAACTGCGGTAAATAAAAGTAAAAAGTTACTATTCACAAAAAATTATTTTCATCTTATTGAACCATATTTTTCTTACTGATATCAATCGTGTCTCTTGGATTTTTGAAATTCAATTCACAGAAGTGGTAAAATTAAATTTTATACAAATTTGGAAATGCTCCTAGGAGGTGGGCAAAAGATGGTAAAAAGTTCGATAAAATTTTATATATCTAAACTCATTATAAAATGGCTCCAAGGAATTACATTGAACTTATATAGGTATTATGTATCTATTTTTACCTAAAATAAATTTAAATGAAATAAATAATTATTTAAATAAAAAGTCAGTTTTTAACAATAACTCAATGTTTTTCACTATTCAACAAAAATTGAAAGTTTTCAGAAAAATACCAAAAATTCACCCTAAGATAATTTTGATATTCTGAATCCAAAAACAAAGTACATTTTAAAAGATAAAATTTATAAAATTTCAAAAAGTGGGTATCACTATTCATAATGGCTAGTTTGATTGGTCGTGGTGTGTTAGAATCTTAAAGTTGTGTACAATGCATGCTATTGAATTATTCAAAGGGAAACGTATCGTGGAAGCTTGGGGTGTTACATTCTTCCCTCCTTCAAATAATTTTGTCCTAAAATTTTCTATAATACTACCGCACAAAAATATTTGGGTGGTTCTTCATCATAAGTTCATCTGGGTCCCACGTTGCCTCTTCCATCTTATAGTTTCTCCATAGAAATTTTACCAGATGAGTTGTCCGGTTTCTCAGCACTTGTTCTCTTGTATCAACAATTTTGATAGGATCTTCACAGTAAGACATATCATGTTCCAGTTCAATTTCCTCATAGGTGAGTACATGCGTTGGTTTAGGCATGTATTTTCTCAACAGTGATACATGAAACACATCATGAACTTTGGAGAGACTTGGTGGCATTTCCAAACAATAAGCTACAACTCCAATTCGTTTTAGAATTTCGAAAGGCATGATGTACCTGGGACTCAATTTACCCTTCTTACTAAAACATATAACACCCTTCCATGGAGATACCTTCAAGAACACATAATATCCTACCTGAAATTCCAAATCCTTCATTCAGTTATCGGCATAGCTCTTTTGCCTACTTTGGGCTTGTTTGATGTGGGTTTGGATAACCTTCACCTTTTCCATCATTTCCTCAACAAGTTCTGGGCCTACAAGTTTTCTTTCACCAAAATCATCCCAACAAGTTGGTGTGCGACATCTCTTGCCATTTAACGCTTCATATAGTTCCATCTGAATACTTGAATAGAAGCTATTATTATTGGAAAATTATACCATAGGTAAATATTGATCCCACATACCTTGAAATTCATGTGAGAAAGATCTCAACATGTCTTCTAAGGTTTGAATAATTGATTCTGATTGTCCATCAGTTTGAGGGTGGTAGGCAGTGCTCAAACAAAGTTTAGTATCTAGGTCATTCTGAATACTTTTCTAGAATCTTGATGTAAAACAGGGATCACGATCAGAAACAATCAATAAGGGTACTCCATGAAGTCTTACAACTTCATTAATATATAGTCTTGCTAGACATTCAAGTGGTAAATTTTCTCTTATAGCAAGAAAATGTGCTAACTTGGTAAGACGATCAACAGTGACCCATATTGCATCATTCCTTTTAGTAGTATTTGGTAGTCCCATGAAAAATTCCATCATAATATTATCCCATTTCCACTCAAGTATGGGAAGAGGTTTCATGACTCCTCCAGGTTGTTGCCTTCCAGTTTTCACTTGTTGAAAAACTATACATCTTGACCCAAAATCAGCAATCTCCCTCTTCATGTTGTCCCACCAAAAATGTTATTTCAAATATCTATACATCCTGGTGCTACCAGGGTGTATAGAGAAATTGGGGCTATGAGCATCATCTAACAATTCCCTTTTCAGATCAGGTATATCAGGAACACAAAGTCTCTTCCCAAATTTCAAAATCATGTCTTAATATATGAAGTCACTCAATCTCTCGTCATTCACAGCTTTAATCTTCTTTTGAAACTCCTCATCATCAGTATGAGAACTCTTTATCCTTTCTAGTAAATATGGTTTGGAAACCATTTGGAAAATAATTGATGTTTCACCTTCCATGGTTTTTCCCATATTCATCTTTACTAGATCCATGTATATTGGATCCTTTTAAACTCTCATCTTGTTCAAAACTCCATGATCCTTTCTCCTCAAATCATCTTCCACCTTATTTTCCTTCCCCAGGTGGTAGTGTATAGTACAATCATAATCCTTGAGTAGTTCAAGTCATCACCTTTGCCTCATGTTGAGTTCTTTTTTTGATAAAATATAATTCAACTTTTGTGATCAGTATAAATCTCACATTTTTCACCATAGATATAATGTCTCTATATATTCAAAGAAAAGATTATAGCTGCTAACTCAAGATCATGAGTAGGATATTTTTGCTCATAAATTTTTAGCTGTCGTGATGCATAGGAAATAACTCTATCATTCTGCATAAGGAAACAATCAAGTCCTTTATTTTAAGCATCACTATAAATAAAAAACCCATCATTACCCGATGGTAGAGTCAAGATAGGATAATTGACTAATCTTCTCTTCAGTTATTCAAAACATTCTTCACAATCTTTTGTACAAACAAATTTAACCCCTTTACGTGTGAGCTTTATTAATGGGTTAGCCAACCAGGAAAAATTCTGGATGAAACGTCAATAATAACCTACTAAACCAATAAAACTACGTACCTCAGTTATACTCATCGATGCTGGCCATTCTTGGATTGCCTTGGTCTTTGAAGGATCAACAGAGATTCCATCCTTAGAGATAATATGGCCAAGAAAAGAAATCTCTTAAATCCAGAATTCACACTTGCTAAATTTCCCATATAATTCATTTCTTCTAAGAGTCTTTAGAATAATGTGCAAGTGATTTTCATGATCTTCGTAGCTTTTGGAATATACCAGGATATCATTAATAAATACCACTACAAAGTCATAAATATATTCCTTGAAAACTATGTTCATTAGATCCATAAAGATAGAGGGTACATTTGTCATCCCAAAAGGCATTACTGTAAACTCATAATGCCCGTACCTGGTTTGAAATATGGTTTTCAGAATGTCTTCTTTCTTCACACACAATTGATGGTATCCAAATTGAAGGTCAATCTTTGAAAAATATTGAGCTCCATGAAGTTGGTTGGATAAATCATCAATGCAAGGTAGGGGATACTTGTTCTTTATCATTATATCATTGATCTCCCTGTAGTCAATGCACAACCTCATAGATCCATATTTCTTCTTAACAAAAAGGATAAGGGCTCTCCATAGAGAAAAACTAGGGTGAATAAATCCCTTAGTACTCAATTACTCTAGTTGTTTCTTTAGTTCCACTAATTACATAGTGTCCATTCTATAATGGGTCTTTGATATGGGCCTTGAACCAGGAATTAAATCAATAGAAAACTCAATTTATTATTCTGGAGGATGTCCAGGTAAATATTTTGGAAACACATCAACATATTATTGCATAATAGGTACATCCTCTATTTGAACATTCTTTTCATCACCCACAGTTATTTCATTATCTTCCTCCCTAATAATTGAATTTAGTTGAGCTACTGGGGGGGGGGGATCTAGATAAGAATGAGGTGGTGACGTTTCTGCTCTAAAGATAAGGTGTTCTTTATCATTGTCATCAAAAATCGTAACTTACTTCTTCTTACAATAAATTTTTGCATCATGGTCTGAAATCCAATCCATTCCTAGGATTATATCAAATTGAATCATGGGTATGATGATGATATTAGTAGATAAAGAACATTTATATGCTCTAATGGGAACTGATTCATAAAAATTTGTTGCAATGATACTTCCCTTAGGTGTTTTGACTGAAAACTCCCTTGTTAAGTCAAATTGAAAATATCTAATTTTCTTAGCAAACTGGGAAGATATGAAACAATGCGATGATATAGAATCAAATAAAACATTTTCTAAACTTGAGGAAACCATTAAATTACCTGTCACCATGTCTTTTGGAGCTTCAACCTTAGCAGCATTGATAGTATAAGCTTGGACTTGATCCCTTGGACTTTTCTGGGATAAGTTTCCTTAGCACTTAGGATATTCATTTGTATAATTCCCCATTTCTCTACAATTGTAGCATTCGACATTGATAGCCTCTTTCTTCCCCTTGCAATCACGAGCTTGGTGGCCTTTTTCACCACCCTTGTAAAAAACTCACATTCCCTTCAGGAAAGTACCAGGGTGTTTCTTCTCACATTTACTACAGGATGGATATTCAACTTTTCCCTTCTTCCCCTTATTTCCATTTCCAGAGTGTTCAGCAGATATCTTATTCTATTTATTTTCTTTAAAGTCATAAGACTTAGAGAATTCCTTTTCTATATTGATAGCACATGAGACAATATCTTCATATGACAAGAAGGATTGTGAGACTAATGCTCATCGGAGAAATAGTTTTAACCCATCAAATAATCTATCAATATTACTTCTTGGGTTACGTATATAATCTGATGCATGCCTTGATGACCTTGTAAAGTTAGCCTCATACTTTGTGACATTCTCATCCTCCTTTTTCCTTAGACTCAAAAATTGCCTTTCCATATCCGCTCGATGGTCATGAGGAAAGTATTTTTCTAATAAAATATCTTTAAACTCCCTCCATTCCATATTTTATACTTCATCATCTTCCTTTGTGTTTTTAATCAATGACCACCATTGATCTGCATCTCCCATGAGGTGATAAACTGCCATAACAACTTTTTCCCTTTCGCTACTCCCCAAAGCATGAAATATTTTCTCTAAGGAATTTATCCATTGCTCAACTATTAATGGATTTTTACTCCCATTGAATGTTGGTGGTTGTTGCCTCATGAAGTGGTCTAACATAGATCCTCCACATTGTGGATCAGGGTGCTCCATACGGGTAAGGTTATTATTCATAACCTGAGTGAGTTGTCCCAGTATGGTGATAAGATGATCAGAACCAGTTGCTTCACCATCTCCACTATAATTATCTTGAGTATGAGGGAAATATCTACATGGATTATATGTGTTGATACGGTTTCCATTCCTTCGACTAGGCTCCATTTCTAAACAATGGCATACTCTAGATTAGTTTATGAATCGCAATACATAATTCCAAACTTGTAAAACATTTAACATAAATTGAACAGTTTATGGATATAATCCATAATCATAGAAAATGTTTTCTTTGAGGAGGTATATACTCATAAATCCTTCCTAATGGTTTGTAAAGAAAATGTGGATTATCCTAAGTATATCCCCTGGGAGTGTCATAACCAAGAGTACAACAAGGCCCGTTTTCATGTTCCAGGATACCCCGGGTCAAGCCCGAAACTCCTTGTCAGAGTTTTCACTCCTAGGTACATCTGTGCCAAAGCCGCCTCTGCCTTCTCGTATCCATACAAGGATGTATTGCTCAGAAAATACACAAAATCTATACATTACCAAAATTCTAAGAAGTTCTTCTATACTAATCCTCAAATTCTATCTTAGGGTAATATTCTCTAATCAGATTTTTTTTAAATCTAGTTTCCAAGGTTAGTACTAAACTTCCTATGATACCAACTGTAACGCCTTGACCCCAGTTACCTAGAATCGGTGCATTATTACATAGCATTGACATGATCACAAGGAAATCATGTCCCAAAAGACCGGTCAATTTAGTAGCCTTGAAAATACTAGATGCATTCATAAGTTTTACATTACATTATAAAATGAAAACTACAAAAACATAGTCTCCATAGGCCACACTCATATACCTTAGACTATCCCAGTAGGTTATTCATAATATACTTCTTTTCATTCTAGGAAAAATAAAACATATAAAGGGGTGATCTCAGATGCTCGGTAAGGATAACAATATTGTGAAAACTTTCATAAATAAGCATAAATATTTAAGGAAATGTATAAGACTAAAACAAAATCCTTTTAAACATGAACTTAAGCATAATATGGAAAAGATAAAATCAAATAATTTCATTTACTTAATCACATGGATATTCTACTAGTCTAATAATCACATGTAATATCAATAGCCACTTTCATAATGATGGAATTCATAATGCCAGACTACATAACCACATAGTCAAGGCCTTGTGCCAAGACTACAAATAAAATTTTGTCAAGGCCTTGTTCCAAGACACTAGTTTGTCTCATGAGACCTACTGATGCATCGAGGAGCTATAGAGGGCTCCACCCGTCAATTACTAAGTCCAATGCATTCCTCATATGAAAAGGTTTAAATATAACAGAAACATTCATATTAAAACTAGCATACACATTGTCAATACATTATCCATAAACCATGAATGGTATAAAAATAAAACATTCATAGTCAAACATATCAAAAAACCTTCAATTCAATATGGAAGTTTTGAATCATAATAAATCAACTTCAAATAAGCTTAAAATCAATCAAAGGATGTTGACATAGATGAAATCAAAACCTTTTTTAGATAAATATCTCTTTCTATTTTGAAATCATTTAAAATTCATATAATTATAAAAGAAAACATTTATTTTGAAAATATTCTTATAAGATTGTAAGGGAAGATTCGATGATGTTATAATGGTGGAAAATAGCCGCACCCGCCGTATAAGTTAAAAAAACATTCTTACCTTAATTTTGTCTAAAAGATCATAAAGTACCTTGTTTTGAAAATGATGGAAAGATTACTTTAAAAACATATAAGGTCAAATAAGGGTATAAATGACTTTAACCCATTGTCTAGTAAATAGTAAAAAAAATTTGGAATTCATTTTTAAGAAACATGGATGTGGATGATAAAGAAGTCTCAGTAGATACTTATGTAAAAACAACCCCGGATAATAAAGAGATTGTGAAATTAACCCTTACTTTGTAATTTTCCTTGGTTAAGGGTAGTTTAACCTCATGTATAATGGTTAAATAATTTTTATTAAATTATACAATAACCATATACATTAATATGATATCATATATGATCTTCCAATATTGATTTGTTAAGGATATTTTAGTAGTATCATCATTTCAGGTGTTAACTAATTTGTTTTCCTTTATATGCTTAGTTACGTAAGACATGATTGTTATGGATAGGGTGTATTTGATTCATATATAAATGATATTAATTTCTTTAAATAATATTTTTAATCATCATATGAAAATTATTCTTGAATGATTACTATGGGGAATGAATCTCATCGCGTTTGTGGAGACGGTAATCCGTACGTACGCACGAGTGACAATATCATTCGTTTGTAATTAAAATCATAAGTAAATGGATGGTATATCATATATAAAGAATAATTAACATGTTATATCTATTATTTACATCAATTATACATCATTATTATACCCATAAAAATAATAATGTATTGAATAACAACTATACCACGACGTGGAGATGGTAAGTCATACGTACGCACGTTTGGTGACATGTTATTCATAGGATGTATAACATAATAAATATGGTTGTAAAATTTTTATAATAACATAAAAGTATATATAAGATAATGGAGTTATTATTTTATAATGGAAACAATAAATAAATAGGAAGTTTAAGAATAAAATAACTTGAAAGAGGTGGTGAGATATTTACCTCTTCTTCGGGTTCTTTCTTTTGATCTGATAAAAAGGGGTCCTTAGGATGGATTTCTGATCAAACTAAGGACTCTATGATGAATTTAGGATAGTTGGGTGGATATTTGGGTAGGTTTTGGCCGATCAAAATGGATTTGGAGGTGTGAATTTGAGAGAAGGGGAAGTTCCCTTTTATAAGAGGGGTGACGGGCACCTTAGGGAAAGATTGAAATATTATTTTATAATAAAATAATTTTCGGTTTCTAATGGATCCAAATTGATTTATTTAAAATATAAGGTGGGTATGGATCTAAATCCTCTCAACCAATAGGTTTTAGACAAGTTTATGTTGCCATTTTAACCTTATCTTTTAGATTTAACTCTTAGTTAAATAGTTTGACATTTACCATGCCTCTTTGTATTTTTATATTATATGGTTAATAAACTTACTATAACAAAGCCAATAGAACCCCAAGTGGTTCATTATTAATATATATAACCTTATCTAAGTCATTTTCCAAACCATATATTTTTAAGAATACTATATCAATTAATAATATAATATTTGTTTTAAAAACTCTTTTATGTCAATTTTGACATTATTTAATAAATGATTTTTGTTAAAGTCCTAAAAACTTTATTACTTAGAAATAAATTCATATGTTCAATCCTAACATGTCATATTAACCTATAAAATTATTTTAATCCATCAAAAGTCTCAAATTCCATTTATTTAGATATTTATAATATCAATTATTTTAATATTTCATTATTAAGGTAATTACTATGTCATCATTGTGTCATAAATAAATTAAATTATTTAATGTCTAAAAATTATAAATAAAATTTAATTATGTATGAAATAATTTTAACTTTATAATTAATATTTATAGTTGAATTTATCTTATGGATAACCCTATATTATAAATGTTGTAGTTATTAAACTTTAATTTAACACTTTTAAATCTTCTTTGAATTAAATATTAATAAATGTACTAATCTAATACAAGTGGACCTAAAGGATAATATTTCATTCATAATGTTTTTTTTGGTCAAATTACACTTTTCCAATAGAATTAGGACATGTGTTAGGGTAATAATAATATCATTTTTACCCTTAATTACCCTATTTACTTTTAACTGTGGTAAATAAAAGTAAAAAGTTATTATTCACCAAAAATTATTTTCATCTTATTAAACCACATTTTTCTTACTGATATCAACTATGTCACTCAAATTTTTGAAATTCAATTCACATTAGTGGTAAAATTAAGTTTTATACAAATTTGGAAATGCTCCTAGGAGGTGGGTAAAAGAGGGTAAAAAGTTTGATAAAATTTTATATATCTAAACTCATTATAAAATGACTCCAATGAATTACATTGAAATTATATAGGTATTATGTATTTATTTTGACCTAAAATAAATTTAAATGAAATAAATAATTATTTAAATAAAAAGTTAGTTTTAAACAATAACTTAGTGTTTTTCACTTTTCATCAAAAATTGAAAGTTTTCAGAAAAATACCAAAAATTCATCCTAAGCTAATTTTGATATTCCAAATTCAAAAACAAAGTCTATTTTAAAAGATGAAATTTATAAAATTTTAAAAATTGGGTATTACTATTCATAACGGCTAGTTTTATTGGTCGCGGTGTGTTAGAATCTCGAAGTTTCATACGATGCAAGCTATTGCATTATTTAAAGGGAAACATACCGTGGAAGCTTTAGGTGTTACATTTAAAGAAGCTTTATTCATAAATTTATTTAAAAGTTAAATTTTAATTTTAATTTAACCAAATTAACTTAATTTTTGGATTTATAATGTCAATATTATCTTAAAATGAATTTTTATTATTTTTTGAAATAGTTGATTATTTGGTGAATAGTGAAAACTGCATTTTTTATCAAATTGTAACTTTTATGACTATTATTATATGAGAAATACCTATAAATTTATAAAACCATTTAATTGGTTAAATATGTATCGAATGAATAAAACTATACGTTTCTAAATACTATTCTAAATTTATTAAACCTATGTTTAACATTTTATGGACTTAAGTAATATTTTCTAATAAAAGAAATTGTTTTTGATATTTTTTTAATTAAATATTATTTTAGTATAATTCAATTTTGGATTTATTTTAAAGTCGCATAAATTTTATTTGTTTTATAATAAAACAATTTATATCATGGAAATCAAATAAATTAGTAACTTTATTCTACACATAAATTTTAAGCCTAAAAATACACTTTTTCTAAAAATGAGTTTTTACGTATTACATGTGATACTTTTAAAATTGAGTTTTATTACACATTGAAATTTTAGTTGATAAAATTGATTTCATATTTGAAATCATTGGTAATAAATTATAAAATTAATTCCATTTTATTTTTGGATATTAAAAATAAATTACCTACGAAAAAACTAGTTACCACGGTAAAACCAAAAATTGTAAAAGTGAAAATTTTAAGATTAAATGACTTAAAAACATGTTTAAAACATGTTTAAAAATTAATGGTTATAGTATTATCAACCTTATAAGAAAACTGAAATATATTTTATGGAAATCCAATAATATATGTATGATAAACCGACAACATTGAATATAGTTTTCTTGATGTGAAGTTTATTTAGCATGAGGTTATCGGAAGGAAGAGCTCTCTCACCTCATCAAAATAATTGGAAGCATTCAAAGAGGAAATCAAGGGAGAGGTGTAGAGGAAAGTATTTTTGAAGTGTCTATATATGTTGGAATAATGTAAATAGAGTTTACTTCAAGAAATATTATCGTGATAGGAAGAAAACTTCTATAATGACTTCTTTTGAAGAGTTGAGTATTGAAATTGAAGGTAGTGTAACTCTAATTTCTAGTTTTCCTATTCAATTAGAATCATGGATTTTAGATTTTGTATATTTATTCAATTTTATAAGAGATAAATGGTTTTTATAAAATTATGTTTTTGGAAAATTTGGTAAATCTCATCTTACTGATGAAGAAGATTTTAATATTGTGGGAATAAGAGAAGTTAAAATTTAGTCAAACAATGAAAGTTTTCTAAAACTGAAGGAAGTTTTGCATGTTCTAGGAATTTTTAATAATTTGATTTTAGTGTTTTAGATGGGTGAAGTGGGTTTTATAATAATATTTACATAATTATTTTAACAAATAACTTGAGGGTTCTATTATCATAGAAAAGGTTTTAAAAGATGGTTCTTTGTATCTAACCAAAATGGAAACAGGAACTACACTCACTAAAATGATATATTCTATAATTTTAGAACTTTGGAATATCTATTTTAGAACATTGGTGATAATAGTATGAAGATTATAGAATATAGTGGCATACTATAACTAGATTCATCAGACTTTGGAAGTTGTGAGAGTTCTATACTCATGGAGAAATAGAATGTGTCTTTCAATATTTTTAGAAGGAAACCTAAATGCTGAAATCTAGAATTTGTTCATATAGATCTTTGGAGACCCACCCTACTGCCTTCTTATGGAAAATTTATTCACTTTTTTAACTTTATTGATGATTCCAAAAGAAAATTATGGGATTAATTTTCGAAACACAAAAGTGATGTGTTTAGAATATTTGTGTAATGGAAATCTATGGTGGAAAGGTAAACTAGAAGTAAGTTTAAATGTATAATATTATATAATGTTGGTGATTTTACTAGGATTATTTTATAGAAATGATGTAATAGAAGAGAAATATAGCATGATAATATCATTCCACATACACCTGAACAAAATGGTGTAGCTGAGAGAATGAATAGGATGTTGAAGGAAAGAATAATAAGTATTCTGCTATATTCTATAATGCATAATACATTTTTGGTAGAAAAGGTGGGAAAAAATTACTTAATCAATATAAATCCTTTAGAAGAAGATGGATATAAACTACTATAATAACTTTGGTCAATTAAAGCTCTGAATGTAGCTCACCTCAGAATTTTTAGAAGTTTAGCCTATATGAATGTTGATAAAAAAGATAAATATAATCCATAAGAAAAATCTTAGTCATATTTATTCTTAGGATATGGAGATAAATACTTTGGTTTTTTACTTTAATATGATGAAAATAATAATGTTTTTAGAAGCCATAATGTTATCTTTAATGAGAAGATCTTATGGAAATATTTGAACTTGAAGGTAAAGGAAGTTGTTGATAAAAAATTAAACTTTAGACCAAGTTGATCTAAATGGTGGTTCCAAAGGATCACATGTTTTGGAATATTCATATGAATCTAAATATAGAATAAGTAATCATATCCTATAATTAATTTTAGATAAAATTTCATAAATTTTGGAAGGATACCTAGTAGAAGATATTTCAAAAATCTTAGGAACTGGGGAAAATCACTCAATAGTTCCAGAAGAAAGAGTTTTGGAAGGAGAATTTCTAGAAGTTTTTGTTCTAGAATAATATATTAACAGGTTAATTTAAAAAATATTCAAGGATCATATATCTAATGTAAAGTTATGGAGCTAATATAATTTTCTTACTACTAAAAAATACAGGAGAACTAGATATTCTAAAAGAAGTAGCTACTTTGGTAGATACCAGAAGGGGGAGATATAAATATAAGAAGAGTTGGATTCACTTTGAATGAATAACACCTTAGAGATAATAGAATTAACACTATGAAATAAATAACTTTATAATAATTGGGTATTTTATTTTAAATATAAACAAGATGTAAAAAATAGATATAAAGCTAGACTGGTTGTGAAAGGTTTTTAGTAGAAGGAGGGAATCAATTTCTCATAGATATTCTCTCCATTAGTCAAACATACTACCATATAAATTTTGTTAAGTTTAGTTTCTTTTAGAAATTTATACCTTGAACAGATGGATGTGAAGATTTAATTTCATCATGGGTATTTTGAGGAAGAAATTTATATGAATAAATATATTGGTTTTGTGAACAATTAGAATCAAGGATTAGTGTGAAAACTAATAAGAATTCTTTATTGTTTGAAACAAGTACCAAGATGTTGGAACTATAAGTCTTATTAATTTAAGGAATAAATAGGTTTCTTACATAATAATTATGATCATTGTTTTCATCTAAATGAGTTCATAAGAAATGACTTTATAATATTTATTTTGTACATGGATGGTATGATATTGGTAGGTATGAATATTCATATGATTCAAAAGTTAAAGGGGGATATGTTAGGAAAGTTTGAAATGAAAGATCTTGGTAAAACTAAGAATATCTTGGGAATTAGTATTTAACAATATAGGAAAATAAAAATCTTGATTTTATCACAAAATGATTACATCCAAAATATCATTTAAAAGATTTAGATTGAGTGGATGTAAGTCAATTTCAACTCCTTTTTCTAGTCAGTTTAAACTTTTTAAGCAACAAGAACCGCAAATAGAAGAAGAGAAGAAGTACATGTTGAAATTTCCTTATGTCTTAGTAGTTTGAAGATTGATGTATTTTATGGTGTATACAATCCCATATATTTCTCATGCATTGGGAGTGGTTAGTTGATTTATGGAAATTCTAGGAAAGGTTTATTAGGAATATTTTAAATGGATTATTTGGTATCTCAAGCGAATATAAGGAACAACTCTTTTTTTCAAAAATGGTGATATGTTACTTGGGTTTATTAATTTAGACTTTATGGGTTATTCTTATTATTGAAATATCACAACCTAACATGTTTATACTTTCATAGGAACCGCAATGATTTGGATTTATAGTTTATAACCTATGATAGTACATTCTATCATGAAAGTAGAGTATGAGGCTATAATGGAAGAAAGAAAAGTGATGGTGTGGTTAATATCTTTAGTAAAATATCTTGGTTGTCGTTGGGAGAAAGTATTTCTCTAATATGATAGTCATAGTACAATTAATTTTTCAAAGAATCATGTGTTTCATTCATGAACGAAATAGATTAATCTTAATTACCATTAATCCAGAAGATATTGGAGGATGGAAAGTTACAATTATAGAAGGTATCTCAAAAAAAATATAGATGATATATTTACAAAGATTTTGGGTCCATAGTAATTCCAAAATCTAGGATGTTTGGTATTTTGTGTTTACTGGTTTACCAGAATAAGTAGTCACAATGAATATTACTATAGGAGATAAATAGTTGGAATAATGGAATGGATGTACACCGACACTTTTTAGAGGTCAGTACAACCGTATAACCATATGGATCTCTATATATATAGGGGTTAGGTCCACCTATGATGAAATGTGTGTCAATTTTTATTACTTTCCTATAGTAATATAGAGTGAATCATTAGCCTCTAAGTTGTAATATTTTCTTTCCAAAGAAATGAAATGTTGTAATATTTCTCATATGGATGTATGGCTATCAGTATAAACCATGTAAAATCAAAGTTTTATTTTACTTACTTACATTTATTTTACATTGCATGAATGTTATATATGTTAGAGTGAACAGGGATGAAGTGAGGTTCAACTTAGTGCAGTGAATTGGATGAACATTATTTTTACCAATTTTAAAAACATTAAGTTGGGAGAAGTTCCTTTCATAATCAATTTCCTCCAAGAAATTCCTGAAGGACTACTTTCGGTGAAATTTTGGAATAATGGTTAAGTTGAAGGAATTTTCAATAGTATATACTACCATTTAATATTTTGTATCATTATCCTATCATTATTCATGTTATTTAATGTTCCATTTTATATTATATACTTCAAGTGGTTTTGACTTGAAAGTTTCTAAGGTTGTAAGGGACCTTTCATCTCAAATTCCTTTTCTTGATACATGATTTTTATTGTGCATCTAATTTTAATTATATAGTATATATACTACCTATTTGATCTATTATACCATGAATTTATATTCATTCATGTTATTTAAATTTCAATTAAAAGATCTATATTTCAAAGGGTTTTTTAATTATATGTTACCTAACTCATCATAATGTCCAAAAATATTAAATTTGGGAAAGTAAAGTGTAAGTAGTTTTCTTGGAAATTACATCCACATATGGATACTAACAAGTGGATATGGTTGTGGTATAGGTGAACCTAGGGTAATCACCCTAAAATGGATGGTTGAGTATCAAATCAATCTTCACTCAGTTCATGGTGATTGGGCCTAATACTACACACCTGGCCAGCCACTCCCAAGGTATATGCTTTGAATAATTCACATGAT
Organism: Viscum album; assembly: GCA_963277665.1. Classification (NCBI taxonomy): domain Eukaryota; kingdom Viridiplantae; phylum Streptophyta; class Magnoliopsida; order Santalales; family Viscaceae; genus Viscum; species Viscum album. The sequence continues at coordinate 1,327,818,136 of OY728126.1, forward strand.
ATTTACAAACCATAATGAAGGATTTTCCTACCATTTATTTGGTCTCTTACCATTGTAAACTACTACACTCAATTGCTATCTTCTATTGATAACCTAACACTTTGAAAGTACCCTACCCACCACCTTAACTTTATTTCTTTGATAAGGGTACTTTATATTACATTGAGAATACCCCATAGTCTCTAAGTTGATTTCAAGGTATTCTTCTAGATAGACACAGTATTTCATTTAATGGGGAAATATTTGTTTTTCATACTTATATTATATGTATATCCATTTATCCTTGATTAAGTAATAAGTTACTTATATAATGTTATGAAATATCTTGTTAACTCATATGATAAATTCATTGGACTTAATTAGCGATGGGTGGGGCTTGATATAGATAGTCTCTCAATGAATCGGTGGGTCTTATGGGATAAACTATCATGGGTATTGGAATATTTCATACCCATTTATGTATGATGTCTTTGAATAAGGCCTTTTTGATATGTTTATGATGTCTGAAATCACTACAAAAAAATCATTGGTTAATGGCAGTTTATTATCGACGGTTCTAGTAACCATCGCTAAATAAATTTGGTTTAAAAAATACATTACAATGGTTTAGTCAAACCGCCACTAAATGTTTTAAAAAACCCTATTTCCTCCCCCTCCCTTGCTCCCTTTGCGCAACCTTTCCCCCTATCCTCCCCCTCCCCCGACCTCCTCCTATCCCCTCCCCGGCACGACCCTAACCCCAACCCCGCACCCCTCCAACCTCCCTCTCCCCAAAGGTAATACTGACCCCCCTTAAATCCCTCCTCCATCCACGGTGGTGACCCCCCCCCCCCCGACCTCCCTCTTCCCAGTGAAGATGCAGAACCCCCACCCCCCCCCCCCCCCCTCCAACCTCCCTCTCCTAGGCTCGGTTTCCCTCCTTGATGACTCAGATCCCCTCCCATTCAACCCATGCACATTAGGAACACTTCCCATCTCAATTATCCCACTTCCAAGGACCTCTATATATCTTTTCAGATGTATTCTTAGAGATTATTCCAGGTAAATCCCTCCATACCTCTTCTTTTCCCATCCTCTTCATTTTCTCCCAATCCTTCAAACCGATGAATGGTCTGGATGACCAAATGGTTTTTTAGATCAATTTTAGCATGGTTTTTTGTGATTTTAGGGTTACTAATAGCCTCTTAAGGCTTCTTTGGCCTTTTTATAGTGATTTAGTGTCTCACTTTGTGGAAGTGTTAGATTAGAGGTTGGTTTTATCTTTTTCATAGTTCATTAAATTAATAAACAATGATTTATTATCTATTTAATCTAGGTTTTAGATTCTTAATGAAATTATTATATGTTTTTATAAATATATTTTAAAGCTAAACCATGTTTCACTTGTTTTATATTGAATGCGAAGGATTTTTATATGAAAAAAAGTATTTAAAATTTATTTTTCAACTACCATACACACCTAACATTTGATAAAATACTAGAATGTATTTTATAACATTATTTAAAGACTTTAAAAGTTTTTTTGGTACTTAAAATATTTTTTAATGGAAACTAGTGAATTTCAAAGGTGTGCAAGGATTTTTAAGAACCAATGTTGGGTTACCTTGAATATAGTGACTTTATAATGATTGAGTATTTTAGTTTTCAAAGGAAATTTTATAAAAAGGTTTATCAAATTGTATTCGACTTTATGGTTGCAATATTTCATAAATAGTCTTAAAATTTAACCATAGATCATGCCTCTTGATATATTTTTTAAATTGAAATGATATGGTGTGTAAATTTCCCATAGGGGGTTTTCATATTGATTATTGTTCACAATGAAAGATAGGGGGACGTTTTTGAAAGGGTTTATATTGGTGGGGGAGAGCTTATATGTTGAATGGTTAGCTATATTATTGTGTGATAATTGATGTGTGGCCTCTATTTTATAACATGGGAAGCGATGGCTAGTTTTGTGGGAAATTTAAGTGCACATATAAAATGACCTTAAATGGTAGAATGAAGTATAAGCACATATAACATCCTAAAACTTCTATTTTTATCATTTTTAGCCATCCAATAATGTGTGATATCCAAATAAAGTATAATTTTCATTATTATTTTTAAAGGGGTGCTCTTGGTCTTAGTTAGACCATGGGAAATGGTTTGGACATTGATTAATATAGCTAATTTTTCAATGTAATGAACCCTCCTTAGTTACAAAACTAGGGTAGAATACACCATTATGTTTTTCTCTCATAAAAATGATATCATCTATATATATAATATCAAAAATTGATACATATTTATCATCTTTAATATAGATTTTATTTTCCACACTTCCATAATTAAATATTAATTGTTTCAATCATATATCTAACTTTAAATACCATTCTTTTGTGTCTTATTCTAACCCGTATAGATTCTTATTTAATTTTGATTGTACATGTTTGATTAAACATTTAAATATTTATATTTGAATATTCAGGTAGAATACAATTCAATACCTATGAATAAAAGTTGTATTAATTTACCTCGAAACTCAACTCGGTATGCTAAGGGATTGGAATAATCATTAGATTATGCAATTGAAAACCAGTCAGTGGATTATAGAATAAAATTTCTATGTCCAGATTCTAAATTCAAGTGATGGTTGAATGAAAATGAAGTATGTGAGCATTTGATATTGAAATAGTTTGATGTTTAATATGTATGTTGGATTTTACATGGTGAATCAAATGTTATAGAAAGTCAAAATAAGGATAATACTATCAATGAAATAAAAAGTGACCTAGTAGAGGATAATTTAGTTAGAAATTTGTTAAATGACACATTTTGTTTTCTAGAATACAATGTACAAGATTTTAATTGATCAATATAACCTTCAGTTGATCCTGAACAAGTTAATATTTCTTATAAATTCAATGAAAAAAAATATTTTTATGAATTATTTGAAGACAGATAGCAAGAACTGTATGAAAAATGTGTCAACTATTCGAAGTTTTCTTTTTTACTAAATTTATATCATATCAAGTGTCATTGGGGAATTAATAAAAAAGAAATGTCCATTATTTTAGATTTTATTTATGATAAATTTATTGAATCTAAGATACTTTCATCATTATATGAGATGAATAAATTCATCAAAAAACATGGACTTGATTATAAAAATATATATGCATGTTTTAAATGCATTTTTTGTGTTTTAAAGAACTAAAATGTGCATGGAATGGTCAAAAAATAGAAAATGACCTCATATTGACATGAAATCATTAAAAACCCACAAATGAGTTATTTTTTTATGTGTAATCATAGAAAATATGTAATTTTGACATGCGTTGTGGTCGGAATGACTAATTACCCACTTCTTAAAGTTAAAAAAACCTTTAAAAATAAGTGGAAGGGGGTCAAAACTAGACAAACGATGTCAGATTTCCCTAAAATCAAGGGAAAACGACCCTATATTTAATTTTGAAATTTAGAAACTGATGGCACATCATTTTGAATGATGGATTTCCCATTATGGTCATAAACACGTTTTTAGTGTTTTAAAACACTAAAACAAGCATGGAATTGTCAAAATCATAGAAAAAGACCTCATATTGATGTGAAATAATTGGAAAACCAATGATCAGTTATTTTTTACATATACTCACAGACAAAAAATCAATCTGAGATGAACACTACAAAAAAGGCATTGGTTAGTGGCGGTTTATTACCAGCAGTTCTATTAACCGCCGTGAAATAAATTTGGTTTAAACAATAATAATATAGTGGTGGTTTAGTCAAACCGCTTATATATTTTTTTATTTTAATAATTAATGGTGATTTTCATTAAACTTATATGAAATGTTTTAAAAATAAACCCTATTTTCTCCCCCTACCATGCTCCCTTTGCGTGAACCTGACCCATATCCTCCCCCTCCCCTAACCTCCTCCTCTCCCCTCCCCCATGCGACCCTGACCCCATGACCCCCCCCCCTCCGACATCCCTCTCCCTAATGGAGATGTGGAACCCCCCCCCCCCCCCTCTGAAATCCCTCCTCCATCCTCAACCTTGACCCCCCCCCCCACGACCCCCTCTTCCCTGTGGTGACATAGAACCTCCCCTCTGACCTCCCTCTCCCTAATGATGATGCAGAACCCCCCCCCCCAGACCTCTCTCTCTCTTACAGTTACCCCCCCCCATCATCGACATGGACCCCCCCCCTCCAACCTCCATCTCCCAAGATCATTTCATCTCCTCTTATCCTCTTAAGGATTATTTGGCCTTGTTATGGTGATTTAGTGGCACACTTTGTGGAAGTGGCAGATTAGAGGTTAGTTTTCTCTATTGCATAGTTCATTAAATCAATAAAGATTTATTTCTTGCCTCTTTAATCTAGGTTTTAGATTCCTAATGAAATTATTATATGTTATATATAAATATATTTTAAATGGAAACCATGTTTCACTTGTTTTCTATTGAATTCAAAGGTTTTTTATATGAAAACATGTATTTTAAATTTATTTTTCAACTACCATGCACACCTAAAATTTGATAAAATAGTATAATGTATTTTATTATGTGATTTTAATACTTTAAAAGTTTTTTTGGTTATTGAAATAATTTTTAATGGAAACCCATGAATTCCAAGGGTGTGCATGGATTTTTAAGTACCAATGTTGGGTTACCTTGAATATAGTGACTTTATGATGATTGTGTATTTTAGTTTTCAAAAGAAATTTTATAAATAATTTTCTCAAATTTTATTCAACTTTATGGTTGGAATATTTCATAAATAGTCTTAAAATTCAACCATAGACCATTCCCCTTGATATATTTTGGAAATTGAAATGTTATGGCATTTGGATTTCCCATAGGGGGTTTTCATATTGATTATTATTCACAATGAAGGAGAAGGGCATGATTCTAAAAGGGTTTATAGAGGTGGGGTTGAGATTATATGTTTAATGGTTAACTATATTCTTGTGTGATAATTGATGTGTGGCCACTATTTTATAACATGGGAAGTGATGTCTAGTTTTTCAAGAAATTTAGGTGCACATATAAAATGACCTTAAATGGTAGAATGAAGTATAAGAACATATAACAACCTAAAACTTATGTGTTTATCAGTTTTATCCATCCAATAGTATGTGATATCCAAATAAAGTATACTTTGCATTTATATTTTTGAAGGGGTGGTCCTAGTCTTAGTTATACCATGGGAAATGGTTTAGACATTGATAAATGTAGCTAATTTTTCAATGGAATGAACCCTCCTTAGTTACAACACTAGGGTAGAATACACTATTATATTTTTCTCTCATAAAAACAATATCATATACATATAAAATATCAAAAATTGATACATCTTAATCATATTTAATGTAGAGTTTGTTTTCCAAATTTCCATCATTAAATATTAATTATTTTAATCATGTATCTAACTTCAAATACCATGATATTGAGTCTTATTCTAACCCATATAGATCCTTCTTTAATTTTGAGTGTACATGTTTGATTAAACATTTAAATATTTTTATTTGGATGTATAGGTAGAATAAAATCCAATACCTATGTATATAAGTTGGATTAATTTACCTCAAAATACATCTCAGTATGCTAAGGGATTGGAAGAATATTTAGATTATTCAATTACAAACCAATAATTAGATGGTAGAATAAAATGTATGTGTCCTGATTTTAAATTAAAGATATGTTTGAATAAAAACAAAGTATATGATAATTTGATATTGAAATAGTTTACTGCTAAATATGTATGTTGGATTTGGCATGGTGAATCAAATGTTATAGAAAGTCAAAACAATGATGATACTATTAATGAAATACAAAGTGAACTAGCAGAGGAGAATTTAGTTCAAAATTTGTTAAATGAAACATTTGGTTTTCCATAATACAATGTCCAAGATTTTAATAAATCAATAGAACCTTTAGTTTATCTTGAAAAGGTTGATCTTGCTCAAAACATCAGTGATAAAAAATGATTTTTATGAATTAGTTGAAGACGGGTATCAAGAACTATATAAAGGATGTTCCAAGTATTCTAAGTTGTCTTTTTTACTAAAGTTGTATCATATCAAGTGTCTTTTTGGAAATAATGACAAATAAATGTCCATGATTTTAGAGTTTCTTCATGATATATTTAGTGAAGCTAAGATCCCTACATCATTCTATGAGATGAATTAATTCATCAAAAAACTTGGCCTTGATTATAAAACGATACATGCATGCCCAAATGATTTCATACTTTATTGGGGGAAAGAGTATGATAATGAAAAATGCACAAGATTTAATACAATTAGATGGAAGTCAATGAACAATAATGAGAGTATAAATCAATAAAACCCCAGGAAGAAATAGAAGAAGAAAACTCCAGCATAGGTATTGTATTATTTTTCTCTAAAACCATGTTTGAAAATATTATTCATGTCTTCTAAGAATGCATACGATAGGAAGTATTATTCTTAGGATAGTAACAATGTCTTGATGTTGCATCCAAAAGATTCAACATCATGGAATATGTTTGATTCTCTATATCCAGATTTTTCTTCAGATCATAGGAATATACATTTGGGATTGGATTATGATGGTTTTAACCCCTTTAGTACATTAAGTACTAATTATAGAATTTGAATAGTAGTTTTGATCCCCTATAATCTACCTATATAGATGTTTATGAATCAGAATTATTTCATTATTTTGATGATTATTCTTGGAAAGGAAATTCTTGGAAATTACATTGATGTATACCTTCAACCTTTAATCAAAGAATTGAAAAAATTATGGGATAATGGCACAGAAACATATGATACTTTAACGATACATCTATTAAAAGTTCATGTTGCTTTAATGTGGACAATTAGTGACTTCACTCAACTAGAAAATTTATCTGGTTGGAACACTCATGCTGGTTTGGATTGTCTAGTTTGTAATTTTGATTTTGAACCTCAACAATTACCTCATAGAATAAAATGGTTTTTTGATAAAGATGAGAACAGAGGATCTAATATTGAAAAATAAATGAGTTACACAATATAAAAGGAGGGTATTTTACATTTATCCTGAACAATAAGAGGAATCAAGTCATTAGGAACAATGTTCAATTGTATGTTGATTTCTTACAAGACACCTTTGTTGGTAAGACCATCTGCAATATAGTTCTCTTCCTAAAAAGTGTGTGTGATAATGTAGTTCATGTTGGAGATCCTTTCAAGGCATTTGATCCATTTACCTACCAACTTCCATGAGAGTTGGTTTTGCCTCACTCTTATTTCCTACATGAGCATAGCTGAGTCACACTCAAACTATATATTGTTCCAATGATTTTGAAAAACCATATTAACCACTCTGATAAATTCCAACATTTCATCTTCCAAGTCAGTATCATGTCCACAAAGACCACAACTACACTCCACCACATCACCCTGGGAATCCCTAAAAATCACCCTAAAACCTAATGGTCCCAGATTTCTCTGAGATGCCCCATTCATATTACATTTCATCCATCCATTGAAGGGGGGAGTCCATAGAACCTCCATTGTGCCCCTTGGTTTAGGAAAGTAACCTGCAACCTTCAGCCGATGAACTATCATAAGCTCCCTTACTGAGTTGTTGTAGTGATTATTGAGCTTGGAGTTGGCATTTTGAATGTACACAAAGATGTTTGAGAGGGATATGCACTCATTAAACTGATCCTAGAGATGCAAAATGTTGTTCCAGGCCCTCCAAACATAATGGATAACTTCAGCACAGGCAACTCAAAGCAACACATTAATTTGTTTGGATTGATATACTCTAATAAAGGAATCCAGAAAATCCAGAATCAAAATAGTGTTGGGGGGATTTAGTTCAAATATGTTGAGAATTTATTTCAATAGGGAGGAAGCAGTATTTCAAGACGGGGATAAATGATTGACATCCTCACGTGCCTAGTGACAAAAGACACACCTCGATCATAGAGAGATCCCAACCCTCTGAATGTTTTCATCCACTGGTATCTTATTATGAAATAGTATCCAAAGATATGTAAATATGGAGGGGAGTAACCATTTTTTGTTAAAATAACCAATCTACTTGTAATAACCCTACATCAGATTCTTGTAAAAATATTTAGAGTCCAGCACACCACTCGAATACCCTTCCCATAATAGCAGCTCATCCTGATTAATATAATCATAGTCACTAACAATTGATGCAAGTTCTTCCAAAAGTCCTTCAATATGTTCAATATTCTCCTTGATAGTGAGACTATTTTCAATACAGTGATCCTTAGAGTTAATTATCTCAATGAGATGGGTTTGAGTCCAATTATCATGCCATAATTGAAGTGAAGAGTTTGCATTAACCACCCAATGGGAGTGCCTCATTATGTTTTAAAAAATAGAGTGCAATATAGGCCATATAAATGAGCCCAGATAATCATATTTCCCTATAATAAGTCTTGATAGAATCCTATTTCTTAGGAAATATAGATATTAGGATTTCTAATGAATAAGGTTCCAAAGAAAATTAGCCTGCAATGCTTGATTAAAACAGGTAAGATTCTTGATTTCTAGTCCTCCAAGCATGGTAGGCATACAAAATTTTCTCCACTTTGTTGAGATGAGTTTCCTTTCCATAAAATTTATAATCTATAAGAAGTTCCTAATCATTGAGTTAAGTGTCTTAATTATTTAGTTTGTCCACATGTACACCATGAAAGGATACACAAGTTGTGAGATAACAATGTGTTTGACAAGGAAAACACATCTTGCCATTGAGAGAGACTTTCCTTTCCAAGAGGAAGGAGCTTTCCTGACTTGTGTTAAGTCCTTTGAAAAGTGTGATGCCCTAGGATTTCCCCAAAACATTGGAACTCCAAGATAAATAAACAGTAGAGATCCATCCCTAAGACCAAGTTTATTGATGAGTTGATTCTTCCTTGCAGCCGGAATATTCTTTCCAAAGTAAATGAATGATTTTCCCTAGTTAATTTTCTAACCTAACACATTCTCATAATGAATAAGGGCCTCTTTGAGATTATCAATGTTCTTCATATCTCCCTATGTAAAAATAAAAATATCATCAACAAAAAATAAGTGATAAGGGGCGGAGATACCTCTGGATGCATTGATAGTGGAAAGTTTCCCTTTTTCCACCATATCGATGAGAATTATGATAAAATAATCTTCATAAATTACAAAAATAATAGCAAAGAGAGGGTCCACCTACCTCACACCCCTTAAAAAGGTAAAGTAACCCTCTTTTGACCCATTTATTAGTATAGAGATGTGTGCTGAATCCATCAACTTTCTAATCCATTGAACAAACATCGCACTAAAGCCAAATCTATGGAAAATTTGGCTAATAAAACCCCAATACATAATATAAAAAGCATTTCTAATGTCATTTTTAAGATCCATATTTCCTTCCTAAATTGTTTTCCGAAGAATATTAAATAATTCTAAAGTATTGAGAAGGTAGTCTTGTATGTTCCTACCTTTGATGAAACCAAACTAGTTCTAGGATATGATTTTCTCACTAATCTGAGCAAGCCTATTGGCCATAAGCTTTGTAATGACTTTGTGAATTGTGTTCACCAGAGAAACTATCCTGAATTAACCAATTTCACTAGAATTATACACCTTAGGTATGAGGCAAATGAACTAGGCATTAAACCCAAGAGGGAAGTGCCCACCCCTAAAAAATGTTTAACAAACATGCACACCTCATTCTGAATAATTTCCCAATATATTTGAAAGAAAAAATTTGTAAAACCATCGAGTCTAGGAGATCTATCCTTTTTTAGGACAAACACTACTTCTTTGATTTCAAAATCTATCGGAATTGATATAAGAAGTTTATTATCCTCCTTAAAAATTAATTTAGGAATGATTTTGTCTCTAACCATTTCATTTCAAGTTGTCCCATTGAAAATATTATTATAGAAATAAACAATATGATTTGAAAGATCCTGCTTGTTCTCCATAATTATATCACCATCCTTAAGAAGAGAAAAGGGTCTATTCACTCTTCTAACCCTTGTCAAGGCATTGAAGAGCTTGGTATTTTTATCCCCTTCATTAATCCAATTTAATTTAAATATGTACTTTTTGAATTTATCACTAATACTTATCAGATTTTTCAGTTTTAGAGATAACTCAAACTCTTATTGCATGTTGACTAAGAAATCAGACATGGTAGCCTCTTCCTGAATGCCATGGAGTTGCATTCAAGTCCCTCAATTTCAGAATCCAACGAGATGAACTTTTCTTTTCTCCATTACCTTAGTTTAATATTAATCATCTTGAGCTTGGAGATTCATAACAACTGACTTCCCTTACAACCTGATGAATCCCAAGTCTCTTGAACAATCTTTGAGCATTATGGAAGAGGCCCAGGCATTATTGAACCTGAAAGGAATCGGGTTCCCTCTTTAATTATCAAGTAAAATTATCAAAATAGGATGATGATTAGAGTCGATTTTAGCAATAGTGACACATGATATTGATTTCCAAGCACCAAGCATTTCATGATTCACAAATTCCCAGTCAATTTTGCTCACCCTCATACCATTGATATATCTCCTATAAAATGTGAATTTAGCACCAATGAGATTAATTTCCACCAGTCTAGTTTTCTCAATGCACTCTCTAAACTCTCTTGTGGATGTGGTATTTTTCACTAGAACTGTTTTCTCATTCATGTGGCAGATGGAATTAAAATCACCCATGATAATTCATGAACCTGAAATATTACTCTCCAGATGCTGAATATTCTCCCATAACAACCTCCTTTCAATATGATTATTGTAATCATGCACAATGGAGTAGGATAATTAATTTCCACCCTCCTTAAAACTACAAGTGATAATATGGTTTTCCTCATCAATCATCTTTATATAATAAACCTTTTGATGAGTCAAAATCCAAATTCTATCAGGACTTGAAACATCCCAGTTAGTGCCTAGAATATTGTACCCTCTGCTGCTGAACATATTTCCCAGAATTTTAGAGTACATCATGGGTTCAAAAATTCCAAATATGTGAGGCTTATACCTTCATATAAAGAGCCTGAAGGAACCTTCAGTGTTAGGGTTGGATATTCCCTAACAGTTCCAGAAGAGAATTTTCATTTTGGTTTTGTTTTAGAGGTCATACCTCCTTTTTTCCCAAGATTACTTGCTGATTTTCTAGGTGTTTCTTCTTAAATTGTAGTGGCATCCGCACCTTGTTCCCAGTTCTCCATGTCAGAATTAATCTGATTTCAATCCTAATTATCCTTCTTCTTATTTTCCCTAGTATCCCTAGTTTTACAATTGTACTTAAACTAGAAATTTTTATTAACAGTCCCCCTCTCATGAGGTGGATAATCCTTAAGAATTTCTGATTGAAACCCAGGGAAATCCAATTGTGCCTCTATTTTAGAATCAATGAAGTTGAAGATAAAAGTACTCAGTCTGTAAGTTATAGATTGTATCAATAACTTCAAGAGATAATTCTAGAATATTTTCATTAATGTCTTCTAAAGTACTATCATTCAAACCATTGGCTGAATAAATTGTATTTTCTATAAGCACATAGATATGTGTTGCTCAATAGTGTTATTGAAGATCCATTTATTGAAGAATTGTGACTGAAAAAAAAGAGGCGGCTAAGGTTTCAAGCTCAAAATAAGTTTGAATTAATAAAAACTATTAATAAGGAGCTTGTCGAATGGTTTGCTCATTGTTTAAGTATAAATACATATTAATATTACTGATGTGTAGTTATTTTGTATATGTTAAAAGTAATAGCTTATATTTTTTTTCTAGATAATGAATGTTGACAATCGAGCTGAAATATTTAATAATTTGAAGTTTTTGTCTTGAGGTCCTCTAAGGAAGACTAAGATATTTGATTCTAACAATATTCATGGCTTTAGGTTTTATACAATTTATCATGAAGAAGACTTGAAAACTCAAAATAGTGGTGTATTTACATTTTCATAGGTGGGATAATATTGGAAGTTGAATGATATTATTGAATTAAACTATCATGGTCATTTTTTAGTTGTCTTATTCAAATTCAAGTGGGTCAACATTGATATGGGTATAATGAAATATTTGTTGCATTTTACTTTTGTCAACTTCCCTCATTTGATGGACACCAGTGATCATGCAAAACATGATCCATTTATCTTGGATTTACAAGAAAAGATGGATTATTATGTGGATGATGAAATACAAGAATGTTGGAGTGTTATTATATAGTTAAATCGAAGAGATTTATATGATATGGGAGAGGAATATAAATTTGTGATTTGTGATAATGAACCTCATCAACCACAAAACATTGAATAGTCTTTTCCTGAAAATATCAAAATAGTGGAACTTGTAAGAGAGGCTCAAAACGAAGGACTCATCGCAGTGGAGGTTGATAACAATGAATATAATGAAGATGAAGATAATTGAATATATAAATTGGTAATGAAAATATATTATAATTTATTATTGATAAGTGTTTCATATATATATACATTGTCTTAGTTTTTCTTTTTATTGTAAAAAACTTTTAGTTTTGAATTTTTTATACATTTAATATAACTTAACCATTTGAAATTTAGGAATGAAGAGAATAAAAAAAATTCAGGATCCTAGTTGATCATAATCTTGGAGCGCATCGCCACTACCATCATCTTCTATGGATCCTAGTCATTCTGTTGTACCCGAGACTACTAGCAATATAGTGACGCTGTCAAAATTGATGGGCAGATTATTAGGCAGCTTTCTTGTGATACACTGAGATTTCCCCTTAACTTTTACCATGTTATTTTTTGTTGTTTTTTGTTAAAAACTATCACTAACTAAATAAAAACTCACCACTGAGTTCCCAAAAAACAAAACATATAAAAAATATCACTCATCTATAAAAATAATTGTTAAATTATTATTGACCATGAAATACATGGAGGTTTACTTAACAACCACTAAATAATGTATTGGCAGTTTAAACCACCGCTAGTAGTAAAAAAATCATTGTATAGACCAGATGTGTTTATATTGAACCTCTTATAATAGTTTCTAGCACCCAATTCCTTTGATAATAGAACATGGTGTTGGTGTGAGGTGGATCAGGCATGAGGTATGGTGTGACTGGATAGGGCATGACGGGTGGTGTGACTAGATAGGGTGTGAAATAATACACCACTGGGCAGGGTGTGCTAAATCATTAATTTTATTAATAATATATTAATTATACAATTATAGTTTTTAAAAAATATTTAATTATTACAAAATTTATCATAATACAAAAACCACATGTTGAATTGTGAAATGTGGGAATCGACGCCATGTCAATCCAAGTTATGGTTTGTCTGTGATACCCATAAATACATTTTTAGCATTTTAAAACACTAAAATGTGCATTTAATGATCAAAACAATAAAAAATGATCTCATATTGATGTGAAATAATGGTAAACCAAAATTTAATTATTTTTGACATGTACAACCAATAATACATTCATTCAATGCATGGTGTTCTCGGAATGACTCAATAATAAATTTTAAAAGATGTCAAGGTTTTAGAAACATGTGTTGGGGGTTAAAACTAGAAAAAAAATATTGTATTGTCTTAAAATCAAGGGACAATGACCATATATTTAATTTTGAAATTTAGGAACTAGAAACACATCATTTTGAATGATGGTTTTCCTGTTATGGTGGTAAATGCGTTTTTAGTGTTTTAAAACACTAAAACATGCATGGAATGGTCAAAACCATAGAAAGTAACCTCATATTGATGTAAAATTATTGTAAAACCACCAATAAGTTATTTTTGATGTGTACATGTAGACAACACATCAATCCGACATGTAGTATGGTCGAAATGACTCAGTAACCACTTCTTAAAGGTATAAAAACATTAAAAAGTGTTGGGGGTCAGAACTAAGAAACAATGTTGTATTTTCCTGAAATCAGGAGAAAACGATTGTATATTTAATTTTGAAAAATAATAACTGATAGTACACCATTCTAAATTATTTTTTTCCCATTATGGTCGTAAACGTGTTTTTAGTGTTTTAAAACACTAAAACGTGCATGGAATGGTCAAAACTATAAAAATGACCTAATATTGGCATAAAATAATTTGAAAATTAACAATTAGTTATTTTTTATGTGTACACATAGACAACATGTCAATCCAATGTCTGGTGTGGTCGGAATGACTCAGTAACCACTTCTTAAAGGTATAAAAACCTTTAAAAACAAGTGTCATGGGGGTCAAAACTAAGAAAATTGTAAGAACTTGGATATTCATTTCAGGTATGTTTTCCTTTTCTAGTCATTTTTTAGAAAAAGATGAATTTTTGGAAATTTTTTAAGTACACGTCATGTACTTTATGAGTACACATCGTGTACTCAATTGCCGCATGAATCCGTGTGCTGGTCGTGTAATGGCCGCACACACTGCCATGTGGGGGTGACCTGGAGGCCTCCTAATGCAGGGTACGGGAACGGCAAGTACACGTGGTGTACTTCTAAAGTACACTCCGCATATTTTCTTTTTCTTCATTAAATGTATTGGGGTCGCATATAATCGCCATAAAGGCCTTCTTCTTGACCTAGTTCATCCGAGAGCTCCCATATGACTGCGATCTTCCTCCGATCCCCAAACCGAACATCCGATCTCCAATTAGATCATCGTCAATTGCATTAGAATCGCCTAGGTAAGCTCTTCCTTCTTCTAGAGCTTCATTTCATGATTCCTCCTCTTTCTCAAGTTATCCTCGGTTGAAAGTTTTAGATGTTTTCATAGATCTACGGTGTTATTGGGTGATTCAAGGATTGAGGATCAAGTATAGAGATCTCCCAACACTGAGGTAGGAGGTTTGTGCCTTTCTGTTGAAAGACTTTGAATTATATGTGCAAATTTGTCCAATACCCTTGAACGGGGTATTGTGTGTTTACCATTTTAGTCCTGATAATTTCCTGATATGCTTGTATGCTTGAATAGAGGTTAATTGAATGTGAATAAGGTGAATGTATATTCTTTGGAAGTGTTTACCATGCATGTTTCTTGTTTTGACCGTTTGGTCTAGTTTTCATGTTAGGCTGTTGTTCACTTTCCATGCCTAGTATTGTAGGATGGTGTGACTGTTTTTCTGACATTTTTTTATGCTGTATACTATTTAGACAAGTAGTTATTGAGGTTTCCTTTAGCCGATATGTGCTTCTATGCTTGCTTGACTTACACAGGGTCGTGAGAACCTGGTGCAGTAGACCATAGGGAGAATGGACAGAAGGGCTTCTCCAGAGTGTCTGTTTTTGCTTACGATGCGAGACCACAGGGGGAATTGATGTAAGTGCTTCCTCAGAGTGTCTGTAGTTCCTCAATGTGGGCCACATGGGGAATGTGACATAAGTGCTTCCCTAGAGCGCCTTTAGTTATCGACACGAGACTATAGGAGGAATTGATGGTGAGTGCTTCCTCAGAGAGTCTATTCTAAAGCTGAACCATAAGGGTTAGACTGAGTGTACTGCCCAGATCATTACTTGTGTTGCTAGGTATGACCATAGGGTATAGGTTGTGAATACTTCCCAGAGGGTTACCTATTTTATTTAGCTGCTTGCTTGTGTTGCTAGGTAGGACTAGAGGGGATGGGTTGTGAGTACTTCCCTGAGGGTTACCTATTTGTGTTTACCTGTTTTGGTTAGCTGTTGCTTGATATATGAAACTAAATGATTTGAAACTATGGATTGGTTACTGCTGAGTACTTACTTGTTTATTTCTTCCTGTTATTTATTACCTTCCATATATTCACTGACCATTTGGCACAGATCTTGTAACACCCTGACCCCTCTAGGTTGGAGCCGGTGCATTACTTGTGATATTGGCAGGGTTAGAAGGAATGAAAATCCCTAAGGAACAATCGGTTTAGTAGTCTTTAAGAAAATAGATACATAGATGTTCTCAAATTACATTGGAAAAGTTACAACATACAATACATAACAAAACTAAAAACTGTATCCACAAGTACTCAATAAATGATCTCCTCTTTTTCACCTGTTGAAAGTAAACAATGAAAGGGGTGATCTCAAAAGCTCAGTAAGGGTTACAAATAGCGGAAGCATGAGTACAATAATAAGTGAATCACAATCAATCTGACATAATCAACATGGAATAGTGAATAAATGAATAACTAATGTCATTAATAAACTGAGAATGAAACTACATCCATAGATTTTATCATAGTGAAAACCTCGTGGATAATAATAATAACTGATAATGAATAAAGAGAATTATTATTAATTGGATTTCATGTATCTGGCACATGAAACTATAATACCATAAAAATGATTTAGTTCTATGGGTAGAAACTCGTCTGATTTTTGGAAACAAACTCAAAGGGTTTATCTCCAACTGATTTGTCTCATGAGACCTACTGATGCATCGAGGGGCTATAGCGGGCCCCAACCACCACTTCATTTCCAAATAATTCTTTATATATTGATCCAATACAAGAGCAATATGCCTTTTCAATATCCTTATAGAGTAGAGTATACAGATTCATCAATATTTCCATAATAAAAATAACTTTTCAAACAAACACCGTATGTAAAATGGTATATGGTTTAGACAAAAAACATATCCATGACATGAGATTATGGATATTTAATATAAATTTAATTTTCAAATGAAATGTGATCTCAAATGGGCAGTAGGTACACCACATAAGGTTTATTAGGCGCACAATACAAATTTAGTCACAACAAAATATTAGTTGAGACAAAGACTCTTACCACAATGTAAATGGTCACGTCATATAACCAGAACTTAATAAACCTTAAATGAATCATTGAATAACATGAATATAAATATAATCATGTTATTATATATCAAATGGCAGTACACATATACCACATACAAGAGATAACTGGCAAACAATGAAAATCTCACAGAAATGAAAGTGAGATGAGAAACCCCTTACAAACATTTCGGCATGGTAACGAGTGTTATTGCAAGGTCTTAATGAGAGGTAAAGGCGTATTACATTATTTATATGTCACAAGGTCAGTATGGGGGAGGTGTTAAAACATACCCCATCATTAGGAATTAAAAATAAAAGGGCACAACATAGGGGAGATTCTTGAACAAAAGTGAGAGAGATGATCCCTTACAAAGATTGTGTCATTAGAGTGATGATAAATCAATGAAATATTTATGTGTGACAAATAAAATACAAAAAATATAAGTTTAAATACAGTATAAAACAATCATAATTCATTCACACAAATTCTTGGAACAATGTAACCAATGAAGTTGATGTTTAACTCAAAGAATGAAAATTGAGTTAAGCAATCCCTTACCTTATGCTTGAAGGTGTTCTTGATTGTTATTAACGACCTGAATAATCAAATTTATATTCATTAATTAATAATTAAATAATTTATTCAACATTTAATTGATATAGTATAACCTTATTAAGTTCATTAATGGCCTTTTTGATGGGTTTAAGAGATTCAATTTTATTGTTTTGGAAGCATTTTCTTACTTGGTTTCATGATTTGTTTACTTGTATTCATGAATGGAAGTTGGTTTGAAATATTGTAAAACATAAATAAATGTTAATATACATTATTAGTGACATTAAAGAGATATAAATGATCTTATAATGACTCTGTTTATATACCATGAGGATGAATCATTCGATGAGTTAAAAATAAATGCTTGAATTTGGCTTGGCAGTTTTGCACTCAATAAACTTGTTCTGTATTATTATTCCATATTATGTACGTGTAAAGATTATAGAACATTAATAAATATAAAATACATATATTATGACCTGTTTCAACCATAAATATGGTTTCATGACCAGTAATTAAGGAACGATTGAAGAATGAAACTTTGTCGTCTACGAAGGTTATAAATTGGAACCTCATAGATGTTGATTTCGTTTATAAAAATAAAAGGGAGGGAGTAAGAATATTGATGATTGTTCTTCGATTAACAAGATATAAATCCAGTATATAGATGATACTGGATTTATCATGATCATTTGGACAGAGGAGTTGAGGAGAGGATAACAAATGAAGATAAATTCAAATGAAACTAAAAGAAAAAGAAAGGTGTTTTACCTCTTGAAATAACTTCCTCGAGAACCTCCTTAAGGGAAGGGATTTTGGTCTTTTGTAAGGACCAAGAGCTTCCTGGTCGTGGGGAGTGACTAGGGAAGGTTATTTGGGTAGAACTTTGAGGAGATTCAAGGCTTAGAGGCGTGAAGAGAAAAGGGAGTGGTGAGGGGTTTTATAGTGGAGGAGAGGGGTAAATTTTGAATATTTAATTCATTATTTTATTATTTCCCTCAAGACAACCAATAGTGTTTCTTCATGTGACCCCTAATAGTAATAAGTGCATTTTAGTTCGAACCAAGTGGCCTTACATCACTTATGATGTCATAAATAGTGTATTTAACTGATAATTTTCATATACGGTATTTTATCGTATTTCACTATTCATCAAAAATTCTAGAATTTCAGAAAAATCCTAAGAATTTACCCTAACCATTTTTTGACGTGTAGAATTAAAAAATGAACTCCATTTTTAAAAATTAATTTTATAAATATTATTAATTTAATTTTTAAATAAATTCATAATTAATTCGAAAAATAACAATCTTAAAGTGCAATTAGTTTTATTTCTCATTGAAAAACTAATTAAGATCTCATTATCTTATTACCTTAAGAAAATAAAATATTATTATTATTTACTATTCATAAGGGTCATATTTCTATTTATATTACTATTCATAAGGGTATGTTACTATTCACCAAAAATCAAGTTTGTTCTATCAGACTCCAAATGACTTACTGATCACAACTCTAGATGACCATTTTTCGAAATTCAAAACTTATAAGTGGAAAATTTATATTTAATGGCTAGGTTTTGACTATCTCTTAAGTAACCTTGTGTTGTTTCAATGGAACACAATGATGAATAGAATGTTTTTAATAGAAACAAACCATAAAATATTTGGGGTGTTATAGATCTTATGGTGATTGCCTACTGGGATTTAATCTCACACCCTGTTTGGGCTATGCATTTGGGCCCAAACAGATTATATTGTTGCAGGCATAGATAAGGGCAATCACCCTTCTACTTTAGGTACTTGATTGCTGAGGATCTGGAGAGCATGGGACCAAGATGGGGCCTGCGATGCTGAGGAGTTTACTTATTTTATTTTGTACTTAGGTTTTGTACTGTATTTCAGCATTGTGATTTGTTTGGCTGATTTCCTAGACATATGTATCATGCATCATTTATATAAACATGTGCTCCAGTTTTTTCTTTATCAGTCTTCCACTTTTTACTATTGTGTGGTATTTTTACTGATCCCGCTATTGTATATTTTTTTTACTTCCACTGTGTTACTCTGCCAATGAGGGCATAGTTTCCCTACTATCACACCCAAGGCCCTCACTGCTAGTTAGCAGGCTCTGGTGTTAGGGGAAATGCGCTTGAGGCCATGTGACCAACTAGGTACGGGGCACCCCTAGGTGGCTTCTGAAACCTGTACATTACAAAAATGATTCCATATTTCCCTAAAATCATGGGACAATGATCATATATTTAATTTTAAAATTTAGGATCTGACATCACATCATTATGAATGACGATTTTCCCATTATGGCCATAAATGAATTTTTAGTGTTTTAAAAACACTAAAACATACATGGAATGGTAAAAAACATAAAAATGACCTTATATTGATGTTAAATTATTGGAAAACCACCTATGGTTTATTTTATATGTGTAATAATAGAAAACATGTCAATCTAACATGCAGTGTGGTTGAAATGACTCAATATCCACTTCTTAAAGGTACAAAAACCTTTAAAAACAAGTGTCTGAGGTCAAAACTAAGAAAACAATATCATATTACCCTGAAATTAGATGAAAGAGAACATATATTTAATTTTGAAATTTAGGAACCGATTACATATCATTATTAATGACGGTTTTCTCTTTATGATCGTAAACACATTTTTAGTGTTTTAAAACATTAAAATGTGCATGGAACAGTAAAAACCATTGAAAACAACCATAGATTGACATCAAATCATTTAAAACCACTTATAAGTTATTTTTGATGTGTATGCAAATACAACACATCAATCTAATGTGTGGTGTGGTTGGAATGACTCGGTAACCACTTCTTAAAGGTACAAAAACATTTAAAAACAAGTGTCATGGGGTCAAAACTAGTAAAACGATGTTGGATTTCCCTGAAATCAGGGGAAAATGACTGTATATTTAATTTTGAAATATAGGAACTAACGAAACATCATTCTAAATGAATTTTTTCCTGTTATGGTCGTAAACGTGTTTTTAGTGTTTTAAAACACTAAAATGTGCATGAAATAGTCAAAAATATAGAAAAGGATCACAGATTGACATCAAATCATTGTGCAACCACCAATAATTTATTTTTAAAATATAGGACATGTTTTGATATCAAAGTCTTTAAAATTTGTTTATTAAGTAAATTTCAAGCACACCGCATGTCACATTAAAAAAAATTAGAATATTTACTTATCCATTTTCAATTTCATGTGTTGAATCTTATCTTAAATAGGTAATTTTATATTTTCAAATTGTTTTCATTATATATTATTTTTTATATTAAAACTTATTCTGTTTGATTAACAAAATAAAAAAAATTATGTGCAGCATTCTGAATATATAATGTGTCTTTTCTTTTTCACATTTCTTTTCTCAAATGTTTTGGTTTTCATTGTAGGTGTTAGATTCTAGTGGTAGGT
Organism: Viscum album; assembly: GCA_963277665.1. Lineage (NCBI taxonomy): Eukaryota > Viridiplantae > Streptophyta > Magnoliopsida > Santalales > Viscaceae > Viscum > Viscum album. Next base: position 1,327,838,906 of record OY728126.1, read on the forward strand.
AGGAGGTTGACCATTCTAATCCACAACACTCTTTAGAAGGCATTTGTGATGGTTCTTAGTTTCCATGGTATGTTAAACTTTTATAAATTGTTCTCCTATAATTATGATATATTATGTTTAGTTTTAATTTTTGTTTTCTTTTTTGTTACAGTTGATTATATGATGTAGTCAGTTTTAGTTGATGAGATGTAGTGGAGGAAGATAGATACAGTGTAGGTCATGATGTGGATTTATATTGGTCATGACATGGATGCAGTAGAGGCGGACAGATGTATTGGTTGATAGATGTATGGGTTGACTGAGATTGAGGTTACGGTGATTGTGAATGTTAGTATATTTGTTATGGATGTATGAAGTATGTATGATGGTTTATCATATATTCATGTTTTAGTTTATTTCATGTCACTTTTTTTTATATTTACAGTTTTTTATGAAATATTTTTAAAAAAATCCGATTTAGTTGCGTTTTTTAGAAACCACTGCTAAATACATTAAATAAAATATGTTTAGTAGTGGTTAGGATTAACTGTCGCTAAAACAAACCACCATAGAACATATCATCAATGGTTATTTATGTTTTTTAAATATTTAATTGGAGTATGTTTTTTAATAAAAAACCCACCACTAAAAAAATATAAACCACTTATGAATACTGCAAAAATGACACATAGTAAAACCATTATAAAATTATTAAAATTGCCGCTAAATGACTATATACTTCGTAATACGTAGTGGTTTTAAAACTGTTAATAGGTAGTAGTTTAAACCACCACTATTGCCCTTTTTTGTAGTGGTGGTGTGGTCATAATGACTCAGTAATCACTTCTTAAAGGTACAAAAAACTTTAAAAACAAGTTTTGGGGGTCAAAACTAGAAAAAATGTCTTATTTCCCTAAAATTAGGGGACAATGACCTTATGTTTTATTTTTAAATTTAGGAACCGACGGTGCATCCTTCCGAATGATGGTTTGTCCATTATGGCTGTAAACGTGTTTTTAGTATTTTAAAACACTAAAACATGCGTGGAATGATCAAACCATAGAAAATGACCTCATATTGACGTGAAATAATTGGAAACCCACTAATGGATTATTTTTTATGTGTACGCTCAAACAACACGTAATTCCGACATGTGGTGTGGTCGGAATGATTAAGTAACCATTTCTTAAAGGTACAAAAACCTTTAAAAATAAGTGTTGGGGGTTAAAATCGAAAAAACAATGTCATATTACCCTGAAATAAGGGGATAATTACCATATATTTAATTAGGAAATGTAAGAACTGACAGAACATCATTTCAAATGATAGTTTTACCATTATGATAGTAAATATGTTTTTAGTATTTTAAAACACTAAATCTCGCGTGGAATGATCAAAATCATAGAAAAAGACCTCATATTGACATTGAATCATTGGAAAACCACCACTCAGTTATTTTTTTACATGTATGCATAGACAACAAATAAATATGACATGTGTTGTGGTCGGAATGACTCATTAACCACTTCTTAAAGGTATAAAAACCTTTAAAAACAAGTATTGAGGGATCAAAATCAGGAAAACGATGTCATATTGACCAAAAATTAGGGTACAAAAACCATATATTTAATTTTTAAATGTAAGAACACATCATTCCAAATGACGGTTTTCCTGTTATGGTCATAAATGTATTTTTAGTGTTTTAAAACACTAAAACATGCATGGAATGGTCAAAATCATACAAAATGACCTTAAATTGATGTGAAATCATTGGACAATCACCAATTAGTTATTTTTTATGGTCACGCATAGTGTGGTCGGAATGACTCAGTAACCACTTCTTAAAGGTATGAAAACATTTAAAAACAAGTGTTAGGGGGTCAAAACTAGTCAAACAATGTCATATTTCCCTCAAATCTAGGGACAATGACCATATATTTAGTTGTGAAATATACGAACCAATAACATGTCATTTTGAATGAAATTTTTTCTATTATGTTCGTAAACTCATTTTAAGTGATTTAAAATAATAAAACGTTCATGGAATGTTCAAAATCATATAAAAGACCTCATATTGATGTGAAAATTTTTTAAAACCACTGATCAGTTATTTTTATGTGTACACATAGACAAAACATTAATCTGTCATGCAGTGTGGTCATAATGACTTAGTAACTACTTCTTAAGGGTATAAAAACATGTAAAAACAAGTTTCAGGGAGTCAAAATCAGGAAAATTATGTTGAATTTCCCTAAAATCAGGGGTAAATAATTGTATATTTATTTGTGAAATGCAGGAACTGACATCACTTTATTCCAAATGATGGTTTTCCCATTATGTCCGTAAACATGTTTTTAGTGGTTTAAAACACTAAAACGTGTGTGGAATGGTCAAAACCATAATAAACAACCAAAAATTGATGTCAAATAATTGGATAACCACCACTCAGTTATTTTTTAAATATAAGAAATTTTTTGATATCAAAGTCTTTAAAAAACTATTAAGTAAATTTCAAGCACACAACACTTTGCTTTAAAAATAAATTAGAACATTTGATTATCCCTTTTCAGTTTCAAGTGTTAAATATTATCTTAAATAGGTAAGTTTATATTTTAAAATTAATTTTCATTATATATTATTTGTCTTATGTTAAAATTTACTCTGTTTGATTAACAAAATAATAAATTTTATGTGAAATATTCTGAATATATTCCATGTCTTTTCTTTTTTGCATTTCTTTTCTTAAATATTCTGGTTTACATTGTAGGTGGTAGATGCCAGAAGGCGGTCATGATGGTTCTTAGTTTTTATTGTATGTTAAAATTTTATCAATTATTCTACTATAATTATGATTTATTATGTTAGGTTTTAATTTTTGTTTTCTTTTTTGTTACAATTGATAAGATGACGTGGTTGGTTTTAGTTGATGAGATGCAGTGGAGGTAGAAATATGTAGTGGACGTTATGATGTAAATTTATATTAGGAATGGGTTGTTATTGGACATATTTTATATGTATGTATTGATGATCAAGGTATTGGTTGAGATATGTATGGGTTGACTGAGATCTAGGTTATGATGACTATGGATATTTTTATATTTGTTATGGGTGTATGATGTATGTATGATGATTTATCATATATTCATGTTTTAGTTTATTGCATGTCACTTTTTTTATATTTACAATTTTTTATTAAATATTTAAAAAATATATATGATTTATCAATGGTTTTTATAAACTACTACTAAATAAATTAAATAAAATATGTTTAGTGGTGGTTAGAATTAACCACTGTTGAACATATCAGTGGTGGTTCTTTTCATTTTATAAATATTTCTCTAGGATATTTTTTTATAAAAAACCCATTACTAAATAAAAAATAAACCACCTCTAAATACTCTAAAAATGGAACATATAAAAATTGTCGTGAAATTAATGAAACCACCTCTAAATAACTAGAGTTCATGCAATACACGGTGGTTTTAAAAATCATCATGATACTAATAGTTGGTGGTTTAAACCACCGCTAGTCCACAAAAAAACTTCAACTACTATCCCTTTTTTTGTAGTGAATTATGCATTCCATCAATATGAGATAAGTAATTATTATCTATGTTTTTATTTATTTTCATGGATACATTATGTCCTCATTTTCATTTGATTATGGAATTATTTTGATTATTTTTCATACTATTTATATCATGCTTATGTTATGATAGATTCCATTGTACACTACTCCTTACTGAGCATATAAGATCACCCTTTTTTTTCATTCCCCAGGAAACCTAGAAGAGAACTATGTGTAATTTTCAAGGATCTTCTAGAATAGATAATAATTTTCTCATTGAGTTTTTATGTTGTATTTTCTGTTCTCAAGTGTAATGTGAAAAATATGTAAGTATCTAATATTACAAGACATTTAAGTGATTGGATCCTTCAATAAATCCTATATTTTAAACTAATAATATAATATAAATACCAGCTCTGGGTTTCTGGAGATTATTTTATTATATTTTGTATCATATAAAGTTTAGTAGAAACCTTGGGGACTAGATTTATAGAAACCTAGTTAGATATCACAAATATTATATAAAATGCTTAATATTTTCATAAATATTTTCTTAGAAAATCTAATAGGTATTTTATTTTACAATTCAATATCATGCGCTAATCAAGTGTATTCCATTATTAAGAGATGGAAACTAATAGAAGGAATGATAACCATATCAATACTCGTAGTTAATATAGGGATGTTCCTCTTGATAATATAAATTATGATAGATTTTAATCTGATCATATCATAACCATATTAGGTCAATTTACCAAGGTTGTGAAAAATAACCTCACCTATATAGAGAAACCTACTAATCCACAATATAGTGTAACTATATTGGACTACTTCATGTGTCAACAACCTCCACCATTCAATGGAACTACTAATCAATTGGTATCTGAGAAATGGATCAAGTACCTAGAAAATATATTTATCTATTGGGGAAGTAATGAAAGGTAAAAGGTCATCATAGTAGTATATCATCTTAAGGGAGATACGGATTAATGGTGTTAACTAATTTAGAGCACTGCATAGAAAGATAAAAAACTATATATGGATGTGAAGGACATCCTAAGGATAGAGTATGTTCCCATTGTACAAAAATACATTTATGTATTTTTAGAGGAATTACTTGGTCATCAACCTAAGCATGAAGTTGCGTTTGAACTCATTCCTGATGTAAGACCCATATCTAAAACTCCTTATATAATGGAACCCGATGAAGTTGGTATAGTTGGAGAAACAAATATAAGAGTTATGTGATAAGGGATTTATATGCCCTAGTATTTTACTATAAAGATACCTAACTTTATTCATGAAAAATAAGGATGATTCTATGAGATTTTGCATCAATTGTAGAGAGATCAATGCCATTACTATAAATAATAAGTATCCTTTACCATGAATTGATGAATTATTTGATCAAATCAAAGGAGATAAATATTTTTCAAAGATTGATACTCACTCAAATTATCATTATTTAATGGTGAATAATGAGGATATATTGAAGAAGATATTTCATATGAGATATGGACATTATGAGTTTACAGTAATTCCCTTTGGATTGACTAATGCACCTTCTATTTTTATGGATCTGATTAATGGAGTATTCAAGGATTATCTTGAAAATTTTTTGGAGGTATTCATTAATAATATCTTGATATACTCCAAAAATTATGAAAAGCATGGGAACTATCATTAAATAATTATTGAGACCCTTAGATAAAAGGAATTATATGGTAAATTTAGTAAGAGTGGATTTTAGATCCATGAAGTTTATTTTATTAGCTATATTGTCTCTAAGTATGGAATATATTTTGATCCTTCAAATATAAAGGTAGTCAAATAATGGCCTACATTGATGAATATAACTGATATATGTAGTTTCCTTGTTTTAGTAGGTTACTATCAGTAGTTTGTTTAAATTTTTTCCTAAGTTTCTAGCCCATTAACCAAGTTGACACATAAAGGGGTTAAATTCACATGGTCTAGAGAATGTGAAGAATGTATTGAAGAGATGAATAGGGATTTATTAATTCACCAGTATCAATTTTACCACTGATAGAGGAAATATTTATAAGATAAAGTGATGTGTTAAATAAAGTATTGGGTTTTTTCCTTATATAGAATGATAGATTGGATGCTTATGAATCAAAGAAATTGAATTTACATGAACAGAACCATAAAACTCATGACCTTGAGTTTGAAGCATTGATAATTTCCTTAAAGATATAGTGACACTATATCCATGGAGAAATAAGTAACATATATATGGACCACAAAAGTTTGAAGTATATTTTCTCTTAGAAATAGATTGGCATGACGCAAAGAATGTGGTTGGAGCTACTCAAGGACTGTGATTTCTCAATACAATACCAACCTGGGAAGGAAAAAAAGGTGACCAATGCATTGAGTAGGAGGGGCTATGGAGTTCTAACCATGATGATGATTAATAAGGATCTTATATCCAAGGGTATAGTAAATACGGATATGGTAATTTTTAGGCAAGGGGGTCCATCATTCCTTTTCTAATAAATTGATAAAAACATATTTACTAGAAAATATAAAGAAGTCCCAGTATGATTAAAAGGATTTAAAAAGGAGGATTAAATCACCGATTCATGGAAAATTGATAGACTTCATCTATAAAGATGTATTTTTGATGTTTGAAAAAGGTTATGTGTTTTATCCATACATGAACTTAATAGGGAACTACTAGATGAAGCATGTAGCTCAAATTTCTCTATACACCATGGTAGCACAAAGATATATAGGTATTTAAAATAAAATTTCTAGTGGGGTGGTTTGAAGTTTTAAATTTCAGACTATGTGTCCAGATGCTTAGTGTTCTATCTAGTAAAGGATGAAAGACAGAATCCTAAGGGAGTCATGAAACCTCTTCTTATACCTATATGAAAATGGGACAATATTTCAATAGAATTTATCATTGTACTTCCAAATACTCTAAGGAAGAATAATTTTATATGGGTCATTATTGACCACCTTACCAAGACTGAACATTTCTTAGCATTAAGGGAAGATCTACTCCTTGAGCACCTTGTCTGAATCTGTATCAATGAAATCATGAGACATTATAGGGTACCTCTATCAATTTTATTTGATCATGACCCTTGATTCATATCAAAATTCTAGAAGATTCTTCAAAAGGATCTCAAAACCAAAGTAAATTTAAACACTTCTTATCATCCCTAAATTTATGGGTGATCTAAAAGGACTATTCAAAGACTAAAAGACATGATGAGATCATTTTCTCTTAACTTTCAATGTGAGGGGATCAATTGTGATATAAACCACATTGAGATGAGGGTGAATCGGTGTTGGTAAGTATTGAACTAATAAAGATATACTTTAACTTTTATCCTTTTTCAATTTACCTTTATCACTTGTTAAGGTGAATGAATCAATCATGTTCTCTTTCCTTATTTCTTTCTTATAGCATAACCAAACACAAACACACAAGAAACACAACAATTTAAAAGGTTCACCACTCAATGTGAGATGACTAGTCCTTTGTGTGAATTGTATTCCTCCATGATCACACAACCCATGAAATTCCTCCTATGAGCTACAAAAAGCAGGGTATAACCTTGATAATCATGTTTTAATGTCTCCCGACTATGATTTGGTACATCCCATACATAGGTGTATCCCATGCCTTACAATGATAACAAATTGGATAACAACAAGTGAATCTGATACCAATGTAGAATTTTTTCTTGTTATAGAAGTGCTACCACTTTCTTCTTCTTCTTTTTTCACTTTCATAACAGCATGCAAGGACTTCTTTTATTTTATTCTCGGTAGTACACAACTTCTTACTCTTTCACAAAAGTAATTAAATGTCACTACCTTTCTTACACTGATTTTAAGACTTATCTTCTTCTTCTTCTTCATTTCACACACACTATTTCACAACACCTCTTCTTATATTATTTTACTTAATTGCATAGACATTCTACAATGGCTCTCTCTTCTTCATCGAAACCAAATAATTACTTTATATATGTATAGTATTAAGTATCTTACTTGACACTAGAATATATATTAGATGTTTTAATGTCAAAAATCTATATATATTAACTTTTTATCCACTTTTTTGTGTATATACAGTATCTATCTTAATGTTTGAATTTTAATTTCAAACTCAAATTAAAAATAAAAACTTCCTTCATAATTGATTTCAAACTCAACCATTGGATCATCTTTAACTTAATCATGACCATCCATTAAATTCTAATTGACAGTTATAATTGACTATAATAACCATCAAACTACTTAGGTGGAGCCAAATCTTTAAGTCTATTGAATTGCCAAGATTTTCCTAGAAAATCCACTTATATGGTGTGGTAGAGGGATTTATGGGGTAGACAATTGGTTTTCAGAGTTTTTCACTCAACTTCCACACAAGGATGTAGTGTGGAATAGGTGTTTTGGCGTGGAGGTCTTAAATTTTCCAAAGGTACTAAAACTAGCCAAATATCCTCTATGATGTGGTCTATACACTATGTCATGGTCCTCCAGATTTTTCTTCTAACTGCAGCATGGAAAATGAGTCACGACATATAGGTCTCAAGTTATCCAAATCTATTTAATTATAGATTTTCGTGCATTGAAATGACCTTCAATTCAATGTGGAGGTCCTGGATTTTACAAGGAAACTAAAAAACAACCCAACATCCTTTGTGATGTGGTATTTCACTACAACATGAAGTACTCTAATCAAGTCTCCTCTATGGCATGAAAACTTCTATTATGCCAAATTCCAACATGATGTCAGCTATCTGTAGCATGGATATCATTTACAGCATATAACATCTTCTCTAATCCACTTATATGGTGAAATGTAATGCTTTGTAGTGTAGAACTACTTCTAATACTCCTTCAATTTTCTTACATCATGAACCCTTTCCATGATATATAAACACTTTGAACTAGCTTTAGCATCATATGAACTTATCTTCAAAACTGTTCACCTCATAAAAAATGTGATTTTTTATATGATTGATCTATTGAAAATAAGAATGAACGCAATTAATCACATCAAATTATTCATACAAATACTCTAATATTTTTTGAATTAAAAATATATAAAATACTATAAAATATTACCATTACAATCAATTGTTTTACTTTAAGAATAATTCAAAGACTCTTGATTTTCTTTATTAAAGAATTAAATTTAAGATCATGTTCTATATTTCATTAACTTTAGACTTCATCCAACACATGTGGATGAAAAATTCATCTTCCTTTTATTATAAAGATAGATTCCTTCATTGAGAATCATTAAAATCTATGGAAATTATAATCTTTAAAAAAAATTCCTTTAATATATCGAGTAATTATAAGGAAAGAACTTCAACTAACATATAAACCAATCTTCCAAGGTTTTTCATCCAATCTTCAAACATCTTTTACCTATATCACTTGTTAAGGGGAAGGGATCGATATTTTTATCTCTATATTTCTTTCTTTATTTCTTCCAACACAACTAAACACACACACACACAAGGTATAGATAAATTTAAAAGTTTCACCACTCAATGTGAGATGGTTAGCCCTTAGTGTGAACTGGATTTATTCATGATCACACAACCCACTAAATTCCTATTATGAGCTACAATGAGTAGGGTATATCCTTGAGACTCATGTTTTCACATATCATGAATATACTTTGGTGCATCCCATATACAGGTGTATCTTGAACCTTACAATGATAAACATTTGGATAACAACAAGATATTATGATACCAATGTATAATTTTTTCTTGTTGTAGATGTGAGACCTTTTTCTTCTTCTTCTCTCACTTGCAGAACAATATGTAAGGATTATTCTATTTCATTCTTAGTATCACAAAACTCCTTACTTGTTCGTAGTAGTAAGTAAATTTCATTATCTTTATTATACTAATTTTAAGACATATCTTCTTTTTCTTAACTACACACACACTTTTAAAAAATAAATCTTCTTCTCTTTTCCTATTCTTATATTCTTATACTTCAGTGCATAGAAATTATATATTATCACTCTATTATTATTTAATACTAAATAATTCCTTCATATATGTACAATATCAAGTCTCTTACTTAACACCAAAATGTCTCTAAAATGTTGTAGTGTTGAACCTTAACGTATATTTTCTTCTTATCCACTCTACTATGTATATACAACAACCCATTTCTTGTCTGAATTTGAATTTCAAATTCAAATTCAAAAAAATAACTTCATTCAACATCAATTTCAAACTCAAACCTTATATAATCTTTAACTTAATATTGTCCTTCTATTAAATTTTAATTGAATATTATAATTGACTGTAATAACAACCAATCCTCTTGGATAGATCCAAATCTTTAAGTCTATTAAGCTACCCAAATTTTCTTAGAAAACCAAATTCTACATCATGGTTGATAGATTTATAGGATAACCAGTTGGTTTTTAGTGGTTCTTACTCAACTTCCACACAAGGCTTCAGTGTGGAATAAGAGTTGCAGTGTGGAGGTATCAAGTTTTCCAAATCCACTAAAAACTAGCCTAATCTCCTATATGAAAGCGTCCAGACACTATGGCATAGTCCTCTATATTTTTCTCCTAACTGAAATTTGTACAATGAGTTTTGGCATGGAGGTACCAAATTCTTCATAGACACTGAATTTTAGCTTGTCGTGTATTGTAGAATGGACCTTCACTGTGATGTGGAGGTCCCAGATTTTCCAAATAAATTGATAAATTACCCAACCTCCTCTATAATGTGGTCTTTAATTATAGTGTGGAGTACTCTGATAGAATATACTCTATAGTATAGACACTTCTTCTATGGAATTGTCTAATGTGATTTCAGTTGGCTATGACGTGGACACCAGTTATGGTATAAAACATCTTATCTAATCTACTTCTACAACGAAATACCATGCTTTGTGGTGTCAAAATCCTTCCATTCCTTAGATTTTCTTTCATCTTGAACCCCTCCCATTATATATAATCACTTAGAAATATCTTAATAATCATCTAAATCTATCTCCAAAAAATATTTACCTCATAACAAATGTGAGTTTGAATATGATTGATGCATTTATAATAAGATTAAATACAACTAATCACATCAAATTTTTATGCCAAATCCTCCAATATTTATATATTCAAAAATATGGAAAACACTAGAAAATATTACCATTGTGATCAGCTATTTGACTTCAAGAATAATTCAAAGCTTATTGATTTCCTTTATTGAAGTATCTAATTTAAGATAAAATTCCATCTTTTTTTACCTCAAAATTTATCCAACACATGTGGATGAAAAATTCATATTCCTTTCACTATATAGATAGATAAATTCATCAATAATATTTAAACTCTATGAAACTTATAATATTAAAACAACATTTTCCTTTAATATATCAAGTACTTATATGGTAATAACTTCAACAAAATTCCAAATCAATCTTCCAAGGCTTATCATCCAATCTTAAAACATATTTTCACTCCAATATAACAAGTTTTTATGAGATAATAGCATCATTAAAAACTTCAAAATCAATATTTTAAGACATGTATTTTTAAATAATTAAACACCATACTAAGTAACATAATTCATAAGAGCTTCTTCAATCTTTTAGACAAGTTTGGATACTTCATACAGACTTCTAAGATTTATAATATTCACTCTAATTATTCACTCTAATTCTTAAACATATCGACATCAATGAAATCCTTCTTTGTTGAAAATAATTGAAAACCATTGAAAATAAATACAACTCGCACAAGGTGGTATCAACACAAGGAGCATGGGATCAATATCAAACTTTGGTTCATAAAATAACAATTTATATTTGAGCATCTATATGACACCATATAAGGCATGGTATGGGAAGATATTTCTTACACAAAATTATTGGGAAGAACTTGTAGAAAGTAAGTTAGCAGTCTCAAAATTTGTGGAAGAGACAATTATCAAAGTACATAGTATTCAAAATCATATCAAAGCAGATTAAAGCCAAAAAATGATCTAAACTGATAATAAAAGGAAATACTTGTAATTTAAAGTGGGGGATAATGTATTCTTAAAGGTTTCACCATGGAATGAAGTTATAATATTTATTAAAAAGGGGAATTTAATACCTATCTATATTGGTCCCTTTGAAATTCTATAGAGAATTCAATTTTTAGCTTACCAATTGGCTATGACACCCAACCATTCTAAAGTACACAATGTCTTACATATTTCATTATTTAGGAAATACATGTTAAATCCAACACATATACTCACATATGAGGGAATAGAGTTGGAAGCTAACTTTTCAAATAATGAAGATATTTTCCAGATTCTTGAAACTAGAGAGAAAGTGTTCCGGAATCAAATAACTCAGCTAGTGAAAGTCTTTTAGAGAAATCACAAACTAGAGGAGGCAACATGGGAGCTTGCAGAAACTAAGAAGAAGGAATATACACATTTTTTTATTATCTAATCACATGGGGTCTTTTCTTATAATCACATCTTTTTTAATTATCACATTTTTTTATGATGAAATTATTTAATGGGGGTAGAATTTAATACCCAAGACCCTACTATAGCAGGTAAACAAAACATCCCAAAATAATTACATAATGCGCACTCTAAAGAGCCTTTATTCATGAATTTATTTAAAAGTTGAATTTTAATTTGAATTTAACCAAATTAATTTCATTTTTGGTTTATAATTTCAATATTATATTAATATTATTTTTTAATATTTTTTAAAAATAGTTAATTTTTAGGTTAGTAATGAAAAATACAACTTTTATTAAACTATAACTTTTATGACTTTATTATTAAATGAGAAACACCCATAAATTTATAAAAACTTTTAATTAATAAAATTTGTGTTTAAGGAGTAAAAATATACATTAATAAATACTATTATGAATTTATAAATCTAATTTTTAGCATTTTATGAACTTGAGTAATATTTTCCAATAAAAGAAATTGTTTTTTTTTATTTTTTAATTAAATTTTATTTTGGTAAAATCCATTTTTGGATTGATTTGAAAACCAAATAAATTTTATTTATTTTATAATAAACCAATTTATATCATTAAAAACAAATAAATTGATAATTCTATCCTACCCATAAATTTTAATCTTAAAACTAAACTTTTTCTAAAAAAGGGTTTTTATGCATTACATGTACTAATGTTAAAATTGGATTTTATTACGCATGAAAATTTTATCTAATAAAATGGATTAAATATTTGGAATGATTATTTAAATTTTATATAATAATTTAAATTTTATTTTTATCTATTAAAAGTAAATTAGCTACATAAAAACTAGTTACCATAGTTAAACCAAAATGGGTAAAAGTGAAAATTCTAAGAGTAAAGGACTTAAAAACATGTTTAGAACATGTGTAAAAATGAATGGTTGGATAATTATTGACCTTATATCATCCAAAAATCAATTATTTTCTATTTTTGGATCCACCTAACATTTTAAATATGTTCTCTATTTATATTAAGTTGAAATATTTATAAAAATGTCATTATCGCCACTTATAAAAGGGGCCACTCACCACCCCTTCGGTATCACTCAAAATTTTGTTTTACTCTTGAAAATTGTTACTTATTAATTTCAATATAATCATATTTCACCTAATTAAGATTCTGGTCACAATATGTTATCTTAATCCTTCCCTTTGCAAAGATTCCTCTAAGGGAAATCCCAAGTTCTCAACATGAGTACTAATTTTCCCTAATTTATTTTATTTTCTATATTAATTTTCCAAATATATTTATCTAATTCCTATATAATGACATAAATATTTTTTTATAATAAATTTTACTATTCTAAGGTAATAATTATTATCCACCTTTCCCCTTTTCCCTAAAGGAAAACAAAAAATGACATTTTTGGGTGTGTGCAGACTACCACCTCCATGAAGCGCCATGTTTCATTTTCCTTAATCACCTTACACGGATGTTACTAATGTTGAATTTAATAAATTATTATTATATTTATATAATATTTCAGATTATTAAATGATAAAACATATTGTACATTTCTCCTATTCTATGGAAAATGAAATCATCAACCATGCATGTGTGCGAACTACCGCCTCCATGGAACGATTGATTTCTGTTTTTTTAATTTTCAACATCACCTTTAATGGAGGGTCATTAGAATGGTTTTAAAGGATAAATATTATTTTTATGAAATTATTAAGGTTCTTTAAAGACAATTGGACAACCTATTAACAATTTTATCAATAAACAATCATGGTAAATTCAACCTTCTAAGAGTGTTTTAAGAGAAAAAAATGATTTATTCATACCATATAATAACTTCATATAGGTTATCTTATTAATATAATACTTTCCAATTATGATATAACATGATAATAAACACTAAATAAGGACATTATTCTTCTATTATAATGATATTATAACTAAAACACTTCATAATCATTCATTAATTATTGCATGTTCTTGTTTGGGTTGGTTTAACCACCTACTTGAACAATGATATAAATTTATATCATGTATGAATATGAGAATTTAATTTCTAGTAATGTATGATATTAATGAGTAATTATTTTATTTATATAATGTAAACATTAATATTAAACTCATTATTTAATATATGAATGTCTGTTTGTTAAAAATCAATGAAACATGTTCATTATTAGTTTCATCTTTAAAGATCATAACCAAAAATCCCATATAATGAAATTATAAAATTATAAATAATTATAAATAATAAATTATAGTACCTTAAATTATATTTTAATTATAAACATTTTTATAATAATTAATAACAACACTTCCATTATAAAATTAGTTCAAAACGATCAAGATTACACACACACGATATCGAGAATAGATAATAACTAACTAATACACATGTAGAGAATAATTATAAATGAATTTTATAAAATGTTATAGATATGAAAAAGGTTCTAAAATAGGTGATTAAGATAGTTTTTTTATATAGGGTATTCAATCACTTTAGTAGAATTCAGGAATTAAGGTAAGAGTTTCTTGTCTCAAATTTTCACCCCTTAGGACATATTTATTATTATACAACATTTTATTTTATATGGTGTATCTAATAACCCTTTAAAATTATGTATCATGGTACTATCATTATTAATGGTATTTAATGTTCCATTTGAAATTCTATATTTCAAGGGGTTTTGACAAAAAAAATTCTAAGGTTTTAAGAGACCTTATGTCTCAAATTTCTTTTCCCAAGACATGTTTTGTATTGTGAAACTAATTTAATTTATATGGTGTATATAATTCATATTTGATCTATTATATCATGAATTTTATTTTATTCATGGTATTTTAATTTCAATTACAACATCTATATTTAAAAGGGGTTTTGATTAATATGTTACCTATGTTTTCATAATGCCTAAAAATACTAAATTTTAGAATGTCAAGCATGTGTGGTTTTTCTAGAAATTGCATCTTTGTTTGGATACTAGAAAGTGGATATAGTTATGGAAAAAATTCACCTCGTGTTAATCACCCTGAAAAAGGCTAGTTGAGTATCAACTTAATCCTCACTCAGTGTGTGATGAGTTGGCTTATGGCTGCATATCTGGTTAGGCACTCATGAAGGTTATGCTTTGGATAATTCACATGATCTTTAAGAAACCATAATGATGTATTTTATTAACATTTATTTGTTCTCCTACCATTATAAATTTCTAAAATCAATTAATATATTCTATTGATAACCCATCACTTTGAAAGTACCCTCTCCACCACCTTATCTTTATTTATTTGATAAGGGTACTTCCTATTAAATTGAGAATGCCCCATAGTTTCTAAGTTGATTTAGGTGTATTATCTTAGATGACCACATTATTCAATTGAATGGGGAAATATTTGTTTTTCATACTTCCATTATATGGATATCCATTTTTTATGAAGCCTTGATTAAGTAAAAGGTTCCTTAGGGAATGTTATGAAATGTCTTGTTAACTCATATAATAAATGCATTGAACTTAATTAGAAATGGGTGGGGCCCAGTATAGATATCTCATTGATGCATCGGTAGGTCTCATAAGATAAACTATCTAAGGAATTTGTACATGCCTTACCCATTTATATATGATTTCTTAGTATAAGGTCCTGATGGTTTGTTTATGATATTCTACATTATGTATTCCATTAGTATGATTACAATAATTATTATCCATGTTTTTATTTATTTTCATGGATATATTATTTCCTCAGTTTCATTTGATTTTTTCATTATTTTGATCTTTTTTTTCATACTATTTATGCCATGATTTTGTTATGATAGCTCCATTGTATGCTACTTATTACTAAGCATCTGAGTGCACACTTATTTTTTTTATTTTCCAAAGGAAACCTAGAAGATAACTATATATAATTTTCAAGGATCTACTAGAAGAGATAATAATTTTCTTGTGTTTTTTTTATGTCATATTTTATCTTCTCAAGTGTAATGTAAAAAATATGTAAGTATCTAGTCTTCTAAGTCTACTAATCTATTGGATCCTTTTTAACTCTATTATTCTATACCAATAACTTATTATAACTTCCCATTATGGGTTTCTGGAGACCAGGTTGTTACATTAATAGGGGAGATACATTCTTGCTAAAAGGGTAAGTGTGCACTCATTTTTAATTTGAAATTGTCATTCATGCTAAATGGGGGAGTTTTTTAGAAAGTAGGATTTGTATGGATTCTTTGAGTGAGATTTAATTTAGGTCACTTGGCCTATAAAACCCTGAGATTTTAGTATTAATTTCCCTTAAAATAAATATTATGATTAATAGATTGTTTCACATGCAATACTAAACTAAAACAAAACGGTGATACTTTAAAATAAAATTATTAAATTACTCCATTATAAGACGGGTGTTAAATTATTAGGTATTAATAGAAGTAATTTTAGTCTAACTAGGTTAAATAAACTGGGAGGGAGGTGAATTAGGGTATGAAAGATTAAAACAACTGTCTCTTTGGATCTTGTTTCGTCATTAAACAAAACACTCTTCTCTCTCCTTCCCATAGTAGAGAACAATATGATAATTAAAACATGCACAGGACATAGTGAATTTACTTGGTTCACCCTCACTAGGATAAATCCAAGGATCATATAAAGGAAATGTTACTATGTACAAAATCCATGAAATATCACTACTAATACATGGTTTGGATCATACTCACTATCCCTCCTCATTTACAACCAATCACAATTTGAAACCTCACTTCTCTATCAACTAAAGTGTGCTCACTGCTCATTAAGATGAATCTACTTTTTATCACTTGAATAAATATTTTTTACACCCCATTTGGTGCATCATTAAGTTTCATTTTAATATTATTGGTGAATAAAACTTTACCATATTTTTACTAGGAAATCCTTTTTCAATCCTTTCATGATTCTTACTACTTTCACAAAGCTAACACAACCTTTGAGAAACTTCTCAATTCTTCACAAGAATATACTTCTTTTGCAAACCCCACAACTTTCATGAATCTCACCACTTTTTTGAAGCTCAAATAGCCTTTGTGAAGCACCATCTTTTCATGAAGCTCACTTATCCTTCATAAATCTCAACACTTTCATGAAGTTAACCCAGCCTTCGTGAAGCTCAATACTTTTGAAAAGATATCTTAGACTTTATGAAGTTAAATAATTTTGTGTTGCTTGCAACTTTTTATTAGATTAAATAGAATTCATGATCTTCCTTTCCTAATGAAAATTTTCACAAGAACAACCTTCATGAATCACCTTCACAAATTCAGAGCCTTAGTATTTTCTCTAAGGTTTTATCTACTAAAATGATG
This sequence comes from Viscum album, assembly GCA_963277665.1. Classification (NCBI taxonomy): domain Eukaryota; kingdom Viridiplantae; phylum Streptophyta; class Magnoliopsida; order Santalales; family Viscaceae; genus Viscum; species Viscum album. The sequence continues at coordinate 1,327,856,270 of OY728126.1, forward strand.
TGGTATAGGCCTATTTATAGGCATTGCCTCCCTTTTGAAAAGATTACAATCTCGCCACCATATTTTAAAAAATCTCTCAATTATTGTTCACAAAGCTACAAATATTCATGAAGCACAAGGGAAATTTTTTCATTCATGAAGCTTCTCATAGTCGTGGAGTTTTATCCTCAACCCTTCACGCTCAAATTCCTTTTGAAAAGCTCCACACCTTCGTGAATCACTAAGCCTTAACGAAGAACCATACCTTCATGAAACACCCAATATTTATGAAATACATGAATTTTCCATATTTTTATGAAGAATTAATGGAAATAAAACTTTCAAAATGATTGATCCATCCTCTAAATTTTGGACCCCAAAAATTTGGTAAACATCGGGAAACTCTGCCACCTTATATATGCAACTCTCTATACCACCTCTAAAGCATCCATTCCTTTGTATTGGATCTTTATCAATATACCTTGCCAAAAATATCTTTGTAACTCCACAACTGACCTTGGAAACCTGATTTTACAAAAAACACAATCAACCCAAAAATACTATAATATTACCTTGAGGGATTTTTTCCCAACAATCTCCCCCATTGGATTTGTTAACAACTCTTCACATTTGAATAGCATGTTAAATATTCTTCCGTATTATACCAAAATTTACCTCTTGTGACTTAGATAGTGATCAAATATTTACTCAACACGCACTCTAATCCCACATAATCCATAATTAGTTTGAGAAATAAGAGTAACATGCAAAGTTCATCAATTAATCACTTTGTTATCAAACCATTCAACTGATTTCATCATGAAACTCATCTATCATGTTATATAACCTTTGATCAGTCATCTTTAGCATCGCCATGTTTAAAAATCCCCTTACTTCCCTAATCCCCATATCAGTTTCTCCCCTTAACTTGATATTTTCTCCCCCCTTTTCAATGAACCCAAAGGTCACTCCTTTGTGGTTTCAAAATTATAAAGAACATATATCAGCACATTAGGGAAAAATTCACCATACCTTGGGAAGAGGTGGTCCCACATCCACACTTTTTCAAGTGTGGAGAGTTGACTAAACTCCAAGAGATAGTCGATGCTATTCAAACACCTATTTAGGCAAGGCCTTTGTCATAATGTATGAAACATGTAGTTCTATAGGCACATACTCCAACTTCAAGAGCCGATGATCCACCTTATCCTAGATAAAATGATAATTTATTTCAATTTGATTCATCCATGAGTGATAGACAAGATTTTTTCTAAGATTTATATCAGTTGAATTATAACAATGGATTTCAATAAAATACTTCACTTCAAGTCCCATATCATCAAGTTGTTACTTCATCCACAATAACTATGTGAAAGCTTGAGTGGCCTCAATATATTCAACTTCTACGATGCTCAATGAAATGAAATCTTGATTATTTCTTAGCCAAGAAATACACAATCCACTAAGATAGAATGAAACAACTAACGTTGATTTTCAATCATCTGTATAACCCAATAAATCTTGATGAAATTTTTCATTATATAGAAAACTAAAATCCATTATGCCCTTGATATACCAAAGTATTCTTTGAACTTCCAGTAAGTGGCTTTCTTTGGTATGGCCTTGATACTGTGCTACTTGACATATGGAAAAAACAATATCTGTTCATGTCATTGTTAAGTGAAATAGAATTATAATGTTTTTTCTGTATTATATGACATTAACTATAGTGCCTTCATCATCTCATGATAGTTTCATCTAAGTAGCCACTGGATTCGTAATCTTTATGGAATTATCCATGCGAAATCTTCTCAAAACCTCCTTGGAATATTTATGTTGATAAATAAATGTATCATTCCTTCCTTATGTCACCTGTAAACCAAGTAAAAACGTAATTTCACCAATCATTGACATGTTGAACTCACTTTTCATGAATTCCATGAATAGTTTTCACCATGCTTCATCTGATCCACCAAAGATTATATCTTCAATATAAACCAACACCATCATCCTTTTATTACTATCATTGTTGACATAGAGATTGTAGTCAACTTCACCATGTTAAAAACCAATATTCTTTAAAAACTAATCAATCCTTGAATACCAAACTCTCGGTGCTTGATTCAGCCCATATAGTTCCTTCCTAAGCCAAAAAAACTCTATTCACACCTTCATGAATGAGAAACCCATCTATTTTCTCAATATACACTTCTTCTTTCAAAACCCCATTTAGAAACACTGACTTAATGTCTATTTGGAAAACTTTGAACTTTATTTGCACTGTTATGGCCAAGAATAATCCAATTGTTTCTAGAATTACAACTAGTGAAAATGTTTTATCAACATTGATACCCTATATTTTGGAGTACCCTTTGCACACTATTCATTATTTATTTCAAATCACTGTACCATCTTTATTTTTATTTTTTCTAAAGACTCATTTGGACCCAATTAAATTCTTATCTATTGGTCTCAAAATAATCTCCCATGTTTGATTCTTCTCAATTTGGTCAACCTCTCTATTCATAGACTGAACCCAGTTTTCATCTCTAGCTGCTTCTTAAAAACATTTAGGATCTACCTGAGATAAGAAATATGTCTGATCTAAATATTTCATTCTCTGTGTTTGAACTCGTGTTTCCTGATCACCAATGATATTTTTCCTGTCAATTTCATCTTGACTCTTCAGATTCCATGAAGATGAATATTTTAATTTCTCCTAATCTTCATTATTATCTTCTTATAAATAATCAGTTTTCATTTCTCCTCCCCATAATATTATTATCTCCTCATCAATTTCATCAGGGAACTGTTCTCTATGTTATTGAACATTCTATTTATTCTCTACTATAGTGACAACATTTCTTTAAACTAATTTTCCTATCCTCTTATTGAAGCACTTATTTTCTTTTCTTTTTCCTAAGTGTCCAAGTAATATCCCATAATCTTTTCATGACTCAAATTTATTTTGTTTCTCTTTATTGATAATAAAACACTTACTTCCAAATATTTGAAAATATTTCAATGTTGGATTCTTTCCATAACACATCTTTCATAGAGTCTTTTCTTCCTTCAGACACAATAGAGACCTATTAAATATATATATCGATTTCAAGACTTCTTCCTTCCAGTATTTCTCTAGTAGGTTCTTTTAAATAATCATTATTTTGTCCATATTGTTCATGATCTAATTTTTCCTCTCAACCACTCCATTTTATTGAGGATTTCTCATTACTAAAACTTTATGCCCTATATTGTATTTCTTGAGATAATATTCAACCTATCTATTTGTGAATTTTGTACCATTATCAATATGAAAATTTATAATCTTCTATACAAACATGATTTATAATTTCCTCCGATATTGTTTTATGTAACTGAAAACATAAAACTTGTGAGAAATGAAAAATACTCATTCCATACTACTGAAATCATCAATGAAAAGAACAAAATACCCCTTATCTTTAATTATTCTTGGTGAGATAGGTCTTCACACATCTTCGTGAATCAATTCAAGTGATCTGGTTGATTTTTTTTTCCTTTTATATCTTTCTAATAATCTTCCCTTATTGACAAGCATCGCATGTGTGAGTATGATCACGTCATATCTTGGGGAGATCTGAAGCTACATCATATTTGACTAAATCTTCAAGGTATGGTTTATATATATGGACAATCCTTTTATAACACAACCTATGTTCTTCCTCTCTGGATAGAAAGTACATATATTCTTCTCCACTCACAAGGTAGATATTCCCCTTCATGCACTTTTCTTGTAAAACAATTATATAGTATTTTTCCTTGATGATGCATAATTTCTTTGAAAAGATTATGGAATTTCCTAATTCACATAATTGACTAACACTTAGAAAGTTATGATTGAAACCTTCAATAACTAAGACATGAACACGTCCCATGTCTCTTCCCCCAAACTTGACTTTTCCTGAGCCAAGAATCTTTAGGCTTTAATCATTACCAAATATTACGATACCTTTCTTATTGTACCTAATTACTATATCCATATACTTATTTCTTATAATATGATAGGTTCATCCATTGTTAATGATCTATATTCTAGTGCGATATGATACTTTAAAATCAATCTCTACAGCCACTTCTTAATCTTGTATTTTCTTTCTAATCCATTTATTTTATTTTTATTCTTGATCTTCCTCAAAGTATGATGGACCATTTTCATCTTTTAATGTTGAAAATTGATTTTGAATTTTCATCTCATTTTATGATTCCTTGAGTTGTTACATGTAACAAATTTGAGTCTATTTTGGTTATTTCCATAGTTTTGTTGATATACAATATATGTCCATGTGTCCAAATCCTCTACACTAGAAACAATGAACATTAAATTAAATCCTATAATATTGAGATCTATTTGGATTCCTCTATTTCTCTTGTTCCCTTTGGTACCTCTTATCTATGAAATAAAAAATTTGTGAGTGTACCATTTTTCTACTGTAATAACTTCTAATATAGGGTTCATTCCTTTGTATCACTACTACACCATTGGTTTTCACCTGGGTTCTTTAGATATTATGGTTATGATTCATACCCAAATAAATTTTTATCCTTGAAGTGGGTTCTTGTGGTCTAACTTCAACCATTACTGCTTTTTATTTCTAATCAAGCCCCATATCAGCTATATCATTCTAATATATCGTTTTCTTCTGATGCTCCTTTTTCTATTTCACTGGAACTATAAATTAAAATTTTTATTTTTTATATTTCCTTTGTATCCTTCTTTACTATATTCAATTGTTTCTCTTGATCTTTTAACTTTCTTCATATATTGACAACCTTTTCCTCAATCTCTTCGATGTGTTTGACTCGATCTTTTACTATGCCGGTCAGACTATAGACAATTCTAGTCCATTATTTAACCTTAATCTTGTACTCAATGACTTTTTCTATGGTTTATGGCTTTTTATATTTAAGACTTTCAATTTCATACTCTAAATAATACTTCTCATCTTACTGCTCTTGCATATAGAGTTTTTCTTCATTAACTACCCTATTGGATTTCTTTGTTTTAGCTCTCCAAATGTCTATCTCTTCAAGTGTGGATTCTAATTTTATATGAATTTCCACTCTTACTTTAACTTATCCTTAAAAAAATTTACTTTCTTCTATTATTTTTGAATTTATAACAACTTTAACCATAGCATTTTCTTTATGATCCTTGTAGTCCTCCAACTCTTCTACCTCAAATTCTTCTGAACTATAATCTTCTTTTGAAAGAAGATTTTTCTTTTTGAATAAATTAATCTGGGTACTTCTCCTACCTTTCACATTGGCTGAATATTTCTTACAAGGAATTTCATTATCATCCTCACCATTGTCTTTAAAATTCATTGAACACTTTGTTTCAAGATGTCCAATCTTTACACATCGAAAGCATGAAAGTGGAAGTTTCCCTTTGAACTTTCCTCTTCCTCTTTTCAAATTTGAGGAGAGGAATGACATAACCTCATACACATTATCTTCCTCATGAAAATATTCAATAGTGAGATTCTTGATAGCCTATAATGCCACTTATTTGGACTTCCCCTTTTCCATATTATCGTTATCATCATTTATCATCTTATATGCGACAAGAGCACTGTGTAAGATATCCAATGTCACATACTTTGGATATTTATCTTCCAACACATAAAATTTTAGATTTAACTAAGTTTTAAGTCTTATCAAGATGTGATTAACAATCTTTACATCTTTAATAATTTCTTTGAGACCATTCATGTATTCCACAACAACATTCACCCGATCAAAGAATGAATCTATAGACTTGTTAGGGTGAATTCTCATATCCTCATACTTGTTTTATAGAACCTACAATTTTTCTTCACTAGAATTTTAGTCACACTCATAAATATTTATCAAATTCTCTAACATATAATGTGATTACTTACATGAAATCACCTTCATATATATTGAATTGGATAGGGCTCCCCCTAAAGCATTGATTCCTTTGGCATCATCATCCAATTACCTTCGGTTAGCTTTCAATAAAGAACCACTATCCATACTATCCAAAATACCATGCATAGCTACTATAAAGAGATTAATACCTGAAGATCAGAAGTAGGTTTTCATCTAATTATTCCATAATTGAAAATTGTTTCATTTGAAGATTGGAATCCCTTTATGATTAACAACCTCCATTGAAACCCCTTAGAGAGAAACACTGAAATTAACCTTTAGATCTGATACCAATTGTTAGTCCAAATAGATTAAATACATAGAGATGGAGTGAATATGGGTATGATAGATTAAAACAATTTTCACTTTGGATCTTGTTTCATCATTAAATAAAACACTCTTTTATCTCCTTCCCATAGCAGAGAACAATATGAGAATTAAAACATGCATAGGACACAAAAATTTTACTTGGTTCACCCTCACTAGGCTATGTACAAGAAGTATTCAAAATCAATGTTTCTATATATAAAATACACTAATGATCACTACCAATACAAGGTTTAGAGTAGACTCGTTGTCCCGCCTGTTTTACAACCAATCGCAATTTGAAATCTCACTAATCTCTCAACCAAAGTGTACCCACTTCTCGTTTAAATGATTCTCCTTTTGATAAATTGAATAAATATTTTTTACACCTCATTTGGTGCATCATTAAGTTCCACTTTAATCCACTTTATGAATAAAATTTTACCAAAGTTTTACTAGGCAATCCATTTTTAAATCTGTTGTGATGCTTATTACTTTTACAAATCTCATACATCCTTCAAAAAACTACCCAATTATTCACAAGAATATACTACTTTCATGAACCCCACAACTTTCACAATGATCACCACTTTCACAAAGTTCAAACAGCCTTTGTTAAGAACCATCCTTTTACAAATCTCACTTATCCTTCATGTAGCTCAACACTTTTGTGAAGCTCACTTAGCCTCTCTGAACCTAAATACTTTCATGGTGAACTTTTAGTTGGCTTACATATCCTTCACGAACTTCCTTTCTTTATGAATTTTTTTGTAAGAACAACCTTCAAAAAGTACCATCGTGAATTCAGAGCCTTCAAATTTTCTTTAAGGATTTGTCTACTGAAATGAGGGGTGGAGGCCTATTTATAGGTGTTTCCTACCTTTTTTGAAGCTTCCAAGATCACCATCATCTTTTTGTGAAGCTCCCAATTCTTTTTTGTGAACCTAACTATATTCACAAAGCACCAAAGAAATTTTACCATTTGTGAAGATTATTGTAGTCATAGAGTTTTATTTTCAACCCTTCACATGCATCTTCCTTTCACAAAGATCCACACCTTCATGAATCACCAAGCCTTCACAAAGCACCAGACCTTCAAGAAACACACAATCTTCATGAAATCCATAAATTTACCATATTTTTATGAGTCATTAATAGAAATCCAACTTTCAAGATGCTTGATCCATCCTCCAAATTTTGGACCCCAAAATTTTGGAAAACACTAAGAAACAGTACCACCTTGTAGACATGAATTTTTGTACCACCTTCAGAGCATCCATTCCTTTTTCTTGGATATTTATCAACATACCTTGTCAATAATATCTATGGAAATCTCCAACTAACCTTGAAAACCTACTTTTTCAAAAAACACAATCAACCCAAAAATAATTCAATATTACCTTGAGGGATTTTTTCCCAAAAAGTAACCATATTTTTAAATTTATGTAGAAAAGGGAATAAATGGCATAAAAAAGTGGGAGTCGTCATTATTAAGATCATTTTTTCAAACATGGAAAGGAGGTTTCTTTACTAGGGTTTTCCCTAGACCAATCCCAAACTAAACTCCAATAGTTGCAGTATGAGAAAAATTGTTTGTGAGAGAAGACCAATATTGTGGAAATTTCTAAAAGATTCATGATAGAGGAATCACCCTCAGAATAGCCACTAAATCTTATCTTATACTTAGGTCTTATGAAAATATCATGAGAGGTTATGAAATTAATATGAAATAAACATGTATTTATCAATGTAATAAATTATTTATATATCATACGCATTTTATAAATTTTATATTTTTACTTATAAAATAAAATTAAAGTTCATTTTTAACACTAATGCATTGAAAAATTTTAATTAGGGTTTCTAAATAACTAATCAGATCATCTTATTCTTAAAAATGTACTTTTTCTCAAATTGGATTTTTATGCACTTTATTTTAATAAATTAAATATATTATAGATATAATATATTTTTGTTATAGATAATATATTAAAATCAATATAATTACAAATTTATAGGAAATAAGAATAAGAGGAGAAAATTATTTTTGAAAAGGTTATTTCCTATGAAAACAGTTTTCATTATTTTTTATTTTTTTATTTAAAAGTCTGATTCTAAAATTTTAAAATTTTAATCTAACAAAATTAACTTAATTTTTGGATTTATAATAAAAATATTATATAAGAATAATTTTTTATAATTTTTATAAAATAGTTTATTTTTAGGTGAATGGTGAAAAATACAACTTTTATCAAAACTATAACCTTTATGAGTTTATCATTATATAATCAAGTCCTATAAGTTTGTAAAAAAATTTAACTGGTCAAATATGTATGTAAATAGTAAAATTATGAATTTAAAAATATTATTTTGAATTTAAAAACCCTGTTTTTAATATTTTATAAATTAAGTGGAATTTTATTTTAATAAAAAATTGTTTTCAATCTTTTCTCTTAAATAAGTATTTTCATCATGACCCCCTACCCCAAAAGGTAAACCTAATAAGAAGTAATTTATAGAAGGGATATAATGATTCCTAAAACCCAGCTCCAATAGTCCATGGGTTGGTGACAATCACTGAGGGTATAACATACACACTAATGAGAGGCATTACCCTATAAGATATGAGAATCAAGAGAGATAAGATAGAAACAAACACCAAAAAACTTCTTATCATAAAAAAAATATAAAGTACATGCATGAAATTTCATACAAAACTGATATAACTAAATATGAAATTTCAAAACCAAAAGAAAATCCTCAATAGTGACCATGAAATCCCAAATAGATCCTGAACAACCCAAGAGCTTGTAAAGTCCAACCCGATTACCAACATGATCTTGATTACATGAAAAATAGTTTATATATATGTCTAGTGAGCATTACATGTATATTCATTAGGATCCTCTCCACAACCTCTCATTCGAAATGTGAAAGAAGCATACTAAAATCTAGTGAGTAAACAAATGAAACTAACTCACCTTTAAACAGGTTTACTGTTATTTTATCATCCTCACCATGGATATCTCTCACCAAGTATCGCATATAGGATATCATATAATATAATAAAAAAATATTTCACCCCACTACCACTTCCCCGCTACACTACTACAAAAACGGGCAATAACAGCGCTAAAATCGGGCTTTAACAGCGCTAGAAAAGCGCTGTAAAGCTCAGCGCTGATAAAGGGGGGGGGTCCTTTAACAGCGCTTTTTTAGCGCTGTTAAATGTCGCCTTTAACAGCGCTAAAAAAGCGCTGTTAAATCCCTGCCTGCTGCTAATAAAAAACCTGCACCAGTACAGCCAGCCGAGAAGACCTGCACAAAAACCAGTATATCAACCACAGACCTGCACAAAAACCAGTATATCAACCACAAGCATGTCATCAACCGATCACAACCCAACCAAACAGTGTTCTTACCATGAGTTAGATACCATCTACCCAGAAACCAAAACTACCTCATTACATAGTATCACAAAATATTCCTACACAACTCAGAAGATAAATACTAGAACATTCCACTATGCATTGTTTCTCCTTGGATTGCCACTTGGTTTTGACAAATCGTGCAGAGCCCGTGCTCCTTGAATCATTCTTCAATACATAAAAAGGATATCCTAACTCTCCCAACCATCACCCTTAGTAATTATGTATATTAATACAAAAAAGGTAACATATCATAAATTGGGGGACTGTAATGAGACATCAAGATTAACATTCTATATATAGGATTGATGTCTGGTAGGATTGGTTGCGTTGATACATGACTCTACCTGGACCTCAAAAATAGATATATGATCTCACTCCAGGACTTTCAGAGAGACTCCAACTATGTCTAAGACGTCCTGCTGAAGCGATCGTACTACCGTAAGTCGGAAAAGATACCAAAACCATCCTAGGAAGGATCATGGGAGCCAACCCTAATGAAATATGTCCTTGATATATTGTTCAAAGAGATCAATCATGGTACATAAAATTATGTGTCATTTAAAGGGCCACATGCCTTGTCGCTTTACCCTGGGTAACTCCAATGTTCAGCTGCCTGTGTGAATATACATGTCATATCAATAGGAAATTACATGGCATGTTAAAAAACATATACGTGTTACCCTTTGATCTTGTGTCCTCTTATGCACCCTTTCCCTATGTTAGTACATGACGTCGATCTTGTGTGATTCTTCCTGTGTATCTGTACAAGGGATAAATTGCGTAGCTGGCTCATTAAAGACGTGTAGTGGGATATATTCCATGTAGGAAAGCCATGTAATCCACCCCAGGTTTGACTCGTACACGTCACATATGACCCATGGATCATTGTACTAAAGTGTTAACACAATCCTAAGGCGTTTGGTCGGTTTCCCGTATGTCAGTTGTTAATTTCACTTAAAAATAAATCCATTTTGAACAAAATAGAGGCACTTTGAGTGGTGTCGGCCACACCGGGCCACGGATTGAGTCGGGGTTGACTCTTACACGTCAAATTTGACCCATGGATCATTGCCCTTAAGTTTCAACAGAATCCAAATGCGTTTGGTCGGTTTGCCGCATGTCAGTTGTTGATTTCACTTAAAAATAAGTCCATTTTGAACAAAAGAGAGGCACTGTGAGTGGTGTCGGCCACACCGGGCCTCGGATTGATGTGTTGTTACGTCACACATGAGTCATTGATCATTGTGAAAAAGTATCAATGCAATCAGAAGCCGTTAGATCGATTTGGCGTATGTACATAAAATATTGTCCATTTTAAACTAAATACATACACTTGGAGTGATACCGGTCACACCGCACCTCTGATTGAGGCGGGGTTGACTCGTACACGTCACATTTGACCCATGGATCATTGTACTTAAGTTTCAATAGAATCACAATGCGTTTGGTCGGTTTGTCGTATGTCAGTTGTTGATTTCACTTAAAATTAAGTCCATTTTTAACAAAACAGTGACACTGTGAGTGGTGTCGGCCACACCGGGCCTCAGATTGATGCGGTGTTGAATCTTACACGTCACACATGAGTCATTGATTGTTTTGAAAAAGTATCAATGCAATCAGAAGCCGTTAGATCGGTTTGGCGTATGTACGTAAAATATTGTCCATTTTAAACTAAATACATACACTTGGAGTGATACCGGTCACACCGCGCCTCTGATTGAGGCGGGGTTGAATCTTACACGTCACATTTGACCCATGGATAGTTGTCCTTAAGTTTCAATAGAATCCCAATGTGTTTGGTTGGTTTGCCGTATGTCAGTTGTTGATTTCACTTAAAAATAAGTCCATTTTTAACAAAACAGTGACACTGTGAGTGGTGTCGGCCACACCGGGCCTCGGATTGATGCGGTGTTGAATCGTACACGTCACACATGAGTCATTGATCATTGTGAAAAAGTATCAATGCAATCAGAAGCCATTAGATCAGTTTGGCGTATGTACGTAAAATATTGTCCATTTTAAACTAAATACATACACTTGGAGTGATACCGGTCACACCGCGTCTCGGATTGAGGCGGGGTTGAGTCGTACACGTCACATATAACCCATGAATCGTTGTCCTAAAGTTTCAACACAATCCGAAGGCGTTTGGTCGGTTTCCCATATGTCAGTTGTTGATTTCTCACTTAAAAATAAGTCCATTTTGAACAAAACAGAGGCACTTGGAGTTGTGTCAGCCACAACAGGCCTCAGATTGAGGCGGGGTTGACTCGTACACGTCACATTTGAAGGTGAGTATGCATACACGATAGTTGACCTTCTTAGAGAAGGGTTTCTGGAATAGTATAAAAGATATGAAGCAATGAAGATCATTAGAGTGTTGGAGCAAATGTGGTTGCTACAAACAATGTGGAAATCGGCTTGTGCAAAGCGACCTAAGTTACAACTTGCAGGTATTGTAATCTATTTTTTTCTGGAAGGTTTCAGTTTAAATGCATTTTGGAATGATCATTGCTAGCCATTGTCTTTTAGGTTTTTTTGACAGCCGAGGGGAAAGGGTGGGGTCTGAAGACATTGTAGGATATGTCGAAGGGTGATTTTGTGTGTGAATATGTTGGAGAAATGTTAACTCCCGCAGTTCTGAAAAGAGTCACTATTTGAAAGAAAGTCACAAGTTTAGATACATCTCAAGATGGTCAGTTTAAAGAAATTTTGAGGGACACTACTAAAGACATGCTCAGATATGCACACATCCCCCACTTTTAGATCGTTGTCTACTACAATGATCTTCCAAACAAGATATGCATTAGAACGCTCATGATACATAGAGAAATTCACTGGCCACCTTCGAGAATGATCTAAAGCACAAACCATGATAGCATTATGTTTTTAACTTCAGCACCTCAATTGAGAATGTGACACCTTTCAGGACTTGGCGCCATTGTATGTCGTTTCGTCCACTGAATGGGTCTATCCTTTTATTTAATTTTTTTAACTTCAGTCAAATATTCTAGAAAGATGTCGCGGCAGATCTTTCACCATTTTGTTTTTCTGAACATCTCATTACATTGTTAAAAAAAAAGCAGGGTGTCTTGCATGGGCAATATGTTCCTGTATTGAAGATGATGCACTCCCATTTATTCGAACCCACATGGTTAATTATTTTGTTTAAGCCTAATGATTGATTTAATTATTGTGGAACACATAATCATGAAAATCGTATGATGGTTGTACCCAGATAGGACTCCAATTCATTGGTTAAATCTATTGTCTAACCAATGAATTGGAGTCCTATCTGGGTACAACCATCATACGATTTTCATGATTATGTGTTCCACAATAATTAAATCAATCATTAGGCTTAAACAAAATAATTAACCATGTGGGTTCGAATAAATGGGAGTGCATCATCTTCAATACAGGAATGTATTGCCCATGCAAGACACCCTGCTTTTTTTTAACAATGTAATGAGATGTTCAGCAAAACAAAATGGTGAAAGATCTGCCGCGACATCTTTCTAGAATATTTGACTGAAGTTAAAAAAATTAAATAAAAGGATAGACCCATTCAGTGGACGAAACGACATACAATGGCGCCAAGTCCTGAAAGGTGTCACATTCTCAATTGAGGTGCTGAAGTTAAAAACATAATGCTGTCATGGTTTGTGCTTCAGATCATTCTCGAAGGTGGCCAGTGAATTTCTCTATGTATCATGAGCGTTCTAATGCATATCTTGTTTGGAAGATCATTGTAGTAGACAACGATCTAAAAGTGGGGGATGTGTGCATATCTGAGCATGTCTTTAGTAGTGTCCCTCAAAATGTCTTTAAACTGACCATCTTGAGATGTATCTAAACTTGTGACTTTCTTTCAAATAGTGACTCTTTTCAGAACTGCGGGAGTTAACATTTCTCCAACATATTCACACACAAAATCACCCTTCGACATATCCTACAATGTCTTCAGACCCCACCCTTTCCCCTCGGCTGTCAAAAAAACCTAAAAGACAATGGCTAGCAATGATCATTCCAAAATGAATTTAAACTGAAACCTTCCAGAAAAAAATAGAGTACAATACCTGCAAGTTGTAACTTAGGTCGCTTTGCACAAGCCGATTTCCACATTGTTTGTAGCAACCACATTTTCTCCAACACTCTAATGATCTTCATTGCTTCATATCTTTTATACTCTTCCAGAAACCCTTCTCTAAGAAGGTCAACTATCGTGTATGCATACTCACCTTCAAATGTGACGTGTACGAGTCAACCCCACCTCAATCTGAGGCCTGTTGTGGCTGACACAACTCCAAGTGCCTCTGTTTTGTTCAAAATGGACTTATTTTTAAGTGAGAAATCAACAACTGACATACGGGAAACCGACCAAACGCCTTTGGATTGTGTTGACACTTTAGGACAACGATTCATGGGTTATATGTGACGTGTACGACTCAACCCCGCCTCAATCCGAGACGCGGTGTGACCGGTATCACTCCAAGTGTATGTATTTAGTTTAAAATGGACAATATTTTACGTACATACGCCAAACTGATCTAACGGCTTCTGATTGCATTGATAATTTTTCACAATGATCAATGACTCATGTGTGACATGTACGATTCAACATCGCATCAATCCGAGGCCCGGTGTGGCCGACACCACTCACAGTGTCACTGTTTTGTTAAAAATGGACTTATTTTTAAGTGAAATCAACAACTGACATACGGCAAACCGACCAAACACATTGGGATTCTATTGGAACTTAAGGAAAAATATCCATGGGTCAAATGTGACGTGTAAGATTCAACCCTGCCTCAATCAGAGGCGCGGTGTGACTGGTATCACTCCAAGTGTATGTATTTAGTTTAAAATGGAAAATATTTTACGTACATACGCCAAACCGATCTAACGGCTTCTGATTGCGTTGATACTTTTTCACAACAATCAATGACTCATGTGTGACGTGTACGATTCAACACCGCATCAATATGAGGCCCGGTGTGGCCGACACCACTCACAGTGTCACTGTTTTGTTAAAAATGGACTTAATTTTAAGTGAAATCAACAACTGACATACGACAAACCGACCAAACGCATTGGGATTCTATTGAAACTTAATTACAATGATCCATGGGTCAAATGTGACGTGTACGAGTAAACCCCGCCTCAATCCGAGGCGCGGTGTGACCGGTATCACTCCAAGTGTATGTATTTAGTTTAAAATGGACAATATTTTACGTACATACGCCAAATCGATCTAACGGCTTCTGATTGCGTTGATACTTTTTCACAATGATCAATGACTCATGTGTGACGTGTACGATTCAACACCGCATCAATCCGAGGCCCGGTGTGGCCGACACCACTCACAGTGTCACTGTTTTGTTAAAAATGGACTTATTTTTAAGTGAAATCAACAACTGACCATCTCGAGATGTATCTAAATTTGTGACTTTCTTTTAAATAGTGACTCTTTTCAGAACTGCGTGATATGAAGGTATTTTGGAGATTTTACTGGTTCATGCATGATATGAAGGTATTTTGGAGATTTTACTGGTTTTTTTGTCCAAAGGCCAAAGAAATGTGGTCCATCATTCTTGCATGTTACTCGTACACGTCACCAAGGACTTGTGGATCCTTCTCCTAAAGGATGAAGGCAATCCGGATGCGTCTGGTCAGATTTACGTAGGTCAGTTGTTGTTTCCAATTAAAGTGGTGTCCATTTTAAACAAGAGAGCGACCATTTGGGTGTTAGCGGTCACACCGTGCCTCGGATTGAGGCGGGGTTGACTCGTACACGTCACCAAGGACCCGTGGATCCTTCTCCTAAAGGATGAAGGCAATCCGGATGCATCTGGTCCGATTTACGTAGGTCAGTTGTTGTTTCCAATTAAAGTGGTGTCCATTTTAAACAAGAGAGAGACTCTTTGGGTGGTAGCGGTCACACCGTGCCTCAGATTGAGGCAGGGTTGACTCGTACACGTCACCAAGGACCTGTGGATCGTTCTCCTAAAGAATGAAGGCAATCCGGATGCGTCCGGTCGGATTTTCGTAGGTCAGTTGTTGTTTCCAATTAAAGTGGTGTCCATTTTAAACAAGAGAGCGACCCTTTGGGTGGTAGCGGTCACACCGTGCCTCGGATTGAGGCAGAGTTGACTCGTACACGTCACCAAGGACCCGTGGATCGTTCTCCTAAAGGATGAAGGCAATCCAGATGCGTCTGGTCGGATTTCCGTAGGTCAATTGTTGTTTTCAATTAAAGTGGTGTCCATTTTAAACAAGAGAGCGACCATTTTAGTGGTTCAACATTCTTGCATGTTGCTGGTGCATATCATCTGTTAAAATGGAAAAATGACTCATTGGAGAAAGAATGTTTTATTTAATAACAATTACAATTTTGCTACGAACATTTACATACAACAATATTTCATCTTTTGATCCCCTTAACCCCTCTCAAAAATGACCACCAATTGTACATGTCCCCAAGTCAGATCATCATTGTATTTGTGTACAATCTGTCATCAGGTATGCGGCCCACTCGTTTCTGAACACATCTATATCGTCTTGTGAGTATGAGGCTTTTCGGCAGTCATAGTAGTACTGCAAAATAAAAAAATAAAGAATTAATAAATAACTTAAATGAACTAGTAATTGTTTTTGAAAATACCTCTTTAGGGATGCTAGTTTGCTGATGAAAAACGATCTCTTTCATAAATTTACAAACATAATAACCACAATCATTATCGTTTGTTTGTTTTGGACACTGCAAAAAAATTGATCATTAGGAGAATAAATAACTTGTGTTGAGGTGTGTTTGGATAGTGAAATTTTATTATATATACCCTGATATTTGTCCAGACGTAGTACTTGCTCGGCTCCTTATGCTTAGCCCCTGTCCTCATACCATGATTTAGACGATATTGGTACACCGCCCTATCATAACAGAATCCTCAGTAAAAGATAATATATATTATATAAATTGATGTTTAGACCTAAAACGTAAGATGTAGTGTCTTACAGATTCACAAACTCCATCATGTATGGTCGGTTTGATGGATATCCTAGCTTTGAATCCAGAAAATAAATCTTCGGAGTATCCAAGTTCACCGCAATTAGCAACCAATGTTGCCTAAAAACACAAAAAGGAATAAGTAATAAAAAAAGTGAAAATATAATTGATATGCTTTAATCGTAGAGTATTACCCCTGCATGGTTGGTATTAGGAAAAGTATGTCATCTGTAATCTTGCGTTCAAATGTTTTCAGCAAGTCCTTCACTATTGCATCCCTTTTTGATGACTCTATTTTTGTTTGGTGTGTTGATGTGATATGAGGACTAACCAGTCCAAATCTTGGCTCATGGGAAAATCCCTTCAACTGTTTTTCATAAATGCGTCTGTCAACAATATAAAATTCATATACTCATAATTTGCACATTAGATCAGCTTTTAGAAAATCAATTCATGGAAACATACCTCATATATACATTTACAACAATGACGCCTAACCAACCGTTTTCAAGGATTTCATTTACATTTTCAGCAGCAACGAAATCTTGACTTTCCTCTCCGTATATATTTTCTTCGAAAATCACTATATGACTATTACCATCTTTTAGCTTCGTATCCACATGAGTCTTCAATGCTAGTAAATGTGGAAAGAGAACAGGTGGTGTTATTGTGCTTTCAGTAGCTCCTTGGGATCGATTGGTCGATCCTTTAGATGGTTTCGAGCCGATGTTAGTCACCCCCTTTCCTTTCTCCGTCTATAACAACAATCATTGATTCAGACACTCTTTTCTTTAATTGTTAAGGGTTTAGCTTGAAAATAAAAGGAAATAAATACCTCTTTGTCTGCATGTACTCTTACAAGTTGTGCCGGCCATGCAATGAATGTCCCAATAGCCTTTTCAACCGTATGAATGTCATCGTCATCAAGTGGAATAGGTAGCATTGCATTTGGCTCATGAGCTACAGTAATCATCACTTTCAGATGATCTTTTGAAAGTGGTCTATTATGCAGTGTGGCATCTGAGATATTGAACACTGTAGCCCTCGCTACAAGGTGATAGGTGGGTGTTGACAGATATAAATCACAATCATTATCACCCTGTAGAAGATCAGTACAGATAAATTATCAGTGTTTGTCTGATTCATATTTCATGGGAACCGTTATTAGAATATTGATTACCACGGCTAAGACATTTTTTTTAGGTGAATGGCTCGCCTCAAAGCTGGTGGGGGGTGGGGCAGGATGTTCATGCGGTGGTTGTTCCTAAGTTGTGTCCTCCCTTTGCTTCCCACCCATAAAAGTTGCTAGCAACTCTCCCTGCCATTGCAATTGTTCTTCAAGGGTTGCTATTTTTTCGCTCATTTGTTCCAATTTTTTCTCTGTATCATCTATTTTTTTCTTCTTCTCAAAATATACTCGGGGTGTCACCCCAAACCCTGCACCTCTGACACGACCGTATTTTTCTGGCTGCTTCAAAGCCGTCGATAATAGGTCTGTATCAGCTACAGGAGTAGCTGATTCCTGTGACTGTCAGATATAGGAAAAAAACTAATTATTTTTATGTAATAGCAATTTTAAACAAATATTTTTATCATCGTGTCATACTTACACATATTTCCCACACTTTTTGTGTGTTCTCATCTATTAACTTCCCTTCTTTGTTCACACGTGCCTCCTTCCATAGCACATGACGTGGGATAGAAGTGCATTTGGTTTTAGATTCATCAATCTACATATAAACATAGAAAGATAATTATGATGTTGTTTATTGGCACCTAACAATATTACTGTAAATTTAAAATACGTACCATTTTCTTTTCTAATGAAGCGTACCCCATCCTTGCTTTACGATAGGGGTATGTTGGATTTGATACACGTTCCTTATTTTCAGTACAGAGTTTCTGTTTCATAAATGAAATATTGACAATCAAAGTGATGAATACAGGTATCCTCAAACAATGTATTATCACTCACAATGTACCTGAAACTTCTCATCCCCACGACGGCCAATAAATGCATCCCATGCTTCTTGGGATATCAGGTGCGCATAGACAATGGGTGGGTGCGGGTTTATTTTACCTTTAGAATCTTTCAGGTGACATCTTGTTAAAATAGTACGAAAACCTCGATGAATCTTTCCTGCAAGCCTTAGTACATAATCCTTGTGTGAGTCGTCTACTATAAATGTACTCTGCAAGAGATTGAGAAGAGTAAGACACTGTTTCATCATTTTATTTACTAGTTAATTAAAGAAATAAATTCATAATGTTACCGTAATTTCTTCCCAGATCATAGCCTTCAACCCGGACACAACATGGTGCCATGAATCTATGTCAATCGGCACGCGTTGCCGAGTGACAACTCCAATGTAACTGCTAAACATAGCCTTGTTGGGATTCACATGTTGGCCTCGTGTATTCCATCCGACTTCAAATTTGATGCCTTTGCTTTTCGCCTTAAGAATTTTGGCTAACACTGTCAAACTACGACGCACCTGTGATTTCTGCGACATCGGTCCTTCATTCCCGACCATTTCATCGATATCAACATCATCTATATGTTCATCTACTATGATATCAACGGCATGTGATGATGGTTGTTGGACCTCAACACTAAGAGAAGGAGCCGCAACAGCAAGAGCAGCAGGAGGAGCAGTAGGAGCACCAGGAGCCTCAGCAGTAAGAGCAGCAGCAGGAGCAGTAGGAGCACCAGGAGCCACAGCAGGAGGAGGAGTAGGAGCCACAGCAGTAGGAGCAGCAGGAGCCGCATCAGGAGCAACAGTAGCAGCAGCATGAGCTGCAGGAGCAGCAGGAGCAGCAGCAGCCGCAGCAGCAGCTGCTTGAGAGACTTGTTCAGTCTCAAGGTTAGGAGCACCAAAATGTGCAGAAGTCATTATCTGCAAAAGTGGTTGAACAGTTCATTCAAATTACATAAATTCTGTAATGATAAGATAATAACATGAGATAACAAGATATATATTACAAACAAAATATAACCTGTTTACTGAACTCTCTTTCTTTTTTTCAAAGGTTGAAGAGATTTGACACCTCTATCGACAATCCAAATCCCTTCATTGTGGTCTCCTCTAACATACAAAATATCATCTGCATTGGGACCGCTCCGAATTGATTGTGACGTACCACTAAAAGGATCGTCCTCAACTGAATTTTCATCGGAACCCTCAATAGTTTTGGACGATAACAGAACAATCGACCACTTTCGGTTTGCGGGATCTGGAACATAAAAAACTTGTACCGCTTGTGATGCCATTATAAACTGTTCGTCTTTGTACCCTTCTTTACTAAAATCAACTTTCATAAATCCCCATTCATCTATTTTAACACCACTATTGTTATAAATCCATTTGCATTGAAAAATCGGCAATTGAAATGTCGTATAATCCAACTCCCATATTAGTTTGATAATGCCAAAGTATGACATATTTGCATAAATTGGATTTCTATCCTTACTACCAGAAACATGCATCGCTTCAGCCACTAGTGTAACTCCACTATTTTGCATGGTACTCTCTTCATCATGTTCATCCGTATAGAATGTATAACCATTAATTACATACCCACTGTAAGATAATACATACACACTTGGTCCAGCGGCTAGCCATCGAAGTCGTTCTGAAATTGAATTCGGATTTTCATCCAACTGCTTAAAAATATGGTCCTGAAACCATCCTATAAACTGGTGATTATGTGTATCTGCTAACCATTTTTCAGCCCTCGATGGATTCAACTGCCTAAGAATTTCTTTGTGAGTTTCAATATATGGAGCAACCTCCCAACTGTTATGCAAAACATAAAGATGAGCCTGCTCCCGATCTGTAATACTGATTGTTACAACTTCTCTTCCAGAAATTCCCTCACCCTCAATGCGTCCAGTGTGACGAGATTTTGGGAGACCAATGCTTTCCACATCAGATAGGTATTCAATACAAAATTCAATGGCTTCCTCAACAATATATCGCTCCACTATACAACCCTCTGGCCGACTTCGATTTTTTACATATCCTTTCAAAATCTTCATATACCGTTCAACAGGATACATCCATCTATAGTGCACAGGACCACAAAGTCGAATCTCTCTCACCAAGTGAATCATCAAATGAACCATCATATCAAAGAATGTTAGCGGGAAGAACATTTCTAATTCACATAATATGATGACAATTTCTTTTTCCATAGCTGGCAATTTCCCCGGGTCTAAAACTTTGCTACATATAGCTTTGAAAAAGAAACAAAGTTTGGTTAACGTATGACGAACATTCTTGGGTAAAATGCAACGTAAAGCTATAGGAATTAGATCTTGCATCAAAACATGGCAATCATGTGATTTCAAACCTTTTAACTTCAAATCATTCATTGACACAATTTTCTTGATATTTGATGAGTACCCCTCTGGAACCTTTACATCATTAAAGAAGTTGCAAAACTGATATCTCTCTGCCCTAGAAAGAGTATAAGCAGCAGGAGGAAGAAACATTCAATTTTCACCTTTCACGGGAGCCAACTCTTCTCGTATTCCCATGTCAACCATGTCCAACCTTGCCTTAATTCCATCTTTTGTTTTGCCAGGGGCATTTAGCAATGTTCCAATAACACTATCACATACATTTTTTTCCACATGCATCACATCAAGAAAATGTCTGACGTACAAACAATTCCAGTATGGTAATTCAAAAAAAACTGATCTCTTTTTCCAACCGATTTTCGTAAGGTTTTTCGAAAATGGTTTACCAAAAACAGTGTTCATATCTTTTACTTTCTCAAACAGATGATCACCTGTTAGTGGAGACGGTGTTGTGCATTTCTCTGAACTTCCATTGAATGATGTCGTCCAAGATCGGTACTTATGCCGACGAGGTAGAAATCTACGATGTCCTAGAAACACAGATTTCGATGAATGTTTCAACCTAATTGATTCTGTATCTTCTTCGCACAAGGGACACCCTTGAGTTCCTTTAATGCTATAGCCTGACAAATTTCCATAAGCAGGGAAATCATTTATTGTCCCATACAACATCGCTCTCAACGTGAAGTATTCACTTTTATAAGCATCATACAAAATTACACCTGAGTCCCACAATAACTTCAAATCCTCGATCAAAGGAGTCAGATAAACATCAATATCATTACCTGGTTGTTTTGGTCCTGATATAAGCATAGATAACATGATGAATTTTCGCTTCATGCATAACCAGGGTGGCAAGTTATAATTTAGCAACATAACAGGCCATGTACTATGAGTGCTGGTTTGAAAACCAAAAGGATTCACTCCATCTGTAGATAACGCAAGACGAAGGTTTCTCGGATCTTTTCCAAATTCAGGATACTCATGATCAATTTTCTTCCATTGAGGAGAGTCGGCCGGATGACGTAATAACCCATCTTTATTTCTTTTATCTGCATGCCACGACAATTGTCTTGCAGTTTCTTTACTTCCATATAAACGCCTAAACCTTGGAATGATTGGAAAGTACCATACAACTTTCGTAGGATTGGATTTATCTTTCTTGTATCGAGAAGCACCACACTTTGGGAATTCTGTAAGTGATTTGTTCTCCTTTCGAAACAATATACAGTCTTTCGGGCAGGCATGTATTCTTTCAGAAATCATTCCCATCGAGCGTAGCATTCTTCTAGCTTCATATGTCCGGCTTGGGAGCTCATTATCTTCCGGGAGCATGTCATTCAAGAGAGCAAGTAGTTCCGTAAAACTGACATCACTCCATCCATTGCCTGCTTTCAATTTATACAACTTCAGTACAGCTGACAATGTTGTATACTTAGTGCAAGCAGCATACAATGGCGTCTTTGCACAACTCTTTAACTTCTCAAACAATTTTGGGCAATCATGGGGTTCATATTGAATTGCCTTTGTCATTTCCTCAATACGATATTCATCATCATTGACATCTGTAATCACATCCTCTATACGGTCTTCTTCATTATCTATATTTGTATTCATATCTGACGATCCATAAAACGCAGTTTTATCCCAGCCAGTAGCTACATTCGCTTTTTCTCCGTGTTTATTCCAACATTTATAACTCCGATCTATTCCGTGACATATCAAATGTTCTTCCAAATCCTCTGGAGTAAGTAGTCTAGAATAACAACAACGTAAACACGGGCAAAGGATTTGAGAAGGATCCTTTGTGTGATCCTTTGCAAACTTGATGAACTCTTTCACTCCGTTCTCGTACTCTATTGTTAAACGATTAGAATCCATCCAATCTTTATTCATCTTCATCCTATTTTAATCTCAAATATTAGTATTTATGGTTCAAGTACACAAAAGAAGACTTCCAAATACAGTAGAAGGGAACCACTTCCTTGGAAGGAGATCAAGTAGTCTAACCTATAATCAAGATTCATAAAAAAGAATATTAGATTCACTAAAAAGATGATTATCTATCACTCTATAAGGAGGATATAACAGGAGATAGAGGATTTCCAATCGATGAGATATACCTTTATCAGAGAGAAACCAAACGCATCCACTAGAGCTTCTATCTGATTTGTATAGGCACTTAGGATACAAAAACTATATTTAAAATGAATGTGAGATAAAGAACGAATAATTAAAATAAATAATCCATTATACAATTTAAAATTCATTATCATCTCTATTATGATTTGTATAGGCACTCAGGATTCATTCTAGTAGTGGTACAGGTTCCCCCATTAATCATGAGTGATAGAGGGAATAGTAGTTTTTGGATTACCTTTCTTGTTTTATACAATTTATGAAGAAATGACAAGGGTTGGAAGTGCCGAGTGTGTTTGACTTGAAAATAGAGGTTCAGTTGCAACACCCTCTGATGTTTTCTGGAGAGGGTGGACCCAAGGTAGATAAGTTCTAAATTTAGTTCATCTAGAATATTCTAGATAACTTTTCTACTCCTTAGTAGAATAGGGTAGAGTTGGTAGCGTATATGTTATGGGGGCCAACAATGATCTACTGTGATATTTAGTCTTGGGATGAGCATATGGAGGGAATGACTTGGAAGAAAATCTAGGATATGTTCATGGAGCAATTTTAACCTACGACATTGAGGGAATGACTTGGAAGAAAATCTAGGATTGTTACCTTAAGGCGGCGGCCGAGGGTGTTGCGGGTTGCGGAAGGCGGCCGCGGAGGGCGACCGAGGGCGGCCGAGTGAGGCGGAGGGCGGCGGAGGCGGCGGAGAGCGGCCGAGGGCAGCGGAGGGCGGCAGAGAATGGCGGCCGAGGGCGTTGCGGGCAGCCGAGGGCGGCAGGCGGTGGAGGTCGGCCGAGGGTGTTGCGGGCAGCGGAGGACGGCGAGTATACCGAGGGCGGCAAGCTCCGGCGAAGCGAACACAGCAGCGGTATTCGGGAGAAGAGTAGCAGGGTTACGGTTCCGCCAGAGCTTTAGCTGCGATAAAACGAGGGCACTGTGCGACCGAATTTATAAAAAAGTCGACTAAGGTTTTATCAGCGCTAAAAAAGCGCTGATAGAGGCTACCTTTATCAGCGCTAAACTTATAGCGCTGATACAGGGTCTCTTTATCAGCGCTTTTTTAGCGCTGATAAAGATAATTTTTATCAGCGCTGATAGAGGTGTTCTGTATCAGCGCTTTTTTAGCGCTTATATAGGCGAACCTTTATTAGCGCTTTTTGAGCGCTGATAAAGACCACCTGTATCAGCGCTAAAATTTTAGCGCTGATACAGATCATATTTATCAGCGCTTTTCTAGCGCTGATAAATATTACTATTATCAGCGCTAAGAAAGCGCTGATAAAAATTAGCTTTTTCAGCGCTGTAATTTTAGCGCTGATATAGGGTATCCTTTATCAGCGGTTTTGCTTAGTGCTGATACCCATTTCTTGTCTGAATTTGAATTTCAAATTCAAATTCAAAAAAATAACTTCATTCAACATCAATTTCAAACTCAAACCTTATATAATCTTTAACTTAATATTGTCCTTCTATTAAATTTTAATTGAATATTATAATTTACTATAATAACAACCAATCCTCTTGGATAGATCCAAATCTTTAAGTCTATTAAGCTACCCAAATTTTCTTAGAAAACCAAATTCTACATCATGGTTGATGGATTTATAGGATAACCAGTTGGTTTTTAGTGGTTCTTACTCAACTTCCACACAAGGCTTCAGTGTGGAATAAGAGTTCCAGTGTGGAGGTATCAAGTTTTCCAAATCCACTAAAAACTAGCCTAATCTCCTATATGAAAGCGTCCAGACACTATGGCATAGTCCTCTATATTTTTCTCCTAACCGAAATTTGTACAATGAGTTTTGGCATGGAGGTACCAAATTCTTCATAGACACTGAATTTTAGCTTGTCGTGTATTGTAGAATGGACCTTCACTGTGATGTGGAGGTCCCAGATTTTCC
The DNA here is from genome assembly GCA_963277665.1 of Viscum album. Taxonomy (NCBI): domain Eukaryota; kingdom Viridiplantae; phylum Streptophyta; class Magnoliopsida; order Santalales; family Viscaceae; genus Viscum; species Viscum album. Next base: position 1,327,881,323 of record OY728126.1, read on the forward strand.
AAATAAATTGATAAATTACCCAACCTCCTCTGTAATGTGGTCTTTAATTATAGTGTGGAGTACTCTGATAGATTATACTCTATAGTATAGACACTTCTTCTATGGAATTGTCTAATGTGATTTCAGTTGGCTATGACGTGGACACCAGTTATGGTATAAAACATCTTATCTAATCTACTTCTACAATGAAATACCATGCTTTGTGGTGTCAAAATCCTTCCATTCCTTAGATTTTATTTCATCTTGAACCCCTCCCATTATATATAATCACTTAGAACTATCTTAATAATCATCTAAATCTATCTCCAAAAAATATTTACCTCATAACAAATGTGAGTTTGAATATGATTGATGCATTTATAATAAGATTAAATACAACTAATCACATCAAATTTTTATGCCAAATCCTCCAATATTTTTATATTCAAAAATATGGAAAACACTAGAAAATATTACCATTGTGATCAGCTATTTGACTTCAAGAATAATTCAAAGCTTATTGATTTCCTTTATTGAAGTATCTAATTTAAGATAAAATTCCATCTTTTTTTACCTCAAAATTTATCCAACACATGTGGATGAAAAATTCATATTCCTTTCACTATAGAGATAGATAAATTCATCAATAATATTTAAACTCTATGAAACTTATAATATTAAAACAACATTTTCCTTTAATATATCAAGTACTTATATGGTAATAACTTCAACAAAATTCCAAATCAATCTTCCAAGGTTTATCATCCAATCTTAAAACATATTTTCACTCCAATATAACAAGTTTTTATGAGATAATAGCATCATTAAAAACTTCAAAATCAATATTTTAAGACATGTATTTTTAAATAATTAAACACCATACTAAGTAACATAATTCATAAGAGCTTCTTCAATCTTTTAGACAAGTTTGGATACTTCATACAGACTTCTAAGATTTATAATATTCACTCTAATTATTCACTCTAATTCTTAAACATATCGACATCAATGAAATCCTTCTTTGTTGAAAATAATTGAAAACCATTGAAAATAAATACAACTCGCACAAGGTGGTATCAACACAAGGAGCATGGGATCAATATCAAACTTTGGTTCATAAAATAACAATTTATATTTGAGCATCTATATGACACCATATAAGGCATGGTATGGGAAGATATTTCTTACACAAAATTATTGGGAAGAACTTGTAGAAAGTAAGTTAGCAGTCTCAAAATTTGTGGAAGAGACAATTATCAAAGTACAGAGTATTCAAAATCATATCAAAGCAGATTAAAGCCAAAAAATGATCTAAACTGATAATAAAAGGAAAGACTTGTAATTTAAAGTGGGGGATAATGTATTCTTAAATGTTTCACCATGGAATGAAGTTATAATATTTATTAAAAAGGGGAATTTAATACCTATCTATATTGGTCCCTTTGAAATTCTATAGAGAATTCAAGTTTTAGCTTACCAATTGGCTATGACACCCAACCATTCTAAAGTACACAATGTCTTGCATATTTCATTATTTAGGAAATACATGTTAAATCCAACACATATACTCACATATGAGGGAATAGAGTTGGAAGCTAACTTTTCAAATAATGAAGATATTTTCCAGATTCTTGAAACTAGAGAGAAAGTGTTCCGGAATCAAATAACTCAGCTAGTGAAAGTCTTTTAGAGAAATCACAAACTAGAGGAGGCAACATGGGAGCTTGCAGAAACTAAGAAGAAGGAATATACACATTTTTTTATTATCTAATCACATGGGGTCTTTTCTTATAATCACATCTTTTTTAATTATCACATTTTTTTATGATGAAATTATTTAATGGGGGTAGAATTTAATACCCAAGACCCTACTATAGCAGGTAAACAAAACATCCCAAAATAATTACACAATGCGCACTCTAAAGAGCCTTTATTCATGAATTTATTTAAAAGTTGAATTTTAATTTGAATTTAACCAAATTAATTTCATTTTTGGTTTATAATTTCAATATTATATTAATATTATTTTTTAATATTTTTTAAAAATAGTTAATTTTTAGGTTAGTAATGAAAAATACAACTTTTATTAAACTATAACTTTTATGACTTTATTATTAAATGAGAAACACCCATAAATTTATAAAAACTTTTAATTAATAAAATTTGTGTTTAAGGAGTAAAAATATACATTTATAAATACTATTATGAATTTATAAATCTAATTTTTAGCATTTTATGAACTTGAGTAATATTTTCCAATAAAAGAAATTTTTTTTTTATTTTTTAATTAAATTTTATTTTGGTAAAATCCATTTTTGGATTGATTTGAAAACCAAATAAATTTTATTTATTTTATAATAAACCAATTTATATCATTAAAAACAAATAAATTGATAATTCTATCCTACCCATAAATTTTAATCTTAAAACTAAACTTTTTCTAAAAAAAGGTTTTTATGCATTACATGTACTAATGTTAAAATTGGATTTTATTACGCATGAAAATTTTATCTAATAAAATGGATTAAATATTTGGAATGATTATTTAAATTTTATATAATAATTTAAATTTTATTTTTATCCATTAAAAGTAAATTAGCTACATAAAAACTAGTTACCATAGTTAAACCAAAATGGGTAAAAGTGAAAATTCTAAGAGTAAAGGACTTAAAAACATGTTTAGAACATGTGTAAAAATGAATGGTTGGATAATTATCAACCTTATATCATCCAAAAATCAATTATTTTCTATTTTTGGATCCACCTAACATTTTAAATATGTTCTCTATTTATATTAAGTTGAAATATTTATAAAAATGTCATTATCGCCACTTATAAAAGGGGCCACTCACCACCCCTTCGGTATCACTCAAAATTTTGTTTTACTCTTGAAAATTGTTACTTATTAATTTCAATATAATCATATTTCACCTAATTAAGATTATGGTCACAATATGTTATCTTAATCCTTCCCTTTGCAAAGATTCCTCTAAGGGAAATCCCAAGTTCTCAACATGAGTACTAATTTTCCCTAATTTATTTTATTTTCTATATTAATTTTCCAAATATATTTATCTAATTCCTATATAATGACATAAATATTTTTTTATAATAAATTTTACTATTCTAAGGTAATAATTATTATCCACCTTTCCCCTTTTCCCTAAAGGAAAACAAAAAATGACATTTTTGGGTGTGTGCAGACTACCACCTCCATGAAGCGCCATGTTTCATTTTCCTTAATCACCTTACACGGATGTTACTAATGTTGAATTTAATAAATTATTATTATATTTATATAATATTTCAGATTATTAAATGATAAAACATATTGTACATTTCTCCTATTCTATGGAAAATGAAATCATCAACCATGCATGTGTGCGAACTACCGCCTCCATGGAACGATTGATTTCTGTTTTTTTAATTTTCAACATCACCTTTAATGGAGGGTCATTAGAATGGTTTTAAAGGATAAATATTATTTTTATGAAATTATTAAGGTTCTTTAAAGACAATTGGACAACCTATTAACAATTTTATCAATAAACAATCATGGTAAATTCAACCTTCTAAGAGTGTTTTAAGAGAAAAAAATGATTTATTCATACCATATAATAACTTCATATAGGTTATCTTATTAATATAATACTTTCCAATTATGATATAACATGATAATAAACACTAAATAAGGACATTATTCTTCTATTATAATGATATTATAACTAAAACACTTCATAATCATTCATTAATTATTGCATGTTCTTGTTTGGGTTGGTTTAACCACCTACTTGAACAATGATATAAATTTATATCATGTATGAATATGAGAATTTAATTTCTAGTAATGTATGATATTAATGAGTAATTATTTTATTTCTATAATGTAAACATTAATATTAAACTCATTAGTTAATATATGAATGTCTGTTTGTTAAAAATCAATGAAACATGTTCATTATTAGTTTCATCTTTAAAGATCATAACCAAAAATCCCATATAATGAAATTATAAAATTATAAATAATTATAAATAATAAATTATAGTACCTTAAATTATATTTTAATTATAAACATTTTTATAATAATTAATAACAACACTTCCATTATAAAATTAGTTCAAAACGATCAAGATTACACACACACGATATCGAGAATAGATAATAACTAACTAATACACATGTAGAGAATAATTATAAATGAATTTTATAAAATGTTATAGATATGAAAAAGGTTCTAAAATAGGTGATTAAGATAGTTTTTTTATATAGGGTATTCAATCACTTTAGTAGAATTCAGGAATTAAGGTAAGAGTTTCTTGTCTCAAATTTTCACCCCTTAGGACATATTTATTATTATACAACATTTTATTTTATATGGTGTATCTAATAACCCTTTAAAATTATGTATCATGGTACTATCATTATTAATGGTATTTAATGTTCCATTTGAAATTCTATATTTCAAGGGGTTTTGACAAAAAAATTTCTAAGGTTTTAAGAGACCTTATGTCTCAAATTTCTTTTCCCAAGACATGTTTTGTATTGTGAAACTAATTTAATTTATATGGTGTATATAATTCATATTTGATCTATTATATCATGAATTTTATTTTATTCATGGTATTTTAATTTCAATTACAACATCTATATTTAAAAGGGGTTTTGATTAATATGTTACCTATGTTTTCATAATGCCTAAAAATACTAAATTTTAGAATGTCAAGCATGTGTGGTTTTTCTAGAAATTGCATCTTTGTTTGGATACTAGAAAGTGGATATAGTTATGGAAAAAATTCACCTCGTGTTAATCACCCTGAAAAAGGCTAGTTGAGTATCAACTTAATCCTCACTCAGTGTGTGATGAGTTGGCTTATGGCTGCATATCTGGTTAGGCACTCATGAAGGTTATGCTTTGGATAATTCACATGATCTTTAAGAAACCATAATGATGTATTTTATTAACATTTATTTGTTCTCCTACAATTATAAATTTCTAAAATCAATTAATATATTCTATTGATAACCCATCACTTTGAAAGTACCCTCTCCACCACCTTATCTTTATTTATTTGATAAGGGTACTTCCTATTAAATTGAGAATGCCCCATAGTTTCTAAGTTGATTTAGGTGTATTCTCTTAGATGACCACATTATTCAATTGAATGGGGAAATATTTGTTTTTCATACTTCCAGTATATGGATATCCATTTTTTATGAAGCCTTGATTAAGTAAAAGGTTCCTTAGGGAATGTTATGAAATGTCTTGTTAACTCATATAATAAATGCATTGAACTTAATTAGAAATGGGTGGGGCCCAGTATAGATATCTCATTGATGCATCGGTAGGTCTCATAAGATAAACTATCTAAGGAATTTGTACATGCCTTACCCATTTATATATGATTTCTTAGTATAAGGTCCTGATGGTTTGTTTATGATATTCTACATTATGTATTCCATTAGTATGATTACAATAATTATTATCCATGTTTTTATTTATTTTCATGGATATATTATTTCCTCAGTTTCATTTGATTTTTTCATTATTTTGATCTTTTTTTTCATACTATTTATGCCATGATTTTGTTATGATAGCTCCATTGTATGCTACTTATTACTAAGCATCTGAGTGCACACTTATTGTTTTTATTTTCCAAAGGAAACCTAGAAGATAACTATATATAATTTTCAAGGATCTACTAGAAGAGATAATAATTTTCTTGTGTTTTTTTTATGTCATATTTTATCTTCTCAAGTGTAATGTAAAAAATATGTAAGTATCTAGTCTTCTAAGTCTACTAATCTATTGGATCCTTTTTAACTCTATTATTCTATACCAATAACTTATTATAACTTCCCATTATGGGTTTCTGGAGACCAGGTTGTTACATTAATAGGGGAGATACATTCTTGCTAAAAGGGTAAGTGTGCACTCATTTTTAATTTGAAATTGTCATTCATGCTAAATGGGGGAGTTTTTTAGAAAGTAGGATTTGTATGGATTCTTTGAGTGAGATTTAATTTAGGTCACTTGGCCTATAAAACCCTGAGATTTTAGTATTAATTTCCCTTAAAATAAATATTATTATTAATAGATTGTTTCACATGCAATACTAAACTAAAACAAAACGGTGATACTTTAAAATAAAATTATTAAATTACTCCATTATAAGATGGGTGTTAAATTATTAGGTATTAATAGAAGTAATTTTAGTCTAACTAGGTTAAATAAACTGGGAGGGAGGTGAATTAGGGTATGAAAGATTAAAACAACTGTCTCTTTGGATCTTGTTTCGTCATTAAACAAAACACTCTTCTCTCTCCTTCCCATAGTAGAGAACAATATGATAATTAAAACATGCACAGGACATAGTGAATTTACTTGGTTCACCCTCACTAGGATAAATCCAAGGATCATATAAAGGAAATGTTACTATGTACAAAATCCATGAAATATCACTACTAATACATGGTTTGGATCATACTCACTATCCCTCATCATTCACAACCAATCACAATTTGAAACCTCACTTCTCTATCAACTAAAGTGTGCTCACTGCTCATTAAGATGAATCTACTTTTTATCACTTGAATAAATATTTTTTACACCCCATTTGGTGCATCATTAAGTTTCATTTTAATATTATTGGTGAATAAAACTTTACCATATTTTTACTAGGAAATACTTTTTCAATCCTTTCATGATTCTTACTACTTTCACAAAGCTAACACAACCTTTGCGAAACTTCTCAATTCTTCACAAGAATATACTTCTTTTGCAAACCCCACAACTTTCATGAATCTCACCACTTTTTTGAAGCTCAAATAGCCTTTGCGAAGCACCATCTTTTCATGAAGCTCACTTATCCTTCATAAATCTCAACACTTTCATGAAGTTAACCCAGCCTTCATGAAGCTCAATACTTTTGAAAAGATATCTTAGACTTTATGAAGTTAAATAATTTTGTGTTGCTTGCAACTTTTTATTAGATTAAATAGAATTCATGATCTTCCTTTCCTAATGAAAATTTTCACAAGAACAACCTTCATGAATCACCTTCACAAATTCAGAGCCTTAGTATTTTCTCTAAGGTTTTATCTACTAAAATGATGTGGTATAGGCCTATTTATAGGCATTGCCTCCCTTTTGAAAAGATTACAATCTCGCCACCATATTTTAAAAAATCACTCAATTATTGTTCACAAAGCTACCAATATTCATGAAGCACAAGGGAAATTTTTTCATTCATGAAGCTTCTCATAGTCGTGGAGTTTTATCCTCAACCCTTCACGCTCAAATTCCTTTTGAAAAGCTCCACACCTTCGTGAATCACTAAGCCTTAACGAAGAACCATACCTTCATGAAACACCCAATATTTATGAAATACATGAATTTTCCATATTTTTATGAAGAATTAATGGAAATAAAACTTTCAAAATGATTGATCCATCCTCTAAATTTTGGACCCCAAAAATTTGGTAAACATCGGGAAACTCTGCCACCTTATATATGCAACTCTCTATACCACCTCTAAAGCATCCATTCCTTTGTATTGGATCTTTATCAATATACCTTACCAAAAATATCTTTGTAACTCCACAACTGACCTTGGAAACCTGATTTTACAAAAAACACAATCAACCCAAAAATACTATAATATTACCTTGAGGGATTTTTTCCCAACAATCTCCCCCATTGGATTTGTTAACAACTCTTCACATTTGAATAGCATGTTAAATATTCTTCCGTATTATACCAAAATTTACCTCTTGTGACTTAGATAGTGATCAAATATTTACTCAACACGCACTCTAATCCCACATAATCCATAATTAGTTTGAGAAATAAGAGTAACATGCAAAGTTCATCAATTAATCACTTTGTTATCAAACCATTCAACTGATTTCATCATGAAACTCATCTATCATGTTATATAACCTTTGATCAGTCATCTTTAGCATCGCCATGTTTAAAAATCCCCTTACTTCCCTAATCCCCATATCAGTTTCTCCCCTTAACTTGATATTTTCTCCCCCCTTTTCAATGAACCCAAAGGTCACTCCTTTGTGGTTTCAAAATTATAAAGAACACATATCAGCACATTAGGGAAAAATTCACCATACCTTGGGAAGAGGTGGTCCCACATCCACACTTTTTCAAGTGTGGAGAGTTGACTAAACTCCAAGAGATAGTCGATGCTATTCAAACACCTATTTAGGCAAGGCCTTTGTCATAATGTATGAAACATGTAGTTCTATAGGCACATACTCTAACTTCACAAGCCGATGATCCACCTTATCCTAGATAAAATGATACTTTATTTCAATTTGATTCATCCATGAGTGATAGACAAGATTTTTTCTAAGATTTATATTAGTTGAATTATAACAATGGATTTCAATAAAATACTTCACTTCAAGTCCCATATCATCAAGTTGTTACTTCATCCACAATAACTATGTGAAAGCTTGAGTGGCCTCAATATATTCAACTTCTACAATGCTCAATGAAATGAAATCTTGATTATTTCTTAGCCAAGAAATACACAATCCACTAAGATAGAATGAAACAACTAACGTTGATTTTCAATCATCTGTATAACCCAATAAATCTTGATGAAATTTTTCATTATATAGAAAACTAAAATCCATTATTCCCTTGATATACCAAAGTATTCTTTGAACTTCCAGTAAGTGGCTTTCTTTGGTATGGCTTTGATACTGTGCTACTTGACATATGGAAAAAACAATATCTGTTCATGTCATTGTTAAGTGAAATAGAATTATAATGTTTTTTCTGTATTATATGACATTAACTATAGTGCCTTCATCATCTCATGATAGTTTCATCTAAGTAGCCACTGGATTCATAATCTTTATGGAATTATCCATGCCAAATCTTCTCAAAACCTCCTTGGAATATTTATGTTGATAAATAAATGTATCATTCCTTCCTTATGTCACCTGTAAACCAAGTAAAAACGTAATTTCACCAATCATTGACATGTTGAACTCACTTTTCATGAATTCCATGAATAGTTTTCACCATGCTTCATCTGATCCACAAAAGATTATATCTTCAATATAAACCAACACCATCATCCTTTTATTACTATCATTGTTGACATAGAGATTGTAGTCAACTTCACCATGTTAAAAACCAAGATTCTTTAAAAACTAATCAATCCTTGAATACCAAACTCTTGGTGCTTGATTCAGCCCATATAGTTCCTTCCTAAGCCAAAAAACTCTATTCACACCTTCATGAATGAGAAACCCATCTATTTTCTCAATATACACTTCTTCTTTCAAAACCCCATTTAGAAACACTGACTTAATGTCTATTTGGAAAACTTTGAACTTTATTTGCACTGTTATGGCCAAGAATAATCCAATTGTTTCTAGCATTACAACTAGTGAAAATGTTTTATCAACATTGATACCCTATATTTTGGAGTACCCTTTGCACACTATTCATTATTTATTTCAAATCACTGTACCATCTTTATTTTTATTTTTTCTAAAGACTCATTTGGACCCAATTAAATTCTTATCTATTGGTCTCAAAATAATCTCCCATGTTTGATTCTTCTCAATTTGTTCAACCTCTCTATTCATAGACTGAACCCAGTTTTCATCTCTAGCTGCTTCTTAAAAACATTTAGGATCTGCCTGAGATAAGAAATATGTCTGATCTAAATATTTCATTCTCTGTGTTTGAACTCGTGTTTCCTGATCACCAATGATATTTTTCCTGTCAATTTCATCTTGACTCTTCAGATTCCATGAAGATGAATATTTTAATTTCTCCTAATCTTCATTATTATCTTCTTATAAATAATCAGTTTTCATTTCTCCTCCCCCTAATATTATTATCTCCTCATCAATTTCATCAGGGAACTGTTCTCTATGTTATTGAACATTCTATTTATTCTCTACTATAGTGACAACATTTCTTTAAACTAATTTTCCTATCCTCTTATTGAAGCACTTATTTTCTTTTCTTTTTCCTAAGTATCCAAGTAATATCCCATAATCTTTTTATGACTCAAATTTATTTTGTTTCTCTTTATTGATAATAAAACACTTACTTCCAAATATTTGAAAATATTTCAATGTTGGATTCTTTCCATAACACATCTTTCATAGAGTCTTTTCTTCATTCAGACACAATAGAGACCTATTAAATATATATATCGATTTCAAGACTTCTTCCTTCCAGTATTTCTCTAGTAGGTTCTTTTAAATAATCATTATTTTGTCCATATTGTTCATGATCTAATTTTTCCTCTCAACCACTCCATTTTATTGAGGATTTCTCATTACTAAAACTTTATGCCCTATATTGTATTTCTTGAGATAATATTCAACCTATCTATTTGTGAATTTTGTACCATTATCAATATGAAAATTTATAATCTTCTATACAAACATGATTTATAATTTCCTCCGATATTGTTTTATGTAACTGAAAACATAAAACTTGTGAGAAATGAAAAATACCCATTCCATCCTACTGAAATCATCAATGAAAAGAACAAAATACCCCTTATCTTAAATTATTCTTGGTGAGATAGGTCTTCACACATCTTCGTGAATCAATTCAAGTGATCTGGTTGATTTTTTTTTCCTTTTATATCTTTCTAATAATCTTCCCTTATTGACAAGCATCGCATGTGTGAGTATGATCACGTCATATCTTGGGGAGATCTGAAGCTACATAATATTTGACTAAATCTTCAAGGTATGGTTTATATATATGGACAATCCTTTTATAACACAACTTATGTTCTTCCTCTCTGGATAGAAAGTACATATATTCTTCTCCACTCACAAGGTAGATATTCCCCTTCATGCACTTTTCTTGTAAAACAATTATATAGTATTTTTCCTTGATGATGCATAATTTCTTTGAAAAGATTATGGAATTTCCTAATTCACATAATTGACTAACACTTAGAAATTTATGATTGAAACCTTCAATAACTAAGATATGAACACGTCCCATGTCTCTTCCCCCAAACTTGACTTTTCCTGAGCCAAGAATCTTTAGGCTTTAATCATTACCAAATATTACGATACCTTTCTTATTGTACCTAATTACTATATCCATATACTTATTTCTTATAATATGATAGGTGCATCCATTGTTAATGATCTATATTCTAGTGCGATATGATACTTTAAAATCAATCTCTACAGCCACTTCTTAATCATGTATTTTCTTTCTAATCCATTTATTTGATTTTTATTCTTGATCTTCCTCAAAGTATGATGGACCACTTTCATCTTTTAATGTTGAAAATTGATTTTGAATTTTCATCTCATTTTATGATTCCTTGAGTTGTTACATGTAACAAATTTGAGTCTATTTTGGTTATTTCCATAGTTTTGTTGATATACAATATATGTCCATGTGTCCAAATCCTCTACACTAGAAACAATGAACATTAAATGAAATCCTATAATATTGAGATCTATTTGGATTCCTCTATTTCTCTTGTTCCCTTTGGTACCTCTTATCTATGAAATAAAAAATTTGTGAGTGTACCATTTTTCTACTGTAATAACTTCTAATATAGGGTTCATTCCTTTGTATCACTACTACACCATTGGTTTTCACCTGGGTTCTTTAGATATTATGGTTATGATTCATACCCAAATAAATTTTTATCCTTGAAGTGGGTTCTTGTGGTCTAACTTCAACCATTACTGCTTTTTATTTCTAATCAAGCCCCATATCAGCTATATCATTCTAATATATCGTTTTCTTCTGATGCTCCTTTTTCTATTTCACTGGAACTATAAATTAAAATTTTTATTTTTTATATTGCCTTTGTATCCTTCTTTACTATATTCAATTGTTTCTCTTGATCTTTTAACTTTCTTCATATATTGACAACCTTGTCCTCAATCTCTTCGATGTGTTTGACTCGATCTTTTACTATGCTGGTCAGACTATAGACAATTCTAGTCCATTATTTAACCTTAATCTTGTACTCAATGACTTTTTCTATGGTTTATGGCTTTTTATATTTAAGACTTTCAATTTCATCCTCTAAATAATACTTCTCATCTTACTGCTCTTGCATATAGAGTTTTTCTTCATTAACTACCCTATTGGATTTCTTTGTTTTGGCTCTCCAAATGTCTATCTCTTCAAGTGTGGATTCTAATTTTATATGAATTTCCACTCTTACTTTAACTTATCCTTCAAAAAATTTACTTTATTCTATTATTTTTGAATTTATAACAACTTTAACCATAGCATTTTCTTTATGATCCTTGTAGTCCTCCAACTCTTCTACCTCAAATTCTTCTGAACTATAATCTTCTTTTGAAAGAAGATTTTTCTTTTTGAATAAATTAATCTGGGTACTTCTCCTACCTTTCACATTGGATGAATATTTCTTACAAGGAATTTCATTATCATCCTCACCATTGTCTTTAAAATTCATTGAACACTTTGTTTCAAGATGTCCAATCTTTACACATCGAAAGCATGAAAGTGGAAGTTTCCCTTTGAACTTTCCTCTTCCTCTTTTCAAATTTGAGGAGAGGAATGACATAACCTCATACACATTATCTTCCTCATGAAAATATTCAATAGTGAGATTCTTGATAGCCTATAATGCCACTTATTTGGACTTCCCCTTTTCCATATTATCGTTATCATCATTTATCATCTTATATGCGACAAGAGCACTGTGTAAGATATCCAATGTCACATACTTTGGATATTTATCTTCCAACACATAAAATTTTAGATTTAACTAAGTTGTAAGTCTTATCAAGATGTGATTAACAATATTTACATCTTTAATAATTTCTTTGAGACCATTCATGTATTCCACAACAACATTCACCCGATCAAAGAATGAATCTATAGACTTGTTAGGGTGAATTCTCATATCCTCATACTTGTTTTATAGAACCTACAATTTTTCTTCACTAGAATTTTAGTCACACTCATAAATATTTATCAAATTCTCTAACATATAATGTGATGACTTACATGAAATCACCTTCATATATATTGAATTGGATAGGGCTCCCCCTAAAGCATTGATTCCTTTGGCATCATCATCCAATTACATTCGGTTAGCTTTCAATAAAGAACCACTATCCATACTATCCAAAATACCATGCATAGCTACTATAAAGAGATTAATACCTGAAGATCAGAAGTAGGTTTTCATCTAATTATTCCATAATTGAAAATTGTTTCATTTGAAGATTGGAATCCCTTTATGATTAACAACCTCCATTGAAACCCCTTAGAGAGAAACACTGAAATTAACCTTTAGATCTGATACCAATTGTTAGTCCAAATAGATTAAATACATAGAGATGGAGTGAATATGGGTATGATAGATTAAAACAATTTTCACTTTGGATCTTGTTTCATCATTAAATAAAACACTCTTTTATCTCCTTCCCATAGCAGAGAACAATATGAGAATTAAAACATGCATAGGACACAAAAATTTTACTTGGTTCACCCTCACTAGGCTATGTACAAGAAGTATTCAAAATCAATGTTTCTATATATAAAATACACTAATGATCACTACCAATACAAGGTTTGAAGTAGACTCGTTGTCCCGCCTGTTTTACAACCAATCGCAATTTGAAATCTCACTAATCTCTCAACCAAAGTGTACCCACTTCTCGTTTAAATGATTCTCCTTTTGATAAATTGAATAAATATTTTTTACACCTCATTTGGTGCATCATTAAGTTCCACTTTAATCCACTTTATGAATAAAATTTTACCAAAGTTTTACTAGGCAATCCATTTTAAATCTGTTGTGATGCTTATTACTTTTACAAATCTCATACATCCTTCAAAAAACTACCCAATTATTCACAAGAATATACTACTTTCATGAATCCCACAACTTTCACAATGATCACCACTTTCACAAAGTTCAAACAGCCTTTGTTAAGAACCATCCTTTTACAAATCTCACTTATCCTTCATGTAGCTCAACACTTTTGTGAAGCTCACTTAGCCTCTCTGAACCTAAATACTTTCATGGTGAACTTTTAGTTGGATTACATATCCTTCACGAACTTCCTTTCTTTATGAATTTTTTTGTAAGAACAACCTTCAAAAAGTACCATCGTGAATTCAGAGCCTTCAAATTTTCTTTAAGGATTTGTCTACTGAAATGAGGGGTGGAGGCCTATTTATAGGTGTTTCCTACCTTTTTTGAAGCTTCCAAGCTCACCATCATCTTTTTGTGAAGCTCCCAATTCTTTTTTGTGAACCTAACTATATTCACAAAGCACCAAAGAAATTTTACCATTTGTGAAGATTATTGTAGTCATAGAGTTTTATTTTCAACCCTTCACATGCATCTTCCTTTCACAAAGCTCCACACCTTCATGAATCACCAAGCCTTCACAAAGCACCAGACCTTCAAGAAACACACAATCTTCATGAAATCAATAAATTTACCATATTTTTATGAGTCATTAATAGAAATCCAACTTTCAAGATGCTTGATCCATCCTCCAAATTTTGGACCCCAAAATTTTGGAAAACACTAAGAAACAGTACCACCTTGTAGACATGAATTTTTGTACCACCTTCAGAGCATCCATTCCTTTTTCTTGGATATTTATCAACATACCTTGTCAATAATATCTATGGAAATCTCCAACTAACCTTGAAAACCTACTTTTTCAAAAAACACAATCAACCCAAAAATAATTCAATATTACCTTGAGGGATTTTTTCCCAAAAAGTAACCATATTTTTAAATTTATGTAGAAAAGGGAATAAATGGCATAAAAAAGTGGGAGTCGTCATTATTAAGATCATTTTTTCAAACATGGAAAAGAGGTTTCTTTACTAGGGTTTTCCCTAGACCAATCCCAAACTAAACTCCAATAGTTGCAGTATGAGAAAAATTGTTTGTGAGAGAAGACCAATATTGTGGAAATTTCTAAAAGATTCATGATAGAGGAATCACCCTCAGAATAGCCACTAAATCTTATCTTATACTTAGGTCTTATGAAAATATCATGAGAGGTTATGTTTTTAGAAATTAATATGAAATAAACATGTATTTATCAATGTAATAAATTATTTATATATCATACGCATTTTATAAATTTTATATTTTTACTTATAAAATAAAATTAAAGTTCATTTTTAACACTAATGCATTGAAAAATTTTAATTAGGGTTTCTAAATAACTAATCAGATCATCTTATTCTTAAAAATGTACTTTTTCTCAAATTGGATTTTTATGCACTTTATTTTAATAAATTAAATATATTATAGATATAATATATTTTTGTTATAGATAATATATTAAAATCAATATAATTACAAATTTATAGGAAATAAGAATAAGAGGAGAAAATTATTTTTGAAAAGGTTATTTTCCTATGAAAACAGTTTTCATTATTTTTTATTTTTTTATTTAAAAGTCTGATTCTAAAATTTTAAAATTTTAATCTAACAAAATTAACTTAATTTTTGGATTTATAATAAAAATATTATATAAGAATAATTTTTTATAATTTTTATAAAATAGTTTATTTTTAGGTGAATGGTGAAAAATACAACTTTTATCAAAACTATAACCTTTATGAGTTTATCATTATATAATCAAGTCCTATAAGTTTGTAAAAAAATTTAACTGGTCAAATATGTATGTAAATAGTAAAATTATGAATTTAAAAATATTATTTTGAATTTAAAAACCCTGTTTTTAATATTTTATAAATTAAGTGGAATTTTATTTTAATAAAAAATTGTTTTCAATATTTTCTCTTAAATAAGTATTTTCATCATGACCCCCTACCCCAAAAGGTAAACCTAATAAGAAGTAATTTATAGAAGGGATATAATGATTCCTAAAACCCAGCTCCAATAGTCCATGGGTTGGTGACAATCACTGAGGGTATAACATACACACTAATGAGAGGCATTACCCTATAAGATATGAGAATCGAGAGAGATAAGATAGAAACAAACACCAAAAAACTTCTTATCATAAAAAAAAATATAAAGTACATGCATGAAATTTCATACAAAACTGATATAACTAAATATGAAATTTCAAAACCAAAAGAAAATCCTCAATAGTGACCATGAAATCCCAAATAGATCCTGAACAACCCAAGAGCTTGTAAAGTCCAACCCGATTACCAACATGATCTTGATTACATGAAAAATAGTTTATATATATGTCTAGTGAGCATTACATGTATATTCATTAGGATCCTCTCCACAACCTCTCATTCGAAATGTGAAAGAAGCATACTAAAATCTAGTGAGTAAACAAATGAAACTAACTCACCTTTAAACAGGTTTACTGTTATTTTATCATCCTCACCATGGATATCTCTCACCAAGTATCGCATATAGGATATCATATAATATAATAAAAAAAGATTTCACCCCACTACCACTTCCCCGCTAGTTTTCCACTCTACCCCAACATCTCATGTTCTGAGCCATATCTCTCCAAAAGCTAGCATGAAGACACCTTGGCTAAAGTAATATGTCTTACATCCCATACATCACAACATAAAATCATCCCAACCACATATCTATATAGTAAACAAGTAGTTTTAGGGATCCAACATGGATTTTACATCGTAGATTACACCTCAAGCCATCACAATCCATATAAATCATACCTATAATAATCCATAGGATACTATATCTAGATACATGTGTGTGAAATAACCACAAGTCATTATATCCCACTAAACACATACATGGGAATGTAACCATCGTGTATACTAGTTAATAACACTACCAAGACAATAGATTGAAGTTAGAGGGGGTAGTTATCCATATGTTCCTTTTTAACTTATATGTTGGGGAAAGAACCTACCCGGAGTCCACTAGGTATCATTCTCCCTAATAACATCAGTGGGGAAGCGTACGAAATCACAAAACATACATGATATATATAAAACTCACAAACACACTATGGGAAACTAACTAGACTTAGATTCGTCTACCTCTAATGTCGTACAGGACTCTCAGTTGCCATAGTAAAGACCCAGATATAAAATAAGCATACAGGCATTAAGAATTGTTTTAATTAATTAATTAACCATTAATTAATTATTTCCAAGATTAAAATTTTAATACTTTTAATACAATTACTAATGAAATTATTAATTTTTTTGGGTATTCTCATGTATGGATTTATTATAAAGTAATAATCAATAACCAACCCCATTCTTTCATTGATTAATTTATCATTTCATAATCATCCAAGCTCTCTATGACTCAGCCTAAGCTACCACATAAAATATTCACTCGCAGTTCATACCGTTAAACTGATTCCCATAGTTGGAAACTTTTTATATAAAAAATATTAATTTTCAATAAAGAAACCTAGATTTCAATACAACAATAATGGACAAGTACAGCTTCAACATGTTCTATCTATCCTGGTGCTATGCCCAACACCACTTCCCATAATATCACATCTGGAATCCCATTCTAAAATCATAATCATCACCATCACCCTATTCCTTAGATAGATTTTATATTTATATTATTTTTAATGTGTAATTAAATGATTTAATCCCTTAATATTTAAAATTTTAAGCTTATTTTCACAATTTTAGGATTTTTGGTGAATTTTGGGATAAAATGTGAAAAATTCTTAATTATGGAATTTTAAAAGTTTTCTATCACTTCTATATTTTGAGTATAACTTTTTCAATATTTATCCAAATTGAATGATTATTTTTTTAGGCTTCCTTTGTTCATGGGATTAAAATTCTTAAACTGGGTCTAGAGCTCGTTCTAAATCCTACAAACCTAAAAAATCAATCAATATGAAAAATATTTTTGGACAATAGAATTGATCATTCCTCATTAAATGAGAAATATATTAGGATAAAAACCTCTAAATGAGGTGATTATAGTTGGAAATAAAATAGGACTCGAAGTTTTATGTTGAAATTAAATTTCATGGAGAAATTAGCTCAGTATGGAAGGAATTTCATAATCAAAAGTAGAGGAATATGAAGGGTCTCTTCGGTCATATTATGTGTTCTTGAGTAATTTGGGAATAATTTTTTTAAAACATTTCCAAAAGTATTGAAATTTTTATGGTCCTAATAAATATCAATTCCGAACAAATTTTAAGAAGGAAATATGGAAATATTCTATCATATAGTGGGTATAACATGAGAAATATTTTGG
This sequence comes from Viscum album, assembly GCA_963277665.1. NCBI lineage: Eukaryota > Viridiplantae > Streptophyta > Magnoliopsida > Santalales > Viscaceae > Viscum > Viscum album. The sequence continues at coordinate 1,327,899,497 of OY728126.1, forward strand.
AGAGGTAGTGTCAACAATATAACTATATATAAATTTTTGTTTTCAATTGAAAATTAAAAATAAAAAAAAAATTAACTCACCTTGGTCAACAGAAGACAGTATTGATTTATTTTCTAATAAAATATGAGGATCTTGAATATAAATCATCAATGATGAGGAATTCAAAGAGATCATCCAGGACCTTAAATATCCCCTTAAATACCTAGTGTTGGATGGATTATCCAGATAATTAATTAAACTCTAGTAGTAATTCTTGGGATTTTATCAAGAAATGGTTGAGGCACAAAAAGAGTCTTCCTTGTTTTACAACAATTTTTTTAAGAAATTTCATAGGTGAAACATCAAGTACAAGTGGATTACAACATTATAAAAGATAAGTTGAAATTGATTGAAGAGAATATATAGGGGATGAATATTCAAATGGAATAAATAGTGTTTTAGTATCAAGAGAAACTCGATCTTGAGCCAGTGGTGGAAGAGATTTCCCCACTCATATATAATGTTAAAGAACCTGAGGAGGTAAAGGAGGATATATATGAAGATTCATTTCACCTCTATCAACCATTTTTGAAGGAAATTTATGAAGAAGAGATTTATAATGAAGTATATACAGGATATCAACAATATTTGGATGACTTCTAGAATGAATATGAGGTGCAATATTATCTCCTTATCCTTAACAAAGCAGAAGAGCCAACACCTTTGTATCTCTCTTTATATTTATAAGAAGAAGCAACCACCCAAGTGGTTGAATTTTAAGAAAATATGGAGGATCCTGAAAACCTACCTCTATCTGGTGAAATTAAACTTCTTCAATCACTTTCCGCTAAGAAATAAATTGAAGATGAACCGCTTAATAACTATTTTCATTCTGATTTTATTGAATCTTAATTTATTTTTACCTTCCCTTGTTTTAAATTTTCAGATTCATCCAACACTTATATTACTTTAGAGTGTGAAGAAGAAGAAAAGTATAATGCACCTAAATAAGAAGACCTAGATCTCCCTAAACTTATTGAACATTTATTGTAGGGTGAACATGAGGAGTTACAAGAGGATATGAAAGAAAGAAGTGAAATTAAAACTAGTTTACTTGAATGGGAATATTTTTATACTTATTCATTTTACTTCAATTAACTTAAAAAGGAAACTCTTACTGAATTTCCCCTTCCTAAAATTCTAGATTTAGCAACTTTAAATTACTAGGCCCTAGAAGGATTTAATATTTTAGAGACCAAAGACGTTGTGTCCAAACAAGTGGATAAACCATTCCTTTTCCTTCCCCAACTATATGATTTGTACTGCTTTACATTTTAGAAGTATTTTTCATACTATATCTATGGATTTCTCAACTAAAAGGAATAATTTTAAGCTATAAAGAATAAGGGGTGCTCTTTCATCTCAAAAAAACTCCACCCACTATCAAATTGGGGATAACCCACTGGAACTTCCCATCTAGAGGCAGAAAAACCCCAAGGCCCACTTGGGGGGTTAAACCAAGATATAGCTTTATTTTATTTTTATTTATCATTATATTTATCTTTTTTTCTTTCAATAAATTTCTTATTTTATATTCTCTACCTTTTCTTATAGGTTTTTAGAGAGAAACACTTAGGATATTAAATCAACATTGCACTTCTATTAAGTTAGGTTGTATCTCTCCATAAAACTTTCTTTTTTTCTATGATTCAATTAAAAATTTGATCACATGTTAAATATAATTGAATTAATTGAGGAAAATAAATCATTTAAGTGTGGGGGGGTAAAGTTTTATGTTTAGGATTTGTAAATTTCTATTTTTTTCAAAAAAATGTGTGTTTCAAATTTTTGTGTGTTTTTTTTCAATTTTTGGGTGTTTTCAAAACTCGTGTGCTCAAATGATTATCTTTTCCATTTTTAAAACCCATTTTAATGATTTAACTAATTAATACCATAAAATTTAATATAAATTAATGTTGAAAATAACTTTGTTTCAAGTTCAAAACATTAGGAATTTCATAAAAATACCTATGATTTTTGAATCTCATGACACATCTCACTATATTTGTCGTTAAAATAACTTTCACATGAGGTTTTTTGACCCTTTTTTTGAAATATTCTTTACATTACACACACTTCTTGATAGAACCAAACCATACTTAATTTAACCAAAATTTGATTTATTCCTATCAAAACATGAGGGTTTGAGGTACTTCTGTTTTAAATAATTGAGGCGTTTCTTTGGTTTTAAAGCCCCATTTTCAAGAGAATCCTTTTTATTATAGATTAACTTGTATATTTGATCCTTTTATTCTTTATTATCCATGAATAAACTCTTATTTTAGCCACATTATAGGCCAATTTTCCCTATCCAACCTAGTCTTGAAGTGAAATTACATGATCTAGTTAAACTTAAGTGTGGGGGAAATAGTTTTGTGGTTTTCTATATCATTTGGTGAAAATTTGGGTTTAAAATAAAAATATGAAGATATTTTTTTACTTATAAAATAATATATTGAAATTTATTTCTTTCTAGAGATTTTAAGAAAAAAATTTGTGCCTTAAAAATATTTTAAAGAGATAAAAAATAATATAAAATTTTGGGAAGCAATTTTTGGGATAAAGATATAGAATTAGAGAATTTATAGGTTTTACATGAAACAAAATTTGAAATTATTTTGGATCTAAATTTCTTCTAAGGGGGTTGAGGAGGAAACCATACTTGAGTAAAAATTAGAATCATACAATTTTTCTTCAAAAATATCCCAACTCTCTTTATTCAACCTCATGATTTTTGACATCTTAATCCTACCAAAAAAAATATACTGAACAAAATTAAAAGTCATCATGATAAAAACATGTACTTGACTCCCATAGGGTGGAGATGTATGAATTTATCAAGATTATGGTGACTCTTGTATGGGTTTGGATGAGAAAATCCTTGTTGAAAATTGACCCCAGTGAGATGAGAGAAAATTCATGTGAGGTAGGTGTTTTATGCACATGGGAGGATAAATAAAGTAGAAATGGATTTAATGTTCTGAATGGATAACTTAAAATATTGGTTTTTTGAGGAGGCATGATATCTTTTGTTTCTTATTTTCAAATTTTTGGATATCAATGGCATGTGTTTTAAATTTTCTTTGATTTTATTTTGATGATTACTTATACAGGAGTCCAAGTTCTAAGTGTGGGGGAATTGATAGAGATGAAATTTCCATTATTTTTCATGTGTATTTCAATGATTTAATCCCTACTAATTTAACAATTTTAGTTGATTTGTATCATTTTAGTATTTTTTGTAATTTTTAGACTAAAATATGAAAATGGCTTAACTATGGAACTTTAACAGTTTTCTGTCAATTTTATATTTTGAGACTAACTTTTTCAATATTGATCCAAATGGAGTGATTATTTTTTTAGGCTTCCTTTTTTCAAGGTATTCAACTTATTCAATTTTACTTAGAATGCATTCGAACTCCAACAGTCCCAAAAAAATAATCAATTTGAAAAATATTTTTGGTCAAAAAAATTGATCACTCATCATTAAATGAGGAATATATTAGGATAAATACCTCCAAATGAGGCTATTCTAGCTAAAAATTAAATATAACTCAAATATTCACATATATATTAAATTTAATCAATAAATTATCTCATTAAGGTATCCACTACATGATCCAAAGTAGAGGATGAATAAGGGTCTCTTCGGCTAGAAAAAAATTTAATAATTAATTTGGGAATAAATTTTTTTAAACATGTCCAATATAATTAAAAGTTTTAGGGTTTACAGAAAAATAAATTATGAACAACTTTTAATAAGGAACCATTCTAATATTTTGCCTTTTGGTGGGTAGAAATGGTGAAAAATTTCAGAGAAAAGATTCTGGAGAATAAATTTCATGCTCTTCCTTTTCTCTATTTTGTTCTTTTTTATTTTGTAACAGAATCCTCTTACCCCTTCTTCATGGATAACCTTAACATAGAGGGGTAAAATTTTAAGGTATTAGGTAAGGAGATGTTTTTTTTTGTAATATTTTATCTCTTAAACATCATGGAATAAAAATACTTTTATCTCCTTTGTGAAGTTGGTTTCAAAATTTTAATATTAGTTTCTATTATCAAGTACGATCATATTTTGTTTTAGAATTTGTTTTTTTATTGCCTTATTTTATGATCATTTTCTCCCTCCACTAGTTTCTAGTTTATATATTATGGAATATACTAGAGCTTAGTGGTGAAGTACTCAGCGATCATTAGTAAGTTTGGAAAGGGTAGTGTATATTCTTGATTCTATGGGATAAACAAGTCCTTGTCATGTTTTTCCTAAGTAAATTGAGTGTATTTTATGAAACTCTCACACACATAGGAAGGAGGGTAGACTAATCTGGGATTTTAACATGGTTTATTCCCACCATCACCATTTGACCAATAGAGTGAGAGGAAGCAATCGTGGAATGTCACTTTAATCAACCTAGTAGAAGATGATTGGATAAATTGGAACTATGATCGCATTAAATTTGTAAGACAGAACCTGACCTTATCACCCTTCTCATATCATAGTTTTCAATCTCATGATTAATTTATTTCTTTTCATTTCTTTCTTATGTTTTTAAAATCAAACAATTTCAAAAACAACCCCTTTTCCTCTAATTTAATGTAGTAAACTTTATTATTGTGCACTCCTCTCTAGTGATATCCTAGGTTAAACACTTTACTACATTTTTAACTTATGAAATAATTGTTTTTACAAACCTCATGATAGGAATGTGTCAACCTCCATCACATCCTCAGGCATATATGACCATTACTCTAACTAGACAAGCTTAATATTCAACCATATCAAGGATCTAAATCCATAGATAATAAATTCATATTAAAAGTATTATTCCACACATAATTCCAAGGAAATTATTTACAAATAAAGTAAGCCTTTATCAAACAACATCGGTCTCACGCAACCCCAAATCAATGATTAAAGCAATTATTCATTTTTCATAATTGTTATTAATTAATCTCAGAAACTCTAGACTTATAAATTTCTAAATCTAAATAACATTTATTTAATTTGGAATTTTTCCTTAAGATTCTTTTTCAAATAACAAAAATCTCAATGATAATTATTTCAGCAAGACTATTTTAATATAATTCATAGATTACCATATTTAAGTTATTATCATAAACCCAATAATTTTAACCATGCTTAACAAATATAATAATAGATAGCATGCTATCTAGAAAATATCAGAGGCAACAAATATATTTTAAAATCATGCGATCACACATCCCAAATATTCCAACTATGAATATAAATATTCCCACAAGTGATAAAACTTATAGTTCCCAAAATTTAATTAAATTATAAAATGTGATAATCTCTATTTCAACCTTCTAAAAGAAATATAATTATCAACTAATTCTCATCAATTTTACTTATCCATTTTTACACCATGGCATGTTTATCATTTGTTTCACACTCTTGGATAATTTCTAGAATAATTATCATTATTCTACAACATTCAATTATTTATTTTCCTTTATTTAGATAATTACAAATTATCAAGTTAATTCATAACATGCTCTAATAATTTTTTCATGAATAAAATTAAAAATATACAACATGTGATGATTATTTTAAAGATAAAATAATGCTTCCATGACATGCTATAATATTTTCAAAATAAATTATTTATATGTAATATGAAATATAAATTCCTCTCACATGAATACTTAATGATAATTTTACCATGAGTTAAATTATCTCTTTTTAATAATTATCAGATATTTTGTTATCAATATTTTACAATATTTATTTCATCTTAAAAATATATAATTTATAGATTATAATACAAAATTTCCATCATGAAATTATTTTCCATATTATTATATGATTAAGGTTAATCGCATCCATTTAAAAAAAGAAGTTAAATCATGTTAATTCTATAATTTTACAATATAAAAATATAAGGATAATTCATAGATCCCCTATCAATATATTTCCATTTCAAGTCACTATTCCCAAAAAGATGAAAGTGAGAGAGTTCTTCAATGCCTAGAAATTTTAAGAGGAACTTAGTAGGATTTTATAGAATCTTAGAAATAATTGAAGGAATAAGTTATGGATGCCCAGGTTTGAAGGTATTTCCAAAGTAAAGTGGAAGAAGGAGAGGAAAATATTTAAAAGGTTTTATGTTCATTCCTAAAAAAAATCTGATTTTTTCCATTTATTCTCATTTAATTTGGTTTTAATTTAAAACTTTATTTCAATCCATTTAAAACCTTTTTAAATGTTATATATAATTTAAATGAGTCAAAAAATAATCAAAACCATGATTTTAGGCTTTTAAAAAATTAAAAACGCATTTTATAGGTTGAATAAGAAGGAAAACCAAAAAAACTAGGTAATTATCATTACCCATATGTAGGTATATATCATTAAGTAAGGTTGATATAGTTTTCCCCTAACACAGATGATTAACCTTGTGCAAGAATCACACATTGTGCAAGGGTAATGTGTTTTTACCCTTAGGCATCTAGTTACTCTTACACAACTTAGAACTTACCCTTATGTAATCTTTAGAAAATTCCATATACCCTTACACAGTAGTGAAATACCCTTAAATAAAACATTAGAAATTCTAGGTTACCCTTATGCAAGTATTGGAAACTTTTTATTACCTTTATGTGAGGTAAGGCTTACCCTTACATAGTGAAGGGTTTCATTTACATGACTAAAGGAACACCCAAACAACCTTTACATAGCTTATAGAGGTTTCTATTTAACTTTACACATATATAAAAAGAAGGGATTTACCCTTATGTAGGGAAAAACCTACCTTTATATTGTATATAGAAGGTCCGTGTTTCATTTACATAGGGTTATAAAATCATGGATTACCCTTATGAAATACATTAAAAATAACCTTTACCGTTACAAACCCCTTTAAAAATAAGATTTACCCTTATGTAGAGGTATGAATATGTGTAAGGGTGAAAATAAATTTAAAAATATTTTATTTCCACTTACAAAAAAATTAAATAATTAATTAAAGACTTTATTATCACTTCTAAAATTATAAAACACCTCTAAAAATAGTTGAAACACTTTAAAAACATCCAAGTAAATTTTCAAATATATTTTTTAACACTTTTAAATTAATACTATAAATTGTAAAACTATTTTAAAACCACTTAATATAGTAGAAAATAATTTTTAAAACAATTTATAAATTTATGAAATTTCTCCTAATACATCGAACATCCCATAATGAAAAAGTAAGGGCATAGGAAAATCTAGACCCCTCCATTAGATACTTATCAAAAAATTATTATCCTTGAGAATTTAAAACAAAACTAGAAATGAGAGGTAAAGAATGGGGAGGAATTTAACCACCCTGCAAGATACCTCTCAAGGTTCTCACTATATTCGAAACACAATAACCACTTGAGGAACAAAGTGTATAGCTGCACAACGCTTTAATATAATCTATAGGGTAATATTCCTCTCAAATAGAAGGAATACCATTAATAAAACATTTCTTAAATAGGATAATTAATCTCACATATCAATATGAGATAAAATAATTCATTCTAACAAAATCAATCATTAAAAACTTTAGAATGTTGATCACACATTTTTTTCTCTCATTCCCAAGTAAGATTGCAAAAAAAAACCACAAAAATAACAAAAAAACCATCAATTCATGCATATCCAATCAAACAAACATAATATGAAAACAACACTTCAAATTGATTTAAAAATAAATCATAGAACTTAATTTTCATTTAACATTTTATAATATTTTAATTAATTATTATTTTGAACTTTCCCTACTTAATATGTCATAAATAAAGTAGATTGACATGATTTCATAACAATTTATTTTAAAAATAGATATGCTACATAAAACATTTTATTAATTCCTTATTGATATGGTAGTTTAAAACATAAAAATTTTTTCCAAAATAATCCTTTATTGATAGACAGGTATCCAAACATTTCACATTAAAACTTTTCAAATTTCAAAACATGCTAATAAAACTTTTCATCAAGTCTCTTATGTTTATAATCTAGCAGTTTAAGAAAACTTATAATGAAAACCCTTTTTAAATATTTCTTCATAACAAGGAATTTATCAAAAACTTCTTTGAGAATAAATTTTCAATAAATTTAAAAAAAACACTTAAAATAAATACAAGTTTCCTGAAAGAATTTAAATTTTTTATTTAAAAACTTATTTTCAACAAAAATAAATTTTACCTTGAGGGTATCACTAAATATTATTATACAAAATAAATAAAACTTCCAAGTATGAAATACTCAAATTAAATTTTCATTTTCCAAAATCATTTCATATTTAACATTATTTCTATGATAACTCACCTACATAGTCAAGTTATATGTTTTCATCAAAAATATTTATATTAAATTAACACAGCTCTACCAAGCTCTTTATAAAATTCAAATTAATACATATAACATGATGGTATCAGGGAATGTAGTATAAGATAGTGGGTTAGGGATTTAAAAAATTTCATTATCAGAGTGATGGAACTTATTCATCTCTGGTAATTCATTCCCCGGTAAGGTCTAAGGTTCTTGTATGAATATTTTAAAATCATAAAAAAAATTAAACCAAACTGTTACCTCATTCAAATAAGTAGCGTGTTCGACTGATTCTCATCACTGATGAAAATTTCTTGAAGGATATAAGGACTAAAACCTTTATATCATCCACACATGCTTCAAGAGTTCATGTGTATTCTAATCTCCAAATTATGGGTGCTATAGAAGAGATTTGACATTGTGACAATCACCTCGATATCGTCCCTTCAATCCGCAAAGGCATTCTTAGATCGATCACTCAGATGGAGCCTTTCACTCTCTAGGATATGGGAGGAGATATAAGATATCAATTCTACTAGAATGAATAGTCATGGGAATGATAACACTTTTCTACTTATAGAGTAGGTGTCCAAATACCCGGTAAGGGTTCCCCGACCCCTGTATATTCAACGCCCACTAAATAAACTATAAATGACATGTTATAATGAACTAAATACATTATAAATATTATTTATATTTTATCACCTAATTTTAATATATAATAAATATATTATGTGGTAAAACCAACTCATTAACTCGACTTATAATTCCCACAATATTAAACAAACCTTGAATATTAAATAAATATTCATTCGTATAATTTTTTTCTGTGTATTCAATTAAACCTTGTGAATAATTTTAATAAATAAATTCAACCCAATTATTCTCTAATTAAATAATAATGGATTTATTTATTTATTGGTGATCGTTAATTCTTGGACACATCTCAGACCTTGTAGTGGGGCCCACCATGACCAATACACTTATTCAAAAAAATAGGGAAAACTCTTAAATATGCTATTGTGTGTGACCCTCTAGGACATTATCATGATAGTAGTGAATACTATTTATAGATCAAGAGAAAAGTCTAGAAACCCATCAAGGCTCCTAAATAGATAAGGAATAGTCATGTCAATTTCAACCTTCCTACGAACACACATTGTGTAATATAATCTATCTATCTTATGATATCTCATAAATCAAGATTCACACCTTGTTTCATCATCCATTCTTTATTTATTATTTTTTGATCTAACTGGATGGACTTACCATCTTCTACCATGGCCATGGATTTAGTGAAGGTGTGACCATCCTGATCAAGTGGGCCCAAGATATTACTTCCTCAACTCAAAAGAGACAATTCTATATTGATCATTCAACCAATTTCATACCACCAATGATTCACATAACACAAGATACCTCTCCATGACTTTAATGTCATAGTTTTTTCCTTGCATCAAAGTACATGATCAAATGGTACACATTTATAATGATCTCAAGTTAGGATACCAATACACATGTCTGTAGATAGGAAAAACCAATGACACCTAAAATATGTGGGGTTCTTGTCAGCAGTTATATACTCATGATATCATCTACTCGAGATCAATAAGTGAGAATTTCATGAGAAGAAGTCTCAATACTTATGATCCACCAACACCCGATGGTCACACACTATCTATGTCCAGTTAGTATGATGTATCTGGACCATGGGACATAACTTTAAGATTATTGTCATGGTATCTATGGGTTATCATTATATTCTGGGATCTAATATAATCATTTAATAAAATATATAATCTAAGGAAATTACCATAAATATAGTGGAATCATAAGTATCAACACTATTTTGGTAAGATAAACACATGCATATATCAAACTGTACACATGTAATGGTAACTAAAGAACATACACAAGTTGGGTCTAGGGAACCCACCTTTAACATAACATCAAAACTTAGAGAAATCAAATTTAATATATAACATATATTACAAATAGAGAATAAGTTTTAAAATATCCAATTTATCTGACTTTAAAATTTTTACAAGTCTGTTAACAAATATTTATTCACCAAGGTCACACTCATGAAAAATCTACAGATGATATAATGTCCCGTTTACCATAAGTGAAATCCATTACTTTCAAGATTTATATATCAGTATCATATAATATTTATCAATCATAATAATCACCAATATCAACATAAAAAAAGGTTCTATAAGGATACAAATCAAAGGATCCCTTCCACTACACCATGATATTATCCGCTTTGGTAAGCACTAACTTTCCCACATGGTTTTAAAATGTGTTGTAATATAAAACATCATGTTGAGTGAAGAACCCCTTATCTTCAATTGAACAAGTCCATATCATATGTAAATAGTATGATAGAAATACCTTCTAGGGATGTAAGCACACCAGGTATCAGCCATATCATAAACAAATCCCCATGCACAACCCACAACATATAAGAATTTAATTTACAATAGAAAGAGTAATTAATCCAACACTAGACATAAATAAATTAAATATATACTTACAATATTATCATTTCCAAAAATAGGGCCCATATAACCTAGAATAATTGAATAGTATATTGATTAAAACAAGGGAAGACATATAAGAACTCCTTTCCTAATACCAATCTCTACCACATCGGACTTAAGAGAAGAGTATAGGATGCAAAAAATGAGAGAAACCCCTCCCCCTAAACCAGATAAGGGTTTGAGGAGAGATTAATAGAATGATATGAACAAGGTCATAGAAACTCATTTCCCCATACCACATCTCCATCTCAACACCAGACCAAAGTAATGAGTTATACTTACCATATATAAAGGCTAATATGTGTGGGTTGGAAACTAAAAGGTTAAAGTGGTACAAATGATCATGGATAAAAGATTTATTATGTGGTTTTTAATCAAGTGAATGAGGAGGTTTCACTGCACTCATTCAAAAGGGTTATAAATAAAAGAATGGTGATAAACCTAGTCATTCTCTTCAAGGGGATATCAATCTAAGGGTTTTAGGATCAATAAGGCAATTAAAAAGTTTCACTACACACCAAGAGAAGAGCTCAAAAATCCTTTAATGAAAGGAAACCATTACCGACCAAGAAGCCACCACTTGTGGTAGATTTCAAGACCCATCCTAGAGGGGTCCATGCCATGACTCCCCAAGCTCTCCTCCAATAGGCCAAGGGATACTGACTAGCACAAAGTAGGCATGTCACTAACATGGGAGGCATTGCCTATGTACCTGTATGCACACACATAAAGATGAAAGGTAAAAAACTAAGTAAACCATGCATGAAAACCAATAAGACAACCACTGAGAGTAAAAATATAAAATTGAAAGTAAAGTGGCTAATATAAAATCCCAACAAAAGGAAAGTTGTAAACAAGTGAGTACACAAGTCACTGGAAACCCATCTATAGAAAACCCTACATGAAGGGTAGGTGAAGGGTAGCTGCCTAAAGTCGTAGGAGTACACCTCACTTGTATGATCTCACTGGGAACCACCTGGTCTGGGACCAGTTAGGTCTCTATCAAAGCATCAGTCGTCTGCACAAGACACGACACATACAGGCGGAGCCCATGCAGGGGTGAGTAACACAATACTCAGTAAGGACCCCAAACCAAAAAGGTAAGACCACAAAGAAAAAGTCCACCAAGGAAAGTATGCACAGGGTATTTTCAGCTCACCCACGTATAAATCTAAATCATGTAAATAAAGAATATCAGACTTAGTCATAGAACATCCAGTACTGTGGAATCACTTAGACCCACTAAATCGTCTAGACCTGCTGAGTCACCTAGACCCGCTGAGTCACCTAGACCCACTGAGTCACCTAGACCCCCTGAGTCACCTAGACCCACTGGGTCACTTATACCTACTGAGTCACCTAGACCCACAGAGTCACTTAGACCCGCTGATTCACCTAGACCTGCTAATACACTTAGATACACTAAGTCTCTTAGACCCTCTGAGTCACCTAGACCTGGTGAGTCACTTAGTCCCGCAGACATAGTCTTCTCATCACAACCAGCCATAGGATTCCCGCTCATAGCATGCTTATTCTGGGAGATCCTACTCCTCAATCCAAATTCCTTATGTTGAACTCTATTAAAACCCACTTATAGTATCTCAAAATTTCCACCTCATCATGAAGTTCCCAATACCGCAAATAGCTCATCAATCGAACGTACAGTTTAGAAGATATGATCCTTTTAGTAAAAAGGGGTCGGTTGGTTCTAGGCCTGGTCTGACCCAGTCGGATCAACCCGACCCGTCGGGTAGACCCAACTCGAACCAAATAGGCCCAGACCAACTAGGCCCGAACTGTTGTTCCATCCCAGCCTAAACTGGCTAGGCCCGGCCTATTGTATCGGCCCACCTACCAAGCCTAGCCTGCTAGAGTGGGTTGATGTGGTCCACCCGGGACGTGGTGGGTGCCACATCTCACCCACGATTGTTACCCCAGGTCGACTCCATGGTCCAGCTGAACCGCAGCCTCCATTCACATGAGGCGGCCCGCTTGTCGCATCCACCACAGCTCGCCATATGCTTCCTACCGATATCCGCTACTCACAGCCCATAGAAGATTCCACAGGTTTCTTCCGCCATCGTGTGCCACTATCAGCCGCCGTCGGTGCATCAGCGGGTTCTTCTATAGGCCACCGGACTCATTTAGGTGGTCTGTTTTCTGATCCATGAGTACCTCTATGATCCCTAGGTCACCACCTCCACTTCTGTGTGCTCCAAGACATTTCCCCATCGATCCAAGGGTCTGACTGCATTCAAAATATCACATAAAGAGTTTGACACAACCACAGGGGTTCGTCAATGAAGAACGCAAGGAGAGAGAGAGGGATCACAAAAAAACCAAAGAAATGAATGTCATACTTTTTCATTTGTCCTTTGTTAATTGTATTAGAAAAAAATGGAATATATTCAAACAATCACTAAGATATAATCCCCTTTCTTTAATCCCCGCATGAAAATTCCCATCTTACATGAACGACCGATCCACAGGTAAACATGTTAGTGAGTTGATCCACATTCATCATTTAGAAAAGAAGAATGGGGGATTAAGGAAATCACACAGATATAATAAAACCCATACCTTGGATTGTATCATTCATTGAAGAAGAAATAATTCACATGCCATCATTTGTCGATCCTTAATTCGCAATTCGTTGTCGATGGAGAGATCCCCAAATGAGAAAGGTAGAAAAAAATATGTTTTTTGTTGTGGGAGATTGGTTATTCGTCACCATTCATCATTCGCAAACGCAAACCCTCCAAATCCTCTGATCCAAAAACCAGTATCGTGCCAATGATTCTATATCCCATGTTAGGCTATTAATTGATGAAACATGTTTCAGCATTTCTGTTATGCTGAGTTGTCATGTCATTATGATATTTCACTTATGAAATGAAATAACATTTATGTTATACTTGAGTTGTAGTGTTGTTACACTTTTTCATTTATGAAATGAAATAGTTGGCTCAACTTTGTGTTGTAGTGAAATAATTTTGAATAAAATAAACTTTCTTAAGTTTATTTTATTTTTATTTAAAATGCTCAAAAAAAACATTTACCCTCGATCCACGTCAGTCGAGGTTAGGTCCTTCCTTAGGTAAATTCATTATTTTGGATGCAACGCTACCCTCATATTTTTAATTTGGGAACTTGTTTGGGAGTTTCAAAACCACACGCACGTGCAATTTTAAATAACTAAAAAAATTATAACATTTATTCCAAGATCACTAGGCCACATATTCATGTGCCATCTAAGCATCTAGTCTCAAAATAATCCCATATAATTTAAAAAATATATATGGAATTTCCAATATATTACATTCTCCCCACCTTAGGTCTTTATGTCCTCAAAATCCAAAATAAGGGCTAAATGAACAAATGGGGGTACTAAGAATTAATCTGAGCCTCCCACTCCCAAGTGCTCTCTTGGAGATTCTCATGATACCACCAAATGCACACCAGAGAAATTGTCCACCCACGAAGGACCCACTCTTGTTGATCCTCAATCTCCATCTGGAACTCTGAAAACATCACCCCATCATCAATATCCAGATCGCTCCAATCGGGGATGTATAATGGATCGTGAACATACCTCCTCAGTTGTGACACATGAAAGACATCATACACCCGATACATATGTGGGGGAATATCTAGGTAGTAAGATACCTCTCTAACTCTGCTTAGAATATGGAAAGAGCTAATGAACCTCGGAGAAAATTTTTCACCCCAGCCAAATCTATACAATCCCTATCGATGTGAGACCTGAAGGAACACATGGTCTCCATCCTAGAACTACAAGGGCCTTCATCTCCTATCAGCATAAGATTTATGCCTTCTCTATGAATTCCTTATCCACTCCTGAATGATCTACACCTTCTCAGTGGTCGTGCGTACCAACTCTGGACCCATGAGTGCTAACCCCCCTGGGACTTTCCATCATAATTGTGATCTACATGGTCCCCCATACAATACCTAAAATAGTGTTATACCAATGGTGGAGTGGTATCTATTTTTGTACATGAACTCCACCAGAGTTAGGTGATCTTACCAACTACAACCGAAGTCCAAGATACAAGCACGAAACATGCCCTCTAAAACCTGGATAGTCCTCTCTGTCTGACCATCCATCTAGGGATGAAAATCTATGCTCAAGCACAGTTGAGTCCTGAACACCTCTTGAAATACCTTCCACAATAGAGATGTGAAGTGAGAATCATAGTCTAAAATGATCGTTTAAGGCACCCCATGAATCCATGTTATCTTCTGAATATAGAGGCACCCTATGATATTTACCAAACCCTGCTCCTAGATGGGTAGGAAGTGGACTGACTTGGTGAGTCGTTCTACGATCACCTAGATGGTATCGTTCCCCTTGGAAATGCATAGTAAACCCATCATGAATTCCATCGATATACAATCCCACTTCCACTCCATCACCTCAAGTGGCTGATCCAATCCTTCTGGAACCTGATGCTCTGTCTTCACTTGTTGACAAGTGAGTCACTGAGAGATAAACTTTGCCACTTCCTTTTTAATTTCCGGCCACTAGTACTAACATCATAGATCCTAGTATATATTTTCCACTCCTAGATGTGCCGCCAAAGGGGAGTTGTGGAACTCCCTCAGTACCATGTCTCGCAACACTACTGGTACAATAGTACACCCTCTTAAATAGATAGTGTGCTCCCCACCTATCGAATATCCATCAGGGTATTTCTCCGTGGATAACTGAGCATGTCGGGTCACACAGTTGACATCCTCTAGCTTTACCTCCCTCACTTTCTATAAGAGTGGAGGGGTGAAAACTATCGACTGAAGATAGGATGCTCCATCACCATCCATGAAGGATATCTACATTACGGCTAACTACATTGACGCCTCACTTAGAAACTGCAACTCGGATCTCCTACTGAGCGTTTCCACCACCACATTCCCCTTCCCAGAAGTATAGAAAATTTAGAAGTTATAATCCTAGAGAAAATCTATCCACTACCTCTGTCTCAAGTTTAGGGCCTTTGGGGATAAGATATACCTGAGACTCTTGTGGTTGGAGTAGATGGTAAACTGTTCACCCTTCATGTAGTGCCGCCACATCTTTAAATAAAATACCATTACTTCTAACTCAAGGTCATGGGTCGCATAGTTATACTCATGTTTCCTAAACTACCATGAACCATAGGCAAATAATTCTTGCCTCTACATCAAAAAACAACCTAATATGATCCCTGATGCATCACAAAACACTACATACCCAATGCCCTCCTCTTGAAGTCTCGATATGGGGGCACTCATCAGTCTCTGCCTCAACTCATGGAAAATATACTAGAAATTCTACATCCACACGAAGGGTTTTCCCTTACATGTAAAAGCTAATAAGGGTGATACTACCCTAGAAAAGTCAGGAAATAACCTTTAGTAGTATCCAACCAACCCCAAGAAACTCTGCCTCTCAATCACGCTCCTGGGTGGATCCCAAGAAAGCATCGCCTTTATCTTCACAGGATCCACTGCAACTCCGGCCTCCAAAATGGCATGTCCCAGAAAGTAGACCTCCCAAATCTTGAACTGACACTTTTAGGGCTTCCTATAAATATGGTTCTCTCAAAGTGTATCTAGGACCATCCTCAAGTGTGTTGCATGCTCCTCCTTGGACACCAAGTACACTAGGATGTCATCAATGAAGACCATGATGAACTGGTCAAGGTAGGGCTAGAAGATATTTTTCATGAGTCCCATGAGCACTGTTGGGGCATTGGTCACATTGACTGGAATCACCAAGAAATAATAGTGTCCATATATACATCTAAATTATGTCTTTGGTATATACTCATCTCGTACATGAAACTAATGATAACCAGACCAGAGGCCTATCTTTGAGAACCATCTCACTCCCTTCATTTATTCGAAGAGGTCATTGAATCTCGGCAGTGGATATTTGTTCTTAATGGTCACCTAATTCAGGAACTGGTAGTCCACATATAGTCTCAAGCTCCTGTCTTCCTTCTTGGAAAATAGAACTGGGGCTACCCAAGATGAAACACTAAGCCTCACGAAGCCCTTCCTCTATAGGTCCTCTAGTTATACCATTAAATAAAGAATCTCTGTGAGATCCATCTGATATGTTGGTGTGGATATCAGTGTCATCCTAGAGTATAGGTCAATATAGAATTCAACTCCCCTGTGAGGAGGTAATCCTAGAACATCCTTGGGGAATATGTCCTCACATTCATCCACCATTGTAGGAAATTGAGGACTCCTCTCATTCACCTTACCAAGGGTAAGGATATTCAACTGGTGAGTGATCGGCTACACCCTTCTCTAATAAATTATATCATGTGCTTCAAGCATTCCCTTTTCACTGGTAAAGGAGAACCTGGTCTCATCTCCATGGAAACACCACACTCTATGCCTAAAACAGTCAATATGTGCATAGACTATGGATAACTAGTCCATACCAAGGATGACGTTGTAAGGCCTCAACATCACTATTAGGAGATTCCAGCCAAATATCTCACCTCCAAGTGTAATCTCACACTACCGGCATCAGTGTGTGATCATCGAATCCTCTCCCATAGAAGTCTCTAAATGTAAGGATCAAGCCAACAGCTCCACCGAAATCTCCGAGATTCGAACAAGGTTTGTGGCAAGGAAAGAGTGAATAGAACCTATGTCTATAAGAACTGTAGATAGGGTGTAGAAGACACATATTGTACCTCTAATCATCTATCAAGGGTCTTGATCATAGACCTATATCGCCTGAGGCTGGGCCGACCCCTATCCACCGGCTCCCAGAGCCCATGGTGGACCACCTGGGGGTGGTGGTGGTGGTACCTCGAACCTCTGCCCACTGCCTACCACTCTTCATGCTCCCTTTCCATGTCTGTCACCCTAAGGACCACCCTTCTTGAACCTCTATCTATGACTTAGTAGTCCATCAACCGTTTGCTGATCGTTTTTGCTGCTAGTCGGTAAATCACAAGCCATGTGCCCCTGAACGTCATATGAGTAGCACACCCTTCTCTTCTACTGACTCCCTCTGCCCAGGGATCCTCATACCGCCAACCCTATATCCTGGGGTCATCCCCTGAAAGGAATGACCCGCTAGGGTCCCTGTTTCTGCTACCTTCTACCCACTGCTGAAGGCTCGGCCACCTGGGGTCTACTGGTCGCTCATGCTATTGGAACCTCCTCTTCTAGGAAGCTCTCCACAAGTAGAGATTTCTCCAACACCCTATAATGAATAGGGATTCTAAGAGATACCATGGAAATCCTGATCTCCCAGTGTATTCCCTACTCAAAATCTTGATCTCGGAAGAACAGGTCTCACACCATGTCTGTGGAGTAGCGAGAAAGATCGATGAATCTTGGTGAGTACTTTGCTACTGCCATGTTACCCTGCTATAGGTGCAGTAGCTCCTGTATATGCATTGAGCGTAATGTTTCCAGAAAGAAATCCTCCCTGAAGGGTCACTCAAAGACTTTCTAAGTGAGGGTCACCTCATCATGCGTTTGGATCATCAAGATCCATCATCTCCCCGCCGAGCCATGAATAAGGCTTGCAGCTAAGACCGCTATCTGGTCGAGAGGCATCCTCACTAGACGAAATACTCATGTAACCACCTCAAGCCAATCCTCATCCACTTAGTGGTTAGTCTCACCCCTAATCCTAGGAGGTATCTGCCTCTGGAACTCGTGTAATGTACCAAGCCTATATGCATCCTCTATCGGTAGCGCTGGCAGCAACTGTTGATTGACGGGTGGTGGTAAAACTGGTATACCACCCTATGGGGATATATATGGTATTGGTCCCTATACTAATGCCTCATCACTTGGAATACTATCCTCATTGTCATGTAATGGAATCTTGGTTGGCTGTCTATGTGGAGGCATCCTGAAGCAGATCAAGATGAACCACGGTCAATAGAATATACCTGGTGAGCTAACTCAAGAAGGACAAGAATACGTACTCAAAATCCTATATGATTCATGTACCATTTATTTCCCTGTAACTAGTGTTTTCATGTACCAAGTTGGAATGCAGGTTCCCAGAGTCCTGGTGTATGGATATGTCGGTCGCTGCACTAAAACTAGAGTCCCTGGCCTAAAAACTGAACTCGAAACACTTATCACTGTTTCCCCACACCAATCTCACAGATTCTAGATCCCAATTTAGAACCGAACCTGATTTGATACCACTCTATCATGACCCTTCCAATAGGGATCCATTTCGTGACTCCCCAAGCCTGCCTCCAATAGGTCAGGGGTTGGTGGCTAGCACCGAGTAGGCATATCACTAACAAGGGATGCATTTCCTATGTACCTGTATGCACACACACAAATCTAAAAGGTAAAACACTAAGTAAACCATGCATGAAAACCACTAAGATAACCACTGAGAGTAATAGCACAAAACTGAAAGTAAAGGGGCTAGTATACAATCCCAACAAAAGGAAATATGTAAACAAGTGAGTACACAAGTCACTAGAAACTCATCTGCAGAAAACCCTATCTGAAGGGTAGGTGAAGGTTAGTTGCCTGAAGTCATAAGTGTACACCTTGCCTATCTATTCTCACTAGGCACCACATAGTCTTGGACCACCTAGGTCACTGTCAAAGTGTTTTTCGTCTTCATAAGACACGACACGTGCAGGAGGAGCCCATGTAGGGGTGAGTAACATAATACTCAATAAGGACCCCAAACCACAAAGGTAAGACCAGAAGAAAAGACCACCAAGGAAAGTATGAATGAGGTACTTTCAGATCACCCAGGTATAAATCTAAATCATATAAGGTAAGACTATCATAATTAGTCATAGAACATCCAGTACCACTAAGTCACTTAGACTCGCTGAATCGTCTAGACCCACTAAGTCACCTAGACCTGTTGAGTCACTTATACCCACTAAGTCACCTAGACCCACTGAGTTACTTAGTCCTACTGATTCTATTAGACCTTCTGATTCACCTAGACCCACTGAGTCACTTAGTCCCGTAGTCATAGTCTTCTTGTCACAACCATCCATAAGATTTCTGCTCGTAGTGTGCTTGTTTTGGGAGATCCTACTCCTCAATCCAAAGGTCGTGTGTCAACTTCCATTAAATCCCACTTAGATTATATTAGAAGGTCCTCCTCGTCGTGAGGGTCCCAATGATACAAACGGCTCATCAATCTAACATACATTTTAGAATATATAATCCTTTTAGTAAAAAGGGGTTGGTTGGGTCCGAGCCCGGTCAGACCGACCAGACCCTTCGGGTCAACCCGGCCCGCTGCACCAGCCTGGCCCAAACCAGTTGGACCTGGCCCGTTGTGTCGGCCCAGCCTAAGGTGCTGGCCCGACCCACTAGAGTGGGCCAGTGTGGTCCACCCAAGACATAGAGGGTGTTGCATCCTACCTGCGGCTATTGTTGTGGGTCACCTCTGTAGTCCAGCTGGACCGCAGCCTCCAGCCACGTGATGCGGCCTACCTACCGCATCTATTGCGATGCACCAGTGGGTTCTCCCACAAGCCACCAGACTCGCTTTGGTGGTCTGTTTTCCAATCCAAGAGTACCACTATGATCCTTTAGTTTCCACCTCTACTATCGTGTGCTCCAAGCCATTTCACCATCGATCTGGGGGTCCAACCACGTTCGGAACCTACTAGAAAGAGTCTGACACAACCATGGGGGTTCGTCGATGAAGAACACAAGGAGAGAGAGAGTTATCACAAAGAACACCCAAAGTAATGAATTCCATCCTTTTTCCTTTGGCCTTCATTCATTGAGTTATAAAAAAGGAAGAAATTTGAAGAATCACTAAGATATAATCCCCTTTATTTAATCCCCACATGAAAATTCCCATCTCACATGAACGACTGATTCATGAGTCAACTTGATAGTGAGTTGATCCATGTTCATTATTTAGAAAAGAAGAATGATGGATTAAGGTAATCACATAGAAAGAATAAAACCCCTACTAGGGATTGGATCATTCGTCAATGAAGAACAGAGTCGCACGCCATCGTTCATTGATCCTTGATTTGCAATCTGTTGTCGATGGTGAGATCCTTTGATGAGAAAGGTAGAAAGGAAGATTTTTTTTGTTGTGGGTGATTCATTGTTTTTCATCTTTCATCATTATCCAATGCAAAACCTCCAATTCCAATCATCCAAAAACTAGGATCATGACAACAATCCTACATCCCATGTTAGGCTATTAATTGATGAAATGTATTTCAGCATTTCTATTATGCTGAGTCGTCACATAATTATGATATTTCATTTATAAAATGAAATATCATTTTTTCTATGCTTGATTTTTAGTGTCATTATGCTGTTTCATTTATGAAATAAAATATTCAGGTCGATGTTGCATTCCAGCGAAACAATTTTGAATAAAATAAACTTTCTTAGGTTTATTTTATTTTTCTTTAAAACACTCAAAAAAACTTATACCCTCGACCCTCTCCGGTCAAGGTTATATCCTTCATTAGGTAAATTCATCATTCCATATGAAATGGTTCCCTGATATTTTTAATCCGAACACCCTTTTGAGAGTTTCCAAAACCACGCACGCGTGCTATTTTAAATAACTAAAAAAAGTTAAAACATTTATTCCAGGCTCATCAGGCCTCAGAATCATGTGTCATCTGAGCGTCTAGTCTCAAAATAATCCCATATCATTTAAAAAAATATATGGAATTTCTAGGAAATTACAGTAGAATAAAAAAACTCATCCTAAAAACTGATCTCAAAACATCCCCCATGGAATAGAAAACTCCTCGTGAACCCTAAGGAACAAGAACCATCGTCGTTGAGCTAATCCACATAGTATCATCATAGCCAACAAAGATTTGTTATCTCTATGAACATGATTTAAATAAAATTAAATCACCACATCCTCCAACTAAACTTCTATCCCATGATCTAAAATGGATCTTTCATATTTCTATAGACTCTACCATTGAAACTCTCCAAGTTCCCTCCTCCAATCATTTTCATGTTCCTCCTCCACGCTACAGTAATTTTCTGACACATATTTTTTAGCATATTTGAAATGAACCTTACAGGGATGTTGACCAAGATACACTCCTACAAAATAAAAAACATTAGGGACTCCTAACATGGGACACAGATTACTTAAGGTTAATTAGTTACTTCATTTTTAACCTTTTCTCATTATCTACCCCATTTAAATATAGGTGCATACAATTATGATACGTGATCATTTCCTAGGTATCTACCCCATAAGTAGTATCACTTCACTTAACATGTCCGTTAAACTTGAATTCCATTGATTCAAATCATAGGGGAACCTAAAATCCCATGTCCTAGCTAGTCACTCTTGTTTACTCCATGTACTAAGCCTAGATGATACTATTTCTCTACCAACCCATGTGTCCTTAGTGGTTCCTAATTCCAAAATTTATCCAATCTCTCAAACTTAACCTTTGATATGAATCTTTTATAACCCATTCCCCCTAAAGGTACCCCTCTCAGGTCGACATTGAGAGAAGGAAGATAATGACACCTGAATCCCACTTCAAATAAGCCATAGGTTGATAGAAAGTACCGAGGGTATAACATGCACACCAATGGGAGACATTTCCCTTTAACATATGAGAATAAAGAGAGATAAGATAGAAAAAACCACCAAAAAACTCCTGATCATAACAAAATAAGAACCAATTTCAAGGACATGCATTTAATGGCATACAAAACTGATACAACTAAAAAAGGAACTGTAGAAAATCAAAATAAAATCCATAAAAATGACCAAGAAAGAACAAACAGCTACTGAACAACCTATAATCTAGTAAATCTCATCCCAATCACTAACTTACTCCTGCTAACCTGAAAACATTTTATATATATATAGGGTGATCATAACATGTATACTTAGTAGAATCCTCCCTACAACCTCTTGTGAAAAAATTGAAAGAATCATACTAAAGCCTAATGAGTAAACAAATGAAAATAACTCATAACCTAAAAAAATTTACTATTATTTTAACATCCTCACCATGATCATATCTCACTAAGTATCATATAAAATATATCATATAATATAATAAAAAAAGATAGTACCCCACCACTACTTCTCCACTGGTTTGCCGCTTTGCTCCAATGTTGCACGTCCTGATCCATCTCTCTCCAAAATATATTCTAAAGACACCTAAGATAAAGTAACATGTCATAAACCTTTTTCATCTCAGCATCCCATCAATCCAAACATATATCTATTAGAGAAACTGAGTAGTTTTCAAGATCCAATACAGCTCATACATCATATATTACACCTCAAGTCATCACATCCCATACACATCATATCTATAATGATCCATAGGATACTATATACGAATACATGTGTGTGAAATAACTATAAGTAATTACATCCCTATACACAAATATATAGTAAAGGTGACCACCATGCATACTAACACATTATACTACTAAGGGAATAGGGTAGGTTTGGAGGGGGTAGTCAGTCATCTATTCCTCATCAACCTAGATGTTGGGGAAAACAACCTCCTATATTCCATTGGGTGTCAGTCACCCTAACGATGTGGGTGGGGAAGAATATGAAATCAAAAAACATACATGATATATATAAATATCACAACCACACTACAGAAAACTACCTATCCTTAGATTCATCTACCGCTAACATTGCACAGGACTCTCAGCTACCACAATTCAGTCCTAGATATCAAACAAGAATACAATCATCAAGCATCAATTTAATTAATTATTTAACTATTGATTAATTATTTTCAAGATAAATTTTTTAATCCTTTTAATCCAAGTATCAATGACACTATTAATTCTTCATTTGTATTCTCAAATATGACTTCATCAGAAATTTAGCATCAAGAACCAACCTCTATATTTCATTAATTCACTTATCATTTGATAATCATATGGATACTATAGGGATTAGCCTAAGATACCACATAAAATATACACTCATATTATATAACATCAAACTACTTCCCATAGTTGGAAATTGTTTATATAAAAATATATAACAATCAGGCCATTAAACAAATATATTCATTTTCAATTAAGCAACCCAAATTTCAGCACAACAACAATGGGAAAGGTTGGGTTCAATCCATTCTATCAGTCCTAGTTCTATCCTCAAAACCACTACACATAATTTCACATCCAATATACCATTCCAAAATCATCATCATCACCGACACCTTATGCCTACATCACAGCCTCGGGAATCCTCGACCATTATTCTAATCATACAAGGTTAATATTTAACCAAATCAAGGCTATAAATCCATAAATCATAAATACATATTAAAAATATTATTCCACACATAATTCTAAGGTAACTATGGCCAAATAAAACAAGGCATTGCAACCTTTATCAAACAACATCATACTTTCTCGGCTCTAAAGAAATGATTTAAGAAATTATTAATTTTTCCTAACTGTATTTAATTAATCTATAAATTTAACAATTAATACCAGTAACTCTAGACTTATAAATTTCTAGAGCTAAATAAAATGTATATAATTTTGTGTTCTTCCTTAAGCTACATTTTCATATAACAAAAATCTCAATGATAATTATTTCAACATTCCTATTTTAATATAATTTAAGGATTACCATATTTAAGTTGTTATCATAAACCCAATCACGTGAACCATGATTAATAGACATAATAATATATAGCACACTATCTAGTAAATCTCATAGGAAACAAATATATTTCAAAATCATGAAATCACACATCCCAAATATTCCAAGTATGAATATAAATATTCCCACTTATAATAACACTTACATTTCCCAGAATTTAATTAAATTCTAACATGTGATAATCTCAATTAAAATATTATAAAAAATAGAATTATTGAATAATTATCAAAAATATTACTTAAAAAGTTTAACACCATAGAATGATTATCATTTTTTCATATCTGTTGAATAATTTATAGAATAATTATCAATAATCTACAACCTGAAATTATTTATTTCCCTTTATTATGATAATTAAAAATTATCAAGTTAAGTAATAGAATTATCTAAAAATTCCTTTATAAATAACATTAACAATCCATGACATGTTATGATCATTTTAAAGAGATAATAATTCTTCTGAAACATGCTACAATATTTTCAAAAGAAATTATTCATCTGTAATATGAAATATAAATTTCTCTCATCTGAATTCTTTAGGATAATTTCAGAATGAGATAAATTCTCTCTTTTTAATAATTATCAGATAATATGTTATCAATGTTTCATAGTATTTATTTCATCTTCAACCCTTGGAATTTCCAGATTATCATACTAACATTTTGTCATGCGATTATTTTCTATATTATTATCTGATTAAGGTTAATTGAATCCATTTAAACAAAGAATCTGAAGTATGTTAATTCCACTTTTGAATAGTATAAAAATACAAGAGAAATCGTAGATACCTTACTTTGATATTTTCCTTGAAAGTCACTACACCCAAACGGATATAAGAGAGATAGTTCTTCAATGCCTAGAAACTTCAAGAGGAACTCGGTAGGATTTTGTAGAAGCTTATCAAAACTCAAATGAAGAAGTTATGGATTCCCATGTTCAAAGGGATTTCCAAAGTCGAGTAGAAGAAATAGAGGAAAATATTTAAAATTTTATATGTTCATTCTTAAAAAAAAGTGACAAATTTTCTCATTTATACTCATTTAATTTGGTTTTAATTTAAAACTTTATTGAAATCCATTTAAAACCTTTTAAATATTAGATATAATTTAAATGAGTCAAAAGTAATCAAAACTATGATTTTGGGATTTTAAAACATTAAAAACATGTTTTATAGGTTAAAGAAGAATAAAAAATGGTAAACTAAGTAATTCTCTTTACTCATATGCATGTACATAATGTTGTGTAAGGGTAATCTGGTTTTACCCTTACACGACTGATTACCCTTACACAAGAATCATGTGTTGCGCAAGGGTAAGGTGATTTTACCCTTACACATATGGTTACCCTTATAAAAATTTGACCTTAACCTTATATGGGATTTTTAAAATTCTACATACCCTTACATAGTGGTTAAATACCCTTACATAACCCTTATAAATTTAGGGTTACCCTTAAAAAATTATTGGAAACTTGTTATTACACTTATGTGAGGTGAGGCTTACCCTTATGTAGTGAAGGGTTGCCTTTATCCAACTGAAGGAAAAAAACAAACTACCCTTATGTAGATCATAGGGTTTATGTTTACCTTTATGAATATAGAAAAATAAGGGTTTTACACTTACACAAGGAACAAACTACCTTTACACAATGCATAAAATTTCTAGGTTATCTTTATATAGGGTTAGAAAATCATGGATTACCCTTGCACAATCCATGAAAAATAGCCTTTACCCATATGCACCCCTTTAAAAATAATAGTTACCCTTACGTAGAGGTATGGCCACATGTAAGGGTAAAAATAACTTTAAAAATATTTTATTTATACTTACAAAAACTTATAAGTAATTAAGAAAAGCCTTTATTATCACTTCCAAAATTCCAAAACACTTCTAAAAATTTTCAAAACACTTTAAAAACTTCCAAATAATTTTAAAAAACTTCTAAATTACTCCCATAATTTTTAAAACCATTTTAAAACCACTTAATAAATTACAAAATTATTTTTAAAACAACTTTTAAATTTATAAAATTACTCCTAATCCACCGGACATCCTAGGATTACAAAGGAACAGCTCGAGAAAATCTAGACCATTAAAATCATCTTAGTGAAATTCGGTTTTGGAATTCTATAAAAGTCACATAAATATTATTTGATTAATAATAAACCAATTAGGGTTATTTAAATCAAAAACATTGATAACCTTATCAAAAACAAAATTTTATGCTTAAAAAACACTTTTTTCTAAAAAAATGTTTTTACACATTATGTGTGCTTATATTAAAATTAATTTTTATCTACCTTAGAAATTTTATTTGAAGAAATTGATTTAATATTTGTAATCATTGGATCCAAATTATGTAATAATTCATATTTTATTTTTAGGAATTAAAAATAAATTACTTATGTAAGAACTAGTTACCATGGTAAAAACCAAAAATGATAGAAGTGAAAAATCTAAGAGTAAAAGACTTAAAACATGTTAAAAACATGTCTGAAAGTGTATGATTGATACTTTTTCAACCTTACCCCTCACCCCTCTCCATTATTTTCTATTATTGGATCCATTTTACCTTTCAATAGTGACTTTTCCTTATGTATTATAAAAGGATCCACCACCACCCCACTTCTCCTCACACCCCAAGTCTCTTAGTGTAACATCCTATTACCATATTTTAGATACTTCTAAGACTTTTTTATTTTTCCTTTTTTTGGATCTTGTTCCCAGTTATTTTTTAGGACTTTTTGGAAATTTTTGTAAGTTTCTGGTCTAGTGCATGGTCGAATCACGGTTAGGGAAAACCATACTGGTCAACCCAAAAAATTCTGTGCCATATGTTGGAGTTCTAGAGTGGGTCACATAGTTAGTTCAAACTATGTATCCTCCCCCTAAAATTGTGTTGTATGGGAAATTAGGGAGCACATTATTGGTGCATGATTTTCAAATTATACACCCTTTTTCCAGTAACCTAGGTGGAAGCACACAGTTAGTGCATGCTTTTTTAAACCATGTGGCCAACCCATTAGACTATATCAAGAGTACCAATAAGGGTTCATGGTTAGGTTCACAGTTTGATCTAACTATGTAACCTATATTAGGAAACTATATTATTATAATTTAATTCTCCAAAATTTTTAATTAAATCCATGAAACCACCATTATAAATTCTAATTTCCTCCTAATTGAACTAAATTCTACCCTCTAGATTTTGGAGTCTTTCTAGAGGTGGTTTTGGATTATACAACCTCTTTTCTTATCACATCAAAGTGTCGGTGGATGCAATTGATCCCTATCTGGTAAGTGTGACCTCTTTGTTTGGGAATTATCATTTATTACTTTCTCTCTATCCTTAATTGAGAGTGATGAATCCTCTTATTATTGATGGATTGGGGAATTGATTTGATGGATTGTAATTCTAAGGATTATTCTTTGCTATTCCTCACCTTTGGATCTCCATTAGTGGTTCCCACTCCAGGTGATTGATTGATCATGTAACTAAAGGTGTTTGGTTCTATAAGTCTTGTCCCTATACTTTAAACCTTATTTTTTTATTGACTTAAAAGTGAATTTTAAATTGATTTTTGAACCTTGATTTGAGAATATTTGGATAGTTTTTTTCAAAAGGTATGAGATTGTCAAAAATCCTTTTTCAAGGGCCTTGAAAATATTGGGTGGATTTTGAGAAAAGATGGATTGGAATGAAAAGTGATTTGATGAAATGATTGGATTTTAACCCTTGAGAAAAACGAATTTAAATGATACATTATTTTGAATGCCATGAACTTTATAAAAAACTATGATTTGGTTTTGAAATTGACATGGAATGTTTAAATTTGAAATTTGAAATTTGAACTGTGAATGATGAATTGAATTAAAAAGAATGATTTTCCCATGATTTATTGATTGAAAGAACATGTGATCCTGAGTAGTTAGTGGGTGAATAGGATATACATGCTATGAACCTGACCCCTTAGTAATGGATTGACAATGATAACTCTAACTAAACCAAATTCGGCATGATTTTCCTTAATGGGGTATTTATTGATTCTATCCCAATAATGGGATCCTTAGGGACATGTGCACACTTTGAGTCATGATTGATTGAATGAGTAGTGTATGGATCCTTAATCCAGGAACTAACAAACCTTAGGAAATATGACCATGGTGCTTTGTTTTGATTTTATTATTATATGCTAGTGTTTATTGAATTTATCTATTCATTAAATTTTGTTTTAAGAAAAATTTTCATTTAAGCCTCTTTTTGATATACCTAAAATCTATCTATAATTTAATGATTTGAAATATTATTTGATTGAAAATGTGAAAAATATTTTCCATGCCTCGTTTTTATTTAAATTAAAGCATAAATGGTTTATTTTTTATTGAATTTATTATGGAACATTTAGTGATATCTTACTGCTCTATTTTTCTCACACCCTGCCTTTTCCTTTGGGTGTTTTTAGATTATCTTATTCCAAGGATAGGAAAAGGGAAAGCACCACTTGGAGGTGGTGGTTTTGCTTGACCAACAAGACCTTGGGTGATGGTGGTTACTAGTGGAGTTGTGATCCACTTGTATATGGAGATTATAGGGATTTTTATTAATGTTTATTATGTCATTTATTAAATTTTATACTATTTTTGAATATTTTTCTATCTTATTTTGGTATTTTTCTCCTTAATAAGTGTTTTTCATACCGATTTTTCACTGATTTATCTTCCTCTATTATACATTGATTGTTTTTTATTATGGAAAAATCATTCTCTCTAACCCTTTATTGATGCCCAAGCACTGGTCACCAGTCTGTGGGGATCAAGAATTCACTTCGGATCCTATCACTACCAGATCGAGTACTAGTGTATCAAGGTATTCATGTTAGTTTTTTACAAAATGGTATCAAATTACATAGGGTTTTTATCTCTACTTGATGTCAGTATACATTTTGGGATGTCTTGGTAGATAATAGGTAGTATTTATTGGACTTAAGTGGTAGTTTATAAGCATCTAACTAGGTCTCATCATAGTAAGCCTTGAGTCACTAGGGATTTTTGGGAAAAGTGTCTTTAAGAAATAAATTAATCTGATTCTATTATTTCCCTAAACATGATCTAATTATTTTGAAATCCTAATAATTGGATTCTATTTAATTGAATTAATATTATTATACCTCTCGATTGAGTTGATGATCTGAGTATCCTTGCTGATGTTTTTATATTTTCTATTTATGTTGTGTGGTACCATTCCCCCAAGAATATGTTTGAAGATACAATGGGAGGAAGGTGTCAGTGAACCACAACAAGTAAATCCTTCAGTTGACTAGGCCCTTGTTGAGATAGTGGTGCATACAATCCAATCTTTGGTATAGGTAGCCACACCCATTCCCGTTTCGGATCTAGTAGTGGAACCTCTAAGGGATGAAATTAGAGATCATGATCAGGATTTTCTTTGAAAAAACACCATATTTATAAGGATAAATTGATCCTTAGGAGTTAGAGTATTGGTTGAAAAATATTGAGTTTCCTTTTGATTTCTTGGAAACATTGGATTCAATAAAGGTGAAATGTGATACCTTCAATCTTTAAGGTCCTAGAAAGAGGTGGTGGGATTCAATGGTTATGCTGAAGAAACATAAAGGATTTGAATATAAAGACTTCACATATCTTTTTATGAAGAATTTATATCTAGAATCAATGGTTTTGGTGAATTATATGGAATTTATCAGCCTCTAGTAAGTTAATAAAATCATGACTCGGTATGCAAACCACTTTGCTAAACTTGTTCAGTTTTCTCCTAAGGTGGTATCAAATGAGAAGCTGAAAGCCTGATGATTCAAGATGGGTATTTGATATGATATATTATCTCAAGTTTTCATGTTAAATATCACCTTCTATGTAGATATTATGGATAGATCTTTGATGTTTAATCTTGATGTGGTTGGTATTTCGGGTTTGGTGGGAGTTCCTCCTCCACCCGGTGGAAGTTCTGTTAGTTCCTTTAAAGGAAAGAGAAAGAGGGATGATTACTATGGTAAATATCAACAAAAAACATCATCCAGAACTTTTTTAGTATCTAGAAAATGTTCATTAACTTTCTTTAAATGTGGAAAGATCAGTCATTCGAAGTTGGTTTTTACAGAGGCACTAAAGATTTGTGGTTCGTGTGGTTTCTCAAGACACCTAAAGAAGTTATGTAATGTATTTTCTACCCCATATAGTGGAATAATATCATTATCACCAAAAGGCACTACAATATAGTTAGATACTTCGATAATTAAGGGTTTCCATCCATAGGCATCCAGAACAAAGCTTCTTCATGAAGTTGATGAGTCTCTAGAGGAAGATAATGCGGGTCCAGTGACAACGAGAGGTACCATCTTTAGTGATTGTTTTATTTAATATAGGTGCATATCATTCCTTCATATCAACTCACATTGTAAATATGTTAAAACTTAATAAAAATATTATATATTATTGAATTTATATTGCTATGTCCCTCGAAATTAAGATTGAGCAGGGTCTCTAAGGCCCCTCTTGTGATTTCTCTTTATCAGAGATTGAACTCATCTATTATTTTCTAGTTATTGATATGAAATATATAGATTTAATTATTGGGATGGATTATCTAATTAACCATAAATATAAGATTTATTTTTTCTTTGGTGAGTATCCTTTACCGCCCCCGATGGGGTGTGTCATGTTTTCCAGGGGGAATAAGACATGAGGTCGAGTAGAACTAGACCACCTCTTCTAGAGTTGGGCGGAATGGTATCTATGTTTTCTTTTGACCTGGAGAAGGAATATTTGAGTGATGATCTTCCTCCAGTATTCATAAAGTTTCAAAATGTGTTTCTTTATATATTTTTAAATTTTCCATCAATAAGGGAGGTGGAGTTTTCTATTGATTTGGTATTAGGTACCCAGCCTATCTCTATTCCCTCTTACCGTATGGAACCATTTGAATTAAAGGATTTAAAGCCCTAGTTAGATGATTTTTTAAATAAAGGATTCATTCTCTTGAGTGTGTCACCTTGGTCAGTGCCTATTCTTTTTAAAATTAAAGTTTATGTAACCCTTCTCCTTTACATTGATTACTGAAAAATCAATCGATTCATGGTAAAGAAAAAGAATATATTGCCTCAATTTGATGATTTATTTGATCATTTGAAAGGGGAAAAGTGATCCTCAACAATTTACCTTCATCTTAGTTATCACAATATAAGAATCTAAGAGTTTAATATACCAATGATAGCCCTCTAGAGTACGTATGGTCATTTAGAATACCTTGTTATGCATTTTGGTTTAACCAATGCTCCTACAGTTTTTATAGTACTAGTGAATAGGATATTCCATGAGTATCTTAATTAATTTTTGGTGGTATTTGTGGATGACATATTAGTTTACTCTAAAACTGATGAAGATCATGTGAATCATATGAGAGAAATTCTTGAAATGTTTATAGAACGCCGACTTTACACCAAGATGTCAAAATGTAATTTTTTGATTTGGGAAGTGAAGTTCTTGGAACATGTGGTCTCAAAACATGGTATTTCAATCAATCCTGATAAGGTTAAGGATATTATTACATCATAATAACCACATAATGTTTTTGATATACAAATATTATTGGGATTAGTAGGGTACTTTCACTGATTCATTAAAGATTTCTAAAATTTGGCTTCTCTGATGACTGTTATCACTTGGAAAGGATTAAAGTTTTTATAGGATTAAAAGTGTCAAAATTTCTTTCATGAATTGAATCTACTTTTGAATAATTCTCTAGTGTTGACTCTTATGAAGTTTGGGAAGGTCTATGTGGTCTTTTGTGACTTATCTA
Source organism: Viscum album (assembly GCA_963277665.1). Classification (NCBI taxonomy): domain Eukaryota; kingdom Viridiplantae; phylum Streptophyta; class Magnoliopsida; order Santalales; family Viscaceae; genus Viscum; species Viscum album. The sequence goes on from OY728126.1 coordinate 1,327,931,880, forward strand.
ATTTAGGTATGGGTTATATTATCATGCAGGGTGATCATGTGGTGGCCTATGGTTCCCAAAAACTTAGGTCACATGAGAAGAATTATCCTACTCATGATATCTAACTCTCATCTATGATGAATTCTCTTAATATTTAGCATCATTGCCTTCTAAGAGAAAATATTTACATTTATTTTGATAACAAAATCCTGAGTTATATCTTCCCACTAAAATATTTGAATCTTTGACAGAGATTATGGGTGGAATACCTAAAACCATTCTATTTCCACATTCCCTACACCCCTGCTAAGGGGAATGTTGTTGTTGATGCTTTGAGTAGGAAACTTTTAATTCCATGACCCTATTTACCCAGAGTTGATGCATTATTACATAACATTGGAATGATCACAATAGATCATGTCTTTAAAGATCGATTAGTTTAGTAGCCTTAGAAGTACTAGATACATACATAAGTTTTTCATTATATCATGAAAAGGAAAAAACAGAAACATTGTGTCCCCTTTGAACACACTCATATTCTTTAGCCTATTCCTTTAGGTTAATCATAATATACTTCTTTTCATCCTATAAAAAATAAAACATAGAAAGGGGCGAGCTCAGATGCTCAGTAAGGATAATGATATAGCGGAAACTTTCATAAATAAGCATAAACATTTAAGACAATGTATAAGACTAAAACACAAGCCTTTTAAACATAAACTTTAGAATAATATTGAAAAGATAAATCAAATAATTCAATTTACTTATTCACATGGATATTCTACTAGTCAAATAATCACATGCAATATCAATAGCCAATTTCATAATAATGGAATGCATAATGCTGGACATCATAACCACATAGTCAAGGCCTCGTGCCAAGACTAAAAATAAGATTTTGTCAAGGCCTTGTGCCAAGACACTAGTTTGTCTCATTAGACCTACTGATGAATCTAAGATCTATAGTAGGTTCCACTCATCACTTACTAAGTCCAATGCATTCCTCATATGAAAAGGTTGAAACATAACATAACCATTCGTATTAAAACTAGCATACGAAATGTTAATAATTTAACCATAAACCATGAATGGTATAAAAATAACACATCCAAAATCAAACATATCACAAAACCTTCAATATAATATGGAAGATTTCATCATAATAAATCAACTTCAAACAAGTGTAAAATCCATCAAAGGATGTTGACATAGATGAAATTAAAACTATTTGAGAGAAATATCTATTTATATTTTGAAATTATTTAAAATTAAAGTAATTATAAAAGAAAACATTAATTTTGAAAATATTCTTATAATCTTGTAAGGGAATCTTCGAATGTGTTACAATGGTAGAAAATAGCTGCACTCGCCGTATAAGTTAAAAAACATTCTTTCCTTAATTTTGTGGAAAAGGTCACAAAGTACCTTGTTTGGAAAACGACGGAAGGATTCCTTTCAAAAAAAATATAAAAAGTAAAAAAAGGGTATAAATGACTTTAAACCATAGTATAAAAATTATTAAAAATGTTTTGAAATACATTTTTAATAAACATGGATGTGGATGATAAAGAAGTCCCAGCAGGTACTTACGTAAAAACAACCTTGAATAATAAAGAGATTGTAAAATTAACCCTTAGCTTATACTTTTACTTGGTATATGGTACTTTAACCTCATTTATAATGGTTAAATAATTGTTATTAAATTATATAAGAACCACATACATAAATATGATATCACATATGATCTTCTAATATTGTTTTGTTAATAATATTTCAGTAGTATCATTGTTTCGGGTATTAACCGATTTGTTTTCCTTTATATGTTGTGTTACATAAGTTATGTTTGTTATGGATAGGATGTATTTGATTCATATACAGAATGATATTAATTTATTTAAACATTATTTTTAATCATCAAATGAAAATTATTCTTGAATGGTTACGATGGGGAATGAATCTCATCGCGTTCGTGGAGACGGTAATCCGTACGTACGCATGAACGACAATATCATTCAATTGAAGGTGAAATCATATATAATTGGATGATATATAATATATAAAGAATAATTAACATGTTATATTTATTATTTAAATCAATTATACATCATTATTATACCCATCCAAATAATAAAGTATTGAATAACAACTACACCACGATGTGGAGACGGTAAGCCGTACGTACGCATGTATGGTGACTTTGTCATTCATAGGATGGATAGAATAATTAATATGGTTGTAACATTTTTATAATAACATAATAGTATGTATAAGGTACTGGATTTATTATTTTGGTATGGAAACAACAAAGAAAGAGGAAGTGGAAGAAGAAGATGACTTTGAAAGAGGTGATGAAATTATTACCTCTTCTTCAACTGCTTCCTTTTGATTTGATCAAAAGGGATCCTTAGGTTGTCTTTCTGATCAAAGGAAGACATCTAGGATGAAGTTATGGTATTTGGGAGTATATTATAGTAGGGTTTGTCCGATATAAATGGCTTTTGTGGTGTAATTTTGAGATAAGGAGAAATTCCCTTTTATAAGAGAGGTGAGGGGAACCTTAGGAAAAGCTTGAAATATTATTTTATAATAAAATCATTTTCAGTTTCTAATGGATCAAAAAGGATTTATTTCTATTCTAAGGTGGGTATGGGTCTAAAACCTCTCAACCAATATATTTTATACAGGTTTAGGTCACCATATTAACCTTATCTTTTAGATTTAACTCTTAGTTAAATAGTTTAACTTTTACCATGTATTATTGTATTATAATAATAAATGGTTAATAAAATTACTATAAAAATCCAAGAGAACTCCAAGTGGTTCATTATTGACATATATAACTTTATATAAGTCCTTTTGACGAACCTTATATTTTTAGGAATATAATATCATTTAATAATATAGTATTTTTTTTAAACTCATTTATGTCAATTTTGACACTATTTGATATTTTGTTTTTGTTAAAGTCATAAAAACTTTATCACTTTGAAAAAAATTATTTAATCAAACCTAACATGTCATATTAAACTATAAAATTATTTTAATTCATCAAAATTCTCAATTTACATTTATTTGGGTATTTATAATATCAATTATTATAATCTTTCATTAATAAGGTAATTGTTGCATCATCATTGTGTCATAAATAAATTTAATTATTTAATTTCTAAAAATTATAAATAAAATACCATGTTTTATGAAATATTTTTATATTTCTAATTAATATTTATAGTCTAATTTATCTTATGTATAACCCTATATTAAAAATATTTTAGTTATTAAAAGTTGAATTTAACACTTTTAACTCTCCTTTAAATAAAATAATAATAAATGTCCAAAACTAATTCAAGTGGATAAAAATGGTCATATTTTATTCCTAAGGTTTATCTTAGTCGAAATAAACTTATATAATAGAATTAATACATGTGTCGGGGTAATTATAATATCATTTTTACCTTTAATTACCCTATTTACTTTTAACTGTGGTAAATAAAAGTCAAAAGTTACTATTCACCAAAACTTATTTTCATCTTATTGAACCACATTTTACTTACCTATTTCAACCTTGTCTCTTGTATTTTTGAAATTCAATTCAAAAAAGCGATAAAATTATGTTTTATACAAATTTTCAAATGTGCCTAGAAGGTGGGTAAAAGACAGTAAAAAGTTTAATAAAATTTTATTCATCTAATCTTATTATAAAATGATTCCAATGAATTACATTGAACTTATATTGGTATTATGTATCTATTTTTAATTAAAATAAATTTAAATAAAATAAATAAATATTTAAATAAAAGGTCGATTTTAAACAATAACGCAATGTTTTTCACTATTCATTAAAAATTGAATGTTTTCAGAAAAATACCAAAAATTCACCCTAAGCTAATTTTGATATTCCAAATCCAAAAATAAATTCCATTTTGAAAAATAAAATTTATAAAATTTCAAAAAGTGGGTATTACTATTCATAATGGCTAGTTTGATTGGTCGTGGTGTGTTAAAACTCGAAATGACGTACAACACAAGCTATTACATTATTCAAAGATAAGAATATCGTGGAAGCTTAGGGTGTTACAAAAATTCTAACCCAAACCATAAAATAGTCACCAGAAGAGTTTAATTTGATGGATCTATTTACTCATATTCATTTGGGAGTTTGGTAGGATGAAACTGAGATTGTTCTGGCACACATGCAGTTGACCCCCTCTCTTCTTGAGATGATTCTTTAGGAACAGTAGCGTGATGATGAGTTTTGTGGAATTAAGGACTATTATTATGGTGGATAGACCATTATAAAGTGTTTATTATCTTGTGAGGGTATCCTATGCTACTATATCTAGTATGCCATACCTTTACCTGTGGGGAAATCTATGATGAGGGATTGTTATGGTTCTGAGTTGGTGATACACCCTAGCACAAAAAAAAGATGTTTTATGATATAAGGTGATGATTTTGGTGTCTCGGCATGAGATGAGATATCACTGATTTGTTTTCTCATTGTTATACTAGCCAGCAGGTCAAGTCCAAGCACCAAAAACCTTTAGGTTTTCTTCAACCACTTTCTATGTTGGCTTGTAAGTGCGATGAGATTTCGATGGATTTCATGGTTGGGTTTCCGCATAACCCTATAGGGAAGAATTTGATATGGGTGTTGATTGATCAGCTAACCAAATTGACTCACTTTATTATATTTTGTGATATAACCAAAGTTGATAACATGGGAATCCTATATATGCACGAGGTCTTTAGGTTGCATGGAGTTACATCTATTATAGTTTTTAATAGAGATCCTTGATTCACTTTTCATTTTTGGATAAGTCATCAATAGGCGGTGGGATATCAAGTTATTTTGAGCATGAAATATCATTTATTAATGGATGGCTAGATTTTATGAGCTATATATATCCTGTAAGACATGATTTCTACTTACATTATCAAATTTGGTGGAGCTTGGGATAGCCACTTAGGACTAGTTGAGTTTTCATATAAGAAAAGTTACAAGTCATCCATCAAGATGGAACCCTTTAAGGCCTTATATGGATGACCTTATAAATATATATTGTGTTTTATAGATATTGGTGAAGATTCCCAAGTTGGACCTAGTTTGTTCCAAGAGACAACAACAAAGATCTAGTTGATTTATCAAATAATGTTTATTGATCCAATTTGGTATAAAAATTATATTGATCATCATCGATTCCCTTTGAAGTTTTTAGTTGGTGAACAGGTGTTTTTGAGAGTTTTACCTAGGTTTGGTCACCAAAGGCTTAGAGAATAGGTAAAGTTAGCATCAACCTAATTGGGACCATTTGAGGTTGTTGAGTAGATTGGCAAGGTGGATTACTATTTAGATTTTCCACTGTAATTCATATTGATTCATAATGTGTCTCACGTGTTATATCTCATAAAGTATCTCTCTAACCCATATCATGTATTGATATAGGAGTACCATGATGTGGAACCTAATTTATTTGTGACTAAGCATCCAGTTCATATTGTTGATTCTGAAATGAAGATTCTTCATGGGAAGTCCATACCCATGTTTTGTGTGATTTGGTAGTACAGTTTTGTTTCACATGATACTTGGGATCAAGATTCATTGATTAGAGAGTAATGGTATCATATATTTGATATGGAGACTTTTTTATAGGATTTATATGGGAAGAAAGATTTTATGGTGGGGATATTGTGACATCACGTTACCAGCTTTTAGGTACTTCTAACCCTTTTTATCATCCTTTTTTTTGGATCTTGTTCTGGGTTGTTTTGGGGGACTTTTGGAAAATTTTAGAAGTTTTTGGGACAGTGCACGGTTGGACCATGATTAGGGAAAACTCTTTGGGCCATCCAAGTAAACCATGTTCCATATGTTGGAGTTATGGAGGAGGTGCATGGTTAGTTCAAACCTTGTAGCCTCCCCCTAAAATTGTGCAGTATAAGACAATGGGGAGTACATAGTTGGTTAAAAGTTGTCAAACCATTAACACTTTTTCTAGTGGACTAGGTGGGAGTGCATGGTTGGTGCACAGTTTGTCAAACCATGTGACCAAACTATATTAATCTCTCTAGAAGCCCAATTAAGGTTCATGGTTAGGTGCATGGTTAGATCTAGCCATGAAACTTATCCTAGGAAACCATGTGATGGGAATTTAATTCTAAAATTTTTTTATTTAAAGTCCTAAAACCCCCCCATTATAAATTATAATATTCTCTTTATTGAAACTAATTCAACACTATCAATTTTATAGTCTTTCTAGAGGTGATTTTATCTCCTTAAACCTAGTTTCTTCTTTGATCGAAGTGTTGGTAGATGTGATTGATCCCTCTCCAATACGTGTAACCTCTTTGTTTGGGAATTATCCTTTATTCCTCTCTCACCTTCTTTTATAGTGATGAATCCACTTTATGTTAATGTATTGGGGCCTTGATTTTATGGATTTTAATTCTAGGGATTTTTTTTGATCTTCCATGCCTTCGGCTCTCTATTGGTGGTTCATGTTTCGGGTGATTGATTGATCATGTAAATAAAGGTAGGTGTTTTCATGAGACTTTTCCCTAAACTTGAAACCTTAACTTCTTGATTGATTTTAAAGTGACTTTTAAATTTATTTTTGAACCTTAATTTGAGAAGATTTGGATAATTATTCTCAAAAGGCATGGGATTGTGAGATAAACCCTTTTTCAAAGGCTTTGAAAATATTGGGTGGATTTTTTGAAAATATGGCTTGAAATGAAATGTGATTTGATGAAATTATTGGATGTTGAACCTTGAGAAAAATGGGTTTAAATGAAAGATGGTTTTTAAATACATAAACTTGATAAAACCTCTGATTTGGTTTTGAAATTTAAATGTCGCATTGAAAATTGAAATTGGTCATTTGAATAATGAATGGTGAATTTAATTAAAAATAATTATTTTCCCATGATTGGTTGATTGATTGATTGAAAGTACATGTGAACATGAGTATTTAGTTGGAAACTAGGACAAGAATATTAGGACGTTGACCCCCTATAAATGGATTGACTATAAAAACTCTAAATAAACCAAATTCTTCATGATTTTTCCCAATGGAGTGTTTATTTATTCTATACCGATAGCATGAGCCTTAGGAATTTGTAGATTCTTTTTGATATGATTGATTGAATGAGTAGTGAAAGGATCCTTGATCCATGAACTAATAAACCTCTTGGAATTTTACCATGCTTCTTTGTTTTTATTTGATTATTACATGCCAGTGTTTATTGAACTAATTTATTCATACCCTTTTGTTTTATGAAAAATGTTCATTTAGCCATGTTTTTTATATACCTACCATCTATATGTAATTGAATTATTTGAAATATTGTTTTACTAAAAAAGTGAAAAATATTTTTTAAGATGCTTTTTTATTTAAATTAAATCATAAATGTTTTATTTGTTTTGGAATTGCTTATGAAACATTTATTTATATCCTACTGAGATATTTTTCTCACACCCTACCTTTGCCTTTAGTGTTTGTAGATTATATTATGTCAGCTCTAGAAAAAGATAAAGTGCCACTTAGAGGTGGTGGGTGTTCTTGAACAGTGTGAACTTGGGTGATATCGGTGACCAATGGATCTGTGATCCACTCATTATATAGAGATTTTGGGGATTTTTCTTGATGGTTATTGTGTCTTTTATTATATGATATACCATTTTGGGATATTTAGTTGTCTATTTTTTATATTTTTCTACTTTAGGAGTGTTTATAATAATAACTATTCACTTATTTATCTTCCAATATTCTATATTGATTGTTTTTTATTATGGTGAAATCATTCCCTCTGACCCTTTCTTGATACCCAAGTGTTGGTCACCAACTCATGGGGATCGGGAAAGCCCTTCGGGTCATGTTAGTGTCTGCTCAAGTACTAGTGTACCAGGGTATTTGGGTTGGTTTATAAAAATATAACCAAATAAATCCCAAAAACTCCTAGATATGTCTTAGAGGTTTTAATCTTCTCAAAAGACTGCCTCTCAAAGCCTTAATCCAATTTGTAAAGGATATCTTCCAAGGAGTAAGGTAAAAATATCAATTACTCCCTTTTCATTTCTTTTCCTTCATTTATTCTTCTACCACCTCAAAATATAATCTACCAATGTTGAAATAATTACATTTGTATCATAAATATACTTAAGTGTTATTATATTTATGGGATAAATATTTTCTACCTTCCTCCCAACCATTCAAAAAAACCTCACTTGTGTTAGATACGGACTACCGCCTCCATAAGCGACATAATAAATTTTTCATATATGAAATACATGGATGGTTTAAATAGGGTTTTTAATGAATAAATATTATATTTAAAAAATTATTAATATTCTGAAAAAAATGAATCAATTTCTACCATATTTCTATTTTTTGGAAAATGAGAATGTCACTCGTGTGTACGTGATAACTACCGCCTCCATGAAGCAACGTATTTCGTTTTTCATCTATAATTTTATTAATTATAAAAATGTATTAAAATATTATTAACCACATCAAAAATATATAAATAATATCATTATACTTATTTTATAATGATATTGTAACGTCTCGGTTCTGGAAGCCACCCAGAGGCGCCCCGTACCCGGTTGGTCACATGGCCTCAAACGCATTTCCCCAAACACCAGAGGCTTCCGACTAGCAGCGAGGGCCTTGAGTGTGATGGTGGGGAAACTATGCCCTCATTGACAGAGTACACAGCGGAAGAGAAAAACAAATAACAACAATAGCGGATGCAGTATACATCCATACAAGAGTAAACAGTGGAAGACTGATAAATAAACAACTGGAGCAGAAATATATGTAAATGATGCATGATACACATATGTCTAGGAAAACAGCCAAACAAATCACAATGTTGAATACAGTACTAAGACAAAGTACAAAAGAAAAATAGATGAGCAACTCCTCATCATCGCAAGCCTCGGCTTGGTCCCATGCTCTCCAGCTCCAGTGCAATCAAGAACCTGAAGTAAAAGGGAGCTTTCCCTTATCTATACCTGCAAAAATATAATCTATTTGGGCCCAAAAGCATGACCCAAATAGGGTGTGATACAAAGTCCCAATAGGAAACCACCCAAAGATCTGGTCCTAACAGTCAGTGAATATATAGCAGGTAAAGTACAGTAAGCAGTAAGCAGTAAGCAGTAAGCAGTAAACAGTAAACAGTAAACTGGATAATACACAGCAGTAACAATCCACAGTTTCTAGCATATAATTCTACAAAAAAGAAACAGCCACTCAAGCAAGAAGAACAAAAAGGTAACCTCTGGGTAGTTCTCACAGTCTAACCCCTAAGGTTCAACATACAAGTACTAGCAACCCTATAGGAGGCACACACAGTCTCACCCCTCCAGTTTAGCTATAGAATAGAATCTCTGAGGAAGCACTCACCGTCAATTACCCCTATAGTCTCGTATCGTACTAAAGGCTCTTTGGGGAAGCACTCAACGTCAATTCCCCCTGTGGCCCATGTCGAGGAACTACAGACTCTCTGAGTAAGCACTCAACGTCAATTCCCCATGTGGTCTCACATCGTAAATTAAAGACACTCTGGATAATCCCTTACGTCCATTATCCCTATGGTCCACTACACTAGGTTCTCACAGCCTTGTGTAAAACAAACATACATAGCACGCGTATCGGCCCAAGTAAACCTCAAGAACTACTTGGCTATCATTATAAGGCACAACAGCATAACAGTACAACAGTTCCACTATCCTACAACTAGGAATGGCAACTGGAAAAACTCCGAACAAGTAACCAAGCATGGAAAAACATCCAGATCACGGTACAATTTACCCTATTCACAAGCAATGACCTCTACACAGGCATATCAGCAAAGAAAGCAAACAATAAGGGAAAAACAGGAAACACGCAATACCCCGTTCAAGGGTATTGGTGGAATTTGCACAAATATTCACAAACTTCCTACATAAAGGCACAAAACACCTACCTCTATGCTAGGAGAACAATATACATGAACCACGATGATTGATTCTCCTTAGAACGCCGAGGATATGAGAAAACGTCAAAAACGCTCAACCCATGATATCTTGAGAAAGAGGAGGAATTGGAAAACAAGGCTATAGGAGAAGGAATAACTCATCATTGCAGTTCCAACGCAATTGATGGCAGCTGAAACGAAGATCAGACGGAGGCATAGGGGCTCGGAGAATAATCGCGGTCGTACAGGTCGCTCTCAAATGAAGAACCTGGATAATGAGTGTGTTCTGTCCGTCAGGCGCGACCTCAGTTCGTTTAGTGAAAAAAAAAATAAAGTACAAGGCATGTAATTCTGGGGTACACAGAGTATACTCTGTTTTTATATACTCTTCTTTAATTGGACACCACATCGCCCCTACACACCATGTGTGTGGCCCAGAAACGACCAGCACACGCCTTCGAGCGGCAAGGGAGTACACGGCGTGTACTCAGAAAGTACACGGCATGTACTTCAAAAATTTCCAGAAACCCCATTTTTCTCAAAAACTCCAGAAAAATAAAAACATACCTGAAATGAAGATTCGGGTTCTTACAAATATTATGCCAAAGGAATCTCTTTCTTAACCATACTCACCAATCGATTATAGCATGTTCGTGTTTGAGTTGGTGTAACCATCTACATGAAAAATACTATAAATTTATATCATGGATGTATATATAAACATTAATATGGATATTATTAGACATAAATTATATAATAATTTTTTTTTAAGTTTCTATAAAGATTGTATTAATATTTAACTTATTATTAATATACCAACCTTTGTTTGTTAAATATTATCAAAACAAGCACGCCACAGATTTCATCTCCAATAACCATAACCAAGACTATCATAGAATGACATTGGAACTTTATAAGTCATTATAAAACATAAATTCTAGTTCCTTAAATAGAATTTTAATTTTTAACTTGATATCAATGAATAAATATTGGCATTGACACTTTAAAGCGTGCGTGAAACAATCAAAATCGCTTACATCCGTTGATGAAAATAAACTGTAACAAACTAATAAATGTATAATAAATGATTATAAATAAAGAGTATAATAGGTAATATATATTAACAAGGTTATAAAATATTGTATTAATATGTTTTTTTTTATTATATAGGATGTTAAATAGTTTGCATGGAAGTTAAAAGTAAAAGGAAAGGGTGTTTCTTAACTCAATACCCTTTAATTGAGTTATAATGTTTCTTATTGAACTTAATTTTTTATAATTTGGGTAAATTATACCCTAATATTTAATTATTATTTTCCTATATTTTCTATATATTTAAATTTTACTCACATAAACCCCCTTTTAAATGTTTCTTACTTCATGAATTGTGATGTACATAGGTATTTTTAACTCAATTTTCATTCATTTGGGATTTTCAAGTTATGCACCTATTATTATTTTATATGGTGTACTTAATACCCTATTAGATTGTACTATAATTATTAATGTCTCTTTAATATTATTTAAAAGTCTTTTTCAGGAATCCATCCTAATCATTTTTATTTGATTATTTCCAAATTTATAAGTGGTTTTCTCGACTCAACTTCTTTTCTTGAGTCATAAGGATTCCTTTTTTACTATGGTTTTACAAGATGGTTTTATTCTATTATATTATGATATTATAATGAATTTTCTCTTTATTTTCAAGTGAATTAAATTGATGTATATCTTTCTTCATAAAATTTGATGATATTAAGAATAATTATCATCCTCTCCAAATAAGCTCTTTCTCTTCCATATCCATCTTCACTCTTCTTACCAATGTTCTCCTTTATTATTTTGAAATCAAAATATATTTTTTATATATTTAAATTTCACTTTAAATATTTTAAAATGTAAGATTTATCACTCTATTTATGATAAAGTAATTTTTAAAATATATTGAAAAAGGTTTTCCTTTACTGATTGTACATTTTATCTTCCACTCCAAGTTTCCTTAGAAAAAAATTTATATTTTTTTCAAGGATACATTAATGAAGATTGTTTTTTAAAAGTAAAAGTTTTCAAAAAAAAATCACCTCAAATTTTCAGAAATGATTTTTGAATATTATCCATAACCTATTTTTTTATGAAAATGTTAAAAATATTTTATAAAAACTCTTAGAATTTCACTCCCACTTTTCTCTTCATCTCAAAAGGACTTGTATCCTTGGAAAGTTATTTTCATGAATCACCCTCTAAATGCCTTATGAAATCCTATTTGGGGTGATTGAAATTTTTTGTATCATCTGATCCAATTCTTGAAGATATTTCATGTGATGCCTTTTTAGAGATGTCATGAAACCCATTTTCATTCCATGGGTTTTCATGACATGATGAAGGATTGATATCTTATGGCACACATATATATGGATGATGATAGGTGGGGTCCTATATCACCCTCCAATGCATTGGTTAAAATTTTATATCTCATGAGATATGTATATGTGGGTGAAATTAAGTTTTCTAACAAGTGTGGGTGCAAGTGTGTGGATCATGAAGGTTGATAATAATGAGATAAGTATTCATACACATGATTAATATTGTTTTCAGTCATGGGTGTGAGTGAGTGACTCATGAAAGTGATGTTTCCCTATGCTCATTTTTGTGCCAAAGTTCTTTTTTGTGCTATATTTCAAGGTCATATAACACTTTTATGCTATATTCCTATGATTATGCTCCATGTATTATGTTTATTATTTCATAAATCACATTCCTTTTTCATGGTATATGTTTGTACATTTGAGATTACATGTCCTTCTATCATGACTTATGGAAATCCCTTATTATTCTGTGTTTTTTTAATAATATATTTCTCCCATGATCATGTTTTTTATTATCCTTATGATATAACCCTTGATGATGTGTTGATGAGTTTTCCCCTTACTGAGTTTTTAATCTCAACCATTCCTTATGTTTCCATTCCCCGAGTTATGAAGATGAGTATAACTACCGAGAATTCTATAAGGTATTCTAGTGTTGCACAATTATGGACAAATGGTCACAAGTTTTGTAAAATAAGTTGTTTATATAGATAGTTCTCAAAGACACTAATATTTTGAGTCCTGGATTATGATATTATTTATGAAATTTAATTTTTAACTTATGGAAAAGATATGAAATAAAGATATTATTATCTTGGGTCATTTCATGGACACAATTGATTTTCACTAAGGAGTGAAATTATCTCAAAAACATAACCTTATTTGGTTGTGTAGCACAGGATGATTTTAATAGTTAATTAGCTATGATTTGATGATTCTAATGTTGTTCATGAGTTTTTAAATAAATATGAGTTTATTTTTAAGAGTTGAGTGATGTTTCCTCTATAGGAAAAAATATGGTGGTGGTTTTTTTGGGTTTAGCGACAGTTTTAACTACCTCTAAAATGTTTCATGGTGATTTTAAAAAACCTTAAATAAATGACATGTCATTGAATATTTAAAAATGGTTTTATTTTTTGTTTCCACAATGGTTTCATTGTTTATTGATAAAATTTATATTTAGTGTTGTTTTTGTTTTAATAAATGGTGGTTTTTTTGGAGAAAAATGTTTAGAAATTGTTTAAACCACCACTAAATATGGAAATTTACCATATTTTGTGGCAATTTTAACCACCTCTATTTTATTCATAATGTTTAAAACCATAACTAGTTATAATGTTTTAGAAATAGCGGAATTCATGGGCTTCTAATCCACCAAAAACCACAAAATAAATATATACAAAAAATGGGAAACCAAACAGTATAAAAAAATAACTTGTATTTACAAACATTACATTACATATGATACAACATTAAATTACATCATAGTGCACAAAATTTCATGTTTCACAAAATTTCAACACAAACATGAGTCTCGGATAATATATCGAGATGCATGACCCTTTCCCTCTATTACTTGGTCCTGTTGTTGCTCATCACCTCCTTCCCTACTTCCTTCCTCTAATGCCTATATTTAAATTAGTTAACCATACATTAATAATTAGAATATTAAATTAATAATAAATGAATAAAAATTCAAATTATATGTGATTTGATCTAAATTCAGATTAAGTAATGGTACATTAATAAATAATTGGTAGCCATGTGCATGCCCAGAAAATCGGATGAGCCACAATATGTTGCATGAGACACACTACTCAATTTAACTTATCATAAGTCTCTAGTAGTTGGATCTTGAATTAGTTTATATCATACTCAATAATCCTTTAAAATGTTTAATAAATAAAATTAACTACTAAAATGAAGAATATAAGTACAAATTTATGAAATTTCACTACTGGAATTCATATATATACCAACACTTTGATGCCAACGGTTTGAAAAAACCATTGGTATAGGTGGACTACCCCAATGGTTTGAACAAACCGTTGGTAAACTCCCATTATTACCAGCCTTTCCCAATAGTTTTCCCAAACCGTTGGGAAATGCCTTATTTTCCCCAATGGTTTCAATGAAACTGTTGGTTAAATTCCCATTAAAACAACCTATACCAACAGTTTTTAAAAACCTTTGGTATAGAATAAATTTCCCAATGGTTTTTAAAAACCATTGGGAAAGGTTTCCCCAAATACAGTAGCCCCAATTCTCCTCGGTCCTCATGACTGCAGCCCTAAAAATGAAGATCTACCGAAGCTCTCTGTTTACCCAGGCTAGGAAAATCCTTTCATCCTCTTTAATTGACATCAAATCTGTAAGTCCTAAATTACTTTTAATGTTCTTAATCTATTTTTTTCTAATCTATTTTTATTTGGCCAAAATGAGAGGGATTTCTCTTTACCTGGTTTGGGAAACTGCTTCCACCTGATAGATCCATCTTAAATAAAAAAAATAGTTATACACTCCAAATCTGTAAGTACTACCTTAGTTTTAATGTTTTACATTTATTGTTTTTATTTTCTATTTTGATTTTGTCTAAACCATGTCATGATGTACCTGTCATGGCATAACCAATAAGTGAACTTTGATTTGTTTTCTATTTTTTTTCAACACTTAAGTGTCATTATTTTATGGATCAACTTTATTTGAAGTCTTCATAGCCACTCCTTCTATGTAGTTAGTGAAACATATGAACTAATGGAGTTGTTGGTGATATGTATCCCCACTCAAAGATGGAAAAGGCTTTGTTTAGTCATATTGTGTCGAGGTGGGTAATGGATATAAGGATGGTCCATGTGAAGTGATTGGGGATGATTGGGGTAGTGGCATGGGTGGTTTTCCATTTCTTTAGTGGGGTGATAAGGTAGTTTCTATGGTGTTTAGTTTAGTTGAAAATTGGATTTGGATTTTGTTTTTATGTATTTGTTCAAGTAATAATGGGAAGGGTAGTGATATTGAGGATTAATTGGTTGTTGGATGGGTGATTGATTGGAATTTTGATGTTGGTTGGATTGGGTATAGTTAATTTTCAAAGTATCATTTGGGGATTGCCTCCCTTGCAGGAACATGATTTGACCCATGGGGCGCTATGGTACTTATATGTTGGGCGGTGACAGGTATAGTCATAGAAGACAGGTATGTTTTAGTTTAGTTTTTATTTTATTTTCTTTATCGCATTGGTCACTTAGATCTTTAAATGATTTCTATGGACAGAGGGTAGTTATATTCTATGAAGGGTGCCAGAAGGAGTTCAGATTGATTTAGTCTACCAGCTTTGATCCGAGGTAAGATTATATGGTTACTACTTGTCTCTCACCTCATGTATTTGGGGCTTTAGTGTTTTTTACTCTATATTATGTTTTCATTAGGGTGTTGGATCGTTTCATGTTGGTTCGGGTGGATTTGGTTCTCCGTTGCCAATCTAGGTAAGGATTTAATGCCATTGGTTGGTTTCTCACTGGTTATGTAGCATCCTTCATGTGTTTTAAGGTTCTTAATATCCTTTGTGTAGTGCGTTGATCCCTGCTCATTGGTTTTGAGTTGCCAAGTCAAGGGCGACTCGCCTGCGTGTGCATAGGTAAGTAAGTATATGTATGTGGGTTCTCTCGTTACGTGTATAGTCACCCATGGCAGTGATTATGCATGTATGGGGATAAGTGTGACCATGTATATATATATATAAATGAATACGTAGGTGAGTGGAGACTGATATATTCATATAAGCATATGTGCAAGGATCCCCTTGCACATGCTCATGGCCATGCAGGTGTGTGCATAGGGGCTAGGTGTCCTTGCATGTGTGTGAAGGTGCGTATACCTAGTGGAGGAGCAGCAGCTTTTAGTTAGAAAGCTCCAAGAGCCGAAGTGGACGGCTTGGTTCCACCTTGAGGTAGAGTCCCTCTCGTAGCCTCTTTAATTTAAGAATGCTTTAAATTGAATTTAGCTTCTTTCTTAATTCTGCTTAATTATATTGAATTGCATATCTTGAATAAGTGTGCTTTAATATAATTCTTTCATTTGATAAATAAAGTCATGTTTTTATAATAAAACCCCTCCAACAGAGGTGCGCTGTCTAGGAAAACTCATAGTGATAGTTTAGGGTGTATGATTATTTTTCATCATTTCGTTTCCCTTTAGATGTTGTGTCATTGTTCTGCTCACTAAAACCTTCTGACGATCCCTTGTTATAACATATTAAATAGTTTATTTATTCTATCATGTCTTTTGTGACCTTATCTTATGGAGAAACCCATTTTGGGTGTTTTCCTGGCCTCTTGGCCACCCCTTATGGTGTTTACCTGAGCCTATATATCTAAAAACATTGATGGTGTCATTGTTTAACACCTTTCAGGCTTATGGTGCTCCCCACCATAAGCTTCATCTTAACACTGTTTGGGGTGTTTTTCTGGCCTTGATGCACTTCTAATTTTTTACATATATGAATTCTACCATAAGATTTGTGTTGCATCCTGAGATGTTAAAACATACTCAAATTCTATTGTTCTCAAGGTGACTGAAGTTTTATTATTAGAGTTCCAAGAAATGCATATACCATTGATAAGTAATACACCTATATAATTTGACTCTCAATCAGTAGTTTCAACTACCTAGTACCACTTTTAAAAACAATGAATATAAAATATATATCTTTATCATACCACAATCCCGAATCAAGAGTCTATTTTTTATAACATAAGATCAGTTTATATAATGTGAAGGACAACTACATAGGATTTATTTGGAATCCTGGCCAAAAGATGTTGCCCCGTGGATGTCGTTGGACCGGGACAACACGCCGTGGTCACACCGCGGTCATGCTACGATCACGCCGTGGTCACTCCACGGTCATGCCGTGGTAATGGCGTGATTTGGCCCTGCTCCAGGACGACACCCCGTGGCGGTTCGCAGTCCTGTCAGAATTCGATGTATGATACCTAGATAGAGTTTTAGATACATTACCCATCCATAGTTAATGGGGAGTGAGGTGATGGCTAGATTGTTTCCCTACTTCCTCCCACTCCCTTCGCACCTGGTCGGAAGATCATGCCCCACGGATGTCGTTGTACAGGGCCAACACGCCACGGTCACGCCGCGGTCACACTGCGGTCACGCCGCATTCACACCGCGGTCATGCTGCAATCACGCCGCGATCACGCCGTGGTAATGTCGTTATTTGGCCCTGCTCCAGGACGAAACCTAGCAGCAGTTCTCCATCCTATTAGAATTCGATGTATGATACCTAGATAGAGTTTTAGATACATTACCCACCCATAGTTAATGGGGAGGGAGGTGACAGCCGAAATGTTTCCCTTCCTCCTCCCGCTCCCTTTGCTCTTGGCCAGAAGATGTTGCCCCGTGAATGTTGTCAGACCGGGCCAACACGCCGCGGTCACACTGTGGTAATGCCGTGATTTGGCCCTGCTCCATGATGACACCTCACGGTAGTTTTTAGTCCTGTCGGAATTCAATGTATGATACCTAGATAGAGTTTTAGATACATCACCCACCCTCCTTCCTGGACCCCGGATAGCCCCCCCCCCCTCCCTGGACCTCGGACAGCCCCCCCACCCTCCTCCTTGGACCCCAGACATCCCCCCAGATAGCCCCCCCCCCCAACCCTCATCCCTGGACCCCGGATCCCAATCTAAGCTCTCTTCAAGATTCACCCTAAATCCCAACGGAAAATAGGGTTTTAGAGCTTCAGAAGAAGATGAGAGAAGAGTGCAAACCCTAATCGAAAAGAGGACACAAGGATAGTATTAGACTCACTCGGATCTTTAATCCGCACTTGATGGAACTAAAAACTCCCAAGTGACATGTATGAGTTAACCCCACCTCAAACAGAGCCACGGTGTGTACTCAAAGTGTCTCACTTTTATTTGAAATGGACAACATTTTAAATGAAAACAACAACTGACATACATAAAACCGACCAAAAGGATTTGGATTGTGTTGATACTTTAGAAAAATGATCCATGAGTCATTTTTGATGTGTACGAGTCAACCCCACCTCAATCCGAGGCACGGTGTGGCCAATACCACTCAAAGTGTTTCACTTTTATTTGAAATGGACAACATTTTAAGTGAAAACAACAACTGGCATACGGAAAATTGACCAAACGGATTCGGATTGTGTTGATACTTTATTAAAACAATAAATGGGTAATTTTTGACATGTATGAGTCAACACCGCCTTAATACAAGGCATGGTGTGGCCGGTACCACTCAAAGTGTCTCACTTTTATTTGAAATGGACAACATTTTAAGTGAAAACAACAACTGGCATACGGAAAACTGAACAAACGCATTCTTATTGTGTTGATAATTCAACAAAATGATCCATGGGTCATTTTTTACATGTATGAGTAAACCCCGCCTCAATATGAGGCATGGTGAGGTCGGTACAACTCAAAGTGTCTCACTTTTATTTGAAATGGACAACATTTTAAGTGAAAACAACAACTGGCATAAGGAAAACTGACCAAACACAATAGGATTGTGTTGATACTTAAACAAAATTATCCATGGGACATTTTTGATGTGAAAAAGTTAAAGTCGCCTCAATCTGAGGCGCGGTGTGGCCGACACCACTCAAAGTGTCTCACTTTTCTTTGAAATGGACAACATTTTAAGTGAAAACAACAACTGGCATACGGAAAACCGACCAAACGCATTAGGATTCTATTAATACTTTAGTAAAAGGATCCATGGGTCATTTTTGACATGTAAAAGTTAACCCCTCCTCAATATGAGGCACGGTGTGTCCAGTACCACTCAAAGTGTCTTTCTTTTGTTTAAAACGAATATGCTTTTAAGTAAAAACAACTGACATACAGAAAACTGACCAAACGCATTCGGATTATGTTGATACTTTAGGAAAACAATCCATGGTTCATTTTTGATGTGTAAGAGTCAACCCCACCTCAATCTGAGGCGCGGTGTGGTCAGTACCACTCAAAGTGTCTCTCTTTTGTTTCAAAAGGACACCATTTTAAGTGAATACAACAACTGACATATGGAAAACTGACCAAAGGAATTAGTATTATATTGAAACTTTAGGAAAACAATACATGGGTCATATGTGACGTGTATGAGTCAACCCCACCTCAATTTGAGGGACTGTGTGGCCGGAACCACTCAAACTGTCTCACTTTTATTTGAAATGGACAAGATTTTAAGTGAAAACAAATGGCATACGGAAAACCAACCAAACGAATTTGGATTGTGTTTATACTTTAGTAAAATGATCCATGGGTCATTTGTGATGTGTACGAGTCAACTCTGCCTCAATCCGAGGTATGGTGTGGCTAACACCACTCAAAATGTCTCTCTTTTGTTTAAAATGGACATCATTTTTTAAGTGAAAACAACAAATGACATATAGAAAACCAACCAAATGCATTAAGATTCTATTTAAACTTTAGGGAAATAATAAATGGGTCATATGTGATGTGTAAAAGTCAAAACCACCTCAATACTAAGTGTGGTGTGGCTGGAACTACTTGAAGTGTCTCACTTTTATTTGAAATGGACAACATTTTAAGTGAAAATAACAACTGGCATATAGAAAACTAACCAAACACATTCGTATTGTATTGATACTTAAAAAAAATGATACATGGATCATTTTTTATGTTTAAGAGTCAAACCTACCTCAATCTAAGGAATGGTGTGGCTGGTACCACTCAAAGTGTCTCACTTTTATTTGAAATGGACAACATTTTAAGTGAAAACAACAACTGGCATATGGAAAACTGACCAAACGCATTCGGATTGTGTTGATACTTCAAAACAACGATCCATGGGTCATTTTTGACATGAATGAGTCAACATCTCCTCAATAAGAGGCATGTTTTTGCCGGCACCACTCAAAGTGTCTCACTTTTCTTTGAAATGGACAACATTTTAAGTGAAAACAACAACTGGCATACGGAAAACTGACCAAACGCTTTCAGATTCTATTGATACTTTAGAACAAGGATCCATGGGTCATTTTTGATGTGTACAAGTCAACCCCGCCTCAATCTGAGGCACGGTGTGTCCGGTACCACTCAAAGTGTCTTTCTTTTGTTTAAAATGGATACGCTTTTAAGTATAAACAAATGGCATAGAGAAAACTAACCAAATGCATTAGGATTGTGTTGATACTTTAGGAAAACGATTCATGAGTCATTTATGATTTGTATGAGTCAACCCTGCCTCAATCCGAGATGCGGTGTGGCCGGCACCACTCAAAGTGTCTCTCTTTTGTTTCAAAAGGACATCATTTTAAGTGAATACAACAACTGACATACGGAAAACCGACCAAAGGCATTCAGATTCTATTGAAACTTTACTAAAACTATCCATGGGTCATATGTGATGTGTAAGAGCCAACCCCGCCTCAATAAGAGGGCCGTTGTGGCCAGAACCACTCAAACTATCTCACTTTTATTTGAAATGGACAAGATTTTAAGTGAAAACAACTGGCATACAAAAAACTGACCAAACGCATTCATATTGTGTTGATACTTTAGTAAAACGATCCATGGGTAATTTTTGACGTGTATGAGTCAACCCCACCTCAATCAGAGGTGCGGTGTGGCCAACACCACCCAAAATGTCTCTCTTTTGTTTAAAATGGACATCATTTTAAGTGAAAACAACAACTGACATACGGAAAACTGACCAAACGCATTCGTATTCTTTTAAAACTTTAGGAAAATGATCCATGGGTCATATGTGACGTGTAAGAGTCAACTCTGCCTCAATATGAAGCATGTTGTGGCTAGAACCACTCAAAGTGTCTCGCTTTTATTTGAAATAGATAACATTTTAAGTGAAAACAACAACTGGCATACGGAAAACTGACTAAATGCATTCAGATTCTATTGAAAATTTATGAAAATTATACATGGGTTATATGTGACGTGTAATATTCAACCCCATATCAATACGAGGTGCATTGTGTCCAACACCACTCAAAGTGTCTCTCTTTTGTTTAAAATGGACATCATTTTAAGTGAAAACAACAACTAACATACGGAAAACTGACCAAATGCATTCGGATTCTATTGAAACTTTAGGAAAACAATCCATGGGTCATATGTGACATGTAAGAGTCAACCCCACCTCAATATGAGGCGCGGTGTGGCCGGTATCACTCTAATTGTCTCTCTTTTGTTTAAAATGGACATCATTTTAAGTAAAAACAACTGGCATACGGAAAACTGACCAAACATATTCGGATTGTGTTGATACTTTAGAACAACTATCCATGGGTTGTATGTGACATGTACGAGTCAACTATGCCTTAATATGAGGCTCGGTGTGGCCAAAACCACTCAAAGTGTCTTACCTTTATTTGAAATGGAAAACATGTTAAGTGAAAACAACAACTGACATACGGAAAACCAACCAAACGCATTCAGATTCTGTTGATACTTTATGAAAACGATTCTTGATTCATTTGTGTCATGTAAGAGTCAACCTTACCTCAATCAGGGGCATGGTGTGGCTAGTATCACTCAAAGTTTCTCTCTTTTATTTTAAATGGACGAGATTTTAAGTGAAAACAACAACTTGCATACAGAAAATTGACCAAATGCTTTCATATTGTATTAATACTTTTGGACAACGATACATGTGTCATTTGTGACGTTTATGAGTCAAACCCACCTCCATACAAGGCACGTTGTGGCCGGTATCACTCTAAGCATCTCAATTTTTTAAAAATGAACAACATTTTAAGTGAAAACAACAATTGACATACAGAAAACTGACCAAACGTATTTGGATTGTGTTGATACTTTAGGAAAATGATACATTGGTCATTTTTTACGTGTACAAGTCAACCCCACCTTAATCCGAGGAATGATGTGGTGGAATCCTACTCTGATCAATAGATATCACCATACTTGTACCATTTATTGTTCATAGCCTTAAGAACATTAATACTATTCTCACTAAGGTCAATAAACTTACAGTTCCATTCTTCTAGACCATCACAAGTTGAACTTATGATCATTTTAGTTCTTTCTGAATTTTAAATCAAGTAAAGAGTTCCATACTTTACTCCTTTTTTAATGACCATGGAACCATGGTTCAATTTCCATACCCCATTTTCAAATTTAGTTTCATAGCATGCATCATCAAACTTTATCTTTAGATTTGGGAATAAGAAAACCACTCCCAGGTAAAATCCATTTTCAGACATTTTTTATTTTCTATAAATGTTGATTTTGTTTTAGGATAGATCATATTTGGGTGTTCTTTCATTGTCAAAATATCTTATTATGATCCTCAAAAACCTAACAATTTCAAAAATTGAGGGGTTTTATTTCACAACATCAAGAAAGTGTAGTGAGGGAATATGTTTCCACTTGTCAAAGTCCTATGGTAGGATGGTTGGGTTAAAGAGGGTATTTGGGTCATGATTTAGTTGGATCCAATTTTTTTGAGGATATTATGTGTCGTCAATTTTATTCTCACTATTAATCATGAGAGGGTCTCATCAATTATTTTTATCATGGAATAAATAAGTGTCGCCCTTACATTAACCAGTAGTACACTATGTATGACTATAACCCATCCTGGAAGGGGACTATTTTTTGTCAACCTCATATGCATCACGACACACTCTGGATCAGATACATGTTCAACATCCACTTATTCAACCAATTTGGACATGATCACTATGCGTATAAAAACCAATACCCAAGTATATTATGTTATTACCACTATATAGTCTACCAACAAAGCCATTACCATTCACCCAATATCTAACATTAACACCCCTACCTCCTTCATCTTCCTTCTTAGTGCATCAAAACTGACATTTACTTTAAAAATAACATATTCCATTTCAAATTTGAACATCTATATTTATTTTATCCAACACATCTGAAAACTATTTAGTTCACATTAGAATAAATTATATTACTATAACATTCAGTTTGTATATATAACATGTTTCTAATCAAAGAGGTGGTGTCTCTGAAATTTACACTCATCAACGATAGTCACAAACTCTTTTTCATGAGTTGGGTAGTTTCACTCATGGGGTCATAAGTGATGAGACTCCTAAGAAAATACCTTTTCACCATATATTATAAAAAATAAAAGTTCAATGTAAAATGCATCACAAATCATTACATACCCAAATATAGGATCAGAAGAAAAAAAATTGGGATTTGATCCAATTTCAAACTCTTATTCAAATCTAATAAGTATTTCTAAGACTATTCTACCTATTATAATTTGATTGGGAGGGGGGGTTGTGCTGGTTGGGGGGGTTGTGCAGGGGTGAGGTGAATTACTACTGGAAGAGTGGTTGTCATATGAAGATTGAAATAGGTGTAAATAATGTTTGAGTTATTGAAACTATTATTAAACTCTACTGGAAGATTGTTGTAATATTAATATTGAAAAAGGTAATTGTAGTACATGACATGGTTGGAAGAGTTTGATGGTTTTATGTGTTTTTTTTGTGTTATTTCAGGTGTTTTTTATGTTGTTTTAAGTCTGTTTGTATGTGTTTTTTGTGTTATTTTTTATGCAGGTGTATACTGGAGGGGATGCTGTGTAATAGTTCTTGAAATACACAATACCAACGGTTTTAAACCATTGCTATACTTTGAGAAAAATTTAAAAACTATCCCAGTGGTTTTGAAACCATTGGTATAGTGTTTAGTCTTCAATATATACCAATGGTTTCATTGAAACAGTTGGTAAAAATTCTATACAAACATATACCAATGGTTATCCTACAACCGTTGGTAAATCAATACATACAGTGGCCTATACCAACGGTTTAGATCAAATCATTGGTATAGTTATTTCCTCACAGCTTACTTCCCTATGGTTTGGAAAACCATTGGTATAGGCTATACCTACAGTTTTCCAGCCTATACCAACGGTTTAGAACTGTTGGTATAACCTTCATTTCCAGTAGTTTTTATTGCTCCTGCACCCCCAATGAGTGTTTTTATTTCTTCAGGAATACTTCTGATCATATTATGAAACACAATAGTCAATGCAATATTCAATTTAAATATCCAATAATTATGAGTATTAATAATTGATTCTTGATATTTAACAGTATTCTTAAATACATCAAATCCTTCTGTACATCAAGATCACCAAAACCTATAATCCCCCCTCTTGGTGACATAGTCGATGAAGATATATTTACTCAATTTAAAACCCTAGATAGAGATAGACCAAAAACCATCCCCCTGAAATGACTAGCGTAACACCCTAAGATTTTATGGTATGTCTCTTTTTAAATAAATTTAATATCTTCGATATAGTTTGCAAAACACGCAACACTGAGTTTAAACAAACTAAGATATACTATTAAAATATTATTATTTTAACATGACTACTATAACCTAACCATTTAATTGATAGGTATTAATAGGAATAATCATATTATTAAATACATTTATTTATTAATTCTTAATAAATAAATTCTTATTTTTAGGTAAAGTCATTTTCTTCAAAAACAATTTTATTGCTTTCTATAAGAAAATAAATATAATTTTGACACTTTTAGAAAATTTATTTGAAAAAATAAACTTAATTTTTTATTTTATCATGTCAAAATTATCCTATGATTTATTTTTAAGAATTTTCTAAAATTTTTGAAATTTTAATGAATAACATCAAAATTGACAATAATGATATTTTATGGAATTAATATTTTATTAATTTTTTTAAAAATCATAAAAATATTAAATAATGAAAAATGGGATAATATATGGTCTAAAATTCCATCCCCTATGAATTTATGAGCCATTTTTAATCATTTTTCTCTAGAATAGTCTTATTTTATTTTAATATTTTGAGAAATTCCAAAAGTTCCTCTCACCTCAATTATAAAAGGGGACTTCTTACTTCACTTATTTACACCGATTTTATCCATATATCTCAACCAATACCTAACCATTTCTCTTCCCAACATCCTTATACAAGTTTTGGAAGTCCTGGTATTCCAAAAAAACCAACCCTAGTGTCCCTAAGAGGGGATTCAAAGGAGGATTCTTTAAGAAGAGCTCATCATCTTTACTAACTCTTTCGAGTTTATTTCTTCATTCACTTCCTATTAATGTGCTATACCCATCCTAAAATAATAAATAAAGTATCATAAATATATTTAAATATTATTATTTTTATGGAAAAATCATTTTCCATCTCTTATATATCCTACAAAAATCGAAAATATCACTTATGAGTATGTACGTCTTACCGTCTCCACATAGCGTTGTAATAATTTTTTCATAACCACATTACTCAGATGGTTATAAATATAGAAATAATGAGTATATATGATATTTATATCATTATTAATATTCTGTATATAATGGAACCTTGATCAAAATACAATGACTTAGACTTTCGAATCAAAGCATACATGAAAAACGAAGCAGTTATCACCCGAAATAGTAATTTAATAAATATTTTTTTCAAATGGGTGATAAAAGGGTATAATTAAATCGTGTATTATATGATATATATTATAATTGTTTTTTAATATATGTATAATAAAACTATATTTATTATATTGGGGGTTCGGACACATATGAAGGAAATTGGACCTAAGATAAGGGTTTATTTCACAGTCTCATCATTATTTAGGATTGTTTATATTTAAGTCTTCACAAGGGAATGTTTCTCTTCCATGTCTATATTTCCTAAAAATGATTTAATTTTTTTTACTATTATCCTATAAATATTTAAATCCATTTTTATCGATGTTTTAATTTTTACAAAATGGTTTGAAAGGAATTTTTTTTCATTTTCCAAATGAGGTACTTTGTGACTTTTCTAACAAAAATATGGAAGTAATGTTTTTTTACATATAAAAAATGAGTAGTTTTTTCCACTATCATGAAGCCTCAATGTTTTGAAGATTCATTTACAAGTTTACAAGGTTATTTTCAAAGAAATTTTTTTCTTTTATAATTGCATAGTGTTTTAAAAATAAGTGATTTTCAAAGTGAAAAGGGGGATTTCCCTTAAGAATTTTTCAATGATCTCATTAAAGTATTGTAATCCATGTAAAAATACTTTGTTAAATATTATGTTTCATTGAGGATTATCTCTTATGATATCATCTAGCATATTTTATTGAATGGTTTGTGATCAGTTTGATTAGGGATGTACTATTTTGATACCATTCTCCATATCACTTGGGATGGTTTATAATTATGTTATTTATTGAGAAAATTATTAACATTTCATATGATAGTTTTAATATGAATGTTTATGTTGATTATTTTTCACCCCTTTCATATGAGAAATGAAATAGACTTAGTAAGTGATGTTTGGGGCCCGCTATAGCCCCTCGATGCATCGGTAGGCCTCGTGAGACAAACTAGTTTGGGTATTGGCTAACGTCGTGCCCATTTATATATGATGTCTCAGTTAAAGCCTTGTAGATATGTTTATGATGTTCGACGTTATGAATTCCCTAATTATGATATTAGTTATTTATTTTCATTTTATTATCTAGTAAGTTATGATATTTATGGAAAAAAATTAGCTCATGTTATTATGGAATTAATTTATTTTCATTTATTCTTTCCATATTATGCTCAAGATATTTTTAAATGTAATGTGTTTCAACTATTTACCATGTCATACTATTTATGATTATTTATTCATGTTAAATTATGTTGTAAACATACCCTTACCGAGAAACTGAGATCACCCTTTTTCTTTTGTTTATTTTCCCCTAGGATGCAAAGAATTTTATTGTGATTGATATGTAGGTATAAGCTATGAAAATAATGGCGTTCTAAGAGGAATTACTATGTTATATTGTATATATTCAATTGTAATGTAAGAGTCAAATATTTATCTAGTTTTCTAAAACTATTAAGTCCTTCGGGATGCAATTCCTTTTATATTATGTCAATGTAATAAAGTAACCATCAACTTTGGGCTACTAGTGTCGGGGTATTTACAACTATAATTCTATTTTCTAAGAAATTGAGCCATGTCATCCTCTGAGGATACTAAAAATGATAAGGTAGGGTTATCATACCATGCTTCTTTGAGTTTACTATATAAATTAAAAAATATGATATTAAAAAGTAATTTAGTAACTCCAACTAATAACTAAAATTTTTTACACCTATTTTTTCTCCAGGATTGTTGACATAACTGCCATATTTTTTTGTGAACAGCAAACCGCAATTCTGTTATTCCAATAGAATGACCAATCTCTTTCACTTGTTTCAAAAAATTACTTAAATAATATTTTGGAAAACTAAATTACTTGAATTTTTATGGATATTTATTTTAATAAATTAAGTGGAATATTTCCATTTCATTTCCTCAAAAAACTCATTGACCCATAAGTGTGGGGAATGAGTTGATTCTCTCGATTGATATAATTTCTCATAAAAATAAACTAAATAGATTATATATCAATAAAACATGAAATTTTATGAAAACATTATAATTAATATATTGATAATTAATAAAATTCCTTATGATATTCAGCATGATGATGATCAATTAATTCTTTATATTGGTCCATAGGCATACATTTGGGGACCATCTCAAACATTTGTGACACTAATAGAGATATGTCATTGGATTCATTCCATAATCACTACTTGAAGTCTTTTATTTTTTCATAAATTTTTTAAGGTCCATGTATGTGAAATGGAATCAATCATGTCAAAATGAAACATCATCTACAAATAAAATTATAAAATACATTAAATTATTAACACATTAAGTAATAATGTTTAATTTAATTATATATGAATACATAATAATGATGGTACCTTTTTTTAGAATCAAAAAACTCATTTTTATAGGATAATGGAATGTGTCTCTAATCTAAATAATGAATAGGGAGGGATGTCACTTCATATGATAAAGACCCTAGTAACTGCCCAAAAATGCATGTTGCATCCTGATTGGGTGCCCCATATTCATCAAAAGGAACAACTAATTTACATTAGTGAAATTCAAAACATGTTGGATATTTATGTTTGTCTCCCTTATATTATTATTTTCATCTGTTTAATATATAAATTAAACAATTAGTATCAATATTTAAGAAAGTAATGTCATCACATGGAATTGAATATGAATGACAATGATCTGCCAATAAACTCTAGATGGAAACTGACAGTCGACTAGATTACCAGATGGATCCATCATAATTATCCCATATAATTGATCTACATAATCAGTGGAAGGTATACATTCATATTAAATCTTATTAGGATAAGATGAAATAGTAAAAAAAATGTGTACAATGTATGTGATGAATTGTACCCAGTGTCGTAGAGGGAGAATGAGAATCCTATGACATAAAGGGGGTATTGTAACTAAACCTATTCTAGTGTGTAATTACTATAAAAAACATTACTTATATTTATTAATATAAAAAATAGTCCTTATGTTTATTAATATCAAAAAAAATCCATGCATTTATTAATATCAAAAAAACGTACAAATTATATTCCTTGTTGGTTATGCTTTTATCAAGTTCCATTATTACCATTATTTATTATTATTATATATGTTCTTCTTCTTAGTCACTCTCCCTCACAAGACTAAAATTTTAAATATCTTCAACTACAAAAAAAATCAAACTATTTTTATTGATGGGGTTCATTGTCACAAATTACTTCACCTTCATCTCTCATATCATATGTGTCTCTCAGTTTCATGTGGACGACACTCCACCCATCATCCACTATAGTATCAAAATAATATAACATTTTTTTAGGAGGATATAATATATATCTCATGTTATTCCCACTCACCGACATTTATTAACTGAGATAAATTGGCATAAGTAAATTATAATGAATCTTTCTTTATACCCCTTTTAATATTGACCCAGTTACATTTAAATTACACAGCTACAAATTCCCATGAAAATTTAACATAATAATATCAACCAACTTTATAGAGTAACCTTGATATGAAACTGTGAATATACCATTATTTTGTTTTTTCAAACATCCTCTCAATCAACAATATAAAACTTGAAACCACCAATATTTTAAGCATTGAATCACCTAGCATGCTTTAAAGGACCTCGAGCTAAAAACTTCAAATATTCATATAGTTTAGATCAATTATCATCATTCATTACCTATTAAAGTTTATATAATTTATTTTTTCATAATTTAGATAATTATCAATATATTAAAACTACATATTATATTAATAACTTACATGGTGTACAAACCATTCAACAATTTATTTGGTAACAACTTTTTTTAACACTATCTCATTCTGAGTTTAGATCCTAAGGCATATTTTTGTTTGTGTCCTTAATTTTTGATATAGATATCAACAATATCGATATTGAGTAGTACATATCTGCGTGTCTTTCTTAATGGTATATTTTTCAATGAAAATGAAGAGACTTTTCCAACTTGTCGACATAATGTCAGAAACATTGATGGCATATTATTAACCCACAATTAACTTAGATTATCAACATGTCCAACTCAATTGAATATTGTCTATCAAATCCAAATAACTTGAACACAAGGTTAGACACTCTTCGAAAAGGTAACCTTCCTCAATAGAACCATCTGGATGAGATTTATTTTTTACAAAAGACTTCAAATGACCAAGATGCCTAATGATAAATTGAAATAAATTAATAAATAAAATTTTAAAATATTGAATAATAAAATTAGAATTTTTTAATGAAAACAATATTAAAATAAAATACATCTCTATGATATACATCCATCGATAATGTATGGGCCCTCCAATTTTATCATCTTTCGACAAATTCATTGTCAGATGAATCATCATAGTGAAAAATTATAGGGGAAGAACATATTGAAATGACAGTGTCCATACAATTATTTAATGAAGTTTATCTAATTCATTGGGGTTTAATGTCTTCTCACAAAGCTATCTAAATAATGTTCAAAAGTCGATTAGAACAACAGTTATTTTTTCATGTAACAAATTATGCATTACCAAAGGTAGAAACTACTCCATCAATACATGAGAGTCATGAATTTTCAATCCATGTATCTTATGGTGATTCAAATCAACATATCTTAAAATATTATTAGAATATCCATCATGCACTTTAAAATTTTTTAGTATTTGAAGGAAAAAATCTTTCTAATGATTTTTCATTGTGAAAATAACTGATGAAAACTTCACATTCTCATTTGGACATGGATCACATTTGATATTGATTGGTTCTAATTCCTTATGATCATTTAAATCATCCCTTGATTTTCCTTTCTCATTAAACAATGTAAATAGAACATTATCACATGCATTATTATCAATGTGTATAATGTCAAGATTATGACTTAACAAATTAAATTCCCAAAAATAGAAGTTTGAAAAATATGTTATTTTTATTAAATTTTTGTGATCTAATTGTAACTGATGGTGTTCTAACTCTTTTTCCACTTTCATTTAGCTGCAAATATTTTCCAAATTTTTTACCAACATTTTATAATTGTGCTAAGATCTATTATTCTGATAATAATTTTAGTGGAAGCATCAAATCAATTTTTCCATTGAAACATGACTTGTTAAAATGAAATCTATGATATGAGTCAAGGAAGTGATGATGACACATGAAACACCACTTTCTTCTATAATGTGGTTATTGAGACTCAAAATCAATGTTACAAAGTAGAAAATCCAAACTATCATGTATGTTCCAACTGAAAAAATTTCCTACTCTTGGAAAGTCACTAATAGTTCTCATAAGGGAACATGCATTTTAAACATTTTCATGGTAGATTCATCATATATTTTTACACCATTATTACATAACTCCTATAAGTATTGAATAAGAGGCTAAAGGTAGGCATTAATGTCATTTCCAATCATCTTATTTCTAGGAATAATCATTGATATGATAAATGAAGTTTGTTACACACACATTTAGGGAGGTAGACTATAAAGGATCAGAACAACTATCCAAATGTTTTAATTATTAATTAAAGTCCCAAAATAATTGAATCCATCATATACTCATCCCAATAGTATATTTTTAGGACCATAAGAGAAAACTAGATGTAATTAATTGAAGGTCTTCCATGCTTTTGAATCTCTTGGATATCACATGAACTCATTGTTGTTATTATGAAAAGCATGTAACTTCATATGTTTAGTGATTTTAGATGACATAAAAAAATATGTGTTACCATAGTTTTAATGTAAAGTAATGTAAAACCTTTACAACAATTTTCTTTTTTTTGTTTATTTATGATAGTACATAGATTCAAACTGACATTGTTATTTATTGATTTCCATCTAGAAGTACAACATATTTTTTACTTTTCTTTATTTGAATATTATTTATAATAAATCATAAAATCATTAGTACATATGTGTATATTTAGATCATTGAGTCCAAGATTTAAAATAATCTTCTTCATATCAAAAAATGATACAAGGATCTTAGTTTCAAAAAAATCATCATACAAAAATTCCAATAGCATGGATATTGCTTTATTTGTAATTCCATATAAAAACTTGATGTGGTATAACCTCATAAGAAAAGAAAATTTTTAGTATTTGACACATCCTTTATATAATTCCAAAATTTCATCTACAATTAATTTAGAAAACTCTTTTGTTTTCTTGGTTGAGTTTTCCCTTGTATTAGTCTCCTCATTGTCATACATTAATATGTTATCACCTTGATCTAGTTGTCATATAGTTCTGAAAGCATCATTAATATCTACAACATCAACAAATGAATCAAATGATGTGTTACATTATTGATGGTGTTTCCCTACTATGTCAAAAGCATCATTTATTAAGTTTTAAATTTCATTATACACTATCGGGGCATTGACTTGTTCATTTTGACTATATACATAACTGCTCAAATCTTCTATAACATACGATCCTCCATGAAAAATCTAACACACATAATGAGGAATAAATTATTTCAATATCAAGTGCTCAAATAATTCATCTTTCTTCAACCGTCATCTAAATTTTCATTTAGAATATGGAAATTTGATTCTTCCATCCAAAAATTGATTTTCAAATTAAAAAACCAAAAACATGTTCAATATTGTAACATAATGAGATATATTATGAGGTAAGGTAATCCAGCTTTTATCCATATGTACTTGACTTCCTACACTATCAAATATAAAATATAATTATATTTTTATATATATAAATAAAATACATTTAAGTGAAAGTCATATTTTACAAATTATGGAACATGAATCATGAAAAAAATAATAAATCATGGTATGTCAACATATAAAAATAGGTTAAATCAATCAATCTATGTCATATTTTCAAAAAATCCATTTTAAGAAATCTTTATCAAAAGAAAACCAATTTTTTTAATTAGATTCTAACATGACTACTAGTTATATTTTAGATGTCATATCAATATAATAACCTTATAAATTTAATCATTACTAATGAGTAACATTAAAAAAATATAATACTCAATGAAAATTAAACCATAAAGACACAAAAATTGAAAATAACCAATTGTTATCTATCTAAATATGAATATTTTCACCACCAAATAGTCAAATCGTCTAAATCAAATGAAAAACTATCATGTATTTTCCATCTAAATATGGTTTATTACTCTTACATTCATTAATGAAACCAAATCTATATACAAAAAAATTGTGTATGAATAATGTAAGTGAAGATACAAAGTAAGATTACAACACATTTCCTATTTATAAAGTTATAAAATAAACCATTCTATGTAAATTTAAAATTCATGTCAAAAGTTCCATTCCGTATTTATGAAAATCATGTAAAATTTAATAGAAAATGTATGCCATTCATTTAATATTCAACATTTTATCTAAATTTAAACTAATATATACATCTATAATTCAAATCATATATAAAAATATATTAATTTATAATTTATTTTATTTTAAGGAATCATGGAAGAGTACCTAGTATACAATAATGACTTGGATTTTCCATGTATTATTTTTGGATATTGTATGAATTATTTTTGAGATTATGTGTTGATATGACATGTGATTATGAGTCCCAGTGTGCTTGGAATAAATGTTTGAAATATATTAAATATATTAAATAGCATGTGCACACAATTTTTTAAAAAAAGTAGAATAATTTCTAAATGGGGTCCCGAATCAGAAATTTCAGGGCACCATTGGGTTTAGAACATGGGTTTTACCCTAGACACGACATAACCATAGTCGGCATGGGCCATTTGTAGAAAAGTCATCGTGAGTGTGGAAATAAATAAAATAATTAAATAAATTATTTTTTTTATTTTTTTGATGTAGTGACTAGAAAGTATTTAAGTAGACTTCTATAAAGAAATCCTAGGGTTAGCCGCATAACCCTAGAGTCGTTGGAGAGATCTTTGGAGGATCTCTCTCAGAAGAACTTCCACCGGATCTTGGATCGGTGATCAACGTGCAACAGAATCGAAGGATCTTGACAACGATTGTGACACTAAATCATTCTTTATTAGTGATCGATCTGAATCGAGGTAGGGTATTTGTTTTGATGAATTATTTCCCCATTATTATTTTCTATAATGAATGCAAATCAATCAACAAATGGGTTGACTTGTGGGTCATGTGTATTATGGTATGGGTTAGATTAATCGATAATTAGAAGAATTTCTTATGTTTGATTTTTTTATCTTCATTCTCCATTCTAATGAAAATGAATCAAGGTTGATGTAAAAATTGACTGAGGTTCATTCCTCTTGTTTGTTATTGTGATTTTCTCCCCCGGTTCTTCGTTCATTGTGGGCGTTCTTCATTTGGACCATGGTTCGACATATCCTAATGAATCGATCATTGCACACCTATTTCTTGGTGAAACTATCCAATATTATAGATCTGGTATTGACACGACATGACGGTGGTATGATGATGTAAGTGGTAGTGAATCATATGGTTTTGGATACCTGATTGCGTTTTCTTCAGTGTGTAATGAAGAACGATGAATGATTCCATCTTCTGAATGTATTTGAAGTCTGTAACTTGTTGTTTGTCAATGGTGAGTCTCAGATGAGGTGGTTCCTTGATTTTCCTGGTGACATAGTCACTAAATCACAGGATGGAGGCTCAAAAATGAATATGGAAACCAAATCTAGGAATCTGGAAAATTTCACACTACACAACGTCTAATGTGGAGCCACATGTCGTGTGGCCCCCCTTTGTGGTGGCTAGGGTTTTGGGAGATAGTTAAGTATCACATGACATGTGACTGGGTCACATGTTCTGTAACCTATTCTCGATGACTTGAAATGTACCTCGGAGGATACACGGATATAGGTTGGGGTACATAGGTTAGAGAACACTATGTACTCCCCTATATAGACATGGCCTGGGCAAGTTCATGGGTTAAACCATGTATGGGTACACGGGCAGAGTACATGGTCAGTCAACACACCATGTACTGTTATATATACATGGGCATGAGACATGTGTTATTTACATTGGAAGGACATGGGGTCAAGGGACACAGTGTGTAACCCTTCTATACGCTATGTACTTTCTAAAACACAACTTATAGCCCTTTTCATCTGTATCTTGGACAAATTTTTTTAGGGTGCATTCCCCATATCCATTCTCTAAGGGTTAGTACGGAATCGCCTCCCACACATAGGACAATGATCCCTTCAATATGAATTTTTGGATAGAGTTGTTGGAATCCTTCTATAAGGCCCAGAGTGAGATCCTCTATTCATCTTTGTGCCCTATGTGGAGTTATTGATATTGTCGTGACCAACACTACATGGGCATCGGTCCTCTACTTAGCGGGTTAATCCAAATTGAGTTGTTGGTATACCCCATGGCCTTAGGAGTGATCCTCATCTATATATCGTATCTCTTCAAACCTTAATTGTATACTTATAATGGAGGGACTCAATAATCATTACCTCTCGGATGGATTCCATCAGTGTTATCAGACTCAGGAGTGTGTTCTCCCAAACAAGTGCTTTGTGGAACCTTCTAGCTAGAATCATAGGCTAGCATATTATGGTTGTGACTTACCTTTGAGATTGTGTGTATTTGTTGAGTATATATGAATATTCTTATTATATTTGTTGTATATATATATATACTTATATAGAGATAATTGTATTTCCTTTGTTGTATTATTTGTGGTTTTGGGGTGTCCTACTAGGTATTGTTATACTCAACCATGCACAGGATTTGCCCACACATGTCGGGTCTTGTGTAGATGATCAAACTTTTGACAGAGTCCTAGACGGACCAGAACCAAATGGTGATTAGTGAGACTAGATAGAATGAGGTGTGTTTCTATGGTATCTTAATAGTAGTATTAGTTTTACTTTTAAGTTGGACTTGTTTTAAAACTCTTTGTGGTGGGATTGTATTTGTCCATATTTCCTTTCTTTTACTTATTATCGTACTCTGGTTGTGGGATTTAGATATATTCATGAATAGTTGTTTAGTTGGTTTTATATTTCAACATTGTATGGGCATGGATATGTGTGTGTGAGGGGGTACTTAGGCTAAGCCCTTCCATGTTAGTGATATTCCAACTTGGTGCTAGCCACCAGCCCCTAGCCTGTTAGAGGTGAGCTCGAGGAGTCACAACAAGGGCCCCATTGGGATGGGTCCTGAAAAAGTGGTATCAAAGTAGTCAGTTTTTCCTTAAGACCAAAGTATGTGATATTGGTTTGGGGTGACAGTGTTAAGTGTTTCGAGTTTAGCTTTTAGGCCAGGGAATCTGGTGTTGGTGTGCCAATAGACGTATTCATACACTAGGACTCTGATCACCTGCTTTTCAACTTGTTACATGAGAACACTGGTTATATGGAAAAAATGGTACATGCGTCATATAAGAATGGGTTGTGGTCTTCATGTCCTTCTTGAGTTAGCTCTCCATATATACTCATTGATCATGGTACATCTTGTTTACTTTCAGGATGCCTATGAGATGTATGATAGTTAGGATTTAGCATTAGGATCACGAAGATGATCCCCTTAGTGATGAGGTGTCAATATAGAGACCAGTTCCAAATATGTTACCTCCATGTTGTTCACTAGTTATACCACCACCTTTAGATCAGCACATGGCACTTGCAATGCCAACAGATGAGGTGCACAGGATGATCACACTTCATGAGTTTCAGTGATAAAGACCCCTCAAGTTTTGAGGTGAGTTCGATCCACGGGCTAATGAGGATTGGCTTGAGGTAGTGGTTCGAGTTTTCTATCTGGTCAGGACACCAGCAGATCAGATGGTGGTCCTGTCAGTGAGCCTTCTTCATGGATCAAAAAAAGCAATGGTGGGGGTTAGTGACCCAATATTACGATGAGGAAACCCTAACATGGTTAGAGTTTGAGTGAATTTTCATATAGAAGTTCTCTCTAGCTATGCAGAGGGTTGTAAATATCCAGGAGCTTCTGCATCTCCAGCAGGGAATCACAATAGTAACTGAGTATTCATCGTGGTTTACCAACCTCTCCAAGTACTCGATGGATATGGTTTGTGACAAGTTCTTCAGGGCTTGGACCCTCAAGAGATTTATACATTGAGACATCTGATTCAATGTTAACCCTCTATGCATTCCTACGTATGCTGAGGTGCTAGAGAGAGATTTGGTGGTTGAGAGTTTCTTAGATAAGTAGATACAACCAGTGGTTTCTGGTAGTGGGAAAGGAGTAGAGACCTCAACAGCAAGGAGATGGCATCGGTCTAAGGGACCCAGATGTGTGAGACATTTCAGGAGGAGGTCCCATGTCATGAACCAACCCAGGTCAACCTCGAACCAGTCACTCGAGCTGATATGAGAAAATTCCTGAAGGGCATTCCCGATTCCCACGAGCAGGCAACTAGAATCGGGCATCAATAAAGTAAACAAAGGGACTGATTTTTTCCAATATAAATAGATAAACTAAATAGAGGAAATAAACAGAGCATCCCAAAGTAAATATATTTCCAAAATTCACATCATTTATAAAAAATTGATAATACAACAACTAAACAACCAAAACCAAACTAAAAAAATGACGACCATGATGTCTCCATGTGACCCTGAGTTCCACTCTCTCACACTAAGACCAACCATCACCCATGAAGATCAAGTCCAAGCTAAAAACTGCACCACAAGCTAAAAATAAGAAGAAACTATAGGTGTGAGTATTAAAACTCAATAGGAGTTCCCGAACAAATCTATTCCCAATGGACTTCCTTTAAAATAAACAAAACACCAACTTAAAGTTTGAAATACAATATATAAAAGTAATCCTTTCCACGCATTTTCCACTTTGAAAAGAAATAAAGTCCATTTCCATTTTTACCATTTAAAACCACACACTTTTATAAGGAGGAACCATATGCATTTTTAAAAGAGAAAGGTGAAATTTCATTTGAAAAGAGATAAAGAGTGTAAAACCTTTCCAAAAACCATTTCCATAAAATCCTAAAAACCAACACATTAATTTCCAAAGAAATACACCACATGTGAGAGTATTAATAATTATCACACAATAAGGGAAATGGGAATAATAAAACAAGATTAACCAACCAATCATGCATCTCAATCATTCTCTATAAGTAACTAAGTGCTAATAGATATGGGAAAAACCTTGGAGCTAATGAATAATACAGAACATACTAATACATGTTGACTCATCCTGAAAAATATACTTCACTCGATGACATCAATAACACCATCACATGGTCATCCATCCCCTACATGTTATAGACCGAGGGGCATAATCCCATAGCAATAAAACTGAATATATCATCTTGATATGGGCCACTATTCAGAGCATAATCCTAACTAGTGCAACAATAGTTATCAGAAAATTTGCTCATTATGTCAAGTTCGCATGTCAAGATGTATAAAGAAGGTGATCCAACTGATTCCAACCAATCATTCAATCACATGCACATATATAATAATAATTCACACAATAGTAATCACCCTGATCACCCCAAGGATTAATCTCTTGCCTTAAAACTAGTAGATCACAAAGGAGTCCACATTGAGGACCTCCCAT
Source organism: Viscum album (assembly GCA_963277665.1). NCBI lineage: Eukaryota > Viridiplantae > Streptophyta > Magnoliopsida > Santalales > Viscaceae > Viscum > Viscum album. The sequence continues at coordinate 1,327,970,212 of OY728126.1, forward strand.
TCTGCACATGGTAAATGGGTCATGAGTATTCCATGGTGAGGACATCCCACCCATTCAATACACACACACACACACACACACACACACACAAGGCAAGACGATTTTCCAAGGAGAGTTTTCATAATAAACACCTTTACCACTTTCACAAAATTGCCAAACGGTCCTCAAGAATTCTTTCAAAAAACCACCATTTTAAAAGAACCAAATACAACTTTCCAGAAAGGTATAATATACCATTCACCATTTTACAATCATTTGTAAAAAAATTCCATGTAAACACTCATGTCACATTTTCAATCCAATGAAATTTTCATCAAAATTCCAAATGGTCCATTATCCACCACCACATCCCAAACCATTTTTAAAGGTCAATTACACACTTTACTTAAACCCAAAACCACTTTTAAAACCCATTAAAGGAACCCAAATCATTATTTCACATATTGAAAATATATTTACCAAGCCAAACCATGCTTTAAATATCACAAACTGCTTATGAAATCCAACTGGGCATTTCATCGAACACGCGGAGTGCAACATTTAACAAAAAAATCCATTTATCACAAAATAAAGGAGAAATCACCACTTTACACTCCAAAAAAATTATTACAAGGATCACATGTCACTATTTAATATCAAAGGAATGTGAAAAAATTAATAAACCAATGAATCTTAAATTAAAAAGGCAAGTGAAAATGGAAACCTACCTCAATCTCACCGCGCTTCAATAATGCACACCCAAAAACACACCACGAAGGTTCCAAGAGCCAAGATCTACTAATAGGAACCCTAAGAAGAAAAACCCTCCAACATAAACTAAGGAGAAACATGAAACCTAGTTCTAAGATACCATAGGAGAAGAAGAACTCAAGAGGAAATGAAAGAAAGAGGAAGAGGGAGAAGAGAAGAGAGGGTTACCTTGAGAAATCTAGCCCCAAACACTACTGGAAAAAGGGTTTGTTGCGACGGGTTATTTGCGACGGGATATATTCCCCTCGCAACAGGTCTGACGAAAGGCTTATTTGTGACGGGAATATATTCCCATCGTAAATAACTGATCATTTGCGACGGGGACAATGTCATCGTCGCAATAGGTTTGGCGTGGATTTCGCGCCAAAACGCGGGAATAGTATTTGCGACGGGTGGCTACTCCCTGTCGCAAACACCCTGACGCGGTAAATACTATTTGCGATGGCGGATTTACCCGTTGCAAATAGTATTTACCACGTCAGGGTATTTGAGACGGGAAACTCCGCTCGTCGCTAAAGGTATGTCGGCAGGTAAGTATTTACGACGGTTCCCGTCGCAATAGCCTTTTTAAAGGTCGACCATAATTAATGCGGGCGGCAGGCATTTGCGACGGGACCCATCGTAAATAAGTAAATAGTAGCAACGGAGGATTTACCCATCGCAAATAGTATTTACCACGTCAGGGTATTTGCAACAGGAAACTCCGCTCGTTGCTAAAGTTATGTCGGTAGGTAAGTATTTGCGACGGTTCCCGTCACAAAAGCCTTTTGAAACACCGACCGTAATTAATGTGGGCGGCGGGCATTTGCGACGGGACCCGTCACAAATATCAGTATCTGCGACAGTTTACCCATCGCAAATAATCCCATCGCAAATAAGTTAACCTATATATACCCCCATCCATTTTAGTTTTGAAAACATCCAAATTTTCTTCCTCTTCTCTCTTCTTCTTGAAGCTTTAGTTTTAAGCAAAAAAAAATTGATTCTTTTTTTGAGATCGTCGGAAGGCAATCAAAGGAGTCCATAGCTTTAAGATTTCAAAGGTATCTACGTTTTATTTAATTTTATATTTATTTCATTTTTTATATTAATTTTAATTGTTGTTCTAATTAAATTATATTTCAATTAATTTATTATTTATATTTAGTTTTATTAATAAAATGATATTGTTATAAATAATTATAAATAATTAGTTATAATTAATTCGGTATAATTTGTAGTTAAGTATAGTTTTTGGTTTATCAATCAAATAAATCCTTGTCTGGATACGAACAAGTAGAGGTGGCTCTAGCCCAGATGTACCTAGGAGTGAAAACTCTGACAAGGAGTTTCGGGCTTGACCCGGGGTATCCTGGTACACGACAACGGGTCTTGCTGCACTCTTGGTTTGACACTCCCGGGGGATATTTATTTGGTAATAATTATATTTAATTATAAATTTGTAAATGTTTAAAATAATTTACAAATAATTAAAATAATTTGCAAATAATTAAAATAATTAGATTTATTCAAATAATTAGAAAATAATTGAAATAAATAGCGATTTAATTCAAATAATTAAAATAATTAGCAAATAATTAAAATAATTAGCAAATAATTAAAATAATTAGAAAATAATTAAAATAATTAGAAAATAATTAAAATAATTAGAAAATAATTAAAATAATTAGCAAATAATTAAAATAATTAGAAAATAGTTAAAATAATTAGCAAATAATTAAAATAATTAGTAATTAAAATAAATAGTGATTTAATTAGATTTATTCAAATAATTAGAAAATAATTAAAATAAATAGCGATTTAATTCAAATAATTAAAATAATTAGCAAATAATTAAAATAATTAGCAATTAAAATAAATAGTAATTTAATTAGATTTATTCAAATAATTAGAAAATAATTAAAATAAGTAGCGATTTAATTCAAATAATTAATTAAAATAATTATCAAATAATTAAAATAATTATCAAATAAAATAAATAGGGATTTAATTTAAATAATTAAAATAATTAGCAAGTGATTAAAATAATTAGTAAGTGATTAAAATAATTAGCAAGTGATTAAAATAATTAGCAAGTGATTAAAATAATTAGCAAGTGATTAAAATAATTAACAAGTGATTAAAATAATTAGCGATTTAATTCAAATAATTAGCAAGTGATTAGAATAATTAGCAAGTGATTAGAATAATTAGCAAGTGATTAGAATAATTAGCAAGTGATTAGAATAATTACCAAGTGATTAGAATAATTACCAAGTGATTAGAATAATTACCAAGTGATTAGATTAATTAGAAACAAACTAATTATCAACAAACTAATTAGAAACAAACTAATTAGCAACAAACTAATTAGCAATTAACTAATTAGCAACAAACTAATTAGCAACAAAGTTATTAGCAACAAAGTTATTAGCAACAAACGTGATTAGCAACAAACGTGATTAGCAACAAACGTGATTAGCAACAAACGTGATTAGCAACAAACGTGATTAACCACTCGTTCAATGGGAAAGAAAATGTGATTAACCACTCCTTCACCTCAATTCTCTTTTCATCTATGTGTTGACGCTTGACAGGAAACTTCTGTCTCCACATGTAATATTTTCATTCACTGTCAAAATCAACCTGTCAATGAATGTGAATATTACATGTGGAGATACAAGTTTCCTGTCAAGCGTCAACACATAGATGAAAAGAGAATTGAGGTGGATGAGTGATCAATCACATTTTCTTTTCCATTGAATGAGTGGTTAATCACATGGTCTCTGTATATCTTCCCATTACTAATTATTATATAATTAGTAACATATGTTATTATTATATGATTAATATTTATGAAAAAATAATATTAATATTTAGGTCATGTTCAATAAAAATTTTGCGTCAGCCGTGTCCAATGTAAACTCTATAATTGTCCTTGCTTGGTTGATCACCTCGTAAGTAGCGTTGCAATAAGACGATATGAGTCATGTCTTTCTCATCTATAAGAATCATATCACATAACCCTTTACATACCATTGTTCCTTGAAAATTTAAGGGATTAAATTTTTAAGGAAAATGATCTATGTAAACGGTAATGCGAGATGATCCTTAGAGACGTGAACGACATGACTTGGGTCATCTTATTGCAATGTTACTTACGAGGTGGTCAACCATGCAAGTACAATTATAGAGTTTACATTGTACACGGCTGAAGCAAAATTTTATTGAGCATGACCTAAATATTAAAGACCCTTTAAGATTTGAACATGTTAAGAATAGATCAAATCATATTGCGAATAATTATCAGTAATTACCAATAATTAGTACTAATTACCGATAATTACCAATAATTAGTAATAATTACCGATAATTACCAATAATTAGTAGTAATTAGCAGTAATTTCACTGAAAATTTTGTCGCTTGTAAATAGTGGTAATTATTAAGAAGTAGTTCTAATATCTTCTCTTTTTGGGAATTTTTCTAATATCAAATTATTCAAAACCAGTAATGTTTTAATGTTTTGTAGAAAAATATGGAACAACGAAGTCGGCAACAGTCATTATTAGAAGACCGCGTATGGATAAATCAACATAGAAATCCAAATGGTTCTGGTTTAAATCCTGTATATATTGAGGGTGTAGAGACTTTCTTATCATTTGCATTATCAAATCCAGAATTTGTTTTATAAGGCACAATAAAATGTCCTTGTAAAAAATGTGCACTGAGAACGTTTGACACATTTGATAAAGTTGGGGGACATCTCTTTCATTTTGGTTTTCAACCGGATTATGTTTTTTGGTATCAACACGGTGAACGCAGTTACAGAGAAGGTGATACTAACTTGATTCTGGATCCATCGCGGTTTCAAAATTTAGTACATGATGTTGTAGGTCCATCTGTTCAACATACCGAAAATCAAGATGATATTGATTCAACTCCCGAATTGGCACCATCTGAATTTTATGAGTTGTTGAGGTCTACTGAGGATGAATTATATCCTAGTTGCAAGATAAGAAAGTTAGAAGTAGTTACAAAATTTATGGCTATCAAATCAGATAATGGAATGTCAAAAAACTGTTTTGATTAGATATTTTCTTTGGTTAAAACACTTTTACCCGAAGGAAATGTTTTACTTGCAAATTACTATGAGAGTAAGAGGCTGGTTAGGAATTTGGGACTTAGTTTTCAGAAGATTCATGCATGTTCAAATGATTTAATTTTATATTCTGGTGAAAATGAGTCGTTGGATAGTTGTCCCACATGTGGACAATCGAGGTATAAAGAAGCTCAACATGGGAAGTCTGGCTTGATTCCTGTAAAACAGTTGAGATATTTTCCACTTACATCTAGATTGCAGCGTTTATTCATGTCTAAGAATACAATGACAATGATGTCATGGCACAAAATGAATATTTCAACCAGTAAAAGCTTGAATCATCCAGCTGATGGTGATTCATGGAAACATTTTGATAGAGTGCATCTGTCATTTTCTTTAGAAGCTCGAAACGTGCGACTGGGTCTTTCCACTGATGGTTTCTGTCTGTTTGGATCTTATGGTAGTCAGTATTCATGTTGGCCTATCTTTATAACTCCGTACAATTTACCTCCATGGATGCTAATGAAGGATCCCTATATCTTTTTGACCTTATTAATCCCAGGACATCCGAAAAAGAATATTGATGTATATTTGAAACCATTGATTAATGAATTAAATTTATTGTGGAGTACTGGTGTCAATACATATGATGTTGCTGCGAAACAGAATTTCATACTAAGAGCAGCATTGATGTAGACAATTAGTGACTTCCCGGAATATGGCATGTTATCTGGCTGGAGTACACATGGACCGAAATCATGTACTTAATGTATAGGAGAGAACAAATCATTTATTCTTTTTCATGGAAAAAAACCTTGTTATTTTGACTGTCATCACAGATTTGTTCCAACTGATCATCCTTTTCGGAGGAACAAATTTCATTTTAGAAAAGGTACAATTGAAAAGGATGGACCTCCTAAAATGCTATCAGGTACATAGTTAAAATCATTTGTATTTTCATTACCTCCCATCACATTTGGACCCACAATAAACAAACAAAAAATTTCTGGCTTTGGGAAAGAACACAATTGGATAAAACGGAGCATTTTTTGGGATTTTTCATATTGGTCTGATTTGTTGGTCTGCCACATGCTGGATGTTATGTATATTGAGAAGAATTGTTTTGATAATTTATTTCATACAGTTTTGGATACACCTGGTAAGAGCAAAGATAATGTAAAGGCACGATTAGATCTTGCCCAAATTTTCAGGCGCCCAGAACTCGAACTATTTGAGAATGTCAGAACACAAAGGTTAATGAAGCCAAAAGCAGCTTACACACTGTCCAAAGAAAGTCGCTTGTTATTTTGTCAGTGGATTGCACATTTGAGACTTTCAGGTGGTTGTGCTTCCAATTTGGGTAGATGTGTAAAGAATGGTTATATTAGTGGATTAAAAAGTCATGATTTTCATGTTATAATGGAAAGAATTATGCCAATTGGATTAAGTGGTCTGTTGAATTCCATGATTTGGGATTTGATAACAGACATGTCGTATTTTTTTCAATACATTTGTACAGCAATAGCAGATTACGATGTTCTAAGAAAACTTGAAGAAGATGTTGTTGTAATTATATGTAAACTAGAAAAAATATTTTCGCCATCTTTCTTTAACTCAATGGAACATTTGATATTACATTTTCCACATGAAGCAAAGTGTGGAGGTCCAGTACAATTTCGATGGATATACCCATTCGAAAGATGCATGCAGAAGTTGAAAAAAAAAGTACGTAACAAATCATCTGTTGAAGGATCAATTGCTAATTTTCAAGAAGAAATATCTTTTTTCTGCTCTCACTATTTTGAATCTGATTATCCCTCAAAACACAACCGCATGGGACGGAATGAGGGGAATATTGATGATGGAATGGACAATCAATTATTAGTTTTTAATCAGTCAGAGCTTGGTTTCGGTGGAGTTCATGAATGATGGCTTTTGGATGATGAACATCACAGAGCTCATACGTATGTTATGCTCAACTGTGAAGAGATGACATTATTTGTACTGTAAGTACTTCTATCACTTATTATATCATTTATGTTACAATAAGTAACTTTATTTTTTTAGGTTATATGATAATCATATCAAGAAACAACTTCCACAAATTACAGCAGCTGCTCTCAAAGAACACCGGTAGAAAATTTTTTCTCTATAGTTTCAAAAACTGGTAACATAAATTCTTCATGTTTTAACATCTCATTCAGTTTATTATTTATTATATTGATAATTATTTTAAAAAAATTCAGGTGTCTCAACATGCTGATAAAATTGACAAACATATGTGTATATTGAGTAACCCACCATCCAAAATGGTTAAATATTATAATGCATATGTGGTGAATGGATTTCGATTTCATACATGTGCATATGGGGAATCAAAAAAAAACAATGAACAGTGGAATTTTCTTGAGAGGATCTCATCATAGATAAAATGAAGTTGACTTTTATGGCATACTTGATGAAATTATTGAACTCTGTTATCTAGGACAGTATTACATAACGATGTTCAAATGTCGGTGGTTGGATACTGAGATAGGAGTTCGTGTTCATCCAACTCATGGAATCATCGATATTAAATATAAAAGTCTTCTTGCAGTAAATGAACCATTTTTACTGGCTCAATAGGAACATCAAGTTTATTATGCAAAGTATTGTGCTACGTCAAGAGACCTGAGTGATTGGTGGATCATAATAAAAATCAAAATTCGAGACAATCAGTTTTATCAAAGTGAATCTTGTTTCACTGAAGTGAAAGGAATTGAAGTTTTTCAAGAGACTACTCAAAATCTATCTTTTTCACAAAGAAACATGAGTATCGATGATGAAATCCCACAATTAAGATTCGATGGTGACGTTGATGTTAATAATGTCACAGATGAATTTGAAATGGTAAGAGATGATGGAATTGAAACTCAAATGGATATCGATGATATTGAGGAGGAATATGAAGATGACATCGTCAGATATGAAGATGATGATGAAGGTGGACATTAATACAATTCAATGCTAGTTATATATAATCATAACTTATATATATGTATATATAATAATAATTTTTAATTATTTGCTAACAACATTAATTTTCTGTTTCAGATGAACGATGAGTTATTTCTTCAGTTATCGGAGGCTGACCTACCTTTGGATGAGGATGATTTCGAGTCATCTGACCCTCAGCCTACTGGCACTTTAGGGAGTACGCGGAGGGGGCATGGTCTTGCACGACTGATGATCCATGGCCCCATACCTGAGCGATGTTTGTGTCTTGGGTTCGATCCATGCACGCGGAGGTATGATAACATGTGCATTTTATTAAGATTTCATTAATTTATTTACATAATAAATGTTCGATTATTTTTTTTTACAGTTTTCCGCATATAGCAGTCGGACAGGGCAGCGCTATTTTGCGCAACTATTTTTCTCAGTCATGGACCACGTGGGAACATATTCCCGTTGATGTGCAGCAGGCTATGTTCGGCCATTGGTTGGTACGTAAATAAATAGTTTTTATTTTGAAATTTATTTCATTTATAACTTGATATTGTAAATTATTTGTAGGGTTTATGGTATCCAATCGATGATACCATGCATGACGCCATCCACGAGGCATGGGAGGTGGTGATGCGTCATCGATTACGTCAGTTTTTACACAATATAAGAAAAATGAACATGAAAAAAGCTGGAGTGACCATGTTTGATGAGTCTTGTAGAGCCCACTGACCAGAGTACATTTCATCCCATGTATGGGATGGATTATGTTCACACTGGTTGAGTGGTGGATTTTAGAGGAGATCATCGTTGGGGAGGCAGAATCAGGGGAGACAGGAGGTGACTCATTGAGCTGGGAGTCGTATATTCAGTACGCATAGACAGCATCTGGTATGTACATTTTTTAAAAATATTTTATATAACTTTAAATATTAACAGTTTATTTTATATTCTTATAGGATGTCGAGTAGCCCGATATTACAGAGTACGATGTATATCGGAAGATGTATAGTGCTCCAGTTACTGGGGAGATTAGAGGTGATCGCCAGCATCAGATTGTGGTCAGTATTATTTGTTTTTCAGTTTGAAAATTAACTGCATATAATATATTCACAATTTTAATTTCAAATTGCAACTGAAGGAGTCATATGAGGCCATGACTTCATAGACCCAGGATGAGGGTCAGGCCGAGACATCTGATCAGACCAGTGGCCATCATTTTGATGAGGCCGCATGGATGCAAGCTACCCAGTATGGCTTCGAGAAGGGCCGAGTAGTTGGTATCAACTCTCATTTGACTACTGCGACTTATTATGGTAGTGTTGTGATGTCGGCGTCCAGCTCGAGAGGAGCTCGTGCATCATATTCCGCATCACAGTATGAGGATCAGTTGCGATCACAGACTGAGCTAATAGAGAGTCTCCATAAGGAGCAGGAGGAGATGCGTCAGCAGCAGTAGCAGCAGCATGAGGAGGAGCGCCAACAACAGCTTTAGGAGTACGAGGAGCAGATGAGTCGGTGGCAGCAGCAGCATCAGGAGTAGATGGAGTACATGCGTCGTCTGACTTTTGCATTAGGGATAGAGTTTCCTCCACCAGCTCCTCCAGATCCTCCAGCTCCCCCCTCCTTCGGACCAGCGATTTATTTTGATGTTATAAAGTTTTTTGAATTCAAAATATGAATTATTGTCTATTTATAGTTTCTATCTTCTTTATATTGGTGTCAATGTTGCGTTATTTAATTCATATTTATTTTTAATAGTTTATTATTTATTATTAGTATTATTTTTTTAATATTTGTTTATTTTATTAATAATAATATTACTCTTACTATTTTATTATTTTTTTATATTTTTGTTGTTACAAATATTGATAAAAAATTATGATTTATTATTTAAAAAAATTATGATTTATTATTTAAAAAAATTATGATTTATTATTTAAAAAAATTATGATTTATTATTAGTATTATTTTTTAATGTTTTTTATATATATTTTTTTTGAAAATATTGATAATTTTCATATTTTATTATATTAAGAATTTTAAATATATTTAAAATTATAATTAATTATAATGTTTTAAATATTGGAATTATTTTTTATTTTAATATTTGATTGAATTATAATTTTATTATTATTATTAAAATAGTATTTTTTTATTATATTATTATTTCATTTTTTTATTTTTTTATACTTATTTGCGACGGGAATAAGGACCCGTCGCAAAAGGTATTTGCGTCGGGCCCGTCGCAAATAGTTATTTCGAAATAACTATTTGTGGCAGAAAAAGAGGCCCGTCGCAAAAGGTATTTGCGATGGGTCGTCGCAAATATGGTTTTTTGAAAAGGTATTTGCGGCGGTAATAGGAGCCCGTCGCAAAAGGTATTTGTGACGGGCTCATCGCTAATAGTTATTTCGAAATAACTATTTACGGCGGGCAAATATACCCGTCGCAAATAGGTTTTTTAAAAATAACCCGAGAAGTATTCGTGATGGTAATATTTCCCGTCGCAATTAAATCTATTAGCGACGGTCCCGTCGCTAATAGTTTTAATTACGACGCCGTTTTCCGCGACGGGTTATTTGCGATGGGATCCCGTCACAAATAACCCGTCGCCAATACTCTGATTTCTTGTAGTGAAACCTTGACGAAACCCTAGATCCACACCAATGGAGGAAGGAGGAGGCTTAGAGAATAAGGGGGAGTACCCATAGGGTCATACGAACCAGATGGAGGATAAATGAGGCATTTTGGGTTAAAAATCTTGAGAGGGTAGTTTAGGAATTTCATAATTTTTAAGATCTAGGCAGCTCACACGGTTTGGCCGCATAGTTTACCAAAACATATTCCAACCATGCATCCCTTACCAGACACACCTAGGCACCCACACATGATCCTCGAATGGTTTTCAAATTTTGTTCCAACCATTTCAAATGCCACTATCTGGAAACAAAACCTTACAGCATGCTTGCCGCATGGTTTGAAAAACTGTGTGCAAGTCATGCACTATGCCTCTGCTACCAACACCTAAAATGCATGATTAATTATAGAAGGCCGCACGATTTCCCTAATCATGTGCCAACCGTGCGCAGGCTTCTACCAAGAACAAAAGTTCAAATTTTCTCCAAAAACTCATGGGAAAACTGAGGAACAACCACAAGGTCAAAAATAAACAAAGAAACACCTCAAAGTTTAAACCCCATCACACCTAGAACTCAAGATAAAAAATGAGATCCAAAAATGAACCGGAACAAAGGGTGAAAAGAATAGTATGGATATAAAAATTCTCCCCAACATTAATGCTTTTCACCCCTAGAAAGCGACAACATATTCTAGTTGATTGATCAACGACGAAGGATTTCCACATCCGCGTAGTCCAACCTCTTAAACCATGAAAATATAAACCACAACCAAACAAAACTTACACCTCTTTCATGAAACAAAACAACAAACCAAAACCACTTCTTGAGAAACAACAGGAAAACCCAAGATGGAACCTTTACAACCATGCCTCGAACAATACTGTTGGGAACACTCCCCAAAACCCCAACGTTCACCCAAACCGAAAAGATATCAAAATCAAACAACTTTAGAAAGATGCCACTTCCTAATGGACCACATTAGAAACCAGACCAAATTCTCGATACAGGAGGTCGGAATATACTTCCCACCATTAGAAAACAACTAGCACCAATTATCAGAGGAGAAATTTCAACTAGACATACGGTGGGTCTCCCCACCATTAATAACCAACTATCTTGAACCAACCAACAAACTTTCCCCACACTGCCAAAAACCCCCCACCATAAAGGGAGGAGGGGGGGGGAGTGAACCATCCCAATGGATAAACACACAAGGGAAAACAATTAGAGACTCATATTTGAAAAGGCATAACAGCTAGGATTGCAAGATGATAAGACTACCAAGCTTTATACGATAGGGGGAGCTCACAACAACACAAAGAACTTCAACAAGAGAATTTAAACTGTATCACCCCAACGTTGGAGACTAGAGTTGAACCAAAGTTCCCCCACACCCCTGATGACTTCCTGACTTCGTAAAAAGCTTCACTGAGAGGCCTATGGATAGTTCTCTGATTTTTGAAGCATCTGCTATGCCACGGTTAGGAGCCTTGATCCCCAACCGAAACTCCTTCTTTTGGTGCCACAAGAAACCACACAACACCCCAAACAAAACTAGAAGATCATAACACTATGAAACTCACTTGATTTAACAAGGCACACTCATCCAAATATGGATTTAGAAGATACACACACTGAACACACCATCACTTAGAACAGAAGAATTTTCAAAATTTCCAAAGGAAAAACGTGCTTACGTTAAAATAGGAGTTCCCAAAAGATCCAAAACATCCCCTTACATTTAAAATAAAGATAATACCACCAGGAAAAATTGTTACAATAAAAATAAACACTACAATATAAAGGAAACACTACGATAGAAAGGGACTTCAAACCAAGCCCAAACAACACTCTATTCCTGTGAACTGGCTCTATGTCACTTCCTGGAAACACCCCGACAGAACCATTGCAAGTAGATTAGGCACCCAAGAGCATGAAATGTCTTTGGTGTGCTCTATCATAACGACTTATTATGATATTTCTTTCCACACTAATGAAATTCCATGATTCCACACCCATAAGAAGTTTATGAAAGATCTCAAGGTCTTTTAAGTCCATGACCAGCTCCAACAACTTTTGGCCACTTCCCCAAAACCTTACTAGAATTTCCTTCACAACTTCTGGGGACTAAAGGAAGGATGACTATCTCAAGAACCCATACCATAATAGCTTCAACACAAACAAATTTTCATACCACGTCAATAAAAGAATTTAGATTAAACTCTGACACCTTTAACTACAGATCAGGATGAAGCCCAAACTCAAAATGTCAAGCCTTTGAGGAATAATATGTGGCCAACTATAGGGTGAAAGGAACAAGATCTATAAAATGATGGAAGTAATCCATCACTATCTCATCACCCTGTTATAAACAACACATCTTCATTTCCTTTCCCACCTTCACTATTTTAGAGAAATACTAATGGATGAACAAAGCCTTGAAGAACTCCTAAGTAAGATCTTCCTAAGGCTTTCTCTAAGAGACCGACTTCCACCACTTCCAGGTGGGTCCTTCAAACATGAAGGTAGAAAAAATCACCTTTAATGACTTGGGAAACTCAATGAGGTTGAAATTACTTTTGATATTCCACATCCACTCTTCCACTTTGAGAGGATCCACTTGACCATAAAAGAGAGGTGGATACGACTTTCGAAACTCAATAATGGAATCCTTAGGTTGATCAACTGTAAATACTACTAATGGGGTACCAACCATAGTTTTTCCATGAATATCCATTGAATCTTTGTGGGGGAACACACTAGGCCACAAAAAAACCAAGAGCTCAATCAAAACCAGCTCACTAGTTGTCACGACCCTCCTTCGTCAAGATGAGGGAAGGGGTGGAAAAGTGTTGTGACCTTCCTTCTTCAAGATGAAAAAGAGATAATGACGCTTGAGTCCCACCTCTAGTAGGCCCTAGGGTGGAGACCAACACCAAGGGTATACAAATCTCACAAAATGGGAGGTGTTACCCTTTTTATAGTAACCAAGATCGGGAGATAAGATGTATCAACCTCAAAACAACTCCAAGACATATATATAAAAGAATCCAAAATATATCCCACGTGCATGTTTAAATTAAAACTACTAGAAATATAATGAAAAAATCCAAAGTACCAAAAGAACAAAGATAAGAAGTGACACAAAAACTATCCCGAAACCCAAACTAGTAAGGTCCAACACAATCCACGTAATCTCCCTGGAAACCTAAAAACGGTTTTATATATGTAGGGTGAGCATACTAGTATACTCAGTAGGAAAATCCAAAGTATCTCATGCACAAGTGGGGGAAACATACTAATTCCCCTATGAGAAAATATAAAAAACTCAAAAGCACTTAACAAGGTATACTATCCACCCCAACTTCACCAAAGTCACGCTCACCAAATAATGCAAGTCAAGTAAAGTAAAGTAGTAATCACATTGATATTAGGGTACCTCGCACCAATTTCCCACTTGTTAACTGCTCATCCCTAATGGCGAACATCCTGACACTACCACGCTCTTCCACAAGCCCCACTACCATAACCTACCCGCAAACACCTGGGCCACAACCACACCACATCCTACCCGTAGACACCTGGGACACAACCACACCACATCCTGCTTATAGAAACTTGGGCCACAACCACACCAAATCCTGCCTGTAGACACCTGCGCCACAAAACCACAACCTCATCCCAAAGACATCTGGGAAAACACAACACATCTCATCCTGAAGACACCTGGGAAAACACACCTCACCCACAGACACCTAGACCCCAAAACCGCATCACAACCTACCTAAAGATTATTGGGATACCAATGCCTATAAGAGGGAGCAGAGAAGATCCAATAACCAACAATCCATCCTCCCACCAGGATGTTGGAAAAAACACCCTCCCCTGTGAAATGAGGGTGTTTGACACATAGTGCTCAACTATGGTGGGGTGTGCATAGAAATCACAAGAAACTACAAGTATATATATAGGTACCAAACACTCAGTCTAACCTATGTGTTCTTAAACAAACAACCTTCCCATAAAAAATGCTCTTGATACCACCTCTAACACATAACCACACAACCATCCACAGACTTAATTCATCACCCCAACCAATTCATTTAACCAATTATCACTTTGCATTAAATAATTTATTTATTTATTTATTCCATCCCTACCCAGGAAACTACTAAACACAACACACCACAAGTAACATCATAACCCACCCACACTTCACAAAAGTCTCTCGAAACCCCGGGAAAAAGGCCCATGAAGGGTAACAACATCCTTATACAAAATTATCCCTCTCAAACCATCCTCGACAGCCCCGTTGTATGAAAATCACCACATCCAGAAAAACAACAAAAATGAACCAATTTACAGTCCCATTGCACAAAAAGAACATGATCAACAATCAAAACACAACTCAGATGTAGACCCATTGTTCAACGAGTTCATCCATTCCATAATCAATCAAACTCTCTAACCTGAGATTCCATTACACCACCTACACCTCCCCATGCATGAAACCCACTACAACCATTACCAAAGATGAATAGAACCGTACACAGGACACAAAAACACCTATCAAATAGAGTGTCTTCATATTTGACCAATGTAGTTCTTTAATTACACTTTCATAATTCAGAGGTGATCACAACAAAAGTTTAATCCTAGGGCATCCATTTATTTAACTGAGTATACATGATTACCCACATTTTCATATTTGCATCCATTCAATAGAGGATCAACAACAAGTATAAATCATCACCCGTGCGCAAGAAAAGATCACCAACAACCATGATTTTCAAAAGGATACAACCCATACAATTCCCAACATATATCAAAGATAACAGATAAAGCAATGATCATCAACATCATCTTTCCACCCCATCATTTATTACTATGGTAGCCAAACCTGTTATTGTAACAAGTCCATTCATCTTCATAACACCCTTAATTAAGATTTAGATTCAACCATATTCTCAAAGAGTCATGATTTTACCCACCCCACATGATACACAATTAAAATAAAGACAAATGAATTCCAACCTTGAAAAACAAATGATCAACAACTCCTCCTTGCGCCAAAAATAGGGGGTGCGCGAGCAGCAGGAATGACTCCAAGGGAAAACTCGATCGACGTCTACAACACATATGTGAATCCTCAGGGAAGAAAGGTTTTAGGTGTACCAAGAGAAAACATAAGGGTTCAAGGAAGAGAGGATCTCATATTTAGAAAAAGTCAGATCATGTATCAACGGAAGAGAACAGTTTCAAAAGGTCATTAAAAATCATATCGTGGTCAAGACCACACAGCTTGGTCGTTTCAAAGTCTCCAGGGTGTTAGGATATTAAAGATATATTTAATATCCTTTGAAACTGATTCAGAAATGCTCAAACAAGGTTTTAAACTCGATTTATGTCAAATAAAACGTAAGAGGGGTGAATCTGGAAAAACTGGAAAAAACTAGAAATGACTCACTGATGGGTGAGTCACCGATAGTGAGTCACTAATGTGACCCATCGACAACGAGTCACCGACGTGACCCACCAATGTCTGACTCATCGACGTGAGTCACCGATGCCCGACCTATCGATGTTGAGCAACCGATGCTGAGCTACTGACGCAAGCTACCGATACCACCCACTGATGCAACCAACCGACGCTGAGTCATCGACGCTGAGTCACCGACGCTGAGCTACCGACGTGAGCTATCGATACCACCTACCGACATGACCTACCAATTCTAAGTCATTGACGCGAGCTATCAATACCACCTACCGACGTTGAGTCACCGATGCGACCTACTGACGCTAAGTCACTGATGGAAAAATTGGAATTTTGGAAAACTCTTGAAATGAGCTATCCTTGCCTCCCAGAACACCCCAAACACTAGATGCATGATTGTATTTGATTATGTTTCCTTTCTTGTACTTCCCATCATACTTTGATTGTGGGATTTAGATGCATGCTTGCATATTTGTTCAATTGTTTTTACATTTCAGTATTGTATGAGCTTGGAGATGTATGTGCGTGTACATGTACTTGGGCAAAGGTATCCCATGTTAGTGATATGTCTACTCGGTGCTGTTTTTCAGCCTCTGGCTTATTGGAGGCGGGTTTGGGGAGTCACAGCATGAGCCCCATTGGGACGGGTCATGACATATACAATGGATCAAGCTCAAGGATCCCAACACTAAAACTTCTGACCATTGGTATATGAGCCACTAGTTAAAGTATAATTTTAAAGTACCCAACAATCACTTGTTAGAGTGGCATACTAAACTAGTATAGAATGTGATCCTAAAATGGAACTATCTAAAGTAGAATCCAAATCAAGAACATCCTTAATTTTACGAAATCTCTGATAGGAAGAAAACAAGGCATGCAATTTTGGAATAATAACCTAATAGTGTTTTTATCACTAGATTACCCTCCTTAGGTAATCTGAGTATTCCTAGGAGATTTATTATCAATATAGTATAGTAATTGAAAACAATGCACATGAAGTAATCACACACCATGCCTCGAGACGCTGACTAATAAAATAAACACACTAAATTGATCATTAAACCACACATGAAATAATTTAACATACATGAATTTCATAATAAAATGGGGAAATAATGTGATATAATCAAACCTGATAGAAAAAAAAAACTAGATATCAACGAGCGGAGAGGGTATCAACGAGGGGAAGAGGGTCTCGGGGGGGGGGGGGGGGGTCCAATGAGGCAGTGTTGATATAATCGGGGGGGGGGGGTATTGGTGAGGGGGTGAGGGTATCGGGGAGGGGGGTCTAGCATTAGGTGGTATCGAGAGGGTCCACCGTTGGGCAATATCGAGGGGGAGAGGGTATCAGAATCCCGTTGCAATTAGTACTCACCATAAATAATTGCTTCAACGATTAAAAAAGTATTTGTGATGAGTCCCCTCGCAAATAATTGTCCGCTGACACATTATTTGTGATAGATTATAAATTCTCATCGTAAATAACATTGACGACGAAAGATATTTGCGATGAGAGTAAATACCTGTCGTAAATACATTTTCTTGTGTTTTGGCACACCTGCGCACCAAAGGTATTTGCGATGATAATGTTTTCTCGTCGCAAATAATTATTTATTTAGGATCATTTTACGATATGAAATGAATCTCGTCGCAAAAATAGTCCCACAGAAAAGACTATTTGTGACGGGTGACGAGCTTGTCGCAAAAAACTTGTTTCCCCGTAGTAAATGCATATTGTCAACACCACCTCATGAACTATTATGAGTGGTGAAACTTTAACAACATGGCGACCCACAACATGTTAAAGAGAGTAAAGATGCTAATATATTGCATGATAGAATGATAAAAAAACAACGGAATAAATCACGCATAGATTTGCATGGTTTAGAAATTCCCTATGTTCATGAAGAGGTGGAAACAATTTCACTCTCTCACAAAGCATAAAATTAAATGGTGGAAAACCACACAACAACAATGTAAAACCCCTAGATAAGATTCAAGCTAATACTGCGAAAACACATTGATATAGTGTTTAAAAACCGCATACCAATCCACAGTGCTACTATATCCCCGAGTTAGTACATACAGTGAACTCTGCTATAATGGTCAACTCTATCACAATGACTCAAAATATGGACACTACCCATCCCTCGCTCGCGCGCAACCCCCCACCCCCCCACCCTCCCTGCCCGCACAAACCCTACCCATCCCTCCGCCTGCCGCTTCCGCTTCCGCTTCCAGCTCCGGCAACCTCTCCCTCCCTGACTCCCCTCCCCACTTCCACCCTCGCCTCCCTCGCCCCCGGATCCCTCTCCTTCGCGCCTCGCCCGCCGCTGCCGTCGCACCCATAGTCGTTGCCGGCGCCCATCCGCCCTCACCGCCGCCCCTCGCGCCTCGCCCTACCCCCGCCTCCGCGCCCGCCAAGGGTTCCCACTCGACGATCTGCTCCCAGCTGTGTATTGGGCTAGGGTTCCAGGTGACCACTATTTTACAGCATTCCGGTTTATGTTTTTACGGATTTTTTTTTATCTAATTAAGGTTGATACCAACAAATTAATAATTGATTTGAGGTTTGTTCTGACTATGAATCAGAATCTGTGAACGAATCACTCCATTCTGAGCTTATGCATCACCAAAAAACATAGATGGGTTCAACCTCTTCTTTATTAGTCTCTATGAGTCCTTATTCGAGCTGTAGATCGAGCTCCCCTATTTTGGTCAGCTTCAGGTTTGGTTGGCATCGACCTCTACTTCATTCCCTTAGTGTAAATGTTTAATTTCTTATCTGTGATACCACACTAATTGGTATCCTTGGTTATGGTTTTCCATTGATGCATGATGTCTTTTCGATATCTCTTTGATCCAAATGAATGGAATCGTAATTGGATGCTCATTATTATGCCTCAGCTATCGACAAAGGTGTGGAATCCTTTGATGACTGTTTTTTTCAGCCCACTTGGCATCTCTGTCAATTGGTTGTCAATATCCCTGTAAGGGTGTACTTTCATAACGACAGGTATTTGAATGCCACAAGTTCTTCAAGAACTGTACATATAACTCAGTCTCCACTTATAGCTCTAATTCACAGATATTGAAAACCTGCTCACCAGGATTTCTTATTCAAATAATCTCTTGTGCTCTTCTTGAGTCTAGTAGCATCGGATCTTGAAAGGATCAACACAAAATATCAGAAGCTTACGCAGAAGGTGGATCTCTCTCTCGGCTCTTCTTTCTTCTTCTTCTTCTTCAAAACCAGGCAGGTTGCATAGGCCAAGAATACCCTTATTTGCTACTTCTCACATGGCTGGAAACTCTGATTTTCAATCTGTAGAAACTTTGAATTTTTTCCAAGTGTTGATGGTTATGTAAGCTAGCTTCAAGCTTACGCTGACAGATCGATAGTTACCCATGAGCAATGAACAACCAGCACTAGCCACATTCGGAAAACCACCCATGTCCATGAGTAGCCATTACCCACGAGCAACAGCACACTTCCGCACTCATGTTTGAATTATACCAGCCCCCCCCCCCCCCCCCCCCTTCAAATTCATGTGCGGCTCAAAGTCACAAACTCCCATCAATTGTCGCATGGCAAAAAACTTTTCACCTGTCAGCGCTTTTGATTGAGTGTCAGCTCACTGCTCACTATTTTTAACAAACTCGACTATAATCAGTCCTCTTTCAACACATCCACAGATAAAATGGAACCACATATCAATGTGTTTGCTGCGACCATAGAACACCAAATCTTTTATGAGGGATATGGCAGATTTGTTGTCAACATAGAGAATCACTAGTTTGGGCTTGCAACAGTTAATTTAGAAAATAAATGTCTCAACCATAACGCTTGACATGTCTGAACCTTGTGAAGAAACCTGGACTTGGTCATTTTTCCATCTTCTGTACAGAGAACTTCTCCAAATCAAATCAGAGCATCGCTAAGCCATCTTCAGTCCTCTTCACCAACTCAAAAACACCCCAAGCATATACCCTATCAACTTCCACAGCTTTCATCTCATGGTTGACAACAAGTACAACTTCAACAATTCCATAGGGTACTTCAGTTTTGATCAGACTACCTGAACATGATGGGTGTATGAATTTATGGGGATTAGATAGAGGAGATGTTAGCTATATTTGTTGGGTGATGGGTTTGGGAAGCTTTTCAGAATATCTTATTATATCCAGGTCTGGTTTTTATAGTTTCCAGAGTATCTTATTGGATTCAGGTCTGGAATTGAGTTGAACCCGTCCAATCTGTTCCAGTCTGAAAATGATATGTTCATCAATTTCTTGAAGTCAGGCAATGGTTAAGTATTTGGTTCAGTCTCCTCCTTGAAGCTAATTAAGGTTGGGGATTTAGTTTCTTTCAGTTATTATTGGAGGTGTATGCTTTATTTTATTTGGTTAAATGAAGGCCATGCTCACAGTTTTGATGGCAGGAAATGGATTTTAATTGGTAGGATCTTTTAGGTTGTGTTTGTCATCATTTATTGAAATTTGTTAACATCATTCATTATAAACTCCCTGAAAAAATAAATAGTTTTTATTTCATTTTTGAAAAAAGAATTAAGTGTCAGAAAAGTACTTTTATAGTAAACAATCTAAAAAACACTTGGCCTGCATTTGATAACACTTAGGTTTCGTTTGACAGCATTTACGGAAAAGTGTTTGGTGTTAGTTCTGTTTCTGTGAAACTGGTTGCACTTGATATAACAGTTTTCAGCAAGTGTTGACAGAATGCTTATTGCACTTATCACTGAAGTGTTTCTGTATAAGTTAGTCACACATGAATTTATCATATGTTTTTCACTTGTGTTTGCGGTCTTCATCTCATTGCCTTTGGTTTCCCGTAATTGATTGTGCCAACTGAACTTGGTTATGCGCGGTCAAGCCCGGGGATAATGGCCAGAAAAAGGGGTCTTCGTTTTGATCCCCAGAAGTTTGGGAGCATCCCAAAACCATGCATGAAGGAAATATTTATTTATCTCCAGTGCTTGTCTGCCAACAGAAACAACGCTGACATGTGTCTTCGGGAGAAGGAGATTTTGGCCACTTGCATGAATACTCAGGTAAACTAAATTCAATTCTTTCACTTCCCTTCATTATTTCTTCCCCACTGCGCTTTGTGTGAGATTAGGGGATGTAAATTATACAATGATACTCGCAAGCTATTCATGTTTAACTCGAGTTCAGTTCGATTTTTGTTGAGTTGAGTTTGAGCTCAGACTATTTGAGTTATACATCAAGTTGAATTTGAGTATCCAAGTAACTTAATCGAGTAGCTTGTGAGTTCAATCTATTTGTTGGCAGTTTATATACATGTTAATGATAGTGTTATGTCAGGCATGGCAAAGAGACAGGCACCTGCAAAATTTGGGGTACCCCTCATTTAGTAATTATAAAGCCTGAACTCGTTTTTAATCCGTTTATTTTTAAAATACATTAATCCTATCCTATCGTATTTTGAAATATTTGTTTAACTATGATTCCATTACTAGTTGAAATCATTCGATGTTTCTTATATCTTCTCTGTGTCTTTCCGCTGCAGGGAAAAAACCGAGCGCGCAACCCTTTTTCGAGCATCAACTACCACTTGAAAAGATTGAGCAAGCTTGCAAGGTAGGGAAAATGGACATACTAGCCTATATCTGGTATTGGGTTTACTGGAATTTGTTTGGATCTCGATGGTGATTTCAAGTTGGAACAGGATATTTTGGTGTGATTGGTCTGTTATTATTCGGGATTTTTTCTGGTTCGATCTAGATTAGGTTTAATCTTGATTGGTTTAGATTTGAGTCGAAAGAACAAATTCTAGATTCAAATCTTGGAGTCACTGGCTCCATGGGTCAGAAATTAGGGGACGCGTCCTTTTAATAATGTCAACATAATTCTAGGTTGTTCTGTTGTTTCCCAGCTCAAGTGACATTTAAAAAGCATTAATTGTGTTTGGTTTTGGATTCTAATACTTGGAAACGTAATCATGTTAAGTGGGGGGTTTTATTGCACAGTTTTCTTATTATTCTATATTTGACCCAATCCGGCTCAACTTGGTTTGAACTGGTCTGGTCCAGTTATTTGAAGGTTTTTAAATTTAAAAATTAAATATTTTTAATCAAAATAATAATAATAAATAAAATTTTAATAAAAAAAATAAAATTTCCTCTAGTCATAGAAAACAAAATTCTTAAGTGTTTTATTATCAACATGCATGGGTATCCTCATGGATATCAATCATTCGGATATCCTGCATCCTTGGTACTTAGAGTTGACACATTCTTCAATGCATTTCTATAATAGTTTAAGCATAATTATTAAAATAACTCTTGACATTAAATTCTATAGTAGTCATTAGAAATAGTTAATTTAAAATAAATAAAAATAGTGGTGGTGACTCTTTTGGACGGTGGTACAACATTGGTGGTGAGTCAGGTTGGTGGTGATTCATTCGAATATTTTGTCAAATTTTCATTCTGACGGAAAGTCATCTGGTGACTCAGATTTGATGATAGATGTTTCCAACACTTGGTCAAATTTCGGGTTCAATGGCGAGTTGTTTTCATTACTTAAATTTTCACATTGACGATGAGTTGTTCCCAACGGTGAGTTATTGTTGGCGGTGACTCGATCTTAACGGTGAGTCATTCTCATACTTAGCCAAATTTCTTACAAATTTGGCTTTTAAAAAGTTGTCGTAATGCATGAAACTCATTTTTTTTTTGCGGACAACACATAAAACTCATTAATAGCATAAGAAACATGATTTGGTGATCATTAAAACAAAGGTGTCAACAATTTCTTCCTTTTTGATGATTACAAATCATGACATTTTATACATATGGTAGTAAGGATAAATCATGACATTTTATAAGACAGGACATCAAAGGTAAAGAAGATACATAGAGTATCATAGAAAATCAGATAGGAAACAGTATCAAAGAAAAGATTATATCAAGAGGGGAACGAAACATATATGACAATGAATAACAATATGATATCAATGGTAACAAAATAATACTATTATATAAATAAATGCTATAGAATCTTCTCCCTCTTGAGATTATTAAAAAGGAAAAAATAAAATAGGAAATGCAATGAAATATGATATGAATAATAAGAGAATTCTCATTAATAAAGTCCATAAAAAGCAACCAAAAAGTGTCAACAAAAAGGTCACACAAAAAACATCTCATCAAAGACAATCTAATCATCAACGTTTCTCATACTGTGTGGAAGTAATCAAAGGTGCTTTGCCCTTCCATTTGTTTGAAGCATAAGACTCAGCATCAGAACCTGAAGGAGCTCTAGGAATGGCTCTAGGGACATCAGTCAGAGAAGAAGTCTCTGATGATGATTGGTTAGGTGTTGAACTGCTTCTCTGGGAGATGGGCTGAAAGGTTGGAAACAGGCTGACAAGGGTGCAAAAGGATCTTTGGTGACACCGGGTCTTAAGAGAACCAGTTTGGGATGTACCTAATGTTGAGTCAATAAGGTTTTCCTTATGATTTTTTCATTCCTTCATACTTGAGGGAGATTGCCAAGTCATTAAGGTTTTCTTATGACTTTACATTCCTTCTTGTTTTGAAAATCACAAACATCTTATCTCAAGACAAATCCCTTTTTACCCCTCGTTTTACTTCTATAAGGAAAAATTTCCTTCCCCAAAGAAATTTATCCTTATCATGTTTTCATTGTTCATATCATAATTTTTCAAAGTGTAAAATTCGGTTTGAAACCAAAACCTCGAAATCCCATAATTACTTAGATATGAAGCATTTTGTTTTAGGATCCGAATTCTGATTACGAATTCTAGTTACGAACTCTTCTGAAGTTCTGACTCCAAATTCTGATTACGAATTCTGGATACGAACTCTTCTGAGTTCTGACTCCGAATTCTGATTACAAATTTTGGATACGAACTCTTCTGAGTTTTGACTCCGAATTCTGATTACGAATTCTGGATACGAACTCTTTTGAGTTCTGACTCCGAATTCTGATTACGAATTTTGGATACGAACTCTTTTGAGTTCTGACTTCGAATTTTGAATACGAATTCTGGTTACAAACTCTTATGAGTTCTGACTCCGAATTCCGAATACGAATTCTGGTTACGAACTTTTCTAAGTTCTGACTCCGAGTTCTCTGAATACAGACTCCGAACTCTTCTAAAGTTCCGACTCTGAATTCTCATGAACTCTGACTCCGAACTTTGTAAGTTTTGGTTCCAAATTCTTGTGAATCCAAATTTCGAATTTTCTTGAAATTCAGACTTCGGGATTCTATAGAATTCAGGTTCCGAATTCCTAGAAAACAGAATCAAAATATCCTTGTATTATAGACTTCGAATTCAATTTTGGTTAGACTCTGAACTTTCATTTGCTTACATTCCGAATATTGGATTTTAGTTATGTAACCAGACTTTTGCTTACACCTGGCTTGTTTTATTATAAAACGATGTCGTGCTTTCAGTTACTCACTAACCGTTGTTTGAGTGACACGCGTACAGGTCCCTCCGAAATTCAAGGAAAAATATGACCGTTGGAGGAGAGAGCCGACCGTTGAAGCCGTGCCTATAAATAGGAGTTCATTTGAAAGAGCTCAGAATTTTTGAACTTTTGAACTTTTGGACAACTTTTGATCTGAAGTGATTTCTAGAGAGAGATACTCTCATGCTTCGTGCGTATTGAACTTCCGATTCAAATTTGCTTTGTGCGATTCTGATTGTTACTGTGTACAATTGAGGGCTTCCGGGGATAGGAAGACAGAGGTGCCGACTACCTTGAAGTTGAGGGCTTCCTTGCTGAGGAAGATAGAGGTGCCGACTACCTTGAAGTTGATGACTTCCTTGCTGAGGAAGACAGATGTGCCGACTACCTTGAAGTTGAGGGCTTGCGGGGATAGCAAGATAGACTCCGATCTTCGTATCGAGGGCTTACCCTAGTGTGGGTAAGACAAACTTTCTTGATAGTATAAATCAAGGGACCTTTATCCAAGGTTGTTGGATACCCTTCTCTTTGGGTTAAAAGATTTATTACTTGTTTACTTGTTTTTTACAAGTTTTTCCGCTGCATTTGTATTGTTGAGGAAAGTATAACTTTCTTATACTTCCTTATACTTGTACTCTAATCTAGTTAGATTCTATACGCTTTAAGGTAGAATCTTCATCTTTGTAAACTTTTATTAAGTTTAATTTCCGAAATCACTTTTCCAGAATTGCTTTCTCGAAATCATATTTCCTGAATCAAGAAAGTGTGTAGAACTAGAGATTTTGTGAATTACCTTATTTAACCTTGTTAAACATAACCATCTTTAAAAGTTCCAAAGGAATTTTTAAAAGTATACAATTCACCTCCCTCTTGTATTTTAAGCATCATTAGATACTTTACTCAGTATCTCTGTTATTTTGATCCTACATTTGGTATTATAGAGTATATCATACTCACATACCATCTCAACAATTGGTATCAGAGGAGGTGACCTTGAATCTTGAACCAATTCAACAATTGGCTTCAGAAATTTTGGTTCAATCTGAATTAATCTCACAATTAGATTCAGAAGAGATTTCATCTTATTCTTTTCTCAGAATCAGTTTTTCAGACTCATATAGTTCGGATTCATTTTTGCTTAGAGATACTCTTGTTCTACTTTTTCCTTGCTTAGAAATATTTTCCCTGTTCACAAACTTTTTCTATTGACAGGTTTTTGTGGAAAGATTTTTCTTTAAGATGGTAGGAATCAATGTTGGTTCCATAGACAATCTTAATCCAACTAGACCACCTATCTTTGATGGAAATGATTACGAATATTGGAGAGATCACATGAAGACTTTCATTATCAATACTTGTGTTGATAATTTTGTTATGCTTACGGGAGGATATAAAATCCCTGACAAAGAAGTTAGTACCTTCACCAATCAAGAAAAGTATGAATATCAACTGAATTATAAGGTACACAATACTTTGCTTTGTTCAATGACTAGAAACATATATATCCAAATTTTATCTTGTGAAGCAGCAAATTGTATTTGGAAGAAACTTGAAGTTACTCACTTTGGAACTTCCAAAGTAATTGAAACAAGACGAGTCATGCTTAGAGCTGAATATCATGGTTTCTGCTTTCCTTATGGAGAACCCATATGTAAGGTGCAACAAAGATTCATGACTATTGTGAATAGTTTACAATCCATGGGTGAAAAAGGATTAGACGATGAAGCTCTTGTTGATAAGATCATAGACATCATGCCGAACGAATGAGAATCCAAGAGGACTACTATTGATGAAAACAGAAAGGTTACTCAAATTATTCTTGATGAGTTGTTTGGAACTCTTCTTCAACATGAGACTAGAATGAAGAGAGATGCTGATAATGTAAAGAAGAAAAATGAGAATGGAAGTGTTTCTTTTACTACAACTACTAATCATATGAAAACCAAGACTCGTGAGAGAGTTATTAGATCCAAATCTAAGAAAGTTGTTATCCAATCCAAATCTAGTGGAAGTGAATCCTTAGAAAATGAATTAGCAAATCTTGCTTGAAGGATGAACAAGATAGCTGGACAAAGAAACTTTCAATCTAGATATAAGAAAAAAGAAAGGAAAGATAAGAAAGATTCAGAAGTTACATGTTATGAATACAAGAGAGCTGGACATATAAGACCTGATTGTCCTATGTTCAAGAGAAAAGAAAGAAAGAAAAGGAATTCAGAGAGAAACAGAAAGAAGTATTACAAGGCTAAAGCTAAGAAAGTCTTAAAAGCTAATGACACATGAAGTGTCAGTGGTGGAGACTCTTCAAATGAATCTTCAGATTATGAATCTTCTAGACAGAAGAATCTTGGTTTAATAGCCAGACTACCTATTGAAAATCATTGTTTAATGGCTAAGGTACACAATGCTGAATCAATGACCAATGTTTCTTTAAATACAAATTATAGTAATGATAAATATTATAACTCTTCGGATGAAGAATCTTCTTCTGATGAAGATAATACTTTACCTTCCTATGAAGAAGTTTCTAGGTTTGCCAAACTTCTTGAGATTGAGAATTCAAAACTCATGAAAAAACTTGATAAAGCAAAGTCTAGGAATACTATTCTTACTAAGGAAATATCAGATCTTTCTAAAGATCTTGATAAGAAAAATGTTGATTTTGAAAATATTTCAAAAAATCTTGAGGAAGTAAATTCTGAGAAGAATAAACTTTCTAAAGATCTAGAAAACGTAATTTCTAAGAAAAATATTTTCGAGCCTAGCTCTAGTTCAAAATCAAATGTTTTAGAAGACAAGAACTTAGTTATCAAACTAAAATCCGAATTTTTTTCCTTGAGGAAGTGTTTGTCAAACTCTACCATAGTTAAGGAAAATTTTGATAAAATATATTCACAAATCCGACCTCTAAGGAATAGTTCTGGTTTTGGTTACACTAGTTCTAAACCAATTTTTAGTAACAATTACTTTGTACCTCAAAATGCTCCATTCTGCACTAAGTGTCAGTGTGGTGGACACTGGGCAAAAAATTGTTCCTTAAACAAAACCCAGTCTTTAGGATTTCATAAAGCCTATTTTTCTAAGAAAATGTGGGTGTCTAAAATTTTGCTTTCGGAGAATTCCGGATCCAAGAAAGTTTGGATTCCGAAAACCTAACTTTTTCTTATTTTCAGAAAATTAGAGAAAGTACCAACAACAATACTTGGTACATGGATAATGGATGTTCCCGACATATGACTGGTAACAAAAACTATTTTGAAAAGATTATCAAGACGAAAGGAGAAAAAATAACTTTCAGAGATAATGCTCAGGGAGAAATAATTGGTACAGGTAACATCGTTCTTCTTGGAAAAACTTTGATTTCAAATGTTTTATTTGTTAAGGGTCTTAAACACAACCTCATTAGCATAAGCCAATTATGTGATGAAGGTTACCTTGTGAATTTTAAGAATGACAAGTGCCTAGTACACAATTCCAAGGAAGAGTTTATTCTTTCTACCCATAGGCAAGAGAATGTTTACACACTAAACTTAGAAGACCTTAGGAGCCAAGATCTACCTTGCCTTGGTGCAATGGAAGATCAATCTTGGTTATGACATAGAAGGTTAGGACACTGTAACTTTAGGAACTTATGCAAACTTTCTAAGAAAAGATTAGTTAAGGATCTACCAGAGCTTAGATTTGATTCTTCAAAAGTTTGCGACCCTTGTCAATATGGCAAGCAACATAAATCAAGTTTTAAATCAGTCGGTTAAGTCACGACTACTGATGCATTACAACTAGTGCATATGGATCTCTTTGGTCCCACACAAACTGGAAGCATTGGAGACAAGTATTATGTATTTGTTTTAGTTGATGATTACACTAGATTTACATGGGTCTATTTTCTAGCAAAGAAGTCTAAATCTTTTTCTTATTTCAAAAATTTTAGAGTCCAAGTTAAAAATGAGAAAAACCTTCCATTAAAAACTATTCATAGTGATCATGGAGGAGAATTTCAAAATTCTGATTTTGAAACTTTTTGTAGTAGAAAAGACATTACTCATAACTTCTCAGCACCCATAACACTTCAACAGAATGGTGTTGTTGAAAGAAGAAATAGAATTCTTCAAGAGATAATAAGAACCATGTTGAGTGAATATTCTGTAGCCAAACATTTTTGGGCTGAAGCTGTAAGTACTGCTTGTTATACTATAAATCGAGTTTTGATTAGACCTTTTCTTAATAAAACTCCTTATGAGTTATGGAATGGTAGAAAACCTAGAATTTCCTACTTTAAGATTTTTGGTTGCAAGGTATTCATTCTGAATACTAAAGATAATTTACACAAATTCGCACCAAAATCTGATGAAGGAATTTTCTTAGGCTACTCCACAACTTCTAAGGCTTATAGAGTTTTTAACAAAAATACTTGTACTGTTGAAGAGACAGTACATATTAAATTTGATGAAACTGATCCTTTTGTTTTTAAATATCCCCAACCTACATCTTCAGATGTGTTTTCAAAAACTGATTATTAACCTGTGTTAGAAGATCCTTCTGATAAGGAAAATGTCTAAGAAGATACTTTTGAAACATTTTCCCCAGAAGATTTCCTACCATATGTTGATGAATAAGTTTTACAAAACCCAAATCAGTCATTTCTTAAGAATCATCCCAGTGATAGTATTATTGGTGATGTGAATCAACCTGTAAGGACTAGAAGTTCCTTAAGAAATGAAGTAGAACATCTAGCATTCCTTTCCCAATTAGAACAAAAAAACACTGATGAAGCTTTAGGTGATGATGATTGGATCAAAGCCATGCAAGATGAATTAAATGAATTCGAAAGGAATAAGGTCTGGACCTTGGTTGAAAGACCTAAGGAAACTTCTGTTATTGGAATAAAATGGGTCTTCAGAAATAAGTGTGATGAAAATGGAATCATTGTAATAAATAAAGCTAGATTGGTTGCTAAAGGCTATAATCAACAAGAAGGAATAGACTATGAAGAAACCTATGCTCTAATAGCTAGACTTGAATCTATTCGTATTTTACTTACCTTTGTAGCATTCTTCAATTTCAAACTTTTTCAAATGGATGTGAAATGTGCTTTCCTCAATGGTTATGTTCAAGAGAAAGTTTTTGTTGAAAAACCTCCCCTGGTTTTGAAGATACAAAACATCCTGATCATGTTTTTAGACTTACCAAAGCTTTGTATGGACTTAAGCAAGCCCATCGAGCCTGGTATGATAGACTTACAAGATTTTTGCTTCAAAATAATTATGTTAAGAGAAATGCAGATCCAACCCTTTTTATAAAGAAAGATAAGAAAAATGTTTTGATTGTTCAAATTTATGTTGATGACATTATATTTGGTTCAACTGAGCAATCTTTAACTGATTTCTTTGCGGATCTAATGAAATCTGAGTTCGAAATGAGTATGATGGGTGAGTTAACATTTTTCCTTGGTTTTCAAATTTCTCAAAAACCAGAAGGAATTTATATATCCCAACATAAGTATATTAAATATCTTCTTAAAAAGTATAGATATGACAACACTAAGAATATTAGTACTCCTATTGGTGCATCAAACACACTTGATCTTGATGAAGCTGGGAAACCAGTAGATCAAACATCTTTTAGAGGCATGATAGGAAGTTTACTTTACCTGACAGCTAGTCGTCCAGACTTAATGTTTTCAGTATGCTTATGTGCAAAATATCAATCCAATCATAAGGAATCTCATTTAAAGGCAGTGAAAAGAATTTTTCGCTACTTAAAGGGAACCATGGATTTAGAACTCTTTTATACTTTTGAAAATGATTTTGTTTTAAAAAGTTTTTCAGATGCTGACTTTGGTGGAAGTAGAATTAATAGAAAGAGTACATTCGGAACTTGTCATTTCTTAGGAGATTCATTAGTTTCTTGGTCTTGTAAGAAGCAACACTCAGTAGCACTTTCCACTGCTGAAGCTGAACATGTAGCAGTTGGAAGTTGTTGTGCTCAAGTATTGTGGATGCAACACACACTCACATACTATGGTATGAGTTTTACCAAAACAAAAATTTTGTGTGATAATACAAGTTCCATTGCCCTTAATAAAAATCCTGCACATCACTCTCGTGCAAAACACATAGATATTAGGCATCACTTTCTTAGTGATCACACACAAAAAGGAGATATCATTCTTCAATTTATCGGAACGCAAGACCAACTTGCTGATATTTTTACAAAATATTTATCCTCTGATAGATTTGAATACATTAAACAGAAGTTAGGAATGATAACCATAAGGTAATCTTCCTTATTAACTTCTTGTTGAATCAATCTCCTTATAGTAATAAACTTCTTTTCATATGGGGAGTACATTTGCTTGTTAGCTTAAAAGTTTTTCATATTTTTCGCAATGAAGTTTTTCATATTTTTCGGAATGAAGTTTTTCATATTTTTCGTAATGAAGTTTTTCATATTTTTCGTAATAAATTTTTTCATATTTTTCGTAATGAAGTTTTTCATATTTTTCGTAATGAAGTCTTTCATATTTTTTGTAATGAATTCCTTCATATTTTTCGTAATGTAGTCCTTCATATTTTTCGTAATATTTTCGTAATAATGTTTTTCGTACTTGAAATTTTCGCAATGAAGTTTTTCGTACTTTAAATTTTCGTAATGAAGTTTTTCGTACTTGAAATTTTCGTAATGAAGATCTGTGTACTCAATTCTTTTTCGTACTCAAGTTTTTTTTGGAATCAAAAGTCCTTTAAGAAGAATTTTCCTCAATACGAATAATTCTCCTGACAATCCGAAAGGTATGATTCTTTCTTGAGTTTTCGTAGTTACCTTTTACTTGCTGGTAGTTTCTTTTGTTTTTAAAATTTCTCGAATTCTAGTTTTCTTAAATCCGAATGTTTTCCTTTAAAAACCTCAAAAGATCGGATCCTACCAAATTTTCCTTGCGGCTATCATTTCAACTGTCAGATCTGATCAGAAGAATTCTCAGCCATTGGATTGAGATGGGAAGATGAGCTGTCGCTTCAACACCTATAAAAAGGGACCCCTGATGGTTATCCTACATCGGTTATCAAGCTTTTGCGTGTCGAAGCTCTACCCCACTTCAAAAGCCCGTTTCGAACTTTTCAGAAGTGCTCAAGTCCGAATGTCTGGTGAAGTTCCTTCACAAGAGATGTCTACTGTCAAGCCGATTGCGGAGTGACAGATATACATGGAGAGGTTGGTACATCCGAACTTCTTCAACAATTATGACTCTATTATTTCAAAGAATATCAAGTTTAATGGATGAGAGAGTGTATCCATATCAAATCCAAGAGCTCAGGATGTTGTATATCCAGATCTGCTGATAGAATTTTATGAATCAGCTTGTTTTTTTCAAGGAAGATGACAGAGAAAAATTTTCCTTCAAGAGCTATGAAAAAACATATGCACTTTCATACACCACGGCTACTAGCTTGGTAGGGTTATCCTATGAAGGAGAGATATAATTTTGCTCTTACAAATTACCAGATGTTCAAGGAGGTTTTATCAAAGTGAAGGCTATAGAAAGTCTTGGACTTACAGATGTTAAGACCGCAAAGATTGCTCACTTTTCTACCAACAATCGGATCCTTGAGTTATGGGTTCAGGGTTTTATCGTACCGAGAAAGGGTGACAAGGACACTCTTAAGAAAAGTGATATGTATATCTTAGATTTTTTGGTAAATCTAAGGAAAATCAATCTGATGAAGCATATTCTCATTACGATAGAGAATATCAAGAATGGGAATATGAGAGCATAAATAATCATGTATCCTGCCCTACTCTCCAAGCTGATTGTTCGGTGTCTTGGGTCCTTCAAGATTCCTTGCAGTTCCAAGCTGAGGAATTGCAAAATGATGTTAGTAAGCGATGAAACTTTGAAAAGAATGAATGTTGGCTTTTCTAAAGATTCAGGAGAGTTTTATGATCTTCCAGTGGAGGAAGCAGAAGCCATTCCGAAAAATGCTGAAGAGGCTGAACCATCAAAGAAAGCTGGAAAGAAAAGAAAATTGAAGGAAGTAGAAGCTGAAGATGAAACCCCTAAAGCTAAGGAAGCTCAATCCGCACCTCCAAAACCCAAGAAGCAGAAATCTTATCCAGATGAATTTGTTGCAAAATGGAGGGAGGATAAGAAGAACCAGAAAGAAGGAGAACCACAGTTTGGTCTAGATCCTCCTGAGGCCAAGGCTCTAAAAGAGAAGACTGCTGAAGAGCTTGAGAAGCAAGCCAGAGAAAAGAAGCAAAAGAAAAATATGTCGGAATCATATATTGTGCAATCTCTTTTGAAGGCCACTGAAATAGCATCCGAGAACATTCATGTTCTGAAATATTTCTTAGTAGAACCATTACCTGAGACACTGGGGAAGAAGTTCATGACTCCAGAAAAAGTACTAGAGAAGGTTGTCAAAGAAAAGGAAGCTGTGGAAGAAACCCAAGAAGCTGAAAGTAGTGATGATACAGTTGATCTGATAAAGAAAGTTGAAGACTTTCATGAGAAGGAAAGTCCTTCTGAAAAATTGTCAATCTGGACTTCTCAAGCCGGATCTTCGAAACTTGCTACCCATGGAATTGATGAGAAGGCTGAAGAGGAAGTGAAAAAATTATCTGAGGAAGAGAGTTATAATCATCACTTCATTCACCATGAGGATATTGAGGCAGGAGCCGGGAAAGAAAAAATTGATGAAGATAAAATTGTTCAGTTATCTGAAAGCGAGCATGAGTCTCCAGATGAGGAACCTATTCCGAGAACCGACAAGGGTAAACAGGTGGTTGTTGACACACCAACCAAAATTTCTTTAAGGAAGAAACAAGCTGGTGGATCCTCTAAGAGGAAGCTTGTCGAGCTAGAGGAAGAATCACAACCAAGCAAAGTGTTAGATTCGGAGTCATCAGCTCTAGGACATGATTTTGTCATTCAATCTATGAAGAAGCTAGTTGACACCATTCCGATCTTTCCAACCATTGACTCCAAATGTCAGATGCTCCAGCATAGCATGAATCAGAAACCATACTCTGTATCCATGATGATGGATAGGTGTGTAAAGATTGAGGCCGAACACAAGAATTTCCTTATCAACTATGAAGCCCACAGAAAATCTTGCAAGAAAATGGTCAGCTGGTCAAAGAATATAGTTGAAGATTTGAGAGAGCTTGATGAATTTCAAGATGATGTTAAGGAAACCTTTGATACTCAAGACAAAAAAATCAAGGATCTAATAAATAGATTTGGTGAAAAGCTAAATCTTGAGCAGAATACTCGGATTCAGGAGGTCAAGGATCTGAATGGGAAGCTGAACTCTGTTGCTCAAAGCTGGAAAAGAGAAATGAATCTCTGGATCGAGATTGAAGAGAAGTTAGTAAAGAAAGATAACTTATTGAATGCTCAGGCAGAGGCTCTGAAGGCTCAAGATGATAGGATCAAAGCCTTAGAGAAGCAAGCAGAGGAAGATCACAAGGAGCTAAAGAAGCTGAAAACCATAGTAAAAAAGTTGATACCCAAGGACAAGGAAGGAAAATAGATCAATCCGATCTTTTGTTGTATCTGTTTTTTTCTTGTACAAATTCTTTCAATCTTAATGAAATTGTGGTTGCTTGTTTTTGTTTGGATGGTTGTACTAATATTTTAGGTACCATATTTTTTTTCAATTCCCTCAAACTCTTTTTGAAAATCACAAAGGGGGAGAAGGAAAAATAATTCTAAGTAAAAGAAGAAATATCCCTAAGTAAGGGGGAGTCTATCAAAGGGGGAGTTCTCATTATGAATATTTCCATATTCAAATGAAAAATCTCATTTTAGAAATCTAGAATACGATCCTTAGTGTTTCAAAGCCTAAGGGAGAGTTAGTCGTATTCACCATTGTCCATGTATAAAGGGAGATAAGTTTTATTTTCAAAGTCTTGAAAATTTTTGCTAAGTCCTTATATTCTTTTTCGTAAGGATGTTTGTGCTTTCCAAAAAGGAGAGATTGTTGAGTCAATAAGGTTTTCCTTATGAATTTTTCATTCCTTCATACTTGGGGGAGATTGTCAAGTCATTAAGGTTTCCTTATGACTTTACCATTCCTTCTTGTTTTGAAAATCACAAAAATCTTATCTCAAGTCAAATCCCTTTTTACCCCTTGTTTTACTTCTATAAGGAAAAATTTCCTTCCCCAAGGAAATTTATCCTTATCATGTTTTCATTGTTCATATCATAATTTTTCTAAGTGTAAAATTCGGTTTGAAACCAAAACCTCAGAATCTCATAATTACTTAGATATGAAGCATTCTGTTTTAGGATCTGAATTCTGATTACGAATTCTGGTTACGAACTTTTCTGAAGTTCTGACTCCAAATTCTGATTACGAATTCTGGATACGAACTCTTCTGAGTTCTGACTCCGAATTCTGATTATGAATTTTGGATACGAACTCTTCTGAGTTCTGACTCTGAATTCTGATTACGAATTCTGGATATGAACTCTTCTGAGTTCTGACTCTGAATTCTGATTACGAATTCTGGATACGAACTCTTCTGAGTTCTGACTCCGAGTTCTCTGAATACAGACTCCAAACTCTTTTGAGTTCCGAATCCGAATTCTCATGAACTCTAACTTCGAACTTTGTAAGTTATGGTTCCAAATTCTTGTGAATCCAGATTCCGAATTTCCTTGAAATTTAGACTCCGGGATTCTATAGAATTTTGGTTCCGAATTCCTAGAAAACAGAATCCGAATATCCTTGTATTATAGACTCCGAATTCAATTTTGGTTAGACTCCGAACTTTTATTTGCTTACATTCCGAATATTGGATTTTAGTTATGTAACCAGACTTTTGATTACACCTGACTTGTTTTATTATAAAACGATGTCGTTCTTTTAGTTACTCACTAACCGTTGTTTGAGTGATACGTGTATAGGTCCCTCTGAAATTCAAGGAAAAATATGACCGTTGGAGGAGGAAGTCGACCGTTGAAGCCGTGCCTATAAATAGGAGCTCATTTGAAAGAGCTCAGAATTTTTGAACTTTTGAACTTTTGGACAACTTTCGATCTGAAGTGATTTCTAGAGAGAGATACTCTCATGCTTCATGCGTACTGAACTTCTGATTCAAATTTTCTTTGTGCGATTCCGATTGTTGCTGTGTACAATCGAGGGCTTCCGGGGATAGGAAGAAAGAGGTGCCGACTACCTTGAAGTTGAGGGCTTCCGGGGATAGAAAGACAGAGGTGCCAACTACTTTGAAGTTGATGGATTCCTTGTTGAGGAAGATAGAGGTGCCGACTACCTTGAAGTTGAGGGCTTCCTTGCTGAGCAAGACAGAGGTGCCGACTACCTTGAAGTTGAGGGCTTGCAGGGATAGCAAGACAGACTCTGATCTTCGTATCGAGGGCTTACCCTGGTGTGGGTAAGACATACTTTCTTGATAATATAAATCAAGGGACCTTTATCCAAGGTTGTTGGATACCCTTCTCTTTGGGTTAAAAGATTTATTACTTATTTACTTGTTTTGTTACAAGTTTTTCCGCTGCATTTTTATTGTTGAGGAAAGTATAACTTTCTTATACTTCCTTAAACCTGTACTCTAATCTAGTTAGATTCTATACGCTTTAAGGTAGAATCTTCATCTTTGTAAACTTTTATTAAGTTTAATTTCCAGAATCACTTTTCCAGAATTGCTTTCTCAGAATCATATTTCCTGAATCAAGAAAGTGTGTAGAACTAGAGGTTTTGTGAATTACCTTGTTTAACCTTGTTAAACATAACCATATTTAAAAGTTCCAAAGGAATTTTTAAAAGTATACAACTCACCCCCTCTTGTATTTTAAGTATCATTAGATACTTTACTCAGTATCTCTGTTATTTTGATCCTACATTTGGTATTATAGAGTATATCATACTCACATACCATCTCAATACTGAGAGGGGGGTGAATCAATGTTGTGGACTTTTTAAACCAATTTCAACTGTCTATCCCAATACCTCTTGACCTGTTAGGATCTTGATTCTCTTATTCTCTTTTCCCTGTTGCATGCAATAATAGAAAGCAGTAAAAATATGCACACGATATTTTTACAAGGTTCGCCACTCAATAAGAGCAGCTACGTCCTTGCCATGCATGGAGATGACCAGTGCATGGATTATCCACTATAATGTGATATGCTATTACAGTGGAGTGGATAGGAAAACAATTCTCTAGCCAGTGTGAGTCCCTACACTTTAGAGGGGTGCGGAACAATCCTTTTCCCTGGACTGATGATTGCCTAGTCCAACTTGCTGCCTCTAGCTGGTTCTTTATACTGTCTATGAAGATAGTCTTCTTCCTTCTTCAAAAGGTAGGTTCTGCTCTTGATTTATTTCAGTGATCTTCACTTGATTATTTGCAAAGCAGTAGATAGACAATTCTCTTCTTTCTTTCTCTTCTTCTCTAGTGCAAAAACCAACTGCACTAGTTCTTCTTTCTTCTTCTTTGTGCAACAACTGACTACACTAATCTTCTTCTTTCTTTAGCTAGAATCACATACACCAATGTGATTATTCAAACACTGAGGATCAGCTCACATAACATCATCTGAATTGATATGGCCTGAATAACTGACTATAGATTGGCCACTCTCTCTCTTCTTCTTCTCTTCCTTCTGATTGACACAATATAATATGGAATAGTACTGCACTGTCTTAATATCTTTCTTCAATTCTCAATACCAACACATGAGTGTATCAGTATACTTCCTTATTCCTTTGTAAAAATGTGAGTTTAGTTGCACGTCTGGTTCTTATTCACACAAACAATAACACCCCTGCAAACAGTGTGTATAAATCGTGCAACCAGAGAGTGTTCACCTTTGTGCAAGCAGAGAGCTCCATGGGTCTTCTTCTTCACGTAGAGGATGCGCGATCCTTCTTTATAGAACTATGGATGATTCATGGACCTGTCTTCGCGAAGCACTACAAGGGTGAGTATTCACCGGTTGTGTACTCACGGGATCTCCTTCATGAAACATAACGAGAGTTTGAGAAAACCAGTCGCTTGTTTGTGCTTTCTTCTTCGCACAGAGGGTACAATTCTCCTTCTTCGTAAGACACTTCAAGAGTTCATAGTACTTGTTAAAGGCCTGCGGTACCCTCAAATTTTTCACGCATCCTTCTAGGTGGCTTGCGCGTAAAATTCAAGCCTTGCGCGTAAAAACGCCTTTTGGCGCTAAAAAAGTCTTTGCACAACTCTTTCTTTTCATACAGAACTTTTCCTTTTTTCACGCAACACTTCCTTTTTCACGCAACACTTCTTCTTTTCGCGCACTATTCTATACTTCAATTTTTTCTGCGCGTCAGAGCTCGGGATTTGTTTAAGTGTCGAACCTTCACTTATGAGGGGGGTTACCTCATATTTATAGGCATTTTTGACCCTGTGCAAAAAACCCTTTCTTGCAGGTAAAACTGTCTCTCACTTCTTTATATTACATGCACCTTCCTTTTATTTTCGCGCACCACCTGGATTTTTCACGCACCTCATGACTTTGCCATTTTTGATCATTCTGAACATGAAGTCTCTCTTGCGCGCGTAAAACATCAAACCCACATTTTGCACACAACCAATTTTTACGCGCACAAGTCTGATGTTCCGCACACATTGCGCGAACATCTCCGATTTATCGCGCGCCTCTTGCCTTTGTCATTTTTCGACTTTCTAAGAACAATACACCAATTGCTCACAAAATTCCACACTGCGTTCCATATTGTGCGCAAAACAAATCTTTCGTGCAACCTCTTTTTTTGTGCACTTTGTCCAATTTTTCACGCAGTCCATGCCTTTGCCATATTTTCCTATGCCGGTCTTGGGAATCCGCTTGCGCACAAAAATCCATGCCAATATTGTGCGCATGAACAATATTTCGCCCACAAACCAGATTTTTCACACACAACCCTAATCTTTTGCGCACCATCCTTTGCTAAAAATCAACGTCTCCATCTCCCGTTTTTCAGGCCCAAAATTTTAGCAAACATTGGAAAGAAACGCCACCTTCAATATATGCTTCGACCATAACCTTCATGCTTCTCTATGATGTGGCCTTTTCAACAACTCTTCTACTTTCATCATGAACTCCACTATCGTGATATATATCCTTCGATAGATCAGATTTAGCATCGTCAGTTTTTTCAAGGAAAGTATTGCAACTTCCCTGTCTTCCACCATCATCTTTCCTTCCAATAAAAACTGAATATGACTGGAAGCACTTTTACTCCCCCTTTCATTCATAATGCTTGCATCATGAGTTCTCCTAATTTATGATATTTTTGAAATAAAAATTAGCAAAGCATCGTCTGATTTATCACCATTCTTCATTGTTGTAGACAATGTATCACCTTTGATACATGTGCTTTGAACTTAGGATCAACTCAACAATCGTCTGAATTAACATCATAGAGAATTTCCCAAACATGACATTCAATGCTATGATTGCATACCAATTCTCTAGGCATCCTCACTTCATCCAATCTCCATTAACTTTGGAGTCCTTCATCTCCTTCATTTTGACCAACATTGACAACTGTTGACAACAAATACAATCTTCATACACAAAGTAGTCCCAAAAATCCCCCCTTTATATTTGTTGTCAATACCCTAACGTTCTCCTCAAATGAATGTGTCAATGTCAAAATGAGAATCTTTCTCTCTCCCCTTTACTTTTTTCTCCCCCCCCTTACTTTTCAAACTTTCATTTCACTTTCTCTCCCCTTATTGACAAGAAATACAATGTTCATGGTAGAGAGGATATTGGTCCTTATTTAAACAGTGTGCCATCAATCATTTCACTCTAAGTCTACTTGAGCAAAGCTCGATGTAGAAAACAAGAGGATTTGATTGAGACAACAAAGTTGTCCATTATCCAATGATCATGATACCTCATGAGATGAGATCTCATACACTTTTCTTTAAGTGTTTTCTACTTTCATTCTTGGATGAAGATATTGAATGTGATCAGAAATAATCAATATAAAATTCCTACACTCCAACAAACGGATAAAAAACATTCAAGTTCAATTGGCAAGATAAGTGGCCTTGGGGCACTTTCATTCTTCTTATATCACTAACTGACTTAGTTACTCCCCCTTTGTAAACATATCTTTATTTTGAGTAACCAAGGATGAGAGATTAAGAAACGACATACCTTTTCCAATGACATGCTATTCAAGCAATTTCCAGAATAATTGAGTTTGATACTGATTGAAATAATAACTCTAACAGATTCTTCATATGTCACCTCCTCAAGGGAACGCTACTCATTATCTTCATCAATGGTGATCCTTCATCATATTAATATTTGAATATCAATTGAAGAATCTTCCACAGATGATAACTTATTCAGATTTTCTATCAAGATTTGATAACAATCACTACTTATCAGGTTCTCCCCTTAAGAGCTTGCGTCACCTTCAATTCCCTGTATCATCAAAACAAATACAATACAAAAATATTTAAGGGAATAAGGTGGATCCTCCTTGCTTCATCAATGTGAACAACAAGGTTGTGATGATTTTCTCAACCAAGATGCTCCATTTGCTCCAGTATTCACAGTTGCACATTTGATCTTCAATTTTGATTGTAGCTGTGTGGATCTTATCACTTCTTCCATTTCTTTGTGTGTGGATCTTCTTTCTTTAAGAGATTTCAAAGCACTAGAATCTCCTGATGCAACTTTCATCTTCTTAAGGAATTCTTCTTGAGCTGGAATAAGTGAAATGCAATTTCTAACAGTATGACCAGCCTTGTTGCACCTCACACACAAATATTTCTTTTCTTTATGTGGAATCTTCTTTTTTACTTTTTACACAGGTCTTAGCTTGTGCATCTTCAATTTTTCTCATCCTTTCCAAATCTTCTGTCCAGATAACCAATAAGTCATTAGGAACTGAGGCAACAAGATTGGATCTTCCACAT
The DNA here is from genome assembly GCA_963277665.1 of Viscum album. Taxonomy (NCBI): domain Eukaryota; kingdom Viridiplantae; phylum Streptophyta; class Magnoliopsida; order Santalales; family Viscaceae; genus Viscum; species Viscum album. Next base: position 1,328,010,584 of record OY728126.1, read on the forward strand.
GTCTTCTTATGAGTGTCATCCCTCTTGGAAGTTATTTTAGATGCACTACCCTTCACCTTCTTGGATTTGGAATCCAAGGTTTTCTCATCTTTCCTTCTTAGAGTCTTCTTGGGAGAATTTGATTTTGCAACATTCTTCTGATTTATTCCCAAGGTTTCTTCTTCATTATTAGCCATATTTTGTGATCTCCTTTTCTTATCAGCTTTGGATACATGTTGAGATGAGCATGTACCAACCTTGTGACCACTTCCATTGCATACATTACAGATGCTACCAAACATTCCAAATCTGTTTGTAGTGTACAGTTGTTTCTGGATCAGTGGATATTGCTTCTTCTTCTCTGACTTTCTCCCCCTTGAGATGGGATTTCTATGTGCTTTTACATTTATGGTATTGTACCAACAATCCAGTGCACAATGCCCAAATTTATTACAGCACCAGAATTGACCAACAAACCTCGACTTCTTTCCATCTTCTTTATAAGGTTGATGAATCTTCTTCTTGGTATGTTGTGCTTTCTGTGGGGAGCTATCTTCCACACTCTTTCCCCTATCCACTCTAGCCATGATGGTAGGTTTCTTCTCACTTTTATTCATCCATACTTGTTTAGAATTTTTCTTCCAACCTGTACTTTTTGTAGAAGCAATTTTAGAAACATTCGTACAAGTTGGTATAGATGGTACCTATACTTTTTCAGATGCTTGTGATGGATTAATGAGTGAAGTCATGACCTTCTTATCACATGTTGGAGGTCTTTTGACAGTCGAATCCTCCAGTGAGCATTGAGTACTAGTAGCAACCGTTTCCTTCTTTTGTGGAGACTCAATACGCGTCTTCTCAATATTGGTCAACTTAGCTTCCAATTTTAGACATCTCATACTGAGGATGACTTTTTGGTCTTCAATCATTGTCATCTTCTCTTCACAAACCTTATTTAATCTTTCAAATTCATCTTCATGCATCTTTACTTTGTTTTGTAACAAAGAGTCAAGTTCTTTGATCTTCTTAGAGTCTTATTCCAAATATACCTCTTTGACTTCATTGCTCTTTTTCAGCTCATCTTCAAGTGCATGGATCTTCTCTTTTAGAGTCTTGTTGACTCCCTCTTTTTCTTCAACATCTATAATTAACTTTGAAGAACTTACTTCAAATCCCCTCTTTTTTGATTCAAAGGCTCCAACTTGTCTGGTGAGCTTTAAACATTCAACAATTTTTTCTTGTAAGCCTTTCTCCAAAACATCAGTTTCTTCTTCCAACTAAGTGATATTTTCCTGCATGCATTGAAATACTCCACAAACCAGGGATGTGATTTCTTCAGGAATACCATGCAGAATCATTCTTAATCTATCAACAGATATTTCTTGAGATGTTGTAGATTGATCATCACCACTTGTGATAGCATTTTCATCATGAGAATAATTTCCAAATGTACTAACACATACCTCTTGATTAGTTGAGGTAGGAAGGTTGTCCATCTTCTTGGTGGGGACTTGAGCCACCTTCTCATTATTTTCCAAGTCTGGCGTGTCTTCAATGTCATCCAGATATAGAGAACCATATACTTCATCTTCTTTAGATAATAGGGACTTCTTCTTCAACTTTCTCTTCTCTTTCTTTTTCCTATTCATCATGGTCTTGGTAGATATAGAATTCTTCTCAGAGATAACTGACTTTTCATCAAAATTTGTTGACTCAAGAAAGAATCTCAAGTCTTCAAAAGATAATATCTTCAATGTAGAGAATCCAACAGAGGTAAACCTATCCCTCTGATACCAATTGAGAGGACCAGTTTGGGATATACCTAACATTGAGAGGGGGTGAATCAGTGTTGGGGACTTTTTAAACCAATTCCAACTTTCTATCCCAATACCTCTTGACCGGTTAGGATCTTGATTCTCTTATTCTCTTTTCCCTGTCGCATGCAATAATAGAAAGTAGTAAAAATATGCACATGATATTTTTACAAGGATCACAACTCAATAAGAGCAGCTATGTCCTTGCCATGTATGAGGATGACCAGTGCATGGGTTCTCCACTATAATGTGATATGCTATTACAATGGAGTGGTTAGGAAAAAAATCCTCTAGCCAGTGTGAGTCCCTACACTTTAAAGAGGGGTGCGAAACAATCCTCTTCCTTGGACTGGTGACAACCTAGTCCAACTTGCACCCTCTAGATGGTTCTTTATACTACCTATGAAGACAATCTTCTTCCTTCTTCAAAAGGTAGGTTCTGCTCTTGATTTATTTCAGTGCTCTTCACTTGATTACTTTCAAAGCAGTAAGCAAGCAATTCTCTCCTTTCTTTTCTTCTCTAGCGCAAAAACCAACTACACTAGTTCTTCTTCTTTCTTCTTCTTTGTGAAACAACTGATTGCACTAATCTTTTTCTTTCTTTAGCTAGAATCACATACACCAATGTGATTATTCAAACACTGAGGATCAGCTCACATAACATCATCTGAATTGACATGGCCTGAATAACTGAATATAGATTGGACACTCTCTTTTTCTTCTTCTCTTCCTTCTGATTAACACAATATAATATGGAATAGTACTGTAGTGTCTTAATCTCTTTCTTAAATTCTCAATACCAACACATGAGTGTATCAGTATACTTCCTTCTTCCTTTGTACAGATGTGAGTTTAGTCACACGTCTGGTTCTTCTTCACACAAACAACAACACCCCTGCAAACAATGTGTATAAATCGTGCAACCAGAGAGTGTTCACCTTTGTGCATGCAGAGAGCTCCACGGGTTTTCTTCTTCACGCAGAGGATGCATGATCCTTCTTCACAGAACTAGGTATGGTTCGTGGATCTATCTTTGCAAAGCACTACAAGGGTGAGTATTCACCGGTTGTGTACTCACGAGACCTCCTTTACAAAACACAATGAGAGTTTGAGAAAACCAGTTGCTTTTTTGTGCTTTCTTCTTCGCACAGAGGGTGCAATTCTCCTTCGCAAGACACTTCAAGAGTGCATAGCACTTGTTAAAGGCCTGCGGTACCCTCAATTTTTTTGCGCACCCTTATAGGTGGCTTGCATGTAAAATTCAAGACTTGCGCGTAAAAACACATTTTGGCACGAAAAAAGTCTTTGTGCAACTCTTTTTTTTCGCGCCAAACTTTCCTTTTTTCTCATAGCACTTCTTTTTTCACGCAACCCTTCTTCTTTTCACGCACTACTCTATACTTCAATTTTTTCTACGCGTCAGAGATCAGGATTTTTCTAAGTGTCGAGCCTTAACTTATGAGGGGGGGTCACCTCATATTTATAGGCATTTTTGACCCTGTGCAAAAAACCCATTCCTGCACGTAAAACTGTCTATCACTTCTTTATATTATGAACACCTTTCTTTATTTTCACACACCACCTATATTTTTCACGCACCACATGACTTTACCATTTTTCATCATTCTGAACATGAAGCCTCTCTTGCGCATAAAACATCAAACCCACATTTTGCGCACAACTAATTATTACGCGCACAAGTCTGATGTTCCGCGCACATTGCGTGAACATCTCTAATTTTTCGCGCGCCTCTTGCCTTTGTCAATTTTCGACTTTCTAAGCACAATACACCAATTGCTTGCAAAATTTCACACCACATTCCATATTGCGTGCAAAACCAATCTTTCACACCACCTCTTTTTTTGCGCACTTTGTCCAATTTTTCGCGCAGCTCATTCCTTTTCCATATTTTCCTATGCCGGTCTTGGTACTCCGCTTGCGCACAAAAATCCAATCCAATATTGCGCGCATGAAAAATATTTTGCACACGACCCTGATCTTTCACACACCATCCTTTTCCAAAAACCGATGTCTCCACCTCACATTTTTCAGGCCCAAAATTTTGGCAAACACTGGAAAATAGTGCCACCTTCAATATATGCTTCTACCATAACCTTCACGCTTCTTCTCTATGATGTGTCTTCTTCAACAACTCTTCTACTTTCATCATGAACTCCACTACCGTGATATATATATCCTTTGATAGATCAGATTTAGCATCATCAGTTTTTTCAAGGAAAGTATTGCAACTTCACTGCCTTCCACCAGCATCTTTCCTTCTAATAAAAACTGAATATGATTATAAGCACTTTTACTCCCTCTTTCCTTAACAATGCTTATATCATAAGTTCTCCTAACTTATGATATTCGTGAAATACAAATCAGAAAATCATCATCTGATTTATCACCATTCTTTATTGTTTTAGACAATGTATCACCTTTGATATACATGCTTTGAACTTAGGATCAGCTCAACAATTGTCTGAATTAACATCATAGAGAATTTCCCAAACATGACATTCAATTATATGATTGCATAACAATTCTCCAGGCATCCTCACTTCAGCCGATCTCCATTAACTTTGAAGTCCTTCTTCACCCCCTTCTTCATTTTGAGCTACATTGACAACTCTTGACAACAAATACAATCTTCATACACAAAATGGTCCCAACAGGTTTGAAGAAATCTGGATCAGAAGCAGGAGTCAGATGAGTTGTAACAAGAATAACATCCTGAGCCACCACAACTATACCAGAAACATACAGAAATAGTTTAATAAAATTGATAAAGTTCATAATTATGTTTCCACCTCTCTTCATTGCATTGAAGTAATATTTATTCTCTTCCATAAAAATATTAAGTATAGGGGTCATGACCTTCAACTGATTAACTTGCTCTTTGAAGGCTTGACTGACTGAAGGCATTCTTAGGTTCTCTACCAAAAACTTGAAATGAGCATTCAACTCGTTCTTAGTGTATATTCTTGAAAGATAATACTTTATTGCTTTGTGATGATTTCTCTGTCAGCTTTCATGTCCTTCATGTACTCCCTAACCATCATATGGACATGGTTACTATTATGCTCAAATTTTCTCAAACATTCATGAGGTATGGAAGGTTCACCACTCGAAGCACCTCTAAGCTCATCTCTCACAACAAATATGATCAATTCAACATAAAAAAAGGAGGATCACTATAACTAGAAGCCATAGAAGTAAGATTCTCCACCCTCTCTAGCAAGGTTTCCATGGAATCATCAAATGAAGACCTTATCTCATCCAATGTGGATCTCAAAGATTCTAACTCCTTTGCCAACCTTCTGTTTTTTATTTCCTCTTCTTGGATACGATGCATCATTTTTGGATGAATATGATGTATCACTAGCTCAAAAAAATACCTTGCATCATTTTCATTTAACTTAGTGACATGAGGTGCTTGATTTCTTAACAAAAGACTAAAACCATAAATCATCTTTTCTCTGAAGGATTCCAAGTCACCTCTAATGACAACATCCATTGGAACCGGAGGAAAGATAGGTGAAGAAACTCTCTCAGAATCAAACCTTTTCAACTCAACAACAACATCAATTTGATCAACCAATGATCCCTTAGGATCCCTTGCTTCTCGAATACCAGTTCCACTATTCTTTGGTGGACTGTCAGGAAACAAATCCCATTCCTCTAACATTGGGTCCATCCAACTGACATAAGGCATAACATGAGATTTATCAACTTGAGAACCATCAATAGTAGACACAACCATAACAGGTACAACAACAAAGGGCTCAATAGATCTTTGCAAAACAACTGATTGCTCAACACCAGTAGGCTCAACTTCCATCTACTCAGTAGATGATCGCTCAACAACAACAACAACCTTCATCTGCTCATCCACTGACTGTTCAACAACATTATGCTCAAAAACCATCTGTAAATCATTTGTAGGCACAAAAATATCACTACCATTAGCAGGATCAATAGGATGACTCTCCATACTTGGGGATTCTCCCCCTCAACTGTTGCTTCATTTTCTTATTTAGCGGATCTATCAACATCTTTAACTAGGATAGTTCTCTATTCAGATCCAGAAACACCTGATAATCTTAGATAAGAAAGAAGAGCCTGAGGTATCTCAACATCCTTAGCTCTGACACGACCATCAAGACCATCATGGTCAGATCCTCCATCATTATCATCTTCATCTCCATCACCATTTCCATTACTATCTTCATTACCATCTTCACCTCCTCCTTCATCTTCCTCATTCTCACCATTTTCATTTTCCTCAGAAGACTTAGAGGTGCTTTTGAATTTCTCTTCACCTAAAACTTCAGTTTCTTCCTCACTACCTTATTTTAAGAGTGTCCCTCTAACAAGGAGAGACCTAGGTGGACTAGGTGCTCCATAGGTAATAAAAGGAGAACCTTGAGGAAAATCTGAGTCACTTCCTCTATAGGATATTCCCGATCCTTATCATTAGAGGCACCGACCTCCTCTTCCTCATCAGAATACTCCACCACTTCGTCTGGTTCCAAACCAGGATCCACAAGGTTCTTCAGTCTAGATGGATGACCAACCAGATTGTAATCATCATAAAGTTTTTCACTGTCATTGATATGCTTCTTCTTCCATGGATTCCAACTGATTTTCATCCAATACAAATAACTCTTGTGATATAGAAACCTCCACAACTCACTACTGTTTCTTCTCCTTCCTTAACTAAACCCTTGGGCTCTAGCATGACCGAGATAAACTTGAGATAAGTTAAAAAATTTAACCTTGAAGATATCTTACACATTTCCATCATGTGATTCATCAGGTATCTAATCTTTTCTCCCCTTTTCATCAAACACAACAGATGCACATCTTGATACCTCATAGTGACAAATTCACCCTTCCTTGGGCAAAGCATATGCTGGATAAATTTGAAAAGCAGTCAACATTCACCATCAAGTTCTGTAGCAACTGGACTTCTCACAATTCCATCTCCTGTTGACTCTGCTAAAGCATCTTCATAAACAAAAGTTTCACTACTTTCTAGAATAGTCCCTTGATAATAATTCAAAAAACCCTCATGAGGGACCATCAAACAACTATCCCACTAACTTGAAGAAAAAAAACTTTACGACCATTAATTCTAGTTCTTACCCAGTCTTCATTTTATTCAAAACTGAACTCTACAAACTGGTAAAACTGATATACTAACCTGGGATAGAAGAGCCTCTCTGGCGAGATGTTTCACCGAAGGTATATTATCGGTGTCCCAAATTATTTTTACCCTAAAAAGTATAGCACCAATAAGGGGTCAATCCACAGGGAATAAAGAGTTCTTTTTGTCTTGTTTAATTTAGTTTGTATTTTTGTTTTAATGAAGTTTTCTGAATTTAGTGTCGATTGTTTTTGTTTGGATAAAAAGAACAATTGGTTTTTAAGTTTCTTTTAACAAATTACTTTAACAAAATAAAAGTAAATACGGGAAAATTGATTTTGATATAGATAAAGAGAGACATGCATTGGGGTTATGAATTAATGAGAAGTTGATTATTAAATCAAATTGCTTACGAGGTTGTGTTGTTCAAGATAACCTAACACTCTGGGTTTCAATTCGTAATTAAATTTCCTTGGTCTGGTAAACTTAATATTTAGGGCTAAAGTAACTAACTCCTTGGTCCAGTAGTTAGTGTTTAATTGATCTTTATTTGGATTAGTCTAATTTAAGTTGAGGAATACTTCCAATGGTCATGAAATTATTTGTCGTTATTCTTCTTTTGAATCCCTGGAAATTCTTTCCTTGGTCTGGTTCAAAATTTTCAGTGATAATTAAAAGTGGTTTAAGAAGAATAAGAAGAGGTTAAAAGGAACGAACACATTCATAACAACTAATCTAAATTACAACTCATCATCTTACACAACCCCAACACACTGGGTATTTAGTTACACATATATAAAATGATAAACACAAAGCTCCTGATACCTGATGAGATCATGCTTGGAACTTTGAGGAGGGAATGATTCTTTGGTATACGGTAGAATGATGGTTGTACGGTGGCAGAGCTTCACTCCTTCGGATCTTCAACCTTTTCTCCACACTTTCTCTCCACACACCACCGTCAAACCGGAGGCCAAGGCCTCCTTTTATAGAAAAAATAACTACACGACGTGTAGAAAAAGTACACGGTGTGTACTTTTGTCAACACGTTTTTGCCTTGGTTTTCTCCACTGGTAGGCGGCCTAACACACCATCTTTGACTTGGAACATGGCACCGCTTGGTAGGTAGATACACACGGCGTGTAGCGTCTCCATACACAGCGTGTAGTCTCATTTTTCAGCCACCAACCGCTTCTAGAAAGATCTACACAATGTGTATAAGTTGAACACGACATGTTCCCTTCAACCATCCATATGGGCGTGTAGACTTCTTCTCATCTGCCAACAGCTTCTAGAAGGAGTACACGGTGTGCAAAGTGTGAACACGGCGTGTACCAGATTATGAATACTTGGACATGTACTTGTCCTGGTCAATCTGTGTCTGAGTCTGGATGTACACGACGTGTAAATAAGTACACGCCGTGTAGCCTGTAAATTTTGCTCAGTCTCCCCCATTTTGTGCATTTGGCCATAAAACTCCTAAAAATGAACAAGATCACCAAAATCAAAGTATTTGTTCCCTAAGCAGAAGGTAATTAATGAAAACTTGTTCTTATTTTCAATAAAGTACGTGAAAATGTATACACAAATCAGATGCATCAAACTCCCCCATACTTAGTCATTTGCTTTTCCTTGAGAAAATCTCAACATCTAATTAACAAAGTCTATATTTTAAAAGGAAGGACTTATACATGACGTGTATAAGTTGAACACAACGTGTTCCCTTCAGCCGACCACATGGGCGTGTAGACTTCTTCTCATCCGCCAACGGCTTCTAGAAGGAGTACACGACGTGTAAAGTGTGAACACGACATGTATCAGATTCTGAATACTTGGGCATGTACTTGTCCTGGTCAATCCGTGCCTAATTCTGGATGTACACGGCGTGTAAATAAGTACACGGTGTGTAGCCTTTAAATTTTTCTCAGTCTCCCCTGTTTTGTGTATTTGGCCATAAAACTTCTGAAAATGAACAAGATCACCAAAATCAAAGTATTTGTTCCCTAAGCAGTAGGTAATTAATGAAAACTTGTTCTTATTTTCAATAAAGTACGTGAAAATTTATACACAAATTGGATGCATCAAACTGCCCCATACTTAGTCATTTGCTTTCCCTTGAGAAAATATCAACATCTAATTAACTGAGTCTATATTTTAAAAGGAAGGAATTCAGTTAATCATAAAATTAAATAATAAGTTATAGGATAAAATTCTAAAAAAAACTACAAAACAGTTTCAATTCAGGAGATATTCTAATCATGCCTCGTATATAATTCGATTAACTACTTTCATCATCTTTTAACACATGTTTCAACCTTTCAAAAACAATCAAGCCACTTGATGATCTAACTCATCAATAATATTGTCAACACTCATGAAATTTTAAATAAAAGTTTTTCTCAATCAAAGATATATACACTCTATCCATAGGTTTGCAAGAAATATAGTTCTCTACTTCAGAAAATTGATTTACAGAAATCATGAGGGCTGTTAAATAAGGATCAAATGTTTCTGTGCCTAAAGGTTGGTAGGTAAAGATGTGAAAAATAACTCCGAGGCTTGAAAAAGGAGGATAAATTCTTTAAATAAAAATGCATGATATTCAAAGTTAAGCTCAATGTAAAAGCATCCTCAACAAGCTTTTTTAAATAATCTCATCACCACCATCTCCTTTAGTTGGGTAGGTAGGGTTCACAATCCGACAAGTGAGTATAAGGTCCCTTTGTCTGTTGCATTTTTTAAAGGACAAAGGGAACCTTTCAAAATTTCCACAAATAGAGGTTCAGAACCTTTTTTCGCCCCAAATGATCAAGAGGCTCTCCCCCATACTTAATTTATTTACAATTGATGAAAGCATGTCATGTGTTTCCAATCCCTTCTTTTGAGCTCAAATGAATAATCATGCAAAATCATAAAAGAATTAGGGTAGGAAGGAAAATAGGCTTGTAATATGGATTCCTATAAAGGCTATTCATGGTTTCTGGGGGGTTTCACGAAGATAAGATGCAGGGTAGGTCTCAAGATAAAGGGGTTAAAACAATCTAATGCCTCAATAATTTTAATGTAATTCAAAAATTCCTCATGTTTCGAAAAGAAAAATTGCAAACTCTGGTAATTATGTATATCCTAAGAATATCTCAAGAAAGAGGGTATAAAGAAGAATATAACAAGGGGTTTAGAATACCTCTCAGGAGTGGGAAAACAAATAAAGTGACAATCAGGTCGTGACTTGAATATAATTGATTAGTCTAATCGATGTAATTATTCAAGGATTACAATTTGTAATTTAAACTATATCAGCAATCATTTTAAAATACCTAAGAACCAAAATAAGCATGCAACTTTTTAAAATTTTCCACTTTTAGCTTTATTATTTAAAAATATGGTTAACCAAAATGTATTCACATTTTAAAATATATCTTCTAATAATGATGCCTCCTAGAATGATAATAAGGGCAAAGACTATGGTGGTCGAGAGACGCTCCCCCATACTTAATACCGCACTTGATCCACCAAGTGCCTGAAAGTGAAGAAGGGAATGTGGGGACACAATAATGGACCAGAACAAGGGGAAGTAAGGAAAGAAGGAAAATAAGAAAGAAAAATAAAAAAAACTAAAAAGTGTGAAAAACAATACCCCCCTCGTATCTAGGCGAAAAAAGACGGGAGGTGGTGGAAAAGTGCAGCCCAAAAACGTGCTAGAGTACCTGTGATGGAGGTGGAGAGAAAACAATGCAAGCAGACAGAACAAACATAGGCACAACATATCACAAAAATATATATACAATGAAAAACATGTGTCCAAAAACCAGTCAGGGGGTCACCTCAGAAGAGGCATCATCTGGTACAGAACCAACCAGAAGAGAGGGATCAGGAGCCGTAGAAAACGGAGGCTCGAAATATGCACTCGGAAGAGAATCCATAGAAGTAGGAGCTGCAGGAGATGGACTCGGAAGAGGAATCTCGACATCACCCCCTGGACTGGCAGTAGTAGTGGCATTAGTGGGCCCCACAGTGGATAGGAGAACTGAATCCGCGGCCTGCACAGTAAAGGGCGGTGGAGCTCCAGAAGAAGGGATAGGAGCTAAAGTAGGGGAAGGCGGTGGGGGTAGTGGAATACCATGGTGCTGAGAAATAGCCCCAACATTTGTTCCAGTCGGTCCTGACGCTGATCGAGATGGACCAAGTGCCGCTCCATTGCAGCTAGGCGGAGGGAATGGGTGAGATCGACCGAGGGTGTAGGGGCAGGTGTAGGGAATAGAAGAAGGTAGGATAGAAGAAGTGGGGTCAGAAGAAGGGGGATGGGGTGGGGAAGTTGGAAGCATAGGGGAAGGAGGAGCAGGTGCATTAGTGGGGGTCGGAGGGTCAGCAGGTGGGTGGGGTCATGTCTGGGTAAGGACGTAGGCACCCCCATGCTTTCAGACCAATCCCATACAAATAAGCATGAGATAGTCCATCCATTGGGGGGGGGGACCTAACAGGTCATGAGGAAGAGAATTCTCAAAAACCCCGAGATGGTGGGAAAGGCGGGTGGAATAAAACCCACTATTCAGGTTTCCCAAACGACCGGTAAACATGGCATGAACGTAGGAGGCGACTAGTTAAGGGAGGTTCGGGTAGTCCTGCCGGATGACACAGGTAAGGAGATCCATGTCACGACCGGTCATGACCCCCATATCCTCATGAAGGGGAAAAAGAATGGCGTTGAAGCACCGGTGGGTGAAGCGAAGGATAGGGTCGGCTATAAGGGTACTCTTCTGGGAGGTAGGGGCATAGTGGTGGTCAAGCCTAGAAATCTCCCGCCACATGGCAATGAGGTTAGGGCACTCAGGTTGGGTCATGGAGGAGACATGGGGTGGGGTGACAGGATGAGGATAGAAACCGCACTATCAGCTGAACTTGATCATGGTAAGGGAAAAGTGACAGCCTCCTAGTCAGAATCAGACCACTAGTACTGCATCATCGGGTGTCTCCCGGTACTCGGCTCCGTCGAACTTGAATGACGCAGCAAAATCCAAAAATAAATCCCGAAAAATAGGAGTGATGACCTGGAAGATCGAGAGTAAGGGAGTATGCCCGAGAAGATCCTTCAACTCTCCCCAGATGCCCAACTGTTGTGGAATGTTTCTATTCCGATAGTGGATGCTCAATGGAATCGGGCGGCGAGAGAAGTGACAGACTCTGTCGTGTGCCCAATCGGTGACTGGGAACACCATGTAAGGGTAGGGAAACACCTACAGGTCCCAGCCCAGGTGGAGGTGCTGTAGCGGGAGCTGGCTCTGGGGGTGGATTGGCCGGAGTAGACGGAGGCTCACTGGATGGGGCAGTTGATGAGGGACCGGCTGCGGATGAGGAGAGATCAGGTGGAGTGGCAGTTGGTGGGGAAGTAATGATGGTTCTCGGAGGCTCGGTATGAGATGGTGGAGGTGCGAAGCTACTCGGACCAGCCTTGGCTGAGGGAGTGAGGGGTGGAAGGATAGCCAACAGAGGGAGATGGTACACCAGAGATTCCAGATCTGGTAGTGTCACAGGCCGGAGTCGGATCCGATGATAAATGGGCCTCTTGCCCTCAGTGGCGGAGTCAGGCCGCTTCCCACGGGAAGGATCTCTGTCGGCCATACCCTGAAAGAGAAGAGAAAAACCAAATAAAATAAAAATAAAAGAAAAAGGAAAAGAAGAAAATGTGAGAAAATAAGAAAATAAAAAGTACACATTGTGTAGTTATAGAGTACACGACGTGTAATAAAAGCGGGTTAACATCCCGTGTTCTCTGGATAGACATGCCGAGTGAGCCCGAAATAAACCAGGAAAGGATACATGGCGTGTAACGAACATACACGTCGTGTTCATGTAAAGTAGTCCTGGTTGTGTATTGGCAAGGACACGACCACCAGTTAAGTATTTCTAATAACATAGAACATGCCGTGTACAAGTCCAACACGGTGTGTGCAAGAGCAGAGGTAACATGGCTGTGTGGAGGGCTAGACACGGGCTGGCCGAAAGAAATGGTATACACGACGTGTACCAAACACACACACCGTGTACATGAACATGGTGTTCGAGGCCGTGTGAAAAAGAATACCCGGGCATGATGGGGGCTGGTACACGGTGTGTACCAAACATACACACCATGTAATTTCAAATTGCAAATCATCTAGTGTGTGGCTGTGTACAAAAGTACATGACGTGTGTTCTTAATATCGTGGCTGTGTATCGCAGAAGCCGAACGGTCGGCCGATCCAGAAATCACCCTAAACACTTACAATAACTTGAAATAGAGGGTGTAGAAGGGTGTACATGGAATGAGGATCAAAATGTAGCAAAAATCAGAAGCAGAAACACACAAAATCGACGGATTTGAGCAAAGGGAGTCCGGGTGCCGTACGAGGGAAGAAACGGGAAGAAGGGGAGGGCCGCGCGACACGGGCTGAAGCCGGGTGGTCCGCGACTTATATAGCCACGGTACATGGCATGTACCAAACATACACGCCATGTATCTATCTCTCTTTTTAATAATAATAATAAATATATCTATAAACATATAATTATTATAGTAAGATATATAATAATTAATATTATTAATAATAAAAAAGTAATATATATATATATATATACAGAATTTATTAAAAATAAAACTATACACGCAATGTATCGGAAAATACATGACGTATGTTTTAAAATTGGGAAAAGAGAAATACAACCTTTAGTCCAGTGCTTGGGGCAAGGTTTGAACCGGCGATCAACCGTTCAGAACAGAAGCCCTCAACCACTAGAGCAAAGATTGTATTGCTGCTCCTATTTATTATATATATATATTTAATGTATACGACCTATTCTACATGGGAAGAAAGTAAATGCATGACGTGTGGTTTTTAATTGAGACAAAAATGGATGAAGCAGGGAGATTAGCTGAATTCGAACCCGGGCCTTTTGGATCCAGGACCGAGACTTTGCCAATCTACCAACTTCACCCGCATGAATTACCTCATGCGAAAAAGATTTTTAGTTTGTAGAATGAAAACATGGCACACACGACGTATATCGAAAGACACGCCATGCAGTTTTATTAAAAGGACAAATGATGGAAATTGGGTGGTTTTCAGGATTCAAATCCAAGTCTTTTGGAGTCGGGTTATGATCCTGGCCAACCGATCCATCCCCACCATGAGTTTTCATATAAGAATATATATATATATATGAAAATTACTACACACACTGTGTAAGAAAATATGAAGATAAAAAAGAGGAATCCCATGCCGAAGGTAGGTTGGGAGGATTCAAACCGGTGACGGCTCAGATAAACTCCAGTGACCTTACCATCGACACCGGCATCATCCCTGTTTATTTCTTAGTTAAACTATATATTTATAATAGTTAGAAAATAAATGAAAAGGAAAAAGTACACGCCGTGTATATAGGTGGTTACACGACATGTATACACTGAGTTTCCTCCCAGGAAGCACCTTTGTTTTAGGTCATTGGCTCGACCTACTTACCTCATCTTACCTGAGCTGTATAGTGGACAATGTTCCCACCGTGTTGTCTATGAGATGGTAAGCCTTCAACCACTGTCTGTTCACCTTGAATGGTTGACCATCCTCTCTAGAAATTTCCACCGCTCCATGATGGAACACACATATAACTTGGAATGGTCCCAACCATTGTGACTTTAACTTCCCTGGAAATAATCGAAGACAAGAGTTAAAGAGAATTACCTGATCACCGGGTTGGAAAGATTTACGTGAAATCACCTGGTCGTGAACTGCTCTTGTCTTTTCCTTATATAGGTTGGCATTCTCATATGCCTCTAATCTAATTTTATCGAGTTCTGACAGTTGGAACTTCCGCTTTTCTTCAGCTGCCTTTATATCAAAATTCAGGGCCTTAACGGCCTAGTAGGATTTGTGTTACAACTCCACTGGCAGATGACACGACTTGCCGTAGATGAGGCGGAATGGGGACATTCCCAGTGGTGTTTTGAAAGTAGTCTGATATGCCCACAGAGCATCATCTAACTTCTTGGACCAGTCTCTCCTCGAAGTTTTCACCGTTTTCTCCAAGATCTTCTTGAGATCACAGTTAGAGAGCTCTACTTGTCCACTGGACTGGGGATGATATGGTGTCCCCATCTGATGCTTTACTCCATACTTTGAAAGTATTTCTTTCATCAGTTTGTTGTCGAAGTGGGTCCATCTATCGCTAATTAGTACTCAAGGAACTCCAAACCTACTAAAAACATGTTTCTTTAAAAAGATCATGACTACCTTGGCCGTGCCGTGTGTTGAAGCGGTGTCTTCCACCCACTTGGAGACGTAGTCGACGCAGACCAAGATGTAAGTGTTCCCGAAAGATGGGGGAAAGGGACCCATGAAATCTATACCCTAGACGTCAGAGATCTTGACCTCCAGGATGGGGTGCTGGGGTATCTCTACTCTGCGTCTCATGTTACCAGTCCTCTGGCAGTGATCACAACAGGAAACAAAGGCTTGGGCATCTTTATGCATGGTGGGCCAGAAAAACCCAGATTGCAAGATCTTGGTAATTGTACGGTCAGGGCCATGATGCCCCCCAACTGGTGAGGCATGATAGAACTCCAGGATGCTGTGAACTTCATTCTCCGGGATACAACGACGGATCACCCCATCACCACAAGATCAGAATAGCAGAGGATCTTCCCAGAAGTACCTCTTCACATCAGAGAAAAATCTCTTCCTCTGCTGGAAGGATAGGTCGGGGTAAACAACACCTATAACCATAAATTTAGCAATATCAGCATACCATGGTCTAGGTTTTTCAATGACCGAAAAGAGGTTCTCATCAGGGAAATCCTCCCTAATATTTCGATCTTTCTCCTTCTCTAAATGAGGTAGCTCTAGGCGGGAGAGATAGTCAACAACAACATTCTCACTCCCTTTCTTATCTAGAATCTCCAGATCAAATTCTTGTAAGAGGAGTACCCAACGGATAAATCGGGGCTTCACATATTTCTTGTTCAGTAGGTACTTTAGTGCTGCATGGTCAGTATAAACAATAACTTTAGACAACACTAAGTAAGAACGAAACCTGTCAAACACGAAAACCACCACAAGAATCTCCTTCTCTGTGGTGGTGTAGTTGATCTGTGCCTCATTGAGCATCCTGCTAGAATAATATATAGTTCGGAAAATCTGGTCAAGCCACTGGCCCAAGACTACTCCCACTACATAGTCACTAGCATCACACATCACCTCAAATTGTTCCTCCCAGTTGGGAGAAATCATCACCGGAGCTTCCACTAGGTGCTGCTTCAGGTGTTCAAAAGCTATGATGCATGTCTCATCGAACTCAAATATGGAATCCTTGGTTAGAATATTGGTGAGGGGCTGGGCTATTTTTGAGAAGTTGCGGACAAACCGCCTGTAAAAACCTGCATTCCCCAGGAAACTACAGATGACTTTGACGAAAGTCAGAATAGGTAGTCGTGAAATGACTTCTATCTTCGTCGGGTCCAACTCTATCCCCTTTTCTGAGATTCTGTGGCCAAGGACGATGCCAATTTGCACCATTAAATGACTCTTTTCCCAGTTCAAAACTAGGTTAGTGTTCTCACATCATTCCAAAACTAGCTCGAGGTGCCGCAAACAAGTGGTGAATGATTTTATTTAAACGGAAAAATCATCCATGAATACCTCTAGGATCTGTTCCGCCATGCCGTGGAATATAGCCAACATATAGAGCTGGAAGGTGGCGGGGGAATTGCACATGCCGAAAGACATCCTTCGGTAAGCAAACGTACCGTAGGGGCAAGTGAATGTGCTCTTATTTTGATCCTCTGGAGCAATGGAAATCTGGTTATTGTCGGAATAGCCATTGAGGAAGCAATAGAAGTTGTGCCCTACTAGCCTCTCTAGCATTTGATCCATGAATAGCAGGAGGAAATGATCTTTCCTGTGGCATCATTCAACTTCTGGTAATCGACACAGACTCGCCAGCCCGTGACAGTGCGAGTGGGGATGAGCTCATTTTTATCATTTGAAATCATAGTGATACCCCCCTTTTTGGGTACACTTGTAAGGGAATCACCCATGGACTATCCGAGATAGGATAGATGATGCTTGCATCCAACAATTTGATCACCTCTTTACAAATTCTTTCATGGGGGGATTCAGGCACCGCTGTGGTTGTCAAGATTGCTTGGCACCTTCTTTAAGTAGCATTTTGTGGGTGAAAATGGCAGGGATGGATACCCTTCAAATCAGCAACTGTCCACCCAATAGCATGCTTTCGCTGTTTCAAAACTTGCAAAAGTGCATCTTCTTGCTCCTGTGATAGTTCTGCATTAAGTATAACAGGAAATGTTTGATGGTCTCCCAAATACCCATACTTTAGCGAATATGGAAGAGGCTTCAGTTCTAGTTTAGGAACCTTTAACATCGAAGGCACAAGTGGTTGCACCTTGTCCCATTCCAGACTATCAGGAACAACTGCACGTTTCCAATAGTGGCCGCCCTAGCCTTCTAGGAATTGCAAGTCTTCTAGCTCTTCTTCAAATGAAATGTATGGAATGATAAAGTTATCTAAAGTAACATACCGAGTTATCCTCTGTTTCACTCAAATTATCATCCACGGTGGTTATTGCATAACAGTTCTCATGCTCTGACAATGATTCATGCTTGACGGCCTTGAGAACATTGTAGGAGACTCTCGTATCCTACCTGGAAAATTAGCTCCCCTTGGTGCACGTCGATCAGTACCTTCCTAGTGGCTAGGAAAGACCTTCCCAAGATGAGAGGTGCCTCATGGTCATCCTCCATGTCAAGGATGATGAAATCTGTGGGGAGGATCAACCTACCCACCTTGACCAATACGTCCTCCAGTAGCCCCTTTGGATATTTTATGGATCTGTCAACAAGTTGAAGAGCTACTAAGGTAGGCTTCAAATCTTTGAGCCCTAGATTTTTGAAAACTCCAAGGGGCATGAGGTTTACACTGGCCCCTAAGTCGTAGAGGGCCTTCCCAAACTCACATGTCCAATAGTACAAGGAATGGTAAAACTACCTGGATCCTAGAGTTTGGGAGGAATCGAATGCTGGATGACTATAGAACACTCATTGGTTAGGGAAATGGTACCCAAATCCTCCATCTTTTTTCTGTTTGAGAGTATTTCCTTCATTAATTTGGAATAAGTGGGTATCTGTGTCAGTGCCTCTGCAAAAGGTATATTTATGTGCAGCTTTTTAAACACGTCCATGAATTTTCTGAACTGACGGTCCAACTTTATCTGCTTAAATATCTCTGGTAAGGGTAAGGTAGGCTCAAAGGGTTTGACAATCTCATTTCCTTTATTCAGTGAAGCCTCCTTCTATAGGCTTTTGTATGAGGATGGGTTTGTATCTATACATTCTTTATCAACAGGGGGAGTGGGTACACCTGGCTGTGCTGGTTGCTGCTGTGGTAGCTCCCTTCCACTTCGAAGCATGATGGCATGTGCTTCCTCCCTCGGGTTCTTCTTAGTGTTACCAGGTAGTGTACCAGGTTTCCTTCCTGAGAGTTGGTTTGACAACTGGGCAATATGGTTTTCCAGGTCTCGAATTGAAGCCTCCTGATTTTGGAACCTGGTCTCAATAGTAGATATAAATTTGGTCATGAGATCCTATAACCTTGAGGTGTTCTCCTGATGAGGTGGTTGTTGAGATGGTGGAGGTGGTGGTTGCCGCGACTGCTGCGGGTGAGGGTTCTGATACCCTTGCTACTGATAAGTGCCCTGCTGGGGCTGTTTCTGCCTCCAGTACTGGTTCTGATAAGGAGACTGGTTGTAGCCGGGTGGTCGCTGGGGTGAAGGATTCTGCTGTTGTTGGCCCCGGTCTGTGTTCTGTTGATCATGCTTTGCCGGGTTCTAGTACTGCTGGTACTGGTTGGGCCCTCTATTTTGTGCAACATAACTTACCTCGGTCATTGAAGGGCCTCCAACAGAACCCGAACATTCTCCCATGATGTGGTTATCACCACATTCTCTACACACCGGATGGTTTTCCGCATGTACTTGGGACGTGCCCTTCATATTGAGTGCGTCGATCTTTTTGGACAAGACATTCAACTGGGCAGTAAGCATAGTAGTTGTATCAATGTTATGCATACCTCTTTTCTGTGTGCCCCACTCAGAATGCCACTGGAAGCTGTTGGCAGACATGTCTTCCAGTAGTTCAAAAAGCTCTTCGGGGGATTTACTCATTACTGTACCTCCAACAATAGCGTCCACCACGAAATTTGTATTTTTCTTTAGTCCTCCATAGAAGGTTTGTACCTGCATCCAAAGTGGGAGTCCGTGGTGTGGGAATTTACGCAACATCCCCTTGAAATGATCCCTTGATTCGTACAATGATTCAACATCATACTACTGGAAGTTGTGGATTTCATTCCATAGAGTCACCGTCTTAGAGGGTGGGAAATATTTAGACAGGAACGCTTAGGCTAGCTCCTCCCAGGTGAGGATGGATCATTGCGGCTATCCCTTGATCCGCTCTTTCACCTTATCCCTTAGAGAGAAGAGGAAGAGGCGAAGAAAAAAAATGTCTGTGGACACTCCGTGGTTGAGGAATGTGTCACAGACCTCCAAAAAATTGGAGAGATGGACATTGGGATCCTCGCTGGGCAAGCCTCTGAACTGAACAATGTTTTGGATTAGTTGCATGATAGCATGCCTGATCACGAAGTGTTGGGCTTGCACCGGTGGACGGACGATGCCTGTGTCAGCTCTGTGGATAGATGGCAGGCCGTACTCCATGAGAGTACGGTGTGGAGGTGGCTGCTGAGGGAGTGGAGCCGGCATGTACTATTGTTCCCGAGGGACGTAGTACGACCCCCGACCTTGGTTGAAAAATGGTATCCACTCTGGTTGGAATTTTTGAAGTTGCTGTGGGCCATACCCTAGAGAAAGTGGAGCTTGATTGTTCTGGTTGTCATCCGGACCTAACTGCTACCCAACTCCTTGGTCAAAAGATGGATTTCCTTCCTCGTTCTGCGCCAATGGAGTATTTTGGTTATGCTCGGCCATAAGTGCTCGTTGGCACCTCAAGAGTGTCTGTTCGATCTCTGGGTAAATTGGGAAAAACCCTGACGATTCAGTATTCTTGGAACGTGTGAGGTAGCCGCTCATACACCTAAAGACCCGTACAATATGAAACACACCAAGCATAAATGAGGAAAAAGAAAGATAAAAATAAATAATATTAGAAAAGTGATTTTTGTGATTTTTTGATTTTTATTGTCACTAAAATTTGATACAACCTAAATGAAAACAAAAATAAAATTAACTTTTCTTTGTTCCCTGACAACGACACTAAAATTTTGTTAGTCGTTTCACCAAAGGTAAATTATCAGTGTTCCAAATTATTTTTACCCTAACAAGTATAGCACCAGTAAGGGTTCGATCCATAGGGAACAAAGAGTTCTTTTTTATCTTGTTTAACTTAGTTTGTATTTTTTTAATGAAGCTTGCTGAATTTAGTGTCGATTGTTGTTGTTTGGATAAAAATAACAATTGGTTTTTAAGTTTATTTTAACAAATTACTTTAACAGAATAAAAGTAAATACGGGGAAATTGATTTTGATATAGATAAAGAGAGACATGCATTGGGGTTATGGATTAATGAGAAGTTGATTATTAAATCAAATTGCTTACGAGGTTGTGTTGTTCATGATAACCCAACACTTTGGGTTTCAATTCGTAATTAAATTTCCTTGGTCTGGTAAACTTAATATTTAGAGCTGGAGTAAATAACTCCTTGGTCCGGTAGTTAGTGTTTAACAGATCTTTATTTGGATTAGTTTAATTTAAGTTGATGAATACTTCCAATGGTCATGAAATTATTCGTCGTTATTCTTCTTTTGAATCCCTGGAAATTCTTTCCTTGGTCTGGTTCAGAATTTTCAGTGATAGTTAAAATTGATTTAAGAAGAATAAGAAGAGGTTAAAAGGAAAAATCACATTCATAACAACTAATCTAAATTACAACTCACCATCTTCCACAACCCCAACACACTAGGTATTTAGTTACACATATAGAAAATGATAAACAGAAAGCTCTTGATACCTGATTAGATCATGCTTGGAACTTTGAGGAGGGAATGATTCTTTGGTAGACTGTAGAATGACGGTAGTACGGTGGCAGAGCTTCACTCCTTCGGATCTTCAACCTTTTCTCCACACTTTCTCTCCACACACCACCGTCAAATCGGAGGCCAAGGCCTCCTTTTATAGAAAAAATAACTACATGGCGTGTAGAAAAAGTACATCGTGTAAAGTGTGAACACAGTGTGTACCAGATTCTGAATACTTGGGCATGTACTTGTCCTGTTCAATCCGTGCCTGAGTCTGGATGTACACGACGTGTAAATAAGAACACGCCATGTAGCCTGTAAATTTTGCTCAGTCTCCCCCGTTTTGTGTATTTGGCCATAAAACTCCTGAAAATGAACAAGATCACCAAAATCAAAGTATTTGTTCCCTAAGCAGTAGGTAATTAATGAAAACTTGTTCTTATTTTCAATAAAGTACATGAAAATGTATACAAAAATCGGATGCATCACTCTCATTAGAAGAGAACCACTCCATCCATCCCTTGTTTTGAAGAACTTTGAGCACTAATGACTTGCTCGAGATTAGCCATTCAACTTGAACTTCTTTATCGGGAACTACAACCCTCTTCACAAGCTCAGGATTCACATGCTTAACAGCAGCATGACCAGACTCCCCTTTCTGCTTCTTTGTGGGACCTGAATCATTTGAAGAAGAATCATAAGCTCACTTCATTCTAACCATGGAGATTGACTCAACAGGTTTGGGCAAAGGAGAAGTAAGCTCGACGGCCAAGAGAGAAAGGGTTGAAACAAGGCTCGAGAGAAAAGGCACAAGGGAAGTGAGTGTTGAAATTAGACAAACATCCCATTTATATCATTTGGGAATTTAGGGATTCGTAAAATCAAAATCGAAATAACATATGAATCAAATTAAAAATTAAATAAATAATTAATTCGAAAAACTAAAATAACAACAACATCTTAAAAAAATAAACAACGACAAATTAACAAAGTCCTGAGGTTTCCAATGGTAGGTTAAACCAACAATGAGTAAAAAATACAACGGTGAGTAAAAACACAATGGTGAGTAAAAACACAAGGGTGGGTAAAACTCAACTATGGGTAAAACTTAACGGTGGGTAAAACTCAACGGTGGGTAAAACTCAACGGTGGGTAAAACTCAACAGTAGAATCAACCAAAATTAATCATGCCCAATTCATGTTTGATGTAGTTCATCCTCTCAAAATTCAAAGGATTAGTGAAAATATCAGCAAACTGATGTTCAATACTAATGTATTCAAGAGTGATATCAACCTTTTGAAAATGATCTCTCAAAAAGTGATGTCTTATATCAATGTGTTTTGTTCTAGAGTGAGATACATGGTTTTTAGAAATATTTATAGCACTTTTTTTGTCACCATTTATAGGGACATGTTGGAATTGATATCCATAGTCTAGAAATATGCATTTCATCTAAAAAATTTGTGCACAACAGCTACCTGTAGCTATGTATTCTGCTTCATCAGTTGACAGTGTGTTTCTTACTACACCAAGAAACTAGAGACTTTCCCAAAAGATGACATGTTTCAGATGCATTTTTTTTCTAACTTATAACCACCAAAATCAACATCTAAATAACTAAGTCAAATTATTTTCCTCTAGGGAAAAACGATCCTAAATTGGTAGTATATTTGAGGTATTTAAAAATATTTTTTTACATCAACTAAGTGTGACTCTTTTGGGTTTGATTGAAAATGTGAACACAGACACACACTGAACATAATATCAGGCCAGCTAGCAGTTAAGTAGAGAAGACTTCTAATCATACCTTTGTAACCTGTTTGATCCATTGATTTCCCAACTTCATCAAGATCCAACTTACAGGTGGTACTCATAGGATTATCACTACTCTTAGTGCTATCCAAACCAAAATGTTTAAAAGATACTTAGTATATTTACTTTGATTTAAAATAATTCACTCTTTATTTTGAAAAATCTGAAAACCAAGAAAGAATTTTAGTTCACCTATTAAACTCATTTCAAATTCATTTTGCATCATTTTTGAAAACTCAGTACATAAAGAATTTTTAGAAGATCAAAAAATAATTTCATCTACATAAATTTGAAAAACTACAACATTTTTGGAAATTATTTTTATAAATAGGGTATGATTAGTTATACCTTTTGAAAATCTTTTTGAAATAAGAAAAGAGATAAACCTATCATACAAAGTTATATGAGCTTGTTTTAAACCATATAAATCTTTTGTTAATTAAAAAAATTGTTTTGGAAAATGTGGATTTTGAAATCCAGGGGGTTGTTCAATAAAAACATCCTCAACTATATACCCATTTAATAATATACTTTTGAAATCCATTTGATATAGTTTGAAATCCAGATGTTCTTCATAGGCTAGAAGTATTCTAATAAACTCAAGTCTGGATATAGGTGAAAATGTTTCCTCATAGTCCATTCCCTCTTATTGACCACACCCTTGTGCAACTAATCTAGCCTTATTTCTTACCATTGTACCAAATCCATCAACCTTGTTTCTAAACACCCATTTAGTTCCTATAGTCAGGGTTTCTTTGGGTTTATCAAAAAGTTCTCATACTTTATTTCTTTCAAATTGATTAAGTTCTTCTTGAATATCCATTACCCATAATTCATCATTAATTACATCATTGATGTTATTAGATTTGAGTTGTGACAATAAATCTTGATGTTCAATTTGGTTTCTTCGAGAAGTTTTAGTTTGTGTACCTCCATCTAGGTCTCTAACAACAACATCTAAAGGATGGAATTTAAGAGTCCTAACAGCTCTGGTCATCTTATAATTCTCTACAGGTTCAGGTTCAAGTTCTTGAAGTTCCTTAGAATTGAATGATTTTTCTTCTTGCTTTCCAGCAAAATCAGAAGGTTTGGAATTCAAGTTCAAAGTAGATAAATCATCCTCAAGGTTTTATAAAGAGGTATTAGGTTCATATGGATCTGTCTCATCAAATTTTATGTGAACAGACTCTTCCACAGTCTTGGTTCTTTTGTTAAAAACTCTATAATATTTACTAAATGTTGAATAACCCAGGAAAATTCTTTCATCAATTTTAGAGGAAAACCTGTCAAGATTATACTTAGTATTAAGAATAAAGACTTTGAAACCAAAAATTCTAAAGTAATTAACCTTATAATTTCTACTATTCCAAAGTTCATAAGGGGTTTTCTTCAAGATAGGTCTAATTAAAACTCTATTGATTATATAACAGGCTGTGTTCATAGCCTCTATCGAAAAGTAGATGAGTATATCACATTCATTAAGAATATTCCAGGCTATCTCTTGAAGTTTTCTATTTCTTCTTTTGATAACTCCATTCTGTTGACAGGTCCTAGGAGCAGAGAAGTTATGACTATATCCATTTTGTGAGAAAAAATATTAAAAGTATTGATTTTCAAACTCAAGTCCATGGTCACTTCTTAAGGTCTTAATTCTAAGTCCACTTAAGTTTTCTACAGATTTAGCATACTTAGTGAAATAAGAACAAACTTCACTTTTTTGAGCTAAAAATAATATCCATGTATACTGATAGAGATAATATTTACACTATTTTTCATATCTATTTTAATGATTTAAACCCCATCAATGTGTCATTTTATGTGAAATTGTATTGTTTTTTGAATTTAGGGATGTTTTGAGCTTGAAATAGAAAATTGCACAATTCTAGAATTTTAACTATTTTCAATATCTTTTATATTTCAGGGGAATGATATCAGATTTTGGAGAAAGAATTGTAGTTGGAAAACTAGAGTGACACAACTACACACCATGTAATTTAGTTACACGTCATGAATTCATCAGAAGAAGCAGTGATGTAGGACAAGTTGTGACATAATCACACATTGTGAATGACCATTAAACATCGTGTAACTAGATCACACAAAATGATTTTTTGAGACATTTTTTAGAGAATATTACGCCGAGATTCGCGATGCCTGAAGATTGAAGTATTACACATCATCTAAACCAGTTACACGTCGTGACAATAGCGGTGAGCAGAAAAATAAATGACACGCGACCAAAGCATTGATCAATTTTCCTATAAATACACCCCTTGGTTGCCCTTCCAAAAAAGGATGGGACCAGAGGGAGTAGTGAAACACCAGCAAACAACCACCAGGCGATGGAGTGACGATACAGAGCCCTGCTTTTTCACCATTCTTCTTCAGGGGGAGTACTGCATAATGGTCAGATTGAAGGAGGGTGATGTGCTGGTGAAGACATGCTATATAAGAGGAGTATTCCATGAATTAATCAATCCATTAAGGGATAAACTCCAAGTAGTGGTGGGAAACAAAAATCTTAAGGCATTTCCCCTTTTGAGTTTGTGTTTTTCATTGTAATCTATTTTCTTTTAAATTATCCTGGAATTTGTTTGCATGAATGAACAAGATATCTTTATTATTTATTTTTATTTTCTTCTATTTTGTTCTGGAATATTTGTCAACTTATGATTTTAAAATAGTTGTCTTGTTGTTTAGACATCTTTGAGTGATGTCTCCCCATTGAGCACAACAAATTCAATTAGGCTCGATTGCTCGAAGGCCTTTGGGTAATCAAATCATTTTCATAAGCAGATAAACACCCAAAATTGAGGTCTCGTTATGGTTTCTAGTAAATATAGGTGTATACCTAAATTTATGCTGGGGTTTTCAGTCACGTTAACCCAATCAATATTTTCTCCTTAAAATGCAGCACAATGGTGACCACGAAGCTGTCTCATAAGGAGGTTGCAGACTAAGTTATCAATCTGTCACTTTGTTAATTTGTTTTTGTTATAGTAAGAATTAGAAATGAGGTTTTGAAATGGTTAATAAAATTTAACTTACAAAAAATTATAATGCAATAATAAATCAATGTTAGAGATTAGTAATTAGAAGCAAACCAGACTGAAAAGGACAAGCTAAAGAAGGCAGGTGAAAAAACATTGATCCTCAGACACTCCCTTTATCATTTTCGGAATTTTATTTTCAATTGAATTATCCAATGTATACCTCAATACCTCAATGCATACACCTATATTGACTGAAAACCATAACAAGACCTCAATTATGGGTGTTTATCCCCTTATGAAAGTGATTCAATTACCCAAAGGCCTCCAAGCAACTGAGCCTAATTATCCTTATTATGCTCAATGGGGAGACCTCACCCAAAGAAGTTTAAACAACAAGAAAACTATTTTAAAATTATAAATTGATAACAAATATAGAACAAAATAGAAGAAAATGAAAACAAGAAATAAAGAGACCTCATTAATTCATGAAAACAAATTCTAGGATAATTTAAAAGAAAAGAGTTTATAATGAAAAAAACAAACTCAAAAGGGTAAATGCATTTAGATCTTTGATTCCCACCACTGCTTGGAGTTTATATCTTCATGGATTGATTAATTCATGGAATAATTCTCTTCTACAACATGTATTCACCCGCACAACACCCTCCTTCAATCCAACCATTATGAAACACTCCCCCTGAAGAAGAATAGCGGTGAAGTAAGGCTCTAGATCATCCCTCCATTGTCTGGTGGTCATCTGTTGGTGTCACATTCCTCCCTCTAGTCCCAAAATTTTTTGGAAGGGTGGTTGGTGGGTGTATTTATAAGAAAATTGATCAACACCCAGCCATGTATTATTTATTTTTCTTCTCACCATTGTCGTCATAGCATGTAACTGGGTTACACGACGTGTAATCCTTTGATCTTAAGGTGTCACAAATCTTGGTGCAATCTTCTCCAAAAACATGTCTCAATAAAATTAACGTCATGTAATGGTCTTTCATAGCATATAATTATTTCATGACTTTTCCTGTAGCACTACTTCTTCTGATGAAGTCATGATGTGTAACTGTATTACATGACATATAGTTATGTCACTCTAGTTTTCCATCCCCGATTCTTTCTCCAAAATATGGTGTCGCACCCCCAAAATATAGAAGCTATTGAAAATAATTAAAATTCTAGAATTGTTTAATTTTCCATTTCAATATCAAAATATCCCTAAATTCCAAAAAACAATGAAATTTCACATAAAATGGCACATTAGCGGGGTTTAAATCATTAAAATAGATATGAAAAATAGTGGAAATATTATCTCTATCATATACCTAGAAAATTCATCTACCATTATATAAACATAGTGCTTCCCATTTAAACTAGAAACTCTTGATGATCTAAACAAGTCCATATGAACCAGCTCAAGAGGTTGAGAAACTGAAACTTCTTTCTTTAATTTAAAATAAACCTTGTGTTGTTTCCCTTTTTGAAAGAGGTTATAGACTTTTTCATTTGGGAATTTAAGTTTGGGAAGATCCCTAACTAATCCTTTCCTAGTAATATTTCTAAGTAAGTGAATGTTACAATGTTCTAGTCTCCTATGCCAAAACCAAGATTCTATATGAAATACATTTAAGCAAGAAATGTTTTGAGAAATCAAAGAATCAATATTAACAACATATACATTCTCATTTCTCAAAGCAGTAAATACTAAAGCATTTTTAGAATTAAAAACATTACAAGAATTTTTCTCAAACTTTACATGAAAACCATCATCATATAATTATGAGATGATAAGAAGATTATATTTTAAACCATCAACAAAAAGTAATTTAAAAATTAAAATTGAGTTAGTATTACTAATTTGGCCAAGGAAAATAATCTTTTCTTTATCATTGTCATCAAAGGTGACATGACCGCCATCAACCTTTATGAGGTTCTTGATGCTTGAGTAATATCCCATCATATGCCTGGAATATCCGCTATCTAAGTACCATAGAATTTTACAAGATCTCATCAAACATCTTTCCTATAAAACAAGTTTATACCAGAAATTATTTTGTTACCCAGATTTCCTTAGGTCCAAAAATGTTAGTAATTAAAGCCTTAGTAACCCACATTTTCCTAATGGGTTTCCTGTAAGTAGATTTTAAACTCTTTGAAATAAATTTTTTTTTGTTCCTTTTGAAAAATAACCAGTAGTAGAATTTTCAGATTTAGAATTGAGAATAAATGTGCTCTTAACTACTCTTCTATGACTAGGTTGGTAGCCTAGACCAATAATGTATTTAGGGGAAATTAGTTTTACTATAATTTGAGTAAGTGTTTCTCTACCATTTTTAAATATTTTTGAATCTTTCTTAAGTTTCTCATTTGACAGTTTCAGTTCAATATTCTCCTTTAACAATTGAACATTTTGCTCTTTTTATATAGCAAGATCAGACTTAATATTATCATATAAAACATGTTGTTTCTTTAAATCTTTATATTTTCCTTTGAGTTCATTGAAAGTTTCCTCAAGCATTTTTCAATACTCAAACATTTCTTCTTTAGACATGTCATCATTATTTTCATTTTCAGAGTGATCATAATTAAGTATAGATGATAAAATAGGTACCTCAAACACATTTTTCATGAATCACATGTTGTCTCCATTAGAATTATCTTCATGAGTTGAGTTTGAATCACCAGATCTATCCTTAGAGGCACTCCACGTGACTTTCATGGCTTTCTTAAAATTTCTATCCTTATCATCATATTTCTTCTTGTATTTCATCTTAGGATAGTCTACCTTAACATGTATTTTTCACTTACATTCATAATAGGTAATGTCATTTGTATTATCATCCCTTTTCCAATACTTCTTCCAATTACCTCTACTGTCATACTTTCCTTTGTATCCAGGCTTTCTGAAGAATTTCTTCTTATAGAATTTTTTAAATCTTCTAGACAAATGGTCCATTTCCTCATCACCATCCACTGATGATTCATCATCATTGGAACATTTAGCTTGAAACTTTTACTTTTCTTTCTTTTTGGATGCATTGGTCTTGAAAACTATAGATTTTATTTTCATCTCATTATCATCTTCTCTATTGAATTTAAGTTCTTCCTCATACATCATAAACTTCCCAATCAATTCCTTGATAGGTAATTTTCTAATGTCACATGATTATCTTATAGAATCATATGTTCCTCTCCATATCTCTAGAATACATCTCAACGGTCTCATGATCTAGTCTTTATCTAAAATAGGATTCCCCAGGGAGCTCATTAAATTGATTATCTCATTAAACCTGAGATACATATCAGAAATTATCTCATAAGGTTTCATCTTAAAAGTATCATATTTAATTGTACACGTATTCAATCTAATTCATTTTATATTTGTAGTTACTTCATGTTAAATATCTAAAGTATCCCAAATCTCAAAAGCAGTTTACAAGCAGATATCCTATTGAATTCTTCATCTCCTAAAGCACAATATAGAGCATTCACAACTTTTAAATTATTTTTATATGAATATTTAGTAGTCCCATGTAAATATAGAAGTTGCAAGTAATTCGTATCTATCCTTTAATACCAAATGTTGGTCATAGTGAGTATCTTAAGAGGGGGGGGGGTGAATTGAGTACCCAATACAATTTTCAGTCAAAAAAAAGTTAAATAAAATACCCCAATTAATTAAAAATAGTCCAATTATCCAAAATATTAGATCAATATAAGTTTTAATATTTTAAAATATTTCTCAAGGATTGATTATATCTTAGTTAAAATAATTATGAAAACTACTTTAACTTTTAAAATAAATTTACTAAATCAAAATCTTATATAAAGACCAATTAAGACTAACTATCAAAGTAGTGTTTTTTATAGTTTAAAAAAAATTAGCTTTAAATCTTAGAAATAAAACAAACAAAACACACAGCGTAAATGAATACAAGAGGTTCAGTCTCAAGTTGAGACTTAATCCTCTCAACTTGGAAATAAACTACTTCCAAGCATATTTTATAAAAATAATCTATGATCTAAAACCTGGATTAGGTGTACAATAATAAATATATCTAGGTCACACAAGACCTCTTCCACAAAAACTATGAGAATTAAAATTACAGGTCACATAGGGACCCCTTTCACAACACCATGGGAAAATAGGAGTAAAGAGAGTTTAAGAAGATATCAAGTATCTTCCAAATAAAGCACATGAGACACTGTGGGTTAAATAAACAGGGTATACCACACTACTCATAATGTAAATCAAATAGATAGAAATATAAAATAAAAATATGTAGAAAGATTTTGTTGCTTTGTTCTGATATGCTCTGTAGCTTGTGACTCGTTGAGTGTATTTTGAGATGAAGCTTGAGCCGTGTTTTTGAAACTTGCAGTAGAACAGAGTGTCGTGAACTTTTTTTTTTCTAACTATAGGGAGGAACTAGATGTTCTGTAAGCACCACTCTCCCCATGTTGTGTGTAAGCAAGATGCAGTGTGAAAGCTCTCAACAAGTGGCACTCTTCATGTGTATGTGTATCTCTCTCAATATGTTTATATGTTCCATCTCTATGTGTATCTCCACACAAGGGAGTCTACTCCTTCATTTATTTACAACATGCATGAGTATCCTTATAGAGAGAAATCATCCAGATATCCTATATCCTCATACTCAGGACTAAAACATTCTTCAATGAATCCCTGCAATAGTTTTATAAAAATCATTAAAATAACTCTTGGCATTAAATTCCATAATATATCTTTTAGAAATAGTTAATTCAAAATAAATAAAAATAGTGGCAGTGACTCCTTTGAATTGTAACACAACACAGGTGGTGAGTCATACTGGATATGAGTCATTCCAATACTTTATCAAATTTCCATTCGGGCAGAAGGTCATCTTCAATAGTGACTTAGATCTGGCTATAGGTGATTCCAAAACTTATCCAAATTTCGAGTTCAATGGCAAGTCATCTTCTAGTAGTGAGCCTGTCCCATACTTTACCAAAATTTTGTTCAGGCAATGACTCATAACCTATAGTAGGTGTTTCTAGTAATTAGCCAATTTTTCACACTGACGGTGAGTTTTCCCTAATGGAGAGTCATTACTGGTGGTGACTCAACCTCAATAGTGAGTCAGCCTTGGCAGTGACTCAACCTCAATGGTGATTCATTCTCATACTTAGTCAAATTTCTTTCCAATCTTACTTATGTTATAAAAAACTTTCATAACACATAAAACTCATTAATAACATAATAAACATGATTTGGTGATCATTAAAACAAGCATGCCAACAATTTGCTAGCTATGGAACCCTTGGATTTGAGAAAAAATTACCCACCCAGTCAACATGCATTATTCTGTGTCCATTAACCATGCTTATCAATTTTTTTTGTTTTAAATACCTTATATTCACTCGAAACCTGCATTTTTCTTCCTTCTGCATGACGGTCAGCCCCTAGGGATCTTTTTGGGTGATTTATTTCCCTTAAACTATATTATTATATCATTTTAGGGTGTTTGGACCCAAGATCTAAGGTAAAACACTCCCAATCTCTTCCTATTTTCTCCTTTTATCCTTTCCTTTCTAAGAAACCCCATCATTGAGATTTTTTTACGAGGTTTAGGGTCCTTGAAATTGATTTGTGGGTTTAGATGTTAGATCTTGGTGGATTAGCTAGAAAATTGAAATCTCCAATTTAACACGGTACATTGATTTTTAAAAATACATATACATTTAAGGTAGGTGACCCCAATTTTTTCCTATTATTGTGGCTAATTAGTTCATATTTTGATGATGGGTTTCATACTAAATATTTATTGGGCTCAATCAATTTCTAAAGTGTTTTTTGGTTAGATTTAGAGAAATCCTTATATTAATCAAATGTGTTTTTTGATTTTAAAGTGGTGTTTGACTTGAATAGGATTTTTTATTAATATTTGTTTTAAAATTTAAGGATGAAATTCTTGGAAATTATTTGAATGGTGAAATTGTTTATATTGAAATGATTATTGATTTTTTTAAACCATGAAGAGGTTCCAAGGCATTGAAACTTATTTGTTATTAATTCAAGGCATAGGTATGTGCAACGGTTCTACCCGAAGGTTGGTAGACTCCATGAGTTGGGTAGGTTCGATGCTTATAGGGAGATATCGGGGTCCCATCTTTTTTTCCTTATTTTAGTATTTCATGTATGATTATCTAGATTGATTTTTAAACAAATGGCCTCATATTGCACAATATATTGGTTAGGATTTATGTAAGGGTATCTTCATGAGTTTTTAGATTGATATTATATTTATATTACATGTGGAAAATTGGATTTTTTTAAATTTCATGTTGTATAATAAGAAACCTTAATAATAACTAAATTTAAGTGACCTCTGTTCCCTAAGAATAATTAAGAGAATGTATTTTTATGTAGTCTTATATGTTGGTTTTAGAAAAGTTTGATAAACTGAACCCATGTTGATTTTTTTCCAAATATTTGGCATGAGGATAGATTTTGTATTAGAGACTAAACTATATCTCGATGGTTCATTCTAGCTTCAACATTATCTTTATTCCTGAGATTCATGGGGATAAAACCCAATCCATAATGTGTGTAAATGTTCTACATAAACAAGGTATCTAAAATAAAATACCAAAAGAAAACTCCAATGACAATGACTCCAATAATAACTCTAATCCTTCAGCTAGTAATGTCTAGATCAATTACTACCCCCCTCATAAAACTTGGAAAAAATATTTATATATACATGGGTGAACATATAAGTATACTCAGTAGGATCCTTCCTCAAAATCTAAATATAAAAAAAAATACTAATGCCTCAGTCAATAATGTAACACCCCAAGCTTCTACGGTACGTTTCCCTTCGAATAATGCGATAGCGTGTGTTGTACGCAACCTCGAGTTCTAACACACACCACAACTAATTAAACTAGCCGTTGTGAATAGTAATACCTACTTTTTGAAATCATATATATTCTATATTTTAAAATGGACTTCATTTTTGGATTTGGAATATCAAAATTAGCCTAGGGTGAAATTTTGGTACATTTCGGATAACTTTCATATTTTGATGAATAGTGAAAATTTCTAAATTTTAATTAAAAACAAATTTTTTAATCAAAATAATTAATAGTGATAAATTATGAATTTGAGTGGTTTTAAAGTATATTTAGAATATATTTTTACCATTCAATTTAATGTTTATCATTGGACATAATTTTACAATTAAACCGAACATAAACAAGTGTCAATCTTTTGATAGTTATTATCTCTTAAAAACACGCTTTTTGTTTTGACAGCGGGAATTAATTTTAAATTAATTTCTGCCACTTCTGTGTTTTGAATTTAGGAAAATGGATTCCATATTTGGAATCAGGATGTCCAAATTATGTAAATAGGTAACTTTTATTTTTACACATTTTGAATAATTACTGCGGTAAATATTTTATTTACCATGGTTAAAGGGTAAATCCGGTAAATAAGGGTTAAAAAATAATATTATAATAATACAAAATTACCCTAAAACGTGTCCTAACCTTATTGGTGGACACATACCCGACCATGGGCATCCTTGGGTCAATTTGGGGACCCCTTGGAGCCACTTGTATGTGGTAGGGACACATTATATTAATAAAGTTAAAATAAAAATAAAAATGGCATAAGCTTACATCTTTTAGAAGAACAATTTTTACATAGGGTTATACATGTTGGATTTTTGATTATAAATATTCATTAGAAAGCTAAAAATATTTCCTACATGATGATATTTTATTTATAATTTTTAGACATCAAATAAGTTAAATTATTAATGACACAATAATGATGAAATGTTTACCTCATTAATAAATCATTTAAATAAATAAGATTATAATGATTAAAATATTATCTAAAACCTGTGCAATTCTTATTGGTTGATGTTATTTAGAATATGAGTCATCTTATCTTCGACCTCAATGATTTTTGGACCATTAGAAACCGAATATAATTATATTATAAAGTAATACTTTCACTCTTTCCTAAAGAGCCCCTCCTCTCCCTTATAAAAGGACACCACTTCTACTCATTCCTCACACCTCTCAAGACACTTGTCTCGTTCAAACTCTGCCCAACTAAGCTCCCCACATCCCTCTCCTCCTCCTTGAAGCTTCCCCTTAGGCAGAAAGCATTTCAACAAGTCCTTTGGTTCCAACCAAAGTGAGTTACCTAAATTAAAGGTAACGATTTCTCTTAAATTATTTTCATTTATTTTGCTTCTTCAACTCCCAAACTCTTTTTATTTCCTTTCTTTTGTAAAAACACCAGTATCCTAAATATAATAGGATGTTGTTATAAGAAGGATTCAAACTACACATACAAACAACTCCATCTAATGGATGATGAACATAATGTTTCTGTGGATGGCAAACTAACGCCTCACGAAACGATGATTGTTCAAATACATCTTACCGCCTCTCATGGTGGCCATTATGATGGAACTGTAATTAAATATGATATTAATGATATATATTTTATATATAAGCTTCTATAATTCCATTTTATTTCATACCATTATTCGTTTCATGTTGTATATACATACGATAATTTCATTTGAGGAAGTGCGGACTACCGCCCCCTTAAAATGATATGACTCGTTCATACCACACATGGAACGTATAAAGGATGGTGTTAATGAACTTAAGTAACATGTATAAAATATTATATTATACTGGAATAGTAATATACCTATGTATCATTTGTATTCGATTCTTTTAAAATAAAAATTAAATGGAAGTAGCGTTCGTGCGTACGTACGGACTACCGTCTCCACGAACGCGATGAGATTCATTCTCCATCGTATCCATTCAAGTATAATTATCATTTGATGATTTAAAAATGATGTTTAAGGACTTGATACCATTCTGGATTTTAATAATATACAACTTATCCTTTACAAACATGTCTTACGTAACAAAACATACAAAAGCAAACAAGTAAGTTCACACCCGAAACAACGATAATACTAAGATATTATTATCAAATCAATATTAAAAGATCATATATGATATCATATTAATGTATATGATTCTTGTATAATTTAATAACAATTATTTCACCATTATACAGGAGGTTAACCTACCCCAACCAAGGAAAAGTACAAGGTAAGGGTTATTTCACAATCTCTTCATTATCTGAGGTTGTTTATACGTAATAATCTACTGGGATCTCTTTATCATCCACATCCATGTTTCTTAAAAATGTATTTCAAAACATTTTTACTATTTACTAAAATATGAGTTAAAGTCATTTATACCCTTTTTGACTTTTATAAGTGGTTTATAAAGGAATCTTTCCGTCATTTTCAAAACAAGGTCCTTTTTAACCTTTTCGACAGAATTGAGGTAAGAATGTTTTTTTTAACTTATACGGCGGGTGCGGTTATTTTACGCCGTTATAAAATCTTCAAAGCTTTCCTTACAAGCTTATAAGAATATTTTCAAAGAAAATGTTTTATTTTATATGGATCTTAGATGATTTTAAAATAAAAGGAGATACTTCTTTAAAAAGAATTTTGATTTCATCTATGTCAACATCCTTTGATGGATTTTAAGATTATTTGAAGTTGATTTATTATGATACAAAACTTCTATATTTTATTGAAGGTTTTGTGATATGTTTGACTGTGGATGTGCTATTTTTATACCATTCATAGTTTATGGTGAAATTATTGACATTTCGTATGCTAGTTTTAATACGAATGTTTATGTTATGTTTAAACCTTTTCATATGGGAATGCATTGGACTTAATAAGTGACGGGTGGAGCCCGCTATAGCTCCTCGATGCATCGGTAGGTCTCATGAGACAAACTAGTGTCTTGGCACAAGGCCTTGACAAAATCTTATTTGTAGTCTTGGCACGAGGCCTTGGCTATGTGGTTATGATAGTCTGGCATTATGCATTCCAACATTATGAAAGTGGTTTTTGATTTTTGCATGTGATTATTCGATTAGTAGAATATCCATGTGAATAAGTAAATGGCATTATTTCATTTTATTTATGCCATACCATGTTGAAAGTTCATGTTTAAAAGGCTTTTGTTTTAGTTATACATTGCCTTAAATGTTTATTCTTATTGATGAAAGTTTCCGCTATATTGTTATCCTTACTGGGCATTTGAGCTCACCCCTTTTCTATGTTTTATTTTTCCCAGGAAGTGAAGATGTAAGTTATGAATGACCTGCAGGGATATTATGAGGGGATTATAGTGTGGACTATGGAAGCATTATGTTGTTGTAGTAGTTTTTCATTTTATGTTGTAATGTAAAACTTATGAATATATCTAGTGTTTCCAAGGCTACTAAACCAATCAGTCTTTCGAGTTTTGATCTTTCTTGTGATCATGCCAATGTTACGAAGTAATGCACCGACTCTGGGCAACTGGGGTCGGGGCGTTACAAATAAACAATAGAACCAACTCACACCTATATCAGATGCACTACCACCCAACCTCATCAAGACTTTTACCTAATATCATATCCAAATATAGTAACATAGTATCAAAATAATATGTCATGAAGGTACCATGCATCCATTTCCCTATTGATCTAGTTGCTATCGCACCCCAACAACATATTTCACGTGCTTTAACCCCTTCTATATAACTACAGAGCCAAATCCACATATCACATCCACATACCGTAAACTATAACCACATAACAACCGCACATAACATCCTAATCATAATAGAGTATCATGAAAATGAAGGACAACGAACTTGTGCTCCCCTATTACCATGAACGATCCCCACCATGTGACCACAATACAACCACATAACCAGGTCAACCATGATATACATGCTCTAACCACTATTCATTACAACTTGTATGTATATACCTATCTTGATCCATAACAACTTGTAGGATCATTCTCTAACAAACCATGACCCAAGACCAAAAAAACCAAAACTAAACCACTGTCACAAATTATTCTAAGGAATGATAAGAAGAGAAAGAGGAAGGTGTAGAAGGAGGTTCACCATATATCTCAAAGTTATTGATCTCTAGAGGTTGAGGGAAAAACCAATATAAGGATGTATGACTAAGGATCTCTAAAAATGCACTTTTGGCCACCTAGGGTTTTAAGGGAGTTTGGGAAATATGAAAGAAATCAAGACAAGGCATGAATTTATAACCAGTTTGAAAAATTAAAGAATCAAGGTGTGATAGGGGTTATCAAGACACAATGAAACTTTGATATGAAAACCATAGCATGTTACATCCCCAAGACTTGGAATCAAACCACATTAAAATTGATATCAATAATAAAGGTCATGGAAAATCCAAGACTGCCATGACACAACACTAAAACTCCAGAGAATCATGACATGATCACCCCTTACAACTTAAAAAACACCAAACCCAATCACAAAGCAATGGAATACACCATAGAACAACCAATTTTAAATAAACATAGCTAAGAAACTGACCACCTAGGTTTCCATGGTGTAGTGAGGAGGGTTGCATCGTAATAGCCCTGATAGAATATTAAATGAAGGCTCACATAAGATAAACCTCAAGTATTCCACATGATAACCAAATCTCATAAGATAAACCTGAAAAACCTCAAGACCAACACTACATGAACCTACATCTATGACACAACCACCCTTACATAAGATAATCTCAGGAGACTTTACATCAGATTAAACTAAGGATTCTTCTTATATAATAATATCACACAAACCTTCATGCCACAACCAAAACTTATTATGCCACAACTAAACTCCCACTTTGAGACATAGAAATACCAAAACCTCACAACTTACACCCCATTCCACAAAATAAGAACCAGGTCGTAACCCAATTCTATAGTGACTTAGTCTAGGCATGACTTTATTTTACAACATTTCCATAAAGTAAACATTACATCTCATAAATAATCAAACAATCTCAAGAATGGAAGGATTAATGTCTTTGAAGAAAAGATACATAAGTAACTTATTTTAAAACCATTTTAAACATTTTTCCATAATTGAGCTACACTATACTTCTTATACTTATTATACATTATACCCATCTTCATAACTTGGAGAAATATAAATATAAGAAAGGGGTGATCTCAAATGTTCAGTAAGGTTAAACATAAGTTATCACAATCAAATATCATAAGTGAAATTAAAATGAACATATGGGTATAATCAAGATACATAAGAAAATTCTTACCCAACAAAGCATAGATCATAAATCATGACTGATTGCTTGGCATAACATATGACATGAATCAAGTGTACAAAAATATGAGTAAATAAACATGAGTCATGAGATTTTAATACATTCATAAGAATAATAATAAAACTGTTAAACATTTTTCAACTTTACCACAAAAATTAGTATAGGGAACATTAATTTCATGAGCCACACCATCAGTTCCCATGCTGAAAAGCAACTAAAATGTACTAGTGAATACTTATATTAAGATATACAAACTTTAAACCAATGAATTTGAGGGTGATATAAAACCCCACACTCCATCACTTATACTTATTAGTGACACTTGAAATCAATAACTTATCACATCATAAAGAACCCATGGAAATAAAATAGGTTTAACAAAAAATTCAAAATAAAAATCATTTACTTTTATAGCTTAAAAAACCCCTGAAAATAAAAACAAGTTTCATTCAATGCATCATAAAGAACCCATGGAAAGAAAATAGGTTTCATATAGATTCATATAAGGGAATAATTAATAATTCCACCAATAATCATAACATGATAAACCCATGAAAAATAAATTGGTATCCAATGACATCAAGCAACTTTCTAGGTAAATGCCATTTAATCATGATAATGAAGTATATGATATTTACATTGTATAGATAAAGGGCATATGATTAAGTTAATAATTTCCCCAAATCAATAAATATATGAAATTTAGGTGAACACCATAAATCAAATGAATCCAAAACATGGTATTGACAATAAAAAGGTATTGAGTGAAAAGTTAGGTTCATATATAGTGGATGATTAGGAAAGAAAAAGGTAGTGATGGATTATTCTTCAAAAAGAGGACATTATAAAGGTCACCTAGAGAAAGAAGTTGGATGGTTACATTAGAAGTGTAACATCCCAACCCGAATCACTAGGTCTGAGATAGAATACTACATGATATTAGTGTTGCAGAAATGCTGGGACTCGCAATGACAAAACATGTTTATGGATGAAGAAAATTCAGAAATAAAAGAAGAATAAGAACACAAAAACAAACATTTACATGGTTTGGGAATAATCCCTACATCCATGTAGAGGAAGAATCACTTCACTATGAAAACCTAGATCACAATTACAAGGAGAACTCAGAGTTTCTAACACACAGAAACCCTAGCTCAAAATGAGCTAATAAATAAGATGAAGCATTATTCCACTAACCATATAGAAAGTCCATTGTGTTACAGTGAAAGGTGGATGGAAGTACACATCACTATAGTGCCATGACTACCCAAGTCCAAGATAATACAGTTGCTGGTGATTGGAAGTCCATGAAGTTATAGTACCGATGTCTTCAAATTTTGATCCACTATAGTAGTCGTGCCAAAGTATGCACTACTAGAGTGCCCTGTCAGTGTCGGACGATCAACTCTACTATAGTTGGTCAATGCTGCTACAATGCCCTTAAAATTTGGGCCGAGGGCCTTTGGCCCTTAGATCCCCAGAGCAGGGGTGTGTTTCCCCCTACAACCCCCAACGAGATCACCATGGTGCTCAACCCGAAGAGTTGTAGCCTGGTGCATAGTATGGGCCACAAGCATTTAGTCCAACATCATAAAAATGGATCAGGATACACAAATACAATAATATCCCACTTGGAGTATGATATTATATGCTGACCTGTTTTAATTCCATTGAATTAGACAACTTACTCAATATGAGCTCCTCCTTTTCTTCAATCACTAGTGGCATGATTTCCATTCACAACTTTAATTTCAAGTTGATGATTCATGAAATACCAGCTATTTTCCTTTTGTGCTCCCATGGTGTCCTCCCATATTTTTCCTCTCATACTCCATTCATCATTGGATACTAAAAAAGGAAAAAAAGTGCCTCAACTTACGTATTACCATAGGCTAAATCAATATATTTTTAGGATTGTTTGTTCCACAAATATTCTTCAATGTCAGCAACCCATTCTATATCAAGCCTATGATAAAATGGCACTACAACTGAATGTTCTTATTCTAGGAATGAAACACTGAGTTCTTTGTAATATTTATAGCACTCTGACTGTCACATTGTAATACATTTTCCTCTCACTTTCTACCTAGATCATCCAATAATCTCTTCAGCTAAACCATCTCCTTTATATATTCTGTTACAAAAATGTATTTACCTCTCTGGTGGATAAAGCCACCACCTTCTGCAATTGTGATATCCAACTTATTTTATGTCCTCCATAAGTAAATACATAACATGTGGTACTCCTCCTGCTGCCAACGTCACCTCCAAGCTCTGCATCCACATACCAGTACAATGAATTTCCTTTCCCAAAGCACAAAGATACTTCCTTAATTCCATTCAAATACCTAAATATCCACTTCACAACTTCCCAATGTTTCTTTCCAGTGTTATCCATGTACCTTCTCACAACTCCCACTGCATGAGAAATGTCGGGTCGAGTACAGACCATAGAATACATCAGAATTCCAAAATCTATTATGTATGGAACCTTTTATATGTACTCAATTTCTTCTTCCATCTTTGATGATTTCTCCTTTGATAGTTTTAAATGACCCACTAGGGGAATAGATATTGTATTTTATTCTAGCATACTGAATCTTCTTAGAACTTTTTCAATGTAGTTAGCCTATGATAACATCAAGGTTACAGATGCATGGTATCTATTGATCTTCATCCCCAGAATCTTTCCAAATTCTCTAAGATCTTTCATTTTTAACTCCTTAGCCATATTCCATTTCAACTCATCAATTCTCTAAATACATGATCCTGCAATAATCATGTCATCCATATATAGAAGAGGTATAATATATTCATAACCAAAAGACTTGATGTAGAAACATTGATCCATGAAACATTGTTTTTATGCACTTTTATTCATGAATGAATCAAAATTTTTATTCCACTACCTGGGTTCCTACTTTAACCCATATAAAATATTCTGGAGTTTTCACACCAGGCCTTCCTTCTTAGACTCAAAATATCCTTCTAGATACTGCATGTATATTTTCTCTTCCAGATCTCCATCAAGGAAAGTAATATTCACATAAATCTACTCAAGATATAGGTATTCTGATGCCACAATGATGAGAACCATTCAGATGGTGGTAAGCTTCACTACAGGCAATAAGATTTTAGTGAAGTCCACACCTTCCTTTTGTTGAAATCATTTCACCACCAACCTTACCTTATACCTCCTATTTCCATCAAAATATTCCTAGACCTAGTATACCCATTTGTTTTGCAATTCTCTCTTTCCTTACAGTAGAGGTGTCAACTCCCAAGTATTGTTGTCATGTAGTGAAGAAATATCCTCCTTCATGGCCAACTCCCACTTGCTCGACTCCTTCAACTACACTGCCACTTCAAAACATTTTGGTTCTCCACCTCCAGTCAATAAAAATAGTGTAATGATGGTGAATACCTCTGCACATGCCTTCTCACCTTGTTGATCTCCTCAATTCTACTTAAGGAGTAGGATCCACTGGTTTTGATGTCTCATGCTTAGGTATACCTTTAAGCTCCACTTTCTCTTTGAAATCTGATTCTTTTTTCCCATTTTCATCTTCAGCTACATGGATATCCTTGTTCGTGATACCTTCATTAAATACAACATTCTGGATTCTAATGACCATCTTGTTGTGATCATCCCAAAAGTGACAACCAAAATCCTTAGCACCATAGCCAATAAAGAAACATGGATTATAATTAGCATCAATCTTATCCCTTACATCAACATCTACATGTACATATGACAAAAAACTAAAAAATCATAAATGTAAGAGTATTACCTCCTTTATAGAACAAATATAATCAGGTATTCATTCTTCCATCAGTAAATATGGACTCATGTTGATGAGATATGATACCATGTTCACTGCCTATGCCCCGAAGTTTTTGGGTAACCCCAAGTGTAGTCTCATACTCTTGAAATGTTAATTCAATGACCTATTCATCCTCTCAACCACACCATTCTATTATGGTGTACCTGGAATAGTCTTCTCCCACCAAATACCATTACTAGCATATAATTCCTTGAACTCCTGACCGCCATACTCTCTTCCATTATCAGATCTTAAGAATTTCAGCCTTGATCTCGAATCATTCTTCACCATGGTTTTCCACTTATGAAACATGTTAAAAATGTTAGATTTTCTTTTCAGAAAGTAAACCCATACCTTCCTTGTTGAGTTATCGATAAATGTCACATAATATTTTGACCCTATGTGGGAATATACTGGTGCAGGCCCCCAAACATCTGTGTGCACTAGTTCTAGCTTCACAACCTTTGGTGTTCTACCTCCTTTTGTAAATTATACATTCTTCTTATTTCCAAGGATGTAATATTCACATTAACCAACTTCCACTAAATTCATCTCTGATAACATTTCTATTGTCCCCAACACCTTCATAACATTCTTACTCATGTGGCCTAACATGTAGTGCCATAGTTGTGAATCCTTAACATAGTTTATTGATGCAATCATGTTCATGATAGTCTTTTTCATGTTGTACATGGTACCATTCTTTTCTCCTTGATCTATGACTATAACTCCCTTGGTGATCTTCTAGGCACCACTAGTAAACATGGAACTGAATCCTGCATCATCAAGATGCCTAGAAAAAAATAACATTTCTTCTTAATCTAGGGATATACCTCACATTTACCAGAACCAATAAACCCCCACTGTTGGTCTTGATCTGTGCATCTTCTTTCCGTACGATCTGCAAGGGTTTATCATCAACAAGATGTACCTTGAAAAAATTTCCAAAAACAAAATTGTTCAAGAAACCCTTCTCCGAAGAGGAATATAATTATTCCTCTGAGTTTAAAATCCAAGACTCTATAGAGCTATCCACACTCAGCAGAAACACATTATCATTTCCTTTAGCCACTGTGTTTGCTGCATTGGTTTCAGGTGCCTTTTGTTTATCTATGCACCCCTTTTTGACATGTCCTTTCTTCCCGTAAATCCAACAGGTAGGACCAACCCCCTTTTCCTTATCTCAACTCTTTCCTATTGACTTTGATCATACTCTGTGATCATATCTCTATGCATATCTTCATCTTACTTTAACATTTAGAGAAGAACTAAAGAATCTTCCTGATTCTATTCTTCGAATATCCTCACTGAGCATCAAGTCCTGCACATCTTTCAGAACCAGCTTGGTATTCCCTAAAGAACTGCTCACAACTGTTACAGTTTCTTCCCAACTATCAGGTAATGAAAACAGTAAAACCAGTGCACATACCTCATCTCCAAGTGAAATTTCCACTGATATCAACTGAGTTATAATGGTGTTGAATTCATTGATGTGACATGTAATAATTCTCCCTTGAACCGTTTTCAGATTGAACAATCATCACATCAAGTGCACTTTGTTTGATGTAGAAGGATTCTCATACATATTCACGAGAGCTTTCATCAGCTCAATCATTGTTTTTTTCTCTTTGATTTTGAATGCCATGTTTTTGGCCAATTTAAGAAGCACAACTCCCCGAACCTATCGATCTAGCAGCTCCCACTCTGCTTGCTTTATGTCCATTGGCTTTAAATCTAGAAGTAGCAAATGCATCTTATTTTGATAAAGATAATCCTCAATCTATATCCTCCAGTAACTGAATTTAGTTCCATCAAATTGATTGATCTTCACCTTACATTCTTTAATATCCATCGTTCGATTTGAGAAATCCAAACTCAATCTTTGATACCTATTGTTGCATAAATTCTGGGATTCCCAGTGATAAAACAAGTTTGTGGATGAAGAAAAGTCAGAAGAAAATAAAGAATAAGAAGAACACAAACACAAATATTTACATGGTTTGGGAATAATCCCTACATCCATAGAGAGGAAGAATAACTTCACTATGAAAACTGGGAGCACAATTACAAGGAGAACTCAAAGTTTCTAACACACAGAAACCCTAGCTTGAAATGAGCTAATAAAAAAGAAAAAATATATTACACCAACCGTAAAAAAAGTTCTCTATGCTATAATGAAAGGTGGATAGAAGTATATATCGCTAAAATTTTGCGACCACCCAAGTCAAAGCTTCTATAATGATCGGTGGCTGGAAGTCCATAGAGCTACAATATTGCTGTCTCCAAAGTTTGAGATACTACAACAGTCATGATAAAGTTTACACTACTACAGTTCCCTATCGATGTCAGCCGATCAACTATGCTATAGTTGGTCATAGATGCTACAGTTCCCCAAATTTGGGCTGGGGGAAAAACACCCTTAGACCTCTAGACCCTCGGAGTAGGAGCTCTTTTCCCCTGAAACCCCAAGGAGCTCACTACAGAGCTCGACCCATGGAGTTGTGGCCTGGTGAATAGTATGGGTCGGAAGCATTTAGACCAACATCATCCAAATAGACTAGGCTACACCAATCCAACAATTAGGCATGCCTTTCCATATTCCAAAGGCTTCTGATTTTGAGTGAGGGTCTAAAGTGGAATTATAGGGAGACTATACCCTCAATTAGAATAAACAATAACAAATAAATAACTAAACATATAAATAGTACGCAACCAGAGTAAGAAGAAAACCAATAACATAAAAACTGTATGAATTAAAGAATAACCAAATAACCCTAACAATAATAGCTAAAATAAGAAAACTTATCACCCACTAGGCTGATCACATATACAAAAAAAAGGCAAAGTACAAGATAATCTTCACCCAACTCCAAGCCACATCTCATGTTGGTCTCCAAACTCATAGCAAGCTATCCTACTAGATGATAAAACCCAACCCTCAGCCCAATTTGTACCTAAAACAAGCAAGGACTGCTTGGGTACCCAAGAGACATTATCACGTCCCACTCCCCCTAAAGGATACCCCTCCTGGGCCGGCAATGAGAAAAGAGAGATGCTGACTGCCTGAAGCCTGACACCAATAG
This sequence comes from Viscum album, assembly GCA_963277665.1. NCBI lineage: Eukaryota > Viridiplantae > Streptophyta > Magnoliopsida > Santalales > Viscaceae > Viscum > Viscum album. Next base: position 1,328,055,529 of record OY728126.1, read on the forward strand.
GCCATGAGTTGGCGATAAGCACTGAGAGTGTATCATACATACAAATGAGAGACATTACACTATAAGATAACATATAGAAGAGGGAGATAATAAAAGTGCACTAATAAATTCTTACTCATAATGATAAAAGTAACCCAATTTCATACATGTAATTCCATACAAAGCTGGAACAAATGAAAGGAACTATAAGTACTAAAAGATAAACATGACAATGACCATGAATCCCAAACAACTCCTAAACAACCCTGAGCTAGTAAAATCCAGCCTAATATCCAACCTGCTCTAGATAACCTAAAAAATAGTTTATATATATATATATAGGATGAGAATAATAGGTATAATTAGTGGGATCCTATCTAGAGTATCTCATGAAAAAGATAAATAAATCATACTAAATTATAGTGATAACAAGTGAACCTAACTCATCACATAAACATGTATACTAAGTTCTTAGACTCATAATGATTATCTCTCACCAATTATCGGATACAAGAGATCATAATATAGTAATAAAAACATGGTTACCCTGCTATCACTTCCCCACTAGTTTGACTCTCTTCCCCAACATCATATGTCAAGATCTATCTCTCTCCAAAAGTTTTCAGCCCAAAAACACTTGGGCTCAAGTATCATAAAATGCATATCATGCATCACATCCTCTCATCATCCCATGTCACATATTCATATAGTAACCAAGTAGTTTTTAGGAGCCACCACACCCTATATGATGTGTATAATACATTAGGCATTATACCTCAAGCCATCATATTCCATACATTGAGTAATGTACCTCGATCCATCACAATCCATACACATCATGCCTATAACAATCCTTAGGATACTATATCTGAAGATACATGTCTGTAAAATAACCACAATACATTACAACTATCTACACACATATATGGGGAAAGATTAACTTGAACATTTTCATTCCATAAAGAACTATTCCCATGGGTTATAATATTTATTAAGAATTATCACCATTCAATAATTCAAGGTAATTTATAAAACATCCTAAGATACCACAAAAGAGATGCATAACTAAGAACATCCAACTACCTCAAGCAGTGGGGAAAGGAATCCTGATAATAATAAACTTAGACATCTGACCTTTAAATAGATTCTAAACAAGAAAAAATCCATCTTTAATCAAAAAAATGTGTAATACTAGATTCAACATACTCCATCATCTCCTGTTTCATCCCTAAAACTACCATACGTATTACCATGCATCTCACTGTCACATGAATCAACTACCACCACAACCTTGGGCCTCCCCACCCATATCTCATCAGCCATCCCGGGCTCTCATAAAATCACATAGTAAGGATCATATCTATAGCACATATCAAGGTAGCAAGAAATGAACATAGTCAACAGAGAAAATAGTCCCTAAAACAAGGCATCTAGCCTTCACATGCAAATGGGAAACCTTGACCCCAAACATTTATCTTTATCAAACAACTGGTTCTTATTCCATTTTTAATTAATCAATTAATTTATTATAGGTTATATATATGGGTTACCTAAGGCATAAAATATCACAATATATCATTTATTAAAACATGATTCATTGCATAACTTCTAGTTTCAATAAACCATGGAAAAAACAATTCTCATTTAACATGCCTTTTATTATTATTAACAAAATGAATTACCAACTTCATGTTATTTAGAAAATTCCATTAACACATGGAAGAACATACTTTAATTAAAATATTCATTAAGCATCAATTTGATTACCATCAAATTACAAGAACACTTTCATTAACTTTCCTCTTACATTATTATCCAAACAACCAAACAACCAATTTTCCAGATTTATTTTCTTTATCTATTTTCATCAACAACATGCTAATCCAAGAACAACCAACATGCTAAAAAATATAATACTAATAAACACTATTTATAAAATCAAGAGGCAAATCATTATCATGGTGGAAACACAAATGATCACTAACTATAAACCAATTATTTATTAATCTAGTTTATCCTTTATTAGTTTTAATTCCACTACCACCTAAAGAAACTAAAGTAAGATTAATTTATGATTGCACATAAAATAAAGGAGAAGTGATGAACCCCCTACTTCAAAGCTTAAATGTTCTTTAAATGGAAACAAAACATAAACATAGATCTTTGATCACCTCCCCCGTAAGGAAAATAGAATCTACCAAGGTCATTATTCCACAAAAACACCAAAAAAACAATAAGGAAACTTAATTAGAATGATAGATATCAAATTCCATACTATAGAAAGAAGAAATGGGAAGAAACAAGATCGAACGAAGAAGAAATCACAAGAAATGAGTAATAAATCAGCTCAGATCACAACAGATCGAACACAAGAATCTAGAGATGAATCTATATTGAAAGGGGCTTCAAAGAATTTGAAAAATAACTCTAGGGTGCCTAAGGTTTGAGAGATAATCTTGGGAGAAAAGTGGATTCATATGGGACTCATGTATTTATAGTCCAACTAAAAAACATAGTACCACAACACTAACCACTTGACCATGATAAAAAATCTGCTAACACAGGTAGGATTATGACACAATGCAAGGGACAATGCCGAAACTTGTCTAGTAAAACCCATTTCCAAAGAACATAGTTCCTACCACAACAAAAATCTTATAAACTTGAGGAGGGACTATGGTACAACTTCCTAGACCACACTGAAGGACCCATTCTCTATGAAGGAGGCTATATACCAACCTATCCCCCACAATGCAGCTACCCCCAAATTAGCAGAACACCCCTCGAACCCCTACGGTGCAACTAGGACCTCCACACCGCAACCAACCTCCAAGGAAGGGCCTATGCCAAAACCTACCTATATACTGAAACCATGACAAAAATGGAATAAGATTTAAAAATCCACTCCCAATCTCCTACACCGGAGCCATCTTTACAATGCCACAGTGACCACCCTTATGGCGCAACCCACAACTCCATGTTGAATCCATGTAAAAAAATGATAGTGGTAACCTTCTGAGCCCCCATCTCCCCCAAGCCTCCCTAGGTGCCTCAAACACCTCAAACACACTAAGGTAAGGGATACTAGTATCCAAGCCCTTACAACCATGGATGAATAAGCATATCTTGAGTATAATTCATTAGGGTATCACCCACATGGCCCTATAAAAAACTAGTAAATGTAGTGTATATGAATGTGATAAGATCAACATAAAGTAAATAGGCAATGAATAACTGCCCAACATAACATATAATCACCACAAAAAAAAAAAAGAAACAACCATTAACCATATACCGAGAGGTCGTACGCTTACCTACCCATCACATACACCTGGATATACCTGCTCGATGGTGGTATGGATTTAAATGTGGTTGTAAAATTCTATCACCACACGTCATGAGACATGTCACAAAACCCATCATCAGTTGACACCCTATTCCTATCTATCTAAGTTACGCCTTTAAGGAAACACCACACGCCTCACCCTAAAGGTGGTTGTTATTAGGAATACCACACACCTCACCTTGATGGTAGTCATTATCAAGAACACTGCATGAACCACCATGATGTTGGTCATTAACAAGAACACTACACATGCCACCTTGATAGTGCTCATTATCCTTAGATGATGCTAAGTCCCACATAACATGATTGATGTAATTGGATAATCACATTACCCCTACATGACATTCTTTCACTCTAGCCTATAACCAATAGATTCTCAATTCCCATGCATGGTTTACTCCCATGTCAACAATATGTCCATGATCTAACCCATACTATCAAATGATCCATAGTTTGTAGCGATCATCACATCATCACACTCCCCCTCTAAGTGTCCGTATAACTGAAACTAAGTAGCCTGATCATACTGATACCCTAAGTAAGGTTCTAAAATATATGCAATGCCACAAGTAGTACATATCATAACAAGGAAAAATAAGTCATCAAGAATAGTTCTCAAGATGCTACACACAAATCATACAATCTCATATCAAACAATGTATCAAAAACTACTTAATAAAAAATCTATGATCAAAACATAAAATATGGTATCACATGCTATACGTGTATACACATGTGATCAATACATCAAACATTGTCCCATAGGGCTCTAGGTATCATGTAATACAACACAAATCAAGAAGGTCCATGTAATACAAGGAAAAAATTGGTGATCAAGCCCTGACCATCAACATCCAGCTTCAAGCCAGTGCACAAGGGCCCATCATGGCCCTTATCACTTATCCCATTACATCAGGTATAGTTCCTTTAATTAATTAAGACTTAGGGTTAATTAATTAATTAAGTATTAATTATTTTTCAAAACACATTAAGAACTTAAGGTTTGTTCGACTAAGGTTTCAAACCTCATACCACATGCTAATCTACATGCATAATACCATAGTGTAGGGTACATAAAACCACCTACCTCAAACAAAGTCAAATTCCATCTAAGGAAATCTCAATAGATTTTTCTGAATCATCCAAGTCCATTCTGCCTCCATCATTCTCCACATGGTTCTACTCAAGACCATGCATTCAAAATTAATTAATTATAACTAAATTATAATTAATTAAATGAATTAAAGAGAACTTACAACCAAATAAAAAATCATAACTGTTGAAGGACTTACCAGATATCACCACCTAGTCGGAACCATGACCAACCATCCATGTAAGGTCCGTATCACACTTCTAAATTCATTCCATGCAAAATCCCTATTGCGCAACATCAAGGAAAAGACCAATTTAATATAATTAAATTGGAACCTTAGAATAAACCAATAAAGAAATGCACCTTAGTTGAAATGTAATAAAAGACACATGTTTATCGTCACAAGATATCCTCTAGCCATGTTGACCTAAAGGCCCGTCATTCTTGGAAAATTTCATCAAAAATCGATGGAATTTTCATCCAATTCTTTAACTAGAATCTTGATAATGATCAATAAATGATCAAGGTAACCAAGAGAATAGGATTCAAGGAGTTATCTATGTTCCATCCCAGAGAACCAAATCACCACCTCAAGTCTATACTCATTTTAGAACATCCATCATGCTTCCATTGTGTGACTCCATGCACAATGTCAGAAGATGATCCAAAAGATTTTTATCCTCCAACATTAAGACAACGATCACCATATAAAATCAACACATCAAAGTGCCTCAAAAGATTTCTCTTGAAGTATCAAGGTTCTCCCCACCATATAAATATTTACACATAATAATATTTTTTTATTCTAATGATACGTTTGATGTTGTTCAGCTTTATCGCGCTTGATTTGATGCAAGATACTTGTTAAAAGTTGATATCAAAACATTGTTTCTGGTTCTGAACCAAACCAATGAGTATTTAACAAACAACATAATCTAAAAAATATAACCTTTAACAAAAGGCTTTGACTAATTCTTAAAAACCTAAGTGGCTCCTAATACGATGATCTTTATGCGGTTCCAACCCACCACATACAGGTTCACATAGATACACAAGTTGGTACCTTTCTAGCTGCCTTCCTATAAAGGTTCTCGGCCTAAGAAACTAACACTCCACAAAACTATTGATCACGATTCCATAATACTTGGAGGTATATTTAAATCAATCTAAAATCCTAACCAAATTCTGAGCTAACTTCAAAGGTATTTCCATGGTTTGTTCACTAACCACTTTCACTAACCAAAAGCCTCTCAACCGTGCGTCAATGCACTAACGATCCAACTCACTCTCAGTTAACACTGATCTTATCCTAAGTCTGAAGCCCATATCTGGTCTTCATATAGTTCTACATATAAATCAACTTCATAAATTCAATGTAAAACCAAATTCTCTTGAGTCCATTACATATCAGCCTTCTAGAGTCTCCATGATCATCCAATAATCAATCTTATACAAGACCACAACCTTCCCACAAGGGTGGTCATTTAACATGTGATAGGTTGATACTCCCTATTATAAGAGTATCCTTATTTTCATCTCACAACACTACATTGGTCTACCCATCCCCTAACTAGTCCATCACCGAACATAATAACCAGACATGACCATCCATTCTTACCTGATTTTAAATCAAGCACCAAGCACTACACACATATGGATTCTTAGAACTTAATTAATTTCATTAAATAATACATACTCAAAGAACAATTCCCTCCCATAACCTAGGAATGGGTTACAAATTTATACCCCAATGGGTCTCATACCCTCATGCAAGCTCTTACACCAAACTATGACATTTCTATAGACAAAAACCTCGGGTTGACTACACAATGGTACCCCGATCCATTGCTGATGCCATCTCTCACCACAAAGTCACCTATTCTCATAGTAACCTCAAGGCTCTTAATCCCCACAAGATTCATGCCAACATGCCAGTTTCATACTGTAAGGGAGGCCCTATAACGAATTCATCAATGACCTACCGTCACTACCTCCTCCGAGTTCATCCATATAACCAAAAACATATTCTTCAGTCTTCTCACCACCCCACTTCATCGGTTCAAAAAAACCTCATGAAAACACTATATGAGTGTTCATGCATCAAGTATTCTATAGAGAGACATGTTAACACCACTCTTATTCCCAACATTGTGATTTACCATGAGTCACAAGCCTTTAAGCCAGAATCACATGCCTCTTTAGCTGTCTACAACACATGGTTCCAACTCCACCAAACTAGAGCACTCTCGGTGCTTTTATTTATAAAAAGAAACTTCTTTCTTCTAAGATTCACTATGAACCACCCAAAACATGGGTGATGGATCAATCCATTGAGTGTTCACCCATGCTCTAAACCTCCTAAGTCCGACCACCTAGGATATTCACTCATCATACAATGAGAGTTTCATTCCAATCCAAAAGGTTAGGAAACCCCTGGGCTTTCTCTTGATGCCACAAAAATCCAAGCACCCTGAAACCCAATCTTGTTCCATGAGTACCAGAACTCGAGGTGCTCCATACTACCAGGTTGTAAGGAAACATTAATACCTTCCCTTAATCATTTAAAAGGTCACATTAACATGGAATTTTCATCAATTAAAACTTCTCCTAAGGCATTAACCTTGATATCCATTCATAAGGAATATCCTTACTCAGGTTAACCTCAAACAACATGAGGCACTGACTCACTAGTAACCAGAGTCATATTCTAAGGCCATAAGGTCTTATATAAAACCCACACAAGGTTTAACTAAGGGTCACCACTTAGAGAATGACATCTTGATACTTATCTAAAAATATGTCATGATATATGCTCCCTTAGAATAACCATATTGAGGCCAAATTTTCAGGGTTTGGTTAAACAGAATTCCACTGGCCTGTATGGATTACTCCACATATGATATATTTGGAACCATAATTAACTAGATCCATCCAACGACTTCCCATATAAGGCCCATTACTAAATAAATTAATGATCAATAATATCCTAACAAGCACACTACATCATTTGTGCATATAAGGACTATATCATTTTCATCATCATTGTCGCCACTGTCATCATCATGATCATTGTTGTCGCCAAATTGCACTACACCATAGTCTCACATGACATGATTTCAAGATCTAACACACAAAGGGGTTCAACTGAATATAATTTTGACTAGAAATTATATGTGAGAACACAATACAAGTTGTTGATACCAAATAGTGGATTCATTCGTCGCTAGTACAATCACACACAAGCATCATATATTTCATGATAAACCTACATGTTCAATATGATGCATGTAGAACCCATTTTTTATATGATAAATAGTAAAATACATATGAAATACCAACCTTAAAATCGATGCACATCACATAAGGTGAGAAAATATAATCATAACAATGCAAATCAAGAACATCAATCCCATTCCCCACTAACCTGGAATTCCACCTAGAAAGGTGTTCACAATGCACTAAATGAAGTTTCATTGAAAGATCCAACACATTCCTATATTTCATGTTTACCAACTCCCTATGATAGGAAAACAAGATAGCTCTGATACCATTTTGTAACATCCAAACCCTAATCACCGGGTCTGATAAAAAATTCCACATGACCTCAGGCATGCCTCACAGTACACCAGAGGCTAAAAACCATCAACAATAGTCTAAAGTGGAATTTTGAGGTGACTATACCTTCAATCAGAGTAAAAAATAATAAATAAATAACTAAACATGTAAATAGTATACAATCAGAGTAAGTGGAAAGATAATAACATACCAACTGTATGAATGAAAGAAAAATCCACCAGGCCAATCACATAAAAAAGACAATGTATAAGGGGATATGCACTCAAATATAGGAAACATCTCATCCTAATCTCTAGACTCATAGCGATCTATCCTGATAGATGATAAAGCTTGAGCCTCATCCCAACCTTTACTTGCAATAAGTGAGGGTTGCTTGGGTACCCAAGTTCCATGGATGCCCAAGTAGGGTGTGAGTACAACTCAATAGAGTGACATCCACACAGTCCTTCAACCAACTAGTAAATGCACTATATATGCATGTGATAAGGTCAACAAAAAGTAAACATGAAATACATAATTGTGTAACATAGTGTATAATAACCAAAGAAAAAAAAAAGGAATCATCAACCATATACTGAGAAGTCATGTGATTACAAAGCCTCCATGTACCCCCAACCATACTTGATTTATCTTGATGCTAGTATGGATGTAAATGTGGATGTAAAATGATGTCACCAAATGTAATGAGACGTTTCAAAAAACCCTTCATTTATTGACACCCTACGTCTATCTCTCCAAGTTTTACCTTTAAGGTTACACCACTTTCCCCCACCATGAAGGTGGCTGTTATTAGGAACACTATATACCCCAACCTACTAGTGGTCATTATCAGGAACACTACAAGCCCCACCCTAACAGTGGTCATTAACAGGAACACTGCACACTCCACCTTGATGGAGGTCATTATTCTTGGATGATGGTAATCATCACATGACATACTTGCCATAATTTTATAATTACATCACCCCTTCATGGAATTATCCCACTTTAGCCTGTATCTGATGAATTCTCAATTCCCATTCATGGTCTACTCCCATGTTAGCAACATGTCCATGATTTGACCCATACCATAAAACAATCCATAGTCTGTATCCATTATCACATTATCATGCTCCGCCTCCAAGGGGACATCTAACTGAAACTGAGTAACCTAATCATCTTGATAAACAAAGCAAGGTTCCACAAGCTATGAAATTCCACAAGAAATACATACCATAGAAAGTAACAATAAGACATATCAAGAACAATTCTCAAGAGGATTCACACAAATCATATGATCACATATCAAATAATGTCTCATGGGATACTCAAGCACAAACCTATGATCAAAGCACCAAACATGGTATTATTAGATACACACACACACAAAAACATGATCAATATATTAAACATGGTATTATGGGCTCTATGTATCATGTATTAAAATACACAAGCCTCAACCATCAGCGACTAACTTTAATCCAGTCTGTTGTGGCCCTTGGCACCTTGTCCTATTGCATTAGGAAAGTTTATTTTAATTAGTTAATAATCATGGTTTATTAATCAATTAAAAATTACTTATTATTCATCACATATTAAGAAATTAAGGGTTGTTCACCCAAGGTGGAAAACATCACACCACATTCCAAAAAATATGCATAATATCATATGATAGAGTGCATGGGACCAACTACCTCAAAAGAAGTCAAATTCCATCAAAGAAAGTCTCAAAATCTTTGTTTGAGTTTGTAACAATTATCGTTTTTTCATTTTATTCCTTTAAATATTTCTATAGGCATCTATGGATTTTTCCTTGGAGTCAACGTTGTGTTTGGGTGTCACAGGACCCCAGAGTTAATATATTAAAAATATTAATATATATTAAAGCACACACATACACATGTTTTGGAATAAATGGGTTTCCCATTGATTGGGACCTCATATGGGAAATATGAGACTACCATTGTTTCCAGAATATAGGGTTTACCCTAGGAATGACATAAATTTGGCCAACATCAGACATTCGGTTGAGGGAATCCTGTGATAGATGTGTTAAGTAAATTAAATAATTTATTTATTTTATTTATTTTATTTCTCCAAAACCAAATTATCCTCTATAAATATGCTGTGATGGAAAATCTCTAGGGTTATCCATATAACCCTAGAATATTAGAAGAAAGGAGGAGCAGAGCTTTGTTGGCACCAACAGACCTGAGAATGTTGATTGATGATGAATGATTGAGGAGGATTGTGAGATGAATGAACATAGTGGTATCTTATTTTTATTCACCAGAGGATGCATTATTCACCAAAGATAGATTCTATCTTGAGTTTGGGAACTTTATTTCATGGATTTTAGCCCTTGATTAATTTAATAAACATGGATTATTATTTTCTTTTATTTTCCAATAATTTTCGTTCTCCCCCTGAGCCCTGAATTTAACTGGTGTTCTTGAACCTGATTATCCATGTTTATTGCACCTATTTTTTTCACCCATGGATCCTGCAATTTAATGAGTATTGGATTGGGACACATCATCAAATTATGATCTTATCTTCGTTCATGTGGTTTTCCCACCACCATTGTTTGTATTCTTTTTCGTTGGCCCACAGGGTCATGGTTCAACATTTTTAGTCCAGATTCGAGCGCGATCAAACCCATGAATTCATATTAGATTAATGCATGAAGTATAGATCAGTGTTTTACAGATGGATCATGGTGTGTCATGGGATGTGGGTGACATATTTGAGGTTTATAACCCCAAATGGTGAAGGGAGGAAAGTTGGTTGCACCTATGGGTGAATGATTTTTGATTTCTGGTCAATCAGAGGTCAAGAATTGATGATCATAGGTTTCCCATTCAATTTAGGTGGATTTTGGGTAGTCAAAGGATGGTGTAAGTGGAAGATATGGTGGATATGATCTCCCACGTGAATATCACATGTTTCTATAAAATCTTGAGTTACACGATATGTAGTTTAAGAACACACACTATGTAGTCCTCTAGCTACGATGGCTAGGGTTTTGGGTGAGATAAATATTACATGAAGTGTGGCCAGGGGCCTATATGCCATGTGACCCTACTCAGGAAGCCAAGCCATGTGTCGAAGTCACACACCCGGTACCCAGTGTAAGTATACATGTTTTGTACCTAGAGGGACGTGCTATGTATATTTACATGTATAGAAAAGCCGTGTACCTTGTGTACACACCCAAAGTACATGAGCACGGTCTAGAGTACACATGCATGGGCCAAAATACACGAGAATACCCCGGGATTCCAAGACATGTTGTGTAATCCATGTACACACCATGTATATCCATATAGATGGATAAACTGAGTTCAGGGGAGGAAGCGCCTAGGTGTCCAGGTGAGGACACACACCGTGTGACCCTATGTACATGCTGTATAATTTTCTATGAGACTTATACCATGCATATCTCCTTCTCCAGTATCATATTTGGGTCCACAAGCAGCCTATCCTGAGTAGTTTCCACATAGGTCTCAATGACGACCTTCACTTTTTCATCAGTGATATGACACATGGTGTTATGATTTGGATGCTTCTTTCAGTGAAAATTAGACGATGGTAGTGATCGGGCTTGATTATTAAAGAGATTATGGGGTTAGTATTCCCCAGTATTTCCAAGTGTCGGGTCCCCCATATCTCTTATAAAGGTAGATACATAACTCCCCCACGGAGGGTGTGGGTCCTTTATCCATGGATTGGTACTCTATTATCATTTTCTAGGTGGTGGGTCACCCATATTGTTTATACAGGTAGAAAAAGAACTCCCCTAAATTACAAAGAGTGTATGTCCTATATCCATAGAGTGGACTCCCTATCATTGAGCTCTAGCAATGGGTGGGTCCTCCATTAGATTAGTGCTCCCTCAACTATTCTATAAAGTGGAGAGTTGTGTGGACTCAATATTCTTGAGAGGTTATGTATGATACTTATCTAAGAGATAGTGATCCCTTAGCTATGGAGCATAGTAGTGAGGAGTGGTCCCTCCACTCTGTAACTTATAAGGTCACATGATACATTTGGATTTATTGATGGGACCTATAGAGATGTAGGTATACTCTTTGTTCTTAGTTGGCTGTAGAGATGGAGATCCCCTTTCTCTCTCAATTGAGTTTATTTTGAGAATATATGATGATTTGGGTTTAGTTACCCTCTTGTTTTATGGGTTTAGATAACCATTGTTTATTCCCATTGCTCCCCCTTATTGGTTTTTAGGGTATTCTACTGGGTATGTATATACTCACCCTGCATGGGATTTTTTCACATGAGTTGTGTCTTATGTAGTTGATACAAAGATTAGTAGTGACTATGATGGAATTGGTTTCATTGGATCTTAGTAGTACATGGAGGTGCTAACCTTGTTCAGTAGTTAGACTTTGGGAACATGAGTCAGGCTCTCCCCTGCTCTACTCTTTATAGTTATTTTCAGTTTAGGTCCCCCCTGTATTTCTAGTTGGGTATGTATTTTTTCTCTTATACTTTTTATACCTTTTATACTCTGATATATTTTTTCTAGAGGTCATTTCATGCATTTTTTTTACACTATAGATGTTTAGTATTTTATTATACCTTTTCACTATTGCATGGATTTTGTTGTGTGAGTGCATACATGTACTTTAGATGAAGGCCTCCCATTTTAGTGTTTTTCCTACTCGGCACTAGTCACCAACCCCTAGACTATTGAAGGAAAGCTTGGGGAGTCAGACTTAGATTATCATCATCCAGGAAGTCCCCAGTGGGCCAGTTTGTGATAGAGTGGTATCTAAGGTGGTTTTTTCCTAGTGACCATGTTTATAGTTATACATGTTGTGAGGATTGGTTTGGGAACTTAGGGAAATGGTGCTGTAGTGCGTCGAGTTTGGATCTCAGGCCAGTAAGTGTTAGTGCAGTGAACGACATACCCATTCACTAGGACTTTGACTACTTGCTTTTCGACTCAATATACAGAGGCAACATTTGTAGGGAAAAAAATGGTACATGCATTATATAGGATTGTATCTTTTGACTTCCATGTCCTTCTTGAGTCATCTCCCTAGATATTATCTTTAACCATGGTTTGTATTTACAATTTTCAAGATTCCTCTGTGATGAAATCTAGTTTGGATTCAGAGATAGCGTTGTGATGATGACTAGTTGAGAGATGGTGACTTAGTTCAATGACCCATTCATGAGGTGTTTCCTCCAATCAGATATCGAGTAGTGCTATCACTTATTGAGAAACACATAGATCCACCTCCAATGGTTTAGGAAGACGATCCTTTGCATGTTGTGTAATCGATAGCTCTGGTAGGGTATGGAGACGATATGTACAAGACCACCGTGTTATGTGAGTTATAGTGATATAAATAGCTCAAGTTTTATGGAGAGATTGAACCTCAAGAAGTGGAGGATTTGATCGAGGTAGTGGTATGAGTTTTCTGGCATGGATACCCTCACTGATCTGATGGTTGTGCCCGCAACTAGTTTTCTTTATAGAACAATAGGGCGCTGGTGTGGTCTCGTCATCCATATTTATGATGTGGTGGCCCTATCTTAGGATTTAGATGAGAATATATTTATAGAGGACTACTTTACAGTGACCCCACATGTAACACCCTAAGATTTTATTAAATATTTCACTTCAAATAATTATTTTTTGATATCTTGAGATACATGCAACACTGATTCTAAATGAATTGTAATATAGTATACCGTTATAATCTAGCTACTAAGTTGGTGGGTATGAATAGGATTAACTAATTTATGAAAAATTTATGGTTTAAAAATGTGTAAAATAAATTCATCAGTTATTAATCGATTATAAATAAAAAAAATAAAAAAACAAAATCATTTTAAAATAAAAGAGATGTTTTTATAAAAAATTGTTTTTATGCACGCAATGTATTTTTATCTTAATAAATTAAATTAATCACTATTAGTGAATAATTTTAATAATATATATATATATATTATATTAAATCAAATTTTTTATCAATAATATTATATTTTTTCTAGGCATGAGATAAGAATAAATCCAACTTTATGGTTAAAAACTATATTTTTCTAAAAAGTGGTTTTGTCGTGTTTTGTGCAATTATTTTAAAATTAATTTCTATCACTTATAGGTATTGAATTTGATAAAATGGATTCCATATTTTGAATTAGGATTTTAAAATTTTGTAAACATGTCCCTTTTATTTTTAGGCTTTATGAATAGTAACTATGGTAAAATTTATCACCTTGTTAAAAGGTAAATTAAGTTAATCTAGGTTTAAACTAAGTGTTAAGATCTCCATTTCCATTAAAAATTACCATTGAAGGAAGGGAATTGAATTATTATCACATTATTCCTAAAATTTAATTGTTTATGGGAAAATTTTCTATGAAAATGGCCTATATAATTTTTAAAGTGAAGAAAAATAGAAAACTATCACTCTCTTGCTTTTAAATATATATTATGTGTTCACAGAGGGAAAAAAGAAAGTGGCAGAAAAATATAAATTTTTTATTTTGAATATAATAAAATTATTTTCATGATGATAATTAATTTATAATTTTTAGGTATTATTTAATTACCTTAAATTCTTACATAATGCTGACATAATATTTATTCAATTAATCAAAAAATAAACTAAATGATTTTTAAAATATTAAAAGTAATACTATTTGGGCGAGTTATTATGATACATGAATTTTATAGATAAATATAACATATTAGGGATATATTAAAGGTTTATATCTAAATTTAAACTTTTTATTGATGTATATGAAGTAAAATTAATGAATAGAGTCAAAAATGAAAAAAATGACATTTTATTAATTTATTTAAAAATCATTAAAATATTGGAATAGAAAAATGGGGATAATATATGGTATAAATTTTCATTCATTTTCCATTTATAATCCAATTTTAACCATATAAGTAAAATTATAACCCCTTAAGAGTGAAAAAGACGCTACATGGTTAAGGTTAAAATAGGTTAACTAAGGGGTTAAACCAAAAGATAAGGTTTACAATATAACTTAAAAATGTCTAAATTTTATTTATTGATAATATTTCAACCATATCATACCTTATTTTTAATATATTTCCATTTGAAATTATTTTTCTTGAGAATTACTTAGTTATATTTTAATCTTTTTAGTAATTCTAAGTGTGTCATTTCCCTCCCTTATAAAAGGAAATCCATTCATTCTCTTATTTACAAAACTTTGAGCAACCTATATTGAACAATACCTACCCTTTTATATTCTCAAAATAATTATTCATGTTCTAGAGGTATTGGTATCCTCAAAATACCAACCATAGGTTCCATAAGAAAGGATCTAAAGGAGGTCTCCTGAAGAAGAGGTAATCATCTTACTCGAACTATTTCAATTTATTTCTTATTTAACCACATTTAAATCTATAGTATTTATCATAAAATAATGAATTTAGTTTTTTAAATATAATTAAATTTTATTATTATTAGGAAACCAAAAATTTCCACCCTATTTTCCATCAAATGGAAAGTGAAAGTATCGCTCGTGCGTACGTATGACTTACCATCTCCACACAGTGATGCAGTTCATTTTTCATAACCATTTTTTATGAATGAGTATTATGATGAGTTTAATATTTATATATTATATTTATGAAATAATTGTGCATCTGAAATTATAATATCATATCTACCTTCTTACCTTCCAATCTATTGGAAAATGATAACATCACTCATGCTTATGTGTGGACTACCACCTCTACGAAGTAATGTGATATGTTTTTCATTTATATTTTATATGGATGTTAATAAGAATATATTTAATGAATATATATGATGTATATTTTATAATAATTATTTTTTAAAAGTTAATTATTATTTACCTTTCTTTCATTCTATCTGTTGAAAAGTGAAAACATCATTCACGCGTACATACGACCTACCGTCTCCATGAATAATGTAATTCAATTTTATATCTATATATTTTATGGATTAATATAAATAAATATATTATTAATATACATTATATTTATATCATGGTTAAAATTCTAGTGATTATAGAACCATGATAAAAGTAAAAGGACCAAAACTACCAAACTGAAACATACATGAAAAAAGATGCAGTTATTACCTAGAATAGTGATTTTAACAAAGAATTATTAAAAAAAGGGGGATAAAATATTATAAGAAAATCTATAGTATGATATATATGATTATGGTTCTTTAATAGATGTATAATAATATACATGAGGTTCGGACACATGCGAAAGAAGTTAAACCTGTGATAATGGTTTATTTCACAATCTCATCATTATTCAAGATTGTTTATGTTTAAATATATGGTAGGATAATTATTTGATCTTTATAGCTTAATCCCAATATATTTACTTAAACTATATTAATTTATATAAATTAAAAATTTTCCTTTTATTTTATTCTCTTTAAGTACTCATGATACCAAAATAATGTTTTTAAGGAAAATCAGCCTTGTTTTTCTAGTCGTTCAGGAATATTTCTCTTCTATGTCTGCATTTTCATTAAAATTTATAAAATAATTATTTTAATATCCTACAATGATTTATTAAATACATTTTTCCCATGTTTTAAATTTTTAAAATTGTTTTAAAATTAATTTTCTTATTATTTTTCGAATGAGATACTTTTTGACCTTTTTACAAAAGTGTGAAAGGAATGTTATTTTTAACTTATAAAACATGAATTGAATTTACAACCATAATTAATGATCATTTGTTGAAGCTTAATTTACAATTTTATAAGTTTTTTTTTCAAATAAAATATTTCCTTAATAGTTTGGGATTTTTTTGATATTAAATAAATGTTTTAAAGTAAAAAGGGGTATTTTCTTGAAGAAATTTTCTAGTGAACTTTTGAAAGTATTTTTATACATTACTACATCATTTGTTGAATCTTATACTTTATTTAGGTTATAATCTTATGATACCATCCACCATATTTCTTCGCATGGTTTATGATCAGTTTGACTGGGGAAAGTATAGACATTCAATTTTCTAGTTCTTCTAATATGGGAAATTATTTATTTTAAGGAATATGGATTAAGTTATGTTTTCTATTCATATAATGAATGCATTATAATTAATAAATGATGTGTGGGATCTATAATTACATAGCTCATCAAAATATTGTATGTCTCATGAGAAAAAAGAGATTGGGTATTTGCCCGAGTCCTTACCCATTTATGAATATGTCTTGGTATGAAGCCTTAATGGTATTTTTAGATGTAATGGAACAATGACTTGATGGTAAGTTTTTGATGTCTGAAATTATACATTTCATCATTATAAAACCATTTATTGATGTCCATGAGTTTATTTTAATAGTTTTAATATCCATGGATAAATTTCAAACTCATGTGATTATTTATATGACATTATTTGATAATTATTTATTCTTTCCATATTATTCATGCCTTATTTAGATTTAACTGAATACATTTCCTTAATGATCATTTGAGATCACCCCTTTTTTATGTTTCCTTTCACTAGGATGCTGGGAAAAGTTTTATGATTTATATACAGGGATATGATAGAGAAAATAAAGATGATCCCAAATAAAATACTATATTGTATTTTATATTTTCATATATAATGTGGGATTCAAGTGTGTATCTAGTTTACCAATAATACCAAACTATTTTCTCCTTTAGGATGTGATTGCTTGTATTAGTACTATTGTAATAAAGTAACCATTGGATTTGGGCTACTAGGGTTGGGGTCTTTACTCTTGGTATTAGAGAAAGTTTAGTAGAATCCTTAGGAACTAGATTTAAGAAAAAATAGATTAGGGAACTTAACCCTATTAAATACCTTGATAATATTCCCAAAGAAACCAAGATTATGATTTTGAGATTAGTTATACATAAATTTTCAATTTATGTTAAGTGTTTTACTAGTTTTGAAATTATAAATTATGATTTATAGTGTTATGATCTAATCTATTTCATGAAATTATTTATAAATAGTGCCTACAAGAAGGAATGGAAACTACATGCATCTAATCTATTTATGATTTCCCTCCTATTAAAGATAATAAAGATAGAGCTGGAGCTATAGCTAGAGATAAACAAATTATAACTATATTGGGGTAGCTAACTCAAGTTATGACAAAAAACATTTCATATATGGAGTAGCCTATTGATCCATAATGTGGTGTAATAATGTTAGACTGCTTTATGCATCAGTAACCTCCATCATTAAATAGGAAAACAAATCTATTTATAGCTGAGAAATAGATAATTTCCTTAGAGAAGATATTTCTTGAATTTGGGAAGCAATGAAAGGGATAAGGTTTCCATGATAGTTTATCACCTCTCAGGGGATGTGGATCAATTCTGGTCATTGATTAAAAACATTAAGGATGAAGAGGAAATAGTGATCATGAAATAGAAGGATTTTAAAGAACTTTTCTTGGAAAAATATTTTCCCGACGAACAATGAGTGGATATGAAGAGAAAATTCTTGAGTTTAAGATAAAAATAATAGGAATTATTTTTAAGTATTAAGAAAACTTTATAAGGTTAGAAAGGCATGCTACAGACTATGTATATAATCCATAGAGTAATATTGACTATTTATTTGATGGTTTAAAACCAATCCTTTGAGGGGAACTAGTCTCCCATACATTCTTATCATATGAGGATATAATATCATGTGCTATAAAGATAGAGAAATAATTCTATAAGTATTATAGATCCAAAGGAAAGAAAGATAAGAAGATAATGATAGATAAAAATGGATAATAAAGAATAAGAGAAAGAATAATTTTCCAACATGTGATACTTATGGAAGCAAACACCTTGGAACATGCCTAAAGGGAAAATGAGTTTAATAAAAGTCTGGGGAAAATTCCATCATGATCATGAATGCATGGGTAAGGGAGAGTCCATAAAAATACAATTATTTAATTGTAAGGAGATGTAAAACTACTCTAACCAATTCCCAAATGTCAAGGGAACTTTCCAAAAAAGAATCCAAGGGGAGAAGGTCAAGCTTATGAAATTACTATAGCCGATGTGGAAGTTCCTAATGACATGGTGAAAGGTACACTCATTATCTACTATATAATTTCAAATGTTTTATTTGATTCTATTTCTATGTACTCTTTTATATCTAAAGAATTTTCTAAGTGTATCTTATCATTTCCTCAAAGATTAGATATTGACTTGGTGGTTAAAACTCCTAATGGTAGTATGACCACTTATCAAGTTTATAAATCCTATTTGATAGAATTTTGTGGGATGGTTATTCATTAAGATATTTTTATTCTTCCTATAGTTAAATTTGATGTAATTTTGGGCATGAATTGGATCTCCTAGTATAGATCCCATATCAATTGTCTAGTAAGGGAAGTTATATTTGATATTCTGAATCAACCTTCAATCATCTATCAACATGAGGAGGATCCTGAACACCCAATGGAAATTACTTCCATTATATGGGTTTTACTACCTATTCATAAGGTATATTTATCTCAAATTGTTGGGGAGAAACTCAATATTGAAAATGTGCTAATTATTTGAGAATATACTGATGTGTTTCCTAAGGACTTTGCTAGTATTCCCACAAATCCTGAAGTTGATTTTTTAATAGAACTCATACTTGGTGCTACACCTATTTCAAAGAATCCACATAGAATAACCCCAATTGAGCTATAAGAAATGAAGAAGTAACTCTAAGAGAATCTAGATAAGATATTCATTTGGCCTAGTGCTTCACCATGTGGTGCACCTATTCTTTTTATTAAGAAGAAATATGAATCAATGCATATTTTCATTGATTATTGGGAATTTAACAAGATATCTATTAAGAATATGTATCATCTACCCTATATTGATGATATATTTGATAAATTAAGAGGATATATATATTTTAAATATTTATCTTCAGTCTATGTATCATCAAATAAGGATAAAAAATGATGATATACCCATGAAAACCTTTTATATGAGGTATGGTCATTATGAATTCATAGTAATACTATTTAGACTTACCAATGCTCCTGTTATCTTTATGGATTTAATGAATAGAGTCTTTATAGATTTCCTATATCAGTTTGTGTTAGTATTTATAGATGATATTATTATATATTCAAGGAGAATATAATAACATGAAGAAAATTTTATAATTATGATGAAGACCTTGAGGAAGGAAAATTTATATGATAAATTTACTAAGTATAAATTTTCTCTTTATAAAGTTTCATTATTGGGTCATATAATATCAAGTGAGGGTATATCAGTGGATATTTCAAAGATAAAAGTTATTGAGAAATGGACTAAACAACCATAATAACCAAAATCCATAGTTTTCTTGGGTTTAATGGATACTAACGACACTTTTTTGAGATATTTATCATGATTATATAATACACTCACTAATTTGACTTAGAAGGGGGTTATATTCTTGTGGATATATGAATTTGAAGAGAGTTTCAAAGAACTAAAGAGAAGGTTGATCATTATGCTTGTTCTTACACTACTATGTAGTAAAGAAGGGTTTTTGGTCTATAGTGATTCATTAAATAAGTTATTGGGATGCATCCTCATGAATAATGATATGATGATAGCTTATGAATTACACCAATTGAAGGTTCATGAGAAAAATTACCTGAATCATGATTTGATGTTGGAAATAGTATTTTTTTACATTGAAAATATAGAGGCATTATCTGTTTGGTGAAATCTATGATATATATATTGATAATAAAATCTTTAAGTATATATTTACATAAATAGAGATTAATATATACTAGAGAAGATGGCTGTAGTTAATCAAATATTATGATTTCTCAATATATTACTACCATGGGAAGGCGAACAAGGTAACTGATGATCTGAGTCTGAAATCCCATTAAAGTTTGTCCATGATGAAAATTGAAAGAGATACAATATTTATGGAATTACAGAACATGGATCTTGAAATCATGAGGAAAGGGGAAAGACCTTATATTTATTAGATAAATATTCAAAAATCTATACATGAGAGGATTGAGAAGGAATAAAAGGAATATATAGAATTAGATAAGAAGGTGAGGAATGTTCCTGAGTTCAACCATGACCATGATAAAATGATAAGGTTTAGGAACCAAGTATTTGTACCATCAATACCAAAATTTAAGGAGTTATTGAATGATTCACATAGTTCATCATTCTATATTCATCCTATAAGTACAATGATGTATAGAGATCTAAAAGAGTATTTCTAATAGGACAACATAAAGAGAGATATTGTAGAGTATGTATCTCAGTGCCTAGTATGTCAACAATTTAAGACCAAGAGACTGAGTCTTAGGGGATGATACAACCATTACCCCTACCAGAATGGAAATGGGAATACATCACTATGGATTTTGTTGTTGGACGCCCCAAAATATCTAAAGTCCATAATTATATATGGATTGTATTCGATCAACTTAAAAAATCAACACTCTTTATTACTATGATAGAAGATTTATCTCTTGATAATATTACTAGAATATACATTAAGGAGGTGGTAAGGTTTCATAGAGTACCACTGTCTATTATATTTGATTGGGATCTGATTTTTACCTTGAAGTTCCAACAAAGTCCTTAACAGGATCTAGATACAGTGTTGAGTTTCATTATGGCATATCATCTTCAGAAATATGGTCAATTTTAGGGAACCATTCAAACCCTAGAAGATATGTTGAGATCTTGTTCTATGTATTTCAAAGGTGGCAGGGATTAACACCTTCCTTTGGTCAAGTTTTCTTATAATAATAGCTTTCACTCGAGTATTCAGATGACTCCTTATGAATACCTCTATGGAAATAAGTGTAGAACTCCAAATTTCTAGGATGAAGTTGGATAAATAAAGCTATTGAACTAGCTAAGGAAATGACATAAAAATTTACAGCCATTCAATAACACATTAAGGCAACTCAGAGTTGAAAGAAAAATTATGCTGACAATTATTGTCATGATCTGGAACTTAAATTTGGTGATAAGGTTTTTCTATGTATGTATCCATGGAAGAATGTTATGAGATTTGTAAATAAGGTAAAGCTAATCCCTAGGTATATTTTCCCTTTCAAGATTCTTGATTGAGTAGGGATGGTATCTTATTGCTTGGTGCTTCCACTAAAGCTATCTCAAGTTCATGACATGTTTCATATATCTCTCTTTAGAAAGTAAATACCCGATCCTTCACATGAATTGAACTTAGAGGTTGTACCATTGGCTAAGGATATTTCATATTAGGAACAACCAATATAAATTTTGTATTGTAGACATAAATTGCTACAAAAAAATACTAGTCACCTGGTTAAAGTTCTATGGAGGAATCAAAAATTCAAAGAAGCTACTTAGGAACTAGAGGATGCAATGAAAGAGAGATATTATCATTTTTTTCAGAGTAATAGAATTATTAGGGGGAAATTAATTTTAAGGGGGTATAATTCAACACCATGATATTTTATTAAATATTTTTCTTCAAATATTTTTTTGATATCTTATGATACACACAACCCCGAGTCTAAATGATCTGTAATATAATATATCAATATAACATAGCCATTAAATTGAAGGGTATGAATATGATTAACTAATTTATGAAAAAATTATGGTTTAATCCTAATTAAAATAAATTCTTTGGTTATAAATTCATTATAAATAAAAAATAAAAAAATGAAATCATTTGAAAGTAAAAGAGATATTTTTTTATAAAAAAATGTTTTTATGAATGCAATGTATTTTTTATCTTAATAAATTAAATTAATCACTAATGTTAAATAATTTTAATTAAATTTATATATTATATATTCAATCAAATGTTTTATCTTTTATATTATATTTTTTCTAGGCATGAGATAAGAATAAATCTATTTTTATTCTTAAAAACTGTATTTTTCTAAAAAGTGGGTTTGTCATGTTTTGCACACTTATTTTAAAATTAATTTATACCACTATAGGTATTGAATTTTATAAAATGGATTATATATTTAGAATCAGGAGGTTCAATTTTTTTTAAATAGAACCCTTTTATTTTTAGGCATTATAAATAGTAACTATGGTAAAATTTATCATTTCAGTAAAGGGAAAATCAGGTTAATTTAGGTTAAAACTAAGTGTTATGGTCACCATTTTCCATCCAAAATTATATTGGATGAAGTTAATTTTATACTTATCACCTTATGATAAAAATTTAATTGTTTAATGGATACTTGTCTATGAAAATGACCTATATAATATTTAAAGTATAGAAAAATACAAAATGTCACTCTCTTACTTTTGAATATCTCTTATGTGTTCACATTGAGAAAAAAGTAAGTGGTGAACGAATATAAATTTTTATTTTGAGCATAATAAAATCATGTTCATGATAATGATTTATTTATAATTTCTAGGTATAATATAATTACTTTAAATGCGTACACAATGATGACACAATATTTATTCAATTAATGGAAAAATAAAATAGATTTTTTTAAAATATTAAAAGTAATACAATTTGGGTGAGTTATAATGATATATGAATTTTTAGATATATATAACATATTGAGGATATGTTAAAGTCTTAGATTAAAATTAAAACTTTTTTCTTGATCTATTTGAAGTCAAATTAAATGAATAGTATCAGAAATGACAATAATGATATTTTATGAAAATAATATTTTATTAAATTATTTAAAAATCATTAAAATATTTAAAAAGGACAAGGGGGATAATATATGGTCAAAAATATCATGCCTTTTCCATTTATGATACAATTTTCACTTTATAATTAATATTATAACCCTTTAAGATTAAAAAAGACATTACCATTGTTAAAGTTAAAATAATATAAATAAGAGGTAAAACCAAAAGATAAGGTTTAAAATAATACTTAAACCTATTGGGAATATGTTGATATAATAATTTCATTAATTTATTTTTTATTTTTATGCTCATAAACACCCACATTTGTGTTACTAATGAAGTTACTTTAAGTGGATTCCTGAATAATAATAATTAGAATAACTATTTTTATCATGGAAGTATTTTTAGATTGTTTGATTTATCAAAGAATAAGTATTATAGATGTGTTTATAAGAAGTCTAGAAACATTATTCATACCCTACATTTTAATAAGAACATATGGTTTGTAAAACATACTTTTGGTAAGGAACCATACTTTTGTATCCGACATTTGAAGTGAACATATCGATCAGGAACCCTACTTTTGGAAGAAAACCAATGTTTTAAGAGATAAAGTATAGTTAATCAACCCTACTTTTGAAGAATATCTCTACATAGAGAAACCCTATGTTTGACTTAGTTAACTAAAAAGTTTGAATTTATGGATTATTTCTGATATTTCTACAATGGTCTCTCCAAATTGAATATCTATTTTAAAGCTGTTTAAAGAGCGATTAAATGGATCTTTTTTGAAGGATTAAATCATCACTTTTTTGTAAGGGAAGTTATGTTTTTATCTATGTGTTCAAATTCAAATTATGATAAGTTGTTTTATTATCACGATTTAACATGAGATATTTCTAGAGCTATTTAACCTTAAGAAATCGAGCATCTTGTTAAATATCTATAGATTCTTCTTATAAAAAAGTGAGATATATGAATGTTCAAAAATAATATTGTGTAAACCTATCTAGTTCTTTGAAGAGATACACTTTATAGACATACATGTTTGATCATATGCAAAGTGTTTTCTGCTCTATTTTTTAAAGGAAGTCAATTAAATATTGAAGATTATTCTTTATATTACTATATTTCTTGAAGATTTTCTATAAACAAGATCTCTTCAAAGCTGTTATTTCTTGAAGAATTTTATCTATGAAGAAGAATATCCATTATCTGCTAGTTGCTATTAAAACTGTAAGCTGAACCTGTTTCACAAAAAAATTCATCTCATCTATTTTATATTGAAGTATTGATCACTCATACTCAATTGTGGTGGAGTGCCAAATTCTCATTATAAGTTTTGTATATTGAGGTTCCCTATAAAAGAACCAAAAGGCCCTATAAAATATTTATTATAAGGTGTCAACTATCCTCACTCAGTTTTAGAGGTCCCCGAAAAAAGGACATACTAGTGAAACTCAATAATCTCATATAGATATCATTGGTGGATTATACTAGGGGATTTATATACCCTAAAACACTATACATCAGACGGCCTCAGGACACCGGCTCAGCGATGCAGGGCACACAGCGGAGTGCCAGCCTTTCGAGAGGCAGGCTGTGCTACTCTTGCGGCGGGCAGGGTCACATGGCTCGTGACTGCCCGACTCGCCGACCCGAGGAGCCTGGAGGCTATCTGTACCCACCCTTCAGGTGGGATTGCCAGTGGACGACACGAGGCCGCCGTCTTTTCTTCAGTTGCTGTTTTTCTTTTCAGTTGTACTTTACAGTTGGGATTGTATTTCCGGCCCCCTTTACTTTCTGCACTTTACTTTCCGCTTGCTGACTCTGTGTGGTTGTTACTTATAAAGGCAATGCCTTCCCTGTTTACTGGGATTTTACGCCTTGGTGCTAGTCGCCAGCCCCTGGCCTATGGAAGGCGGGCTTGGGGTAGTCACGGCACGGGCCCCGAGGACGGGTCGTGACAAATCTCCTTTATTTTTTTTCTTACTCATTTTTAAGATATAAGAAAAGATTCGATTTAATTCAAGAGGGATGTTTTTAAATTTTCAAGATTTTTTAGAAGTACACAATTTACCCCCCTCTTGTGTCTTCATCATAATTATTAAAACATAGCAAGTGGTATCAAAGGATGGGATCCATTGGATATATATTTTTACATATCCTTGTATATTACACTATTTCTATTTTATACCAATAAGTATCAAAATATATACTCTAGTGGATATATTTATTTTGACTCTAACAAGTCAGAGATAAATATTCAGATGAAGATAAACTTCAATTGAAAATCTAAGATAAGGTCTATTGATATTCCATGCTCCTTATATTAATGGTAATAATCATGGTTGATAGAAATCATGAATGATTATTTATTTGAAAAATCTCTGAATAAGAGTTTATATGAAAATATTTACACCCTATAATATTCGTAAATAATATTTGAAGAATTGGAATGATGATCAAGAGAAAGAATATGATTTTAATTCAAAAGATACAAATTCTATTATCTTTGGATTAGGTTTGGATGAATTTAATTGAGTTTCTCAGTGTACTACTACATATGAGATGTGGAAGACCATTTTTATTACTTATGAAGGAACTGATAATGTTATAAAACTAAGATAAAACAAAAATGCTATAAAATTAAAATTTGATACTTTAATGATGTATGAGTATGAAAGAATCACTAAAATGAATTCAATACTGAAATAAGTTGTCATAAATGTTGCTACCTTAGAAGAACCTATTCCAGAACCAAATTAGGCATTAAAGGTACTTAGAGTTTTACCTTCTAAGTGGAATGTAATATATTTTTCTATTCATAAATCCACACCAATTAAAGAGTTTAAGATGAAATAAATTATTGATACCTTAATGATGTATGAATATGAGATGCAAGAAAATGTTGAAAGTCATATTTCTATCAAAAATGAATATGCTGAACTTAAAGTTTTAATGAAAGAATATTCAGATTCAATTCATTTGGATTCAAGTGAAGAGTTATCATATATTTCTATTTTTTTAAAAAAATTGTATAAAATAATAAAATAGAAGTTAAATAAGAATGTAGAAAAATAAGAGAGATGCTAAGAATACAAGAGAAAGGTTAATATAATATCTGGCTATCCTATGCATAAATATCAAAGAAAAGTTAATTAAAAAATAAAGGAAAAATAATCATGAAGGCTAATTGGATTGCCTCTGATGATTCAAGTGATGAATCTATTATAAAATCTAAATATAATCATAAAAATAAAATGTTAAATCTTATCTTATGGATCATGATGATGAGGTACAATATTATTATCTCAAAGTTCTAATTCTGAATAAAATTTATGATAAATTAAATAAATATTATTTTATGCTACAAGATAAATTTGGATCTTTAAATAAATAGCATAGAAAACTTAAAAAATATTATGATGCCATTTAAATTGATAAAGATAGTTTTTCAAATAAGATTTCAAATTTAACATCTAATTCTTAAAAAATTTCTTATTCTTTGCATGAATCTAAGATTAAAGAATCATTGGATGAGGTTTATACTTTAAAATAAGCCCCTATTATTCTTATTAAGTTTGAAGAATATTTTAATCAAATTATTGGTAAAAATAAAGCTATTAATAAAGGTAATATTGGGATTGGTAGTAATGGAGAAAAATCAAAATTATATAGGATTTATTTTTTCCCTAGTTCAAAAAGAAAAAGTATATCTACTGTTAAATGTTTTTATTGTAGAAAAAATAGATATTATGATAATGATTCATATTTTAGAAAACCTCAATTTTGTGGTGTCAAACATGTTCATTATTTTAAATCTTTATCTAACATTAATTATGGAATATATGATCAAAACAAATAGATTTGGTTACCTAAATATTTATTTGCTAACATTTACAGACCCAAGGGTATATGGGTGCTGAAAGGCACCTGTGTTTTATATTTTTAGATACATGTCACTAAACTATACTGTTATATTTATGAGTGGATTATTGAAAAATGAAGATTTATTCTATTTTTGATCAACTCTAAAGTAGTTTATTATCTAAATGAAAATATCCTTAAATATGGAACTGTCAAAATCTAGGAATTATTTCAATTTATTTTTAATTCATTAACTATTCTATATATGAGGAGAATTTTTTTAAATGTTTTATATTTTTCCTCAACATATGATTATCTGTATGCTTAAAATGTTAAAATCTCTATTATTTTATGTAATGAATCATTTTTTTGAAATATTTTGATAACATCATGTATACTCCTTAATATTTTATAATAACTGTATAATCACATGTACTAGAATGATATATTAAGTTGACTGATAAAATTGATAAAATATTTTAATATGTGTAACTATTATTATTCATTGTAAATACATTTTTATTTTAGTAAATAATCTTTTATATATCTTCTTACGAATATTTTTTTGGAAGAAGTTACAATTAAGGGGGTGTCTATAGTATTTCGTTTATTAATTTAAATTGCATAAAGAAATAATGGTTTATTCAATTTTAATTAAAAACTATGTTTTTAATTAATCTTTTTTTATAAAAATAATTTGATTTGAAAATTTATCGCTCTCAAAAATGTTATTTGATTATTATTACAAAATCATTTTCTTATATAAATCTACCTTTTTCAACTATAAAATATGAAATGATTGCACTGATTTTTTGGCTCAAGAAACCAAAACATAATCTGAAAACCATCAGAATAAAACTCTTATTATTACTTGGAAGCCTAATTATAATTGTTTCTCAACCCTTTCAAAACTTTCTCCTTCCTTATTTTAAATTTCAATATCAAAGACCTCTGATGAAACTAGTCTAAGCTACCTGGAGAGACTAAAACTCTCTAGATTTGAAAGATATCATTCTTCAAATGATAATCATTCAAGGTATATAGAAACCTAAATTTGAATATTCTCTATAAAAATATTCTTGAAAAGGTACAAAAATTCTTGGTTTTGATGAACCAGAAGTTCAATATTTTTAAAAACATAAAGTTGGAATTCCCTCAATATAGTCAACATATGATGATGATGAGTCATTCTATATAAACCATTATCTTTTTGATACCATAAAGTTGGTGTTTAAGTTTAATATTTTGAAAAGTGGAGTATTAAAACTGTGAAAATATCTTAAAAGGTCTAGGAAATCTTATGAATAGATTTAAAACTTTTCTGTTTCAAGAGAAATTTTTGTTTCTCTTTAAAGGAAGTATCAAAGTTTGTAGGAAAGCTCAATTTCAAGAGATTATTTTAATGCATTTAGAGTGGAAATGGTAAGTTAAATAGAGAAAATCAGACGTGAATCTATTTATAAATCATATCTTAATGAGATGAAGGAGTTTTTGTTAAAAAATGTTCTTCTTATTTAACAGATCAAAGATCTGTAAATATTCAAAGAAGAATAGAACTGCTATCAGGAGTTCTAGCTACTGTGGGAAAAATATTTCAGAGTTTGGAGAGTAAATATTCATTATTTAAACTTCCCAATAGAATTGATCTCTTTACTCCACCTTATATTATCTAAAATATAATATAGAAATGTATTTTTATATATTTTATGTTTTAAAATAATAAAATATTCTGTTTTCCTTTTTTTTTTAGTTTAATATCATTCTTTGCTAAAATAAATATTTTTATTAATATGTTTCTTAATTTTTTTGATGTCACAAAAAGTGGGAGAAATATTAGACAAAATGGGGGAGAAATATTTGAGAAATATTGGAAAAAATATATAAACTCAATTTCTATAATTTTTTTATACTATATTAAAATTCTTACATGTTTCATATCTTATAAGAAATTTGTTTAAATTTATTCCTTCCCGTATTTTAATATTATTTGAAAATTTAGATAAAATTATCATTTATTCTTAAAATTATTAATTATTTGACTTATCTTTTTGTGTTTATGTTTATATTAGTTTTATGGGTTTTGTGATCATTAAAAAGTGGTAGATTTTTGGGAATATGTTGATCCAATAATTTCATTAATTTATTTTTGATTTTGATGTTCACAAACACCCACATTTGTGTTACTAATGAATTTAATTTAAGTGAATTTTAGGATAATTATTATTGGAATAATTTTTTTATTATGTAATTATTCTTATATTTTTTTATTTCTCGAAGAATAATTATTCTGGATGTGTTTATAAGAAGTATGGAAACACTATTCATACCCTATATTTTAAGAAAAATGTATGGTTTGTGAACCCTACTTTCGGTAAGGAACCATAATTTTTTACACTATGTTTGAAGTGAATGTATTGATAAAGAACCATACTTTTTGAATAAAATATAAATTTTATGTGATAAGGTACGGTTTATTGACCCTAATTTTGAATATTATCACTACGTAGAGCAACCCTATGTTTAACTTAATCAATTATAGAGTTTGAATTTATGGATAATTTCTATGATTTTTGAAACAGTCTCACTAAATTGAATATCTCTTTTAAATATATTTAAATACTGATTCAAAGGTTTTTTTAAATAGATTATATCATTCTTATATTTAAGGGAAGTTATTTTTTTATCTATGTCTTCATATTCAAATTATTTTAAGTGGTTTTATTATCATGATTTTTCATGTGATATTTCTGGAGTTGTTTGACCTGAAGGACTCAAGAATCCTATTAAATAAAGATATATTATTCTTATCAAAAGGTGATATATATATGTGATCAAAAATATTATTTTTTCATTGTATCTTGTTCTTTAAAGATATACACTTTGGAGACATACATGTTTGATCATCTGCCAAGTGTTTTCTCCTCTATTGTTTAAAGGTAGCCAATTTAACATTGAAGATTATTATTTATGTTGTTATATTTATTGAATATAGTCTTCAACCAAGATATATTAAAATATATTATTTCTTAAATAATTTTATCTATTAATAATAAGATCCATTATCTTTCTGTTGCTGTTGTAGCTGTAAGCTAAACGTGTTTCACAAAAAACTTTATTTCATCTATTTTCTGTCGAAGTATCAATTTCTCATACTCAGTCATGTGGATTGTCATATTACCATTATAAGTTTTTCATATTTATCTTCCCTGTAAAATAACCATAAGGCCCTATAAAATTCTTATTGTAAGGTGTCAACTGCCTGCACTCAGTTGTAGAAGTCCTCAGAAAAAAGACCTGCTAGTGAAAATCACCAAGCTCGTGGAGAGAGAATTGGTGGAGTGTACTAGGGGATTTGATGACTCAAACAACTATAAATCACTATTTTATTTTCTTTACTTTATTTAATTTCCACTTATTACTCATTTTTAATAGATAATTAAATTTTTTCTTTGATTCAAGAGGAATATTTTGAATTTTTTAAGGTTTTTAAAAGGACACAATTCACCCCCTATTGTGTCTTCATCATAGTCATTATGACATAAAAAACCCATCCAATTTTTTTCTTGATGAAATTTAAACCATATACTACCTTATATTTTAATATATTTCCATGTGGAATCATTTTTCTTAGGAATGACTTAGTTATATTTTCATCTTTTTTATAATTCCAAGTGTGTCCTTTCCCTCCCTTATTAAAAGACAGACGTTCCTTCTCAAATTTACACCATTTAGAGAAACCTAAATTAACCAATATATTTCTATTTATATTATAAAAATCCTCATCCATGTTATATAGGTTTTATTCTCCTTAAAATACCAAACCTAGGTTTCATATGAATGCATCTAAAGGATGTATTCTGAAGAATAAGTAATCATATTACCCAACCTATTTCAATTTATTTCTTCTTTTAACTCATCTAAATACATGAAATTTATCATAATTTTTTTTTTCAGTATACTAAATATTCTTAAATGTTATTATGATTATAAAACCACAATTATACACCCTATTTTTCATCAAATGAAAAGTAAAAGTGTCACTCATGCGTATGTATGGCTTACCGTCTCCACGTAGTGATGCAATTCATTTCTCATCACCATATTTTATGGATGGGTATTATGATGGGTTTAATATTTATATATGATATTTATGAAATAATTATTCTTTTATAATTATAATATCATATCTATATTCTTACCTTACAATTCATTGGAAAACAATAATGCTGCTCGTGCATACGTGTGGACTACCACCTTCACAAAGCGTTGTAATCCATTTTTTGTTTACATTTTATATGGATGGTAATAAGGATAGATTTAATTAATATATATGATTTATATGTTATAATAATGATTTTGAAAAGTTTAATTATTACTTATATTTTTTTATTCCATCCATCAAAAAGTGAAAACAATGTTCATGTGTACATACAACCTATCATCTCCATGAACGGTGTAATTTAATTTTCTATCTCTATATTTTATAGATTAATATATATATATATATATATATATAATGAATATATATAATATTTATATCATGTTTAATATTTTGGATATTGTGGAACCATGATAAATGTAAAAGGACCAAAACTACCAAACCAAAACATACATAAAAAACGAAGCAGTTATTACCTAAAATAGTGATTTAACAAAGAATTGTTAATAAAAGGGAAATAAAAGATTATATGTAAATCTTATATGGTATGATATATATGATTATTATTCTATAATATATTTATAATAAATATATATTCATTATATAGGAGGTTCATACTCACATGAAGGAATTCAAACCTGAGGTAAGGGTTTATTTTATAATCTCAACATTATTCAGGATTATTTATATTTAAGTATATGATTGGATAATTATTTTATATTTCTATATTAAACCCAATATATTTTCTTAAACTCTGTTTATTTTTATAAATTACATATTTTCCTTTCATTATTCTCTCTTTAAGTACTCAAGATACCGAAATAATATTTGTAAGGAAAACCGACCTTGTTTTTCTACTCGATCAAGAATATTTCTCTTCCATGTCCATATTTTTCTTAAAATGTATAAAAAAATGATTTTAATATACTCAAATGATTCATTAAATACATTTTAACCATGTTTTACTTTTTAAAAAATGGTTTAAAATGAATATTCTTGTGGTTTTCTGAATGAGTTACTTTTTTGACTCTTTTACTAATGTGTGAAAGGAATGTTTTTTTAAATTATATGGAATGAAAAAAATTTACCACCACTATGAACACTAATTGATTTGAATATTACTTTAAAATTTTACAATGTTATTTTAAAATAAAATGTTTTCCTTAGTATTTGGTAATTTTTTATATTTTCAATAAGTGTTTTCAAAATAAAAAGGTGTATTTTATTCAAGAAATTTCAAGTGATATTTTGAAAGTATTTTTATCTATGTAAACACAATTTATTGAAAAATATGTTTTAATGAGGTTATAATATTATGATACCATCCACCATATTTCTATGGATGGTTTATTATCATCTTGATTGGGGAAAGTATTGATATTCCATATGCTAGTTCTTCCAATATAGATAATTATTGATTTTTAAGGCACGTTGATTAATTTATGTTATTTATTCATATGGTAAATGAATTATACTTATTAAGTGATAATTGGGGACCAAAATTACATAGAACCTCAATTAATCAGTAGGTCTCATGAGACCAAACATATTGGGTATTTGGTTGAGGTCTTACCCATTTATGCAGATGTCTTGGTACGAGGACTTGATGATATTTTTAGATGTCTTGGAACAAGGAATCAATGATAAGTTTCAGATATACATAATCATGAATTCCATCATTATGAAATTATTTATTTATGTCCATGAGTTTATTTTAATAGTTTTTATATCCATGGATAAGTTTCAAACTCATATGATTATTTATATAGCATTATTTGATCATCATTTATTCCTTTCATATTATTAATTACTTATTTAGATTCTTATGTATGAATTCCTTTATTGAGCATAAAATATAATCTATTTATTATATTTCCTTTCCTGAGTATTCTAGTAAAATATTAATTATTGATATGTAGCGATATTCTAGAGGGAAAAAGATGATCCCAAAGAAAATACTATGTTGTATTTTATGTTTTCAA
Source organism: Viscum album (assembly GCA_963277665.1). Taxonomy (NCBI): domain Eukaryota; kingdom Viridiplantae; phylum Streptophyta; class Magnoliopsida; order Santalales; family Viscaceae; genus Viscum; species Viscum album. Next base: position 1,328,089,137 of record OY728126.1, read on the forward strand.
ATGTAATGTGGGATTCAAGAATGTATCTAGTTTATAAATACTAAAACTATTTAGTCCATTCAGATTAAATTGCTTATATTTAATACTAATGTAATAAATTAGCCACCATCTATAGGCTACTTGGGTTGGTGTCTTTACACCATGGGTAACTGGGGTTTATCTAGGGGTTATAACTTGGGTTATCCACCTTGAGTAGTACCCCTATCGGAGAGATGGTGGTCCTAACAACTAGAATTATTCAGGGAAACATAGGGAGTTAAAGGATCCCTATGTTAGTGATGTGATTTTACTTAAACCATGAAATGAATAGAGGCAATTACCCCACCAAGATGTGTTCTATTGTGACACCATCTAAAACCATGCGGGTGAGTCAGTTCTGCCCAAAGTGGATAGTGTTGAGCTATTGTGGATGAGTTCCTTTGAATTATATGTTTGAGGTTGTTTTGGTGGTGCTAAGGTGTCAAATGTAAACCCTGGTTGTGGCGAACTAGTGGGGAATGTGGAATTATATCTCTATAAAGTGTAGGATTTATGACCTATAGGCATTAGAGTGATCCATGGTGCAACCTGTGACTTCTCTAGTTTAGCCATAGTTTTAGTAGGCACATGCACAAGTCACTCCTTTATCGCATCCCTTGGTTGAGACCTGGATATTCCAGTGGATCCATTAGATCAACCCTTTCATCTAGATACTCTTACTAAGAAATTTTATAAGATCAGACTTTACTTCTAGTAGTATGACTTGAATCTTGGAGAAGATATCTTCACATGGGATCTTTCCATAACAGTAGTGAGAACCTATGATGTTTTGTAGTGTGTGTCAGAGGATACAGAAAACTCCTATTTAGTTGAATAGTATGGACCTTGGAGAGGTAGACACTATAATAAGGGTTATTTTAGTACTAGTATGTCTCCCCTGAGTAGATCCTTAGTTGTCTTGAAAAATGAGGATGAGAGATAGAAGCTTTGTGTTTTACTTCGCCTGAGTCAGGTGATGATTAAAGACAAGTACCCTTTTTTACAAGGATTAAATACCTCTTAAACCTATTTTAAGGCATGATATAGTTATTTATGTTTTATATAAGGTTTGGATACCACCTATTGAAGGGTTAAATCTAATCTTGTCATAGCTATGGGTATGATAAAAGTAAATCTAGTGTTTTATTATGATCCACCCAGGATCATGGTAGAGGTGAGAATTTTAATTGATTTAGAAAGGCACTAATAGAGGTTTGTGATAGAATTTTACTGAATAGACACCCCTTTAAGGAATTTATGTGGAAATATAATTTTTTTTCTTAGCCTAAGTAGTTTTAGATCCTTCAAGGAGTTGAGGGAGAACTTGATAAGTGCTCTTGTATTTAGACTACCAGAGGAGGGAGTAAAGTGTGTTGTCAGGAACTAGCCCGGGTACCCTGGTAACTTGATAACCGAGCCAAATATGACATATCCCAAAGGGCATTCCCGATCCCCATGGGTTGGTGACTAGAACTTGGAATCATACAACATGTAAGTGGGAATTATTTTTCCACCAAAAATGTAGAAATAAAGAAACAAGACAATATGCATATCAAAAGAAACCCTATTAGGAGTAAAGTATCAGAACACAACAAGGAATATTCAAGACCAAAGTAATACAACCCAAGTACCAAAATAGAGTAAAACAACCCAATTTACTAAGTAAAAAACCCACCAAGTCCAAGGTTTAATAGCTAGATCCACCTCCAAGAGATCCTTTACCCTTTATTGAACCTAGAAGGAGATAATCTACAAACACCCGAAGGTACAAGTTGGGTGTGAGATAAAAAACTCGGTAGGGTCTCACCAAGGATTCCATAACAGATTCTAATAAAATATTAACCAAAGGAATTCTTTCAATTTTAAAATAAATAGGTTTGGAATTTTAAATAATATTTAAAAAAATCATGCTAAATAGTTCAAATGATGAAAAAATACTTTAAACAAAGGCTTTACAAGTTATGGAATATTTCTAAAATAATGGCCTATTTTTTTTATATAAAATTGTTTATATAAATTCAGAAGGCATGTAAAGCAGTTTAACAACATTGGAATACATTTATATCTCAAATATAAACAAGAAAATAACATGGTCATCTTTCAAATAGGTATGAAAGTTCTAGGATACAGGGCTCCACACTCTCTAAGTGATCACAAAAATATGTGTACACACACATCCTCTGGACACTGGTCATAGAGGACTCATCACCACCACCTAAGGGATGTGACCTACTGCAATATGTTTTAGAATATTGTATAGTAATAGAGTGTGTCCAAATAACTCACAATATACCTATGGCTTGTATGTTCTCTTAAAAAATCAATGAAGGGAAATTTATTTTAATACTACTTAAAATACAATAAAATCCCATTCCCCTATTTCAAATGACAATTTCCATTTGAAACCAAAAAAAGTTTTAATAAACAACATGCTTTTTACACAAGATAAAACCATTGGGTTTCTATCAAAACTTTTTAATCCATTTTCACAATTTAACAAAATCCATCAAATCTATTTCAAAAATTAAATTCAAAAATTCAATTGAATCCATTTCCATCCATTTGAAAACACACCCCAATTCAATAGAATTGGGGTTTTTTATAATTTCTTGCCAAAACTATTTCAAACCTCCTAATTCACTGGAATTGGATTTTAATCAAAACCAATTGAAATAAATTTCAAAAAATTGAATTCAAATCAAAACTAAAATAAATCAATCAGTTTAAGGTTAATCAATTTATCCAATGAGATGAAATCAACTACCTTTTTCCTGAAACTCAACAATCACAATGAATCCCGCCAATAAGAATGAAGGCACAAAAGACCTAAAAACTCAACCTAGAAATGAGATCTAGCAAAACATGATTTATATAAATTAATTTTAAGATGATATATTGAACCCAAAGGTGGATAAATATATAAAAGGATGAAGAACATGGTGAATGATTACCCAGGAATCTACACTATAAGTGAAATGATGATTGAATAATGAATGAAAGGACCCAGAAGGGTTGGAGGGATCCAAGATTTCCTGGGGAAGTCTTTGGGTCAAGAGAAAAGAAACTGGATAAGAGGAGAAAAGTGGATCTCAACTATGTTTCCCATTTAAAAATAACAGTTAGGGTATCACATGATGTGTAACACCATTACATGTCGTGAAAGAGTTAATTTCCATAACCTACAAAAAACCTAATGTTCCAAATTAAAAATCGTTCTTTAATTAACTCACACTGTTTTATGACTCACCACTTCATGTAACTTTCATGGTGTGAACCATTCATGACATGCACCCAACAACCATTACACATCGTGTAACCTAGTTACATGGCGTTTAACTCTCCTACAACCTGTAGAAATGACCGGTTAAAGATGAGAGTCCAAAAAATATATGAGTTCACAATTATTGGTATCCTACAAATTCATTATCAACCCTACCTAGTAAAAAAAGGAAAATACATGACAAGGTTAAAGATTTACATGTCAGATCTGTAATGGGATGTTACAACCTCCCCACCATAAAAATGTTTTATCCCTAGAAAGCCTATGATTCCATATAAAAAAGATGATGCCACTACTCTCTCATTAGTTCCTCAAGTTCCCACATATCATGAATATCAGAACCATGCTACCATAGCACATGAACCAAAGGTATTTTCCTCTCAAAAAGTACCTTGGTTTCAGAATAAACTATTCTTACTGGCCACTTGGTTAAAGATAAATCAGGTTCAATCTCAAGATCACTCTATCTCAAAACATGAGATGGATTAGAGAGATAATTTATGATCTAATATACATGGAATACAATATTCATTGACACCAGCTACATTAAAATTTCTAAATGTCAAGAAACTTTCCCCACATGCTCAAAAACCTTGAAAGTCACCATAAAATTAAGAGAAAGTTTCCATTACCTCCCAAGCTATTGATGACCCAACTGGGGTGAAACTTTCAAGAAAACCTAGTCACCAACTAAAAACTCCAAGAGTACATAGAGAAGATCAATATAAGACTTATATTAGTTCTTTTCTATTAATATTCTCTGACAAATCAACTGAATATTTTTTTATTGCACCAAAATTGGTCCAACCAAATATCTTTTACCAATATAACAGATATATACAAGGCCGAACATACAAGGAATCAAAAGGTTACCTTCTGATAAAATACTGGTAACTATTTTTATAAGAAAACTCAAATATCCCTAAATGATTATCCCATGCTCCACAGAAGTCAAGAACACAAGCATAGAGAATATCCTCAAGAATTTGTATAGATCTCTCTATCTGGACATGTGAATATGGATGGTAGGCCATGCTCAAACAGACCTGAGATCCTAGTGCCTCCTGAAGTCCTCTCAAAAAATGATAAGTGAACCAAGGATCCATATTAGAAACTATAGTAGAAGAAAATCCATGCAAATAAACAATCTCTTTTGTGTAGATATTTTCAACTTTGGTTGTATCACGAATGGGTATGAAGTGAGACGACTTGGTTAGCCTATCTATCAAAACCCATATCACATTATTATTTATTTGGTTATGTAGAATCCCAACCAAAAAGTCTATAAATATTTCATCCCACTTCCAAGTAGAGAATGGAAGTGGCTGAAGTAAACTTGAAGGTTTCTGATGACCGGCCTTAACCTTCTGGTATATATAACAGCGGGAAACAAACTAAGAAATGCATATATTTTACTTGGACACCAGAAATACCGCCATATGTCATATAACATATTAGTGTTTCTTGGGTGCACAACCTACTTGGAATTATGGATACCCCCAATAATAACATTCCTTGACACTAACAGAACAATGAAGAGATTATGATAATATAGAACACCCTCTTTAGAGAAAAACCACTAGGAAACTATCTCCCCACCATAAAGAGATTATTTAAGGATATGAAATTCATCCCCAAGATGTTAATTATGAAGAATAATCTTGATAATATAGGATGCTAACCAAATTATAGATAAAGAAACCTCAGCCCTTGATTCCTAGACTCCAATATGAAACTGTGCAAAGAGAGCCATCAAATTCCACTCTCCTGAAGATTATTTCACTTCTTGGGTTGAAAGTTTCCTTCTCAATGCATCCAAAATGACATTAACTTTACACAGGGTGTAGGTTATGTTGAAATAAAAAGACTATAGGTATTCCAACCAATGCATCTGGAAAATATTTAAATCTTTTTGAGAGAAGATATAATTCAAGATCTTGTGGTCAGAAAACACGACAAACCTTTCTTTATAAAGGAAATTTCACCAAATCTTAAGCGCGTGCGTCACATATTCCAGTTCAAGGTTATGGGTCAGATAATTATTCCCATGAAGCCTAAGTTGACAAGATTCATATACAATGACATGATTAACTTTCATAATAACAAAACACAAGCCTAAACCCGATGCATCATAGAAGACCACATAGACTTTCCCATCCTCTAGAAGAGTCAACACTAACATAGTAGTCAAATAATGTTTCATATGAACAAAATAATTATGAAACTTATCATTCCAAGAGAAATTCACTCCCTTTTGAATTAGAGTAGTCATATAATAAGACAACTTTGAGAAGTCCTTGATGAACTAATGATAATATCTGACTAAACCCAAGAAGCTTCGAATCTCAAAAACATTCTGTGGTTGTTCCCAAGTCATAACAACCTTCACCTTTTCAGGATCAACTGATATACCATGTTTAGACACCACATGTCCCAATAAATTAACTTCTTGGATCCAAAAATTACATTTCAAAATCTTGGCATAAATTTGGTGATTTCTCAATAGACTCAAAACTTTTATCAGATGATGTACATGATCCTCCTTGAAATTTGAGTAAATAAGGATTTTATCCACAAAGACTACCAAAAAGGTATCCATACACTCATTGAAAATCCTATTCATCAAATCCATGAAAACTATAGGATAATTTTTTAGAAAAAAGGGTATAAAAAGGTAATCATAATGACCATATTTTCTCCAAAAGGTGGTTTTCTAAATGTTAGATTCATTTATTCTTATTTGGTGGTACTGGACCAAAGATCAATATTTGAAACCCACTTTACCCCTTTCGACTGATCAAACATATCATCAATATGTGGTAATAAATAATTTTTCTTTATCATAACCTGATTTATATTTTGATAATCAACACATAGGTAAATAGAAACATCAAATTTATTAGCTAAGATAACCAGTGCCACACAGGGTAACACACTCGGGCGTATAAAGCCTTTCTCAAGAAGATTTTCCAAATGGAACTTATTCTCTTTCAATTCATTTGGTGCCATGTGTTAAGAGTTAATAGAAACCGGTTGATTAATAGGCATTAAATCAATGGAAAACTCAACTTCCCTTACTAGTGGAATACTAGAGAAGTTAGAAGGAAACATATCAGAAAACTAGACAAAAAATAGAGGGAGATCACTGATCAAAGATTATTACTACAGATCCAAAGAAAACACTGATATTACCTTCCTCAAATCTTAATAAGAAGGTTTGGCCTGACTCGACCTTGGGTCCCATTCTCCTTTAAAGATAAGAGACACACCAATGGGTGTAGTAAGGTAGACTTGTTGAAGATAAAAATCAATATAGTATTTATTAGAAATGATGTAATCCATTCCGAAAATTAAGTTAAGAGGTTTCATGTCGAGCAAAAGAAAATTCCATACCAGCTCGACATCTAATAGAGAGAAGATACAAGCGGTACTATGGAGACCCTCCTTCCTCTTCATACCAAGGGGTGCATCAATATCCATTGCACAAGATAAAATCTCTATTGAAATATTAAGAAAATTAATGTTCTGAGTTGAAATAAATGAATGACGTGTGATTAGTCACTGAAAGTGGATAATATTCATTGTTAATATCTTAATATTAATATGTTTAAAAGTTCATAAACATTAATTTTAGTCCAATTCAGAAATTGAACTTCATTTCCCATCATTGTGCAATTCATGCTTAAAGTGTCAATTTGGGCCCACTCAATAATTTGTTTGTGAAAATTACAATATTCATAATTTTAATTTGATATTTTGGTATATGATTCATCAATTTATTTGGAACATTTTTTATTTTAGGTCTTATGGATGAATCACAAGTGAAGATGGAGATTTTTGCACCTAAAGGCAGAAACTTGCTGGAAAAAGCATAATGGGCCCAAGGCCCATCAAACAAATGTGGGGCCCACAAACCAAGCCCAATGAAGCTCAAATTTATACAGTAGAAAGATAAAAATATGTGAATCATTTTATTAAACTGTGGCCAGAGATAATTCTGATGTTTTCATGATGATAAAGGGGTCTGAAGTTGAGATTTAAATGGTGGACCCGACATTAATGCACAGAAATCCGTCCCACCATTTAGACCATAACATCCAAACAAATAAGGGAAATTTCCTGAAATTTTTACAGATCATATAGAACAGAAGGAAGAAGATATTTATCTTATACAACCCCTCCGGATTAGGCCTTCTTCAATTAAAAATTCACACGTCAATATGGTGGACGAAACTGGACAGTTTTCCGGGTCAAATTCGAAACGTCAATTTCCTTTTGATTATTCACCCTCCTTTTGACTCTATTAATTGTTAGAGAGTGAATTAATTGTTGTGGTATGGACCTAAGGCTCCTAATATTCCTATATAAGGAGATAGTGGTGAAGGGAATAGGGGTGGATATTTTTCATATCATCTTTTGTTGCTTGTTTCATTGTAAGGTTATGCTTCCAAATTTCCTTTGTAATGTTTTCCATTTCCATGTAAGTTTATTTTTTTGTATCCTTATGTTCTTAATAAAATTATTTCTCTTCTATATTTTCCATTTCATTTATTAAAACTTTATTATCACAAATCACAGTGATATCTCTGTGTTGTTGTGAATTAGTTCACACATAGGTGTGAATTTCATTCACACACATGGAGGAGTGCTCGTTATTTCCGTAGTTTTAATTTCTTCAATCCAATTCTTGCTAGCCATCTTTCGCCCACCATTGAGAGTATACCATCAATGTAGGGCTAAAACTTTAATCGGTTGATCTTAGGAGGATGAAAATTCTGGGTTGAATGTTATTTTATGAACGAATTATTGTTAATTGGATAATTAATTTAAGACATCCATTCTTCAGTTATTTCTACTCTTCATCTTTACTGTGCTTGAGTAAACTAAATTCAATTACAAAATGACCATATACCTTGGAGAGATCATTAATTTGGTTCTATAAGTGTATAGGGGATTAGTAATTGTGTTTAGTAAGCACCAAACCAGAAAATAATGAAGGTAGTGTTATTTTTGAAGAATGGATTCATCAAGAATTAATAAAACCAAAATTGTCTAAAGAAGTAAAATCCATTCAATCCACCCCGAGCATAATCCTAAGATCAAACCATTTTCTTTTAATTGAATTCACTTAGGTTTCTTAGTGTTCTTTAAAACCATCCAAAATCAAAACCATAGTTGGCTACTTCATATCCCATCCTTCACCAAATCATAGCGTCTCAAGGTTACTTCTTCGGTCCCTGTAGACTCGACCCTACGTGTACTACATCGATCGCTTTTACCAGTAGGGTAAATTTGGGAGCAACCAAATTTTGGCGCTGTTTCCGGGGACCAAGTAAGTTCCTTAGACCAAAAACCTTCTTTTCTTACCCCCATTCTTCTATTCTCATCCTAATTCTCTTATCTTTTCCATTTCTCTCTTTTTTTTTGGCGCATGTCCGCCTACACCCGTGATAAATCAAACAGATTAGTTAGGGTGGATACTCCTAGGGCTGGGGAGTCAAGCACTAAAAGAGGTCTATTTACTTTAGATCCAAATCTTCCTAATACTCCAAATTCATACGTTGAGTTCGATACAATGGAGAATCTCCCACAAAACCAAATCATAAACTAGGGAGGGAACCAAAATAACGGGCAAGACCCTAACTTGTGAATTGTTGCAGACCCGACCATGAATGACTACCTCACACCAAACTGGACCAATGATCCCTCATGCATTAGGCATGATAACATAGGATATTCCCAATATGTTTTTAAACCCCATGTCCTGAACCACCTTCCAACCTTTCATGGGATGGAGTCTGAGATGCCTTACCTTCATGTTAAGGAATTTAATGACATTTTCGAAACCATGTGCCCACCAAATCAAATTGAATCTGCTAAAATGAGACCTTTTCCTTTTTCCCTTAAGGACCAAGAAAATAATTGGTTAAACAATTTGATACCAGCATCCATTCACTCCTGGGACCAACTTCAACGAGAATTTTATAAAAAATACTTCCCCCATCACAAAACAATTACACTTAAAAAGAGCATACAAAACTTTTTTGAAAGAGAGGGAGAAACATTCTATGAAACATGGGAAAGGTTCAAGGACACATTAAACATGGTACCACACATGGTTTCTTAATCCCAGAACAAGTGAGAATTTTCTATGAAGGGTTGGGTCCCAGAAACAAACAATTCATTGATATGATGTGTAATGGAACCTTAAAAAACAAAGCCCCAAATGATGTTTACGAGTATCTAGAAAATCTTGCTGAAAAAAAACAAACATGGGGAACATCACCATACTATGAGAAGCCACCCAAATCTAGTGGAATGTACAATCTTGGAGAAGAAGAAAACCTTAGAGCAAAACTTGCTGCACTCACGAGGAAAGTTGAGGAGATTGATCTTAGGAAGGTTCACAAAACCCAAACAATTGAGCTTGTTTGTACAATTTGTGAAAAGAATGACCACAAGAATGATAATTGCCCAACCATTCCTTCCATCAAGGATGTTATTTTAGGAGGACCACCAGAATAAGTTAATGCAGTGAAATTTCAAACGCCACAATTCACAAACACCTTCAATCCAAGGTATAATGACCATACATGATTTCGTTGGAAGGACAATCAACAACCAACACAACAACAATGTATCAACCCATACCCTCAGCAAAACTTTCAACCTCATAATCAGTTCCAACCACAACCGGTCCAATTCCAACATCCTCATGTCCAATATCAACAACCTATCCAACAACCCATTCAACAACCTATCCAACAACCAAAGTATCCTCCTGGGATAAACCCACAAGCTCAAGCACCAACCCAAAATGTTCCACAAATCCTACTAGAACAACTGTACAAAAAAATGGATAAAATGAACTCAGAATTCTCATCCATTAAACAAGAACTTCAAACCATAAAAACTGGAAGGCACCCATGCCCACACAGGCCATTCCACAACAAACATCAAGGGGAGAGACAAGTTTCACTCAAACAACTCACGAACAACTAAAGGCTGTGACAGTTTTAAGAAGTGGGAAATCAATTGAAAAACTTGAAAAAATAAGTCAGAAACCATGTGACTAACACCACTTCCTCAACGCATGAGGGGGAAAACCAAGCCTGAATTGAGTGACACATTAAGGGAAATCTTCTCACAAGTCAAGTTGAACATTCCCCTTCTCGATGAAATCCAAACCATACCTTCCTACTCAAAGTACCTTAAAGACTTGTGCACTTTTAAAAGAAAAGTTTCACATAAAAACCAAGTCCTTTTGGCTGCTAATGTGAGTACCACCATTCAAGGGACCATTCCTCCTAAGATGAAAGACCCAGGATGCCCTTACATAAATGTTGAACTAGGAGAGAACAAAGTTTTCAAAGCCTTGTGTGATCTAGGTGCTAGTGTGAACCTCATTCCTTATGCCATGTACTGTCAGTTAGGGCTCGAAGAACTCCAACCCACATCTGTCACTCTTCAACTTTCTGATCGTAGTGTTCGAGTTCCAAAGGGGATCTTAAAAGATGTTTTGGTGAAAGTGGAAAATTTCATTTACCCAGCTGACTTCATTGTTCTAGAAAATCACCCAAGCTTAGGTCCTAGGGGGAAAACCCCAATCATACTTGGTCGTCCCTTCCTTGCAACAATAAAATCTGTTATCTGTGTCCGAAATGGGAACATGACCATCACCTTTGGGAACATGAGTCTAGACTTGAACATCTACAATGAAAACTCTGAAATTGGGGATGATGAAGAGATCCATGAGGTTAATTGGATTGGTAGTGTTGATAATTAACTCAATGAACATCAAGGAGTTACCGAAGGATGGTTAAGTCAAGAAGAGATTGATTTTATTTATTCACATGAGGGAAATTTTCCTCCTTGGATTGAATCTCTTTCAGACAGCTCTATTGATGAATTTCTAGAATCACCAATCAATGATACCATGGTTGAAATCAATAACAATGAGTCCATAGCCATTCATGACACTACTCTAGAAAATTTAGTGGATGAAAATTCTGTTCACAAGGAACCAATTTTGTCAAGAAATCTGAACAAAGAAACTAAGTTCAATACAAAGTATCATCCATTCTTGGAAAGTCATGACCAATCTGATCTTGAATTTAAAGTCTTACCTTTATCACTAAAGTATGCGTTCTTAGGGGACAATAAGTCCTTTCCTGTTGTCATTTCTTCCTCTCTTGAAGCCGATCATGAGAGGATGCTTCTAGATGTTCTTAGGAGACACAAGAAATCCATTGGATGGACCCTATCTGATATTCCTGGGATTAGCCCACTTATCGGGACTCATAGAATTATTCTTGAATCTGAGTCAAAGCCATGTCGTCAACCTCAGAGGTGACTCAATCCTAATCTCATGGAAGTAGTGATAAAAGAACTTTTGAAATTGTTAAAAGCTGGTATCATCTATCCTATAGCTGAGAGTGAGTGGGTTAGCCCAATCTATGTCGTTCCAAAGAAGGCTAGAATCACAGTAATAACTAACAAGGATGGAGAGATGCTTCCAACAAGGGTCAGTAGTGGATGGAGAGTTTGTATTGACTACATGAAGCTCAAATTTTGTACCAAGAAAGACCATTTCCCCTTACCCTTTATTGATCAAGTCCTCGAGTGAGTGGCGGGTCATCAATTCTATTGCTTCCTAGATGGATTCTCAGGGTATAATCAAATCAAAGTCTCCTTAGAGGATCAAGGAAAAACAACCTTCACATTTCCATTCGGCACTTTTGCCTTCAAGTGCATGCCCTTTGGGTTATGTAATGCCCCTGGTACCTTCCAGCGGTGCATGATGGGAATATTCTTGGATATGGTGGGGGATTTTTTAGAGGTCTTCATGGATGAATTCTCCATATTTGGGGATAATTTTTAGGGATGCATTATAAATGTTGAAAAGGTTTTTTCAAGGTGCGAGGATAATAATCTCATACTAAATTGGGAAAAATGCCATTTCATGGTAAGGGAAGGACTTTTTCTAGGTCATCTGGTATCTGGTAGAGGGATTGAAGTTGATAAAGCTAAGGTTGACATCATTTGTCACCTTCCATATCCTAAAACTGTTAAGGAAGTGAGGTCCTTCTTAGGACATGCTGGTTTTTATAGAAGGTTCATTAGGAATTTCAGCTCTATTTCTCGACCACTTTGTGCTCTATTGGTAAAAGATGCTCCATTTTTATGGACAGAAAGCTGTGAGGAATCATTCTCTACACACAAGTCAACTCTTATATCTCCACCTATCATGAAATCTCCAAATTGGAAACTTCCTTTCGAGCTCATGTGTGATGCAAGTGATTTCGCTGTAGGAGTAGTCTTAGGACAATGGTGTGAGAAAACTCCAAATGTCATTTACTATGCAAGAAAATATTTAAATGATGCACAAATAAAATACACCACCACTGAGAAAGAGTTTCTTGCCGCTGTCTTTGCCTTAGAGAAATTCAGGTCTTATCTCTTAGGATCACCCATCATTGTCTTCACTGACCATTCAGCCCTAAAATACCTTTTCCAAAAACAAGATGCCAAGGCTAGATTGATTAGGTGGGTCCTTCTTCTTCAAGAGTTCGATTTAACCATTAAGGATAAAAAGGGTGTTAAAAATATTGTAGATGATCACCTCTCTAGGATGGAATTCAAAGACAACTCACACCACCTCTCTATGTCTGATTCATTTCCCGATGAGCACCTCTATTCAGTGAGTGATTTCCCTTGGTATGCTGACATAGAAAACCATTTGGTGACAGGTGACATTCCAAAATTCCTGGGGACCCAAGGTAAGAGGAAATTCCTTTCTGATGTCAAACACTATGTGTTTGATGATCCTTACCTCTTCAAGTTCTGTCCTGATCAAATCATCAGGAGATGTATTCCTGAGTCTAAGCAAGTGTCCATTCTAAAATTTTTTCATGGAGAGGCATGTCGAGGCCACTTTTCTACAAAGAAAACCACTGCAAAGGTCCTCTAAAGTGTTTTATACTGGCTGAACCTCACTAAGGATTCCTTCCAATTCTGCAAAAGTTGTCCTCAGTGTCTGCAATTAAGATCCATTACCAAAAGGAATCAAATGCCCCTCACTCCCATTATGGTCGTTGAAATCTTTGATTGTTGGGGAATTGATTTCATGGGACCCTTTCCAAACTCTAAGGGATACCTATACATCCTCTTAGCTATTTATTATGTCTCAAAATGGGTTGAAGCCATTCCCACCAAGTCCAATGACCACCATGTTGTGATCCGATTTCTGAAAGAGCAAATATTTTCTCGATTTGGAATTCCTAGGGCTATAATCAGTGATCGTGGAACCCATTTCTGCAACCACCCATTCTCTTCACTCATGTATAAGTATGGTATTACTCATAAAGTTTCCACTTCATACCATCCTCAAACCAACGGTCAAGATGAGTTGGAAAATAGAGAAATTAAGCAAATTCTTGAAAAAACTGTCAATCCCTCTATAAAAGATTGGTCCGAGAAACTCTTAGATGACCTTTGGGTATATCGAACTGCTTTCAAAACTATCCTAGGAATGTCACCATATAGATTGGTTTATGGAAAAGCATATCATTTACCTATTGAAATTGAGCATAAGGCCTTTTGGGCAATAAAAAAAATAAACTTTGAAATTTCATTGGCAGAAACAAAAAGGAAATTAGATCTTAATGAACTCGAGGAACTTAGGATGGAGGCTTATGAAAATTCAAGGATTAATAAATCTAAAGCTCAAGCCTACCAATCTAGGAATCTCAAAGTCAAACACTTTGAACTGGGAAAATTTGTGCTCTTGTATAGTTCAAAACTTCATCTACACCCAGGAAAGCTAATGTCCAGATGGTCTGGTCCATACCTAGTGCATCATGTGTACCCTCATGGGGCAACAGAGATTCAGGATCCCACAAGTGGTCATGTCTTCAAAGTCAATGGTCATAGGTTAAAACCATTCATTGAATCATTCAATAAACAAGAAACCAAGTAGGAGTTAACTGAGCCAACATATGAAATAGAGAAAAATTGATAGATTTTGGGTACAAGTCGGGCTAATGATATTAAACAAAAGCGCTACACGGGAGGCAACCCGTGGTTTTCATGTTTCCAATCACTGTGAATCATCTTTTCTTTCCTTCTGCTTAATTTTGTTATTTTTTTATATAGACTGTTGACCTTTTCTTCTTTTATGTGTAAGGATGGGTATGAAAAGGGAGCACTGTATTCATCTGTGTCACGCGGTGTGATCCCTGAGTAATAACTTACCCAGAAATTTAAAGAAGACAATGTATCATCAGTTTATTTTATTTTATTTATGTTTTTGTAGGTTAAAAAAATTAGACTCTTGAACTGTTCTTCTTTTATGAGTATGGATGGGTATGAAAGGGGAGCACCGTATTCATCCGTGTCACGTGGTGTGATCCCTGAGTAATACCTTACCGAGAAATTTAAAAGAAGACAATGTATCATTAGTTTGATTTAAAAAAAACATGAAAATGATGGTACTTGGAATTAAATAAATCATTGTGTTGTTTTTTTTGTCTGCTTTGTCCTTCTTTTTATGATTCAGGAACTATTTTGGGTGATACATGTTCATTCAAGGAGGTGCCTACATCCCCCAAGAGATCAAAGGAGTAATTTGGAGCATCATGAACTTAAACTTTAAAAACCAGGTGAATTTGTTCCATGTTAATCATTATCAATTTCATCTTTGAACTCCTCTCCTACCCCCTTCTAACTTTTCTTTTCTTTAAACACTGGGGACATTGTCATTCTAAGTTAGGGGGAGATAAAAAATGATTTTTTTTTATTTTGTGAATAAAAACATGCATGAAAAGAAAAATTACATTAACCATAAACATGATAACACACATTGAAAACACTAAAATTGGATATCAAATAAATTTTGCATGCCTTGATTCTGGTTTTAATGCAAGTTTAAGTTCATGAGCATAGTTTTTGGAAAGTGCGGTTGTCCGATGTGGTTTTTAAATGTTTACATTTTCATCCTCTTAATAAAAATGCCACAATGCACATCTACTAGATCATGGGTGTAAATTTGAGTTCTTGGGTCCCTTTCATTATAGCATAGGGTTCTGGGGTCACTTTTAGTTTAATTTGAGTATCCAAAAAAAACAAAAAAAAAACAAAAAAAAAGACCACATAGAGCAATGTTTTGTCCAAATTCACGGCGTCCGACACTTGGGGATCGTGACTCCATAGTTGTCTTGCCCAGAGTTAGGCTTTATATCTCTATTGTAGAGCATGAAATTGACAATATGTGTGGCGTCCGACACTTGGGGATCGTGACTCCATAGTTGTCTTGCCCAGAGTTAGTCTTTTCATATCTATTGTGGTTAAAAAAATAAAATAAAAAAAAGGATACTCATCTTAAGGTTTAATGTGATTCCCACCTAGAGCTTCCATTTTTTCCCCTTGAACAATAAAATGTGCCCCATATCTTTTATGATGCACAACACTTTATCATGCTTAATTAGAATTGGATGAAATGTGGCGATGAATTTGAACAAAGGAATGGGCTTGGGCTTGGGATATGCTTATGTACCTAGCTTGTTTTTAATTATTTTGATGGGTTTTCATAATTTTTTTGGTATTAGATATTTGGGTGAGCAATGTGTATTTAAATGTTTTTGGAAAAGGGGATTTGAATTTCATTTTTGTAATATATTTTGCTCGGGACTAGAAAAACTCAAGTTGGGGGGTGTGATTAGTCACTGAAAGTGGCTAATATTCATTATTAAGATCTTAATATTAATGTGTTTAAAAGTTCATAAACATCAATTTTAGTCCAATTCAGAAATTGAACTTCATTTCCCATCATTGTGCAATTCATGCTCAAAGTGTCAATTTGGGCCCACTCAAAAATTTGTTTGTGGAAATTACAATATTAATCATTTTAATTTTATATTTTGGTATATGATCCATAACTTTATTTGAAACACTTTTTCTTTTAGGTCTTATGGATGAATCACAAGTGAATATGGAGATTTTTGCACCTGAAGGAAGAAACTTGCTGGAAAAAGCATAATGGGCCCAAGGCCCATCAAACAAATGTGGGGCCCACAAACAAAGCCCAATGAAGCTCAAATTTATAAATTAGAAATATAAAAATTTGAGGATAATTTTATTCAACTGTGGCCGGAGCTAATTCTGATGTTTTAATGATGATAAAGGGATCTGAAGTTGAGATTTAAATGGTGGACCCGACATTAATGCACAGAAATCCGTCCCACCATTTTGACCATAAAATCCAAAAGGCTAAGGGAAATTTCCTGAAATATTTACATCTCATAAAGGACATATGTAAGAAGATATTTCTCTTCTACAACCCCTCCGGATTCGGCCTTCTTCAATTACAAATTCACACGTCAATATGGTGGACGAATCTGGACAGTTTTCCGGGTCAAATTCGAAACGTCAATTTCCTTTTGATTATTCACCCTCCTTTTGACTCTATTAATTGTTGGGGAGTGAATTAATTGTTGTGGTATGTACCTAAGGCTCCTAATATGCCTATATAAGGAGCTAATGGTGAAGATAATAGGGGTGGATATTTTTCATATCATCTTTTGTTGCTTGTTTCATTGTAAGGTTATGCTTCCAAATTTCCTTTGTAATGTTTTCCATTTCCATGTAAGTTTCTTTTTTTGTATCCTTATGTTCTTAATAAAATTCTTTCTCTTCTATATTTTCCATTTCATTTATTAAAACATTATTATCACAAATCACAATGATATCTCTGTGTTGTTGTGAATTAGTTCACACTTAGGTGTGAATTTCATTCACACACACAGAGGAGTGCTCGTTATTTCCGTGATTTTAATTTCTTGAATCCAATTCTTGTTATCCATCTTTAACCCCCCATTGAGAGTATACCATCAATGGAGGGATAACCCTTTAATCGGTTTATCTTAAGAGGATGCAAAGTCTGGGTTGAATGTTATTTTATGAACGAATTATTATTAATTGGATAATTAATTTAAGGCATCCATTCTTCATTTATTTCTACTCTTCATCTTTACTGTGTTTGAGTAAACTAAATTCAATTACTAAATGACCATATACCTCGGAGAGATCATGAATTTGGTTCTCTAAGTGTATAGGGGATTAGTAATTGTGTTTAGTAAGCACCAAACCAGAAAATTATGAAGTTAGTGTTATTTTTGAAGAATGGATTCATCAAGAATTAATAAAACCAAAATTGTCTAAAGAAGTAAAATTCATTCAATCCACCCCGAGCATAATCCTAAGATCAACCCATTTTCTTTTAACTGAATTCACTTAGGTTTCTTAGTGTTCTTTAAAACCATCCAAAATCAAAACCATAGTTGGATACTTCATAGCCCATCCTTCACCAAATCATAGCGTCTCAAGGTTACTTCTTCGGTCCCTGTGGACTTGACCCCTACATGTACTACATCGACCGCTTTTACCAGTAGGGTAAATTTGGGCGCAACCAAATTTCGGCGCCGTTTCCGGGGACCAAGTAAGTTCCTTAGACCAAAAACCTTCTTTTATTACCCCCATTCTTCTATTCTCATCCCAATTCTCTTATCTTTTCCCTTTCTCGCTTTTTTTTGGCGCATGCCCGCATACACCCGTGATAAATCTAACAGATTAGTTAGGGTGGATACTCCTAGGGATGGGGAGTAAAGCACTAAAATATGTCTATTTCCTTTAGATCCAAATCTTCCTAATACTCCAAATTTAGACGTTGAGTTCGATACAATGGAGAATCTCCCACAAAACCAAATCATAAACCGGGGAGGGAACCAAAATAACAGGCAAGACCCTAACTTGGGAATTGTTGCAGACCCGACCATGAATGACTACCTCACACCAACCTGGACCAATGCACCCTCATGAATTAGGCATGATAACATAGGATATGTCCAATATGTTTTCAAACCCCATGTCCTGAACCACCTTCCAACCTTTCATGGGATGGAGTCTGAGATGCCTTACCTTCATGTTAAGGAATTTAATGACATTGTCGAAACCATATGCCCACCAAATCAAATTGAATCTGCTAAAATGAGACTTTTTCCTTTTTCCCTTAAGGACCGAGCAAAGAATTGGTTAAACAATTTGAGACCAGCATCCATTCACTCTTGGGACCAACTTCAACGAGAATTTTATAAAAAATACTTCCCCCATCACAAAACAATTGCACTTAAAAAGAGCATACAAAACTTTTTTGAAAGAGAGAGAGAAACATTCTATTAAACATGGGAAAGGTTCAAGGACACATTAAACATGGTACCACACCATGGTTTCTTAATCCCAGAACAAGTGAGAATTTTCTATGAAGGGTTGGGTCCCGGAAACAAACAATTCATTGATATGATGTGTAATGGAACCTTCAAAAACAAAGCCCCAAATGATGCTTACGAGTATCTAGAAAATCTTTCTGAACAAAACCAAACATGGGGAACATCACCATACTATGAGAAGACACCCAAATCTGGTGGAATGTACAATCTTGGAGAATAAGAAAACCTTAGAGAAAAATTTGCTGCACTCATGAGGAAAGTTGAGGAGATTGATCTTAGGAAGGTCCACAAAACCCAAACAGTTGAGCTTGTTTGTAAAATTTGTGACAAGAATGACCACAAGAATGATAATTTCCCAACCATTCCTTCCATCAAGGATGTTCTTTTAGGAGGACCACTAGAAGAAGTTAATTCAATGAACTTTCAAAATCCACAATTCACGAACACCTTCAATCCAAGGTATAATGACCATCCGGGCTTTCGTTGGAAGGACAATCAACAACCAACACAACAACAATGTATCAACCCATACCCTCAACAAAACTTTCAACCTCATATTCAGTTCCAACCACAATTGGTCCAATTCCAACATCCTCATGTCCAATATCAACAACCTATCCAACAACCCATTCAACAACCTATCCAACAATCGAAGTATCCTCCTGGGATAAACCCACTAGCTCAAGCACCAACCCAAAATGTTCCACAAAGCCTACTAGAACAACTGTGAAAACAAATGGACAAAATGAACTCAGAATTATCATCCATTAAACAAGAAATTCAAACCATAAAAACTGGAAAGGCACCCATGCCCACACAGGCCATTCCACAATAAACATCAAGGGGAGAGACAAGTTTCACTCAAACAACTCATGAACAACTAAAGGCTGTGACAGTTTTAAGAAGTGGGAAAACAATTAAAAAACTTTAACAAATAAGTCATAAACCATGCAAAGCTTCAAACTCTAATGAAAATTCAAATGAACCACATGCTCAAACTGAAGAAACTGATAAAAATGTGAAAGAAACAACACTTCAACAAACAACTCAAAAACCGACACCATTTCCTCAACGCATGAGGGGGAAAACCAAGCCTGAATTGAGTGACACATTAAGGGAAATATTCTCACAAGTCAAGTTGAACATTCCCCTTCTCGATGCCATCCAAACCATACCTTCCTACTCAAAGTACCTTAAGGACGTGTGCACTTTTAAAAGAAAATTTTCACATAAAAACCAAGTCCTTTTGGCTGCTAATGTGAGTACCACCATTAAAGGGACCATTCCTCCTAAGATGAAAGACCCAGGATGCCCTTACATAAATGTTGAACTAGGAGAGAAAAAATTTGTCAAAGCCTTGTGTGATCTAGGTGCTAGTGTGAAACTCATTCCTTATGCCATGTACTTTCAGTTAGGGCTTGAAGAACTCCAACCCACATCTGTCACTCTTCAACTTGCTGATCGTAGTGTTCGAGTTCCAAAGGGGATCTTAAAAGATGTTTTGGTGAAAGTTGAAAATTTCATTTACCCAGCTGACTTCATTGTTCTGGACAATCACCCAAGCTTAGGTCCTAGGGAGCAAACCCCAATCATACTTGGTCGTCCCTTCCTTGCAATAATCAACTCTGTTATCCGAGTCCGAAATGGGAACATGACCATCACCTTTGGGAACATGAGTCTAGACTTGAACATCTACAATGAAAACTCTCAAATTGGGGATGATGAAGAGATCCATGAGGTTAATTGGATTGGTAGTGTTGATAATGAAATCAATGAACATCAAGGAGTTACCGAAGGATGGTTAAGTCAAGAAGAGATTGATTTTCTTTATTCACATGAGGGAAATTTTCCTCCTTGGATTGAATCTCTTTCAGACAGCTCTATTGATGAATTTCTAGAATCACCAATAAATGATACCATGGTTGAAATTAATAACATTGAGACCATAGCCATTCATGACACTACTCTGGAAAATTTAGTGGATGAAAATTCTGTTCACAAGGAACCAATTTTGTCAAAAAATATGAACAAAGAAACTAAGTTCAATAAAAAGTATCATCCATTCTTGGAAAGTCATGACCAATCTGATCTTGAATTTAAAGTCTTACCTTCATCACTAAAGTATGCATTATTAGGGGACAATAAATCCTTTGCTATTGTCATTTCTTCCTCTCTTAAAGCCGATCATGAGAGGATGCTTCTAGATGTTCTTAGGAGACACAAGAAATACATTGGATGGACCCTATCTGATATTCCTAGGATTAACCCACTTATCGGGACTCATAGAATTATTCTTGAATCTGAGTCAAAGCCATGTCTTCAACCTCAGAGGAGACTCAATCCTAATCTCATGGAAGTAGTGAGAAAAGAACTTTTGAAATTGTTAAAAGCTGGTATCATCTATCCTATAGCTAAGAGTGAGTGGGTTAGCCCAATCCATGTCGTTCCAAATAAGGATGGAATCACAGTAATAACCAACAAGGATGGAGAGATGATTCCAACAAGGGCCAGTAGTGGATGGAGAGTTTGTATTAACTATAGGAAGCTCAACTTTTGTACCAAGAAAGACCATTTCCCATTACCCTTTATTGATCAAGTCCTCGAGCGAGTGGTGGGTCATCAATTCTATTGCTTCCTAGATGGATTATCAGGGTATAATCAAATCGAAGTCTCCTTAGAGGATCAAGGAAAAACAACCTTCACTTTTCCATTCGGCACTTTTTCCTTCAAGTGCATGCCCTTTGGGTTATGTAATGCCCCTGGTACCTTCCAGCGGTGCATGATGGGAATATTCTTGGATATGGTGGGGGATTTTTTAGAGGTCTTCATGGATGACTTCTCCATCTTTGGGGATACTTTTGAGGGATGCCTTATAAATGTTGAAAAGGTTTTTTCAAGGTGCGAGGATAAGAATCTCATACTAAATTGGGAAAAATTCCATTTTATGGTAAGGGAAGGACTTGTTCTAGGTCATCTGGTATCTGGTAGAGGGATTGAAGTTGATAAAGCTAAGTTTGACATCATTCTTCACCTTCCATCTCCTAAAACTGTTAAGGAAGTGAGGTCCTTATTAGGACATGCTGGTTTTTATAGAAGGTTCATTAGGAATTTCAGCTCTATTTCTCGACCACTTTGTGCTCTATTGGTAAAAGATGCTCCATTTTTATGGATAGAAAGCTGTGAGGAGTAATTCTCTATACTCAAGTAAACTCTTATATCTCCACCTATCATGAAATCTCCAAATTGGAAACTTCCTTTCGAGCTCATGTGTGATGCAAGTGATTTCACTGTAGGAGCAGTCTTAGGACAACGGTGTGATAAAACTCCACATGTCATTTCTTATGCAAGCAAATCTTTAAATGATGCACAAATAAACTACACCACCACTGAGAAAGAGTTGGTTGCCGTTGTCTTTTCCTTAGAGAAATTCAGGTATTATCTCTTAGGATCACCCATCATTGTCTTCACTGACCATTCAGCCCTAAAATACCTTTCCAAAAACAAGATGCTAAGGCTAGATTGATTAGGTGGGTCCTTCTTTTTCAAGAGTTTGATTTAACCATTAAGGATAAAAAGGGTGTTGAAAATATTATAGCTGATCACCTCTCTAGGATGGAATTCAAAGACAACTCACACCACCTCTCTATGTCTGATTCATTTCTCAATGAGCACCTCTATTCAGTGAGTGATTTCCATTGGTATGCTGACATAGCAAACCATTTGGTGACAGGTGACATTACAAAATTCATGGGGACCCAAGCTAAGAGGAAATTCCTTTCTGATGTCAAACACTATGTGTTTGATGATCCTTACCTCTTCAAGTTCTGTCCTGATCAAATCATCAGGAGATGTATTTTGGAGTCTGAGCAAGAGTCCATTCTAAAATTTTTTCATGGAGAGGCATGCAGAGGCCACTTTTCAACAAAGAAAACCACTACAAAGGTCCTCCAAAGTGGTTTCTACTGGCCGAACCTCACTAAGGATTCCTTCCAATTCTGCAAAAGTTGTCCTTAATGTCAGCAATTAGGATCCATTACCAAAAGGAATCAAATGCCCCTCACTCCCATTATGGTCGTTGAAATCTTTGATTATTGGGGAATTGATTTCATGGGACCCTTTCCAAACTCTAAGGGATACCTCTACATCCTCTTAGCTATTGATTATGTCTCAAAATGGGTTGAAGCCATTCCCACCAAGTCCAATGACCACCATGTTGTGATCCGATTTCTGAAAGAGAATATATTTTCTCGATTTGGAATTCCTAGGGCTATAATCAGTGATCATGGAACCCATTTCTTTAACCGCACATTCTCTTCACTCATGTCTAAGTATGGTATTACTCATAAAGTTTCCACTTCATGCCATCCTCAAACCAACGGTCAAACTGAGTTGGAAAATAGAGAAATTAAGCAAATTCTTGAAAAAACTGTCAATCCCTCTAGGAAAGATTGGTCCGAGAAACTCTTAGATGCCCTTTGGGCATATCGAACTGCTTTCAAAACTATCCTAGGAATGTCACCGTATAGATTGGTTTATGGAAAATCATGTCATTTACCTGTTTAAATTGAGCATAAGGCATTTTGGGCAATAAAAAAAATGAACTTTGACATTTCATTGGCTGAAACAAAAAGGAAATTAGATCTTAATGAACTCGAGGAACTTAGGATGGAGGCTTATGAAAATTCAAGGATCAATAAATCTAAAGTTCAAGCCTACCAATCTAGGAATCTCAAAGTCAAACACTTTGAATTGGGAAAATTTGTGCTCTTGTATAGTTCAAAACATCATCTACACCCAGGAAAGCTAAGGTTCAGATGGTCTGGTCCATACCTAGTGCATCATGTGTACCCTCATGGGGCAATAGAGATTCCACAAGTGGTCATGTCTTCAAAGTCAATGGTCATAGGTTAAAACCATTCATTGAATCATTCAACAAAAAAGAAACCAAGGAGGAGTTAACTGAGCCAACATATGAAATAGAGAAAAATTGATATATTTTGTATACAAGTTGGGATAACGACATTAAACAAAAGGGCTGCACAGGAGGCAACCCGTGGTTTTCATGTTTCCAATGACTGTGAATCATCTTTTGTTTCCTTCTGCTTAATTTTGTTATTTTTTTTATATAGACTGTTGACCTGTTCTTCTTTTATGAGTAAGGATGGGTATGAAAAGGGAGCACCATATTCATCCGTGTCACGCGGTGTGATCCCTGAGTAATACCTTACCCAGAAATTTAAAGAAGATAATGTATCATCAGTTTATTTTATTTTATTTATGTTTTTGTAGGTTAAAAAAATCAGACTCTTGAACTGTTCTTCTTTTATGAGTATGGATGGGTATGAAAGGGGAGCACCGTATTCATCCGTGTCATGCGGTGTGATCCCTGAGTAATACCTTACCCAAAAATTTAAAATAAGACAATGTATCATTAGTTTGATTTAAAAAAAACATGAAAATGATGGTACTTGGAATTAAATAAATCATTGTGTTGTTTTTTTTGTCTGCTTTGTCCTTCTTTTTATGATTCATGAACTATTTTGGGTGATACATGTTCAATAAAGTAGGTGCCTACATCCCCCAAGAGATCAAAGGAGTAATTTGGAGCATCATGAACTTCAACTTTAAAAACCAGGTGAATTTGTTCCATGTTAATCATTCTCAATTTCATCTTTGAACTCCTCTCCTACCCCCTTCTAACTTTTCTTTTCTTTAAACACTGGGGACAGTGTCATTCTACGTTGGGGGGAGATAAAAAATGATTTTTTTTTTATTTTGTGAATAAAAACATGCATGAAAAGAAAAATTCCATTAACCATAAACATGATAACACACATTGCAAACTCTAAAATTGGATATCAAATAATTTTTTCATGCCTTGATTCTGATTTTAATGCAAGTTTAAGTTCATGAGCATAGTTTTTGGAAAGTGCGGTTGTCCGATGTGATTTTTCAATGTTTACATTTTCATCCTCTTAATAAAAATGCCATAATGCACGTCTACTAGATCGTGGGTGTAAATTTGAGTTCTTGGGTCCCTTTCATTATAGCATAGGGTTCTGGGGTCACTTTTAGTTTAATTTGAGTATCCAAAAAAAAACAAAAACAAAAACAAAAAAAAAGACCACATAGAGCAATGTTTTGTCCAAATGCGTGGCGTCCGACACTTGGGGATCATGACTCCATAGTTGTCTTGCCCAGAGTTCGGATTTATATCTCTATTGTAGAGCATGAAATTGACAATATGCGTGGCGTCCGACACTTGGGGATCGTGACTCCATAGTTGTCTTGCCCAGAGTTAGTCTTTTCATATCTATTGTGGTTAAAAAAAATCAAAAAAAAAAAATCAAAAAAAAAATAAAAAAAAAATGGATACTCATCTTAAGGTTTAATGTGATTTCCACCTAGCGCTTCCATTTTTTCCCCTTGAACAATAAAATGGGCCCCATATCTTTTATGATGCACAACACTTTATCATGCTTAATTGGAATTGGATGAAATGTGGCGATGAATTTGAACAAAGGAATGGGCTTGGGCTTGGGATATGCTTATGGACCTAGCTTTTTTTTTAATTATTTTGATGGGTTTTCATAACTTTTTTGGTATTAGATATTTGGGTGAGCAATGTGTATTTAAATGTTTTTGGAAAAGGGGATTTGAATTTCATTTTTGTAATATATTTTGCTCGGGACTAGAAAAACTCAAGTTGGGGGGTGTGATTAGTCACTGAAAGTGGCTAATATTCATTGTTAAGATCTTAATATTAATGTGTTTAAAAGTTCATAAACATCAATTTTAGTCCAATTCAGAAATTGAACTTCATTTCCCATCATTGTGAAATTTATGCTTAAAGTGTCAATTTGGGCCTACTCAATAATTTGTTTGTGGAAATTACAATATTCATCATTTTAATTTGATATTTTGGTATATGATTCATCACTTTATTTTCAATTTTTTTTATTTTAGGTATTATGGATGAATCATAAGTGAAGATGGAGAGTTTTGCACCTGAAGGCAGAAACTTGCTGGAAAAAGCATAATGGGACCAAGGCCCATCAAACAAATGTGGGGCCCACAAACCAAGACCAATGAAGCTAAAATTTATACAGTATAAAGATAAAAATATTAGGATCATTTTATTCAACTGTGTCCAGAGCTAATTATGATGTTTTCATGATGATAAAGGGATCTGAAGTTGATATTTAAATGGTGGACCCGACATTAATGCACAGAAATCCGTCCCACCATTTCGATCATAACATCCAAAAGGATAAGGGAAATTTACTAAAATGTTTACAGCTCCTAGAGGACAGATGGAAGAAGATATTTCTCTCCTAAAACCCCTCCTGATTTGGAGTTCTTCAATTACAAATTCACACGTCAATATGGTGGACGAATCTGGACAGTTTTCCAGGTCAAATTCGAAATGTCAATTTCTTTTTGATTATTCACCCTCCTTTTGACTCTATTAATTTTTGGGGAGTGAATTAATTGTTTTGGTATGGACCTAAGGCTCCTAATATGCCTATATAAGGAGCTAGTGGTGAAGGGAATAGGGGTGGATATTTTTCATATCATTTTTGTTGCTTGTTTCATTGTAAAGTTATGCTTCCAAATTTCCTTTGTAATGTTTTCCATTTCCATGTAAGTTTCTTTTTTTGTATCCTTATGTTCTTAATAAAATTATTTCTCTTCTATATTTTTCATTTAATTTATTAAAAATTTATTATCACAAAGCACAGTGATATCTCTGTGTTGTTGTGAATTAGTTCACACATAGGTGTTAATTTCATTCACACATACGGAGGAGTGCTCGTTATTTCCGCGGTTTTAATTTCTTCAATCCAATTATTGTTAGCCATCTTTCGCCTACCATTGAGAGTATACCATCAATGGAGGGATAACCCTTTAATCATTTGATATTAGGAGGATGCAAAGTCTGGGTTGAATGTTATTTTATGAATGAATTATTGTTAATTGGATAATTAATTTAAGACATCCATTCTTTAGTTATTTCTACTCTTCATCTTTACTATGTTTGAGTAAACTAAATTCAATTAATAAATGACCATATACCTTGGAGAGATCAAGAATTTGGTTCTATAAGTGTATAGGGGATTAGTAATTGTGTTTAGTAAGCACCAAACCATAAAATGATGAAGGTAGTGTTATTTTTGAAGAATGGATTCATCAAGAATTAATAAAAACAAAATTGTCTAAAGAAGTAAAATTCATTCAATCCACCTCAAGCATAATCCTAAGATCAACCCATTTTCTTTGAATTGAATTCACTTAGGTTTCTTAGTGTTCTTTAAAACCATCCAAAATCAAAACCATAGTTGTCTACTTCATAGCCCATCCTTCACCAAATCATAGCATCTCAAGGTTACTTCTTCGGTCCCTATGGACTCGACCCCTACATGTACTACATCGATCGCTTTTACCAGTAGGGTAAATTTGGGCGCAACTAATGTGAAATAATATCAAATAGAGTTTTCACTAATAAGGAATTTATAGTAATGGTACCTCTCACAATCATTGGACCTGTATCTACTTCCTATGGAGACTCTTCCACTGTGTGAAGAAGCTTTATTCCAGATACCTATGGCTGGAACCCTTTTATACATGAATCATATGATTTAATTACAGTTTTATGAGCATTTTATGATCTTGTTCCAATAAATGAAGTATAAAAGATATGGAATAATCTCTTTAAGTGCCTTGAACATCCGCAGGAGACACAATTATTTGGTGCCTCAGTGAAAAACCTCTTAGAATGTACTGGATTTTCAAACTGATATAAAATCAAAGGAATTCCTCTTAGTACTATAGGAGGTCTATAATGACCCTAGCATTGAGAACTTCTATTAGAATCATCATGCTTCTATTTTCCATTAAAGGAACTCATGCTGCTACTAGGAGAAAAAGGAGCTCCTGCCAACCCTGAATTACCAACCAGGTCCATTTCAACCATCATAACCTTATACAAAACATCAACATAAGTGGGAAGATTTAAAAATAAAACTTGAGAATAGATATTTGATCTAATTCCCAACTCAACCCATCGAGACTTCATCCTCTCATTATATACAATCTCAAGCGCAAACTATATTAGTTCAGCAAAGCGATTTGAATACTTATTCATGGTTCTACCAACCTACTCAATCTTGAAAATATCCATATCCTTGGCCAAAAACATTGAATTTGGATAGAACTAGTTGGTGAAAAGAACCTTGAAGTCCTTCCACTCTAAGCCCTCAGGTTTCTTTTCCATCACCATCGTGTCCCACCATCTCTTGCTCGGTCCCTCTAGCATGAAGGTGTCACACTTCACCTTGATCTTGTTCAACATCTATAAGAACCCAAACAAATATTCTATCCTTCCCAACCATTCCTCAGCATGTTGAGGATCAATGGAGCCTTTGAAAATTGGTGGCTTATGTCTAAGGAACTCTTGATAACTAACTTTTAGAATTTTCCTCTGAGGTTCTATGCTGGATCCTAAATGAGAATTGGAGGTAGTAACTATCCCAGAGCTTGGATAGTGCACAAAATCACCTTAAATAGATTCAGGTCCACTGGAGGATTCACTCACTGCGGTTTAGTAGCATCTTCCTCTTGGATCTGATTCTCACATCTTCTCAGAGGCATGATGTTATACAACATCAATAGTCAATAAGGAAGACATAATATTTACACTAAAATAGAGCAACAAGGAAAATTAATTCCAATGGATAGAATGAACAAGATTTGTATTTCAACATATCCAAATCAAAATAGTGAAAATACCAGAACTAATCCATAAGATGTATTTATCTAACTACCCCTGGAGACTTAAGGTTTATTGTGGTGAGATATGGATAGATAATCAATCAAAAATACCTCATAAGGCTTGAAAAGATTTTAAAAATTCATAATGACTTGAAGACAAAATCTCATCCTAGAGCTTCAATACCACTTGATCATGAAACAGCCCAAGTACCCTGGTAACCCAATAACCGAGATGGCTCTGACATAGGCCAAAAGGAATTCCCAATCCTCATAGGTCGATGAATAGAACCTGGCATCATACAATATGTAAGTGGGAATGATTTTTCCACCAATAATGAAGAAGTAAAAAAACAAGACAATGTGCATATCAAAAGAAACTCTACTGGGAGTAAAGTACCGGAACACAACAAGGCATATTCAAGACCAAAGTACTACAAACCAAGTACCAAATAGGGAAAATAACCCAAGTACCTAAGGACACAACTCACTAAGTCCAAGATTCAACTGCTAGATCCACCTCCAAGCGAACCTTTACCCTTACTCAAACCTGGATGGAGATAATCTACAAACACCCAAAGGTATAATTAGGGTGTGAGATAAAAATCCCACTAGGTTCTCACCAAGGATTCCATAATAGATTCCAATAAAATATTAACTTAAGGAATTCTTTCAATTTTAAAATAAATAGATTTGGAATTTTAAAGCATATTTAAACAAATCATGATATATGGTTCAAATGATGGGAAAATACTTTAAACAAAGTATTTACAAGTGATATAATATTTCTAAAATAATGGATTAAGTAATTTTATTAAATAAAATAGTTTATATAAATTTATAAGGCATGTAAAGTAGTTTAACAATATTGAAATACATTTATATCTCAAATATAAATAAGTGAGCAACATGGTAATATTCCAAATAGGTACAAAAGTTCCAAGATATTGGACTCTACACTCTTTAAGTTATCACGACAACATATGTACACACACGTCATCTAGAAATTGGTCATAGAGGAATCGTCACCATCACCTAAGGGATGTGACTTACTGAATTATATTTTAGAATGTTGTATAATCATAGAGTGTGTCAAAATAACTCACAATATTTCCAAGGATTTAATTTTTTCTTACAAAATAAATGATGATAAATTTATTTTAAGAATGATTAAAATACAATTAAATCAAATTCCCCCATTTCAGATGACAGTTTCCCTTTAAAATCAATTTTTCTTAATAAAAAACATGCCTTTTTCACAAGATAAAACCGCTGTGTTTCTATCAAAACCTTTTAATCCATTTTCACAATTTAATAAAATCCATCAATTCCATTTCAAAAATTAAATTCAATAATTAAATTGAAATCATTTCCATATATTTTCAAACACAACCCAATTCAATGGAATTGGGGTTTTTCCCAATTTCTTACCAAACCATTTAAAACCTCCCAATTCACTGGAATTGGATTTTAATAAAAACCAATTGAAATAAATTTCAAACAATTGGATTTAAATAAAAAAAATAAAATAAATCAAGCAATTTAAGGTTATTCAATTTCACCAATGGGATAGAATCACCTACTTTTTTCCCAAAATTCAACACTAACAACGAAACCTGCCAATGAAAATGAAGGTGTAGAAGACTTCAGAACTCAACCTAGAAATGAGATCCAACAATATAGTGTTTAGATACATCAATTTCATGAGGATACATTGAACCCAAAAAAGGATAAAGAGACAAAGGGATGAAGAATAGGGAGAATACTTACCTGGGAATCCACATCGCAAGTGAAATGATGATTAAATGACAAAATAAAGGAACTATAAGGGTTGGTGGGCTCCAAGATCACCTGGGGAAGGATTTGGGTTGAGAGAAAGGATACTAGAGGAGAGGATAAAAGGGGATCTCTATCATGCTACCCATTTAAAAACAAAATTCAAGGTATTACACAACGTGTAATCCCATTACACGTCATGAAAGAGTTAATTTCCAAAACCACCAAAAAACCTGATGCTCCAAATTAAAAACCATTATTTAATTAACTCTTGTCATGTAACTTTCATGATGTTTAACCTTCATGGAATGAAACCAACAACCATTAAATGTCGTTTAACCTAGTTACATGGCGTGTAACCCTCCTACAGACTTCAGAAATGATAGCTTAAAGTTGAGAGTCCAAAAAATCAGCGACTTCACAATTATTGGTATCCTCACAATTCATTCTCAAACCCACCAGTCAAAAAAAGGAAAAACCATGACAAGGTTAAAGATGTACCTATCATATTGGTAACTAGATGTTACATGTGTAGTGTTTTTTGGTATCTCTAGAGATGGGCTCGGGCATGTGTTAATTCAGAGGAAGGAAGCATTTACTTGTGGGGAAAGGTAGTTGAGACCAAATGATCAGGATTATATGACCAACTCAGTTTTGGTAGTGGCGGTATTTTCCTTGGAGGTGTGGAGATGTTATATTTTGTGTGAGTGTTTTTTTGTTTTATCAAACCACTAGAGTTTTAGGTACATCTCTAATTGGAGATAAGTCAATCTAAGGAAGATGAATTGGTTAGAGTTACTACGAGACTATAAATTTGAGATATTATATACTATATATAAGGGAAACATTGTGGCAGATTCCCTTAGTAGGATATCCTGTCCTTACTTGGTGGAGGAGGAATCTGAATAATTGGATTCATTATAGCTGACCCTGGTAGAGGAGAGGGGTAAATCTTTTATATTGTCAATGGTAGTGAATATAAAACCTCTTTAGTGTGTGATATATTCTTAGTTGGTATATTTCAAACGTAAGGTTTTTCATGAATTGATACCCTCAAGATATACACTTGATAATTTTTTTGAAGGATGGTAGCATGTCATCCTTTTCTAGGGATAAATGGTAGTTCCAATCACATTGTGTGAGGAGGTGTTGAGGGAGTTTCATAATTTCCCTTGACTATACATTTGTATGTAGTAAATATGTTCAAGGACTTTTTGTGGTAGTTTTAGGTGGGCTGTCATGAGTCATAGATTTCTAAGTTTGTCTATGTGTCTCACATGTCAATAGGTAAAGGTTGAACATCTAGTTCTGGTAGGTTTGACTCAACCTCTTGAAATTATATAATGGGAGTGGTATGGAATAACAATAGTTTTTTTTATTGAATTACCACATATAATGAGAGGCCACAACACTATTTGGATGATTGTAGACTAACTTACCAAGTTATAAGACTTCCTTACCATCTGAGGGTAGAGCTTGGTTGAGAGTTTGGGGTGTTTTTATATGAATGAGATTGTCCACCTTCATGGGATACCCATGATGTTCATATTTGACCATGATGCTCAGTATACATCACATTTGTGGAGAGAGTATAATGAGGCTTTGAGGACCCAATTATGGAGGAGCACGAAATTTCATTCCTAGGAAGATAAACAGTCTAAGCGGACCATCCAGTTTTTGGAAAAAGTACTATAAGCCAACATGTTGTTTTTTTCTAAAGATAAATGGATAAATTCCATTGGTGGTGATAAATTTCAATAGAATATATCACTCCACTATTATCATGTAACCTTTATCAAGGCATTCTATGGGATACCATACAGGTCACCCTTGTGCTGTATTGAGGTTGGTGGTTTCTCTTTTGTTGGGATAAGAATAGAGAAGACAACATTGGAGAAGGATTCAAGTGATCCATGAGTGTTGGAGGAAAATTAAATCTCAAGATAAATATCATACAAACCAACATTATATACCTTTGGAGTTCGAGAAAGGAGACTATGTATTCTTAAGATTCTACCAAAATGTGGATTACAAAGATTTGGTTGGGGTAGTAAGATATTCTCCATGGTTCTTTGGGCTGTATGAGTTTATGAACAGGGTTGTTGAGGTTGCTTATTGATTGGAATTACCCCAATAGTGGGACCAGGTGCATGGAATATTCCATCTGTCATAAATAAGTAGATATATACATGACTCATTACACATTATTGAATGGGGTAAGTTAGACATTGAGGATGGAGCCACCTTCTCAGAGTACCCAATGGTGATATGGTGGTGATTAAGGATCAGTTGGAGAGTATCCTGTATGAAAAGACCATTACTCTGGTTCATGTTCTTTGGAATCATGAGAGCACATGGGAGAGATCCTAGGATCCTGAGAGTCAGATGCGGACTCAGTACCCCCACCTTTTTATATAGATTGTGCTTTTGAGGCTGAGAATCATTGAAGGAGGAGAGAATGTAATGACTCTGATTTCATTAGTTTATTCCTTTTAATATTTCTATTGGCATATCTTTATCTTTCCTCAGAGTCAACAATGTTTTTAGGTGTCACAGGACCCCATAGTTAATATATTAAAAATATTAATATATATTAAATCATGTAAAAACATCATTTTTGAATAAATGGTCTTCTCATTGATTTGGAGCTTAGATGAGAAATATGATACCGTTTTTGTTTCTGGAATGTGGGGTTTACCCTATACGTGACATAAAGTTGGTTAGCGTCAAGCGTTCAGTTGGGGGAAGTTGGAGGCATGCACGTTAAGTGAATTAAATGATTTATTTATCAAATATATTTAATTACCCCAAAACCTAGTCCTCTATAAATATTACATTATAGAAAATCTATATGGTTAACTGTATAACCATGGGATATTAGTGGAAATAAGGAGGAGAGATTTTTTGGTGCTAATGGACTTGGGAACCAGGATCAATGAAAAATGATCGAGGAGGATCATGAGATAAAAGAATGTAGTGGGATATTATTTTTCTTTGCTAGAAGATGTGTTCTTAACAAAATATTGATATTTTCTTGAGGTAGTTCATTTTATTTCATGGATCTTCACTCTTGATTAATTTGATAATCATGGATTATTATTTGATTTTATTTTTTTTATTATTTTCATTCTTTGTATGATCCTTAAATTTAACTGGTGTTCTTCATCCTTATTATCCATGGTTGTTGCACATATTTTTCCATCATGAGTTTTAAAATTCAATGATAATTTACCATGGATTCATTATCCATTGATGGTCTTACCTTCATTATTTTTCTTTTCTACCACTATTCTTCACGTTATTTTCTAATGGAACATAAGGACACAATTCGACATTTCTAGGATAGATTCGAGCATGAAAAAACCACCAGATTCATGGTCAATGCATTTATGATGTAAAAATAAGTGCTTTTGGATGTATCATGGTGTATTTTGGGATATAGGTGATATATTCAAGGTTTGGAACCCTAAACAGTGATGGGAGGGATGCCGACTACACCTATGGGAGAGCTAAGCTTGATTCCTGACCAACCAGAGGCTGGGAATCAATGATCGGAAGCTTCCCCTTGGATTTTAGTGTATTTTGAGTGGTCAGAATATGGTTTAATAAATTAATATGGTGAATCTAAGAACCCCATAAAGACTATGGGTTTTTATAAAACCTAAGTTACATGAAATTTTGTTCAAGAACACATTCCATGTAGTCTCCTAGCTATGGTGGCTAGGGTTTCAGGTGAGATAAATATCACACACTATGTGTCAACGGGCCCCTACATTGTGTAACCCTACTCAGGAATCCAAGCCATGTGCTAAAGGAAAATTCCTAGGACTTGGTGTAAGTATACACATCTTGTACCAAAAGGGACACACTATCTATCTGTACATGGTTAGGTGAGCCATTTACCTTATGTACATTCCCAGAGTATATGGTCATGGGATAGAGTACATGAGTACAGATCAAAAGACATGGGAATACCCTAGGATACCAAGACATGATGTGTATTCCATATACATTCCATGTATATCCACATGGCTGGCCAAGATGTATCTAGGAGAGGAAAATACCAGGTGTCCATGTGAGGGAACATGATGTGTGAACCTATTTACACATAATGCAATTTTCTATGATAATTATACCTTGTATATTGTCTTCTTAAATTCTTGGATTTGGGCCCATGAGTATCCTATCCTGATTATTTTTTCTGTATAAGATGTGATGGTTGCCTTATTTTTGTTATAAGATATGTGACATAAGGTGTTATGAGTGGGATGTTTCTTTTAGTGATTCTTGATTGGTGGTATTTATCAATCTTTATTATTAGATAAATTTTGGGGGTTGGTACTCCCCTATCCTTTAAGGTGGTGGTCCCCCAATATCTCTTATAAAGGTAGAGATGGAACTCCCCCATAGCAGGAAAAGGTCCTTTATTTTCGGAGTTATAATCCCAGGAACAATAATCCTCTATCTATCTATAGGTGGTGGGTCCCCTATATTGTTTATATAGTTACATATGGAACTCCCCCACATTAATGTGGGTGAAGGTCCCCTATATTCAGAGTGTAATCCCCATCATTGAGCACTTATAATGGGTGGGTCCTCCATTGGAGTAGTTCTCACTCAACTGTTCTACATTGTAGAAAGGTGTAGGGACTCCATATTATTGAGAATTTATGTTTTATACTTTGATTGAGATAGTTATCCTTCATCTATGGTGAGAAATAATAAGAATCATTCTATCCACACTGTATCTTGTGAGGTCATGTGAGATGTTTGAATTCAATGATGGGACCTTTAGAGTGGTAGGAAGACTCTTTATTATTATCTAGTTGTGGAGATGGAGATCACCTTTTCTCTCTCTCTCTATAGAGTTTCTTTTGATCATATATGATGATTTAAGTTTTGTTAACCTATTATTTTATGGGTTGATCTAACCATTTTTTATTCATCTTTCTTATCATTATTGGTTTTTGGGATGTCCAATTTGGTATGTATATACTAACCCATGCATGATATTTTTCCACACATGCTTTTTATTATGTAGTTGATAGAAAACTTGGTAGTGACTATGATAGACCTAGTTTATGTGGAGATTAGTAGTACATAGAGGCACTAACCATGTTCGATGGTTGGACTATGGGATCTTGAGTTGGGATCTCCTATCCTCTACTCTTTATAGTTATTATCTATTTGGGTTTTCCCCTGTATTTATGGTTGGGCATGTATTTTTCCCCTTATACATTATATAACCCATTTTAATCTGATATATATTGCTTATAGGTTATTGAATGCACTATTTACACTCTATATGTTCTATATTTTATTATACCTCTACACTGTTACATGGAGTTGGTTGTATGAATGCATATAGTTAATTTAGGTTAAGACATCCCATTTTAGTTTTTTTCCTAATTAGCACTATTATCTAGTCCCTAGCCAATTGGAGGCGGGTTTGGGGAGTCACGCTCAGCTTACCATCATCCAGGAGGGCCCTAGTGGGTCAGGACATGAAAGAGTCATCCAAGTCTATTTGGCCTCCATCTTTCTCCACAAGGTTCTACTCAAGACCAAGCATTCAAAATTAATTAATTATAAATACATTATAATTAATTAAATGAATTCAAGCGACCATGCAACCATGGAAAAAATAATACCTACTAAAGTAATTAACAGATATAACCACCTATCCAGAACAATGACCAACCATCCATGGAAGGTCTATATCACAATTCCGACTTCCTTCAAAGAAAAATAACTATTTAACAATAATAAGGAAAAGGCCAATTTAATATAATTAAATTGGAACCTTTAAAGAAACCAACCAAGAAATGTACCTTCGTTGAAACACCATCAATGATACATGTTTATCCTCACAATACATACTCTATCCATGCTGATCCAAAGACCTATTGTTATTGGACAAATACATCAAGAATTGGTGGAATTTTCATCCAATTATTTAATCAAAATCTAGCCAATGATCAATAAACGATCAAGGTAACAAAGAGAAGATGATTAAAGGATAATTAATACATCAATTATTGCATGATCCAAGACATACCAAGATGATTCATTCATAATGAAGGACACCATGATCCATCGACACTTAAGAACGAATAAGGTCAAGATTGATGAAGAATAAATGATCTTAAAATTCAACAATAAAGTAAAATATTGTGATTATCTAACACAAATATGGGAATAAATTATCAAATATGACCACTAGAACTTGATTCTAAGGCTCCATTCCAAGGAAAAAGAGTATTTTTGATAATAAATTTAAGAACGAGAGGAAAAAAATAAAAAATATATAATTTACATGATTTGATCTCTCTAGATCCATCAAGAATGCACTAGTAAGGGGGAAAAATTCTTTTTGGAATACTTTTGAGTCTATAAGTTTGAGACTAATGAATAATAGGAAGAAGAAACACTTAATTTTGGGAATTAATAGCTAATTAATTGAAATTCAGAGCATTAATTTTATACGTGCATGGTTTTCCAAACCATTCCCCAACTATGTGAGGATACTTCCTATCCTAGTAAACCCACATGGTTTGGTAGCATGGTTTTCTAATTTTTTGTTCTAACCATTATGTTATCCATTGGAGCATCTCACACAAATTTTCAGGTAAGGATTCATGGTTTGATAAATCATTCACCTTAACCATGTTCCACTCAGGTACTTCTTCCTCATGCCGCATGTTTTCTTAGGGAGAACCACATGGTTTCCCCTAAACATTATCAAACCATTAACTCTTTAAAAAGGCCTATGAAATTATCCAAAACACCCTAGATTAACCCAAAACTTCTTACAAGAAACCAAGACTCCAAAAAAAGATGAGAAAGATCAAATTTCCCATGGAATTCCCACACGTAATGATGTCAATCATTATAAGAAGAATATTATTGATCAAACATAATGTATATCAAAGGATGATGATTTATATGAAAACCATTTTTAGGAGCATTAATAAAATTTGATTTTAAAAATATTTTATATATAAAGGATAATATGGTTTTATTTTATAAAACCATTGGATCATAGAAAGTAAGCATTATAGAAAATTAAAAAATGGTGGAAAGAGGTCTTCACATAGAAAATGTTAATTTTTTCTACATTTTGATAAAAACAACCCATATAGAAAATGTTATAAATTTATTTAAATTTATTTTTAAGAACATTTAGTAGTAAAAAATGACCTCAATAAATTATTTAGATATTGATAAGGATATTTTCAAAAGAATAAAATTAATTAGGACATGAAAAAGGTTATTCCCAACTGAAAATAATACACTATTTTGGTTCCACTTATAAGGAATAGTTTGGTTAAAATATGATTTATGGGGAAATGAAATATCAAGGGAACATATAAACCTCATGAATATAAAAAAAAAATTATGGGAGGTTTTATAAAGAATAAAAATTATCTAGATGGATTATATTTCAAAAGAAATCTTTATTTTAAAATATGGATGACAACGAAACCCTTACGATTTGACTAACATTTTGATCAAAACTATTTTCAAGTTGGGTATCTTTTTAATCAATAGAAATTTAAAGAAATTATATGATATATATCTTCAAAACCCTTGAATATGGTAAAATAAATTCATTAGGTAGCAATCCTTCCATATTAAAGGTATCATGGTGCACATTAAGAAATATATCTCAATAAATTAAATTTGAGACAAAGAAACCCATACCTTGTTTACCTACTTAGTTGAATGCACTTTAAGATTCTGTATAAAAAACATAAATATCTTAATATTCTATTTCATAAATTTTTTCATATACTTAAACTTTTATAAAATTAATTTATAATTGTTCTTTATATTTATATAAATTAGTTATTACCTATTTTTGATGTTAGGTGTGAGTAATCTTGATCTTTTTGAACTAGTTTCGTAATAGAAGTGTTGTTATTTTTTCTTCACCAAAAGTTAATTATTACAATTTAATTAAATTTACTTTAATTAATGACTTATAATTATATATGAATTTTAAATTTCCTTTCATGAGTATTTTATTCTTTATCCTAGATGATGAATTGACAACAGAAATTTTTAATGTTTCTTAACCTACATAGTATATTTTCTTAATTAATGAATTAAAAATTGATGTATCTTTATTAGAACAAAAAAAACATTATTTACATATTTATATCATATTATATCATTAATTAAATTTTCATAATCATATTTTATATAGTTTCAATAGTATTGTTCAAGTAGGTGGTTACACCGACCCAAATATGAACATACCATGCTTAATGGATGATTATGCGATGATTTAGTTGCAATATCATTACACCGATAGAATATTGATTTAATTTAGTTTTTATTAGTGTGATATATCATAATTATAAATGAATTATAATAATAAGTAATAGACATGTAAATATCATATAATTTGAATTAAATATTTTCCTTTGAGTGCGCTTGTTTTAAACGATTGAATTATAGATAATTGTTAGTTGATCATATCTATAATATGTTTTCTAATTTTTCATTAAAAAACATTAATTATATCATAAAAATCATATTTATCCATTAAATACATTTATACTACCATCTTTTTATGGTGGTAATGAAAAGAAAAATGAAAATCAGTCGTTCTATGGAGGTGGTAGTCTACACATATGCATGGTTAGCGATTCCATTTTATATAGAATGAGAGAAATGAATAATATGTTTTAGAATTTAAGAATATAAAATATGTTATAAATATCATAATTATTAATTAAATTCAAAATTAGGACCAACATTGTAATTTGGTTAATGAAAATGAAACATGATGTTCTGTGGAGGCGGTAGTCCGTACACATACAAATATCATTTTCGATTTTGTTAGAGAAAAAGGGAAGGGTGGTTAAATCCTATACCATAACTATAATAAAATAAAATTATAATAATTATACTAATGTTATAATTATGGGATATTAAAAATAAATTTTATAAATAATAAATGCACATATGGAAATAGAAAATAGGAAGAAGCGATTATAAATCTATACCTCATTACTTGAGTTATATCCTTTGTAAAGGGGGTTGAACCTTTAAAGTATGGTATTTTTAGAATACCATAACCTTATTAAGGTGGTTATGAGTGTTTAGGAGAGTTTTTAATATATTTTTGGGCTTAAATAAGGGGTTTTGGTGTGGGGTGAAGTGAGGAGAGGAGATCCCCTTTTATAAGTGAAAAGGAGTGACAATTTTGTAAATACCCAAAAATTTTCAATAATGGAAAGTCACTATCAAGGAAAATGTCCCAAAAATTAAGAAATAATATAAAGGATAAGATATAAATAATTTAAACACATCAAAAATTCAATTAAAACATATTTTTAATATGTTTTTTCTTTACCTCTTAGGTTACTCATTTTTACCATGGTGACTTGTTTTTACCTAAGCAATTTATCATTTTTGACTAAAAATAAAAAAGTCTTTATTATATAATTTGGACCTAATTATTATAATTTTTAAATCTATTTTTTATTAAATTTTTTAAATAGATAAAAATTAATTTCAAAATACTAAATGTGTAATGCATTAAAAACATTTTTTTTGGAAAATATAACTTAAATTCTAAAATGTAAAATATGGGTTTATAAATTTAATTTTTTTTTAAATTATAAATTAACTTAAAAAAATAAAAATTTCATATTATAAAATGGTTTTATTAATTTCTAATTCATACTTATATACTAATAATGTTATAAAAGTCGCAGTATCAGTATATTTCACTTTTTATCTAAAAATCATCTTTTTATAGAAAAATCCAAAAAATTCATGATAAGATATTATTTAAATTATATATATAATAAATTAAGTTATATTTATGTAATTAATATTCTAAAATTTATAAATTTAGTTTAAAAATGAAAATATTTTTTTTTTTAAAAAACTGCTTTTATTAAAAAATGACGTTTTTAAACATTAAGTGTTCTTAATATTATTTCATATCAATTTATAATTTAAAATATGTTAATATTTTTTCATATATAATAATATTTTAAAATTGTTCAATTTAACCTATTAGGATAAAATATACAATACCTAACAAAATGGTTCTTTGAAAAAAGAAATCTTACTTTTATACTAAATACATTTTATCAAATACCATTAATTATTTATATTCTAAAATTTAATTTTACTAATCCATTGATATTAAAATATTTATTTTAATTACATATATATCATATCATATTTTAATAATAATAATAATTAATATTATATGCAACACACACATATATATTAATAATATTTTAATATCATATTTTTATTTCATTGTGAGTTATATTATTTTAATTTTATTACTTAACAATACATGAATTAAGTATACCTATAACATATATGACCAATGACCATATTTTAAGTGTCTATATTTACAAAGACCATATTTTCAATGACCATAATTATAACATTCATATTTCATTCCTGTATATAAACTTATTAAATCATTTGTTAATTCCACCCTCACCTTACAAGGAATGGTTCTTATTTTATATTATTGATTATTCTTAATGTTTTATACTTTAATGGTTCTCTTCATAATTATAGGTTTCGTTTGGTTATTGGTGAACCTTAAGGTTTAAGATGATCCAAGACATTTTCTAGCAATGGAGATTTTACTATTTTTTATCTATTGCCCTTATTAATTTATGCACTTTTAATGGATTTACTTCATCTAGAGTGAGTAATAATCAATGGTGTGAAGTAGTTAGTTTTATATGATTTTGTTTTAATGCACCACTTATTAATTAATATAGTGTTTTTTTTGGTTTTTATATTATAAGGAATATTTTTTAATCATGCTTTAATCCTTTTAAAAGAATAGTTAAAAATTATTTAAAATTATAGGCATTAATAATAATAATAATAATAATAGCTCCTAAAACATGGGGTGTTACATTATCCCCCCTTAATTTTAATTATCACATAATAATAGAAATAGATAAGGAAATATAAATTATATATATGACTTTTGATATAATTTCTAGAGAGATATCAACCTAAAAAACTTAAGAAACATATATTTTTCCTCAGAATAAGATTATCCCTAATATTATTTTTTTGTCCAACTATTTGGGAAAAACATCTATCATTATTTGGTATCAAGACCAACATTATATAATTTTTCCCTCTAGGGGGTTCATTATTTTCCTTTAATAGAATGTCATAGGTTAACATGATATTTTTTTTCCTTAATCTAGATGATTTTCTCTTTATGTGTAGGGAACCAATCCACCACTAAAATCATATTAATTTTTTCTAAAGGAAGAATAATTTTATTTCTATAAGGAACATTCCAATAAGATTCAACTTGGAATACAATGATCATAAAACCAAAATATTTTTTCAATAATAAAATCATTGGGGTGTTGATTTAATGATCTTAAAAAAATTCTTAGATATAACAAAGTTATTATAATTAAATTTCAACAATACATCTACAACTCAAGATTAGAGGGTACATGTACCTTAAATACTAGGACCCACTTCGAGATTAGTGATTTCATAGGTATTCTATTATCCTCTTGGGATTTGAGGTTGGTGATTATCATAATCATGGTTAGTCATTGGATTTGTTCATTGACTTGGATAATGACCAAGTTCCCCACACATAAGACATTGAATTATTAATATAAACTTATGATAAAATATTTTTTATTTTAATCATGTTAATGAAATATTTATTTTATCATGGTAGTTGGATACTTGATTCCCTCTTTTACCATAGGTAAAGCATCTACCTATCCCTTTGGAACAATTCCC
Source organism: Viscum album (assembly GCA_963277665.1). Lineage (NCBI taxonomy): Eukaryota > Viridiplantae > Streptophyta > Magnoliopsida > Santalales > Viscaceae > Viscum > Viscum album. Next base: position 1,328,131,035 of record OY728126.1, read on the forward strand.
TTAGTGATTCATCCTATATATTTTACATGTAGAAGGCTGGATATTCCTTCATTATCTTTATTATCTAAATTTTAATAAGACTCAATCCTTCTCTCCTTTGTTGTATTTTGGAGTCTAATTAACTTCACTTTGTTAATCATAATTTTCTATCTGGTTTGGAATAATCATAATATTCCTCAAACTAGATCTTATCCCATTAGTTTACTCATGGTCATAATCTACACATTATCCATGGAATTTATTATTTTCTTATTTCCTTCAGACTTCAACCATTACTAAAACCAAAAGGAGTTACTATGAGTGATTAAAAATAATAATAAAATTATTGAATAAAAATTACATTATAGATTTAACCTCAAATTTCCTACTATTACACTATTTTTTAGTTCAACCAAAATCACTCTTGATTTAATATAGATTTTTTAGGTTGGTTTCTCCCATACTTCTTATCCAAATTCCTTAACATAATAAATACTTCATAATAAATTATAATTATAATGTGATTAACCAAATAATATTCCCCAAGAGTGTTAAACTAGGTTTGATGTTAGGTATATTTGTTTTTTACCAGGTGATGATTGAGTTAATACCCAACATGTCTATTTTAGGGTTATTACCCTTAGGTAAATCTATGCTAGATCCTTCATCCACTTGTAGTATCTTGATAGGGATGATATTTCCAAGAAAACCACACAATAACAACTTTATCAAAATTTTAGGATGTTATAATATACTTAGAAACACCCATTAGAATTATCTATAGGGTTATCACTAAGGTTTTCTCATCATAATCCTTAGAATAGCTAAATTAAGCCTAAAAAATAACTAAAATATACTTTGATACCAACTATAGTGACCTAGATTAGACATGCATTTATTTTAAAACATTTATATAAGGTAAACATTATATATCACAAACAATCACACAATATAAAGAATGAAAGGTTTTGTTTCTTTGAGGAATAGCTACATAAGAAACTTATTTTACAAAACTTGTGAACATTTCTCTATAACTTAGCCACACTTGAATCTCTCCTATAATTTTAATATGTTATACTCATATCTATAACCTGTGGAAATAAAAACATAAGAAAGGGGTGATCTTAGATTCACATTAAGGTTAAACATAATCTATAATAATAAAATATCATAATTCAACATAATCTGACAATATGTGTATAATCAAGATACATACAAAAATTCATACCCAAGATAGCATAGATCATAAATCATGGAATACGACTTGGAATAACATATGACATGAATAAAAAGAGTATTAAAACATGAGTAAATAAACATGATCAATGGGAGCTTAACATAACCATGAGAATAAAAAAAACTACAAAATATCTTTAAACTTTGGAACAAACATTAATATAGGGAACATTACTTTAATAAACCACACAATCAGTTCCCATGCTCAAAAGAAACTAAAATGTACTCTCAAATACTTATCTCATAAGATATAAAGTTTAAACTAATTAATTTAGGGGTGATATAGGACCCCAACCATAATCATACATACTTATGATTTCCACTATAAATCAATCACTTATCACATCATAAAGAACCCATGGAGATAAAATGGATTTTATAAAACTTTTAAAATGAAAATCATTTATTTTTATAGCTTAAAGAACCCATGTAAAGAAAATTTGTTTCATTAAACATATTATAAAGAAACCATGGAAATAAAATATGTTTCATATGGATTCAAATAAGGGAATCATTGATAATTCCATCATTAATCATACCATGATAAAACCATAGAAAATAAATGAGTATCTAATGAAATCAAGTAACTTTCTAACTAAATACCATATAATAAATATAATAAATAATATGGTATTTATACCATATAAATAAAGGGTATAAAGTTAAGTCAACGATTTCCCAAAATTAATCTATGTATGACATCTAGGTGAACACCCTTCAGTCAAAAGAATCAAAAAGTGGATATTCAAAAAGGAAAGGTATTGGGTGAAAAGTTATGATCATGCATAATGGATGATTTATAAAAAGGTTAGTGAAGAATCATTCCTAGAAAATAGAATAACATTACATCATTTATATAGAGAATTAATGTGGATTATAACATTAGAATAATATCCTTGATCAAGTATAATGTATTCCAAAGGATATGGAGTTAGATGAAAACCATTTTTAAGAGCATTAAGAAAATTTTCTTTAGAAATAATGAACATCTAGGATATTTTTAAAATATTTTAGTTAGAAATATTTTATAAATAAATAATAATAAGATTTTATTTTATAAAACCATTAAATAATATAAATGAAGTATCATAAAAAATTATAAATATGGAATAAATAGGTGTTCACATGAAAAAATTAAAAATAAATTCTTTTTACACTTTTATGAAAATGACCCATATGAAAAACATTAAAAGTTTCCTAAAAACTTTTTGAAGAATATAATGTAGTATAAAATGAAATTAATCAATTATTTAGGTATTAATAAGGATATTTTCAAAATATTGTAATGAATTAGGACATAATAAAATGGTAGTTCCCAACCAAAAAGAAGATATGGGGTCATTTCCAATTACAATAAATAGTTTAAGTAAAATATGATTCAAAGGAAAATGAAATATTGAGGGATATAAAATGTAATGACATAGGTATTTATATAATAATAATTTTTTCATTTCTATTAATATTTATGTATAATATATTAATTTTATTTTAAATAGGACACTTTTTCCGATAGCATACTCAAAATGCAACAACGAGTTTCCTTGAAATCTTATGTGGATCACAACTTTGAGTTATACCGAAAAATAAAATAATATTATTATTATTTTAAATGGTAATTAACGCATAACCATTGTATTGGAGGAAATTAATAGAACTAAATAAAATATGATTATACATGTTTGTTAAATATCTTTACATTTATCCAATAAATTTTAGAGTCTTAAAATAATAATGAATCTGATTTTAAGCATGAAATACTCTAAAAGGTCATTTTACTGCTTTTTAATGGAGAACCCTTTTTAAATATAGTTTTTGTCAATTTTATATGTCCTATTTGTCAAAATAAAATTATTATTTAAAAGTGTAACATAAAAATTTACTTTGGATTAAATTTTGGTATTTTTCTGATAAAGTTCATTTTTTAATGATTAGTGAAAAATACTGCATTTTAATTCAAAAATGCCTTTTAATATAATTCATATATATAGTTATATTGTAATTTTAATTGGTTTTAAAGTTTAATTAGATTATATTTTTAACATTTAATCCAATTTTGGTCATTTTAAGTAATTGAAATCTTAAACTGGACATAAACACATGCCAATCTTTTGGTAGTTTTTACTTCTTAAAAACACGCTTTTTGGTTTTGACAATGGGAATTAATTTTAAATTAATTTCTTTAATTTATATATTTTGAATTTGGTAAAATGGATTCCATATTTAGAATCAGTAGGTAAAAATTGTGTAAAAAGGTAACTTTTATTTTTAGACATTATGAATAATAACTTCAGTAAATATTTTATTTACAATAGTTAAAGGGTAAATATGGAAAATAAGGGTAAAAAATAATATTATAATAATATTAAATTACCCTAAAACATGTCCTAACCCTATTGGATGATATATTTCTTACCATGAGCATACTTGGGTCAAATTTAGGACCCCATGGAGCCACTTGTGTTTGCAAATGACATTTAATTACTTTTAATTTAAAGTTAAGGAAAATGTAACATAAACATATATATTTTAATAAATTTTTTTATATGGAGTTATATAACTGATATATTCAACTATAAATAGTAATTAGAAATATAAAAAGATTTTCTACATCATGAAATTTTATTTGTAATTTTTATACTTTAAATAAATAAAGTTAATTATGACACAATGACGATGAGATGATTGCTTCATTAATAAAGGATTCAAATAAATGATATTATAAATTTTAAAATAAATGTAATTTAGTTATTTTGATGTCATATGTGATTTTTTGGATGATAGTTACATGTTATATTTGTATTAATGAAATTTATTCGAATCAATCAAGGTGTTATGGATTTATAAAAAGTCATGATATGAATAGTGTCAAAATTGACACAATTCATATTTTGAAATATAAAATATTTTATTAAATATTATAAAATTAAAAAAAATATAATATTTTACAAAATAGTTATCATAAGTCTAAAATTTTATTATTGAATCTTTAATTTTATATTTTTCATGTTTTCGTAAATATTTTTATTCTCAAAGTGTTAAATGCTTGATAAAACAGCAAGAGTTAAAAAGGGTTAAATAAAAAATATAAGGATTAAAAAAATATCCAAAACCTATCTAATTTTTATTTGATGATTTTATTTCGACTTATATTCATCTTAGATTCTAAATAACTTAATTTAGAATCATTTATAACTGAAATATAATTTATAATAAAATAATAATTCAAGATATTCCTAAAATGCCCCTCCTCCCTCTTATAAAAGGACCCCACCTCTAACCCATTACTCACACCTCTAAAGCCCCTTGTATCATAAAAAATATACTCCAATAATCTCAAAAAATTCCTCCATTCCTCCTAGAAGCCTTACCCTAAGCATAATGCAATTTAAGAAGGCCTTTCAGCTTAAATCAAAAGGAGTTACCCGATTTGAGGTAATGTCTTCTCCCAAGATTCTTTCATTTATTTTCTATTCTCCAACCCCATAACTCTATTTATTCAATTATTTTATAACAAAACCAGTATATTCAATATAATAGGATGTTTTTATTAAATTTATTCTAACTACACTTACACACACTTCCATCTAATGGATACAAACATACTATTTTTGTGTATGGTGAACTACTACCTCACAAAATGATGATTGTTTGATTTTCCCTACCGCCTCTCATGGTGGCCATTATGATGTCAATATATTTATATATGATATATATTAAATTTATATTTTCTCAATTCTTATGTATTTTTCATTTACATCATACCTTTTTTCTTTCCATAACGTGTAAATACGATAATTTCATTTGAGGAAGTACAGACTACCGCCCCTTCAAAGTGATATGACTCGTTCATTTCATACATGGAAGATATAAAGGAAGGAGTTAATGAAATTGTTCAATTTATATATCATATGATATTATAATTTAATTATAATATACCTATGTATCAATTAGTTTTCATTCCTTTAAAAATAAAAAAGAAATGAAAGTAGCGTTCATGCGTACGTACGACTTACCATCTCCATGAACGGTGCATTTCATTTCTTATCTCAAAATGATATGGAATATTTTAAATACATATATAATGTATATATATGATATATATTATATTTAAATAATTAATAAAATTATGTATATAATATAATTTTTACCACATGGACAATTTTTAATTATAACAATTTTATTTTTGACTCAAGTACTGAACATTGACAAAACAACCTATATGAACTTGAATAATTATATGATTGTTATAGAAAGGTAATGAGTGATATAAAATTAATAACAAACTTGAAAAAGGTTCTGAATCAATTATAAATTATTCTAAGTTTATTATTTAGGAATATAAAGAATGAACGAGACAAGTTGGATTCAAGGTAAGGGAACCTTTCACCCTCCTCTTTTAGTCAAAGTCTTATTTTATGTTATGTATTTTAATTTAGATTTTATTATGTTTAGATATGTTCTTATATATTCTTATTTATGTAAATTTTATGTCCAAGTTATAAGATACCCTTTTCTCTCCCATCATCTCATTTTTTAAATTTTAAAGTGACGCCGTTAAGTTGCTGAATTTTCGTAAGGAAACTTCTTAACCCAATTTCCATTCTTTGGGTTGATATTATACTTATTATTTATGTTGTTCTATGATTATGTGAGAAATGAATTTTGATATCTTATCTTTTATTTATACTTTCTTTATGTTTAATTATAGTTAATACACATAATTGATCTATTTTATTTATAAAATGATCTTTATAAGGGACTTCGTCTCAATCTCCTTTCATTGAGGAATATTTTGATTTATACAAGAATTTATTTTATATGGTGTATAAAAACATTTTAATTTTAATTTCATTCAAAGAAAATATTTTTTCTATGAACTATTTTACTAAAAAACAAAAAGAATGTTCCTTTTTAACGTACTCAGTGACAATGATCATTCTGCCACCGCTAGAATTATTTTAATAACAAGATGTAATGTTTTTAAAAGGAAAATAAATACCACATACCCTTTTTACATATTTTGGTATTGAAAATTGTTTTTTAAAAGCATTTATTATGTAAATATCTTGAAATGATATATTTTTATTACAATGTGGAAATTTTATCTTTCCTTTATGCTTGTTTTATGTGTTATGATTATGTTATGGTTCTTGGGAATTGCTTATGTATACAGGTGGTTTCGTGTTAAAATGAGGGTGGGTGAGCCCGATATCTCTCTCCAATTAATTGAGTAACATGATAGAGGTGAACTTTAATGTTTCTCCTAATATATTTAGGTAATATACTGTGATGAGTATTCCGAATGTAACTCCCTATGTAGTTGTGAAAGCTACAATGTAAGTATGATATGGATGCCAAAAGTCACCTTTATGATTTATGATTACTATGTGTTATTCATAAATCTTATGATTTCATGAGGTATGTTAAAGAGATTATGTTTTGTATGTATTGATGGACTACTGTTTTCTTTCTTTATTTTATAACCCTTACTGAGATTTTTATACTCATCCCAAGTTTTTGAAATGTTTTTCACAAGGTATAAGGAAGGGTAAGAGAAAGGAAGTATTCAAGAAGATTTATATCAAGAAAAGAAATCTTATTTTATTTAAAGAGTTTTATTATTGTGAAAAAATTTGGATAGATTAGAAGTGTATACTTTGTAATTTTTGAGATGTAATGTAATAGTTAAGGACTAATTCTCTAAAACTCTAAACTTAAAAAGATCCTCAATGTGAATTCTTGACTTAACTCAAGATTATGTAATGTTTAAGGTCGGGTCCTTATATGAAACTACATGAATATATAAAAGAAATTATGAGAGGTTTTATAAAGAATAAAAATTTCCCAGATAGTTTATCTTTCAAAAAAAATATTTATTCGAAAATAAGATTGATAATGAAACCCTTACGGTTTGATTAACATTTTGATCAAAACAACTTTAATGTTGTATATATCTTGAATCAATGGATATTTAAATAAAGTAAACAATATGGATCTCAAATCTCCATGAATATAGTAAAATAAATTCATTAGTTAGTAATCACACCTTATTAAATTTATCATTTTTCACAATAAGAAATATGTCTCAAGAAATTAAATTTGAGACAAATAATCCCTTACCTCATTTCCTTGATAAGTAGAATGAACTCTAAGGTCATGTATAACAAACACAAATATCTTAATCACCTATTTCATAAATTTTTTCATATACATAATCTTTTATAAAATTTATTTATAATTATTCTCTATATTTATATGGGTTAGTTGTTACCTATTTTCAATTCTAGGTGTGGGTAATCCTGATATTTTTGAACAATTTTTGTAATAGTGGTGTTGTTATTAATTATTATCCCAAAATTTATCATTCCAAGTTCATTAAAGTTACTTTAATAGATTAATTATAATGATTTATGAAGTTTAAATTTTCTTTCATGAGTACTTTATTCTTTAACCAAAAAGATTGAATTGATAATAAACATTGTTTGGGTGATTTTTACCCAACAAAGGGTGTTTTATTAATTAATGAGTTAAATATTGATGTATTTTTCCCAAAAAATTATTATTTAAATATTTATATAATATTATAACAATAATTAAGTTTTAATAACCATTCATTATATAATTTCAATAACATTGTTCAATTAGGTGGTCAAACCGACCTAAATATGAACATACCATGCTTAATGGATGATTATGAGAAAATTTAGTCAGAATATCATTACAAAAGTATCATAATGATATAATTTAGTGTTTATTAGTGTGATATATCATAATTACAATGGAATTATAAGAGTAAGTAATGGATATAAAAATATCATATAATTTGAATTAATGATAACCCTCTTAGTATGCTTATTTTAAACGATTGAATTAACGATAATCATCTGTTGATTATATCATTAATAGGTTATATAATTTTTTATAACATAATTTTAATGATATCATAAAAATTATATTTATCAATTAAACCTATTCACATGACCATACATGTAAGGTGACGATGAAAAGAAAAACAAAAATCAATCATTCCATAAAGGTGGTAGTCCACATGTATGCATGTTTGGCGATTTCATTTTTCATAGAACATGGGAAATGATTAATATGTTTTATCATTTAAAAATATAAAATATATTATAAATATAATACTTATTTATTAAATTCAACACTAGTACCAGAATTATAAGTTGATTAAAAGAAATGAAACATGACGTTTTGTGGTGGTGGTAGTTCACACACACACAAATATCATTTTCTATTTTCTTTGGAAAAAATTGAAGGGTGGTTAAAACTTATAATATAATTATAATAAAATAATAGTATAATAAGGATATTGATGTTATAATTTTGATATGGTGAAAATAAATTTTAAAAATAAGAAATGCACATGAGGGAAAAGAAAAGAGGAAGGAGTATCTAGAAACATATACCTCACTATATGGGTTATCTCCTTTATGAAGAGGTTAAAACCTATGAAGGATGATGTTTTGTTAAGAATAGAACCTTATTAATGTGGATATAAGTGTTTAAGAGAGTTTTGAGAATATTTTGGGATGGAATAATGGGGTTTTGGTGTAATAACTTCAACTCTAGTAACCTAGAACCAATGTCTACTTTATTACATTGACATAAGATACACGAGATATCATATCAAAGGACCAAATAGTTTATCAGTATTAAAGAACTATATGCATACATGATTTCCATATTAAATTGGAAATATAAAATACATATCATAAGAAAAATTCTTATATCCTTGATATTATTCATAATATCCTTATTTATGTCCCGGGGAAAAGGAAAAAAATAAAGGGTAAGCTTAGTCAGTAAGAGTTATGTAAAAAAGAATATATCAAGAGTAAATAAGGAATAATAAATATGGAAAGGTAAATAACTAAAAATACATACTATTTAATCAATAACTTGAACATGAAATTCAAACCTGGATAATATCAATGTAGTAATCTCATGAATAATAATAACTAAATTTTCAATGGAGTAAATGCATAATATTGGATGTCATGATCTCAAATATAATGATATATTTACTATAAAGGCCTTGTAATAAGATAGTTTAATTTATTGGGTATACACCAACAAACCTATTTAATAATTTTGGCCAACTAATTTGTCTCATGATATCTATAAATGCATTAAGGGGAAATTTATAATCGAACCCCACTCATCACTTAATGTACAATGCATTCCTTATATATTGAATGATTAATTAAATTCATAAACAATATTACTTATCAACAGATAGCTGTATTGAGTATATAATATGGAATATCAATATTTCCCCAGTAAATCAAATACGTTTATAATAAAACACTTCATGTAGAAATGGTATACAGTTTAGGTAATAATATCTTACATGATAAAAATAATATAGATATTTAAGAGAAATGTAATGACTAAATATCACAAGAAAGTTAATGTTTCAATAAAAATTTAATGACTAAAAAATTATTAAGAGATAAAATATGACCATTAATTCATCAGTAATATAGGTTTTATAATAAAATCATGTTCTTTGGGGAAATAATTAAAAATTAAAGAAAAATATTAAAATAATATTTCATTAAAGAGTTTTATTTATAAAACCACCAAAACTTATAGAAGATTCTAAATATGATAAAATGGTTATGGCAGTGGGAAAATCTATTAATATCGTATATATTAAAATGAAACATTCCTTTTGAATTATTGTAAATAAAGTTGAAAATGAACTTTTCATAAAACATTAGAAATATTCTTTTTAAATAATTTTAAAATTCAAAGATAACATAAAATTTCCTTAATGAATATTTTGATTAAATAAAAAGGAATTTTTTAAAACAATTTTGAAAAATATTGACATGGAAGAAAAATATACCTGATCGAAAATAGAAATAAGACTATATTTTCTTTTAAACATTTATTTTATTGATTAAAGTGAAAAAGAGAGGAAAATTTAGAATAAAACATAGAAAATACTTATATATATAGAGGATAATAAAATATATAGAGTTTATTAAGGATAAATTACAATATTACTTCAATGAAAATAAGCGAAATCTCCAAAAAATGAGATTGTAAAATAAATTCTCATCTCTTTGGAAACTTTTAAATTATAACCCCTAAAAATAATAAAATTTAATTGAAACTTTAATCACAATTAATAAATAAATATTCAAGTTAAATACATCAAAGGTGTAGTATATACACTATATAAAAATAACTAGGTGTGTAATACCAAATATGTCTCAATGGAGTGGAAATTGAGATGAAATCCCATATAAAAAACATACTATTGAAGTGATAATTAATCAATGAAGTATTTATGTGTGAAAAATGTAAATATATATAAAACAAGTTGAAATATTATATAAAACAACCAGAGGTAATTACACAAATAATATTATCATATCAAATACAATGAAGAAGTAATATAACCCAATTAAAATAAATTGAGTTATGAAACCCCTTACCTTAAGTTAAACTTGCCTCATAACTGCTTTGAAACTCATGTATAATAAATTTAGATTTATTAAAATTTAATAATAGAACCATATTAATATATATAATATAATATATGATCCATTTATAACATTTTATCATATATTTTTTAATAATATTTTATTATTATCATTATTTCGGGTGTTAACTACTTTGTTTTTCATGCATGTTTTGATTCGGTAGTTTTGATAATTGCATATTGATTATGGATCCATAATATCCATAATTTTATTAATGATATAAATATAATATATATTCAATATATATATATATATATATTTATAGTCATTCAAAATATATATATATATAGAAAAATAAATTACACTGTTGTGACGGTAGGTCGTACGTACGCATAAATGTTATTTTCACTTTTTGATGGATGAAATGAAAGATAGTTAAATAATAATTCAAATTTATAGGATAATTTTTATATCATATATATCTTATGTATTTATTAAATGTATCCGTATTACCATCCATGTAAAAAATAAATGAAAAACAAATCACATTGCTTTATGGAGGTTGTAGTCCACCTGTACGCACGGGCGATGTTATCATTTTGAAACAGATTAGAAGGTAACAAGGTAGATAAGATATTATAATTATAGAAGAATAATTATATCATAAATATTATAATTATTCATTATTTACATATTTATAACCATCCATGTAGAGTGGTGATGAAAAAAATAACACCGCTACGTGGAGACGGTAAGTTGTACATATGCACGTGTTATGTTTTCGCTTTTCATAGGATGAAAAAGAAATATAAAATTATTGTACCATAATTATAATAAAATATAAATATATTTATTATACTGAATTTATTATTTTAGGATATTTATAATAGGTTTAGAAGAAGTATAATAAGAAATAAACTTGAAAGAGTTGGTAAGGATGAATACATCTTCTTTAGAAAATTTCCTTTAGATTCCTTCTTAAGGACCCCTAAAATAGTCGTTTAAGAATAAAATAATTTCTAATTAGTGGATAGTGAAGTGGAGAAGATAATTTTTTTGGTTTTTATCATGATATATGGCTCAATATGTTGTAAATAAAATAGTGAAGGGGTGTCCTTCATAAGTGAGGGGAGGGGAACTTTTGGAAATTCATGAAATATTATAATATAATATGTGACTAACTCATGTAAAATGGTTAAAAAATGTTATAGAAACAAATATAATGAAAATAAAGTATTAATATAATCATACAACCTAATTTGGACATGTTTAGATATCATTTTAAACCTTATCCTTTGGATTATCCCCTTGGTTAACCAATTTTAACCTTAACCATGCTAATGGATTTTTAAATATTAAAGGTCTATAACTTAACTAATAAGATGCAAAATGAATCACAAATTTCAAATGGATGAATGTTTTGACCATATATTATCCAAATTTTTCTCTTTCGACACTCTTATGATTCTTAAATAATTTAATAAAATATTATTCTAATAAAATATCATTAATGTCATTTTTGATAGTATTCATTTAATTAGACATTAAAATGAAAAAAACAAAGATTTAATTTGAATATATTACTTTAAAATGTACCTAATATATAATATTTACCTATAAAATTCATGGAATAGAACAATTCATCCAAATTTTATTAATTTTTATATTTTCAAAATCATATATATTATTTTTCTATTAATTGAATAAATACTCTATCGACACTACGTAAGAATTTAATGTAATTATTTCATTTATAAAAATTAAAAATAAATTAAGATAATAAAAATAAATAAATAAATTTAAATATAAACCTTTATATTCATTCAATATGTATATCTACTAACACATATGTAATGAATACTTATTTAATATGTTATTTTGAATTTTTTTCCTTGTGTAATCATTATACAAGTATTTGGATATGATTCTTGTTATATAACTACAAAATTAGAAAATATCAATAAAAATAATTATTTATACATAATATTTACTAAAATATACATGAAAATACTTTTTTTATTCTCCATTGTTATCGTGAGGACACCAAAGTTCACTTTTCCAGTTCTGAGCAAGCACTACACGACATTGAAAATGATTTTCATATTTATCATGAACTAAATTAAAATTTATATGTTTTGAATTATTATTATAAGATATTTTTAGAATATTATCATAAATTATTATTTATATAAGTTTAATAAATTTTTATATCATATTTATGTCTTGGGGATATCATAAAAGATACCGTATTTTCATAAAAACTGCATTTCTTATCATTTATAAAAAATTTAACTTCTTCATAAAAATAAAAAAAATTAATAATATGAAAATTTTGGATCTATGAATCCAAAAATTAATTATAATTTATAAAATTTAATTCCTATAAGTTTAAAAAATTACTTTTAATATAAATTCATAAAACACAATGGAATACCTTTTTTTGGGAAAAAGTGTTTTTAATCATAAAAATTAACTTCTATTAAAATCATGAATACTGAACATTAAAATGGAATTAATTAATTTATTCTTAGTAAAATGGATATTATTTCACTTTAATACCAAATTTAAAATATAATGATACTTTTAAATTACATTATTTAATTAAAATAAATAAGGGCATTTGAAAAATCTATAATTTCATTATTCACTTAAAAACCAATCCGTTTAGAAAAATACCAAAATTTCAACCTAAGATAATTTTGATATGATTATCTCGAAAATGATATTAATTTTATCAAATATAATTTCTAAAATATATATAAATTAAATATTTTATTTATTCACAAAAAGTAATAAAATCTATTTTTGAGGAAAAATGTATTTTTAAAGCATATAATGACTTTACTAAAAATTCGATCTCTTTATATACAAAAATTATATATTTTTTTCTAATAATTTGTTATTAATATCCAATACACTAATTGAATAGATATTTTATAACTATGTACTATATTATGGTTTATTTATACTCAAGGTTGTGTGTATCACAAGTTATCAAAGAAATTAAATTTATTTGAGAAATTTATACTAAAATACTAATGTGTTAAATTATACCCCATTAAATAAATTTCACCCTCAAAATTTTATATTAGTAATAAAAGGTTTAATATTTTAACATAACTTTATTAAATACCCACATCATACAAATGGATAATAAAACTTCATTTTAAAAGGAAAGTGGGAACCATAAAGGTTACTTGAAATAACACATAATCATGATCCTATATAAGAATAACATTGAGGGTAAGTTAAAATATATACATAGAGGAGAAATATAGCATCCAATTAATAATAGAGAGTGATTTAGAACATGGTCATGAGAAATCTAAAGACCACAAAACCATAAATAAATAAGGTTTGAAAAAGATCATAAATTCATGAGAAATGAATGTAATAGGATAACTTTTTTATTTTAAGATATCTTTCATAGAGTTTAGTAATTACTTTACTATCTAGGATAAGAACATAAGGAAATATACTTAACTAAAAATCATAATTTCAACTTTTAATTAATTTTCAAAACAATCTCATATTTTCCTCCAAAAGATGAGTATTCAAGATGATTTTTTTCATGTCTAAAGCACAAAAATAAACTTCTAATGGATCACATAATCCACAAAATAATAAAAAGGCATTCCTTATATATTTACTAAAACCAAAATTATTAGCACAATTTATCCATTATGGGTAAATCTTCTCATGGTGAAATAATACTTCAATCTCCAAAATTCAAAAATAAAATCAAAGGTTTAACATATATCATTCCATAAATAAATAACCCTATACCCCAAATAACCTTAATAACCTCAACATTAAAAAAAATTTTAACTTTAAAGTTTATCTCATACAATTTAGCTTAAATATCCAATAATGTAATAATATTCTTCCCAAATAATCCTTTACATTAAACCTAAAGGTTATATATATATCTTAACCCAATAAAATGTCTCTAGAAATATTATTAATCACCTTAAAATTATAAAAATTCAAAAAAAAAAAGATCTTATAATATGATTTAAAAATCAAATTAATATCTATTTTTCAAATAATTTAAATAAAAAATGTCATACTGTAGAGACCCTAGTTTTACCCTAGAATACTTTTCAATATTTCTAAATATTATTCCAGAGTTGGACCCTGAGACGACATGAAATTTCAAGGCCCGGTGTGCCTGAAATTTATTCTATAAAAATATTAAGTATACTTTATATTATTTACATGAAATTGATTAAGGAAAATGAGATATCTCTTAAACGATTGATCAAATCAGAAATCTGAGACCACAGTTGGGTCCATAATGTGGTGTTTCCCCTAGGCGCAACATAAAATAAGTTGGCACTGGATGTTCAGACCCCTCGCTCATTAGCGGTGTGTTAAATGGATGAATTAAATTATTAATTTATTCATTTAATAGCTCAAACCTGAATAAATCACATACGGAGACTCAGATGAGAAATATGAGGCCACCGTTGAGTGAAGAATGTGAGTTTTACCCTAGGAAGGGTATATCCTTTGTCAGCGTATGGAGGTTGGTTTATGCGCGATCATGAGAAAATAATTAAATAATTAAATGATTATTTATTTAATTATTTTATTAAAAACCCTTTTAACCTAATGAGAGGTTATAAATTATTTTTTTAGATAGGTTGGACTCATAATTCAGTTTGGCTAACGATGAAAAATCCTCTTCTATCCTCTCCTCCCTATTGACGAATGGTGAACGGCGAAGGAAGAACAATGAAGCCTCAAATCCAGGTGAATCGAAGCGCGACAAACACAAAAACTTATTTTAATCATTGCACAAGTGTGATATTCATCAACAACAATGGATCCAATATAGGTAGGACTTATATTTATGGATTCCTTATCCTGGTTGAATTTTCATGACAAACATGAATTGAAATAATGAATTAATTCACGGATCAAAAAACAATTGGTTAAATTAATTTCTTCTTGTTTATCTTGAAATTGAAATTCTTGATGTGTGATAAATATCTATTTTTCAATTCCTTATATTCTTGATTCTAAATGATGATGGCCAAGAAAACTCATCCATCAATCTACATGTAAACCATGATCTTTTATATTTCATTCTTCGTGCATTCTTTGTGCGTTCTTCATCGCCAAATAATCAAGCGCATAAAAAAATCTATGTTTCATTGAGCGCAGAATACAAACACAAAGATATTGACCCAAGGATTGAGGATCCACATTCATCTATTTATTCTGAGTTAGATCAAAGTTGGAATGGTGTATGGAATGATTCCGTGGGGCGTTACCGATGAGGGTTTCGACAAGGGTCCTGGCGAGGCGGCTTCAAGAGGGCAAGCGATGGCAGGCTGAATGGCATGGCTCCCAGTGGAGAAAGGTAAGACAAAATCCCGCAGTGGAGAGGTGGAGACGGTTTGATCGATGATGAGGGTATGTAGACTAGGGGGGAGGTGGTGCAACTAGCTTGAGGTGTGGTGGCATGACAGGCTGGAGGCGCGACGACGTGACTAGCTGAAGGTGGCGGCGGCGGTTCTGGCCATGTGGAAGAACCCTACGGTTAGGTTTGCAGGAGAAGAAGATTGTGAAATAAGAAGATTGAAGAGATAAATAATTGAAAGGAAATAAATTGAATGGAAAATAAGTAGAAAAGAATATGAAGGGAGATGGTGGTGATGGAGTCTAGTGTGCAATGAAGGGGATTTGTTGCGTGGAGTGAGTTTGATATTAAGGTTAAATAAATAAGTAATAATAATAGTAAAATATTTCTATTATTACTTTTGTTGATAAAAAACTTTTTTGTCCGTAGATCCTCCATGCGAACTCAGTTTGACGAACTGTCAGTGGTAGAGTGACCCTGGGATTAAGACTATTGATTCAAGTCTAATGTTGAATATTAAATTCTGATTCATGGCTTGGGTACACGAAACGTCCAATAACAATATTATTATTATTGTTGCAGAACCTTTCTTATGTTGTAACTCTTCCATATGACACCAGATTGGAAAGTCATCAGTGAAATTTTGATCTTGAAATTAATATGGAAATTTTAAGACCAATTTCAGATATTTAAATTGAGATCGAGGTGCAGCCCCCACGAGGCCCGGTCCACACATGTTGTAGTGAAATTCATTTTTTTCACCGAGCATCCATTTTGGGCAAATGGGTCGTCCATATTGTGCATTTTTCTATTAGGATCGCAATGACATGATCCGTATAATTTGTTTCCAGACCAAGGCATGGGCCCCACATGACACCATTCAAGCGCAATGTGGTGATATATGACTTTTCCATCGGATGTCCGTTCATGGTGAATGGATAGTTGATCTTGTGCATTTTTCTCTAAGGATCACAACTGTGTGATATGTTTGGTTATCCGGTGCCATTTGAGGAGGGATATGAGTAAAAGTATGTTTTTTCCCTTCACTTTAACAACGAGCATTGCACGCTCGTCAGCCTTTTGGATAGAGATGTCATGTATCCTGAGAGTACACTAGCATGACTAGGGGTACTTGATTTGCATTTTAGTACCAGAGTATGGATAGATACATATCCAGATGAAGAGAAAGGGCCACACGATGTGTGGGTCCCACACACACCGTATACCACTTTACTAATATTCTATCTCTTGTATCTCCTTATTTTGGACTCAAAATTTGACATATGAGTAGCCTATCCTGAGTGTTTTTTTAATGTAGAATGTGATGGGACCCTCCATAGTGGCTTATGAGATATGATGCAAGATGTTTTGGGTGTGATGCCTATTCAGGGTGACACCTGATGACTGCAGCGGTGTGCTTTCTGAGAGGTACCATCCAGAAGGGATGATCAAAGTTCCTCAATTATTTTCTGAGAAGTACCATCTAGTAAGGCCCAATGGGCCTGGCCCAACAGCTAGGCTGAACCGGGACTTCCCAGACCTGAACTAGGTCAGGTCGGATCAGTTGAACCAGGCTGGGGTATACGGGGCCCCCGAGCTGGGTTGGTTGGGTCGGTCCGACCGAGTTAGACTGGGCCCAGACATGACTTGGCCCCGATTACTAAAACACTAATAAATTACATATCGTACATCTAATTAATGAGCCGTTTGAGGTGTTGGAACCCTTGTGACAAGACCAATCTTTTGGAATACTCAAATGAGGCTTTCATGGAAGACAAAATGTGATGAATGGCTTGAGGATAGGTTCTCCTTGAATCAAGCGCACTACGTGCGGAAACCCTGTGGTTGGATAAAACCTGAAAATTCTAACAAGAGACCCTGTGTGAATCAGCTATGATGGACCATTGGGAAGAAGATCTTTGTGACCTAGTAGGCCCATAGTGGGGAGTGGCTCTGTGTGACCCAGTTGACCCATGATACTCGATAGGAGGAGTACCTCAGTATAACCAAGGTGGGAAGCGACTCTGTGTGACCTGACATGAGCACGGTGGGGAGAGGCTATGTGTTACCCAGTATACCCACGGTACTAATTGGGGATAAGTACCACAACAGTTTAAGGTAAGTGGGAAGCGACTTTGTGTGACCTAACAGGCCCACTATACTCATTGAGAAGGAGTTATCTAGCAGCCCAAGGTGTTCAGTAATTTGTCCGATGGTCTTAATTTCCTAATCTAGATTATACCTAGTGTGAGCTATGAGATAGAGATCCCCTCACTCCCTCATTTGAGTTTCTTTGAATGATCATATCTATTTTTGGGTAGATCTATACTCTTTTGTTCACTTTTAAGACACCTTGTTCTTTCTACTGGTATTCTTTTGTTATATCTCTCATTAATCCCTTCTTTAGTACATCTCTTGCTACTCCATCAAGCCTTTGGGGAATCCTACTAGGTATTTTTATACTCACCCATACTTGGGCTTTGCCCTCACTTGGTGTGACCCTACAGATGACATACATGTTGATCATGAATTCAAAGGAGCACAAGGATATGGGTGCTTAGATTGCGTGCGGTGGACATAGCTTGGGATTCAAGAGTGTTAATCTCTCAACTATCTTACTTTTCTACTTGTTATTGGGTTGTGGCACTTTTCTAGTTGGGTGTGTATTTTTCCCTTTCCCTTTTATCTTTACTTTTCTTGTATTTGTACTGTTTATAGGTTAATTCATATATATTTGGTTTCCTTTTTATAGCAGTGTGGTACCTTTCTTTCTTTTCCTCTACACTTTTTCATTGAGTTGGTTTCATGTGTGTGTACAGGTTCTTAGGTAAAGTCCTCCTCAAGTTTGTTGTTTATTCGACACTAGTTTCCATCCCCTGGCATATGGAGGCGGGCTTGGGGTAGTTGCAGCTTTAGCCCCGACATGGGTTGGGTCATGAAAAATTGGTATTAGAGGTGGTTCGACCCTTGGGACTTTGTTCGGATGTTTCCCTAAAAAGGTCGTGGTTGGGTTTAGGGAAATAGTGTTAAAGTGTCTCGAGAGCAGCTCTCAGGCCAAGGAGTCCAGTTATGGTATGGGTGGATGAAGTATCCATTCACCAAGACCCTGATCACCCACTTGTCGACTCGACACCCTGAGACACTTGCTGTAGGGAATAATGGTACATGAATCATATAGGATTAAGTCTTTGAGTATCCTTCTCGAGTCAACTCCCCATCATTGTTGATATATAGATATGATCATCTGACTGCGGTACTCCTTGATAAAATTCAAGATGTCTCCACGATGACAGCTAGATAGAATACTAGCTTCGGTTCGTGATGAAGATTACATGAGAAATGATACCTAAGTTTAGGACCCATCATGAAATCCCCTTTCTCCAGGTGGGCAAGTAGCATCACCCCTACCTATTGCATAGCAGATAGCCCCAGCAGAGCAGGATGAGGATATGCACAAGTTGAGCGCACTTCGCGAGTTCCAGCGCCAGAGACCGCTGAGGTTCTGTGGTGAGCCAGACCCTCGAACAATAATGTTTTGGATAGAGTCAGTGGTCCACCTCTTCAGGCTTATACGGACATTGGTAGATCAGATGGTGGCTTTAGCAACCGAACTTTTTCTCCGGAGTAGCTGGACATTGGTGGAGCTTGGTTAATCAGATACACGATGAGTTGGAACTATCATGGGATGGCTTCTAGAAGCTGTTTAATGAAAAATTATACCCCTACTTATTTCAATCTATTCAACTTCAAGATATCCTCTAGTTACATAAGGAAGGGATGACAGTGACTGAGTATGTGACTAGGTTCACAGACCTTGCATGTGACTCTCTGGACATGATCCATGATGGATATTTTGAATAACAGAAGTTAGAGCATGGACTATGAGAGAGATATGTGCTATCATAGTTCCCTTGTGCATCCCCACCCATGTTGAGGTGGTGGAACATGAACTGGTGGAAGAGAGATTCTTGTCACTCCATACAAATGGTTGCGACAGTGAGCACAACGGAACTGAGACATCTGCCATAGATAGAAGATGTCAGACGATGATATCACAACATGGGATATCTTCTCATGATCGGTATCAGGCACGTAGTTGTATGGGGCTGAGGCAGTGCAGAGCATTGAGACAACCCATAGAGGGTCTCAGTTGTGAAACATCAACTCGGAAATCCTACATGACAAGATATCCTTGGGTGTTTCACCATATGGATATTCTGAAGGAGGGAATCACGAGACCCTATTCCAGTGAAAAACAATGATTCCAGTTGTGACGTGGGATGTAGAGGTTTGATCATGGAGCCAAACTATCCCCTGAGTTCTATCAGGTCATTTGAGACTGTGCAAGGAGATGGTGAGGTTTCATACCACCTTTCCTTACCCCATATAACTGGAGCGGGTATATGAAATCTTAGACATGTCGCAACTGAAGAGATAAATGTGTGTTCTTACACATTTCATCAAATTAAGAAAGCCTTATGAGGGTGGACCATCCCTTTGGTCCACATTCTTTTGGCAGCATGGAAACGTACATGTTTCTCTGGGAGTGGGAGAGCTAAGTGTAGGATCTGTATCCTGAGTTGTTTCATTAGTTTTGCTTTTCAAGGAAGAAAATCTTGGAGGAGGGAATAATGTAGAGACCTTGGTTTTTCCCTAGAATACTTTTCAATATTTCTAAATATTATTCCAGAGATGGGCGCTGAGACGACGTGCAATTACGAGGCCTAGTGTGCCCGAAATTAATTCTATAAAAATATTAAGTATATTTTATATTACGCACATTTAGTTGATTAAGGAAAATGGGATATATCTTAAAAGGTTGATAAGATCAAAAATCCGAGACCACAGTTGGGTTTGGAACACGGTGTTTCCCCTAGGTGCGACATAAAATAATTCGGTGCGGGATGTTCGGACCCCTCACTAATTAGTGGTGTGTTAAATGGATGAATTACATTATTAATTAATTAATTTAATATCTCAAACCTGAATAAATCAAATATGGATACTTGAATGAGAAATATGAGGCTACTTTTGAGTGAAAAACATAGGTTATACCTTTGGCAGGGTATAACCTCTGTCGGCATCTGGAGGTTGTCTTATGTGCCATCGTGAGAAAATAATTAAATAATTAAATGATTATTTATTTAATTATTTGATTCAAAACCCTTTTAACCTAATGAGAGGTTATAAATTCATTTTTTAGAGGGGTTGGCCTCATAATTAAATTTGGCTAATGATGAAAAATCCTCTCCTCTCCTCTCTTCCCCGTTGACGAATGACTAATGAATAACAACGAAGCCTCAGATCTAGGTGAATCGAAGCACAATGAACACAACAACTTCTTCCGAACATTGCGCAAGTGTGATCTTCTTCAACAACAATGGATCCAATATAGGTAGGACTTATCTTTATGAATTCCTTACCCTAGTTTAATTTTCATGAAGAACAAAAATTGAAATAATGAATTAATTTGTGGATTGAAAAACAATTGGTTAAATCAATTTATTCTTGTTTATCTTGAAATTGAAATTCTTGTAGTGTGATAAATATCTATTTGTCAATTTCTTATGTTCTTGATTCTCAAAGATGATGGCAAAAATAACCCATCCATTGACCCGCACGTAGACCATGATCTTTTATATTTCATTCTTCGCGCGTTCTTCATGCGTTCTTCATCGCCAAATAATTAAGCACGTCAAAAACTATATGTTTCGTTGAGCGTGACATACAGACGTAGATATCTCGACCCGAGGATCAGAGATCCACATTAATCTCTTTATTCTAAGTTAGATAGAAGCCGAAATGGTGCGTGGAATGATTCCGTGGGGTGGGGTCGGTGAGGGTTCTGGCGAGGGTCCTGGCAAGGTGACTTCTGGTGGACAAACGACGGTAGGCCAAAGGGCCACGACTCCCAGTAGCAGAAGGAGGGACGACGAACCACAGTTGAGCGACGAAGACTTCTTGGTCGATGAAGAGGGTAAGCAGACTGGGGGGGAGGCGGTGCAGCTAGCTTGAGGCACGACGGTACGACAGGCTGGAGGTGCAGTGGTGCGGCTAGTTGGAGGTGGTGGGGGAAGTTCTGGATGCACGGAAGAACCCTATGGTTAGAGTTGAGGGTAAGAATATTGTGAAAGAAGGATATTGGAGAGAGAAATTATTGAAAGAAAACAAATTGAATGGAAAATAAATATAAAATAATATGAAGGGATATGGTGGTGATGGAGTCCGACATGTAATAAAGAGGATTTGTTGCATGGAGTGAGTTCAATATTAAGGTTAAATAAATAAGTAATAACAATAATAATAATAATAAAATATTGTTATTATTACTTTTGTTGATAAAATAATTTTTTGTCTATAACTCCTCTATGCGACCTCAATTTGATGAACCCTCAGCGGTAGAGAAATCCTGGGATTAATATGGTCAATTCAAGTCCAATATTGAATATGAAATTCTAGTTCATGGATTGGGTCTATGAAACGCCCAATAACAATATTATTATTATTGTTGTGGAACCTTTCTTATGTCGTAACTCTTCCATACGACATTGGATTGGAAAGTAGTCAGTGACATTGTGATCTTGAAATTAAGATGAACATTTCAAGACCAATTTCATATATTTAAATCGAGATCGAGGTGTGGCCTCCACGAGGCCAATTCGCACATGTTGCGGTGAAATGCAATTTTTTCACTGGGCATCCGTTTTGGACAAATGTGTAGTCCATATCGTGCATTTTATGTGAGGATCTCAATGAAATGTTCTATATAATTTGTTTCAGGACTAAGGCATGGGCCCCTTGTGACGCCATTCTAGCGCAATGTGACGATATATGAATTTTCCATCAGATGTCTATTCAGAGAGAATGAATAGTCGATCTTGTGTTTTTTTCTCCAAGGATCATAACAGTGTGATCTGTTTGTTTATCTAGTTCCATTTTAGGAGGCCTACAAGTAAAAGTACATTTTCACCCTTCGCTTTAACAACGAGCATTATGCGCTCGTCAGCATTTTGGATAAAGATGTCATGTATCCTGAGAGTACACTAGCATGCCTAGGGGTACTTAATTTTTAGTTTAGTACCCAATTATGGATAGATACACAACCAGACAAAGAGGCGGGTCCACACAACAAGTGGGCCCCACACGCACCGTGTACCACTTTACGAATCTTCTCTCCCTTATATGTTCTTCTTTTGGACTAGAACCTTGGCATATGAGTAGCCTATCCTGAATGTTTTTTTCCACGTAGAATGCGATGGTAACCTCCGTAGGGGCTTATGACATATGATGTGAGATGTTCCGGGTGAGATGCCTATCCAGGAGACACCCGATGACTACATTTACGTGCTTTCTGAAGGGTAGCATCTAGTAGGGATGATTAGTGTTCCTTGATTCTTTTCTAGGAGGTACCATCCAGCAAGGCCCAATGGGCCTGGCCCAGCTGCTAGGCCAAACCAGGCTGGGCCAGACCCGAACTGGGTCGGGTCAGATCGATCAAACTAGGGTGGGGCATGAGGGGCCCCCGGTTCGGGTTGGTCGGGTCGGTCAGACCGGGTCAGACTAGGCCCAAACACGACCGACCCCTGATTATTAAAACGCAAATAACTTATATACCTGATGTCTAATTGACTAGCCATTTGTGGTGTTGGAACCCTCACAATGAGACTAATCTTTTGGAATACTCAAAGGAGGCTTTAATGGAAGAAAAAAATGCGATGAATGGATTTAGGATTAGTTCTCCTGGAATCAAGTGCACTACCTTTGGAAGCCCTACGGTTGGCTGAGATCTGAAGACTCTTGACAAGTGACCATGTGTGGATGACTATGCTGGCCCATTGGGAAGCATCCCTGTATGACCCAATAGGCCCACAATAAGAAGAAGCTCTATGTGACCCGATAGACCCACAATACTCAACAGGAGGAGTACCTCGATACGGACAAGGTGGGAAGTGACTCTGTGTGACCCGACATTCCCATGGTGGGGAGTAGCTCTGTGTGACCCAGCATACCCAAGGTACTCATTAGGGATGGGTAAACAAGTAGTCCAAGTTTAGTAGGAAGTAGCTCTATGTGACTCAGCAGGCCCACTATACTCATTGAGAAGGAGTTCTCCAATAGCCCAAGGTGTTCAATGATACGATCGATGATCTTAATTTCCTACTCTAGATTATACCTGGTGTGAGCTGTGAGATGGAGATCCACTAACTCCCTCATTTGGGTTTCTTTGAATGAGCATATATATTGTTGGGTGGAGATGTACTATTCTGTTCACTTTTATGGAACCTTGTTCTTTATACAGGTCTTCTTCTGTTATATCTCTCACTGCTCCCCTCTTCAGTACCTCTCTTGTTACTCCCCCAAGCCTTCAGAGAATCCTACTAAGTATATTTATAATCACCCCTTCTTGGGATTTTCCCACACTTGGTGTGCCCTTGTAGATGATGGAAAGGTTGATAGTGACTTCAGAGAAGCACATGGATACAAGTTCTTGGACTGCGTGTGGTGGTCATAGCTTGGGATTTAGGAGTGGGACTCTCTCAGTTGTGTTACTTTTATACTTGTTGCTGGGTTGTGGAAGTTTTCTAGTTGGGTTTGTATTTTTTCCTTTCACTTTTAGTTTTACTTTTCTTGTACTTGTACTATTTAGAGGTTGATTCATATATGTTTGATTTCCTTTTTATAGTAGTGTGGTACCTTGCTTTATTTTCCTCTACACTTTTGCATTGAGTTGGTTGTGCGTGTGTGTATAGGTTATTAGAAAAAGGCCTCCCCAATTTTTTTATTCCTTAGATACTAGTATCCATCCCATGGCTTATGGAGGCGGTCTTGGGGTAGTTGCGGCTCGATCCCCGGTATGGGTCGGGTCATGACACATAATAACCAGGACATCACATAGGCCAATGGTAGACACTGCACCCTTATCACCCTTCAATTGTGGGTTCAAGCCTCACGGCCTTACCAGATACGATGTGTTGTCACCCATCCTATGAGTTGTCCATTTTCTAAAACTATATCAATATAATTCATATAACACTCCCAAAAATTTGATAAAAAACCTCAAAAATAACATTAATCATCAAATCACTTTTTAACCACTATGGATTTCTATACAAAATCATATTATCTTAATTGAATATTATTAATTTAACATCGAGGATCATATTAATGCTAAAGGTTATCAATAAATTTATACTTACGTACACATAATAGAAAATAATTGTTCTTCACATAAACTTTTCACTGAAACATATAATAAACCAAAGGGTTATATTCCCATAAATGTCTCCCAAAATATCCTTAATCATGTTAAATTACTGTTATATAAAATCTCAAAAGGGGTATCTATGCCTTTAAACTTATGATCAACCTTAAATGTATCATACCAAGATACTTTAAGTTTCTCCCATATCACTATTACATATCATTGGTTTCCATAAGTTCTATGCTTTCATTCATATTAATGGTTAATATGTAAAATTTGAATAAACCCAAGAATATCCCTCAAGAGTGTCAAACTAGGTGTGCAGTAAGGTCACATTTTATATATACCATAATGATGGCCCATATATACTTAACCAACCCTGTTTGAGGTTATTACCCCTAGATTCATCTATGAAAAAACCACATCCACTTGTAGTATCCAAATAGGGACGTGTTTCTAGGGAAATCATATAATATATTCCTTACCAAAACTTTAAGATGTTATTATTTACTTAGAATTATCCTTAATGCCTATCATAGAGTTATGTTCCCTAATAAATGTTTTCGTAAATCTTATTCCCAAGGTTTCTAATAAAATTAAATTGATACCAACTATAATAAATCAACCTCTAATAACCTAGATCCAATGTATAATTTGTTATATCGACACAAGATAAAAGAGATCTCATCCAGAAGGTCTAATTTGTTTAGTAGTCTTGAAGAACCAGATATATACATTATTCCAATATTATATTGAAAATATAAAATATATAGAATAATAAACATTCTTTTATCCTTGATATTATTCATAATATACTTATTCATATCTTAGGGAAAGAAAAAAAATAAAGGGTGAGCTCAAATACGTAGTAAGAGTTACATACAACATAATCTATCATGAGTAAATTATGAATAATAAATATAGAAAGGTAAATAATTGAAAAAATTACATTTAATAAATAAATTGATCATTAAATTAATCCATGGATAATATCAATGCTATAATCTCATAGATAATAATAACTGAATTCTTATAAGGACCCTGATCCGTCAAGTCTGACCCTTTGCGTGTTTTTGAAGCCTGTGATTCTTAGAGGAGGTTTGAAGTAGGTATAGAGGTGGTTGTATACTAAAATATATAAGTAGAAAGAGTTTCATGTTGTGAAGGTACATTTCATGGCTTGGGTGAGAGCCTGAATCATGGATAGTTGAATCGGCTATGTAGAGCCATCGACTATGTGAATCAGCTACGTGGCTGGATCAGCTACATGAAAGGATAAAATATGTGGATGAATCAGCTATGTGAGTGAAATGGATACATGGATCGGTAACATAAATCAGCTACATGGTTGGATCATCTATGTGGATTGGATATGTTATTGATCACCAACTTGATTTATCTATGTGGGGAATTTATGTTAAAACAACTATGTGGGGAATTCAGCTATATAGATAATTTGGCTACATAGGGAATTTGACCATGTGGGACTTCTAGATACATGGTGAATTCAACTACATGAAAAAATATCCATGTGAAGATTTTGGCTACATGGTAATTACAACTATGTGAAATCATCTATATGGATATTTCCACTAGTTTCATAAAATATCCATATAAATATTCTCACAACACGAGTCAAGGGCCTTAAAGGCTGAATTGTTAAGGATAATTATATCCTTAATTTTTCTGTGTTGGATGAGGATGTAAATTCATCCTTTTAGGTGTATTTTAATGAGATACTCAAGATTCATAATTAAATCCTTTGTGATCTAGAAAGTCTGATAATCCCATATCTAAAACACCTTGAGATTCTAAAATAAGAACATTGTATTCGACAACATATGCGACACACAACACCAAGATTAGAAGAAAATATAACACCCTGATACTTTATGATAAATATATTTTTAAATAAATTAAATATATTCAATATATTGACTCAAAACACTTATTTTATCATTCATTACACACAATGCTAATTTTAGCTTGCGTTACACGCAACATTGGGTTTAGTTTGCGTTACACGCAACACTGAGTTTAAACTAAATGTGAAATATTATTATTTAATATTATATTTATAACCTAGAAATTAAATTTTAAGGTATTAATATTATTAAATAAATTATAAAAATATGGTTATCTATTGATTATTAATAAAATAAGAACCATTTAGAAGAAAAAGAAATGTTTTTTGGAAAACTATATTTTTCTAAAAGATGGATTAGTCATGCTTTGCGCACATAAACTAAATTGATTTTTACCAACATTAGAAAATTTATTTGATAAAATAAACTCCATTTTTTAAATCTTAATATCTAAATTATCTTATGTTATTTTTTTGGGTTTTTATGAAATGTTTCATTTTTTGATGAATAGTAAAAAAAAATTGAATTATAATTAAAAACAGATTTTTTTTAAATTATTTATAATGTTGAATTATATTTTGAATTGATTTTAAAGTAAAATTAGTTAAATTATATATAAATTAATCCAATTTAGGTCATTAGAATCATTTTTATATTGAATTTTTATACAAAAACTTTGTAGGATTTTGAACATTTTCTCTTTAAAACCTCGCTTTCTCATTGCGTCTATGGGATTAATTTTAAATTAAAATTTTCCAATTATATGAATTTAATTTTAAAAAATTAATTACATATTTTTAATCTCTATAATTTATATTTTATAATAAGTTCAACTTAATTTTTGACCAAAATTAATAGTGAAAATAATTAAAATTATTTACCGCGATTAAGGTAAAAATGAATTTACCGGGGGGGGGGGTTAAATAAAGAAGATAAGGGTTAAAAATGGTATATTTTTTAAAAAAAAACCCATTTTATCACCATATTTATACCTCATATCTTATAGGTTTGATAATTACCTATTTTGGAAGCTTGTGGAATGATAAAAACTTGGGCATGATTGAATATTTTCAAAAAATTACAAGTGTGGCACTCACCTCACTTACAAAAGGACACCCCCTATCCTCTATTCTTCACAAATTAAAACCCTTTTGGTTTAGTAAATCTATACCCAAATCACTTTTCAACTTCCATAATCTCATCTTAGAAGCATTAGTTTGGGTATAAATACTATATAGGAATGATTTTGTTGTAAACCTATGGAGGATACCCGAAAAAGAGGTAACGTTCTTCAATGAGCATTTTTTATGTTATTTACTACTAAAAATCCCTAAATTATTATAAAACACGATGATATAACAACTTAAGTATATTAAATATACTAAGATGTTTTTATAATAAGTTTATTATCTATAAAAACTTCCACTTCCATCAAATAGGTCACAAAATCATCTTTTGTGTGTACGGAAAACTACCACCTCACATACCAATGTCATTCATTTTTAAATTACCACCCTCATGGTTGGGTATTATTATGGATATAAAGTATATATATATATATATGATATTTATAAAATAATTATACCTATGGATTAATTATATCATATATACCTTTTTTACTTTCCATGCCATAGGGGATATGATAACGTTGCTTGTGTGTATGGTAGACTACTACCTCACAAAGTGATGTGATTTATCTTTTAGTAACACTTTACATGGAAGGTGATAAAAATAAATTTAATAATGATATGTGATATAAGTGACATAATTATTATATTAATGACATATTTATCATTCTATAAATATAGTATATCATTTTATTTCTTACCTTTTCACTCACTTAAAGATGATAACATGGATATCATATTTGGTTGAGAGATCCCAACGCCGTTAAGGTTTATGCGTGTGCAGGTTCTCCAGTGGATTTGGGGTTTCAGCCTTGGTGATGAAGATCTATGGTGGATTAATGTTGGTTTCTTAGGTTTCCTCAGAATGTGGTGTGGTGGATTGATTTGTGGTCGGTGTCCAAGGCTGATCTGGTCTAGATCTATCCAGATCTGGTTGGATTTTGGCGTAGTGAGGTGCGAAGGCTCTTTGTTGGTGGTCCTCGGATGGCGACGCATTGGAGAGCATGTATTTAAAGGGAATCATGGACCAGGATGGTGCAGTCTGTGGCAAACAGATATGGTCATCTCCGGCTTCGTCAGGTCCCGATCTAGTTCTTCGGGTCTCTGGTTCGGTCATGGCACTCTGGAGAGCGGTTGCGGCTATGGATCGGTGGTGGTGAGCAGCATTTTCCAGTCTTGGTTATTTGGTCATTGGGATACATCTTCACAGTGGTGGGGGTAGGGCTAGATGAAGAGGTTTGAGGTTGTGGACTTGGGTTTCTACGGCGAATGGTGATGATGGCGGGTCCGACGAGGCTGCTGGCATCAGTGGGTGAGTCGCTGGTTGGGGGTGCCTACTGAGACTAGGATATGTTGTAGTGGGGACCTAGGGTTTTTGGCAGGCTACTATGGTGTGGAATCATGTTTTTTTGGATCTCTGGCCTTCCGGAATGTATTAGGTTATTTCCCTCTGGGCTTTCAGGCTGCTGTAATGTGTATGCATTGGGTTTTATAGTGGGTTGATCCCTCTGGACTTACTAGCATGCAATGGGTTTTCCCTTACCCAATTTAAAAGGGTTTTGTTTTGTTTTTATTTTTTAATAAAATGGATTTACCCCAATCTCTATAATAAAAAAAATTCTTAAATATGATAACATCATTCATGTATGTGTGGACCACCACCTTCATGAAGCGATGTGAATCCTTTTTCTTCACCACACCACATGGATGATATGTATAAGTATATTTAAAGAAATTATATGATATTATTATTATTATTTAAAGGTAAAATATAACTTATATCTTTTCTATAACGATCATTGAAAAATGGAAATGTTACTCATGTGTATGTACGACCTACTATATCTAAGATTGCAACACAATCAATTTTTCATAACCATATTTTATGATTGGTTTTAAAAGTATAATAGATGTAAAAATATGGAAATTATTTCATTATTATTATTTTGGATATGGTGTAACTATATAATATTCACAATAACTGGAACTTTTATAAAAAAACATGAATGAGAAAACAAAGCAATTCACACCCAAAACAATGAAAATAATGAAATATTATTAATGAACGAGTGATAATATGTTATAAGAGGATCATATATGATATTATAAATATTAATATTGTTATTTAATAAGTTAATAACATGTTTAAAATCACTACATATAATTTTAATGAATGTTTAACCAAAATGAAGTGTGAGATATGGGATTCTGTCTCAATTTCCTTTCATTGAGACACATTTGAATGTTATGCACCGATTTATTTTATATAGTGCATATAAAACCCATTTGAAATGTAATACCATGATTCATTAATAAATAATTGTATTTTGAGTTTTAATTTGAATTATTTCATCTTAGGGGATTTGACTTAAAAATTACCAAGTGGTAAATAATTTCATAACTTAATTTCTTTTCACTGGGTTATATTATTTCATCATCATCTTTAATATTCTATTATTATGTGTATAATATATTTTTACTATATATTATTATATTTTAAATTTTTTATCCGTATTTATAGTTTATACACACGATTGATTCATTGATTAATTCTCACTTCAGTGTTATGATCATTTTAAAGATTTATTTCACAATTTTATTCTAAGCAAGATTGTTTATTCTTAAATTTCAGTCAAAGGAAATTATTTGATAATTGTATAAATAAAATTATTTAATTTTATTCTCACATGGTTATTCATGATATTTTCAAGTAATATTACCATTTTACCACTCTTTGGTACTTAAAATAATTGATAAAATGCTTTTAATAAAATGTGACTTCATTTCTCTCTTTAGTAAAAAATCCATTTTTTTCCAAAAACATATTTTTAAAACATGTTTTCAAAAATGTTTTTAAACTTTTAAAAATGATTTATAATTGAAAATTTTACCCATTTTTACTTTTTATAATTTTTTTAAAGTAATATTCATATCATTTTCAAAAAAAATCTCATTTGTCTTTTACCAAAAATGTGAAGGGAATATTTTTTTAACACACTCAGCATGTACGGAATTTATTTCTAGAATGGTCACTCAATATTTTAAATATTTCTTTATAATTTTCAAATATTAATTTCTAATAAAATTATTTTCAAAATATTATGTGAACTTTTAGTTTTAAAAATTAATTTTTAAAATGAAAAGGATATTTTCCTCAAGAATGTTTTTAAAGATATTTTTATGGAATTTCTATTCATCAATGAAAAAAACCATTAATTTTACATATACTAACCTGAGGATATATTTTATATATACCAACCTTATTACCCCTTTGTATGGTTTATGATTATTTTTACCAAGGATAGTATTGACATTCACTTCCTTGATTCATTTTTGCAGTTAATAACTTTCCCTTGAAATGTTCACTTTCCCATGATAATTGGACATAAATCTCCCCTAAATATCTAAATTATTTATCAGGGATATGTTTAAATTTTAAAATGTACATCATTTATACATATATTGGTCTATATTTAAATTAAATTTTTATCTGGGGAAATATTTATAAATTTATATTCTTTACTCAATATAGATATTTGATGATAAGGAACACTGTTTATGAATTATTTTGATTATTTGATATATAAGGAATGATTTGGACATGAAATACATTGGTGGGGACTGATTATAGATATCCCCTCAATGCATCGATAGTCTCATGAGGAAAATCGATAAGCTAGAATGAATTCCATTGGACAAACCCAATGGGTTAGTACCCAGTAGTTTAAAAATATCTTAAGAAAGGTATTGACAGTAGATGAATCATAATGCTTAATACATTATGTACAATAATTAATCATTTCCTTTATTTAGAATTTAGTTATTATTATCCATGATATTTTCACAATGATATTATCTATGGATAAATTTCATTCTTATTTATTGATTAAATGTAATGTGTTTTTAGTTATTTACATTGCCATATTGATTATTCCTTAACCAGTTATGATAGTCATTTTAATGATTAAATGACATGTGTTTTTAGTTTTTTAACTTTATATATTGATTTTTATATTGATTTCTTCACATTGATATTATCTATGGATGTACTTACTTTAGAGATTATTGATTACATTTCATGTCTATTAAGTTATTTAACTTGACATATTAATTATGCTTACTAATTCATGATATCTTCTAATGCACCTAAACCTTACTAAGTATTTGATCTCAACCTTATTTTTTTTCTTTAACAAGAATCCATAAAGTTTAATATGAAAGATATTCACGAATATTCTTGTAAGGATAATGATATTCTAAAAAAATTATTTTCTAATTTTTTTATTCAAATGTAATATGGGAATAATATATATATCTAGTTCTCCAAATCTGCTAAACTGATCGGTACTTTGGGGTGTGATTCATTGTTTCTTATGAAAATGTAATAAATCAAGAACCGAATCTGAGATATTGGGGTTAGGGTCATTACCGTTGGTATGAGAGGAATTTTAGTAGAATCCTTGAGAACTAGATTAAAGAAAACATAGATTAGGGAATATAACCATATGACCGACTTTGATGATAAGTATAAAATAACATCCTAAAGTTTGGGTAAGGAAGATATTATGTGTTTTTTCCTATAAATACATCCCTGTATGGATACTATAAGTGGACATGGTTCTGGAACCGAGATACTTAGGGGTAATAAATATAAAAATGTCACATTGGGGTGGATCCAATCGTCACTCAGTGCACCAAAATGGTCCTTACTGTACATCTGTTTTGACACTCCTAGGGGATATACTTACTATAATTCACATTTTATTTACAAAAAATTATAAAGGATTTGAATAGATAATGAAAATTAATGACCTAGGTTAAAACTGAGGTGTATTATATTTAATATAAGTTGTATCAAAGGAATAAGAAAATGATTTATGTGTGGAAAAGAAGCGAATACATAAAAGAATTTCTAAGTAAAAATAAAGAGTACGATGGAAGGAAATAAATCTCATCCTAGGGATACATTTATAGTATTTTGTCTTAAATATGGAGAAAATATAAATTATTTGAGTTAATTACCTCTTATAATGATTAACTCCTAGACCAAATAAGGAACTATGTTAAAATAAAATATATGAAGTATTTGTGCATTGTGATTCAAGAATTAAATTGTAGAAGTATTTCACTAATGATATTTTGGTTATAAGAATCATGAAATATATAAATATTGTGTTAAATTGAAAAGAAAATGTGTATTAATTAACTTAAGAGTCATGGATACCATCATGGTTTATAAGTTTAAGATTTATCATAAGTTCAAAGTATTAAACCCCCCTTTTTAGGTTTTATGTGACGAGTGTCTACCAAGATTAGAGATATTTTGGGAGAAATTTATGGCAAGTATTTTTTTAGTGGAAAATTTATTTGGGGAATAATGAATTTACATATTATAGACATAAATTTAAAGGAATTGATATATTTTATTGTTAATATGTTCATTAATGACATTATAATAATATTATAATAAGATTATTAGACTTTGTGTAAAATAATAATAAATACATAAATTGTATTAAAAACCATAATAAAAATGCTATTTAATGATTAATTTTATTTCAAGGATGTCTATCATATTTCTTTGGGGGAAATTATAAGAATTATATTAATTTTATTATAGTTTAATGATTAATTTTAATATAGTTTAGAAAAAGGACAACCCTCATGCTGGGTGAAAACCTGTCACATCCAGAAAGGTCGTGAGGCTTGAACCCATGACTGAAGGATGATAAGGGTTTAACACCTACCACTAGACTACGTAATGTCTTGGTCAATATTTCATTGTTTTTAGTTAAGAAATTTGAAAAAAATATTAATAACGGAACAATGGTGTTATTTTTGAAGTTTAAAGATTAATTTATTATATTGGATAACTTGTACTAATAATATTAGTTTTGGAAAATAGTTAAATATAGATGAAAATAAATGTCACTCTTTTATGGATCTTATGATCCATTAAAAGTGAAATTTTGTTCTTCAATCATAAACAATTAATTTTTGGATATTTATTTATTAGAGTTAGGGATTAATAAGAAATTGTTCGAAGCAAAACCAAAGGATGAAACTGTGCTTGTGAAATACAAACATATCAAGTAAGTATATTTAATCATATGTTAAGACATTAAAATAATTCCTTAAATTTAGGAAAAGGATCATGAAACAAAAATGTTATTATATTACATTCATATCTGATGAATGAGAAAGTATTTTAAATCATCACAAATTTATGGTTTTGAGGCCCTTAAATTTCTATTTTTCACTCACTTTATTTTAATAAATGACTTCAATCACTCTCTATAATTATTTATTATTTTCTTCTATGTCTATATCTTCACTTTCCATCAATGTTCACTAACTTCTAAATCTATTTATGTGTTATTACATATGACCTTGGTACTTCTCTATATCTTTTATTAAGAGGATATTTTATTAACCCTTTTTATGATGTGGGGTTTTTAAACAATAATATTTTAAAATATCAAACCTTTGATTACCAAGATAAAGTTTAAATTCTGGGGATGCAATTTATTTAATATAAGGAAAATGTAACACCTTGAGATTATAAAATAAGAACATTGTATTTGATAGTGTATGCGATACACAATACCATGCTTATAAGAAAATATAACACCATGAGACTTTAAGATATATTTATTTTTAAATAAATTAAATCTCTTAAATATCTTTCATTATACATAACACTATTTTTATCTTTCATTACACACAAAATTAAGTTTAGCTTTTATTACATGCAACAATATGTTTATCTTACATTACACGTAACAATGAGTTTAAATGAAATATGAATTATTATTATTTAATATAATAGTCATAACCTATCCATTAAATTTATGGGTATTAATATTACTAACTAAATTAAAAAAAATATGGTTATATATTTATTTGTAATAAAATAATAATCATTTAGAAGAAAAATAAATGTTTTATGAAAAACTGTATTTTCCCTAAAAGATGGTCTAGTCATGCTTTACGCACATAATATAAATTATTTTTATCAATTTTAGAAAATTTATTTGATAAACTTAACTCCATTTTTGAAATCATAATATCAATATTATCTTAGGGTTATTTTTTGTGATTTTTCTAAATTTTTCTTTTTTCGACGAATAATAAAAAATACTAGATTTTAATTGAAACCTACCTTTTAGTTTAAATTTTTTATAATGTTAAATTATATTTTGAATTAGTTTTAAATTAAAATTAGTTCAATTATATATCAATTATTACAATTCAGTTCATTTTAATCATTTTTATATTTAATTTTGATTTAAAAACTGTGTAAACTTTTGGACATTTTCTCTTTAAAAACCTGTTGTCTCATCGTGTTTGCGGGATTAATTTTAAATTAAAATTTTATAATTATGTGAATTTAATTTGAGAAAAATGATTCAATATTTTTAATCAAAATAATTTATATTTTATAATAAAGGTAAACTTAATTTTGTACAAAAATAAATAGTGAAAATAATAAAAATTAATTACTGTAGTTAAGGTAAAAATGGATTTATCATGGGTTAACATAAGAATCTATGGGTTAAAAATGACCTAATAACTTGTAAAACACCCATTTTATTGACATATATAGACCTTATATCTTATATTTTCGATAATGAACCATTTTTAAGAATTTTTCATGATAAAAATGTGGGTATGATTAAATATTTTCAAAAAATTACAAGCATGCCACTCACCTCACTTATAAAAGGCCACCACTATCCTCTGTTCGTCACACCTTAAAAACGTTTTGTGTCAGAAAATAATAGCCCAAATAACTTTTAAATTTCCATACAATCATCATAAAGGCCTTAATTTTGGCATAAAGACAATCTAGAAAGGATTTTGGTGAAAACCTAAGGAGGGTTTCCAAAGAAGAGGTAACATTATTCAATGAGTGTTTTTATTTTATTTATTCCACCACATCCATAAATTATTATAAAACATGATGATATAATAAAATAAGTATATTATATATAATTATATGTTTTTATAATAATGTCATGACCTATAACCACTTCCACTTCTATCAAATGGGTTATGAAATCATAATTCGTGTGTACATCAGACTATCACCTCACGAATCAATGTCATTTGTTTTTCTATTAACACCTCTCAAGGTTGGGAATGATAATGGATATAAAGAATATATATTATATATATAAAACAATTTTACTATTTTATTTATTATATCATTTATACCTTTTTAATTTACCTTTCGTAGGGGATATGATAATGTTGCTCGTGTGTACGGCGGGTTACCACCACACGAAGCAATGTGATTCTTCTTTCACTAACACTTCACATAGATGGTGATAAGAATAAAGTTAATGATTATATATGATATAAATGAAATAATTATGATATTAATGAAATATTTATAATTCTATAAATATAATATATCATATTATTACTTACCTTTTCACTCACATAAAGATGATAACATCGTTCGTGTACATGTGGACTACTGCCTTCATGAAGTGATGTGACTATCTTTTCATCACCACACCACATGGATGATATGTATAATTATATTTAAATAAATAATATAATATTATTATCATTATTTATAGGTAAAATATTACTTATATTCTTTCCATAATTATCTTTTAAAAATGTAAATGTTACTCACACATATGTACGACCTACCGTCACTATAATTGTAACATAGTCAAATTTTCATAACCATATTTCATGATTGGTTTTAAAAGTATAATCAATGTAAAAATATGATAATTATTTCATAAATATTATTATTTATATGATGTAACTATATAATATGTGCAAGAATGAGAACTTTCATGACAAATCATGAATGAGAAAATAAGGAAATTAACACCTGAAATAATTAAAATAATGAAAGATTATTAATGAAAGGGTGATAAGATGTTATAATAGGATAATATATGATATTATAAATATTAATTTGGTTCTTTAATAAGTTAATAAAACTTTTAAAACCACTATATATTAGGTTAAATCATGTTCAACCAAAAGTAAGTATGAGGTAATGGATTTTTTCTCAATTTTCTTTCATTGAGATACATTTGTATATTATAGACCAATTATTTTATATAGTGTATATAATGTACCTTTTAAATGTAATATCATGATTAATTAATAATTAATGTTTTTTTGAGTTTCAATTTTAACTATTTAATCCAAGTTCATTTCACTTGAAATTTACCAAGTGGTAAAGTATTTCATAACTCAGTTTCTTTTCCTTGGGTTATATTACTTCTTTGACATATTTGATATTCTAAGATTATGTGTGTAATGACTTTTGAAAATATATTATTTAATTTAAATTTTTTTTATGTGGATTTAAAATTGATACACATAATCATTAAATTTTTTAATTTTCACTTCAATGTTATGATCATTTTATAGGTTTATTTCACAATCTCATTCTAATAGAGATTGTTTATTCTTGGATTTCAGTTGATGAAAATTATTTGATCATTATCAAAATAAACACATTTAATTTTCTTATAATCTAGCTATTCATGATATTTTAAAGTAATAACACCATTTTATACTATTTTTTACATTAAATAATTGATAAAATGTTTTTAAGAAAATACAACTTCATTTCTATCTTTGGTCAGAAATATGTTTTCTTCCAAAACCATGTTTTCAAAAAATATTTTCAAAAATGTTTTATAAATATTAAAAAGTATTTATTAATGAAAATTTTACCCTTTTTTAATTTTTAAAAAAAGTTTTAAAAGCAATATTCATTTCATTTTCAAGACAATTCCCATTTGGATTTTATCAAAAATGTGAAAGGAATCTTTATTTTAACGTACTTGGAATGTATAGAATTTCCTACTGTCATGACCACTCAATGTTTTAAAACTTTCTCTATAAGTTTCAAATATTATTTTATAAGAAAAGTATTTTCATAATGTTTTGTGAACTTTTAGTATTAAAAATTTATTTTCAAAATGAAAAGGATATTTTACTCAATAATTATTTAAATATTTTTTATGGTATTTCTATTCATCAATAAAAACAACCCTTAATTTTATATATACTACCCAGGGGATATGTTGTATTGATACCATCCATATTCTCCATCTGGATGGTTTATTATTATTTTAAATAATTATAGTATTGACATTAACTTTCTAGATTCATTTTTTGTAGCCAATAACTTTCTTTGAAATGTTCACTTTCCTGTTATAATTGGACATTGAATTTCCCCTAAATATCCATATTATTTATCATGGATATGTTTATTGTTTAAACTATATATCATTTCTACATACAATGTTATACATTAAAAGTCATTTGTTTTTCTAGAGAAATATTGATAAATCTGTATTATTTACTCAATATAGATATTTGATGATAAGACACATTGTTTATGAATTAAATCGATTATTTGATATATGAGGATTGCTTTGGACACACAAGATACATATGAGACCTGGTTGTAGATAGCCCCTTGATGCATCAGTAGTCTCATTAGGTGAATCAGTAAGCAAGCATGAAATCATTTGGACAAACCCAATGGGTTTGTACTGTAACACCTCAAGATTTTACTGTATGTCTCTTTTTAAAATTTAATCTCTTTGATTGCTTACGTTGCATACAACACCCAACTTAATGAACAATGAAATATTATTATGTGATTATTATAATATAGTTGTTAAATTGGAAGTAATGAATATAATTAACTATATTAAGAAATATATAATCATCTAATTCACTATTAATATGTTAATTAATGCTTTTGTAATAAGCACTTGACTTTTAGTAACGTCAATTTAATCTTCAAAAAATATGTTTTTTTCAAAATGGATTGCTTGATTTTTATAAGTAAATATTATAATAAATTTTTGGAAATTTTATAAATAATATTCAATAAAACTAATATTATTTTTTAAATAATTAGATTAAAATTATCTTATGGTTAATTTTTGAAAATTTTCTGAAAAGATTGGTTTTTAGTGAATAGTGAAAATTAAATTTTTTTATAAAATTTCCATTTTATTAAAATGTAAATTTATGATTTTAATTTGATATAAATTTAACTTAAGTACTCAATAGTTAGATATAATCTAGTTAATTTCATTTTAATCATCCTTATACCTTATTTTGGTATAAGTACATTTTATGGATTATAAATGCATTTTTCAAGAAAACTGCTTTTCATTGCATTTTGCGGGATTAATTTTAAATTAAATTATGAAAATTATATGTTTTGAATTTTGAAAAAATAGATGAAATATTTGGATTCATAATTTCCAAATTTTTAAAATAATTCCCTTTTTTTACCAATATGAATAGTAACCTTGGTAATTTTCGTTACCATAGTAAAGGATAAATTGTTTAATTTAAGTTAAAAATAAAATGATAAGGAATAAAAACTGATCCTAAAATTTAAACCAATTTTTATTAATGATTAAATTTCATCCATTATCATTTAAGGTTCAAATATACGACCCTTTTGTTTCATTTTTTAGTGATTATGACATATATAATATTTTATTTAAAGAAAAGTCAAAGATATCACACTCATTTTTTTAATAAGTATAAAATTTTTAATAGGGGTTATTCAGAGGATTTATTTGACTATAAAATTTCATTTTAAATTTAAAATACTTATCTTAATCATGGATTTTTTAATTTTTTTTGTGAAGAAATAATTACCTTAAATTCTTACACAATACTGATGCAGTAATTATTTTATTAATGAAAATATCAAATAAATGATATTAAATATAATTTGAGACAATTAATGTCATTAAAAAAATTTATATATGAACATTACATGTTATAGAGATAATAAAATAGGATTTTATAATTATAAGTGTTATCTTGATATTATTAATGTCAAATTAATGAATAGTCTTTAAAATTGACATTATGAATATTTTATTGTAAATAATATTTTATTAAATGATATAAAATTCCTAAAAATATTAAATTAGATAAAATGATTGGGATATGTTTGAAAATTTCATCCATTATCCATTTATCTATCCTTTTTCATTTTATTATAACTATATTAATACTCAAAGAGTAAAAATCAATGATGTTACGGTAAGAGTTAAAGAGGGTCAAATAAGAGTTAAAACCAAAAGAAAAGTGTATAACTTTGACCTAAACTTGTAAGAAAATTATTAGGTAAATATTATTTTACCCTTATCACCTTATACTCAAAT
Source organism: Viscum album (assembly GCA_963277665.1). Classification (NCBI taxonomy): domain Eukaryota; kingdom Viridiplantae; phylum Streptophyta; class Magnoliopsida; order Santalales; family Viscaceae; genus Viscum; species Viscum album. Next base: position 1,328,171,455 of record OY728126.1, read on the forward strand.
TTTAGTGGTTTAATGGACACTTGTCCATGAAAATTACTTATATATTACTTAAATCAAAGATAGTTACAAAATATCATCTCTTTGTATTTAATATATTTTATGTGTCCATATAGGGATAAAATTAAGATGTAAACAAAAATAAATTTCTAGTTTTATATTAATGAAATTATTTTCATTATATAAATATATTTTTAATTTTTATAAATTATATAATTACCTTAAATTCTTCTGAAATACTAATGAAATATTTATTTAATTAACATAAAAATAAAATAAATGATTTTGAAAATATTAATTTCGATATAACTTGAATTAATTAACATTTTAAATTAATTTTATAGATCTATATTACTTATTATAGAGGTTTTAAATCATTATACACAAATTTTCAATGTTTTTTGATATATTTGAAGTTAGAGTAAATGAATAGTGTCAAAATTGACATTAATGATAATATATCAAAATAATATTTTATTAAATTACTTAAAATTCATAAAAATATTATATTCATCCATGTGAACGAAATATGGTTAAAAAAATTATAAATATTCTATTTATGAGTCTTTTTTCCATTTATAGTAACATTATTAACCCTTTATGATTAAAATAGTGGTTACCATGGTTTAGGTAAAAAATAACTAACCAAGGGGTAAATCAAATGAATGAGGTTTAAAATGACACCAATTTTTTTTCTAAATTCTATTGGTTTATGTGATTAAACCCCTATAAATTATTATATTTGAATACCTTTCCATTTTGAGGCATTTGGAATGATAAATTAATTTATTATAATTTAATATTTTGAGAAATTCCAAAAGTACCCCTCACCTCAATTATAAAAGGCCACCTCTTACCCCACTTATTCACACCACTTTTAGCATTCTAGACCGATCAAACCCTACCCATTTATCATCCTAAAATCATTATACAAATTATTGAGGTCTTGGTATTCCAAAAATACTAACCCTAGTTCCCTTAAGAAGAGATCTAAAGGAAGTCCTCTGATGAATAGTAGGTTTAGATACGTACGAAGGAAATTAAACCTAAGGTAAGAGTTTATTTTACAATCCCATCATTATTCTAGATTTTTTAAGCCTCTAATGGGGAATATTTATCCTCCATTTCAATTTTTTTTAATTTTTTTCAATAATGTTTTTACTACTCTACAATGATTGTTTAAATTCATTTTTACCCATTTTTGACTTTTTACAAAATGTTTTAAAAGGAATCTTCCTATCATTTTACAAAACAAGGTACTTTATGAATTTTATTACAAAAGTGTAAAAGGAATGATTTTTTAACATATATGAAATGAATGTAATTTCCCACCATCATGATGCCTTAATGATTTAAATCTTCCTTTACAAATTTTCAAGGTTATTTTAAAATAAAATGATTTCTTTATTACGTGCACTGGTTTTAGATTTTAAAAGTTATTTTAAAGTAAAAAGAGTATTTTCCTTAATAAGTTTTCTAGTAATATCTTTAAAGTATTTTCATCTATGTCAACATCCTTTTTTGATATTATTCTGAGGATATACTCTAATGATACCATTCACCATATTTTATTGAATGTTTTATGATCAGTTTGATTTAGAATTTGATACCATTCACCATATTACTTTGTATGATTTATTATTATGTTTATTTATTGAGGAAAGTTGTTAAAATTTCATATTTTAGTTTCAATATGAATGTATATATTGATTATGTTTCAACTCTTTCATATGTGGAATTCATTGGACTTAGTAAGTGATAGGAATGTCCCGCTATAGCCTCTTGATGCATCAGTAGGTCTCATGATACAAACTAGACTAGGTTTTAGCTAAGGCCTTACCCATTTATATATAATTATTGGATGAGGCCTTGATGGTATGTTTTAGACAACTTACATTATGAATTCCATTATTATGAGATTAGTTATTGGTATTCCATGTGATTATCCGACTAGTAGAATATCCATGGTTATGTATTATTATCATGTGATTATTTATATGGAATTATTTGATCATCATTTATTCCCGCCATACTATGTTCAGAATCATGTTTAATGACATGTGTTTCATTTATTCAATTTTCTATATTTTTATGCCTTATTTACTCATGGATTCCACTGTACGGTTACCCTTACTGAGAATCTGAGTTCATCCATTTATTATGTTTTACTTTTCCTAAGATATGATGAAGTGTTTTGTGATTGATATACAAGGTTACAAAAAGGGGGAATAATGAAATTATCAAATAAATTCTTTGTGTATTTTATGTTTTAAAATGTAATTTTAATTTCAAGTATGTATCTAGTCTACCAAGACTACTATAATATTCAGTATTTTAGGATGAAATTCCTTGTATCTTATTCCAATATAATAAAGTAACAAAAAACTCTAGGATTCCAGGGTTGGGGTCTTTATAGTTGTTATTAGAGAAAGTTTATTAGAAATCTTGGGAACCAGATTCAGGAAAACATATATTAGAGAACTAAACCCTATGAGAGAATTTGGAAATATATCCAAATAAACTAATCTTGTGATTTAGAGATTATTTATACCTAAATTTAAAAGTTAGGTTATGTGTTTCACTAGTTATAAGATTATACATTATGTTTTATAATGTCATGATATAATATAGTGTATGGCATTTTTTTAGAAATAGAACTTAGTATAAGGAATGGAAACCATATCAATGCATGTAGGGATTTTCCTCCCAGGCCAGATAATGAAGCTGAAGGTGGAGCTGATGTTGAATATGAACAAATTATAACTATATTGGGATAGTAGACTCAGTTTATTAGAAATAACCTTGACTATATGAAGAATCATGCTAAACCAAAATATGGTATAACAATGTTAGACCACTTTATGCATCATAAAACTCCATCATTTAATGGAAATATGAATCTATTTGTAGCTGAGCATTGGATAAGTTCCTTATAGAATATATTTATCACTTTTTAAAGTATTGAAATGGGAAAGGTTATCATGAAAGTTTAATATCTCTCTAGAGATAAAAATAAATAGTGGTAATTGATTCAAAACATAAAGTATGCAGAAGATATAAAAAGTATGGAATAAAAGGATTTTAAGGAACTTTTCTTAGAAAAATATTTTCCTTGAGAAAAATGAGCAGATATGGAGAGATAATTCTTGATTCTGAGACAAAAGGAAGATAGTAATGTTTCTAAGTATGAATCAAACTTTATAAGGTTAGAAAGGCATGTTGTGGACTATATACGTAACCCAAAGAGAAAGATTAATAATTTATTCAATGAGATTAATAGAATTATTTAAAGGGAAAACGTATGCCAAAATTTCTCATCATATAAGGATATAATATCACGTGCTATCAATACATAGAAATAATTCTCCAAGTATTATGAATTTGAAAGGAAGCAATAGAAGAAGAGGAAGGTAGAGAAAAAGATGGATAAAGGGAAGAAGGGAAATAAGGATTTTCCTACATGTGATAATTGTGGAAGGAAACACCCTGGTACTTGATTAAATGGAATGAGAGTTTTCTACAAGTGTATAGAGAAAGGCCACCAAGCTTGTGATTGTAGAGGAATGAAATAATGTGTCCAATGATTCAACTATAAGGATATGAGACCCTACACAAATGAATTTCCTAAGCATAAAGGGAATATAGCTCAGAAGAAGAAAATGGATCAATGTCAATCTTATGATATTACTATATTTGAAGTGGAATAATTAAAGTATTTGTGTTTTTGAATTATAGAATTATGTTGTAAAAGTATTTTATCAATTATATTCTGGTTATAAGAATCATGAGATATATAAGGATTGTACTGTAATACTTCTTCTTTAAGGATTTGGTAGCATGATTTTTTTCATTAAGTTTTAAAGGTGATAAAGGTATTCATATATTTGGTATGTGATAATAAGAGATATATTATTTTGTTTGGGGGAATCTGATATTAAGTTGATTTTGAAAGTTTAGCGACCTTCCTTCTAAATTTCTGGACTTTTAATTTAGATAGATTTATTTTAAATGAGTCTTAAGGTAAATACTTATAGAATTTATTAAGTTGAACATTGAATATTATTGTTTGAGGTTAAAGTATGATTTATCATATTGGATAACATATGATAAAAATTTCGGTTTTTATAAATATTTAGAGGATGAAGGAATGACATGTGGATCTTATGATTTATTAAAATGCTTTAGGCATGAATTATAAATATCCATTTTCATATATAATAAATGAAGTGAAAATAGATCGAAGAAAAACCAAAGGATGAGATTATGCTTAAGATATGAAATGAAATAAATTAAGTTCATTTTCTAAAGTTATTACCAAATAGTAAAACAATTACTAAACTCTAGGAAAAGGATTTTGGAACAAAAAAATTATTCATTTACTTTTCTTTATGAGGAATCGATGGTCTATTAACCCATAAAAAATTTAAGGTTTTGTGATGATTAACTTTCTAATGACCATTTTCTCTATCACTCTCCATCAAAACTTAATAGTAATATTTTTCTTCCATATCCATGTTTTCACTCCCAACTAATGTTATCCTATTCAAAATCCTAATTTTGTGGTGAACATTGCATTTCCCCTTCCCTCTTATTAAGAATATGTTTTATTAACCCTATTTACAATATGGGTTTCCAATAAAGTAATTTTAAACCTTTGATTTTCAAATTGTAATTTTAAATTAAGAGGTTGAATTTTATTTAATGAGGGGATAATGTAACACCCCAAGATTTTATGTTATGTCTCTATTTAAAATTCATTCTCTCAGATAGCTTACACTGCGTACAATCCCCAACTTAAATAAACAATGAAATATTATTATGTGATTTTTATAACCTAGCCGTTAAATTGGAGGGAATGAATAGTATTAACTAAATTATGAAATATATAATTATACAATTCATTTTTAATATATTAATTAATTCTTTTTTAATAAGCACTTGATTTTCAGTAAATTCAATTTAATATTAAAAAAATTTGTTTTCTTCAAAAATGGTTTTCTTTATTTTTATGAGTAAATATTATAATATATTTATATAACTTTGATACATTTTATTTTATAAAACTAATATCATTTTATAAATCATCATATTAAAATTTTCTTATGGTGAATTTTTGTAAAATTTCTGAAAAGATTGATTTTCCAGTGAATAGGTAAAATTATAGATTTTTGTAAAACCATCATTTTATTAAAAATTTCCTTTATGATTTGAATTTGATAATAAGGTAAATTAAGTAATATTTAGTTATATATAATCTATTTAATTAAATTTTAATCATCCTCATACCTTATTTTGGTATAATTACATTTTTGGTCTTTTAAATGCATTTTCCAAGAAAACTGCTTTTCATTGTGTTTTGTAGGATGGATTTTAAATTAAATTCTAAAAATACTATGTTTTAAATTTTAAAAAATGGATGAAATATTTGGATTAAGAATTTATAAATTTATTAAATAATTCTATTTTATTTTTGACCAATATAAATAATAATCTTGGTAATTTTCATTACCACGGTAAAGGGTAAATTGGGTAATTTAGGTTAAAAATAAAATGATAAGGACTAGAAAATGACCCTAAAACTTACCCTAATTTGATTTTATGAGAAATGTTCTTCCATTATCATTTAATTTTTGAATATATGGCTTTTTTTTTATTTTTAAGTGATTATCAAATTTATAATATTTCATTTAAAGAAAAGTTAAAGATTTCACACTCATATTTCTAATAAATATAACATTTTAATAGGGGTTGTACAGAGGATATATTCAACTATAAATATTTATTTGAAATATAAAATATATGTATTTATCATGGTAATTTAGATTTAATTTTTTGTGAAGAAATAATTACCTTAAATACTAACACAACATTGATGGAATAATTATTTTATTAATGGAGATATCAAATAAATGATATTAAAAATATTAAAAACAATATAATTTCAGATAATTAATTTCATACATGAATTTTATTGATTAAATTAACATGTTATGGATATAATAAAATATTTTTTTTCTAATAATATGTGTTATCTTGATATTATTGAAGTTCAAATAATGAATAGTCCTTAAAATTGACATTATGAATATTTATAGTAAATAATATTTTCTTAAATGATATAAAATTCTTAAAAATCATACAACCAACCATCTAGTTAAGATAATGTTTAAAATTTCATCCATTATGGGTATTTTTTCATTTTAATTCAACTATATTAACCCTCAAAGAGTAAAAATCCACGTTGTCATGATAAGAGTTAAAGAGGTTAAATAAGGGTTAAAGCCAAAAGATAAGGGTATAACTATAACCTAAAATTGTCAAAAAAATTATTGGATAAATAAGATTTGATTATTATCACATTATAATTTAATTCAAGTTGTTTAATAGAGACTTTTCAATGAAAATTACTAATATATTATTTAAATCAAATATAGTTATAAATGTCACTCTCTTTGTATTTAATATCTTTTATGTATCCACATAAGGACAAAATAAAGATAAAAACAAAAATAAATGTATATTTTAATATTAATGAAATTATTTTCATAATATATATTTTTTAATTTTTATAAATTATATAATTATGTTAAATGCATGTGAAATACTGATGAAATATTTATTTAATTAATAAAAAAATAAAATAAATGATTTTTAAAATATTAATTTTGATATAATTTGAATGATTTAATGCGTGAAATGAATTTTATAGATCTATATGACATATAAAAGAGGTTTTAAATATTTATATTCTAATTTACACTTTGCTTTGATGTATTTTAAGTCAAAGTAAATGAATAATTTCAAAATTGAAATTAATGATAATATATCAAAATAATATATTATTAAATTATTTAAAATTCATAAAAATATCATATTCATCCATTTTAATGTAATATACTTAAAAAAATCATAAATATTCCATTAATGAGTCATTTTTCTATTTATAGTGACATTATTAACACTTTATTATTAAAATAGTGGTTACCACGGTAAAGGTCAAAAATAACTAACCAAGGGGTAAATCAAAAGGGTAAGATTTAAAATGATACCAAAACATGTATAAATTCTATTGGTTGATGGGATTAAAACACTATACTATCTTATATTTTAATAAATTTCTATCTGGAGGTATTTGGAATGATAAATAATTTATTATAATTTAATCTTTAGGGAAATTATAAAAGTGCCCTTCACCTCAATTGTAAAAGGGAACCTCCTCCCTCAATTCTTCACACCACCTTGAGCCTTCTATATCGACCAAAACCTACTCATTTATATTCCCAATATCCTTATATAGGTTTTAGAGGTCTTATTATTCTAAAAATACCAACCCTAGTTCCCTTAATAAGATATATATAGGAGGTCTTCCGAAGAAGAGGAGGTTCAGATACGTATGAAGGAAATCAGACCTAAGATAAGGGTATATTTCACAATATCATCATTATTCGAGATTTTTTTAAGTATCCCATGGGGAATATTTCTCCTCCATTTCCATGTCTTCTAATTTTTTTCAAGAATTTTTTTACTATTCTCCAATGATTGTTTAATGTTATTTTTACCCCTTTTTGACATTTTACAAAATGTTTTAAAAGGAATATTCCTATCATTTTGTAAAACAATTTACTTTATGTCTTTTCTTAAAAAAGTGTAAAAGGAATAATTTTTAACTCATATGGAATAAATTTAATTTCTTTCCGTCACAATTCCTTAATTATTTAAAGCCCCCTTTACAAGTTTACAAGGTTATTTTCAAAGAAAATTATTTCTTTATTACGTACACTAGTTTTATATTTTAAAAATTATTTTAAAGTAAAAGGAATATTTTCTTTATAGGTTTACACAAAATAATTAATAAAAAGGTAAGGAAGGGGTAGCATGTTGTGGGGGGGTTGAATTGTGGTTAAAGGGAAGAAATCTAAAGGGAGTAATGTCTAATCTCAGTTGCCTAAGACAATGAAAAAAACATCAGCTAGTAGGGCCATGGTAATGGAACATGGATGTAGACCTCAAAACTAGAAACACAAGGCATGTTTGGATCAAATAAGTGGAAATATAAATGAGAAGTGTCAATACATTAAGAACCAAGGACACAATAATGTGAATGGAGAGGGAATTTGAGAGAAAGAGAATTACCTTGAGTTAATTCTCCATTCTAAGGAAGTTATGCAAGAAAAGATAATCAAACTTAATAGACCAAGGGAGGATTTAGACAAAATTTTAGAAAGATAGGTTCATATTTATGTCATAAAGGCTCAAATGGTCTGGATTGATCAACAATAATTTATTTTGGTAGGGGGATTCCATGAAAAAAAGATAACCTGATAGGATTACTTCTATACTTGGGACAAGTTGGTCAATCATTTTGAAGACTTAATCAAGGAAAACCCGAGTAAAAAGGTTAAATCACTTCAATAGGAGCTATAGTAGGTAAGAGATTCTAAATTTATAAGCCTTGTTTTTAATGATTATATGAATTCCTTATATGTTGGATGATACTTTGAATTGGTCTTCATAGTTTCCCACTTTTTCTTCAAAAGTGTTTTGAATAAAAATTTAATTTTCAATCAGAAAGAGTATTTTCATCAATAAATATTCTAGTAATATCTTCAAATTATTTTTATCTATGTCAACATCCTTTTTTTAATATTATGTTGAGGATGTACTCTAATGATACCATTCAACATATTTTATTAAATGGTTTATGATTAGTTTTATTGGGAATGTACTATTTTGATACCATTCGCCATATTACATTGGATAGTTTATGATTATGTTTTTTGATTGGGGAAATTCATTAAAATTTAATATGCCAGTTTCAATATGAATTTATATGTTTATTATGTTTCACCCATTTCATATCAGGAATGTATTAGACTTAGTAAGTGATGGGTGGGGCATGATGTTGCCCCTCAATGCATCGACTGGTCTCATGAGACAAACTAGACCGAGTTTTGGCTAAGGCCTTACCCATTTTTGGGACTTCTTGGTTGAGTAATTTATAGTATATTTTAAAAGTCTAAAATTATGAATTCCATAATTATGAGATTAGTTATTGATATTTCATGTGATTATTCAACTATTAGAATATCCATGTTTATGTTTCTTTGTCATGTGATTAATTATATGGCATTATTTGATCATCATTTATTCATTCCATATTATGATCAAGACCATGTTTAATGGAGTGAGTTTTAGTTATTTAGCTTTCTATATTTCTTATGCCTTATTTAATCATGGATTATTATGTACGATTACCCTTAATGAGCATCTGATATCACCCATTTATTATGTTTTATTTTTACCAGGGTACGAGGAAGTGTTTTGTGATTGATATGCAAGGTTACACAAAGGATGAATAATGGAATTATCAAAGAAATTATTTATGTATTTTATGTTTTAAAATTTGATGTGAATTTAAATTATGTATCTAGTTTAACAATACTAATAAACCATTTTTTCCTTTGGGATGCGATTCCTTGTATCTTATGCCAATGTAATAAAGTAACCACCAACTTTGGGATACTAGGGTTGGGGTATTTACAAGTACCTAGTAGTTTTAAAATTTCTTATGAAATGTATTTAAAGTAGAGGTATTATAATTTCTAATACATGAAATCCAACAATTAATCATTTCCTTCATTTAGAATTCAATTATTATTATCCATGAGATTTTTGTAATGATATTATCTATGGATGCATTTCATTCTCAATTATTTATTAAATGGAATTTATTTTCAGTTATTTAACTTTAAATGTTGATTATGCCTTATCTAGTTATTATATTTATTTTATTTATTAAATGACATGTGTTTTTAGTTATTTACTTTTCCATATTGATTATTATCCATGATATTTTTACATTGATATTATCTCTGGATGAACTTCCTTCTCAATTTATTTATTACATGACATATGTTTTAAGTTATTCACCTTTCAATATTGATTATGATTATTGATTCATGATATGTTCTTCTATACTTAACCCTTACTGAGTATTTGAGCTCACCCTTATTTTTTTATCTTTCTCAGGAATCCATGAAGTGTACTACGAAAGATATGTACTAATATGCTAGATGGAATAGTGATATTCTAAAAAAAATGTTTCAATTTGTGCATTCAAATTTAATATGGGAATCATGTATGTATATAGTTCTCCAAAATGGTTAAACTAATTGGTATTTTGGGATATGATTCCTTACATCTTATGCCAATGTAATAAAATAGGAACTGACTTTAGGATATTGGGGTCGAGGTCAATACAGTATCTATTGACTCAAAAACGATGGTACTTACCTTTGTTCCTTCTTGGTTTCATTCTCTTAATACCATTTATTCCATAATTCTTAATTTTGAGTTAAGAAACCCTTGTTCTAGTGGTTTGAGTTCTCTAGCAGTGATACTATCTTGCATGTGCCCCATGTTTTTGGTGCAACAAGTCATGTGGAGCTTCTTTATTCCAAGTATAAGATTCATTACTTATTCTATTTATTTATATGAAATGATAAATTTATCATGTTTTATCCCTTTGAATGATAATATAATTAACCTAATAATTATTTAACTGGATTAATAAATAAGTGGTTCTAGAGATAGAATATTATTGCTTTCTACCATGATAACAGACTACCTCATGATTTTATAGATAGTGTGATATCTATGTTACACTTGTTTTAATGTCTTGTTATGATATATATTATCATTTTTTTCTTGATGGAAATTGTTAAAGAACATAAATCTAGAATTAATTTATTAATTGGATTAATAATTAAAGAAGAGGCATATTGTAATGAATCTGGTGTTTCTTATAATTTTATGGTAATTAAAATTGATTCAATTATCATTCTTAATTAAATTTGTTCTTACATGATAATGGAATTGATAAATAATGTGAAAAATGATAATTCTTATTGAGAATGTTGAAATTAAAAGGCATGTTAATGATAAGGTACATCTCTAAGTTTGTTGAAACTAGTTTTAATACTAAGATCATGTTTAACTTTTGATAGATTGTTATAGCTTGATTCCATAGGTTTCCAAAAGTTTAAATCTATGAATAATGTATCATTTAATTATATATAGAATAATAAATGGTTTTTTGAAAAGGATAATTTCTAGGGATTTAGTTTCCTATCTTCTTAAGAAGGCTAAGTTCCTTGAGTTTGGAGTTGTGAGAGCTTGTTTATGTGTAAAGGATGGATGTCTTGTTCTAAGGCTTAGATTTACCTATTGGCTATGCTTGTTTGTTTACTATTACTTTTTTAATGTGATCCAGATGTGATATTTTATATGTGATATGATATGGGGTGGGGAGGCTCAGATGTGATATGAGTATGAGATGGTTGAGCTTGGGATGACTGATGCAATGTGGGATGGGAGGCCCGAATGATGTGGAAACAATTGATAGATATGATGGTGAGATGCATTGTGATATGCATGTGGGTGTAGGGGATGGAAGAGATGATGGAATGGGTTGAATTTGGGCTTACCCATTGATGTGATGCTGAGATCTAGGATACTCTCTTATGAATATTTTTAAGGGTTTATGGAAGGTTTTTTGTTTTATCTGTATTCTTTTTCCCACCGCTTAAGGCATCTGAATGTGCTTGGTTGTATGCTTCCTCTTGGTGGTATATTAGGATGGTTTTATTAAAGTTGGTAGTTTATGGAATGACTCTAATAATGAATAAATAATTGTAAACCCATGGGGTTGGTAATTATGGAATGAAAATGTTGAAAAGATGTTACTCATGAGAAATAGTGGTCCCAGTTTGGATTATTCTTGGAAGACATGGACTTTACTCTTATGATTAATGTAATGTAATTTGGAATAATATTACTGTATAATTAATGGATAATGGATTAATTAACATAAAGTGAATTATTTAATGAAAATATGCAATTTAATGTTTCTTTTTAAATTATTTTATACTTATAAGATATCTAGTCTTAATAATGGAAACTTACAGTTTGAGTGACATTAGTGATGGTTGGGTCTAAGACTAGGTTATTCCCATTGTGTGGTTGTGAAATATACTATATCCTGTATATTTTTTTATTTCATATGCTACCCCACCCATTTCGGTTAGGGAAACTGACACCCAATGGACTCTGGGAGGGTGTTTTCCCCAACATCCTGGTGGGAGGATGGATGACTGACTACCTCCTCCAGCCATGATCTCTTCTCTTGGTAGTTACTTGTACTGGTATTCACAATGGTTTGTTTTCCCATATATGCGTGTATAGGTATGTGATGTATTGTGGTTATTTTATACACATGTATTACTTGATATAGTATCCAAATGATTATTATAGGTATGATATGTATAGGCTATTATGGCTTGAGGTACTTACTCGGTGTATGGTCTATGATGCATTGAGGTATAATAACCGATATATGATACATGTCATATAGGATGTGGTGGATATTAGAAACTACTTGGTTACTATAGATGGTCATGTGATACGAGATGATGTGATGCACGAGGTGCATGTTGTGATGCCTTGACTTGGTGTCTTCAGGATGACATATTTTAGAGAGAGATGGATCAAGACATGTGACATTGGGGAAGAGAGGTAAACTAGTGGGGAAGTGGGAGAAGGGTACCATTGATTTTTAATTACTATATTATATGCTCTCTTGAATTTGATACTTGGTGAGAGTTATCCATGGTGAGGTCATGAACTTTGTATACATGTTTATGTGATGAGTTAGTTTCACTATTTCTCACTACACTTTAACATGATTTCTTTATCTTTTTCATGAGAGGATCTTGGGAGGATCTTACTGAGTATACTATTATGCCCACCCTATGTATATATAAACTATTTTTTAGGTTAACCAGAGAATATTAGAGATCAGGCTAGATATTACTAGCTCATGGTTTTTATAGGGGCTATTTGGGATTTATGTTCACTGCCTTCTTTACCTTTTGGTAATTTTAGTTTTCATTTTAGTTGTTATAGTACTATATAACATTGTATGTTTATAGTTGGGATTCTTTATATATATATGTCTAAGCAGGTATTTATTGGTGCATTTTTCTTATCTCTCTCTTCTGCATGATCTCTTAGTTGGTAATGCCTCCCATATGAATTATTATTATACCCTCGATGCTAGTTGCCCACCTGAGTAATAATATAGGCGGGACTTAGGCGGTCACCACCCCCCTTCTCTCATTTCTGGCCCTAGAGGGGTGCACTTTGGGAGAAGGGGGTCATGAATGAGTGGTTTCAGAGGTTCAGGTTGAGGGATAGGATGGATTTTGAAGTTATTAATAGGTGATATTGCATGGGTTGGTAGTGAAATAATGTCATATAAGTTTAGTGAGTGATGTAAACATAGGATACCATCTGAGACACGAGTTTTTATGCCCCCCCTGTGATCTAATGCACAAACCTTTAAGTTTACTGATCCTACTAAATGAAGTGATATTGGTTGAAGGGTAGATACCTTGGAAAGGATCATGCACAATTCTTCTTTGTGCCTATTTTTTAAATGGTTAGACCCCGGGATAGGTTAAAATCTTAATAAGATAATAAAATAATTAATTAATTAATGTTAGGTGTTCTATATTCCAATTTTAGGATCTCTAACAGTTTTCTATTTTATAGAAATGTTTCTAGTTCAACATCCTCATTAGGATCATGATGAATATGTTTAGAAAGATGTGTCAGCATATCACCATAGAGTATAGGTTGACAACAATGACACTTAGATGAAGAAACTCCAAGAGTTTTAGTACTAGATTCTGTAGAATGAAGTCTCACATGTTTCCACCCAACATAGTGGAGAACGACAAGGACGCCCATACAATACTTCAAAAAGAGCCATATGAATCATGTACTGATAGATATTATTGTTTGAGAACTCCACTAAGGGTATATGATCATCCCATGAGCCACCTAAATTCATTACACAAGCCCGCAACATGTCTTCCAATGTCTGTATCGTCTGCTCAGACTAGCCATCTGTTTGAGGATGATACACCATACTCATAGTCAACTGAGTCCCAAGGGATTTTTGTAAGGATCTCCAGAAACGAGATGTGAACCTAAGATCTCTATCTGACACTATTGAAACTAATACGACATGACTCTTTACCACTTCTTGGATATAAATTTTGGACAGACCGTCCACCATATGTGTTTCATGAATTGGGATGAAATGAGACAACTTGGTATGCCTATCCACTATCACCCACATGGAATCATGTTTCCGAACCATTCTTAGAAGACCTGTAACAAAATTCATTGCTATATACTCCCATTTACACACCGGGATAGGAAAATACCGCAACATACCTGCTGGTCTCTGATGATCTTCTTTAACTAGTTGACAAGTTAAGCACCGTGAGACGAACTCGACCACCTTCCTTTTCATGCCACTACACCAAAACTGTGCCGTCAATGGCTTATACATCTTCTATGTACCAGGATGTACAACCCATCTTGAATGGTGGTAAGTATGGAAGAGTTGTTCCTGAAAATCCATAGGTACAACCATCCGATCTCGAAAACACAAAACTAAACTCCCATCAAGTTTCCAGCCCTAAATGGTCTCCCCACCATTGAGTTTTTAACTCATAACCAGACATTTTGAATCAGATGTTTGGGCATATTTAACCATATTTACCAAACCAAGAATAGGAATAGCTGAAAAGAAAACCACAACATCACCTTGATCTTCACATTCCACATGCATGTCAACTATGACCAACATAAACTACCATTCATCTAAAGACTCCTTTTCAAACTAAGAATATGACTTTATTCTCAATGCATCTGACATTGAATTCCATTTTATCGATGTATACCTCATGTCAAAGTCACATATCTGGAGGTACTCCATCCATCTCCTTTTCCTCAGATTCAAGTCTCACTGTGAGAAAATGTGTTTCAATATTTCTGTAAACACAGTAAATTTCTCACCAAAGAGATAATGTCTCCAAGTCTTCAAAGCATGGATGAATACAGCTAAATCCAAATCATGTATTGGGTAATTATTATCATGCACCCTCAACTTCCTTGAACCATAAGCCACAAAATGGTATCCTTGCATGAGAATAATACCCAACCATGATCCCGAAGTATCACAGTACACCACATACCCCTGTCTTGATTCTGGAAAAATCAAGATAGGTTCCAATTTAAGATGACATTTCAACTCTTGGAAAGAATTCTGACATTTCTCTGTCCATTAGAATAGAGAATTATTCTTTTTCAGAGCTGTCAATGGCAAAGCTAGTGATGAGAAATCACACACAAAGCATCAATAATAGCCAGTTAAACCCATAAAACTTCATATCTCAAAGACATTATTCTGTGGTTTCCATGAGATAACAACTTTTATCTTTTCAAGATCCACTGAAACCCCATTTTTAGAAATAACATAGCCAAGAAAACATACCTCCTATATCCCAAAACCACACTTTGATAATTTGGCATACAAATGGTGATCTCTCAAGATTTCCAACAATGTCTCCAAGTGTTCCTAATGCTCAGCCCTTGTATTTGAATAAACCAAGATGTCATCCACAAACACCATAACAAAAAAACTAGATATCAATAAAATATGTGATTCATCAAATCCATGAAGACCACTGGTGAATTGGTTAGACCAAAAGGCATGACTACATATTAATAATGTCCATATCTTCTTCTGAAAGCTTTCTTTGGAATATCTTCCTTCCCAAATCGAAATTTGTGATATCCTAATCGTAAGTAAATTTTAGATAACCACTAAGCTCCCCTCAATTGATCGAACATATCATCAATGCGTGAAAGTGGATACATGTTCTTTATCATAACTTGGTTTAGCATACAATAATCAATGTACAACTGAAGAGTTCCATATGATTTCTTCACAAACAAGACCAGTGCTTCCCATGGAGACGTACTTGGCCAAATGAAACCATTGATTTACAACTCCTCCAACTGCACTTTCAATTCCATTAGCGCTATTGGTGCAATCCTATAATACGGAAGGGAAATAGTACTGGTCCCTATAAGAAGATCAATCGTAAACTCCACTTACCTTAGAGGTGGTAACCATGAGAAGTTATTGGGAAATACATCTGGAAATTGATCCATAACTGCTAGAAAACTGTTTTCCTCGATCTCTTCCATTGATGCCAAAGTAAACACTACCAACTAATAAGAGATAATTCCCACCATTGGTTCCAATATGCTCTTTTCACCTTTCTTTACAATCCTCTATCCTCTAAAGAGATTATCGATGACATCCTCAGTCATGAAACTAACTATTCTCCTATAACAGTAGATGCGAGCCTTGAATGTTGTTATCCAATCCATACCCAAGATTATATCATAGACATCCATCCCCCACATTGATAAGTCCCATTTCAGCTCAACTCCATCAACAGTTATAGCACATTCTCTACACACAAAGGCTTGACATTCTCTTTCACCTAGAGAAGTTTGAAGTTTCAAAATAAAAGGCATCATTTCTAGTTTTAAACATAGAGAATAGGTTCCCCACTTCTTCTTCATCTTAGTTCTAGAGTTCTCAGATCCTCTAGTGAAGACAACCGTATTTTGTCCACTTGGATTTTCAGCAGTGAAAGATATCATAAATGGAGTATCTGGTTGCAGTCCCAACTCAATGGTTTGAAAATACCGAGTGATTCTTTGGATAAACTATTTGTTCACCTGTGGCTCAGGTGAAACCAAATTCTCAACAGCCTCTTCAGAATAGTTCTTATGATGCCTATTGGGTGAAACCAAATTCTCAACACTCTATAAGTCTCACTATCTAGAAACTGATGACTTAGCATTTCAAATTCTATCACATCAACTATCACAACCTTGCTTTCCACAAAAAACATTTTTCATGTTCAACCATTTTTTGAATATCAAAAAATTTTCAAAATAGCATAACCATTCCCTTCTTCAAAATATTTCATTTGAAAAAAACAATTATGTATTTTTTTTTAAAATTTTACACATTTGCACCGATCATAAATCATTAGTCCAAATGAAGTATGAAATTCTAGCAGGAAGTAATTCCTCTATAATTCATGTCATGATCGTCTCATTGGATAAACCCAGTACAATGAGATTTCAAAATCCTAGATGTGTGTCCAAACACTTATGTACCCAACTCCCTGGTAACTTGAAGTTCAACATAAAAGGGTTAGCTATGTCATTTTAAGCTATACATTTCAAATTCTAACAATGCTAATCCTTTATAAGATTCCAACCTAAGGAATAGATAAGAAGGAATTTCATATCCAAAACCAAGAACACCAATGACTACTTGTTAGGCAAGGACCGAACAAGCTGATACCATTTGTAATGACCCACCCATTATCATTGGATTGAGAGTACAATGAGTCATTACTTAGACTTAAGTGACATACCCAAGACACCAAAGGCTGGAAATAAATGCCAAAGGGTTTTAATGAAAGTGGGGGGGGGGGTGATTTAACCTTTAACAATAAAACCATTAACCATACAAGCCATAACCGAATAACTCACTATATGATGCATGAATAAAATAAAGACATCTTAACTACTTTATTCATATCAAAACCACTCAGAAGTATACAAAAGTTGAAGAATAAATAAATATCAATTTAAATAGAGTAAACCAAATAAATAATACAAGAAGACCAAAAGAATCCAAGATCCACATCCCCCATGCTCCAAGATCACCAAACAGCCTGAGCTTCACAAAGTGGTGCTAAAAACGTGGGAAACATTACCCTTTCCCTTGTCCTGAAAGATAAAATCTGCAAAAGAACCAAAGTTACAAAGTAGGGGTGAGTATAAAAATCAATAGGATATCCCCAAATAATTCCCTACTCATTCCAATAGAATAGAAGAGTTAAAAACATTTACATAAAACATTTTATATAAAACGATTTATCAAAATAGTTTATAACTAAATATAAATAAGTTTCCAAAACCATTTATAACCAAAAACATACAAGTGAAATTGAAACCAATTTTCCAAAAAGTTATTTTTACAAAAAATAACTAAATAAATATTTAAAACTATTTCTCAATATTCCTTTGGCATACCCAATCCATTCCACACATCCACATAACCAACCGTGCATGCTACACGATGACATTTCCATACTCATGAGCGGTTTCTCATCGATCTACCAAGTTTTCACAAGTTAATTGTATCCCATGCACCATTTTACCTTTGGTACTGAGAAAAAGTTCACATTTCAACCAATATTAGTATATTAAACATGAACACACACACCAAATATGCCCAAGGATCATCCCCAAACAACCCTTTTAATAAAATCACATTTTTATTGAAAACTTTTTTTCATTAAAACTATTACAATGAAAACCCATTTCAATAAAAAGACTTCTTATTGAAATAACATGACCAATATAACCATTTATAAGTTATAAAAAATCTACCATTTAAAATAACCATTTTAAATTCAAGAAACTAAAACAATTTTCACCATAATTTATCAAGATTTCCCAAATCTACCAAAAATGATAAATCATCACTAACGAGATTTATTCCATATATAAAACCAAGATTTCAAAATAAATATTATCCAATATACTAAATTTTAAACTATTAAAATAAATTATAGTAATATGAGATGATATTGAATCCACCTACCTTGAAGGTTTGGATGAAACTCGACAACAGACGAAAAATGCACAAGAAGGCGGGTTGATTCTCCAAGAACGACCTTAGTTATCTTATCCTAGAAAGATCATGACTCAAAATTGAATTATTTGGAATAAAAAAACGTATATATACCCACTATATATGCATATATGAGAAATAATGGAGATCGTAGAAGTAGATCTAAGAAGATCTAAGAAAACATGACAAATCAGGAAAGAATGGTGGCATACCTCAAGAATCAGATCAAGATTACAAGAAAACAACTTAGATATCTTCCTTTATCATTAAAACACCATATTATGATTTATTTTATGCAAAAAATATTATATATACCCATAGGATGTGTATATATAAGAAAAAATAAAAGATAATATGGAGATATAAAAAAGTGAGATGAAAACGATAAACATCAGGAACTTACCATGAGAATTGGGATTGAAATCACTAAGGGAGGGCTCTGGGTTGGCTCCAATTCATGAAGGGAGGGTTATATAGCCTTATATGAATATAAATATATAATTTTGGGTGTTTTGAATCCAAAAAGAAATAATGAAAGCAAAAATGAGCAAGTTCCTAGAAAACAGGATATAGTTTTGACCTCTGCGCAATGTTTGACCGCACTATTTTGGCATACCGTTCAACCCTCCTTTTGGCCCCAAAATTCCATCAAAATCCCTCGAAATCTCACATCATTCACCATTAACATTTTTATTGGAACAACCTTATTTATGGAAACATCCTCCTCTATGGAAACACCCCACTTTATGGAACACCCAATTTTATGGAAACACCCAACATTATAGAAACTACCAACTCTATAGAAACACCCAGTTTTATGGAAACAACCAACTTTATGGAAAAAAACAGCATTATGTAGACAAACAAATTTATGGAAACACCCAAATTTATGTAAAAAACCAACATTATGGAAACACCCAATAATATATAAACTCTCAATTTTATGGAAACTCCATATTTTATAGAAACTATCTATTTTATGGAAAATCCCTATTTTATCAAACCCATTAAAAGCCACAAAATATAAAAAAAAGAATATTTTACATAAAAAAACATGAGGAAAGGGTTATGTACCTGAAACCGGGGGTAATACATTTTCAGTTTGATCCATTCTTGGAAGGAGCACTGGGTTTCTTTGGTTTTGACGATGCTGCATGGAGCAGTGAAGAAGTGGTGGTTCTGGTTCCTCAAATATCAGGGTGATTCAAAAGTATCATGGGGGAAGTTTTGATACTAGTCCAAATAGATTTTATTTATTCGAGCATTAAAGCATCCAATATTTAGGATATTCTTACCCTTATATAGTGGAGTTCTAGTGTGTGAGAGTTCGAGATCCTTTTCAGGACCCTTCTGCAATATTTTTTAGACATGTTGTCAGATGAGTAGGCTAGGGTAAGGAATATTGAATAGGGTTTTCATCTAGAGATCTAGTTCCAGGTCACCCCATTTATGATAAATACATATCTCAGGGTATTGGAATGAGTAGAATTCATTGAGAGGATTCTAGAACCAGATCATCTTGAAAGGGGATTCATCAGGATTCCTCACAAGTAGAGTTATAGTCTGGGGTTCCCAGTTGCTTGGAAGGAAGCGTTTTTAGCTAGATGGTGTAGGATACAACCATCATCATCAAATTTTTTTGGGGAAGGTGGATCTTATACATACTCCAAGGGATCAAATTTATGTTTTTCTTATGGATTATGAGGTCATCAGCTGTGAGAGAACCCAATATTTCTGAGTAGTTATCATGCACCATGTATTTTGTTGATATAGTTTCAGTTGGGGTAGTATCAAAAGGGTGCTTCAGTTTGGGATAAATAGAGAGAAGATGAGGTAGGTAGAGTATATCCTTAAGGTTATCCTCTTCTTCATAGAGTAGAGTGAGTCTATGGAGGTGGTCTTCAAAAAGGCCATAGAGGTCGTGGAGCAGGTCATGGTCAACTTCATGCTTTATCATTGCCAACATCAGGTAATCCAGAAGTCATTCAAGGTATACTTTTCTTGTTTTCAAAATGGGTGAAATATTTTTTTTATTCTAGATATTTTTACTAATTTATATGACTTAACCTCATATATTATTTATGACTTGAGGTAGAGAGGATTCTATTTCCCTTGGAACTGACTATACTAGTTGGAGGTCAAGATGAATTGAATGAAATATGTAGAGATTATGAGCTAGTGTTAGGGAAATTCCAATCATGGGTATATTTCAAATGTTTAGGAATATAGCTATATGAAATCATATTCAACATGGATTGGTTGGATATCATAAATTTATTTAAAGGCAGGTTGTGTTCAATGATGCTAATGGAGAGCTAGTAGTGTTTGTTGGGTAGAAAGACCCTCAGATAGGTTGTAGGCGTGTTTCATCCTTGTTATCTTTGATGGATGATTTGTTTTTGAGATCATTAGATGTTTATAATTCATTTTTTACTAGGGTTATAGAATATTACCCTAACGTCTTTCCAAAAAAGGTTGCAGCATTACCCCCTCAATGGGAGACCGAGTTTGTGATTGAGCTACAACCAACCGTGTCTCCAATATTGATGTATCCGTATAGGACCGATCCTTTTGAGTTATGATAGATGTGATTATATCTCAATTATCTATTGTAGATAAGTTTCTATCGGCTGAGTGTGTCACCATGAGGGGCACTGGTTTTGTTTGTGAAGAAGGTTTATGGAAGATTGTGGATTTTTATCAATTATCGTCACTTGAACCAAGTGATAGTGAAGAACCGATACCCTCTTCTGTGGATTGATGATTTATTTGACTAGTTTAAGGTAGAAATTTGGTTCTTGGAAATTGATTTATGTTTAGGATATTATCAGATGTGTGTGAATGATGAGGATATCCTAAATATTTCTTTCTGTTTTCATCATGGGTATTATGAGTTCATTGTGATGTCATTTGGTGTGAAGAATTATCTTTCCATGTTCATGATATTGATGAACATAGTGTTAAGAGAGTTATTTCATAAGTTTTTGGTGGTTTTAATTGATGAAATCCTTGTGTACTGCATGTTTGAGGAGGAGCATGCAGAGAATTTGTGTCCAATTTTGGGAGCTCTTCATAATGATAAGCTATTTGGGAAGTTGGAAAAGTGTGAGTTATAATCTTGTGAAGTATATTTCTTGGGGGCATGTTGTGTCCTAGTAGGGAGTAGCTGTGGATCCTTTTAATACGAGGAGATTGTGTCTTGGGCATCCCTAAAGACAATGGCAGAGGTGCAAATATTCATTATTCTTGTATGCTATTATAAGATGTTTTTGAAAGATTTATAGTGTGTAGTGACTCCTCTAATATCCTTGAACAGAAAGGAACAGGTGCTCTTGTAGGCCGACTAGTGTCAGAAAAATTTTGAGTACCTGAAGGAGAAATTGGGTAGTGCTCAAGTCCTTTGCTTTCCATTGCAGTGAGTTTAGTTTTAGGTTTTCTTTGATGCTTCATAACTTGTATTGGGCTATGTTTTGATGAATAATAGATCATTTGTTTCTTATGGGTCTTGGTAGTTACATCCCCATGAGCCTAACAATGCCATCAATGATCTTGAGTTGGTGTCAGTTGTGTTTAATTTGAATTTTTGGAAACATTACCTAATCAATAATCATTTTTTGTTTTTTTTTCCAACCACAAGATCCTAACATATGTATTCTCCCTGTGTGACTTGAATTTTCATCAGTTTCAGTGAATGTAATTATTAAAAGATTATGAATTTAAGATTTTATATATGCCAATAAAGGTAAATGTTTTAGTCTATGAGTTGAGCAGTAAGTCACATAGAGATTTATTTCATGAATATAGAGATTAATAAAGAGTGATGGAAGAACCCTCAATAATGAATCTAGATATGAGAGAGGTTATAGGTAGAGTTTGTCTTTTTTTAGATGATGGTGTAGTCATATTTGGTGTAATAGGTGGAGGAGTCCCAACTAGGGGATTCTGAGTTGGTGGTTTGGAGAGACTGAGTTGTTTTTGTTGATTCCCCTAATGTTTAGTATGAGGATAGATGAAACCAGGTATTATTTTAGGGAAGTATTTTTGTCCCTTTAGTGATACATGAGATGGTTCTATATGATTTACATATCTCTCTTTTGGAAGTACATCCTGATGTGACAAATATGTAACAAGCCTTGAGAGGTCAGTTTTGGTGGCCTAGGTTGAAGTTTGAAGTTTCAAAGTTTGTTTCTCGATGTTTGGTCTACTAGAAGGTGAAGGCTGAGCACTATGTTCCTGGTGGTTTTCTCCAGCCATTAGATTTTACATTATTAAGTGGGAGGATATCTGGACAGAATTTGTTACTAGATTACCTCAATCTAAGGAAGGCTATTATTCTGTATGGGTGATAATGGATTTTTGATGAAATCATCCCACTTTATAGTGACCAGGGAGTCAAGATCAGTGGAGTTTTTGTCGAGGAAGTATTTGTAAGTGGTAGTGTGACTCCAAAGAGTCCTAAGGATGGTCATAACTGATCATGATACTCATTTTATCTCCAGGGTTTGGATAGGCATCCAACATTATTTTGGCTCTCAGTTATACCTTAACACCACTTTTCATCTATAGATAGACGGTTAGATAGAACAGACCATCCAAACTCTTAAAGACATGTTGTGCTCTTATGTCTTGGATTTTGGAGGTTTGTGGATGAGAAACCTTCCCTTGGTTTATTTTTCTTACAATAATATTTTCCACTCCACCATTGGTATGGTTCCATTTGAAGCTTTATATACCCATAATTTCTATTCTACATTGTGCAGGACTAGGGCTGAAGAGATAGCCATTATTGAGCCATAACTAGTATAAAATACAACATAGATGGTACAAGTAATTCATAAAATGATGAAGGTAGCACAAGATCATAATAAATCCTATTATTATCATAGGAGTAGATCTTTGGATTTTTAAATTGAATATCATGTGTTCTTAAAGGTGACTCGTCATCGTGGATAGTGAAGGTTTGGTCATGGGAGTAATATTTCTCCTAGGTTTGTTGGGATTTTCGAGGTGTTGGATCATGTTGGAGCCATAATGTATTATATAGCACTTACCCCTTAGATAAGAAGAATAAATGATGTTTTTCACATGTTGTAGTTCCATCATTACCTTCATGATGATACTCATGCCATCAATTAGGGTGAGATCAATGTTGATTATGACATGAACTTCAAGGAGAGGCTTGTAGAGATCTAGGACCACCAAGAAAATGTGTTATGTGGGCGTGATATTCCCATGGTTAGTGTCTTGTAGTGGCATAGTGGCATGGAGAAGAGTACCTATGGACATGAGTGGTAGATTCCCTCTCTGTACCCCAAGATATTTTATGTTTAGCTATTATCTTGTAACATTTTTATCTTATAGATTTTTACTTTTCTTTTTTGTGATTTGGTTTCCTCTTGTTGCTTGTTGCGGCTTTAATCTCATTTAAGAGGCATCTCTATCAGGAGACTGTGTAGGAGATGGTTGTTTCTATTATGTGGTTTTACACTTATTTCCTTTTATTAGGTGGTTGAGATCCTTTGATGATTAGATCCTTGAGGGGTATCTCATGGGTTGATAGTTCAGACAACCAATTTTTCATTTCCTATTTGAGTTTGGTTTTAGATTCTCGAGGATGAGGATATTTTCCAAGGTATCTAATGTAAGGGTCTGAATATGTCTAGTCTGACACTTTGAAAGTTTCTGAAGCCCATTATTCTCAGAGGAGGCCTTAAGTAGGTTTTTAGGTGTTTGGATTCTAAAATATGGAATTAAGAAGAGTTTCAAATCGTGAAGGTGCAGTTCATAAATTGAGTGAGATCCCGACTCAAGACTAGTCAAATATTTATTTAGAGCTATCAAATATGTGGATCCATAAACTACATGAATCTAATACATGGATTGATCAAATATATGGATAGATTTACTACATGGAAGGATAAACTACGTGGATGAATATACTATGTGAGGGAGATGACTACATATATTGGCTATGTGAATCAGCTATGTGGCTAGATCATCTACATGAGAAATCAGCCATGTGGGGGAATTCAGCTACATGGGGAGAATTTCTATGTGGTGAATTCAGATACATAGTGAATTTGGATACATAGGGAATTTTTCTATGTGGGACTTTTGTATATATAGTTAATTTGGCTATGTGGGAAAACAACTATATGGGGATTTTGGCTATGTGGTGCTTCATGCTACGTGAAATTGTATACATGTAGAGTTCCTCCAATTTTTTAAAATGTATATGTGAATCTTTTGGAAGTGAGAGTAAAGGGTTTTCAAGGATGAATTGTTAAGGATAATTATATCCTTGTTATTTTTTGTTTTGGATGAGGTTGTAAACACGTCCTTGCTCATGGAGTTTAATGAGATCCTGAAGAGTCATAATTAAATCTTTTGTGATCTAGAAATCCAATTGTCCAATATATATCAACTTGAAAATGAATTCCCTTAACTTAATTCATCCCTAGTTTCATTATCTTGATACTGGTCATTCTATAACCCTTCTTTTGGAGTTATGGAACCCTTTTTTCAATGGCTCAAGTTCTGTAGTGTCAATACCATCTTGTGCACACCCCTATTTTTTGTGCAACTAGTCACATAGAGATTTTTCTTCTAGGTAGGGTATTTTTAACTTCTCTTATTTATTTATGTGTAATAAAAAAGTTATAATGATGTATCCCTTTATATGGAAATATAATTTACCTAATAATGTTTGAACTAGATTAATAAATAATTGATTGTGGTGATCGCATGTTGTTACTTTCTATGATGATAAAAATTTTCCTATTGATTTTCTAGATAGTGTTCTATCTACATTATTCTTATTAGGATTTTATTTTATTCTATGGATTAACATGATATTATTTATGGAAATTATTAAATAATGTAAATATTAAATTAATTGATTAATTGGCTTAAGAATTAAAGAATAGGCATGTGGTAATGAATCCAGTTTTTCTTATAATTTGATGGTAATTCAAATTTATACAATGTGAATGATTAATTAAATGTGTCATTCCATGGTAATGGAACATATAATTAATGTGTATCATGATAATTCTTTTTTATAATGTTTAAATGAAAATCCATGTTAACAAGAATGGTATTTCTCTAAGTTTGTTAAAATTGGTTTTAATGCTAAGAGCATGTTTATGTTTTGATAGTTTATTATATCTTAATGCATTAGGTTTTCTGTAGTTGAAACTATTAAATAATAAATTAGCCAATTAAATATGGAATAAGAATCGTTTTTTTATAAAGATAATTTATAGGGCCTAAGTTGTCTATCTTCCTGATAAGGCCAAGTTCCTTAAGTTTGGATATGTGAGAGATTGTTTATGTTTGAAGGATATATGCCTTGTTTTAGAGACTATATTTCCCTATTGGATATGTTTTTTTGTTTCCTACTAATTTTGTGATGTTATATGGATGTGAGATTCACTATGACATGTGATATGGGGTGCAGAGGCCTGGATGTGATATGATCTTGTGATAGCTGATCTTGGGATGAATGATGTGATGTGAGAAGGTAGTAATGAATGATGTTGTAGTAATTGATGCATGTGATGGATAAATGAATCAATATATGCATATTGGTGTTGGGGATGAAACCATAGATGATGGAATAAGTTGAAGTTAGGCTTACCCATTGATGTGGTTCTGAGATATGGGATGCTTGGTTATGAATCCATTTAATGGCAGATGGTTGGGTTTCTTGTTTTATCTGCATTATTTTTCCTACAACTTGAGGAAACTAGATATTCTTAGTTTCATGGTTCCTCTTGATGGTATCTTAGGATGGTTTTACTAGATTACCTAGTTTATGGAATGATTCTAATAATTAATAAATAATTCTTAACCCATGAGGTTGGTAATGATGGAATGAAAATGATGAAAAGATGTTACTCTTGAGAAACTGTGGACTTAGTTTGGATTATGCCCGAAGGGAATAGAATTTAATATGATGATTAATGTAATGTAATATTGAATAATATTGTCTCTTAATTAATGGATAATGAATTAATTAACATAAATTTAATTGTTTAATTAAAAGAAGTAATTTAATATAGCTTTTTTAAATGCTTGTGTGCTTATAGGATATTTGGTAATAGTAGTGGTAGCTGGAAGTTTGAGTGAAATTAGATATAGTTGAGTATAATACTAGGTTATTCCCATATTGAAGTTGTGATATATACTATATACTCTATATTATGTGATTTCATACACATCCACACCCATGTTGGTTATGGAAACTCGCACCCAGTGGACTCTGGGGGGGGGGGTGGTGTTTTCCCCAACATCTTGGTGGGAGGATGGATGACTGACTACACCCTATAGACACACCCTCTTCTCTTGATAGTTACTTGTGATAGTATTCATGACAATTAGTTTTCCCATATATTTGTGTTGAGGGTTGATATGGATTTTGTATATTTTACAAACATGTATTACCAAATATAGTATCCAAAGGATTATTATAGGCATGACATGTATAGGTTGTGATGGAATGATTTATTTACTTAGTATATGGGTTGTGATGGGTTGAGGTATAATACCTAATGTATGATACCCATTATACGAGCTGTGGTGGATCCTTGAAACTACTTTGTTACTATATATGGTGATGTAATATGGAATGATGTGATGAATGAGGTGCATGTTGTGATGCCTTTCCCATTTTTCTTTAGACTGGCTTATTTTAGAGAGAGATGACTCTAGACGTATGATGTTAGGGTAGAGTGGAAAACCAGTGGGGAAACAAGAGTGGGGTACCCTTGATTTTTCATTACCATATTATATGATCTCTTTCATATTATACTTGGTGAGGGACAAACATGGTGAGGATGATAACTTAGTATACCTATTTAGGTGATGAGTTAGTTTCACTGTTGTTCATTGTGATTTAATATTCTTTCTTTATCTTTTGCGTAAGAGGATCTAGGGAGGATCCTACTGAGTATACTATTATAATCACATATGTATATATAAACAATTTTTCAGGTCATTAGAAATAGGTTGGATATTGGGTTGGATATTATTAGCTCGTGGTTTTTTCAAGAGTTGTTTTGTCTTTACCTTTTGGTACTTTTAGTTTTCCTTTTAGTTGTTATAGTACTGCATGAAATTACATGTTTTCAATTGGGATTATTTATATATATGTATAATCATGTATTGATTGTTGTATCTGTATTATCTCTCCCTTACAAATGTTCTCTTAGAGGTTAATTTCTTCCTTATGTGTGCTTATTATACCCTCGATGCAAGTCAACAACCCGAGGCCTACTGTAAGAGGGACTCAGGAAATCACCATCTCCCTTTTCTTATTGCTGGCCCAGGAGGGTTACACTTTGTGGGGAGGGGGTTGTGATAATTATCAATAAAGAAAATGATTAATGTTGGATTCCATGATCTCAGACATCATGATATATTTACCATTCTGACTTGGTACTAATATAGTTTAATCAATGGGTAATAATACAACAAAAATCCCATTTAATAATTTTAGACAACTGATTTGTACCATGAGGCCTGTCAATGTATTGAGGGGATATATATAACTGATCTCCACCCATCACTGCATATCTATTGTATTCATCATATATTGAATAATTAACTTAATTCATAAAAAAAATTCCGTGTAAAAAAATATCTTTATTAAGTAAAGAACACAAAATGTCAAGATTTCCCCAGCCAATCAAATAAATTTCATAGTAAAACTATGTATATTGAAATGTTAATTGTTTTAGGAAATAATCATATCCATGATATAAAAAATATATATATTTAAGATAAATTTAATATCTAATGATCATAAGAAAGTGATTTTTTTAAATAAAGTTAATAACCGCAAAATTAAAAAGAGATAAAAGATGACCATCAATTCATTTGAAATATATGTTTTGTAATAAAATCATGAATTTTAAAGAAATAAAAAAATTGAATAAAAAAATTGAAAATATTATTTCATTAAATAGTTTTATTTTTAAAACCATTGAAAACTTGTAGTAGAAGGTAAATAGTGTAAAATGGTTTTGGTGGCGAGAAAATATGTTAATGAAGTATACGTTAAAATGAAACATTCCTTTTGACTTTTTTGTAGAAAAATTTGAAAATGAAACGTTCAAAAAACATTATAAATATTCCTCCTAAAACTTATAAAAATTAAAATATAAAATAAAATTTCATTAATAAATCTTTTGAGTAAATAAAAAGGACCTTTTTAAAACAATTTTGAAAAATATGGATATGGAAGAAAATTACACCCAATCAAAAAGAGAAATAAGTTAGGATTTTATTTTAAATATTTATTTTCTTGATTCAAGTTAAAAATAGAGGAAAATTTGGAATAAAACATGTAAAATAATAATATATATATATATATTATAATAAAATATATGGTGTTTATGTAGGATAGATTATAAGATTTATTCAATGAAAATAAGAGCAATCCCCCCAAAAAATGAGATTATAAAATATTTTCTTAACTCTTTGGTAACTTTTCAATTGAAACCCATTGAAAATATAAACATGAATTGAAACTTTAATCATCATGAATAGATATATATTAATTTTAAATACATCAAATAGTCATTTTATACACCACATAAAAACAAATAAGTGCAGAATACCAAATATGTCTTAATAGAGTAGAAATTGAGACAAAATCCCTTACAAAGATCAACATGTTGAAGTGAGAATTAATATTTGAATTAATTATGTGTAAAAAATGTAAATCCAAATTAAAACAAATAAAATTAAACATAAAATAATCAGATGTCATTACATAAATAATCTTATCATATCAAATGCAATGAAGAAGTAATATAACCTAATAAAAAGAAATTGAGTTATGAAGCCCCTTAACTCAAGTTTGTCTTGCCTCATAATTGATTTAAACCTCATATATAATAAATTTAGATTTATTATAATTTCATAATAGATCCATATTCATATCTACAATATCATATATGACCCATTTCTATCATTTTATCACCCTTTTTTTTAACAATATCTTATTATTATCATTATTTTGGTTGTTAACTACTTCGTTTTTCATGTATGTTTTGATTCGATAGTTTTAATACTTTTATATTTCTAATGGATAAAAAATATATAGAATATTATTTATGATATAAATATCATATATATAAAATAATTAGATATTTATAGTCATCCATTAAATATAGAGATAGAAAAATTAATTTCACCATTCATGGAGACACTAAGCCGTACGTACGCATGAATGTTGTTTTTACTTTTCGATGGATGGAATGAAATAAAGGTAAATAATAATTAAACTTTAAAAGATAATTTTTATATTATATATATATATATTATTTATTCATTAAATCTATCCTTATTACCAGACATATAAAATAGAAATGAAAAATGAATCACATCGCTTTGTGGAGATGGTAGTCCACACATACACACAAGTGACATTATTGTTTTATAAAGGATAGGAAGGTAAAGAGTTAGATATGATATTATAATTACAAATGAATAATTATTTTATAAATATAATATATATATATATATTCATTATTTTTGTCTTTATAACCATACAAATAAAGTGGTTATGAAAAAAAAATTATACCACTATGTGGAGATGACAAACAGTATATAAGCATGTGCAATGTTTTCATTTTTCATAGGATGAAAAAGAGGTGGAATTTTTTTATATCTATAAATACCATAACCCTAGTAGACTAGAGAAGGTGGTTACTTTATTTAATTATAATTAGATATAAGGAATCACATACCTTAGGACAGAATAGTTTAATAGTCTTGGTAAACTAGATTCATACTTGAATCTCACATTACATTTGAAAATAAAAAAGTATAAAACATTGTGAAAGTAAATATTATACAACCTTAAACTAAATAAAAGATTTATTCTTTATATAATGGGAAATGGAAAAAAATAAGGGCAATATAAGATTCTAAATAATGGTTATGTATAGTGTATTTTATCATGAGTTAATAAGGCATAATCAATATGGTAAGGTAAATAACATAAAACACATTCCATTTAATTAATAACTTGAGCATAAAGAATATTATGGCACGAGTAAATGAAGATGAAATGGTTACATATAAATAATAACATGATATTCAAACTTATCCGTGGATATTATTCAAAATAATCATATGGACATTAATAACTGATTTCATAATGATGTAATGCCTAATTCTGAACATCTGAAACTTATCTTCAAGTCCTTGTACAAAGATAGTTTCAACTATGGGTAGGTATACAGAAAAAAAAACCTATTAATAAGGCCATACAATTTGTTTGCCTCATGATACCTACTTATTCATCAAGGGGATATGTAATTATAAGACCCACCCATCACTTAATAAGTCTAATGCATTCATCATATGAGTAAACAATATAACTTAATCAACATTCCTTAAAAATAAATAACTATTTATATTGGAAGAACTAGCATACGTACTATCAATAAATTCCCTAGTAAAACTAAACATAAACCGTCCAAAGAAAGACTAAGGATGAAATCATTATAACATATCCCCAATTTATAATAAAATGGTTGTTGTTGTTGATGAATATAAGTACCATAAAAGATCATTAAAAACATTCTCGAGAAAAACACCATTTTTACATGAAATCCACTTTTAAAAATTAAATGTTTCCAAAATATTAGGAAAATAATTTTATTTTAAAATAAACATATAAACTTTTAAATGAATCTTTAAAAAATGTGTGGTTTTATGGCAGGAAATTTCTTTTATACCCTATAAGTTAAAAAAAAACATACCTTTTGACTTTTTATAAGAAAATTAGAAAACATAAATTTTGGAAAACATTAAAAATATTACTTTAAAACATTTTAAAAATTTATGGATAAATTAACATGTCACTAATAAATCAATTTATTAATAAAAAAGACCTTTTAAAAACAATTTTTAAAAATATAGACATGGAAGAAAAATATACCTGATCAAAAAGAGAAATAAAATTAGATTTTATTTTAAACATTATTCTTGAAATAATAACTTTAATTAAATCATTAATCATAATGAATAAATATATATTAATTATAAAATACCTAAACAGGTCATTATATACACCACATAAATGTAAATAGGTTTATAATACCAAATATGTCTCAATGAAGTGGAAATTGAGGCGAAATCTCTTACAAAGATCATATCATTGAAGTGAGAATTAATTAATGAAGTGATTATGTATAAAAAATTTAAATATAAAAAAACAATAGGAAATAAAACATAATAAAATTATAGTTAATTTCAAACATAATAATTTTATAACATAGTCAATTAAGTTGAATGATAACCCAATGAATGGAAATTGAGGTAAGAAATCCCTTGCCACTTTGGACACTTTCGAATTAAAAACCCTTGGATGAAATAATTTGAGTTGTAAATTTAAATACCATGAATAAGGAAGGATACATGATATAAAATTTCAAATTAAAATTATATACACCTCATAAACATTAATAGGTGTATAACATCAAATATGTCTCAATGAAACATAATTAAGACGAAGAACCCTTACCTCAGGTCCAACTTCCTTCATATGTGTTTGAACCTAATGTAAAATAAATATATATTTATTATAAATATATTAAATAACCATAATAATATAAATAATACCATATATTATTTACTTATAACCTTTTATCAGTTATTTATTAACAATTATTTATTAAAATAACTATTTCTGGTGATAACTGCTTCGTTTTTCATGTATGTTTTGGTTCATTAGTTTTGGTCCTTATACTTTGATCATGGTTCCATAATATCCAAGGTTTCAATAATGATAAAAAATATAATATATATACATTATATATATATATATATATTTATTCATTCAGAAAATCTAGATATTGAAAAATGAATAACAACATCCATAGAGATGGTAGACTGTATGAATGCATGAACGTTGTTTTCACTTTTCGACGGATGAAATGAAATAAAGGTAAATAATAATTCAACATAATATGATAATTTTATATCATATATATATATATTATATATTCATTAAATACATCCTCATTACAATCCATATAAAAGATAAATGAAAAAAAAATCACATTACTTCGTAGAGGTGGTATCCCACACGTACTCAAGAGCGACATTATCATTTTCCAATAGATTGGAAGGTAAGTAGATAGTTATTATATTATAATTATATAATAATAATAATTTATTAATTATCATATTTAAATATTAAACCCATAATAACACCCATATATAAAATAGAGTGATGAAAAATGAATTGTATCGCTATGTAGAGACTTAAACCGTACGTACACACGAGAAATAATTTCACTTCCCATTTGATGGAAAAGTGGATGGATAATGGTGGTTTTATAATCATAATAAACTTTAATTATATTTATGGTAATTAATTTATTATTTAATGATAAATACTAAAAATTTATAGAATTTAAAAAATGAAGTAAAAAGAAAGTGAATGGTTAAAGAAATTACATCTTCTTTGAAAGAACTATTTTAGATCTCCTCTCAAGGGACCTAGTGATGGAATTTTGGAAATAAAAAACCTCTATAACATAGATAATAATTTTTATAACATAAGTGGGTAGGTTTTTTTAATATAGTGTTTTCAATTTTGTCCAAAGAAAACAGATAAGGGGTGTCCTTTTATAAATGAGGGTAGGGGTATTCTTGTAATTTCTTAAAGTATTAAATTAATTTAAATTATTTTTAATATAAAAATGGATAAAAATTTATATTATTATAATATAAGATTAATATTAGTATAAATAATATTATAAAACAAAATTTTTACAAGTGTTGGTTATTTTTTCACCATTATCTTTTAGTTTTAACCTCTCTTAACCCATTTGATAATTACCACAATATTAAAGTTTTCTACCCTTTAAGGGTCAATATTGTTACCATAAAATTAAAAAATACCCATAAATGGACAATTTTTTATTTTTTCAACCATATACCTTCACTTTTTATGAATAAAATATTTTTATTAATTTTAAATCATTCAATAAAATATTATTTATTATAAAATATCATTAATGTAATTTTTGGAACTATAAATTTAATTTGAATTTAAAGACATCAAGACAAAATATAATTTGAATATAATGCTTTAAAAAATAATTAATACTTTATATTTATCTATAAAATTATTTAAACACAAAAAATTTATCCAAATTATAATACTTTTAATATCATTTATTTTATTTTTCTATTAATTGAATAAATACTGTGTCAGTGTTGTGTAATAATGTTAGACAATTATTCAATAAATAAAAATTGAAAATAAATCAACATAGTAAAAATATGTTATTTATGTTCAAAATAATATTTTATATTCATTCATAACACATTATTATTTTATTTGAACATATAAAATAAATTAAAATCAAGAGAAAGAAATTTTTGAATTTTCTTTACTTAAAATAATATAAATGTCATTATCAAGGTAAAATAGATCCAAAATTACATATATTAAAATTTGGGATGAATATGGATGGATTAATCCCATAAAAAGAAATAAATTCAAGTGTTGCGTTTATTTTTAATGCATTATCACATTATTTTTAACCTCAATTACCTGATTTATCTTGTACTGATGTGATAAATTTTATCATGTTTACTATCCATATTGCCTAAAAATAAAATGGAATTATTTAAAAAATTTATACTTGATGATTCCAAATTTAGAATCCATTATTCAAGATTAGTTTTTTAGAAGTTAAATAAATTAATATAAAATTTAAACGCAAAATGCAACAAAAAAAGAATTTTTTCAGAAAAATACATTTTTAAGTATAAAAATATCTTTATACCAAATTAAACCATAAAATTTATTCAAATGAACATAATTGTATTATCAATAATATAATGAAACTAATTTTTCTTTTAAACCATTTTAAAATAAAATGGAACTTTGTAAATTCTTGAAACAAAAATAAAATTCTCAATAAAAAATTAGTATTTTTCACTATTCACCAGAAAATCAATATTTTCTAAAAAATAATAAAAATTAGATCTAAGATAATTTTGAAATGATGATTAATTTTTTTATTCTTTTTATAAAATAAAATTTCTAAAAGTTCCATAAAATGATTATAATATTCGTTTACAAAAGCAAAATAAACCTTTTTTTTCAAAAATGTATTTTTAAGAATAAAATGTCTACTAAAAATTGTGTGATTATTCCTTAAGAATTAATCAATTAATTTATATTTATTATATAATTTATATATATTTTATAATGCATTTAATCCTATTTATTATTTCCAATTCAATGTCTAGGTTATAACGATCATATTTAAATAATAATATTTTATGGTTCATTTAAGCGTGGTATTGCATGTTGTATATGCTATCGAACATAGTGTTATTTTAAAATCATGAGGTATTAAATTCTACCCAATTAAATAAATTTCATCCTGGGAATTTTTATTCTAGGTGATGAATCTTGGAAATTTTAAAATTCATTTTTGGAAAAGCCACATCATAAAAAGGGTTAATAAAACATCATCTTTAAAAAAAGAAAATGGAAATATGAAGTTCATATAGAGTAACAAAAAAATAGGTTTCCAAATAGGAGAAAATTAGTGTAATGTGAAAATATGGACATAAAGGAGATAATTAACACCCATGGACTAATATACAGTTATAGAGAACATTTTTAGAAGAAATTTAATGACCCAAAACCATAAATTTGTGATGGTTAAAAAGACCATCAATTCATTAGAAATGATCATAATAGGATAAAATCATTGTTTAAAGATCCTTTTCCTAGAGTTTGGAAATTCATTTTCGATTTTTAATTATAAAATAAGTAAATATACTTAGTTGACAAGTAGACTTTTATCCTTTAATCAATTTACTCTGTAATCTCATCCTTTTTCCAAATGATGACAATTCAAGATGAAATTATCATGCCTGAAGTACTAAAATAAACTTATAATGGATCATATAATCCAAAAAAGGATATAAATCAATTCCTCCTATCCAAAACTAAAATAAACTTTTTTGGATTATATGATCCATTATAAGTTAAATCTAGCAACCTTAACAATAAAGATTAAACTTAGATTATTCCACAAATATGAAGTGATAATATGTTTTACTTCAAAATTTACATAATAAAACAAAAGATTAAACTTATATTATTCCACAAATAAATAACCCTATATCCCAGTTAAATCTAGTAACCTTGACAATAAATAATGTTTTAACCTCAATGATGATCTCATACCTTTTAACTTATAACCCCAAAAATTTAATTGCATTATTTGCAAATAATTTTTTATGTTAAACTATATGTTAAACCTAAAGTTACATATACCTCATCCCAATTAATCATCCCTAAAAATATCACTAATCACTATATAATATTATAATGTAGTGAAATTCACACCAAAATATCTTGAATAAAACTTAGATACTAAATTGAAAGTTAATACTTAGCTTGACCACCGATATCTCCAAAAATATAACATTTTCTGTAAATCAATATTTAAACATCAATATTATCTATATCCCACTATGAAATATAAAATGATCTAATAATATTTTAGCACAAAGGGTTATTCAAATTTTAATTGTTAATTATTCCAAAAACCCAATAAAAAGTTCAAATCACCTCAAAATACCATATCTTAACACCTCAAATGGGGTATATGTTATTCTAAAATTATGGTCAACCTTAAATTTGTAAACCCATAATTGTATCCATAACTCTTAATTTAGTCTCACATGAAAACATATATACTTAAAAAAATTAACACAATTATTATTCCTCAAATAAAATCACAGGATATTTCTATAAATACAAAAATGCAATAAAATTTATCAAAGATAAACTAATTCTATTTTTCAATAAATTAATAACCAATTTCAAGGTCACTAATAGCATCTTATTTGCTTCATCAATTTCAATCACACCTTTATCCAAACACATAATCACTTAAAACCTTATGCTTATATGATTGGTATATAATAATTCCTTCCTTGGTGTATGAGTTAAACCTTGGATAGTTCCCATATTCCCCACACATAAGACATTGAACTAGAAATAGTACTTTGGGAAGAACTTCATATATATCCATCAAAATCTTCATTTTTACTTAATAATTCATTGATCTATGACCTTATTTTACACACATAAAAAATTTTCCCATTCCTTTGATACAATATATAGGGTGTCTCTTTCCACATTTTTGACATGAGGGAAATTGATATTTCTTTTGTCTATGGTCTCCACCACCCAAGATCTCAGAAAACTCTATTATTATCTTGTTAGGTGACTCTAAGAGTTTTTTAATATGTAGTTTGTTAATTATATATTGTGATAAATGATTAGGTAGAATCAAAATATCTTTCACTCTCGTCATCATCCAATTTAGTTTCTTATAACCACCTCATTTCCCATCACATTCAGTATTAATATGATTCCTCCTGGTTCCAACCATTGACCAAACCAAAAAAGCATAGCATGAGAAATAATAATCATAGTGGTAAACAACATAATATCTTCCTTTACAAAATTTTAGGATGTTATACTATACTTATACTTATCCTAAAAGTCAGTCATAGGGTTATGTTCCTTAATCTATGTTTTCCTAAATCTAGTTCCCAAGGTTTCTACTGAAATTCCTTGATGCCAATTGTAAATACCCTAAACCTAGTAGCTCAAATCCAGTGGTTACTTTATTATATTATCACCAAATATAAAGAATCACATCTTTAAGAACAGATTAGTTTAGTGGTATTGGTGAACTAGATACATACTTGAATATCACATTACATTTGAAAACATAAAATACAAAACACAGTGAAAGTAAATATCATGTATCCTTGAAATCATTTAAATATTCCTTCTTTGTATCCTAGGGAATGTAAATAAAATAACTGTGAGATCAAACAATTATTAAGGGTTATGTACATTGTAATCTATCATTAGTAAATAAGGCAAAATATATATGTTAAGGTAAATAACTAAAAAAAATTCATTTAATAAATATCTTGAGCATGAAGAATAATATGGAAGGAGTAAATTAAGATCAAATGATTCCATATAAAGAATAAAATAAGCTTGAAACTTATCTATGGATATTATTTAAAATAACCATATGGACATTAATAACTGATTTCATAATGATGGAATTCATAGTTTCAAACATCTGAAGCTTACCATAGAGGCCTTATGCC
This sequence comes from Viscum album, assembly GCA_963277665.1. Lineage (NCBI taxonomy): Eukaryota > Viridiplantae > Streptophyta > Magnoliopsida > Santalales > Viscaceae > Viscum > Viscum album. Next base: position 1,328,209,292 of record OY728126.1, read on the forward strand.
AAAACAATTTATACTATGGGTAGGTATATACCAAAAACCCATTTAGTAAGTCTATATAATTGGTTTGTCTCATTATACCTACAAATTAATCAAGGTAATATTTAATTCTGGGCCCCACTCATAGCTTAATAAGTCTATTTCATTCATCATATGAATAAATAATATAACCTAATCAATATGCCTTAAAAATAAATAATTATATGTATTGGAATAACTGGAATACATAACTTCAATAAATTCATTAGTAAAACTAGTCATAAACCATCCATAGAAAGAATAAGGATGATATCATAACAATATTTCCTTAGTGTATAATAAAAGTGTTATTTTTGTTAATGAATATAAATACCATAAAATATAATAAAAACATTCATGAGAAAAATAAACCTTTAAATTTGAAAATCACTTTTAAAAATTAATAATTACTAGAATATTAGAAAAAAATATTTGAAAATAACCATGTAAACATATAAAGGAATGTATAAATAAATGAGCAGCCATGACAGTGGGAAATTCCATTCATGTTGTATAAATTTTAAAAAAAATACTTTTATTTTTTATAAATAAATTCAAACATAAACCTTTTTAAAACATTATAAGTATTACTTTAATAAAATTTAAGAATAAATAGATCACTTAAAATCTTCTTAATAAATCATTTGAGTAATAAAAAGGAATTTTTAATTTATTTTGAAAAATATAGGCATGGAAGAAAAATATACCCGATCAAAAAGTGAAATAATACCTTATTTTAACATTCCTCTTGAAAGAGTAACTTGAGTTGAATCATTAATAATTATGAATAAATATATATTAATGTTAAATACCAAAAATGGGTAGTATATACATCATATACAATTAAATAGGTTCATAATACCAAATATCTCTCAATGAAGTGGAAATTGAGATGAAATTCCTTAAAAAGATCGAATCATTGAAGTGAGAATTAATAAATGAAGTGATTATGTGTAAAAAATTTAAATAAAAAGATGTAAATAAAAAATAATACAATCATAGGTAATTTTACACTTAATAATGGCATAATATAATCAATGAAATAGAAGAATAACCCAATGAATGAAAATTGAGTTAAGAAACCCCTTACCACTTTAGTAAATTTCAAATTAAAACCACTTGGATGAAATAATTAAAAATATTAATTTAAATAAAATAAATCAAGAATTATCCATGATATTACTTGTAAAAGGAGTAGTATATACACCTCATAACATAAATAGGTGTATAACATGAAATATGTCTCAATGAAACAAAATTGAGACGAAGAGCCCCTACCTCAAGTCTGAATTCCTTCATATGTGTTTGAACCCCTGTTATAGTAAATATATAATTATCATACATATATTATAGAACCATGAAAATAAATATCATACCATATATTACTTATTTATAACCTTCTATCACTCATTTATTAACAATTATTTATTTAAATCACTGTTCTGGGTGATAACTGATTCGTTTTTCATGTATGCTTTGGTTTAGTAGGTTTGGTCCTGGTACTTTGATCATGGATCCATAATATATAGAATTTTAATCATGATATAAATATCATATACATTTATTATATATATATATATATAATCACTCATAAAATTTAGATATAGAAAAATGAATTACACTGTTCATGGAGACGATAGACTGTACGTATGCATGAACAATGTTTTTACTTTTCAAAGGATGAAATGAAAGAAAGGTAAATAATAATTTACCTTTATAGGATAATTTCTATATCATATATATCTTAAATATTCATTAAATCCATCCTTATTACCATCTATATAAAATATAAATGAAAATCAAATCACATCGCATTATGTAGGTGGTAGTCCACACATATGCACAAGTGACGTTATCATTTTTCAAAAGATTTGATAAAAATAAGATAAATATAATATTATAATTAAATAATAATAATAATTGTTTCATAATTTTTATATATAAATATTAAAACCATTATAATACCTATCCATAAAATATGGTAATGAAAAATTAATTGTATCGTTACGTGGAAATGGTAAGCCGTACGTACGTACAAGAGACACTTCCACTCCCCATTTGATGGAAAAGTGAGTGGATAATGGTGTTTTAATTATCATAATAAAATTTTAGTATATTTATGATAATTAAATTTTTATTTTATGATAAATAAAATATATTTATAGGAGGTAAAAGAAGAAGTGAAAATAAAGTGATATGTTAAGGAGATTACCTCTTCTTTGAAAGAACTCCTTTAGATCTCCTCTTAAAGGACCTATGGATGGTATTTTCTAAATAATAGAATATATAAAACATGAATAATTATTTTTATGATATAAATGGTTATGTTTTTTTAGCTACTCTTCTAATTTTTTTGTAAAGAAAAGAGAGAATGGGTGTCCTTTTATAAGTGAGTATAGGGACATTCTTGGAATTTCTTAAACTATTAAATTAATATAAATTATTTTTCGTGTCCAAATGAATCAAATTGATATAATTAAAATATAAGGAGTGTATTAATCTAAAAAATATCATAAAATAAAATTTGGACAAGTTTTTATTTATGTTTTCATCCATATATTTTAGTTTTAACCCATCGTTAACCCTTTTGACAATTATTGTAATATTAATGTTTTCTACATTTTGAGGGTCAATATTATTACCATAAAATGAAAAAGGACCCATAAATGGACCATGATTTATTTTTTCAACCAAATCCAATTTATTTTACCAAATATTATTTTTTATTAATTTGAAATCTTTTAATAAAATATTATTAATTATAAAATATCATTAATATCATTTTTGGAACTTTTCATTTAATTTGACTTTAAAGACAAAAATAAAATGACAAAATTAGAATATAATCCTATAAAAAATTATTAATATGTTATATTTATCTATAAAATTCATGTTACAATTTTTTTCCAAAATTTAATACTTTTAATATTTTTAATTTAATTTAATTTATTTTTTTATTAATTGAATAAATACAATATCAGTGTTGCATAAGAATTTAAGATAATTATTCAATAAATAAAAATTAAAAATAAATTAACATGATAATAATAAGTTAATTATGTTTAAAATAAACTTTTTTATTCATTTATGACATATTATTATCCCTATGTAAACATATAAAAGAGATTAAAAGCAACAGAGAGACATTTTGGATTTTTCTTTAAAATAATATAACCGTCATTACCAAATACAAATGAATCCAAAATACCATATATTTGAATTTGGGAAGTATATGGATTAATTAATCCCATAAAAGGAAATAAAGGAACGTGTTGAGTTTATTTTTAATTCCTTATTACATTATTTTCCCCCTTAATTACCCAATTTACCCTTTACCGATGTGATATATTTTACCACGACTACTATTCAGAATGCCTAAAAAATAAAAGGAAAATATTTACAAAATTTTTATGTAATAATTAAAAATGTGGAATCCATTTTCATGATTCAATTTCTATAAGTGGTAGAAATTAATTTAAGATAAAAATGCAATACATAATGAAAAACAGTTTTTCATAAAAATTCCTTTTATATATAAGTTTTTATACCTAATTAAACCATAAAATTGATTCCAATTAATATAATTGGATTATTAATAATATTATATAAATAATTTTAATTTTAAACCATTTTAAAATAAAATTAAACTCTGTAAATTCTTGAAACAAAAATAAAATTTTCAACAAAAATCATTTTTCACTATTCATTGGAATTTCAATCTTTTCAGAAAAATACCAAAAATTTACTATAATATAATTTTGAAACGACTATTGAAGAAATTATATTCTTTTTATAAAATAAAATTTCCAAAATTTCCAAAAACTTATTATAATATTTGCTCACAGAGGTAATAAAAATCATTTTTGACGAAAACATATTTTGAAGAATAAAATATCTTTTCTAAAAAATAGAGTGCTTATTTATAAGAATTAATCAATAAATTTGTATCGATTAGGTAATTTATATATATTTAATACTTTTTTAATCCTGTTCATTCCCAACAATTCAATGACTAGGTTATAATAGTCATATTTAAATAATAATATTTCATGGTTCTTTTAAGCTTGATGTTGCGTCTTATATACGCTATCAAAGATAATGTTCTATTAAAATCTCAGGGTATTAAAATGCTATTATTATAATAAAATATAAATTTATTTGTGATACCAAACTTATTATTTTAGTGTAAGTATGATATATTTCTATGAAGTAGAAGAAGAAATAAACTTGAACGAGTTGGCAAAGATGATTACCTCTTCTTTGATAAACTTCCTTTAAATTTCATCTTAAGGACACTTGGAATGGTATTTTAAGAAGCTAAAAACATATAATTAATGAATAGTGAAGTGTATAAAAGAATTTATCAGATCTTGGTTTACCTATATGGCTCAATTTGGTCTAATAAAAATAAATAAGGGGTGTCCTTTTATAAGTGAGGGGTGAGACATTTTTGGAAATTCTTGAAATATTATAATATAATATGTGTCCAACTCATGTAAAATGGTTCCAAAATGGCATATAATCAAATAAAAGGAGGATATAGTCTTAATATAGTTATAAAATTGAATTTTTATAGTTTTATATATCATTTTAAACCATATACTTTGGATTAATCCATTGGTTAACCAATTTTAACCTTATCCATGATATTGATTTTAAATATAAAAGACTTATAATTTTACTTATAAGGTGAAAATTGGATCATAAATGGAAGATGAATGAAATTTAAGACTATACATTATCCCTATTATCCTATTTAAATATTTTTATAATTTTTAAATAATTTAATAAAATATTATTTTTATAAAATATCATTAATGTCATTTCTGACACTATTCATTTAATTTGACATTAAAGATACCAATACAAATATTTAATTAAAATATAATCATTTCACACATCCATAAAATGTTATATTTATCTAAAAAATTATTATAAAACAATAATTCTTAAAAATCCTATTACTTTTAATAATTTTAAATTCATTTATTTTGTTTCTCTATTAATTGAATAAATATTGTGTCAGCATTTCATAAGTATTTAAGGTAATTATTTCATTTTTCAAAACAAAAAATAAAATAATATCATAAAAATAAATCAAATAAGTTCAATATAACTATTATATTCCTTCAATATGTATATTTACACACATATATTTCACAAAAACTTATTTAATATGTTATTTTGACTTTTCTAACATTGCAAAAGCATTACACAAGAATTTGGATAATATTCTTGTTATATAAATATAAAGTTAAAAATTATCATTAACAATATTCATTTATAAATAATATTTACTAAAAAATTCGTTAAAATACATTTTACTTATTCATATTTATCATTAGGGAACCCAATTTGACATTTCTAGTGTTGCGCCGGCACTGCGTCGACATTGAAAATGATTTTCATATTTATCATAAAATAAAATATAATTTATATATTTTGAATTATTTTTTATGTTATTTTTTTTGTATATTATCATTCATGATTTTTTGCATAACTTTAATAAATTTTAATATCATATTTATGTCTTGGAGATATAAAAAAAGATACTATATTTCATAAAAACTATATTTTTTACTCTTCATTAACAATTTAAATTAGATAGAGAATATAAAAAAATTCACACTATGATAAATTTGAATTTATGAATATATAAATTAATTATATTTTATAAAATTAAATTCTTATAGTTGGAGGAATTTAATTTTAATATGAATGTGTAAAACACAATGAAAATTAGTTTTTATAAAAAAACATTTTTAAGCATAAAAATTAACTTATATCAAAATCATGAATATCAAAAATTAAAATAGAATTAATTATTTTATTCTAAATCAAATGGATCCTATGTTAATTTAATACTAAATTAAAAAAATATAATGATACTTTTAAATTACTTGATTTAAGGAAAATCAATATGAGTATTAGAAAAATTTGTTTTCACTATTCATTGGAAAATTAATCATTTCTAAAAAATCCCAAAATTTCACCATAATATAATTTTTATATGATGATTAAAAAAATGAAATCATTTTATCAAATACCATCTCTAATAGTGGAATAAATTAATTTTATTATTTATTTAAAAAACCAATAAGAACTTTTTTTGAGGAAAATATATTTTTAAAGCATATAATGACTTTAGAAAAAAATATACTTGATTTTTATAAAACCTTTATAAATATTTTAAAAAAGTGGTTATTACTATTCAATCTTACAATTTAATGGATATGTTATTTATACCTACTATATTACAGTTCATTTAGACATGGGGATTCCCATTTAGCAAGCTATTGAAGAACTTAAATTTATTTTTAGTGAAATATATTCTAAAATCCCAAGGTATTACATTTTATGTGAGGGAATTGCGGATAAGAGAACTAATTTTATAAGTGAAAAAAAGTGGTAATTTTTTAAATACTCAAAAATTTTTAATAATGGAAAGTCACTCTCAAGGAAAATTGATCCAAAATTGAGAAATCATAGATATGGGAAGAGATAAGGTCGATCCACACCTTAAAAACTCAATTAAAACATGTTTTTAATATTTTTATCTCTTTACCTCTTAGATTACTCATTTTTTCTATTTTTGGTTTTCACCATGGTAACTAGATTTTACCTAGATAATTTATCCTTTATGCTAAAAAATAAAAGGGGATTTATTATATAATTTATACCTTATGATTACAAATTTAAAATATATTTTTTTAAATTCAATTTTTAAAAGTGATAAAAATTAATTTTAAAATTCTAAATGTATAATGTATTGAAAAAAAATTTTCATTGAAAAAAATTACTTAAATTCTAAAATTTAAATTATGAGTTTATAAATTAAAACTATAATTTTTAAAATTATAAGTTAAATTTTAAAATAAACATTTAGTCTTATAAAAATGTTTTATGAATTTTCAATTTATACTTATATACTAATAATGTAATAAAATATTTAATACGGTATATTGCACTATTAATTTAAAAATAATTTTTAAATAAATCTCAAAAATTCATGCTAATCTAATTACAAAATTGAAAATCCAAAAAATAATTTATATTTATCTAATTTAGATTCTAAAATTTATAAATTTAGTTTTTTACATTAATATAAAAAAATATAGAAAATATATTTTATTGAAAAATGAAATTTTTAAACATTAAGTGTTCTTAATGTTATTTCATATCAATTTCTAATTTAAAAGATGTTAATATAATAGTTAATATATAAAAATATTTTAAAAGTGTTAAATTTAATCTATTAGGATAAAATATATAATACCTAAGAAAACCATTATTTGAAAAAAAATATTAATTTTATACTAAATACATTTTAATAAATCCATTAATTATTTGTATTATAAAATTTTATTTTATTACTCCACTGATATTAAAATCTTTATTTGAATATATATATATATATATATATCATATCATATTTTAATAATAATAATAATAATATTTATACATAATACATAAATAAATATATATTTATAATACTTTAACATCATATTTTTATTTCATTGTGAGTTATATTATTTTAAATTGACTACTTACCAATACATAAATTCAGTACACCTATTGTATATATTACCAATGACCATATTTTCAATGCCCCTATTTTCAATGAACATATTTATAAACACAAGATTTTATTTCTATATATATACTTACTAAATTATTTGTTCATTCCACTCTCAACTCACAAAACACAATTATATTTTCATGTTATTATTTTTCCATAATTAATTCTCAATTCATGGATCTATTCCTTATTATATGTTTTATTTGGTTATTGGTGATCCGAAAGGCTGAATATTATCAATGAGATTTTCTAGTCATGAATATTTTATTCTTTTCTATGTATTTACCCTATTTATTTATGCACTTTTAATGGATGTAATTCATCTATGGTGAGTAATAATACATAGTGTGTAATACTTATTTTAATGATATTTTGTCATAATATCCCACTTATTAATGAATATAGTGTGTTTAGTTCGGTTTGTATCTTAAAAGGCACATTTTATAATCATGTTTCAATCCTTTTGAAATAATAGTGAAACTTTCTTTAAAATTATAGTCATAAAAAAAACTCCTCCTAAAACTTGGGGTGTTACTAATGATTGATGGATAGAAACACTAAACTACATAATGACCATCTCCTTTATCTGAATTTTCATGTAATTATACAAGGGGACATGCCCCAATGCATCTCCCTAGTTGAAATTACATCTACAACTCCTTATTCCTTCCTCCAACCTTCACCAAACACCTCTAACAACTGAAAAACAAAAAGTAAAGATCTAAGAAGGTTCATTATGTTACATTAGATACCCATCATACAATTTTCATTCTTAATAATCAAAACCAACATGAAAAGAACACACTAGACACAAAACCCAAACATCCCCAAGAGACACCTTTCACACAAGAATAATTCCATCACAAAAAATATAATGTAAGATCAGATAAATAATCATAATAAATTTAGTATAGAACTAAACACCTCAACATAAAAGACAAAAAAGGTTCAAAATAGCTCATGATATGGAACTTCAATCATTGATTCACATTCCCAAGTACAATCCTCAAAGCCACTATGCCTCTATAAAACACAAATTAAGGGAATAAATTTCCCACAAAACACATTCTCCTGATGATCCTTAATCTTAACCAACTACTCCATGAACACTATTCCATACTAAACATCCCTAATAAATTACATGGGATTCATAATGGAGATATCAATGATGTTACGACAAATAGAAGATTTTGTGAACCAGATCTAGATATATATCAAGGGATAAAAAATATGCCACCTCATCGACACACTCTGACATCTAAAAAGTCCTAATAAACCAAGGGGACAACTTACTCTGATGACCAAACCTTCGTTGTACATGATGAGGAGAAACATTCAAGAACACTTAATTACTGAACCCAAACTCTATAGGGTTTCTCCTATAATCTTCATAATACTATTGTCAGTCATGAAACACCTTTATTTACTCTCAAATGATTTGTACCTTCTCAACCATGATTTTCACCACATATAGTCCAAGGATTATCGATTCATCAACCACAATTCAATACAATAGAGATCTATAAGGACACCCATGTAATGCCTCAAATGGGGCCATATCGATAGAATAATGATAAATTTTATTATAAGAAAAATCAACCAAAGGTAGTTTCTTCACCCACAATCCACCAAAATACTGAATTCATACACCAAACATGTCCTCCAACATCCAAATATCTTTCTTCATTTGAATATCCATTTGGGTATAAAAGGCTGGGCTAAGGTGTATTATAGATCCATGATCATGCTAAAGACTTATCTAGAATCTTGAGGTAATGTTAGGATTACAATCATAGATGATTATTCTAAATACCCCATAAAGTATCATTACCTCATATATATACCATCTCACCAAAACATCCACAACACTAAACTCATTATTTGCTAAGAAATGAGTCAAATTTATTAACCAATCCACAATCACCAAAATAAATTAAAATCATCCTTGGGATTGGAAAAAATTGATTTCAAAATAAATAAATATTTCTTCTCAATTCCACTCTAGATCATTTAATGGATGTAACAAAATTCCATGAATTTAATGCTCTAGCTTTATTAGTTGGTAGATCAAGTATCATGACACAAAATATTCCACCAACCATTTCATCATTGGCCACTATAACTGACCCTTCAAGGAATAATACATATTTTATATACCTAGATACAAAACCAAATTTGAAATATTAAACTCACAAAGAACCACCTCTCACATTTCAAATGACATGAAATAATTCTCTCGAAATAACACCTCATGTTAGTCATCCTTTGACCATCACTTAGGATAATCACAACTCATAACATGATCATACTAAAATTCAACTTCAAGATTGATAAATCATGATTCTGAAACCTAATTTAATAATGATATATACACCATCATCTAATACAAAAAACCTACCATCAACCTCATCCCATATTAACACGCACCACTACAAGATCCAACATCACTCTCCATACATCTCTAGACTCCTAAAAGACATGTACCTTTGATTTCCTATTCAATAAATAAATAATTATATTCTATTTCCCCTGGGTGAAAGAGATATTGAAGTCATAGTCCTAAAATAGCTCCATTCACCTCCAATGACACAAATTTAGATCCTACTAATAGAAGATATACCTCACGATTTTGGGATATGTGAAGAATATAAAGTGTTCACTGATGAGATAATATCACCCTAGATTTAGAGAAAACAACACAACTTCTAACTACAATCCATGAATGACATATTTATTCTTATTAATAAGTAACTTTATAGACCCATATGATATCTCTACCTTTTGTTTCATTAAAATAAACCATAATATGAGATGATAATCTTGATATAAAAACTAAAACATGACTCATTCCTTTGGAAACTAAAAAATAGGAGCACTGGTTAACTTCTTTTTATAATAGTAAAAAACCACCTGAAATTGATTGGTATACATGAAGTCCAAATCCTTCCTAGTAAAAGCTATCAAAGGGGTAGATATATGAGAGAAATCAGATATGAAACTCCTATAATATCCTATAAGTGAAAGAAAACTATAAATCTCCACAACATATTTAGGAGATTACCAAGAAAAAAATTGCCTTTATATTAAAAGGATTGACCACCACTCCCTACCAAGACACTACACCCCTAACAAAATGAATATTGTACATCCAAAACCTATACTTATACTGCTTTCCCTAGAGATGATAACACCAAAGGATGTGAAAAACAATCATCTTATGATTAATATCATCATCCTCTGAGTTCTAGTGCATGAGAATGTCATCGATGAATAATTTCATGAATTGATCCAAGAACTCATGAAATATGGGTTTCATGATTCCTATGAAAATATACAGGGAATTAGTGATATTTAATGACATAAATATAAACTGAAAGTGCCAATAACAACACATGAATATAGTCTTCAGGTTATCATTCTACTCCACTCTCATATGATGATACTTAGACCATATATTGATCCTATTAAACCACCAAGCTACCTTTAACTGATAAAATAAATTATCTATATTTGGAAAAGGGTAATGGTTCTTGATCATCACCTGGTTTAATGGATGGTAGTCTATGCACAACCTTAGACAACCATCATAATTTTTAGAGAATAACATCAGATCACCTCATAATGACATGTTGGACCTTATGAAACTCTTATTAATTAAATCATAAATCTTAATCCTAAACTCCTATAGGTTATAAGGTTCTATTCGATAAGGAACCATCAAAATTAGAGGGTCACCAGGTTGAAACTCTATCTTGAATTCAATATCAGACTGATTGGGTAGTGTCAAAAACTCTTTAGGAAAACATCAGGGAACTCATGAAAATACCTAAGAAACACCATCACCTATACCTATACATATCATAATGATCACTCTTCCTTTTAAGACTACAAAGGATCCCAACATCCATGATACATTTAGTGGCCCTGATATCCAATGAATACCATATTCTACCTTCGATATCTAGGAACAAAAATCTCATTCTAAAGTAATAGATTACCATACACATATAGTATAACCAATACAGGTTAATAATGACATTTTATGGTTTTATATACAACAAGAATAAATCTACCAATGAATAATTCTACTTAATAATTAGCTCACAACCCTAGCACAAATCAAGTAAATTAGATTGGCCTCAAACTGGTGTAGTTAACATTAGGGGTATTGAAAGCCTCTCCACCCTGGGATCCAATGTATTAACTTAGGTGGGTGAAATAAAATAATACAAAGAACCAAAATTAATTAATGAGAAAGCCAAGGTAGAATATAAATAGATGGAACCTTAGATGAACTTTGGACTATATGGTGTTGGAATCTCTATGGAATGTAACTGACTACACCCTATTCCTCTATCTCACTGGACCTAAAAACATCCACCTATATGATCATGACCATACCTATATCCCAGAGGGTGAGGGATGTCACATGGATTCCATTTTCTTCCTCTATTTCCCCTTGTATTATTGAAAGAATACTGACCCTGGTGCTGGTAAGGTATCAATGGAAACTACTATTGAGGTTGTACTGAAACATGGTTGCCTATACCGTGATATCTACTGATAATGGTTGGGAATTAAAAATAATAATTTATATTAAATCTATAATAAGATCACACTAGAACATAGATCTATATATATCCATAAGAACTAATTGCTTTAGATAAATTCAAATAAGACTTTTAAGAATGAATCCTCATCGATTGAAACCTCAACTACCCCAACATTCTAGATCCTCCATATGAAACTTTTCTCATTGGGAAGTTATGCTAATTTAACTCTCAATATAATATAGAAATTTTTTATATCCCCTAAATAACCTTAATCTTAGTGATCACCTCTAGACATATAGGCAACATAAATTGGGTAACCCAATGCTGGATAGTGGGACACAACACCTCCTCAAAACACTTCACTCCAGCGTCCTCATCTAGGAAAATATCTGGGACAAAACAAATGAGGTACTTGAATCAAATCCTGAGATACCACAAAATCATACCCTATGATAAAGAGAAAGTGACTCCTATTTCTTTACCACCTTCATTTTAGAATAAAGAGTCTCTACTTGGAACTTCTTCTTATTATGCCAATTGGATTTATTGTATGTGTACTACCTTGGTGTTGAGAATATATAAATATGTGTTTTTTATAGAAATTATTTTTTGGAGGTAATTTCATGTTAAATGGAAAAGGGGTTTGAGTTTTCTGCTCTGAGAATAATCTTTGACAGATTTGAAGACACTTGGAATGAATCAAGACAAATTAGAATTAATATGTGATGATTGATGTAATATTATTCTTCAAGGAAATCAAGGAAATTATAGGTGGATGAAGGTATACTGGTCTACAAAATTTTTAGATTTTTTTAGATTATTTAGGATGTCTCAAAATGATTGAGATAGGCTATAAATTAATTTTAGTGAATCCCAGAAATTGAGTGTTGAAGCGGGAATTTCAAAAGGCATGAATTCATATGACTTGGAGTATTTTGTATGGCTTCATAAGGAATTTTGTATGAATTCTTAAGTTATTTATGACTTCACCTGAATTTATTATGAATTATTGAGTTTTTTCATGAATTTATAAGGATTTATACATAAATTTAAATTTCTGTATAACTTGAATTGGTTTTTTATGACTTTGAGATTTTTTATTAATTTACACATCATATAAAATTTAAGTTGGATTGAAAATTAGAAAATATATGTGTTCATATTTATTTTATGAAGAAACCATATGAATTCAAAACTTAGGGAATTTTTAGGGGTAGGTCAGGTGAAATTTTTTAAGATTTCAAGAATTAATATTCTGAGAATTTTGAAATAAAACTATGATGAAATTTTGGATAAAACACAGATTAATTTTTTTAAATAAATGGGAATTAAATAATTCAATTTTACCAAGATTATATTCATGGATAAAATATAATGATCACACATGAATCATGATTAAAGTTAAGATAATAAAGGCCCATTCATAGAAGAGGACATAGGTTGAGAAGAAATTCACACCAAAAATAAAGTTTCCATGTGAAAAAGATGCATGACGTCATGCACATGGACATTTCATATGGTTTAAAGAAGTGGATTTTATATAGGATTTAAAAGATAAAAACACCTAAAGATTAAAGAAATTAAAAATGAATATTTGAATGAGAATTTAGTTGAGTCTAAATGAGGAATAAAATTGAGATTTCAATTTGAATGATTTTATATAGACACCTCTACCCCTACTAAATATCAATAGAGTTTTCAAAATTCAATTATGTAAACTAATATCATTTATGGTATTATTTTGTGAATATAAATATATAAGAAGTGAAAAATGAAGTGGTGTATGTGATAAGAGAGAGAATATGATTGAGTGAACTCACATTTTCTAAGTGTGATACTTTTGAGGAACTGAGTGTAATATCTTAAGATTTTAAAAAGACATTATATTTGATAATGTTTACGACACACAACACTAAGCTTAAACAAACCACAAAATATTATTATTTAAATATTACCACTATAAAATAACTATTAAATTGGTGGGTATTAATAGTATTAAATACCCTTTGAAATATATATAAATTTTCTAATCAATAAAAATGTATTGATTAATTCTTATGAAAATAAGCACACAAATTTTAGTAAATCCATTTTATTCTTCAAAGATATGTTTTCTTCAAAAAATAAGATTTTATTGATTAATGTGAGTGAATAAAAAAATTAATTTATGAAAATTTTAGAAATTTTATTTGATAAAATAAATATCATTTTTTAAATCATCATATCAAATTTATCCTATGGTAAAATTTTTAAATTTTTCTAAACACTTTGATTTTTTAATGAATAGTGAAAAACTATTTTTTTATTGAAAACTATATTTTATTTTAAAGTATTTACAAATTAAAATTCTATTTTGGTTTAGTTTTAAAATTTAATCAGTTCCTTTTTATTTAAAATAATCCAGTTATGGTTTTGAAATGAATTTTATACTTTAATTTACTGTAAAAATATCTCATATTCTAAAAGGGCATTTTTTTAAAAACTGTTTTTCGTCAAGTTTTTCCAGTTTAACTTTAAATTAAATTATAAAAATTTTATATTTTTAATTTTGAAAAATAGATTCTATATTTAGAATCATGAGTTTTAATTTTTTTAAATATGTCTCTTTTTTTATTCATTATGAATAGTAACCATAATAATTTTTGTTACCATGGTAAATGATAAATTTAGTAATTAAGGGTTAAAAATAATATGATAAGGATTATAAAATGACTCTAAAACTTGAATTAATTTTATTTTATGAATAAATTTCATATATAATCATCCAATATTTGGTTATATGACATTTTATTCATTTTTTTTGATTAAGACTTATAATATTTTATGTAAAGAAAAGTAAAAAATGTCGCAATCTTATTTTTAATCACTATATATTTTTTGAAATTGGGTTAAATAGAATATGTGTTAGATTATAATTATTAATTTTAAATATATATGATTTATATTCATCATGTTAATTTATTTTTAATTTTTAGTGAAAAAATAATTACTTTAAACTATTACACAACACTCACACAATAATTATTCTATTAATGGAAGAATAAAATAAATGATATTAAAAATAGAATAATTTGAAATAATTAATGTTATAAATGAATTTTATAGATAAAAATATCATGTTGGGGATGTATTAAAATATTCTATTTTAATTTCAATTTTTTCTTGATGTTATAAAAGTTAATGTAAATGAATAGTTCTAAAATTGACATTATTGATATTTTAACAAAATAATATTTTACTAAATGATATTACATTTCTAAAAATCCTATATCTAGAAAGGTTATGAGGATAAGATTTAAAATATCAACCATGTTACATTTATGTTCCTCTTTTCCATTTATGGAAACTATCACGACCCTCAAAGAGTAAAAAACCTTATTGTCACGGTAAATGTGGAAAAGGTTAGTGGGGGATTTAAACCAAAAGATAAGGGTAAAAATAGTATCAAGAATTGTAAAAATTTAATTGTATGAAATTATTTAGACTCATCATAATCGTATATTATAATATTATTAATTTGGATCCATTTAGACTTTAAAATTATTTTATATTAATTTAATATTTTAAGAAATTCTAAGAGTGCCCCTCCCCTTCTTATAAAAGAGAGAAAATTATTCTCATTTAATATCACCTATAAAACCATTTTTTTCAGAAAATAACTACCCAAATACCTTCATAATATCCCTACACACATTCTAGTGGTATTATTTTGGGCATAACAAACCTTAAAGGGGTTAATGTGTAAAGAAAAGGGGGTTATCTGAAGAAGAGGTATAGTTCTTAGCTGATCATTTTCGTTTTATTTCTTCTTCCACCTCCTTCAAATCCTATTTAACCATGATCAGATAATAAAATTAGTGTATAATATATAATGATACTTTATTGTGTTAATTTCATAACCTATATCCATCTCTAATCTCTATCAAACGGGAATGACATCTATCATTTGTGTGTACAGTGGACTACCACCTCATAGACCGATATAATTAATTTTACATCACCACATCTCATGGGTGGTTAAAATTATGAATTTAATATATATATATATATATAAATATATATATTATATTAATGCTATATTTTTCATTCTATAGAATCAATATAGAATCCATTTTCTTAACTTTCCATAAACTGAAAAATGACAACATCGTTCATGCATACGTGTGGCATACCACCTCCACAAAATGATGAGATTTTTTTTTCATCACCACATCACTTGGATTATATGTTTATGTGTATTTAAAGAAATTATATGGAATTTATTATATTATTATCATTATATAAAGTTAAAATAATAATTAAATTATGTTATGAATCGGCCCGATATTCCATTCAACCCGACACCCGACCCGGCCCGTGACATGGATCAAAGGGAGTTACCAATCCTCACTGGCTAAAAATCAGTTCATAGTCATCAAACACCACACTTTTTTAATGATTTTTACCATATAATTAACCAAGAACACCAATAAGAATAAAAAATCATCACATAACTAATAACCATAATAAAATAGGTACAACTATCACAAGTTAAACCATTTACATTTAACCAAACCCAAAATACCAAAAATGGGGGGGGGGACTAAATAGATTATAACCAAAAACCTCTATTAAAAAAGGGGTAAATAAAACTCAAGCCACCTCCACCAACACCTACAATAAAGGGAACCACTAAGAAATAGATCAACCATCACCACCACAAAACATCTTTCCTTAACTTGGGTCAAACATAACAAGGTATACATACAACTGATGGTGTATGTAGGGTGTGATCCAAATCCTAGCAGGATATCACCCAAATAGATTCAATTTTATAACATCAAAAGAAAAATCAACATGAAATTTTTTAAGAAATATATTGGAAACATTTTAATGAAAACCGTCCAAGGAAAAAACTTTTAATGAGAACATGCTTCAAAATTTAAATGACAAGTATAGTCCACAGTATGCTGAAGGTAAGCATAACGTCACATGAGCACCACAAGTAATCTCTAAAGGCACCAGAAATAGTGAGACCTTATGAACCTTTTACCTTAGTGATATGGTATTTAAACCATGACCCACAACATCCTCATGCATGAGACACTAGAGAGAAATCAATACAAAGTTATAATGGTCTCAAATAATCATCATATGTTTTGTTAGTGTTGTAGCGTTGATGCTACTAAGGGGAACCAGGCCTCGTCCCTACTGGCCCACTTAGCGTACTAGTCATAGTCTTCCCACCTAGTCACCTTGGATTCCCTTTTTTATCAATTTCTTTTCTCATGTCACATAAAATACCTATTTCACATGCACACATCCCACATTATGTCCACACATGAAAACCACCATTCTCATATGAAAAACCTCTTTCAAACCCATATGAATACCGAAACCATTTCAAAAAATGTTTTTAACCACTCAAAAAATTTATAGAACACATTTAGAAATCAAATCAATCATACTAAAATCATCCAACAATGCTAAATCATGGAATCACCTACCTTAAACTTGGAAACTTCCGAAAACCTTTGGAAAACCACAAGTGCACCACATAGAGACCCTATAAAGGCAAGGTGATACTGTAACCATCAATATTTAACCAACAAAATCAAAGATAAACCCTAATTAGGTCAACCAATTCACTAGAGAAAGAATACCCTAAGAAATAATAATGAATAACCTAAGAAAGAAGAAAAAACAAGAAGAGGAGTGACTTACTTAGAGAATTATTGAAGATATAAGGACAAATAAACTAAGAAAATGGATTCCAAGGGATCCAAGAGGGAGGGGAGGTACAAATAGGGTTGAAGATCCTAAATATAGGAGGAAATTGGTTGATTTAGGTTAAAATAAGGGAAGGTAAAAACTGGAAATTCAATAATTTTAATGACTAGGACAGGTCATACGGTTTGGCTGCACGGTCAAACAAACCGTACGACAACCGTGTGACTTTCCCTACTCAAGAGGAAACTGGATGCATGATATTCATGGGGAGGTAACATTCCAATTAATTTAACTATGCACCTTAGACAGACCCACTGGTATGGGTGCACGATCTCTTCTGGGATGGTGTATAGTTTTCACTAACTGTTCACCAACCGTGCGCCACCTTCATTCAATCCAAAAATCATCATTTTCACCAAAACAACCAATAAATATAGAAGATAAATCCAAGAAAAAAAATAAACAAGATAATACGTCAAAATAAAATCATGGATTTGACAATTCTCCCCACTATGAAAAATTTATGCCCCTGGAAATAATTTTAATATCTGGACAATGAACAAAAACAAGTACTGCTCCTCAACCAAAGATTTCCACTCCCATGTCTCATGTTCATTATTATTGTGCTTCCAAAAAACCAAAACCAATGGTATAGTCATTCATTGAAGAACTTTCTATTGGGAATCCATAATCCATTCTAGTAACTCAACATAGAAAAGTCAGATTCTAGTTCCAAGTCCTCCCAATTCAACATGTAAGACAAATCCAGATTATACTTCTTTAATTGAGAGACATGAAACACATAATAGATTGATGTCAACTGATAAGGTAAAGATAAATGATATTACACCACACTAACCCTCTTGGTAACCTCAAAATATCTGATATACCTCAGAGTTAGCTTACCTTGCTTACCAAGATGACGATGACCCATGTGAGGAATCACCTTAAAAATCACCCGATCACCAACTATGATTTCCAAGGCTCAACGCCACTGATCGGTATAAGACTTATGGATACTCTGCACTATAAACAATCACTTCTTAACTAAACAAACCTTATCAATTGTTTCCTACACAATACTCAGTACCAAAAATTATTTCTCACCCACCTTTGTCCAACACAAAGGCGACATACCATAGAGCGACTCAAAGGGATCTATTCTTATTGAGGATTTGTAACTCGTATTATATAAAAACTCGACCAACACCAAATAGATATACCATGAGAATTTGAAATCCAACACACATGCATGAATCATGTATTCTAATATCTGATTCACCCCCTCCTTCTAACCATCTGTTTAAGGATGGTGTGTCGTACTCAACTTGACCTAGGTTCCCATTTATTTATGAAGGCCTTCTCAAAACTGAGAGGTAAAATGGGGGCACCTACATAAATCATTAGGGGATGGTACACCATGTAGCCCCACCATATTTTAAATATACAATCGACCTAACTCATCCACTTTGGT
Organism: Viscum album; assembly: GCA_963277665.1. Lineage (NCBI taxonomy): Eukaryota > Viridiplantae > Streptophyta > Magnoliopsida > Santalales > Viscaceae > Viscum > Viscum album. The sequence goes on from OY728126.1 coordinate 1,328,228,622, forward strand.
CAAGTCCTATATTGAAATAAAATGTGATGATTTGGTTAGATGGTCAATAAACACCCAAATTGAATTTTTTTCCTTTGGAATGTATAAGGAAATCCAATGATGAAATATATAATGACATCATCCCACTTACAGGTAGTAATGTTTAATGGATGAAGAAAATTGGAGGGCCTTTGGTGCTACACTTTAACTAGATGAAACTTATAACATCTAGATATGAATTCAGTTATATCCCACCTCATATTTGGCCACCAAAACTGATGACACACATCATAGAACATCTTGGTGGTTCCAGGGTGGAAAACCCACTAATAATGGTGGATATATTGCATCATCACCTCCCTCAATGACAATGGAACCATGAAACGACCCTTAAATAAGAGGAATCCCTTAGGAGATAATGAACATTCACAAAGAACCTCCCCAACATTTAGGAAATGCATTGCATGCTTTCATAACTCATCACTAAATAAGTATTCTCAAATAAGATCCAGAAGGGAAGGTGTCACCAGAACACTGACCAATAATGCACCTCCATTATACTCAGATTCTAGATGCAACTGGAAAGAAAGTCCCATCAAGGTCCAATCATCACTAGACTCTTTCAAATCATACACCACTAATTTCCTTCTCAAAGCATCTACTACCACATAACATTTTCTTGGGGGTGTGGATGATATCAGAATCAAACCCCTGAAGGTACTCAATCCACCGACGCTACCTCAAACTTAGGTCTTTTTGGGATAAAATGCAGGCCAATATTTTTTGATCTGATTATACTATAAAATTATCTCTAAATATATAATGATTCTATGTATTAAAGACATTAATCACCACTACTAATTCCAGGTCATGGGTTGGATAGTTCTTTTCATGTAATCAAAGTTTGTGAGAAACATACGCCACCACATGGTCATCCTATATCATCAAACACCCAAGACCCATACTTGATGAATCATTGTAGACCATATACCATTTTCCAGATTATGGAAATATCAAAATAGGATCAGTTGTTAAACACCAATTAAGTTCCTCAAAGTAATATTGAAACTCTGAACTATATTCTAAATTTACCATTTTTATGTAAGCACCATCATGGGAGATGAAATATGAGAGAAACATCTAAAAAAGTACTTTTATTACATAGAAAGGTACAAAAATATCATGATCTAAATGAAATTACTCAGTTTCTACCACAACATCACCACATAGATTTTTTTAAGGTCCACCAAAACCCCACTCTGAGATCACATGACCAAGAAACTTTATCTCCTTAATCCATATGGTACACTTAGGGAGATTAATATAGAGATGGTGATCTCAAAGAGTTCCCAACATAATCCTCAAGTTATACTCCTGTTCCTCTTCAATCCTAGAGTAGAACTGGTTGTCATCCACAAACATGAAAAAGAATGAGTTGAGGTGCTGGTGGAAAACCCTATTCATGAGTTCCATAAAGATTGCTGGGGAATTTTTCAATCTGAAGGGAAATAACAAATACACAAAGTGGACATAACTACTTCATAAGGATTTTTTTGGAAAATATTAATCTTTTACTTTGACCTAGTGATACCCAGAATGTAGTTTGATCTTAGAGAACCATCTTTCCTCTTTGAACTAGTAAAAAAGATCATCAATATTGGAAAATGAGTATTTTTTCTTAATCGTTACCTTATTCAAATTTTGATAATCAATACACAATTGAATAGATATACCGGTCTTCTTTTCAAACAGAACTGGGGTGGCCAAAGGTGATACAATAATGTGAATGAATCCTTTAGATTCCAAATCATATAGTTATATCTGTAATTCCCACAACTCTATGGGGGATATATGGTATGAGGGAATAAATATAATATGTGTCCTCAGTTCCAAATCAATAGTCAAATCCACATACTGATCTAGAGGAAAACATAATAAATCATCTAGATTCACCTATGGAAAATCATCTACCACTAGAGGAAATCCATCCTTAGATCCCCTATCATTATCCTCTATCATGAGCGATAAAATATGAAATATGATATTTCTTAACTCTTGAAGTGGAGGCCCAGAACATCGTAACCGAGGATACAACTCACCCTAGAAAACCTAGGTACTCCCATTAGGTTCCACAAAACTCACTTGCTGGTGGAAAAAATTGATGTACACCTAAAAATGAGCCATCTGATACATACTAAGGATCACGAAAAATAAGTATATTTCCAAAACCAAGAAATCTTATTCCTACTCGACCCCTAAAAGAGTGAGTGCACATGATGGACATCTGAAATCTTGATATCTCTTCTTACCAAGAGGTGTTACCAACTCAATTTCATATGGCATAATCTCAATAATTTTTTTAACAAATACAAAATATGAGAAGAAATAAAGGAATTAGAAGCACCCATATAAAATTGAACAATATATATGGATGATTCAATGAGAATCGTACCTCAAACTATTATGGGTCCTTCATCCGATTCCACTAGAATTTGATCCATAGCATGAAGGTTCCTCATCTATACCTGAACCTGAGGATGAATACTGACCTAAGTCTCTACCTTGAGCCAAATCTATCTAGAAGAAGTCCCATCCCTGCCGCTATAATCACTAAACTGAGATCCCACTATCCAAGTTGGTTCTGACTGGGTTGATACTCCCCTGTGAACCGTATAATTTTCACCAATATGATATGGACGTGTATCTATACAAAACCTCTACAAGTTCCCCATAATAACACACCGATTGTAGGGTCTAGGTAGGGCTAAGAATGCTTGCTTAATATGCGTCAAATTTTGACACTGATGGCATAAAAATGATCCATTATTCTAAGCTATGGATGAAGAAGGTCAAGAAGGATAGACCGAACTACCACCTCCCTTCTTCTCCTGCTCTTCACGCCTCATATCCCTTTCAGATGAACCACCACTGGCTTGGTCCACTACTGAAACTACCTTAGAAAACCCATACTTTCCAGCATGGTCTATCTCAACCATCAAGGCTTGATAAACCACCTTATCATAAGTATTTAAATTAAATAAGAAGACCTAGGACCAGATGTCTAGCCACAACCCCATTTCAAACCATTGAACCTTAAGTTACTCATTGGAAAATACCTTAGGTGTAAACAAAACCAACTTTACAAAATGGTTTCCATACTCCAACATGGATCGATCCCCATATTGAAGATCTAGAAACACCTAGGTCTTGGAGAAGGCCAAGGTATGAGAGAAATATTACTCGTTGAATATGAACTTTAATTCCTTCCAACCCATATGCTCATGCTTCCCAGCTTATACCACTAAGTCCTACCACCTATGACCGAGACCTTCTAATAAGAATAAAGCACACTTCATGTTAACTACATCATGAGTGTTAAGAAACCCAAACATCCTATCAATATTTTCAATACAATCCTATAATTCTTGGGGATCTATTCTACGTTGTAAGAAATAAGTCTTGTTATTGAGGAACTAGTGAGGTTTTTCCTTTCTAGAAAATGGTTCAAATTTTATGGCATGAGTAGGACCAAATCCTGATCATAAATATAATGCTTAGATAGCCCAAACCATAGCTTCCACTACTCTCTAATGAACTGGTGAGGGAGATCTCTCCCCGACCTCTTCCCGCAGTTCCACATGAAGTCACCAGGGAGGAATCTTACTTAAAACATCAATAGAAATGAGGAAAACCATTAACACATCAATCTTAAAAATTTTCACCAAAAAAAAATTAATATTCTTTATAAAACAAAAACTAAAAAAACCAAAACAAATACAGTAACAAGTCTAACCACTCCACCCCTGATAAGTGTCCATGCATAGTATACAAACTGTACGTCTCACCGGGAAGAGGATTCAAACCAAATCACAAACATCCCATGTTGACCTAAGGCCTGTTATGAGATGTGTTTTCCAAACACCCCACTCATAACCAAGACCTTAATCCTTAACAGTTCTAGATCTAGTTTATATAGACTCTCCAAAATTGAATGACCTAAAGAAAAGGAAAACTTGGGATCTGATACTATTTTTGTCATGAACCATCTTGGGATTCCATATGACTCGACACCCAATCCGGCCTATGGCCTAACCTAAAGGGTGTTATTGATCCCCATAGTCTAACAGAAAGTTATTGGGAATTAAACATTACACTTTGTGAATAATTTAACCCATATAATTAACCAAAAATATCCAAAAATAATAAAACACCATCCCATAACCAATAACCATAATCAAGGAGGTACAACTATCACAAGTTAAACCGTTTACATTTAACGAAAATACCAAAAACAGGGGAGGGGGAGAACTATACCACAAACAAAAATCTCTATGAAACAAGAGGGTAATCAACACCTACAAGAATGAGAACCAATAGAAATAATATCCACTATCACCACCATAGAACATATTTCCTTTACTTGGGTAAAACAAAAAGAGATCTGCATACACCCAAGGGAATATGTAGGGTGTGATCCAAAGCCCAGTATGATATAAACTAAAGAGTTCCATGCTATAACATCATAAGACAAATCAATATGCAAGATTTTTTGAAATAGATTGGAATCATTTTAATGAACAATTTCAAAGGAATTTTTTTTATAGAAAACTTTCTTTTCAATTTAAATGACAAGTAGAGTCCACTATATACCGATGGTAAACATAACATCTCATGATCACCACAAGTAATCCCAAAAGGCACTAGAAATAGTGGGACCCTAGAAACCTTGTACATTAGTGATATAGTATAGAAACCATTACCCATAGTGTATTCATGCATGAGCCACTAAAGATGAATCCTTCCAAATTTCTAGTGGCATCTAATCACCATAATATGTTTAGTTAGTGTTTTAGAATCAATCCTAATAGGGGGAACTCGGTCTCAAACCCATCGATCTGCTTAGCATACTGGTCATAGTCTTCTCACATAGTCACCTAGGATTCCCTTTGTGCCCAATTACATTTACCATGTGACATAAACCACCTCTTTCACATAAACACACCCAACATTATGTTCACACATGAAAAACCACCATTTTCTATAGGAAAAACCTCTTTCAAACCCATATATAGACTGGAAAAATTTGAAAACATGTTTTTCACCACTCAAAAAAATAATAGAACACATTTAGAAATCACATAAAGTATAATAAAATCATCCAAAAATGCTAAAGCATGAAATAACCTACCTCAAGCTTGGAAACTTCTAGAAACTGGTAGAAAATAAAAAATTCACTACAAAGAGACCTATAAAGGAAATATCATACCACAACCATCAATATTTAACCCAAAAAATAAATATTGAACCCTTATTAGGTCAACTAATTTTCGGGATAAAGAAAAACACAATAAAGAAGAAAGAAGAACCCAAGAAAGAAGAAGAAACAAGAATAAGAGTGACTTAATTGGAGAGTTCTTAATGATATAAGGCCAAATACACTAAAAAATGGATTCCAAGGGATCTAAGATAGAAGGGAAGGTGTGCCTAGGGTTGGATATCTTGAATAAGGGAGAAAATGGGTGGATTTGAGTTAAAATTAGTGAAGGGAAAAACCAAAAGTTTTACATTTTTAATGATATAGAGAGGCTGTAGGGTTAGGATTCATGATATTCCAAACCATGCAGCTTAATCTTCCCAAGAGGAAACTAGACACATAGTTTTCTCAGGGATGGAGACACCCATGCAGTTGACCTTTCACCTAATTCATACCCACTAGTTTGGATGCATAGTTAGTTTCATGCTCATGTGGTAGGTCATGAAACCTGGATAGTGCCACTGTCTAGGGAATGTGGTCTCTTCTGGTCTAGCACACGGTTTCCACTAACCATGCACCAACCGTGCGCCACCTATAGTCAGTCCAAAATTTTTAATTTTTCACCAAAAACACCTAGGAAGCCCATGATATAAATCCAAGAACAAAATTAAACAAGATAATAATGCAAAATAAAATCATAGATGTGAAACATTCTTTCCATAACTATCATTGAAAATATGGAAACATTACTCATGCATACGTACGAACTACCGTCTCCATGATTGTAACATAGTTCATTTCTCATAACCATATTTCATGATTGGTTTTAAAATTATAATTTATGTATAAAAATTATAATTATTTCATCATTATTAGTCTGGATATTATATAACAATGACCCTTTTTACCATTCTTAACTCACTAAAGTTGTTTTGAAAATTACATATCAGACATCCTAAAAGTTATCAACGTGGAATTAATTGATAAAGTAATTAAATATTCCATTAAAATAAATTAAATAAATGGATTTAGGGTAATTTATTAAACATGAAATGTTTTCTTAAGAAATAAAATAATTGATATGTTTTTATTATATAAGAGTTAAAGGACATACATGGAAAGTCTGTACTTGAGGTAAGAGAATAAAACTCAATTTACTTTCATTGAGGCATATTTTATTATTATGCAACTAATTTATTTTATATTCTGTATATACTACCTTTTTACACATTATATCATGAATAATTCACCCTTTATGATATTTTAATTTTAATTTGAATTATTTAATAAAAGGGGATTTTACTTGCAAGTTAGCAGGTGGTAAAGGGTTTCTTAACTCAATTTCATTTTATTGGGTTATAAATATACTTCATTGACTTTTTTATGCCATGATTATGTGTGAATATATCTATAAATTTTTTTATTATATATTTATTCTTGTTTTAAATGGATTTATATTTTTTATACATAATTACTTCATTGATTAATTCTCAATTCAATAATATGATATTTGTAAGGGTAATTCGTTTCAAATTCTCTTTCTTTTGAACATATGTTTAGGATATACGACTATCTTATTTTATGAGGTGTATATGCTATCCATTTTAAATTTTATATCATGAATATTCTTATTTCCATGATATTTAAATTTTTATTTGAATTTATTCTTTCATGGGGACTTTGATTTAAAAGTTACCAAAGTGGAAGTGGATTTATATTACAATATCCTTTATTTTTAGGATTTTTTATGTTCAAGTTTTTTTTGGAGGAAATTATATGATATTTTTTCTTTAAACCCATATATTTTATTATTCTATGGTTATTAATGTGGTTTAAATGTTTAATTTACATTTTATCCCTTATTGATTAAATTAACATCAAGAAAGTTGTTTGTAACTGATACTAATCTTGTATCTTCCTTTAGAACATGTTTCTTTTACTTCCATATCCATGTTTTATAAAATGTTTTCAATAATATTACTTTATAAAAATAAATTATTTCCTAAATATATTTTAAATGATCATTGTACTTATTTTTAAAGGTTTCGAAAATGAAATTTCTTAATGTTTTTAAAATGGGTCACATTAGACCCCATTTATAAATTTTTTGAAAAGAATATTTATGTTTAACATTTACAAAATAAATGATTCTACCACCATCATGAATATTTTTTTCTTTGAATATTTATTTATAATTTTCCAAGGTTATTTCCAATAAAAATTATTTTCATATTGTTTTATGAATTTGGAGTTTCTAACAGTTATTTTCAAAGTGAAAAGGGTATTTTCTTCAAGAATGTATTTTATTATATTTTAATGGTAATTATTTTCATCAATATTAATAAAACCTAATGTTAGTTATCCTCCACTGGGAATATTTTGTAATGATATTATCCTCATTATTTCTCTATATGGATAATGATTGTTTCAAATAGTTTCTCTTAATTCTCTAAAACTCTAAACCTAAAATGTTCTTGGGAATGTAAGTGATCCGATATCTCCTTTTGATATTGTAAGGTTTGAATGAAAAAATTTGGGTCAAATATATTGGTATCAATGCTAGAAATGTAAATTTTATGTTTTTAGCATTAGATCTAAGAGTGTGGGTTTGAGGCCTTTATAATTGGCATCATAACAATGTTTAGATAAATTTGGAGATCAGGATGTTTTCATGTCTGATTATCTTAAGAATTATGAATACCTTATTAGGTTTATAAGTTTATGGTTGATCATAATTTCTATGTTTTAGAAACCTTTTTTTTAGGTTTTAAGTGATGTAATTTTTAGAGGATTAATGATATTTTGGGATACATTTTATTGGGTTGAGGTATATGTGTCCTTTAGGATTAACATGAATTATTATTTTAGGAATAATGAATTTACATTTTTTGGACATAATTTTTAAAGTTATTTACAACCTTTAGGGTTTATATTATCTCTGTTATGGTTGTAATTATGGGTTATTATAATGTGGTAACTTATGTTTTATCATATATAAAACCACAGTATTGATGAGTGATTTTTTTATTAATTGATTAATGTTATTTCAAGAGAGGATCATTATGACACCCTCAGTGTCATGATGTTTTTATTTTTGCATTATTTTATCCTGTTCCTAAGTGGGCTTCAGTTTTGGTAGTTGGAAGGTTGGAATTTCAATTTTTGGATCCCTTTTTGGAAGTTCATGGTTATCCCACATGGGTTTTTTAAACTATGCATTGACCGTATGGGTGGGAATATCATTTTGATAGATACATTTTTCACGGCTTTCGTACAATTTTTTAAACTATACAGATCTCCCCAGAGACTATTCAGGGTCTTGTAGGTGTTTGGGGTGGGGCTCACGGTTGTCCAAGACATGAATCCTCTTAGGGAAAACCATACGATGGGTGTCTGGACTTAGTAGTGGATAGTCTACAGTTTCCATAGAGTTTGGAAAACCACATGAGAAAACTTTGGTACTTTACCTATTTTTAATTTTTTTAGTTTTTCTTTTCTTTTTCTTTTTTTACTTTTGAATTTACCCTTAAGGTATTTTTTTAAAACCACTTTCCTCTTTGTGTCTCGCATGATGCCAACCCCCCTCTTCTCCAACCACATGAACCACCCTCTCTAGTGATATCCCTTTTATATGGTGATTCTACCCATATTTCTTGGGGTTTCTTGGTTGTTCATTCATGGTGTGATCTTCTCTTCCTTCCTCACTTTTCATTTTTTTCTTCTCCCTATCATTATTCTTTGTTTAGTTGAAACCTAGGGTGAGGGTTGATCCAATTTTTGGTATTTCCTTCCATTATTAGAGCATGATATGGGTCTCTTAGGTCCTCTTCAAGATTGTTTCCGCATCCGTCTCCAAAGTAAAAGTATTTCAGTCCATTTCAGTTCACCTACCCCCATTTGAGGTAGGTTTTTATTGCCCTTTTGTTTGAACCAATTTTAATTGAGGGATTTTGGTGATTTATTTTTACCTCTTGGTTGTTTAGGATGTCTTTTGGATCCTAGAAGACTTGAACAAATATATAGGTAAGTGTGTATATATATACTACCTCCTTGGAAATATTACCTTATGGAGAGGGGAATGTGTGCATTAGATTAATGGGTGTCTATATATATAAAATTTTACATGTGTGTAAGTTTAAAGTGGTCTCTATCGACGGTGATGAGTTTTGGGGTGTTTCATCTTGGTCTTATTCTCTTTGAGGTAGGTGTTACTATGAAATTTGTTTCCTTTGGAATTAAAATGTTCTTGTACATTTTTAATTCCATTTTTATGAAAGTATAAATATATATGATATATCCTTGGCAATTTAAAACCATTTTTTAGTGTTTGAGCATGGAATGAATGGTTGGACTTGTGTAATCCATGATTTATGATTTAAATTAGAATGTTTAATTATGATAAATTTTTGTTATGAAGTTAATTTGGGATTTTTAAATGGTTTTAAGGTTGGGAAATGGGTTTTGACCCAGTTTTGGTTTTTATTTAGTGAAAAAAATGTTTTGAAGGGATGTTGATTTTATAGTGAGGTGTTAACCTCAAAGTTATTTAAATAGGGGGTGGGGTTATTAATTAGATTTCAAATGGATATTTCAAATGTGTGTGTGTTTTACCCATTATGGAAAATCTCGGTTGGCTTATTTGAAATGGTTTGATAGAAATTGGGTGGGATTTGGATTTTTTTTATTTTTAAAGGTAAAAAACCCTTATCTAATGGTGAGTTTGAAATGTTTTTTAATGTGTGGGTGATTTATATCATTTAGGTGAATTACCTTGAAAGGATATTTTATGAATGAGAAGTTTTTTTCCTTCCAATACATGTTTTGATGTTAAAGTCTTAGTTGGAACTTTGTTTTTTAAATGGTAATTTGGGAAGGCACCCCTTGATTTTTCATTGATTTTTACACCTTTGAGTTGGTTTTGTGATCACTATGTGATGCAGGTTTCTCCCCTTGTGTGGTAAAGTTATTTCTATGTTTTGGATTTTTATTTTAGCGGATATTAATTGTTGGGTGTTAGGGGGTGAGGGTAGATTTGTTTATGAATTGTGTTCTAAACATTTATTGTTTTCACTATGCCTCATTTCCTTTTATCATGGAGGTCTAGATACTAAGTGGGAAGATCTAGAATGTTCCTCCAGTTGGTTTACACACCACTAGTTACCTAGAAACCATTCTAGGAATAAGGGATAGGTAGGGATTTTTCATTCCAATGATTCTTGTGTGGGATATGTGGATGATGATATAGAATTAGCATATTCTGATAACTATTTAGTGTGGTTATACCCATATAAGTTAGGTCTTATGCACATTAGAGATCCATGTTAGATCCCATGAAATATTCGACCATTTATTTGGTTAGTGATTGAGGGGGGTTTTATATCATGCTTGTTTGCAACATTTACCTTGATATCTTGTGATGGAACCTCCTTTGTTTATATTTGGTTTATTCCGTGTGTATGTGTGGTTCCTACAATTTGTGCTTGGCCCATGTGAGTGTGTGGTCTATTTTATTTATAAAAGTGGGGTTTCAAAGATGTTTAGAAAACCATTTTGAAATCATAGGATCTTGTGTGAATTCATGTTGTGTTTTTCAAAATGGGTTTTTGGAATGGATTCTACCGGTAAAATGTTTTTAAGTAACTATTTTCATTTAAATAAAACAAATGAGTTGTTTTGAGAAATAAAAGAAAGTGTATGGTTTGGAAATGGCTTTGGACATTAGCTCTGTTTTCAAAATGTGTGTGTTTGGTTTTAGGAAAAAAGAAGATTGTTTTAAAAAGTGGATGATGGGATTTATTTGGATTTCATAAAGTGATATATACATTCAAGATCATTTTATATATTTAATTTCAAATTATAATGGATGATTTTAGTTAGGAACCATATTTCATAGTTTCGGTGGATTGTGGTGACCTAGTGGGATTTTTAGCTCATGCCTGTATCTTTTAAGGTTCTTAGTTGGATATTATTTTGTTCATTATGGATGACATGGGGAGAGTTGGGTGGAGAGGTTTTGAGGCTCGACTTTAGTTGGTTAGTTTTCCTTCTTGTTTGTGGTATATTAATTTTTAGATAGTTTTTCTTCCGTTATATACCGCTTTCCTATTTATTTATTTTGGATATTGTATTTATTTATTCAACTAATTTTTATTTTATTTTGGGTCAAATAATTCCCAAAGGGTTTACTATGACTCCCATGAACTCATTTCAAACCTATGGGGATTGGGAATGCCCTTCAGGACTTTTGACGAATTGGGTTGGGTGCCGAGTCAAATGGAATCCTACTCTAGTTTGTTACAAAATGGTATCATAATTTTAGGTTTCCTTTAGTATGACCCTAATATTCTTGAGTTTAACTTTTTATTTGGGTATGTCTAGGTATGGGAGAGATTAAGGTTATTGGGGGAATGAGTGGTAAGGGAAGGGAGAGCCCATCTAGATTTTGCTTGTCCCAAGCCTCAAGCTTCCATGGGAAGTTGAGTCTCAAATTGTGAATTTAAGCTTGTTTTTGGGTTTTTATGGATTTTTTTATGTTTTTATCCCCTTTAATTAAGTACATGATATTGGGGGGTCACTCTTAGTATTTGGGTGTAAAGTAAGGAGAACTTGAGCTCCATGATTAACATGCATGGCTTGGGAAACCATGCAGTGCCCAAGTGATCAACTTTTCCAATTTTATAGAGTGTGATTCATGTTAATATTGTGGTCTCCTAGCCATGGGGACTATGCATGTATTACACTATTTCCTCCATGATTTTATAGTTTTAAACTCATCTCAAATATGGATTATCCAAAAGTGGGTTCCACATGTTGGGGTTGTTTGATGAGTGTGGTGATACTTTTTTTTGGATTCATCTCTTGTGAGATTTGATTAGATGTTTGTGTAGTGTTTGTGTGTGCTTGGATTTTTGAAAACTTGTTTTATAAAATAAAGGGATTTTATGAAATATTCATTTTAAAAACATGGTTTTATGTGATGTTTTATAAAATAGTTTCTTCTTTGTGAAATGATATTTTCAAAATGAAAATGAGTTTTGAATGGGAATTACTTGGATGCTTTAACTTTTAAATGAAATGGAATTTTTCAAAGTATTTTTGAAATGTGACTTTTTTTAGGTGTATGACCTACCAAGGGTGATTTCCATGTATTGTACTATTGAATTACCCCCAGAATAGTCAATAGAGTTTCTTCGGTTATGGTTACTACCAAGAATATGAGAAGAGTGGTGGATACATAAACTCTGTATGAGAACTACTGAGGTCTGGCTCATTAGATTTTGATAATTTTGGTGGGATGGTATTTTGGAAGAGGTCTCGTTTTGGTCCTTATTAGGATGTGCTATTTTGGAGACCCTTTATTTGGGGGGTTTTGATCGGGGTTATGGAGATTTAGATGTGGATGATGAGATCATGTTAATGGTTCCCCTTTTGGAGTTTATGTTGTTGTTATCCTCATATGTATTTTTTGGTAGGCTATGTTTTTTTTCATGGGATGTTTCCCTCCCTCTCTCCCTTGTGGGAGGTTGTGCGGTTTCCTTTCTTTTATGGTTGGATATATGTGATGTTTTCTATGCCTAATTTTTTTTGGTGAAACTTATTTAAGATTTTGGTTTCACTTGTTTTGTGTTGAGCCTAGAGGTTCTCACTTATTTGGATAGGATAGAGGCCTTGGGTTCACGATTGGGTAACTAGGGTGTGTGGAGTACAAGTTGAGTTCAATATAGTAGTTGGTGTTTGGATGTGGTAATTTGGGATGCACTTTGTGAGGGTGATCTAGATTTTTAACCTAGTTTATCTATGTGTGTCCTAAATCATGGAGAGAGATCTCATTTTTATTTTGAGACTATTTGTGGTTGTTCTTCCTTACTTTGGGTTTGGGAGTGCTTGTGGTTTCAGAGTGAGTTTCTCTTGAGGTTGTTTTTTGTTCGAGGATGTATTTATAGTAGTTTTATTTTTCACTACCATTTTTGAGGAACTCTAAATGGTGGGGAGACCATGTTAGGTCTCCCATGATTTGTAATTATTCTTTATTGTGGTTCTTTTTTTGCTATACTTGAAGGAATTTGTGCTTTGTGGTTGATTAGTTTGATCATTTTAAAGGATTTTAGTTGTGATATTTGAGGTTAATATTTGTTGAATGTTTCTCTTGTCCATGTACTCTTGGGATCTTTCATTTTATCTCTTGTCTTTCTTGTTGACTGAGATTTTCTAGGGGTAGAAAGTAGGGGGAGTTTGTGACACCCTCAGTGTCACATTGTGTTTTTTTATCTTATTTTATCTTATTATTTAGAAGGATTGAGTTCCTATAGTTTTATGATTGGAATTTCAATTTTTGGATCCCTTTTTATATGTACATGATTAGCCTGCATGGTTTATCAAACCATGTGGTGCTCGTGTGGGTGGGCTTATCATTTTGATAGAGCCATATTTTAAGCTTATACATGGTTTTTTAAATCATTCAGAGCTTCCCAGAGACCATGAAAGTTCTTGGGGGTGACAGAGGTGAGGTTTAAAGTTTTCCAAATTGTGTGTCCTCTTAGGGAAAACCCTATTAGGGGTTCCTGAACTTGGAAATATCAAATATAGAGATGGCACATAGTTTATAAAAACATTCTTCCAAACCATGTGACTTTCCTTTTTTTTAAATTTTTTTAGTTTTTATTTTTATTTTACTTTTAATTCCTAATTTATCCTTAATAGGTTCTTAATCCCTCTCCCCTTTGTTTCTTGAATGACTCCAACCCCCATTCTCCCATCATGCACATGCCACCCCCACTCTAGAGAAATCCCTTTTCTCTAGTGATTCTGCCTAGATTTCTTGTGGTTTCTTGGTCAGCCCTTTGAGGTAAGATCTATGCTTACCTCCTCCTTCATTTTTTTCATCATTTACTTCTCCCCATCACCCCTATATGTTAGTCCAAACACTAAGGGGGAGGTTTGATCCATTTTTGGTATTTCTTTAAATTGTTAGGAAATACAATGGGTCTCTCAGGTCCTCTTCTAGTGTGTTTTTTCATCCACCACCGAAGGATAATAATTTCACAATATTTTAGTTCAACCTAAAATATTTGAGGTTAGTTTTTATGTCCCTTTTTTTAGACCAATTTTATTTGAGGTCTTTTGTTGATTTTTTTTGTTCACTCTTGGTTTTTTAGAGTGTCTTATGGATCCAAGAATACTTTCACATATATACATAGGTAAGTGTATATATATATGACCTCCATGTAAATATTCCCTCATTTATATGATAATATATTCATTGGATTGAGGGGTTTATATAAATATATAAAAGTGCATATATGTGTAAGTGTTAAGTGGTCACCATTGAAGGGAATGAGTTCTAGGGTATTTCAGCTTGGTCTGCTTCTCTTTGAGGTAGGTGTTACTATTCAATTTGTTTCATTTTGAATTATAATATGCTTTTGCATTTTAAATTCCATTTTTATGAAATTATAATTAAATTTGATATCTACTTGGTGATTTAAAACCATTTCATAGTGTTTTGATCTTGTCATAAATGGTTGGTCATGTGTAATCCATTTTTTTATTTAAATTGGAATTCTTAATTATGATATGTTTTTTATGATTTTTTTGGGATTGTTGAATGGTTTTAGGGATGGTCAATGGTTTTTGACCCAGTTATGATTTTCATTGAGTGAATTTTTTTAAAGTGATTTTGGTTTTAAAGTGAGGTGTTAACCTCAATGTGATTTAAAAATATGGTTTTTTAATTGGATTTCAAATAGTTATTTGAAATGTGTGTGTTATTTAACCCTATTGTAAAATCCTAATTTCCTTCTCTAAAATGGTTTGATGTAAATTGGGTGGATTTTGGCCTAATTTTTAATTTTTAAAGGGAAATACCCTTATTGAAGGGTGATTTTGAAATGATTTTTAATGTTTGGATGATTTCCATCATTTAAGTGAATTGTCTTGAAATAAACTTTTATGAATGAGAAATGACTTGGCATTCCGAGCCATTTTTTGGAGTTAAAGGCCAAGTTGTAACTTTGCTTTCAAATTGTAATTTTGGAAGGCACCCCTTTATTTCCCCTTACTTGTTTGAGTGAGTTTTTTGATCACCATGTGATGTGGGTTTCTCCCCTTACGTGGGAAGTGCTTGCTATACCATGGATGCATGTTTTGTATTTTAGGGGATATTAATTGTTGGGTGTTAGGGGGTGAGGGTATATTTGGTTATGCCTCATGTGATTAACATTTATTGTTTTAATTATGCCTCATTTTTTGGTTATGGAGGTTTGTATACTATGTGGGAAGACATAGCACATTCCTCTAGTTGGTTCACACATCGCTAGTTTTCCAATAGTCGTGCTAGGAATAAGGTCTAGGTGGGGGTTTCTCATTTCAACAATACTTGTGTGGGCTATATGGATGATGATATAGACTTAACACATAAAGGTTTATAGTTTGTATGGTTATACCCATATACATTAGGTCCTATTCACATTAGGTATATATGTTAAATCCCATAAAATATTTTAATATTTATTTGGTTATTTATTGAGTGGAGTTTGGAGTTTGATATCATTATTATTTTCATCATTTCCCCTAGTTTCCTATAAGGGAAAATATTTGTTTATATTTAATTTTTCCTTATGTATGTGTAGTGACTTATTGTTTTCCTTGTCACATGTGAGTGTTTGTGTTGTTTTCTTTGGAAAAGTGGGCTTTCAAAGATGTTTGGAAAATAGTTTTGAAATGAGTGGCTTTTATTTGAGTTATTATAGGGTTTTTCAAAATGGGTTTTCATAATAGATTCATATAGTAAAATATTTTTATTTAATCATTTTCATTATAATAAAAAAATGATTTGTTTTAAGAAATGGTAAATGATTGTGTGGTTGGGAAATGGATTATGTCAGTAGATTGTATTTCAAAATTCATGTTTTTGGTCATGGGGAACAAAGAATAAAGTTTTAAAAAGTTGAATATAGGATTGATTTGGATTTCATATATTTCTATATGTGTGAAATATTATTTTTTAGTTTTACTTTAAAACTATAATTGATGATTTTATTTAGGAATCACATTACATATTTTTAGAAGGTTGTGGTTACCTACTGGGTTTTTTAGCTAACCCAGATAACTTTCCAAGTTCTTAGTTGGATCTCATTTTTTCCATCGTGGATGGTGTAGGTATATTTGGGTGGAGAGGTTTTGGGGATCAACTTGAATTGGTTAATTTTTCTTTCTACTTGATGTCTATTAATTTTTAGTTAGTTTTTCTTCTATTATAGTATTCTTTCATATCTATTTATTTTAGATATTATATTAATTTATTCCACTATTTTTTATATATATATTTTTGGAAAAAATCATTCCTAGAGGGTTTCTTGTGATGCCTAGGAAATTGTTTCTAACCCTTGGGGATCTGGAATACCCTTCAGGCCTTGTAAAAAATTTGGTCAGATGGTAGCCCGGGGAAATTTGTGTCAAAATGGAATCAGAGGTTTAAGTCTCCTTTAGTATGGGCATAAGATTCTTGAGTTTCCCTTATTATTTGAGGATATTTTGGTATAACAGAAATTAAGGTTTTTAGGGTTTGATAGTTTAGGATATAAAGAGTCTAGCTAGATCTTGTTTTTCATGAGCCTCAAGATTCCATGGGAAATTGAGTATCGAATTATGAATTTGAGATTTTTTTGATATTGGTTCAAATGATATTTGATGTTTTATCCCCTTTGATTAAGTATATGATATTGGGGGTTTCTCTTGGTATTAGGGTGGAAAGGGAGGATAACTTGAGATATGTGGTTGACACACATGGTTTGATTAACCATGTGGTTACCAAGTGATAAATTATGCCTCTTTTATGGTGTGTGTTGTATGGTCATCCTATGATCACCTATCCGTAGGGTTAATGCATGGATGGCACCATTTCCTCCCAGGTTGTCCTATTTTAAACTCCTCTAAAATCAATATTCTCTAAATGTGGGTTCCACTTTTTGGGGATAGATTGAGAAGTGCTGTGATGCTTTTTGTGGATGCATCTCTTGTGAGCCTTGATCGAATGCTTGTGTAATGCTTGTGTGCGCTTGGATTTTGGAAACCGTGTTTTGTAAAATGAAGGGATTTTGTGAAATATTCATTTTCAAATTTTTATGGGATATTTTATAAAATGGTTTTTTCCTTGTGAAATATTTCTTTCAAAAGTAAAATTAGTTTTGAATGGGAATTCATTGGATGGTTGGTCTTTGAAATGAAATGGAATTTTGAAATGTATTTTTTAAATGATCCCTATTTGAAAATTGTGTGATCCACCAAGGGTGTTTTATTTTGAAAGATTGTGTTGAATTGGTTTTTGGTAAATACCTTGTTATAGGGTGATTTTTATAATTAATTTGTGAAACTTGTGTTTTTTAAAAGAAAATATCTTTTGGTGTGTATGTTTGGTAAATACCTTGGTTTAGGGTGATTCTTATTCCTTGATTGATAAAGAATCATTTGGTTTGTGTTTTGAGGAATGGATTGGTGATGTCCATGTCTTTCACTATTTATGTTTCTCCCCCAGAATAGTTGA
Source organism: Viscum album (assembly GCA_963277665.1). Classification (NCBI taxonomy): domain Eukaryota; kingdom Viridiplantae; phylum Streptophyta; class Magnoliopsida; order Santalales; family Viscaceae; genus Viscum; species Viscum album. The sequence continues at coordinate 1,328,246,396 of OY728126.1, forward strand.
AAAAGTTTGTTTAGTTCTGGTGCCTACCCAATAATTTAGTTGATTGGTGGATGAAAAACCTCTGTGTGAGAGATATTGAGAGTTTCCTTGTCAGTTTTAGTCAAGTTTAGTGGATTGGTATTTTGAAATAGTTCTGTGTTTGTTATGTTTTAGGATGTTCTATTTTTGGGAAACGTTTCTTTGGGTGGTTTTGATCAGGGTTGTGGAACATCGGCTGTTTTTTATGAGATCTTGTGGACAGTTCCCTTTTTAGAGTGTATATTATTGTTGGCCTCATATGAAATTTTTTGTAGACCTTGTTTTTATCATGGGATATTTTCCTCCCTCCATCCCTTATGGGTGGACATGTGGTTTACTTGATTTTTTGTTGGATATAAGTTCCATTTGTTGAGTCTCATTGTTTGAGGTGAACCTTTTTTATGATTTTAGTTGCACCTATTTTGTGTTGATACTAGAGTTTCACATTTATTTAGACAGGAGAGAGGCCTTGGGTTCATGATTGGGTAACTTGGGAGTGTTTAATAAAATTTGAGTTTGGTATACTAGTTGGTATTTGGATGTGGTCATTTGGGATTCACCATATGAGGGTGATCCAACTTTTGACCCTAGTTTATATGTGTGTGTCATAACCCGAGGCGAGAGATCTTGTTTTTCTTTTGAGGTTGCTTATGGTTATTCTTCCTTTATTTGGGTTTGGGATAACTTGTGTTCTAAGGGTGGGTTTCTATCTAGGTTGTTCAATGTTTGAGGATTAATTTATAGTAGTTTTCATTTGTACCACCATTTTTGAGGATCTCTAAATGGTGGGGAGACCATGTTAGGTATCCCATGCTTTGTAGGACTTTTTTCTAGTGGATCTATGTTGGTTGAGATTAGTGGTTTCAATGATTTGTGGTTGATCAGTTTGATAGTTTTTGAGGTTATTGGTTGTGAGATTTGAGGTTAAGATATGTTGAGTTTTCCTCTTGGATAGGTCCTCTTGGGATCGTTTGTTTTCTCTCTTGCCTTTCTTTTCAACCAAGATTTTCTAGGGGAAGAAGATGTAACATCCCAAGTAAGTAATGATTAATAGATATTTTTATCTATGTCTATTAATGATTAAGATAGTGTTTTAGAGGCTTAAAATGAAAATAAATACAGTCTTATGCATGGAATACACTAATATTATTAAAAGACTGTTTTACTGCCTTTTGATGGAAAACCTTTTTTAAAATCTATCTTTTGACAATTTTATAAACTATGTTTGTCAAAAATAAACTTATTCTTTATGATTGGGACATCAAAATTTACTTTTTGTGAATTTTTGGTATTTTTCTAACAATGTTCATTTTTTAATGAATAGTGAAAAATACTGCATTTTACATCAAAACTGCTTTTTAATCTAATTTATTTATATGATTATATTATCTTTTGAATTGGTCTTAATGTGTAATATGAATATATTTTTACCATTTAATCCAATGGTGGTCATTGGAATCAATTTCACTTTGAAATTGGACTTAAACTAGTGTCAATCTTTTGATACTTATTGTTTCATAAAAACACGCTATTTGCTCTGACAGCGGGAATTAATTATTAAATTAATTAATGTGACTTATATGTTTTGCATTTTGTAAAATAGACTTCATTTTTGAATTCGGAATATCAAATATAGCTTAGGGTGAATTTTTGGTAATTTTCTGAAAAACTTCAATTTTTGATGAATAGTGAAACCACTAAGTGGTACTTATAAAGACTGATTTTCCGTTTAAATGAAATTTTGCCATCATTGTGTTTTGAATTTCAAAAATCCGAAATACATGGTTGTCATTAAGAAGTAAAATGTGGTTCAATGAGATTATAATAATTTTTTGGTGAATAGTAACTTATTAAGTTCTTAATCGCGATTAGTGGTAATTAGGGTAGTTTAAGGTATAAATAATGCTTTAATAATATGAAATGACCTAGACACATGTCCCAACCTTATTGGTTGTGTAATGTCCGACTAAGACAAGTCATGGGTCAACTTGGGGACCCCATGGAGACACTTTGGTAGGGAAATGACATAAATAACTTTTTATTTAATGTAAAAGTAAAAATGACACAAACATAATATGTTTTACGAAAACAATTTTTACATGGGGTTATAAAGATCATATTGTTGATTATAAATAGTCATTGGAAAGATAAAAAGATTTCCTACATCATAGTATTTTTTTTATAATTTTTAGACATTAAATAAATTAAATTATTTATGACATAAAAATGATGCAGCGATGACATCATTATTTGACGATTTAAATAAAATGGAAAGATAATTTAAAATATATGAACTAAACATGTCCAAAACCACTTGGATGAGTGGATTTAGAACCCTTATCACCTTATCCACGAATTATATCAATGTGGGACCTTTTAAAACCGAAACACATTTTCAAATAAAGTAATATTTCTTTACTTTCCAAAAGTGCCCCTCCTCTCCTCTTATAAAATCCCCCCAACTCTACCTCATTTCACACACTCCTCAAGCCTTTGTCTCGGCCAAACCATGCCCAATTACTCTCTCCACATCCCTATACTCATCCTAGAGGATTCCCTTTGGGAAGAATCCTTTCAAAGGAAGCCTTTAGGCTCAAATAAAAAGGAGTTACACTTTTAAAGGTAATTCATTCTCTCATGTTCATTTGTTTTATTTTGTTTCTCCAACCCTATAAACTATTTTTATTTACTTATTTTGTAACAACACCAGTATCTTCAATATACTAGGATGTTGTTATAAGATTTATTCGAGCTACACTCTCACACAACTACATCAAATGGTTAAAGAACATACTGTTTCCGTGGATGGCGAAATTCTGCCTCCCGAAACGATGATTGTTCAATACTCATTTAACACCTTCAAAGGTGGCCATTATGATGTCACTATTTTTATATATGATATATAATATGTTTATGTTTTCCTTAAGCTTCTGTTTTTTTCATTTTGGGCATATCATTATGGTTTCCATTATGGGTAAACACGATATCTTCATTTTAGGAAGTGCGGACTACAGCCCCCTGAAAGTGATTTGATTCGTTAATACCATATGTGGGATGTGTAAAGGATAAAGTTAATTATATTATATATGTTATTATACTGGAATTATAATATACTCTTATATCATTATGATTCCATTCCAGAAAATACGAAATAGAAATGGAAGTAGCGTTCATGCGTACGTACGACTTACCGTCTCCATGAACGGTGCATTTCATTTCTTACCTCTAAATGTGATGTAATATTATAAATACATGTATATGCTGAATATATATGATATATATGTTATCCAAATCATTAATATCATTCTGTATATAATGAACCTTTGACCAAATTAACAACATGTAAGTGTAAGAAGTCTATTTTTGACTTAAGAACCAAATACTGACAAAATGATCATTATTAACTTAAATGATTACATGATGTTCATAACATGGTATAAAAGGAATAATGAACTTGAAAAAGGTTCATAAGCAAGTAGAGATTAACTCAAGTTTATTATTCAGGAGATTAAAGTACGGTCGGGTCAAGTCGGATACGAGGTATGGGACTTCATCTCAATCTCCTTTCATTGGGGCATATTTTATTTTATACACAACTTTCTTTTATACGGTGTATAAACCCCTTTGAATTTTACTTTTATTTAAAAGGAATCTTTTTATACGAAGCGTTTACTAAACGATAAAAGGGAATGTTTTTGTCGTACGTATGCAGCGACAACGACTTCTCTGCCGTCGTAACCGTTATTTGAGTTTCGGCTTCCTCTACAAGCCATACCTTCTTTTTAAAAGAAATATAAATACCATGTTTTACTTTTCTTTTATTTTGGTATTGAAAATGGTTTTCATAATGTTTTTATATCAATGTGTTGTATTGATATCTCGTGATTGAAATGTGGAAATTTTATGTTTCCTTTATGCATGTTTTATGTGATATGATTATGTTATGGTTCTTGGGAATTATTATGAAGACGGGTGGTTCCGTGGTAAACTAAGGGCGGGTGAGCCCGATATAGCTCTCCAATGCATTGGGTAACGCGAAGGAGTGAAACGTTAAGGTTTCTCCGAAGAGATTTTAGGGAATATACTGTGATGGGTATTCCAAACGTAACCAAGAGGGTTACTCCCTACGTAAGAATGTTATGAATTCCTCAAGTTACCTTTATGTCTTATGATTTATATGATTTATTCATGATTTTATGAGGTATGTTAAAGTGCCTATGTTTTATGGGTAAAGTATGATTTCATTTTTATGTATATATGAACTCATGTTTCCTTTCCATGTTTTTATAACCCATACTGAGCTTTATATGCTCATCCCAAGTTTTTTTGAAATGTTTTTCACAGGTCAAGGGAAAGGTACATGATATGATGATAGTGTCAAGGAAGTGTCAAGAAATAATCCATGTTTTATTTTAAATGTGTTACCATTGATGGGAATGAAGAATAATATCTTTATGTAACCACTCTGTTTATATGTGGAATGTAATGCAAGTTTTATGATCTAATTCTCTAAAACTCTAAACCCGAAAAGATCCTCAATGTGTAATCTTGTAATAACTCAAGATTAAGTAAGGTTTAAGGCTGGGGCCTTATAGTTGGTATCAGAGGTCGGTTTAGATAACTTTAGGAGTTAGAATTCTATTAAATGATTATCCAAAAATATATATATATATTTTTTGAAATGATATAGTATTTGAAGATTACCATGTTGCTTCATCTAATACATGTTTGTTCAGAATGGTTTTCCGCAGAGGAAACAGGGAGGCAGTGCTAGGAAGGAATACAGAAGGAAATAACCTTCCGAATCAGCATCCTGAGATGGTCGGAATTGGAACTGAACTGTTTGTTGCAGTAATGGCGCAGTTGACTCAAGCGATAAATGGCGGTGGTATCCATACACGAGATCATCCAGACCAACCGCAGAGGAACGTGACAGTGGTGGAACATTTCATGAGGCAACATCCACCATCATTCAGAGGATCATCTGACCCTGTGCTAGCTGAAGGGTGGATTAAAGCACTGGAGAAGATTTTTGATGTCATGGGGTGTTCAGACAATCAAAAGGTTAGTCTTGCTATTTACCGTTTGGAGGGTGTAGCAGATCAGTGGTGGTCTATGGTTAAAAATATCAGGGATGCCGATGATATTGATGCTCTTGACTGTGATGAATTCAAAGGTATGTTTCTTGAGAAGTATTTTCCTAAGGCTGTTCAACTTAGTATGGAAAAACAATTCTTGGAATTGAGGCATGAAGAAGACTCAGTGGCTGCCTATGAAGAAAGGTTCACTCGATTGGCAAGGTATGCTCCAAATTTTATCCGAGACATTGATAGTAAAATAAATCGTTTTTACTCAGGATTAAAGCCAAAATATAGAAGGGCATTAGCTTCTCGTGAGTTTAAAAGTTATGAAAAGCTTGTTCGATGTGCTGAGAAGGTGGAAATGGAGTTTTCCGATGACCAAGTGTTCTATAACAACTAGCAGAAGAAGAGACCGAGGTGGCAGGAGAAAGGTAAGAATTCTTTAAAAAAGTCTGATGGTAAGAAAACTAAGTTTCCAGTTTGTGATAAATGTGGAAAAAGGCATGCTGGGGAATGTCTTATGAATTCTGGAAAGTGCTACCGATGTGGTAATATGGGACATAAGGCTCGTGATTGCACTGAAAAGGATCAAGGTGAAGGTAAGAACAAATTTGATTTACAATTAGTGAAATGTTATAAGTGCAATGAGATGGTTCACTATGAAAACGAGTGTCCGGCAAAGAGCTTGAGTGATGGGAAGCAGTTAGACTACAAGCAGAAAGGGGTGGTGAAATCATTTGCAACTACTTCAGCAGATGTCGGGCCATCAAATGAAGTTGTATCAGGTACTTTGTTTTTTTTCAGATTATGCCAGTGTGTTGTTTGATTTGGGGTCTACACATTCTTTCATCTCTGAAACCTTTTCTAGTAAAATGGGAATACCATCTCAAGAAATGACTCCGGAACTTTTGGTAAAAACACCTGGGGGAAATGTTGAGGCAAAAAGAATTTATAAGAATCTTCCTATCCTTATCTGTGGAAAGAACCTACTTGAAAACCTTATTGTTCTACCTCTAGTAGAGTTTGATGTTATCCTGGGTATGGATTGGCTCTCTATTTACCATGCTAAGATTGACTGTAGAGCTAAAGAAGTTTCTTTTCAGAAAGACTTTCAGTTTGTTTACAGGAATGAACCCTTACTTTTGATAACATATCAAGAGGCTGAGAAACTTGTAAAAGATGGAAATGAATGTTACCTTGCACACGTTGTTGAAAATAAAGGAACTGTTCAGATTAATGATGTGCCACTGGTAAATGAGTATCCTGATGTTTTTCCTGATGAGTTGCCTGGAATAATACCAGATCGGGAAGTTGAGTTTACTGTTGACTTAGTTCCTGATGCTAAGCCAATTTCAAAACCCCCTTATCGAATGGCAAAAATTGAACTTTTAGAGTTGAAGGAGCAATTGCAATATTTATTAGAAAAAGGTTTCATTAGACCTAGCACTTCACCATGGGGTGCTCCTGTTTTATTTGTTAAAAAGAAAGATGGTTCTATGAGAGTTTTCATTGATTATAGAGCCTTGAATAATATCACTGTTAAGAACAAATATCCTTTGCCTCATATCGATGATTTGTTTGATCAGCTCCAGGGAGCTCAGTTTTTTTCAAAGATTGACCTGAGATCGGGGTACCATCAGCTGAAGGTAAAGGAGGCAGATATTTCGAAGACCACGTTCCGTACGAGATATGGCCATTATGAATTTGTAGTAATGCCTTTTGGGCTAACCAATTCACCTGCTATATTCATGGACTTAATGAATAGAATTTTCCATGAGTTCTTGGATAAGTTTGTGGTGGTTTTTATTGATGATATTTTTGTGTTTTCTAAAAGTAAAGAGGAGTATGAAAGACATTTAAGGGTTATCTTGCAAACCTTAAAAGAAAAGAAACAGTATGGGAAATTCAGAAAGTGTGAGTTTTGGTTGCAACAAATTTCTTTCCTTGGTCACATTGTTTCTAAAGATGGAATAACTGTTGATCCTGCAAAAAAAAAAGTTGTGGAAGAATGGCCAAGACCCACAAATGTAACCGAGATTCGTAGCTTCCTTGGTTTGGCGGGCTATTACCGAAGGTTTGTTAGAAATTTTTCACGGTTATCTAGTCCAATGACTAATCTAACTCGGAAGGGTGTTAAGTTTATCTGGATAAAAGAATGTGATGATTGTTTTCAGGAATTGAAAAGAAGATTGGTGAATGCTCCAGTTTTGGCACTACCTTCCAGGAATGGTGAGTTTGTTATATACAGTGATGCTTCATTGAAAGGACTTGGTTGCGTCCTAATGCAGAATGATCAGGTAATTGCTTATGCTTCACGACAGTTGAAAACTCATGAGGTAAATTACCCTACACATGATTTGGAATTAGCTGCTGTTGTTTTTGCTTTAAAAATTTGGAGGCATCATTTGTATGGAGGAAAGTGTGAAATATATAACGATCACAAAAGTTTAAAGTATATATTCACTCAGAAAGAGTTAAACATGAGACAGAGGAGATGGCTAGAATTAATCAAGGATTATGATTGTACAATTCATTACCATCCGGGAAAAGCAAATAAAGTGGCTGATGCTTTGAGTCGAAAAAGTAATGCTTCATTAACAATGTTGCGTTTGGAACGTGATCCTTTGGTTAAGGATTTGATGAACTTTGGCATAGAAGTTGTTGGTGCAGGAAGTCCTTCTGTTTTGTTTCAGGTATCAGTGAGATCTTCTCTATCAGATAGAATCAAGCAAGCACAGGATCAAGACAGCGAGTTGCAGAAAAAGGTAGAGCTGGTTCAGAAAGGTAAGTTGCCTGAATTCACCATTGATAATGATTGTGTTTTGATATTTGGGAAGAGATTGTGTGTGCCTTGTGATTCACAGTTGAAGAGAGAGTTGTTATGTGAAGCTCATAGTTCTCCATTTTCAGTTCATCCGGGCAGTACTAAGATGTATAGAGATCTGTGGGAGTATTACTGGTGGGATGGAATGAAAAGAGATATTGCTGATTTTACTGTGAAGTGTTTGACTTGTCAGTAGGTTAAAGCAGAGCGGCAGTTACCGAAAGGGATGCTTCAGCCTTTACAAGTGCCAGAGTGGAAATGGGAGAATATATCCATGGACTTTGTTGTTGGATTACCGAAGACATCTCGAGGTAATAACGCAATCTGGGTTATTGTTGATTGCTTGACTAAATCTGCTCATTTCCTTGCTATACGAGATACTTTCTCTCTTGATCAACTTTCCCGTTTGTATCTTAAAGAAATAGTCAGGTTACATGGAGTTCATCTCTCCATTGTATCGGATCGTGATCCCAGGTTTACTTATAACTTTTGGAAAGGCCTTCAGAAGTCGTTGGGTACTGAATTAAATTTTAGTACAGCTTTTCATCCTCAATCAGATGGGCAGTCAGAACGAACAATTCAGACATTGGAGGATATGCTATGAGCTTATTCTATGGATTATCAGGGAAGTTGGGACCAACATCTCTCTTTGGTTGAATTTTCATATAATAACAGTTTTCATTCCAGTATACAGATGACACCATTTCAGGCATTATATGGGAAGCGGTGTCGAACTCCAGCTTTCTGGGATGAAGTGGGTGAAAGGAAGTTGATGGGACCAGAATTGATAGAAGAGATGGCAGAAAAAGTTCAGCTGATTTAGAAACACATGAGAACAGCTCAGAGCAGGCATAAGAGTTATGCGGATAACCGGAGGAAGGATCTATCTTTCGAGGTAGGTGATCATGTTTTTCTCAAGGTTTCTCCTTGGAAAAGTGTGATGAGATTTGGTAAGAAAGGAAAGTTGAGTCCAAGGTTCGTTGGACCATACGAAATTCTGGAGAGAGTTGGATTAGTTGCATACCGAGTGGCTTTACCTCCGAGTTTATCTCAGGTACACAATGTTTTTCATGTTTCAATGTTGAGGAAGTATATGCCAGATCCATCTCATGTTTTGAGCCCAGAGGTAGTTCAGATGGAAGAGAACCTATCTTATGAGGAACAACCGGTCCAGATTCACTACAACAAAGGCCGATCCTAGCGGCGGTTTTTTTCCGGTTTAGCGGCGGTTTAAACCGCCGCTATATTGTGTGGCGGCGGTTTACAAAAACCGCCGCTAAGTTTGGCGTCGGCAATCTATTAGCGGCGGTTTTTTCGATTCCGCGGCGGTTTTAGAAATGTGTCGTATGTCCGGCATTTAGCGGCGGTTTTTCTTCATTTAGCGGCGGTTATATGGGTATCTTATTTAGCGGCGGTTTTAACCGCCGCTAAATTCAGTCGTTTGATGCGCCTATTCTGCGGCGGTGAAAACCGCCGCTAAATATCAACATAATATATTTAGCGGCGGTTAAAACCGCCGCTAAATTCTTCCCAGTTCATCATTTAGCGGCGGTTAAAACCGCCGCTAACGGATTCCCGGTTATTTAGCGGCGGTTAAAACCGCCGCTAAATGCTCACAGGTATGGCATTTAGCGGCGGTTAAAACCGCCGCTAAACGTTGAACTGGAAAAAAAAATACGTTGCATCTGCTACACCACTGCCCCACTAATTTATCCATCATCATTCATTTACTAGGATTTACCATTTCAAGAATTCCATAACTACTGAGTAACTAACAAGACAAGACACAATGTTATAAAATTCAAACACATCCAACCCACAATTTTTGCATCACAAATCATCACCTTATCCATAATCCAAACTCATAAAGTAACCATAACCATAATTCCATCTATTATGCAAACTATCAAATTAAATCAACCTTACAAGAAAAGGGAAAAGACAATGATTCCTTGTTTACAGATAGGAAATTCAATTACCATAAGTAAAGACATTATCATTTTAATGTGAGGTGATTTATCAAATTAAATTTTAGAAACAATAATAATTTCATAGAAGTAAAAACAATTCATAATAAACAAAAACCAACACACATTCATAGAAAAGCAATATCATGAAAAACCTAAAGCACATTTGATATCACCCCTTCCCATTAATTTTAATATATCCAATTAATTATTTTCATTAGGAAATATCTTAACTTCCACCCAAGATGAAATAGTAGTATTATAATATCACATATTTAAAATAGTAATGAGGGAACTCAAATATCCTACCTTAATTAGAGATTTAAGGAGAACCATATTTACAATTGCAAGAGGCTCTCTTCATGTCCCTCTTTTATTCCCTTTGTCTATTTTACAAAAGTTGGGGATCTTGAGAGGTTGTATGATTGTTGTTTAAAAAATCACTTTACCTCTTGGTGATGTGTTGCATGACCAATAAAAGGTTTTATGGAGAAACGTGATCATTTCAGGGAGAATTCCATCTGTTTTTCCTTATAGAGCTAAAGGGGAAGCGTGAGGTTTCCTGGACTTGTCTGAGGCTCTTCGCATTATGAGGATGACATGCCAATAGGATTTAGTGAGATGAGATGATCATGTCACTAGGCTCTTTTGGTTTCATGAAAATTTCCAGGGTTTCATCGCATGTTGTTTACAACCAAAAGAGGCTCCCGCCTTCTCCCCTTTTAATTTCCTTTGTTTATTTTACAAAGGATTTTCATTTTGTGATTTTTCTTGAGTTTTGTCAAGGAAAATCACTCTCATCAAGTTTCCTATATTTTAGATAATAAAAGGTCCAAGATTACTAGAAATTTCAATTCTAACCCCTAATACTATGTGAATTTTGGTAGTGAGGTTCTAAAATGGATTCTTCCATTTGAGATTAAAAACTAACATTTATCACAATAGATTCCTCTATATGAGCAAGGCCCTCATTTTAATTCACCACAAATTGAAATATTTGTATCCATCGAATTTCTCAATTCTATATCGCATTGTAGACATGTTTATCTAGATGAGTAGATGTCGAGTGGTTGGGGACAACATTAGGAGTATTCCCCCAAGAACCGACCAATCTCACTGGGTATACACATACGATGGGATGAAAAATACAAATATTTTCAAATAGAGGTAATGGTTTCAATAAAAAGTAACAATTAATTAAAAAACTGCGAATTAAACAGAGATAATTGTTGAAAACAAGCAAGAAACCAAAATTTAAAAAAACTAGAAGTAATAATCAAAATTAAAATCCAAAGTAAGACAGAGAGGCTCTAATACCACTTGTTGTGGTTGAGAGGTGATGCGAACAAAATCAAACAACAAAAAGGACTGAATCTAGAACTTTTCAATTCGATAAAAAAAATTCAGAACCATATAATAGAATATAAAGGTGAAGAAAACAGTAAATGACACAGGTATTTATGAGCTTCGGTCCCATTGGGACCTACTGAATGACAATAACACCACCCCACGCACGCAGTTTATTAGTTGCTCAAAAACAAAACCAAATTACAATGATACAACAAAGTGATAACAAGTAAATAGAAACAAAATAGTCAGTAGTCAAAATCTATAAAAAAAACAATATCAAGATCAGAAGAAAAAACTTACAATGTCAGACGCTTGGGTCTGACAGTATTGATCTCTTCAAGCAAGTGAATCGTGTTGCCACTGTTTGTCGGCCTAGACCCGTCTTAGGAGGAAAACACCAGATCTGGACTCCCCCATTTAGAAAACACTTGATCTGTAGTTTCCATGAACCACTCAGATCAAGAAACTCCCAAAATTATTTGTGTGGTAGGACCTCATCGTGCAACAGAACCGCAATGCACAAATACTCCTCGTCAAACCACCGGATAAAGACTCGTTGTGGTCGGAAACCACCAGATCTGGAAATGGTCCTCCAGTGAGGACAAATCCATCACAATCCATGATCTAAAATCTTAGAATTCCAAACTCAGATAGAAGAGGATCTGAGGATGAGGCCGATTCTCCACTAAGAACCACACCTGCGGGCAAGAGGAACTTCTGGACTTGTCTGAGGCTCTTCGCATTATGAGGATGACATGCCAATAGGATTTAGTGAGATGAGATGATCATGTCACTAGGCTCTTTTGGTTTCATGAAAATTTCCAGGGTTTCATCGCATGTTGTTTACAACCAAAAGAGGCTCCCGCCTTCTCCCCTTTTAATTTCCTTTGTTTATTTTACAAAGGATTTTCATTTTGTGATTTTTCTTGAGTTTTGTCAAGGAAAATCACTCTCATCAAGTTTCCTATATTTTAGATAATAAAAGGTCCAAGATTACTAGAAATTTCAATTCTAACCCCTAATACTATGTGAATTTTGGTAGTGAGCCTTCCTCTATATGATTAAAAACCCTAGGATCATCTACCAATTCTAGATGATTTTGGTTCATGAATACATTTATGCTAAGATCATTCTTTTTTATACTGATTCTCACACCTTTCTTACTCATGATTATGCCCAGTCTTGGGTATCATCCTATCCAGGTGGTGTTCTAATATGGTTGGTTCATCTTGTAGACAGTCCATTTTCTTCACTACCCCCTCTTTCCATAGAAACAATGGATTTGATTCAGGACTTGGGTGAGACTTTGAGGAAGCACCATCATCTTAGAGATGACTATCCCAATAGTGGGACAGAATATGTTAAGGAAATCAACCCTCCATAAAAGACAATGGGTGATGCCTCTGTTGAGGTGGTGATATGTGGAGCCTCGTCTCCTATTTCCTTTTTAGATCATCCATTTATTCCTCCTTCTGTCATTCCCATCCCATTAGTCATAGAAACTCAGACATGGCATAGATTGGTTTTTTCTAAGAACTAGTATATGAATTCAAAGATCATATATATTGTGAGCCCCATTTATATATCTTCTTCTATTATAACACTGAATGATATAACCACAAACCAGATGTATTCAAACCTATGAGGGAAGGATGTATTCAAGATAACCTCATCATTCAACCACCTCAGGTGATTTTTAGACCATATATCAATCATAAAAAACCTATCAGATTCCTTTAAATGGTGTAATATATCATCTACAATTAAAATGGGTAATAATTCTTGATTTTATGATAATTAAACATTAATTACTCCAAACATAGTCTCAGAATACCATCTTAATACATAGAGAACAACACTAGAGTGCTAAAAAGAAATAATTTTCAGCAAATGAAATGCTTTTACTACAAACCAACTGTTATCATACTTGTTCAACACATCAACAATACTACTACTCATCATCTGATGCTGCATCGTCACCCTCTCCACCTTCATCTCTACCACCTGCTGCCACCTGTAAGAACATTACATTGAAAATTAAATATTGTTGCATATTTATAATAAAAATTAAAACCAATAAAAGTTTGCAAACTAAATGATTTTGATTTTTTTGTGATTTACCTGCTCACCACTACCCGATGCACTACCACCGGGGGCATATCTGCTCATATGCTGACGTATTTCAAGCAACTCTTTCTGCAAATCAGATATCTGATTCCCCTGCTGGTGAACTGTGTTTCGTAGAGCAGACATCTCCCTCTGAGCATCTTCAGGTAAGAAATGACTATAACCAGGAGTGGATGAGGCCGAAATCCCTGATGGCATGCGAAAGACCTCAGATGGTACGGGTCCCAAACCCATCCCGCGCACTCTACCAGGATGCTCCTTCCCAAGGACTTGACCAACCGGGTCATCCTGGGAGACTGAGTAGGATTGCCCAGGATTGGCATCCCATTTTTCTTTAATTTTCACCTATAAATCAAATATCAATATATATTAACACAGTAAAAACTGATATTAAGTTATTATAATAAATAATTGACTTCATACCCCAACTTCTCTGGCAGGTTCATTAACAAAACTTCCATCTGTTTTTTTATGAACATCCAGCCACAGTTCTGTTCGGGATGCTTCATGCCCTAAACTCTGTGACTGCATTAAACAAAGATAAATCATCAATCAAATATGTTAAATAGATAATATTATCTTATAAATATTTAAACTAATTAAAAGATTACCAATGACATTCGGCTTCTTGAAAAGCTTTTTGAACCCGCAGTGTGCGGGATTACCTGCTTCGCCCGGTTTGAAGCATTCTTTCTTGAGAGATCCTGAAATAAATAAAATTCAATTTAATAGTATTGTATTCAATGTCTATCTCCTCTTCATGTACATTTATAAATGTAAAATGATGATAATATAATAATATATATTTCAATACCATCCGCTTCTCATCACGATGTCTATCGACAAAAATCTTCCACTGTTCTTTCGGTACCCCACTGGGTATCTTCTCATACATCTGCTGCACGGTCAACGAAGAATCGTTGACATCACACCACAACCTCCATTTGAAATCTTTCCATTTTTTTCCAAGATTTTTCAATGTCCACTTCCGTGCTATCACATCAGCAACGGTAAAGTGGAAGAACATCTGTATACAGAAATTCATTTTGAATATATTAGTAAAATGACATTCAATTAAACCATAAAGTAATAAAATTACCTTTATCTGAGAATCATAAACTTCATTTTTCCAGTTTGGAGGCATATGCCTCCAATCATCATACGAAATAGGCAGGGAAACGGGCTCCGCTGCCAGCTGACCTATAATCTGACCAAGTAAACCTGCGGCGTCATCCGTCGGGACCCCATAAGAATCAAATGGCACCACTATCTTCTTGCCATGCATGTTCCAAACATCAGAACTTTTTATGTCTCTTTCCACGGTTTCATTGTCTTCATCTGCAATGAGCAAACAATTACTATAAACAAAATGCAATAAATTTATTTAATTAAAATTTGTACCTATGACTGCGACCCTCCAGAATGTCCGTGATGAACTGGAGTGGGCGTGTCGCTGCCCCGATGCTGAAGCTCCTGTAGGGGGAGGCGATGACTCATCCCCTAATGAGGCATCCACTGATGGTGTCAGAGATGGTGCAGGGGGAGATGATACTGTGGGGACAGACGGATCGTCATCTGTCGCAGAAGAAGAAGGAATAGTGTACCGCTTCTTCCTTGGCATTCCTGTCATTTAATCAAATAAAATTAAGTTCAGAATATATATTTCAAAAAATTCATGCAGAAAAAAAATTAAAAATGATAATAGATGCCCAGTATTAACAAACAATATATATATAACAATGATAATGAATGACTACAGAAATGAAACAAGTAGTTGCTGAATGAATAAATAATTGTACATACAATCATTTTCCCCTTCAATCATGTCGGTTTCCTGCTCCATTGCTTCATCCACTTCATTCATCCTTGCTAGACCAATATTTTCAATATCATGATGGACAAATAATTCTGCTTCCTGTTGTTGATGAAATTCAATTGCAGAGGTCAAATCTTCCACTTCATCACCCATATCATACAAATCTCTTTGTATTACGTGAGTAACTACACTCCACCCTTCATCCACAACATCATTCACATAATATACCATTTTTGCCTGCGATGCTAAGATATATGGATCATGCAGTTCACGATCACCAACATCCATCAAGCGAGAGAAGTTTACAGAAGTAAATTGCAATGAATCTCTTTTAACACCTCTGATAAAATCGACCCATTTGCATTTGAATAAAACAACAGAAAAATGCCCGTGGTAGTTTAATTCAATAATATCATGCAGCTTTCCATAGTATTCCACTTCAGCAAATGTAAAAATACCACTATTCTGTGTTTTCAAACCCACTTCTCGATCGACTGTACGAAATCTAAAACCATTCACATTATAAGCGTTGAACTTTCTAACTTGTTTTATAGGACCTCTAGCAAGAAACTTCAAATCTTCTGAAAAGTCAGCTCGAGTATCAGTATTCATGATCTGAAAAAAAAAATATAATTTAATAGATTTGCAAATTGTATGTGTCAAAGTAATATTCGTATTTATTGCAATATTTATAAACTTACACGTCGTGCAAACCATTCTACCAGCTCTTTATTCACAGCTTTCGTTATATCTTTTTCATTTCGTGTTCGGCTTCTCATTCGTCTCTTTGTTTGTATCCTCAACTCTTCAATAAATGGATCTGCAATTTCACTATTCAGCAGCACATATCTATGTGCCTGTAATAATTCCAATTCTGTTAGTGTCGCGTATGAGGTCCTCCCAACTGATC
This sequence comes from Viscum album, assembly GCA_963277665.1. Classification (NCBI taxonomy): domain Eukaryota; kingdom Viridiplantae; phylum Streptophyta; class Magnoliopsida; order Santalales; family Viscaceae; genus Viscum; species Viscum album. Next base: position 1,328,262,489 of record OY728126.1, read on the forward strand.
GGCCAATAGCAGGAAATATTTTTGATTTCTGATGCATTTGAGATTGAGTTGATGTGTCGTCAACACGTCCAACTCGAGTAAATCTTGTCTCAATATCATCCAAATATCTGGAACAAAAGGTGAGACACTCCTCGGCCAAATAGCCTTCAGCAATAGAGCCTTCTGGTTGAGCTTTATTTCTCACGTATGCTTTCAAATGCCCAAGATATCTGTGAAAAAATAATAATAATATTATGCATTTATTTAAATGCCAAAAAATGTTTACTTAACTGGAAACATATAAATAAAATACCTCTCAATTGGATACATCCATCGATAATGAACGGGGCCTCCTAATTTAGCTTCGTCAACCAAATGCACAGTTAAATGCATCATGACAGTAAAAAACGATGGAGGGAAGATCATCTCCATTGCACAAAGGGTCAATACAAACCTCTCCTGTAGGTTGTCCAGCTGAAATGGATGTAGAGCTTTCTCACATAACTGTCTGAAAAATGTGCAGAAATGGAGTACAACAGCAGTAACTTTTTCAGGTAATAATGTACGCAATGCCAATGGTAGTAACTGTTGTAACAAAACATGTGAATCGTGACTTTTCAATCCATATAACTTACGATTCTTCAAGTCAACACACCTCGAGATGTTACTCGAATACCCATCAGATACCTTCACATTCTTTAAAATTTGAAGGAACGTATCTTTATCCCTATTTTTCAATGAAAAAATGGCCGGAGCATACTTTTCATTCTCATCTGGCCAGAGATCACGTTTTATGTTCATTACTTGTAAGTCTTTGCGAGCATTGAGATGATCCTTCGACTTTCCATGCTCATTAAGTAATGTGAAAATCAAATTATCACATACATTCTTCTCAATATGCATCACATCAAGATTGTGGCGCAAAGAATTAAATTCCCAATACGAAAGTTTGAAGAATATACTTTTTTTCTTCCATTGTTGCGTTCTGATTTCACTTGACGATGCACTTCGCACTCGTTTTCCGCTATCATTCAAATGATGAACCTTCCCAAATTCTGTTTTAACATTTTCAAGCTGTGTCAATATTTCAGAACCGGTTAACAACTTTGGAGGTGGTCTACGATCAATGCAACCATTAAATTTTGATTTGTTCAGCCGAAATCTATGAGATGCATCAAGAAATCTTCGATGGCACAAGAAGCACCATTTTCTACTGTGAGGTAGCCGTTTGGGCTCGAAATCAAAGTTACAAACGGGACAAGCCAAACCCGTATAAGTGTTCCAACCAGATAAATTCCCAAGCCCAGGGAAGTCACTAATGGTCCACATTAAAGCAGCATGCATTTTAAACATTGTTTTAGAAGAAACATCAAATGTCTCAACACCGTTGCTCCATAACTCCTGCAATTCTTCAATCAAAGGCTGCAGGTATACATCAATATCATTTCCAGGCATTTGTTTTCCAGGAATAATCATCGAAATGATAAAAGATGTTTGTTGCATACACATCCACGGAGGCAGATTATAAGGGATCAAAACAACTGGCCAAATGCTATAACTCGTACTCAAAGTCCCAAATGGGTTGAATCCATCGGCAGCCAATCCCAATCGAACATTCCTAGGATCAGCTGAGAAATCTGGATGTAATGAATCAAATGTCTTCCACGATTGGGAATCCCGTGGATGTCTCATTAACCCATCATTGTTATTATCTACAGCATGCCACTTCATGTGTTCGGCGGTTTTTGATGACATGAATAATCTTTGCAATCGAGGCTTCAAAGGAAAGTAACGCAAAACTTTTGCAGGTGTGTTCCTTTTCTTCTTCTCCGTGAAATTATGTTCAGTCATACTTCCAACATCACCCTTTGACTGCCATCTAGAAGAAGAACATTTCTTACAATTCTGTCTACTTGAATCCTCTCCCCAGTAAAGCATACAATCATTGGGACACGCATGTATTTTTGTATAATTCAGACCAAGCTTGTTAACAACTTTTTTCATATCATAAAACGATTCTGGAATTTTTGCTTCAGGAAATGCATCACGAATCAATTCCAATAACATGGACATTGCCTTATTTGTAATTCCACATAGACATTTGATATGGTACAACTTCAGTAGAAATGAAAGCTTTGAATATTTCAAACACCCACTATACAACTCTTGATTTCCATCGGCAACTAAATCATGAAATGCATTTTCCTCACTGAAGTTTTCCCTTACATTTGGCTCCACAGAATCAAGAGGATCCAATGATATGTTACAATCTTGATCTGCTTGTGTTACAGTCTCAGAAACATCACTTGTCACGTTGCAATTTGTAGCACCCTCTTCTGGTTGTTCTGATATGTTTTGATGCTCATAGTGGTGTCTTGCAGTGCCGAAAGCATCATTTATGAGGTTTTGCATTTCATTTTCCATTGTCGAAGAACTTGGGACCTCATTCTGTGGATTAACATCAGTCCTCAATCTTTCAGTATTGTTTGATTCTCCATGCCAAATCCAACACAAATATTGCTCAGGGAATTGCTTCAGTATTAAATGTTCATAAACTTCATCTCTCTTCAACCATGTTCTAAATTTACATTTAGGACATGGACATCTTATTCTCCCTTCAACGGATCGATTAGAAATTGCAAAATCTAAAAACCCATTCAAACCCTTAACATATTGAGATGTGTTCCTCGGTAATGTGATCCAGCTTTTATCCATGTATATCACAATGTGCCTACACAAAATATACGATAGTGTAAGATTACAGAAACATAATATAATAAAGATGAACCATTGGCCATAAAGTATGCATAATATAATAAAGATGATTCATTGACCACATTTACCATTTCAGACCAACTGAACAAGTCTGGTCCATAGGAGACAGCGTCAACACCTCATTTAGGAGCAATAAGAATATCGGGATACACACTTATCATAACACCATCGATCACACATTTATGTTGCCTCAAACAACACCCCTTTGATGTGTGATCGAAACTGATCATAATGCATTTTAAATCAAGTTAACTACATTCACTGAAACCATTTTCACAATGGGTAATGTTTGTTTTATTGTTCTAGGGAAATCTAAATGGCCACATTTAAGTTTTGGGGTTCATCTTGTGATGGAAGCATGAGACATGGTGTTTGAATTTCTTGAATAAATTAGTGATAATGACCCTCCTAAGGTGGAGAGAATTATGTTAGTCATGGAAATGTGGAGAAAACTGTAGAGTGGATGTGGAGGAATCAAGGTTCCAAATAGAAACCTATAAGGGACATGTTTGGGGTTCTTAGGGAAGACCAGGTGGAACTTCGATATGGTGTGTGTAGGTGATGGAGGTATACCTTAAGTGAGAAGGCTTCGTGTTTGGGTAGAGGGGCGACATGCCAATAGGGGAAGTTGGGAACCAACGGAGTGAGTTAGCAGGAATGGAAAGGCATAGTTGGATAGAAAAGGAATGGATGTGGTGGGCTGCGAGGCACCTCAAGTTAATGTTGAAATGATAAGTTTATCCTAGTAATGTGAATGAGTTTTGAAGAAGAACCAAGTAGTCCTTGGTTGAGATATGGATGGTGAAAGTGTGACAAATCTGGGTAGTTTTGGCAGAAATAATGAATGCTAGAATTGGGTGGAGTTTTCATGGATGTTGTGAGTTGGAAAACATGTTAGGGAAGTTTTGAAGGTTGAGTTGAGGTTCTGTTGACCTCTTTTATGATGAGTGAAGTTCTCAAAACTAGAAAATTGTGGTGAAGAAGTAAGTAATATGGTGTTGAGAACCATGGAAGGAAAGTAATCGATTAATGGTGTGGCTAGAGTTTCAAGTTGGATGGTCTCAGGTAGGAACCATATTAGTGTATTAGTTTTGGTGATGGGTGTTGGATCAGGTTTTGGATGGTTGAATACCTTGAGATGAAGGTTATGCTTGGGTTGTGCTTTGGATGTTTGAAATGGAGTGAGGCTGTTGGGCCTTGAGTTCTGGATTGATGTAGGTCAGAGAATGTGGTTGGAATCTATGTATCCCTTCAGCGACAATGAGTTTGTGTCACCATTATAATTTTGGTAACTAGGTGAGGTGGTGCTAAGAATTTTGGGCCATGAGTTGTGGAGAGGATTGGAACAAAGGTGTTCCGATTGGCTCTCCACAGGGTAGTGTAGTGCCTTATCGATATCCTCTTGTGCGGTGGTATAGTAACATTACCTAAACCTTTAATTTTCATTTGATGTTGATAATAAATAGTTGAGAGATGAACTTTAGTCATTTTTATTAAAAATACACACTATAAACCTATCAATTATCCTTGAGAGATGAACTAGGGTGTTAACTAGACCATAAACCAACTTTAAAGATATAATCAATTTGACGTGTCATGACAATGTGGTCAGTTCCTATTGGCAAAACCAAGGGGATCGACACTACAATGTAGATTAGGAAACCCTAAGAGTGGGAGAATCCACAATGGGAGATTTCGGAACCATCCTCACAATAAAATACACAAATCAATCACCATTTTCCATGATTAAAATTTCATTTATTCACTTAAAATAGGGAGTTAAATTACCTATATGTTGTTGTCGGTGCTTCCCATCATTAAATATCTTAATCACTATTCGATGATAGAAAGTTGACTCAATTTATTTACTTTATTCTATTTTTAGATTAATTATTTGGGAAATACACCTCACCCTATTCATTTGAATGGTCATGGAATAAAATCCCAACCATGAAAACTATAAAAAATACCCCATTAAATCATCATATAATCATTCTATAATCACTGATTAATCATAACACCACTTGTTCACACCAGGCTTCCCCACACTACTGAAATTCTATCACATCAATGTCTGTACTTGTACCCACCAAAATGAAGTGTGAGCTGATCACTAGATGAATTTACCCCAACCCTCTTACATGTTTCTCCATAATTTCTAGATCTCCCACAATATCTCACCCTAGTGGATTTTTATAGACCACTTTACATGGTCAAGATGAAATTTCCCTTGATTTCAACCCCAGATGAACACTCTTACCACATTGATATTTTATTATTATCCCATTATATTATGATATACATATGAATTAAGATCCAAATCAACCAACCTTATCACCTATTTACAAAATCACCACCTTAAATCATTAGTACGAGTGTATCCATTTCCTAGAATTCTTTCCTTACACCCCATCTGTGAATCACCTTGAAAAGGTTTCCTTTTCCCAAAACCCCATTAATATTGAATGTATTTATATTTTTTACTCATATCTTAGTGTATAATTTAGTTATCAAGACTTCCATGCATTCCAACCATGCTTCTAAAAACTTACAATCATCCTAATTTCCTTATGAGTAAAATAATTATGCTAACATGAAATCCCTATCTCAAATGAATGATAAGTATCTTATCAAAGGTCACTTTTTCCTAGATTAACTAACCTTTATAAGGATTATTATTGATAACTATCCAATTATTATTTCACCTGGATGAATCATTTTTCCACATTATCCAAATCATCCCAAGACTAGGCTGAATATGATATTACCTTGCAACCCCAAATCAATATCCCTATTTTTCAACATCTGAGAATAAATACATATTGAATCAAACCCAAGTCAAGTACCAAATCCCTTAAAAATCCTGTAAAAATAAAAAACACAAATCATCCTAGACATATCATAAGTCCTCACCCCTATCATAGAACTAACCTTCAGTGATAATAACACCCTCACCATAGGTTTCACCAGATGGCCGGGTCTATGGGTACGATTCATGGATCATAAACTTGGTCATTATATCTAGTAAAACCTATAATACAACTTGAAATACATTTAACTTTTATATAAAAATCACAATCAGTCACCCCCATCAATATAAAATAATACCACAAGGATAGTCACACTTATATATATCGCATATCTAGTATATTATGAAGTAAAACTCTTAGATCTTGGCCAACTAAGATATCAATGATCAACCTCTTAATTCATTATCAAGTGATCATTGGTGACGTTTAATCCAATTAACATAACCCTAATCTATAATTTACCCTAGTCTATTAATTAACTTTACACCAATTAATCATTTAATTCCAAATTAATTACTAACCAATAACTTTTAATTAATCCAAGACTGTTCTCATTTTCATTTAAAAACACTATCGTATCATCATAAAAATAATGCATCAACATTGTATCCACACAAATAATTTTCTCATTATGAAATTTTATATGGTTCATGAATAATCACATGAGTATGTCAAGCAGTAGACATAGAGAAATCAATCTATGCAGGTGAATTCAAAAAAAATCAATCAATGCAGGTGACTACCTCCACAAATAAACACCAACAACGAAACCAGTCGTCGGCAGCACGGGTGGGGAGCCGGATCTAGGGTTCTGGCTCGCCAGAACCTGGGGCAGAAGCTGGGGTCGCGGGGGTCGAGGGAGAAGTTAGGGTCGCGGGGGAAGAACCTCGGGTCGCCGTGAGAAGGGGTCGTCGGGAGAAGGGGGGTCGTCGGTCGCCGGTCGCGGGGTATGTCGGAGACGCAAGTTGCAAGGTCGTCGGAGATGCTGGTCGTGGGGTCGCCGGGGGGTTGGGGGAAGAAGGGCGGGGCGCGGGGTCACGGGGGGTTGGGGGAAGAACGGGGGTCGGGGTAGGGAAGGGTCGGGAGTTTTAAAAAAAAATATGGGTTTCGCGGCGGTTTATTAAAAACCGTCGCGAAACCATTTTAGAAAAATGTTTAGCGGCGGTTGTGTGAACCGCCGCCACAAAACCGCCGCTAAATGCAGTTTATGTTGTAGTGATTCTTGACCACAGGGAGCAAGTGTTACGGAATAAGGTGATTCACCAGGTAAAGGTTTTGTGGAAAAATCACATGATTGAAGAGGCAACATGGGAATCTGAAAATGCAATGAGGGATAAGTACCCCCATTTATTCGATAAGTAAATAAATTGCGGGGACGCAATTTTCTAAAGGGGGGAAGGATGTAACATCCCATGTAAGTAATGAATAATAGATATTTTTATCTATGTCTATTAATGATTAAGATAGTGTTTTAGAGGCTTAAAATGAAAATAAATACAATCTTATGCATGGAATACACTAATATTCTTAAAAGACTGTTTTACTGCCTTTTGATGGAAAACCTTTTTTAAAATCTATCTTTTGACAATTTTATAAACTATGTTTGTCAAAATAAACTTATTATTTATGATTGGGACATCAAAATTTACTTTGTGTGAATTTTTGGTATTTTTCTGACAATGTTCATTTTTTAATGAATAGTGAAAAATACTGCATTTTACATCAAAACTGCTTTTTAATCTAATTTATTTATATGATTAGATTATCTTTTGAATTGGTCTTAATGTGTAATATGAATATATTTTTACCATTTAATCCAATTGTGGTCATTGGAATCAATTTCACTTTGAAATTGGACTTAAACTAGTGTCAATCTTTTGATACTTATTGTTTCATAAAAACACGCTATTTGCTCTGACAGCGGGAATTAATTATTAAATTAATTAATGTGACTTATATGTTTTTAATTTTGTAAAATAGACTTCATTTTTGAATTAGGAATATCAAATATAGATTAGGGTGAATTTTTGGTAATTTTTTGAAAAACTTCATTTTTTGATGAATAGTGAAACCACTAAATGGTACTTATAAAGACTGATTTTCCATTTAAATGAAATTTTGCCATCATTGTGTTTTGAATTTCAAAAATCCGACATAAATGGTTGTCATTAAGAAGTAAAATGTGGTTCAATGAGATAATAATAATTTTTTGGTGAATAGTAACTTATTAAGTTCTTAATCGCGATTAGTGGTAATTAGGGTAGTTTAAGGTATAAATAATGCTTTAATAATATGAAATGAACTAGACACATGTCCCAACCTTATTGGTTGTGTCATGGCCGACCAAGACAAGCCATGGGTCAACTTGGGGACCCCATGGAGACACTTTGGTAGGGAAATGACATAAATAACTTTTTATTTAATGTAAAAGTAAAAATGACACAAACATAATATGTTTTACGAAAACAATTTTTACATGGGGTTATAAAGATCAGATTATTGATTATAAATAGTCATTGGAAAGATAAAACGATTTCCTACATCATAGTATTTTTTTTTAATAATTTTTAGACATTAAATAAATTAAATTATATATGACATAATAATGATGCATCGATGACATCATTATTTGACGATTTAAATAAAATGGAAAGATAATTTAAAATCTATGAACTACACATGTCCAAAACCAATTGGATGAGTTGATTTAGAACCCTTATCACCTTATCCACGAATTATATCAATGTGAGACCTTTTAAAACCGAAACACATTTTCAAATAAAGTAATATTTCTTTACTTTCCAAAAGTGCCCCTCCTCTCCTCTTATAAAAGGCCCCCACCTCTACCTCATTTCACACACTCCTCAAGCCTTTGGCTCGGCCAAAACCTGCCCAATTAATCTCTCCACATCCCTCTCCTCATCCTAGAGGATTCCCTTTGGGAAGAATCCTTTCAAAGGAAGCCTTTAGGCTCAAATAAAAAGGAGTTACACTTTTAAAGGTAATTCATTCTCTCATGTTCATTTGTTTTATTTTGTTTCTCCAACCCTCTAAACTCTTTTTATTTACTTATTTTGTAACAACACCAGTATCTTAAATATACTAGGATGTTGTTATAAGATTTATTCGAGCTACACTCTCACACAACTACATCAAATGGTTAAAGAACATACGGTTTCCGTGGATGGTGAAATTCTGCCTCCCGAAACGATGATTGTTCAATACTCATTTAACACCTTCAAAGGTGGCCATTATGATGTAACTATTTTTATATATGATATATAATATGTTTATGTTTTCCTTAACCTTCTGTTTTTTTCATTTTGGGCATATCTTTATGGTTTCCATTATGGGTAAACACGATATCTTCATTTTAGGAAGTGCGGACTACCGCTCCCTGAAAGTGATTTGATTCGTTAATACCATATGTGGGATGTGTAAAGGATAAAGTTAATGATATTATATATGTTATTATACTGGAATTATAATATACTCTTATATCATTATTATTCCATTCCAGAAAATACGAAATAGAAATGGAAGTAGCGTTCATGCGTACATACGGCTTACCGTCTCCATGAACGGTGCATTTCATTTCTTACCTCTAAATGTGATGTAATATTATAAATACATGTATATGCTGAATATATATGATATATATGTTATCCAAATCATTAATATCATTCTGGATATAATGAACCTTTGACCAAATTAACAACATGTAAGTGTAAGAAGTCTATTTTTGACTTAAGAACCAAATACCGACAAAATGAACATTATTAACTTAAATGATTACATGATGTTCATAACATGGTATAAAAGGAATAATGAACTTGAAAAAGGTTCATAATCAAGTAGAGATTAACTCAAGTTTATTATTCAGGAGATTAAATAACGGTTGGGTCAAGTCAGATACGAGGTATGGGACTTCGTCTCAATCTCCTTTCATTGAGGCATATTTTATTTTATACACAACTTTCTTTTATACGGTGTATAAACCCCTTTGACTTTTATGTTTATTCAAAAGGAATATTTTTATACGAAGCGTTTACTAAACAACAAAAGGGAATGTTTTTGTCATACGTATGCGGCGACAACGACTTCTCTGCCGTCGTAACCGTTATTTGAGTTTCGGCTTCCTCTACAAGCCATACCTTCTTTTTAAAAGAAATATAAATACCATGTTTTACTTTTCTTTTATTTTGGTATTGAAAATGGTTTTCATAATGTTTTTATATCAATGTGTTTTATTGATATCTCGTGATTGAAATGTGGAAATTTTATGTTTCCTTTATGCATGTTTTATGTGATATGATTATGTTATGGTTCTTGGGAATTATTATGAAGACGGGTGGTTCCGTGGTAAACTAAGGGCGGGTGAGCCCGATATAGCTCTCCAATGCATTGGGTAACGCGAAGGAGTGAAACGTTAAGGTTTCTCTGAAGAGATTTTAGGGAATATACTGTGATGGGTATTCCAAACGTAACCAAGAGGGTTACTCCCTACATAAGAATGTTATGAATGCTTCAAGTTACCTTTATGTCTTATGATTTATATGATTTATTCATGATTTTATGAGGTATGTTAAAGTGCCTATGTTTTATGGGTAAAGTATGATTTAATTCTTATGTATATATGAACTCATGATTCCTTTCCATGTTTTTATAACCCATACTGAGCTTTATATGCTCATCCCAAGTTTTTTTGAAATGTTTTTCACAGGTCAAGGGAAAGGTACATGATATGATGATAGTGTCAAGGAAGTGTCAAGAAATAATCCATGTTTTATTTTAAATGTGTTACCATTTATGGGAATGAAGAATACTATCTTTATGTAACCACTCTGTTTATATGTGGAATGTAATGCAAGTTTTATGATCTAATTCTCTAAAACTCTAAACCCGAAAAGATCCTCAATGTGTAATCTTGTAATAACTCAAGATTAAGTAAGGTTTAAGGCTGGGGCCTTATAGAAAGTGTAACGGTGGGGAGATTGTGACACCCCCGATGTCCTGTTATTTTTATTTTTTTCTTATTTTATCTTATTTTTGAGCGGTCTTGAGTTTAGGTAGTTGGAAGATTGTAATTTTAATTTTTGGAGACTTTTTTGGAATTGAACGGTTACCCACACCGTTTTTCAAACCGTGTGGTGCCTTTGTGGGTGGGCTTGTTATTTTTATAGAATTATTTTTTGTGGCTTTTACACGGTCTGTTAAACCATGAAGATCTCCCTAGATACTTTCAAGATCTTGGGGGTGATAGGGGTGCAACACATAGTTTTCTAAACCGCATTTCCTATTAAAGAAAATCATAAAATGGGTGCCTAGCCTGTGTAGTGGCTGGTGAATGGTTTGCACATAGATTGGAAAACCATGCTGCAGAACTATGTGACTTGACCTATTTTTAATTTTTTGTATTTATTTTATTTTTCTTTTTTCCTTGAAGATTTACCCTTAAGGAATTTTTAATCCATATCCACCCTTTGTGTCTCACACAACACCAACCCCCTATTCTCTATCCACAGATACACAACCCCCTATTCACCTAACTCCCTTCTCTTTGACGATTCCACCCTTATTTCCTGGGGTTTCTTGGTCTGTACTTTGAGGAATGATCTCTACTTACCCCATCCTTTATTTTTATAGTTTTTTCTTCAACCAATCTCCCATTTTTTTAGTTTAACCCTTGGGTGAGGGTTGATCTGAATTTTGGTATTTCATTACATTTTAGGGTGTGTGATGGGTCTCCAAGCCCTCTTCGAGTATGTTTCAGTATCCGCGACCAAGGTTGATTCATTTTTCTCTATTTTGGTTTGACCTCCACCATTTAATGTGGGTTTTAATTTCCCTTTTTGTTTATACCAAGTTTAATTGAGGGATTATGGTAGTTTTTTGTTTCCTCTTAGTTGTTTAGGGTGTCTTGTAGCTCTTAGAAGACTTGAAAATATATACATAGGTAAGTGTATATATATATATATATATATATATATATATATATTACCTCCTTGTAAATATCAACTCATGGAGAGGGGAATATGTTCATTGGATTGAGGGGTGTGTGTGTGTGTGTGTGTATATATATAAAAGTGTACATGTGTGTAAATGAGAATTGGTTTCCATTGAAGGTGATGAGTTTTGGGGTGTTTCGACTTGATCTTTTTCTATCTGAGGTTGGCGTTACTATGTATTTTTTTCCTTTTTAATTTTAATGTACTAGTGTATATTTAATTCCATTTTTTTGAAATTATAAATATATGTGAAATATTTATAGTGATTTAAAATCATTTATTAATGTTTTAATCATGGAAAAAGTGGTTGTTCTTTTAAAATCCATGATTTATGATTTAAATTAGAATGTTTAATTTGGATAAGATTTTTTTTTATGAAATTCCATATTGATTTTTGAATAGTTTAATGTTTGGGAAATGGGTTTTAACCCGGTTTTGGTTTTCATTGAGTAAAAACAATGTTTTAAATGGATTTTTGTTTTAAATTGATGTGTTAACCTTAAAGGGATTTTAAAATGGGGTTTCTTAATTGGATTTCAAAAGGTGATTTGAAATGTGTATATGGTTTACCCTTTGTGGGAAATCTTGTTTGGATTATTTTAAATGGTTTGATGGAATTGGGTGGCCTTTGGCCTTGTTATTATTTTTAAAGGGAAATACCATTATTAAAGGGTGAGTCTGAAATGATTTTTTAGTGTGTGGGTGATTTCCATTATTTATGTTAATTTCTATGAAAGACACTTTTATGAATTAGAAAGGTCATAAATATAATTCGTGTTTTTCTGTTAAAGGTCAAGTTATCACTTTGTTTTTAAAATGATAATTTTGGAAGGCACCCCTTGATATTCCCTTACTTGTTTAACCCATGAGTGGGTTTTTTGATCACTATGTGATGTAGGTTTCTCCCCTTATATGGGAAAGTTCTCTCTATGTCATGGTTGCATGTTTTTTATTTTAGGGTCTATTCATTTTTTTTGTGTTAGGGGTGAGGGTATCATTGGTCATGCCTTATGTGCTATAACTTATTTTTTATTCCTATGCATTATTTACATTGGTCATAGAGTTATGGATACTAAGTTGAAATACCTATCATGTTCCTTTAGTTAGCTTACACAAAACTAGTTTCCCACCAATCGTGTTAGGAATTGGGGCTAGGTGGGGGTTTATCATCCAATGATTATTTTATGGGCTATGTGAATGATGGTACGGACTTAGCATATGCTGAAAACTATTTTGGAAGGTTATAACCATATAATTTAGGTCCTAGAACATCAGGGATCCGTGTTAGAGCCCATGAAATATTCAACCCTTTATTTGGTTAGTGATTGAAAAAAGTTTTTTTTCATTCTTGTTTGTATGACTTACCCTACTTTCTTATGATGGAACCTCCTTTTTTTATATTTGGTTTATGCCTTATATATGTTTGGTTCCTTGTTATTATGATTTAACTACATGAGTGTGTGGGTTTTTTTCTTTGAAAAAGTGGTTTTTAAAAGATTTTTAGAAAACCAATTTGAAATGAGAGGCTCTTGTGTCAATTCATGTGATGTTTTTCAAAATGGATCCAGTTGGTGAATTTTTTAAGTAAACATTTTTAGTTAAATAAAAAAATGAGTTATTTTTAGAAATGGGAAATAAGTGTGTGGTTTGGAAATGGATTAGGCCAATAGTTGCGTTATCAAAACATGAGTGTTTGGTTCTAGGGAATAAAGAATAACGTTATAAAAGTAGAGTATGGGATTTATTTGGATATCATAAATAGGTATATGTGTACAAGCTTTTTTATATCTTTAATTCCATACTAGCATTTTTGATTTTCCTTAGGAATCATATTTCATAGTTTCGGTGGGTTATGGTGGCCTACTGGTCTTTTTAGCTCATGCCTATATCATTCTAGGTTCTTAGTTGGATCACATTTTGTTTATCATTGTCGACATGGGAGTGTTGGGTGGAGTGGTTTTGGGCTCGTCTTGAGTTGTTTAGTTTTCCATCCTACTTGTGGTTTGTTCCTTTTTAGTTTTCCTTTCTTTTTTATAGCTTGTTTTACTATTTATTTATTTTGGATATTGTATTTATTTATTACACTGTTTTTTATCTTTATTTTTGGTGAAATCATTCTCAAAGGGTTTCTATGATGCCCATGAACATTTTTCAAGCCTATGGGGACCAGGAATGCCGTTTGGGCCTTGTGATTAATCAGTTTAGGTGTCGGGTTGGATGGAAGCTCGGGCTAGTTCATTAAAATCACTATAATTTTGGGGAATAATTTGTGAAATTATGAGATTTTATTTAAGGATTCAAGGTTGATTTATATTTTAAAATCATATATAATCTTAACATGGCCTTATGGTGATTCATGTTATTTATGTAAAAGATTAAAATATCTTAAATATTATATGATTATGGTATATACTTTTTTGGTATGATAATTTAAGATTTTTTGATGTTATTTTGAGTCTTGGAAGAACATGTGATCAAATCTTTTATAGTCTTTGGGTATTAATTTTGAATTTCAGAGATTGAGGTATTATTTCTTCATATGAAGGTTTATTAATTTTGGGAATTACCTTAACTTTTATTAACTACTTTGTTTTTGGTTAATTTCTAAAGACATGAGGAATATCTTTTTATCCTTTTTGAGTATTATGTAATCTATTAGAAGTTGATTCTATTTCTTCAGGCATGAAAAATATATCTTGAATACTCATCGTTTGGAGAAAAAGATAATATTATGGTGGAAATTAAAAAAAAGATGAAATTATACTTTTTAATTAAGTGTATTTCCTTATTATTTTAGTATATATGTTAAAGGAATCCATTAACTCTAGGTAAAAGGATCTTGAAACAAAATTTTTGTCATATTACCTTCATTTCTGATGAATCGATGGTCTCTTCACCCATCACATATTTATGATTTTGTGGTCATTAAATTTCTCCTGAACATGTTCTATATCACTCTTTATTAGTCCTTGGGAGTTATTTTTCTCTTGAATATCTATATTTTCACTTTCCACTAATGTTCTTCGACTTGTAAACCTATTTATGTGTTATTCTATATGACCTTTTCACTTTCCATTCTCTCTTTTCAAGAGTATGTTTTATTAACCATTTTTATGATGTGATATTTCAACAAAGGTATTTTAAAAATTCAAACCTTTTATTATCGAGATCAATTAAAAATTTTAAGGATGAAAATTATTAAGGGGGGGGGGTGGAGGGATAATATAATATCATGATATTTTAAAATGACATCATGTTCAATAATGTGTATGACACACAACACCGAGCATAAACGAACGTAAAATATTATTATTTAAATATAACCATTATAACAAAGTTGTTAAAATTGTGGGTATGAATAGGGTTAACTAGTTTTTGAAATATATATAAAGTAACTAATCAATACAAATATATTTATTAATTCTTAGGAAAATAATCACTCAATTTATAGTAAATCCATTTTATTCTTCAATGAAACATTTTCTTTAAAAATGGATTTTTATTTCTTTTTGTGAGATAATAATATAATTAAATTATTAAACATTTATAAATTTTATTTAATAAAATAAATATCATTTTTTAAATCATTATATAAAAAATTTCCTATGGCAAAATTTTAATTTCTCATGAAAAGTTTGATTTTTAATGAATAGTGAAAATACTAATTTTTATTGAAAACTGTATATTATTTTAAAGTATTTACAAATTAAAATTACATTTTGGTTTAGTTATAAAATTTTATTAGTTAATAGTTATTTTAAATAAACTAATTATTATTTTTTAAATTAATTTTAATCTTGAATTTAGTGTAAAAACTTTTTTTATTTAAAATGGTATTTTTTTGAAAAACTGTTCTATGTCGCATTTTGTTGGTCTGATTTTAAATTAAATCCTACCAATTATATGTTTTGAATTTTGAAAAATGGATTCCATTTTTGGATTAATTAGGTCCATATTTGTTAAATATTTCTGTTTTTATTTTTAGTCATTATTAATAGTAACCATAGTAATTCTTGTTACCCCTGTAAAGGGAAATTAGGTAATTAAGGGTTAAAAATAATATGATAAGGATGGGAAGAGGACACTAAAACTTGTAATAATTTTATCTTATGAGTAAAGTTTTTCTATAATCACCCAATATTAAGTAATATCTCATTTTCCCATTTTTATGTGATCACAAGCTTCATAATATTTCATGTAAAGAAAAGTAAAAAATATCACACTTTTTTTAATAACTATAATATTTTTTGACAAGGTGACAAAAAATGATTTTTTAGTTATAAATATTTTTTGTAAATATAAATGATTTATCTTAATCATGGAAATTTATTTTTAATTTTTATGGAATAAATAATTACCTAAAACTCTCACACATGGAAAACGTAGTAATTATTCAATTAATGAATAAAATAAAATAAATGAGTTTAAAAATATTAACATTAGTATAATTTAAAATAATTAATGTGATACATAAATTTTATAGGTAAAAATAAAATTTTATGGATTTATAAAATATTTTATTCAAATTTAATTTTTTGTCTTGATGTTATAAGAGTCAAAGTAAATGAATAGTTCTAAAAATGACATTATTAATATTTTATGAAAATAATATTTTATTAAATAAAAATATTCCTAAAAGTACTATCTTCATCCAAGTGATTAATATATGGTTTTAAATATTAACCATGTTTAATTTATGGGTCTTTTATTAATTTATAGCAACTATCATGGTCCTCAAAGAGTAAAAAACCATGTTTTCACGATAAGTATGAAAAGTGTTAAGAGGGGGTTAAAACCAAAAGATAAGTGTAAATAAATAGTCAAAACATATCCAAATTTATTTTTATGTTATTATTTATACTCATAATTATCTTATATTCTAATATTATCAATTTTTTTTTTCATTTTTTATCTCAAAAATAATTTATATTAATTTAATATTTTAAGAAATTCCAAGAGTGCCCCTCCCCTCTCTTATAAAGGGAACCTATTATTCTCATTTCATCATGCCTCAAAGACCATTTGGTTCATCCAATTCCTGACTAAATGACTTACTGAAATCCCTAAACACATTTTATATGTCTTAGTTTGGTACTAATGTCAACTTTATATGGATTAATATGTAATGAAAAGAGGGTTTTCTGAAGAAGAGGTGTAATTTTTAACAAAGAATTTCATATTTTTTTTACACCTCACTAAAATATCATTCAACCATTATCATAAAATAAAATAAGTATCTCACATATTATGAAATTTTATTATGTTAATTTAATAACCTATATCCATCTCCAACCACCATCAAATGGGAAATGAATCCATCATTCGTGTGTACGGTGAACTACCACCTCACAGATCGATGTAAATTGTTTTCTATCACCATCTATAAAGGATGGTTATAATGATGAATTTAATGTATAAATATATATGATATATATGATATATTTATCATTATTTATAATTAATATATCATATATTTTCTTAACTTTCCATATACTAAAAAATTATAGCATCATTCATTCGTACGTGTGGACTACCACCTCCACAAAGTGACACAATTCATTTTTCATCACCACATCACATGGATGATATGTAACGGTGTATTTAGATAAATAATACAGTGTTTATTATATTATTAATATTATTTAAATATTAAATAATAATTACCTTTTTGCATAATGATTATTGAAAAATAGAAATGTTACTCATGCACACATACAACATACCGTCTCCATGATTGTAATGTAGTTCCTTTTTCATAACCATCTTTCACTATTGGTTTTAAAAGTATAATTCGTTTATAAAAATTATAATTATTTAATTATTATTCTTATTATATATATTATGGAACAATAAACCCTTTGACCACAGTTAACACACCAAATCCATTTTGAAAATTACAAACCAAACACCCTAAAAGTTCTGGACATGGTCTTAACTGATTAAGTAATTATATATTTTATTAAATTAAATTAAATAAATGGTTTTAGGATAATTAATTAAACCTATAAAATGTTATTAATAAACAAAATAATTGATATGATATTATTATTCAATAGTTAAAGGATATACATGGAAGGTCTGGACTCGAGGTAAGAGATTAAATCTAAATTTACTTTCATTAAGGAATATTTTATTGTAATGCACCTAATTTATTTTATATAATGTATATAATAACAATTTACATATTATATCATGAATAATTCACATTTAATTTAATTTTATGTTTAACATTTAATTATCTCATCTGATGGGATTTTACATGGATGTTACCAAGTGGTAAAGGGTTTCTTAACTCAATTTCATTTCATTGGGTTATAAATCTTCATCATTGATTTTTTACTACCATGATTATGTGTGAATAAATCTATAATTTTTTTATTATATATTTTCATATGTTTCTTGGATTTATATTTTTTACACATAATCTATTCATTGATTAATTCTAAATTCATTAATATGATCTTTGTAAGGGTAATCTGTCTCAAATTCTCTTTCTTTGGGATATGTGTTTATGTTATGAACTTATATTATTTTATGAGGTATATATACTACCCATTTGACATGTTATATCATGAATCTACTTATTTTCAAGATATTTAAAATTTTATTTGTAGTTTTCATTTCACGGATATTACGATTCAATAGTTACCAAAATAGAAAAGGCTTTTTGTTACAATATCCTTTATTTTCAGGATTGTTTATGTTCAAGGTCACTTTTCAAGGAAACTATATGATATTATTTTATTTAACTACATATATTTTCTTCTATTATTTTTATGAATTTGGTTTACATGTTTAATTTCCATTCCCCCCTTATTGATTGAATAAACATCAAGAAAAATTGTATGAATATTCATTCACCTAGTGTTTAATAGGGTCAAAGTGTTTGGGGAGCTAGATGGAGTTAGAGAACCCGTCCTTGGATTAACTTGTATTTTGGTTGTTTAAATTCAAGATTAATACTCCTAGATGAAGAATTGTATGAATATATATAACTCAATATTGATTTAAGAATGGCCAAACTCAAACTAATAGAAGAGTCTATTTAAATACTATAATTTGCGTATTTTATATGATGTAATGTATGAAAAATGTTCTTGAAAAGGTTTGGAATTATTTTAATAATTAATTCATCTATTTGAATATTTTACATGTTTATTTTAAGAGGTTTGAGAAGACTTTATAATATTTAAAGTTTCCTTGAGTTCAATTTTAGAAGGCTAAAATTCCTATGCTGGAGCATAAACAATGTCCAAGGAAATTATCCTATGAATAAAAAATGAAAGGTAATTAATCTAAATTGAATATATTTTATAAAATAATTTGATAATTTAGTTTTATATCTTTATTGTTAAGATGATTTAGAAAAATTAACAGAATAAATTCATCTATGTGAGCCACCATGTAAGATATTTCATCTATGTGGAAGAAAAGTGGCTAGCGCATAAGAGAATTTATTCAAATCAAGAAATTAAAATGGTATTTATATGAATCCAAATAATAATTGGATATATAATTAGAATTTATTACCACATATGAAGATTCAACTACATGTATGAAAAATTACAAGGGAAATAAACCTATGTGAGCAAGCTTGTAAGATATTTGTGCAACATAAGAAAATTGAGTTACACACAGAATGTCAAGTAAGTAAGCTATCTTAAGAGATTTATTTCATAAGTAAATTTAGTTACATAGATGTGACTTGAGATACTAGTAAGTAAAATGATTGATTTATTCTGAGAAAATCTGATCTCATAAGATAAAATACTTTTGACAATTTTTAAGATCCCAGTAAAATGAAAAATAGAGATATTTAAAATTTTAATATTCCAAAGAACAAAAAATCTGATAATGCTGATGCCTTTAAAAAGTGTTTAGAATATCATAAAGTTTTTGATAGCCATGATACATGAATGAAATAGGAAAATATAATTCACTAAATATGATTAGATTATAGTTAATTAAATCTGTTATTATCAACGGAGAAAAGTAAATTCTTGAGATTTCAAGAACAATGCACATATTGTTGAGTTGAAATTTTTTCTATTCATTTGTTTCTTAAGTCATTTATGAATCAAGATGATTGATAAGGATAAATAAGTAAAGTTACGAGTTACTACTTTTTGTAGCCTCAAACTAAGTTATATAATGGTTTCATGTCAATCTCTTACACTATAAGACTGAGTTTCATGCCATAGAAAAAATTGTTGTACATTTTTTATATAACTATGAAGATTGATATATGAATCCTATAATTGAAGTATTTTAGGAATAAAATACTAATCCATGAGAAGAATAAAATAAAAGTAAATTTATTTAATATGTATCATTTAATTATAGGTATTATTATAATATCTATTAAGTTGAAAAAATGTGCATGAAATCTCAGAGAGAACAAAAGTAATAATTCTTTAATACTATTTTTGGTCTAGCAGCTACTCTATCCCAACGAATTAAAATTTATGGTAATTGAAAAATAAATAACCCATTCAGTAATCCACCCATACATGTGATAAGTGTGGATCACAAGGAGAGTAGAGACAAAGCATCCATTGGTTTATACCATAAAAGGAGTGGGTGTCACTACTAAACATGAATGAGAGGAGAACTAAGAGAACTAAGAAGAGGAGTGCTCTTGAAGAAGAAGAAGAAGAAAAACTAGAATCCAATGCATGATATATTGATGAAGAAGAATAAAAACCAAGCCTATAAAACTACTGGGTCTCAAAGAAGAAGGAATAAGAAAAATCTACTGAGTTAGATGAGAGAACCTAAACTCTCAAATAAGGTGGAAACAAGTAGATGGAGAGTCGAAGCATCTGAGAAGATAAAGCCGAGGTTGTGTTCATTTGATCATTTTTATATCCAATATTAAAATATTGAGATGAAAAGAATAAATAATAATAGTGGAGAGACAGACCTACAATTATTGTCTTGATATGTAGTGTTAAGATTTTTGGTGACTAAGAAGTGATTTTGAGAATCCAACAAATAGATTTAGAATAATTGAGAACTGAGTAGAATATTAGTGACCAAGTTTCATGTGATTTTTTCAAGAGAACTTATGGAAGTTAAATAAAATAAGGTGAGTATGTAGATTAATATTATTGTTGTGAAAATAAAATCCTTTTATAGATTATGATCTATTTAAAGAGGAGGAAGGAAGAGTTGAAGAGAAGCTAAAGGGGTACCAATATAAAGAAAAGAAGTGGGAAGCCGCATTATTAACTTATATAATACACTGATCTCACACTCGTGCAATATTGTGCACTTTATTTTAGGATGATACCTAACCAAATCCACTTGTATTAATGATAATATTATAGTAGATAATTTATGACTTGTAAATTTCGAGTATGACATAGAGTAGGTTTCCTAGAAGGGGATGAACCTTGTAAATACCATGTGATATATTTACTTACTTTCTATTATTGTATGTGGAATTTCATATTATGTTAAAAGTAATAAATCTATAATTCTAAACAAGTTATATAGGTTCAAGTCATAAGGTGTGATAAAAGAGAAATTGTAATTTTGTAAAATTATACAACACCCGATTCACCCCCTCTCAGGCATGTTTGTAAGATTCACTAGGAATATCAAGTGGTATTAGAGCTAGGTTCCTTCAAATTATATTTTTTTGATTATTATAATTTTTATCATAGAAAAGGGTAACCCTTATTGGATATAAAAATTTTCACCTAGTTATTTTCTTTGATATACATGATATATATATTTCAAATGTTTGAAGAAACACCTTAGATGGAGATCTTAGATTCCACCAGCATCAGAACTAATTTATAACTATCTAAAAATTATATTGAAAATAGGAAAAATAATGATTTTAAAAATATAATAAAAGTATTAAGGAAGAAGGATGATCAACCATTATCTGAAAGTGCTCACAATTTTAAGTGCTCATCTATTGAATCTATTGACAGAGTTCATTTTGATGACACTATTTAAAGTTGTGGAGAGTATGAAGAGATAAAAATATTTAAATACTTCTAATCTCATACTATAATATATTTGAAGGAATTTTTGATGAATTTTTTGTATATATACTTGTTTTATTAATGAATTGTTTGATGAAAAATCAGATCTAAAAGAAGAATATATAATATAAGAAGCATTGGAAAAGAAAATGAGTTCCTAAAAAACCCTCACAAAGCTTATAAAAGATAAGAAAGAATATGAAACACCATGAAATAAAATATTCTTTTTAATTGGTGAATAATTAAATAGAGTTATTTATGAGAAATAAGTTTTTTTAAAAGGTTATTAAGGAGGTGTTCCATATAAAACCCTAACCCGAATCACTATGTTTGAGCTAGATTTCCACACAAACTTATGCATGAATCCCCATATACAAGAGGTTACTGACTTTAAGTAAGGGAAAAAAGGAAATCATGGGGATACTATTACCTATGTATTAGGTAAACATTAGAGTATATGAAGGAATTGATAACAAATATCATCAGAGTAGTAACATCCATATAAAGTACCAACCCATGCAATAAAAATATGACATGTTAGTCACATAAATGAAAAAGAGAAAATTAAGGATACTTATAGGAAGTGGTCCAATGTATTAAATAAATCTTATCAAGTAAAATAGTAGTACACATCCAAGCTTGATGTCCATACCATGATGCTCTTACCCTCTTAGAAGTCCCGCTCAACTACCCACCATATGGACTTTTCCATTCACCAGATCCTTGGATATGAAATCTACATAAACATTGAGATGCATGAGTAGTGTGTGAGTATGAAACCCAGTAGGATACCACCAATATTATTTAACATAATTTCACAAGATACATAAATTCATTCCATGAATATAAATAAAACATAGATAAGAATCAAGTATATCACAAAAGAATATCATATATGTTAGGTCCCTAGAGATCAACCCTACTGATAAGATGAATTTTTATATATATATTGGATAAATTTAATTAGGTATTGTTCATGTTTTATTCGATAATACATAGGGTTTTGGTTTCTTTTCATAGGAATTATGAATTTTGGACTTGGAAGAAATGATTAAATGTACCGAAAATAAGATTTACCCATCATGTACAATATACACAATATTTATTACTCATTTACAACATGCCCGAAGATCCACATACCATCCCATGAAGACTTTACCTGACCTAAATCTCATACATGACGTGTACATACATTACACATCATACATATTTCAAAATCATAATCTCACTAAAATAGAATCAAATACACAATGTTCGGAGTTTACATGATGTGTAAATTTTGATAGCCAATTCAATCGAAGATATAAATCGATTTTCCAGAGTAAACTTTGGATCTCAAATATACAAAATGAAATATGATTACATGATGTGAAGATGTCCAGAAAATAGCCACTTAATCCAGTACATGATGTGAATGCATTACACATAGTTTAGTTTTTAGAATATTATATTTTTCCTGCACTGTTGTATATAAGGAACCTCATAGACATATATTTTCTTTTATCCTCCTTTCTCTATTTTCTTCTTTTTTTTTCCTTCCAACCTAGTTTTAATCCATTTCTTTCATTTTTTTGTTGAATCATTTTGAGGTTAATCATTATGCATCTGTTCTACATTCGTTGTTCCCCCGCTTTTGTTTCGATGCTCGATTTCAATAATCAATTGTCATCCTTTATCAACAATTGATGTTGCTTCATTATTTATACTTTAAGATTAAGTATTTTACTAGATTTAAATTTATTTTGATTGTTTAATATTTATTTTTTATTTTTATCAATTTTAAATTGAATATTTCTAAATTGTTTCATGATTAGGTTTATCAAGTATAATATTCCATTGGTTTTGATCATTACCATCATGCGCGACTAATCCTATTAGGGTTAGGATTCAAGAGTATGGGTGTTTTTTAACCAAATGAATTCATAAGTTAATCCTTGGTAACCCTACAACTAATAATTAGGTTAAAAATAATTGTCCATCACATTATCTTAAAAAACCCTGACCGTGGAAGGTGCATTTGAATGAACATGACCTAGTTAGAGTTGAGCAGGCTGTGACCATTAGATTATGAAGATTTGTTCATCAAATCTAAGAATAAATCACCTAGGTTGTTATTTATACCCATACCAAGGGATATTTATAACATATGTAGATCTAATTGGTTTGACCAAAACTAATTGGCGATATTTGGATCACTCTACAGTTTAATCCATATAACTATTCTAAGAAATATTTAGAATTATATTCTTCAAAGAGCCATGAAATTGATCTTGGTCCCTTCTTAGTTATCTGAATTAAATCTAGACTACCTTGATTTAAAATAACCACTCTTAAAAAGTGAACACGAGGAATCCTTTCAAAGGTTTTTGTTCAAATGGTTGCATTCATACTAGATATCCCTATGGGTTTAACCCTACACTTCCACTTTACTATGACCTAGTAGTAAGTGTTGGTTGGGACTATAAATTTCAATCCGATCAATGCTTATGTGAATTCAATAATTCATGTGGGCATGTAAAATCTTAACACCATTTTTGTGGATTACTATTTACTTGGAATAGTATCATTTAGATCGAACCTTGTATTACCTCACACCTCTCTCTTTCTTCTTTTTTCCTTCCCCTTTTCCTTTTACATTTTTCTCCTTTAGGTGAACCTGTGTCCTCTCACATTTTCTTAGTTAGTGCATGTGCTAGAGACCCATGACTCGTTCAAGGAGCCTAGATAAACAATAAATAATTCTTCTCGATCTTGAGATCAATAGAATAATTATTGAACTCCACCTCTTCACAATGGATGAGAATAATAATCTTGCACCACTATACCTTTAAAACCCATAATATGTACCACTTGACAATCAGAGTGAGAAAACAGTGTTGTAGAAGCTTACCATAATGGACTATAGATTGTTGTCCAATACTAGTAATACACCTAGAATTGTACACACTTCTATTCATGCACACACTTTCATAATAAAACCTAGACTCATCCATATGACCTAGAACATGATGAAATTTAGTGGGATTCGAAGAGAATACCTTGATGAATACATTTCCAATTTCATAGAGGTTTGTGATAATATTCATAACCAAGGTGTGTCATTAGAATAAATAAGACTCCATGTTTTCCAATTCTATTTGTGTGATTAATCCAATGATTAGATAAAAATTTAAGCTCCGGAGTTGATCATGACTTGTGAAAATCTAGCCATGAAATTCCTAGAAAAATATTTTCCACCCATTCGAACATGGATGTTAAGGATTGAAATTCAAAAGTCTACCCTAATAAATGAAGATTCATCCTAGGAGGCATGATATAGATTCAAATAACTATCCTAAAACATCCCACATCATAGACTAGATGTGTGGTTACAATTTCAAACATTCTATCATGGATTTCAACTAGCTGCATGAACTGTAGTAGACGTCACTGCTGATGCCAGACTCATTCTTAAGATGCCTGAAATGGGATGATCCATTCTCGATGAATTTTATAACAATTATAGTCTGTAAAAAAATTATAGAGGACTAAATCATCATGGAATACACCAATTGAAAGAGATTACCTGTCTAGTATCCCAAGTAGATGACCTGACAATAAAGCTGGAGTCTTTTCAGCTACCCGGTACACCAACTCCCCCTCCTACTCTAGTGATGGAAATATAATACTATGAGATGTGTAGAGGTCTTCTCCAATACCAAGATTTTAGGGAAGCCATAAAGGAACCCCAATTCCAATATTATAATTACATAAATTATAATCAGTAAAACAAGTATCCCCAGAAATATAAACAAAAAAACTATATACAAATACCAGATCAATAGAATCCACAAAAACAAAAACAAGGTTATATTCAGTAGTAGAGAAGATAAATTCCACCAAGAAATCAGGGACCACCTGAGCTCCCACCTCATGTCCTAGATCCTTGACAATAATAAAAATTCCAACTAAATTTTCCTATATCTCATAAGTTTCCATCAACTTAGTAGCTACAATATCAAAAAGATCCACTAAGACCACCGCAACATTCCCAATATCTCTAATCCAATCTTGAAAAACTATTCACTACCTTTTTGTAGAAATAAAACCAAAGGATTAAAACTCAAGAGATAGAAATGAAAAACCACAGGGCTTACCTAAGAAACCTAGTGCATAAAATGGTGTAAATCTCTAAGACTTTATCTGATTAGATACCAAGTACGTTTCTCAATAATAATGAATCTCATAAAATGGGGGAGGTTAAGATATAGTTGTTAATAGTGAAAAGATACTACAATTTTAGTATCAATGTAGAGATAAGAAAAAGTATTTAGAAGAATCTGATAAAGCTGGTCAAGGGAAAACTTTAGAAGTAGAACCAACTAAAAAACCTCCAGTTAAGAAGAAACCTGAAGAGAAAAATTAATATATGGAACCACCACTATACAATACACCTATAAAATTCTTAGATAGGATGAGATAAGCCAAAAAATTAGGGACAATATAAAAAATTTATTGATATGTTTAAACAAATTCATTTTAACATTCCATTTTCTGAAGAAATTTCTCAAGTTAAAATCTATGAAATATTCTTCATAGTCTTACTATAAAGAAAAAAGAAAATGGAAGGATTAGGAGTCATCTCCCTAAATAAAGAGTGCTCGGTAGTTGTTCAGTAGAATCTTCCTCTAAAAAATTGAGATCCCAAAACTTTCTTAATTACCTACACTATGGGGCGTTAAATTTTGAAAAATCCTAGTACGATCTTGGAACAAGTATAAATCTCATTCCCATGAGTGTTTATAAGAATGTGGTGATTTTTGAACAAAACAAAACAAGGGTGGCAATCCAACTTACTGACTATCCAGTCAACCATCCTCAATGATTTCTTGAGGACATCATTATAAAAGTTGAAAAAAACATTTTCCATGATGATTTCATCATCCTAAACATAGAAGAAAAGGGGGATATTCCACCCATTTTAGGAAGATCATTTATCACCACTGGAAAGGTGATGATTGATATTAACCATTTGATATTGACATTCATGGTTGGTGAAGAACAAGTTGTGTTCTATATGTTAAAGGATATTAATAAAAGTGACGAGTCATTGAATTGTCAAACCATCTCTCTTACTAATAAGAAATATGATCATGTGATTAGTAAATATGGAAATAAGAAACTACCTCCTATTGACAAGGGATCAAATTCTCACAAGAATATGAATTACATTGCACATCTTTCAAATAATGTCATACCACCATTTGTACCCTTTATTTTTAAGAACTAATCCATAAAAAGTGTTTAATTTTGTTTGAAATCATCTAAATCGAAACATGGACAACTTTATAAAATAAATAATGAATTACCTTGGAGGCAACCTAGGGTAGGTTCAATATGATAGAATAGGTTAGTTTAGTCTTTAGGAAAGTCTATAGCTACTAGAGTCTTATTAAGAAGACCTAGATGAATAAGGGGAACAAAATTCCAAATATACATTGTGTAATCATTACACAATGTGTAAATATTGAAGGTTATAAAAATAAAAAATTGATATGTACACGTTGTGTATAGAATACATGACATGAAATTTTTGAGAGTTTTTTAAATTCTATGGACCCTAGGTTTATGGCCGCACCACTCATTTTTCTTTATCCCATCCCACTCATAACTCCTTCTCTCCCACGATCCCCCTCTCCTAACACTACTCCTCTCTTATTCACCACTGGTCACATACCCAAAATCCCTCCACTCTTATCCTTATAGTCCTACTCACCTATTATATCCTTTAATGATCTAGCTACCAACACCATGACACCCACCATGATGGTCAATCCTCCAATCCCATCCTCCATTGATGACATTTATAGGGAGGTCTAGCTGTAGACAATCACTGTTATGGAGGGGACAACTGATGTGGACCTTGATGACTTTGAGTTTACTATATAGTTATGTCCTGATCTCCTCCCCCTTTTGTACTTTGTTTGGGTGTCCATATTTTTCTACTACTTTATTTCATTTTCCTTATTATATCATTGATACTATATATGTATTGGATATAGTATTTGGATTTAGTTATTTCTATCTTATTTTTCATTTCATTATTACATTACTTTATCCATATCTAGCTCTTCTACCTCCTCTATGGTTGTTGACGTGCCTATCCTGCCATCATCTTCCCTCCTACATTGGATGTATCAACATCTGGATGACATCAAGGGCCAGGTTTAGGATCTCTCACTTAATATCCATGCTTTGAAAGGATCTTTTCCATGAATAGCACAAATTCTATTCTTGAAACATAATATTCATAATCCCTATACTGCTGATGTGGTTAATCCTGCCAAGAATACACACAATCTTGATGACATGACCACTATTTTTATAGTATGTTGTGGAATTCTAATCATATTGAAGACATCGAATGATTCCCTTGTCCATCCATCTGGTTTATGACATTATTGTTAGTGATTTATGTGAGGCAACTGAATTTTATTCTTCTTTTTTTTTCAGTTGTGTGATTAGGATCACTGTTTTTCCTTTTTCTAGAATTTATGTTCATAGGATGACTCAAAATTCAATATAAACACCTTCTTGTATTTATCTGAGCTACATTCTTCAATTTTTGACCATGTTCCCCAGCTTATTTTACTACTTCCATCTTGTTTAAACTATACGGACTAATGTTTTATTTAGTACAAGTTTTGTCTTTCTAACAAATTTTGTAGGTTTAAAAAACTCCACTTAAAATCCAAAAAGTTTCCCCATGATATGAAATTCACTACAGGGGGATCTCAATTCCCTAATTTTAATTTTAAATTTCCATTTTTTTCTATTCTTCTATTGATATCTCTCCCACAATTCTTTTCAAAATAGTGTTGTCACTATATCATTTTATGTGTGGGGGAGTCTTTCTTAAGCCTTATTATCGATACACTTGGATTATTTATTATTTTGACTTATCTAGGAGACATTTTTCATTAAAATCATGATTTAAACCTGCAAACTCATCACACAATTTTAAATAAAAGATAAAGTAATGTAGATATTTTTGAAATCCATTTTTAGTACTGTTTAGAATTTTTAGAATGACTATTGAGTTTAGTAATTAAATTCAAATTCAAGATTCTTGAAATTGATTTTGATTAACTTATCATTATATTTTATACTTCGAGTGATTTACAGTTATTTTTTTATACTCCTATTCCTAATAAGATTATATACTTACAATATCATATTATTTTATAAGAATATTTCTTGAGAGATACTTTAGACACATAAACCTACTAAAACTTTCATTGAGATCTTATTGTGGCTATGATTTAACAAATAAAATTTTAAAATGATAGAG
Source organism: Viscum album (assembly GCA_963277665.1). Taxonomy (NCBI): domain Eukaryota; kingdom Viridiplantae; phylum Streptophyta; class Magnoliopsida; order Santalales; family Viscaceae; genus Viscum; species Viscum album. The sequence goes on from OY728126.1 coordinate 1,328,291,389, forward strand.
GCAATCTTCATGATCCACTTTTTTCTGGGACCCACATATAATATTTCATTCTTTAGCCCGTAGTAGCCAGGAATAACCTTATTAGGACGGATTCATTTAAATCCTAATGTCCCTTCCTACCCTTTTCTTGGTAAGATGTATGATTATCCTTTGAACAAGTGTGGGGGGATTTTCACTACCGATGGACATGAGATGTTATCATTGAGGATATGTATGGTGGCACTTTCACTAGATTTATATGATGTGGTCCATTATTTCATTAAAAATTTTCTCCACTTACCATATTCCTTTAAAAAAATATAGAAATAAAACAAAAATGATAATGGGTTGTGTATTTTTAAGGTAAAAAATCACCATTACCAAACCAATGAATGCTACTATGGGTAATATATGGTTAGGGTATGGATGTGGGACCTAAAGTAGACATGATTTTTGAAAAATAAATAAAAAAAATGAATGGAACAAGGAACATTATTTATACCTACTTGATATACTCATGGATCCACTTTTATGTGTGGAGTAAAAACACATTTTATTTATGAGGAGATACTTCGTTTCACTATTCACAATTTTCATACATTATACATTAGAGTTTAGCCTACTTTTGAGATTTATTTTTATTTTCTACCCACCTTCCATCAGCCTCAAATTCATATGAACCCTATTTCCGAAGCTATTAAGATTAATTTTTTATTTGTATTTACGATGTAGAGGTGATAGAACCAATGATAGATTATGGTTGGGAATATGTATTCAGGGTATTAATATAAATAAAGTTAAATTTTACCTTAAGCGACGAGAGAGAATTTATTATGAGATAAATTTCAAAATGGTAATAGCATTTAAAGAACTATTATGAAATTTTAAATAATGGAAGAAAGAATCTAGATAGAGAACTAAATTATGAGGCATGAATGAATTTCTATTCAATATTGATTCTAGATGACTGACGTTTTCTTCTCACACTTAGATTTATTTTCCTAGTTGTAATGAATGTTTTCTGTTTTATTTTTTTTGGAATCCCTATTTATATGTTTTGTAATTGAGGATAAGAAATTGTTCCTACTTCAGATCCATGCTAGAAAGAATGTCGAACAACCATATCTGACACCTCACCACTCAATTGGATAATCCAAAAACACATTTTAAACAACCCACTAGAATGGATAATTCTTGTACATGTTGACCAAAATTATTACACACCCCTCTCAAAGGGATAGTTCATATGTCTCAACTAACATGCTCAAGGAGCAACACATGAAATATATATTTAAAAAAGATGATAGAAAAATCATCATGTCATAACATACAAAATCCATAGCCATTAAAATCCACATACAAGAAACATAAATAATAATCCCCACAAGGATACACACACAGAAAAACCTTATCTTATCAAAAATCAAACAAAGGTTACTCGAAACACATGTACTCCAAAAAATTATACTAATAACTCTTATAAATATCCACTAATAATAAGGACCATCTACCTTAGGCATAATGATGTTTTGATGACAAGGGTCAATGTTCGAATCTAATTTCACCATAATGAATCCTAGAACCATAACTGGTCCATAAATATTATAATTTTAGGATCAATATTGAGGATAAACCACACCTAAAAGGTAGGATAAGACCACACTTACCTGAAAAGACCCACTATCAACAACAATCTAGGTACCAATGGTGAGTTGGCGCTAATTCCCTAAATCATAGTGCTTATTCTCTGAAAAAATGAAAATTATATAGTTAGAACATTCCAAATTCCATATATTCAATCAATACATTGAGTATCTAATTTTATTTGACCAAGGTTAAGAGAAAAGGATTGATATGGATTAAGATGGGACCCACCAGATTAGAAATATAGGATCAAATTATTGTTTGAGCATCAACGAGAGGATTTGGAAGGAGTGAAGAGAGCCCAAAAATACCAAAATATATCTCATAGGGTTTTGGGGGATGAATAAGTCTTGATAAAATGAGATAATTAGAGGGGGGGGGGGTCAGTTTTAAAAAATATTCCATAAAACTCAGTTTGTTCACTTGGCCCCAAATGATGCCATTGGCCATCCGATGGCTGATGGGAAAAATAGGTTCTACCTAGGATCCCCACTAGCCATTTGATGGGATATGTAGTCAAGATTCATATCTTTAAGACTCCATCACCTTTTTGGTGGAGCCCATATGCTAACTTGTGGAACTGTTATAGCTTAAAAAACTATAAAATGGTCACCATCCAAGCCCCTTTCCATTTTTGGCCTCCAAACACCTCTATCCCACCTAAAATAACTTTAAAACATATTAAAAATCTATGAAAAAGATGAAAATAGTCATAACTTAAATAAAGGGTGTCATAATCCCCTCCCTCTTATGGATTCTCATACTTGAGAAGTATCCCTAGAGTTTTTCTTGAATAACTTGGGTCATTGTGCCAAAATGTTTGTCTCCTTCTCCCATTTTTCATCCTAAATACACTCATAATGCCATTGAACCTGAAAAATAGGACTGGTATTCCCTCATATAACCATCTCAATTCATTCTACAGTTCTAAAAGGTCGATCCATAAAGGATTCACCCAATTCTAGCTCAACATCCTCGCAGTTAGCCACATGTGTAGGATCGGGCTCTTACTTCCGAAGCTAAGACACATGGAATACATTATGTAAACCTTGATACCATGGAAGAATATCTAACTGATAGGCCACCATCCCGATGTATTTGATGATATTAAACAACCCAAAATACCATAATACCAATTCCCCCTACCTCCTGAAATACTTATTCCCTAAGTAAGGAGATATCCACAAGAAAACCCTATCACCCATGGTGAACTCTAAGGATTTTTTCTGTTATTCTATATATGACCACTATCTATCTGATATGTAACCAAACAATTTTGAATCAACTATACCTACTATGAGGTCTCCTACACCAAAATCACCACAATAACTAAATATTCACCTACCTCATTCTAGTATAGTGGTGAACAACATGTCCATATATAGAGAGCCTCAAACAGAGCCATTTTAATCATAGAATGAAAATTATTATTGTAGGAAAACTCTACCAGGGTGGAGTGATCATACCAAGCTCCTATGAAATCCAAAACACATTCTTGAATCATATCCTCTAAATTTTTGACCATTATCTCTGAATACCCATCAACCTAAGGATGAAAATATGTACCCATATTCAATTGAGTTTCTAACACATTCTACAAGCCTTTACAAAATCTTAATGTAAACTAGTAATCTTTATCAGATACCATGATCTATGGTAATGCATTATCCATATGATTTTCTGAACATAGATCTTTCCTAGATCATCCACTGATTTAGCATCTTAGTTTAGTATGAAATGAGTCACCTTGGGGAATTGATCCACTACAACCCACACAAAATATTAAACTCTCAAGGTCCTAGGTAAACCTATCACAAAGTCTATGATCACCTCATCCCACTTACATGCAGTACTGAAAGTGCCTAGATAAACCTTCCAGGTCTCTAATACTCATCCTTTATCCTTTTACAATTCATAAAATGGAAGACAAATCCTTCCATGTCTCTTTTCATGTCGGACCACTAAAATTTTCATCTGACATCATGATACATTTTGGTCAATCCCGGGTGCACTTACCACTATGAAGCATGGGAGGATTTAATCAGCTATTCTATTATAGAGTATGGGACCATCACTCTTAAATGAACCAAAATCACACCATGTATTTCTAGATTCCAACTTTTAATGGGATCATTTTCTCCCAGCCTCTCACACTTTATGATATAATCTAGATCAGATTCCTAACTATCCTTCACTCTTTCCACTAATGAGGATGTGATCAATAAGCGTGCACAATCCATGGACCTCTATCCTTATCCATTCCCATATTATAGTTGGTCAACAATACTATCAGTTTTCAACATACTTTGTATATCTGATCACCAAATTCATGCATATTCCTACTAAGAGTTTCTATGACAATGTTCCATTTCCTAGGAACATATTCCATCTCAAAGTAAAATGTTGAAAATTATTCCACTGAATGCCTATGATGAATATTCAGGTCTTGCTAGGAGAAAATGTACCACCAACTCTTATGGTCTATATATACAACAAATCTATTAGTGAAGAGGTAGTTTCATAAAAATTTCAATGCATGAACCATTACAACCAAGTATAAGTCATGTGTAGGATAGTTCTTCTCATGGGGTGAGTACGGATGATATCCATAAGCAAACACCTTATTACTCTACATTAGAATAGATACAAAGAAAATTCTAGATGCATCGTAATACACTGGATACCCAATTCTAGGATTAGGAAGAATCAAAATCATAACCAATGTCAACCTATTTTTTATCTCTAACAAGGCACCTTCATATTGGTCTATCCATTGAAACTTGGCCCATTTGTAAGCACATTCATAGGTACCTCCAAGCAATAAAATTCTTAAATGAACCTCCTTTAATACCAAATAAAACCCTGGAAAATATGATCTTTAACACATTACTTGGATATGAATAAGAAATAACCACATCTACCTTCTTCGGATCAACATATATTCCTTCTTGAGAAACTATGTTCTCAAGAAATCACACCTCTTATATCCAAAAGTGACACATTGAATACTTTTCATAAATCCAATGTTCTATAATAGTAATCAATACAATCTCAAGGATTATAGCACGTTCTTATAATATCTTTGAATATATTAGGATGTCATCGATGAACACAATAATGAATGAGTCCAAGTATAGATGAAATATCTTGTTCATGAGAGCTATTAACACATCCAGAGCATTCATCAATCCAAAAGGCGTAATGAGATACTCATATAGCCCATAACTACTCCCAAACATTTCCTTTATTATATATTACTATATGACCTAAAGTTGATGGTAGATAGAACACAAATCAATCTTTGAAAACCATTAAGTTCCCCTTAATTGATTGAAAAAGTAACCAATCCTTGGTAATGGATACCTATTTTTCACAGTGATCTGGTTTAATTTCATATAGTCCATGAAAATATAAAGATTACCTTACACCTTCTTAACAAACAATACCAGATCACCCCACGGGGAAGTGATCATTCTAATAAATCCTTTAGCTTCATGATATTCAAGTTACATTTTGAGATATTTCATTACAGTTGGTTCCATGTGATATGGTTGAATTGTTATAGGTTTAAAAACTAGAATAAACTTGATATCAAAATCAACTCTCCTATTTAGAGGTAACCCTGATAAATCATTTGGGAAGACATATTAGTATATGTTTACCACTGGAGGAAAATAGGAGTGAGCCATTGTACAATCCACCATAGGGATCATGCCAACCACCTACACTAAAAATAATTATATCTGATGAGGATTGGGTCTCACTTTTTCTTCTTCAATGTCCCGCTCATCATACAATATGAACTTCTACCCTTTTGGAGATGTAAAAGTCACTCACCTCCGATAACAATTAACATGTTCATGGTAGATGGTTAACTAGTCAATGCCAATGATCACATCAAAACTTTATATCTCTAGAATTGTGAAGCTCCACACATGATTAAATCCAGTGACCACCATCATACATTCTAGATAGATATGAAGACCACCAACTTTATTTCCTAGGGGTGTATTGATGGATAACTGATGATAAGGGAACTTAACTGGTAAGTTTATCCAAACAATCACTTGAGTAGATATGATTGAATAAGACACACCTATGTAAAAAAACAATAGGTAGTATAAAAAATATCAGGACTATACCTTGAACCATTGAAGTTACCTCTCCACCATAGTCTAAATCCTAATCAGCTGCATATATTATACCAACGATCTTTCCTTGACACCCTATAAGATCATGAGTCACTTAAGTCACTGAACCTTGTGGGGTTTACAAATGATACTGAGGCCCTCCACCCATATCATGGATTGAACTTGCAGTTTTAATATGTGAATTCTTAGAATAGAACCAATTTAGATGACTAGTATTTCCACACCAGCAACAAGTCTTGAGAGAAACATGATAGTACATGAGATAATACCTCCTTCTCCCATAGTCATATAAATTAGCAGACCCATCTCTCTATGAGGGAGTTGAAGAAAAACTACTCCACTCTAAATATCAACCATTTCTCTCACATTCGTACAATTATTTTCTTTTCTTTATCCCATAATAATTAATTAGAACTATATAAGGGAAGGAACCCATTCATCCACTAGTAGTTGGAATAAAACATATATCTCTACATTCCATAATGACCTTCTCTATCATCAGGGCCTTATAAAGAACTGCAACATATATTTTAAAATAAATGTTCCTAAGGTGGAGTTTCAACTCTGGATGAATCATGATCATGAAATTCTTGAAAATATTCAACTTATTCCCATATACAAGATGATAAAATTGAATTAATTCAGTGAAACACACTAAGTAGTCATACATTGAAATAGCCCCCTGTTGAAGATCCATGAACTCCTGAGTACAGTCTAGATTTAGTGCATCAGAGAATATATCCTAGAATATGTGGTCCTTGAAGGTTTCCCATGTCATCCCTTTATGTTTAACAACCTGAAGCATAACACCCCACCACTTTCCAGTAGTTCCTTGAATCATAAAGGCCGAAAGATTAACATTTGGATCCCCTCAGGGATTCCACTAGTTTGAAGATCCTCTTAATGACTTGTATCTATTCCTCTACATACTGGGTCCCTTTAGTGACCTGTAAGGATAGGGGATACTGGATTTTAAAGTCATGAGTGGATTCAACTATTTTTGTCCCACCATTTTAGGATCCTCCACCCTATATAGGTACTAGCTAGAAGAGTCCCAACTAAATCAAATCTATAGCTTGAGTTACTGGAATATCCATGGGGGAATACTCACCAGCATCCTACCACATGATAGGTGGAAAAAGACATCTATGAGGTGAAATTTTTTAAAATTCCCGACCAACTTTTAGAGAACTAAAACAACTAACCAAGAAGAATGATAATATATCACAAACACACACATAATTTTTTAAAACAAGGTTAAACCTAAGAGGATACCCATAGAATAATACATAAGATCCTAATCACTTCCCAAGAACTAATAATCTAGTACCCATGCATTAATCACAACCATATACACAAACACTCAAGCATATAATACTCAAGATAAAATAAAGGAATGTGAGAAATAATGCACTAAAATTAAATATTATAATTTTAATAAGAATTTAATTATTTGGGCTCTATTTAATGATAGAAACATGAAAATGAAATGTGATTATATGTTCCTAAAAATGATTTATGAATGCACACCAAACCCCATAAACTAGCATACCAACATCACGTGCATCACCCAAGGTGAAGTAGAACATGGTAACTTTGAATAATAAAAACATGAAAAGAATTCAATTCCATTTCCATGGAAACTCGAAGGTCCACTATGATGTTCTGTCCAGACACTGACACAGTTCCCCTATCTGAGTCCCAACTATCCCATATACTATCTACCCTATCCCAAATCAAGGTATAAAAATAAAAACTATAGTGAATCTAGATATGATACCATTTTATAACACCCCAACCCGAATCAATGGGTTTGAGAAGGAATTACACACAACATCATGCGCGCCTCCACACACTCAAGAGGTTTCTGAATTTATACTAGGGTCAAAAGGGATATCATGGGGAGACTATTCCCTTAATATCAGGTAAACATAAAAGTATATAAATAAAGCAATTAAAAATTCATTAAATAAGAATAAATAAATAAATCATCAGATTCATGACATCTATATAAAGTACCAACCCATAAAATATCAGTATGGAATGTCAGTCACATAAACCAAAATGAGAAAAAAAGGATCCCCATAGGTGGTGGATTAATGTATGAGATAAATGTAACCAATTAAAATAATAATGTATGTACAATCCCAATGTCCATATTATAATGCCTTCACCTTCATATTAAACCTACTAAACTTCCCACCAGAGGTCCTTTTCCCTTCACAAGATCCTTAGTAATAAAATCTAAACACACAGCGAGATACCCGAGTAGGATGTGAGTATGAAACCCAATAGGATACCACCAAAAGTCCTTAACATAAGTACATAAGACACAAAATTTCATTCCATAAAGGTTAAAATAATGAAAATAAGAATCAAGTATATCACACATACAAACCATATATTCATATTCCTTAGAAACTGGCTCTACTTTCTTCATCTCAATAATTAAAATAAATCCAACTAACCATGCTTGATACCCCCCCTCGATGGTGTAGTACAAAAACATGTTTGAAACATCTTGATGGAAGGTATATTCCATGCACATGCCACTTAAAAGTATGAAACATCCCTTTTAGGGGGATATTTCATATGTCTTGACTTGTATTCTCAAGGAACATCACATACAATTTATATATACAAGAAGAAAGATAAAACACCATGTCATAATAAGAAAGATTAATAGCCATAACAGTCCACATGCGAGAAACAATAATCATAGGAGCCACAGGTGTACACACATATACCTCATGAATCAAACATAAAAAAATATTCCAAGAGCAACACATGAATTCTAAAAAATAATTCAAATCACCCGTATAAATATGAACTAAATATAAGGACCACTTACCTTAGGTATAATAAAGTTTTGATGATAAAGGTTGATGTTTAAATCCAATCTCACCACACTAAATACTAGAAACATCCTTAACCAAACAAGAGTAAAATTTTAGGATCAATATTCAGGAAAATTCAAACCCAAAAGGTAGGATATGATCACACTTACCCAAGAAGATCCTTTACTGACAATACTAAAGGACCCAACAGTGAATAGATTGTCAATTCCTGAAATCCAAGTTCTAATTATATCAATTAGAAATAATTCTCTTGTTATAACATTCCAAAATAATTATATTAAATCTATAAATAGAGTATTTAATTGGGTTTAACTAAGGATAAGAGAAAAGGATTGATCTATATTATGTTGTGACTCACCAGATTAGGAATGTATGATCAAACCATTATTCAGGCATTGAAGGGAGGATATAAAAGTAAAGGAGATAGCCAAAATTTAAAAAATATATCTACAAGGGTGTTGCAGGTTGAATAAGTCCTAAGATAATGAGGTAATTAGAGAGTAGGTTGGGTTTCTAGAAAAATTCCATAAAACTTAGTTTGTTTACTAGGCCCCAAACGATGCCACCGGCCACCCAGTGGCCTCTACCAGATTACTGATGGTTTATGGGTAGAATTTCCTCCACCTAGAAGACCCATTGGTGGGATAGTTACTACCCACTAATAGGATATTAGAATATTTAGTCAAGCTGTAGATCCTACAAACTCCATCGGTTAGCTGATGGAGCCCATCAGTGAGTCGATGGAGTTTGTGTAGTTTTTCAATCTACAACATGCCAAAATTCCTAGACCAGTTCCATTTTCAGGAACCTAGAAACATCTATATCACATAAAATCACTTTAAAAAATATTTAAAATCTATGAACAAGCTAAAAATAGGCATACCTTAATTTGAGGGTATCACATTCCATGTATTGTAGAAACTTTATAAGGTCTCCATGGATGTTAAATATGCCCAGATAGAAGGTAATGAAATAATGTTAAGAGATATGAACAAGTCTCTAGATTATATAGTGAAAATTAATGAGTAAAAAAATAAAAAATAAAGGAGGAATGAGAAGAAATACTGAACTCAGTTATGGATAAAAAAATAATCTCAATTTAAAGTGTTTGGAGGTGGAAGCAATACTGAGAAATATGGTTACTATAAAAAACAAGTATTATCAATCCTATAAGATGAATTATACTACCATACAAACTTTAAAGAAGAGTCTTACAAGTAATAATACTAAAATTAATGGAAAATAAAGCTTGATATTGAGCATAGAAGAATCCACCTAGATATCATAGAAGAAAGTATCTAACAACCAAAAAAAATATCTATATATGAAATATATTTATACAAAATGTAAATATTTAGATTCAAATTATATAAAAATGTGGAGGAGTAAACATTCTTGGAAGCTAACTAATATTTCAAGGAAGGAGCTGAGAATTTATAAGAAAACTTTCTCTTAAAATGGAGCCCAAAAAGTTAGGGTTCCTTTACAAAAAAACAATGGTTTCAAGAGAGATATATTGTTCCTAAATGGAAAATAATGAGGGTTGTTAGAAGATGATGGTGTTGCTAAAATTTTGGGAAAATTTAAATTTATTACTTGTATAACATATCAATGTACAAAAGTTCTAGATTCCCTAAACCAAGTTGGGAGAAAATATGAAGAATGGATAAAACCCACTAGACTCAATTAGAACTTATAGAAGAATAAGAATACGAATTCCAGGAATAGATTTTAAACCCTTGGAAATTTATCTGAGTTGTACAGTATTGGTGTTCACTATTATGGTGAATTTTGGAACAATCCCACTAGGTATCACAAATGTAAAGAAGATGACATATAATTATCCCAAACTGGAAAGAAGATGAAGAAATAAAGTATGTTTACATTGAGAGATAAATAAAAAAAATATGGTTTATGAATAAAATAATACTAAAAATACAATAATGAAATTAAATAAGGGTTTTAAAACTAATATAAATAAGTGATTTTACTGTGAAAAAAGAGGCCATATCATGGACCATTGAAATATGACAATGAATCTCAATGAAAATTGGAGTTAGTAAAAATCTAGAAAGGAATCCATATAAGATAGATATTCTAGGTTTGGATTAGTGGTTGAGTCTATCTATGAATAATTAAATTATATTCGTAATAATAGAAAGAAAAATACTAAATAAGAGGTGTGTGTAAGGTTCAAGAAATCTAGTCATAGTGTAATCAAATGTATGACATGGACACCTTGATAAGATGATTTTTTAAAGAAAAAGGGAAAGAACCAGTGAGCCTAGGTTCTAAAACTATAACTAAAAAGAAGAAATATACACCTAAGAGAATGTATAAGAATATTCCCAAAGGTTTTATTAATATAAGGCCAGATCACTTATAATTGGATAGAAAATTAGAACAAGATGAAAAGAAATATTCTTCTCTATCTTCTCAAGTCAAGAAGTCAAAACCAACTAAGTTGAATTGGAATTGTTTAGCCCAATCCAATTGTATGTTTTTTGGGACAACCTCTCGTGGAATAGATTATAAACTAGAGCATAAATCTCATAGATTAACCTCTAGAGTGTTTTTTTTGAGAGTTATAGGGACAAAGTTCCCTTGCTTAGGGATCTGGGGGCTGAAGGTCCGCGACCCAAATTTCAGGAATTATAAAAACTTTGATCATACTATAGAATAGTTAATTATTAACACCTAAAATTCACTATAACAGTAAAAGAATTTTCATGATTACTATAGAATATTAGACTTTGGAGACAACATTACTGTAGCTCTGTGGACTTCTAGACACTGTTCACCATAACCCAGTGGACATACTATATGATTGGTGGCACTATTGTACTATATTCTTTATGAGATCATTTGAGATAGGGTTTCTTTATGTGAAACTATGATTTTTACCGATAATTAATATACCAAACATAGTGCCATTTCTACCATTCTATGGATGTAAAGATTATTTCCCAAACCATGTAAATATCTATGTCTTGTGATTTTCTTCTTGTTCTTTTGTTTTTACCATTTATTCTTCTTTTGTAAATTGTCCATAATTTATTACAACATGAATATATATAAAAATATTAGAGTTGGAAGATAAGATAAATATATTATAACAAACAAATTTTAGTTATATAAATACAATTAGGAAAAACATTAATACATCTATACATTTCAAGACTTATAGAAAAGGTGTTTCTGGGTTATTATATCTATATGTTCCCTAGTTATCATTATGAGGATTTATTGGAGGATCCTACTCATTATTATATTGTTTTTCGTTATGTATTAATGTCAATAATAATAGGTAATGAAGTTTGGAAAACATCTATTGATGAGGAGATATCAAAAGAGACCATACTTCCATACTTTTAACATTGTGTTTAAATCTAGAAATCTAGACAGCCCCTTTAACATTGAAGGACGAGGTAAGATTTCATTATCCCATCGCTATTTAACTTTTATATATTATTTTTTAAAAGTGGGAGTGATTATATAACTGAATAGGGAAGAAATAACATGCACTTGAATGTTTTTAATGTGTTTTTTCAAGTGAGTGAAAGTATATATTATTTCTTTAAAATATTTTCAAACCACCCACAAGGTATGAATGATAGAAACTAGTGCCACATGTGGTGAAAATATAGATAACCGTACTATCTAAAATTTTTTCTCTTGGTTTCTACAAAGGGTGACCCCATATAGGCTTAAAGTTCATTATTTGATGGCCTATTTCTAATATAAATGTAATTACATATAGCTTTTGTGGATTATTTTCTCTTTTTAAGTTCCTAAAATCACTTTCCATTGGTAAGTAATTATTCTTGCAGATTTACTTCTCTTATGGAATGAAAGGGAGCAATATTTTTTTTTGTGATAATTAAGAGACACTTACCATAATATAAATTAGGAATAGAATCACAACTACCATATTGTTTCAAAAGGGGGATAATTCCTTTCCCCTTTGTATTTGTTATCAATTAGGTAGATAAATATTAATTTGATTAATAGAGCTTAATGATGTTACAAAAAGGTGAAGATTGAAGTGCCCAAAGTTTTTTGATTGTATTTGTTTTAAATAAGGCTTGTTAATGTAATACAAAAAGGTGATATCTTGGGTAAATAAGATAGTATACACCCATGAAATGATATCAAGAAGCTACCATTTTGTTTAAATGGTAAAGGATAAGAACACAAGTCCTTGAAGTAATTGGATGAATATATTCTTTGTAACAATAACATTAAATGATTTTTGAGTTAAAATGTATGGAAATGGAATGTTTCATATCAAGTGGTCGAATCAATATCATCAATGAAAGAAGTTAAGATACTGATGGAGGATCTTGTAGTATAATTTGTACTGAAAAACATTGTAAAGCTACATTTACCTAGTGTTTGATAGGTTCAAAGTGTTTGAAAAGCTATATGGATTTAGAGAAACCATACTTGGAGTACCTATCAATTTGGTTGCTAAAATTCATAAGTATCACTCCTGTATAAAGGAAGATTTGAATGAAGATGAATTAATATTTATTTATGAATGTTTGAACTCTGGCCAATAGAATAGTTTATTTAAATACTATATTTCAAGTATTTTATATACTGAGAAATCTATGAAATTTAATTGAAGGTGCTTTTAATTATTTTAGTAATTACTATTACAATTTTAAGATTTTTTAATATGATTGAAAGAGGTTTGAGAAGGACCGAAAATATTTTAAGTTTCTATGAGTTCAATTTTAGAAGACTCAGTTTCCTGCGGAGAAGCATGAACAATGGACGGAAAAATTATGCTATAAAAAAAACGCATAGAATAATTTATCTAATTAGAAAAAAATTTCTAATATTATATGATAATTTAGATTTCATGTTTTCTTGTATAGAGGAGTTAGAAAAATTGGCAAAGGAAATTTAGCTACACGAGCCACTACTTAAGATATTTCATCTACATGGAAGATAAGTGGTCATTGCATAAGAGAATTTATAGAAATAAGGAAATGAAAAATAGATTTATATTATAATGAATTATAGTCTGTTACTTTATGAGAATTGGGTATTGTGTAAGAAGATTCATCTGTGAATATGAAAACCGGTAAAGGAAATCGATCCATGTGATCATGCTCATAAGATATTTATGCATTACATAAGTAAATTGAGTTATGCGCATAATGTCACATAAGTAAGTTATTTTAAGAGAGTTCTAATTTAACTAAATTTATCTAAAAAAGTGTGAATTGTTTTTCCCATAAGGAAATTGATTAATTCATTTTGAGAAAATATGAGCTCATAAGATAAAAGACATAGTAGAATTTTCAAGATCTTAGTTGAATAAAAAATCAAGATTTAGAGAATTTCAATATTTTAAAGAATAATAAATTTGATGATACGGATTCCTTGATAATGTTTTTAGAACATAATTAATTTTTTGAGTTCCATTATACAACCTTGAAATGAGAAAAGATAATTATTTGAAGATAAGAAGATCATAGTTTATTAAATCCTTGTTTCTCAAAGAATAAAAAAAATTATCAAGTTTTCAAGAATAATGTAGATATTGTTGAGTCAAAATATTTTCTATTCATTGGTTAATTAGGTAATTTTTAAAAAAAGTTTATTTAGAATAATAATGAAGAAAGGTGAAGTGTTGGTACTTTTTGTACAAACTCAAACCAATTTCTATATTGGTTCCATGTAAAGCACTCATATTGCAAGATCGGGTTCCACACTGTAGGCATGACCAGTGTACATTTTTTTATATTTTTAAAGAATTATATTTAGATATTATATTAGAATTATTTTAGAAATAAGAATCTGATCCATGATTAGAATAAAATAAAAATAAAATTAGTTATTAAAGAGAATTTAATTATGGTTATTCTTGGAATATCCGTTGAGTTGAAAAAGTGTGCATGAAATCTTAGAGAGAACAAAATTAGTTATTGTTTAATACTAATTTTGGGATAGTAGATACTCTATCTCTATGGTATACTATTTAAGTTAATTATAAAATAAATAACACATTTAATGAGAAACCCTTTCACATGAGAATAATGTATCTCAATAAGAGTTGATACAAAGTGCCCATGTGTCCATACCACAAAAAGAGTAAATGATGCTACTTGACATGAAAGGGATGATAAATTAGAGAACTGAGAAGAATATATTTTTCAATGAAGATGAAGAATAAGAATAATAGAAATAAAAATAAGAATAATTTTAAATTTTTTCATGAAGAAGTTAGGATGAAGAAGAAGAATCAAGTCTTTGAACCTCCTGGGTCTCGAAGAAGAAGTAAGAAGAAGAAGCTATTGCATTAAGATAAGGGAACCTGACCTCCTGAAGAAGGTAAAAACAAGTAGGTGGAGAGGTTAATAATATGATAACCTAAAACCAATGTTGTTTTCATTTTATCATTTGTATACTCAAGCTTATAGAATAGAGAGAAAAATAAGAAAGATTATTAGAGGAGAGACTGACCTAAAGTACATGTTTTTATATTTAGTTTCGAGACATTCAGTGACTAAGAAGTGAGTTTAAAAATCTATTAAACAAATTAAAAAGAACTAAGAACTAAATATAATTTCATATATTGAGTTTCATGTAATTTTTATTGAATAATTTGAGGTATTTAAAGGCACTGAATATAGTGATCCATACATTTCATACAAAATTATTACATATTATTAGAAGGATATAAATTTTATAATAGTAAAATACACATCAAAACTATAACGGTTTAGTGTCTTTGTAAAATTGGATATATAAAAAATCCAGTTCATAAAATATCTACACAATTTTATATAAATCTATTCATGACTAACACCCTTATTAGACACATTATACATAAAAAGTTTCTTCATATCCTGAAGTAAAGAAAAAATAATAAAGAGTGAGATCAAATGATCAGTAAGGGTAAAAAAGCGAGATATAAATGATCATTTTAAAAAAAGAACCTAAATAGTATGAGAAAATTATATTATCCTTTTAAAATCATACCCAGTAATTATTAGATCAAAACATGAGTTATTACATAAAACATGGCACTTAATAATACATGAATCATAAATCAATTAAAGAACACGAGCCATGAGATATTAAATTCGGTATAATATATTTTCAAAATTGAGTGGAATAAATTTTTTCATAATCACAATAATATAAATCTTATATCAAGTCTATATGCCAAGAAATTCATCACATGTTAGTATTGGGATAACCTCCCATGTAACTACTTCATACTTAGAATAAACATATATGTAAAATCTTTTTTAGGATTGTGATAACCTATCCTGTAACCTATTTTTTGATATTAGGATTGCCTCACATGAAACCTTTAATCTTATAAACATTTATATTTACCTAATAACTTTTATGGTTATATAATTCTGATCCCACCTATCACATAATCATAAATCTAATCATATGTATGTCACAAGTTTCTAAAATAATTCATCACAACTTAACATGTGGAGAATAAAATTGGTTTGATTGATATTTCATCAGCATAAACATAAACCATCTAGAGAAAGATTAAATGTTGTTTTAGTGGATCATATCCCCATTAAATATGAAGTAACATCAAATAAAGGTATCATAAATGAAAAATTCCTTTAAAATATCATTGAAATATTTCCCGGGGAAAATAAAATTTTTATTTTTAAATCATATATTAAAATATAAATATTTTCCAAATATTAAGGGAAAAAATTATTTGAAAAGAATAGTGTAAAATTTTAGAGTAAGCCTCAAATCATTGATAATTCATGACGATAAGAAATTTCTTTCATGTTGTGCATATTAAAACAATGTTTCCTTTAATATTTTTGGAAAAAAGTAAAAATTAACTTGTTTAGAAAATGACAAGAAGGTTTATTTTAAACAATTTTATAAAAATACAATAATGGGTAAAAATTATTTTAAAAAATCATTGTAGAATATTAAAAAATTCCTGAAAACATTTTTATAAAACATGTACACGGAGGAAAAATTATTTTTAGCTGAATAGAGAAATAATCATTTTTCCTTAAAAAATTATTTTAGTATTTTAAGTACTTAAAGTGTTGAAATTAAAAAAAACATGTAGTCTCAAGAAATAAATAGTGGATAATTAAATGAAAAGGATTTATCATGAATAGATAATATAACTTCCTTCAATTTAAATTCAAGCATAAACAATCCTGATTAAAATTAAATTGAAATATAAATCTCTTACCACTTTAGTAAATTTTGAATCATAAACCCCATGAAAGAATAACTTTAAATTAAGATTTAAATATAATTACCACAAGGATATTAATTTTATATCATGTAAAAAGGGCTATATATACACCACATAAGTTAATATAGGTTCATAACATAACATATGTCCCAAATTAGACAATTTGAGATGATAAACCCTTACCTCAAGTTTGAATTTATTAGAAAGTGATCTAAACACATATATAATAAATTTAAATTTATTATAATTATATAAAAAATCATTTACATACTTATAATATCATATATGATCCACTACTGAAAATTTAAGCTATATCCATGGACCTATATCCATGGTTTTATATGTTCGTGGCTATAGCTTGGTTATACCCACGGTTCAATTTTCATCCTTGGCTACACATTTGCGTTTCGCTTTTTTTTTCGCTTCCTGTCAGGCTCCTCCTTCCTCGATATGAAACCCTCATCACGACACCCTTCTCCCCTGACAACCTCTACTCCTCCCGACGACCTCTCTCACCACACCCTCCTCTCTTCCCTCGCACCTGTCATCTCTTGCACTCACTGCTGTCCTCTCCCGTTGTCCTCGCCAGCTTCAGTTCCTCCATCCCCCACCGTAGTTCCTTCATCCACAGCGCATATTCTCCAATTGCGGCTCGGATTTTCCATTCGGGGTTGCTCCATCCCTCGTGCGGTACTCCCCTCCTCCAAACCCTTATTTGGGTGTTCCTCATCCATTCGGTGCATTGGCCGAAGGGTTCCTCCCCTCCTCCACACCCTTATTCGGGCCTTTCTCTTCTCTACGATGCGTTGGCCCTGCTAATTTACTTAATTCTATTATATGGCTGCTGTTTATAGTTTTTTTAACCTGTTTTATGGCTCCCAGGAGGATGAATAATGTTTTTATTTGTAGGAGGAGTTTGTGTTTTGTGGCTCCTAGTTTGTAGTATTAATTCTATTTGTGTTTCGGTGCGTTTTCTATTTTTTGGCTCTTGTTTTGTGGGTTATTTGAATATTGTTTGCAGTATTTATTATGTTTAGGATGTTTTTAATTTACAGGAGGAGTTCAAGGAGGGGTTTGTGTTTATTTCCAATTGTTTTGTGGCTCTTGTGTGTTGACTGGTATTCTGTCGACTGTTATTCACTGGTATTTCATGGTTTATATTTCATTCTAATTCTCATAATTAATCTAGTATTCTAGTATTCATGGTTTAATCTGTTTACTATTCTGTCATATATTTACTATTCTAGAATTATTATGTTTCTATTTACTATTATGTAATTATTAGTCTATTTCTAAGTGTTTTGTGTAATAGACTTTGTATATTTGAAATTTACAGAATTCAAAAGTTGGATATTTTAGTCATAAATTCCAAAAGTTAGTATTTTCACTATGTAAAGAACCTTACTTATCCAATTTTTACCTTTTTATATCAACCATATACATAGAATACCCTTGTATATTATTATTATCATGCTATAAAGGGTATGTTTATATTTTTCCTTTTTATTATATATTGTTAAGCATGTTTTCTGTCCATTTATGTACATGTAAATTACATGGGATATTATTTTGAGTTATAAATGACTATACCCCTTTAATTATTCCATGGGATGGGATGAGGCCTCCACTTTGTATAATCCTTCCCCATTCCATGGGATGAGCTTAGGACCTGACTCCAGAAGTGCACCTAGGTGGGATGACCTATAATATTTCCCTACACCTAACCTAGACAAGATGTCTTAAAATATTTCTATATCTCTAGATTGACATCGACAATGATCCCCATTAAAGAATATGAACTTAGGTAAGTTCTAATATGCATTTTCCTAGTATAGAGAGTTACTTGATATAACTTGTATTTGTCTTTCAACTACCTATTTACAATTATTTTAATATTATTTTGGTTATTTTCCTAAAAATGTTTTTTATTTAAACATGCTAATTAGTATACATGTTCGCACTTACACTTGGTTATTCACTTGTTATTTGAGGTATGTCATTGGTTCCCTATTGAGTATATAAATTCTTATACCCTACATTAACACCTTACTGAGCATGAAACTTTATTCCTTATACTTCAAGTACCTTTTTAACAATGGATGTTTTGGGAATTGACTAGTCTTGGGTTGATTGAAAGCTATACCCTCTTAGAGATTGGATATTTAGAGGAGCATTCTTTTAAGTACCAACACAAATACAAAAATAGGATTTCATATTGGCATTTAGATGATGGTTATTTTATAATTGACATAAAAAAATTAATGACAGTTATTTAGATAATCAATGTTAAATGCATTTTACCAATGGGTTTTAATGCTTCTTATCTACTCATTTCTCTTGCAAGAATTCCCAAGCTAAATTGTTCTATATCTACCATGTGAAGGTTCAAATCCAGTTATTCTACACTAGTAATAATTCTCAACAACTTTTATTGGTTTAATTATTCTATATTCATTATAATGAATTTACTTTGTGGTGTAAAGTTTTATCGAGTTGTAATCGCTCAACTCACACATGGTTGTGCCTCCATCAAAAGGTAGTGTATTGGTTATGCTAACCTAGGAAAAAATTAGTTCTTAGGTTCTACTTTATCCCTAAAAAATGTAGGTGTTTGGGTTGTGCCTTCAAGTGTGAAAAAGGTAAGTTGGATTTTTTTAGTTGTTGGGTACGATAAAAGAAGATTATAAAGAGTTTTCAATCTCCTTCACCATGATGTGGTGTTATACTCCATGATTAAAAGTCAACAACGGAATGACGTCGCGTCCTTACACTATGGTATATGATATGGTTTATCTTTTCAAAATGTCTCAAAATTTCAATAAATATTTGTAGAATTAATACAAAACATCACAACTCATTGTGAATATGTCCAAACACTTTTGGTAATTGATTATTATTATCTCTTATATTTCATATAGACTCTTTTTACTGTGTTCTACTACTAGAAAAATGACATATAGCCATGGTTTACTTGGGTTCTTTATTGAGTATATGATTTGGTGTTCACGGTTTACTTGGGTTCTTTATTGGGTGTTCTTCATGATGTTTCATGGTAAATAAGTCATGGATAATGATTACGATGCATTAAATTAGCTTCCTTTATGTTTTTCATGTTTATTAAGTTGTGGCTATAGATTTTACCTGGTGAAAAATATTTTAAGTGTGTTTTGAAAAGTTAAATACACAAAATACTTGGGTTATCTTCCAAATGGTTTTATTTAAACAAATTATAAATTTTAAGAATGTTTTGGCCTTCTAGACTATATATTTTTAAAATGTTTTAATGACTTGGTCGATTTTATAAAGATATTTAAATTGGTTTTCCAAATTTAAATTTTTTATTTTCAAATAATGAGTCCCATTTAGTGCCTTAGGGGGTTTCTTGAAAAAGTAGGCACCTCTATACATACTATCCATTTAGGGGGAATTCACATGGATGGTGTCAGGAGGTGGGATTAGCATAGATGATGGATATTATGATTTAGATGTAATATATACATTGTTTACTCACCTCCAACATTTCTTATAGTCATGGGTTCCTAGGCATCGTAGTGAGAGTTGAGTGATTTAGTGGAAATGTAGTGGTTGGATCGATTAAGTGAGAATTTTAATTGCTGTCCAACTTATCAGTCATCTCTGCTAGGGGAGTATATGTGAAGATGGTGAAAATTTGGTTCTAGGCCCACCTCCACACAACCTAGTGTTTGGTTGCAATGTGGGGATTTTGAATTTTATTGTTCACTACCACTGGTATATAATCGAGTAGTGCAAGCACAATAGAAATATTTTTATTAAATAATGACTCAAGAGTAGAAAAATATTCCATTTCTGCTTCCTTCCCAGCTTTGGGATCAGGATAATAGGACCCACATCAATTTATGGGGTTCCCATTGCTGATTTATAGGGACCAAAATTGGTAGGGATACTAGAGGAATAAGATAGGAATGTCAAATATGAACCATATCCTATAAGGAGGTGGTAATAGGTTGAAGTTCCCTTGAGAGGTTTAGATTATTTGGATGTGATTCGTTCTCCCATTAAAATCAATAAAGAGGGTGCTTCAGACATAGGAGTAGTGGAGGCCAGCAGCTTGAATACCTATCAGACTGACCTTTCTATTACTTCTTTAGGGTAGTAATCCACCAAAATCTCTGCATACTCCCATGAAAAGTTAATTATGGCTCTCATGTGAGGGAAAAATATTTTCATTTTAGAATCCTCACAGAACATCAATAATCATAATTGATGAAGAATGACCAAGTGAGATTCTATTTTGATCTGGGTAATTAGTAAAAATGCAACTTGTTGTAATCATCCGAACATCCTTTCAAATATTTAAGGAGTGTAGGGTTCACAAATGGTTACCCTATCCACCTGAGCGGTTAATATCTTATCTCTAAGAATAATGATATAGGATCTTTCTTTTAAAGAAACCCTTCCATCATCTACCACTACTCAATGGGGTGTGGGGTAAGGCATAAAAGAAAACTGAGAAAAATCACTAAACAACTCAACCACACTAGAAATTCCCAAGGATTTTAGTAAAATGACAACAATGTAGAGTAGGGTAATATGAAAGTTAGAGTGGGGGACTATTGCGGTATACCGGTACTCATAAAATTGATAGCACTTCACCACCCATCCATACAATAATTGAAATGGACCACTGAGGTGATGTGGGGATCTTCATTCCTGTATTTGACCCAACAGTTCATAGATACGAGCAAGGGTGGGAATAACCAAGTTGATGGGATATCCCTTTTCTAAGGTGACCACCATCATTAAAGTATAGATTCAGACACTAGTTATTATTCTCATCTTCTTACCATTTTAATTCTCAGCCAACTCTTTAATATTAATGCTTGGTATATGATATGGTTTATATTTTCAAAATGTCTCTAAATTTCAATAAATCTTTGTAGATTTAATACAAAACATCACAACTCGTTATGAATTAACCCAAACACTTTTGGGAATTGATTATTATTATCTCTTAGATTTCATATAAACTCTTTTTACTATAATCAATCCTCATTCTTGGAACTTATGTATGACTATTCATGATTTTTTATAATTTAAAACATTTATGAATTCCCTAAACCATAATTTTAATATATTTGTTATTATTTTTTTATTAACTTGTTATTGATGATTACTTAATATCTTATGAAACAATACATATAATGTTAAGTCATTTTCTAGATTATTTATTTAATGTATGTTTATCTTCCTCGGAATGGATAGATACTGGATGTACAACATTGATCAGATCACTGATGAATTTTAGAAGGAGTTACAATATTTTTTGGACTTTGCATTCACTAATGATTCAGATGGCATATTGATTTGATGCCCGTGTTTTGATTGTGTTGGAAGACCTTGGTTAACTCTTGAGGAAGTGAGTTACCATATCACTAAAAGTGGTTTCTAAAAAAATTATAATGTGTGGTATCACAATGGAGAAAAATCTCAAGTATTTAATGACATCGATTTAGCAAAAAATATTGGTATGAAAAATCTGATTTCTGATCGGTTTCCTTTTGTTTCTAAAGCTATCTCCTCATGTAGACCAGTGCAAGAGGAAATGAATACTGGAACACAGTTCTCATCTATTAATCAGGATGATGACGTTGAGAGTGTTAGAAAGATGATGGAAGATGCAAATACCCCAATATATCAAGCATGTGAAAAAATGAGCAAACTTGAGTTTTTAATGCGATTATATCATGGGAAAACAATGTATGGATTTAGTAATACTACGGTCGACTATCTCCTTACATTTATTAAGGATTTACTTTCTGATGATGCATTTATTCTAGAAAATGATTACATGTCATCAAAGTTGGTTGAAAAATTTGGATTTTCATCTAGTAAGATTCATTCTTGTCTCAAAGACTGTTGTTTGTTTTGGAAGGAGAATGTATACTTGAGTCAGTAAAAACTGTGTGGCACATCAAGGTGGAAGACTAATAAAGAAGGATCTCAATCTTGCATACCATATAAAGTGATGTGGCACTTCCCTTTAATTCCTAGGCTTCAAATTTTTTTTATGTGAGAACAAATGGCAAAGAATATGAGATGGCATGCAGATGAAAGAAATAAGGATAACGATGAGATAGTGCATCCTGCAGATGGGTTGGCTTGGAAGAAATTTGATAGGTTACATACAGATTTTGCAGCTGACCCATGAAATGATAGATTGGGATTATCCTGTGATGGTTTCAACCCATTTCTCCAAATGCATACTGCACAAAGTACTTGGCCTATTTTCATTCACATTTATAACTTTCCTTCATGGATGTGTATGAAGAATCCATTCACTATCCTGATTATATTGATATCTGGACCCAGTGATCCTGGAAATGATATTGATATATACTTTCAGTCATTAATAGAGGAGTTAAATGAGCTTTGGATTGTTGGTGCACAAGTGTATAATGTATTCAGAAAGGAGTACTTTATATTTCGTGCAGCTTTATTATGGATGATAAATGATTTCCCTGCCTATGGAAATATGTATGGTTGGAGTACTAAAGGGAAATTATCCTGTCCTATTTGTATAAAAAATACATGTTTCCGAAGATTAAAGTTTTGACGAACTTTCGTCTACATAGGGAATCGACATTTTCTACCAATAGATCATCCATACAGGAAAAATTGGAGATAGTTTGATAATGCCATCAAGAAAGATGAGAGACCTCAACGAATGTTAGGGACTGATATTGTTAAAGAACTTGATGATTTGAATTATGTTCTTGGAAAAAGTCAATCAAATATCAAAAAGCGAAATCATGCCAATTTGAATTCCAACAGCAATTAGAGAAAGAAAAGAATATTCTTTGAGTTTTTGTATTGGTCATCGAATTTATTACGTCATTGTTTTGATGAAATGCATATCGAGAAAAAAATTTGTGAGATGTTACTTGATACTATTTTAAATGTCAAAGGAAAAACAAAAGATGATTTGCGGTGTCGTCGTGATTTGATGGATTGGGGTATAAGATAAAGACTTCATCCTGATTTAATTGGTCAAAATAAGTGGAAAGTCCCTATTGCCTGTTATTCGATGAAAAATGTGGAGAAAAAACAATTTCTTCAGGTCTTGGAAAGTTTGATGGTTCTGGATGGTTATTCAAGTAATATTTTGAAAAGGGTGAATACACAAGATGTGAAACTCAAATCTCTTAAAACCCATGATTACCATGTCTTGTTACATGAGTTGATTCCCATTTCTATTCACCATTTACTTTCACATAATGTTAGAGTTGTGGTGATTAAGTTATGTCAATTTTATCGAGATCTTTGTGCCAAAATATTGAGCAGAAGTGTTGTTCAGAAATTGCAGAGAGATGCACCGATTATTCTTTGCGACTTGGAGAAAAATTTTCCACCATCTTTTTTCACATGTACGTTGCATTTGACTGTGCATCTTCCCACATAAGTTCTCTTTGGTGGTCCTGTTTGGAGTTGGTGGATGTATCCTACCAAAATATTGATGTTTACATTGAAATCTTATGTGAGAAATAAATACCATCCTGAATGCTCTATTGTGAAATGCTATTTAGCACAAGAATGCATGGATTTCTGTTCATCGTACATGGCTAATGTCACTACGAGGTCTAATCGACTTATGAGAACTAAAGATGATCAATATGATCCTATTGAGCCTGCATTTCCTTCACTACCCCAAACAGGGGGGATATCTGGATTGTACTCGTTGTGTACTTTAAGCAGGGAAGAGTGGGAAATGGCACATCGTACAGTATTATTAAATTGTGGTGTGCTTGATGATTATATCAAGTAAGTAAACTAATAAATATTTTTTTTCATTGTGTGATTTATTTATATCTTCTGACATTTTAATGCTTTCATATCTATAGGGAACATTTATAAATTATAAAAAAGAGACATCGCTCTCTATCTATTAAGAGGAAGGAACTGTTGCACAACAAAGAATTTTTTTGCCTGGTTAAAGTCAAAGGTAATAGATTTCTTTTTCTTCTTCTTATAACATAATCACATGTATCTATTTAATATTCTATGTTGGTATCTTTTAGGTTTTAACTCTACCAATGATTGAAGTATTAGATGAAATAAAAGCATTGTCCTTTGGTCCAAACGATGTGGTACGTGATTTTAAGTCAATGGCTGTCAATGGATTTAAATTTTTTATAAATAGTTGTGCAAAAAAAAATGGCAACACAGCAAGACGGTGTCACGATAATCACTACAACAGATTATTATGCGAGTGCATCAGACATGCATCCTCGATCAGAAAATATATCGTATTACGGTGTTGTTGAAAGAATCATTTTATTAGATTACTATGCACATGGTCAGGTCGCAATGATGAAATGAAAGTGGTTTTATTCAATGACACTACAAGGAATGCATATTGATAACTGTGGATTTATAGTGATTGATATGAACCGCCAACTTCGTACCGATGAACCTTATATTATTGCATCACAAACTAAACAGGTTTTTTATGTAAGTGACCCATTACAACCACAATTTGGTGTTATTGTTGATGTTATTCCAAGACATATTTTTGACGAAGGCATGGATGACAATGATTTTGTGGATGAACCTGCCAGTATTTATTCGAATGTTGCATTTGATGATACGGATGATGCAATTGTTAGAACAGATTGTGAACCAGAAATTGTCACAGAACTTACATAGCGTTGACACATTTGTAAGTATTTACCTGATATTATCGCAATATTATATGTGTTTTTTTAACTTCCATACATGATATCAAAATAACGAGTATATTTTTTTACCATTATCGAATATAAAACTATTCATAGCCTGAACAATTTATGTTTAACCACTTCTCTAGTAAATCTTGAACATATAAAAGTATTAATATTTTATCAATATAAATATCACACATGAAAATGTATCTCGTTGTTTTATGATAAAATTGTATTATTTAACATTTTGCATTATTTCTATTTATTTGAGAATATTATTTTAAATTTCCTGGTCAAAATGTCTGATTATGATGATACTAGAAGGAGTAGAAGAATACCGAGAAACGAACAACATAGGTCTCCTCTTAGAAACAATGTAAGTACAAATTATGTTTGAATATTATGGTCTTTCATATTATTTATCTTGTTATCGTTTGTTTTATTTTATCATCTATGTTATTTTAGGCTACATCGTCGAGGAGATGCTTGGATTATGCCACTGAGGATGATATTGTGGTGGGGGGTACTGATTCTACAGGCCAGCCTACTACTACGCCACTTGAGACACCAGGAGGTCATACTCCCATTATGCCACCTCCATATTATCCATACCCCCATTTTCCGTATCCCTTTTTTCCCGCACCCACATCGGATGGTAGTTCTCAGACTCCCATCCCTCATTTTCCATTCCCACCATCCACTGTATAGGGTACTGTGCCTCTATATATCCCACCGCCATATCCATATCCATATCCACCCTCATCTGTACAGGGTTATCCATCGGGTTTTCTGCCTCCATCAGTACACTTTGCATCTACTATACATAGTACTCCCGTAGATATATCACCTTCCATGAAGGCTGCCCCCCTCCAAACATAGCACTTCAGGGGTCAGCAGATCCCCCATCTTCTGGTATTTGTTTAAACATTACTGTTACTGATTAATGATAAATTCATATATATTATTTTCTTTTATTTTTGGTTTCATTATTAGCTCCATCCTCTACCAGATAAAGAGGCCGCACAAAAATGCGTGAGGTTTGGAATCGGCACATGAAAATCATAGTTTATTACAATGAGGACAATGCTATAATTAAAAAAATGGAACGGAATGTAAAAGTTTTATAAGAACACTTGCTAGAAACATCAATATCATTCCGGTTCAACCGATAAGTTGGAAGGTAGTTGAACAACAAATAAAGGACAAATCCTGGGCAGAGATTTGGGTAAGTGATGTTAATCACCTTTTATATATATATATATATATATAAATTTATAATATTTTCTTAACAAATATTATGTCCATTGCAGCTTCGATATAATTTTCCTGATGGAAAAAATGTAAAGGTTGCAAGGATAATGGATTTAGGTGAAATGTGGAAAGCCTACAAGTATGATTTATATCTTGGTTGGAAAAAGAGAGTTGGTACAGAGCTTGAAGAAGTACCGGTGATTCAAGATTGCCCAATATCACAATATAAAGAGATGATCAGCTATTGGAAGAGTCCAGCATTTAAGGTGTTTATTAAATATATATATATATTCATTTATTTATTTGAAAATGATTTTAAATTACTTGTTTTATTTATGTTAATGAATTTATATAATTATATGTTTATAGGAGAAATAAAACAGAAATAAAACAAACAAGAGTGCAATGAAACACATTTATACTCGCAGACACACTTCATTACCAGATCATGAGCAGACGCATGTAATTTAACATTTAAAATATTTAGCTTTTTTTAGTGTAATTTTTTTAACATCCAATTTTGATTTATTTATTTTTTTTCCAGAAAAAGGCGTCAAATATCGAGGGTTGCGTTCCTCACTCAAATTTGTTTTTTACAAGCTGGAAAAAGAAAGATGGTACTGTGCCAAATACCGACACCGAGAAGGTGATTGTAGGTATATTTAAATTTCTTTGATTTTTACTGAATTTAATTCCTTATAATATTTTATCATTTTAATTTATCTTATATATCAATCAAAAGAATTATTTAGAGGCATTGGTAGAAAAATAACCTGATAATTTGGGCCCAAACGATCATCTACATCAGGTATTAGGAGATAAGCATCAGGATAGAGTGCGTTGTCGACCTGGGAAGAAGATTGTACCATCTCGATACTGGTCTACTAACGTTTCTTCGAGTACCAGTTTTGGTTTTGTCACAATGGAACAAATGAATGCTGCAATCAAAGAAGCAAGTCAAAAATCAGAACATGCGATAACTGCAAATATGATGAAATTTATGTCTTCCCTTTCTTCTACACTTCCACCAGAATCAGCTGCAACAGTTGATGCCTCTTTGATGTTGATGCGTTCTGCTAATGTGGATTCTTCTGTCAGAGCTGGAGCGGGACCTAGTGCTGGACCCAGTGCTGGTGCCAGTTTGGATGCAGATACCGATGATGATGTTGGTGGTGTGAGAGGTGGTGATGGTGTTTCTGTAGGAGGTTTGAATGAGGGTTATCATGATTCTGATGATACTGATATTGAGACTCACATTTGATGTGAATTGTATTTTTGGATTGGTAATGTATGACGAGTTCCTTAAGACGTAGGATGGTGTGTTCCATGGCCATGTTCTTGAATGGGTTTCTTTTCCTAGTAAGGGATTCATTCTTGAGAATACAAGTTAGCATTTCAGTGATGGAAGATTGATTAGCCGAGTGGTGACTACATAATCTATCAATGAAGATTATTTCATGGCCATGTTCTTGAATGGGCTTCATGTTTGTCTATCACTGACATGAAAATTTATGCAGATTAACACTCACTATAGTCTAATCACAAATGTATTCTATGGAATCCTCATAGAGTCTCTAGATTGCGTTAATTAATCCTTTTTTATAAACATTATCAATAAATTAATGTTCTAATCATTTCATATCTTTGTCCGGATTTATTTTATTTATGATATACATTATAATTATTTGATCTAGTTTTTCATAGATCATTAATGATACCAATCCATTTCATAATAGAAATTAAAACTGAATTTTTGTATTTGAATGCTTAAATCTCAATATATTTTTCTTCAGAAACCCTAATGAATTCTCACTGACAAGATATTCTATACTAATGTGTCTGCTACAGTTTTCATGTGATAAGGATATGAATTTTGCTTTTTCTCAGGCCTTCTAGTTATATAATATATGACTTGGTAATTTTTTTCTCCTTTTCTATTTATTAATAGTTGATATATAATGGGGAATGAAAATTTCATGCCCATCATGAAGAGAATTCATTTTTCCCATGATTACCTTGCCAAATTTTCAACCTAGTGGGTGTGGTGTTTTTTTTATTTAGATATTATAATGTCTTGAAAACATGAACATTACTCTATTTTATTTCAAGTTCTTCCTTCTTATAACATATCCTCCAATACATATTGAGGATTACATCAAAAGGGTTTATTTCCAAAACTAGGAAATCCCATTCCAGATTGACCCTTGAAAGAGTGAGAGTGTAGGACTGACACCTGAAACCCTGATACTTCTCCTTATTGAGCAATTTTAGTAATTACATCTCATAAGGGATTATATTAATCATAAATTTCAAAAAATCCAGAAGAAAGTAAGAAATAATGGAGTTAGATTCACTAGTATCAAACAATCCTACAATAATAGATTATACCTTAAGAGTAGTACATCAAACTATCACATTCCATGCATCTGATTACATTGATTTTTTGATCAATATCATTAATATTTACCATATCTTATTGGGAATGAGAATGACTACTAACTTATAGATCTACCATAAGCTAACTATGTCTAGTATTAGATATAGTCCTACCGCCATGAATTTTCAATCGATAAGCTTCTTCCCTTGATGGTTCTGACTAGTTAATCATTCCTCTAGAGGTTGTGGAACCCAAACCACTCTTGTATGAGTCTCCAACATTATATAACCACTAAAAATTCCCCATTAGTTCAAAATTATGGAAATGTTTAGGTGGGGTTGGAAATTCTCATCGCAAATTCTCAAACCTTCCAAACTGATGGCATACGATTGATTCTACATCTGAAGCCTCAGAAGAAGATGGTCGAGAAGGATAACCTAAGATACCACATACCCTCTTATCCTTTTTCCAGTCCTCTTCTTCTTTTCATATGAACCTCCTCCACCCTAGCACACTAATTATGAAATTAGGGATCAAAAGTATTATAAAGCCCTTTTTTCAAGGAAATGACACATTTGGTTCAATACAATGAGTTCATATTGAGGAGACATATATGAAATCATTGGCTAGGAAAGGAAAAAAAACTTGTGGTTGATGCCGATGGATTCATCACACCGAAACCCAAAAAACTAGGAAAAGAAGGGACTACTCATAGGTAGAAAGAACCATTGTCACATGCTCGATCAATACGCCTAAGGAAAACACTGAAACTGTTCAAAATCCTATTGTTGATATTCCTAAGGAGAAGGAAACCCAACACTGAATGGAACCAGCACTTCAGGAATTTGATTCTCACAATGAACGACAAAGGAAAATTGCTTACCAGAAATTCCAATGTGGGGAAATATCTACCGAGACCTACCTTAAGGTTAAACAAAGTATATTTAAAAGGAGGGTCATTTTAACTTTAACTTCTCCAGATGCCTGAATTCTGATTTATCACTGTTATCATTGCATAGCCCATGGTTGTCTACTTTATGTGACTTCACTTTTCCTTCTTCAGTTCGATTTTGTCAATTTTATCTGGGTTAAAGGCCTTTTCAGGATGTCTAATTTTCTGCTCAGTTAGATTATTTTTCTGAAAGTTTCTAGTTTTGTGATTTGGTTCTTTGCTATTCTGGTTTGGTTCTTTACAGACTGAATGCTGGATTTTCTTTCTCTCTCTGCCTGGACTCTACACTGCGTGCATGGGTCTCATTATTGACTTCAGGTATTGAACAAAGCACTAAGGCTTTACTGTGTTGAATGTCTACTGGAATCCAGAATGATTTCTCTCTGTTGAGGCATGTTTTGAAGAAAGTGTAGGTCTGAAACTCACTTTCCTGTTTTGCATTGGATATAATGGGAGAAGCTGACTGCATGATTCCTATTTTCCTCCTCATGAGGGCTGTATTTCAAGGTTCATACTGCACCTATTGAAGATTTTGGGTGATCAGGTGTGGGGCAGGGGGCAGGGGGTTGCTGGGGGGAGGGGTGTGCAAGTGGGGGGGCAGGGGGCAGGGAGGTGTGATGGGGGCAGGGGGAGGGGTGTGTTCAGGTGGGGGGGCAGGGGGCCTGGGGGCAGGGAGAGGGGGTGTGCAGGTGGGGGGGGGGAAGGGGGTGTGCTGGGGAAGGGGGAGGGGTGTGTGCAGGTGTGGGGGTGGGGGGGGGGCAGGTGGGGGGGCAGGGGGAGGGGGTGTGTAGGTGGGGGGCCAGGGGAGGGGGTAGGGGGGTGTGTAGGTGGGGGGTAGGGGGCAGGGAGAGGGGGCAGGGGGTGTGCAGGTGGGGGGGCAGGGGGTAGGGAGAAAATCTCATTTTCTCCCTTATTTTTTCTCCTAAATCAAATCTAAAATTTTTTTATTAATATTGTGATTGATTCCAAGAGATTTTGAGTGTTCTACACACATTCTACATATTTTTAATTTGCATTTACTATTTTAAAATTCATCTAACATTTTCATTTCATTCTAACATGGGAATCACCAATGTTCTTGTGTGATTATTATTTCCTATTAATGTTTTATTGATTTATTGATTAATATGATTGAAAACTACTTTATTCTTGAGAACTCAATTGAAAACTACCATAGTTCATCTATTATATATGTATATCATATCCATGTATGAATTTGTTTCTTCAATATTAATTATCACAGTCCAGAGTGGCTAAACCACTAAGGGGAAGGGTTGAGTGTATGAGTCTTATGATCTTATTGAATTTCTAAATCAGAACCATCTAACCCAAATGATAGTAATAATGTAAAATAAATTCTATATATTAAATTATTTTATGAATCCTTTACTATATTATATTTATATGATTTAACTTGGCATGATTAGAGTTGAGTTGGATATGACTATTAACATTTTCCACTTTCTTCCATTACAACTAGGATTAAAGAATCATCATTTTTAGCTATATCAAATCTAAGGAATATTTAACTCTTATATAGATCTATTTTGGGTTTTCCATGAAAAAATAGTGTTTTAAAATCCACTCCGAAGCCTAATCCCTAGGATTATTACATGTTAGGACCAATGTTATCCTTTTTACCTCAATCCCGAAATAGACCGTGATCCCTATTTCTTACTAAATGTTAAACAAAACTCAATAGAATCAATCATATCCCAAAACCAATACAAATTTTGAGGACTCCTAAAAAAATGTTTATAGTCCAATTTTCTATTCGACCAAACATTCTCCATGGGTTGGACCCCACAATATCAATATACTACAAAATTATAGCATGTGTAGTTTGGGATAAAAGAATTATAATTTGACTGCAGACCATGTAAGGTAAATAATAAATATGGGGTCATCAAATTTTGATGATGATTATAGGAAATATGTTTACTATCCTTATGCATAGGGACCTTTAACACAAACCTAGGATAACCTCACCCTCCCCATATTCTATCTTGAATCATTCCTTTTTATTTTGGAAGCCACTGTGTCATTATTTTTAAATCCTAGTTCTTGTGTCATGACCCTCTAACATATTAAAATGGTCATGACACCCATGAAATGCTTAACTTCATGCCAAAAATTGCATGGTACCTTTCCAATTTCTTCCATTTATGTACGGAATACCACAAAAAACTAGACAGTCCCAACCGACCCAACATTCGATATGTTCCAACAATACATCAAGGAGATCATCATAATATGCAACTAGAGTAAACCATTCTGGATTATTTCTATCCATGAATCAACATTCTCACACCCAGTATTGTGTTCCCTCCTCTCCAGGCTGATTCATTTGAAATAAAAAATGGTCTCATCAGTATAAACTATAAAATAGTTCATCATAGCAAACAACAGAGTGAGAAAACTCATGAACACATATCTAACTTCATTGAGGTATAAATTACCTTTTTCAACCTAGGTGTATCCTCAGATGTAATCTAATTATCTGTATTCCCATTTTTCGTGCATGATTAATCAAAGGATTGGTTTAAAATTTGACCCCCTGAATCGACCGGGGGGGGGGGGGGGCTACTGTCCAGCAGGGGGCTGTCCAGGGGTCCCCAGTAGGGGGGGGGGGGATGCTATCAAGTAGGGGGGGGGGGGGGTTGTCCAGGGGGGTCCAGTAAGGGGGGGGGGGATGCTGTCCAGCAGGGGGGCTATCCAGGGGGCTCCAGCAGGGGGGGTCTGTCTGGGGGGGGGAGGCTTCTGTCCAGGGGGGCTGTTTGGGGGGGGCTACTGTCTAGGGGGTCCAGTAGGGGGGGGGGGGGGGGGGGCTGCTGTCCAGGGGGGTCCAAAAGGGGGGGCTGTTGTCCCGCAGGGGGGCTGTCCAGGGGGGTCCAATAGGGGGGGCTTCTGTCCAGGGGCGGCTGTCCAGGGGGGGCTGCTATCCCGAGGGGTCCAGTAGGGGGGTTGGGGGGCTGCTGTCAAGGGGGGTCCAGCAGGGGGGGCTTCTGTCCGGGGGGGGGGGGCTTCAGTAAATTATCCTTATAGAGTTATTTCATATTTTGATTTTCATTTATTGATTTCACTTTTGTCTTTTCTTAATATATTATGTTAGAAGGTTCTTGTTCCATTGAATATTATTTTATAATGATTTGTTTCACATACAGGGATCTCTCATACAACTCAATGACGAGGAACTTACCTCACAGTTTCGGGTCGCTTTCAAGCCTTGGTACACTGTAAACAACTGAGACTTTAGTTAAGATAATTATCATTTTTAAATGTATTTATGGATTTATTCAGGTATTTACAGATCAATCAATTCACTAGTCTAATTGATGCCCTTGCTGGCATTCACCTTGATTATTTTTAAGTTGATGGTATGTTTAAACAACACTTACTTGAATTGACATCTTTCTAGTTTACATAGTTTTTGTTACCATGTAATTAATCAGATTTCACTACTTTAGTTTGTATGAATTATGAGCATCCTTAGTGAAAATTCTTTAATCTTTTCTTACTTTTACTGATGCTATAAGTAATGTTTCAAACAACCAATTTATTGGAGCTTATTTGTGTATCGTTGTGACATTGTTAGCACTTGGTGGACCACCCTTGTTATCTATATATAGATTGTTACTATTTTATTTATTTTACTTTATATTAACTAACCCAACATATTATGGGATATATTAAAGTAATTATTTTTAGTGAACAACTTAATTTTATGCTCATTTCCCACACATGTATACTAATTGTTACTATTTTATTTATTTTACAGTTCTTGTGTTTTTTTACTTTATATTCACCTCCATTGGGGGGTGATGGTTCAGGGTGGGCGGGTCTAGGGGGAGGGGGGTGTGCAGTGAGGAGGGGGAAGGGGGGTTGGGTGCAAGGTTCAGGGGGGTGGGGCACGGGAGGTGTGTAGGAGCAGGGAGTTCAGAAATTTTGTTCATGTAAGGTGCGGGATGAACGAATGGGCTTTAAAACTCTAGTACAAGGATATACCAAACCAGATGATTTTTCTTGTTTGCTGAATGAGACATCAAGCGATTCCAACAGAGGAGAATATTTAGAATTAGGGGGTGACTCTGGCCTCTGGATGTCACTGTTGTACAAAGGCCACACTATGAATCTTTTTGGAACTTATTTTTTCAGAGTGACTGGGTGAGGGGGATCTGAGAGTTTATGGGATGATTTCTGAATATCAACAGCAGCAGGAACTTCATGTAAGAGATTATTGAGGCCTTTTTCCAAGGGGAGAGCCAGGGGTGGAGGTTATGATTCATTTATGTTTTTTCTTGGATGTGTGTGGGACTATTTGGGATGGTAGGAATGATGTAAGAGAAGGCAAGAGGAATTCCTCAATCTATTTTCAGGTTCAAGTGCAAATGATTGGGGCAGATTTGGGAGTGATTATCAAGGAAAGAATTTTTTCTACTACCCTGATAAGATTTCATCCATGGATTTGTATGAATAGTGATTCTTTCCAAGGTAGTCAAGGAAATGCGGCTTTAATGGAAGCCTCCTCACATGGGATTATAATTGAATGTGGATGGATCATATATTGCAGGGGAGATAAGGGGAGGCAGGTTGGTTCATAACAATAGGGTCTTAGCATTAAAATTGAATGTAAATGGATTGTGTATTGCGGGGGAGACGAGGGGAGGCGGGTTGATTCAGAACAATAGGGGCTTGGTGATTCAGTGTTACAATTCCTTTTACTGAATGGGTACCTCCATTGGGGAAGAGGTGAGTGCGATGAATACATGCCTTATGTTGTGTAATAATTTCAATGAGGAGATTGATGAAGTAGAATACAACTAAATTGTGTTGGTTCGACTATTTCCAAAGAAGGTGGTGGTTCCATGGGATTTGGATTACCTTGTATGGGGGGTGCTGCTGTAGGGTGGGGGGCAGTCTAGGGGGAGGGGGGTGTGCAGTGAGGAGGGGGCAGGGGGTTTGGGTGCAAGGTGCAGGGGGGTGGGGCAGGGGAGGTGTGCAGGAGCAGGGGTGGGGGGTACTGGGGGATGCTGGTGCAGTCCTCCCAACAGCCAGCACGGTGAACCGTGCTGGCTTTTTTTTATGAAGTGAAAAGGCCTATAGCCACAGTTTTAAACCATGGCTATATGTTTATTGGCATCTATAGGGCTGATCCTATAGCCAAGTATTGTCATCTATAGGACTGATCCTATAGCCACGGTTTGAAACTGTGGCCAAAGGTATATATCTACGGTTGGAGCCGTGGATTTAAGGATGTAGCCACAGTTTGAACCGTGTCTATAGGGCTATAGCCATAGTTGCAAACCGTGGCTATAGGATCCGACCTATAGCCATGCCAATACCAGCCACGGTTCATGAAATCGTGGCTATAACCTATAGCCACAGTTTTTTGTCCTATATCCATGGTTTAGAACCATGGTTATAGCCTAAATTTCTAGTAGTTATCCACTTATAACTTTTCAACACCAATTTATTAATAATTCCTTATTAAAATCATCACTTCCAGGTACTAACTATTTCATTTTTTATGAGAATTTTGGTTTAGTAGTTTGATTCCTTGTATTTTGATCATGGTTAAAAAATCTCCAGAATTTTAATCATAATATAAATATTATATAAATTTATTATTTATATATTTAGATTCATCCATAAAGAGTATGGATAGAAAAATTAATTACATCATTCATGGAGATGATAGGCCGTACGTACACATGAACACTATTTTTACTTTTAGACAGATGGAATAAAAAAAGGTAAATAATAATTAAAATTTATTGAATAATTATTATATCATAGATATAATATATAATCATTGAATATATTCTTATTACCATCTATGTAAATCATAAATGAAAAACAGATCGCATCGCTTCATGTAGGTAGTAGTCTACAAATAAGCAAGAGCGACGTTTTCATTTTCTAATAGATCAGAAGGTAAGAAGGTAGTTATAATATTATAATTATAGAATAATAATAATTTCATAAATATAATATATATTCATTATTTACATCATTATAACCATCCAAATAAAATGGTGACGACAAAAAAATTTCACTTCTAAGTAGGGTTGATAAGCAGTACGTATGCGTAAATGATGTTTTTTCTTATTATAAGATGAAAAAGAGATAAAAAATGGTTGTATAATAATCATAATAATATATAAATAAATTTATGATACTTAATTTATTATTTTTTTATGATTACAATATATATATTTGAAGTAGAAGGAGAAATAAATTTGAAAGAGTCAGTAAAAATGATTACCTCTTCTTTAGTATACTTCCTTTAGATCCATTATTAAGGACACTTGGAATGGTATTTTAAGAATAAAAACACATATAATTTCTGTATAGTAAATTTTATAAGATAACTATTTAGATTTTGGTTGATAAAGATTGATCAAAGGGTGTGAGGAAGGGAGGAGAATAGGTTCCCTTTTATAAGTGTGAAGAGAGGAACTCTTAGAATTACTTAAAGTATTGAATTAATATAAATTAATTTTAAAGTTAAGGTGGATAAAAATTGATATATTTTAAATATATGGTGATAATTTATTTAAATCCTATCATGTAGTAAAATTTGGACAATTTTAGGTGATTTTTCTACCCTTATCTCTTTGGTTTAACCCCCCATTACCCCTTTTGACAATAACCACAATATCAACGTTTTTCACTCTTTAAAGGTCAAGAATATTAATATTAGAAGAAGTGTAACCCATAAATGGACTACGGTTGATATTTTACACCATGTACCTTTTAAATTTATAAAATTATTATTTTTATGAATTTTAAATCATTTAATATAATTTTATTTATTATAAAATATAATTAATGTTATTTTTTGGAAATACATGAAATATTATAAAATAAAATGTGTCTAACTCATGTTAAATGGTTAAAAAATGAATTTTATTATAAGATAAGGAGGATATGTTCTTAATTCATTTACCCAATCAAAATTTTATAGGTTTTTATATCATTTTATACCTTATATTTTGGATTAACCCATTGATTAACCAATTTTAACCTTACTTGTGGTAATGACTATTTCAATATTAAAGGGTTATAATTTTACTTTTAAGGTAAAAATTAGATTATAAAAGTTAAAGGTATGAAATATTAGAACATTTATCATCCTAATTGTCGTATTTAAATATTTTTTATGTTTTTTTAAATAATTTTATAAAATATTATTTAACATAAAATACTATTAATGTGATTTTAAGAACTATTCACATAATTTGAAATTAAAATCAACTTGAAAGAAATATAATTCAAATATAAAAATTTTAAACATATATAATATGTAATATATATCTTTAAAATTATTTTTAACTTTATATCACCCAAAAAATATTACTTTTAGAGTTTTTAAAATTATTTACTTGATTATCCACTCCTTCAACAAGCACCAAGTTGGCATTAAGTAAGCATTTATCGTAATTATTTTATCACTAAAAATTAAAAATAAATCAACTTGATAAAAAAATTATTTATATTTAAAATAAAAATTTATAACAAAAAATAATTTTTTTATCCCTATCAAAAAACTTTATGATATTAAAAGTAAGTGAGTAACATTTTTGAATTTATATTTACTTAAAATAATATATAATTCGTTTTTAAAGAAAGATGGGAAAATTTACCATAAATTAGAATATTGTATGAGGATGGTAAAAACACACTCATACAATATATTAAATAAAAAAATTTAGGTTATTTTTAGTCTTTATCATATTATTTTTAACCTTAATTACTCGATTTACCCTTACTGAGGTGATAAAATTTATTAAGATTACTATTTATAATGACAAAAAAAGTGATATATTTATCAAATTTAAACATTATAGTTCCAAAAATTTAACCCATTTTTAAATATTAAATTCCTAAAAGTTTGAGAAATCAATATTAATATAAATGTGTAAAAAGAAATGAATTTTTTAAGAAAAAATACGTTTTTCATCCTAAAATTGAACATATACCAAAATAATATATAATATTTATTCCTATGTAATTAATTATACTATAAATAAATAAATAATTCTTGAATTACTTTAAGATAAAATTTGAATCATAATGATTCTTTTGAATGAAATGAAAATACATTTGTACAAAAATCGGTATTTTCACTATTCATTGAAAAATCAATCATTCCAGAAAAATCCAAACATTTCACCCTAATATAATTTTGATATAATGATTTAAAATATGAATATAATTTTTTAAAATAAATCTTCTAAATGTATAAAAAAATTAAATATAATTTTCATGCACAAAATACAATAAAAATTATTTTTGAAGAAATTGCTTTTCTAAAGCATAAAATGACTTCACTAAAATTTTAGTACTTATTTATTAAGAATTATTCAACAAATTTTTATTGAGTGAGACTACTAAAATTATATTTCATAATGATTTTATTCATATGCATACCCTCCAATTGAACGGCTAGGCCACATTTAAATAATAATAATTTTATAGTACATCTTAATTCACTTAAAGTTCAATTTTGTGTGTTAAGAAAGCTATCAATATTATTATTATTTGAAACTAAATTTTCTAGATGTTACATTCACCACATTAAGTAAATCATGCCCTTTAAATTTAAACTTGATCCTGATAATCATGTATTTTATATTTGAAAATACCTCTGTTAAAAACCCACATTATAAAAAGGGTTAATAAAACCTCCTCTTAAAAAGAGGTAAAGGGAAATATAAAGGTTATATGGAATAACACTTAAATAGGTTTACAAAAATTAGTAAATACTGGGAAGTGAAAATATATATATGGGGGAAAAATTAGTGTTCGCATAATTATAGAGACTGACAAATAATATGGTAATAAGAATGTTAACAACCACCAAACCATAAATTAGTGAGGGGTGAAAATACCATCAATTCATTAGAAATGATGTTAAAACGATAAAATTTGTATTTAAATATACTTTTACTAAAGTTGAGAGATTCATTTATTATAAATATAGAGAATATAATAAAATACACTCACTTGATTTCATTCCATTTCATAAGCACAATCTCATACTTTGGTTGTGATTCAATGAATTTCCACTTCATCGCTTATTTGAAAATGATTTTTTTCATGAATGAAGAGCTAAAATTAACTTTTAATATATCGTAAGATCCATAAAATAATAAAACATTATTCATTATTTCTCAACATATTGAACAAAACCAAAATGGTTAGATTAAGTTATCCAATACAATACATTAAACTATAAAACCTCAACAATGACCCCCAAAGTTCAAATTAATACATTTCATAAATATTTAACTTTAAGAATCCTACAAAATAGTTTCGACAAAATTAAAATCCCAAAATTTTAAAATATTTGATCAATTTTTTTCCAAGATCTACTTTTACATTTATCCCCAAACAACATAAAGTAACTCACAATGTCACATACCAAACATGTGAATACTATAGTCATATATTATCTTAAAACATATTAATAACCCAAATAACCATAAAAACTCAATTAAATCACATATTTTTCCAACAAAATAACTATTCCTAAAATAAAAAATGCAATAAAATTCATCAAAGATGACCAAAATCAAATTTTCATCAAATCACTAAAAAATTTCAAGGTCACAAATAGTATCAAATATACTTTATCAATGTTAATCATCTCTATATATCAACTAAAAATTATTATCTCAACATTGGTCTCATATTAATGGTTATCCTTCTCTCAATCACATGTTTTCAAAAAATATATCGTTACCACTAAATCAGTTTTCTAGGTTATCACCACCTGAGCTCTCAACAAACTCTATTATTCTCTAATTTCTTGAGTCTGAGAGTCGGATAATGTATAAGTTATTAATCATATATCATGATAACTTATTAGGAATAATCATAATATATTTCACTTCGATAATACACTCATTTGGTTCCTCAGAATCACTATATTTTCCATCACATTCAGCATTAACATGATTCTTCTCAATCCTAACCATTGACTAAAAAAATAATGGTATGAGAAACAATAATTATAATCATAACAAATAATCTATAGGGTTTATAAATCATGACACCTTCTTTTCAATCTATAAAACCTTATATTTAACATGGGTC
Organism: Viscum album; assembly: GCA_963277665.1. Classification (NCBI taxonomy): domain Eukaryota; kingdom Viridiplantae; phylum Streptophyta; class Magnoliopsida; order Santalales; family Viscaceae; genus Viscum; species Viscum album. The sequence continues at coordinate 1,328,331,619 of OY728126.1, forward strand.
ATCAATGATCATCATCTATTCAAATCATTTTTAATAGATCAAAAAGAAAATGTAAATCAACCTAATCATATCCTCAAGGAGTGTCAAAATAAGCACATGGTAAGGGAACACTCACCATGAACCAGAATAATGGACAATATATAATTGAAAAACTCTTTTCAAGGTTATTTCTCCTAGATACATATGTTCCAAAATCACATCTACTTGTAGCATCTAGACATAGATGTTTTTCTATAAAAACAACATTACATTATTTAATATAACTTTGGATGTTCTCTTATACATAGGATTATATTAAGGGTTATCACTAAAGTTTTATAATAATAGCTTCTAAATGTAACTTAACTGTAACATCCCACAAAATTCAAATGGTACTTTTATTTTAAATTAAGATTTTTCTTTGTAATTTAAAATAAATACTTTTAATAGAAAATTTTATGAAACTAAAGTATTTTTTGTAATCAAAATAAGTTTTTATATCAATTATAAAATATTACTTCATATTTTAATAAATAGGATTTTTATATCGTAAATAAAAATAAACTAATATATTCCTTAAATAAATGCATTTTTAAAATAATCCAAAAATAATTATTTAAAATTATATTTTAATGTTAAATGTTTTTCATATATTAATATTTTTCAAAAAAAAATTATTTTTATATAAAGTATATTATGTTTATAAACTATATTTTATTTAAAATTATAGAAATAAGTAGATAATTTGATTAATTTTTATTTTCTATCTAAAATGTTAATATTAAAAATAATATTAGCATGAAATATTATTACTTTATGATAAATAGTTTTTAATAAATAATATATTTTCTTTAGTTAATTTTATTACTTTATATGTTTTAATATAATTCATTTTCATAAATTATTAAATTATTTTTGTTTATATAAACTTTGTTTTAATAAATATATTATAGGAACTTTAATTCATATTTAAGAATGATTTTTAATTATATTTTTTTAAATTTGGATAAATTAGTTTTATGAAATTAAATGTAATGTTAATAATAATAATAATAATAATAATTACTCGTAATTGTTTTCAATAAATTATTATAAATATTTTTTAGATAATATATTTTATAAAAATATGAAATTATATTATGTTTTTGTTTTATAAAATTTTGAAATTATAAATATATATAATAATTCTAATATATAAAGATGAATTATATATATATATTTAAAAAAATGCTAAAATGAAAACTAATATAATTGTATAATTATAATAACAAGTTTAATATATTTATAATACAAAAAAAAGTTTTAAAAAAAATAATAAAACAAAGAGTAAAAAAAGAGAACAAAACAAAAAAGGTAGAAAATGTGACAAAAACGAGATAACATAATAATATATTTGACTTGAAACAAAATGAGTAAAAAATGTAAGAAAAAAAAGCGATAATGTAAAGTATAAAAAATGATATAATGAATTAGAAAAAATGATAAAATGTTTAAAAAAAATTTAGAATCTTGTATTGTTAATAAAAAAAGAGAAAAATGATAGTAAGATATTATTATAATAAAATAAAATGTGACATGCTGATAATATATAAATAAAAAGTGAGATAATAATAATAGAATATAATAATAATAGAATATCATATAAAAACAATTAAGATAATCTAAATGATGAAAAAAATTGACTCACATTTTGGGATCCTTTTGAAACCAACACCCACTTTTTCAAATTCTTCAAATACCTAGAAATTAGAAATCTTAATATATATATAATATATATATAATTAAGTGTTTGACTTGTGGTGCAAAAAAAATGTGGTAGTCATTTTTCCTTCCATCCACAACACTATAAATGACTATATAAATAATAATGCGGGAGAAGTGAGGTTATAAATGAGTGAATATTTCAACCTCTCTATTGATCATTTTTTTATGTTATGTACACTTTTCTTGAGTTTTGCATGCCTGCTTGAGCACTGCAAAACCTGTGTAAGAGGGAAGTTTCTTTTGCACCCTATCTTCTTTTCTCCGGGTGTATCCAAGCTATGGTAGCTAGTCTAAATTCAAGGTAACAGTTATTTTTTATTTAAAAATTTATATATATGTATATATATGTTTAAGTATATTTATATTTTTAATTTCTATAATAAAAGTTTATTATCATTTCATTAATATTATCTAGTCTGTGCTTTATAAAACGAAGTATCTAATTTATTCTCAAACTATGATTTAATTTATAACCATTTTATGACATCCCATTATCCATTTATTTTAAAATAACTCTATATTCATACAGACATATATATATATATATTATTGATAATAATTATTTAAAGAATTACTCTATGATTTTAAATTATTATTTTTTATTTGATATCATTAATTTGTTTCTTTTATAAAAAACATGAAAAAAGTTATTATTTTATGTATAAGATATCATTTTATGTGTAATATTCATTTTCAACAAATGTAAATGATAAATTATATTATTTTATGTGTAAATTATTTTTATATAACCATGAATGTCATTTATAGCATTAGATATGGCCATCATCTAAGATATTATTGACATTTCATGCATTTTTATTCAAGTATTCATTTAATTATTTTAGTATTTATATTTATGTATTTAAATAATAGAATTAATTCATAAGTATGGATTTCTCCTAATTGTTTTTATAAATTCATTAGAAATATGACTGTGTTAAGAAAATAAATTGGTAAGATTATTTTCTTCTACAAAAATAATTTAGGTATGATTTTGAAATGTTTTTAGGGTTATGAGGGAGAAATACAGGACCGTTAAAATGTTTTCTTGAAATTAGAATTACAGTATCAAATGATGTGTTATGGTATGGGGAGTAAACTCATAACCTTAAGGGAACACTTTCTCATATGTGATATAGCTAGGTGACCTTATGATTTTCTTTTGCCTTGGTGATTATTATAATTAATTTGTCAAAATTAATATTTTTCAATGGATAAATCCAAAGAATTATATAATGTCCCATATTTTATGTGTATTTTTTTAAATATTATATGGATCAATTTAGAGACTAGGTGCTAAGACAATGTGTGATTCTGAGGCCCATTGTTCCCATAATAATTGTTTGAAAAATATTAAAATATTAAATAGTACGCGTTTGTAGTTTTCATGAAAAAGTGGAATAACTTCTAAATGGGTACCTGGATCTGAAATCTGAGGGAACTGTTTCATTAAGATTAGTGGATTTACTATAGGCATGACCTATTATTGTTCGGTGTAGGTTAACTATCAAAAATTAGTCACGAGTGTTTTTAATGAATAAAATAAATTGAGAATTTATTTTATTTTTCGGTTTTGTCGATGCAACGACGCATCGATGATTTTTCTTTTAGGTAAACCTTTACGCAGGGATATAGGGTTATGCTCATAACCTTGGAATTCCATAGAGTCTCTGGAGAAGAAACCCTAAAGATTTATCTTGGTGGGAGATGGAAGAACTATGGATCAAAGATCGAGGAGCTCCATTCTTGAAGGATCTTGCCAGTGGCAATCAATATTCAACAACGAGTGATCCAATTCCAAGGTAGGATGTCTTATTTTGTATTTCATTCCCCATTCATATATTCAATGATAAACACAGACCAACCAACAAACATTTTGATCCAAAGTTCAGTCATGCTTTGCGGGATGAGTTTTAATTATGGGATTTATGGGGTTTGATTATGGTTTTGATTGTTCATCATTCTTACATGACTGGATCCAGGCTAGAATGAACAATGACTGAGGTTATTTCCTCCAATTCTTTCATTATACTTTTTCCCTCTTGGTATTTCTATGCATGTTCTTCGTTCATTAATGATTTCATGAATGATTGATCATTTCACCTTCATTTCATGGCACAATGATTTGAAATTTTGAGATCCAGCATAAGGATGACCCAATAGAGGTGTGGAAATGATGAAAATGGACAAATCAAAGTTAATAAAAAGAAACTATTATTTGAGCAGTTTTTTTCAAAATAGATAAAAATGCTTTTTTGAGCTGGTTGAAGGCCTACAACCCCTCGTTTGGGCATTAGGGTGGATAAACGATACTCGATCTTGAGTTTTGAGGCGAACTGAGCATCGGAGCAGAACCAGATGACCGATCGAGGCGAGTGAGAGGAAGAACATGACTTTCTGGAAAATTCAGAACACACAGCATGTATCCCCATCTACATAGCCTGTGTTTATTATTTGACCAATCAACGTGTACATGGAAATTAAATGGACATTAGGTGGAGTAAATAGGTTTCCTACATGACATGTACTCCACCACACGACATGGCCTGAACCAGATACATGGGATACCCCGTGTACTAGTACACACAAAAGGTTACACGGGTTGACACCGTGTACTAGCACATGACCAGAGCACACAAGAATACCCTAGATGGAAGGACACAGTGTGTGAATCCTACATGTCATGTACCCATCTTTTACACGACATGTTCTAAAGACACTAGTCGTTGTACACAGGTTGTACCCAGGGTCAAGGGACACAATGTGTGACCCTACCATACACCGTGTACCCCTTTCTATATGGATTGATTCTCTTTTACTTCATATCCTATACAAGTTTCATTAGGGTTCATTCCCTTTATCATTTTCCCTAAAGGTAGGTACGAATAATTTCCTACTCATAGGACTATGATCCCTTCAGTAAGAATTTTTGGATAGAGTTGTGGAATCCCCTAAAAGGCCTAGATCAGGATCCTCCATTCTTTGTTCCCTAGGTAGAGTCTTCAGTATTGACATGACAAACTTTACAAGGCATCGATCCTCAACTTAGAAGGTTAATCCAGATTGAGTTGTTGGCATCACCCCATGACCCTATTTCTGATCCTCATCTGTGTATCATGTGTCTATTCAGATCTGTCAACATATCTCTCTCATGATCATTCTTGATGAACAATACTTCTCATATGGATGTCATCAGTGCTATCAAACTCAAGAATGTGTTCTCCCAGATGTGTACTTTGTGGAATCTTTGAGATGAATCCCTAGTATTGGTATGCGGTAGTAGTGACTTACCTCTAGACTGTATGTCTTGGATTAGATATATTTGTATATTCTTATATGTGATGTAAACATATAATTGTGTAGTGCTGACTGTATCTTTCTTTTGTGTATTTATTTGTGGTTTCAGGGTGTCCTACTGAGTATTGTTATACTCACCCCTGCATGGGTTTTTCCCACACGTGTCATGTCTTGTTCAGACGAGTGACCTTTTGACAAAGTCCTAGGTGGACCAGGAATAGACATAGCTTTGTGAGATATGGCTGACTGAAGTGTTCCTACAACTATAGAAATCAGTCCTAGTATCTTTTTGTTTATAGGTTCAACTGGTGGTTTACATACTCTTTAGTGGGCTTGTATTCTGGCCGGGTTTACATTACTTGCTTTAATTTCCCGTCATACTCTGTTGGTTGGGATATAGTGGTATACATGCAATGTTTACTTAGTGGCTTTCACATTTCATCATTTTATGGGATTGGAGATGGGTGTGTGCCTATAGGTACATAGGCAATGCCTCCCATGCCTATTCAGTGATAGTCACCAGCTCTTGGCCTATTGAAGGTGGGTTTGGGGAGTCGCAACATGGGCCCCTCTATGAAGGGTCGAAATAGAGTGGTATCAGAGCTGGACGATTCTACCTTAGGACTGGGAGTCTGTGAGATTGGTTTGGGGCAAC